>CM060892.1:90244826-92934826 GCA_030762935.1 Hymenopus coronatus | reverse complement strand
TCCAAGTTAATAAAGCTAAAAGCCGGGTGAAATGTTAGTGGTCATGCGTAACACACATTTATCATCCTATTTGTCAATTACTGTCCATCGCAACCTATTTTGCTGTGCATCAAACTGTACCAACTCAATCCAGTGTTGCTAACATTCATTACCTGACTCCCCAATGGACTCTACATTCCCAAAGCATCACAATAATACGCTTAACTAATATTTACCACCAACAGGATAACTTGAGAGCAAATATTTTTTTAAAACGTTTGGAATCAGGGATTAAGGATTATTCCGGTTTTACTTTGTCTACAATGTACATGTGGATTCAGAAAGTATTGTAATCTACCTAAAACTTTGACACCGAGATTTGATCGAAAATAATGTTTATAGACTCCCTGAATCCAAATAATCATTTTTAGAAAAGGGCCAGATAGAGTGTGTGTGTGTGTTCGTTTCGTAATCGGCTTCCCTCCCCGAAATTGTAGGACTAACACCCCCCTAGTCAATGCCCAGGTGTCAGAACCCTGGTCCAAAAGCCTACGGCACGAAACCACAGAATGGAGAACATGTTAAGAGGGGTCAGCCCGTAGTCAGGCGTCAACATGAAATGTAAACGAAATTGATGATTGGAAAGGTGATTATGGAGCAATTGGTGGGGAAAACCGGAGGACCCGGAGAAAACACGCCCAGACGCGCTTCGTCCACCTTGAATTCCACATGCGGGCGCTTGGGATCAAACCCAGGCTGCCTAGATGGAAGACGAGCAGTCTAAACACGGCGCCGCCGTGGGTGGAGAGTATAGTGCACTCCCTAAGCGACCGAACCGCCCTCGGCTGCACGTAACGGGTGATGGCCGGTCGCCCAGGGAACGCACTTTATAACTCAAAAATATGCAAAGTCGGTAAAATACTAAACTTGGTGTTTAAGTCTTCTGTCTTTCAAGGATACAACATGAAAACTGTGTGGAAAATCACCGCGCCTCAAACTACCTTTTATATTGAAAACATTTCCAAACTGTTGTTTGATTTTCTCAAAAATGGCTCTACCGCTTTTGATTAAAATGCCACATATTAGAAGTATTCATATACCAAACAAAATGTATATCCTGAATTATCTGGGAATAGCTTCTGCAAACCTCTTTATTCTGAATGAATTTAGCTGGATTTTGCATACCTGGTAATCCGTAAGAGATAAAAACCATACAAAAATGTAGATATCGTTAAAGCATACAATTTATGTTAAATACAGAGTTGTTCATTTTTGGATATTCTTGTTTTTGATTTCAGATTTAAAATACATAAACTTTTCACACACGGGAATTTGTAAACTTCTGACACTGCAAAGAAATGTCTTTCATCCACAAGGCAAACAGATTTTAAAAGATTTGACTATCGCTTTAGCGTAGTGTATTCCCTTGTTTCTCTTCTACTTACAAGAAAGCAAATAATATTTCTGTTAACGTTTTTCTCGGTTAACATGAAGTAGATGAAGAATAAGCTTTTTAACAATAATCTGCTAGCGAGATGTAAAGAAAAGTCTTGTAAATGGAACACATTAGATTTGTACCTTCTCTAGCATATATATACAATTTCCGTAGTCAATAGAGCAGGCATTATATTCCACCCAAAATGCCCAAACGGTATTTCACCGGAAATATGTTTTGGGGTTCCATGAATCAAAAGCATTTTTAGAAATGGGCCAGTCTCTCTCTCTCTCTCTCTCTCTCTCTCTCTCTCTCTCTCTCTCTATCTCTCTCTCTCTCTTTCTCTCTCTCTGTGTATGTGTTTTATGTGTGTATGTGGACAGTATAATTCAAAAACTAAAAGTCATTAGCCTAACTTGATATTTAAACTTAGTATCTTCCAAGGATTACAGACAAAGATTTTCAGGAAAATACGCACACCCGAAACTAATCTTATATGGACAAATTCCAGAAATATTTGATTTTATCAAAAATTGCTCTAACAATTTTTCTTAAACTAAAGCTCTTTACCATATAAATGAAATGTGTATCTTATTTTCCTGGGAAAATCCTCACAAGTCCCCTTCATTGTGGATGACTTCTGCATAATTAGTAAAGCGAAAGTTTTAAACATAAACTTACTACTTACATAAAACATGTAGATCTAGTCAAAACATGCAATTTATTTCTTTAATATCGTTGTTGAGGAACTAACCGTTTCTAAGATATTCCTTATTATTTTCAGTTTTAAAACACTTTTCTCAAACTGAATGTCTCTCATATTTCTTCTGTTTTACTCCTGGGCCACTCAAAGAATCGAATTTCAATGACAATCACACAGCAACAGCTTTTAAAATAGTTTGCTATCGCTTAGCTTTTACTTATAAGGAACTAAAGAATAAAACCATTCTGCAAATGCTTATCTCGATTTTCATAGAGTAAAAAGAAGAGTATATAGTTTGTAAGAAGTTTGTTTTTAAAAAACTAGAGAATGCCATGTGTTGTAGTACATTAGATTTTTCTTTGTTTTCTGTATTTTACTTTATCTTTTTTCTTCATCTTAATTAAATTAAATTAAATAAAGAAATACATTTTGTATAATTTTGTTTATTATACACATTTTAGACAAACTTTTAGGAATGATGAATACATTGAGAAGTGTGTGTTGTGTTGTGTTGTGTGGGTGTGGGTGTAGGTGCGGGTGCGTGTGCTTGTGCGCGCGTGCGTGTGTGTGAGAGAGAGGGGGGGGGATAACTGAGAATTGGTAAAATCCTGCTTAAGTACACCGAATTGTATAAAAATAATTAATTTTATTCCCTGATTTGCGCGTACTAAACATTACTGACAAAATTAGAGGATGAGGATCAGTTAATATGTTAAAAGCTTTGGCAAAAAAGTATATTATGAAAATATCACCTGGAAAATCAAACCCAATGGCGATATGGGGAAAAAATCAAAGAGTAAAAACAGTGGGAATAGAAAATGAGTTTATAGAACAGGTTTCATCCTTTGTATATTTAGGGTATCAAATATGTATAAACACAGGAACACTGACCTGGAATTACAGATGATAAATTATAATAAATTAAATGGCTGCATAAGAATATTTGATTTAGTAACATGAGAGAGGAAATAAAACGAAATTATAAAGTATAGTCTGCAAATAAACCTCAAATATGGTAACGAAATATGAGTATTACGAACTCAAGATCGACGAGGTTTAGAGATAGCACAGATGTACTTTATGAGATAATTGATTGGATAAACAACAATTTAAATTAGCATTTGAACGATTCGTTGAGCCAAATCTTGTTTTGGAAGAAGAAGAAAATAAACTTGGTTTGTCCTATAAACTGTACGTTTTGTGTGAAACATTTTTAAAGAATGCAGAAAGATTCCCCATCCCAGATATCGCTTGGAAATATATATACTATATTTATTAATGGTTACCTCAAAAATTGCTCAAAGAATTTGTATTAAAATCTCGACTTATAGGTGCATATATTGGGTGTAAACAAACAATTCGTCACAAATTTTGAGGATTATTAATTAATGAGTTTGAGATAAGAAATCAATAGTTGACAAGATAAATCAACAAGCTATGTGTATTCAAAAATAAATATACACTGGGGGTCAATAAATTTAATTCAGAACTACAGTAAATAATTTATTTAACACGTGATAGAAGACAATGGGCTCACACTCCTACTTACATTTAAGGTAGTGACACCAACATTTGTGCCCGCCTGGTCGGAATCGGGATGGGTGAGTCTGGGGAATAAATTATGTCTACTTTAACGTACCTTCACCCCACTTTCATCCCCCTGCTGGTCTCTGGAGTATGAGATCTCGAACGTCGTACTTCTCAGGGCGCGGTGCACATCCCGTTCACGTAAGCTGTAAGTTTATTTTGGGATTTGGGTTTTCCACATACAGACACTGTGAACACTTACAATTTCCAGTAATCGCTGTTTATTTTTTGATCCTTATTGAGACCGGCCTATAAGATTTAAGATCTATGTTTCTGGGCAAACTCCGCGAATATAAAAATAACAATGTTCACCACGCTACGGTAACAACATTTCTAAATGGAATTTTGGCCCACGCCCTGCCGCTGCATCACACCTCGGTCCATGACAGACGCCATGTATGGGGTGCAGTATTGGAGGGTGAGACGTGGTCAGCGCCTCGAACCCCCCGGCCTGTTAATGCGGTGCTCCACGAGGCTGAGTGCACCCCAGACCAGGTGTGCAGCGGTCTCCCAGTGGGGAAAAAATCCCTACGCTGGTATCGGAAATCGAACCCAGGTCTCCTGCTTGGCAAGCAGCTGCGCTACCACCCTGTTAAGGAGACTACGACTATTACTACTACTCCTAATACTGCTGCTCCTGCTCCTGATGATGATAATAATTTGTATACATTTCAAGAAGACTTTATTCACGCTGTTGATTTTACAGATGTATTATATTAGGTAGTGAACTATTCATTTACCTAGAATGCCAAATTTGGATTCAGGCCATAGAAGGTTAACGAATAAATCACAGCAGCCAGCTGTAAAAGTGATGTATCTCTTTGGTTATAGAGTTACACCCGCTGGGATTCTCTGCCAACTTTATAATCATGTTCCCTAAGAAATGAAATAGCAATAAATGTGAGTTGGCCGTTGCGGACCTTGTGTAAGCCACTGTCTCGTGTTTTAGGCACGCCCGACTCTCTGTAACCCTTGCAGTGGGACAATGTTAATGTCCACTTTGCGTTCCGCTCACGTAACCGGCTTCGATTTCGCTAACGCGGCGCGCTGTCTACTACGTGACCATTTGACGGATAGCGCAGAGGGATATATTATGACGTTATTGTGTCTGTGTGTTGTATCCTCTCCGTTCCATTGAAATATATCATAATATTGGTTTTAGGAAGAAAATTGAACCTGACCGGAAGGGAGCAAGCAGACGATTTACGACTCGTATCTGGCATGCCAATGAGTGCAACTTTTACCCCACCAAAAGAAGAAATACTGCCTGGATTTTATCGCTTTCCTTCGGAAAAGGTGGCACAAATGTCTTTATTATTATGAATATGAAATTCCACCGCAGAGAACTGTTGTTAAAACTGTTATGTCTTCAGTAAGTGTCTGTTTTTCCTTTCACAGAAATGGGAATTTAATGCTCTGACAAACGAATGTTTAGCTAATGTTCCTAACATTGTACACTTCTTTGATATGCATGTACATATATGCTGCTTAAGAGCACATTAAGGTATTATAATGCTTTTGTGATGTTTTACCAACAATTATGAAAGAAATACATTCTATAACTTATATATAGCTGTATAGTAGGTATTCTACCCAAAATTACCATACTGGTTTTAGGATCCCTGAATCGCTGCGTGTCTGTGAAAACGATCTCTGCACAGATCAAAAACGAAAATTCGGATAAATATTTTCAAGAAAATCGCCACTCCCCAAATTATTCTTTATATGGAAAGTTTTGATTTTCTCGAAAGTGACTAACGATTTTAATTAAAATATCACATGTTTAAGATACTTTTTAAGCTAATTGAAATACATATTTTTACTGGGAATAGCCCCTGAATTCTTGTTAATTATGAGTGTCTTCTGCAGTGGTAAACCATAAGAGAGAGAGAGAGAGAGAGAGAGAGAGAGAGAGAGAATATTACAACACAAAAACTTAGTACGCGTTAAGACGCATGCTTTATAACAAATTGTGGATATTCGTTTTTCTATGTCCTGCTCAAGCAAAGAGAACAAACTGTCAATGCATAACATAGCGACCAACTCTTGAAAGATCTGAGTATCGCTCGTTTTAGCCTCCCTATTTCCCGCGTATTATAATCAAAGTATTATCTTTTCAAATACTTATATCGATTTACTGAAGTAGATAGAAAAAGAACCTTTCGTAAGAATATTTTACCGCAGAATAGATAGCAATGTGTATGTAACATCAGATTCTTTTATGGAAAGGTGCATGTTTATTAATACGCCCACAAAAATTTATACTTTCCTTTATTGCAAACTTACTTTAGCATTACTTTTTGCTCAGCATACTCCACATAAGGCTATTTTTTCTTATTTTTCTTTTAAAATTTATACTATCTCTCAAAAGCACACAAAGAAAAAGATTAGATTTTATAATTTTGAAATATAATGTTAACTTTTGAAAAAACGAGAACTTTGGAGAGCACAATAAGTAATTTTATTTTTACAATAACGTTTCCTTCTCAATCGGCTTAACCTTCCCATATTTGTAGGACTGATAACCCTTTACGATTTACAAGCCAATGCCTAGGGGGAGCCAACGGCACGAAACCACAGAATGGAGAACCTGTTAGGAGGGGTCGCCCGTAGTCAGGCTAAACATGAAGAATTGGGTGATATGAAATGTAAGTGAAATCGATTGGAAAGGTGGAGCAAGTGGTGGAATGAGTGATGGGAGAAACCGAAGAACCCGAAGAAAACCCGCCCAGACGCCCTTCGTCCACCATGAATCCCACATGCGGCCACTTGGGATCGAATCCGTATCTATATGAAACGCGAGTGGTCTACTCGCTCGGGCACGACGCGGCCACTCATTATCTGAAAAAAACAGTTTGACATCAGACTGAAATTTATACAATTGGTAACACTAAGTACACCAATGAGTATGCTTCTTATTTTGGTACAAATACGTCGGTAGCTTGTTTTAAACACCATATCATTAACACCAAAGTAAATTTACACTGGTCAAAGTACTTAGAAATTAATTTAATCATATTAAAGTGTAGTTTAGCTATCTGCATTTGTTGCAAAAAATGTCATACTGAGAAACAGTTGTGGTTGAGAAACACAATTTAATTTCTTACTTTGGTAAGAAATTAAATATGTGGCTTGACTACATAGAAGGCTCCTATTTAATATAATAGCAACTTAGAGAAAAACTATCCCGAAAAATGTGCTAAATCTTACCTTTAATTTCCAAATTTTCTCTGGGCAATGGGAGTTTTTATTAGCAGAAGTAGATTCAGTATTTTATTTAAAATATTAAGTACTACACCTATAATGCCAAACTATAATCAAAGTAGCAAGATAATTGCATTTTACATAAACATGCATAAACAACTTAAAATTGTAGTTTTTGGAATTTTATTAACTTTGGCGATAATTTCCTACACCTGCCACAAGGGAATTCCACATACTTTCTAATAGAATTTCAAAAACAATTAAAGCCCATATTTGTATCCTCAATGCAAGTGGGCTACATTTCTGGACATAATCTAGAATATAAAGTTACACTGTTATTTTTTATTTTATTTATTATTGTGTTTTAGTTTAACGCCCTTTAGCCTGGTAGGCCATATCGGTCGACGAATGCTATCGGTGAAATTATCTAAAAATACTTTGCTATATGTAGGAGACCTCCAAACACATATTTGTTGGCTGGAAAATAATATTTCCCCTACTAGGTATACATGATAAAGAAAGTAACCCCATAACATTCAACCAACAAGTCCATCATGAAACTACCAACATAGAGTACTAAAGGTTATGGAGGATGTGATAATATTCAGCACTGTTAGTAGTATTATTACATACGACCTAGCAAGGTCAAGTAACGATAATTCTGCCACCAGGGGGAGTTTAAGCGCTAGTGTCGCGTTAATCCGCCGCCATAATAAAATGGCGGGAAATTTGAAAAATTTAAAAGGTGTATCCGCTGAAACATACCTTTGCAATATTCAAATTTCCCGTCATTTTCTCTTAATGCGGTGGATTAACGTGACACTAGTGCTTAAACCCCTGGTTGCAGGATTATGCATAACTCTACTTGCCAAGCCGTATGCAAAACCTAATAAACAACAAGTTCATATCGCAGATATACCTATTGCATATTCTCATGCAATACAATATTGAATACATGTAAAAAACTGATTTTTAACTTGTTTTTTTAAGAAACACATGCAAAATTGTTTTTATATATATATATATATATATATACGTATATATATATATGTATATTTGTCTTTAGCTTGTTTTGAATATCACACGCTCACTGGTCTTGGCACAGGATAAAAAATAATGTTTATGAAAGTTTAAGAGATAATCCGTCATTTTCTCTTAATGCGGTGGATTAACGCGACACTAGCGCTTAAACCCCTGGTTGCAGGATTATGGATAACACTACTTGCCAAGCCGTATGCAAAATCTAATAAACAACAAGTTCACATCGCAGATATACTTATTACATATTCTCATGCAATACAATATTGAATACATGTAAAAAACTGATTTTTATCTTTTTTTTAAGAAACCTCATGCACAATTGTTTATATATATGTATATATTTGTCTTTAGCTTGTTTTGAATATCACACGCTCACTGGTCATAGCACAGGATAAAAATAATTATGAAAGTTTAAGAGATAATCCTCCATTTTCTCTTAAGGCGGCGGAATAACGCGACACTAGCGCTTAACCCCTTGATTGCAGGGTTATGGGTACTCCACCTTGCTAATCCGAATGATAAAAGGAGAATTGATGACGATGATTGGAAAATGGAAGGGGTACATCGGCGATGGTGGACCCGGTGGACGCTTCATAAATGATGTCCAATGCCCTGATGGGAAAAACGATCGAGCACTGAAGTTTAAAGAGGAAGAGGTGATGCAGATGTAGAGGAGGAAGAAAAAGAAGAATCTGTGGATTGTAGACTAGCCGTGCTGAATACTGAATGCCAATGCTGCAATTATATGTAGCAGACACAGGCAAGAATGCGAGGGGTGGGGGAGCTGGTCACACGGGGCAGAAAGCGAGGTCAGCACTCCGACCGGTGATTGTGGAAGATTGCGTCAGCCAGAAAACTCCACCGGATGTGAACCAGACACCCACCGTAAAAGAACGGGCCTATAAGACAATGCGTGCGTAAAAGAAGAACGTACCGAGAAGGCAATGTGAGCATAAAAGAAAAACGTGGCGAGAAGGCGCTAGACGATGAGAAAAACACAAGGAAATATTCTAGCTGGCTAGTTGAAAAAATAAAAAAAAAAAAACATACCTGGAGGAGAGACGCGATCATCGATGATGCTGTAAGTCGACTAGTTGAAATCTGCAGACACATTCATACACATTCACTCGCACACATGATTGAGAAAAACACCAGGATGGGTGGGTTACGGGAATAATCCTAATCTATCTAACCTTTGTAATCGCTAAATAAAAGCTATCTAGCTAAACAGTATATATATATATATAATTAAATGAATATAAAACAACTATATAAGAATAAACAATTGAATTTATTAATTATAAAATGCATGTACAAAATAAAATAAATGAAAGAAAGAAAGGAAGAAATAGAAGGAACAGGAATAATGAAAGCACATATATATATATATATATATATATATATATATATATATATATATATAAATAGAAAAAAGAAATAAAATACAAAATTTCGTAATAGTAGAAAAATATAAGATATAACTCAAACATTTGAAAACACCCACACTTTGTGCAATGGAAACAAGAGCACACAGTTTCATGGAAACAGCCACAGTGTGAGCAACGCCAAGTTCCGCGAATAGAGCAGTGTTCACAATTACAAGTCTTTCTTGAAAAAGAAGGAATATGAGAATACGGAATTTTATCATTATAATGCACACAAGCCCGGCGAGCCTGACACGCAAGACACGCCGGGTTGAACCTAACCGGAATACAACTATGGCCTAAATGGTTACAACCACTGCTATGGGCATTCCATTGACAGACTTGTTCATGGAAAAAGCTGTCAACTCGACTAAGACAAATTCTGCATTGAAAGTCATTGCAGAAATGTCCAAAAATGCCATAGTTGATGTCTAGGGTGGCTTTGCAAAACGGACACCACCTTTCAGGCATATTAAACCACTTCAGAAACAATATATATAGCTTTCTAAAAATAGCAGAACAAGAAGAAATGCTTACCATAGATTAAAAGAAGGAGGAAGTTCGAAATCTAGGTGTAGTGACGGAATCACCAGGTCACTCCGGACACGCATCCGCTCCTGCCGAATCCGATGGACCTCCCGTTGCGAAGGGTCCGGTGAGATTGCGTTTCTTGAGCATCGGCGAACAAGAGGTGGTCTTGGCGTTGGCTCGACAAATTCCCTGAAGAAATCGCTTGAGAGGGAGCTGTCCCAGCTGTCCCCAACCCCCTCGAAGATGTTCAAATGTGAGGTAGGAAATGCAATGGCGGTGGCCTCTGATATATTGTCCGGCACGAAACCTTGAAAGGCGGTCTCGTCCGACTCTGCGATGGAACGAGGTGGAACTCCCTCGAAGACGCCCAATTGCGAGGTAGGAAATGCGATGTTGTTGGTGACCTCGGATATATTGTCCGGTACGAAACCTTGAAAGTCGGCCTCGTACGACGCTGCGATGGAACGAGGTGGAGAATCAGGAGGGGGTGTTGCTGAACCACAGCCCTCACTATCAACCGTCGCAATGGAGGCTCCTACCGAATTCTCACCAAACGTTGCATACCACGAGCCTCGGAATAACTCCTTCAACCTTTGCTGCACATGTGCGTTATTTAAGAAAGAATCCCATTGCGCTGGCGGCGGCGATAAAGATCATTCACTTCCGCTGAATGATGATGCTGGAGATGAAGGTTGAGAACTCTGTTGCTGATCACTAGCCATGATGAATAGTGAATACCAATGCTGCAATTATATGCAGCAGAGAAAGGCAAGAATGCGATGGTTGGGGGAGTTGTTCACACGGGGCAGAAAGCAGCGTCAGCACTCCGACCGGAGATGGTGTAAGATTGCGCAAGCCAGAAAAACTCCACCGGATGTGAACCAGACACCCACTTGGTAGGTTGTGCAATAAGCTGAGCTAATGACGACCGGTTACAGCGGTGAAAACAGAACAACGGGGCGGGAAGGTGTTGTGAGAGTAAAATACGAACTGGCCGGAAATGCCATGTGAGCGTAAAAGTAAACCGGCACGAGCAGGTGGTGTGTGTGTAAAAATAGAAGAATGTGCAGGGAAAACTCTGTGAATGTTAAGGAAGAAGACGATGCGAGCGTAAAAGACGAACTGGCCGGGAAGGCCATGTGAGCGTAAAAGTAAACCGGCACGAGAAGGTGATGTGAGTGTGTGTGTGTAAAAGAAGAAGAACGTACAGGGAAAGCGCTGTGAATGTTAAAGAAGAAGACTGTGTGAGTGTAGAGACGAACCGGTCGAGAAGGCGATGTGAGTGTAAAAGAAGTGCGTGCCGAGAGTGTGATCTGATGTGAGCGTAAAAGAAGAGGGGGCCGAGAAGGTGATATGCCCGTAAAAGAAGAAGAACGGGTCTGGGAAGGTGGTGTGAGAGTAAATGAAAACGGACCCGTGAAGGTAATGCGAACGTAAAACACGAACTGGCCGGGAAGGCTATGTGAGCGTAAAAAGTAAACCGGAACGAGAAGGTGATGTGAGTGTAAAAGAAGAAGAACGTGCTGGGAAAGCGCAGTGAATGTTAAAGAAGAAGAATTGGCCCGAGAAGGCGAAGTGAGTGTAAAAGAAGAGTGGACCGAGAAGGTGATATGACCGTAAAAGAAGAACGGGCCTGGGAAGGTGGTGTGAGAGTAAATGAAAACGGGCCCGTGAAGGTAATGCGAGCGTAAAAGACGAACTGGCCGGGAAGGTCATGTGAGAATACCAAACTTGGTACATTAGTTTAGTATCTTCCATGGCTGCGACACGTCGATTTTGAGAAAAATCCCCCACCCCAAACTACCCTTTACATGGAACATGTTTCGAAAATTTTGGTTGCCGGGAATCGAACCTGGGACCTCCGACGGCCATATTGAAAAACATATTAGCTGATATAAATTTCTGCCAGATGACCTATATACTGTGGATTTATAACGTTTAAGGGAGAGAAAATATCTTTTTCTTGATGTCAACTTTCTACATTCTCTATATGCACTATGTACATAGTGTATAGAGAAGGTATTGCACTCCACCAAAAAAATCGATACCGAGATTCCACCGCACTGAGAAGGCGATGTGAGAGTACAAGAAGAGTGGGTCGAGAATGCGTTGCGAACGTAAAAGACGAATGGACCGAGAAGGCTAGCGATCGTACAAGAAAAACGGAAGCTGGAGAACCCTGCTGAGAAATCCTGAATACCAATGCTGCAATTATATGCAGCCGAGAACGGCACGAAGACGATGTTCACACGGCAAAGAATGCTGTGTCAGCACTGCGATCGGATTGATGCGCAAGCCAGACAATCTCTGTGAGAAAGAAATATTTGCACAGTATAAGTATGGTATTCGTTCTTTAGAGAATACATTGCTTGTACATCGAATATAATATAACATATTGAGAGAAAAACAAATTTTACAAATAAAAGTTACAAGGTAGAATTTAATACACAACAATATATCCATATTAAAATACATATTAGCTGATCTAAATGTCTGCAAGATGTGTTATATGCTGTGGAAATATAACGATTAAGGGAGAGAAAATTTCTTTTTCTTGATGACAACTTTTTACTTTCTCTATACGCACTATATACATACTGTATAGAGAAGGTATTGCACCCAAAATAAGAAAAAATCGATACCGAGATTTCACCGGAAATATATGATATAGGATCCCATGTATCCAAAAAAAAAAATAATAAAAAAACAAATAAAGAAATAAAATAAGGGCTACAAGGTAGAATTTAATACACAACAAAATACATATTAAAATACATATTAGCTGATATAAATTTCTGCATGATGTCTTATATACTGTGGATTTATAACGTTTAAGGGAGAGATACTATCTTTTTCTTGATGACAACTTTTTTTACTTTCTCTATACGCACTATATACATAGTGTATAGAGAAGGTATTGCAACCCACCAAAAAAAAAAAAAAAAAAAAAGAATCCGATACCGAGATTTCGCCGGAAATATGTGTTTTATGAACCCTGTATCCAAAAAAAGTACTTTCCGAAAAAGGTCCGTGTGTGAGTGCGTTCGTGCGTGCGTGTGTGCGTGTTAGCGTGTGTGTGTGTGAACACGATAACTAAAAAACGAAAAGTTGGTAAAATACCAAACATGGTATTTAAGTTTAGTATCTTCTATGGATGCGACACGAAGATTTTGAGAAAAATCCCCCCACCCCAAACTACCCTTTACATTGAACATGTTTCGAAAGTTTTGACTCTCTGAAAAATGGCTCTAATGATTTTTATTAAAATATCGTATATTAAAGATGTTTTCCTGACAATAAAATGTATATTTTGACATTTCTGGTAATAGCCTCTGAAGGCTACTTTATTCTTGGCCAATTTTACGGAATTTTGTATAACTGCTAAACTGTAAGACACGGACTAAAACTTGCCACACAACAAATATAGAACACCTTAAAACACACAATTTATGTTATATACATTTTATTATTTTTTCGCGGAGTTGATTTTTTTTTTTTTTTTTTTTTTGAGATATTACTTGTTTTTTATTTTTCAGCTATAAAGACATACTTCTCTCATACAGGACTTTGTGAACTCGTGTCCATACAAACAAAGGAACTTCAGTCGCAGAGCAACCAGCTTTTGACTATCACTTTAACCTATGGTACCCCCATTATTTCGCTTCTACTAACAAGGATGCAAGTAATAAGACTATTCCTGTTAATGGTTGCTCCATTAGATGATGTAAATAGAATAATTTCTTGCAGTGATATAGAGAAAGTCATGTGAATGGAACACATCAGATTTTTTGAAATTTGTCACGAATGAAATTTTTTTTTTTAATCAACCAGCCATATTATTAACGTCAATGTGGTGCCATAAAAGCATTATAGTGCTGTTTCCTATCTCATAATTTCATTGAGCTATCCGCAACAGTTTCTGGGAAAACGAATTACATATATTAGAAAACGTTAATCCGAGAAACAAATCCTAATACATTTTAAGATACAAGGATATCACGTGTTTTATAACAACGGAAATCGGTATATTTCGCAAAGGCATTAATCTGTAGAGCGAAAATTTATCTTAAAGAGGAACTAAAATGTATCTCTTTACTGCAGATAGTATTGGGGTTATGATGTCTTCCTAAATAAGTTTTTTATAGCGTTTAACGCCCGCCTTTACTACTTATGTCAGCATAGACGATGACACCGAGATACATGGAATGAATGAAGGCAAGGGAAACTAGAGACCCCGGAGAAAACGCTCCTGCGCCGAAATCTGGTTGCCGGGAATCGAACCCGGGCTACCCTTTACATGGAACATGTTTCGAAATTTTTTGGTTGCCGGGAATCGAACCCGGGACTTCCGGCGGGGGGGGGGTGGCCCAATTGCTTGGCCTCCACGCTCACCTGATCTGAACCCTCTCGATTTCTACTCGTGGGGCCATTTCAAATCATTGGTTTATTCGTCTCCGGTGCCGGATTTGGAATCCCTTCGGAATCGAATTGTGGCAAGTTGTGAGGACATACGCAATACTCCTGGAGTTTGGGATCGTGTTCGCAGGTCAATGAGACATCGATGTGTGGTCTGTATTCAAACAGCAGGTGGACATTTTAAACATCTTCTGTAATGACAACAACCTGCGGAATGAAAAACGTTCCAGTGAATTTCAATGTTGTGAAGGCCATAACTCGGAAATGAAGCATTTCCGGACACATGTTATAATGAACTAATTTGATTGCCTACATGTCGGAAATACATACCTGAAATTATGCCCCGTATTTTTTAAACATCCTGTATACTGTGGATTTATGACGTTTAAGGGAGAAATAATTTCTTTTTCTTGATGACAACTTGTTACTACGCACTATGTACATAGTGTATAGAGAAGGTATTGCACTCCACCAAAAAATTCGGTACCGAGATTTCACCGGAAATATATGTTTTAGGATCCCCTGTATCCAAAAAAAAAAAAAAAAAAAAAAAGTACTTTGAGAAAAAGGTTTGTGTGTGAGTGTGTGTGTGTGTGTGTCCGTGTGTCTGTGAACACCATAAATGAAGAACGAAAAGTCGGTAAAATACCAAACGGTATTTAAGTTTAGTATATTCCATGGATGCGACCCGGGACCTCCGTGGGCGCAGGGGTCTCTAGCTTCCCTTGCCTTCATTCATTCCATGTATCTCGGCGTCATCGTCTATGCTGACATAAGTAGTAAAGGCGGGCGTTAAACGCTATAAAAAAACTTACTTAGCAAGACATCATAACCCCAATACTATCTGCAGTAAAGAGATACATTTTAGTTCCTCTTTAAGATAAATTTTCGCTCTACAGATTAATGCCTTTGCGAAATATACCGATTTCCGTTTTTATAAAACACGTGATATCCTTGTATCTTAAAATGTATTAGGATTTGTTTCTCGGATTAACGTTTTCTAATATATGTAATTCGTTTTCCCAGAAACTGTTGCGGATAGCTCAATGAAATTATGAGATAGGAAACAGCACTATAATGCTTTTATGGCACCACATTGACGTTAATAATATGGCTGGTTGATTAAAAAAAAAAATTTCATTCGTGACAAATTTCAAAAAATCTGATGTGTTCCATTCACATGACTTTCTCTATATCACTGCAAGAAATTATTCTATTTACATCATCTAATGGAGCAACCATTAACAGGAATAGTCTTATTACTTGCATCCTTGTTAGTAGAAGCGAAATAATAGGGGTACCGTAGGTTAAAGCGATAGTCAAAAGCTGGTTGCTCTGCGACTGAAGTTCCTTTGTTTGTATGGACACGAGTTCACAAAGTCCTGTATGAGAGAAGCATGTCTTTATAGCTGAAAAATAAAAAACAAGTAATATCTCAAAAAAAAAAAATCAACTCCGCGAAAGAATAATAAAATGTATATAACATAAATTGTGTGTTTTAAGGTGCTCTACATTTGTTGTGTGGCAAGTTTTTGTCCGTCTCTTACAGTTTAGCAGTTATGCAAAATTCCGTAAAATTGACCAAGAATAAAGTAGCCTTCAGAGGCTATTCCCAGAAATGTCAAAATATACATTTTATTGTCAGGAAAACATCTATAATATACGATATTTTAATAAAAATCATTAGAGCCATTTTTCAGAGAGTCAAAACTTTCGAAACATGTTCCATGTAAAGGGTAGTTTGGGGTGGGGGGATTTTTCTCAAAATCTTCGCGTCGCATCCATGGAAGATACTAAACTTAAATGCCATGTTTATTATTTTACCGGCTTTTCGTGTTTTAGTTATCGTGTTCACACGCACGCACGCACGCACACACACACGGACCTTTTTCGGAAAGTACTTTTTTTGGATACAGGGTTCATAAAACACATATTTCCGGCGAAATCTCGGTATCGGATTCTTTTTTTTTTTTTTTTTTTTTTTTGGTGGGTTGCAATACCTTCTCTATACACTATGTATATAGTGCGTATAGAGAAAGTAAAAAAAGTTGTCATCAAGAAAAAGATATTATCTCTCCCTTAAACGTTATAAATCCACAGTATATAAGACATCATGCAGAAATTTATATCAGCTAATATGTATTTTAATATGGATATTTTGTTGTGTATTAAATTCTACCTTGTAGCTTTTATCTTATTTATTTTATTATTTTTTTTTGTTTTGGATACACGGGATCCTATATCATATATTTCCGGTGAAATCTCGGTATCGATTTTTTTTTATTTTGGGTGCAATACCTTCTCTATGCACTATGTACATAGTGCGTATAGAGAAAGTAAAAAGTTGTCATCAAGAAAAAGAAATTATCTCTCCTTTAATCGTTATATTTCCACAGTATATAAGACATATTGCAGACATTTAGATCAGCTAATATGTATTTTAATATGGATATATTGTTGTGTATTAAATTCTACCTTGTAGCTTTTATTTGTAAAATCTGTTTTTCTCTCAATATGATATATTATATTCGATGTACAAGCAATGTATTCTCTAAAGAAGGAATACCATACTTATACTGTGCAAATATTTCTTTCTCACAGAGATTGTCTGGCTTGCGCATCAATCCGATCGGAGTGCTGACACAGCATTCTTTGCCGTGTGATCATCGTCCTCGTGCCTTTCTCGGCTGCATATAATTGCAGCATTGGTATTCAGTGTTCCTCAGCAGGGTTCTCCAGCTTCGGTTTTTCTAGTACGATCGCTAGCCTTCTCGGTCCGTTCGTCTTTTACACTCGCAACGCTTTCTCGACCCACTCTTCTTGTACTCTCACATCGCCTTCTCTCGGTATCGAATTTTCCGATGGAGTGCAATACCTTCTCTATACACTATGTACATAGTGCATATAGAGAATGTAGAAAGTTGACATCAAGAAAAGGATATTTATTATCTCTCCCTTAAACGTTATAAATCCACAATATATAGGTCATCTGGCAGAAATTTATATCAGCTAATATGTATTTTAATATGGCCGTCGGAGGTCCCAGGTTCGATTCCCGGAACCAAAATTTTCGAAACATGTTCCATGTATAGGGTACTTTGGGGTGGGGGATTTTTCTCAAAATCGTCGTGTCGCAGCCATGGAAGATACTAAACTTATGTACCAAATTTGGTATTCTCACATGACCTTCCCGGCCAGTTCGTCTTTTACGCTCGCATTACCTTCACGGGCCCGTTTTCATTTACTCTCACACCACCTTCACAGGCCCGTTCTTCTTTTACGGTCATATCACCTTCTCGGTCCACACTTCTTTTACACTCACATCACCTTCTCGTCCCGGTTTACTTTTTACGCTCACATAGCCTTCCCGGCCAGTTCGTTTTTTACGTTCGCATTACCTTCACGGGCCCGTTTTCATTTACTCACACCACCTTCCCAGGCCCGTTCTTCTTCTTTTACGGGCATATCACCTTCTCGGCCCCCTCTTCTTTTACGCTCACATCAGATCACACTCTCGGCACGTACTTCTTTTACACTCACATCGCCTTCTCGACCGGTTCGTCTCTACACTCACACAGTCTTCTTCTTTAACATTCACAGCGCTTTCCCTGTACGTTCTTCTTCTTTTACACACACACATCACCTTCTCGTGCCTGTTTACTTTTACGCTCACATGGCCTTCCCGGCCAGTTCGTCTTTTACGCTCGCATCGTCTTTTTCTTCCTTAACATTCACAGAGTTCCCTGCACATTCTTCTATTTTTACACACACACACCACCTCGTGCCGGTTTACTTTTACGCTCACATGGCATTTCCGGCCAGTTCGTCTTTTACTCTCACACCACCTTCCCGCCCCGTTCTTCTGTTTTCACCGCTGTAACCGGTCGTCATTAGCTCAGCTTATTGCACAACCTACCAAGTGGGTGTCTGGTTCACATCCGGTGGAGTTTTTCTGGCTTGCGCAATCTTACACCATCTCCGGTCGGAGTGCTGACGCTGCTTTCTGCCCCGTGTGAACAACTCCCCCAACCATCGCATTCTTGCCTTTCTCTGCTGCATATAATATCAGCATTGGTATTCACTATTCATCATGGCTAGTGATCAGCAACAGAGTTCTCAACCTTCATCTCCAGCATCATCATTCAGCGGGAGTGAAAGATTTCTTATCGCCGCCGCCAGCGCAATGGGATTCTTTTTTAAATAACGCACATGTGCAGCAAAGGTTGAAGGAGTTATTCCAAGGCTCGGGGTATGCAACGTTTGGTGAGAATTCGGTAGGAGCCTCTATTGCGACGGTTGATAGTGAGGGCTGTGGTTCAGCAACACCTCCTCCTGATTCTCCACCTCGTGCCTTCGCAGCGTCGGACGAGACCGACTTTCAAGGTTTCATACCGGACAATATATCCGAGGTCACCACCACCATCGCATTTCCTACCTCGCAATTGGGCGTCTTCTAGGGAGTTCCACCGCGTTCCATCGCAGCGTCGGACGAGACCGACTTTCAAGTTTTCGTGCCTGACAATATATCCGAGGCCACCACCACCGCCATCGCATTTCCTACCTCGCAATTGGACGTCTTCGGGGGAGTTCCACCTCGTTCGATCTCAGCGTCGGACGAGACCGCCTTTGAAGGTTTCGTGCCGGACAATATATCAGAGGCCACCGCCATTGCATTTCCTACCTCACATTTGAACATCTTCGAGGGGGTTGAGGACAGCTGGGACAGCTCCCTCTCAAGCGATTTCTTCAGGGAACTTGTCGAGCCAACGCCAAGACCATCTCTTGTTCGCCGATGGTCAAGAAACGCAATCTCACCGTACCCTCCGCAACGGGAGGTCCATCGCATTCGGCAGGAGCGGATGCGTGCCCGGAGTGATCTGGTGATTCCGTCACTACACCTAGTGTCGTCGAACTTCCTCCTTCTTTTAATCTATGGTAATCATTTCTTCTTGTTCTTCTATTTTTAGAAAGCTATATATATTGTTTCTGAAGTGTTTTAATATGCCTGAAAGGTGGTGTCCGTTTTGCAAAGGTACCCTAGACATCAACTATGGCATTTTTGGACATTTCTGCAATGACTTTCAATGCAAAATTTGTCTTAGTCGAGTTGACAGCTTTTTCCATGAACAAGTCTGTCAATGGAATGCCTATAGCAGTGGTTGTAACCATTTAGGCCATAGTTGTATTCCGGTTAGGTTCAACCCGGCGTGTCTTGCGTGTCAGGCTCACCGGGCTTGTGTGCTTTATACTGATAAAATTCCGTATTCTCATATTCCTTCTTTTTCAAAAAAGACTTGTAATTATGAACTTGGTGTTGCCCACACTGTGGCTGTTTCCATGAAACTGTGTGCTCTTGTTTCCATTGCACAAAGTGTGGGTGTTTTCAAATGTTTGAGTTATAACTTATATTTTTCTACTATTACGAAATTTTGTATTTTATTTATTTTATATATATATATATATATATATATATATATATATATATATATATATATGCTTTCATTATTCCTGTTCCTTCTATTTGTTCCTTTCTTTCTTTCATTTTTTTTATTTTGTACATGTATTTTATAATTAATAAATTCAATTGTTTATTCCTATATGGTTGTCTTATATTCATTTATATTTATATATATACTGTTTAGCTAGATAGCTTTTATTTAGCGATTACAAAGGTTAGATAGATTAGGATTATTCCCGTATTCCACCCATCCTGTTGTTTTTCTCAATCATGTGTGCGAGTGAATGTGTATGAATGTGTCTGCAGATTTCAACTAGTCGACTTACAGCATCATCGATGTTCGCGTCTCTCCTACAGGTACGTATGTTTTTTTATTTTTTCAACTAGACAGCTAGAATATTTCCTTGTGTTTTTCTTATTGTCTAGCACCTTCTCGCCACGTTTTTCTTTTATGCTCACATTGCCTTCTCGGTACGTTCTTCTTTTACGCAAGCATTGTCTTATAGGCCCGTTCTTTTACGGTGGGTGTCTGGTTCACATCCGGTGGAGTTTTCTGGCTGACGCAATCTTACAAAATCACCGGTCGGAGTGCTGACCCCGCTTTCTGCCCCGTGTGACCAGCTCCCCCCACCCCTCGCATTCTTGCCTGTGTCTGCTACATATAATTGCAGCATTGGCATTCAGTATTCAGCATGGCTAGTGTACAATCCACAGATTCGTCTTCTTCTTCTTTTTCTTCATCTTCCTCTACATCTGCATCACCTGTTTCCTCTTCAAACTTCAATGCTCGATCGTTTTTCCCATCAGCGCAGTGGACATCATTATGAAGCGTCCACGGGTCCACCATCGCCGATGTACCCCTTCCATTTTCCAACCATCGCCATCAATTCTCCTTTTATCATTCGGATTAGCAGGTCCAGTACCCATAATTCTGTAACCAGGGGGTGAAGCGCTAGTGTCGCGCTATTCCGCCACCTTAAGAGAAAATGGAGGATTATCTGTTAAACTTTCATAATTCTTTTTTATCTTGTGCTATGACCAGTGAGCGTGTGATATTCAAAACAAGCTAAAGACAAATATATACATATATATAAAACAATTGTGCATGTGGTTTCTTAAGAAAAAAAAAGATAAAAATCAGTTTTTTACATGTATTCAATATTGTATTGCATGAGTATATGTAATAAGTATATCTGCGATATGAACTTGTTGTTTATTAGGTTTTGCATACGGCTTGGCAAGTAGAGTTATCCATAATCCTACAACCAGGGGTTTAAGCGCTAGTGTCGCGTTAATCCATCGCATTAAGAGAAAATGGCGGATTATCTCTTAAACTTTCATAAACATTATTTTTTTATTCTGTGCCAAGATCAGTGAGCGTGTGATATTCAAAATAAGCTAAAGAAATATATATACAGATACAAATATATAAACAATTGTGCATGTGGTTTCTTAAAAAAACAAATTAAAAATCAGTTTTTACATGTATTCAATATTGTATTGCATGAGAATATGTAATAAGTATATCTGCGATATGAACTTGTTGTTTATTAGGTTTTGCATACGGCTTGGCAAGTAGAGTTATCCATAATCCTGCAACCAGGGGTTTAAGCGCTAGTGTCACGTTAATCCACCGCATTAAGAGAATATGACGGGAAATTTGAATATTGCAAAGGTATGGATCAGCGGATACACCTTTTAAATTTTTCAAATTTCCCGCCATTTTATTATGGCGATGGATTAACGCGACACTAGCGCTTAAACTCCCCTGGTGGCAGAATTATCGTTACTTGACCTTGCTAGGTCGTATGTAATACTACTACTGTTTATTTAATATTCAATTTAATATTCAATCTTATTAATTGAATTCTGTCCAATATGTGCTAAAAACCTGAAATACATAGACAAATATACACTAAAATAAATTCTCTAACTGGCACTAATATTAATACTATCAGTAATGGCAAACATTGAACTAGGTATAATCATTTCGTCACTAGCCACTTAAAATCACTTTTATCATATATAAATATCAAATAACCATATCTAGTATCCCATTTATTAATTTTACTAAATCTTATTAATATTTTAATTAAATGTAAACTCTATTACTTATTTAAATTGCAGTCTCCTGTTCCTATGCATGTTTTATTTTTATAACTCGTATTATTAGTTTTTAACTAATTTCTCTCTTGAATACGTTTTGTACTCCCATGCTGGTTCGTATTATTATTACATCTGCTGTCAGTTTTGCTATACCGGCTTTTGTTGCGTTTGAAATAAAATGTCTATTGTTTTTATGTCTACTGTAATTTCACTCATTTGGGAAGTAGAATGCATTAGAACCATCGCACCAATGAATAAAGCGCTGAGTCAAAACTAAAATGAACGTTTCCAATAGTAAAACGATGTTTTTTTTTTATAGCTGACCAATTATCGTATGTTTTGTTGTGCTATGCAGTCACTTTAATTATTGCATGGTGGTTACCATGTTAGCCTCTTATACCCAGGGTTGCGTTAGGACGTAAAAATCGCTAGTACCTATGGCTTATTTCGGAATAGAAATAGAGGATTAGTCCCGTGCTTATTTGCACGTAAAATAATCCCAAACCTGAAAGATAAGTTTCTTAGGCTAAATTCTGTCATTTTCACGTCTGCAAGTCATGATTTCCGTGGGCGATGAGTTGAACCCTCGCCACGCTGTGGCGAAGTTCCGAACCAGAAATATCCTTGATCAAGAAGCCAATGTTAAGGTGGCACAATACGCCTACATGTGTTTGAATTGAATGTATTTGCTGATGCTAGAGTTGTATTACAAACTTCCTAAGGCAAGCTGTCAGGTTCTTTAATTTCACTAAGGTTAACATGACATTAACAAATAATAGCAATGAGTAACCACCAATATTAAAAGAATAACATTACGATAAGCATAAAACTTTGATAAAATTTTACACGACAAATAAGAAAGGAAAGAAATAAGAAAGAAGGGAGGGAGGAAAGATGGGAGGGAGGGAAGAAAAGGTCATAATAGCTACAAAAAGACACCCACTATGAAAATGGGCAATTAGAGACGCTGTAAAATTAGATATTTTACTCCAGTAAAATTGAAACGTACTTATATGTACAAAGCCGACAATACTATCAAAGGAATAAAACAGTCAAATGGTGAGCTCCCGTTATTAACAAATACATTTTAATGCATCTTATAATAATTTCATTATCTACAGAGGAATCCTTTTGTGCGTTTAACCCTAAAGTGCCTCCGTTGTTAATTGAAGGGTCGTCGAATACATTATGTAAATAATATTTCTGACTTCTACGTGTCACTTTCAGATTTAGCAATTATAATGTACTAATCAACATACTTACGTATGAATTTTGTTTTCAATTCTCTGAGAGCTTCTATATATCAGCTTGTTTGAAAAGAATAGTCTGTTGTCAATTGAAGTGCATTAAAATAACCAGAAGAGAAAAAACATTTTTAAAGCTTCTGTTGTTTTACATTCAGATGAATTTCTCATCTACATCCTTAATGGTATATGTAGTAGGCCATTGAATTGAGTCGCAAGTATACATTCAGTTCGTTCAAATGGAACACAATACGTGAACCTAAGAATTATAGCTTAACATGACGAAACTAAGAGTGTATTTTGAACATTTCATGTAGGAAAACGTTTTATATGGAATGCTGGTATGGCTTGTTCATGTGTGTTCCCATAACTAATATACTAAGAAGAGTTGTGAGGAATAGTTCTTGAAAGAATGGACACATTTCGTAGTTATACTATAGTGATAGTGGATGAAGTTTTGGATATTATGGAACACTAGGACTGAGCTTTTCGATGAAAATTATGCTTCAATTATATCAAATAAATATTATACAGGCTGCTAGGAAGCATTTTGGCCAAACAATTTTCACAATTTAAAAGCTCTGCGATGTATTTAAGTCATTCAAGCGTCATATTTTAACCATTCTTCTCCTTTTTGTGTTTGGGTTTTATTCATTTTCAAATGTTATTCATAACATTATTTTTATTTCAGTCTGTATGAAAATTTGCACACATATTTAAGGATACAGTTAATGCTTTCTTTAATGATAATTGTCTGAAAAATAATTAATACTAAAAACATTAAGCAATATTTTGATACCAACAACTACATGAAAAAAAAAAAAAAAAATCCTCTACAAGTAACAATCTAAATTTAAATCAAATCCTTATATGTATTTTTATGGACTAAAGAATCAGAAAATGTCACCATCATGCTTCTGTACAAATCTGAATGAAGTTTAAGATGATTTGATTTTTTTTTTCTAATTAAGCAAATGAAATAATTTGATGTGATCCATTCACATGACTTTCTCTATATCTCTGTAACAAATTATTGTTAAAAAAATATTCTTCTATCTACTTCATGATAATCGAGATAAACATTAGCAGAAATGCTTCGTTGTAAGAAAGGAAATATTGGAATACTCTAGCTAAGACGATAGTCAATTATTTTAAAAGCTGATTGCCACTTGGATGAAATCCGTTTCTTTGCATTGCCAGGAGTTGAGAAGTTCCCGTACGTGAAAATTTAGTATTTTAAAACTCAAACCAAACTAGGAATATCTCAAAAATGGTCAACTCCACGAAAAAAATGCATACGATATAAATTGTGTATTTCAACGAGATCTACATATTTTGTGCAGTCAGTTTTTGTGTATCTCCTACGGTTTACTAGTAATGCAAAATCCAGCAAAATTCATTCAGAATAAAAAGGACTTTAGAGGCTATTCCCAGAAAATTCAAGATATACACTTTATTTGTCGTGTGTATATCTTTGATATACAGTTTTTTAATCAAAATCGATAGAGCCATTTTTGAGAAAATCAAAATTTTTGAAAAATTTTCCATGTCAGGGGTAGTTAGGGGTCGGGGGATTTTCCGTGAAATCTTCATATCACATCCTTGGAAGATACTAATCTTTTATAACAAGTTAGTATTTTAGCAACTTCTCTGTTTTGAGTTATCGTGTTCACAGATACCGGAGACACACGGGATCTTTTTCAAAAATGCTTTTCTTTTTGATACAGGGGATCCTAAAACTTCTATTTCCGGTGAATTCTGGATATCTAATTTTTGGGTGGAATGCTATACCTTCTCTATACACTATGTACATAGTATGTGGAGAGGAGTGAAAATTAATTAAGCTAGAGCGTTCAGATTTTGCATAATAATTTAAATGGCAAAATTTAAAGGAATTTAAAAATTTTAAAAGTTAGAATAGCTATAAGTTGTTATTTGAGTGTCAAATTTGATTTTGAGTTTATCTAAAACAATTTAACACATTTGAATGAAACGTTGACCCAGAATACAGCATTCTTTTTCTAATATCATTCAATCGCTGATGCAAAATAATTAATATTACTCATACTATAAATAATATATTTTATTTTAAACTATCACTAGTAGAAGCATAGTTAGTGCAAATTTCTGTAAAACTGTATATCGTTGACAATTTGTTTTGTGTTTTAAGAAAAGTTTTATTTGAAAACTTCCAGTTAAAAATCATGTTTTATTAAAAATATAAACTGTTTAAAGGTTCCTGATAATATAAAAACATTTTGAGGGATTTTGCCTTCAGATATAAGAAAAAAATTGTCAAATAGGGCACGTATTAAAACATGTAACAAATTAACTGAAAATATAATATATTTTTAGAGAAAACTGCACCAATATACTTCTACCAATGATAATCAAAAACAAATTATTTTATGATATGTGTATAACATTAACTTTTTGCGTACATCGATAATTTTGCATGCATCATGTATAGCAAAGGTGACTGTATTTGTTATCAAATTTTTATTTAATTATATTAAGTAGTTTTTGAGATACATAAAATCAATGTCTGTACTCAAATAACAGTAAAAAGCTTGATTTTTAACTAACTTAACTGGGACACCGGCACAACATAAATAACAGAATATGAGTATACCAGTATTCACTTTACCTAATGATTCCCTTATAAAAATGCCTAGGGGAGCAGCCAATTATCGGTGCTATTCCAACATGAGTGAAATCTAGAAATGTTGCAAAACTCTATATTAACAACTGAAATTCCATTCTGGTAAATGTAAGATATAATCAAATCTGCGGTTTACTCATCCTGCAAAATTCATAGCTTGTTGGGCGAGAACAAACCGCTCACAGTCAGAAAATGCTTAGCACCAAGGGCGAGTTATTACTTTCTCTACACGTACTATGTACATATTGTATAGAAAAGGCACTGCATTCCATCCAAAATTCCATACCGACATTTCACAGAAAATGCACGTTTTAGGGTCCTCTGAATCTAAAATAAGCATTTTTTTTTAAACAGGTATGTATTTGTGTGTGTCCATGTATCTGTGAACACGATAACTCAAGAAATAAAAGTCGGTAAAATACCAAACTTGGTATTTAAGTTTATTATCTTCCAGGGCTGTGACTCGAAGACTTTGAGAAACATCCTTCCACCTCAAATTATTCTATATATGGAAAAAAATGAAAAAAAATTTGATTTTCTCAAAAATGGCTCTAATGATGTTGATTAAAATACCGTATATTAAAGATATTTATATGGCAAAATAATGTACATCTTGAACTTTCTGGAATAGTCTCTGAAGACTCTTTACTCTGAATGAATTTTTCGTAACTGCTAAAACGTAAGAGATAGAAAGAAACTCCCTGCAGAAAAAATATAGATCACGTTAAAACACACAATTTAGACTACTTAGGTTTTTTCGTGAAATTGACTATTTCTGAGGTATTCCTTGTTATTTGTTTCTTATTTAAAATATGTATATAAACTTTTCTCAAACGAAAGTTGTAAACTCTTGGCTCTGCATAGAAACGGTAACTACATGGCAACCAGCTTGTAAGAGATTTGACATTTGTTTTAGCCTGATGTATTCCCTTATTTTCCTTCTACTTACATGGAAGCAAGTAATTAAAGTGTCTGCTAATGTTTATCTCGATTATCATAAATAAGATAGAAAAAAATAATAATTTGTTACAGCGATATAGAGAAACTCTTGTGAATGGAACACATCAGTTGTTTTTTTTTTTTACTTATCTTTCATGAAGATGAAATACAGCAGATAGGTATACATACCGCAAAGATATTCCAGCTTAATTTAGACGTTGTGAAGACAAACATGAGTTAAAAATCAGTGAAGTTGAAGAGCATATTTGATATTACGTACAAGCTAGGAATAGTCATGAACAAACAGTTGATTGTCAAGTTACATCCTTATGACAGACATGAATGTGATGTCGCTTATTTGTATGACTATACTGATTTTTTGCAAACATATCTTAAAATGTCTTATTATTCTATTAACTTGTGTTAATTGAGATAAACATCTCCAGAAATATTTTAATTACATATTTTCGTTTGAGATACAACGGGGTTAAGGAAATAAATTAGGCCTAAATATTGACAAATGCTTATACATTTGGTTACTATGTGAAGGCTCTGGAATTTCGTTATCTTTGCTTGACTACCGGAAGAAGAAACGAATAACGACTTTCCATTTGAGATAAATGTTGAAAAATTAAAATAAATTACACAGAATATTTCGGAATTGATTAACTTCACAAAATAGTAGTTGACATAAGCTGTGTGTTTTGACGAGGTCTACAATTTTGTAAAATATGTTTATGTATATTTTTACAGTTTACGAATTATAAAAATGTCATCCGGAGTAAATGGAACTTGTGGGGTTATTTTCAGAAAATTCAAAGTGCATATATCATTTTATAACATATCTTACACGTATGGCATTTGAACTAAAATCTTTTAGCCATTCTTTATAAAATAAAAAAATTTGAAGTGTTAAATTTAAGGGTAATTGGGGGTGGAGAATTTTTCCAAAAATATTCGTGTCGCATCCCGAGTAGATGCAAAATTCAAATATCAAGCTAGGTATTTAACGAACTTTTATTTTTTGATTATGCTGTTCACACACACACACATACACACACACACACACACACACAAGCTCACCTTTTTCCGGATTTATTTTTTTTTTTGGTTAATACAGGGGACATCAGAACCTATTTCCGGTGAAATCTGAGTGGAATACAATACTTCTGCTACATGGTAAAGAAAGCAAGAATAAAGCACAGTATAAGCTTTAGCTTTAATAACTCAGAACAAGTATTATAAGACTTAACATGTTGACGGAATAAGAAACAATAAGAAACCAACCCTAAACCATATCGAGATAGTATTGACATGAATAATGTAAATTAAATAACTTTTTTATTGTTTAGTGAATTGGTATTAATAGTTCTCTCACCATTGTACTACTTATGATTATCAACCACATTTACAGATTCTAAATATATTGCACTTGCCCATTCTTCCTGAGGTGGGGGATATCAAACTTTGAAGGGCGAATGCCGTAGGCTTAAAATTTGGTAATAATAATAAAATAATGTAAGCAATCGAATTTTTAGTTTTGTCTTTATTTCTGACATCTAAGATCAATTAGTAGTATGAATAGATTTATCTTTAAAACAGGAATAGGAGTATCACAAAACGGCTTCATCTTCTCTCTAAAGGGCACGGCAACTTGGAATATCTGCAGTATGTCAATGTTATGTTTGGAGCCGTGGCATAATGAGCCAGCTATTCACAATATTGAATGCAATAACTTTATTATTATTATTATTATTATTCCCCTAAAGTTTAGAGCTTATGGCTTTTTACGATCTCAAATTTCTTTAATTTTCAAAACAGTGCTTCTTCGGAGGGTATAAAAATCTCTTCCCAATGGTACATGGTAAAGTTTGGCTTTTGGAGTTCTATTTGTGCACATGTACATAGCTTATCCATTTTTCCGTACCTTATTAGTCACTAAGAAATTTGGTATATCCCGCTGAAATTTCACTTCATTAGCTGTTATTTTGTTTTCCTCTCTTTTCCTTACTGCCCATGATTCACTTCCGTAACAAAGTACAGGCATAGCCCAGATCTTGTACATGTTAATTCTAATGGGACGTTTTACTAAAGAAGGTATTATTTTATTATTGAAATTGTTTTTATGCATTTAGAAATATTATGTAGAATATCTATTTCATTAAAAAAATTCTATTCAAGAAATATAAAGTTATTCACTATTTTTATTATTTTAGTCTAAACGCATTTACTTGGTACAGGGTATATTCCTCAGAAATTCATAAACTTTTTGTTTTAATTTATTTAAGGTCAATTTATAACAGCAAAGGTCATCAGTGACCACAATATTCTTACAAGATCAATGTATATACAAAAGTTAATACACATATATTACAACTGTGGTCATGAACTTAACTATTTGAACTTTGGTAACAGTATAGTACATGTAAATTGGCAAAAAATTATAATAGTATCAAACACTGGTTATAACAATTAAATCACATTATATAAAAGACAACATTAGTGATATCTCCATTAACTTGATAGCTTTTCTGCATCCTTCTTTGTTTGTTACGTTCTCTGTGTATATATTTAGTTGATATAGAAGATATTGTATTCCACCCAAAAATTCTATACCGAAAATTGACCGGAAATTCAGTTTTAGGATCCTCTGAATCAAAAAAAGTATTTTTAGAAAAGGTTATGTGTGTGTTTATGCGCGCACGCGAGCGCGCCTGTGGAAAGTATAACTCTAAAACGAAATATCGGTTAAATAAAGTTCAGTATTTTCCAAGGATACGACACGAAGATTTTCAGGAAAACTCTACCACCCCAAACATACCTAGCCATGGACCAATTTACCAAAATTATGATCTTCTCAAAAACCGATTGTAACGATTATGATTAAAATGCCATTAGCTTAATGTACTTTTATTAAAAAAACAAAAAACAGGATATATATAACTTTTTTCGGAATAGCTTCTGAAGATCTCTTCATTCTGCTTGCCTTTATATAATTTTTGAATAACTGGAGACAGACAAAAACTTACTACACAAAAATTGTAGATCTCGTTAACACACAATTTATGTCGTATACATTTATGTTGTAGGGTTAACCGTTTCCGAGATATTTGTTATTGGTTGCAGCTTTAAGCCACTTAACATTTTTCAAGATGAAGTTCGTCTTTATTTTAGTCTTACTTTTGTTTACTTCCAGCAAACAAAGAAAACTGAATTTCAATTGTTTCATATAGCAATCTGTTTTAAAATATTTGACTATCACTTTATCCTAGTGTATTACCTTATTGGAATTCTACTTCAAGGAAGCAAGTAATAAGACCATGTTTATGCTAATGTTTATCTCGATTAGCATGATGTAAATAAAAGAATAATCTTCTGAAGAAACCTTTGATTGTGGATTAGCTAGAGAAAGCCATTTGAATGTAATACATCCAATATTTTGGTTGATTTTCATGTACTATTTATTCAATATTGTTAAAGTTGTGTACTGAACGTGGTAATCCATCTTCTGATGTGCCATCTATGTACATAGTATGTAGAAAAGGTATTGTACCCAAAAATTTGATACCGAGATTTCACCGGAAATACATGTTTTGGGTCCCCCTGAATCCAAAAAAAAAAACTTTTTTGAAACAGCTGTGTGTGTCTGTTGACATCATACCTCAAAAACGAAAATGCCATTAAATACCAAACTTGGTATTTAAGTTTGGTATCTTCCAAGGATGGGATACGAACATTTTTAAGAAAATTTCCCACCCTAAACTACCATTTGCATGGAAAAAGTTTAGAAAACTTTCATTTTTCCAAAAATGGTCTGTCGATTTTGATTAAAATCTCTTATATTTAAGATATTTACATGACAAATAAAATGTATAACTTGAATTTTCTTGGAATAGCCTCCAAAGACCCCTTAATTGTGGATGATTTTTATTTAATTTTGCACAACTTGTAAACCGTAAGAGAGAGATAAAAGCGCACTACTCAAAAAATGTAGATCACGATAAAACACGCAATTTATGACATATACATATTTTTCGTTGAGTTGGCCGTTTTCGAGATATTCCTTGTTATTGATTTCAGTTTTTAAATACTTAAGCATTTCTCATACGGGAACTTGTCAGCTCCTAGCCACGCAAAGAGACAGATTTCAATCCCATAGCAACCACATATTAAAACACTTGTCTCTCGGTGTAGGCTAGTGCATTCCCTTATTTCCCACTTACCTATAAGGGAACCTAGTAATAAGGCTGCTTTTGCTAATGTTGTAAAATTACATTGCTAGAAGAATAAGCCTATTAACAATAATTTGTTACAGAAGGTCATGTAAATGAGCACATATTGGATGTGATACTTTAATATGTTAATTTCAGTCAATAACAGATAGTAATATCTTATACATTTGTATTTAATATCTGTACTTGTAAAATATTTAGCCTACATTGTATACTTTTCTGGAATGTCTTGTCGTTGGCAGCCTCAACTTTATTTCTTTCTCTCTCTCTCTCCCTCCCTAGATATTAATTGTCCTTTTCCTTGATTTGAAAAAGAAATGTGGGGGTAGCAGATTCAAAAGCAGATGTTGATGAACTGCATGCAGTGGTATTAATTAGGAAAGGGTTGTGGCAAGAGTTTCAGGCGCCAAATGAGTAATGCAGATTAATATTTCAAAATAGCACGTTGATTACGGGAGAGGTGAGCCTTTCCGCACGTCTGCTGTCCCTCCATTTGATGCGTGGACGCAACTTCACCTGTCACCCAGGTTAAAAGCGCAACTGTTACATTATTGCGCGAAGAGGGTTTGTTCTCCGCGTTACACGCAGTTTCAGCCTGTACATCCAGAAAGAGAATTGTTAATGTAGCTGCATTTGTTTCACCTCCACGATCCGGCAAAATTCTCTCTGATAACTGGGCACAGTTCGTTCTGATGCGTTGTCTTCCTTCAGGATGTCTACCTACGGTTTGGATGCTCTAAACCTTTGCATCAGGAACACTGTCTCCGTTTTTACTTTCTCTATTATTAGAAAAGTCAAGGAATTATTGTATTCCACCCAAACATTCAATACTGATGTTCTACGAACAAATTTTATATGTTCAACTCATATGACCTTTTCTGTTAAAAAGACAGTTATTCTTAAAATAGCTTACTCTTCATCTGCTCCATGCTAATCGAGAAAAACATTAGCAGAAAATATCGTACCATTTAATTCTTTATAGGAAGACGGGATGCCACCCAGCAGTGACCTGACTACTCAGATGTGCCAAACGCCCCAAAGAACAAGTCCGTAGAGTTTTCCAGTACCTTGCTGACGCACGGACGGAAATGAATACGCGGCGTCAACCTCAAAGATCTTGGTGGGGGCGACTGTTAGTAGCTCCTGTTTACCTACCTCACCACCTCTCTAATCTATCATGGGTTTCGGGAACCACTTCCTCGCCGAGCCCAACCCAATCCAAATAGCTTCCTTGAGGGAGGGCCTCAGATGTAGATTCGGTGAAGTAGAAGGAAAATATGGGAATACACTAGGAAAAAGCGATAGTCAAACCTTCTAAAAGTTGGCTGCTATTTAATCGAATTTAACTCTCTTGACATGACTGAAAGTAAAAACTATTCTTATAAAATGAATTGTTTCTTCCAATTAGCCGTGTGTGAGATATGAGTTGGAAAGGTAGAGTGGTACAGAAAAATCCTACGCCATAGCTGGAATTTGAAACCACGGTCTCCGTCCGCTTATTGTAAATAATGAGCTAAGCTGTCAACATGCCAAAACGACATTAAATTCAACTGACTCGCATTTCCCCCGGAAAACTACAAGCAGATCTCAAATTATTTTGCGATCACGTACTCCAATGGATCCCATTATCGCTTTTTTGGTTGGAATACCATACCTTCTTTACCTATGTAGAGATTTCAAGCTATGATGAGTTTCATGTAGTTTAACCAAATGTTAGGGCAATCATTGTTGGTTAATTCTTTCTTCCAACCAGCGATGTATAGGACAGGAATTGGAATGTAATCAGTTAAGACATTTAATACCTTGTCGCAGTTGCAATGGTAGCTCTTTGATTCGAGCAAACGGATGGAAAACGAGAGATCCATGTTTTACATATCACCAGCTACGAAATTGAAATGTTCTTATACAAATGTGTTCTTCTAAATAGTTCATGCTAATAAATATAAACATGAGTAAGGAATTGCCTTAATACATATTTCCTTCTATTCCCCAAAGAAATAAAGTCAAATCTTTTAAGCACTGATCGCCTTGATCCTTAAATCCTACTGCATATCTGTAATCTCTTCTATCTACGAAGAAATAGCAAGAAGACAATAACTGAAAATGAGTATATCGGTTAACATGAAGTATATAGAAGAACATTATTTTATAAGGTCAGTCTGTTCAACAATGGATAGAGAAAATAAGTTAATGCTACAGAAAATTATTTATATCAGCATTGCTTAAGCTCCAGTTTTACTTTATACAACACCATGGCGGCGATAAACGAAAGTGAATGACACAGATTTTTAGAAAATACTTGGGAAGGAAAACTTCCAGAAATTTGGGGTTAATTCACCTATTTCCCAGTCATTGGGACCTGAGGAAAACCTATACAAAATTCTCAGTGAGGAAGAACGGTTTTGGAGGGATTTTACGAGTTCGTGCTCGTGATATCCCGGCGAATGGCAGACTTACTAAGCTATCGCTAAGGAGAGTAATAATTATTCGTACATGTAATAAAATCATAACACAGATTTTCAGATTTATGTATCAGAGTAAACGACGGTAAGGTGTATAATGAGCTACAGGAGCCAGAAACAACCCTATCAACATTATTTACAAAATGTTGATAACTATGTAGCAACTTATACCAATGTTTCTTCTGATCTTGATGAATGTAAACCAACATCTGTGTAACAAAGATAACAATACCCTGCTTCGGTAGTGTGGGGCTTTCAGGAGGTTGGGATTTCGAGTCCCTCCTGTAAGTTAACGGATAAGTATTTTTATTTTCTCTAGCCCCGTTTGTACAAAGTACATAGGGATAGAGAAGCATTGTATTCCACCCAAAAATTTGATGTCGAGATTTCACCAAAAATACATATTTTAGGACACCCTGAGTCGAATAAAATCATTTTCAGAAACAGGTCCGTGTGCGTGCGCGCGCGCTTGTGTGTGTGTAGACACTATAGCTCAAAAACGAAAAGACCGTTAAATACCAAACTTGGTATTTAAGTTTGGTATCTTCCAAGGATGCGAGACGAAGTTGTTCAAGAATATTTCCCCACCACTAACTATCCTTTACATGGAAACATTTTGGAAAGTTTTGTTTTTGTTAAAAATAGCTCTAACGATTTTGATTAAAATACCACATATTAAAGACATTTCTATTATAAATATGAATTTTCTGGGAATAGCTTCTGAAGAACTGCTTATTCTGGATGAATTTTGCTTAATTTGGCATAACTAGTAAACCGTAAGAGACTGACTAAACATGAAATGTAAATCTTGTTAAAATACACAAGTTATGTCATATACATTTTTTTTTTCATGGAGCTTACCGTTTTCGAGGTATTCCTTGCTATTAGTTTCAGTTGTAAACTACTTACACTTTTCTCAGATGGGAGCTTCGTTTTTCTTTTGTTCTACTCCTGGCCAAGCAAAGAAGCGATTTGCAATGACAATCGCATAACGACAGTTTTTAAAACATTTGACTATCACTTTAGCTAGTGCTTTCCCTTAGTTCCAGTCTACTTATAAGGAAATAAGTAATACAAGTCTGCTAATGTTTATCTCAAATAGCGGGTGTTGAAAGAATAATTACCTTTTGTAAGAAGTTTGTTTGTAGAGTAGCTAGAGAAAGTCATGTGAAAAAGTCATCAGATTTTTTTCGAGTTTTCCCTTATCCTGAAAAGATAAGGGAATCGAATAAGTTTAAGCTCCATGGTCACCGAGATCATTTGAGCATAATTGCACCAATTTTGTTTATCGTCCGATATGACTAACGAGGTTAAAGAACATTAAGCTATAGACTTAATCTAATTTGCTTATCTTAATGTACATAGATTTGAGTACTTTGGGCACTAATCCGTACAGCTGCCTGTCTGTTAGCGAATGTAGCCCTTTGGATTGTGCTAACTATTCCATCCCAATTTGTGTATTTTCTCTCCTCTTCTCTCTCTTTCTTTTTTCTGAAGTACTTTTCTTTTATCTTTCACCAATATTAGCATATTTCTTTAATTTTCCTTTTTACCTTGACATTAAACATTTTATTGCTAACATCTTTCCTGGTCTACTAACCCATATGTCTTCCCAAATTCCTGTTCTCTGTTATACTGTAAACCTTTTAAGTTCAGATACTTTTTAACACTTCAGAAACATCTATTTATCACATTCTAACGTATTTCTCCACCTACTAAGGCTTATTACTTTCTCTTCAGTACTCATATTATGTAGTTGGTAAATTCCATAGGGGGTTCCACACTGCAGCCACCATGCCCTTATTGTGACCCCAAGAAAAATGAATCATATGAGAGAATCCGACGGCGGCCGAAATAGACCTCGGGGAAAGAGCTACTCTGGTGGGTCCCTAACACATACCAAGCACCTTATCTCGACGCGGAGAGCGCTAGAAGTCCACGATCTGGGTCTGACTGATCTCACGAAGACTTGCTGACGTCAACAGCACCACCCCGCCGTCGAGCTCTATATTTCCAAAGTGCAATCATTACTATAGAGAGGCGCCACCACCGCAGTATTGTTGACATTAATAACCCATTGGAGTGAAACGGATATGAAATTAAGTTTGGACTCCGCAGATTCCTCTCTAGTATTCGCTTGGTGACCCGAGAAAACCTCCTTGGGTCAGATAAATCGGCCGCGGGAATCGAACCCACAATCTCCCGAATGTCGATCCTAAACCAAACGTCTGAAGAACCTGACTCAATTACTATGTAGTACGTTTACTAAAAAAGTATAGAACCCAAAGTAATGTAATTGAAAATTCCGAAAAACGTATTCCACGAAAAGCGTAGTTTGAAGTGGAGATTATTGTTAAAAATCTTCGTGTTTTATCTTTAAAAAATGCTGTAACTAAATATCTAATTTGTTATTTACCCCATTTTTCGTTTTTGACTTATGATGCACACACACAAATGCATGCCGACTTTTTTTTATATTTTTTTAAGGGAGCTTCAGAACACGTATTTCCGGAGGGCGCAGGAGGAAAGAGAGAAACATTCAATGAGATAATGGGAGTGGGAAATGAATCAGAGAGAGGTGGAGAAAAACGTTGACAGAAACTGTGTATATGAGAATGAGAGAGAGAGAGAGAGAGAGAGAGCAAGAGCTTCGCAGTAAATGTAAAAACGCTAACGAAGCTGTGTTATCTATTAGTAACTAAAACCAATCCTAAGAGTAACAGTACCATGGTCGGTGAATTTTTGTGGTGATATATTAAGTGTTTAAAGATGTTTTTTTTTTTTTTTGTGGCTACGAAAAACACTTAATGGTATATTCCCATTTCTAAATTTACTGTTTATAGTTTAAAAAGACTAATATAATAATATAATATTAAATTTTACTTTCTCTAGCACGTGTTTACAATGTACATAGAATATAGAGATGATATTGTATTGCATCCAAAATTCTATTACGAGATATCACGGAAATATGTTTTGAGACCACCTGAATCAAAAAATCTGATATGTTCCATTTCTGTACATGCCTGTAACAAATTATGAATAAAATGATTATTCTTATATCTACTTCATACTAATCGAACAGAAATATTCTTATTACTTGCTTACGTGTAAGAAGAGGGGGAAACGAGGGAACATCATAGGCTAAAGTGATGGCCAAATCTTTTAAAAACTCATTGCATTGTGATTGAAATTTCTTTGTTTGTATGAATGGCCAGGATTTGATCAATTCCGCTGTGAGCAAAGTAGCAGCATTTAAAGCTGAAAACAATAACAAGAGAAATAGTCAGCTCTATAAAAAAGGTACATGGCATAAATTATGTGCTTTTACGAGATCCACATTTTTTATGTAGTAAGTTTGTCTCTCACTCTGTTTCTCTCTCTCCCTCTCTCTCTATTACGGTTTACCAGTTAGGCAACATTTAGCAAAATTCAACCAGAATAAAAATGTCTTCAGAGGCTATACCCAAAAAATTCAGAATATATATTTTATTTTAAAGTGGATATCTTTAATATATGATATTTTATTGAACATGCTGTTGCCATTTTTGAGAAAAAAAAATAAAAGAAAAAAAAACGATTGTTTTTCCATTTAAAGCGAGTTTGGGATAGGAGGATATTCTTGAAAATCTTCATGTGGCGTCCTTGTAAGATACTAAATTTAAATAGCAATGTATAGCGTAGTTAAGGACTTTTCGTTTTTGGTCTATGCTATGCACAGACACACACCATACACACACATCCACTGACCTTTTTCTATTTTTTTATTCAGGGAGACTCAAAACGAGTATTTTCGGTAAAATTTCGATATTGCATCTTTGGCAGAATACAATATCTGCTCTTTGGACTGTATAGGCAAATAGTACGTGTACAGAAAGCAAAAATCATTTTTCGAAAAACATCCGTGCGAGTGTGTGTTGGCAGCATAGCTCAGACTAAAAGTTTGATAAATATCAAAATTGGTATCTACGTTCAACATCTTCTTAGGATGCGATAAGAAGATTTTCAAGAAAATTCCCGAACCTAACTACCCTTTATATGGAGCATTTTTCGAAAATGAGATTTTCTCTAAAACGGCTATAACGATTTTGATTAAAATGTTATAGGTTTAAAATATTCTTATGACAAACGAAATGTACATCTTGAGTTAGCTGGGAATAGCCTCTGAAGACCGTAATACATAGACGAAAGGTTAATACTGTACAGGAAATGTAAACATCATTAAAATGTAATTTATATCATATTATTGTTTCTAACTTTAGGCATTACGGAGAATTTTCTTCTTATTATTATCAATTTTAAACTACTTAAGCCTTTCTCAAGCAGAAACTCAACTTTCGCTTCATCTGTTTTGTTTTACAACCAGGACTGCAATTGTTTCACATTGCGGTAGCCTTTATAAGATTTGACTAGCGCTTTAGTCTAGTTTATTCCCTTTATTTTCCCACTACTACAGAGAAGCAATAATGAGATAATTTCTGCTAACGTTTATCTCGATTATCATGAGAGGGATAAAAGAATAATCGTTTGTAAGGAAAGTTAGTTGGCGGAACGCTAGAGAAAGTTATGTGAATTGAAAACATAAGATTGTTTATAGCCAGCATAATGGCGAGTAATGTGCATATCACTTAAAAACCACTTTGCATAAGTATCAAAGGGTTTTGAGAAGGCGCAAGGTGAGTCTGGTACAAAGCAAACCTGCGCCAGAAGAATCCAGCTATAAGCATTAGAAGCCTGATTAATATGAGGTTAATGTACACTTTCATTGTAAAATTTGACATATGATTTCATATTGATCGGGCATACACTATCCAATATTTCCGCTTCCTTCTAAAGATAAATACTGCTGCTTGGTGTGACATTTGTTTTTAGTTCATGTGGACACGCAAACTGCGTTTCGGTTTAATAAATCTTTCTCAAAAATGTATGCGGATAAACCAGATTTTCACTGAATATATACAGGATGACATATGAATAGGTGTAAAACATTTTATATTTAGTAAAGAACAATACCTATAACACAAGGTATACCTTATTTTGTCCAATTACTAATAGATTTAGCATAAATGAAGCACAAATTTAAAGGTCTAAAGTATTTGAACGGTCTTGAACTATATCTTTGTGTGTTTACATACATCACACCACCAATAATGACAGGAAAATGGGGATTAATCGTGGCGTAAACAACCAAACGTCTGAGATAGAGAATAATAGCTATAATAAAAACATCGTGAACGTTTGCTTACAAATATAACTTTAGAAAAATAGCGAAAAAGCTGCAAGTAGTGGATCATCACATATTCCCCAAAAGGTGATGCAGATATTTGTACTTATTCTGTATATCATTATATGTTTCAAACTCTTGTGAAGACATTACAACCGTATACAGATGAACTATTTGGTACAGCGTCGCATTTGAAGTTCCAGTTCAACTTAGAGCTTCTATAGTAATATTAAAAGACACCTGTTAACGGATTTTCTTAAATATTCTGCTATGTTAATTGTTTGGAACATTTAAATTCTTTAAGAATTTGGTAGAAAATATATTTTTTTAAAATGCACTTCCATGCCACGAGAATTCCAAAATGCATTCCCCCCAAAATGCATTCACCTTGCTAGGCATTAAATAGTAAAAAAAAAACAACGAAATACATTCATATGACTCGCTCAACCCATTCTTCAACAAACTGTTCTTTGAAAGTTGATTCCTCTAGTGCATCGAGATACATATTTGCTGAAAGATATTTATTACTTATTTCCAGTTAGATAAATGGGAAAAGTAAATTACAGTGGGCTTAAGAGATGTTAAAATGTTCCTTAGGATGACCACGAAAAAAAAAAAAAGAATCACAAAAACGAATAGTGGTTCAACATATTTTGTTGATCACTTCAATCATTAAAACATTCACTGCATTTATGTAACTTCACTGAGTTCTACTGATTATGAAATTTGAGAACAGTAGTCCTAGAAAATACCATTTGGGATTATATAAAATAACCAGATCTCTTCATTTCAGATGCATTTAGTTTTCGAGAACATAGAAAGTTTCGAATAGCGTTTGGAATATTGTGTAAAAAGAATGGGTCAAGATAGATAAAAGAAGAATATTAAAAATAAGGTAGAAAAGAACGTTAGCTGCAAACAAAGTGTAAAATCGATAAAGTTCTGCCAGATGAAAATTTCAACCCAGGCATTATCACCAATCCTGGCTTCTCTCTGATCCATAGGTTCTTCTCCTCAATAGGCGTCCAACTCCAGGCGAAGAGAAAGAAAGAAAGAAAAATAGAAAGAGAGGAAAACAAATAAAGTAAGAAAGAGAGATAGAAAGTGATAAATAGCGACAGAGGTAGACAGAAACAAAGAAAAAAATTAAGTAAATTTTGGCACTAATTAACTTGCTGAAGACTTTGCTAGAAGACATTGCATATTTCAGCTACGCACCAAGGACATTGGTTGAAGTAGAAAGGCTTGTCAGTATATAAAAACGTCTTCATTAAGCAGTGATTCTTAAGTTCATGACACTACGAAATGTCTATGATTATTTTCTGAAATGCTGAAAAAATAATAGCTACAGTTTTTAATATTTTCATAAATTTTTCGACGTTTTTTTAGCTAATATTCCTTGCAATTTTAGATCACATTTTCATAGCTTTAAGGTCATTTTACAGTTCCTTTTTAGCGCTTTATATCACAAATTTCGAGCCATAGTAACAAGTGGATTTCCGGAAGTGTTAATCAAGGTTAACATAATTTGGAATATCTTCATAGGACTGCCTCCGTGGTCGAATGGTCAACGAGCTGACTTCTCACCCGGAGACACCGTGTTCAGTTTCGTCTGGGAGGGGGATTTCTTTTAACCAGAATTATTTCCCATACCGCATAGAGCGAGGAAGTAGGTATATAACAGTGGATATATGTGTGTTAGAGGAAAAAAAATCTGATGTGTTCCATTCACATGACTTTCTTTACATATCTGCAAAATAAATATTATTAAAACGCTTATGCTTCTATTTACTTCATGCTAATCGAGAAAAAAATTTGCAGAAATAGTGTTATTACTCGCTTCCTTGTAAGTAGAAGCGAAATAAGGGAAGCATAGGTTAGAGTGATAGTCAAAAGCTTGTTGCTATGTGACCGAAGTTCCATTGATTATATGGACACGAGTTGACAAATTCCTGAGAAAAGTATAAGTTTTTCAAAGCTGAAACCAATAACAAGGAATATCTCCACGAGAAAAATGTATATTACATAAATTGTGTGTTCTAACGTGCTCTACATTTTTTGTGTGGTAAGTTTTTGTCCATCTCTTACGGTTTAGCAGTTGTCCAAAATTCCGCAAAATTCATCCAGAATAAAGTAGTCTTCAGAGGCTATTCCCAGAACATTCAAGATATACATTTTATTTTTCAGGTGAATATCTTTAATATAGAATATTTTAATCAAAATTGTTTGGGCCATTTTTGAGAAAATCAAAATTTTCGAAAAAAGTTCCATGTAAAGGTAGTTGGGAGTGTGGGGATTTTCTTGAAAATCTTCGTGTCACATCCTTGGAAAATACCAAACCTAAATACCAAGTTGGTATTTAACGAACTTTTCTTTTTTGGGCTATGCTGCCCACAGACACACAAATACCTGGACATTTCTCTAAAAATGTTTTTTTTTATTCAAGGGGTTTCAAAATATGTATTTCCGGTGAAATCTCGGTATCGAATTTTCAGATGCATTATAATACCTTCTCTATACACTATATACGTGTAGATAAAGCAATAAAAACTATTTAAACCCACGCAAAGAACCTACAGACAATGAATTGTTTCTATATGTGTGACTTTAGAGTTTAGATGTTAGAGGGATATATAAATCAAACGATTAAAAAAATAAAAGAAAAAATCGGATGTACCATTTACATGGCTTTCTCTACATCTCTGCAGTGAATTAGTGTTAAAAAGTTTATTCTTCTATTTACTGAATGCTAATAGAGACAAAATCAGCAAATCGGTCTTGTTACTTGTTTCACTACTATAGCTAAATCAATAGTCAAATATTTTAAAAACTGGTTGCTATATGATTGAAGTTCCTTTGTTTCTATGTATAGACAGGAGTGACAAATTCCTGTACGAGAAAAGTACTTTAAAACTGGAACCAATAACAAGGAATATCTCAAAAACAGTCCACTCTACGAAGAAAGAGTATATAACATAAATTGTGTATTTTAACCAGCTCTACATTTTTAAGGTAAGTTATTGTCTAGCTCTTAAGGTTTACCAGTCATGGAAAATTCCGCAAAATTCAACCAAAATAAACATGTCTTCAGAAGCTATTCCCAGAAAATTGAAAATAAACATTTTATTTGTCATGTAAGTATCAATAATATACGATATTTTAATCAAAATCGTTTGAGCTATTTTTGAGAAAAACAAAATTTTTGAAAAATTTTCCATGTAAAGAGTAGTTTGGGGTGTGGGGATTTTCTTGAAAATCTTCTTGTCGCAACCTTGGAAGATACTGAAGTTAAATACCTAGTTTGGTATTTAACGGACTTTTCGTTTTTGAGCTATGCTGAGCACATACACATTTACACACAGACACACACGGGGGCGTTTTTCTAAAACTACTTTTTTTCAATTCAGAGTGTCCTAAAACATGTATTTGCGGTGAAATCCCGGTATCGAATTTTTGGGTGCATTACAATATCTTCTCTATACACTATATACATAGTACATGTAGAGAAAGTAATAAGCTCGTATAAGAATAGTTTATGAAAGTGAGGGTAGAAAAAGTAATGTGTGTAACACATTTTTACTGTCACCACTCTTTATGTATCTGTCATAAATGACAGATATGAAAGTATCGGTTGAATGTGTATTTCAATGGAACATGGTTTTCACAACTTCTCTCTTTTCAATTTTGTTACAACAGAGAGTTTACTTCAATTTCCAACAAATATCTCTGCCTATACACAAGTATATGATATCGCAAATATTTTTATAACAAGCATACGTTGTGTTGTTGTATCGAAACGCATTAAAATCAATATTTTCACTCCAGCTAGAAATACGAAACAAATATTAATATTAAATCTGATACACATCCGTATGTGAAGAAGAGTTGTGTGTATAGCTTTTGTAAATTCAATTAATGCTTTTACACAGATATTCGTGCATAGGCAAAAAGAGTCTGTGAGAGAATGTAGGAATATCTTGTGTAGGTACCTCATTTGTTTCTGTAGGTATAGCTGTTATAATCCCTGTATAGAAGTATGGTATTGGAATATCGAATGGCAAATAGAAAATTAAACAACAGTACGTTTCGTAAATGTCGTCTCTTTAGCGCAGTGGTAGTGCGGCTGCTTGCCTGGGTTCGATTCCCGGTACCAGCGTCGGGAGTTTTCTGGCCCGGAGGGAATCGAGGTGCTGATCACCTTTCACCCTCCAGCAATGCACTCCATTCGTGACGCCTTCGGACCGAGTTGGGGGGTCCCATGTAGTCACGTTTTGCGTTTCGTAAAAATGGCTTAGGTAAGCTTTGTATTTTCTCAGCAACTTGCCCACAGTAAAGGGCAAAAGGTAGACAACGGATAGGGGCATCACGCACACTTAACCTACACCACGCATAGAGCTCGCAAAGTAGGGGAATGAAACTTAGCAGATAGTATTCGCCCGGTGAATGTCAACAAAATCCAGAAATCACTAATTGTTTGTAATGTTAATGAATACTGTGGTGACAGTGGGAGTGAAATTTTGATTACAATCCATCAAAAAGTAGAAAGCTTAAATTTTCTAGTAAACTAACCAAAATGCCTGGACTTTCCAGTGGTTTAACCATGTTTAGCCTTGGTTACACTTGTCCAAAAGCCGTGACTTTTTTGTTTTTGTTTTTGAACGTATCTATATTTAGTAATTATTAAACAAACACCCAAATAATTAGGACGATAATTTAGATAACTGAGAAAACAATGTGCAAAAGCACGGCTCAACAACCTCAAATATTAGAATGTATAGCGATTTATTCTTTTTATTTATTTATTTTTGTGTCAATGCAGGTGTAAGAATTCAAAAGTAATGTGGCTCTTGCCTGAGCGTTGTATTTTAATTCTTTTAACATTAGGTTGCACTTTTCCAAAAACATTGCGTTTTTGGAGATTCTTAATAATTATTACAGAATACATTATAAAGAAAATAGCTGTCTATATAACCTTGTTTATCAAAAATACGTTTATTGCTAAGAAAAGCAAAGAAGCTTAATGTAGCATCATTGGAATATGTTGAATTTAAATACCAGGTGGCCTAACTGCCTCGTATTTGATGTGTGCAGATATCTTCTTTTTTTTTTATACAGTTTCGGGGTCTGGTCGGGATTCCGGCGCTGTATACCCTACTTTTATTTACCTAATAGCTTTACTTTGTTTGCTGTATGATTACTATATTAATGATTTCTGTTTTCTTCTTTTTTTCACACACATATACACAAACATATGACACCCATGCCACGATCCCCTGCGCTACGAAGCACCAAAGCGAGTCGCCTTGGCGAGCGGGCCATGGAGACCGGATCCCTTCGTGCGTTAAGAGTTGCAGAAGTACTGGCCTGAGCGACCATCGTTTTACCCCTTACTATAAAGGCGATGACCTAATTTTAACCTCTGACAAGTAGGAGGAGTAAACGAAGTTCACGAAGGCCAGCATTTTTCGGGCGGGTTTTAATTTTGAAATAGCCCCGTTAAGTACTGCAACTCTTTTAACACACTAAGGGTTATCTGCTTACATCAAATATGGGGCAATTGAGCCATATGTCATCAAGTTTGATAGTTAACAGAATTTTTCTTTTTGGTGGATGTCTACAAATCACACACACATGAATGTTTTTGTATTTTTTTTTCAATTAATGTATTACCGATAAAATATTGGTCTGAATTTGAGGATGGATGTAATACCTTCTCTAATTAATTTGTATATTGTACGAGGTAGAGAAAGTAAGAATGTATTGTATAGTAATAAATGTTGGAGGAGAAAGAAAGTTATTAAAATATAATACACCATAGTTTTGTTTTTGTATGTTTGTTCTTTTTACATTTATATATTTACGTGATTTCAAGAAAAATTCGATTACACGTTTATTTAGTAAAGCATCTGACAGCTGCCAATGATAGTTTGATTTTAAAATGTACAAGTAAGAAATATATAGTTATCTAAATTGTTACTTCTTATTCATGCAATAATACCAACTCGAGAGATAAATTTGTAAACTCTCACAGGAACTACCTATTATAAAACGCAGTAACCTAGGCCAAGTTGTTCTATCTTTTTTTTTTTTAATTTGAGTAAAACGGATGTTATAACTTTTAGTTATTACAAATCCTTGAAGTCTGCACTGAAGCTGAATAAAGCTCTAGAAGTCTGTGCATACTAATTGAATCAGAGTCACATTTTAATCTCAGTTCTACCAATTCTATTCATGAATATATATTATGAGGACAGAGTTATGAAATCTGCATTTAAGATATTGAGAACAATTTCTATTCAGTTATTCTAATGACCTTCCCCCTTGGCATGAAGTTTTTACTTCTTACTTCTTATTTGAAACTTTATAATACTTTATGTTTCGAACATATTTTGAAACGAACCAAATTTAAGAATCTCAAACAAATGGCAGAGCTAATAGTGTATAATAGAGAAATGAAATTATGAAAACTCTTAAAATATTACAATATTTACCTTATATTATTTGTTTTTATAAAACTTTCTTAGACTCTAGAGTATATAATTTTAAGGTGAAATTTGGAAACTCAATAGTAAATAAGATATATGTTATTATACATAATAATAGTGAAGTTTTTGCCATGTTCTAGTTTGTATGGTTATTTCGATAAAAATGTGATACCATCTAAATTCATTGTTCTAATAAAAATTAGCCCGTAATGCATCTTTAAAAACATTCAAATAAAATCCGTTTTACAGAAACTAGTTTTAAAAATAGATCTGTCGGATTATACTTTTATATTATCCCTATTATATTATATTATTAAAAGATTATTTCCATAGTCATGACAATTTTCCTTAATGTACTTTTAAAAGCGAGTATAACATTTTTTAAACAAATTAATGAACAATTGCATTATGTGGAACATTTTGACTATGAAAAAGTGGTGGAAAAATATTTGCGGAAAAATAAGATTTAAATTTGGGAGGCTTATCAATAAGCATGCGCCTACCCATTAATGGCTTCAGTTAATTGGTAATTAAAGTGTGTTAAACGATATATTTTCCCAAATTTTTTAATTCATGCCATTTTATTATGAAAATAAACAATTTTGTTTTTACAGTTTTTGGTCAAATTTCACAGACCTTAATCGTGATAAATATTTGCAAAAATTACATTTTTTGCACACTAGTTTTTAAATTATCGTAACTCAGAACCTCATTTTTAATTACCTTCGTATTTATTTGCAGATTTAGTTCCATAGTTACAACAGGACTGTAGTAACTCAATGGTTGGGACATTTTAAAATGAAAATCCCAAGATCATGAAGATAGATTTGTATTTTATAGAAGCATAATGAAGCTATGCTATTGTTTGTATCTCATTTTGAGACATGTCACTTGAACTGAAGGCGACATTTTACTATTGGTACTAGAAACCGAAATGACAGTCAGTTGTTTAGAAACCCACCGCTAATGTTGGTCTAGAAGTAATTGCATACTCTTACATAGCAGCGCGAGAAATAACTAATACACAATGTACTCAAAATAAAGCATTGATAAATTAAAACAACTAATAACGGATATTTCGGAAATTATGAATGTTCAGTAAACTTATTCGTGTGTTTTAAAGGGATGTATATATGGTATGCTTTGGTCTATGTCATTGTTCACCTATTATAATAAATTATGTGCAATTCCTTCCAATTGATGAATTCAGACTATTACCGGAAATTCAAGATATACATTTTATTTACCATGAGAATGTCATAACATATTATATTTTATTAAAATTGTTAAGAAATGTTTTTAAGACAATCAAAAATTCGAAAAATCTTCTGTGCCAAAGGTAGTTTAAGATGGAATATTTTCTATGCAATTTTCGTGTCGCATCTTTGGGAGGTACTGAACTTAATTATCAAGACTGGTATTTATTGGTCTTTTAGTATTTTAATTAGACCTTTCACGGTCATAGATGTACACACATTATGCGTGGATTTTTTTTTTAAATAAAACCTTCTATGACGGGGTCTCAAGGAATGAGAATTGGGAATTTCTGGTTTTTCATATTTTAATGAATTTAATGAAGAACCTAAATTTCCAGGAATATTACTTTAAATAATTAATAAAGGATCCACATTTAGTTTATATAACAATTCATTATACGAGGTACATCCAGAAAGTAAGTTCCATTTCAATTTATCTCCGCTGCAGCGCTGCGATCGCAGTTCCGCACATGCGCGGTAGACGATCTGTATCAAGGAGAAGATCGCCGAGGATTGCTGTAAAAAGGTGTTGTTTTTCTTCACGACAACGCACGACCACACACTGCAAATGTGACGAAAAAACCCCTCAGGGATTTGGCTGGGACGTGTTTGACCATCCTCCGTACAGCCCTGATTTCGCTACTAGCGACTTTCATCTGTTCTTACATCTCAAGTCTTTCCTTGGCGGTCAACACTTCAACAATGACGAAGAGCTGAAAGAAAAGACTTTTTGAAGAAACAGGCGGTAAACTTCTATAAAGAAGGTATACAAAAACTTGTGCCACGCTATGAAATATGCCTGCAAAATTTCGGCAGTTATGTGGAAAAGTAGTTTAAGAGTTGTAGAATTTTGTGCAATAAATAATTATTCTGTATCTGCACACAATTTAATTTTGTTACCAAACGGAACTTACTGGACGTACCTCGTATACAGGCAAACATAAGTATTAAAACAAAATCTTTGATCAATTTAAATATATTAATCTATTTTTGCATTATATACCTTTTCTACCGTAGGTGCATGAGAAAGCTGGTGAGTGAATTGGCAGATTTTGATGGTAGGTACATGTTAATTTATATATGATAGACCTATTCATTCCCAGATAGCAAGAAGTGCGTACTAGTGTTCACTCCACTAGATAACTGCGAAAACGCTTAATAATTACTTTCCGCTTCTTTGGGCAATTATTTGCAAATGTATTACTTATATTCGTCATATTTATCTTCTATAAATTGCATCTTTGTGACAGTGGACTAAAAAAATGTAACCTCGTGGCTCAAGCTCTAAAATATACCTCACGGTGGCTACACTTTTCCCTCCGACAACGTAGGACATCTTGGAGAGAATGTCCTAATGTGCATGGCATGTTGTCTCCTCACTCTAATGCAGAAGCAGTTTGCAAGTTCGGAACAGCTAATTTTATCCCAAGAAGAGGTAGTGTTAAATCAGAGCGACATTAAAATATGTAACCCAAAACCAGATATAATTTCTTATACATATCAACATTTATAAAGAACAGCCACTGATGCAGGTCTGGCATGGGAAGCTCGGGAAGTAAAGAGTTGGAAAACCTATATCTGTCCACTTAGCAGATAGTAGTCACCCGGTGCCAAATGCGAATGTCAACACAACTCTGTAACGAAGTGCAATTAACATATAATTGTAATGCCTACTCTCTTAAATTCGATACAACAGCACCGTTAGTACCCAAAACCTTCTTTGCACTCAAAATCATACATTAATACTGGAAAACAAATTATACCTTAGTGTGCTTGTAAATATCATTAAAATCAAATCCTTATCAAACACTCAAATTATAACTACTGCTGCTGAAAACCATTAAACGCGCACACTACTAGCAAGAAATCATTCATGATAATCTGTTCTGTTCCGTTTTAATCGTTCTTATAATAATTAATTTGTTATTTGAAAAGTGAAACAAGTCTAACTTCCATAGTTTTTGGAATATATATAAATGAGTCGCTGAAATATTTGTACGCGTATCACTTCCGAACGACTGAATCAAATTGAGCAATTTTCTTTTTTGGCGTTCGTTATTGTCACGCCAAGGTTTATGGAAAAGAAAATGTTTAAAAATAGAACGGGAAAGTATTTAAAAGCTGATAATATGAATAAAAACTCTGCCAAGCGAACGCATTTCGGTTAATAGCCACCAGATGGCAGTCGTATCAGGGTTATTTGTTGATAAATGGTCGTAGTACTGCTATATTTTTCCCTCCCAATTCAATTTTAAGGTAACGTACCACTTTATCGACACAATGACGCAGTGAAATTCCAATACATTTTTATATATTGACTGTCCTTTCTTTACTCCTATCGTTTAAAATAAAGAACCAAAGAAGGTTTCCTAAGGATGAACACCTAGAGTAAGTACTTATTTATTTGCCAATAGATTGTGATAGTAGTATTTTTCCTTCCCATCCAATGTTAAGGTAACGCAACAGTTTATCGAGATAACACAACGCAGCAGTGAAATTCAAATACATTTTTATGTATTAACTGGCCTTTCCTTATTCATATCATTTAAAATAAAGAAGCTTTCCTAGCGACAAACACCTGAAGTACGTACTTATTATTTGCTACCAGATGGACGTAGTTCCTACTGCTCTATTTTTCTTCTTCAATGCTAAGGGAATGCACCCGGTTACGGAGACAATGACGCAAGATAACTGTAAAAATCAAATATATTTCTTATGTATTAACTATCGTTCCCTTGGTCACATTGTTTAAATAAAGAAATAAGTATATTTTGTTGTAATCCTTTAAAATGAACAAGTTATAAACAATGCACATAAGCATTAACCCTTCTTGGAATCTGAAAATAACGGGATCCGTTTTAGGTTTAACTTCTTATTGCAGATGTTTATTTGACGTTATGTGATACCTGAGCTAGCTAAAGAACATGAAAATACTAGCGTCACCATTACACTACAATTGCGGTGTTCTTAATACATTTGATCAAGTAATATTTTGGGTTAAATGGAGAAATTTAATACACAAAGCTATCGTGAAATAAAAGCTTATCAATTGATCAACAAGATCTACTTGCTCTTTAGTTACGTCATTGTTAGCCTTAGAAATTGCTGTTTTGACATAGAAGAAAATAAATAAAGAGGTGGAAAACATTAGGAGTAAAGGAAAGAAAGGGATTTGGAAGAAGCGTGAATGTTACTTTATGACTTTCTCCTTAATGTAATTCATCACCTATGCCAGCGTATACTCGCCACACTATGGATGCGCTGCCATTACTGTTGTTATGCCAACGACATCTTGGTTGCCCACGCTGTTAATTGCATATGTCATCCTTTCCACACTATCTTATGGGTGCTCTGACTTTTCGCAATACCAACTATATATGCTACATTGCGCAGATCATTGGGCTTCATTGCGCTTTTCAGATGCAAAGGCGTTATTGGACATTGGCAATGGGACATTGACAATTCCTGTTGACACTTCCTTTGACCTCATTTCATTTCCATCAAATCTTTGTCACTTCACAACATCAAAGGAAGAATTAATATCGAAAGTGTTTCCAAATATTGATGCAAATTACAAAAAATATGTTTGGTTGAGCGAACGAGCCATTTTAGCAGCAACTTTTAGATGTAGATGAATCGAATGTAAAAATTCAGGGTAAAATTGATGGACAAATGCATTCATTTAAGTCGATCAATTCAGTTACCAATCCAAATGAAGTCGTCAATTATCTAACTAAATTCATTGGTTTTGCCAGGGTTCCCACCACACAATTTACAGCTCAAGGTTAACTCGGCGACAATTATACTACGCAATATCAATCAGCTGAAATTATGCAGCGGAACAACATTTACTGTTAAAAAATTAAGAAAAGTTTGAATTAAGTTACTATAACATAGGGAAGTTCAAAGGCGAGGATATACTTATTCCAAGAATACCACTAATGTCAACCGACTTTCCGATTGAATTCAAGTGCACCTTGTAGTCGCAATGACAATAAATCCCAAGATCAATCGTTAGAAGTGTGTGTAATATACCTTGAATTTTTCCATGTTGTACTTTGCGTGCTGAAGAGTTGGCAAACTATTGGCGCAATTTTTTTCTCTCCGGAAGGAAACTTGTACATTACAAGGCATTACAATAAAGTGTTTCTCAAATTATTTAATTTTAATTTTATTTCATTGCATGGTCGCACTGTAAACGAAAGATTTTGTCTGAGTTTTCTTCATTAGTTACATCACCGGGTGAAGCCGGGCGCGTAGCCTGTAAGGTATATAAGTTGCATAACTCAACGGGGTATATCAAGTTAAAACCGGTCAATGATAAAGTATGGTGAGCAACTTTTGGTTTACAGCTCTCAAAGAGCGCCACTACTCGCCGTCTCCGTTGATAGACAAAGAGGTGTAAAAAATGAAGACCGTTCACGACACTTCCCCACTGACTGGTTTTAAATCAATTAGCCCTGTTGAGTTGTGCAATCCTTTTATCGCAAGAGGGGATGTCTGTACAGACCAATATGGCACAGTTGGGCAACCAGGAGAGCTTAGGGTTACTTGACATTCTTTATTTTAGGATAACGGAAACCTCACCAGTAACTCACGCCAACCAAATTCGAAATCAGGACCTGAATGCGAGGCAGACATGTTACCGCCTCATCATGAAGTTAGGTGATGTATTTCTGTCCTTTATTATATATCAAAATTAGTCAATATAGATTTTATTTCACAAAAGAAAAACCGCTATAAATGTTTGCCCCTTATTTGTGGTGTACAAATATACTTTCAAGCATCAAAGAGTTGCAGTACTCAATAGGGTTATTACAATTGAGAACTGGCGAGAGCGACCTTCGTTTGATCCCAGAGCGACCTGCTGTTAGACAAACCGGGTAAAGCGAAAGATACTCTGGCTGGTTTTCCTCTGGCTTTAATTTTTTTATTTATTTTTTTATTATATAGTATACATACCATTACATAAGATTTACGTTACATTAGTAAATATGGTAATTGCAGCTTGTACCTCAGAATAACTAAAGTGGATGTGTCGCTTGTATTTTTTAATTGGTGGGGGTGGTAGTTGCTGACTATGTCACAGTTCGGCAACTAAATTTTCTTTAAATACCGAAGATCCTACTTTTCCAATATCCAGCGTTCTTTCCGGATAAAAATCTGGAAGTGCGCTAGTTGTGCCAAGTCTCCAACCAGCAGAATTCAATTATATTTGGCAAATATGATCCAGGTCAGGGCATCTGACAGCTGCCTGTTAGGTTGGAATTCCAAGGTTAAATAGTTTTCACCTTTTTCTTTTGCCCCACCGCAGATGATACAGATTCTGCCATATACCCAGTCCCAAATAGAGCGTATAATGACGCAGTCCACTAGTCCACAAAAATAGCCAATGAGACTTGCAATCCTTTGAGAAAACTGCTTAAAATGGGTAACACTTGGGCAGTGTACCAAATCCTACTGAATGCATAATTGGGCACATACCAAACATGGAAACAGGGTCAGTGCTCGTGTCCGCTGCTCCGCTGAGAACACGCAACTTCATCAATTTTCAGCCCAATTGGGTGTCATAGTCTCATGCAAGCAATGTTCAAACACAACACCCAAAATCTTCGTTTGATTGACATTCCTCATACCTAAGAGATGAAGGGGCTTTAGGCAGTAACCAAACTGTGAAACCTTCGACTTGGTAAGATTCAATTTAGCCCCAGAAACGGAGCTATATTCTCGAAGACACCGATAGCAGGTTTCCATATCAGCATTACTGGCCAGGAATACCGCTACATCATCAGCATATGCCGTAAGCTTGAATTGGTGAACTTAGAGTTCCAAACCGCCCAAGGATGTCTGTAGGTGTTCGCAGAAGGGGATCGAGGCTCAAAGCAAACAGACCCATTGATGAAGGACAACCCTTCGGACTGACCGCCCTAAGAGGAGGCTCGGAGAAAGATGGCAGTTGCAGAGTATCCTGGAAGTAACAGCTGCGTACATGTAAGAAGACAACAAATCGTCCCGGAGTCCCCCAATTTTGCCTAATAGTCCAGAGATAACAGTGACCGACATTATCAAAAGCCTTTTCAAAATCGAGATTAACAAAATCCGTTGAAAGCTTCTCGGTTTCAGCATGAGAAATAATATCCCTCAACAATCCAACATTCTGTATGATGTTCCTGCCACTCGGCACGGCAGTCTGGGATGTGCAGAGGATTACCTCATAAATCTAATTGAGCCGTGAAGCTAACGCTTTAGTGAACAATTTATAATCACAGTTCAGCAAGGTAATCGGCCGGAACTCGGCAACGGTTCTATAACACCGATGTTTTTGGAGCAGAAAATTACACCTTCAACAAATTTCTCTGGAATCATCGCAGTGCAGGAACTTCTTCAAACACCACGGTTAGTTCTGCAGCAATAATATCCCAGAATGTAGAATAAAAAGCACAGGGAATACCACTGGTCCAGGAGCGGTGTTCTGTTTTACGCTCTTCAGACCTGCAGAAAGTTCCTCGGTGATAATAGGGCACAAAAGAGAAGAGCTGAGTTGCGAAGATACCCGAAAAGGCAGTGGAGACAAGGCGGGATTGCCATCAACTTGTTTGGAAAAGGATTTCCTAAAATAATCATGAAAACAGTTCAGAACGGCAGAGATCCCAGAAAGTACTCGCCGATTGTCACAAAGCTCTGTTATAAAGCATTCCTTGCATTCGCCGTCAAGGTGGGAGAGCGAGAACTTTTCTTCTGCAGCCATTTACCGACGATGGGACACATCACGAAGGCGAAGCATTTTCAATTCTTTGAGTGAGATTTATTCCTTGATGGCACGAAGATTGTGGACACGTCGCGAACGGCCGTTTGCAGATTGGCGAGATCCTGTATAACAGTATAATAGAAGTCGAGCAGTTTACACAGTTTTCTGGTCCGTTGAAAAACTATCTGCTTGAAGAAGGAAATAATTTCTGGCTTAGCCTTATAAAGCCACCAAGAGAGTTTGTTGTGGCAGGCGATAAAAGAGGGTTGTAGCTTCCCCCTCTAGTCGACACTGCTCCTCCAAGATAACAGGCACAGGAATCCTCCAGTAACCTCTCACAGGAGTGAGAATATGCGCAACCCGTTTGATTGAAACTACAGCTGCATGATGGTCACTAAAAGAAAGAGGGAGAACTCGTACATGATGGACAGTGGAGACAGAAACACTTGAAATATAAAATCTGTCAATTCTAGAAACGGACAAGCCACGCATTAAGGTAAAGTCCACTCCAGAACCATGTTTTTTTCCTCTCAAGCATCCACAAGAACAAATTGCGTCTTAATCTGCTTGACCATAGGATTAATATTGTGCATCCGAAGAGCAGTAAAACGAAGACCATTCACGTCACCTTCCCACTGACCGATCTTAAATTGAATTAGCCCTGTTGGGTTCTGCAACCCTTCTAACGCACGAGGGGATGTCTGTACAGGCCCAATACGAAACAGTTGGGCCACTAGGTAGAGCTTAGGGTTATTCGACATTCGTTATTTTAGGATAATGGAAACCTCTCCAGTAAAACTTTGTTGGGGTAATTCACGCCAACCAACATTCGAAATCAGGACCTGAATGCGAGGCAGACACGTTAGCGTCTCATCATGAAGTTAGGTGTTACATTTTTATCCTTTATTGTATAACAAAATCCACCGCTCTAAATGTTTGCCCCTTATTTTTCGTGTGCAAATATACCTTCGTGCGTCAAAAGGGTTGCAGAACTCAACAGGGTTATTAGGGATATTACAAGTCAAACCCCTCGTAGAGAACTGGCGAGAGCGACCTTCGTTTTATCCCAGCGCGACCCAGTGATAGGCAAAGCGGGTAAAGCGAAGGATGCTCTGGGCAATTCTCCTCTGGCTCTAACTTGAAATAGTTCCGTCGAGTTCTGCAGATCTTTTAACGTACTAAGGGATACACTACTGGTCAAATATGAAGCATTTTGCTCTCCTGGTATGTTATGCTAACAGTAGTTCGTAAGAACGCTGTAAGTTTGTTTTTTGAAATAGAGGCTATTTTACTTAGACTTAAAGCATCATCTTCGAAGGAAATTATTTATAAAGGTAACATTATTTAGACTTGGTATAGTTCACAGAATTTGTCTTGCTCAACGTGCTCAGTTATGCTATTAAATTCGAAGGCCGCTTAATTAATTCCATATGACCTCCATCACTCTTTACTAAATTGTTGTACAGTAATGGAAAATTCTCTCCGTTCACCCTTTTAAATGAAATTCAACACAAACACGGCAACAAGTACTTAGTAACAAATGAACTATTCCTGATATTTACACAGAAGGATGTAAAACATCAGCGATATGTCTGACGAACTTAACCTTACCCAAACAGTCTTCCAAGTTCTGGAAATGCTACATAGGCCATACGTACCCTTTGGTGGTGAAAAAACCATCGGCCGGAATGGTTAATTAATTTTTTAATAATTATATACCTGAAATTTAAAACCGCTGTACCTTCACGTTGCTCACGTATATATTTAATATCCTGTGGCCTAGGAACGGAAGGGACATATCGTACCAACGTTTTCGTCTATACTTTCCACCCCAATGAGAAACGAATGCGATGAAGGATTTGCGGGAGCCTTTAGGCCTTTAGCCTGCGGCTAAGCGAGAGGCGCAGAGGTCTCCTTACTTTCCGACCCTGGTGATCCTGCACCGGTGGGTTATTGATAGACTTCGTGATGCCGGAATCGGGGAAAACTCGACTCACCGGAGGCGCCTCAGAAAAGGCTATAATCTGGCAGGGATGGAAAGAGTTTTCCAACGAGCAAGCACTTGCCATATCTGTCCAACACCAACTGATGTTGCAAATCCTCTATACCTACTTAAAACATGAAAAAGGTCGCAAAATGAGGTAAAATGAAATTCACGGTAGAAGAGAAACCATCCCATCATTTACCTTGTCAACTAGGGAAAACTACAAAACTCGTTGACAGAGTGGTGATCCCCATGAATAGAACCCAGGGCCTCCCGGATACGAGCATAATAAATTAACACAGTACCTTCTTGCTCTGTTAATTATTTAATGCAAACAGTACTATAAATTATCATAAAGATCATTCAAATCTTTTTAACGTAGATGCACACTATTATACACACTATTTCAGAGGTAAATAAATGACTAAGAATTAAATATAAATACGATTCTTACTTATTAAGAAGATAGAAGATTAATAACCAGCAATGACAGTTTCCATTTGAGAAGCAGTTATATTTAAGGGTAATGGATTTGCGCCGACACGTTTGGCTAAGAATTTTCATTTGTGTTAAGTTGGTAGCCCATGAAATCAACTAGTTGGCCAGCTGACGTGTTCTGTTTTAGCAGCAGATACATTGAGTAGGAGGACATAAACATTGTGCGGCAGACTGGTGATAGTGAAGGAGGTAGTCCAAATGGGCAGCAATAAAGGACAGCTACAGTGAGGTATTGACCTGTCAAAATAATAACTTTTAACTTGAATATGAAAACTGTAGGCGGTCGTCGTCACGTGTGCTGTGTAAATGGAAATGAAAATATGTCGTAAGACAAAAAGTACGTGTATCATGTAAACGAAATGGAAGAGAGATCTTTTGGCAAAAAGTACGTGCATTATGTAATCGGAATGGAAGAGATGTCGTTTAGTAAAAAATACGTATAACGCGTAAACGGAATGCAAGAGATGTTTGGCAAAAAGTACGTGCATTGTGTAATTGGAATGGAAGCGATGTCGTTTGGTAAAAAATACGTTTATCGCGTAAACGGAATACAAGAGATGATGTTTGACAAAAAGTACGTGTATCATGAAAACAGATGTCGTTTGGCAAAAAGTGAGTGTATCATGTAAACGGAATGGAAGCGATGTCTTTGGGGAAAAAGTATGTGTCTTTCGTGTAATAGGAGAGCGACTAGTTATTTAAGTGAAAAACCAGGCATTATAATAATTACAACACTGAGTGAGAATCCAGAAACTTGTGCTAGTGTGTTACATTTCACTGATGTTAAACTATTATGAGAGCCAAACTATAGAGCACGACACTCCATTTACAATACCAAGAACAATCAAAGTCCTTTACTGAGTGATTGCGAAAATAATCACATTATTTTCGGATGTGAAATCAGTTTGAAATATTTGTGGAGAGTATAAACGCTTATGTAGATACAACTTTCAGATTTAGTGCCACATGTTTTACACGAGTATTTATATTGTATTTGCCTCACAATTGACATTACATTCCAGCAGTGTTTTATTACCAGATAAAGATATATATTCATTAGTGTTTCGCTTCATAGTTTAAAAGTGCGGGTGTTTAGGGTAGAACCTTCATCCAGAGAAAGTAGTAGTAGATTTCGAAGCTGCTATACATGAAGCAATTAGGTTAACATAAAGTGACACAACTAAACTATTCGGTTTTAGAATTCATTTTGGCAAGGCATATTGGCGTAAACTACAAAGCATTGGACTAGCAAATGTGTGTCAGGACAATTTGCCGACGCTGGTAAGTGGCCTAAGCATTGATTTGGTTTGCCGTATTTATCTCCACATTAAGTAGGCTAATGTCCTGCATTTGATATGACTGAGGGTAAGCTTTTGAGTATTTTAGCCAATATATTATTGTTTCCTACTTTATATCTCAGGATGCTTTATTTTACCTGCACCATAGGGCGGGCTGTCGTGTGAAACTACTCTTCTAAGAACGTATATGGGACTTTTTTGATCTTATTTATGACCCTCCTCAAAGGGGGCTGCAAGCTGGACAAAGGATAACAATTATATTTTAATGCAACGATAAAAATAAATTATACAATTAAGCATATCAAATTAGCTACTTTGACTATAGAATTAATTTCAGGCCTTTATTTCTTTAAAAAAACTAATTTATATTGTTTTTCATAAAACTTTTAGAAATAGTTTTCGGAACCTCCATTTTTACTCCTTATTTTAATCCTGTTCATTTACATATATCTAACTTAACCTCGATGAAATCTCGAAACCAGAGGAACTTGTCGTTTCTCATTTTCGTTTTTCAAAAAACACTTAGAAAACATTAGATCCATCCAAACTTTAGCTTACCTTAATATTTCAGCTGATGTAGCACATCACCTGCTTTTTTTAACTTTACATTTACACTTAAATAAATACTCTGTAAGTATCCGTGCATATATCCGTGTTTATTAAACAGCTCAACGATTTTCTCTGAGGAAAATTCGATAAACCGGAAATAGCTCACATTCACTTTCACGTGTGCACAACATCATGGCCATTCCAACTCACAGCTGTTACCCATCTCAAAATATTGAAGACTTGTCTCGTGGTCAAATCATTGGATACTATTGGACTATTTGGCAGAACAATAAGCCAATGGGATCATATCTTTCGAATCACAGCTGTACTATCCTTGAAATTAGAAAACACTTTAAATATTAATTACTCAACAACCAGGCACTTTCGAAACAAACTCCAAATAGAACTATAGTTAAAAAAAAAGCGTGAGAACATCTACACTTGGAAACATTCATAAATTCATTCTAAAGTTAAACTAAACGTTTTCCAAAATTAGTAACAATAAACTTGAAATCAAATAGAATTACATTATATATAAACTAGTCATAAGCAAGCTATACTGTTAGCTGTAAAGTTATGTAACACATTTTAATAGTTTACAAAGTTTTTATGTTAGAATAAATAACAATGCTTTCTGAGAATGATAGTTTATCCTCTATATCCAGGCCATAGTCCACCCAAAACTGATGTACTTTAGGGTGATGTTCCTCTGGACCCCAGGGACATCTTCATAAGGCTCTATTTTCCTTGTATTAGGGTACAATAATTATACTAAAATCATAGCATTTTCAAAATAATTTCAGTTTTAAAAAAATTCAAATGAAAACTTATTTTAAACTTGATGACATGCATCTGCAGGCCAATAAAAAGTAGAAAACAACCAGATATCTCATATTGGTTTTGTAGAGTACACTTCATTTGACGTCGCCCTCGTAAGACAACATGTAGTTTAATATATGAAGTTATAACAATTTACCACTGAAGCATAGTTTTTAATATAAGCTTACGAGTGGAAGCTTTAATCATTTCATGACTTTAATTTGAATACCTATGGTACGATAATTTTAACCACATAATGCACACATTGGTGTTAAGTCCATAGCACGTAAGTGGGACGAATATTGTCGTACCATCATCTTACTGTGATACGAACCTAAGAACGAAAATGTGTATAGTAATGTACGAGTACTATGCTATACTAGAATAGTAAGCCTCCAACACTCTCATCTGGTAAATATGACCACTGCGGCATTTCTTTCCCTCATATTCTTTGACAGGTAGTATTGCAAGTTTTTCCAGTGGTATATCGTTTCTAGTTTGTTGAGACATTTAAAATGACTTGACTGAGGCCATTGAGTGAGCCATGCATTTGGCTCGACGCGGATGTGCTAGTTTCATTTGAAAAAAAGAGCAACAAGAAACAAGGCTATTTCTCTGTTTTTACTTAAGTAAAAGTAATATCTGGTATATGTTCCTTTCACATTACCTTCACATTTATCAACCACAGGAGAAATATGAAATAGCATGTTTTTAAAGATTTGAAGTTTCTCGGCGTTGGTTATTAATGAAGACTACACGGGATAACAACAGAATTAAAATGGAGTCGTCATATTAACTTTGTGGTCTTGTCAGAGTTACGATGATGCATGTGTGGAATTTGGAAAATCCATAATATGTAACATATCTTATTGAAATTTATTCCAGTTATTTTATTCAATAATAGTGATGTTTATGCGATGTATGAAGATTCTAGCTCACAAGATGCATCTTTAAAACAATTCACACAAAAAATTCAGGTTTTTACAGTAAATGAATTTGCAAATATAACGATCAAACCTTAGTTTATATTAACCCTAATTATGTGAAACATCCAAAACTCAAGGTTTTCAAATTTTAATAGTTTATTTCTCAAAATTGACGCTTTATTTCGAATGTTCTTTTGAGAGACAATGTTCAAATTTTGAAACAATTGCATAGAATTTTGAGTATGGGATAGTGTTGGAAAAAAGTTTACGAGAAAATAAGGTTTAAAGTTAGGACTGTCCAGGTGTTAATAAGCATACACCTGGCCATTTATAGTTTCAACTAATGTATAGTTAAAGTGCGCCAAATAAGGAATTCACATTATTTTATTGTTAAAAATATGTGTGTAAACTACAGTACTAGCTGTTTACACAAAATTGGAGACTAAATCATGATTTAGCTTAATGCTAGAAACTTAGGTTAAATTTGAAAGTATTCTTTTTATATATGTATGTATGTATGTATGTATGTATGTATGTATGTATGTATGTATGTATGTATGTATGTATGTATGTATGTATGTATGTATGTATGTATGTATGTATGTATGTATGTATGTATGTATGTATGTATGTATGTATGTATGTATGTATGTATGTATGTATGTATGTATGTATGTATGTATGTATGTATGTATGTATGTATGTATGTATGTATGTATGTATGTATGTATGTATGTATGTATGTATGTATGTATGTATGTATGTATGTATGTATGTATGTATGTATGTATGTATGTATGTATGTATGTAAGTATGTATGTATGTATGTATGTATGTATGTATGTATGTATGTATGTATGTATGTATGTATGTATGTATGTATGTATGTATGTATGTATGTATGTATGTATGTATGTATGTATGTATGTATGTATGTATGTATGTATGTATGTATGTATGTATGTATGTATGTATGTATGTATGTATGTATGTATGTATGTATGTATGTATTGCATCGCATCGCATCGCATCGCATCGCATCGCATCGCATCGCATCGCATCGTATCGTATCGTAATGTAATGTAATGTATATTTGATATGTCAATAATATTGAACACAATATACACACAATTAAGTTGTTTAGTTATTTGAAGTATATTTACAATGCATTTAAGATCATTACAGCATATTTAAAATGAAAAAAAATAGAACTATATTTTCTAAGGTAAACTAACCTGACGCAACTATCTATGTACCTTTCTGCCATGCAGATACCCAAAATATTAAGTCTGACATAATGGTGTAAACGCACTACAGCTATCCGTTGTGACGCACTAATAGCGGCTCAATCATGGTAACCTGGTTTTTTAAGCGCTGTCATCTGTTTGCTTAACCGTTACCTGACGGTGATCTGTGTATAGGCTAGTGTGGTACTGTGTCGGAGAGCGCCACTTGTACGCGTAACGGCCTATCCTCTCCTCTTTACAGTTAAATTGGAAAAATCTGATGTGTTCCATTCACATGACATTTCCTACATCTCTGCAACAAATTATTGTTAAAAAAAAGTAGCAGAAATAGTCTTATTACTAGCTTGTTTGTAAGTAAGAGTGGAATACGGGAGTACCATAGTTTAAAGTGATAGTCAAAAGCTATGTGACTGAAATTCCTTTGTTTGTATGGATAGGAGTTGAGAAAAGTATAAGTTGTTCAAAGCTGAAACCAAATACAAGGAGTATCTTAAAAACGATCAATTTAACGAAAAACATGTATATAAGATACATTGTGTTTTAATGTGCCCTACATTTTTTGTATGCTAAGGTTTTGTCCATCCCTTATGGTTTAGCAGTTATGCAAAAGTCTGTAAAATTCATCCAGAATAAATAAGCCTTCAGAGGCTATTCCCAGAAAATTCAAAATGTACATTTTATTTGTGGAATAAATGTCTTTAATATACACAAATTTAATCAAAATCGTTAAAGAAATTTTTGAGCAAATCAAAATTTTCGAATAAAGTTCAATGCAAAGGGTAGTTTCGTGTGGGAGGATTTTTTTTTAAAATCTTCGTGTCGCATCCCTGGAAGATACTAAACTTAAATACCGACTTTTCGTTTTTGAGTTATCCAGTTCACAGGCACACGCACACACACGCGGACCTTTTTCTGAAAATGCGTTTTTTGGATACAGGGAGCTCTAAAACATATATTTCCGGTGAAATCTCTGTATTGAATTTTTGGGTGGAGTGCAATACCTTCTCTATACACTATGTACATAGTACGTGTAGAGAAAGTAAAAAAGTGAATGATTAGAACCGTGCATATGTGCAGGCATCAGCGGTATCTACTTGAATGCTATTTTACTCATTTTAGTGGTATTGCTTTTATTTTTAGTGTGTATATCTTATTACTCCTCGCGCCTTACAATAGGAGGTAGCTGCACACATGTTAAATACTTGTATTGCTAGGAGGAATGGCCAATACAGCGTCACAATTATGCTACTGGGAGCAAACTGAACTAAGCTACACAATGGAACAAGGTTGGCGATGAAAGTGCATCTCATTTGCGTCACTTAAGAGACCGCAATTTACTTTCCGAATAATCCTCGTACACTGTATGTGCATACTGTTATAGAAAGTAAAAACTAAAAGCCGAATAAACAACAATTTGGTATTAATTTCATCGTTTTCCAAAACTGAGACATGAACATTTTTAGAACACCCCGCTGTCCAAATTTGCTATTTCAATAGCTTTTTTAAAAAAGTTAGTTTTCTCAAAGTTGCCTATATCGATTAAAATACCACAAATTAAATTTATTTACATAGGTAAAATATTAAAAAATTTAAGTTTTCTTGGAATAACCAGTTCAGTTCTCTTCATTCGGAAAGAATTTTATATAATCTTGTATAAGTGGTAAACCGATAGACAAAAACGTAGGTGTAAGGCAAAAATTTACCTAGATATCTTAAAACAAATAATTCACTCCAAATAAGCTTTTTGAGCCATTTTCAGAGGCATCCGTTATTAACAGATATCTACTTTTTTAATACTTCGCCATTCTTTAAATATTTTTCGTTATTCAGCCAGCATACCACTTCCAGTTCTGAACATTTGATGATCGATATTCCAATTTGTATGTATAACGAAATGCTTATTGTACCTATTTCTACATAGATTTATCTCAATTAAAATGAATTAAATGGAAAAATAAAGGTTCATTAGATAGTTGGTATACCCATTATAAGCGATAGAGGGGAGTGGAATAAACGTGAATGAAACCCATTACATTTTATTCTATAGGTGTGTAATTGTCTTAGTATAGTCACTGTATTTAAATAATACTCCTTTAATTTTGTTAAATGTCTCTTCAATATATACAAATAAAATTGTTTTTCCAACATTTTTTTCGATTTTACAATAAGCCTATTCCTATGGACGATCTGGATTGAAAAAATCCCGATCTTTCTTTTAGTTAAACACGAAAAAGCGGCCCCGAGCAACGCAGTCCGCCAATTACGCTCGAATTGTTACCCACCACTGGCAGAAACAACAATAAATACATAAACATGTAATACTCATATTAGTAAGATTATTCTAATGCAAAGGTCTATACTGAAGTGATATGTTTTACATTACATTACTTTAGGTGTTGAAAATGATCTTCTTGTATTTTAAAGCACTTTTACGTGCACCTAACATGTTAATAACTATACACTTTGCGCAACTCTACACCATCAGTTCTCAAAATGTTGTTACGAATATTTTCCTTCAAGTTTTGGGATGTTTGCACACAACTTTTCCCTTTAGACCGCCCCACAGTTAAAAGTGACAATCCCGACGGCCACAATCCTTTCTTTCATGAATTCCTGAGCTTGACTCATGTGTTCCGTGGGCTGAAGAGAATTTTTGGTGCTCAAAATGTGTATTATATTTTAATGAAGTTAAGATGATATAATCGGTGATCTGAAATTAATAATTTAAAATGTTATTTAATCATATTTTAAATTATGTTGATTTAATAATATTTATAATTTATTCACAGCGTATGTACTTTCATGGGAGGTTAGCTGTGCGTATAAAATATTGAAAAATACACATCAGTGTTTACTGATGTTTCAAAAACTATGGGGCCCACATTCCGAAATGCTGACACGGCACACATTGAACAATAATTTGAGATCACCTTATCGTTTACCGGGAAACATGCGAGTCAGTTGAGAAATTTAATGCTGTGCTGGTATGTTGCCATGGTAGTTCAGTGGTGGAGCAACCGTCTACAGACCGGGAGATCCGTGGTTCAAATCCCGCTATGACATTGAATTTTTCAGTCTGACTCTACCTATCCAATTCCTGTTCTACCACGGCTTGTGTGAAAAAATAATTAAATCAGTATGGGGAATTGGTTGACCAGTATCTGGAATTCTGGGAGTTCACATGTCGTGTCAGATGTAACCAGGTTTCATCATTTATGAAATTACAGCAGCGGATTTAGCATTTCACCCTCAATTGTTTGACACGTACAGTAATTCACACGTTTTGCTTTAACTTGCTCCTTTAGTTCTTGGACACATGGCAGTTTGTAGATCTTCATCACGTATGGTTGACAATACTTGAGCGAAATATCCACTTGTTGCAACAATTTTCGTGTTCACTCTTGTGCTTGTTTGTTTTAAATTGTGTGCTATTTTTTAGTACGACTAAAACGAATACAAGGAGTTTTCAAGGTAGTATTTTATACTGCCAATATAACTATTGATTAATACTACTTATAATTACATCAAACCGATTTTATTTGACAAAGATCTCGACATAAGAATTTATACAGGTCTGAAAATGTTGATGATTATAACACGTGCGAATGTCATTCTCACTCTTGTCTTTCACAAGTGCCAGAATAAGATAAGATAAACACAAATTGAATACATTTTATGTAATCTTAGCATTATAAATTGTAGAAAATCAATCATGAAGTAATTTGGCATCATAAATAATATTTGCTTATTAACGACATTGTCAATCTTCAGGACATCAGCGCCGCTGGAATGACGGAATTTCGTCTCGCGGAATGCCTTTACATGTCAGTAAATCTACTGATTATCGGGGCTCTTAAGCACACTAAATAACCATAGGTTTAGGCTTAAACCCGCGACCTTGGAATCAGAATGCCAGCGCCGGACCAACAGAGTCATTCAGACTAAAAAATTTGGCACCATACTTACACAAGTGACAGAGCCTTCATTTGCTCGAAAATAAACCGTTAGCTTCTTTCCCTGTATTTCATTTGTTATTATTGGCGTGTCATGCAAATAAACAAGGCATCCACTTGTAAACACTCCCTTTTGGGGGGAAACATGGGAAGGGTTACGGATTCTGATGTAGCCTCTTAGCAGTACAGTACTGTACGTTACTATAATTTCACACTAAGTTTTCTACAGATTTTTGATAATAGAGAGTTTTTGCGTCTTCTTTGTGCAGATAAAAGAATATAATAAAATGGCTTCATATTTTCTCTATAAGCCACACAGTTTTGAGTATCTGTATTAGGCACTAAATCATTAATTTATAATACCCTTATGTTTTGTTTTTTACGCATAGAGTTCATATTACTTTATTAGCAACCTCATGGACGCATCATGACATGTGTCCATGGTCTGCCGTTCAACCGCTCACTGTTGCTGTGACCTGTTTATACGCAGGTCATTGCACCTCGTCTCTATGCTCCTTAGAGTTAGCCGAACATGTGGTCTCTCTCTCTCTTGTTATAGTACTAAAATGAATGCTTCCGTCGTTACCAGTTTTTTGACTCAGCTGAGTTTTCGTTGCATGTTAACTGGACCATTCACTCTAAGCAAGCTATCAGTACATGTGCCTACTGTTTTAAAGGTTAAAATGACTATACTTTTTGGCTTAGATACATTCTGAAAATGGGCCACATGTAAATTATACATAAAACTGATTATTCCATCAACCACACTACAGATTTAGTATTTTGTTCATGTTATTTATGCTCTGAAATAAAAATGCAAACTTACTAGAGAACTGTACACCTACTTCTCTACCCATCGTATTCATTGATATAAACTCAGTAGCACACGAGACTACCGACTCTCTCCTCTCCGCTCGTTTGTAAACAATGTATTATATTATGGTATGTTAACCTAAAGCCATGCCGGGAGCCTAGACATTAATATAAGGAACTTGTTCTTATTCGCGTAGTGCCCTAATGAAACACTTTATTATTCACAACTTTGAATACTGTAACGATTATTTCTACTGGTAGGGTCGCATAAAAATAAGTTAAGCTCATGTCTCTTGGTAAGGATCCACTTCAGCGATAAATATGCAGGCTATTTGTTTTAGTCAGCAGATATCATTTTCTGAACAGCTTACAATTGAGTTTTAAACATTTTTGCGACAGCTTTTTGCAGGGTTTTTGAGTTTTAGCCCCTACATCAAACAACTTTATTGGACGCTCCAAGGTGAAACACAAAATATAAACCACACTGTTACGCAGAAGTGGGAGAACCACTAAAGGGCTTTAGTCTAGCCTGAGGAAATGCACAGCACGGGTTTCCGCCATTATTTTACCGTTATGTGTTTCAAAAGGCAAACGTATCCCAAGAGTAAAGTATCATGAACATATAGTGTCAAATAAGAGCCTATGAGTAAGGAACCAGCTCGGTGTATAGGGAGCGATAAGCTAGCGTGCTCGGCAAGGGTAATGATCTACTTAGACCTAGATATAGGTCATCACGTGTTTCCATTACAAATTGTGTTATCCATATGCAAGTAGTGGTTTCAGCACGTCTACTTTCCATATATCAAGGTTTGACTCAGCTCATATGATTCATAGAGAGTTGAAGATTTTTATTTTTATAAAGCATTGTTGAATATGTGTGTGAAGAAGTTAATACTTACAGAATTTTAAAAAAAATCTGATGTGCTAGCTCATATGATTTTCTGGACTCACTTTTCGGGCCGGTCTCTGGCGATGGGTTTTCCCGAGTATTACTCAGATCAGTAGGAGATTTATGTGTGTTTCTGTTCAGCATCTCTTGTTCATTATGGAAATAAACACATGAAATTATTATTGAAAATAATTTGTTTACACTCATATTACTATCCCTAGCCAGTATTGGATTTCTTGCTTATTATTCTATCTGTTTCACATCAATCAAGTTATAACTTTGAATGAATACCTATTTTCTTATACGCATAAAGGGATCAGGTGATTATAGGTATTATCTTTAAGAGAGCTCATCGCTCTACTCCTATGATGAATTTTAAACCCCTTTTCTTTGCATGGCTATGAGAAAAGAAAGGAATACCTCGAACATAGTTAACTTTCCACATAAAGATGCATCTAGTAAGATCTATAATTTTTTTTTGCAGTAAGATTTTGTCTATTTCTTACGGTTTGCCGATTGAGTAAAAATCATCCAGAATGAAAAGGATTTCAGAGACTATTCTCAGAAAATTCACAATGTCACATTATTTGCCATGTAAATATTTTTAATGAATGCCATTTTAATCTAAATTGTTAATGGCTATTTTTGAGAGAAAAAAAAACAAAATTTAAAAAATGTTTTATGTAAAGGTTTTTTGGGGATAGAGAATTTTCAAAAGTCTTAGTATCATATCCTTGGAACGTACAATGCTTAACTAATTTTTCGTATATGGGTTACTTTGTTAACAGTCGCACAAATGCGATCTTTTTCTAATAATGCATTTTATTCGGATGATCTCAAAACATGTATTTTTGGTAAATTTCTGTATCGAAAATTTGAGTGGAATTTAATACCTTCTCTGCTATGCGTATTTTACACACGTGGTAGAGAAATCAAAAACTTCAAATTTGAAAAATGGACAAGTATTTTAACACTTCAAACAATGACCAGAAATATTTCGGAAATACTTATACCGCCCAAAAAACATGTATTTCATTTAAGTTGTAAGCCTTAAGGTGAAATATGAAAATTCGCCATATGTAGGATATCTTTTTGAAATTCATACCATTTATTATGCACAATCATAGTGATATTTTTGCCATGTTTCAAAATTCCAGCTTGCATGATTATTTAAGTAATACTTTTTGTTTTATAAATTAGTTGTTATAATAAAATTGAGCTACGTGATGCATTTTAAAAATAGTCACATAAAATGCAATTATATAGACAATTAGTTTACAGTTAGATCAGTCATTATATTTATTTATATAAATCCTAATCAGTGTAGAAAATTTTATCACTTTTTGTACTCTCCAAAAATGTAATAGTTTATTTCTTAAAATTGGACCCCTTATTTTGCAAAAGTATACATTTTCTTTAATGTATTTTTGAGAGAGTGCGAAGTTTTTGAAACAAATTAGTGAATATGGTGTCATGTGGAATATTTTGAATATGGAAAAATGTTGAGAAAAGGTTTGAAAGAAAATAAAAAAAGGAGTACCAATTAGTAAATCATACGGATAACCATTTATAGCTTATTGATAGTGTAATGAGTCAAATGGAAAAGCGATCGATATATTTGGTCAAATTTAGAATGCATATATTTTTACAGATTTTGGTCAAATTTCACAGACGAAGCACCTAAATGGGATCCCTATTTTTGTGGGAAATAAGATTTTGTCTATCATTTGCAGTTTATTAGTTATGCAAAAGAGCCCCGAACGTAGAGGATTTAAGAGACTATTCCCAGAAAATTCAAAATGTACATTTCAATTGTGATGAAAATATCTAAAACATATGATATTTTAATAAAAATTGTTAGTGACTTTATTGAGATGAACAGAATTTTCTAAGCATTTCACTCGTACAATTAAAGAATATTTTAGAGTTGGGCAGTTTCACTGAAAACCTTCTTGTCACACGCCTAGAAATTACTGAACTTAAATTGCAAGTTCGATAAATGAGTTTATGTGTTCGATATAAGTTGTTCGCAGACACACACCATACATACACGCGCACCATAAGAGATACACAAAAAGTTATTACACAAAAAGTTATTACACAAAAAATGTAGATCACGCCAAAGCACACACTTTATGTCGTATACATACACTTTTGTTGCAGAGTCGACCGTTTCTGAGATATACCTTGTTATTGGTTTCAGTTTTTAAACTATGCATCTTGCCAAACGGGGTACCTTTCGTTTCATCTCTCTCTCTCTGTTTTTGTTGTTGTCTTTTTTGTAAATGCAAAGCTAACCTAACTTCAATTATTCAAATATTCATCTGTTTTTAAACATTTGACTATCACTTTAACCTGGTATGTTCCCTTACTTCCCTTCTGATTATAAGGAACTAAGTAGTAAGACCAATTTATTGTGTTAACGTTTTCTCTACATAGCATGACGTAGATTGAAGAATAATATTTTGTGAGAATAGTTTGTTTGCAGATCAGGTAGAAAAATTCATGTGAATGCAACACATCAGTTCTACATATATGTCCGTGTTTTTCTGTTAACATCAGAACTCAAAACCAAAACTCGGATATACCACAAACTTGCTGTTTAACTAATGATGTAGCACGAAGATTTTCAGCAAAAAGCTCGCTAGTAATATTGTAGGGTGCCTGATATGGTTATTTTTGATACATTTTATTTAACTTAGCAAGAGGTAATGTTACACCAATTTCAGTAATAGTTATTGCTGACAAGATGTCAAAATGCTGACATAACTATATCCTCTTAAAGTAATGCATGGGTTTAACTATAAAAAATCCAATAGCTTGGTCACTAAAACCTTTTGATCCAAGCTGATGACGCTGTATGGCGTACTCGGGACCGCTGTTCACCGAATGGGCGTAGTAATTTACTTAAATAATGTTGACTTCGAGAATCACAATGTACAGTGTGTATTGAGGGGAAGTTGGGCACCCCGTTGGGTATTCTTCGTTTTAGCACCCTTACTACTCAATCATCTACTTCAAAGTAAAATCACCTTCTCTTCACACCCTAGAAGTATTTATCTATAGCTCCTGATCTCTCTCTCCAAATGTACACCCTCCTGCAGAATAGCTGCTTCTCTGAATCTACTACCTATAGAGATGCGCCGTGTAGGACTAACTCCTACCCCACACAATATCCTTTATTATTATGTTAACGTTTCAAACGATTCCGATTGAAATGGCACACATTGAAGATACTGTTACATGACAAATAAAATGTGTACCTTAAATTTTCTGTGAATAGCTTATGAACTGCTCTTTAATCGGAAGGACTATTCTAAATTACGCAAACAGTTAAACAATAAGATATACACTAAAGACGCTACAAACATTAATATCTCTTTAAAACGCATAATTTATGCGAAAACTCATTGCAACATCAATTTCACAGATATTCGCTTTTATTATTTTGAATGTACTTTGTAAATTTTTTAAATCCTGTCCACATTCAACTATTTCTCGGCAGCAATCCGCATTTAAACATTTCACGAGATATTCGGTATCCAAACATCCATATGTACCTACTAAGTAATGTGAAGTAAAATTCTGCAAATATTTATCTGGGTAATATGAAGCAAACAGAAAAATAAGATATTGGACATTTTTAAAAATCTCAGAATATAAATAATACTGGACAGAGAAAGACATGTAGATGTGAGATTAACCTTTTTAACTTTCTCTACCAGTATGTAGAGACAGAATCTACGTACATAGTAAGTAGAGAAGAAATTGTATTCCACCCAGAAATTCGCCGACAAATTTTACCGAAAACTTGTTTTGAGGAGCCTTCAATAAAAACATATTTAGAAAAACATCCTTGTGAATGTGTGTAAGGGGGACATATCTCTAAACATAACTCAGAAAAAACGAAAAGACGATTAAATATCAAACTTTGTATTTAAGATTAAATTTTTCAAAGATGCGACATGAAGATTTTCAGAATATCCCCACCGCGACTAATGTTTACTTGGAAGATTATTCGAAATTTTCTGTGTTCTCAAGAATGGACCTATGATTTTGATTAAAAGGCAGTTTATTAAATATATTTACATGACAAATAAAATTTATATCCCTAATTTCTTGGAAACAGCCTCTGAAGTTCTTTTTATTCTGAATGTATTTTATAGCTGGTAAACCGTAGGAGATAGACAAAAACACATTGTATAAAACTATAGATGTCATTAAAACACACGATTTATATCAGTTATACTTTTTGTACAACTAACCGTTTGCGAGTAATTCCTTGTTTTAAAATTCCAAGTACTTGCCTTTCTGAAATGGGATATCACTATCCTCTTTTTACTTTCTCTAACCCGCAAGTATTATTTACATAGTGAATATAGAATGTATTATATTCCATACAAAAATGCAATGCCAAGATTTCACCAGAAATATATGTTTTGGGTTCCCCTAAGTTGTGTCTGTGGACAACATAGCTCAAAGAAAAAGACCATTAAATACCAAACTTGGTATTTAGGTTTAGTCTTCCATACGACACAAATATTTTCAAGAAAATTCCCCCACCTCAACTATTCTTTACATGGAAAATTTTTCGAAAATGTTGATTTTCTTAAAAACGGCTCTAACGGTTTTGATTAAAATCCCCTACATTAAAGATATTTACATCCGAAACAAAATGTATATCTTGAATTTTCTGGGAATAGCTTCTGAAGATCTCTTTATTCTTGATGAATTTTTCCGAATTTTGTTTAACTGATAAACCGTACGAAATAGACAAAAATTTACTACACAAAACATGTAGATCTCGTCAAAACACACAACATATGTCCTTTACTTTTTGTTGTGGAGGTTACTGTTTCCGAGATATTTATTGATATAGGATTCAATTGTGAAATACTACTTTTCTCAGACAGGAACTGTCCGTCTTTCTTTTGTTCTATTCCTGGTAAAGCAAAGATGCGATTTGCAATGACAATAGAATAACGACAGATTTTAAAACATTTGACAATCGCTTTAGTCTTGAGTATTCCCTTTGTTCTCTACTACTTATAAGGAAATAAGTAATAAGAACATTCTGCTATTGTTTATTCCAATTATCATGGTGTAAAAAGAAGAATAACATTTTGTAAGAAGTTTGTTTGTAGAATAACTATAGAAAGTCATGTGAGTGTAACACATCAGGTTTTTACTTTCTCTACACGTACATTGTAAATAGTGTATAGAGAAGGTATTCTATTCCACCCAAAAATTCGATACCTAGATTTCACCGGAAATACATGGTTTGCATCCCACTGAATCCAAAAAAGCATTCTTTTCGATTTTTGAATTATGCAGTGCACAGACACACAGAGACACACACACACGCGCGCGCGCACACACTCGGACCTTTTTCCAAAGACAAAGACACACACACACACACACACACACACACACACACACACGGACCTTCTTCTAGAAATGCTTTTTTTGGATTCAGGGGACCCAAAACATATAATTCCGGTGAAATGTCGGTATTGAGTTTTTGTGTGCATTAAAATACTTTCTCTATACACTATGTACAAATAGGTGTAGAGAAAGTAAAAATAACAGGAAAAGTATTAATAACAGATACAGTGTGCTTTAACTTTCACGTTATTCCATTAGAAATTGGTTGAATTTGATCGTGTTTAACATTGCCATATGATTGAATGTGAGATTCTGTCTCCTGGGGTGTAAAATGGTTTTGTAAAAGAAATTCACCTCTCAACGTTGCCGGAATCCAGAGGCGAATACTTCGTTAAACTCTGAATTCTAAGTCAGTGCACTTTACCAGTTTTTCAATATTGAGGTTTTACACAACTCTGCTAAAGGCTCTCTTTGGAAAATCCCTCAAATATGTTGACGACTTCTTCTAGCGTTCCTTAAGTCCTTAGAAAAGGATGGAAAAGCAAATTATTTTGGTAGATTTTTTTTTTGTTCTTTAACATAATCTCCTTTTAGCTCGATAGACTTTTCCAACTGTTTTAAGCCTTCCAAAAAGTAGGTTTCGGAAGGTACTCAAAATAGGCATCTGTTTGAGAGATCTCTTCGTTAGACGTGAATCTTTTTTCGCCGAGCCAATTTTTCAAGTTTGAAAACAAAATAAAAAAACTGGGGATAATATATGGTGAATACGGCGAATTTTATAGTAATTCGAACCTTAATACAATGCTCGCCATCGAAACTGCGCAAATGTGCACCCTTGCATAGTTTTGTTAGAAGATATTCTTTTCCTTTGCCAGATGAGGGCTTTTTTTTTTTCTTGATTGCTTTGTTCATCCGGTGAAATAACGATGCATAATAACCTCCATTTATCCATTTTTTCTTCTGCAAGTAATCAATGTAGATCATTTCGTATTCCACATCTTCCTGCAGGTTTCACTACCTTGCCTTCTTCGGAGCCGGCTCACCTTTAAAACCACACTGTTTCGACTACACTTTTGTCTCTGGAGTGTAGTAGCGTACCCACATTTCACCCACAGTTAGGTATCGACGCAGAAACTCGTCAGGATTGCTTCCGAATCGATCACTTGATTACGTTTATTCTCCATTGAGTGCAAATGGGGCACCTATTTTGCCGAGGCCTTTGTCAGACCTAATTTTTGGTGTAATATTGTGAACACTGTACCTTGTGATATACCTCTACTGTCGCCACTACTATTTCGCGAACATTGAATCGTTGATCACTCAAAACCGCATCCTGAATTTTCAGTCACTGTCAGTCAATGTCACGGAAGAATTCAATTATCCAATTGTAAATTGCTGCATGAAGTTCATCCAGCTGGTTTTTATCTCTTTAGATGCTAAGCCTTTTAAACAAAAGTGTTTTATCAGCGCACGAAACTCGTTTGTTTCATCTTTCTAAAACAGAAGATGGTTGATTCAGTCACCTATGGCACCTAAACTAGGAGATGGACATAGCTAAAATTTTAGCTGTCACCTAGTAAGAGATGACAGTTACTGAATACAACCTTTTTTTCGATGCTACGAGTGTAGTTTCTTGGATTTTCTAAGGCCTTATTGGACGCCCCTATTATAACTCCCTCTTTCTGTGACTCCTTGAATAAACACTCCTCTTCCATTCGCGTGATAGCCGGGTACAAATTTGAACGGTGGACGGCATAAGTTTAGTTTCCAAAATTGTTTTCCATTACAGCTGCAGATTGTGCATCATCCAAGGATAGAAGAAATCATTTAACTGTGTTAAAATTCTCCCAGAAGAAAGAACACATTACTCAGCTTGTTATACCTAATTGAAAACTTAGCTGATATCAGAACTGTTATTTTTGTGAGCCTTAATTTCTTCTTTAGTTTAGAGATGAATACATTTCTGCACTGCATTCAACTCTGTTCTCGTATACTCTGTGCAAGGTATGAGCAGTGCAGGTTATGTGATGCAGACTGCAATACGTAGGTTTCAACTGGTCTAATATTTGGACTATGTATGTTACATGGTCAATAAAACTTGCCATATTTTGTAGTACGATATCCCTGAGGGTCAAGTGTGCAGTAACAGTTATTAAACATTTGCATGCGTGATGAGTTTTTCCAATTCGCACATTTCATGTTAAAAATGTGTTAGCAAAAAGAGAATCACAAAGGGTAAATTCCTGAAAAAAGGGAAACAAGTCTTGTGTGTTTCATTCACATGACTTTATATATCGTTCTGCAAAAACTATTTTTACAAAATATTGTTCATTTATGCCATACTAATCAAGATAAAAATTAGAAATAATTGTAGGATTACTTGCTTCCTTGTAAGCAAAGGGGAAATAAGGGAACCCACTGGACTAACGCGATAGTCAACTAGTTTAGAATCCATCGCTATGTGAAAGATTTGAAATTCCGTTCTCTTTACATGGTTAAGATTAAAACAAAATGCGTGTGAAACGAAAGATGACTTCCTAGTCCAGAAAATTATAAGTAGTTTAAAAGTGGAACAAAAGACAAGGAAGATCTTGAAAATGGTTAACTACGAAATATGTACATGGCATTAATTTAGGTTTTAAAAAGATCTGTATTTTTGGTGTAGTAAGCTTTTTCTATGCCTTACGGTTTAGCAGTTACGCAAAAGTCATTCAGATTGAAGCGGTCTTCCGAGTTTATTCTCAGAAAATCAAGACATACATTTAGTTTGTCATGAAAATATCTTACAACATCCTTTTTCGTAAAACATATCGCCCGGGTTAGATCCCAAGCGCCAGCATGTGGGATTTGTGGTGGACGAAGCGGCGTCTGGGCGGGTTTTCTCCGGATTATTCGGTTTCCCTCTCCACCAATTGGTCTATCGTCACCTTTCCTGTCATTCATTTTGCTTGCATTTCACATCATGCATTTCCTCACGCTCATGCCTGGCAACGGGCGGATCCCTCGTTCCAGCCGTTGGATCCCCGACTGGCTTCTGACCCTTAGAAGTCCGCTTGCAAGTCCTAGGGGGTGTCAGCCCTACATAAGGGGAGGGTAAGTCGACTACGAAATGTAACGAATTAATGTCTGTTTATTCATAACAGTTTTGTGGTGAAATATTAGAAACGGAATTCCCTTTAAACTCCGGCCAATGCGACTTTACCTTTCAAAATTCCTGCCCAAGAGTTTACAAAATAAAAAAAATCTGATATGTTACGCTCAAATGACTTTCTCTAGCTACTCTACAACAAACTTTTTACAAAATATTGTTCTTGTTTCTATGCTATGCTAATCGAGATAAACATTAGCAGAATGTTCTTATTACTTAGTTCCTTATAAGTAGAAGGGAACCAAAGGAATGTGTTATGCTAAAGTGATAGTCAAATGCTTTAAAACCTGTCGTTATGCGATTGTCATTGCAATTCGCTTCTTTGCTTGGACAGGAGTAAAACAAAAGAAAAACTGACTCTTCCTATTTGAGAAAACTTAAGTATAAGTAGTTTACAATTGAAACCAATAACCAGGAATATATTGGAAAAAGTTACCAGTTTATGTTGTAAAGGACATAAATTGTGTATTTTGATGAGATCTACATTTTTGTTTAATAAGCTTCTGTCAATCTCTTACGGCTTAGCAGTTAAGTTATATTCGCAAAATTCATCCAGACTAAAGAGGTTTTCAGAGGATATTTCCAGAAAATTTAAGGTAAACATTTTATTTGGGATGCAAATATCTTTAATATACGTATTTTAATCAAAATCGTTAGAGCCGTTTTTGAGAAAACCAAAGTGTTCTAAAAGTTTTCCATGTAAAGGGTAGCTTGTGGTGGGGGGGGGGGGTTCTTTAAAATCTTCGTGTCGCATCCTTGGAAGATACCAAACCCAAATACCAGGTTTAATCGTGGTTTAATTTTTGAGCTATGGTGTTCAAAGACACACACACACAGGAACCTTTTTCTAAAAATGATTTTTTCAGATTCAGGGGACTACAAAACACATATTACCGGTGAAATCTCGACATCGAATTTTTGAGTGGAATACAATATTTTCTCTATGTACATTGTACGTGTGGGCTAGAGAAAGAAATAATCTCTAGGATATTACATATTGAAATTAGAGAAAGACCAAATATCTGACTTTGATTTAAAACTTAAAACGCTAATGCACAAATGAATGTTGTAACTCGTTGGCACTGTTTACCTCAGGTGAACTTGCTTTGTGGGCAGGAATAATAAACTGATTTTGAATTAGTGATAGGTTCATTGCCTTTTACGAATACAAAGTTTACCGGTGTTCAGTGTTATGAAGTATTAGATTACGTTATACCAAGGCAAGCTATTAGCGAATAAACATTTGCCTATTACGGATGTTGCTTTCAAGCAATTAATATCGCCTCGAGAGTCAACCGAGTTAAATACGGAGAGGTGCGGATGCTCAATGCTGACTGTGGAATCGATGAACAGGCGCATCGACACGCGCCTTTTCGTTTCATTACACTCAGCTTTCCGTTTTAGGAATTTCACCCTTAATGGGAACGTATGCTTATTTACAGTGACATACAAAATGTTTTATATTTACTATACTGTTCACCATAAACAAATGTAACTTTGCATATGTGTTGCAAAAATTATGAGAAATATTTGCACAGTTTTGGAGCCAAAATAGTATAAAATTTTTACTTTCTCTACTATAGTGAATGTATTGCATTCCACACAAAATTCTATACAGAGATTCCACCAAAATACATGTTTTGAGACCTCTGAATCCAAGAAAATCATTTTTAGAAAAATGTTCGTGTATGTCTGTGGGCAAAATAGCCAAAAAAGGAAAAGACCATTAAATTCCAAACTCATAATTTAAGTTTGGTATCTTTCAACAAAATCCTCCCACCCCAACTACCCTTTACATGGAACATTTTTCGAAAGTTTTGATGTTTTTAAAAACGACTCTAACGATTTTGTTAAAAATCTCTTATATTTAAGATATTTACATGACAAATAAAATGTATATCTTCAAATTTCTGGGAATAGCCTCTGAAGCCATGTTTCTCCTGGATGAATTTTGCGGAATTTCTCATAACTGCTAAACCGTAAGAGATGGACAAAAACTTACTACCCAAAATATGTAGGGCACTTTAAAACACACGATTTATATTATATCTATTTTTTTCGTGGAGTAGGCCATTTTTGAGATATTCCTTGTTATTAGTTTCTGCTCTAAAATTGTTATACTTTTCTCTTGCGGGAATTTTTCCACTCCTACCCATACAAATAAAGGTACTTTAGTCACATAGTAACCATGTTTTAAAAGATTTGACTATCGCTTTAGCGTATATTACTCCCTAATTTGCCTTTTCTTATAAGTAAGCAAATAATAATAAGACCATGTCTAACAACTTCTTCTCGATTAGCATCAAGTAGATAGAAGAATTAGCTTTTGAACAATCATTTATTGCAGAGACGTAGAGAAATTCATGTGAATGAAACACACAAGATTATTTCCTCTTAGTTAACCTCTTCTTACTTGCAAGTGTATTATAGTTTACAAATCGTGCAACAATGCTGTAAATTTATAGTTTTCTTATACACAGATGAACACAAAATTCGAGTTTAAAAATGGCAACGTTATGCCTTTCGTTGTATATGCTTTGTTCAGCAGTGTTAGTATTATAACGGGAGGCTTTCTCCTATAGAATAAAAATTTTAAGCACATTGTTTCTGTATGCACTTAATTTTAATGTTTTGTCAAATGTTTAAACGTTTGGAGGTTTTATTAATATATTGCATACAGCCTTTAGCTGTATTTTACTTTCGTAATCTTAACACCTGATTTTCTCACATCAAATTAGTAATTATATTTTTACTCTCTCTAGCACGTAGGCACAATGTTCATAGTAGATAGAGAAGGTATTGTATTCTACCCAGAAATTCGATACCAAGATTTTACCGAAAATATATGTTTTGAAGTCCAAAAAAATTCTAAAAACTATCCATGTGGAGGGAATATATGTGTGTGTGTGTGTGTGTGTGTGTGTGTGTGTGTATGTGTGTGTGTGTGTGTGTGCGCGTGTGCGTGTGCGTGTGCGTGTGCGTGTGCGTGCGCGTGCGCGTGCGCGTGCGCGTGCGCGTGCGCGTGCGTGTGCGTGTGCGTGTGCGTGTGCGTGCGTGTGTGCGCGTGTGTGCGCGTGTGCGCGTGTGCGCGTGTGTGTGTGTGTGTGTGAAGATTTTAAAGAAAGTCTCCTTACCCAAACTGACCTGTAAAATCGCAAATCACCTTTGAAATGAACTAACAAAATGGTGTACTGTAAACAAACTAGATGACAGATGACGATCAAAATCCGCGTGGGTATAGAGGAAAGTTGTACTTAGCCACAACAATAATTTCGAATCCCCTTTTAAACATGATTTTTAAATGATCAATTCCCGGAACTTTCTTGACATAGTACATATATAGCACGATACTCGAATTTCTCCATTTTCAAAGCAATGCGCACTTCCACTGTTTCAAACAATTGCCTACAATCAACTATTTCAAGGAATCACTTATAATTTTACATAAGGTCCTTTAACATGTGTAACAACGTAAGGAAAAAAAATGCAAGTAGTGCTGCAATCTCTGGGTGAGACCGAGAACTTTTCAGACCACCCTGTACTGTTGGCTTGCTATTCACAAATGTTCTCGCCTAAATTATTCATTCCCCAAACTCCATGTTGTCAAATTTATGTAAGGTGGATTCTAATTGTCAGAAATCTCTGGCTATGTGCTTCTACTTGGAATTTACTTCTCATTGAGAGAAGCTGGGATTGAAAATTTGTCTGTAATTACCCAAAAATTGAAACTTGCATTTTTTACTTTCTCTACCACGTATTTACAATTCCTCGCATAATAGGCAAAAAAGAGTATTGTATTCCACTCAAAGTTTTGGTACAAAAATCTCACCCAAAATATATGTTTTGAGAACCCTGAAATAAAAAAAAAACATTTAAAGAAAAAGGCCAGGTGTGTGTGTGCGTGTGTGTGTGGACAGGGCACATCATAAAATGAAAATTCTCTTAAAACCAAACTTGCTATTTAAGTTTAGCATCTCCCAAGGATACCACACGACGAGTTTCAAGAAAATTCGTTCCTTACACGGGAAAATTTACGAAAACTTTTTATCTTCTCAAACATTTTTCTAACAATTTTGATTCAAATACCATATATGACGAATAAAATGTATATCTTGAATTTTCTGAGAATAGCCTCTGAAGTCCTCTTCATTCTGAATGACTTTTGCATAACTGGTAAGCTGTAAGAAATAGACAAAATCTTAATACACAACAAATGTAGATTTCGTCAAAACACACAATTTATGTAGATTACATTTTGGTTGTGGAGTTAACCGTTTCATAATTATTCCTTGTCATTGGTTTCCATTTTAAAATATTTATACTTTTCTCAAACAAGTAATCGTTTCTTTTGTTTTACTCCAGGCCATGCAAAGAAGCGAAGGTAGAAAAAGTCATGTGAATGGAACATCAGATTTTTTTAGACAATGTATGTTGGGATCTTTGCATCCATAAAGACTTAACAGTTAACTGGCCCACATTTTTTTTTGGGCTCTACAGCCGTTTAGAGATTTTAAATAGGGAGCAAGTAATAAGACCATTTCTGCTAATTGTTTCTCGATTAGCAGGAAGTAAATAGAACAATAAGCTTTTTAACAATAATTTGTTGCAGAGATGTAGAGAAAGTCATGTAAATGGAATAGATCAGAGTTTTTTAACTGACAGTTTAGAGTCCACACGTCGGAACCATAGGATATGATACTTCCAAATATTGTTTTACAGATTGTAGTGTTAGTTTATTTTGAGATCTGTTTATCCCAAATTATTGCTTTAAACTCTATATGACCTGCTTTTCTGAGTTAAACTTTGATCCTATTTCCTTCTCCTGCTTCCTGTCCTGTGTAATCCTTAGTTTAGGTAGTTATATGGCCCTATGTGTATAAATGTTCATAGTAATAATAATAGTAATAATAATTCAGCTTAATATTCGTATAATAGCATCACACAGCATAGCTTAAACCGTTGCTGCAGTCAAATCTTATTGCCTATCTCTGGGCCCGCTCCGTGCTTGACTATGCAAATCAAATTCGAAGTGTAGTTGGAAAATTTGTTGAGCGCAGCGCTGAACAAAACTGCAGTAAGCAGATTAAAACCAGTTGAGAGGCGGAAATGGGGACTAAAAAGTAAACTTTCAGTGTTTTATAAGTAAATACATTTACGGAAATACTGCACGGCTGTGAATTTTAAAAAAGCTTGCTTGCTCCAACACAACCAAGAGGATGATTTATAATAGACTGTTTCTGCCTAACCAGCGACAACGTTATAGAGCTCAGTTATACAGTTATTTTGAATGCCCAATGTGCTGCTTTCTGAAATATAAATGCGAAATGACATAAACTGACAAAATGTTGCCGGTTGGAGAGTAGAAGGTCCTGAAGGTAGTAAGAAAAATGTGTTGATGCGGACATTGTTCGTACTTAACATCTACACTTTAGATGTTTTAACTTCTTAATGGATTTTTCTGTTACTTATTATACGAATGTTTTATACTGTAGAATGTTTAAAGTTTGCAACAACAATTATAGGGCTTTTTCAGAACAACAAGAAAAAAACATGCAACTGCAATAAAATGTAACAGCTTCATTATTCAAGCTAAAACGGCATTTATTTTACTTGGACTCTCCCCGTCCTTCAGCACAGACACATTTGAGAGCAGTTGCTGGAATTCGAACCCGGAAAGTTTGTTTTTGAATGCATGGTAGTCATTAATTTTCATCGCAACGCTCACGCCCATTCGAACCACTTTCGTGGGAGTGATTGTGAAATGAATATGAAGACCGGTTTAGGAATTAGAGGAAGAACTGTATAATTCCGGCATTAAAAGATTAAGTTACGCTGGCGAAGTATCTTTTTATATGGCTAGGCTTCCGACATGACTTTAGGTTAAATTAACTTCTAGTATACTGGCATACTGTCTACAAGCGAGCGGTGATGCGAGAGGCAGAAGTCCTGCACGTTACTGAGTTTGTGCTATGTGTATAGGTGGGCACAGAAGTAGGAATGCGGTTTTATAGTAAAAACTTGTTTTTTTGCAAAATACAAATAATCTAAATAAAATAGTAAATCTGTATTGTGTTAGAAGTAATGATCAGTTTACTATGTGATTTTTATCCAAGAAAAGGAATTACAATAGACTAAAATGTATTTTCTGATTATATCAACGGGCGCTAATGACCTAGTAGTTGGGTGCCTTTACACACCAGTTATCATCTGAATGTGTCACATCTTCTATTAGACTAGGTACTTTCAGAACAGGCTTTATATGTTCTGGTCGCTTGCTTAAGAGTGAATGACCGGCAACGGTTGGGGATGGGGAGGTCCCAGTGAAACCCTGTGTGCACGTAACTATTTTCCAACTTGGGTGTAATTAAATCGCAACCATGCCCGGTCTAATAATTACAAACTGCAAAATTGCTTGCTTGCACAATTCAGTTAAACATGGACGTTTCTTCTGTTTCTCTCTCCCTCCCTCTCTACCTTTGTCTCACTCTCTTGTAACCTCTATTTTCCTTCTACCTTCCCACTTATTACGCCTCCACTTCTTCCTCTTTCTCCTCTCTATTTTGCACTCTCTCATCTTCGCGCTGCTTTACTTTCTTCATTACATATAATTACTTTCTCTACACGTACTATATGCATAGTGTATAGAGAAGGTATTGCATTCCACCCAAAAATTTGATATTGAGATTTCACGGTAATACATGTTTTGGATTCCCCTAAATCCAAAAAAAAAAAAAACAACAACTTGGAAAACGGTGTGTGTATGTGTGACTGTACACAGCATAGTTCAAAAACGAAAGACCGTTAAATACCAAATTTCGTATTTATGTTTGGTATCTTCCAAGGATGTGACACGAAGGTTTTCAAGAAAATCGCCTAACTCCAAACTAACTTTTAAATGGAAAAAATTCGAAAAATTTTATTTTCTCAAAAATGGTTCTAACGATTTTGATTAAAATCTCCTATATTTAAGATATTTACATGCAAATACAATGTATATCTTGAATTTTCTGGGAATAGCCTCTAAAACGTCTTCATTTTGGATGACTTTTATTGAAAATTGCCTAACTGGTAAATCGTAAAAATAGAGAAAAACTTACTGCACAAAAAATGTAGATCAGGATAAAATACACAATTTATGTCATTTATGGTTTTTCATGGATTTGATTGTTTTTGAGATATTCCTTGTTATTGGTTTCAGCTTTAAAAGCCTATGCTTTTCTCTTACAGGCATTTCTCAACTCTTGTCCATACAAACAAAGGAACTTCAGTCACATAGCAACAAGCTTCTGTCACTTTAACCTATGGTTCTTCCTCATTTCTCTTCTATTTACATGGAGATAAATAATAAGACTATGTCTGCCAATCTTTTTCTCTAAGTATGAAGTAAATAAAACATTAAGCTTTTTAACAATTTGTTGCAGAGACGTAGAGAAAGTCATGTGAATGGACCACATCAGATTTTTTATAGTATTTAAAGCTCTCTTTTACTACAATGTCAATGATGATACATGGAAAGAAGGTAGATCACCGGTGGAATGAGATAGCGGGAGAAATCGGAGAACCCGGAGAAAACCATTCCCTGCGCCGCTTTTCCACCGCAAAACCACATGTGGTCACTTGGGATCGACCCCGGGCCATCTAGGTGAAAGCCGAGTGGTATAATTTTTTATAGAGTGTAACTCACTGCTTTTTCGTCCGCAGCCAAGCTGCAACAGCCTGGTGTTACAAAGGTTTATGTTAGGAATTCGTCAAAATAAGGTAAAGCAATAGTCAATATTTTAAAATATGGTTGTTCTGATACTGAAATTCCTTTCTTTACATAGCTAAGAGGTCACAAGTTCCTGAACGAGAACAGTTTTAGTGTCTTAACGAGGTGTACATTTTTGTGCAGTGAATATTTGTTTATCTCTTATGGTTTACTAGCTATGCAAAAGTTATTCAGAATGACAAAGTCCTTATAGGCTCCGAAAAATTCAAGATATGCATTTTATTTGTCATGTTAATATCTCTAATATAAAATATTTAACAAACAATCATTACTCATTTTGGAGAAAATCAACATTTTCGATTTTTTTTCAGTAAATTGCAGCTGAGTTGGTAGATTTTCTTGAAAATCTTCTTGTCGCCTACTTGGAAGATACTGAATTTAAATAGAAAGTTTGGTATTTAAAGGGCTTTTTATTTATGAGCTATGCTGCCCACAGACACAATGACACACGTACGAACATTTTTATAATTTTTTTTTTTTTTTGATTTAGAAGTATCAAAAAATGTATTTCTGGTGAAACCTCGGAAGTTTTAGGTGAAATGCAATACCCTCTCGATACACTGTGTACATAATACGTGTAGAGAAAGTAAAAATAAAATACATTTTGTTTTTTAACTATGCAGACAAAAATACACACATATCGACATTTTTCTAAACAATGCTTCTTTTTGGATTTAGGGGTATCAAAAATGTACTTCTGGTGAAATCTCGGAATTTTTGGCTGGAGTGCAATACCTTCTCTATGCACTGTGTACATAGTATGTGTAGAGAAAGTAAAAATAGAATGCAAAGTCTGGTGTAGACGCTTAATAGGTAAAACTAAGAAGTCGACGATTCGGGTAGCTGAGGCCGTTGAAGTCGCAAATTCACGAAGGAAAGATCTTTAGTTTGAATCCCACATGGTGATTAATATTTATATATTAAGATTTATTTTAGTGTATATTGTATTATAAATAACATGATTTATTTTATTGAATGGGAAGTGGTTAGATTAACATCTTTATCTATTGTTATAATCTCGATATCGAAATTTTTGTCGAAGTGCTTATATATTCTCTACCTAATAACTCCATATACGTGGTAGAGAAAGCAAAAGTTAGCTAGATTGTCTCTTGACGTACTACTCCTGTTGATTAAAATCCCTGAAAGCAACAAAGGTGGGTGTACCACAGTATTCAATGTGAATATAAGAGTACTTTTAACCGAGGACGGACATCGGCATTTTCATGATCAGTGGCAGAAGCATGAACTAATCCCTACAAGGCATTTTCGCTTGCCTGTAGGGATGAGACGTTTTACGACGGCTTAAAAACATATTATAAAATCTGATTAATCACCGTAAAAAGCTGTGTGGGTATAAAATGAAGATTTGTGGTCCAGAACCGTTGGATGCGGAGGAGGGTATGAAGAAATAAAAAGACTTCGCCCTCTCTTCTTTTGGTACAAGCGCCGGACGGGTTTATTACAGACTGCATGTGATGAGATAACGAGCTTAGTTCTGTTTTGTTCCATCAGCCCGCAGCGCTGAGTGAAACAGTGTCCTGAAGCCAAGCTAGGAAAAACTGGCATTAGCCAGTTCTGTGCCCTGCCACCAGAGCTTATATTTGGACCATCAAGGGCGCAGATCCTACTCATTAAGTAAAATGAGTCTCATCATTTTTACTTTATCTTCCGTTTACTTAAAGCAAGGGAAGTAGCGTATTCCGCCCCAAATATTATATTATGTTATCACCTTAAACGGAGAATTACACCTTTAAGGTTTCTTTAAAAGACATGAGAAACCAATGTTTGCTTTGAAAATACGTTGCAGTTTTTACTTTCGGCGTAACCAGGTGGCCCAGCTGCCCCTGTTTGACGTGTGTAGATGTCCCTTCGTGCGTTAAGAGTTGCGGGGCTATTTCAAGTTAAGGGGAATCGAAATGTTCCATCTTGTCAAGTTATAGTATGACCCATTATCTCAGTAACTATTTAACATATGGAGCTATAATTCTCGAGGTATGTTCAGAAATACCTTTGCTGTTGATTGATGAAAAACAGAATACTTCAGTTCCTTAGAAGGAAATGTATGCTTTTTTTAATAAAGTCCTTAAAATTTTATTGAAAAATTATAATTTTTAAATTTTAAAAAAATAAATAATCGATAAACATAAAAACATTTTCGTTGAAATAAAGTCTATATAGGTGCAAATATCTGGTACAAATTTCAGGCCTTAGTGCCAGTTAGTTTCTGAGATAATGAGACATTTGTATAGTCAGTTTTACTTCTTCAGAAATTGCTTTGAAACATAACATTTAAAAAAATAATTTGACTGCCTCCGTGGTCGAGTGGTCAGCGAGCTGACTTCTCACCAGGAGGTCCCGGGTTTAATTCCCGGAATTATTCCCTATCCTCCATAGAGTCTGGAAGTATGAATGTGAAAGTGAATGTGCGTGTGTTTAGTAATATAAAGTTTGACCTAATGTTCTGAACCTACAGTTTCACAAGTGAAAGCCCCCGATATGACTATTGATGTTAAAGGGAGCTATACAAATGAAAAAAAAAAAAACTTAACCCAACTTTCCAAACACAACTTTGCAATACTTCGAGATTCTCACATGAGAAAAGTATGAGCGGGATACCAATGCTACGAATACTTAGAGTAAACCTTTCCGACCAAAATAAACAAAATATCTCTTCTTTAACACTAATATTTACAAAGTTATTGAAGTTTTACTAAGTGAGTGTACGAAAATATTTTAAAAACTACTACACCGGATTATTTTTAATAATATTTTTGTATTTACAGTTAGCGTACCTCTATGCCAGTTATACCAAAATGAGCGGCAGATTTGAAATATTCATATACAATTAAAACATAAAAATGGAAAACATTAATAAAATCCCGTATCGACTCCCTTTAAAACCGTTAAGTGGAGAACGGTAGTTTTACCTCTCTCAATAAGCGCGACTCGCTTACGTCTCCGCTGATAAGTACACCAAGGTCGCTCAGCCAGATCCCCATTTACTGGTATTAACTTGTAACAGCCCCGTTGAGTTCTACAACTCTTTTAACGCACGAAGAGATATACACCTTAGCATTGGACCACCTGGGCAGGTGGTAAGATGGAAGTGTTACTTAATTTCGCAGATTAAATTTATAGTTAATATTTTAATTTACAATGAAGTTAATTACAGTGCGATTCGATGTAATTTGAAATTAATAAGATTGGTTTAATTATAATTTATATTTTTAAATAAAACTTGAATTTTCATTGTAAAATAAAACCTTAAAATAACACAATCTTAGTGCTAATAAACATTGAATGATCACTATGTTTTACTTTGAGGACAAATATCTTTTTATATTTGATGCCTGGATTTGGCAAAACATGTTTCGAAGCCACATGAATAGAAAGAAGACGGTTTTAGAAAAACGCATTTTGTATGTGTATCCGCGCGCTACTATTGCGTTAGTGTATGTGACCAACTGCTTCATCGATTGCAGGATTATAAAAATACAGTGGGCTTTAAACGATAATAAAATAGTTTCAGAACTGGTCGCTATGTGATACCTTAGAAATTCCGTTACTGCTATGATTAGAATAAGACGCAGACAATGGGGGAGTACTATACGTAGATCCTGAAGGCCCATAATCTCTTACCTGATACCAGAGAGGGATAAGGTCCGGATGCAAACGGGCGCAAGCAGGGGCGGTAAGTTATTTTGGAATAACTTCCCATTTGATAAATGTAAACTAATAGCAAGAAATATCGCGGATAGTTCTAGAAACAAAACGTCTAGGTGTGACATAAATTATGTGTTTTAAGGTGATCTACATTGTTTATATAGTAACAGCCCATCTCTTACAATTTATCAGCTATGCAAAAGTCCAACATAGTAAATAGGACTTAGAAGCTATTCCCATAAAAATATACAATTTATTTGCCATTAAAATGTCATTAAATATATGCTATTTAATCAAAATATTTAGAGCCGTTTTTGAGAATATTACAATTTATACATATTTATGTTAGAAAAGTAGTGGTATTTTGTTAAAAGTCTTTGTGCCGCAATCTTTGAAGAGGCTTAAATAAAATATCAAGTTTGGTATTTAATGGTATTTAAGGGATATTTCGTTTTTATGTTATGCTCACGGACACACACGAACGTAGCACACACATACTATGTCCGCACTTTTTCTTGAGCGCTCGGTTTTCGGTGGGGTTCGCGTAGCTTCGGAAAAAGGGCGGAGCTACATCACTGAGAAATGAAGTAAGCTATACTCCCAGATATCTAGTCGCCGCCATGCTAAGGTGTAGATCCCCGAGTTTATGCAATGTACCTCTCGCTTTGTTTCGCTTAGTAGTTCAGCTAATTTGCGGCAAAATAGATAACCTATTTAGCATAAAGACTGAGGGTCTCGAGTAGAGAAGCTTTCTTTGTTTGACAACACTGCGAAAAGATAGGCGGTAGAGCTCCCGTTTCTTCCTTACAGCCTGAGTTTTCCCGTATAACTAACGCTTAAGAAAAGGCGCAAGCAAAATACACAAACCTTTATATAAAAATATCTTTTATGCATTGCGGAGACAAAATATATTTCCTGTGAACTTACGACATCCAATTTTTTAGTACAATACATTTCCCATACTATACCAGGTGGCCTAAAAGCGCCGGATTTCGCGTTTGCAGATAACTCTTTGTGGGTTATAAAATTGCAGAACATCACGGGGTAATTCCAAGTATACGCCGGTCAGTAGCGTTGTAAGAACAAGTATGCTCTCGCTTCTCCTCTTCCATATCAGCGTAATTTTTGGAGGAAAGAGAGGCAACTCCCAGACTTGTACTAGAATCCGTGATGATATACAAGAACAGTGCAAACACACGGATAAAGTTAGCATGCTTTTCAATTCAACTATAGAGAGTTTATTTTTTAGAGGGCCTTTAATTACTTGTGTATCTAAAAATAAAAAAATAAATAAATAAAGTTCTTTTCACTTATAAATATTCGACAACAGCTAGTTTTGTTGCTGTGTAATATGCCGTTCTTATTTAATATTGGAGACCAGACCCATAAGGTGCCGTAAGAAAAATCATTCACTATAATAATAATCAGTATAATAACCGTCATCATCAATTTTCTGGGCAAAATAAAAATTAAACGTGATGTAACGAAGAACATACAGTCATTAGAACACGCCTACAGTGATGTAGTAACCGCCTTCGTGCTGAATGTTTTCGTTACAACACTTTGATGTTTAGAATCTAATGTCCTGCTAGGGTACAATGCATAATGATGATAATAACAACAATAATAATGAGGAAGAATAACAAGAAGATGATGAAGAAAACATAGGAGTGTAGTGAAATAATATGTGCTCTCGTGTATGGTTTCTCTTAATGTTTTGATTTAACCCTACAGTGGGTTTAGTCTCTAATGTTAAATAAGAACATCGCATTACACAATTACAAAACTAGTTATTGGCGGACATCGTTATGTGAAGTAGACTTTTTAATTGCTTGTGAATCTAAAAGGTGACTTTATTCTATATAATATAAAGGCACAGTAATTGAAATTGAAGGCAGTTAACTTTCTGAGTGTCTTTACATTGTTCTTTAACATAACCACGGACTCTAGTACAAGTCTGGGAACCGTCTTTCATTCCTTCAAAGTTTACGCTGGTATGCAAGAGAAGAAGCGAGAGCAAACCTCTTTCTTATAGCACCACTGTTCGGTATGTGTGTTTGAATTAACCCCATGGGGTTCTGCAGGTTTTATAACGCGCGAAATATGACACTGTACACGAGAAATATGACGCTGTTGGCCCACCTGGTACATAGTATGGAAAGTAAAAATATAGGCTGCGTTTCTCAAAACTGAACGATGAACAGAGTAACTAATAGCGGCTCTCTGTGCATACGTGTGGAAATCCAATGAATCAGAATTAGATTACCCATTTTAAAAATCTGTGTTTCATTCATATGACTTTCTCTACGTCGCAGTAACAAATAAACTAATTTTTGATAATCGAGATAAACATTGGCAGAAATTGTCTTAATTACTTGAATTTTAAGTAGAAGGTAAATAAAGGAACACACTAGGCTAATAAATAGTCATATCTTTTAAAAGCTGATTGCGGTGAGATTGAAATGCATTTATATTCTTAGCCAGGAGTAAAGAAATTTACGTGTGAGAAAAATTTTAAATATTTTAAATTTGAAACAAATAACAAGGAATATTTCTGAGATGGTCAACTCCACCAAAAAACGTATATACGAGGTACGTCCAGAAAGTAAGTTCCGTTTGGTAATAAAATTAAATTGTGTACAGATACAGAATAATTATTTATTGCACAAAATTCTACAACTCTTAAACTACTTTTCCACATAACTGCCGAAATTTTGCAGGCATTTGTCATAGCGTGGCACAAGTTTTTGTATACCTTCTTCATAGAAGTTTGCCGCCTGTACCCAACGTGAGCAAAGTTTACGAAATGTCAGTTCTTCGGTAACAATTTCATGAATTAGTGATCGTGAGCTTTGGGGAAATTCCATAGCGAGAGCACTAACTGTAAAATTGCGGTTTTCATGGATCTTGTCATCAATCGCGTGAACCAGTTCTTCTGTAACCAAAGATGGACGCCCACTTCGTTCTTCATCGTGCACTTCACTACGTCCTTTATTGAACTATCGGACCCATCTTCTCACCATTGAATACTCATCGCATTTTGTCCGTAAACTTCGCAAATTTGCCGATAAATTTCAATTGGTTTCACTTTCCTAGCATTTAGAAAACGAATCACAGATCTGATTTCACAAGCGGCGGGATTTTCAATCAACACCGACATTGTAAACAAGCACAACAAAGCGTATGTGGCTGACAGCGATCTCAAAATGGCGCACGTTTCTTCTCCTTGATACAGAGCGTCTACCGCGCATGTGCGGAACTGCGGTCGCAGCGCTGCAGCGGAGATAAATTGAAACGGAACTTACTTTCTGGACGTACCTCGTAATATAAAGTGTGTGTTTTAACGAGATTACATTTTTTGTGTTGTAAGTTTTTGTCCATCTTTACGGTAAAGCAGTTACGGAGAATTCAGCAAAATTCATCCAGAATAAAGAGGTTTTCAGAGGCTAGACCCAGAAAATTTAAAATATACAATTTATTTGTCATGTAAATATCTTTACTATACGGTATTTTAGTGAAAATCGTTAGAAACATTTTTGTCAAAATCTTCTTGTCGCATCCTTGGTCGATACTAAACTTAAATACCAAATTTGGTATTTTATAGACTTTTCGTTTTTGAGTTATCGTGTTCACTGACACAAGAACACACCGCCACACACGGATCTTTTTTAAAAATGTTTTATACAGGGTACCCTAAAACATGTATTTCCGATGAAACCTCAGTATAGAATTTTTGGGCAATGCAGCATTTTCTGTACTGTGTACATAGGACGTATAGATAAAGTAAAAAGGCACACTTTATATCGGTCAAAACACTAAAACAGAATTGTGCGTTGTGTTTTATGTCCTCTGCAATCAAATAGGCATTATTTGAAACATTTTGTTTGCTTTCGCCATTCTATAGTACTTGTGGTTTAAAAATACATTTAATTGTGTAAACTGCCCAGTACATTTAAATCTAGTTGCAATACAAACTCCCAGGGAAGGTTTGGTGTCAGCATCGCTCTATAAATGGGAATGATATAGCTTATGAATCGTTTAATATGTACACGAAGCTTGTGGCTATAATGCCCGGCATGACTTAAATTACATGGTTCTGTGTTCCCAGTACAAATTTGGATTGTGCTCTAAGTGAGATTTGCTTACAGCTCACACTGATGTATTGTGTGTTGGCCTCAGCTATCCCTCTTTCTAACAGCCGTAATGTTGATCGGGGTTTGAAGAGCGTCTGTAAATACATTCTCCCTTTTGTAATGATGAACTGAAACGTTTGACTCGGTAAATTGCCGGTATTCTTCAAACAGAAATGAATGGCGCTTAACAACTGTTGAATGGCTTCATACAGGCTTTAATCTAGTTCAGGAAATGCGAGGCAAGTGGATAAGTAGCGTACTTATTGGTGTCTGAACTGAATGATGGGAAGGCTTTGTCGTGAAATTAGTTCACTTCATTGTAATCCACCTAAAAATGCGTTTAGAACTCCCCTAATGGAGAGTTAGTAGACACAAGCTGATAAACGTCGCCCCCACGAGATTTGCGGTAGTCGTCCCCCTTGGGGTTGACGAACATAAATGACGTATCCACTTCTATGGCCGGTTTATAGAACAGGTACCGCCCAAATGGAAAAACTTTCGGAATTGTCCCTGGGTCGCAATGCACACCTGAGTAGTCAGGTCACTGCTGCTTGAATATTGTATTGTCCCTATGTCTAAACTGGATGGTATGGAGGTTTTGTCGTGAAATTAGTTCACTTTATTGTACTCCATATAAAATGCTTTTAGAACCGCCCTGAATTAAAATAACGATTTACGTAACTGTGTATTGAGTGAGTCCCTCACCGTGGTGTAGTCCAGTCGCCATCTGGTAGCCTAGATGAGCCTAGGTGTTGCTGTGTACTTGCCCTAGTTACGACTTAACCACAGGAATGTTTTATGATGGTTATAGGTTTGGTGTTATGGATTTAAAGTTGGGATAGTTATGGAGGTGGAACTATAGATGGGCTTCTCAAAGGTTCTCATCATTCCATAGGGAAGGGAAGTAATTTATGTACAGCTGTTAGCTGTTGGTTGGTTTAATAACTTCACTACCGGAGATGCCCAAAAATCACACGGGGAATCCAATACTTCTGTAGGTATGTACTCCATAGACAAGGGCGTTCTCATGATGGGCCAATCAGGCGTAGACATTTTGAGCCCGGCGCATAATCACAGCCTTCACATATGGAAGCTCACTAGGAAATGACGCAGACAGAGAAGATGGACCGGAGCTAACTGCTCTGCATCCGCTGTAGCCAGAGGCGCCAGGAATCTATTACCATGCCCCAAACTCAGTCATAGATAATTACCCTGGTAATCTTTAATAACCATATTGTGTAGGGTTTTGAATTTTTTCGAAATTAAAAATACTTAGCATGGCTTTCTTCGGAAGGTAAGTAATGCGCTTGTCCCACGCAAAAAAAAAAAAAAAAAAAAAAAACACATACCTAAAAAGAAAAGGTCTTGGGCTAAATTTGCCATGTTCACATCCGCAAGTCGTATTTCGTCCTATGGTGGAATCTATGGGGGATGAGTTCATCCCTTGTCACCATGTACACACACACTGGTGAACTAGCCATCTAGAAATTTCCTGATCAAGAAAACATTATAAACGCGGACATGGCGTCATGGAATTTGAGTAAAATGAACTAAATAGATGCCGCAATATTGACAAAGTCGTGACAGAAACACTTCAGTAGTTATTTATAATATTTTTCATACTATGTCAAAATGTTTAGATATTGGTTAAACATTTTACTTTATATTATATTGGACATGGGCACAGCCAAATGCTCATTGTAAGACCCACAGATAGCGTATTCATTAAATAGTTGAAAGGAATGGTAAAAGTATTTTCACGACCATAACGGTGGTGACTTGGGGGTGTAGATTTAAAAATTATATGCGAGAGTTAACTTATCGATTAAATAGTTGAAGGGAATACTAAAGATGTTGTTACGACCATAACAATGGTGACTTGGGGTTACATCTAAAATATTAACGGAAGAGATACCCATTATGAGAGCTGGTTTCAAAGCATATTTGACTTGCTACTCTTTGTTGGTGAGGAGTTTGGTGTACAAGAACTGGGTAAGTTCTCAAGTTAATAAACTTAACGTTAACAAGTTAGCTTGGATATTCCCCATCGGCGCATATCTTGTAGGATAGTCCGCGGTGTAGACTCGGAGGAGCTGACGGCTGGCAATCGGATAGACTGTCGATTGAGATGATCTACGACGAGAGACCAGGGCGGGAGATAGAGGGCTCCGAGCGCTCGCTTATATAGGGACTAGTTCCTTATGGGATTTCTCTATTGGGATGACGGTGTTTACCATATATAGTACCTATGTCATCATTCTGGAGTTGTGTGGGTTTTCAAGATTTTCCTAGAAACGCGTGACATTTCCAAAGTTACATAATGCAACAAACACCCACACGGCCCTAACAACAACCGTCCAACAGCAACAAATTATGTTACTTTTCGACACAACACAAACAGGGAAATGCGCATTTCACTTAGCTTGTGAGTGGTGCCATAGCTGATATCCAGATTCCACTAATCATTATGTACTGATGGCGTTGAGGTGGGGATTCAGTCGACACACGTCTTTCCTTCGCTTTAGAAGCGCCCTAGAAGCAGTCTCAGAAGTTCCTTCTAGAGCCGTCAAACTGTCTTGCGCATGCGCGGAACTGGACAGAATTGTAACCACACTGCTACTGGCCGCTTACAACGTTGTAACCTATTCGACTGGCCTAACGACATTCTACGTTTTACCCCGCCATAACTGGCCTCCCAGTAATGCATTAAGGCTATCATCAATACTCTAAATAATATGCTTAATGTAACTACCCATATCTTTCAGCTTGATGGTTCTGAACAGGGCTTCCCCGGCCGGCTATTGGCCGCCCAACATGGCGTACAACGTTCAAACCTATTCCACTGGCCTAACGAATTTCAACATTTTACAACTGCTATAACGGTCGTTCCAATAATGCAATAATACCATCATTATAACCTCCAATAATGATAGGCTTATGCTAACTGACCCCCCCCCCCCTCCCTCTATATTCTATAATACCTTGTCAGTTTCTGAGCGGAAGCTAATTTCACAGTAAGGTTCAATGAGACGATCTAGGAAATGGTTAACCAAATACAACCTGTCACGTACACAGCTTAACAAGACTTCAATAAGTTAAGAAAATGTAAAATATACTTCTGTATATAGTTAGAAGATGGTGATTGGGTAAAGAAACAATACAAATTCATTTGGTATAATGACCATAGAACTGAACTCCTCGCTGACATATCATGGAGGTCGCTTCAAAAAGGGACTGTGAGCTACTAATGCAGGTATCACACAAATGAGGAATTTAAATGAAAAGCTAATCTGAATTAAGTCAAAATTGTTATTCACAGAAAACAGAAAGTTACGTTAAGGAATCCGGCGAGAATGTTAACGTACCGGTTAGATTTTGTAACTAATTTAACTTACAGTTAAAATTGTTGTATTATTGGGTTTTCATACCGTTGCTGATCGTAAAATAGTGCAATAGGGAAAGAAAATCCTTATTAATGTAGTGGATTTGCCATTATATACTCATATTATGGTGTTGGAGTTCTCATACGAGAACCTGTCAACTCCTGGCCGCGCAAATAAATGGATTTCAATCCCATAGCACCCACATTTTAAAACAAGTGATTGTCAGCTTAGCCTAGTGAATTCTCTTATTCGCCTTCTAGTTATAAGTCACTAAGAAATAAGACTGTTTCTGCTAGTGTTTATCCCGATTAGTATGAAGTGGATAGAAGAATGAGCTTATTGACAATAAATTGTTACAGAGAAGTAGAGAAAGTCAAATGAATGGAAGACATCAGATATTTTTCGACACCTTCAAATAAATTTGATGTGTTCCATTACCATGATTTTCTATACAAACTGTCAAAAATGCTTATTCCTTTATCTACATCGTGTTATCGAGATAAACATTAGCAAAAAGTGTATTATTAATTGCTTCTAAGTAGAAATACAACACAATACACTAGGTTAAAGCGATAACCAAACCTTGTAAAAAAAAAAAAAAAAAAAAAAACTTAAATTCGGTTCGCTTATGTATGTATACATATTCCAAATGTATATCACATAAAGAATGTGTGTTTTAACGAGACTTATATGTATATATAATATATATTTATCTCCTACAGTTTGCCAGTTATCAAGAAAATTGAAGATATACATTTTGTCATGTAAATATTCTTCATATAATGTCTTAATCAAAATCGTTAGAGCCATTTTAATAAAAATAAAGTTTTCAAGCATTTTTCCATTTAACGCATAGTTTGGGTTGGTGGGGGGGGGGGAGGTTTCTCTAAAATCTCTCAAAAAATCTTTTTGTCGCAGGCTTGGTATTTAACGGCTTAATGTTTTTGAGCTATGCTGTCTTCACACACAATTAGATTTTTCTAAAAATCTTTTTTTTTTTTTTTTTTTTGGATTCTGGAACATCAAAACATATATTTCCGGTGAAATCTCGATCGAATTTTGTTTAGAATACAATACCTTCTCTATCTCGCATACCATTTTCAGAGAAAGCTGAACAGATAAAAATTACTCAGTCCTCGTTTTAAACTTTTAAACATTAATGTGTGTAAGGAAATACATATTATTAGTTATTATTCTAATTTTTAAGTATGTTATTTCTTGTCAAACTACCTTTTTGAGGTAAATTCGAGACACGGGATTTTTATTTTCTATCTTCTTGCACTAAAAGAATTCCAGCTCGATCGGTAACATAAATATGACACTGGTCCCTGGTGAAAACTTATCGTTTTAATGGAATTCACAGTTTAGTACTTATAACCTGATAATATTTCAAGGTTTTATGATTTCTTTTCTTATTCTTACAGAGCAAACGGTGGGTCTGCCTATTCAGATTACTAGATGTTTAAAGTATTCTACCAGAGGTGCAAGGGTATCTCTCTGTATCTACATCGTTTTGGCTGTTAGGTAAGTAAAACCTTTGGTAAAATAAAGTCAGACATTCTTCTCTTCTACTCAAAAGAACGCCAGTAATAAAATCATTTGTGGTAATGTTTATCTCGATTAGATTGATTTAGACAAAAGATTAATCTTTTGCAAGGAATATTTGTTTGTGGAACAACTAGAGAAAGTCATGAAAGGCACGCATCAGATTTTTTGAGATGCTAATCATGAAGTTTATCTTAAAGACCCCTTCAAATCTTCTCGTAGTTATATACGAGTAATATCCATAATTGAAGCATCTACAGTCAAGTTTGTCCTAGGACTAGGAAAACATATATTAAAGACTCAAATTTGAGTACATTTGAAAATTAGTGTTAAACAAAACAATTTTTACTTTCTCTACTATACTTATGGGTGTAGAACATTGAGAGCTTTTTATGTCGATGTTGACTCTAAAACAATGAGTAATTCTTTTTCTCGGGTATAATTTTAACCGCTAGATTGAAACGTGCTTCTTTTAGAAAATATGGTCAACTTTCTGAAGGGTGACATACAGCTTAAACCTGTAATTACATCTTCTATAGTTTGGCCATATCCATTCGATAACACAATAGCTTTAACTTTCGTCTCCATGTCACCAATTTTTTTTGGGTAGTGTTTAGCGCCCGCTTTAACTACTAATGGCACCGCAGGCGGTGACACTTATGATACACGAATGATGATGGAGCACCGGTGAAATGCGATGGCGGGGGAAACCGGAGTACCCGGAGAAAACCCCGGCCGTCTAGGTGAGAGTCGAGTGGTATAACCACTCGGCCACGGCGCGGCCATGTCACCAATGAAAGCTTTTATTTATGTATATAAGTGTCGTAGGTTGCTCCAGTTTTACGACAGATTCAAATAATTATTCACCACTTCTTCTAGAATTCCGAATTATGTTCTACTTGGTGTGTACCAATTATAGCAAAACTAATTCTTTAAAACTGGGTGTGACTCACCCTTATAGTTCACAGCGATTGTAACATCCTTCGTAGGTTAGTACTTATGACCCATTTGTTTTTCAGTTCAGATACATAAAGGAGTGATACCGGCTGGATAATTTGCCTATCTGAAGAGGAAACTTTAAGGAGAGAAAAACAATATTACAATCTAGTGGGAAAATGACTCACTTTTTATAGACTGGAGTGTACCTATAGGCAGAGAAGGTATTGCATTTAAATTCATTTAAAAATTCGACACAGAGTTTTCATCGGAAATATATATTTTAAGGCCCTCTAAAATAAATGAAGATTATCAATTTTTGAAAAAGGTTGGGGGCGTTCATCAGCTGTCCGTCTGTGTGTGAACGGCATAAATTAAAATCTCATGTGTTCAATTCACATACATCTGTGTGGTAGATTATTGTTAAAAAGCTTACTTTCATGTCTACTTCATTGGGATAAACATTTGCAGAAATTGTTTTATAACTTGCTTTATTGTAAGTAGAAGGGAAATAAGGGAATACACTAGGCTAAAACGATAGTGAAATCTTTTAAATGCTAGTTGCCATGATTCTTTATAATGCCCCGAGTAGACAAATTCCCGTGTGAGAATAGTTAAAAAGAACAAAAAAACAACAACAACAACAATAACCAGGAATATCTCAAAATGAAATGTACATGCCATTAATTGTATGTTTTGATGATACATTGTTTGTAAAGTAAGCTTTTGTCTACTTCTTATGATTTACCGGTTGTGCAAAATTCAGGAAAATTCATCTAGTATTCTCCAGTGGCTACTTCTAGAAAGTTCAAGATATGTATTTTGTCATGTAAATATCTTTAATATATGGTATTTTAATAAAAAATATTAGAGCCATTTTTGAGAAAATAAACATTTTAGAACTTTTTTTTCTATCTAAAGGGTAATTTGGGGTAGTGTGATCTCCAAAATATTCGTGTCAAGTTTGGTATTTCACCGAATTTTCGTTTTTGTGTTATCGAGTTCACAGCATACCACACACACACACACACACACACACACACACACACACACACACACTGACGTTTCCTTAAAATAATTTTTTGGATGCAGGGGACTCTATAATGTGTGTTTCCGGTGAAATCTCTGTCTATGGAATTTTTAGGTGTAGTATAATACCTTCTCTACCTATGTATTATGTAGTGAAAGTAAAAGCCAGACGTTGGTAAGTATCAAATTAGGAAATTAAGTCTAGTATCTTTCAAATATGTGATGCTAAGGCTTTCAAGAAAATACATCCACCCAGATGTCCTTTACTGTAGGGTAATTTTTACCAAAGCTTCAACTTTATTAAAAGTGGATATCTTTACTGCTTGGAATAGCCTCTGAAGTTTTCTTCATTCAAAAGGAAATGTGTATGATCTTAAATATCTGAAAAATATTAAGCGACATACAAAAAGGTAGTACCAGAAAATGTAGATCTCTTTAAAATACGTAAATTATTTCAAATAACTTTTTTAATGGTAAGACTTGTTAAATATTTTTCTATTTTAAGGTAGGTACTGTTTATTTTCAGTTATTTCTGGCGATTGCATGTAAAGAAAATGATATGGTGACTTTCTGCACCGTTAACTTTCACTTCACTAAGCTTTTCACTGTCACTTAACTTGGTGAACTAATTCAGTTTCCCCTCTCACTTCACGTTCATAGGCGAGTTGCCGCCTAGTAAAATATACACACCTCTTGTTTCGGAAAGCTCACTAACTGGGGAACCCAAAAAATGACTTCCCTAACCTGAATGTCACATCAGTCATGAACTCACTCGGAGAACAGCACCTTTGCTCGCACCCAAAACGCAACGCTGACCAACTTGCTGCTCACTCACCAACTAATCACTAGTGAGTTTTGCTTATATCGCATGAAACATTTTATATAGCTTAAATACTTGATTTTTTTCTAGGAACATTAGTTTTAAAGGAACTTGTGTCATTATTTTGTGCTTCCAACTTTTATATGGTTCAACATTCTCTTGCATAACAGTAGTAAATTACCAACATAGCACGGAATGTCTTTCTCTAAAAATAGAACCAACAAAGCTTTTAATCTTTTTTAAGCTTTTAGTCCCCTTAAGTGGTTTCCATTATTGATTGTTACTTTTCGTGCAATATAAACTTCTTCACGCATTAATGGAGAAACCATAATTTTCATTGACACATCCTCTCTAATATATAGGTTTTTCTTATAATAGATTAATCTTTAACCTTGTTATGCTTTGAGAAAACACATTCTTACAGCTTCTATTTTCTTTCTTCCTAATTAATCTCCAATTTTCTTTACTATAATAGAGTAAAACTTATCGGAACTGGTTTTGAGCCCTTAGTTTGGTTACTTGTCTGCTCTCATCCTGGTAGAGCTATAATTGTTATAATTGTAACTTAAGGCTCAGAGAAACGTATTTCATTGAGTTTGCCTTTGTACTAGTATATTTAACTCCTTTAGCAATCTCTGTTTATAGGTGTACTGAAGGTATGTAGGGCAGGATAATTCAGCTTTTACATGTTGCTACAGAGGGTTTAAGTTTAGCATATACTGTGCAGTAACATCTGATAGCGTATCGCATTTGAATTGCGAAACTAAAAAGGTATCGCGACTAATTTAAATATATTTTATGTCGTCTTATTGCTTTCTCTACACGCACTATTACAAAGTGTATAGAGAAGGTATTGTATTGTATCCAAGAATTACATACGGATATTTCACCGGAAATAAATGTTTTGGTCCCCCTTAATCCAAAAAAAGCATTTTAGAAAAAGGTCTGTATGTGTGTGCGTGTGGACAGCATAACTCAAAAACGAAAGTTGGTATTTAAGTTTGGTATCTTTCGAGGATGTGTAGTGAAGATTTTAAAGAAAATCCCCCACCCCAAACTATTCTTTACATGCAAAAAAAAAAAAATCAAAAATTTTGATTTTCTCAAAATGGTTCTAACGATTTTGATTAAAATCTTTTATGTTTAAGATATTTACATGCCAATAAAATATATATATATTGAATATTCTGGGAATACCTTCTAAATACCGCTTTATTCTGGATGCTTTTATTGAATTTTGCATAACTGGTAAACCGTAAGAGATAGACAAGAACTTGCTGCACAAAAAATGTAGATCACGGTAAAACACACAATTTGTCATGCACATTTTTTCGTGGCATTAGCCGTTTTTCGAGATATTCCTTGTTTTTGATTTCAGTTTTAAAATAATTAAGCTTTTCTCATACGGGATCTTGTCAACCTTTGTCCAAGCAAACCAACATTTTAAAACATTTAACTGTCTGTTTAGCCTAGTGTATTTCCCTTCTAGTTATAAAGCAACTAAGTAATAAGATCGTTTCTGCTAATGTTTTAGCATTAAATAGATGGAAGAATAAGCTTATTAACAATAATTTGTTACAGAGATACAGAGAAAGTCATGTGAATGGAGCACATCAGATTTTTTTCTCAATTGGTGTTTTATATGACGTACAAAGTTTTACTGTCCAATAGGTACATCTGAATCTACAGCGAATGGTGTTTTTGGTTTGTACTGTACAGGTAAAAATCCAATTAGCATGCTTACAACATAAAGTATCAGAGAATGTTATACTGCATACGCATATATGAATACATTCTGAGATCAACAATTAGCATTTTGAATATAAATAGTCCAGAAAAAATCCAATGTGTTACATTGCCGATACTGCCTGTTACTACTGCCTTTCCTACGAAATCTGATATTTCTATCAACTTCGTGTTAATAAAGCAGAGCGTTAACGAAACATTAAAAGATATAATTCTTTTTGGATACAAGGGGGATATAGAAAACCGAATCAGAGGTTTAAAAGTGATTGGCTAGGTACTGCCCTTGAAGTTTCTTACTATTTGCATGGGATCGCTAGAAACGTTTCATTAAAACAACTATTGAAATTGTTAATACATATATAACGGATATCAGATGGAATATGAAGTGTTGTTTTGAATAAAATGTAGTTTTTACTGTTTTTGTTGTGTCCGGATACGATGGGTGCAAACATGGACGGGGTCCTAACATTTCCAATTCGTTCCCATCGGATGCCACCTGGGCCTACCCTTGAGCCACCGGGGACACTCTCGAAAGGGAGTCCTTCCGAAAGCACCCGAAGGCGCCAGTCCCCATGGCCACGCTCGTCAAGGCTTTGGTGCTTCGTAGCGCTGGGGCTCGTGGGTTCGAGTCCCGCCTTGGGCATGGGTGTTATATGTTTGTGTATATGTGTGTGTTGTAAAAGTAAGAAAACAGCAATCCAGTAATAATATGGCAAAACAAGGTAAATAAAACTAGGTAAATAAAACTAGGGCATACAGTATCCCAGTATCCCGATCAGACTCCGGTACTGTATTAACAAAAAAAAAAAAAAAAAAAAAAAAAAAAAAAAAGGCAGGTGTCGCGGGTTTGAGTCTCACCTCGGGCATGGGTGTTTGTAAATTACTATATGCATGTGTAAAGAAAACTGTGAATAGGAAAACAACAGAAACCTAGGGAAAATGAAAAAATTGCGGGCCCTGACAGAGTGATCCCACAATGTCGCCAGGAAAGAAACTATTATAGAGTGCATAGCTACCACCCAGCCACAACCTGCCGAACGCCTGCATCTACTCCTTCAATTCTGAAACAGATGACAAGAAAGTAATTGTGGTAAAGGAAATTATGAGCAAAATAGTCTTGGTAGACTCATAAATATAGTCAGACTGAAAAATTCAATGTTATAGCCGGATTTAAAATCGCGGATCTCCAGGTCTATAGCCGGTTGCTCTAACCGTTGAGCTATCATGACAACATGTCCACATGGCAATAAATTCCTCAACCGACTCAAATTATGTTGAAAGGGGTGCATTGGTTTGGTTGGTTGGCTTCAAATCTCGGCTATGGCACTGAATTTTTCAGTCTGACCTGACCGTACCAATCCAACTCCTGTGGAAAACAATTAAGTTGTAAGTACTTAAAGTGCCGGGCTTCTAGTTTAAAATTAGATACTTCAGTGTCAGTTATTGCAAATCAGCATTGGCATCTTGAAATAATTGCAGCTCTCCTCTTGGTATTGACGTAGGACGCAAATTTGCGGACGACCTCCGGTTGGATGCTAGTTCCTTAGGTTGGGTCCTCTTACTGGTCAGGGTTGATTTAAGATTTGTGAGCATGATACTCAGGTTTTCAGGGGGTGTTGCCACAAATAAGCTTTTGTGTGTATAATACAGCAGATGATATTGTAAATATTGATATTTATTGTTTCTTGACACTTTGCCAAGAAATCAGCTCGCCATTTGTTACTCTTGCAGCACAATTGCAATTTTAAGTATACTAGCCGCCACCAATAGCGCTCATGCGCACCTTTTCTAGTTGATCTGAGCTTACATTTACAGACGAAGAATTTAATTGAGAAATAATGTTCTCAGATAACGGCGTGGGACCGTGAATGTTATTGCGACTGTAACTGCGAAAAAACTATGAAGGAATCAGGAATGCTCGGCATTACTGAAACAACTCAAAACAGAACTGATCTTGTTTTCATTTCTACGTCTCTTTAAATATATACTTCCACTCCTTTCAATGCTACATATATCTGACAATCTACAATTTATAATCTTGCTTGTTCTCTGGTGAGAAAACCCAGCACTCTCCTTAAGCGTGAACAGCTTGTCTTTATGACCATCACACGGCCGCCAATACTGTAACCTACTCACTAGCGTTTTGGAATATCATTGTCTTTTAAACGGCGACTGGACGATTTTAACAGTCCTTCGCCATATATTGCTACTAGTCTGCACTTACAAAAATTTCTTGCCTTCTGCTGTCTTTTTGAAATATAAAGAAATATACTTTTTACGTCTAGACATTATTGTAATTTCCCAGGTACCCATTTCATTTTCATATCTATTATTATTATTATTATTGAAATTATTACTATTTATTATATTTTTAATTCGTGGTGATTTAAATTAACTACATGAAAATAACCGGTCTCAGTTTACAGGAACAAATTCGAGTCAGTTGGGAATTTGTTGTTGTGACATTGTAACCGGAAATAGAGCGAGAGATTCGTGGTTCAAATCCTAACTCGGGTATTGCACTTTTTCAGTCTAAATCTACCTTTTTAAATCCTCCAGTTTCCAGAATGTAGGTTACCCTGACTATTACTGGGCCTTAAACAATGGCGTTCGAGCCATTATGTGGTGGTGGTGGAGAGAATGGGTGGAAGTGGGCGAGAAAGACCGTGTCCTATTTCTGTTAAAATTTAAATCGTTCACACTCTGTGCCCACCACACCGGGCCGAGCATATCTCTGCAGTGATAGGGTGTGTGTGTGTGTGTGTGTGTGTGTGTGTGTGTGTGTGTGTGTGTGTCGCAGAGTCCACAGTGCAATCGTTTCAGTTCCTCTACCCCTGCATTTTCACCAGCTCCAAGCTCTCTCATAGCGCATCCATTTAAATTTAATTCAATAGGAAGCTTTCACAATAGGTGGCTAGGTTTTTAGCAGGTGCAGGGAGCTATTGAACCCTCCATTGTAATGCAACCGCTGGATCTATGGCACTGCTCTTCCGAGTGTCGTTTTCGATGACGCAGTTGATGATTCGGCGTGATGGAACATCATGCACCGTGGAGTATAAGTATGTACATCACTGTCATTCTAGGCGCCTGTGACCAGTCGTTATTCAGGATCGTCGCGAATCAGCAAAAATTACTGCACTCAAATATTCTCTGTTTCAAACGCAATTGCAATTGAGTAGTGGAATATTGTTTCAAGCCCACAAACGCTCCTCTCTCATTACATAAAACTATTGTCACAATGGAAGAAAATACAGGATTAAGAGCCTGCTAACAGAAGATAAAGATGCAAGCTAGTATGAACCAATTAATTGTAAATATGATTTATTTATAAATACAAATAAAATAATACCAGGAAAAAGAGACATTTAATTCCCTCCACTACTTAAATAAAGCATTTTAAATATATATATATATATATATATATATATATATATATATATATATATCTTTGGAAAAGCGAACTTAAATACCATTTTTTTTAAATACTATAGTTTATCTCAATTCGAATGGCATATAAAGGTTTTCAAGAAAATCTCACCATCCAGAATCTCTTTACACGGAAATTTTGTGCCCATGTTTACTTTGCTAGCACGTATGTACGATGTAATAGTAGATAGAGAATATATTGTGTTCCACCCAAAATTCGACACTGAGATTTCACCGGAAATATATGTTTTGTGGTCCCCTGCATCCAAAACAAAAAATAAGAATTTTTATAAAAACGCTCATGTGAGTGTGATGGAAGCATAACTCAAAAGCTTTTGTAAGGAAAGTTTGTTTTTGGGATGGCTAGAGAAAGTCATTGAACACATCCGCTTTTTTAAAATGTATTTTCTTCAAAATGTTTCTAACAATTATTGAACGAAGAATAAAATATATAACTTTAATTTTGTGAGAAATATCTTCTTCACTATAAGAAGAAATACTTTTGTATGTGTGGTCAACAGTAAGAGATAGTATTACACAAAACTTGTAAATCTCGTTAAATCACCTAATATATGTCGAATACTATTTTCGTGGACCTAGCCATCTTTCCGAAATCCTTTATATTAATTTTAAATTTTAAAATACACTTTCTTCAACGGTAGGTCCGTCGGGGCGATTCAGTTGGCTTAGTATGAAGCCCCTGTTTCAGGGTCTATAATTTTAGGAGGTGTTTTGCCATGGATATGCTTATTTTAAGTCATTTGGTTTATTACAATGTTACTATATGTATTTTATCAAATTGTTATAATTGCTTTATGTTTTGTTAATAGAGGTTGATATTTAATTCAGAATTTATTTTTTTAAATATGAAATTAATAGCATTTTAATTATAAGATTATACTTAGTATATTATACTTAATAGGTAGAGATGGTAATGTAACCAACTCAAAACTCGATTCCAAGATTAAACTGGAAAACAATTTTAGGTTTCCCTGTATCCAAAAAGTGTTTTTAGAGAAAGGCCGGTGTGTGTGTGTGTGTGTGTGTGTGTGTGTGTGTGTGTTATGGTGTGGTGTGTGTGGTGTGTGATATGTGTGTTGTGTGTGGTGTGTTGTGGATGTGTACAATATTATTATAAAATTTATAATTTATGTCCTACACATTTATGTTATGCTTGGTCATGGAAAGAGAAGCGAATTTTAATGTCAATCCCATAGCAACATCTTTTAAATGATTTAACTAACGCTTTAGCCTAGCGTATTCCTTTATTTTCCTTCTATTTATTAGGAACTAAGTAATTAAGGCCATTCTGCTAAAGTTTATCTCGATTAGCATGCGTGAGATAAAAGAATACTATTTTGTAAGTAGTTTGTTTGCAGAACATGTGTATTGAACACATAAAATGTGTTTTAAATTATACATCTCAGTGCTTCTATAAACTAGTCTTTAAAATTCAAATTAACCTCCTTTTGTATTTCGAACGATTTAAAATGGAGTACTTTCGTCCAGTCAGCTCTTGAAACCTTGCGTAACATTCAGTCAAACGTTACATGTTATTAACTCTAGTTGAATGTTATTGTTTTTTTTTTTTTCCTCCTTGATATGTATCAGTAACTGCTGTTGGGTGACTATCTTTCTCTCCTCCGTCTCTCCTCACTCTCGTGGCCTGCCTATCATGGGATACAGCAACAGACAACTCGCAGAAAAGTCAAAAGAGAAAAATGTTAGAAAGCGGGACGGAATGACGTACGAGAGTGACGGAAGGGGCGCCTGGAACATTAGCCCGTGTCCATATAGACACAACCAACCGACATTGAAGATCTTCCCATATGTGATGATAAAAAGAGAACGTGTCTAGCTATCACTTCCGGAGACAGCTGTTGATGCCATGCTTTGCTATAACCCTCATCCATGCAGTTTGCAAAAGCCAGTCGTTTGGATTTAATTAAATTTTGCTTAATGAAATGAAACCATGTCATTCCGATTCGATAGATGTGCGTACAGAAAGAAACGTGGAAGGGGAAGTGGAATTTTTTTTTCAACCCACTCTTGGAAAACATTTAATTTATATCACTTTGATCATGTCACCGTAGCAAATTAGCGTTCAGTCCAAACGCAGCATAAATAATAAACCCAATGCGGTCAACACTTCTAAAACCTTTTGCTATGTTTAATCTAAACACCAGCAGGATGCATTCATCTGAAAAAGCATTGCGGTTTACATATGTAACGAGCTACAACGTAATTCAATAGCTCCATTAAGTAACATAAAGGCTACGGAGTTATTAAAAACCTCGTGTATTCCATTCAAATGACTTTCTCTACCTGTTCTGCAAACTAACTATTCTTACAAAAGATTATTTTTCTTTATATTCCATACTAATCGAGATAAGATTACCATTTTGGTCTCATTACTAAAGTGCTAATATGACAGGGGAATTAAGGCAATACTCTATGCTAAAGCGATAGTCAAATGTTTTTAAACCTGTCACTATGTAATTGTCATTGAAATTTGCTTCTCTACATGGGCAGGAGTAAAATAATCTGATGCGTTACACTCACATGACATTCTCTAACTGTTCTACAAATAAACCTTTTACTAAATAATATTCCTCTTTCTACACCATGCTAATGGAGATAACCATTAGCACAGTGTACTTATTACTTAGTTCCTCATAAGTAGAAGGGGACCAAGGGGGTAGACTAGGCTAAAGCGATAGTCAAATGTTTTAAAACCTGTCGTTATGCAATTCTTATTGAAAATCACTGCTTTGCTTGGCCAGGAGTAGAAGAAAAGAAAAACGGACACTTCTTGGCTGAGAAAAGTATAAGTATCATACAATTGAAACCAATAACAAGGAATATCTCGAAAACGGTTACCTCCACACCAAAAATGTAAGAGGACATAAATTGTGTGTTTTGACGAGATCTACAATTTTTGTTTAATAAGTTTTTGTTTATCTCTTACGGTTTACCAGTTATGCAAAATTTAGAAAAATGCATCCAGAATAAACAGGTCTTCAGAAGCTATTCCCAGAAAATTCAAAATATATGTTTTATTTGTGATGGAAATGGCTTTAATATGTGGTATTTTAATCAAAATAGTTGCAGAAATGTTTAAGAAAATCAAAACTTTAAAAAATGTTTCCATATAGGTAAAGGATAGTTTGGGGTGGAGGGGGGGGGGCTTTCTTGAAAATCTTCGTGTCACATCCTTGGTGATACCAAGTTTAGTATTTAACGGTCTTTTCGTTTTTGGGCGCTGCTTACAGACACGCACATACGGACCTTTCTCTAAAAATGCTTTTTTTGGATTCAGGGGGACTCAAAACTTATATTTCCGGTAAAATCTCCGTATCGATTTTTTGGATGCAATACAATTTGTTCTCTATACACTATGTGCATAGTACGTGTAGAGAAAGTAAAAACAAACACGGACACTGACTACTGTTTGAGAAAAGTGTAAGTATTTTAAAATTGAACCAAACATACCTCGCAACGGTTAGCTCCACAATGAAAATGTAAGGGGCATAACTTATGTGTTCTGGCGAGATCTACATTTGCTGTGTGGTAAGTTTTTGTGCATTTCTTATGGTTTACCAGTTGAGCATAAGGCATTCATAATGAAGCGGACTTAAAACGAATATTCCCAGGAAATTATAGATATACAGTTTTCTTTTCAGTAAATATCTTTAACATGCGCATTTTAATACCTTTGAGAACATTAACATTTTCTAAAATGTTCTATGTAAAGTATAGTTTGGGGTGGGAGGATTTTCTTTAAGTTAAGTGTATCCTTGGGATACACTTAATTTATAATATTACTTGGATTGCTTTTTGCTTTCTCTACTCGTAGTACCAAAAATTCGATACCGAGATTTCACCGGAAATAAATAGTTTAGAGTCTCCTGTGTCCAAAAAAAGCATTTTTAGAAAAAGGTCCGTGTGTTTCAATGTGTAAACTCGGTAAAATACCAAATTTGATACATAAGTTTAGTATCTTCCAGAGGTGCGCCACGAAGATTTTGAGGAAAATCTCCCCAACCCAAACTATCCTTTAAGTGAAAACTTTTTAAAAATTTTGAATTTTCTCAAAAATCGCTCTAACGATTTTGATTAAAATAACATACATTAAAGATATTTATACGACAAATAAAACGTATATTTTGAATTTTCTGGTAATAAGCTCTGAAGACCTGTTTATTCTGCATGGAGTTTGATGGATTTTGCATAACTAGTAAACCGTATCAGATAGACAAAAACTGATTAATGTAGATCTCGTTAAAACACTCAGTTAAGTCTTATAGATTCTTTTTTTTTTGTGTTGAGCATTTTTGAGACATTCCTGGTTATTGGTTTCAGTTTTAAAATACTTAAAACTTTGCACAAACTATTTGTCAACTCCTGGCAATCCATAGAAACGGATTTCATCAGCATGTCAACCAATTTTAAAAGATTTGGCTATCGTTTTAGCCTAGTGCATTCCCATATTTTTACAAGAAAGTATTTCTGCTCTTGTTTAACTCAATTAGTATGAGGTAGATAGAAACTTAAACTTTTTATCAAAAATTTGTTAGAGATATAGAAAAAGTCTTGTGAATGAAACACATCAGATTTGTTTTTGGTTTGCCCGTTGGTTAGCCAGTCGTGAACTACCACTGTAGACTTTTAACCTTTTACCTGTCTCATCGCCTGCGGTGCCATAAGTAGTTAAGGCGGGCGTTAAACACTACCAAAAAAATAACCTGTCTTGTGGCATTTTTTCTTTTATTCTCAGTCAAATAGTCTCGGTGAGTACGCTAAGAAATTATCGCCTACAAATGATAACAAACGATTTTCATTTTTTCAAAATAAACTATATTTTCTTTAATAACTCATATAAAATACTCACGCGAATGGCGTGGTATACATACATCAATCAATGAAATTATTATTCTTATGATTATACATCACCTATGCAAACATAAAGTCAGTTTGATGTGTATGCATATGCACAGATACATACATATCTCACACACGAGAAGACGCTTCCTATAACACTTGCTTCTTTTACATTACCCAGCATTCCTTACTTCTAAACAATCAGAGCATATATTCCATTTAAACTGATTAACATAACATTTACATTTGTATTTAACTATTAACCGTAACAAAATAATATTCACAAAAATATAAAATCTAACTAAATTACAAATTTTCACAAGGATTCTTTTTCTAATTGTCTGGTAACGAAAATACGTCACACTTTTTGACCAAGTTTGTGAAATGTAAAGTCACTGCCCCCTACTCTAGCTTTTTCTTCCTTCTATATAAAACTCACAAATTGTTGGCATGACGAAATAAAAAATTTTACTACTACATAAAACTAAATTTTGCTTTCTGCTTATTAATATTAATATTATGTATAATGAATAAACCATAAGAACAAGAACTGCACAATGAAACACAGTTTAAAATCACAGTTCCTTTAAAGTTATTACTTTACATACTACATAGTACATACTACCTAGGTAGTGAAGGTATTGCATTCCACCATACATTCAATACCTAGATACTACTGGAAATATACATTATAGGGTCTCCTGAATAAATTTTTTTAGAAAAAGGTCCGGTGTATGTGTGTGTGTCTGTCTGTCTATCTATCTATCTGTCCATCGGTTCGTCCGTCCATCCATCCGTGTGTGGCTGTAAAAACTAAAAACCGACAATTGGTTCAATACCAAACTTGATATTTAAGTTCAGCATCTTTCGAGGATGCGACACAAAAATTTTCAAAATAGTCCTCCACCCCAAACACACTCTACAAGGAATATGTTTGATTTTTTAAAAAAACGGCTGTAACAATTTTTATTAAATTGTCATGACAAATAAAATGAATATTCTGAATTTTATGTAAATAACCTCCGAAGGTCTTTTTATTATTACTTTTGCATAACTGGTAAACTGTAAGAGACAATAAAAATTTAGTACACAAAAAACGCTGTTCTAGTTAAAACCCACCGCTTATGTCAAATACATTTTTGTTGTGGAGCTAATGTTCCGAAGCATTACACCTTATAGGTTTAAATTTTCCACTATTTATATTTTTCTCAAATGAGAAGTCGTTGTTCGTGTTTTATTTCATCCTAGCTAAGCAAAAAGAACGGACTTTCAATTCCTACACATAGCTAATGGCTTTTAAACTGGTTGATATCCCTTTGGTGTATTAAAAAGTCCTTTATTATTAAAATCGTAATAAAATCATTCTAATGTTTATCTTGTTAAGTGTATATATAGTGTAAATTTAATTATTATTTATGAATATTGTTGTTAACGTAAAGCGCTGTTACTAATTAGTTGCTTCTCGCCATGTTACGGACGAGTATAGAACTAGAGGCCAGTATATAGCACATTAAGTGTTTAAAATGTTATTCTCGCTATTCTGTTTCTACACATAAACATTAAAGCATTTTCACAAATAGCTATCGCAATTAACTTCAAGCAAAAACGAGAATGAGCATTTATAAGAATGCTTTGTAGAAGCTACATAAAACATAATAGTGCGCGGAGAAAGTCATGCCAATCGAAGTTTTAATTTTATAAAGCTATTGTTTTGATTGCGGTAAAGAACGACTAAACTTAATTGGATTTTGTACACATAAAGTGAAACTACGTACCATAGGGAGAGGATAGATGTTAAAATAATCAAATATTAAAGTGACGCAGGCAGCCGAAGAAGGGACGCAACGTATATCTGATTGATTAAAAACAAACAAACGGAAAAGCTGCGTATAATTTCGATGGATTGGAGAAGGGAAACCGCAACGTTTATTTAAATTTCAATTGGTCAGAATATCTACATTAGAGTCAATAAACATCTGGTTCACAAAGGGAATTTGTGTCGCTTATAGATGGAAAGTTATAGGTCGGCTTACCTCCATTCCACGTGCAGCGAAATTACCAAAAGAGGATTTGCAGCAAGGCAATGCTTTATACAGATGGAACAGTTGTCCATGTGAAGGTGTACATTTCTTAATGGACAATCGAATTCCATTTAATGGTGAAAGAGTACCATAAAAGAGAATATCGAAGAAAATTGAATAATGTTAACTTTGTGTTTCTGGGAGATATGTGTATCCATCGTATTATTGTAATACTAGCAGTTTTGTGTAGACTGTTTACAACGTATTGGTGCAAGTTTGCAGAAATACCTGTAAACCTACGTGTCTGTGGAGCCATTTGTATTGACCAAGTTGCGTAGCAAACGCTCCTTGTTTCTGTGATTTATAGGATTGTGTTTAGCTTTCTTAAGCTTTTGGGAAATTAATGAGTAAACAATGGAATAAACATTACATAATCATGCTTCTTGCATGCAAAAACTATAGACTAGTCGAGTAGTGGGCGCATTTTGATGGTTAGTTTTTGTATAATTACTTTCCATACATAGTACGTAGGTAGAGAAGGTATTGCACTCCACCCAAAAATTCTATACCGAGGTGTCACCGAAAATGCATGTTTTAGGATCCCCTGTATCATAAAAAAGCATTTTTAGAAAAAGAACCGTGTTTCTGTGAGCACGATAACTCAAAAACAAACTTGGTATTTAAGTTTTGTAATTTCCAGGTATGCAACACGAAGATATTTAGGAAAATTCCCCCAACCTAAACCTCCCTTTGCATGGAAAGAGTTTTCAAAATTTTGAATGTCCTAAAACTTGATTAAAATCCTGTAATATGCTAAATAAAATGATTATCGTGAATTTTCTGAGAATACCTTATGCAGATCTCTTTATTCTGGATGAATATTTTTGATTGTAGCATAACCATTAAACCATAACAAAGAGAGACAAAAGACTCACTGCACAAAACATGTAGATTTCATCAAAACACACAATTTATGCCATATACATTTCTTTCCTGAAGTTGACCATTTCTGAGATATTCCTTATTATTGGGCTCGGTTTTAAATACTTAAAAATTTTCACATACTGGAATTTATAAATTTATAAATGTATAAAACTTATTTTCACAATACAAAGAAAAGGATTGAAGCCATATGGAAATTTTTTTATAAAAATTTGGCAATCGCTTTAGCGCAGTGTATTCTCTTATTTGCCTTCTACTTACAAATAAGTAGTAAGACTATTTTGCTAATTTTGTCTCGATTGGCATGGAGTAGATAGAAGAACAAGCTTTTTAACAATAATCTGAAACCGAGATGTAGAGAACGTCACGTGAATGGAACACATGTGATCTTTTTAGGATTTTTTTATGCACGGGGAAATTTGGGGGAATTTGGTTAGGGTAATCAACACACTTATACTTAAACCTAATTCATTTCAAGGCTTTCTCTCGAGAGCCCAAGAGTTTATGGTGAGTTTATTAAGCGCCCAGAAAATCCTTAAAAGTCCGAAAACAGTAGTGAAGAAAACTACTAGATTTATCCAAACAAGAACCTTTTAGATTCAACTTCACCAGAAAATATGGCCAGTGTTAAGACAAAACGTGAAATGCAGTCTTCTTCGAAAATGAAAGAGGTTCAACGCAACAAAAACTCTGCTAGCACGAAGCAGAAAGCAGCAAAAATGTGCTAGCAACGCATTCATCAGTGTATTTTTACTTTCTCTAGCCCTCATGTACAATGTACATAGTAGATAGAGAAGGTATTGTATTCCAATCAAAATTCCATGTCGAGATTTCAACGGAAATATAAGTTTTTAAGTTTCCTGAGTCCGAAAAAAGAAAGTCCGTGTTAGAAGGAAGGTCCGTGTGTCTGTGAGTGTGTGTGCGTATGTGTGTTTGTGTTTGTGTTTGTGTGTGTGTGTTTCTGTGGATAGCATAGCTCAAATACAAAAGCACCGTTAAATACCAAACTTGATATTTAGGTTTGATATCTTCCAAGGATGCGACACGAAAGTTTTCAAGAACAACAAACTACCCTTTACATCTAAACATTTTCGAAATTTTTTATTTTATCCAAAATGGCTCTAACGATTAAAATTCCTATATTCAAGCTACTTACATCCCAAATAAAATGTGTGTCTTAAAATTTCTGGGAATCGCCTCCAAAGAATTTTGCTTAATTTGTGCAGATAACCGTTTCCGAGAAATTCCTTGTTATTGGTTTCCATTGTAAAGTACTTAAACTTTTCTCAGAAAGGAAGTGTCCGATTTTCTTTTGTTCTACTCCTGGCCAAGCAAAGAAGCGGTTTGCAATGATAATCGCAAAAGACAGCTTTTAAAACATTTGACTATCACATTAGCATAGAAAATTTCTTTAGTGCCCTTCTACTTGTAAGGAACTAAGTAGTAAGAACATTCTGCTAATGTTTATCTCGTTTTGCATTGTGTAGAAAGAAGAATAATCTTTTTTAAGAAGTTTGTTATTAGATCAGCTAGAGAAAGTCATTTGAGTGTAATATCAGATTTTTCATCCCCCAGTGCCGAAGATCAAATGCAAGAAAATGACAATCACTATACATTTTGTGTAGTGAATTATCATTCAAATATAAATTCAATGAAAAGAGACTGAATTCAATTCCAACACTGCAAACCGTGGTACACGAGCAATCTCTCGCAGCGAAAAAACTACAACAATGAATATGTGATCATTGAGTCTTAATGTTTTTAATATTAACTTGCTTTTCTTTTTCTTCTCTTTTCTATGATTGTATTGCTTTTCAGAATGACACGAAAGCAATATAACATTAAAAGTAAATGTGCTCATTGTGTTTTAGTTTTTAGTACTTTATTTAGCACGAATGTACCTACGCACCATATAAATTGAAGTTATAGAAGGTTTTTTATTCCAACCACAATTTTATTGACGAGATTTCACCCGAAAATCATTTTTTTGCGACCTCCTGAATCAAAAAAAAAAGTTTCTTTTTGCTTTCTGCATACACACCATTAACATAGAGAAGTTACTGTATTGTACCTAAAAATTCCATACCTACCGAAATTTCACCGGAAATACATGTTTGGAAACCCGAATCCAAAAAAAGGAATTTTTTAAAACATTCGTGTGTCTATGTGTAAGTGTGTGTCTGGGCAATATAGCTCAAAATCGAAAAGTTCATTAAATATCAAACTGATATTTAAGTTCAATATCCTCCATGGATGCAACACGAAGATTCTCAAGAAAATACCCCCACCCTCAACTACCGTTTACATGGAAAAAAATTCGAAAACTGTGGCTTTCTAAAAATGGCTCAATCGAATTTGATTAGAATCTCTTATATTTAAGTTGTTTAGATGACAAATGAAATGGATATCTTCAATTTTCTGTGAATAACCTCTAAACACCTCTTTATTTTCAATACATTTTTTCTGGAATTTACATAGCTGGTAAACCGTAAGAAATAAGACATCTACGAAAATGTAGATCTCATTAAAATACACAATTTATGTCATTTTTTGATCGTTTTCGTGATATTCCTTGTTATTGGTGTTAGTTTCAAAATACTTAAAGCTTTTATCACACGATAGCTTGTCAAATCCTGGTCACGCAAAGAAACAGATTTCATTCTCATAGCAACCACATTTTAAAACATTTGACAGTCAGTTTAACTAGTGTATTCCCTTATTGCTTCTACGCTTAAGGGCCTAAGTAATAAGACCACTTCTGCCAATGTTTATCTCAATTAGCGTGAAGTAGATAGAAGAATAAGCTTATTAACGATAATATGTTACACAGATGCAGATAAAATCATGTGAATGGAGCAAATCAGATTTTTAGAAACGTGTGCGCGCGCGCGTACGCGGTGTGTGTGTTTGTGTGTGGATGTGTGTAGGTGTGTGTGTGGGGGGGCAGCGTAGCTCAAAAACAAAAAGTCTATTAAATATCAAACTTGATATATAAGTTCAGTATCTTCCAAGGATGTGACACGAATATTTTCAAAAAAATCCCCCCACCCTCAATTTGCCTTAAGATGTCAAACATTTCGAAACGTGTGATTTTCTCAAAAATGGCTCTAGCGATTTTGATTAAAGGCTTTTATACGTAAGATGTTTACATGACAAATACAATTTATATCTTCAATTTTCTGGGTATAGCCTTTGAAGATCTGCTTGTTTTGGATGAGTTTTTCTGAATTTTGCATAACTGGTAAACCGTAAGAGCTGGACAAAAACTTACTGCACAAAAAATGTAAATCTCGTTAAAACACACAATGATTTTTTTATTGTTTTTTTTAATATCCCTTGTTTTTTATTTCAGTTTTAAAATGCAAGTTTAATCATAAGATACCTTGTCAAATAAAAAAAAACAACCAAAACGATTTCAATCCCATAGCAAACACTTTTTAAAACATTTGACTGCCAGTTTAGCCTAGTGCATTCCCTTATTTCCTTTCTACTGATAAGGGTCTAAGAAATAAGACAATCTCTGCTAATGTTATGAAGCAGATGAAAGTATAAGCTTATTAAAAATAATTTTTACAGAGATGTAGAGAAAGTCATGTGAATCGAGTACATCAGATTTTTAGAAACATGTCATATATGTGTGTGTGTGTGTGTGTGTGTGTGTCTGTCAATGGTCAGCATAGATTGAAAATAAAAAGTCGGTCAGACATCAAATTTATTACTTAAGTTCAGTATCTTCCAGGGATGCGACACAAGATTTTCAAGAAAATTCCACCAGCCCAACCTACTCTCCACATGGAACAGTTTTGAAAAGCTTGATTTTCTCGCAAATAGATCTAACGGTGTTGACTAAAATGCCATATGTTTAATTATATTAATAAAATATATATTTTGATTTCTTTTCTTAACAGTCAATGAAGTTCTGGATGAGTTTTGCAGAATTTTGCATAATAGTTAAACCGCAAGAGATAAGCAAACAATTAGTACACAACAAATGAAGAGCTTGTTAAAACACATAATTTATGTTATATACATTTTCCTTGTAGAGTTGCATCTCTGTAACTAAATATTATAAAAAAGCTTTTTCTTCTGCCTACTTCATGCTAATCAAGATAAACAGTAGCAGAAATTGTTTTATTACTTGCTTTCTTGTGAGTAGAAGGGACATAGAGTAAATTGCTGGGGTACAGCAAGTATAGTCAAATCTTTAAAAAGCTGGATGTCTTGTGATTGAAAAAGATTTTTTTGTTGTTGACAGATTCCTGTATGAAAAAATATTTCAAAACTGAAACAAAAATCAAGGAATATCTAAAAATGACCTACTCCACGAAAATAATGCATATGGCATAAAATGAGTGTTTCAATAAGATCTACATTTTTTGTGTGTATTCCTTATCTATAAGTTCAAGTTCTCCAGTTATGTAAATTTCAGCAATATGCATCCACTACAAAGAGGTCTTCAGAGACTATTTAAAACAATATTCAAAATAAACATTTTACTTGCTATGTAAATATCTTTCTTATATGGTACTTTAATCAAAATCGTTAGTGCCATTTTTGAGAAAACTAAAATGTTCGAATTTTTTTCCATTTAGGGTAGTTTGGGGTGGAGGAATTTTCCTCAATCTTAGTGTCACATCCCTGGAAGATTCTAAACTTAAATACCAAGTTTGATACTTTATTGACTTTTCATTTTTGAGTTATCGTGTTCACAGACACACACACACACACACACACACATATTCAAACGGACGTTTTTCTAAAAATGTTTTTTTATGTATACGAAAACGTGTATTTCCTGTGAAATCTCAGAATTTTGGTCGAGGTGCAATACCTTCTGTACGTACTATATAGAGAAAGTAATAAATTATGTTACTTTAATCTAACTTACTTGGCCCATTCCTCAACAAACTATTTAAAACAAAGGTCAAATATGTATTGTAATATGATACACACTTCAATTCTTCTAGATCTTTAGTCCTATTTATTTTATAGCTTAAGAATGTTTAAAAGTGTTCCATGGAGCGACTTGTAAGACCAAGTTTCTTTAAAATCATAGAAAAGACGACAAATTTTGCTTATAAACCAATTACGTTACCACTCAAAAGAAGCCTAAGGAATTGTAAAATGGTAAGCTAGTGCAGAGGAGAAGCTAAAGTTAGAGAGACGCTATAAACGCACTAAAATTATTAAAAGCATTAAACCAGTAACATGTTATGTTAGGCTATACCTTTGTAACACAGTTTTCTCAGTTTTCATTCATCAGAACATCTCAATTTTCAATTTGTTCCAAATAATTAGGTGTTTACTATGACATTTTATGTTTCTTTTTATAAAAGCAGAGCAAAGGATTATGTGATAGTTTTTGTCAAATTTTTCCTCTGATGTTATTAAACAATGCTATTAATGCGGTGTATAATTGAAACAAAAAACTGAGCTCTCATTTTTACTTTCTCTCATGGGTAGAGAAGGGAAATTTGATGTCGAGATTTCTCCAGATATACAGGGTTACTACAAAAGAAATAGATAACTTCAACTGCCTATAAAACAAAAACTATTAGAGATAACAACCTAATTATTTTGGAGGTATGTTGAGAAACTCTCAAAGTTTTGTTTGTTACTATTGGTAACGCTGTAGTGTTTTGTTTGTTGTTGCAGAAGCTGAAATGGCGGAAAATCCTATGGAAAAGGCATATTGCGTGTTGGAATTTGCTAGAACGCAATCAGCAACTGTTGTCCAACGACATTTTAGAACACGTTACCACAAAAATGAAATGATGCGCTCACAAAAACCAGCATCGTCTTCATCATGTCACAACATGTCGATGCAAAAGTCACGCCGTATGACCTTATCTTCTTCACTCAGAAACTGCAACATCTGTAATCTGTAAGGCATCATGTGCAGTCGCTTCCGCAAGATTTTCCATACAGTTTGCTGTGGAATTTGTAATTGCATGCTTGCCCTAGATGTCGATTTCTGTGGGCTTCTTATGTAGGCAGAACGGACACGTTCAACGTTTTCTTCCGAAACTCTTGGTCTTCCCGAGCTCTTCCCTTTGCACAAACATCCCGTTGTCTCGAATTTTCTATACCAGTCGTAGATTGACTGTCTAGTCGGTGGCGTTTTGTGGTAACGTGCTCTAAAATGTCGTTGGACAACAATTGCTGATTGCGTTCTAGCAAATTCCAACACGCAATATGCCTTTTCCACAAGATTTTCCGCCATTTCAGCTTCTTCAACAACAAACAAAACACTACAGCGTTACCAAAAGTAACAAACGAAACTTTGAGAGTTTCTCAACATATCTCCAAAATATTTAGGTTGCTATCTCTAATAGTTTTTTTTACAGGCAGTTGAGGTTATCTATTTCTTTTGTAGTAACCCTGTATATGACTTAGGGTCCCCCGGATCCAAATAAGAGAATTTTTACTAATAAGAAAATCCATGTGTGTACGTGTACCTGTATACAGCAAAACTGAAAAAAGTCGGTTAAATAACAAATATGGCACTTAAGTTCAGTATCTTTCAAGAACGCGACACATAGATTTTCAGGAAAATCCCTCCTCCCCCAACTACCGTTGAAAATTTGGATTTTTTCAAAAATGGCTCTGCGGTATTTGATTCATGTAGCATATGTATAATACATATCTAAAACAAACAAAATGGATATCCTGAACTTTCTGAAAATAGCCCCTGAAGACCTCTTAAAAAATCTACTACATAAAAATGTATATCTCGTTAAAACACTCCTGTATGTACTCTACTTTTTTGCCGTTATTATATACTAAACCATTTCCGATATACTTTCTATAATCGGGTTGAATTTTAATTTATTTAACTTTTTCTCTTTCGCTTCCTCTCTGTTTTGTTTTACTCCTGAGAAGCAAAGAGGATCGAATTTATATTTGTTTCACAAAACGAAACATTTTTTGAAAGATTTAACTATCGTTTAGCCTAGTTTATTCTCTTATTTATCTTACATTTGCAAAGAAAAAAAATCTGGTATGTTCCATTCACATGACTTTCTCTACATGTCTGCAAAAACTTATTCTTAAAAATATTATGCTTCTATTCACTTTATTTTAATCGAGAAAAGATTAGCAGAAATGGTCTTATTACTTGCTTCCTTGTAAGTCGAAGCGAAATAAGGGAGGCCTATAGGTAAAGCTGGTTGCTATGTGACTGAAGTTCCTTTGTTTGTATGGACAGGAGTTCACAAATTCCTGTATGAGAAAAGTGTAAGTTTTTCAAAGCTGAAACCAAAAACAAGGAAATCTTAAAAACGATCAACCCCACGAAATAAATGTGCATAACATAAATTGCGCGGTTTAGTTTGCTCTACATTTTTTGTGTGGTAAGTTTTTGTCCATCTCTTACGGTTTAGCAGATGTGCAAAATTCCGTAAAATTCATCAACAATACTCTTCAGAGACTTTTCCCAGAAGTTTCAAAATATACATTTTATTTGTTAGGTAAATATCTTTAGTATACGATATTTTAACCAAAATCGTTAGTCATTTTAGAAAAAGTTCATGTAAAGTATAGTTGAGGGTGGGGGATTTGCTTAAAAATCTTCGTGCCGCATCCTTGGAAGATACCAAACCTAAACACCAAGTTTGGTTTTTAACGGGCTTTTCGTTTTTGAGGTATGCCGCCCACACACACACGGAGATTTTTCTAAAAATGCTTTTTTGGATACAGGGGGTCTCAAAACATGTATTTCCGCTGAAATCTCGGTATCGATTGGGTGCATTACAATACCTTCTCTATACACTATGCACAATGTACGTGTATAGAAAGTAAAAAGTAAAAGCATCATTCTGCTAAGATTCATCTCGATCAACATAATGCAGATAAAAGAATCATCTTTTTGTACTTTCCTTGTTTGTGGAGCAGCTATAAAAATTTGTGTGAATAGAAAACTTCAGATTTTTAGTTTCTCTGACAGGTATGTGCATACGATGTACATAGTAGTTAAGAATAAGTATTGTATTCTACCCAAATATTTTATGTCAAGATTTCACCGGAAATATATGTTTTGAGTTTCCCCGAGTCCCCCCCCAAAAAAAAATTAGAAAAAGGTCCGTATGTGTGTGTCTGCAGACATGATAGCTCAAAAATGAAAATTCGTTTAATAGGTACCAAATTTCTTATGTGTATATAGAAGGATCCTAAGAATTTTCAGGAAAATAATCCTACCTAAAAAAAAACCCTTTACATGAAATTTTTTTGAAAAGTTTGTTTTTCTCAAAAATAGCTTTAATAAATATGATTAAATACCCCATATTAAAGATACACCAGAAATAAAATTATATCTTGAATTTTCTGGTCATAGTATCTGAAGATTATTCTCGATCAACTTTGCTGAACTTTGGATAACAGATCGAACGTAAGAGATAGACAAATACAATACAAAAAATGTAGATCTCATTAAAACACATTTATATCATATCCTTTTTTTATAGAGCTGACCGTTTCTGAGATATTCCTTTTTATTGGTTTCAGCTCTAAAATATTTATGCTTGTGTAGTACGGGAATTTGTCAATTACTGGCCATACAAATAAAGGTTTTTAAAGCACATAACAACGAGCTTTTAAATGATTTGACTATCGCTTTAGCCATGGTTGATCCTTATTTCTCTTTTATTCACAAGGAAGTTGGTAATAAGATTATTTTTGGTAACATTATCTGAATCGCCATGTAATTGATAGAAGAGTAAGCCTTTTAACAATAATTGTTTCAGAGATGTATAAAAAGTAATGTGAATGGAGCATAACACATTTTCAGTTCCCAGAGTTAGAACATTATTTTGTATTATTTTGGTGACGTAAAAACGAAATATTGCTTCAATATCCTCAAGGAACTTTTAAAATATCGCACGTCACTTGTTTCTCTGTGCGCCATCTTATCCTCCCGCCCGGAAGCGGAAGGAAGTGTATAAATTCGTTGGTACTAATCTTGGAGAATGAAGACCGCACATTACTTCCTCAGCAGCGACAGCTGCCGTAGGAAAGTTTGTTTGCTGACATTTTGTCTGTGTGCAGTATCACGTGAGAAGCGCTGGAATGTGGTTTGGTTTCGCATTATTTGCGGTTGTTATCTGACACGTTGTCACAAGAGTTGCTGCCTGAATCCCTTCTAAATGTTCTGTTTAGGCAAACCAGCCATTGAGTTCTGTTTATAACCCGTCGTTTTCATATGCATTCATTTACGTCTAGTTTCAGTTTGCGTGTTTAAGTTAATCATTTATCCAGGAAATGAAATGAGAGCCAGATACACTATATAGAGTATACTAAGTGCATAATGATAATAAACTATACAAAAATATTCCGAACTATTGGCGTACCGATATTAAAATTAAGCTTTAAGGTAACAGCAAACCTGTATCGAATTATAGGACTGTATTTACGAGGGGCACGGTTTACATTTTGTCCCTTATAATAAAAAAGAATATTAATTTTTCATTCAGAATTTCTTTACAGTTTCTCGAAATATTATCCTTTATGATCAATAAACTTCTGCATGCGTTCGAACCATTTGTAATGACATTTTTTCCCATCTGCTAGAGACAACTCCATGGTTTTTGAACCCATCAACGGCCTCTGCCAACGAAAATGGTTCCACGCATTTTATTCTTGATATTCGGGAACAGAAAGAAATCATAGGGTGCCAAATGATTGCACGGAATGAGAGTTATCAATTCAGTTTTTGAGTATTCGGTTGTTAGATGAGATGTGTGAGTGCTCACATCTTCTTGGTGAGGAACGATGCAACGGTACTTTGTTTTCCTTATTTGACCAAAGCAAACAAGTGGTAGTGTACCATTCAGAATTGAATGTTTTACGTAACTCTAAAGGCGCTGTAGCCATATTTGTTTCTGGAACTAGAAAGACAACCTACCTGTTTTGAAGTGATTCGTGTGCAAACAGCCTTTGTTGGATTTGGATATTGAAACACCCATATAGGTCCATGATTCGTCACCTATTATAATCTTATATATGCCTTTTAAAGCCCCGTCGTTATATTTCTTGAGCACCAATCGACGCGAGCATCCTCTAGGGATTGTGCTTGTGTCGACTTATGTGGGATCTAATGAGAGCAAACCTTTATCAAGGCTAAATGATGATCCACAATTATATATGATGGTGGAACTAATCCCTGGGATTGTCTCTATCTTACAGTATGCGAGATGACGATCTTGCAGTATCAGTTTTTGTACAGCATCGATGTTTTCTGGTACAACAACTGGTTTTGGACGATCTTCAAGTATTTTGTCAATGAGCGAACAGCGGTCAGCGTTGTACCAGCGTTTCACAGAAGAAAAAGATGGATCTTCGGCACCCAATGAAGCAGTAAATTGATCAATGCACTTTAGTCCTGATAATTCACGTCCAAAATCATTATAATTCATCGCACAGACATTTCCCGTTTAGACACAAATTAAAGTCACTGTAAAAGCACAAATAACGCTCTGTTGAAAAAATATCTGAAGTAGGCTAAGGTCAACAATGTGAAACTTTCCAGTGGAAACACCAGATGACACCTACAGCAATCAATGCTGTCTAGGCTCAAAATATAAATAGTTGCCCTCGCACTGATTTTAAACAATTATTATAGGGTGTCCCTGTAGTTCAGATGGTAGAGGTCCTGACAGCTTCCAAGGGATCCCGGGTTCAACTCCCGGCTGGGGTAGGGGAATTTTTATCTAATCCAGATTATTCCCTATCCTTCTCAGTCTGACAATATGAATGAGAGTGGACATTTGTGTGTGATCTAATGAATAACATTAAATAGAATAGAATCTAACAGCAACACACAGCAGACGAGTCAACACCATTGCCTGTAGATAATACGTTCTACAGAGAAATACCACTGATATTGACCATGTAACTATAGGCGGGGTACACATGGAAGAATTAAAAAAACTTCTTACAATACCATGTTTTTTCCTAGTTAAGAGATAAACGTTCATTACATATTTACATATTTCGTTTGTAGTACATACGTATAAGAAGAAGACCTAAGATAAACCCATATGATGGTTTCTAAATACTGTGGCCCTTGCATGATCACGAGAAACTAGTATATTTGTATATAACAACTTGTGAAATAAATCATATTCACTGTAGGTTATGAACATTAAGTTAATCATTTTATTATCATTTTATTAAACTCACGCATATTCACTCTCACATGCATACTTCCGGTCTCTGTGGGGGATAGGGAATAATTCTGGTTAAAGGATAATATATCGCCCCAGCCGGAAATCGAACCCGTTACTTCGGGTGAGAAGTCCGCTCGCTGGCCACTCGACCGCAGCGGTAGTAAATTCACTCTTCTACAAATTATTCTTATTACTTTCTCTACAAGTAGTATCTATATAGTAGGTAGAGAAGGTAACGTATTCCACTCAAAATTCTATGTTGAGATTTCATAGAATATCATGTTTTGGGGCCACCCTGAGTCCAAAAAGTTTGTTTAAAAGTCGTGTGTGTGTGTCTGTGGAATGCATAATTCAAGAATTAAAAGCAGGTTAAATACCAAACTTCGTATTTCAGTTCAGTATCTTCCAAGAATGCGAAACGAATATTTTCAGGAAAATTCCCCCACCGATAATTACCTTTTACAAAGAGTATTTCTCAAAAATTTTGATTTTATCAAAACTGGCTCTAAAGATTTTGATTAAAATAGCTATGTTTAATTATTTTCATGTCAAACGAAATGTCTGTCTTAAATTATCTTTGAATAGCCTTTGAGCACATTTCACACTGGAAAGAGATTTTATATAACTGATAAATCGTAAGAGATGGACAAAAGCGCACTACACAGAAGTATATTTTTATAGAGGTAACCTTTTCCGAGTTATTCCTTATTAATGGTTTCAATTTTGAACGACTTATAACTATTCTCAAACAGGAAGTCGTGTTTCGTTTCATCTCTGTTTTGTTTTGCTCCTGACCCAGAAAAATGAACTGTATTGCAATTGTATCATGTAGCACTCAGATTTTAAAGCGTTTTACTATTTAGCCTAGTGCATTTGCGTATTTGACTTCTACTTATTAGAAGGCAAGTAATAAGGCCATTTCTGCTAATATTTATCTCTATTAGTATGGTGTAGATTAAAAAATATTTGGTAAAGGTAGTTTGAAGAACAGTTAGTAGTATAAGTTGTGTGAATGGATCACATCAAATATTATTCTAGGAGTTACCAATGAATCTAGATAAACTCTCAATTTACATTTACACATTTTGTCGTCCGAGAAATTAAGTAAAGAGATAGACACTCTCAAGAGCGTCTCACCTTGGCATGGCTTTGAAATGTCGCCATGTACTTTGGAGAAGCATGAGAGGAAATTGAATACATATTTTCTATTTGAGAAAAGTATAAGCATATGCACTTTCAAATTAATAACGATTATCTCCAACATAATTAACTCTACATAAAGTCCAGGTAAATAATGTGATTTAAATATATCTATAATTTTTATGCAGTTCTATTTGCATATCTACAATTGCCATCTTTAGAATGAACAGATTTCATTACCAGTAAATTTGAGAAATGCATTTATTTGAATATAAATCGATGGGAGCTACTGTTTAGAAAACAGTAATGAATATTTGTCATGTAAAGGTCAGTATAGAATGGAAAATAATATTGAATTTCTTCATTTCGCATCCTTTCCCAACTTTCGTACCAGTGGACTTTTCATTTTGTAGAATGATATTCACAGCACAGGGATTTTTTTTATTCTGCGTGTATTTACTGTAAAATCTCTTAAAATTAGCTTTGGAAGCTGAGTTAAAAAGTGGAAAAAAAAAAGTAGAGGGTAAAAGAGAATCTAATTACCGGATAACCGTTACAAAAGTCACGGAGAGAGAAAATATCTAGTGCTCGATTAAAGTACCGAACCAGGTGGCTCGGTTACTGGCATTGGGGAAGTTGTGGAATTGGTTCCCTGCGGCCAATCTCTCTTGATTCGTGGGTTTTTCAGGAATTTTCTCGGGTCATTAGGCGAATGTTGGAGAGGATTCTTCACTCCTCTGGACTTCCTATCACTTCTTTTCATCCCAATCGGCCTCTTTCAGGGTTGTAAGTGTCGACGATGACTGGCAGAGGCACTATTTCCTTGACTACCTACAGAAATACATATCTCGGAGGCTAGATGGCGTGATTGTTTGCGGAGTCTGTGGTCTATCCGGGACTGAGCCATGGGCTTCTAGCTCTCCCTATGAGATGAAGAATTGCTTTTGAACTGTTAGGGACCCTCCATGACGGCTCTATCACTGTCCGGATGTCGGCCGCCCTTTGAAATTGCACACAGATGATCGTTCCTCCGGAGATCTGACAGCCGTGGGCTGCAGTGTGGAATATCCATCCATAAAACACACAAACATATACACACACACACCTGGTAAAAGTTGCAAATGCCACCACGGTTATAAAAATAAACACACATACCTTGTGTATGTCACGCATACTTAGTAGTAATATAGTATACCGGAAGCGATTTCGCACCTTAGCCACGGATTAGGCTTTTTGTACGTCAGACCCTGGGAACAGAGGATGAGATGAGAGCAATTACCGAAGGCAGCCGGAACCAGACTGCTGCAAGTAGCCATCGTAGAGAGTCCCAAACAGTTCCCAATCTGTTTTTCATCCCGACGCGGTGAGCGCCCACGCTCAGGTCTGAATAAACACTCCTGAGTATACCGATTAGCCCCATCCTGCTACCGAGAGCTGAGTTTCCAAAGTGCAATTATTTCCATGATAGGCCACCACCACTGTCCTCGCCGACACTTACAACCCTGAAAGAAGACTAGACAGATTAAATGGAGATGAAATGTAGGGACAGGAAATTCGGGAGGATGAATATTCCTCCCCAGCATTCGCCTAGTGACCTGGGAAAACCTCCGAAAAAAAACAACAACAAAATATAGGTTAGAGTTGTCGGCCGCGGGGAACCGATCCCAAGACCTCCCAAATGCCAGTACCAGACGAAACGCCCGACACACCTCGCTCGGTGGAAGTAGTTTCCAACCTAAAAAATACTACTCCTAATAAGAACTATTATAAGTCCACAAATTCAGCATATAATGATATAATGATCATCTCTACATTGTTCTTAATTACCAATATAAAAATCTGCACTTAAACTGATGCATCTGTAAAATTTGACGAAACGTTGTAAAAAAACTTCCTCTACACGTACTATGTGTATAGTGTATAGAGAAGGTATTGTAATGCACCTAAAAATTCGATAGCGAGATTTCACCGAAAATAAATGTTTTGAGACACCCTGAATCCAAAAAAAAAACATTTTTAGAAAAATGTCCGTGTGTGTGTATGTGTGTGTTTCCGTGGGCAGCATAGCTCAAAAACGAAAAGAGGGTTGGTATTTCCCTAGGATGCGACATGAAGATTTTCAAGAAAATCCTCCCACTCCCAACTTCCCTTTACATGGAACTTTTTTCAAAAATTTCGATTTTCTCAAATGGCTCTAACGATTTTGATTAAAATATCGTATATTAAAGACATTTATCTCATAAATAAAATTGAATCTTAAATTTTCTGGGAATAGCCTCTTCTGGCATCCGCCGGTAGGAAGTGCTCGCCGGCATCTCCGCCACTTGCCGTTACACCGGCAGTGAGCGCCGTACCTTTGCCGCGCTCACCATCACCACAGCCGCCGACCGCCGCTGCTTCACCGGCAGCCAACACTTCATCGCCGCCACTGCTGAGCTCCATGCCGACGCCGCCCCGGTACAGTGCCGTGGATCTCTCCACCCGGCACCTCCTCGCTGCTGCACAATCTAGATGGCCTTCATGTTCGAGGGCCACTAGAATTATCTGTGACCGGGGCCCGACACCACTAGTAAGGGTGGAGCTACAGGACCGATCAGATTGGAGGCTGCCTTGGCGTCAGGGTTGCCCTTATTAGTGCGACTTCTGCACGTTGAGGCAAGCAGAAGGAAAGACACCGGCCCTGCCGTCGCTGCTGTGCCTACGGGCACGGCCAAGAAGACTGCTCTTCGCCGCCGAAGTGCCACTACTGTGGCACCAACGCATTCACTTCGGAGTGCACTGGGTACGACCTCCGCCGCCGTCGCCGGTTCTGTGCCACCTGTGGTGGTACGGGACATTTCACCGGGCAAGCCCAGTGCCCCAGCTACCCAAAGAGCAGGCACTCATCGCCTAAACCAGCCCGGACACCATCATCTACACAGCCATCTCCGCAGACTGAACAAGCAACACCGACCAACCTGCAGAACGAAATCCAGGGCCTAAGTGAGGCCATTCAGGACCTCCACGCGGAGGTCCTGATTCTTACGGCTAAGCTGACGGCCTTGGAGGACAGGATTCAGGAACAGGACAGCACCACTTCACATCCAGAACTTCAGCAAGCAATAGAAACAGCAGTCACCGACATCTGACTCATCTTCAGGGAGGAGGTGAGAGCTCTACTGGAGAAGTCGGCACCTCAAACTTCCAAATTCAACATCCAAGGTAGACGCCAAGGGCTTAGGCTCGAAAACGTCCCAGGATACGACAACTGGCTCAACAGAGTCAACCAGCACTAACTCCATCCTTCACCCTAGAATTCCTTCATTCCTCTCCCCGAATACTCCGCGGTGGCAGTCTGGGCCTTGGTCAAGTCTGCCTCCCGGTCCTCATTTCACCCTTCTGACTGCACCCTGCAGTCAGTTAAATTATCGCCTTGAATCCGCGGGTGCAATCATGCGATACCGGCACTCCTTTCTTCCTTCTAATACCGGTGGAGGGGTTTTTTAGTCGGTATGCCCACATGGGAGACCGCGACTCTGTGGGCTTGCCCGGGTTAGTCCATAAGGTGGATTTTTCCCCTCCACTCGAAATATATATATAAAAAAAACTTTCTCAGACATCTGCAAACTTGCAAGAGGATGACAACGAATGTTGTGGATACGCGCGTCCAGGGTACTCCATCTACATACCAAGTGAAGCACGTATTGGTAATAGATGTCCAGATTTTAATAAAAATGACATTAATTATCAAATGAAAGAAAATATATCGTTTATTCCACTTGACGTACTTTAAGAATCGGCTGAAGCTATAAATGGATAGACGCATACTTATTAATAGGCACTGCCAACTTTCAATCTTATTTTTTGGCAAAGTATTCTCTAACACTTTTTCATACTAAAAATGGTCCACCCGATACATTGTTTTACTAATTTGTTTCAAATCTTTTCAACTACCGCTGAAAAGTACATTAAAGAAAATTATCATACTTTTAGAAATAGTAATCAAATTTTCACAAAAAATTATTAAATTTAGAAACATTAAGAGTTTTGGAATGTACGAAAAGTAATAATTGTTCTACACTTCTCAGGCTATTTTGAAAAATATACAGGATTACTACAAAAGAAATAGACAACTTCAACTGCCTGTAAAACAAAAACTATTAGAGATAACAACCTAATTATTTTGGAGGTATGTTGAGAAACTCTTAAAGTTTTGTTTGTTAATATTGGTAACGCTGTAGTGTTTTGTTTGTTGTTAAAGAAGCTGAAATGGCGGAAAATCCTGTGGAAAAGGCATATTGCGTGTTGAAATTTGCTAGAACGGAATCAGCAACTGTTGTCCAACAACCTTTTAGAACACGTTACCACAAAACGCCACCGACTAGACAGTCAATCTACGATTGGTATAGAAAATTCGAGACAGCGGGATGTTTGTGCAAAGGGAAGAGCTCGGGAAGACCAAGAGTTTCGGAAGAAAATAACCGACAATAATGCTCTTGCATTTTGGCCACCAAGGAGCCCTGATCTCACACCATGTGACTTTTTTCTATGGAGATTCGTGAAAGACCGTGTTTTTGTCCGTCCACTTCCTCTTAATTTAGACGATTTGAAACAACGTATCAGACAGGCCGTGGCAAGTGTTGATGCAGATATGTTACGAAAGGTTTGGGATGAACTTGATTATCGCATGGACGTGTGTCGTGTGACTGGAGGAGCCCATATTAAACATTTGTGAATTCACAATATAAACTTCAAAGACTCCTCTACAAATCAGTGAAAACGACGTCAAATTACCGTAAATAGTTTTTGTTTTACAGGCAGTTGAAGTTGTCTATTTCTTTTGTAGTAACCCTGTATATGACGGATTAAGGCGAGCAGAACTAGACTCTGGCATATATTAGACAGAAAAGGATATCCAAAATAATTAATAGATGTACTCAGGAACTTATATCAAGAAAATAAAATAAAAATAGTTTTAGTAAATGGACGATTATCACAAGATATAATTAATAATGGTTTAAGACAAGGATGTAGTTTATCTCAGCTTTTATTTAATATCTATTTGGATGATATTCTCAGAAAATTAAAATATAAAATACTATTAGGAATAAAAATAAATACAAATAATGTATTAAATATGCTACTCTTCGCAGATGACATGATGTTAATACAAGACAGAGAAGATAAGCTGCAAATAAGTATGTATAAATTAGAATGATTGATCCAGGATTATGATTTAAGTATATCAGTAGAAAAATCAAAGGTAATGGCATTTATAGGAAAACATAAAACTATCAAAGATAGTGTTAAACAAAGTGTTAGAAGAGGTGGAAAAATATAATTACTTGGGTTGTAATGTAACCTTTAAAACAAACAATGAAGAAATAAATAATAAAGTGAGTAAGTTTCAATATTTTTGTGTAGTAATAGCTCGCACCTTGAAAAGAAAAACCCGAAAAGATACAAACCTAAAATTCCATAAGGCAATGGCTGTTGCAGTATAATTGTAAGGTTCAGAGTCTGGAAACTTGAAAAGAAAGAGTGGAGTCAAATACAAGCGGCAGAAATGAAAATATATCTCCGAGCCGTAAAAGAATGCACCAGACAAGATCATATTAGATATGAAGACATAAGGAAAGAATTAGACATATTTTCATTAAAAGAAAGGATAAAAATAAATAGAGAAAAATGGTCATTTACAAAGAATGGATAACTCTCACATTCCATTTGTCATACAAATATAAACCTCTAGGCTACAGAACAATAGGAAGACCAGTAAAAGGATGGGAAGAAATATGAGGCCGGAACAGGAGAATTCTCCTAATCCATGAAGAGTAGATGATGCTGATGATGATGATGACAGATTATGTGTTAACTCATTTAATGAAAAAACCTGATGTGTTCCATTCACATGACTTTCTCTACCTCTCTGTAACACATTATTGTTAATAAGCCTGTTCTTCTATTATGTTTATAGTGATAAACATTACCAGAAACGAACTTATTACTTAGTTCTTTATAAGTAGGAGGAAAACAAGGGAATACTCTAGGCTAAACCGACAGTCAAATGTTTTAAAATGTGGTTGTTATGGGATTGAAGTCCCTTTCTTTGCGTGGCAAGGAATTGACAACTTCCCGTATAAGAGTATAATTTTTTTAAAGCTGAAATCAATAATAAGGAGTATCTCAAAGACGGTCAACTCCACGGAAATAATGTATAAATCAAAAATTGTGTGTTAACAAGATCTACGTTTTTTTAAGTAAGATTCTGTCTATCTCTCATGGTTTACCAGTTATGCAAAATTCTATAAAATTAATCAGGAATAAAAAAGTTTTCAGAAGCTATTCTCAGAAAATCTTCGTCGCATATTTAGAAGATACAGAATTTAAATACCAAGTCGTTTTTGAGATATGCTGCACACACACACGCACACACACACATTTTTCTAAATACACTTTTTCCGGTGAAATCTCGGTGTCGAATTTTTGGGTGCAATACAATACCTTCTCTATAAACTATGTACATAGTACCTAAGCGTAAAGAAAGTAAAAATGGATTTTAACGTGTCTATTTTTAAAACTGCGTCACGTGGCTCATTTTTATTGCAACAATGAATTTAGATAAGAAAATTAATATTTGTATAACCATATAAACTATAATTTTAATAACTAATGTAGTCACTACTTATGCGTAATACCTAACTGGTATACATTACAGTAAGATATATTAAACATTGTGGATTTTCCAAATGTCTGCATTAAATGAAGCTGCATTAAATGAAGCCCCTAAGAACCTGTGTGTAATAGAGAAAGTATAACCAAAAGGCTTCAATATTTTTACTCAATACACGCTAGAGTGAGCAGTTAAACTCTGACTAGTTTTGAAATTGAATGAATGAGGCTGCTTAAACCTGGTATTTCTGCTCAAATTAGAATTTTAAATTTTTAGTAGAATGCTTAAATGTTTGTAGACAAGGTAAGACAAGGTAAATGATACTCCTAGTTGTAGGGAAGTCAATAGCGTCGGACATAGGTATGAGAACCTATAGAAGCACAGTTTTGAAGTTGTCGGGTAACGTTGTCCTTTATCTCTTCAGCTTGTACAGGGATATTCACTCAGATACAACACCAGCACGAACTTGCGTGAGTTAGCTACAGAGGATGAACTTTTGAGATCAAGGGTGGAAGCTAAACTTGGTAGATTCAATTGTTTGCGGAACTGCTACTCCCAACTCCTAGGGCAAATGGATTAGTGTTAGACCGGAGCGGAATTTTATTCCAATTTCAAGCGTCAATGCTGAAGCAGCACCTTACTCGAATTTCAGACGAAGTGTATTAAAAGTGTGCATTAGAGCGTTGCCTCCAAGGTGTAGTGGTTACCATGCTAACCTCAAATGCCTAAGGTCGCGGGTCCAAACCCGGCGGAGAACAATTGACTTTTTCGGGTGTAAAAATCCTTAGCATGGCTTGCTTCGGAAGGCAAGTAAAGGCATTGGTTCTGTGTCGTAGATTTTCGGTACTAAGAACCTCAAGCCTGATAAAGATGCCTCTGAAAAAAATTAAGCGGTCTTTCACACCAATATAGAATGGGTTGCTGAGAAACCAGTGGTTAAAGAGCGCCCATAAATATAACTCCATTTCCATTAGCATAAGAACACAGTTTTCGTTAGTTTTACGAGCCAACGTCTAATTTTCATAAAATCCTTTCAGTGTATCTACATCGACCAAGATGACTATACGGTGACATGTGAAACTTGCATTGGGAGGATTCCCATGCTGGGGTAGTTCCTTTTCTACCATACATTTCCTGTTAACATCATTACGCAACATCTGTTTGAGGATTGAAGAACCTGTCCTCGCGGCCGCATGGCGGATTGTGCAGTTTGGAAAGGTTTTCTTCCTTGCGTTTGATTGGTCTGCTGGAGTACCCATCCAGGTAGAATATCTTGGGTCAACGGAACTCCTAGGAGGCATAGGGCTAGTGTATGAGTAGCCGGGACTATCTGAAGCTACTCCTTGCTAGTGCACGGCGTCGTCCGGATCCGGTCGCCTTTCGGTTTTCACCCTTATTCTTTGCTCCGAGGTTCCTTAGAAGAAAAGTACTATGTGCCTCATTCACATATCTTTCTCTGCCTGTTCTGTACACAAAATATTCTTTAAATGGATAATTATTTTATCTACATCATATTAATTGAGATAAACATTAGTAGAAATTACTACTCACTTCCTTGTGAGCACTGCATTAAGTGATACTCATATCCTGTAAATATTTTTCGCTTTGTGAAACAAAACACAGAAACCGACGCCAAGGAGGATTTTGGTAATGGTTAACTGCATAACAAAAATGTTTCGGACATGAATTGTGGGTTTTGACGAGATGTATATTTTTTATATAGTAAGCTTTTTCAATCTCTTACGGTTTGCCATTTATGCAAAAGTCTTTCAGAGGCTATTCCCAGAAGATTCAAGATGTACACTTTGTCTTTAAATATCTTTAATATATGGAATTTCAATACACATCTTCAGTGACGTTTTTGAGAAAATCAAAACTTTTCATGTAAAAGGTAGTTTAAGTTGGGAGATTTTCCTTAAAAATATATTTTGTGTCCCATTCTTCCAAACTGCTAAACTTATACATGAACTTTGGTTCTTAGCCAGCTTTTTGTTTTTGAGTCACAAACACACATGAACGCACACATAAACGTACACACAGGGAGCTTTTTCAATAAATTCTTGTTTAGCTTGGGAACCTTAAACGAGTATTTCCAGTGAAATCAGGGTATCAAACATTTGGATAGAATGCAATACCGTCTCTACCTATGTACTAAGTACGAGGTAGAGCAAGTAAAACTATAACAGTAACAATTCTTCTTAAAAACTTATTATTCAACATAATTTATACTGATTAAGATAAACATTGGCGGAAATTATCTTATTACTTAAATCTTTATAAGTAGAATGGAAATAAGAGAACACAGTAGCGATAGTCAATTTTTTTTTTAAAATCTGGTTGCTATGTGATTGAAAATCAATTTTTTTGCATGGAATGGCGTTTAAAAACATTTTAAGTATTTTAAAATTGGACAATTAAAAAAAAACGAATATCTCTGAAACGGTTAACTCTCTATAAAAAGTATATAACATAGTAAGCTTTGTCTACCTCTTAAGATATACCATTTATGCAAAAACTATTCGAATGAAGATAACTTTTATGCACTTTCCAAGAAATTTAAATTAATCAATTGACATGTAAATATCCTTAAGATTGTTTAGTGTTTTTAACAAAAATCGTTAAAGCCATTTTTGAAAAAATATAAATTGTCGAAATTTTTTTCATGTAAATGTTAGTTTGATTTGGGGAATTTTCTTGAAAATCTGTCGCATCTTTGGAAGATTCTGAATAGTTTTTAACTGGTTTTCCGTGTTTGAATTGTGCTGTCCAAAGACAGAGAGACAATGTATTTCCAACGAAATCTCCGTGTCGATTTTTTGGGTGGAGTGCAATACCTTCTCTACTTATTTACTATATCAGGTAAACAAAGTAAAAAGTCTGATGTATTCAACTCAGGTGACTTTCACTATCTGTTCTGCAAACAAACTATTCTCACAAAAGATTATTCTTTTATCCACATAATGCTAATCAAGGTAAACATTACCAGATATGGTCGTATTATTTAGCTCCTTTGAAGTAGAAAAGAAAAATAAGGGGTTCCACTAAGCTAAAGCTTAATCAAATCATTAAAAAGCTGTCGCTGCACTTCGGTTTTCTTTGCGTGGCCAGAAATAAATCAAATATAAAACAGTTGAAAACTTCCCTTTTGAGAAAATCTTAAGAATTTTAAAATTGAAACTATTAACAGGAAAAACTATTAACAGGAAATATATTTGAAACGGTTAGGCCTACAAAAATGACGTGAATTTTGTATTTAACGAGATGTACATTGTGCAGAATATTTTGTCTCTCGTATGTGGTTTCTCAGTTAATGCAAAAGTCTTCCACAGTGAAAAAGATTTCATGGGTTACTCCTAAAACTTCAAGATATACATTTTATTTACCTGTAAGCATCTTTAATAAACGGTGTTTAAAAACAAAACAAAACAACATTTTCGGAAATCTTTCCATGTAAAAGTTAGTTTGAGATGGGGGGAATGTTCTTTGAGATCATCGTGTCGCAACTTTGGAAGATGTTGAACATAAACATGAAGTATGCTTCTTAATCGACTTTCCGTTTTTATGTTATGCTGTTCATACGTCCACACACACACATACATACATAAACACTGGCACTCACACACTCTCACACACAAACATACCTTTCCCTAAAAAGATCTTTACTATCTAGGGGACCCTAAAACATTTATGTACAGTGGAGTCACGATATCAAGTTTTGGACTGGAATTCAATATTTCCCATTATCCGATACGATCAACCAAGTTAAGTGACGTTGAGCTACAAAAAATAAAATTTTTTCTATCTATGCATACAATAGAAAAATTAAAAACTGGGCCACTAAAGTTGACCTCGAGTACCGTGCTCCAGTTTCAGTATGTCCCCCATCTGCTTATGCTTATTTTTTGTTATATATATGTATTGCAATTAAAGATATATGCAAAACCAACCATAGAAGAGGACAGTTTTATTGCTTTGAATTTAGGATTCCGTAGGAACCAATGTTCTTGGACAAGATAGATATTTCTTGATTGATGGTTTGTAGCAACGGGAGCGGCAGCAGTATTTTAAGGGCAAACTCTTAAATCAACTGGTCACAACTTCGCATGGGTCAAAAGATCGTACATGTTCTTTAGAAAAATACTTGAATTGAAAACAATACCTACCCCCCTAATTTTATATTTACAAAACTGTAAACACGCACACACGCACGTACGCGCGCGCACCCCACAGCAACACAAATAAAGAACATGTTAATTGTCTTTCCACACAAGCCGTGTCATAGGTAGGATTTAACCTCGGAACTCCTGGTCTCTAGCCGGTTGCTCTAATCTCTGAGCTACCATGGCAACTGACCTACACTTTTTGGGTAAACAAGCAGTTGACCTCCAATTATTTTCAGATGACATAGCTCAATGCCGACTTACAATGTCGTAAGTATTTTTAAGTTTCGTGCTTCATAGTTTAACCTACTGTTAGATCAACTAGTGTTAATTAACTATTATTTGCACAAAACCGGCGTAGTCCGGTTTAGTTCATGACTTGGTAGTTAGTCATACTAAAAAATTCAATGTCGTAACCGGATTTGAATTACAGATATCTTGGTCTCTAGCAGGTTGCTCTTAACCATTAATCTATAATAGCAACATGCCGATAGGCCTTTAAATTCCTCAACTGACTCGCATGCTTGGTAGCATCAGTTTGATTTTGTAAGTGGAAAATATGGAATTACACTGGATAGCCACATAGTTGCCTATATGATGGTATTAAAATTCCGTTCTCCTTGAGTAACAGGATGAAAAATAAAAAGGTTAACTTGAAAAGAAATGCGTCAGACATAACATTTTTGATTTCACGAGATCTGCATTTCTTGTGTGGTAAAATATTGTCTGTCGTTTACGGTTTACCAGCAATGAAGAAAACCATTCAGAATGAAACCATTTTGAGGATATTGCCAAAAAACTCAAGATGACATCTTTTTATTATGTAGATATCTTTAACAGTTGTTTTTTTAATCAAAATTAATGGAGCTATTTTTGAGAAAATCGAAAATTCGTAAAAGTCTTCCATGTTTGGTATGGTGGGACTTACTTGAACATCTTCGCGTCAGATGTTTAGAAGAAACTGAACTTAAATAACAAATTTAGCATTTAAACGAGGCGGTGCAGGTAGAGTGGTTAGAACGCTTGCCTCCCACCTAGGCGGCCAGGGTTCGATCCCAAGCACCCGCATGTGGAATTTGTGGAAGACGATACGGCGTCTGGGAAGGGTTTTGTCCGAGTCATCCGATTACCCCGCCACTCATTCCAACAATTGCTCCATCATCACATTTTCTATCGTCAATTTCGCTTTCGTTTCATATTATCCACTTTCTCACGCTCATGCCTGGTTACGGGCGAGCCATTCTTTCTAGGTTCTCCATTTTGTGCTTTCGTGTTGTTGTCTTCCCAACAGCTTTACGACCTCTACGCATGCAGGGGGTGACAGTCCTAAATACAGGGAGGATAAGCCGAATACGAAAAAAAAAAAAAAAAAAAAAGGAAGAAAAACTATTTAACCGAGGTTTCGTTTTGGAGTTTCATATATTGTTTAAAGAAATAGACGGGCGTTTTAATAAATAAAAATAAAATAAAAATAATAAATGCAATGCTTCTCAACCTATTATGCCTATTATACGTATAAGAGAAAGTAGAAAGTATGTATATATTATAAGAACTTAAACTCTTCCTTGAGGCTATGTTTGATATTAATGTACTATATGTATAGCATGAAAAAACTTGTTTTTCTTCAAATTACACTAAATTCATTAAAGTATAGAAGTATGATTCAAATTTTAAAAATTACTTTCCCAATTATGATTATTAGGAAGCTAGGGAGGCTTTCGGCATATAGGCACACATGAAGGTTTGTTGTGCTTCTGGAATTCTTCAGCAGGAAGGAAAGAACAGAAAGAGCTAGAGATAAAACGAGACGGCAATAAGGTTCTCCAGAAGGTGCCCATGACGCTGGCGAGATGCTCCTCACAGGTCTTTCTCTCTCCGCTGAGAGCTCTCTCTTAAAGTCCTTCTGCACCTAACGCCAGGACAATCAGTTCCTCAAAGAAAATTCCACCGTCGTAGGCCTTGCCGTCATCCATTCGTCTAATCCTTCGAACTTAAAACAAAGAAAATGAAATAGTATGATAGTTCGGAACATCCAACAAATTAATTTTAGAACTCCTTGTGCTTTACTAAGAAAGACAATGGTGGTTTTTTTTTTCGTACTGGCATATAGCATTGAATTATTCAGTCTAATTCTGTCTTTCAAGCTGTATAATCAGTATGCAAATAATCACTGTTCGTGCTTGCGAAATAGTTTGAAATACTAGAAACAAAATCTCAGATATCTGAACTGCTCGCGACATTCTCATATGATATTAAAGACAGACATGTCGATATTCCTTTCGGTTTGCAAGTTTTCTTGCATAGTTTATATATGGGTTTGTATTTTAATAAATATGAGCTTACGTGTGTAACATTGGTGCCCTCAGGAAAATTAATAATATGAATTTTGTGGTTTAAATACATTTATTTGCAGCATTAACATTTATTATTTGATTTTAAGAATATCTACATTCCCCATAAAGCAGAAAACACAATTTTCTTCTTCCTATAAACATAACTTATTTTCTAATTTTACAAAGAATCCACCACTGTCACAAATACTTCCAAAATTTTCCTGTGTCATTGTTGCTTACGAAGTTCGTGTTCTCTAAATGTGCTGAAGTGTCTCTAAATGTGTTGCACATCCTTTGTAGCATATAGGAAACATAACATAGCGCTGTTAACATGAAAAGGAGACGGTGTATGACGCGATTAATTGTGGTAGATGGTACCAAACATACTTGTGTATTAACTAGAATAACATCAGCTACTTATGTTTCGCTTTTGCTCCTACAACATGCCAACAGTACAGTCGTACCCGCGCATCCGGAAAGCTAGCAAGCAAGATAGGGATGTTCCACTGCATCGACTCGACATTTTTTTAGGTTCAATCTCCGGTACTTCAAGCATAATACAACAGCTTATTTGGAACATGCATTTCTTATTCCATATAGATGACACTATTGAGAAATTTGCGATATGAGTATAGTGATAGTTTTCTTGCTAGAATCCATACAGATGGCCAATGTTGTTAAGGCTGGTTTTCAATAGTGAGTGAGTAGCTATTTATTTTTACTTCTATGAGCGTGAAAGACGGGAGGTTCTTGGTTTGTGAGAGGGAGGTTTCCACCCTTTCAGTTGCTTTGGTACGAGCAAAGTGGACCCCGGGCACCCGTGGTAATTCTGACATTACTAGAAGTACGCTAGGCCAAACATCTGAGTCATTCTCGAAAGAGAGCTGTTCAGATTGGGTTGCACTCGACGAAATATGGTTCCCGAAACCCATGGGAGATTGGGTACGTCTGGGCGGCGATGCTGGGTGGAGTTGTGAGACGCTTTAATGTCCTCCGGCAACTAACCTGAAGAGTTTACTAGACAGGAGCTACTGTCACCCCTGTCGAGGTCTCTTAGTCATCAGTGTAGCATTCGCCGATGGGGTTGACGCTCATAAATGGCGTATCCAGTTCCATCTTTGTGTAAACAAGGGTATATACGTGTAATATGTCGTCCTAATGGGGAAAACTCACTAAGTTGTTCCCTGGATCATGAGATACACTTGAGTAGTCAGATCAATTCATCTTCGTTTCTAGTTCAAGACCCGTCAGGACCATCCTCCCTGACTCAGGCTTTTATTCCAGCATTTAATTGACTGGTAAATCCCAGGGAATTGCCCAAAACTTAGATTTGGAACGACTGCTTCCAAAATTATCTTTTCCAAATATAATTTAAATTCATTTATTATTTGTTTCCAAATTTGTTGTAGTAGTCAGAAGGAGGTAACCGATGCAGAGCACCAAGTGCCTACTTAGATTACAGTAGACATTTTTTTGCTTCCAACTTGAACCTGGGAGGAAGAGCTGAAGAGAGTCCCGAAAGTGTATCATATTGAATAACGACGTAAGGTACAAGTACGGGATCCATAAGAACTCCAACATGGTAGCTGTCGTGTCTCATTTACTTATTTATTATCCTTTCTCATCCATTAAGGGCTAAGCCTCTTATCTTTTGGAAGAGTAGCTCAGTAAGACTCCTTAGGGGAGCTAATTTTAAGAAGTGTATATCACTCTTGGCCTACACAGTACACAATTTTACTTCAACATTTACGCTATTTTTACATTAAACTCTAGACAGTTCTTCCATATTACTCTGTCTCTCTGTCCCCTCTACATCATGTATATTTTACAATAACATTGTAGGAATTACTTTCACTCTTCTGCCTCTTACATCTCGACCAAAAATGTCCCACTCTCAGCTTAAAGAAGTTCGCCCATCTGGTCCTCTGCCTACATTCGCATCTTCTCTTGTTCTGGGGTGTCACTTAGTTGCTCTATTAAGTCCGTCTGTTCTTGCACATCCTTGTAGCGTGGCTTCCCCATTTCCATTTGAGACACTCTGCTATGGTATTTGACTCTCATATCAATTTTATCCTGCTCTTCTAGTTGTATTCTGTTCCTAAGCGTTATGTGTAGTAGATTTCTCTCCATTTTTCATTCACATACTGGTCATTTGCTTCATTTCCTGTTTTAGCGACCATGTTTGACTACCATACAGTAGAACAGCTGGAATTAAAATGTCTAGTACCTCCGTCATTATGTTAAACTTCAGTTTTACATCGGTTAGGATATATATATATATATATATATATATATATATATATATATATCTCAATCTCATGCTCAAAATATTTTCCGTTCCAGTCCGAACCTTCTCTTAATTCTTTTTTAAGTATTCATTAGAAACGACAAAGTTTGGCCGTACATATTCAAATGGTTCCTAGTTTATACACACTGGCCCTCTATGGCATGTCATTAACTTTGTCTACCTAGGGTTCATTTTAAGTCCCGCTTCTGTGCGGTCGATTAACATGAACTACAATTTCTTCTCTGTTAGTACTTTTATAGCGATGCCATTTGCGTACCTCAAGCGAATTAAAAGTTTTTACACAAATGTCTGGCATGTTTTTCCAACTGACCCTCCTTCTAATAGGAAACTTTCTCCATTTCTTTCTATATTGATTGCGGACCGAATCTTTTGGTGCATCTTCTCAAGTATACTGATGTATTGGTTTGTATGCCTTGATATTTTAGAGCTTTTCAGACGAATAAAAACAGATAAAAGGAAATGTTTAGGTCAAGAATTGTGATAGGACATTTGTGCTAGAGGGGAAACCATCCTAGAATTCTAGTGTTCTCCTGATCAGGGGAAGTCGCAAAAAGCCCATGGTCAAAGATACCGGCCAGATAGGGATCGAACTCTGGACCTCTTGATTGCGAACTTTAGCTCTACCGCCGCGTGTCCATATCTTAGTGACAACGGGTGTTAAATACTGTTTAAGGGGACACTAAAGTTATAAACGCTGTCATGTTTCTAGTTAAAACAAAAAAAAAAGTATTCATACCAACTCTGATTCAAATTGTATTCTTATTTTGGGTATATTGATTCATTTATTGGATTTAATTAACTAACACCGAAAACTCTATTCTCATAGAAATACTGCACTACGTGTTCAATTTTTTTAAAATTACATTTATTAACACCTTTTTAAGAAATTCTCTAATTTAAATTCTCCTATAGCAGGCAATACTTCTTTTAAAATTTTTAGTTTATAATAAACTGGTTAATCACAAAAAATCTCATTCTCTTAATTAATTTTTAAAAGTAATTGATGATCAATATAAAAAGTATAACAATATATTTTATTACATATATTCTTCACTACTTGGAGAAAAATGTTAGTATCTCTAGATGAATTTTTTATTGGAAAGATAGAATTACATTTGGAAAAGTAACAAAAAATCTGATGTGTTACACTCACATAACTTTCTCTAGCTGCTAAACAAACTTCTTATAAAAGATTATTTTTCTGTCTGCACCTTGCTAATTGAGATAAACGTTAGCAGAATGTTCTTATTAGTTAGTTCCTTATAAGTAGAAGAGAAATAAAGGAATCCACTATGCTAAACCGATAGTCAAATGTTTTAAAAGCTGTCGTTATTCGATTGTCATTGCAAATCGCTTCTTTGCTTTGTCAGGGATAGAAACAAAGGAAAACGAGCAATTACTGTCTGAGAAAAATATAAGTACTCACAACTGAAACCAAAAACAAGGAATATCTCGGAAACTGTTACCTCCACAACAAAAATATAAAGGACATAAATTGTGTGTTTTGATCAGATCAACATTTTCTGTGCAGTAAGTTTTTGTCTATCTCTTACCGTCTAGCACTAAAACAAAATTTATCAGAATTCATCTGGAATAAAGAGATCTTCAGAGGCTATTCCCGAAAATGCAAATATACATTTTATTTGTTATGTAAATATCTTTAATGCACGGGATTTTAATCAAAATCGTTAGCCATTTTTTAGAAAATCAAAATTTTCGAAAATGTTTCCATGTAAAGGGTAGTCGGGGGTGGGGAGATTTTCTTGAAAATCTTCATATCGCATCCTTGGAAAATATCAAACCTAAATACCAAGTTTAGTATTTAACGGTCTTTTCGTTTTTGAGCTATGCTGTCCACAGACACATACACACGGACCTTTTTCTGAAAATGCTTTTTTTGGGGTTCAGGGGGTCCTAAACCATGTATTTCCGGTGAAATCTCGGTATCGAATTTTTGGGTGCATTACAATCTATCCCTATGTACATAGTGTATATTGGGCTAGAGAAAGTAAAAATTGAACCTGAGAAAAATGACTTTAAAGTTTGAATTAGGGAGCCACTTAAACAGCGCAACGCTTTAAAATGGCATCCGAAACACCTGTTGTGTCTGCCTCACATTCAACAGGTCGCGAGTTTGAATCTCGCTTAGGGTGAGTTACCCGAATAAGGTTTTCTACGGGTTTTCTCTTAGCCTAAGAAACGAATGTTGAGATGTTGAGTAATTTTAATCTCCATGGACTCCTAGGTCGTTTGAGCATCATTTCATCACTTTCATTCAACGTCCAATATGACCAACCAGCTTAAAGGATGTTAAACCAAAAAAAAAAAAAAAAAAAAAGGAGAATTACAAAATGCACTTTAAAGTATGGTAACTTTTTGTACCAAAATCCAAAAATTGACATTTTTAATCAAAATTACTAAAAATGAAAATACTTGCGTCCTCTGAAATAAAAAAAAAATCAAATAACGTAACCAGCACTGCGTGGAGATCGGAATTTCACAAAGCAAACAAAAACAAGAACAGGAGACGTGATAAACGCGTTTCAATTGTTTTGATTTAAGGTTTTACAAGGCAATGAAAAATGGAACTTCTAATTTAAGGCTGACTTCATTACACACACGACACGAAAAAATTGGATGCATTATTTCTATGTGTTTGGGAGAGGAAAGCGGGAGAAAATGAGCGGGTGTGAATCCAATTTGTTGTCATTGCCTAATTTTTGTTTTTGAAATACATCCGGCGAATTCTATAAACAAAAGCGCAACGAAATGGGAATGTCACAGTTGTTCCGATGGTAGCGCTATGTTGAAAATAAAACGAAAAGTGGTGCTCCATTCGGAAATCCATTTAGTTGCGTGTGCGTAACTGAAACATGTGAAAGTTTTATTCGTTATTGAATTCCGTATATTGCTTTCCCATTTTCAAAGTTGCAGTGTTTCGCTGTGAATGGGAATGCTATTTATAGCTATCTCACCGAGAACTTCTTTGGAGTTTATCTCGCTATTTACTGTAGGAGGCTTAATGGTGGTGATTCTAGGTAATGGAGCAGTTCTTATTCTTAAACTTGTGCCTTTTAGGATTCCTCAGTGTCTGAATTTATACGACCCATTTTCATTTTCATTCATAGCATACACAAGTTCTGAGTACTTCTTCTAAAGTGATTTTTCTGCTCTTACTTAGGATTTTTTTCTTACTTATGTATATACTCTAGAATGTCCATCATTATATATGACTCTTGATGGAGAATTAAGTTTCTTTTAACCGCAATTCATCCTTTTCAGCTAGTTTAATATATTATCCTTTTGAGGAACATTTTGAAATACTACATATATTGCATTTATATTACTTCGTCTACTCAATCATCTAGGAACCATTTTTTTAAAAAAAAACTACTTATTATTTATACAGATAATTATCCAGCTAACATTTAGAAATTCTGTGTTAAAAATACAGCAGAAAATCCAGTTACTATTAATAGCTTTTAAATTCTAGTTGGGTATTTCTTACCATGTATCCAAGGTCTCAGGTTCAAATCCGGAGGAGATCGATGGACTTTTCGGGCGTAAAAATCCTTTGCAAGGCTTACTTCGGAAGGGAAGTAAGCAGTTGGAACAGTGTCGTAGATTTGCTCAAGCCTTATAACGAGACCTCTGAGCACAATTAAGTGGTCTTTCAGGCCCAGTATAGAAAGGGACGCTGAGAACCACAGCAGTTAAAGAGCGTCCATTAGTAAAAACTCATTTCATTTCACTTTAAATTCTACGCTGCGCAAGGCCACAAAAATATGGACAGAAAGAAAGAAAAACAAAACAAATAGCAATTTATTAATTTATAAAATCTGATGTGTTCCATTCTCATGTCTTTCTCTATATTTTTGTAACAAATTATTGTTAAACTTATTATTCTACTTATTTCATGCTAATGAAGATAAACAACAACGAACATTGTCTTATTATATGCTTCCTTGTAAGTATAAGATAAATATAGAAGTAACATAGGCTAAAGCAGTAGTAAGATCTTTTAAAAGCTGGTTGTTATGTGGATCCAAAAGAAGCATTTTCGGAAAAAGTTCCGTGTGACTGTGGATAGCATAGCCAAAAAACGAAAATGCCGTTAAATACCAAACTTGGTATTTAATTTTGGTGTCTTCAAAGGATACGACACGAAGATTTTGAAGAAAATCACCCCACCTTCAACTATCTTTTACATGAAAAAATGTCTAAAATTTGGATTTTCTCAAAAATGACTCTGATGATTTTGATTCAAATCTCTTATATTTAAGATACTTACATGAGAAATAAAATGTATATCTTCAATTTTCTGCGAATAGTCTCTGAAGGCATGTTTATTCTGGGCGAATTTGCCAAATTTTACATAAATGGTAAACCTTAAGAGATAGATAAAAATGTATTACACAAAAAATGTATATCACGATAAAACACACAATTTATGTCATATACGTTTTTCATGAAGTTAACCATTTTAGAGAGATTCCTTGTTATTGATTTCAGCTTTAGATACTTTTTTCAAACGGGAACTTGTCAACTACTGGCCACGCTAAGAAAACGAATTTCAATCCCATAGCAACCACATTTTAAAACACTTGATTGTCGGTTTAGCCTAGTGTATTCTCTTATTTCCCTTCTACTTCTAAGCTAAATAATAACAACCTTTTCTGCTAATATTTAGCATGAACTAGATAGAATAATAAGCTTATTAACATTTTGTTACAGAGATGCAGAGAAAGTCATGTGAATGGAGCACATGAAATTTATTTTATGAGACTGTCATAATTTTCACTTCATCTACAACGAAGTGCAATATACAGAATAAGTAGATAACATATTGCAGACCACACAACATTTCGATATGGAGATTACACCGAAAATACATGTTTTGAGGATACCAGGATAAAGAATGCATTTTTAGAAAAAAGCCAGTGTGCTAATCTGTGAACAGCATAAAACAAAAAGGTCAATTAAATACCAAACTTGGTATTTAAGTTTAGTATCCCACAGTATGCGACATTTAAGATTTTAAGGAACATTCCCCCAACTCTGTTTACATGTAACATTTAAAAAGAAGTAATTTTCTAAAAAATGGCTCTTCTGTTTTGTTTTTTTTTTATTAAAATTTCATATCTCAAAGATATTTTCATTGCAAATAAAACGGATATCTTAGATTTTCTGAGCATAGTCTCTGAAGCTCTCTTCATCTTGAAGGGGTTTTGCATAACCAGTAAACTGTAAGTAGCGGTCAAAATTTTAGTACACCAAAAATGTTATGTCTGGCTAATAAGTAGAGTTCAGTTACATACTCTTTTTGTGGAGTTAGTCATTTCTAATATATTTTCTGTTTTCAGCTTAAAAATTTAAAATACCTTCACGTTATCAGCAGGAAATCCACATTCATTTTCTCTTTCTTTTCACTGGCCATGCAAAGGGTATGCAATTTGCATGTCATCACACAGCGAACTGTTTAATGCTTGAGTATTCTGTTAGCCTAATGTATTCCCTGTAATGTTTATCTCAATTAGCATAAAGCCTATAGAATACAAACCTTTTGTAAGAATATTCGTAGTTTGTTTGCAGAACAGGTAGAGAAGTTCGTGAGATCATTTCAATTTCTTTCTTTACGTATAATATTATTGTTATTTGGCAGTATGTAAAGCACCTGCACTTTGAATTCCGATGTTTTAATTTTTATTTTCTATACACCTACTGTATACATAGTGTGTAGAAAAGGTATTACACTGCAACCAAAAATTGGATACTGATATTTTACCGCAAATATATGTATACAAAAAAAAAGCATTTTCAGAAAAAGGTCTGTGTGTGTGACTGTGTATCCACGTGTCTGTGAATACGATAACTCAGAAACGAAAAAGTCGGCAATATACCAAACTTGGTATTTAAGTTTAGTATCCTCCAGGGATACGACACGAAGATTTTGAGAAAAATCCCCCTAACCCAAACTACGCTTTACATGGAACATTTTTTGAAATTTTTGATTTTCTCAAAAATGGCTCTAAGGATTTTGATAAAAATATCGTATATTAAAAATAGTAACCTGCCCAATAAAATGTATATCTTTAATTTTCTTGGAATAGCCTCTGAAGCTTAATTTATTCTGGATGAAATTTACGGGATTTTGCATAACTGATACACCGTAAGAGATGGACAAAAACACACGTTTAAACACACAATTTATTTTATATACATATTTTTTCTTTGAGTTGATCATTTTCTGTATATGTTTTTGGTTTCAGCTTTAAAAACTTATATTTTTCTCATACAGGAATTTATCAGCTGTCCATACAAACGAAGGAACTTCGGTCACATAGCAACCTGCTTTTGACTATCACTTTAACCTATGTCCCGTATTTCGCTTCTACGTACCAGCAAATAATAAGACTATTTCTGCTAATTTTTTCTTGATTAGCATGAAGTAAATAGAAGCAAAAGATTTTTAACAATAATATGTTGCAGAGATGTAGAAAATGGAACACATCAGATTTTTTCACTAGCAATCTCTAAACAGAGACATCGTTTACGCTGGGAATATTTCTCAACATTATTCATGCAGGAGATAAACGCGGCTTTATACTTTCTGTAGCACTTTACAATGTATATAGTAAGGAGAAAATTCGATAACGAGAATTCCCCGGAAATATAGTTTTGATACACCCTGAATCCACATGAAGCGTTTCAGAAAAAGGCCAGTATGTGTGTCCGTGTCTTGCAGATCATAAGTCAAAACCCAAATGCCCATTATATACCAAACTTGTTATTCAAGTTCAGTATCTCCCAAGCATGCGACACGAAGATTTCCAAGAAAATACCTCACTTATATATAGGTTCTTTAAAAAATTTCGCCTTTCATTACAATTGGCTGTAACGATTTAGATTAAAATATTATATGTTAAAGATATTTTCATTGGAAACGAAATGCAAATGTTGAATTTCCTGGGTATAGCCTCTTGAAAACCTCCTCATTTTGGCTGATCTTTGCACAACTAGTAAAACTTAAATATAGACAAAAGCTTACTATACAAAAGGCGTAAAACTCGTTAAGACATACAATTCATATCATATACAGTTTTTGTAAAGCTAATCTTTCCCGAATATTCCTTGTTATTGGCTTTAAATTTGAACTACTGAACCACCGCAGGGTTCTGCATTACCAACGTTGGCGGTTCTGTCTGGCTGGAGTTTCTAAATTCCCCGTTAAGGACTTTCATGTCTTTTCTCGGGCTTAGAACCTGATGTCAGGAAATCGAGTTGGTAGTGTTGGTTTTGGAGATGGCACGTGTTCGCCGTATTGGTTTTGAGTTGTGCTCTGGGTAAGTTTTGGCCTTGGCCAAATTAAGTATTGGTTTACCTTCGTGTGGGCCGTGAAAAGATTGATATTTGTGGAGAGTATTAACGGGGCCAGGCATTCAATTTAGGATCATATTAGGTATGCAGTTAAGGCAGTGTAGGTTTTAAGGTATTGTTAAATCATTGTTAATCTTGAGGTTTCTATTCTTTTATTCAGTCATTTGTTACATTGTTGAAATATTAATTTAACACCAACGCTTTTCACCTTTTGCGTATAAAACTGTAATTTTGTTCCTCATAAATCAAGGTTTTTATGTTTTGTTACTGCTTGCATATTTGTCTATCTATTGGTGCATAATATACCACTATTGGTGGCCGGAAATGCAAATGTTTTATGAAATCCTTTGAAGCGTAATGGTTTTTCAGCACAAATGTGTGTATATATACTCTGAACTGTTTTCAGAGTATGTATTCAAATAATTTATAAAATTATATTTGATGTAATAAAACTGAGCAACCGTCTTCTATTGTTTTGGTGGGAGACATACCTGTTTTATTTAACTAGGTTTGTCGCGAGATTGACCAGTGCACTACTTACATTTTTTCTCAAATGGGAAGTTTTATTTCGTTTCATTTCTTTTTTGTTTTATTCATAGCCTTGGAGAGTGAAATTAATTTCAATGACAAACTCAAAGCGACATTTTTTAAAAGAACTGACTGTTACTTTTGGCCAATTCTACTAATCTCATTAGCATGAACTAGATAAAGGAATATTCTTTGTAAGAATAGTTTATTTTTTTTTTTTGTAGAACAGATATAGAATGGTGTGTGTATGGTACACATCAGATCTTTTCAATAGATATTATATAATTAGGTTATTCAGCATTACGAAAACGCCTGTATGAATTATGACGTGTTAGTGTTTTCACTATACCAATCTCTAGCCAGAGAGATCGTTACGTTGGGGTTATTTACCAGCATAATTTATGTAGGATGTACGCGGCTTGTTCAGTTACGTGTAGAAACTGTCATACAAGAACATACATTTTAACTGAAGTTAACTTTTGTGTTGAGCCTAATACGCTGTTTTATGGGGATGTAGTGACATTGTTTTTCCTTTAGGCACGATGCTGGGTATTACGTCCCTGTGCAGTATTAAACAGTTAATTTCCAACAACCCACCTTTTGTAATCCAGTTATGTCGGAATAACAGGCACTGTGGGATGATTATATATGGCTCATTGTTCCACTCAGCAGATATTCCCCTATGTGAGAGTGGTTTTAATTTCGTTGTTTATCACTTTGTATTGGTTAAGTGATAACGAAAAAGTAATGATGTATAAAAATGAAAATGATGTGCACTCCTCTTAATAGTAATTATTGGAATGTTCTAGATGTGATCAGTTTAACACCTCTTTAGAAGTAATGTTACAGCAACTGTTTCAATATGTCGGTGTTAAAGCTGTGAAATTTTCCCATGTTACCTAAACGATAGGACTTTGTTTCAGTTAATATCAGGATTATAAAAGACTGCCTTTCATATAGAGCATTTATCAGTTCATCATTATTGTAAACTACTGATTCATTTCACCGAGCGTATTATTCTGTTTTTGAGCAGATGCCGCAGTTTTGTTAATCCTATTATGTGAAATACGCAGGTTCTTCTCTCTTGCTCTCTTTCTCTCTCTCTCTCTCTCTCTCTCTCTCTCTGCATGCAACATTTCCACTCAGGAATGTTTTTAAATGAAAAATTTCATTGAAATAATATACAACACAGTGCATGGTTCCTTATGACTATTCGGCATTCGGAATTATGTTATTTCCTATTGAATTAGAAAAAAAGTTTGCCGAGTCCATTCACATTACTTTCTCTATCTATTCTGCAAAAAAGAACTATTCTTACAAAAGATTAATTTTTTATCTACATAACGATAATCAAGATAAACCTTACCATAAATAGCCTTATTACGCAGTTTCTTATAAGTAGAAGGGAAATAAGGAAATACCCCCAGTTAAAACGACAGTCAAATGTTTTAAAAGCCGTCGCAATGCGATTGTCATTAAAATTCGGTTCTCTTTTCACGACCATGATAAAACCAAGAGGTAGAAACGGATGAGACCTTACCGTTAGAGATGAGACCTTACCGTTAGAGAAAGATTTAACTACTCTCAAATTGAAACGAATAACAGGGAATATCTCTGAAGTGATTGGCTCTTCGAAGGCAATGTATGGCATAAATTGTTTGTTTAACGAGATCTGCATTTTTGTGTAGAAAGTTTTTGTCTATGCGAGTATCTTAGGTTTACCAGTCTATGCAAACGTCATTCAGAATGAAGAGGATTTCAGGATCTGTTCTCAAGAAATTCAGGATATTAATTTAATTATCCATGTAAACATAATTTATATACGGCATTTTAATCTAAATCGTTAGAGCAATTCCTTTGAAAGTCTATAAATTTGAAAAATGTTCCATGTAAAGGTTAATTTAGGGTGGGCTGATTTTTCTGGATATCATGGTATCGTATTCTTGGAAAGTTTTTAACTGTTTATCAAATTTGGTATTTAACTGACATTTCGTTTTATGCTGTCTACAGATGCACACAGACATATACAGACAGGCACATTTACCTTTTTCATTTTATTTAATCAGTAGTCAAAACATTTATTTCCGGTGAAATCTTGGCACAATTTTCCATTGGAATACAATACCTACCTTCTCCACCATATTGCATATGTGCCAGAGAAAGTAATGACGCAGCGAAGAAATCTTAATGTAACTTAGCGTGTATCAAGAATATGTTAAAATAGATTATAAATGTTTGTTTATCTTAAATTTAACATATTTATTTTAGTATTTTAGTTATTGTATAATAAATATTAAAAAAACTTATTGTTAATGAAATATTTATCGTTTTTGAGGATATCTAGTATTTTTTGTTTTTTATTCTTTTATTTTTTATGTAGTGTTATAAAGCTGCATGTTTCATTGCTTACAATTGCAATATTACATGCTAGGTTTATGCTACATGTTTGTGTGTCTAGTATCTCTTTACAAACAATAGAGATCCAGTAAATGAATTTAACTCAGGTAATGCAATTTATTCATTAAAAACAAGATATTCTCAAAAGTGTACATTAATATCCTATGCTACCAAATTTAAATCGATTAAATTAATAGCCTGTGGGGTGGTGGCCTAGTGGTTAGACATCTTGTCATCCATGTGACTAGGTTTCTATCCCATGTGACCGCGAGCAGGATTCGTGGTGGATTTGGGTGTTTCTGGGAGTATATTCTCCGTATTTTCCAATTTTCCCTGCCATTTATTCCCCCAATGGATCCATTATTATCGTTCTTCACATTTATTTCATCGTAACTTCATATCGTCCACTTCCTAATTTTCATATCCAACATCGGACTAATCACCTATCTTACTACTCTTTGATCCAGAGCTCCTGTTCTTTCAAAGACGTCTGACCTCAGGGTTTGTCTTGTAAGTCCTGGAAGCTGTAAATCCTCCATTCTAGGAGGAAAAACAAGAATGAAAAAAAAAATCGTGACCCATTATTCAGATACTATTTAACATATGAGACAGTAGATGCTGTGTCACGGGGTTAAAAGTTATCTAAAAGAGAGGTATAAATTATAGCCAATATAATATAAATTAGACTAAGAAGGGACAAAGGTACATTGAAAATGGCTAGGGAAGGAATATTGTAAAAGAAGGCGGGGACAAACATTTGTCACGAGCTGACAAGCGAGCCAGGTAGAATAGTACCGTTAAGGGAAGGACATTGAATTGAAAGAGTGAGATTAAGCTGCCCGAGGGTGGACATAACAAAGCAAGATAAACGGTTCTCTTGTTGGTCAAACGACTCTTTTGGCACTAGGAATGGAACTTCCACGGAGCTAAGATGTAATATTTCTGGTGTGGAGAGAACAGGCTACATTTGGTTCTGACAGAAATAGTGTCAATTTAATACGCCAGAATACGGACGAAATTACTGCACCAAAAGTAATAAGTAATAATAGGCGCGGTCGAGTAATTGTAACTTAAGAGTAGAAGATTTAGGAGGAATGCGTGTGTATTCGACAGAAAAAAATGCGTTAAAATCTCATTACCGAAATTTTGGGGGGAATATAACCCCATCTCTATATTGTACAAAGTATATGCTGGATAAAGTATTCCTATAATTGATTCACCAATGTATTATATGTTCTAATATTTTTTTTCTAATTTAAAATGTTGTATGCATTCATCAAATAAATTGTAAAGCCACATTCAAGGAAACTGTAAGCCTTGTGCTTTTTCTGCCGTTAGTATATTTCTCTTGCGTAAGTTCAAAATTGAGGATTGATAGAAATATTATCAAATAGACTATTCACTAACATTAATATTTGCAGATGATCAGATTATTATGATAATTTAGAGGTACTATTTGAGGAATAAACAAGTATTAATTTAATAATAATTTTAATAAGACATATTAATTTTATTTGCAATTAAACCTCTTTTTCATCAGATGAGATTCCTATATTAATATAATCTGGTTTAAGAAGTTAATTTTCAAACAATATATGCATTAAATAATAGCAACGGATTATAATATGGCAAAAGTGATGCCATACAAAGAAAAAGATATTCGTAATAGTAAACACTATCAAAAATAAACTGCTGTATATAATAAAAATTTGAAGTATTTAATTATCAATGGCAACATTAAAAGTTGTTTAGAAAATAAAGCAATAAAGAGAGAATAGCAAACATCTATTAAGCAGTGTGAGTGCCACAACTACGAGTGCTTATGGGAGTGAAACTTGGATCATGAGAGAGAAAAATAAAAGTAAACTTGAAAATAAAAACAGCGTTTTTAAGAGCAGATGCTGGTCAAAGAAAATAGACCACCAAAGTAGTGTAGATATGAGAGTGGAAATATGTAATGTGGAAATATAACTAAAGTATATAAAATATATAAGTCATGTACGAAGAGTGGAAGGCGGCGCCGTGGATTAGTGTTTAGACCGCTCGGCTCCTATCTAGATGACCCGGGTTCGAACCTAAGCGCTCGTATTTGGAATTCATGGAGGACGAAGTGGCGTCTGGGCAGGTTTTCTCCGGGTCCTCCGATTTCCCCCGCCACTCATTGGACTAATTTCCCATCATCTTTCCAACCAACAATTCGCTTACACTTGATATCATCCACTTCCTCGTATTCATGCCTGGCTACGGACCGACCCCTCGTAACAGGTTCTCCATTTTTTGGTTTCGCGCCGTAGGCTCCCAATAGACTTCTGACCCCTAGGCATTGGCTTGTAAGTCCAGGGGGTGTCAGTACTAATTGCGGGGAGGGTAAGCCGATTACGAAACGAAACGAAGAGTGTATATAAAGAGATTACAATCTCATTTTAAGAATTACAAACCGATAGGGAAAGGAAATATTGGAAGACCCAACAAGTGATAGCATGGACAAGATAAGTAGATAGCTACAGACAATAATGTCTAACGCTGAAGGAAGAAGAAGATAGAAATATTAGAAAATCAAAGACCTTTGAGGAGCTCCGCTCCATATACACTCGTGCACTACAAAATGTTAACTATCTCAGTATACATATAATTGGAGGGCTTACGTGGGAGGTAATCTATGACAACACCTAGTTTAAAACTCAGGGATAAAAGCAGCAGCCCCGCCGTTCTTGATACAACATAACATAAATCTTTTCTACTTGCAAAAGGAAAACATCATAAGGCCACCTCTTGTTCTAATGTTCGTCGTGTAACGAAAGTCCGTTGTTTCAAAAAGAAAGTAAAAAATCTGGTGTTACACTCACGTGACTTTCTCTAGCTCTTCTACAAACTACTTACATAAAATTATTCTTCTTTCTGCACCTTGCTAATCGAGATAATCATTAGCAGAATGTTCTTACTACTTAGTTCCTTCTAAGTAGAAAGAAAATAAGGGAATACACTAGGCTAAACCGATAGTCAAATGTTTTAAAATCTGTCGTTATTTGATTGTCATTGCAAAGCGCTTTTTTGCTTGGCCAAGAGTAGAACAAAAGAAAAGCGAACACTTCCTGCCTCAGAAAAGTATAAGTACTCACAACTGAAACTAAAAACAAGGAATATCTCGGAAACGGTTATTTCCACAACAAAAATGTAAAGGACATATATTGTGAATTTTGATCAGATAAACATTTTCTGTGTAGTAAGTTTGTGTATATCTCTTACCGTTTAGCAGTTAAGCAACATTTAGCAACATTCATCCAGAATAAAGGGCTCTTCAGAGGCTATTTCCAGAAAATTCAAGATATACATTTTATTTGGTATGTAAATATCTTTAATCAAAATCATTAGAGCCATTTTTTAGAAAATCAAAATTTTCGAAAAATTTTCAATGTAAGGGGTAGTTGGGGTGGGGGGATTTTCTTGAAAATCTTCTTGTCGCATCCTTAGAAGATATCAAAAGCTAAATATCAAGTTTAGTATTTAACGGTCCTTTAGTTTTTGAGCTATGCTGTCCACAGACACACACACAGACACACACACACACACATACACACATACATATGGACCTTTTTCTGAAAATGCTTTTTTTGGAATCAGGGAGTCCTAAAACAAGTATTTCCGGTGAAATCTTGGTATAGAATTTTTGGGTGGAATACAATACTTCCTCTATACACTATGTACATAGTACGCATAGAGAGTACAAATATGATGTGTTCATTCATATGACATTCTCTACATCGCTGTAACAAATTATTTTTAAAAAAGAATATTCCTCTATCTAACCCAAGATAATCGAGATAAACAAATTACTTGCTTCCTTGTAAGTAGAAGGAAAATAAGGAATACACTAGGCTAAAACGAATATCATATCGGATTGAATGGTTCGAATACGTTTCAATGCAGGGCCAGAAGTTTACAATTTACCACATAAGAAAAGTTAAAGTATTTTAAATCTGAAACAAATAACAAGAAATCTCTCAGAAATTGTCAATTACACGGAAAAATAAACTAAATGACACAAATTATGTGTTTTAACGTGATCTACTTTTTTTTTTCGTGGTACGTTTCTGTCTATCTCTTAAGGTTTACCAATTGCGCAAAATTCTGCAACATTCATTCAGAATAAAGAGGTCTTTAGATGCTATTCCCAGAAAATTCTAGATATACATATGTTGCCACATAAATATGTTTAATGTACGGTATTTTAATCAAAATCGTTAGTCACTTTTGAGAAAATCAAAATTGTCGAAATTTTTCTATGTAAAGGATAATTTGGGGTGGAGGAATTTTTCTCAACATCTTGTGTCGCATCCCTGGAAGATACTAAATTTAAATACCAAGTTTGGTATTATACTAACTTTTCGTTTTTGAGTTATAGAGCTCACAGATACACACACACGGTTCTTTTTCCATTTTTTTTTTTTTGACAAATTGGTACCTGTATTTCCGATGAAATATGGGTATCAACGTTTTGGGCGAGATACAATATCTTCTGTATACACTATGTATATAGTTCGCGTAGAGAAAGTATAAATGCCTATAAACAAAGTTTAAAAACGATTTTCCCTAAGATAGGGAGCTACATATTCCTCCCAGACGATGAAAGATTTGCTGAGTCATTAAAAGCAAAGAGGGGTGCACCAAAATTAATGTTTCACCGGATTACAAGGGGTGCAGGGATTATTTTTCATTAAGAATGATGAATAGTAACAGTCAGAAAAAGTTCTAAACATACTTCCTTGAAAACTTCAAACAATTATGTAACGCATCACTGAGTATCTCACACAAACCTGGTTTGTGTACTCTCTAATAATGAAAAATCTAATGTGGTACACTCACATGACTTTCTCTAGCTGCTCTACAAACTTCCTGCAAAAGATTATTCTTATTTCCACACAATGCTAATCGAGGTGAACATTAGAAGATTGTTCTTATTTCTTAGTTCTTTGTAATTTGAAGGGACTAAAGGAATTACTAAGCTAAACAGATACTCAAATGTTTTAAAAATTGTTGTTTTGCGATTGTCATTACAAATCGTTTCTTTGCTTGGCTAGGAGTAGAACAAAAGAAAATCGGACACTTCCTGCCTGAGAAAAGTATAAGTATTTCACAATTGAAACCAATAACAGGGAATATCTCGGAAGCGGTTAACTCCACAACAAAGACGTTAAGGATTGTGTGTTTTGATCTCTTATGGTTTAGCAGTTAAGCAACATTCCTCCAGAAGAATGAGCACTTCAGAGGCTATTCCCAAACAATTCAAGATATGCATTTTATTTGCTATGTAAATAGCTTTAATATACAAGAGATTTTAATCAAAATAGACCCGTTTTTAAAAAAATCGACATTTGCGAAATTTTTTCTATGTAAAGGGTAGATTGTGGAGAGAGATTTTCTTGAGAATTATCCTGTCGCATCCTTGGAAGATATTAAATCTAAATACCAATTTTGGTATTTAAGGATCATTTCGTTTTTCTGCTATGTTGTCCACACACACGGATCTTTTTCTAAAATGTTTTTTCGGACTTAGGGGACTCCAAAACGCATATTTCCAGAGAAATCTTGATCGAATTTTTGGGAGGAATATAATACCTTCTCTATCTCCTATGTATTGTACATACGGGACTAGTGAGGGTAAAAATACACATTGGATCTCCATACAGTATCAATTTTGCTCAATTCCCCATGCTTTTCTTTCATACCCTCTGGAAATCGGACTTTCACAAACTTTTCATGGATAATCAATCTCAAAACAAAGCCTAAATTGATCATTGAAGCTGTAATTTATTTATAACTGGTCATGAAACATGATAAGGAGTATAGTTAATATTTCATGAAAAATTACATAAAAACGTTGCCAGTTAGAAATATTAGTCAAGAGTTCATATTTACGATACTATTTCATTTAAAAATAGCATTATTCACTTTAGTTTATTACTGTAGAAGCATACATTTATTGTTATATAATTAAGTGATCCCATTTACTGAAAAAGGGCGATTTTGAATGTTTCATTTTACCGGTTCAAACATGACACTGCTCGTGCTCGTTATTGTATAATTAAGAGTTAGAAATATAACTAGAACCCCTATTTATGGCAAAATTCCTTATTCCTCTGCGTTTTTATTCCATTTAGTGTATATATAATACATATGGCAAACTTCATTACTTTATCCACTTCGTGCATAGTGCGAAGGTATTGCATTCTACCTAAATTTTTGATAGTGATATTTCATCGATATTACATTGAATATTTTTAAAAACGGGCCCGCGTGACCACGTATCTGTGAAGAGGGTGACTGAAAAACGAACAGTTTCTTAATTACCAATCTTGACATTTAAATTCAATATCATCCAAGAATTCGACAAGAAAGTTTTCTATACTTCAAAACTATCATTTACATAAAAACATTTCGAAAATTTTGATTTTCTAAAATATGGCTCATGAGTTTTGTTAAATGGGTACCTTATATTACAGATACTGTTTCACAAATAAAATGTATATCTTTAGTGTTTTGTTTTTTTGGAAATAGCATCTGAAGTCATCTTCATTGAGGATGACTTCTGTATAGCTGGTAATCGTAAGAGATACACAAAATTTACTACACTTATACTTTACTTAACACTTACGCTTTACTACACTTGTACTTTACTATCTTTTACTTATGAAACATTAAGGGATTATTGTAATAACAGAAAGATTTTAATGAAAGGTGTTAATGATACTGTATATAAAATAATTACCAAGGGATGTCCACAGGGTTCGCTGTTCGGACCGTTTATTTTGGCGCATTGTATTGGAGATCTTATTAGACGATTAAAAAAAGACAAAAATATTACAGGCACCATTACATATGCCAATGATCTTTTATTCATTATTGAGAGTAAAGTGGTACAGACTTGGAAAGTAAATTTACCTAACACATAAACTAAGTAAGTGGTGTACAAATTCAAAACTACAAATGGCACCGAATAAATCAAATTATATGATTTTGAAGGGAGTTTAAAAAGTAATAAAGTAATCCAAGCGTAAAGTTTGATATTAAAATTATAAGAAGATAAAGGCAAGACAAATGCCTTGGAATATATTTGGATGAGAAATTATATTTTAGGTGGCAAACTGATTACATAAGAAACAAATCCGAAAAGGTGATGATGAAATTGGCCAAAATTATGCAATAAAGCTTTATAAAAACATTAACTACAATTTCATATGTCATAACAACATATTTTTATCCATTTATAATATAACGGCGCTAGCGTTTGTGCCAGTTGGACACAGGTGTCCAAATAAGGAGTTTACTAAGGAGTAGCCAAAGAAAAAATTTGGTACACTATATTGGAGCGGTTAAAACTACCCCGGTTATGACCCTATTCATCACGACAGAAATTTGGCCAACAGATATTTTAATTAAAAATGAAGTAAACTTTTGGCATAAAAATAAGGAATTGAGAATAAACACAAAAGATTGGAAGGAAATGAGAAAATGTATTTAAAACTAAGCGATTTTTGAAATAAATTGTCACCAAGAGTAGAAGAGTATATAAAGTATTTAAACATCAACGAAGGACTCGAATTAAGTTATTTAACCAACTAGACGACTTATTCATTACATCACTGGTCATGGAGCTTATAAAGCGTATTGTGAAAAGATTAACGAAACATCAAACGCTAAGTGTACTATCTGTAACAAACTAGGCCGACCCGAACATGTTCTGTTTGAATGTCCGCATTTTGAAGAACAAAATAAATAACTGAAGCATAAACTAAACTAATTGGACACTGTATTGCTGATATATCAAGAAACACAGACTTGTATATTCACCTAAACCAATTAGCGAACATAATTAGTAAAATTTCCTGCGAAGAGATAATTGAACAAGAGGAAATAATTCGTACACAGATGGTAACGAAGATTTAAGAAGATCCGAAAGAATTCAAAACCAATTTCCATTAAAGCTAATAACTGAAATACCGATGGATAGTTATAATTTACAACCATTAACACCGGAGGAGAGGAATCAGGTAGTGAAAAGCAGGTAGAAGAGTGTATATAAGGTAAAATTGAAAATTAATTATAGGAATATAAACGGTAATTACTGTACTTTATTAGGAAGATAATAAATGGAAAGAACTGAGGAGAAGAATATGAAGAATGGATATTAAGTGGTGCATGCTTATTATAAATGGAGACCAGAGGTTGACGAAAGATCGTGGTTTCGAGTCCCGCCTTGGGCATGGCTGTTATATGTTTGTGCAATGTGTATATGTTTGTAAAAGAAACAGTAAAACCAGTAAACCAGTAATCAGTAAAACCTACGGGTGAAAATGTAAATAGGGATACAGTACCGGAGTCCTGATCAGACTCCGTTACTGTTTAAAAAAAAAAAAAAAAAAAAAAAAAAAAAAGATAATGGTGAGCATAGTGGGATGTAATGAGGGCGCCGGTGTAGAGTAGAGTTACAGAGCGAAGCAGAGAACAAGTGAATCTCGGAAATGGAGGATTACGGGCACCAGGAAGCGGAATAGTGGCCAGGGAGAGAACACTTTGAAGAAGTGTTGGTGAATAGTGTTAAAAGGAAAATATAAGTGTGATTGTTTTACATAGTACAATAATGGCGCAAAAGTGTTATAACCCTTAAAATATATGTGTTAGGGAAAGTGTATATTGAACTAATACCGATACGTGAAGAAGTGAATGATATTACTTTTAAAAAAAGGAATTACATGTTCTAGCAAAATTAATATCTAATGGAATAAGAAAAGTGATTACAGTACAAGAATTAAGTCAATCATTTATAGCCTATAGAACTAAGGAATCGATTTTATAGATTAAAATTGAAGTAGTTAAATGTTGGGAAGAAGAATTTTTTCCATTTATTTATAACCTTGTTAATTACAGGCTTTAATTTATATAAAGGGCTTTATAATTATATATTTGAGAGAAGGGCTAACAATGAATAACTGGGGTTAAATGATGTTAATAATAATCAACTATAATGACTAGTTATCATAGAGAAAATAAATATAAAATAAATTGTGCTGGCTACGGTTGCTCATTTTACTAAATATCAGTGGTGTAGGTTAGTAGGTTTTGCTAAATTAGTTTGATAGGCAATTACGGGTTACCAGATATTTGTAATACTGGATTCCAGTAATTAATGGTAATAGTGTGAACTAGTGGTTTCCAATAATAATTGGTTTAGTGTCAGTGAAAATTGTTTTACTTTTGTATATACATTTATAGGGAAATGTGTATTATAATTTTATTCTATGTTTTTATTTCTCTTTTGGATTCGTTTATTTTAATTACTAGTTTATAAGTTAAATCTATAAGCTGGTGATGTATGAAAAATGTAATGTGGCAAATAAATTATAGAGTTTTCAATATACGTCTTAGTATAAGGAACTAGATGCCAGGGTGTCGTATTACAGATTTTATGTTATTCTTTGTACATACGTATTAGAGAAAGTAAAAACACCGAGAGTCATTATGTAAAACAGCTTTGTAAAACTCAAATGCCACAGCTTTTGGTGATAGTCTCTCATGAATGCAGCTAGCGACACCCTTATTGTCATATTTGGGATGCTATTAATATAGAAATTCCTGTTTGGAAAAATTATTACAGTTTAAGTAATGCCAATTTAATATTTTTTATTTTTTGTAACCAACTTAGTAAAACTACTAGAATTCAAACAAAAGATGAAAGAAAAGAAAATTCAAACTCAGTGTTTAAATAATAGTAATAATAATAATAATAATAATAATAATAATAAATATATGCATACATAATACATAATATGATGTGATGGAATTTCTGTTATCTGAACAGTTTTGGTTTCTCTGTTTCGAAAAGCATCACAAACTTTAAGTCAGCGAGCTCACTTCTCATCCGGAGGTGCCGGATTCAGTTCCCGGCTGGGACGGGAAATTTTTCTTTGACCAGAATTATTCCTATCCCCCACAGAGTCTGGAAGTATGTATGTGAGAGTGAATGTGTGTGTGCGTGTTTAAGGAAAATAAAACGATTTAAACCCAACGTAAAGAATTTACAGACAACGGGTTGTTTTTAATGCAAAGCCCCCGATTTGACCTTATATGTTAAAGGGAGCAGTATAAATAAAACAATATAAAAATAACTTTCCATGGAGAAAGAAATTCCTGCTTACAAAAAATTATAATAATTGAATATCTGAGCATCGTAATTTAAGTTTTCGAATCCTTCTTGCTCGTACTTTAGCTGAAAGATAAACTTTTTCGGCAAACTAAGATTCCCTCTCCTGGAACTTCTTACTTTGGAGAAGAGTGTGTGTGTGTGTATATATATATATATATATATGCGTTAGCGTTTAAAGCCCCCCTCCCCCGTGCAAAAGGTATGAACGCTTTGCGTAAATCCACCAATTAATTCCGAACAATAACATTCCCCTCTCGGCAACTGCCATCCATCGCCTTTGTTCGGATGATAGACTAAACTGCCTAATATCTAGGCAGATATACATAAGTCTAGGTAGTCCACTCATAAATAAATAACTTTGATAAGAAATACTAAATCTTTAGGAATAGCTACCAAACTCTGATTATTCACAGAAGAAAAAATCTGATGTGTTCCATTCACATGACTTTCTCTACATCTCTGCAACAAATTATTGTTGAAAACTTTGTTTCTATTTAGTTCATGCTAATCGAGAAAAAATAAGCAGAAATAGTCTTATTAATTGCTTCCTTATTAGTAGAAACAAATAAGGGAGTACTATAGAGTATAGTGATGCTTAAAAGCTGGTTGCTGGTTCCTTCTTTGTTTGTATGGACAGGAGCTGACAAATTCCTGTATGAGAAGAGTATAAGTTTTTAAAGCTGAAACATAAAACAAGGAATATCTAAAAAAACGACCAGCTCCACGGGAAAAAAATGTATATGACATAAATTGTGTTTTAACTTTTCTACATGTTTTGTGTAGTAAGTATTTGTCCATCTCTTAAGGTTTAGCAGTTATGTAAAATTCCGTAAAACTCGTCCAGAATAAAGCTATCCTCAGAGACTATTACCAGAAAATTAAAAATATACATTTTATTTTTCAGGTAAATATCTTTAACATACGATATTTTAATCAAAATCGTTAGAGCCATTTTTAAGAAAATAACAATTTTCGAAAAACGTTTCATGTAAAGGGTAGTTAGGGGTGGGGAAGATTTTGTCAAAAGCTTTTTGTCGCATCCCTGGAATATACTAAACTTAAATATCAAATTTGGTATTTCACCGACTTTTCGTTTTTGAGTTATCGTGTTCACAGACACATGGACACACACACACGGACCTTTTTCTGAAAATGCTTTTCTGGATACAGGGAACCATAAAACATATATTTCCGGTGAAATCTCGGTATCGAATTTTTGGATGGAGTGCAGTACTTACTCTGTACACTATGTACATAGTACGCATAGAGAAAGTAAAAATCTGATGTGTTCCATTCACATGACTTTCTCTACATCTCTACAACAGATTATTGTTAAAAAGCTTTTGCTTCTATTTACTTCATTCTATTTGCTTCCTTAAAATTCACCCAGAACAAGGAGGTCGTTAAAACATACGATTTAAGTCATGCACATTGTTTTCATGCAGTTAGCCATTTTTTAAATATTTCTTTGTATTTGTTTTAGTTCTAAAATACTTTAAACTTTTCTCATACGGGCATTTTTCAGCGCCTGGCAATACAAAGAAACGAATTTCAACCACATGGCAAAGAGCTTTTAATACATTTGATTATCGTTTTAATTTAGGGTATTCCATTATTTCTCTTCTTCTTACAAGAAAGCATGTAAACAGACAATTTCTACTAATATTTATCTGAATTAACATGAAGTAGATAGAAGAATAAGTTTTTTAACAGTAACTCGTTAGAGAGCTGCAAAGAAAGCCATGTGAATTGGAACATACCAGATTGTTTTTAAGGTGAATATCGACTTAGATTACTAATGTGTACATTTGTAATAAAAGTTTATATCGATTAACAAGAAATAGTGGATTGTGGAAGAATAAGCAGACAAGGTTAGTGAATTCAACACGGCAGACTTTATGATAAAAGGAATTCCCCTGTTGTACTAAACCTTTTCATATTGACCCTTGGTATGTGCTGCAAATCTAACAAACTATGCATTTACTACTTATGGCACCGCAGGCAATGGCACTGATGACTCATGGAATGATGATGGAGCATCGGTGGAATGCGTTGGTGGGGGAAACCGGAGGACCCCGGAGAAAACCCGCCCCTGCATCGCTTCGTCCACCATAAGCCTCACATGCGGTCGTTTGGGATCGAACCTGGGCCGTCTAGAGGAGAGGCACAGTCTTCTCTTATAGACATAATAATTGCTGGTGTTATCTTCCGAGTAGGTAAAGCAACAAGGAAGATATTGATAGGCTTCCAGCAAGTGGTCATCGTTGCAGAAAAACCTGGTCACGTCCCAATCAGGAGCACCAACATTGTTATGTCAACAGCCCAGAGGTCAGTTTTACAACTGGAGCCGCTCCAAGAAAGCGTATCAACACATCCTGACGCTGTGTGGGTTTTCTACGTGACTCACAGAGCAACCACGTTATGAAGAAGCAATGTACAGCACTAAAAATATCTGAGGTGTTGCATTCTTTTCATTCCTCTCCAAACTAATATACTTCTATATACTTCTTGTTAATACAGATAAACTTTCAATATACTTCATGTTCTTCCTTCTTCAATAGAGGTAGATTATTTTCTCTACTTAGTACATAGTACATAAGAATTTAATAGCGAGGTTTCACCGGAAACACACTTTAGGGTCCCCTGTATCCAAAATAATATTTTTTTAATTTCTCTATCAGTAGAGAAGCTATTGTATTCCAACCAAAAATCTGATATCGAAATTCCAACTCAAATATTTTTTGAGATCCCATGAGTCTGAAGGAACGATTTTTAGAAAAAGGTCCATGTGTGCGTCTAACTTGTGTATCCACACAGCGTAGCACAAAAACAAAAAAACCTTTGATTACCGAACTTGGTATTTATGTTTAGTATCTTCTAAGGATGCAACACGAATATTTTCCAGAAAATTCTCGCAAACTACCCTTTATGTAGAAAAATGGTTGAATATTTTGTATCAAACTGACTCCAAAGACTTTGATTAAAATACCGTCTATTAAAGACATCTACAGCACAAATAAAATGTATATTTTGGATTTTCTGAGAATAGCCTCTAAATACCTCTTTATTGTGGATGAGTTTTGCAGAATCTTACATATGGTTAAACCGGTGGAGTTAATGCACAAAAATAGTAGATCTTGTAAAAATATATAATTTGTCATATACGTTTTTCTTGTAGAGTTGACCATTTTATAACTGCTTTAAAATCGAAACCAATAACGAGGAATATCTCGTAAATGGCTAACTTCACAAAAAAAAATTATACGTATGGCATAACCTAAACTGTGTGTTTTAAAGAGAGCTCATTCTTCGTGTAGTAAGTTTTTGTCTATATCTTAGAATTAACAGTTATGCAAAAGTCATTTAGAATGAACAGGTTTTAGGAGCTATCGTTAGAAATTCAAGATATACATAGTATGTGTCATGTTATTATATGTAATATGTATGTTATCTAATTATCCTTAGAGCCATTTTTGAGTAAATTGTGGGATTTTCTTGAAAATTTCCATGTCGGATCCACGGAAGATAGTAAACTTAAAAACCAGTTTCCAAGTGATCTCACAACATATATAATTTATCCTGACTATAAATTCAGAGTTTCTTTTTAAAATCATTAACACTTTGAAGCAAAGTCTCCAGTAACTCTGCAGGTAATTGTTTCAGTCGTCAATTACCCTTATTGGTTTTAAAATTGCACATAGACTTGTTCATTTTCTACGATTTTTTAAACTTTCCCAACGACTAGCTGTACTAGCATGATTTTCTACTCGTTTTCCTTTATCCACAAATTTAGCTGCTCGCTTTTGAACACTCTCGAGTGATAATTTTTGCTCTACCCGATACGGATCCCAGCATGCAGTATATATTTTAATATGTCTAACTAAAGATGTGTATGCTAAACTTCTCAATTTTCCGTTGCTGCGTTTTAATGTTCTCATTACAAAGTGCAACGAATTCCACATCTTCTCAATTATAAAATATATGTCATGCTTTTTTGGCTTTTAGTTCTATAATCAAAACCTTTGTCTACACACACTAGTATAGCCAACTATTATTAAATCCTGGGATTTAATGTATTTACGACATAAGTCGTCATAGGGGTATGTCATCTCAAAATAATTTGAGACCACCTTTTTATTTTGTCGGGATACGTACCAGTCAGTTGAGAAATTTAATGCTATACCGGTATGTTGCCATAGTAGATCAGTGGTAGAACAACCGACTATAGATTGGGAGATCCGCGGTTCAAATCCCGGCTATGACATTGAATTTTTCAGTCTGACTCTACCTCTCCAACTCCTTTCCTACACATGGCTGGTATGGGGAAAAAAATTAAATCTTGTAAGAATAGTTTGTGTGTGGAACTGATAGAAAAAGTGATGTGAATGGAGCTTATCAGATGATCTTATATTTCTTATGATTTAGTTGTTATACAAATTATACACAATCCCTTCGGTATGAAGACGTTTTCACAGGCCGTTTCATATGCCCGTAAAGTAATTTTTCAATTTATATTTCTTTTTTAATTTTTAACGTCGTTAAACGTGGTTGATCATATCGGAGGGTGAAGGAATACATGAAAATAGGAGGCTCAAAAGATCACGGGATCCCTAGATGTTAAAAGGTAAAGGTTATAAAATGGCGGGGTTTATCTCACACTGCAACCTGTATAGTTGTATGTGCGTCATCATTCCCCAGGAAGAAGGAATGAGGTAAGGAAGCTATAAGCGCTAAAGACCATAGAACCACGTGATACTCCCAACTGTTTAACTGATAGTTCTTCATATCGGCGTTAGGAGTACCAAAGAGCCCCCAGCATCACAAGTCCGCAATTCTGCAACACCACCGAGCCTGTCCCCGCAAGGATAGCGACCACAACGCCGCCCCAACATCAAGAGCAGCATTCATAAAGTGTCTGCATTTGAAGATGTACTCCACTCATGAACAATTCCTAGTCTTGGGGTAAAAGCTGATGCTACTCCAGGACGATTAAATCAAGCATCCTTTTGATTTAATCGTCCTGAAGTATTTTATGGACAATGTTCAGAAATCTGTGGTGCTAACCACAGATTTATATCTATTGTAATTGAATCTACTTCCGCTAATGATTTCATCAACCTAATTTCTAATTTACCTGAAGAATAATCATCAGATGACTGAAAAGAAAGTACTGCAAGCACTGAGGCACCATGAGCCAAGAGGCACATGTACCTGAAAGATGATAATGAATGAAGGAAAGGAAATCGTGGAGAATAAACACCTCGGAATTTGCCTACATGACAAGAGGGAGCCAAGGGAAACTCCAAGTCGATTCCACAACCTCCCGAATTAGACTCGCACTTATCACCTCACTCTATTTCCTTATCTTAAAAGTTACTTAACATTCGTATTTTCAGGAAAGGAAAAATCTGGAAAATACCTTATTCGAGCAACTTGCCCTACTACCTCAAGAGTGTGAAGTAGGTACAGTGCTACTACACTACAGAGGGGCACAATTCAGTTTTTTGGTTTCAGAGGTATTTGCGGTGAAAGTTTGAGTAACTCATTTGGCGTATCTGCTTTTATTTATTTAATTACTGCCAAAGCCCTAAATTGCCAACTACGTTTTAACATTTAAATTATAGGAAATATCTCACTATCTTAAAGCCCCAAGACAAGGCAGAGTTACTCATTAAAACAGTTTTTGATAAATCGAAGCCGCAGTCACTATATTTTAAAGATTACCGAAGGTTCACTCTTTGAAAGAAATTGTGGGTTCTTGTCTGATCCCGGGATGGTTCAAATAATAAGCAAGTAAAAGATTAATTCAGTGTTTAAAACTTCATGGAACTAGTTTCGTTAAGCCAAGTAAAAGAGCAGAGGATGAAAAAATGATAAAAAATAAATAAAACGCTACTCGTTTTGTGTACTACATTCCCGAGGGGGTTCCATACTGCAGCTACAATGGAATTATGGTTCGTTAGACTCCAGAATGGTAGAAAAATTTGAGAGTATTTTAACGGGCAGCCGAAACTGGACCGCGGGGAAAGTACCACCGTGATCATTGTCAGTTCATTTCAATGCGATGAGTGCTAGGAGCCCGCGCCTTAGGTCTGATTGAACACCCTAAATTCCACAGATGACTCCTGCCGCCGAGAGCTGTATTTCGAAACCGCATTCACCACCACCACTGAATTCGCCAACACATACAGCTCTGAAATAAACACCTTGGCATAAAATGGAAGTAAAATGATGGTATAAACTTCAGGGAATGAAGAAACCTTCCCAGAATTCGCAGTGGCCCGGAAAACCCCTCAAAATGCCCATGGCCCAGAGAGGTTGGCATGAATGGAACCCAAGTCGTCCCGATCTCCAGTCCCAGACAAACGCTTGAGCCATCTGCGCTCGGTTTGTGAAATTGTAGAAATAATTACTACACTAGCACAGGTGACGTAGTTTCCTAAATGAAAAGCATAAACGGACAAAGTTCTTCAAACTGCGAAATAATAGTCTTTATATCATAAAAGTGGTCATAACGGATTGTAGTTAACTAACTCAATGAGCATCTGGAACAGGCTACGTTTATTGATGTGTCATTCAAATACAATTAAACCCCAGATGGTTACACCTTTCCCCATGGAATTGCAAATTTGTCAATTTTATTGTTGACTTTAAAGCGATTTCATGAAATGTAGTGATGAATGCAATAATGAAGTTGCAGCAGGCTTTATCTCACCTGTCTTCCATATATACTTTTTTATTTTGATGCAAGTGAAATACGCTTTTAAAGGCAATTTGCTTTTAATTGCAAACCGCACATAAATATTCAATTATGTAAGCTTATTTCAGATTCAAGAAGTTTGCCCAAAAGTCTAAATAGTCAATATCCGGGACCATTTAATAAGGTTATTTATTTATAGTAATATCACCATAGTATTAATATAATATAGTGTCTACGTGCCAAATTCATGGGCCTTAAATTGCAGGGCGTAAACGACATGTATTCCAGCGTTCATAGCTTATTGTTGCAGGTGTATGTAAAAATAACACGGGGCGATTTAGTGGTTCACATTATTTCTACACCTCGGTGTAACATGGGCACCTGCGTGTGATGTACACGTGCAATAATACCTTCCACTTTTAGACATTTCTTGACATATTATCCAGCGAAGTATAAGTGGAGCTGGTAAGCTCATACATCACTTTTGGAGAGCGAGATCCAAGTGTGGCCACCCCGTGGCCGAGTGGTTAGACCACTTGCCTCTCACTTAGATGGCATGTGAGATTTGTGGTGGACAAAGCGGCGCTGGGGCGGGTTTTCTCCGGGTACTCCGGTTTCCCACGCCATCGCATTCCACCGGTGGTTCATCATCATTCATGTATCATCAGTGTCACCGCCTGCGGTGCCATAAGTAGTTAAAGCGGGTGTTAAACACTACAAAAAAAAAAAGATCCAAGTGTCCATTTGAATTAATGGGAGTAGTCATCAACTGTCTGCTAGCGTCGAAGCGACGATAGGTAAAATACTGTTACAGACTTGAAATAGACATTTATTAAAATCAGAACTTGAAGTAATAAAAACACTTTATTTCTATAATTACATGCGATGTTTTACATTTAAAATGACTCCTAATGCAGTATTATTATTATTGCATTCTATCTAAAAATTTTATACAGAGATTTCACCGGAAATACTGGTTTTGAGAGTCCTTGAATATAAAAAATGCATATTTACATAAAAATTATCTGTTATTATTGCTGTACGTGTGTGATTATGCCTGTGTGTGTGTGTGTGTGTGTGTGTCTGTGAAATAGCATACCTAAGAGTAGGAAGAGAGTGTATTTCAAAACTCGAAACCGAGATTTCACCGAATATTTATTTTCAGAAACCCTGAATCCAAAAAAACACGCGCTTGCGCATATGTGTATGTACGTATGATTATATTGTGAACAGTATAACTCAAAAACGAAAAGTCCTTTAAATAAGAAACTTGGTTTTTAAGTTTAGAATATTTCATGGATGGAGAAACGAAGGTTTCTTAAGGAAATTTTCCCATTCCAAACTAACATTCACATATCAACTTTTTCAATATTTTTATTTTTCAAAATTGGAAACAATGTCAATTAGATACCGTAATTTTCATGACAGGTGAAATAAAAGCATATTGATTTTTTTGGAAGTAGCCTCTGAAATCCTCTCACTCTGAATGAAACCTGTTAAACGAAAGAGAGATAAATTCTTCTTACATAAAGACTCGCATATCATTATAGGGGAGAATAAATATTTTGTGATGTTAACACTTTCCAAGACATTCCTTTGTAATTATTTTAGATTTTAGAATACTTAGGTATACTTTTTAAGTGGGACGTCGCCATTTGTTACTTTGTTTTTGATAGTATTTAACGCCCCTTTTATTACTAGTGACATCTCAGGCGAAGACTCTGGTGATACACGGAAGGAAGATGGAGTACCGGTGGAATGCAATAGCTGGGGAAACCGGCGAACCCGGAGAAAAACCGCCCCTGCGCCGCATTGTCCACCACAAATCTCGCATGCGGTCGCTTGGGATCGAACCCGGCCGAATAGGTGAGAGGCGAGTGAATTAACCACTCCGCATCGGCGCGGTCATTGGTTACTTTCTCTTCTCAATACATAGTACATAGGCAGAGAAGGAATTGCATTCCACAGAAATACTATACCAAGATATCACCGAAAATACGCGTTTTAAGATTCCTGTATCCAGAAAAAACAGTTTTAGAAAAAAATACTCCGTGTGTATCTATGAACACAATAACTAAAAGAGGAATCTCATACCAAATTTGGTATTTAAGTTTGGTATCATCCAAGGATAAGCCACGATTATTTTGAAGAAAATTCCAACATCCAAGCCAGCGTTACATAGAAAAACTTGTGAAGAGTTTGATTTCCCCAAAAATGGACCTAATGATTTTTATTAAAATACGTATATTAAAGATATTTACATGACAGATAAAATGTATATCTTGAATTTTACGGGAATAGCTTCTGAAAACCTATATATTCTTGGTGGCATTTGCATAACCGTAATGGGTAGGAAATAAGTTACAACACAAAAAGTGTAGATATCGTTAAAACTCACAATTTATGTCATATACATTTTTCCCTGAAGTAAACCATTTTTGACATGTTATTTGTTTCAGTTTTAAAGTACTGCAACTTTTCTTATACGGAATGTGTCAACTTCTGACCATAGAAAAAAACGAGCTTCAAACACATGGCGATCAGCTTATAAAAGTTCTGACTATTGCTTTAGTCTAGTATATTCCTTTATTTATCTTCTACCTATAAGCAAGTAATGTGTGTGTTTATTTGAGTGTGTTGAGTTATACTCCGAAGGGGATTATACACTTCAGCCATTGGTTTATTGTACGTCATGCCCAGGAGGATAGGATCAAATAGGGCAGCCGAAACCCAACGGCGGAAAAGGAGATACCGTGGAAGCTCCCTAATGTAGTCCAAGTAGTTGTTCATCTAGACGCGGGGAGTACTAGGAGCTCGTGCCCCAGTCTAATAAGAGTCCCTGGGTCTACAGATAGCTTTATTTCCAAAGCGCAGTCACCATCACGGAAGGGTGCTACCAGCGCAGACCTCGGTGATACTCAAAACCCTGACAGAGACCGGTTTGATGAAATGGAGATGAAATGAAGGCACAGGAATTTTGGGGGAGTGAAGAATACTCCAGTATTTGCCTAGTAATCCGGGAAAAACCCCAAGGAAGCAAGTAATAACACCAGCTCTGCTAATGTTTATCTCGATTAACATAAGATTAACATAAGCTAGATAGAAGAATAAGCTTTTCAACAACAATTTGTTACAGACATGTAAAAAGGTCTTGTTAGTTTAATTCCTCAGATTTATTTTTTCCCGTGCTCATGAAAGAACATTAAGTTGTTTTCTTTTAAATCTCGACATCCTAAAATGGAAAATATTGGTACTTTCAACTATATTAAAATGTTTACGATGTGAATGGAACATATCTTTACACATAAATCAGCTATTCAGCAAACGCCGAAAGATCTACATACAGTTTAAGACGAATACATTCTGCATATTCGAATATACTTGCGAACACGACACAACATACTTTAAAACTGAATAGTGCCGAGATTAGAGATCAAGTTATCTTCTGTGATATCTATCACAGAGCACTAAAGCGTTTAAAAACTAATTTCATATTTAGTTTCCGAGTATTATCAAGATACATAACACCTGTAGTTATGTACACCGTGCAATGTTTGAGAACTGTATACATTCAAAGCATACCGAGATGAACGAATTTTGTTAAATAAATATGACGCAAGCATGTCTAACTACCTGGCTCTCACGCACGTCCTCTGCTCTCATGTCACCCTGATTTATCGTTACCAGCGCTGAGCATGACACCTCAGATAAGAACAGACAAGTTCAATAGCTGCCTCAATGTTAAAGCAAAATCTCACTGCATTACAAACTTTTGATAACCTTGCTCTTATGTAAATCTAAAAACCAGCTGTTTTCCTTAAAAGAACATTACTTTCCAAATATATGCTCCCGGATATATTATGGCATTTAAAACTCTAAATAAGAATAGCCTTATTGTGTTTTGTTTTACATTTAGCACTACGTAACATTCACTATTACAAAATACTAGATTATTTTTACATATCACAGTAATGAAGTACGTTTATTTCCATACATTAATGTAATGCATAAAAAGATGCAAGATAAAAACATCATTTTATCATTAGTATCTATAAATTCGATTGCATCTTTTTACTCGCGAATTTATCTAGAGAAAAGGTGTAGCTTGAGTTGTATTTAATAAGATTATTTCATAAAAAAAATTACAATGATTAGACTATATGGACCATCCATTTATCTTGACATATGTTTGTACCGAAATTACTGCAACTTGATGTCTATATGATAAATTTCAGATCTCTTTGTATTGCTACGTTATATTATTCCGATGTAAAATAAACACAGATTTCTTTGTATTCAATTATTTTTGCCTAGTAAAGCATGATTGGTACAGTTAATAACGTCTTTTGGAACTTCCACTATTATATACAGGAATATCAAATACACATGGTGCGAAAAAATTAGAATAACAATTACATTTGGGTATGATAAAAACAGTAAAATGCAGAGATAATGAGTTCCAATTAGTTGGAATTTTACGCGCTAATGTACTAGATTGGCCACTTCCTACGATCACGTGTCATGAACAAATAGTCATAAAAAAGTAATATGAACTCTAAACTTCAAGAAAATATATCGCTTACTCTACTTGGCGCTTTTTAAATATCAATTAACTGAAGCAATAAATGGGCAGGCACATGCTTATTAATAGCCACGTTCCATTTGAAACATTATTTTCTCGAAAAGTTCTTATACTAAAAATACTGAACACGATGACAATTTTTAGTAATTGGTTTCAAAAATTTTATGCTGCCTATCAAAAATACATTAAATAAAATGGGCATATTACTCTTTCGAAAAGTCCCCATTTTGAGAAATAAATCATTAAAATCGATAATTTTAGAGAGTATAAAATATAATAATATTTCTACAATAATTAGTGGTTAACATAAAAATATAGTATGAAAGATCTATTTGTAAATTCATTTACCATAAAGCATGAAATTTTAATCTGAATATTCTAAAAAAGGCATTATGTGGCTCAGTTTTATTAAAATAATGTATTTAAGCAATAACATTTTTTATTTGAATAACCATATAAGCTAGACTTTTTATACATTGCAAAAATCATTGTTATTGATGGTTATCACTGGTAAAAATTTCAATAGGATTTTCCAAATTTCACAGATGTATTAATCAGCTATTCGGAATCTTAGGTCATACTTAAATAACGAAAACATAATCCCATGTATGTCATATCACTCCGCTTTAATGGTTACAGCAGCCAAAAAGAAAAGTTAGATATCGTAAATGCGATTTTTTACTCATTTTATTACTTTTTTATTTTATTTATCGCAGTAGTTAGAATAAAATTCTCCCAAAAATATGGTACTGAAATGTCCCTGGAAATACAAACTGTTGGGACCCCTGAACCCATAGAAACCATTTTAGAATAAGATCCTCTGTGTGTATTAGTGTGTGTTTTTACGCCAACTGGGAGTGAATATATGTCAATTTAAGCTCTAATGAAAGTAATGTCACGTGACTAGAAAAGTATCAGAGAAATGTATACTTTTTCACGGTAGGAACTCAGTTTTTGAAATGTCCACTTTTAACTTGGTTTAACTTCAATATGTATTTATCCACGAATATGAACATTATTGAATTTTAGATTAAATTTGGGAAACGGAGAGCTAGAAAAAATTTAATATAATAGCTTAGAAGACAGCTAAATAATTTCGATTATTTAGAATGTTAATAATACTACCTGGGAATGGCTAAGAGTAGGAGAAATACTGACGTATTGTATTCGGGAGTAGAAAGATAATTATTCTAAGTGTGGAAATAGATAAAGAGTCACCGAATAATTGGAGAAATAAATTATTTATATCTGGAAGTAAAGCTGTTATCCATCCACCCTTAGAATGTATCCGTATAGACACATTAGGTACGCCATTTCACAACTCTTGGCGCGACTGAAAATAATTTGTTATTACATTGCGTATATTATTGCTTACTTGATATTTTTACATGATGAACGGGCTGAATAAGTACTATAATTTGACTTCTAAAGCATTTAAACATTACGTATTAAATATTTTACATGTATTTATTATCACGTTGTAGTCAGTACTTCCTCGATTGCGTTGTTTATTGCAGGAAAACAATGTTCTGGTGCCCATCCTATTATTAATGCGTCGCGTATGTTCGTGCAGTGCAGTAATAATGACGGAGTGTGCAGATCCTAATAGTAGTGCAGAGAAACATAAAAATGGAAAGCTTTTTGAAAATGTTGTTTTTCTAAAAATGATTTTAACGATTAAAATAAAAAAAAAACATCTATTTTCTATCGCAGTCGTCTTACCACTCCTGTATTTAGAATTAATACTCCCTTAGGACTTATAAGCAGATGCCTAGGGATCAGAAACCTGTCGGAGAGCCAACGGCACGAAACCACAGAGTGAAGAACCTGGAACGAGTGGTCGGCCCGTCGCTAGGCTTGAGCGTGAGGAATTGGATGATAGGAAAGGGGATGATGGAGCAATTGGTGGAATGAGTGGCGGGGAAACCGGAGGACCTGGAGAAAACCCGCCCAGACGCCGTTTCATCCACCACAAATCCACATGTGGGCGTTTGTAATCAAACCCGGGCCACCTATATAGGAGACGAGCGTTCTAACCACTCAACCACGAGGCCACCCAAAAATATTTATATGATAAAGAAAACGTGTATCTGAATTTTCTAAGAATAGCCGATAAAGACTTTTGTATAACTCCTAAAACACACAGTTTATTCATATAGTTTTTTATAAAGGTATCCTTTTCGACATATTCTTTCATACTTATGTTCATTTTAAACTACTTAACATTTTCTCAAATGGGAAGTTATCTATTTTTGCAGCTCTGTTTTATTTTACGGCTGACCTTTGCAAAACCAAACCGAGTTTCAGTAGCGAAAGTTTTTAAAGGTTTTGACTGTTGCTATAGACTAATATATTTCCTTATTCCATTCACTTATAAAGAAATAACCAGAAAGGTCAGGCTAGTGTTTATCTTGATATCCATGAAGTGGATATTGCATAAAACAATTCTGATGTGTCCCATTCACATGACTTCCTCTGCATCTCTGTAACAAATTATTGTTAAAAAGTTTATACTTCTATTTATTTCATGTTAATCAAGAATAAATTAGAAGATATAGTCTTATTACTTGCTTCCTTGTAAGTAGAAGCGAAATAAGGGAGTACCGTAGGTTAAAGTGATAGTCCAAAGCTGGTTGCTATGTGACTGAAGTTCCTTTGTTTGTATGGACAGGAATTGACAAATCCCTGTATGAGAGAAGTATAAGTTTTTCAAAACTGAAACCAAAAACAAGGAATATCTAGAAAAACGATCAACTCCACGAAAAAAAATGTATATTACATAAATTGTGTGTTTTCACGTGCTCTATATATTTTGTGTGGTAAGTTTTGTCCATCTCTTACGGTTTAGCAGTTATGCAAAATTCCGTAAAATTCATCCAGAATAAAGTAGCTTTCAGAGACTAACGAATATAGCGAGAAAATTAAAGATATACATTTTATTTGTCAGTTAAATATCGTTAAAATACGTTATTTTAATTAAAATCGTTAGTCATTTTTAAGAAAATCAAAATTTTCGAAAAAAAGTTCCATTTAAATGGTAGTTGGGGGGGATTTTCTTGAAAATCTTCATTTCGCATCCTTGGAAGATTCCAAACTTAAATACCAAATTTGGTATTTAACGTCTTTTCGTTTTTGAGTTATGCTGTCCATAGACAAACACAGACACACACACGCACGCACACACACGGACCTTTTTCTGAAAATGCTTTTTTTGGATTCAGGGGGACCCAAAACCTGTATTTCCGGTGAAATCTCGGTATCGAATTTTTAGGTGGAATGCAATACCTTCTCTATACACTATGTACATGGTACGTGTAGAGAAAGTAATAGTTACAAAAAGAAGAGAAATTGAAATGTAAAACATGATTATATGTGGCCTAACCGGCAACGAACAGTTAAATTAACCAAAACGTAAGGTTAACATGTACTGTGAACTTTGAGTCTCAAGAAGCGAGCATCCTCACACAGTTTCAGAAATATGAGATGCGCAAAAAACTAAATAATCATGGAGATTACGTTGTACTAATAAATTCCTACTGCTATTAACATGCATCATTTGTATATTTTAAGGAGCCAGTAGTTTCCTTTTTTAAGCGATTTGATACGAAAATGTCAAGTATTAAATAATAATAATAATAATAATAATAATAATAATAATATATGATAAAAATTCATTGTACTTTAAGAACATATTTGCAAAAATTGATCCTCTAAGGGCTCCATTTTAGTTTTGGACCCTATTTTAAAGCGTTGAGTGTTAAATAGCTCTCTATATAAAACTTTAAAGCCATTTTTCTCAATTTTATTGTTTACCGTATTCAAAATCTCTTCTCTCTCCCCACAAAGTTACTGCTACATTTCTTTAAACTTTCTCCAATGAACTCCAGTATGTGCAATAAAGTTATGCATTGGAATTTTGATATTGATCATACTTTAATTTTAAAAAAATAACTAGCATAACCATATTATGATTTTCTTCTCAGGTTCTTCGCTCAGTGGTATACCCCCGTTTTTTTAAAAAAAAAATCTAATGTGTTACAATCACATGACTTTCTCTGCATCCCTATAACGAATTATTGTTAAAAAGCTTATTCTTATATCTACATAATGATAGTCGAGATAAACGTTAGCAGAAATTGTCCTTATTACTTGGTCCGTTGTCGGTAGAAGGAAAAAAATCTAATGTATTCCATTCACATGATGTTCTTAGCTGTACGGCAAACAAGCCTTTTATTCAAAAGATTTGTTTGTTATCTATATCATGCTAATCAAGATAAACATAAGCAGAGTTAGTCTTACTACTTGCTCATTGTAAGTAGAAGCGAAATAAGAAAATGCACAGGCTAAAGCTATAGTTTCGTACGTTAAAAGCTGGTCGGTATGTGAAACAATTGAAATCCCAATCTCTTTGCTTTCCAGTAGTAAACCAAGGAGAAACAAGAAGAAATATGTCTTCCCGTTTGAGAAAAGTTTAAGTGGTTAAAATTGAAACTAATAATCCAGGATAACTGTACAAAAAACTGTATGACATAAATTGTGTGTTTTAATGAGATCTACGGTTTTTATGTAGTAAGTTTTAGTATATCTCTTACGGTTTACCAGAAAATTAAACATATACATTTCGTTTGTCATAAAAATATCTTAAACATTGGGTATTTTAATCAAAATCTTTAGGGTCATTTTTCAGAGTGTCAACATTTTCGAAATATTGCCCATGTAAATGGTAATTGTGGGTAGTGGGATTTTCTTGAAAGTCTTCGTATCGCATCTTTGGAAAAGATTGAACTAAAATATCAGGTTTGGTGTTTAACGAACTTTTAGTTTTTGAGCTATGCTGAAAGACACACGCACGGACATTTGTCTAAAAATACTTTTTTTGGATTCAGGGGGTTTCAAAACGTGTATTTTCAATGAAATTTAGATATAGCATTTTTGGGTGCATTACAATACATTAACTATACACCATACATATAATACGTGTAGAGAAAGTAAAAAAAACTATCAAATATTGGAAAATTTCAATCTAATACTTTATTAGATACATTATGGAATGAAATATTAGAGAATGGGTCCTTGGGTACTATGTTTGTTGGAGAAGATAGATTTTGAATTTGCGAATAAAATGGGTATAAATGAATTTATAGATCTAGAATTACGTTATTTATTGTGCTGAAACTTAGTATAGGTATTTCTTTTGTTGTTAGTAATATCTGTGCAAAAAATCAAAGCTCTAGCTTTAATTCTTTAGAAAATGGTTTCTAGTGCTTTGTTTTCCTCTTAGCGTTTAGAGACACGCTTGGTTACTGATTTATAAAGCGACATCTAGACATGCGACACAATGTGTGCAACAAATTATACGATAACAGTATGAAGAAAAAATGTAAATATTGTTTACCAATCGATTTTATATTTGTTTGTTAATACTTTTATTTGTATTGAAAATGTCTGGTATAATTTTTGCCAGCTGTTTATTCAGTTGAAACCTCGTGCAGGAATCTCAGTTATTCCGTGCGTGACCTATATTTTGCATATTAAACACTGAATATAGTCTTATTTTGTTAAAATAAGCTAAAATAATACATTTATTCAATATTAATATTGTCTTCTTAAGATAATAATATGGCCATTCCTTAGATTGAACCGCAGTTCAGAACGATAAAGTCAAACTGGTCTTATCGCTTGAACTACGTATTATGGCGGTGGGTCACCGAATCGCGGTCAATACCACCAATGTTCTAAAATTTACCCTAAACCGCAGCATCCTTCAAGCTTGTTGCAGAAAAAGCGACGTCATTACTAAATTTGGGGTTGAAGGCCAGGAGACACAGGGCTTCGGTGAAATGCAAGTCCACGTCTAAAAAGCAAAGGATTTTTTTGTTGTACATCATACCAACAAAATTATTTACAAGCAGAAAATTAAAGAGCTCCTAAATGGTAGTAGTGGACAGCTGATGACTTAACTGACTCGACGAGATGTAATTTGGCCATACTATTCTGAAATATAATAGTACAAATCTGATATGTTACACTCACATGACTTTCTCTATCTGATCTACAAACAAACTTCTTGCAAAATATTATTGTTCTGTCTACACCATGCTAATCGATATAAGCATTAGCAGCAAGTTCTTATGTCTTAGTTCCTTTAATGTGGAAAGGAATGCGCTATGCTAAATTGATAGTCAGATGTTTTAAAACCTGTCGCTATATGATTGTGATTGCAAATTGCTTCTTTGCTCGGCCAGGAGTAGAACAAAAGAAAAACGAACACTTCCTGTCTGAAAAATAAGTATTTTACAATTGAGGGGGTCAGCGCAACAGTGGTCTAACCCAGAAAATATTTGCATCACACTAATAAAAATTGTTAGGTATATCTCAACATTATGTTAACAGTACTCAATGTGTTGTTGTGTAATAATCTGGAAAAGTGTCAGTGAGCAATCAATTCGATTAAAATTAGGTTTTCGTTATTCTCAAATAAACCAGGTGTGTTTAACTCAGTTATGCTCCATTTTTAAAAAGATAGGTTAGACCACTGTTGCACTGACCCCCTCAATTGAAACCAGCAACAAGGAGCATCTCGGAAACGGTTACCTAAACAACAAAAACGCAAATGTCATAATTTGTGTGTTTTGACGAGATCTACATCTTTTGTGCTTCAAGTTATTATCCATCTCTTACGGTTTAGCAGTTAAGCTATATTTGGAAAAAAATAATCTGGAATAAAGAGGTCTTTAGAGGATATTCCCAGAAAATTGAAGATATACATTTTATTTCGGAATGTAAGTACATTTAATGTACGGGATTTTAATGAAAGTCGATAATGCCCACATGTGGATTTGTGGTGGATGAGACGGCTTCTGGGAGGGTTTTCTACAGGTCGTCCGGTTTCTCTGCGATCATTCTACCAATCGCTCTATCATCACCTATCCTATAATACACTTCCTCACGCTCAAGCCTAGCAACGGGCCGACCACTCGTTCCAGGTTCTTCACTGTGGTTTCTTGCCGTTGGCTCTCCGACAGGTTTCTAACCCCTAGGTATCTGCTTATCAGTCCTGAATACAGGAGTGATAAGCCGACTGTGATAGACAATAGATGCTCTTTTTGTATTTTAATCGTTAAAACCATTTTTTGGAAAAACAACATTTTAAAAAAGGTTTCCACTTTCATGTTTCTCTACACTACTATTAGAATCTGCACACTCCGCCAAAATGACTGCACTGCACTAGCATACACGACACATAAATAATAGGATGGGCGCCAGAATATTGTTTCCCTGCAATAAACAACACAATCGAGCCATTATTCAGAAAATCAAAATGTTAGTAAATATTTCCAGTAAAGAGTGGTTTGAATGGGGGGGGGGATTTTCTTGGAAAATACCAAACGGTCTTTTCGTTTTTGAGCTATGCTCTCCACAGACACACACACACGGACCTTTTTCTAAGAATGTGTTTTTCGCACTCACGGGACCCTAAAACATATATTTCTGGTGAAATCTCACATCGAATTTTTGTGTGGAATACAATAATATCTCTATCCACTATGTATATTATACATGCGGGCTAGAGAAAGTAAAAATATGTATGTCCCTTTTGAGATTCAAAGTAACACGAAGTCTGACAGCAATAGTGGCCAAAAGACTTTGCAATACAGTAATCCGAAGTTTTTATTTGATTTTCAAAATTTACCTTGGCGTGACTTTAGCATTGTGCTCAGAATCCCGGAACTCAGCTAAACAGAAAGAACCAACTTCCCCGCGGGAACAGCTAAATCACGAAAAATGTAAACCTGACTGCCGGACTAGAAATCTAACTTCCTGTTTCTCACTCTAATCCGAACAAGTGGTACAGATATAAGTAAACATAATTTAAATAAACGTTATAGTTACTCAAATTTACTGTTATAAAACTCTACTATAGTTAAGGTAATGCATAAGCCCGATTATTCACAACTTAAACAGTGAAACCGATCCTTAAGTTTAGGCTAGCAATACGCAATACATACTAATTTTATCGTGAACAACTGATGGTATTTAGTCATTCTCCATGTTCTAGAGGAACGACTAGCCTCTGGTTTCCAAGGTCGAGGAGATGGATTCTTTGGGGTGTAAAAGTACTTGGCATGACTTCCTTTTGAAGGGAACTAAAACCGTTGGTCACATATCGTAGATTTACAGCACGTAAAAGAACCTCAAGCCTGATAAAGAGGCCTCTGAGCAAAATTAAGCGGTATTTCATGCTCGCAATAGAATGGAACGCTAAGAACCATAGCAATTAAAGGTGACCATAAATAAAACTAATTTTTTGCAGTGATATTTAAGGGTGCACCGGAGTGCTAAAACTTATCTTCTAAAGTATTAAGAAGCTTTAATTATTTTTACATTAATTACCAGTAACAAAAGAAGCATTTAGCTCAAATATGGCTTTTTATTTGGTTAAATTAGATAAAACCAAACTTTATCTTCTTCTATAGATATTGAGAAATATGCACTTTGTTTTAAAAGTATACTCTTTAGAATCTTTATAACAGGTTGTCCGTTTGAAATTTTTATATAGTGGAGAGTATTATTAAAAAAATATTTTACTTAATAATTTGGATAAAACTGCAAAATATACCACATAATGTACTTATGTATTTATTAATGTTTTAAAACTTACCTAACAAATTCAAAACCCCAAATAGGCATTAAATTACAAACATTCCGCAGTGCTGTAAACATTATTTTCAGAAATAATAGCTTTATTTTTGTATATGAAGATAGATTTTGAATATGGAGAAAATAACAACAACTTGGAACTTCAGAAAAATGACGTTAAAGTTTCACATAGAATTATTTAACCAGCGCAAAGCTTTAAAGTGGCTTCCAAAACATATGTTTCATCCACTTCAGGGGAATCAAACATAGAAAATATGTACTCTAAAGCATAGTGAATTTTTGAACCAAAAATATTTATACAAAATTGATAAAAAGCACTCCTGTGTCATCTTAACGATGAATACATTATTATTGAAGCTGAAGAGACAGCAGTTTGGTAAGTAATAGCATAGCCCGATATGCCCTCTGATTAACAAAAGCAAACTTCAATCAGTATCTCAAACAACGATAAGCAACTATATTCCGGTAAATTGCATCACTTATACCTATTACCTTCCTAATAATAGAGCGCGTATAGCATTTGAGGAAGACCTCATAAATGCGCAAAGTCAATAATAGGTCAATGCTTGCGGTCACTTATTCAGAAACTGTTCTTGGAAAAGTAGAAGCACCTGCACATTAGCAAGTAAAAATGAACTGGATTTCTGTGGAAGTGTTTCATATGTATTACGTAAATATTTTAGATGAATCTTTTCCTGAGAAATACTGCAAACAAACAAAATGACGCTATTCACATCATGTCTTCACGACGTAGCTACGTAACGATATCAAAATTATTGCAAAAGCAGCATTGCATAATTATGGTAGAATTTTAGGTATTTTCTCCAATTGCACCATCCAAACTAAATCTGATGTCTTCCATTTACATATTTTTCTATCTATTCTATAAAAAACTATTCTTTCAAAAGCTCATTCTTCCATCTCCTTGATGATAATCAAATTAAGCATTAGTAAAGAAGATTATTACTTATTTATAAGTAGAAGAGGAATAAGGGAATGCACTAGGCCAAAGCGATAGTTAAATATTTTAAAAACTGATTACTATGTGATTAAAATTCGGTTCTCTTTGCTTGGTCAGGAGTAAAACAAAATAAACAGGAATGACAAATTCCCATTTGAGAAAAATAGTTTAAGTGCTCAAGACTGAAACCTTAACGGAATATCTCGTAAACGCTAAGCCCTAAAATAAAAAATAAAACTGTGTATGATATAAATTGTGTGTTTTAACGAGATCCAAATTTTGGGTACTAAGCTTTTGTGTATCTCTTACGATTTATAGTATTGTTTGCCTTGTAGATATCTTTATTATGCAATATTTTAATAAATATCGTTATAGCCATCTTTGAGAAAATTTAAAAAATGTTCCATGTAATAGGCATTTTGGGATTGGAGGCTTTTCCTGAAAATCTTCGAGTGGCGTCCTTGGTAGATACTGATTTTAAATACCAAGTTAGGTATTAAACTGATTTTACGTTTTTGAGTTATGTTGCCCGCGACATCCAAACACGGATATTTTTCTAAAAAATGAGTTTTAATTTAGGGGTCCTCAAACATTTATTTCCGGTAAAATCTCGGTATTGAATTTTGGTTGGAACAAACTACTTTCTCTACTTACTATATACGGTGTACATACATGTTAGTGAAAATCCGCACCAGTAATAGGTATATTATATTATACAATTAGCTTTCCGTACACAAACTGATGGAAACAAATCTAATATTTAAAATGGAAAATCGTTTCCTACGTGTTTTAAATACGTGTGTTAATACTAGTTTTTCTACTGAAACACAGGTTTTTGCTCAATATAAAGGGGTTGTTTTATTCAGGTCCGAGCTAGCTGGCACGGCGATAACTTTTGGGCTCGCATTCCAAATGTCCTCGGTTCGATATTTGCCAACAATGCACTCTAACCGTTGGCGTTTTTGTTTTTAGGTTAGCAAAGGAAGTGCTAGTTTCTTATCTGCCAGATTTCCTTTCCCCCGTTTCCCTTTTGCTTCCCTTCTTCTGTTATAGGTGTGCTTAGGTTCAATTGTGTATGGTGGTGCCGCACAGATAGCACGGCTATGTATGCTCATGGACATAGAGGACAGCCAGGTCAGGCGAGTTGTTTATTGCGTCAGAGCTTCCTTCCAGTAGGTTAGTGTTAGGTACTTCCGCGCGTCTCTATGGCCTGTCTCCTGCGACTTTTAGCCTCCTGTGGTTCTTTCAATTCATCCTTCTTCTTGGGAATATAGTAGCCACAATATATTTCCCGCAGGCTGCAGTGCACGCAAGTAGTCCTCTTCTATTAATTAATAAATGAATAAATAAATTAGAATCTGCAATACCATATCCCGGTTGCTACCTAATTTATAAAACGTATTCCAAATCCTTATTCCTTTATTTCGCAATATAATCTATACCTCGATATCAAATTATTTTACGGATATTAAATAAATTAAACTAAAAATAAAATAAAACTATTCCTTTCAATTTCTATACTTTTTTCTTTATTTTCCCTTTATTTCTCAAATTTTGAAACTATTTTTAAAATTGTTTGTCCTTAATTACCATAAACATGTATATGATAATATTATGTATGTATTAGTTTATTTCAATTAATTACTTTTCTTTAAATATATTTATAACATATTGTTTCATTTATTTAATACCTTTTCTTAGCTTCTATTTTTACTTTCTCTATACGTAATATGTACATAGTGTACAGAGGAAGTATTGTATTCCACCCAAAAATTCGATACCGAGGCTTCACTGGAAATAAATGTTTAGTACCCTCTGAATCCAAAAAAAGTATTTTCGGAAAAAGGTCCGTGTGTGTGTGTGTGTGTGTCTGTCTGTCTTTGGACAGCATAGCTCAAAAACGAAAAGACCGTTAAATTCTAAACTTGGTATTTAGGTTTGGTATCTTCCAAGGATGGGACACAAAGATTTTCAAGAAAATCCCCCCACCCGCAACTACCCTTTACTTGGAAAAATTTTCGACAATTTTGATTTTCTAAAAAATGGCTCTAATGATTTTGATTAAAATCCCGTATATTAAAGACATTTACATACCAAAAAAATGTCTATCTTAAACTTTCTGGGAATAGCCTCTGAAGAGCTCTTTATTCTGGACGAATATTGCTAAATTTTGCTTAGCTGCTAAACCGTAAGAGATGGACAAAAACTTACTGCATATAAAATGTTGATCTTATCAAAACACACAATTTATGTCCTTTACATTTTTGTTGGGGAGGTAACCGTTTCCGAGTTATTCCTTTTTTTTGGTTTCAGTTGTGAGTACATATAATTTTCTCAGACAGGAAGTGTCCGTTTTTCTTTTGTTCTACTTCTGGCCAAGCAAAGAAGCGATTTGCAATGACAATCGAATGACAGCTTTTACAACATTTGACTATCAGTTTAGCCTAGTGCATTCCCTTATTTTCTTTCTAGTTATTAGGAACTAAGTAGTAAGAACCCTCTGCTAATGATTATCTCGACTAGCAAGGTGCAGAAAGAAGAATAATCTTACGTAAGAAGTTTGTAGAAGAGCTAGAGAAAGTCATGTGAGTGTAACACATCAGATTTTTTATTTTTTATATTTTTATTTTAATATATTTTACGTTTTTATTTAATGTACTAATTAAAAACAATACTACCAACACAATAACCGAAATACTGGTATGCAGTCATAAACGCGACTTACACATTCCATATTACATCGTCTAAAGCTATCGTTTGCCTCGGCAAACTAAATACCAGTTTCCAGCACATTTTATTTTTTTACTATATTTGTTCATCTATGTAAATATATCTTTCTACTACTTAATTCTTATTAGTAAAACATTATAACATTATTTAAAACACTAAACAACTTTATAATTTAACCAGGGTTAAAACTTCCTTATTCTATTACTTTTTTATAAATCCCATGAAACTTCATAAAATACACTAAAACAATTTCGCTTCACTCCAGTAATTTTAGGTATGAAATAAACTTTCATTACAATATTATTTTAATTTATCAAAGCAATAAGGCAATTTAAAACATTTAATTTAAGTTTAAATGTTCAGTTTCTGCTAATATGTTGTATATCCTACAAAGGCGTTTCATAAAATGAATGACGTTGCTAAAGCAACTCGTATATTGTCATTTGTTACACGTCCCTAAAACAAATGTGGTATTGACTGATAGGTTTTTACTTTCTCTACACGTACTATGTACATAGTGTATAGAGAGCGTATTGTATTGCACCCAAAATTTCGATACCGATATTTCACTGGATATACAAGTTTTAGGGACCCCTGAATCCAAAAACAGTATTTGTAGAAAAAAGATCCTGTGTGTGTGTGGGGGGGGGCCGGCCAGTGTGGGTACGAGTGTCCGTGTGTCTGTGTCTGTGAACAAGATAATTCAAAAACGAAAAGTTGGTAAAATACCAAACTTTGTATTTGAAATATATTTGCATGACAAATAAAATGTGTATCCTGTATTTTCTGGAAATAGCCTCTGACGACCTCTTTATTCTGAATGACTTTGCTGAATTTTACATAACTGGTGTACTGTAAGGGATACACAAAAATTTACTATACAAAAATGTAGATAGGTTTAAAACACACATACATTTTTTCGTGGAGTTGAACATTACTGAAGTATTCCTTGTTATTTATTTTAGTTTTAAAATACACTTTTCTCATACAGGAATTTTTTAACTCCTGGCCAAGCAAAGAAATGGATTTCACCAACATAGCAACTAGTTTTTGAGATTTATCCATCTCTTTAACCTAGTGTATTCCCTTATTTCCCTCCTACTTTTAAGGAAGCAATATTAGCACGATGTACAAAAAGGAATAATTTTTTGTAAGAATATTTTGATGTGAAACAGCTAGAGAAAGTCATATGAATGGAGCACACCAGCTTTTTAATGTTAGAGTAAACCTTCGATAATAGTTCCTTAAAACTTGTTAATTAAGCTTGTTGTACAATTACTGATGTGAGAATGGTAAGTTGTGCCATCACCCAGCTTTGATATATATGCACGTACTTTTTCAAGCCGAAATTTACAGTTTAATAAAAGTATTATTTTTTGAAACTCTGTTAATTTAAAACTAAAAATATTACCAAATTGGTTTTATAGCTTAATAAACATTATAGCCTGAATTATTGTTTAAACATCATAAACATATCAGCAATATGAACATTTTATACGAAACGGCTAAAATTTTGGAATTAAAAATGTACAAGGCATTATGCATACTGAACTTCACACACACCCTCGCACAAAATGGATCCGAAAACTCGACATTCCCTTTAATTTTACTTCTTTTTACTTTCTCTACACTACTGTGTACACAGTGTATAGAGAAAGTATTGCACTCTACCCAAAAATTCGATACCGAAATTTCACCGGAAATATATGTCCCCTGTATCCAAAAACAGCATTTTCAGAAAAATGTCCGTGTGTGTCCGTGAGCAAGATACCTAAAAAACGATGTCAGTAAAATATCAAACTTGGTACTTAAGTTAAGTATCTTCCAGGGATGCGACACGAATATCTTGAGAAAAATCCCCCACCCCAAGTAAATGAAACTTTTTTCGAAAGTTTTGATTTTGTCAAAAATGGCTCTAACAATTTTGATTGAAACATCATATATTAAAGATGTTTACCTGACAAATAAAGTGTATATACTGAATTTTCTGCGAATAGCCTCTGAAGACTACTTTATTCTGGATAAATTTTACGTAATTTTGCATAACTGCTAAACTACAAGCGATGGATAAAAACTTGCCATACAAAAATGTAGAGCTCATTAAAATTCACAATTTATGTTATGTACATTTTAATTGTGGAGTTGGTCGTTTTTGAGATACTCCTTGGTTTCAGCTCTGAAAAACTTATACTTTTCTCATACAGGAATTTGTCAAATCCTGTCCATACAAACAAAGGAACTTAAGTCACATAGCAACCAGCTTTTGGTTACCACTTTAACCTATAGTAATCCCTTGTTTCGCTTCCACTTATAAGGAAACAAGTATTAAGACTATTTCTGCTAATGTTTTCTCGATTAGCATGAAGTAAATAGAATAGGTTTTTAACAATAGTTTATTGCAGAGATGTAGAAAAATGCATGTAAATGGAACATATCATATTTTTTATTTGGTTGTCTTTTATCGTTAGCTTCACTGCAGTAATTCTATAACCCTCTGTGCAGTATAAACAGTATAGGGACATTTTAGTTGGTGTACCAATGGTGTCAATATTCGCATATTAACGACGATGTTTCCTATCTGCTCAGGTATTTGGTGGGGTATGTTGTTTCAGATTTTATAATTCGACACTATGTAGTTGATAAGTTTTGTTAATTTTGTGGCAATACAGCCTACCATTCTACCTCACTATTATTTACTTTAAGATGTAAACAAAAGCACAAGAGAAGGGAGCATCCCATTAGCTGGTGGGAGAATCGCAAGTAGTATCGCTTACGGTGTTTCTCTTCCTCCACATAAAACAAATGTTCAGGTAGTAACTTTTTGTGGTAATTCTTGTACAGATAAATGTTATAAAAAGCAATTAATATAACAGCTCAATTCATAGGATAAAATTTATTTGATAAAAATCAGCTCTAAGTAACTGAAGCGTAGAGCCTTTATGATGCTTTGCGCAGGCGCTGTATTTCATTTCCAGTGTCGTTTAAGCAGTCAACTTAATCCTTGCCACATGGTCTGCGTGTTTTGAAAATATTGCTTTCGATAGTATAATGGCTCAGAAAAATTCTGATCATTGTGGACAAACATAAATAGGGAAGCGTTAAAAAGTAGAGAGAAACTAATTGTGCTAAGTGCTGAAGAAATTCTGTGAAAAGCGTCCTTCCTTCACGAAAAAACCTTGGTGAGATTAACTTCAGAGTTCACATGCGTTTCTGTGTCAATTGTATAATACAGCATTAGAAACTTGTAAGAGGTGTAAAACTTTCTACTTCCGCTAAAAATGACTTCGAGCGCCAAACTCAGCCGAAGACGCTTGATTCTTTGGATTCAAGGGAAATCGATAAGTCAGGTCTGAATGGAATTATGCCTTTTCCAGTTCCCAACTGCTAGAATTATCAAGTTCTGCAAGTAATTCATAAATTATCACTATTAAAATTGCTTAATTGAGTTAATTTCAAATGTTCACAAACATGTTCATTTATTATCTGACATGAACTTTTTACTCCCAGTGAAAATGCTGTTGGTAATAACGTAATACTCCGGTAGATATCCATGAACTGTTCTCGTTAATGTGCTTCATAGTTTGCATGAAGCACTTAAAGCAGTTAATAATACATATTGTCTTAATGCACTGGCTGTTTGTATTAGAAAATTAATTATGGAAATTAATTTACACATTTGTATGAGATTGGTACGAAGACATAGTGGCAGAGTCGGAAATGAAACGGTTAATCAACTTGCAAAGGAGGTGTTATCGTAAACACAGAAGCTACAGAATACAAATATAATAAATATCCCGTCTGTAATGCTTTAAAATTAAGCAATATTCACATTATGAAAAAAATGGAATGAAGACTGGATTACCAGCAGTACTGGTGCATTGCCTAGGCGGCCGATTTTTAATACTCTTCAAGATAGACTTGAATGTAGAGAGTTTGTAACCGACAATATTTTACTCAGTTTATTTCTGGACATGTTAAATTGGGAGTCTAGTTTGAGCGATTTAAAATAAACGTTGCAACTGGCTTTCTCAGGCCCCGTTGCATAAAAATCGCTATCTGTAGTTCATTAATAACCGAAGATCAGAAATGCACTTAGTTTGCTTCTCCGCGTGGGTTGTATAATACTGATCTTAGTTTAATGAACTCAGTTCACTGTTGATCCGAGAACACATAATCAAATATGGCAACATGACCAACATATGGAAATTTTCGTATTGCATCGAAAGGACTCGAGAATCTTCGGGACCATTCGGATTTATTGGATTCAAATGCACAGGATAACCAATATAGGCATAAAAAAGACTTGAATGGAAATTTGTGTTTATGGTTTTTATTCCTGAAAATAGTTTTATTTTATATAGACAGTATAATAATTGACTCTATATTTAAATCATATTTATCAAAAACAGTTAGTTGACGTTATCTTCATTAAATGCATAATCCCCCTTTCTCTTTTTTTTTTTCTCCGTTTACAATACTGCGACTTGAAAGCATAACCTTAAAATGGATACTCAAGAAAAGAAAAAGGTGCGTTCTGCTAATTTTAAAAGCGAAGAGAAAGATATGTTAATAGATATTGACCACAAAGAGAAAGGAGGAAACATGGAAGGAAATAACTTCTGGAATTTAATTCCAGAAATGTTATTGCACGCGATTGCAAAAGTTTAAGATTGTGTTATGAAAACATAAAAAAGCGCACAAAGAAAATAAATGCTGAAGATAAAGTCAAACTTTACAAAACAGGAGGGGGTATGTTTGTGCCGTCTTCCTTGGACGAAAGTGGCCACAAACTGATTGCAGCACTCAGGCCGCAGTTTTTGCCAGCTCATTGTGACTTCGACGATGATGTGGATTTTCATCCCGAAGTTATTACAAACTTAAATATGGAGGTCATCTCTAGTTCACCGCAGGATGAGGGCTTAGTGGAGGTCTGCAATTTTCAGGAGGAAGAAATACAGCCTGTTGAACCAGAGCCTTCAGCATCTACAAGTGCCAGTTCAACCAGACCATCATGCCCTGAAAAGCAAAGGAAGAAGACATTAGGATAAAATTCTACAAGAGGAGGTTGGAATGCTTAGAGGAGGAACATGAACTGAAAATGAAAATTTTAAAGCTGGAGTTTGAACTTAAAAAATCACAACAAATGTAAATGTTATGAAATAATAAATTAACGTTAATACCTGAAGGTGTTGTTAATAAGTGCAGTTCTCAGTGCAGTGTTTTCCCTTCTATTTCTCTGATTTAAATCAGGTATAGGCAGTTCCTGGTAGATTCTCCTTCCTCTGTAAACAGCACCGTCTACGTCAGGAGTGTCGTCGTCTGCATTAATGGCCAAGGTATGTAATACAAACGTTGCTCGAAGTAATTTGACGGCTAATTTTATTCTTAAGCATGGAAATCGTCTTTTGACAACGCCAAAAGGCCTTTCTATAACTGATCTTGTTTTTCTATGGGCCCTGTTATATGCTCGTTCTGCAGGAGTTTCTTCATTCATTGTAGGTGTAAGTAAGAAATGACAGCAGTGATATGCACTGTCTCCTAGAAGTACACCTCGGGGAAATTCTTCAGCTTCAAATTGTGCATGAATTCTAGAGTTTCTAAAAATGTTGCTATCATGTGCTGAACCTGGCCACCTACCAACAACGTTCTGGAAACGAAGTTTTGAGTCGCAGACAGCTTGAACATTTAAAGAAAACCAACCATGGCGATTTCTGTATATCTCAGTATTATTCCCACCAGGTGATATAATTGGGATATGTGTGCAGTCTATTGCACCTAAAACTCCTGGAAAATTGCATATGTTATGGAAATCCCGCATAACCCTTCTTACTTCACCCTCTTCCCTTGGCATATTGATGAAATGAGGTCTTAAGGCTGCAATCGCTCTTGTAACTTTGTGTATAGTTCTGCTTGCATAGTTTACATTAAAAATATCCCCAATCACCATTTGGAAGCTCCCAGTTGCATAGAACCGTAATGTAAGAAGGATCATAAACATGGATAGAGTGCATAATTCCTCCGAGTTTGTGCCCTTAATTGTGCATGTAGCCTATGCTCCAGTTCTTCAACTACATGCTTTGATAGTCGAAATCTCATTTTGAATTCTATGTCATTAAGCTCTAAGTTGGGATTCCTTCTATGCTGAAAAACACGAGGAGCCCTTACAAATTCAAAATCCTCACCATCGGAGAGATCTGAGTAATCTGACATCTGAAAATATTAGCATAGGTTATAATCAATGAATGCATAGGTTGGTTATAAGCAATGCATTCTGCAAGGGAATTGTGAAATATATAGGCTAATTATCTAAATAACTACAAACAAGTGTTACTTACCATTTTATTTAAATTGTATTAAAACTTGTACTATTTATTTCTTCCTTGTTTAAAGAAAGGACAACTATTATGTATCTTCAGCAGTTCTACTAATCCAAGTTAACTGGAGAAAATTCAGCAGTCAGATTTGAACTTAGTTCAAGATGCCTTGAACTAAGATCATTGTTTATACAACCAAAATTCTAAGTTTAGCTTGACTTGAGATCAATTTCAGGTGTTTGAATTCAGATTAACTTTTATGCAACCGGGCCTCAGTGTGTCAGGAACATATTTCGTTTCAATGTCCTGTTTTTCACAAAAGTAGATTTTATGTAATTACACATTTCTTGTACAGCTGTAATTAGGATTAAAGCCCCCACTACAACATATTTTAAAATCTAAGTGCTGATTAAAAGAGTTTGAGAAGTTTATTAATGTTAATTTATCTAAACTTAAAAGTTTATACTAGGTTCTCTTTACAGTAGGTATGTTGTACTGTTGAATAAAATATGTAGGTTATTTTTTTTTCTGTATGTTATCGTACTGTATATTTATGTTATTGTATGTTGTCTATTATGTTACTATAAGCTTGTTATCGTATGTATAAAAATTGAATCCTAACATACTTTTGTAAAATATAGTTAAATAAATGGAGATCCAATAATATTAATAATATAATAATAGTAATATTAATTTACTCTGTTAGTGATACCTCATAAATCAATTCATTGCTTATGATACATGCACTCTCTCAGCTTTTTGGTGGTTAGGTTATAAGTTGAACACAGTAACAACGCAAAATGGCGCTGCAATTCTGTCATACACTTTTAATCGACAATGAATGTGGTTAGCTATTTAACAATGAGCTTCGTTTCTATAATGATGCAGAATGTTATTCGGTTCGTTTGCGCTGCGTTTCTTTTCTGTTGTACTTTCAACTTTTAAGGCTAAACTTTTTCTTAACACTATTCATAAAACTTTAATGCAAAGATTAAACATATTGGCCTTAATGAATTATTCATTAAACTTAAGTTTAAGAACAATTAAGTCTATTTTAATCAAGGCCGGAATAATAGATAGGTACAGCTGCTGAACTATTCAGGTATGGCTTTTATCTGTTTACTTTATTTATTTATTGTTTATTATTTATTAAAAGTTTAGAATTAATTTTAAATATAGGAATAAGACATAAAATGTTGAACAGCAAGCTGCAAATAAGCATATCCACATACTATTTGAGGTAGTCTAACCTCATGACTGCTGAATTCTCGTCATATCTCCCGTGGTATTGCCATGTGCTCCGCGGAGTAATACATTGGAATTAGTTTGCTTTAACTATGAATTTAGTGTGAAAAAATAATAGTAAAAGGGCTCACCGCGTAATGACCATTGATATCTGAGTCAGAACATAAGCAGCCGATAGCAATTGTCAGGAAATCAAAATTTTGCCACCAGTAAGTAATGTTTGTAGCGCAAACATTTGTTTGGAAGGTTTTAAGGTTTATTGCTTTACCCAGTACGTAGTATGCTCAACTTTCAGTTATTTCTGTTTACATTGCGGTTTCTCAGATTCCAGGTTTACAGTTAGTATAGTGTTAAGTTTCGTTATGTTAAAGAGAAAAGACAAGTGAAAATTACAATGGAAATTAAATTCCATGAGTTAAAGAAACTGTACAAAAGGAAAAATCAAGGGCTTGAAACTTTCCCGGCGATTGTTATTAACGATATCTTCTCGAGATGTCAGCCGGCTAAGTATTGGATTAATTTTCAACTTTTCAACGATGTACTCTGTCGCCATCATCAGTTACTACTGTTCCCTGATGATAGCGACAGAGTACGTCATTGAAAGCTTGGAAATTAATGCAACACTTTCCTGGCTGACATCCGGAGAAGAAATGATTAAAGAAGACAATATTCAATATTAATAAAATTGCCATGAGTTCAGGAGTTGGATCCATATACACCTGAACTGCTTTAATAGGTCATAACTTGTCTCTGAAAGCTCATAGAAATGTTGTTTTAATGTCAGATTTGTTTTAATGATGTCAGTACCATGGCCCATTGTTAATTTCGATACCAATTAGTGCATTATTGACCCTGTTGACAGTTTCTCTTTCACGGCTGTTTTACTGCGAAAACGTATCGAAGACAAATTTATTGATAACAACACAACGGGAACTACGAAGAAAATTCAATGTGCGCGATGTTCCAACAAAGGCAGCAGATTTATCGATAGAAAGCTGGAAACAATAGGTGCACTATGAATAAGAATGGAAAACAGACCAGCTTTGAGTGCAGAGTCTGTTCGGAGATGCTACTGAGCTCTCGGAAGAAATCGTTGCGTCGAATGAGCCAGGAGATAGGCTAATCATATTGCACATACCTAAGAGCTGCGAAGAAATCGGGACTGCAACAGAATGTATATGATGCACCAATTGAAGATCATGAAAAATGAACGTGTTATTGTCGCTGGTTTAAGGGTTCAAATTTTCCCTCCATAATGTGGTTTACACATGATGCATGGTTTCATTTGTCAAGCTATATCAACACACAAAACAGCAGAACGGGGCCGCTGAAAACCTCACGCAACACCACTAAGTGATGAAAAAATTACTCGATGTTAACTTTCAGGATTGTTGGCCCAATTTTCTTTGATATGGCTGTAGACACTGCAGCTTATCCGGGCATCTTCAATACATTTGTGGAACAGCTGGATGATATCGAAATGATAGAAGGCTCTTTCCATCAAGAAGGATCAACGTGTTAGATGTTTAACTTCTCCATGCAACTAGTAAACATTTCTCTAATACTCGAATAACCTCATCTGAACCTCATCTCTCCTTAGCGGGGTATCTTAAAAATAGAATGTATAAGAATAGTCCTCGGAAAACACTTGACCTCTGTGAATCCACATTGAAGAGGATATTCTTCGTGGAACGACACAGAATATAGTGAAACTGTGTACGCATGCCGTTGGAGGACACCTTCAGCATATGCTCTGAGGAGCAAAGAGTAACATGATGTCCCAAGTGTGTATTATATTGTCCTATTATTGGTTCAAAAGCTATGTCCCATTAAAGTAGATCCGGTATATATGGATTGCGCTGTACTATAATAGGGTGGAAACAAAGAGGTTTGAAAACGAGTCTTGGTTTGTAAAAAGAGCGTGCCCTGATACAAGTTTATCCATTTATGTAATTTGCAGCGCATGTTATATTATGATTTGTGAATAAAGGAACCCTTATTACGCAAAACTAGACTTTTCGGTAACCTGACACACTCTCAGTCCACATTATAATGTGTATATATCAACTTTTACAGCCGTATTTCTGTATATCAACCGAGCGTGACATTGTAACAGTTCAAACAGCTTAATAGAGTACTTTTGTTTATAAAATTCAGAGAGAAAGAGAGAGAGAGAGAGAGAGAGAGAGAGAGAGAGAGAGAGAGAGAGTTCGCCTTAATCTATTAAAAACTTGCAGCACTCATGCTATTACTGAAATTATTTAGTATCTAAAGTTAGACAAAAGATTAAAGATTTTTCATCCTTTGCTAGGAAATGAAAGGGGAATTCGGTGAAATAAAATTATATCGTTTAGAAAACTCGTGTAAGTCATGGATATTTTGAGTAAAAAAGCTTAAGTTAGTTATCTAGAAATAACATAAGTATAGCTAACAGCAGTTTTTCCCCAATAAGTAATAATTCTCTCCTGCAAAGCAGTGGTTCTATCTTATTAGATTACGTTTTACACTAAGTGGGCTAATTTCCAGTCGCGGTTGTGTTAGCCGGTTTGTTTTTGTTCTTGATTTTCTCTCAATCTTTAGTAATTTATTACCTTAGCACCTTTTATCTCCGAATTCATTTAAACATTGATTTCAAAATGTCTTCATTGCCAGCCTAAACGTATAAATAAATAAAATAAAAAAAATATAATATGTAACATTTACATAGCTTTTTCTAATCGCTCTCCACCAAATTCTTACTGTAAAACGTATTCTTATCTCAAATTCATGTAAATCGATATAAAAACTTACAGAAATTATATTTATTATTATCATCGAATATCTGGATGCTATATGGTACTTTCTTTTCCTACTGCATACATTGTATGTACATGGAAGAGAAGGAAAAAATGGTAGAGAAATGTACTTTTTAAAATTATTTCAGATTTACGCCTTCGGAGATATTTAAATAAATGAATACGTGACTATACAAGCTACCGAGGTCGCTAAAGCAGGAATTTCTTAGTAAACACTTCGCGGTCCAAAATCCTAATTTTCTTTTTCAGGTTTACCTCAATCTCATAACTGGAAAGCTTTCTTCCCAATTTTCGTTTGCCAATAATCTTTTTAATTCATGATCATAGGCGTTCACCACCTGTTGTGCCATAAACATCAAGATCACGTATTAAACACTATACAAATATTTACATGGAGTCATTACAAATGCAGCATTAGCAGAAACAGGGGTGTAACAGTAGAAAATTAGTAAGAACTAAGAGTTCATCACATGTGCGGAGTGATTTTCCAAACACATTGTAGAACAGCAGATATCATGGAGGAAAACAAAAAGAATTATATCAATGTAATGTTTCATTTTGTGTTTCAAATTACATCTTTAGTCAGGTTTCTGGTTAAGACTTCCATTGATCATTTATATATTTTTATAATTTCAATCCAACTAAACACAAAGCGTCTAGACACTAGGAAAAGGGTACTATCAAGTTTACGAAGAATAAAGAATATAGGCCAATAGTGGCATTCATTCTGGAAACATTTTATTTTTTAAATAAACTTTCAAATTTGAATATTGCAGTCAACCTCATTCAGGAACATTCTTATCTGATAGCCAGGAAGTGCTACTATAATACATTATTGAAACTTTTACCATAAATTTGTTAAATTTGGTACTTAATACGTTACTTCATTCCAACTTAAGAAAATAACACATATATATTTTAATTTAATTTCAATTTATAAATCGAAACCATTACTTCCATATTACATAGACGATCTCAATTTTTTTCAAATATAGTAATCTTAGCTTATGACATATTAATATTACGAGCAACATTGTGAACACCATAATATTAAAAATAATACATTTCCTCAATTGAGGCCCGCATTATAAGAGAATATTAATGTATTATGTTTCACATGGATGAAAAATGCAATTAGAAGTACATTTGGGAACTATACTTTTTATTTTACACTGTATCCAACAAGGAATATAATGCATTATTAATCTCCAAAATTGGAGAAATTGGACACTTTTAAGATTACTGCGTTCATGGTATTGAATTGTCATAGTCGCAAGATTAATAGATTTCTTCAAATATCAAGTGCCTCTAAACAATATGAGAACAATAAATCTTAATTTTTTCTGCGGATACAATATAAAATTAACAAACAAAATATGTGGCATTGCGTCAGAGATATCACAAGTCACATTTCAAGACAAATTAACATTTTCCTAAAACTTTACACTCCAAGAACAGATGTGTCTAGAAATTCAAAACTTGCTGCCAGTTGTATTCAAAATTAAGATAAAATGCTGTTCCCTTCTTCATTCTTTGACTTCTTATTTTCCCTGACACGCAATCATAAGGTACACCTTGTGGCGTGAGTGAAACGAAACTTGATTTTCACTTGCAAAAAATAATACATTCACTGGTTTCTCCTCCAAACCTGAAATTGGATTAGACTCAGAGAATGGACAGGTAAGAGAAGTAAACATTTCTGAACAGTGAACCTCATGTAGTATAGATTTTCTGTTAGGAAATCATATATAATGCTATTTACTACCAATAACATGCAGCAAATGAGATAATCTTCATTAACAATTAAATTATGCTAAAGAAGCACAAAAATCTGAGTCGGAACTAAAAGGAGTTGAAATAATCAGAGTTGCAAAGCCTAAATATGGGCAAACATCAAACAAGTATTATTGAAATTGCAAATGAGATACAAAATGTATGCTACTGCAGGGGATCTCCAACAACATTACCTACCACAAATTTAACTGTAATTTCAGTATTTTATTGCCGAAAGGGTTGTACGTATAACTTATGTTTCACAAACGTAGAGTTCACGATTCTTTGGAGTGAGTGCCAGGCTAGAAGAGGATTAGATGAAGTGGGAAACTGCTTAGAAAGATACTTGGAAAAGCTGAACATCTCCACATAATAAGTGACAACTGTAAAGGACAGAACAAAAATTGGACAATTGTAGCCCTGGAGAAGGCACTAATAGAATGCAGGCAATTCATATCAGTAACTCTCCGGTTCCTCCAAGTTGGTCACACTACATATACTACACTGTTATCATGATTTCGAACAAATAAGCAGATCAAGCAGATGCATTTATGATCCAAATGACTGGGCTGATGCTATAACCAAATCGTCCTTTAAAGTAACCTTTATTGTCACTATGATGCAGAGAGAAGATTTCAAGTACGTGGAAAATTTGCAGGCTGGCAAGCTGAAAAAAACAACAGACCCACTCATTTTGCACACTCTGTGAACTTCAAGTTTGAAGAGAATAAAAGCAAACTTCAGAATAAGAGCATTTTTCAGCTATCTTAATTCTACGCTGAGAAAGCTATTATGAAGTTCCCATTCGTAGAAAAGACAGACCTGTCCCTTCTAATCATTCAGTTTACCCGAAAAACTCAAAGAACCCTTGAGTATAAACAAAAATAAACTTCAGGATGATCAGCAATTGATGGATTATGCCCCAATGATAAAACAAACCTTCTTTTGTGCCCTTGTGGCTGATAATGGGATAAACTTCGAGGTTGAGGATGTTGATTTAGAAAGAATTACGATCAATTTTTATTTTAGTACTTGGAAAATATTCTTGTGTTATTTGAAGAAAATAAACTAATAAAGCATGAAAATCTAATAATGGTGTACTTCCAGCCAGAAAGCCATAATCACAACTAAAATAACTTACATGATTTCTATATGTTTACATAAATAATAAAAAAACGGATTTGATTACAAACTACCTTTTTGTGTAAAATATTTTTAAAAATATGAGAGAATATAATTTTCTTAACATACTATTTTGTATTAAACCATTGTAAGTTCAGGATTACTTCAAAAGTTTGAAACGTTTTCCTGTAACATTCTGATTTTGTAGCTATTTTCCAAAGTTGGGTCAAAGTAACCCATTAAGAGCCAAAGTAGCTCAGTTTATGCAAAAGGTTCAGTACTATATTATGACAAAAAATTCTGACTATAATTTATCAGATAATTTGACTTCCTGAAATAGTAAATGCAATTGGATAGGTAGAGTCAGACTGAAAATATCAATGCCAAACCAGGATATCAACCACGGATCTCCCGGTCTCTAGCTGGTTGCTCTTCCACTGAGCTACCATAACATGCCGGCTTAGCATTGAATTTCTCAACTGACTCGCATATTTCCCGGTAAACATGTTTCAGTCTGACTCTACCTATCCAACTCCTGTCCTTCACACGGCTTGTGTGAAAAGACAATTATACCAATATCAAATTGACCATAATAGTTGACTATGCTATGAATCCTGGGACTTAAAGTACTTACAACATTGTAAGTCGCAATTGGGTTGTCATTACAAAATAATTTGAGATCTCCTTGTGGTTTACCGGGAAACATACGAGTTAGTTGAGAAATTCAATGCTATGTCGGCATGTTACCATGGTAGCTCAGTGGAAGAGCACCCGGCTAGAGACAAGGAGATCCGTGTTTGAAATCCCGGCTATTACATTGAATTTTTCAGTCCTACGTACGGCTTGTGAGAAAACAACAATCAAACCAGTAAATACAATATTAACATTTGAAAGTTAATTTAAATATAACATGTTCAGAATCAATGCAACTACTGTAATGCTCTACACAAAAGGAAATAGAACAAATGCTAGTCTATATTTTAAAATGTGTTTCAAAGCAAAATAGATAGTTTGAGGGAGACAGAAAGAAATAGGTAACGGAGAGGCAGTTTCCCAACTGTGAGAACTAGTTACCAAGTCACAAGTTCTAATTGTAATTTTGTAAAAGAAAAAGATAGAGGAAACCGTAACAAAGGCATGGCTTAATTAGGGATGTTTTAAATGTATGTGACAAGAAGCTTTATGAAAGCAAGGTAGAGGTGTTACTTTTATGCATATTACGACATGTTGAGACTGCGTCTGACGTGAGCTAATGAGTTGCTAACACATAACTTCCTAATTTCCCTCACAGGAGATTCGATGTAAATTATACCGTCTCTTCCAAGAAAGCGGGTAAATAGCGCACGAGAACTGTGAGGAAAGTTAGCAACATAATTCATCCTATAAGGTTTAATTGGTACTTGTCTAAAGATGCTGTTACCAGAAGCAGCCTCTCTGTGGTTTGATGAGATATGTGAAATTAAACCTATGGTACTTCTTAATTTAACAACTTGTATCAGTTACGTGATCCTATGTTGTGCGCTCGAAACTGAATAAAGCTGATAGTCTCACATGGTTTTGTTCTCTGCCTTGTATACTAACGTGCGTAAAAACTGGCCGATAATGTGACGTAACTGCTTTTCTGAAAAATCCAATGCCACAACCGGGATTAGATCACGGGTTTCCCACTCTCCGTGCAGTTTCTCTAACCATTCAGCTAATGTGTCAGCATACCGGTATAACATTTAATCCTCCAGTTGAATGGTATATTTTACGCAGTCAACTAACTGGTATGTCTCTTAACTCAATTTAAAAAAAAAATCTGACGCGTTCCATTCACATGACTTTCTCTACATCTCTGCAACAAATTATTGTGAAAAAGCTTATGTTTCTTTTTTACTTCATGCTAATCAGGAAAGAATTAGCAAAAATTGTCTTATTACTTGCTGCATGTAAGTGGAAGGGAAATAAGGGAGTGGCATAGGCTGAAATGTTAGTCAAAAGCTGGTTGCTATATGAATGAATTTCCTTTGTTTCTATGGACAGAAGTTGACAAATTCCCGTATAAGAAAAGTGTAAGTTTTTAAACCTGAAACTCATAACAAGGAATATCTCAATAAATGATCCACTCCACGAAAAAAAAATGGTTATGACATAAATTGTATGTTTTAAGATCATTTTCTATTAAGTAAGATTTGGCTACCTCTTACGGCTTGCCAGTTATACAACATTCCGCAAAATTTATCCAGAATAAAGTAGTCTTCAGAGGCTATTTCCAGAAAATTCAATATACATTTTATTTGTCAGGTAAATATCTTTAATATGATATTTTAATCAAAATCGTTGGAGCCATTTTTGAGAAAATCAAGAATTTTGAAAGCTTTTCTATGTAAAGGGTAGCTGGGGGTTCGGGGATTTTCTTCAAAAGCTTCGTGTCGCATCTTTGGAAGATACTGAAGTTAAATACAAAGTTTGGTATTTAACGGGCTTTGCGTTTTTGAGCTATGATGTCCATAGGCATATACACATGGACCTTTTTCTAAAAATCCTTTTTTTTTGGGGGGGGGGGATTCAGGGGGACCCAAAACATATATTTCCGGTGAAATCTCGATATCGATTTTTTTGGGTAGTGTTTAACATCCACTTTAACTACTTATGGCACCGCAGGCGTTGACACTTTTGATACATGAATGATGATGGAGCACCAGTGGAATGCGATGGCGGGGGAAACTGGAGTACCCGGAGAAAACCCGCCCAGCGCCGCTTTGTACACCACAAATCTCACATGCGGTCGCTTGGGATCAAACCCTGGTCATCTAGGTGAGAGGCGAGTGGTCTAACCACTCCGCTACGGCGCGGCCCAAATTTTTGGGTAATTACACACTATGTTTATAGTACGTGTAGAGAAAGTAAAATTCTTATGTGTTCCATTCACATCTCTACCTCTTTGTAACAAATTTTAAGTTTGCTTATTCTTGTCACTTCATGTTAATCAAGATAAACATTAGCAGAAATAGTTTTATTACTTAGTTCCTTATAAGTAGAAGGGAAATGAGGGGAGACACCAGGCTAAGCGACATTCAAATGTTTTAAAATGTGGTTGCTATGGTATTGAAATCCATTTTTTTATATGGCCAGGAGTTGATAAATTCCCGTATGACATAAGTTTAAGTACTTTAAAACTGAAATCTATAACAAGGAATATTTTGAGAAAAAAACTGTTAATGACAAATCTTGTGTGTTTTATGAACATCCTACATTTTTTGAGCAGTCAGTTTTTGTCTATCTCTTACCAGTTATGCAAAATGCATCCAAAATAAAGAGGTCTTTAGAGGCTATTCCCAGAAAATTCAAGATATACATTTCATTTGCTATGTGAACATCTTACATATAAGACATTTTAATCAAAATCTTTAGAACCAATTAGAGAAAACCCAAAATTTTCGATTTTTGTTTTTTTTGCATCTAAAGGTTATTTTGGGGGTGGGGAGCTTTTCTCGAAAATATCCGTGTCCTATCCTTGGAAGATACTGAACTTAAATTCTAAGTTTGGTATTTAACGGATTTTTTTGTTTTTGAACTATGCTGAACAGATACTTACACAGCTTCACGGACACACACTCACGGACGGTATGCTGGAATTTTGTCCCACAGGAGCTCTTTAACATTCCTGTAAATCTACGAAATGTGGTTGTTATTTATAACCACACTTAAAAACCATCGGTTTGGACCGGGTTAGAAAACACCTTAAGGTGATACACATGTGAAATTTGTAAAATCCATAGAAAGTAAGTAAGATATCCTGTTAACATTTATAGGAGTGATTGAATTTAATAATTATGATATTTTTGCCATGTGTTAAAATTTGACATTCATGGTCATTTAGGCCGCGCCATGGCCGAGTGTTTGGACCACTTGCCTCTCACCTAGACGACCCGGGTTCGATCCCAAGCGACCGCATATGAGATTTGTGGTGGACAAAGCGGCGCAGGGACGGGTTTTTTCCGGGTTCTCCGGTTTCCCCCGCCATCACATTCCACGGTGCTCCTTCTTCATTCCATTTGTCACCAAAGTCATCGTCTGCGGTGCCACAAGTAGTAAAAGCGGCCGTTGAACACAAATTACTTTTAAAAATTTTATGCTTCTATTTACTTCATGCTAATTGAGAAAAAAATAGAAGAAATAGTCTTATTACTCACTTCCTTGTAAGTAGAAACGAAATAAGGGAGTACCATAGGTTAAAGTTGCAGTCAAAAGATGGTTGCTATGTGACTGAAGTTCCTTTATTTGTATGGACAAAAGTTCACAAATTCCTGTATGAGAAATGTGTGTTTTTTAAAGCTGAAACCAAAAACAAGGGATATCTCAAAAATGATCAATTCCACGAAACAAATGTATATAACATAAAATATGGGTTTTAAGGTGCTCTACCTTTGTGTCCATCTCTTACGATTTAGCAGTTATGCGAAATTTTGTAAAATTCATCCAGAATAAGGTGGTCTTCAGAGGCTATTCGAAGAAAATTCAATATATGCATTTTATTTGTTAGGTAAATATCTTTAATATACGATAATTTAATCAAAATCGTTAGAGCTATTTTTTAGAAAATCAAAATTTTCGAAAAAAGTTCCATGTAAAGGGTAGTTTGGGTGGGGGATTTTTCTCAAAATCTTCATGTTGCATCCCTGGAAGATATTCAATTTAAATATCAAGTTTGATATTTTACCGATTTTTCGTTTTTGAGTTATCGTGTTCACGGACACACGGACACAAAAATCACACGTGGACGTTTTTCTGAAAATATTTTTTTTTTGGATACAGGGGACCCTAAAACATATATTTCCGGTCAAATCTCGGAATCCAATTTTTTGGTGGAGTGCAATACCTTTTCTATACACTATGTACATAGTTCGTGTAGAGAAAGTAAAAATGGTAATTTAACAAATATTGTGTTGCTGTCTAAATTAACTGTTCTAATAAAAATGACCCACGTGATGCATTTTTAAAATATTTACATAACAAAACCCAGTTTTTCAGTAAATGAACTTTGCAGAAAACCTCTCTTATATGATAGTTTTATATTAGTTTAAAAAAGTTATCACTTTTCATACAGTTGATTCATTGTCTTGTACTTCTCCTTTAGCCTATTTACTTTACTTCTGCCGTATACCTAGCTTTTCGTTTTAAAAGTTTGACCTCATCACACAAAACATGTTTTCCATTAACACTTCACCAAATAATTCCATGTTCATCATCTTTTATCGTGAACATTACTGTGATATTGAAAGTATTGCCACAGAGCATAAGAGGCTGTCAAACATTAAATCTTTTGGTATAGATCGTTAATTTAATTTTAAAAAATGTATGTGTTCCATATATATGACCTTCTCTAGCTGTTGCACACACAAACTTTCCTTACAAACGATTTTTCTTTTGTTTACGCCATATTTAGCAAGATAATCGTTACCAGAATTGGTCCTATTACTTGCCTCTTTGTAAGCAGAAGGGAAATAAGGGAATACACTAGGTTTCAGCAATAGTCAGATCTATTAAAAGCCGTTCCTTAAGTGAAAAAATAGAAACTCGGTTCTAGTTATTTGATAGGAATAAACAAAATATATACGTCTCCCGTTTGAGAAAAGTTTAAGGAGGTACCCTAAAACTGAAACTATTGTAAGGAATATCTCGAAGATGGTGAATTCCACGAAAAAAGATGTATATGACATAAATTGTGTGCTTTAACGAGAATTTTTGTGTAGGAAGTGTGTATAGATCTATTGCGGTTTACCAGTTATGCAAAGTCATCCAGAACGAAGAAGTCTTCAGAGGCTATTCCCAGAAAATAGAAGATATACATTTTATTTATATCTTTAATATACGGTATTTTAAAGCTGAAATAAATTCAGGGTTCATCTCGGAAATATCTGTAAAAAAATCTATATGGCATAAGTTCTACATTTTTTGTGCAGCAAATTATTGCTTTCTGTTTACCAGTTATGTAAAAGTCATTGAGAATGACTCTGTGGTTATAGCAATGAAATTTTGGATATGCGTTTTATTTGTCACGTAAATATCTTTAATACCTACATGACATTTTAACAAGTCATTAGAGTCATTTTTTATAAAATCGAAAACTTTGAAAATTTTCCATGTAAAGGATACCTTAGGGCGGGGGAATTTTTCTGAAAAAGGATTTCATATCCTTGGAAGATACTGCACTGGAATAGCAAGTTTGGTATTTAACGGACTTTAGTTTTAAAGTTATACTATTCACAGACGTACACACAAACACATATTTGCGGTAAAATATCAGTATTGAATCTTTGAATGGAATACAATACCTTATATGTAATACATACCTGCTAGAAAAATAAATATTTGATGTATTACATTCAAATGACTTTATCACGCATTTTAACAAATTATTCTTATAAAGGCTTAATCCTCATAAACGTTTACATAAATGCTTTTATTGCATATGAAATTATTAAGTTGGTTCGTCAATTGTGTGTGTGCGTGTGTGTGTGATGCTGGTACGTATCACTCTACTATTTGCCTCGGCTAAGCATTAGCTGGAGGTGTAAAGATTCTTCTTTGTTTATCTGACGGTGCAGCCTGGGATATAGGAAGCTATTGCTTAAGAAAAATTATAAGAGAATATTTTCAATTTTCAAACCATCAGTTTACTTACTCTTGAAGACACTAAATGGTACAGGTTTATTGGATTAAAACCTACTATACTTTCTGATATTAACGCCCAAAATCATGCATTATTGCGGTAGGCGCAACAAACGCCTCTTTTCGGACTGTGATTCCACAACAAATAAGCGTCTCGTAGAATAAGTACCCGTCATGCTTTGCAGAATATCAAATATCAATGGTACAGTATAAACAACATAAATTACATTTTCTATCTAATTATTAGCATATAAATACTTCATAATAATATATAATTAATTTACTGTTTTATGATATGTTCAATTTTCACTATATTTATGATTTATTGAAAGTAGCCTTTCATAATATTAATTACGTTTGCAGCTTCTTGTTTATGTATGTACTCAATTTCTGCACACCTCTGTCTATCAATTCATTCTTTAAATTTATTAATTTTTTTTCTTACTTATTTTTTTCTGTTCGCCTTTAATCTTGTGTCAGATATTTCCTTGTTCACACATAAGGCAGTTCGATAAGCTTTATAACATAATCAAACATTTTTATACCTGGCTGGTATGTTCTCTTAGCTTAACCAGAAGCTAGAAAAACGATCAACAGCTTCGTATTTGAGGAAGTAGACAAATTTAATACGGCGCTACTACAAATACATGTGCTTAGATTCAGAAACTGTTGAGAATTATTAATTTTGAAACAATCCGCAGCGTTGCAATGCAACCATTAAATATTCTCATAAAATTTAACTGCGTTGTCCATTGTGTGACCACCACACCCACCATACACGCACAGAAAAAAAATTGAGAGTCCACCATTGAAAAAAATATACGAAGCAGTTCAATTCATTATGTTTAAATACACATTAGACAACTTCAGATATTGGAAATTGTACCTGCAATGAAAATTTTACTCACTCTATCACGAAGGTATTGTATTTTGCCCATTAATTTTATACAGATATTTCACGAGAATACACGATTTGAGTTCCCCTGAGTCCAAAAAAGCATATTTCGAACAATGTCTGTGGGTTTATGTGTGTGTGTGAGAGAGAAACAGAGAGATAGAGAGACATAACTCAAAAACTGAAAAAACATTTCAGGATGCGACATGACGAGACAATTTTTAAAGCTTTTGCTTTTCTCAAAAATGGCTCTAATGATTTTGATTAAAATAACAAATATTAAAGATATTTGCATTACAAATAAAATACATATCTTTGAATTTTCTGGGAATAGCCTCTGAATGCATTTTCATTCTTGATGAATTTTGCATAATTTGTTTACCCTAAGAGATAGACAAAAATGTACAAATTAAAGATATAGATCTCCTTAAAACACGCAATTTATGTTGTATATATTTTATAGTAAGCAGTTTCAGAGGTATTCTTTGTTATTGCTTTTAATTTTAAACTACTTGAGCTTTTCTCAAACTTTTTCCTTTTCTTTTTTCTATCCTTTCGTCTCTATTTTGTTCTACTTTGGCCATACAAAGAGAATCACACTAACCCTAAGAGATCACTAAAATTTACTACATAAAACATGTAGATTTCCTTAAACTAACAATTTATTTTGTATACTTTTTTGTGAGTAAACAGTTTCCGAAATATTCTTTGTTATTGGTTTCTTTAAACTTTTCTCAAAATCATCTTTCGTTTAGTCTCTATTTTGTTTTACTTCTGGCCATACAAAGAAAATCTCACTTCAATTTCATTTGATTCTCACTTTAGTTAGTGCATTCCCCTATTTTTCTTCTGCTTAGCATGAAGCAAGAAACAAGACAATTATGCTAATATTTATCTTGGTTAGCATGATGTATATAAAATGATCGTATGCAAGTATATTTTATTTGTGGAACAAGTAGAGAGAGTCATGTGAATCGAACACATCAGATTTTTCATAAAATTAAGCTATTTATATAAAGTTCTATCTAAATTAATTTGAAGTAGATAAAAACTAAGCTCCCATTAGAATGATTTATAGAAACTATATAAAACAAGTGTTAATGGGTAGAAAAATTCTTGTGAATGTAGTGTATTAGATTATTTTAAGCTAGCTATTTACAGAAAGCGCTGGCAGGTTTCTCCATCCCCATTTCCTGTGCTTCGCTCCACTGAGTTCAGTATTATATTGAGAGACTTGCCAAGCCTGCCAGTCTGTATCGATGACACGTTGCTATTTTGCGATTAATCGAATGGAAGTCGAAGGAAGATGCTTCTCCGATGTGGAGCTCATTTCGCATCGCAAAATAACTTACAAGTAGCGATGGCTTTGTAATAGACTGCGCAGCCTCTGTGCCCTCCATTCGACTTTTTCTTATTCCTTTTCTCTAGTCTGCATCGAATCATTCTGAAAGAACTACGTTTGAAGCAGAAAATCTGATAGTATTTTACACTTGCGGCAACGTCATTGAGAAATATGCTTTAACCTTACCAATGAAGTGGATACCTTAGAAATGGTCTCAAAGCAGAAGTAATGTGTATATTTGTGAGGTAATCAAAAATGAATTTCTCACTCGTTTATTAAACTATAACTTTAAATGTCTATGACTCATAATTCGTTCGATAAACATAATTCTTACAGGAGGATGATACAGGAACAAATATGGTCTATGACTACATAATTTGAAGTTATGTAACTATTTTTACTTTCTCTATGCGTACTATGTACATAGTGCATAGAGAAGGTATTGTATTCCACCCATAAACTCGATACCGATATTTGACAGGAAATGTATGTTTTGAGGTCCTCTGAGTAAAACACATTTTTAGAAAAAGCTCCATTGCACGCGCACTTGGACAGAATAGCTCAAAACTAAAATAACGTTAAATACCAAACTTGGTACTTAATTTTATTATCTTCCAAGGATGCGACATGATGATTTACAAGAAAATTTCCCAACCCCAAACATCCTTTACATGGAAAACATTTTTGAATATTCTGCTTTTCTCTGCTTTAAATGCCGTATATTAAAGTTATCTACATCACAAATAAAATGTATGCCTAAACTTTTCTGGGAATAGCTTCATTCTGGATGAATTATATTGGATTTTGCGTAACTGGTAAACCACAAGATATACATAAAAACTTACTAAACAATAAATGTACATCTCGGTTAAACAGACGGTTTATGCCATATACATTTTTGCTGCTGATTTGACCGTTTTCGAGATATTCCTTGCTATTGGTTTCGATTTTAAACTATGCATGTTCTTAAACAGGTCCCTTTCTTTTCATATCCCTTTTATTTTTTTGGAAATGCTAAGCGTACAGAACTTCAATTGCTCACATATCGATGGGTTTTTAAGAGACTTTCCTATCGCTTTAGCCTGTATATTCCCTTTTTTTCTGCTTATAAGGAACCAAGTAGCAAGACCCAATTGTGTTAAAGTTTATCTCGTATAGCATGATGTACATAAAAGAATATTCTTTTGTGGGAATAGTTTGTTTACAGCTGTAGAGCAACTCATGTGAATGCAACACATCAGATTTGTAATTTTTATGCTCTATTAATAAACATAATGAAATAAAGTCTTATGCAGTAATCATTTACCATCTAAAATAGTTATTTTATATTTGGAATGTTCGAAAATAGCTACACATTGGGGTTTTGAAGTTGAAATTTGCCTTTTCTGAAATGATACCTCTTGTCACTAGAAGAATAATAGTAACCGACATACTAACAACATTTAGCCGTAGTAAAATCTCAATTATTAGCGAGCTTGGTCGTTAATCTAGTAGTGCTGGGTCTATACCCTGTACAAGCTGTTTAAAATATGTTTTTATTTCGATATCGATATATTACTCTAAATACATACTTTGGGGTAACTTGAATCTAAAAGAAGCTCTTTTAGAAAAAGGTTAGTGTGTCTGACATATGTCTCTGTTTCTGTTCAGTCCACTGTCATAAAGAATCACACTATTGTTCAAAACTTGTGAAGAGTTGCGTTGGCTTGCAATTACTCAATTTGTTGATATATGGTAGAAGGTTACAGAGAAATTAATTATATACATTAGTTGATTAGGATCATCACCGGGATGGTATTACATATTTCAGCATGCTATTTCAAAGTGTAAACGTTTCTCCTCCGGAGGGACACACATACATGAAATGATCAAAGCTCTGTAGTGATGATAACATTGATTATGACACTCGTAAAATTCAAACTTAATCAACATTTTCCGAATTCTTCTGATAATTAAAATAAATATCTGTTTTTTTTATTTACTGCTCTACAAGCAATTCGTATTAAACATATTTTCCTATCTACTTTTTTTGAACTGAGATATACTTTTCTTGCATATTTAATGAGTTCCTTTAGGTATAAAAAGAATGCATAAGGTTAAACGAAAGTCAATTTTTACTTTCTGTAGCGTATAAGTACAACATAAGTAGAAGGTAGGGAAGGCATTGTATTCCACTCAAAAATTGATACCGTGATTTCACGGATGTGCATGTTAGAGACACTCTGAATCCAAAAAAAAAACAATTTTCAGAGAAAGGTCAGTATATATGTGTGTGTGAGTGGCTGTCCGTCTATCTGTGTATGTAGCTTGAACAGCATCACTCAAAAACGAAAATACAAAGTGAATAGCAAACTTCATATTTAAGTTAAGTAACTGCCAAGATTTTCAAGGAAATCCTCCCACTCATCTATCTTTTACTTGGAAAAATGTTCAAAATGTTGACTTCCTCAGTTGTTCTAAATTTGTTTTATTAAATACAGTATATTAAAGATATTTACATGAGAAATAGTATTTAAATCTTGAATTTCATGGAATAGCCTCTAAAGTTAAGTTTAATGACTTTTGCATAACTGGTAAATTATAATAGATACACAAAAACGTACTACACAAAAAGCAAGATCTCGCCAAAGCACACAGTTTATGTCTCTTATATTACTTTCTCTATACGTACTATGTACATAGTGTATAGATAAGGTATTGCATTGTACCCAAAAATTCGATATCGAGATTTCACCGGAAATACATGTTTTGAGACCACCTGAATCCAAAACAAGCATTTTTAGAAAAATGTACCTGTATGTCTGTGTGTGTCTGTGGGCAGCATAGCTCAAAAACGAAAAGACTGTTAAATACCAAACTTGGTATTTAAGTTCCATATCTTCCAAGAATGTCACACGAAACTTTTCAAGAAAACCCCCAACCCCAACTACCCTTAGCATGGAATAATGTTCGGAAATTTTGATTTTTTATAAAATGGCTCTAAAGATTTTGATTAAAATATCATATATTAAAGATATATACTTCACAAATAATATGTATTTCTTGAATTTTCTGAGAATAGCCTCTGAAGACCACTTTATTCTGGATAAATTTTACGGAATTTTGTGTAACTGGTAAACCGTAAGAGATAAACAAAAACTTACCACACAAAAAATGTAGAGCACATTAAAACACCCAATTTATATTATACACATTTTTTTCGTGGAGTTGATCGTTTTTGAGATACTCCTTGTTTTTGGTTTCAGCTTTAAAACTTATAATTTTCTCATATAGAAATTTAACAATTGATGTCCATACAAACAAAGGAACTTCAGTCACATAGCAACCATCTTTTGCTATCACTTTAAACTATGTTACCCCCTTATTTCGCTTCTACTTACAGGGAAGCAAGTAATAAGACTATTTCTGTTAATTTTTTCTCACTTAGCATGAAGAAAATAGAAGCATAAACTTTTGAACAAAAATTTGTTGCAGAGATATAGAGAAAGTCATGTGAATGGATTACATCAGATTTTTTAAACCGTTTCCTTGATATTCGTTACTATTAGTTTCATTTCTGAAATACTTATACTTTTATTAAACAGGAAATTATCTGTATTTGTTTTGTTTTTCTTTGAGACATTTCAAAGAAGCGAATTTCAATAACAAAGGCAAAGCTACAGCTTTTAAACATCTAAATATCATTTTAGCACAGTGTTTTCCGTTATTCCCTTTATCCTTACATATAAGGAACTAGGTTTATTTCGATTGGCATAGAATAGAAGTAAGAATCATTTTTGTAAAAACGTTGTTTATAATACAGATAAAGAAAGTCATGGGATTTAACATGACACAATTTTTTAAAAATTGGATCGCTATGTTAATTCACACTGAATTAGATATTTCAAGCTTATTCCCAGAAGTTTCAGATTAATATTTTAATTTATTACGAAAAATATATGGTATTTTAATCAAAATCGTTGGAGTCATTTTTAAAAAAATCAAAATAATCGAAAAATGTTCCAGTAAAGGGGTGGGAAATTTTCTTGAAAATCTGAGTGTCGTATCCTTGAAAGATGCTGAACTTAATTTTAACATTTTTGTATTTAAACGACTTCTTTTTGAGTTATGTTGTTTACAGACACACACGCGCGCGCACACTCATATCGTTTTCCAAAAAATGTTTGTTCTGAATTATTGAGATCTCAAAACGGGTAGCTTTTGAGAAATCGCAGTATCAAATTGTTGGGTGGAATGCCCACTATGTATTCGAGAAAGAGGAAGAGAAAATAGAGAGAGAGAGGGGGGGGGAGACTAAAGTGCCTATATAATGAGCCATGTGGTGTTGCTAGGGATTTATAAAGTATTGGCCATATCAGTAGTTAAACTACTAACCTCGGCGAACCGGGTTCGTTCCCAGGCGACCGCATGTGGGCGGCGCAGGGCGGGTTTTTTCCGGTTCTCCGGTTTCCCCCGCCATCGCATATCGCCGGTGTTCCATTTGCATTCCATGTATCAATAGTGTCATGTCATGAGGTGCCATATGTAGCAAATGAGGAGTTAAACACTATAAATTTTTTGATATATTCTTTTCACATAATTTCTCTAGGTCTATGGTTGTTAAAAAGCTTATTCTTCTATCTAATTCATGATAATCGAGATGAACACTACCACAAATGATCTAATTACTTGCTTTCTTATAAGTAGAATAGGAATAAAAGAATACACTAGGTTAAAGTGATAGTCAGATCTTTTATAAGCTGATTGCCATGTGATTGAAATCCGTTTCTTTGCATTGCCATGAGCCGACAAATTTCCGTATAAGAAAAGTTCAAGTATTTTAAAACTGAAACCAACAATAAGGAATATCTAAACAATTATCAGTTCTACGAAGAAAATGTACATTACATATTTTTCTGAATGACTTTTGTATGACTTAAAAATCCTAAGAGATAGATAGAAGTTTGGCTACACAGAAATGTATATCTCGTTAAAACAAATTGTTTGTGTCATATACAATTTATTTTGTAGAACCAACCATTTTCCAGTGATTCTCAGTAATCGGTTTTAATTTTAAATGTTCTCAAACGATAAGTCCTCCTCCCTTACATATTGCCCTTGTTTTAGTCCTGGTCTCTTATAAGAAACTAAGTTATAAAACCATTTCTGCTAATCTTTATCTTAATAAACATGATGTATATAGAAGAATATTCTTTTATAAGAATAGTTTGTTTGCAGAACTGATAGAGAAAGTAATGTGAACGGAACACTTATGTTTTTCAGACAACTCACAAGAGTAATATAGTAGATAATGTATAGCTTTATACTGGTCAGATTTGTTTTAATTCTACTATTGTACACAGCAGTAAAATTCGCTTCAGTTTTAATTCATAAAATGTATGAGATTGCTTCTGCGTGTGTTAAGGGCTCCTGAAGATTTTTCTTTGTTTCCTTTGTTGATTGTTCTTTACATTCGTCGTGTAGGATGTAGCCAGTGTATATACCTGTGCTGCTATAAGCTCTTGTGATTTCAGTTGATCCTATAAGTTCCTGCAAAAGCGATAGCCACAAAGGAGTCCTGTAATCCTAGCTTTAGGATTACTACTTCAACGCCACGTTATTTATACCATTGTCCTCTAATCAGTACGCTATACAATTTATGGCTTCCCGCTTATGTTCAACTCCTGCTCTTTTGTTCACCGTTTTGGGTTCGCACCATTCTTGATGTAAGCTCTAGAATATTCTTCAAATCTTTATTTCCGTTAAGGCTGTACAATATACGGGAATTTGCGGCGAAACCGTGTTAAGACTTTATAAGAACAAAATCTCTGTTCCTTCTCCCTTTAGAATATTATGCCATATTTTTACACCATACATATTGACTGGCTAGTAATAATATATTTATTTTCTATGTATACTGTCGTGTTAAAATGTGTGCCATCTTCGTGTTAAAAAAGCTGCAGTATTCAACGGTGCTATTTCAAGTTAAATAATAAAACGAGGGATCTCAATGGCCTGGAGAAAGTTTTGGCTATTATGATTCATTCTAATGAACAAGTCGCAACAGCTAAAAATCAAATAAGAGATTCTAGACAACTGCATTCTCCCAGTATTAATATATATAGCACAAACTGGACAACAATCCAGCAACAAAGAGCAACATGAAGATAAAGGTATTACAGATATCATTAGAAACCGGATAAGAAACACCGAAGTTAGGAGGAAATAAGTAAAAGACACAGCAACCGCAGCGCAAGAAATGAAATGGAAATGGGCAGGCTACATTGTAAGACTCGACAGCAATCGTTGGACAAACATAGCAATAGTGTGGGACCCAGGAGAAGGAGATTGGTGACCTGGTAGACAAGAGAATAAGATGAGCGAACGAAATGAACAGCAACACTGGCAACATCTGGATCAGGAAGGCGAGGAACTGGGACGCCTGGAATGTATACAAGAATAGACACTTAGTCCGACCACGGGCCAAGGAAAAAGAGACATACAGGAATAGGAGAGTGAGAACAAGTGTTAAAGTGCAAAAGTATATGTAAATGTCTAGGTTAAGACAAGTGAACTAAGACACAAAGGCAGATGAATTCTACAGTCATAGATCAAGTGTGGCAGGACTATTCAGGCTATACTCCTCTTGGAGAGGTCCTTTCCCCATTTTTTTAAAACTATTTCCGAACTAATTTCCCTATTGGTTGAATTACCTTTCCATTTTTATTATACCACTAAAAACTAAATATACAATTGTTTTTTTTAGTTTTTAGTACTTACTGAGGTCTTTGTTGCCCCTCATATATTGGAGTTAAAAGGCTTATTTATGTATTTATTTCAAGCTAAACCCGCTAATGGAGAACCAGACTAGAGTGACCTTCGTTTTGCCCCTCACAATGAGCGCGACGCGCTCACTGTCTCCGGTGATAGACGTGCAAAGTGAAGGTCACTCTCGCCTGTACTCCACTGGCAGCGTTTTTACTTAAAATAGCCCCGTTGTGTTCTGCAACCCTTTTAATGAACCAAGGGATATCTGCACACGTCAAATATGGAGCAGTTGGGCCACCTGATATTCACGGCAGAAAGTAATAATAGATGTGACCGCCATTTTCCAACAGGCATCCAGATTCTCTCCGACCTTTGCATTTTATCAAACCTCTGTCATACGGAATTCATTTGTTCTTGTAACTCTCAATTTCTAGTTAACTTTCTAACATATGTTCGGGATCCGTCAAATAATCATTCAGCGTGCGTATACATGTTCTCTAAAATGTAATTTTTCTAAAGCATTCCTAACCTACTTAATTTGTGTACTCATGGAATAGTCGCATATGAAACTGACTGCATAGGAAATAAAAACAATGAAAAAGAACTGTAAACGGAATATCACGTGCAGTATTTACAAAAGTTATAACTGATGTTGCCAACACGAGATAAGCCGAAACCAACAATAATTTGCTTTAAACATTAACATTTTTTGACAAGTTCCGAGTACCACAGAAGTAGTACTATGTAACATCGATTTATAACTTGCATTCCTGTCACAAACTAATAATTTGCTTTCAGTGAATGGTTTCTAATATGTTCTAATATGTTGCATTTAAGTTTACTTTGACAGTACTTCCCTCATTAGAGAGTTGCTAAAAGAAAAACAACAATATAGACAATATTTATCTTTCACTATAACATAAAAATAATAATCGAACAGATACAGAACCATTATAAATAAATAATAACAATTACAAGAATAAAAAAATGACATTGGTAGTTCAAAATGAAATCTGATGTTTTATATTCACATGACTTTTTCTAACCATTCTGCAAACAAGTTATTCTTACAAAACATAATTATTTTATTTATATCATACTAATCGAGATAAACTTTACAGAAATGTCTTTAATACGTGTTTCCTTGGGGAAATAAGGAAATGCGCTAGGCTAAAGCAATAGTGAAATTGCAAGTCCATTTTCTTTGCTTGCCAGAAGTAAATCAAAAGAGAGATCAAATGAACAAGAACTTCTTGTTTAAGAAACTTTTAAGTAGTTTAAAATTGAAAGCAATAATAAAGAATATCTCGAAAACAGCTAACTCTAAAAAAGGAACCTTAGACATAAATTAACGAGGTTTGTGTTTTTGAGTAGTAAGTTTTTGTCTGTTTCTTAAAGGCTTGCAAAACTCATCTACAATGAGGAGACCTTCAGAATTTCTTTCCAGAAAATTCAAGATACACGTTTTATTTTTCAAGTAAATATCTTTAATTATCGGCATTTTAATCTAAATGTCTACAGCCATTTTTGAGAAAATACAATGTTTTGAATATTTTTTCATGTAAAAGGTAGTTTGGAGTGGGGGGATCTTCTTGAAAATCTTCGTCTCGAATTCTTGTGAAATACAAAGCTTAAATACCAAATTTTGTATTTAACAGAGTATTTGTTTTTAGGTCAAGTGGTTTACACACATATACAAACGGACCTTATTCTATTTTTTTTTTTCATTTAGCGAACTTCAAAACATATATTTTCGGTGAAATAATCTCGACATCGAAATTTTGTGGGGTGTAGAATACCTTCTCTATCCACTTTATGGATAGTTCGTGTAAAGAAAGTATTAAACGATAAGTAGTATATAATAGCCCTGAATTAGAGTATTACTAGGGGTGTTCTATATGTCCTTAGAAAATCTAAGAAATTACACCCGCAGCATCGAAAAAGGTTTGTATTTAGTAATCGTCGGCTCTTACTAGATGATAGTTAATGTTTCAGCTATATCCATGATATGGTTCCGTTGCCATGGGCAATTTAATTAACAATCTTGTGATTACATAGAAAAATGTGAAAAAAGGAGTTTCTTGAGGTGATTAAACGCTTCTATTTTACATACTTAACGCCAAAAGGGATAAAATCCGAGTTGAATGAAGTTCATGACATATCTGCTCTATGCGTTTCCAACAATTTACAATTGGATAAATGAATTTAAACGTGGTTTTACATCCACAAATGATGAACATCGTTCCACAGGTCCAATTCAAGTGACTTCCTCCTAAACGATTGACAAAATCCAGAACATGGTTTCCAGTGATCAACAAATCACAGTTTGGGAAATAGTAGAGACAACAGGCATATGACAAAGTACATCGTTCTGAATTTTATACCAAAATCAGATCTGAAAAAGGTAATGGGGAAAATATGTACCACATTTGCTCTCAATGAAGAATAAACACAATCATTTGATCGATTCGGAAGCTGGTTGGGTACTTTTCCATCGCAATCCTGAAAAGTTTCTGCATCGATACATAACTGTGAATGAAATGTGGAATCACCTACTACACTACAGAGACAAACGTACAGTCGCAACAGTGGGTTTTTAAATCTGAAGCTGCTCTCTTCGGAGCAAAGGTAAAGGTGGTGAAATCTGACAAGATGATATGCTTCGGTTTTTTGGGATGCACGTGGAATCATCTCCCGAAGAAATAGTGAGTTTTATGCATCATTATTGCACCAGTTGAATGGAGAAATCAAGAAACAATCCTCATCAGGCAAAGAAACAAAAATTCTCTTCCATCAAGACAATGCGCAGTTTCGATGGCAAAAATTATAAAATTAAGGTTCGAGTTACTACAACATCCATCGTAAACACTATTTGGCCCCCCGTGATATTTTTTTTTATTTCCAAACTTTGGCTAGGTGGAAAACGATTCACACGTAAAGAAGAGGTCTCTCGCTAACAGATACCTATTTTGAGGCCCTTTCGAAATCCTACTCCTTGGAAGTCTTAGAGCAATTGGAGAAATGTTGGAAAAATTTATCGAGCTAAAAGGAGACTTATAAAATAATTTGTTTTTCTATCTTTTTCTTATTGTACGCCCCTTGTAAATATGAATTTTATTCTAGAAACAGGTTCTCAGGAATGCCATTGAGCGTTTAAGAGCTGCAACGAAATATATAACTTTTGTACTCTCAAAGTGAGCAAGAATTATTGGTAAACTTCCTCTTCTTCATGCCATCGACTTTTGGTTCGTAGATTTTTCCTTGGAAACGGGCCGGCCGTTGGATCGACCATCGAGCCATGTGTTTCAGTTAATTTGAAAGCGATGATGTCTATGCTTTCAGCAGCACTGCAGGACAGCTTGAAATCTCTTTTACACTTGCACCTCTGTTACAAGCTAATAGTTTGCTTTTAATGATTACAAGTATTGCATACACATACCGACCTTTCACAACAGCTTTCTAACACGTTTCTATTATGCTTTAGTATCACTGGAGTCTCACTCTTTATTTTCAACTTGAATCTCTGTTACAAACCATTGCACTGAATGAAAATAGAATTGAAAACTAAGCGATGGAAGGGAATGCATAATATCCGGATAAACTAGCCAGTCCCGATTTTTCCCCTGAGAGTTCTAGTTAGAAACGCGGAATCAAATCGAGATCCGTGTGGCACTAAACATCAACTGAACGAAAGAAGTAGATACGAAATATTTCTAATGTGTGAGTTCTTGTATTACATTGTTCATAATAATGAATCAATCAGAATAAATACCAGCTATTTCTAGTTAAAACCAGTAGTGAAGAACGGGCAGTATAAAGAGGGGTAAAATGAAGGTCGCTCTCGCCAGTTCTCTACTGGTGGGGTTTAGCTTGAAATACTACCGTTGAGTTCTGCAACTTCTTTAACGCATGAAGGAATATCTGCACACGTCTGGGCCACATGATATTTCGTATTGTTAGAAAAACTAGTGATGAAAAGAGTTGTGTGAGAGAATAGTTTAACAAGGCTTAGCATTGGGATTAGTCACAGACAGGAGACTTCCAACCACTCGAGCACAACTCTCAGGTTGACCATTGTAACTTTCGTGTTCTCCGGGAGGAAGGGATAAGGGTAAGAATAAAACGCGACCGGAAAATCCGGAATACAAAGTTCGCTGGCAAATACGGGACACTTAACGATTCCAGAATCACATCATATCTAACGACAGTGCGAGCCTGCTATGTCATCTTCAACCCAGTGTTCCCCGGAAAAGAACTAAGAAACAGACCAACAACCAACCAAGTGACATAGAGAAATCTTTACATACCGCAAAGTTCACGATCTCTTTGGATTTCAGCAATCGTCACTTGATCCTATAATTCTGAAACATGAATGAATAATCGATAAGTCCCTCAGAGGCTAGACCTCATCTGGCGATGGTTAGTTCGATGTGACTTCTACGGGAGCTAGTCCGCATAAGTGGTGCTTTTATTTCCGTTATTACTTCCGCAGTTGCATTATTTTTCACTCTCTTCTGTGCCGTATCTTGTTGACCTCTTTAATTATTGGGTACCTGAGGTTCACGACAAAACTCTATTAAGGTATAAGAAATTACATATATAAAATTTATAATTTTATTTTCAGTGACACTTATTTCACAATTGACAGAACTACAGACACTATTCCATTACATAATCAGTCACTCATGACAAATTACAGCATATCCAAGAACACTACAGCTTAATAATGTAGTGACAATTTATTTGGTCTAGAGGATCACGAAACTCAGGTGCTATAATGAACAGAAGGCATGTATTAAGGACTAATCTACCTACAGGGAAACCCTTACGCGAAACACTTATTTGAACAGATTCCGCGTAAGGAAAAGTGAAGGTTTTCAGAATACAAGATAACATATTTTAACTCTATAAACTTCAACAATTTAACCATAAATAAGTGTATTAACTATTAATAAACCAGCAATTTAGCAATTATAAAATCTAAAACAAATGACTCAAGCGTAACCCCAAGACATTTCCCTTAAACGGTATAACCCTGAGATCTGAATGTATATTTTCCCCTCTACAATAACTGGATTACTCATCACTTATACCAAGCCTTCGCTCCTCTTAGAAAATTATCCATAACCAATAAATATTATACTTCAACATTGATTCCACTCATAGAATAAATTTGGAAACCTGTCATTAAGCGACCGCATTAAAAACATATACCCTATGAAAAGCAGCAGTCTGAAAGGTCAATTAAGGTGAAACAATAAACGCGTTTTACATGACTTACTTACCGGGACTTAGCCTGACTGACTGAACTGAGCTCACTTGCCCGACCAAAACCAGACTAATCTCGGCCGTTGAAGCTAAGCACCTAATATTATAGCCAGAAACAAAGTTGAACGGAAATGGTACACTTCTTTCCGATCTGCACTGCATGATCTTGTTTGGGCCTCTTCACTTCTCACACTTCCTCCGTTCCACTACTAGGTGAATGTACTCTACTTCCTGGCTTCTTCGACTGTCTCTTCAGCTACTGCGGTGGCGTGCAGTCCTGGTCCAATGTGTTCCTACGCTTTCTTGAAGGTCTCGTCATATATTGCTCTGGGTCTGCCTTGTCATCTCTTGTTGATAAAGGGGGTTTACATTGTAAAACTGTATGCCCATCTGTTGCACTCAGCCTCGTCATGTGGTCTCCCCACCTCCATTTCAAATTGGTAACTCGTTGGGATGCATCTTCTAGTTTTGTTGTTTCCCTTTACTTAGTGTTAGATATCTAGTTTTTGAACTATGCTCCTAATTTCCATTCTTCATCCAAAATTAACACCTATATAATAATGGTGGGAAGATGCAGAAATCTTGTTTTCTTATTTTGTTGTTATTTTTTTTTAATTTTATTTTTAGGTCGAGTTTCTTGTCCAGTTGAACGAGCTTAGAGCCCTAAGTTATATCTATGCTATTGTTATTCTGCGTTTTAGTTCTTCGTCCATATTTTTCTGCATTCCTACAGTTATCTATGGAGATGAAATGAATGAAAAGAATAAATGCAGATAGAAAATAATAGACGGAAATTCGTGGTAGAAGAGCAACCGCAAAAAAAAAAAAAAAAAAAAAAAATACACCAGAAAAATACTCAAGTTTAAAGTGACTGGTACGATGGAATTCGAACCTGACACCTTCCTAATGTAAACCTCACACTTAGCACGGAGCTATCCCACTCGCTCTTAAAGTGGCGCAAGTGATTTTCTTTTCCTTCGCTTCTGTATGTTATTAGATTTCTAGGTACATTAGCAAATTGCTAGCAGATCAATCAAGCTGCACTATAGACCTAAAGAGTTCAGAAAGGAAAAAAATGCGTACAAGTGTTCTTTTGTTGAACAGCTGCCTTTTAAGAACACACCGTTCTTACATCACTGCCTAATCACTACCTCAGCGCATAGTAAAATAGCGGTTGGTTGATTACTTAGGGTAAAAACCACGTATGTGATGGATGTGTACCATATAATTATATTTTATCTTTATAAATTCAATGAAGCAATTCTTCATTTTAATGCCAGATGCTCCGAAACGAAAAGAGTTCGTCACTGCAGATAAAGCGTAAAATTAAATAAAATGAAGTTTTATTTATTGACGCTCTTTAACTTCTAAGGTTCTCAGCCTTGCATTCTATAATTGTCCTGTAAGACCGCTTAATTTACTCCTTTACGTGTTGTAAATTTACTGTAAGAGACCACCGGCTTGGCCTCTATTCCAAAGAAGCCATGTTAAGGATTTTTACACCGAAAAAACCGAGTTTGAACCATGGGAACCCTAGCGAATGTTTCTCCTAGACAACGGAGGATAACGTATGCAGTATGTGATAGAAGTTGCATTCATCAAGAGTTTTTTTTTTTATTATTTTTTAACCTGGATAGTCATATCGGACGAAGAATGAAAGTGATGAAATCATGCTGAAATGATCTTAGGTTCATGGAGCTTAAAGTTACCCGACAATCGTCTTTTCTGGGTCAGGGAAGACTCCGAAAAAAAATCTTATCCGAGTAACACCCTAAGCGAGATTCGAACTCACGACCTGTTGAATGTAACATAGACACGCTACCCTCACGTTACTCTGGCGGGCAAGAGTTGATTATCAATAGAATTGCATCAACTGTTATGTTATGCAGTCCAGTCCTTCCCAACTTACTGTCCGGTGTTGCCAACCCTGATGGAGCGAAAGAAGTAGACGCAAACCGGAAAAAGGAGAAAAAAATCTGTGTTCCATTCACATGACTTTCTCTACATCTCCCTAACAAATTATTGTTGAAAAGTTTATTCTTATATCTGCATCGTGCTAATTGAGACACGCATCAGCAGAAGTGGTCTTGTCACTTGCTTCATTGTACATAAAAGGGAAAGAAGGGGTGCACTAGGCTTAAGTGATAGTCAAGCACTTTAAAGTCGCTTGCTATATGCTTGAAATCTATTCCTTTGTAGGAGTTGAAACATTTCCGTATGTGAAAAGTTTAAGAATAGGGAGGGGCATATGTAGGTATACAGTTGTATAATTTGATATTTTTGATGAAAGTTTTCAGTTTGCTGTTTCTCTATCCTTTTGTCTTTTGATTGTTCATTATTTCGGTCTTTTGTATCACGATGACTGAAAATTTAACTAAAGCAACGAAAATATGGAATTTGGGAGCATTGAGAACGAGTTCGAGAGAAATGGTGTGCAGAATTTGACACCTCCTTCAACCATGATTAAAATTACCCGGATGTGCGACAAATTCCATCAGACAGGGTCTGTTGATAATGAGCCAAAAAAGTTGTCGACTAATTTCCGTTATAACACTTCAAAATGGGATGTTAGTTACTCCTCAGACGTTGTACAAATTCCACAAAAATCAAAGAGAAAAGCCGCCATGGAACTGAACATCTTCGGCCGATCTGTGAGTCGTATGTTGTCACGCCTAAAATTGTAAGTGTTTCGACAAAGATTGAAAGTGTACACATACTGTGAAACAGGGAACACAGAATGTCTCAGAAATAGTCAGTTCCACGAAAAAGGTGTAAATGATATAAATTTGTGTATAGTAAGTCTGTCTCTTACCGTTTACAGTTATGTAAAATTCAGTAATATTCTCATTCAGGATATACATTTTCTTTATCATGTAAATATCCATAATATATGAACTTTAATCAAAATTGCTAGATCCATTTTTGAGAAATTCAAAACTTTTAAATTTTTTTTCCATATAAAGAGTGGGATATTTTCCTCAAAATCTTCGTGATACATCCTTGGAAGATGATAAATACCAAGTGTGGTATTACAGGAACTTTTCGTTTTTGATTTGACGTGTTCGCAGATACCTACAGATTCACACGGACGCAAACACGCACAAAGACCTTTTTCTATTTTTGGCGGGGGTATACAGGGGCCCCTAAAACGTTTAATTCCGTCGAAATCTCAAATTTTTGGGTGGAATGCAATACTTTCTCTATAAACTATATGCGTGATACGCGTAGAGAAAGTAAAAAGAGGCATTTTCGAATAGCATAGCCACAGGTGCGAAACATGGGTTTTCCTCCTTCGGGGAAGGTCTCCTACCCTTTCCGCCGACATCTTCTTCTTCTTATTATTATCATTATATTATTATTATTATTATTATTATTATTATTATTATTATTATTATTATTATTATTATTATTTCAAAATCTTCTCGGGCTTCTAGCCAGGTAAAAACTTGGCTTGACACCAACGTTTCGAAGAAGTGCATCTTCCTCGTCTTCAGGGTGAACTGATGGTTTGAGCTTGCGGAGACTGGTATTTATAAGAGCTGGGATGAAGCTAACATCTGATTGGTTCGCGTGATACCAGGCCATAATATCACGCGAACCAATCAGCTCTTATAAATACCAATCTCCGCAAGCTCAAACCATCAGTTCACCCTGAAGACGAGGAAGATGCACTTCTTCGAAACGTTGGTGTCAAACCAAGTTTTTACCTGGCTAGAAGCCCGAGAAGATTTTGAATTAATACGTCGCCAGGAAAGCTTCAGTTCTTATTTTATTATTATTATTATTATTATTGAACTCAACTGCATTGTTGATTTAGTGGTATTAGAGTTCTGCATTCTTACTTCTGAATTAATTCTCACTGAATAATTCACAATCAACTAGCTAGTTTGGCACGCGCCTATGTACTTCAATTAACATGTTTATTTTTCTTTCTTTTTTTTCAGAATCTCAAATCTAAATGAATACACCTGAGCTTTTGAGCTTTACTATGTACCTTACTAATACCTGACGTCGGTTTGAGATACTATAGGCTTCCGATCTATCAAAGTATTAATCGTTTTCATTTACCAGTTCCAGTATTATACAAAGTTATAAATCAGAGACTACTTGTACTATTTCAGAAGCGATTGTAAGTGGTCATCAATTTATATAAACAATTTTAATATCTTTTGGAAAATTAATAAATAAAATGCAATTTTTGCCGTAGTGAATTCTTAAAAGAAAAAATCTTGGAAGTGTGTGCATTGTGCCTTGAGCATGTTGTGATGTAATGAAATAAAGAGGGTTTACGTGCTCTTAGTCTATATTCGTTCATTTGCAGAAACTATAACCTGAAGATGAATGGGCGAGATAGTGCCGCGGTAACATGTGCGATTCGCATTTGGGAGTTCGCGGTTTCGTTGACTGCTGGGTTTCTTGTGGTTCGCCCTTGTCACTTAGCCGAATGCTAAGAGTGCTTAGTCTCCAACTTCCTTTCCACCATTTTCCTTTCATGTCGTTTCCTTTTCATATCTGGGCTCGTGGCTCTGCTGGCAGATTGAGCCGATGCATGCACTTTGTAAATGCCGTTTTCGGGTTGGGGTGGCCCTTGGTCGTTGTTCTCGCGATAGCGGGGATCACCCGAAATCCGTGAGTTGGCAGCTGCGTTGAACTTCTGGCGCCGTGATGAACTATCAGGCAAACTGTTAGGGACTTTCGTTTTGTTGCCTTCTGCACCTGCCCTGTGGCCACTTGTGGTTCCCTCCTTTAATTCCTTCCTCCCTGGACCTGTTAGCGTGCACTAGATCTTTCTATCTCGCAGTGCGTGAGATGTCCTCGCTTTGTCTAACCTTTACCCAAAATTGCATTTTATCTCACTGTTTGGCTACGTGCTTTGCCACATAATCATACGTGAGGGCCACATATCCATTTAATGGCGATGAAAATTTCAGTTTGCGTACTGGTAGTAATTTAAGAGAAAAGGAAATTCTGGCATCGACAGATAACTGCTACCATTGAAAATCCAGTGAATCTGCACACTACTAGTGGTTCAAAAGCGAGCAGGATTTCTGTTTAAAGCGCTTCAGTGCAGGTAACATAATTGCGGCGACGTTCCAATTTACAACAGGGTCAAATATTTATGAGCCAGAGGTGCATATACTGCTTTAATGTTTCATATGGAATGCCACAAACAATCAGTAGCTGTACGGAATGGTATCCCTTTTCATTATGAATCAGATTTTGTGTGCTTTCCAGCCTTTAGTCCATTTTTTGTCTCTGGGCTGTTTAGTTTCTGGCTTTCGGGAAAGCTTTGAATTCCATTTAAAAACTCAGTAATGAGATTTAATCGGAAATGCATGGGCTAAAACTCCCTGAATTAAAATAAAATTACAAAAATGTTGTGTATTTGTGAATAGTATAACTAAAAACTGAAAGTCCGTTGAATCACAAATTTAAGTATATGTGTATTTCAACAAAATCTTTCTAATGAGACTTTTCAAAGGTTCATTTTCTCAAAAATGACACCAAAGATATGGATTAAAATACTTTACATTAATGATACTTGCATGACAAATAAAATGTACCGACAGCTAATTTATGTTTGGGAGCATCTCTCAGTTTTTAACGTCTTGCGGGGTATCGTAAGGAGTGAGGCATTACTGCCGACTAATACTCCGTTGAGGGTTGCAATATGCTGCTAGAGGCGTAACGCTGTAACGAGGACAAGGAAATGTGGAGGAGAAGTGTAGATGCACCTGGTCTGGAGGAAAGCCGAGTTTTCCGTTTCTTTAGATTCATCGCCAAATTTTTATGCCTATACTAGAAATGTTGTAAATGTTGCTTGAAGCAAGTAGTCTTCGTTGGGCTAAATGACTGTGTATTCCTGTTTAATTACATATTTGTAAAGTTGCACAGTTTCTGAAATTTGTCAGAACTGCGTTACTAGCTTTCCATGGACCATAATTTAGCGACGTGTGAAACAAGCAACAGTTGTAGCTTAATGAGTAATTATTTAGTGAACCATCAGAAGTAGTAGTCCGAGCTATTACTATGTCTTACCTATCACAACAAGTAGCACGCTTACCGCTTAGGCCTTAGACAGGAGTAAAGAGGCGAAGAGGCCAAGGCTACGAAAGTCTCTTTAAATGGTCATGATATCCTGTAGATTACTAAATTCATTTTCTGTGATTGACGTGTACAGATATCCTTTGCTGCGTTAAAATAGTTGCAGAACTCAACGGGGCGATTTCAAATTAAAACCCGGCAGCGGAGAACTGGCGAGACCGACCTTTGTTTTACTCCTCTCTATGGGCCAACTCGCACACCGTCTGCGCTGATAAACGAGACGGGGAAACCAATGGTCACTACATTCTACAAATCTACTTTGTGTATTGCTTTCCTTCCTTCTTTCCTTTTTCTTACTTTTTGAAGAATTGCACTTTTGCTATTGAATTTATTTTTGAGTCACAAGGAGAACTTCATATGATATTCAAGATCTTGCTGTAACATTTGATTTGAAAGCACATAATGTTTTTTTTTTTTATTTTTTATTGGTGCAGAGACACATAAATATACAATTACCAGACTGGCAGCGAAAGGACCCTGAATGACAATGGGGCATAATTGTTTGGTCAGCCACCTCTATAGAAGTGGAATATTAACAACCCTTCCTGCCTACTTTGTAGGTCAACTGCAGATATGGACTCTATTTTCACCACTGTTCTGCCCTGTCATCAACTGAGATTACCGATCGCTATTGGGAGGCCAGAGAGAAGATGATGCTTCAACTACCACTAACCTAATATCTGTATTACACTGTACATGTTGTTTTTCATTATTTTAACACAAGTTTTTGATGAAAAATTATTCAGATACTAGGAATAACCATAATTTATTGTATGTTTAAATGCATATTTGAAACTGGTTTCTGAATCACACACATGAGATCTAACTGTGCAAATTTAGAAGCAGCCAACAATATCCCGTACTGTGTAAGGAAGAGGGTGATGCGGAATGAATTCTCCAGTATGAACATCTGTAGTAGATCAAACACGGTGCGGATATTCCGCTCTTCATGCCTCAGGAACTTGATATTGCAATAAAATACAGAGAAGCTAATGCTGACCTCCTACCCTCAATTAGGGAGTTTCAACCCTGGCAAATTTCCTGGAACACAGCTCACTGATCAAAATACGTTCGAGGCAAATTCTGCCTTTCAGTAGTTTGGACTGTCCTAGAAAGTTACTAGAGGTGGTTAATTTGCCCCTCTTTCATAGAAACTGATTCAATACCTCTTTGAAAATATCAGCTGAGGAGTGACCAACCATATAATCCATTTCGCAGCTCTATAAGCACTAGTTAACAAATAGAAGGTTTTCCCGTAGTTAGATATGTTGCAGGTTGTCCTCCCCTATCAGTACCAATTTAGAAGGCAACAACTTCATGAATAATAATTAGAACGATATGGTTTGTCTTTCAAAGAATCCCGTTGATAAAAATCACGACTAAGGGGCCGAGGGGGTCACAACCAAAACTTAAAATTCCTTCTCTTACTTCATTTAGTGATTTCGAGCACTATTTTTACTTTCTCTACGCGTGCTATGTACATAGTGTATAGAGAAACTATTGTAATACACCCAAAAATTCAATACCGAGATTTCACCGGAAATATATGTTTTGAGACCCTCTGAATAAATAAAAAATTTAGACATTAGAAAAATGTCAGTGTGTGTCTGTCAGTCTGTCAGTGAGTGTGTGTGTGTCTGTCTGTGGGCAGCATAGCTAAAAAACGAAAAGTCATTAAATACCAAACTTGGTACTCATCTTCAGTATCTTCCAAAGCTGCGACACGAAGATTTTGAAGAAAATCTCCCCACCCCCAAGTACGCTTTTCATGGGACAAAATTATAAAATTTAATTTTCTCAAACATGGCGCTAACGATTTTGATTAAAACATTATATATTAAAGATATTTACCTGACAAATAAAATGTATTTCTTGAATTTTATGGGGATAGTCTCTGAAGACTTCTTTATTGTGGATTAATTTTTCTGGATTCTACATAGCTAGTAAATCGTTAGACATAGCAAAAATGTAGATCTCGTTGAATTACACACTTTAGGTCATACGTGCTTTTTTCGTGGAGTTGACTATTTTGATATATTCCTCGTTGCTGTTTACAGTTTTAAAATGCCTCTCCAATACAGGAACTTGTCAACTCCTGGCCACGCACAGACACAGATTTCAATCTGATAGCAGCCAGCTTTTAAAACATTCGACTGTCGGTTTTTCCTAGTGTATTCTCTTATTTCCGTTCTACTTATAAGGAACTAAGTAATAAGACCGTTTCTGATAGTATTTATCTTTGTTAGCGTGAAGTAAATAATAATAATAATTTATTATTGAGATGTAGAGAGAGTCATGTGAATGGAACACATCATATTTTTAGAAAAGAGTTTGTGTGTGTCCGTGAACACGAAAAGTCGGTAAAATACCAAGTTTGTTATTTTAGTTTAGTATCTTTCATGGATGTGACACAAAGATTTTGTGTCACATCCATTACATGTTAAATATTGCGGAAATTCTGATTTTCTCAAAAATGGCTGTAATAATTTAATTTTAAAATGCTGTTTATTAAAGACATGGCAAATAAAATGTATCTATATATTGACATTTCTGTGAATAGTCTCTAAAGACTAAAGAATTTTGCTGAATATTGAATAACTAGCAATCCGTGAGAGATAAACAAAAACTTATTACATAGAATATGTTGATCTCGTTAAAATACACAATTTAATTTTACACAATGTTTATTAAATAATTTGACTCTTATCTGAGATATCCTTGTTATTGGTTTCAGTATTAAGCTAAATAAAATTTTCTTAAACAAGAAGTGTCGTTTAGTTTTATCTCTACTGTTTTACTACAGACCATGCAAAGCATATTAAATGCTCAGTTGTTTTACGAAGGACCAGCTTTTAAAAGATTTGACTAACGATTTAGCTTAATATATTCTTTATTTTCCTTCTACTTACAAAAAAGCAAGTAATAATGCATTGCTGCTAATGTTTACCTTGATTAGCATGTCATATATAAAAGAATAATCTTTTGTAAGGAAAGTTGTTGCTGTAGTAGCTAGAGAAACTCATGTAAATGGAAGACACCACATTTTTTTTAGAAATGTAAGAGCTGTCTCCAGATTAAAGCCGGATCAAGTTAAACTGAAAGAAAACTCACTGCATTAACTCCCGTATGATTAATTATTATTATTATTATTAGCAGCAATAGTATAGTAATTTATCCTATATGTTATTAAAGAAAAGTCTCTGAAGATGATCTCCTGACATGAACATTTTCCTGACACATCCTTGGAAGATACTGAACTTAAATACCAAAATAATCTTTAACATTGGCCATGGAGGTTTATGAAAACAGATATCAAGTATGGTATTTAACCGTATTTTTAAGTTATGCTGTACGCAGATATACACATACTCACAGATACTTATGACACAAACACACATTTTTTCTAAAAATGTTTTTTTTTTTTTTTTTTTTTTTATTCAGGGTTATCAAGAAATGTGTTTGCATTGAAATGTCGGTGCCAAATTTTTGGGTTTAATGTAACATCTTCAATCCCTACTATGTATGTTTTACCGTGATAGAGAAAGTAATTTATTGTGGTTCATAAATTAAAATGCATTTGTTCCATACTTCTTTTAACAATAATAACAATAATAATAATAATAATAATAATAATAATAATAATAATAATAATAATAATAACTGAATAAACTTAACGAATAATTACTCATATGTACATATCTTTCGTTTCGTAATCGTCTTACCCTCTTGTATTTGTAGAACTGACAGCCCCTAGGACTTACAAGCCAATGCCTAGGGGTCAAAAGCCTGTTGGGGAGCAAACGCCACGAAACCACAGAATGGAGAACCTGTGCTAGGGGTCGGCTCGTAGCCAATGAAAATGAGGAAGTGAATGATATGAAATGTAAACAAAATCGATGATTGTGTAGATGCAATTGGTGGAATGATTGGCGGGGCAAAAACCGGCGGACCCGTAGAAAACCCGCCCAGACGCCATTTCGTCCAGCACGAATCCCACATGTGGGCTCTTGGGAAAGAACCCGGGCCGCCTAAATGGGAGATGAGCGGTCTAACCACTAACCCACGGTGACGCCAGATGTACATATCTATGAAGTATAATAAAACAATATTTTGTCATTAACATTTGAGTCACTAACGGATTAGCATTTTATTCCCACTAATGGTATCTCTCACACATATACATTAATCTACATTATCAAATGTTAATCAGCTGTATGGCAAGTATTTACAAAGCCATCCAAATGCTTGATGGAATCACAATTTTCATATTCTCATTAATAAACTTTAAAGAGTTAAACTCAGAGTGTCATTATTTCGCATTCCAATTTTTTCTTCAGGTCCGCGGTAGACAGACATAAAAATGTGAGACATTGAGATGCCGCACACTTGAATTTGAATCACCACTTGGCGAGATACTGGTCCACGTTAGCCTTGTTCGAAAAGGGCCATCCAAAAATCCTTCCGTAAGGGCTCTTCTCCATTGCTACATTCCTCATTATTATTCAGACTGCACAGAGCCTTTCCTCTTCCACTTTTCTCCGGACATGCACGCCGGTAGAAGCTCCAGCTAAGGATAGTTCGTCTACCTTTTCAAGATCCTTTTACTTCAACTGATTTTTCTTGTTTCTCAAGTATCTTCTGCTGTTTGTCTTCCAGATTATCTTAGGCACTAAAAACCTGATCTTTGTACGTCTGAAGGAACTTATGTGTATGAGTGTGTTTTGGGGTGAAGAGAACTTTACATACTAAAAAGAACGTTGATGTAATGAAAAATGAACTAAAAGAACACGTGAAGATACGGAGAGATTAAAATAAAAAATCTATTGGTTACACTCATAAGACTTTCTCTAGCTACTCCACAAACAAACTTCTTAAAAAGATTATTCTTCTTTCTACACAATGCTAATAGATAAACATTAGCAGAATGTTCTTATTACTTAGTTCCTTGTAAGTAGAAGCGAACTAAAGGAATGCACTAGATTAAAATGATAGTCAAATATCTTAAAAGCTGTCGTTATGCAATTGTCATTGCAAATCACTTCTTTCCTCTGCCAGCAGTAGAGAAAAAGAAAGACTGACTCTTTCTATCTGAGATCAGTGTAAGTACTTCTCGGAAACGGCTATCTCTACAACAAAAATGTAAAGCATATAAATTGTGTGTTTTGACAAGATCTAAATTTTTTGTGTACCAAGTTTTTGTCTCTCTCTTATGGTTTAGCAGTTAAGAAAAATTCGGCAAAATTCGTCCAGAATAAAGACGTCTTCACAGGATATTCCCAGAAAAGTCAATAGATACATTTTATTTGGGATATAAATAGCTTGAATATACGGGATTTTAATCACAATCGTCCAGCCATTATTAAGAAAATCAAAATTTTCGAACGTTTTTTCCATGTAAAAGGTAGCTTAAGGTACGGGGATTTTCTTGGAAATCTTTGTATCGCATCCTTGGAAGATACTAAACCTAAATACCAAGTTTGGGTTTTAACTAAAATTATTTAAAACCAAATTAACTACAAAATTCTATTTTAGTTTTTAATTTAAGAGACTTCTGGAATTCAGTAGAGATTATCTTATGTTGCTCTCTATGTATATTACACTATTTTGTCTACAATTCTATTTTACTTATTTATTTTACAATATTATTATCAACCCACCTCAATATCATATACTTTTTTCAGTATAGTAAATTGAAATAAAATAAACATTTAAAACCCATTATTATATCCTTTATAATTTATTCATCATCTTATAGAAATGGAAGTACTGTTCACTTAAAACTTTTCGTTAGCTTCTCTACAAATCTGATTTTATTATTGCTTAATTCAAAAAAGGTAATTTCAGAGGTTCCTTCTCAGATTGGCAATATAATTCATAAACCACTTCAGTAGGTAAATAATTCTATCACACTACTATTTTCATTGTTACTTTAATGTTACCATGATTGTATAATGAATAAAATACCTTTAACGCTACTGTTCTTTTATATCACCTTCCAATAACACATTTTCACTTCTCTCAAACTAATTATTTACATAAATAGTATATTCCCTAAATATCTCACAACACTTCCCTTCATGAGTACACCTAATTCTTCGCTCTCCATTCTTCCTCTAATTGACCTGCATTCCACACCACCTCTCCTATCCTTCTAGTGGTACTTGCAATTTTATTATAGTGCTTAGTTCACACTCATACTTCTCCTTTCTGGCTGTGAAAGTGGATTAACTCACTCTTCCTTCTCTTGGACAAATTCTCCTTATGGTACTTTCTTCCATCTCTCCATCTTCTTTTTTCCGTATATTGATAGTATAAACTTCTCCATTCATCGCATGATTCTCATTTCTCTCGGCTGAATTTAGAAGTGTAATTCAAAGTATCTCCTTCCGATCATAGCAACATTCTATTGTCATCAGTTTCAGTCTATTCATCTCTTTCGTAAATGGGTAAACGGGTAATTTCTCCTGCTCTACATCTATCTGCTGCAAATTTAAACTTAGTTAAATTCTCTAAGATCTTCTCACTTCTTGTAGTACACGAATTCTTAACTGCTCTCTAGTCCCATTTCTTTCAATCTAATTTTTTAGATATTTCAGAGCTATAAACGATTTGCCTAAACTATTTCATTAAACATTTTATAATTTTTTCCTACCCTTAAGTTTAAATACTATTTTAACTCCAAAAAACATTTCTTTATTCCAAACCTCTTTCTTCATTCCCAACTTTTAAATACATACATTATTTTTTTTAAATGTTAAAAAAACCATTACATACAGTGAAGCTGTCAATTTTATTAAAATCTGGACATCTATTACCAACACGTACTTCACTTGGTCATGGTGTAGATGGAGTGCCCTAGACGCGCGTTTCCACAACTTTCGTTGTCAGGTCTGCAAGAGGATGACAACAAAAGTTGTGGAAACGCGAGTCCAGAGTACTCCATCTACACCATCAGCAAGTGAAGTACGTGTTGGTAATAGATGTCCAGATTTTAATAAAGCATGCATTAATGTTCGGGCGCTTCTAATTCAGCACCGTCTTAACAGAATTCTTCCTGTTTCTTCCTCATGCTCTTTAAATATGCTCCGTATTGTACATGACTTAATACATAATGAATTATTCCTTTCATACATTTCAAAGGATTTTACACTTAATCTCTTGTAAACATCTGATAATGAATTATATGTTCTTCTTCCTTCATTTATATTACCTCATTCCTCCTCTCACAGTGATACTTTAAACAAATCTGTTTCTTCGAATAACATTACTACTTCGGTATTTTCTGGATTTTTTCTTGTGAAAATATTTTTAAATTTTAATATTAAAAATAGTTTTATGATTCATAAATATTGATTGTCTCATTTTAACCAATAGAGTTCTCTCTTCAGGAGAATCTACACATTCTATGACTTGGATGAATACCGGGTACATATTATTGGGGGAATTTACACATTGGGATAACCTGGCAAAAATTAGTCTCAAAGAGAAATGTTTAATCCTGCTAGAAGGAGATTAGCAAGTTGGAACTTGCTGGCTGACTAAAGGAACTGACAAAATATAGGCCATTTCCTGGCTAAAGCGCGTGAAAATAGATAAAATTAGTTCAGTTAGAGTAATTTATCTAGGTATATAATTTTGATAGAAATTAGCGGCATTTTAAACTACCTTTGTACAATCTAAACAATCGCCATATTATATTGGTAATAATCTTGCTATATTTAAATTACAAAGGGTAATGATTTTTTATTATTAAAACCACGTGGAAAATTCAATATCAGAGCCGGGATTTGCACACGATTCTCCCGCTCTCCGTGCAGTTGCTCTAACCATTAAGTTACTGTGAAAACATGCCGGTATGACATTCAGACTTCCAACTGATTATATGTTTTTATCCGGTCCAACCAACCGGTATGTCTCCTTTAATGGCGAATTGCCTTCCTAAGTAATGAGTATCCGGGTAATATTACCAACTATGAAGCTATTCTATGCTATATTTAAATTATTAAGGGTAATTATTTTTACTTTCTCTACACATACTATGTATATAATTTATAGAGAAGGTATTGCATTCCACCCATAAATTCGATACCGAGATTTCCCCGGAAATACATGTTTTGTGTCCCCCTGTATCCAAGAAAAGCATTTTTGGAAAAAGGTCCGTGTGTGTCTGTGGACAGCATAACTCAAAAAGTAAAGTCCCTTTAAATACCAAACTAAATATCCTGAATTTCAAGCTGCTGACGAAGACTTTATTCCGAATGACTTGCATAACTGATAAAACCGTATGAAATAAACAAAATCTTACTAAAACAAATGTATATCATTTTAAAACACACAATACCATACAGTTGTTGTAGAGCAAATCACCATATTCCGTCTTATTGGTATTATTTTTAAATTACCTAAACTGTTGTCAAATGGAATAATCTTATATCTCATATCTCTTTTGTTTTATTCTGACCTTGAAAAGAGAGCAGAATTTCAATGACAATGGCATAACGACAGACTTAAAATATTTGATTTCGCTTTAGCGTATTGTATTCCCTTATTTCCATTCTATTTATAAGGAATTAAGTAATAAGACGATTGATTTCTGGTAATGTTTATCTTGATTAGCATGATATTGATAAAAGAATAATATTTTTTATGAATAGTTTATTTGCAGAACAGATAGAGAAAGTCGTGCGAATGGAACACATAAGATTTTTTTAAATGAATGTATTCTACGTCAACAGATTTTTGGAATGGTCATTATAATAAAGCTGGGAGTATACAACCACTGCTAATTCCTAGAAGTGTGTTCATAATTTTTTTAGCATAATTTCCTGTAACACCTGGTTGATCTTATCGGACGATTCATGATTTGGTGTGTTATACTGAACTGGTCAAGCTTAATAGGCAAGGTCCTTTAAAGTAGATAAGTCCCACCCTGGCATTGTGTTTGATGAATATACTTACATGAGGTGTTACTTGAGGAGAGTGTCCATGGCAGCCATAGGATGCTTCTTATTGTCATAACAATCAAGCCTTTGAACTTTTGTCATTGATTATTGTGTACATACTTTTATCTACCGTATTAATAACCCATCATGAATATAGATCCCGCCACTGAAGAGTAAAAACAAAACAGCATTTGCGGTTTAAGGCACCTATTGATTGTATCTGTCTTCTGGATTATATTTTTTGTAAATATTGTTGGCCATTGAATATTCTCTAGATAATTTGTTTTATTGTAAAAGGATGAAATGAAACTTTATTTGGATAATCACAGAATTTGTTTTTGAATTACTTGTTTGTTTAATACTGCCTGAATTAGCTCTAAAGTAGCGTTTTGTATATCTCATATGATTATGGCGAAGATATGCACATACTCTTGGACATGTCTATTTTTTTCCCCTTGTTATATAGCCCCCTTTAACATCTAAGGTCATAATTCAAAATCTTCTCGGGCTTCTAGCCAGGTAAAAACTTGGCTTGACACCAACGTTTCGAAGAAGGGTCACATCAGTTCACCCTGAAGACGAGGAAGATGCACTTCTTCGGAACGTTGGTGTCAAGCCAAGTTTTTACCTGACTAGAAGCCCGAGAAGATTTTGAATTAACACGTCGCCAGGAAAGCTTCAGTTCTTATCTAAGGTCATATCGGGGGCTTTGAATAAGAAACAACTCGTTGGGTTTAAACCATTTTATTTCCTCAAACACGCACACACTCACTCTCACTTAGATATTTCCAGACTCTGTGGGGGATTGGGAATAATTCTGGCTAAAGAAACATTTCCCGCCCCAGCCGGGAATCGAACCCGGGACCTCCGGGTGAAAAGTCAGCTCGCTGACCACTTGACCACGGAGGCAGTCTTTTGTCTATCTTGTTTCGGTCTGCCAATAAACTATGTGTTTCAAGATTCCACTGAAGGATACACAGAACCCTTCCCATGGTCTTACTCTGGTAGCAATCTGAATGACCAAATTAACCATGGTAATACTAATCCTATCAAAATCAATAAAAGTAATATGTATTTCCAGCAGAGTCCTCGGTGCTTTTACTGTCAATTATTGAAGTGGAAGATGTTCATCACAAAATGATTTTAAATAATTTATCCATAAAAATGGAATTTAACCAACACTTAACCATAGAACATGTTCCACAACAACTTTGGTCAAACATGGTGTACGTTTTTTATAAAATAAATATATTTGTAGTAAGGTACAGCAATAAAATATCGCAATAGACAAAAATGCAAACGTTAGTAAGAGAAGAATCGAGGCTTTTACTGGAGGCATTGCATTATGTATTAGATTATATTATATTGTAAGGTATCAGAGTAATGTATGGTAAATTAATACTTTATGAATCAAAAGGTAATGTTGCATCAGCTAGAGCAAGAGATATTGAATACAAGATGTAAATGATGACACAGTCGTTGCCTCATAGGTTCACGCTGGCATAAGCATGGTTTTGTCTACAAGTCTAGACCAAGGATATACTGCACACAATACGTCCAATAATGCATCTGCAGCGATGGATCCTGTACCAACTTTAGAGCAGCAAAATCAATACCACTGACCTGTTGCATCCTCTAATAAACAAACTGTTTCCTCTGCGAATCCTCATCTCCCCTACAACCATGCATTTCTGCATTCCAAACAGAGAGAAATTTTATTGGTGTAACAATTCAAATTACTTTCTTAACGAGGGAGAACGTCAAAACTCCTGGAGTTATTCAAAAGGGATTGCATATTTATATTTAAACCACATAAACACTCCATGGTTTATTCAGGATTTTTAATCTTCTTTGAGAACAAGTTCCTAAAGATAAAACATGTTTGGAAGGATGTCATCTTTCAAAACGTAGAAACGAAAAGAGATTTATAGCTCAGAAAAGCGCATATACCCATAGTTATCAAGTTATGTGTTTAATATGAAGGAAGTATATTAAAAAGCATAGTCCACTACAGGAAAATATGTATTATAAGCTAATAACTTTACATTGATTTGTAAGATGATACGATTGGTAAGGTAAGAAAAGTATTTTTCATTTTGTCACTTATTTTTTCTCATTTCTAATAAACTTCAAATTTAATTTTGGGGAGGGGTGGGAAGCGACTTTTAAACAGCACTCCTAGGAAGTGAAAGAAATAATCCATTTTAGCAAAAGATTAATTACGTAAATTTAACGAAAATCTGTGACCTAGCAATTCCCGAATCTATGTAAAAGCATGTTTAAGGAAATATGCTTTGCTTGAATATACATACGTACATGAATAGTGAGTATGTGTGTGTGTGTATGTGAGAACTACATAGCTGAAAAAGAAATATGGCAGCATATCAACATATATACAAAAGCAGTTCTGCTTTAAGGATTTCAAGTAAAGAATGTCAAGGCATTTATACAATTGGAACAATTGCTTTAGTAAAGAAATTCTTATTCTATATTTGGTTGGTTGGTCCATTCCAGCGGATGTTCCAAACTGCAGCCACCACAGCTTTATTGTTCGTCAGAACCCAAGAGCGTAGGATGATAGAATGTTTGATGGGAGCCGAAACCGGCCACGGAGAAAGAGCCCCCACGTTGGGTCCTTAACGTAGTCCAACCAGTTCATCTCATTACGAGAGCGCTAGGAACCGTGCCCTTGGACTTGACTGTATTTCCCAAGTACTGCTGACGACTTCACCACCATCTTGTCGCTGAGAGCTGTATTTCCAAAGCGCATTCACCACCACGGACAGGCGTCCCCACTGCAGTTTTGCCGACACTCGCAACCCCGAAAGGTGCTGATTGAAATGAAATTAAGGGACAGGAAATTTGGGGGAGTGAAGCAAGCTCCCCAGCATTCGCCCAGTGACCCAAGAAAACGCCCGGAAAACCTGGTCAGGGAGGTTGGCCGCACGAGAATCGAAACCACGACCTCACAAAAGTCATTCCCAGACGACTAAGGCACCCGGATCGGTGTATACTTTATTATTTGTTATGGCATCATAAAATTGAGATATGGCGTCACAGATAATACCCTTATCTAAATTGTCTGTAAATGGCATGAGAAGCTATCAGTGAGGTTTTTAGTCCCACAATTGAAAAACCAATCCATGTTCCTTATTCATGAATTAGCACACAATATTAATATACCGAAATAAATCTGATATTACATAAACGTAAACATAACAATAAAGATCAAATTTATATTTCCTAATAACAAATGATGAATTAAAGTTTTAAAGTTACCTATATTATTACTAGTATTAATACTATTATTATTATTATTATTATTTTTTTTTTTTTTTGCTTCAACTACTGCCTTCTTACATACGTATAGGAAATATCCCATTACACCTGAATATTCTATATTAAGATTTCACTACAAATACTCATTTTAAATACCTTGAAGCTATAAAAGTATTTTTAGAAAAAGGTCTGCAGAGCATGGGGTTATTGTATGTATGTCGATGATCAGCAATCTCAAAAACGAAAAGTCGGTTAAATTCTGAACATGACACTAATTTCAAGAGCTTACAAACATGCCACAAAAGATTTTCAAAATGCTCACCTCAAACCATTCTTTATATGCTAAAGTATTCGTTTATTTTTTTATTTCTTTCCTAAAAATATTAATACAACACTTTTGCTTAACATGACGTGTCAAACATATTTGATTGACAAATTGAAATTTACAAGTTGAGTATTTGAGTATTCAGCTCTGTTTATCCTAAATTCATGTTATATAGTTAGTAAACGATAAGATATTGCAACCTTACTACTAAAATGAAGAAATCCTTAAAACACACAAGTTATTTTTAATTAATGTTTCTATCCTCACCCATTTATAAGATTCTATTTGGTTTGAAATTTTGTTTCCATTTATTCGCCGACTTTAACATATAGGTTACATCGGCGGCCTTGACTTTGGAACAATTGATCGTGGCAATGATATTAATTCGTTTACTGTGGACTTTAAAATGTTCGTGAATTATTTATTACCTTCTCCACACGTACTATGTATATAGGTATTTCGCCCAAATATTCGATACAAAAATGTCACCGGAAATACAGGATTTGGGTCCCCTAGAATCCAAAAAAAGGATTTTTGGAAAAAGATCCTTGTGTGTGGACAGTATAGCTCAAACACGAAAAGACCGTTAAATAACAAACTTGGCATTTAAGTTTGATCTCATCCAAGGATGCGACACGAAGATTTTTGAGAAATTCCCCCACCCCAAACTACTCTTTACATGGAAAATATTTCAAAAATTTTGATATTCTCAAAAATGGCTCTAATGACTTTGATTAAAATCTCTTATATTTTAGATACAAAGTAAAATTTATATCTAGAATTTTCAGAGAATAACCTCCAAATTCTTCTTTATTCTGGATGATTTTTATTGAATTTGCATAACTGGTAAACCATGAGAGTTAGAAAAACACTTACTACACAAAACAATGTAGATCACGATAAAACACACAACTTATGCCATATGCAGTTTGTCGTGAAGTTGATCGTTTTTGAGATATTCCTTATTATTGGTTTCAGCATTCAAAACGTACACTTTTCTCATACAGGAATTTGTCAACTCCTCTCTACACGTACTATAAGCATAGTGTATAGAGAAAGTATTATATTCCACCCAAAAAATTCAGTTCAGAGATTTCACAGTAAATACATGTTTTGAACCCTCTGAATCCAAAACAAAAGCTTTCTTACGAAAATGTTCTTCAGTTTCTGAGTATGTGCGTATGCCTCTGGACAACATAGTTAAAAAACGAAGAGTCCGTTAAATAGAAAACTTGGTATCTCCCAAGATTACGACACCAAACTATCCTTTTAATGGAAAAGTGCTCAAAATCTAAAATTTGTATTCTGAGTTTTCTGAGAACAGTCGTTTTATACATCTTTACAAAACTTACTACATCAAAATTAATGTGTGTGTGTGTGTGTTTTTTTTTTTGTTTTTTTTTAGAATGACCGTTTCTGATATAGTCTTTGTTATTGGTTTCAGCTTTAAAACAATTATACTTTTCGCAAACGACAATTTGTCAACTCCTGGCCATACAAAGAAACGAATTTCAATATGATAGCAATCAGCTTTTTAAAGATTTGACTATGGCTTTAACCTTGTACCCCCTTATTTCCCTTCCACTTACAAGGAAGCAAGTAATAAGACATGTATGCTAATTTTATCCAGATTAGTGTGAAGTACACAGAATAAGCCTTTTAATAATAATTTGCTACGAAGATGTACAGAAATTTATTTTAATGGAATCATCAGATTTTTTAAGACTCTTTTCCCTTGCATCTATTGGAAAAGTTGTCTGGTTGCAATTTTACTATAATCGATAGCTTTTTAATAATATTTTATGTCACTAAATGGAAATAGCTGAAAAAATACCTGATGATTATATTAACTAACTTTTAAATGTAATTTATGGTTAGAATTAAATGCCCAAGTAAAAGTTTTATTGCAGACATTTTTCACTGATTTGGAGAAGCTTTCCAGACATTTAGGTGTACTTTTGTAGGAAAATATATATTTTTGAACGTAGAAAAATTGCAAAACATCTCAACCTGAGAAAGGTAGCCTTAACCTTTGACCGGTAGTGCCAATTAACAAATGTAATGGTTTAAAACACTGTATAAAATATATATTATTTCTGCTCTAGGGGAATAAAAATTCCAAACATTTTTGCTGAAATACCTAAAAATATATGTGTCGCCTTAACATAAACTAAATATAAAAAAAATTAATGCGTCCATTCACATGACCTTCTCTAGCTGTTCCACAAACAAACCTTTGCTAGAAACGATTATTCCTTTATATGCGTCATGCTAATTAAGTTAACATTTAGCAAAAATGTCCTTATTACTTGCGTTATTGTAAACATAAAGAAAATAAGGGAATACACTATACTAAAGCAATAGTTAAATCTTTCCGAAGCTAACGCCATGTGAAACAATTGAAATTAACGTTTTAAACACACCTTTTCACACCTGTATTCATTCAAGGAGCGTGGAATTTCAAAGTCATACATAACAAATAGCCTTTTAAAAACCCATCTCTTTATTCTACTGTAATTTTTTTTTTATTGCTTCATTTGTATAGCCCCCTTTAACATCAATGGTCATATCGGGGGCTTTCACTCGTGAAACTGCAGATTCAGAACATTAGGTTAAACTTTATATTACTAGACACACGCACATTCACTCTCACATTCATACTTCCAGACTCTATGGGGGATAGGGAATAATTCCGGTTAAAGAAAAATTCCCCGCCCCAGCCGGGAATCGAACCCGGGACCTCCGGGTGAGAAGTTCTACTGTAATTTTGTTATACTTAAAAAATACATTTTATCTACGTTGAAAAACTTTGATGTGTTTTATTCACATAGCTTTCTCTACATCTCTGTAACAAATCATTACTAATAACCTTATTCTTCTATTCTACTTCATGCTAAACGAGATGAATATTAGCAGAAAAGTTCTTATTACTTAGTTTCTTGAGGTAGAAGAGAAATAAGGGAACAGACCAGGTTAAACAACCAGTCAAATGTTTTAAAATGTGGTTAGTACGGAATTGAAATCCGTTTCTTTGCGTGTCCAGCAGTTGACAAGTTCCCGTATGAGAAAAGTTTAAGTATTTTAAAATTGAAAATAATATCGAGGAATATCTCCAAAATGATCAACTCGACAAAAAATGTAGATAACGTAAATTGTGTGTTTTAAGGAGATTAAGTTTTTGTCTAACTCTTATTATATACTAGTTATGCAAAATTCAAATAAAAAGGGCTTCAGATGCTATTTACAGGAAATTCAACATATACATTTTATTTGTCATGTAAATATCTTAAATATACGGTATTTTACTTTAAATCGTGAGAGCCACTTTTAAGAAAATCAAACTTTTCAAAATTGTTGCAAGTAAAAGGCAGTTGGGGGTGGCATGATTTTGTTGAAAATTTTCGTGTCACACCGTTGTAAGGTACTGAACTTAAATATTAAAGTTGGTATTTAGCTGGCTTTCTGTTTCTGAGCTATGCTGCCCACAGACACTCACACACACGCACACACACGCACATGGACATTTTTCTAAAAATGTTCTTATATTGATTGAGGGGTTCCAAAAATATTTGTTTCCGGTGAAATCTCGTATCGAATTTTTAGGTGCATTACAATACCTTCGCTATACCCTATCTATAGTGTGTACAATAGTACGTGTAGATATATTAATAAGTAAAGTAGATTTGAAGAATACGCTTACAAGAGTGAGTAGAGAATGCTACACAAAATTGTTTTGAAGGCAAGACCTGTTCATTAACAGCGGATGCTTTGAAACTGTATTTCAGGTGCATACAAACACCCGGGGTTAAATTAAGCATTAATTTGATTCCAATATGGAAGATGTCGAACACAAATGCTGTGCAAACACGGACATACTTGTACATCCAGGTGCTTCAGATGTTGAATGGCGGTATTTAATATAATGGCTCGTAATGTGGCACAAGCATTTATCGGCAGTCAGACAATTGCTGGCAGTTTACAGAGCACTCTCTATTAATATGCTGTTTGGGAGTATTTGTTTCATTGTTTGTCGCTCTGGTATGACAATTATATTGAGTTATTTGACCATAATTCTTGTGCTAGATTTCCGTATTGTTTTATTTGAGAAGTTTCTGAACATGTTAGCTACTGCAATGCTTTTGTTGCTGCGCAAGCTTTATAAAAGCCATTACAGCTTTAAAGTATTTCTCAATTTATCATATATAAAATTAATCAATTTTATTTATAATTATCTGTCACAGCTTCTATACTCATGTGTAAAAACTGTGTCAATGCTTTTGTGTTTATATAAATATGGATGAACCAATTGCAATCCACACCTATTCAGTTGTGCTAACCCCTAATTGGTTTGAATAATATGAGTGGTAACAAGGGTGAGAAACAAAAGTAATTTGCCTGAATGGTTGGAAGACATTCTCCATAAGAGTCCGTTTTATGTTTATTTGATACGAAGTTTCTGAATTGCTTTTCTTACTGCTGAAGCTTTATAAACACCATTAGAATTCCTAAAATATTGCCCAATTTATACATAAAGGAAATTAATCATTTTTTTTCTAATCATCTGCCATTGTTTCTGCAGTCAGATGCAAAAAAGGAGTCGATACTTTTGTATGGTAATGGTGTTATTTTTTATTTAAAACTGTATGAATCAGTTGTGATCTACACCTATTTAATTGTATTTATCTCTTATTGGTTTGCATAATGAGTTGTGATAGTGGTGGGGAACCTACGCATTTGGCTTGAGTGACTGGAAGACACTTTCCAGATGCGCCCGTCTCCCATTTGTTTGATAATAAATTCTGGCATTTGAAACCTAAACAATAAACAGAAATGCGTTTCCGATTTAGTAGCAAAGGAAGGGGTAGTTGAGAGAAACATCCTGTGGAGTGATTGGATGAAATTGCCTTTTTAAATTGTCTTCTGTATGAGCTACGTCATTTAAAGGGAATAAAATACATAAACAGCTTATCACAAATTATTTTATTTATCGTTGTGAAGCTACGCGTATGATTTCTGCTAATATGTTGCAGCAACTGCTTTAAAGAATCTGATGTGTTCCATTCACATGTCCTGTACTACAAACAAAGACTTCTTACAGAAGATGATTTTTTTATTTAAACTATACAAATCTAAACAAAGCATTAGCAGAAATTGTCCCATTTCCTTCTAAGCAGAAAGAAAATAAGGAAATCTAGGCTAACGCGATTGTCAAATCTTTTAAAAGCATGTCGCTATGGCAATGGGTTCGCTTTGCATGGTCAGCAGTTAAACAACTATTTTATGTACAATTTTTAAGGTCGCGATATGACCATGGTGTTAAAGCGACCCAAAATAAATTATATTGCAAAAAAGAGAAAATGACACTAAAGATATCTTAACTTTTGAAAAGGTTACGTAATTTAAAATTGAAACCAATTACAAGGAATATTTCGGAAATGTTCAACTGTTACAAAAAAGTAGGACATAAATTGTGCGTTTTAACGAGATCTACATTGTTTGTCTATTAAGTTTTTGTCTATCATTTATAGTTTACAACTTATACAAAATTCGCAAAACTCATCCTGAACGAGGATGTCTTCAGAGGATATCACAGAAAATTCAAGTTATACATTTTATTTTTGATGAAACCATCTTTTTAGATTTTTAATCAAATATTTAGCTATTTTTAAAAACAATATGGGATTTTCTTGAACATTTTCGTGTTCCATCCTTAGAAGATACTGAACTGGAATACTAAGTTTGGTATTTAGTGGTCTTTTCGATTTGAGTTATGCTGTCCATAGACACACACTCACACACCAACTCACATACACACATAAAACGCGCACACACGAATTTTTTTCTAAAAATGTTTGGTTTCTTTTTGGACTCAGGGGTCCCCAAAACATATATTTCCGATGAAATATCGACATTGAACTTTTCGGCGGAAAGCAATGTCTTCACTTTTGTTAAAATCTGGACATCTATTTCCAACACGTGCTTCACTTGATCATGGTGTAGATGGAGTACCCTGGACGCGCGTTTCGACAACCTTCGTTGTCATCCTCTTGCAGGTTAGCAGACGTCTGAGGAAGTTTGACAACATCGGCATCTAATATAGGCGTCTGACCAACAATAGAAGCCACTACTGTTAGATGACAACGAAGGTTGTAATAATGCCCAAAGCATTATTAAACAACAATAAAGAATTAAGAGTGAACCGGAAAATAAAAATACAAAGATATTCAAATATAGCAATTTAAATTTACAGCACAGAGTACACCTTCATAAATGCACCCGCTTATAATAGAAAATTATACTTAAAAGACAATATATACAACATATATGAAACCATAGCACAACAGTGACCTAAGTATGACATAATATATATGTATGCAGAACGACGTAGTCACTTTTGTTTAGTTGATCTTATCCCCCCCCCCCTTCTCTATTGGCAGCCTCCTCAGATCTCAGCTGTCTTGCCTTAAGTATACATTTACCTAGCCCGTCCATGTTTTCCGTGCCTACCAGTAGCGTCCAACATGCTTCTAGCCCTACATTCGCAGTGGTAAAAAATCGCGGCAAATACTTTTCCCGCCATTCCTCCGTACCCGTACATCTTGCCAAGATGTGAGTCCACGACTCTTCCTCCTCGCAAATGGGACAGATTCTCGTACCATTCTCGTCAGAAATGTTCGTGCTCCTCCATGCTCCTAGTCTAATCCACGCGAGCCCCTCTCTAATGAGTTTGGTACCTGGTTTGATGTATTGCTACATACCCCACTCCGATTTCAGCCCAGACTGTACTTCTAATGACACCTTCTCTGTGCATTGCGCAATTATTTGCTGTCTGTCAATATCACAGAGGCGGTTCTTAATTTTTCTCCAAATACTTCGCCTGTTTTCCTGCCCCGCCATCCAAATGTCTCCCATCCCTATGGTTTCCAACCTTTTCTTTAATTTTGATGCCCACGTCAAATTACCTTCCATTCGCAACTGTTCACGGTAGCAGACTGCCCTAATTAGAGATTGGTTTCCGTGAACGATTCTCAGCCAATATTTAACTGCTCTGATTTTGCACTCTATCGTTTCACTATGTGCCCCGAATTCCCTCATTATTCCGCAGTTTGCCGTACCCCTCCCTACACCCAGAATTCCTTTCAAAAATTGGGTCCTCACTTGATCCAGATTCCCTGTTTGTTCCCATCCCCATATTTCTCCTCCGTATGTCATCGTGGATCTAACTGTCGCTCCGTATACAGTTTCCATTAAGGTTATGGAGATATTCGGTATTCTGTAGCGTATCCGGAGAGCTTCCGTTGCTTTCCCCCTCGCCTTGTGTTTCGTAATGTCAATGTGTTTTGTCCATTTTCCGTTCATTGTGAATGTGAGTCCTAAGTACACAAAAGATTTAACATTGTCCAGTATCTGTCCTGCATATGTCCAAGTCTCCTCCCTGCTATAAACACAACCCTTTTTGAAAGTCATTGCCTTAGTGTTATTCACATTAACTGTAAGTAGCCATTCATCGCAATAATTCTTAAGTTTGTCCTGTCCTCGTTGCAATCCATTTACTGTCGTAGAGCACAATACTAAATCGTCTGCGTATAAAAGTATCATTTTATTTGAGTGGATGGAAGACACTCGACAGATACATCTGTCTCATATTGTGTGTATACTAAAAATCTTTCAAACCCTAACCAACGAACAGAAGTTGGTTTTCGGATCAGTAGTGTGAAAATAGCGAAATACAAATATACTGTGGAGGGATAGCATAAAACTGTCTGGTAAATATTTTTGCATTATATACTAGCGGACCCGACAGACGTTGTCCTGTAGTTACGTGTTTAATTCGAAAATTTAAAACTTTTTTGTAGGTTAGGGTGGCTGTTAAATAACGCACGTGTAAATTTGATAGAAAATTATACAAAGTACTCACATAAATTCCACATCAATTTGCAAAATGTATTGTTTTTATGCACACTTTAAAGCTCTTGAAACATTAATTGAATCTTATTGTAATATTGCAATTAGCACACGTTTTTTTTTTTTTTTTTTTTTGTTTTTTTTTTTGTAACACAATAATAACACGAAGTTATAAAATATGATTGCAAAACTACATGGAGTAAAGAACAGTACTAAACTGGAGGAAGAAATGCTATGAACGTGGTTACTGGACAAGTTTGGTATTAAACAATGATAACAAATAATTATAAGTAATTGTGATAAATAAAATATTTCTACGAAAACCGAAGGAACATTTAAAAAGTAATACAATTTTCAATTAGCAGAGAAGCGTTGCCAGTCTTTTTGCTGCTCCTTTTCTTGAAAAATACCAAGTGGTAATAAAATTAAAATTTGGAAGTAAATTAGAAAACATAGACTCGGAATAAAAAATTCAGCATCCGAACGACCAATGTTTGTCTAGTATTGCCGCTGCTTGTTCATCTAACTACGAAATCGATGCTGGAAAATCATAAATTTTACCTATGATTACAAATTTCCTGGTAAAACACAGAAACAACATACCATATTGTTGATCCGATATTGGTTTAGGTAAAAATGTAGCTTAACTACATAGATTAGTTTTGTATCATACTTATATCTGGATTATGTTTCGGAAATTGCTGGTACCTGAGGAATTAATGGTTATGGATATTACTAATTACTCAAATTAGAACTTGCCATTTTACGAGGTAATCCCTTGCTATCAGTGTTCCAGAAATTATATCATCGGTTAATCGTTTTGTTCAATTATTTGGGCCGATATTATGGAAAAGGATATTCCAGTGTTTGATCACTTGACATGGTCATATGATATTTCTCAAAAATAGCTCTAACAATGTTATTTAAAGTATCATATATTAAAGACATTTAAATCATAAATAATTTTTTTTTTTTTTAATTTTCTGCGAATTTTGTTAAAGCGAAAGAGAGAGCTAAAAACTTACTACACACATGTAAATATCGTTAAAATACACGTTTTTCTTGTACAGTTTTCTTACCGTTTCCTAATTACTACTTGTTATTGCTTTTAATTTTAAACTAGTTTCTCAAACGAGACCATGAAAAGCTAACCGAACTTCAATAGTTTCACATAGCGACCAACTTTTTAAAATTTAACTATCACTTTGGTTTAATGTATTAAGTTTATTCCCTGTTATTTACAAGGAGGTAAGTAATAGGACCAATTCTGCCAAAGTTTATCTTGGTTAGCATATTCATGCATATAAAATGATATATATTTTAATAATAGTTTGTGTTTGAAACAGCTAGAGAAAGTTATGTGAATAGAACATATCAGATGTTTTTAAAATGACATTCCTTAATGATTTTGTAACAGATTGTCTGATTGGAATGTTCCTAGGCTGGATAGTCTTTTTTAAAAGATAACACTTTATACTGCTAAGTAGAAGTGCAATTCTTTAAAATAGCATCCAAAACATGCTACATTCATCTTAGGAGAATTTAACTTTGCATATGTGTATCTTAAGGTATGATGCATTTTTTTAAGCGAACATCTAAAAATATATATTTTTTAAACCAAAAATCGTTTAAAATGTACTTTCGTGGCCCCTTAACGATATACATTTTTGTGGAGTAATTTTTTGTGTGTCCCTTACGTTTACCATTCATTGAAACGTCCCCATAATGAAGAGGTTTTTTGAGACTATTCCCATAGAATTCGAGATATGCATTATATTTGTCATGAACATTTCTTTAATACACGATATTTTAATAAAAATCGTTGAAACCATTTTTGAGAATATCAAAATGTTTTATAATATTTCCATGGAAAGGGTAGTTGGATTTGGAAGAATTTTCTTGAAAATATTCGTTTCACAGCCTTGTAAAATACTCTCTCCGTATCGAATTTTTGAATGAAATGTAATAATTTCTCTACTGCTGCGCACTTTGTACATGATAGGGAAATTAAAAATGATATATTAGGCTCTTTGGCCATTGCAAGCTTATATAAACAATAGAATGTATATTACACTAAGTTTATTTAACGATTTTCTAAACATAAAATTGACACGACCGTGACAGGACTCGAACCTGCAATCTTCGGATCCGAAGTCCGACGCCTTATCCATTAGGCCACACGGTCTCATGCTCTATATGTCTCAAATTTTGTAATACTGTCGGCTGATGCGTGATATAATCGAAACTGAATATTAACAGTGATTTTGAATATCTAGGATACTCAAAACTATTATTTTCCTTATAGGAAAACATTGTTCACAGAGGATCACAAAAATACATGAATGCATTAATTTCTATCTATTGAGCGCAATTTTTACTTTCTCTACACGTACTATGTACATAGTGTATAGACAAGGTATTGTAATACACCCAAAAATACGATAGCGAGATTTCACTAGAAATGTATGTTTTGGGTCCCTGTGAATCCAAAAAAAAAAACATTTTTGGGAAAATGTCCGTGTGTCTTTGTGTGTGTGTGTCTGTGTGTCTGGGTAGCATAGCCCAAAAACGAAAAGACCGTTAAATACCAAACTTGGTATTTAAGTTTGGTATCTTCCAAGGATGCGACACGAAGATTTTCAAGAAAATCCTCCCACCCCAAATTACATGGGAATTTTTTCGAAAATTTTGATTCTCTAAAAACTGGCTTTAACGATTTTCATTAAAGGTATTTATCTGACAAATAAAATGTATATCTTGTATTTTCTGGGAATAGCCTGTGTAGACTAGTTTATTGTGAATGAATTTTACGAAATTTTACATAATTGCTAAACCGTAAGAGATGGACTAAAACTTACCTAAAAATGTAGAACACGTTAAAATGGACAATTTATGTTATGTACAACTTTTTCGTAGAGTTGATCGTTTTTAGATATTCCTTCTTTTTAGTTTGAACTTTGAATAACTTATACTTTTCTCATACAGAACTTGTCAACTCCTGGCCATACAAACAAAGAAACTTCAGTCATTTAGCAACTAGCTTTTGACTATCATCTTTATCTATGGTACTCCCTTATTTTGCTTCTACTTACAAAGAAGCAAATAATAAGATTATTTCTGTTATTTTTTCTCAATTAACATGAAGTAAATAAAAGCATAACCTTTTTAACAATAATGTGTTACAGAGATGTAGAGAAAGTCATGTGAATGGAACACATCAGATGTTTTCTTCATTTCCTCCAGCTGAAAACTACTTCTTTAGACTCGACGTAAGTTTAGTTGTTTGTTTTACGCAGGCAGCATATATGCTCTTTTTTTATTTTAGGTGCACTCTAATTTAATTATGTAATTATTTTTATGTCTTCTCAGTCCACCGACAATCTTTTATGTCCATAAATAGGTATACTTGCAAACATATAAACGCGCTAATTAAAGCTTATAATGGTGCCAAGAAATTCACTCAGAGGTCGTAATCGTTTAATTGAGTTATTACGCTCAATTTGCCTTTGCCAATAAATTTTATCTGATTTATTATCTCCTTTCCAATAAATCTTAATATATTTACATACTGTTAAAACACACTATAATTTTTGGTGTAGTTATTCATTTGCGAGATTTTCTTTGGTTTTTTTCTTTTATTAAACTACTTTAAATTTTCCTGTCTAAATGTTTCTCAAATCGAAAGTATTAGTTAAATAAAAAAGTAATTCAAAAAGATAATCATTTAGCAAAAGGCATATTAAAAGATTTTTTCCTTAGAATGGCTTCCTTTGGAAGAGAAATAAAGTCCCTGTTCCCAGGGCGTAGATTCACGAAACGTAAAGAAAACTAGAGGCCTGTTAAAAAGGGCTCTAAGCCAAAATATAATCAGCCTTTCATGCCCAATATAGAATGGGATACTAAGACCATCATCTGTTAAAGAGAAACCAAAATAAATAAATCAATAATATATTTTACTATGTCTATATTCTATAGTGTTCCTTTCTTCCCCTTGAACCTATAATAAAATATGTAACAAAGCAATTTCTATTGTCTTTATCTTGAATAGAATGAATAGTATAGAAGAATAAGCTTTTGTACAAATAGTTTGTTGCAGAAGAGATATAGAGAATCATGTGATTGAAACACATCAGAAAGTTTTCTTTCTCTAGCATGTATGTACAATGTACATAATAGATAGAATGTAATGTATTCCGTCCAAAAATTCACTGCGAGGCTTCCCCGGAGTTTTAGGGCCCCTGAATCCATAAAGAAAATATACTTTTCGATAAAGATCCATATGTGGTGTGTGTGTGTGTGTGTTTGTGTGTGGTGTTGGATAGGGCAAAGAACCGAGGAAGGTCAACCTTGTATCCTGTTACGTAAATATTCATCGAACCTCTGAGATGGGGGACAAAAGCCATCCTAAATCATGGTGAAATATTTATCATGAACATAACTTTAGAAAATAGCTAATCAATCTGCAAATACTGGATGATCACATCGTATTTAAGCCTATCATGTATATTTATGTTTAATGGTAGTATGTAATGTTGGAAATAATGAGATTTACTTAAGCAAGTAATTTAGATCTTCGAGGTGGTGAGGCCTGTTCCAGTATCCAACATTAAACTTTTCAGTCTCGACGCTTCTCCGGGGTGAATTAATTCAGTTCATTAACTGTCCCATTCAAACCCTGACAACTGATACAGGAATGTCGGCATCAGAATGCAAGTGTGGTCACCACTGCTATTTCAATACAATCAACAGAAATACAGAAGGAATGTGCACGTATTGTAAACATTTGGCTTGGTGACGCAGTCCTTCCTTAACCTGTGGGCAATGGAGTGAAATGTTAATAGCCGTATAGTGCTTAAACTATAAACCTGAGTTGAATGTTGTAAATTATATTAGTATTTATAATAAATATGTTACTAAAATCAAATAAATAGAAAATACCATGTTAGGTATTGAAACATTCCTGGCAGAACTTCTAGCTCTCAAAAAAACAGTACAGTGGAGTATAAATGATAGAGCTAATGTATATATTTTTACTTTCTTTATACGTGCTATGTGTATAGAGAAGGTATTGTATTGCACCCAAAATTCGATGCCGAGTTTTCACAGGAAATATATGTTTTAGGGTCCCCTGCATTCAAAAAATGCATTTTCAGAAGAGGATCGTATGTGTGTCCGTGTCTCCGCGTGTCTGTGAACACGATAACTCAAAACAAAAAGACCGTAAAATACCAAACTTGGTATTTAAGTTTAGTATCTTCCAAAGATGCGATACGAAGATTTTGAGAAAATCCCCCACCCCAAACTAACCTTTACATGGGTCTGTTTTCGAAATTTTTTTATTTTCTCAAAGATGGCTCTAACAATTTTGATTAAAATATCGTATATTTCAGATATTTACCTGACAAATAAAATGTATGTCTTGAATTTTCTGGGAATAGTCTCTGAAGACTACTGTATTCTGGATGGATTTTACGAAATTTTGCATAACTACTGCTAAACCACACAAATAATTTAGAGCACTTTAAAACACACAATTTATTTTATATACATTTTTTTTAGATATTCTTTGTTTTTGATTCCGGCTTTAAAAACTTTTCTCATACAGGAAGTTGTCAACTCCTATACAAACAAAGGAACTTCAGTCACATAGCAAGCAGCTTTTGACTATCTCTTTAACCTATGATACTCTCTTATTTCGCTTCTACTTACAAGGAAGCAAATAATAAGACTATTTCTACAAATTTTTTCTCAATTAACATGAAGTTAATAGAAGCATAAGCTTTTTAACATTAATTTGTTGCAGAGATGTAAAGAAAGTCATGTAAATGGAACACTTAGGATTCTTATTGATTTACGAGCAGCAGTTAAAATAGCTAGCAATAAGAATTTTTAAAATGCACTGATTTTATGTATTATAAAGTGAACTAAGGAAGATAAATTGAAAATTATTATGTGATAGGTATGAAGACAAGATGGTACAATAATAGCAAATGAACGGGCTGATCAACTTGAAAAATAGGTTGCTATCATAAACTCAGACGGAACAGAATATAAATTAATAACTATCCCATCTCTTATATAACATGGTTAATTAATATTCAGATGGTGGAAAAATGAAACAAAGAGTGGATTACCAGCAGTACTAGTGCATTGACTACGTGGCTGTTTTTAAACGTTTTTTTAAGATGGATTTGAATGTAGAAATTTTGTAACAAACCATATTGTCACTTAGTTTCTTTCAGGGCACGGTAAACTAGATTATTTTGAACGATTTAAAGTAAACGTTACAAATGGCTTTCTCTGAGCATGCCAAAAGTGCGTTTCATATATAGAACACATTGTATTTGAGTTACCTTTCTTTGATAAAAGAGGATTTTATTTAATTATTCTGAACAACTTTAATAAAAATTAGAAACCTCCAATAAATAACATTTTAAAACCTAAGTATTGCTTAAAAGAGTTTGAAAGGTTTATTAATGTAGCTTTATCTAAGCTTAAAAGTAAGTACGTTATATTGTTGAATAAAATATTATAATACTTATCCTTATATGACATCGATTTGTATATTGAGTTATTTTATGTTATCGTATGTATAAAATATAATATAGTTATGTAATATTGGGTTAATAAATAGAGATTCTATAATAATTTCAAAGCATTTTTAAAAGTATCCCTTGGAAGATTTCTCTGTTATACATTTAATTTTTATTTCATTAATTTAACTCAAATGAGCTAAATATTTGGTGACCATTGCTAGTACCATTATATCAGTATGTATATTTCACTTTGCTAAACCATCAGAATAATCACTTTTTTTTCTAAAAGCATTTATAAAAATCTTAAATGAATGTAGTTTGGATCACTGTATAGAACAATTTTTTTTAGCATAACGCAACTATCTCGATAGCTGAAGCCACCGAGGTATTTCAACTTGCGCGTTTTATCTGACAAAAATACACCTGGTCTGTAAATGACCATGTCATTAATTTAATGTGAAGCTTGTGGTAAGAGTAAAACTGAGAACTTATTATACATTACAACACACATATGCTATATATAAAACCATATAGTCGCATGCAGTGCTCATTTTCAGAATAACAGAAACACAAACTAAGCGGGTTTACGTGTAGTCTGAAGAAGAGCTTAATAGTCTGATATACTTAAAGCGTTTAAGCTGTGCTGTATTTATATTATACAGGGTGAGCTTGAAGTCCACCGACAAACTGCAGAGGATGGTTCCTGGCTGCAAATGGAGCACTAAGATTCATGTCTCCTTGTGTTCAGAAATGAACAGTTTACACGGCAGATGGCACTGAAGAACGATATCAAACAAAGAGCCCACAGTTTGTCCTGAATCATATGTATGTCACAGCAGTGACCTCTATGGGATCCAATTGTGTCAGATTATCATTACAGCCTTCGTGGAAAATCTGTTAGAGGGCCTGAACATCAGGAATAGGCTCGCCGTATGCATTCCTTTTCAAATGTGCCCACAATTAAAACTTCAGGATGTTTAAGTCCGGTGATCGAGTGGAGCATGCACCTATGGTTCCGAAATCGCAGATTCAATCAAGAAAAGACGATGGCTTTTTACGGCCTGAAACTTCTTAGCATTGTTTCCTCCGGAAGGGAAATAAGACAGTTGTCGAGTAGGGACGTTCATAACCACACTAGTTAAAGATCGTCCATAAATAACTCATTTTAGTTTCATCAGGCCGCACAACACGGCCTCCAAATCCAAGATAATGTTGAGGCTTCGGAGGATATTGATGCGAGGCTGGCGCTTCATCGTGCTGCAGCCATATTGTTTGTGGTACTGCCAAAGACATTTTCCAGTAAAGAATCCAGTGTTTTGCAGGAATTCAGACACACTTCTCCGTTCAGGCGTTATGGAAGAAGATCTGGTGCAAGTAGATTGTCACGAAGAATCCCATCATTGATGCTGAACCGGTGCTGATGAGATCCTTCAACCATTCCGTGAGGGCTTTTTGTAGCCCACAGATAACGACTAAGTGGAGTAATTATACCATTACTACCAAACATCGCTTCTCGGTGACCAGGACTGAGGGGAAAGAATCCTACAAGGGTGCTGTTGCACAAATCAGTGATAGAATCCCCGCAGCGAAGGGAAATCTGCCATTGATAACCCTTCCACTCGTTGAAGATGACTGGAAGATAATTGGATGGCATACAGAATGCAAATTAACTCCTTTGGCGGTCATACCAGTTATGATAAATTGTTGCCAATGCCACCTACCGTGGAAACTACCATTTCCAGAGACAAGGCGATATAAACTCTTGTATTCCTGAATATCTCGGCTATTTACAATACTTGTAACCGATCATTAGTAGTTCTTATATCTTGATTGCGTATTTTGTCTAATAATGAAAGTGTATATATATTGCGCCAAGGTCATAATATGTTTCTTAATCTCCATAGCAACCTGTACATTTACATTCCTGTCGGAATATTCAATTTAAGAAAAGTTACTGAGGTGTTTTTTTTTGTTTGTTTTTTGTTTTCAACTTCTTGGTCATATTGAGATAATCAATAAAATTCCTCATTCACAGTACTATTGGATAGTAAGTAGCCTTTCAGAACTCTCCCCGTACCACTTTGCTTCCTGCTAAACAAATGGGGGATAGGATGTCACAGTCTAGCTCTTTCACATCCATAATCAGATAGTGCCATCCATGATCGGCTGTCGCGTACAGCCAGACATCATTCATGACTTTTAGCCTAGGTGCCTTCATCATCCGTAGTAAGATAACAGAATTCAGCCAGCCCTTTGAGGCCAGATCCCCACTACTTTGCTCCGCGAAAAACGGATGGCGTAATGGCCTCATTAAATTTGGCTGTTTTAATTATCTGTGAATATATGGCAGCACAATCACTATTATAATCTATTTTCAGTTTTTCTATTGTTTTTGATTGGAGAAAAAACTCGGAATAGGGATTGATCCTGGAACTTTGAGAACATAGGCCACAGAAGTTACCACTGGTGCCTTTCCGCTTGGTGTGCTCTTATTCTCTGAGCTTTTCCATCAACTTTTATTCAAGACACACTCTCTCCCTTATTTACACTACCAGACTCTACGGAGCATAGAAAATGATAATCCTGGAGAAATATATATTTTCTGGCATTGAACACTGTTTTGCTCATGGCTTGAATTCCAATATCACTGAAGTGTATGATTTGGACTTGAGCCTGCTAATTGTTATGTGAAAGATCCTTTCTGCGCGAGGAAGGCTACAGCTCCGTTACCAGGGATTCCACCAGAGCTTGGGTGGGGCTCCATTAGAGTGTAAAAACATTTGAGAAATAATGCTATGCCATTCTTTTTGTGTAAGAGGATCTTGGTGAACTGACTGCTTGTATAGCTGTTCTTGAGTCTGAAAGAATCACTATTTTCTCTATGTTCCCTAGCCAGAAGATTTTGAGGGAAACGCTTGTCAGTATTTCACCTTCAAAATGTGTTGTACCTTTTTCTGCATATTAGTAGACGGAAAATGAGACATTCCACTGTTCTGCACCCGTCTTGAAACCAGTGAGTAAACCGGATATATATCCGTAAGGTTGGACTTTTGAAGGGTACAGTATGAGTATATTTTCTAATGTTATTATCTTTACCAAATGCATTTAGATATTTGCATCTGTTATTTCCGTTGTATATGCTGATTTTTTTAATTTTTCTCTATCAATTTGTCATTAACATAAAGTGATATCGATATTTACCTGTTTCTCACAGTCGCGGAAAACTTGTGGAATGTTAAGGTCAATACACAGGGTGTTTCACAACTACACCGAATCAAGACGAGGGGGTTGTTGCTCAGATCCTATCCAACACAAAAATGCAGTTTTAAACGCTAATAAAGATTCACCAACAAAACGCCTCAAGCTCAACGTGGATTGGGCAGTTTTCCAGAAACAAAGCCGCGAGCCTTGTCCACGCGCTCGGAGGTTGTGAAACACCGAGTTGCGTGCTTTAGTTTAGTTGCGCGTTTTTTGCAAACATACCGACATGCTGTGCTGTGATTAGCTAACATTAAGGGATTCATTGTCTTACAAAATCACACTAAATAACGTGTGTATACTTTTAGTTATTTGTTTATTCTGCCAACATACAATTTCAGTACAACAATCAACGAGATGTAGGACACGGAAAATAACTTGGGATTCAAATACCGCAAATCCTATACTTTAAAGACAGTTTAATATTTGAGATCTTGAGAATAAAGGCTAAGGAATGACAAAAAAGAGCACGGAAGCAGACATACTATCAGAATACTACAAAGGGATTGTAGATAAAATTAAATATAAATAAATGTCTTTTGCAATTAAAAATATACTTATTTTAATTGATTTTACTCGTAATTGTGTAATGTTTGCAGAAGTTTAAAGCGTATGAAGGTGGGACGTACTAATGCTCCAACAAATCATATTACTAGCCCCTCCTACCAGCGTTGCCGTTTCTGGTACATCTTACATTATCTTCATTAGTTATGCTCGGATGGATATTAGCAAAGGATAGATGGCAATGATATAACTAGACAGAATTTGACTTTATGGTCACGGCGGTACAAAAGTTCTGTCTCTACGATACTTAAAACACCAGTTATGCACCTTTTAACTTCACATGGTTATCGTTATAACGTAGATAGGCTGAAAAATAACACCAAAACTTTCCTCTCAATGCTTATAAATATATAGTGCAGTATGATACACAAACCATTCAGTTTGAAAAGGAATGAGTTAAAGTTCAGTTGGATTTCACAATAGTGGTGTGTTATTTTATTATTAAAGTGAACGTCGTGTTAACCGTGTTTCAAACTCCAGCTAAAATCTTGTTAATTTATACATGGAATTGTTATATTTCTCTTTGTGATACAATTGTGTGAACCTGTTCATCGAAGCTGGGACAACTAACTTTTTGGTCCACAAATGTAAAGTGATTCATTCTCTGTCGCTATTAGAAATACTAGGTTCAAATTAGTGGATATAGAAAAACATATGTACAAGACGATAATCATTGACTCCAGGGATGAAAGTGAGAATATGAATTAGGTGCTTCTGAAGAAGACGAAGTCAACGTTGAACTGTTTGCTGTTCCATTGATGAAACGTCTATTATGGGTTAACACAATCAAGGTAAGCTTTTAATGTTTTAAGAATGTTTAATGTGTTGTTTAACTACGGAAACCAGGACGACGTAATGACTTGCGTGTAAAACGTACTCTCATGCTCTGTTACCTCCGATACACGCCCAATACGTTTGGTAACAGCGCTCCGCGCCTGCGTTCATATGTCTTTAAGTTTTGCGACGGTTATAAATGAAACATTTATACATAACGTGTTGCATAATTTGCTAAGAGTTTACAATAGGATAATTACAAAATTAATGGACTAATAAGTATAGGATACTCGCATTTAGGACAAAATACATATGTTTTGTATTAAAGAGCAAATAAGTAGGTAGCTGTCCTTTGCCCTTTACCTGAAAACTAGAACAGGTTTAATGATAACGAACAAGGTGGAATCCATTTGTCATGAAACGCGCTTGCCCTCTCTGAAATGTAAGTATGTGGGCATCACATTATATGCTTCGTGAGCTGTCTAATCTTAAATTGTTTCTGCCCAATGTAACTAATAAAACATGTCTAAAAGAGATTCGAAACTGTGACATCAAACTCCATAATGAGCTCTAAGACTGTAATGACTCCAAAACGGCCTATAGGTACAACGAGTCGGTTTTGAACAGCTGACCATCAATTTAGTTTCCTTTACCTACAGTGAAACGTATAATGTAAACCATTCTGTTCAGATTTATGTCGATTAACATGAAGTGAACGGTAAAATTGAGAATAGAATGTAGAAACAGGTATTAGAGAAAGCGATTTCGTTGATAATGATAGTCATACGAGTCTAACACGTTCGATTTTTGATTAATTCCTTATAAGCATTGTAACTATAATCGTATTGATGGTACTCCATATATTCAAAATTCCACTACCGAGCTCCAATTGTTTTCTGTATATGTTCCATCAATCTATCTAATATTTTTCGTAGCCCTAGTATTATAAAAGGGTTGTTATACTGTTTCTCAAATTGGAAGAGTTCAATTTTACAGTGAATGAGATGCGTTATCGTGCTCTGCGTTGCCAAGTCGCTACCAGACTGTTTTTAGATTTCTCTCTCACTCGCACACTGAGCATACAAATCTGCTGGCGATATAATGTTCATTCATGTGTGTTATGAAAACTATTTGGGCTAAAAATCTGTGGTTTCAAGGTTCTGCTACAAGCATTATTCCCTATCTTCGTAAATTATTTTTTTACAAAATGTATGTATTTTGTCTTAGCATATGAGAGATGGAATCACTTAGCGCGTTACTCCCCAGTTAAGCGGGAATGCAATATGTCAACAGCAGCAGCTGCTAGCCTGGTAGCGCTCAAGGACTAACCTCATCAAATTTGATAGTCACTGTAGATGAGTGCTAATAATACAAATAGAATGTCTGACATATTTCCTATACAAAAGATGCAATACTAATATTCCAAGCAGCCGCAGCTTAAGTCCGGGAAAATAGAAAACCATTTTCTCATATTCTTTTTTCTGAATAACGAAGATAAGAAAACTGTGTGCATTATTAACTATAGAACAATTAAGAATGTGAATTTATAATTACTTAGCTGTACTGATAAGAGCCTATATCACACTCCGTAACACCTGCTCACTGCTCCTCTAAAAGGGGATACATATAAGATAATCTTTTATCGGTTCATCACTGCAGATAAGTGAATATAACCACTCTGTCGATAATGCAGTTATGGATATCGTATTATTTTATCATTCATGACCATCATTTAGAACGCTTGGTTCACAAATGAATGCTCCTCCCGAAGGAAGGTGTTCTCTCTCCATCTTGAAATAAACTTCCAAAACTTCTTTTCCATCCTAAGGTTCAGTTTATACTTATCTTGTTATTCTTGAGTCTTTCATTTATTTTGATTTTCTACAATATTCTTTAACCTTTAAATCAGTAACCCTTTTATAATTCTTTCTTATCTTTTGAATTATACTTTTTAATCATTTTAATACATTCCTTGTTATTGATTAAAAAAAAAAACTTGTGTCAATGTTAAATGGGATGGCGTTATCGTCCTCCAAGGTCTAGGGGTAACATGAGAGCTTCTGATTTCCAAGGACACGGGTTCAAACCGTGAAGGGCAATGACATTTTTCGGGCATAAAAATCTTTAGCATGGCTTCCTTTGGAAGGGAAATAAAGTCGTTGGTTCCGTGTCGTAGATTTATGCAGATAAAATAATCTCGAACCTGATAAAGAAGCCTCTGAGCAAAATTAAGTGGTCTTTCTCACCCTATATAGAATGGAATACTAAGAGCCGCTGCAGTTAAAGAACGTCCGTAATTAATTTAATTTGGGTTGTCGTTAGTTCTTTTTTCTTCTGAGAGAACGGAATTTCAGTCTTCACGCCAGCTCCTATAAATCATTTTAATCGTTTTAATCTCGTTTTACGTAATCCGCTGCATTTATTTGCTCACAATTAAAAATATAATTAAACGGATTCTGTAAGTGTTATTTCTATTATCACGAAGTAGATAGAATAATATCCGGTTGTAAAAATAAGCTACAGAAGAATGCGTAGAAAAATTTATATGACCGTACATCTTTTGATATTTTTTTTTTAAATTGCAACGAACGACATATTTTATTCTGTAACATTAATATTTTGGATATTAGCTTTAGGATGTTTAGGTCAAAACTGTTTTTCAGGTCTAAAACTGTTTTGCTTATTTTGATAATTCAGCTCAACTATTGAAACGCTGGAATGGCCAAAATTAGGCAATTTCAACCAATTGGGATCATCTGACTTGAACGATACCGTCAAAAAATCTAATCGCAGTTTATATCCATTCCTTTGAAATCTTGTCGCACCTGACGTTCGTATGGTTAATTGGTAATGAAGCGACAATCCAGGCAGCCAACCTTCACTTCTAATAACTGTCAGTTCCACAATTGTACTTTCAATTAATTTAGTTACAATGTTTTTTTAAAGCCTTATCCAGTTCTTAATGTATTTAGTTCCAAAAAGGAGTGAAAGTAATCATTATTTGTATTTCTTGTGTATGAGATGATTGCAATAACCTCAAGCAAAACAGTTTGTTTCCATTTCATGTATTACTTATTAAAAGCTGAAATAAAATAATTGTTGCCTATTTCTATTGTTGTTATCGATATTCATACAGGGTGTAGACATGGTCGGCCATTTATTTCAGGAGGCAGTGAAGATGTAAGTATTACATCACAATCTGGTTGAATCTCCCTTCCTATGTATTATACATTATTAATAGTCTATTTCGTTGAATTGTCTTATGAAATACAACTCGTGTTTTCTTCTCTAGGACAAATTACTCCCGTCGCTTCGCTCCGGTCGTGAATTATAGTCGTTGAAATCACTCGTGGTATTATTTAAGATATTTTCAGAGGGTTTTTGATTGGTTAAATTGCTTTACAGGACACAGGAATATTAATGTTATTATCATAATATCATAGCACTATTTCTTTAAAAAACTTGCTCTTTAATTAAAAATAAAAAAAAGTTAACGTAAGTGGCGCAGCAAACATTATAAATTTCTTCTGACTCCTTTAAATAAGGACACCACCTGAGTGTTTTTGCACTACAAAGCTTCGCCTGAAGAATTAGCACAATGAAGGAAAGCGATGACACAACGTACAGGATATATACCGCATACGTAACATACATCTTGTTTTCTCCCATTCGCCCAATATAGAATGGGACGCTGAGAACCACAGTAGTGAAAGAGCGTCCATAAATAACACGCCATTTGATTTTCAAACAGGACCGCTCCCCTTACCATTGGGCAATAACCATTGGCAAACAAAAGACGACCTAGTAGTTAAGGCGAGAGTTCTGTAATAGAAAAATCTGTTTCTTGGAGACAGCTTGCATGTCGAGAATCGCGCCTCAGTTAAGGGACCAGTAAGTGGAGGACTTGGCAACAGAGAGGGAAGGTTTCCAGCCGCACACATTCGAAGCCCAAACTTTAAAGCCTTCAAAGTCTTTGTAAGAAGAATTGGGTAGGGTCATCATATTCTGAAAAAACGCTATTTTGGATTGCACATCTTATACAATAATGAAGAGAAACTGACATTTCATCTATTTGCAAGTTAAAATCAAATACGCACAGCTAACAGGCTGTTAGGGATATAAGTGCGAATATTTTTATTGGTAATTAACAACAGTATAGTGAATAACATTGCATAAATATTTGGTTCATTTGACTACTTATAATTTCACTTACTAAGAGTAGTATGTTTTTAGGTCGGTTCATACTTCCAAGTAGGCGTGATATACACAATAGAAAAACATGTTTATTTCCCCCGAGACGCAGTAGCAAATGCATAACATTGAGTGGCGGGCCTGAATAAAATTAATGTTGTATCGGAACTGAGTTTCAATGTATTCTGCGAAGCTAAATATCCCACACTATGTATTTAGGCCAGCAGGTGGAAGCAAAACGAATAGTCTATACTGTCAGACGTTGTTTATTTCATGGCGCAGTTAAGACCTTGCAAAACACTTCAGGTAGTAAATTATGTGATTGTTTTGTCGAAAAAATGTTAGACGAAGAGAAAAAATAGCTATAATAGAAAAGTGGATACACGGAAATACTCTATATCAAAATGTCTGTAGCTATATCCCCTAAAAGAATAAGCTTTTATAATGGTAATTTATTGCCGAATAGCCAGGGCAGATCCCATAGATATAACGCCAGTATTTTAAGAGGACGAATGAGTTTGAAATTTAAGTCCTAGAGTTTTAAAGCTATATACTTAAGTTTTATACACGTGTGTTAAACGACTTATGTATAAACCAATTAAAGTTTTAATTCTGTTACTTTAATAATTTTTAGTTATAAATGTTTTTTTGTTTAAAATTCTGATGTGTTCCATTCACTTGACTTTCTCTACATCTCTGTAACAAATTATTGTTAAAAAGCTTATTCTGCCATCTACTTCATGCTAATCGAGATAAACAATACTACTTGCTTCTTGTAAGTAGAAGGGAAATGAGGGAATACACTAGTGAAATCTAATAAAAGCTGGTTCCAATGTGGTTAAGTCTGTTTTGGTACATTGCCAAAAGTTCTTGTATGAGAAAAGCATATATATATTTTAAAATCGGAAAAATAACACGGAATATATGGGAAATGGTCAACTCCACGAAAAATTAGATATGACATACATTGTTCGTTTTAAGGGGATCTACTTTTTTGTGATAAGTCTTTGTCTGACTCTTAGGGTTAACCAGTTATGCAAAGCAAAATTCAGCTAGAATAAAGAGGTTTATAGAGCCTATTCCGAAAATACTATATATATATATATATATATATATATATATATTATTTGCCAAGTGAATATCCTTAATATACGGTACTTTAATCAATATCGTTACAGCCATTTTTGAGAAAACCAAATCATTGTAAAGGATTGTTTGGGAGGAAAAGATAATCTCCAAAATCTTCGTATCGCAACTTTGAAAGATGCTAAATTTAAAGACCAAGTTTGGTATTTTACTGACATTTCGTTTTTAGTTATGCAGTCCATAGACGCACCGGCAGTACACGGAACACTCATTTACACACATACACACGGGCCTTTTTCTAAAAATATCTTCTTTTTTTTTTTGGATACAGGGGGCCCTAAAAGGTGTATTTCCAGTGGAGTGTAATAGCTAGTAGTATATACCATGTAGAGAAAGTAAAAGCGGTGTTTTCAAAATGCATCCCCTTCTGCATTAATGTAATGAGACCGACATTTTTAATGGATGTTCTAAAAACTATGATTAATAAAACTAAATATTAGGTTTTGATATTTATTTCCTATTCTAGAAAAACAAGGTATTTAGTAATGACTGAAGATTTGCGTTTTTTGCTCTTATACCATACAGGTACTTTATTTTTATTTCATACAAAATTTAATATTGGTTTTATTATTCATTGTGAGTTGAATACACGTGGAATTTTCATTCTTTTTGCATAAACATTGTAAGATAGCTTTTGATTGCGGCAAAATGGTAAAAAAATAAAATGGGAGAAAATTAAGTTTAAAATTTACGTGTGAAGGCATTTAAAGGGTACAAGCTTTTAAAATGAAGTAATTTTATTAAATTTTTAAAGTCCATAGACTCGCAAATTATTAAATAAAATTGATAGAAATGATATTTTGCGGAAAAGGGTGCCTTTGTGACCGAAAATGACATATTGGCATCCATTTTTCCCTTAAAAATGTGAATGCCGCTTTAGTCTGCTGTGTCTCATAACGAAATGTGTAAATATGTAATAAAAATTTATGTCGATTAAAAGAAGAATGTAGAAGAATAACAGTAAGAATAATTTCTAAAAGAATGATCTGAGAAAGTATGTGAATGTGAGGGATCAAATATTTTCTTTCCTGCTTCTATAGCTTTCCAGAACTCTCTTACTTACTGTCTGTATTATATCCGGCTACTTGTATACCATCTCTTTTAGGTATGACAAATTACCAGAGTAGACGTATAAGCGAGAACACCAGTTGCTCCTGTAAATTTTCTATGCAAAGGATGAATAAGTTAAAAACTGGCTTCTTTATCATCGCATCTCTTGAGGTAAAGGTAAGTAAGTCGGTAATTTTTCTTCATTTTCTCATTTAGTTCCTCTCTGCTCAAAGTTTAACGATTGTGGCTTGCGCTACTAAATTTCAGAAATTACGATATTAATGGCAAATTGACTAAACGGCTCTTTGCCCTAGATTCATCTACATCGTGAATAAAGAAGTAAAAGAAGCCGGGGGGGGGGTACCTTATGATCTAGGGTTTCTGATATTTCTTCCGTCCTGCGGACATTTAAGGCCATCCATCTTCATTAGTTTCTATCTCTTTGTATTGCTATTCTTCAGCAGTCTAAGAGTGGGAAACTTTCATTTACTTTCCAGCACTACAGCGGCAATAATAAACCTCTATTTTAATGAGGATATAACAGAAAAACTATTACTAATTTTTTTATATGGTATAGGGTAGACTTAAATTTTATTAATAATATAATGTCTAAAACTGCTTCGTTTTCCAACGACGGTAGTATGAAGCAAAAAATCTAATGTTTTCAATTCGCGTGCCTTTCTTTTCCTATTCTGCAACAAAATGCTCTTACAAAAGCTTATTCTTCACTGTACTTCAAGGTGATCGAGATAATCATAAGCAGATATGGCTCTTCTCCCACTTCAAGTACAGTCTGATCGGATCCAAGATTGAATACGATTAAAAGCCGCGTTTCCATGCAATGTTCAATACGGTAAACGTACTCAAATCAATTTAAATTCCCCAGCAAACGTGATAAATGTGCCCTGAGCGCCAAAGAAAATATTATTATAATTTTCGCATCGCAATCTCGGTCTTCCTATCGATCTTCATCCACATGGGGAGTAAAGAAACATTTGTTTTGTTATTCTATAGTGATCCATTCTTTTAACATGTATGTAACATTCGACTTTTATTTGAGAAATGTGTAGGTGCATACTGACGGAATGTCTCAGAAACGGTTAACTTTACAACAAATGCACATCATATAATTAAGTGTTTTAACGAGACATACATTTTAATGTATAAGTTACAATAATCAGGGCCATCTCTCATTGTCGTATGTTAGAAGTATAACAACCAGAGCTTAGTAAAATCTAAAAGAAATAGTTATATTACTTAATTGTGACGCAGGATTTAATGCTAAGTAAATCAAGTCAAGAGAAAATGGAACAATATTGCCCTAAAATAATGTTATAAAATAATAAAACAGATTGTTTCGCCAAAGAATTGTATGTATAAAAATGGCTGCGTGACGTCATCGCCTCATGATACGCACGAATACAGCCTATTACGAAAACAACATAGCCAAGGCTATGTAACGAATGCAACATATTATAATACATAATGTATAGTAAAGAAATTGTATTTAGAAAAGCATACTTATAATAAAACATAATTAAAAGCAGTAATATGAGAGAAGAAGAAGAATCATAAAGGCGCATGAGATACCGGTAACAAAGCATAAGAACAGAGTTAAATAAATATTAGTTTTAGAAATGTTAACTATTTATAAGAACATTTTCATGTAAATTACACAAATTCATTTATTTTAATTATTATGAATGTATAAAAATGTATTATAAATTTGTATTTCACGAAATGTGGAATAGGAAATCTGCCGTTCTCATGGCGACGGACAGATTGCAATGTATAAAACATTGATGTTCAACATTGTATATATGTGAAAATTTTAATAAGTTTCCGGGACGCAGTCAGTAGGATAGACGCCAGGGATACGGACGCCTAGAGATAATCTCGTCAATCGAGGCCTCTTATAAGGCTATTGAGTGAGAAATATGACATTGTACTAATAATCAACGAGAGCTATATTGTAAGTACACATTATAATATATATTTGGCACAGTTTTATAGAAAAGGGATTCTGTTCAAATACGTGCCATAATTCATCACATTGTTTCGAAAAGTTAGGAAATAAAAGTTCATATATATCAAGAAATCTTTTAAATTAAATTTATTTATTATCACAACTTACCATCCAAGCATGGAGGCTAAGATTCTCGTACTCACCGACTGAAGCTAGCAGAGTTAATAGAAAACGTGGCTAAAATGTGCACAATAAGTAATTCACCGCCAATAATAAACCTTGCAACTGCTACAACAATTAAGTCTGGCGCAAATAGTTAATTCCAGTTTCGCCAATAGCAAGAGTTACCAACTTCATATACAGCGGCAAATTCAATCCCGTAAAAAGGTTTAAAAGACCACAGCACAGCAATCAGCATCCCTGAGGCCACCACAACACAACAGAGGTCCTTTATTAATCCGCCCCAATTGCTTCTAAGCAGAAAGGAAAAAAGATCATATACTAGCGATAACCAAATCTTTTAAAAGCTATATGATGCAAATAAACTTCCCTTATTTTTGCATAAATAGTCCGAAATTCTAGTTGAGAAATGTATAAGTTTTGGACATTTTAAAACCAATAGGAAAGAATTGGATAGGTAGTCTGACTGAAAAATGCAATGCCATAGCCGGGATTTGAACCACGGTCTCCCGGTCACTGGTATTTAACGGTTTTTTCGTTTGGTCCACAGACACATACAAACATACAGACTGACATACACATACCAGGATAATGGATAAAACTGGAAACACTTTATCCGGGTAATTCACCCTAGCCAAGATTCGAACTCGGGACCTCTTTCTGGCAAGGTAGACACGCTCAGCCTGTTTTACTGAAAATCAAACATTTTCGGATAATACTTCATTAAGATACACATTCACACTGAACCTTTTTCTAAAAATGCTTTTTGTTGGGGATTCGGGGATCACAATAATTCCGATGAAATCTGGGGTATTGAATTCTGTTTGAATATAATAGGCACATTCTCTATACACTATGTGCATAACAGCAAAAAGTTCAGTGCATATGCGTAATTGTGTGTGCGTGTGTTTGTGTGTGTATGAGTGAGCAGCATTCTCAAAAAGGAAAAATTAGTTCATTTTCTTAATCTTGTCGATTTCCAGGGAAGCTACTTAAATATTTTAAAGAAAACCCCTCCGCAAACTATCATAGCTTAATGTTAAAGTTTTATATATTTTTAATTTATAATAATAACTAACGATTTTGATTGACGTATGACATGTAAGTGTTTTGAACGCTCAGTAATAGTCTCTGAAGATTTCTTAATTTTGAGTACTATTGTATAACTAGTAAACCGTAAGAGAAAGACACTATTACTAAGCAAATGCCTTCTCCAATAGTTCGTGCAAATACACTGAAAGCAATGTTTAGGAAAAGAAAATGCAGTATAAAGTTTAAAACCAGTGTAAGCTATGAAGCTCATTTGCGCCGTCATGCAGGTAACGCAACAGTAACCTTAATGAACGGGAATAAGGTGGATGTGGTAATAACCCCAGCAGATCAGGAATTTACAACTGTCAGGCTTTATAATATTCCTCCTGAAATATCCGATGAACGAATTAGAAATGTTCTACAAAATTATGGAAATGTACATCTTGTCAAAATGGACAACTGGATCTTAAATGGAAATTTGCTACAGTAGAAACAGGTACACGCCTAGCTCAAATGGTAATAAAGAAACCCATTCCATCTAATGTGATTATTGGGAAATGTGAGGTATTTGTTACTTATTTAGGTCAGGAACAAACCGTTTTAAATGTGGAAGTTCTACCCATATGAGATATATTTGTCCGCAGCGAACGATACCTGATAAACCTGCGCCTACTGTAAGAAAGTTTAGTGATCTGTTTTCTGCTGTTGCCAACAGCACAGAGCAAATTGAAGGTTTACCAGAGAATATCATTACGGAAACTAGTACCGTGCAGATGGAAACAATTGAACAGCACAAAAAATCAGTCTCCAGAAATAGGTGAAAAAGTTTGTGCTAGTAATGCAAAGGAGGATGTTAATTTAGATGCTTCTGAATCAGAAATGGAATGCACTGCAACAATTGCATCTATGAAAACTATACAAACCACACACAAAGGAGGGACCCTCCCAGTGAACATAGATACCGAAACAGCTGAAGAAGAAGAAGAACCTTCATGTGAGAAGACAAAACACAGTACCAGTGATGGAGAGAGCACGAATGTAAACAAACCGCCGCGAAAGAAGAAGAAAGGCAAGGGCAACAGTACTGGCATTGAAATGGCCGCAACAAGCAAGAAAAAGGCATACACTATGCATAAAAACCAACTTGAACAGAAACACACAACACGCAGGAGTAAAAGTGTTGACAACGCTGAAATTACACATGACCATATGGTACAAAAGAAAGCTCAAACAAAAACTAAGATGTAGCATGAAGAAGTTGAAGCAACACTTGGCAAGGAAAATGTGCACCAGCACACAAGAGAAGCAGATGACCCCATACAGCCTGGACAACTTGGAGATTCAGCGCAACAAAAGGTGCCTCCTTGTAGTGCAAAGGAAAGTAAATTAGGGTTTCCACTGCTTAAAAATAAAGTATAAGTACACAAATAGAAAGGTAATTACACACATGTGTTAAATGTATTGCTTTGTTGTTGTTCTTTGTTTTGTTTTGGTTTTTTTTCTTCTGTTTTTTATTGATGGATCTCACATTAACGGTGACAACATTAAATTTTAATGGCAATTAAAAAAAATCTAGCTGGCAACTCAAAAGACAAATGAGAGATTATGAATTATTGTGACGCAACTAATCGTGAGGAAGAAGAGATAACCAGCGCGGTCTTCGAGATGCAAAGAGATGATTCTGGAAGTTTCTGCCCTCGCCTCCTACGAACTCGTCGAAACTCCTGCAATTGCATATGGACCAGTGTACTCGCAACAATCAATGAGCTAGTAAGTCGTTGTTCATGCCAAATAAAGTAATGTCTACTCAGTGTGTTCTCAGAGTGATTTAGATTGATGTGACGTACAGTGAGTGCTGCTGTTTGAGCATCCTGAGTTCGATATTTCAGTGAGTGGTGCGTAAGGAACGACAAGCTGCTTCACGAGTCTCATTACATGTGCAAGGGCAAGGTAGTGAACTGATATTGAAATTGAATTGTCAAAATATATTTTGTTTTATCATTATATTGACAATTAAAAGCGTTCTGGTATTGCTAAGACTGTCACAGTGTGTGAGGCAGTGTATAATTATATTCTTTGTATATTATTAGTTGTACAGTATAATGTTTATAATATCATTAATAATGTAATAGTTTGCGATGTATAAATGTGTAGTAAAAATCCCCCCCCCCCAAAAGTAGGAGAACCCTTTACAAGAAAATGGTTTAAACAAAAGTTGTTTATTTTTAATGAGGAATAAAGAAATAAAATAAAAAATGTTGGTTCTCTTTTAAAAAATCTTCTCCAATTAAAATAAATAGATGGCAATTACTTTACCCCATTAAATCAAATAACTTTTATTCAAGAAGTTTCTTTCTACAGCGATTAGTTTTGAAGATATTTATACAATCTCAAGTTAAACTGAGTATATTGAGTAGTAAGCTTTTTCTATCTCTTATGTTTACCAGTAATGCAAAAGGCTTTCAGAATGAAGAGGACTACAGAGACTACACATCATTTTTTCCAAAACTATAAAATTTTATCTAACATTTTAATAAAAAATTAAATAAAAATTAAAAATTAGAATAAAATAAGAATTAAATTTTAACATCCTTAAAATAATAACAAATTCTAAATTCATATAATCCTAATACAAAAATCTTATTATAATCCTATTTTTTAAAAAGCTATTCCCCTATAAAATTAGAAATATTTTATATTCTAATAATTAAATAAAAAATAATTAAAATATTTCCCGAATTAAATTCGTTTATTATTCTCATAGAATTCGAGGTATATATAATAAACAGGCCGTTTCAGAACGACACCAAACAAAGATAGCAGTCGATTAGCTTACACTTTGACTTGTCCGAAACTTGATGTCGCAACTTTCAAACTCTTGTATTTAAAATTTTGTGTATGTTTAAAAATCGCACACATTTGAGATTAGGCACCGAAGGAACAGCGGTTGTCATACGCCACTCCCACATGCTAAGTTTTGCATTACTAAAGTGACCTGACCCGCGCCGGCGTGAATATCAAACCACGCCTACACCACGCGAATGGGTCCATCATTACCAAGCGGTATCTCTCTTGAAGCGGGCCAGGTAGTGCCTTCTGATTATGTACGGCTGCCTTATCCTTGGTGATTTTACGTCAGTTTTGTATGTGCCGAATTTAGAGCTGAAATTATATTCACGTAGCACGTACTGTATGACTAAGAAGGCCCACATCTTCGTTTGGTGTCGTTTTGAAACACCTTGTATATATGTTATATTATATTTGTGTTACAGAATTTTATTCACTGTAAAATTTTTCGAAACTTTTTCCATGTAAAGGGTAGTTTGGGGTGTAGAGATTTTCTTTACAATCTTCCTGTCGTATTCTTGGAGGATGCTGAGCTTAAATATAGCGTGTGGCATTTAACCGACTTTTCGTTTTTGAATATCACATTCACACACACACACACACACACACACACACACACACACACACACACAGGCACATTTGGCCTATTTCTTAAACTTCTCTTTGGAATCAGGGGACTCTAAAACCTGGTTTTCTAATGAAATCTTGTATCAAATGTTTGGATGAAATGCATTATCTTCTCCAATCAATGTAGTATTTTCGAAGTAGAGAGAGAAAAATCAGAATATCGATTTAACAATGTATCCTAATTATAAGAATATGTAAATGTGCAAAGAAAATTTACCTCAATTGAGAAGAACAAACATTTTAGGAAAAGTTTGTAGACGAGTAAATATCACAAGTAAGCGAATGTAACATAATACGAAACTAGGACCTTATATGTATGCGTGAGATGTGAGAGGAATACCTGGAACAGAATACTTTTAGGTTTTAAGGTTACTTTGTGACATTTTTAATTTCATATTTAAGTAAAACGAGTGTAAGAAATTCCTTGCATAATATTTTCCACTGTTATCTGTTCAGTTTAAAGTTGTACTTGTGGGGGCGAAGTAATGCATGAACTCAGTGTTAAGAAAGACTTTGCAAACAACTTTCTAAAATGTGAGAGCGGATTTTTTCCTCTCGCTTTTCATAGACCTCCTGTCAGCTGCAGTTGCTCCACAGAAAAGGCAAATGGAAGGATTGCGACTATAGCAGCAATGCGAGGAACTCGAAAATCGCCTAAAATGGTATTATAAAGTAATTGTCTTTTATTTGTTTTCGTTTGTATGTTACATTTGGATAAACGAATACTGTGTTGTGGTTTATCAGGCAGAACTTTGCCACTTAGGCGCACTTGAAGATTTATTGTAACTGGGAAGCTGGAAATCGAGAAATTGAAGCATTTTCTTGCATACACATCTTACATGCTTAATTTCATTAGTGTAGTGATGAATTTAGCTAACTTTTGAAGTGGAATTCGAGAAATTGAAGCTTATTCTTGCATACACATAGTTTGTACATCTCACATGATTGATTTCATTAGTGTAATGATGCACGTAGATAACTTTGAAAGTAGAATTTGAGTATCTATATCTGTGGTCCAAAACAAATCTTAGAATTCCCATTTAGCTTTCAGAACACCCATGGTATCAGAAACTTTAGAATGAGTAAATATTATTCTCTTTCGATGTATGTACAATGTACATAGTAGATAGAGAGGATATTCTTCCCAAAATTCAACACGGAGATTTCAACAGAAATGTCTGTCTTGATACCCTTTGAATCCAAAGAAGAACATGTGTTGGTGTGTTTTGGCGTGTTTTTAAAAATCAGAAAGTACTTTAAATATCAAACTTAATATTTAACTTCAGAATTTTACAAAGAAGTGCAATAAGATTTTTGGGAAATTCCCACACCCCAATTACTCTTTACATGGAACGTTTATCGAAGGTTTTGATTTTCTCAAAATATAACGATTTTGGTTCAAAATCCAACTGCAATGTATATTTTGAATTTTCTGTGAATAATCTCAGGAGATTTCTGCATTCTGAATGACTTTTGTATATATGGTAAACAGTAAGAGAAAGAAAAATTCTAACAGCACAAAATGTAAATCCTGTTAAAACACAGTTTATTACATATGCATTTTTATAGAGATATTCCTTGTTATTGGTTTCAATTTTAAAATACTTTTCTCTAACAGGAAGTCGTTCGTGTTTCCTTTGTTTTACTTCTGGTCATGCAAGGTATGGCTATTCCTCCATTTATATCCTACCTTTAACTGCCTGGTCTTGTATGCGGTATTTCCCTGTGTAACATGTTGCCAATAAAAATGGTGTTAATTTATATATCTACTGTAGTTTTTTTTTCAGAACTAATCATCTTTAGTTTTAATCATTAAATCTTAGACTCATTCACACTCACGTTCATACCTCCAAACTTTCAGGAAAATAGGGAATAATATGGGCTAAAGAAAACTCTCTACCCCACAGCCTGAAATAGAACCAGAGACTCCTCACACAGCAAACAAGTGCTCTGCCGACTGAACTACAGAGCTAGCCTTAAATTTTTTTGAAATCTGTGGAAAGCATTGTCTATACTTTTCTGGATACCACGCATTCAATTCTTCATAACAGTGCATTTTTATGGAAAGAATGTACCAGAATTTTTAGATCACTATCATCAGAAAACAACTTGACAGCATCACTCACTGAATCAATTTCATTAGATGCTGCTGTTATATTTTGTACAGTCCACACTGCGCTGCAAAATGAACAATCCCCTGTCAGTAGAGACTATCGGTTTTGCTTACACGTTTACATTCCTCAATACTGACCTGCCCTAGGTATGGGGGTAAATTGACCTTGCAGAAATCCTTCAAAGTCAGTCCCTATATAACATTCGCTACTGCGAGGTCTGTGAACTTAACCTTACACCTACTTAGATGCATTAAGGAAGTTGAAAACATACGATTCTGAATAAGTAAAAGTATAAGTCCTCATATCAAACAAATGTTGATGAATGTTATTCACTACGCTGTTCTCCATTACCAGTGCACATATACTTTTATGAGTTATATATAACCGCTATTATCTGTTTTCATATTCGCGTTCACTATTTCATCTGTAAGTCATCTAATACTAAGACATTCTAATTTTCTAAAAATTTCGAATAATTTTCATTATGTGGTGTTTCACTGTTTATCATTTTGTTTAATTTGTAACGTCTCCGTTACACGCTGAAGGATACGTCACTGCCCGCCCTTCATCATCACTCTGCTGCAAGCGCTTAAATTAGCCTGCTGGAAGTCTAGCTGGCGGATCTACACGTTTCTATGCAGGCCTGGATACATCAAGAGTTTCCCTGCTGGTGGGGTAGGGAGAGTTTGGCTAGCAGCCATCAGTCGGCTGGATGCTCGCCTTTCATCGAGATCGTCTGACATAGCGCCAGGAGGGCGCATCTTCTTCAACGCCACTTGCGCCATGAGAAATTGTTCGGGAGCGAACTTTCGGTTTGATAAAATGAACCATATTAACCTTGTGATATCTCTGGCTTTAAATTGATGAATTTCTTAATATTCTCGCTACCATGTTGTTGTAAATTATTCAGACCGGGTTGAAGGGCCCCTATGGCTTTTGGTTTTTCTATTTGTCGCGAACACAAGTCTTTGTTAATATTTCGTATTTTATTTGATTGTGGTGCACATTTTTAAATACAATTTGTAAAGTTGGGTTGAAATCTTTCAATGTTAAGGTTCACTTATTCCTGCCATTACCTTAGCATAGATTCTGGCCGTTTTTTTTTTCTCCTTAAACTTCCTTAAACTCCCAAAAAGAATACTTTTTGAATACCTTGATGCAAATTGAGCTTCTTTAACTAACAAGAAAACATTCAGGATAGAGAGATGAAACTTTTTGATTTTCTGGTGGATGCAGCAATACTCAATGTAATTGTATAACGCACGGTGAATTGCAGTGCGCGTCACGGGTATTTACAAACCGTTCTTCTGGAACACCATAAGCACACACGGCTGACTGTTACATGGCTACTGACAGGCAAGCTGCGGATTACCCACGTTGCACCTGTTGTGCCAGTGATTTTTAGTAAAATGAATTTTGTTCCACGTGGCAATATCTGAATCATAAGTACATGTATAACTACCGGAGCAAGTGTTGTGCAACATAAAAATATATATAGCAAAATGTTGGCTTTTGCAATACTCTCGAAATTGACATTAAAAAAATCAATTACTGATGAAGTATAATTACCGGAACAAGTGTTGTGTGACATAATAGTTTGCAGAGGAAAAACCTTTCTATTACAATACTCTGGAAATTGACAGTGAGAAATCTGATGTGTTTTATTCACATGACTTTTTCGACATCTCTGTAACAATTCTTTTTGTAGCTTAACGTCCTTTAACCTGGTTGGTCATATCAGACGATGAATGAAATTGATGAAATGATGTTCAAATGATCTCGGGGTCCATGGAGCTTAAAGTTACTCTTCATTCGTCTACTCAGGATAAGGGAACTTACGACCTTTCGAATGAGACTCAGACACACTACCACCACATTACCCAGGCGGGCGATGTAACAAATTATTGCTAAAAACACATTCTTTTGTCTAATTCAGATAAACATTTGCAGGAATGATCTCATTACTTGCTTTTCTGTAAGTAGAAGACAAATAAGTGAATAGACTAGGCTACAGCAAAGTCAAATCTTTTAAAAGCTGGTTGTCATGTGGTTGAAATCCGAAAATGCATATGACATAAATTGTCTTTTAATGTGATCTACGGTTTTTGTGCAATAAGTTTTCTCTACCTCTTACGGTTTAACATTTATGCATAATTGATCCAGAATTATGAAGTGTTCAGAGGCCATTCCCCAAAACATAATTTTATTTGTATGTAACTAACTTTAATAGTATTTTAATGAAAATGGTACAGTTATTTTTGAGAAAATTGTAATGTTTCTTTGCACGTAAAGGGAGTGGGGGATTTTTTCTAAAAATCTTCTCATCGTATGTTTGAAAAATACTAATCTTAAATACCAAGTTATGTATTTTAACGACTTTTCGTTCTTACTTTCTCTACACGTTCTACGTATACAATGTATCGAGAGGGAATTGCCCTCCACCCAAAAATGCCATAAAGATATTTCACCGGAATACACGTTTTAGGGTCCCCTGTGTCCAAAAAAACATTTTTTTAAAAAAATGTCCGTGTGTCTATGTAAAATACCGCACTATGTATTTCAGATTCATATCTTCGAGGGATGCGACACGAAGATTTTGAGAAAAAATCCTCTTATACTAAATTATCCTTTACAGCAAAAAGTTCAAAAATTTTGTTTTTCTCAAAAGTGACCTTAATGATGTTGATTTAAATACCGTATGTTAAAGATATTTATATGGCAAATAAAATTGTAACTTGAATTTTCTGGGAATAGCCTGTAAATATCTGTTTATTCTGAATGCATTTTGCTGAATTTTACATAGCTGATAAACCGTAAGAGATAGACAAAAGCTTACTACACAAAAATGTAGATTCCGCTAATACGCACACAATTTATTTCATATTCATTTTTTTCGTGGACTTGATAATTTCAGAGATATTCCTTGTTATTTGTTTCAGATTTAAAATAATTTCCTCTCATGGAAAGTTATAAAATCTTGGCTCTGCATAGAAACGAATTTCAACCACATTCCAACCAGATTTTAAAACATTGGTTATCGTTTGAGTATAGTGTAATCCATTATTTTCTCTTTACTTACAAGGAAATAATTAGTATTTAATGTTTATCTCGATTATCATAAAGTAGATAGAAGAATATGCTTTTTTAAAAATAATTTGTTACAGTGATGTAGAGAAAGTAATGTGAATGGAAGACATCAGAGTTTTTTAGTTGTCACAGACATACGGACACCTAAAATACATACACACATGTATCTTTCTCTAAAAATATATTTTATACAGGGGCCTAAAACATGTACTTTCGTTAAAATATCGGAATTGAAATTTTGGGTGGAGTGCAATACCTTCTCTACCTATGAACTATACAGAAAAAGAAAGAACTCGAAAAAGATGATGCATGCAACCTGTACTGTATCATCCTCAACAGACAAATTTAGAGATAATGGCACCGGTGATATCAGCTAGCCTCTAATAGAGATTGTCTATTATTTTACAAAACACAAAATGGACTATACAGTCTAATTCAGTCATCACCAAACCTCTTGATTTTGTTCCTGACAAATAGACAGGCATGCAGTGGGTAAACACGTGACAGTAGAGATACCCTCTCTTCCTTGTACTGTGCGTCGGAACAGGAAGAAATCCAACACGCAAGACTCCTACGTTTATGTCTTAGAGGGTTCTTTCTTATTTTCAGAAAGTGGTGGAATAAGAGTTTAGTTTACGACAAAGTTCCGCAATAAGTTTCGATTACAGCATCATTACGTAACTCATACAATAGTTACCAAAGAGAAGGACGTTTGTTTTAAATTGTGTTTGATCCCAATTAGTTATCAAGATGCCCGCTCATATTCTCTGTTATAAATGTGAACTATTTTTTTGTTTAACATTCATTCTCACACTGTAGGCGATACAGTGAGATTACAATGGTATTAACCATGTTAAAGAGCTTGGTTTATTATGTAAATACTATAACAATTATCGTTATTTTTGTAATTATGTATCTTAGGACTACCAGTTACCAACAAACTTATGAAAATATGTTTACGTTCATATCCGAAATATAATAACTAGTGTACTAGACATAACAAAGCAATTATTTCACCAATCATGAACCTACAATAGGTGTATTAGCCTACGAAAAGTAGATTACATATACAATGTGCATTCTGGCAAAACACTGAAGGAATTGTATGTTCCTGTTTTCTGAAGAGTTTTGGTCACGTAGTGCACATTAGGCATTCGCAGGAGCATCGAGCAAATTCTCTCTCTTTGCTGTAGTAAACCAGTTGATGACCTCTGGTCTAATGCCTCTGGTCTTTTCAGCACAAGTATACCCACATACTAAACACACTTAACAAATAATTCCCACTTGTACCAACACTTTTCTCATGAGAGAATCGTTACGTTGTGTTTTATCTCCTTCATCCCATGGGTTAACCTAAGTCTATTCAATACTGATTTTATCTTCCATATGTGTGATAATGGTTCCATACAAACTTGGTGTACTTGGGAACATTGATACATAGTATTATGACTCCTCCACTCTGCGAAAATGCATTCATTCCAAACGCATTCAAATACACGACTGCGATAATGAACGTTCTCGAAAGAGGGCTACAGAATGACAGGGAGGGGATAACTAGGAGATAGGGAAACTCGGTATTATGCTGTGTAAGGGACAGAGGGTAGCAGACCATCGATGTAAATGGTGGAAGAGCTATATAACGTTAAAGAAGTACCTCATACTAGTATGACGGAGATTCACTGATCGTGATGGGAAGAAGGGTTCGCTAATTGTTTTTCGTCTACAAACATGCAGTGGCATATCTACCATTTTTACACTCCCTTGCATATTGCTATTTGCACTGCTTCATTATTAGTAGCTTTCTGCAGAGCTCTCCCTATACTGTTTCTACCTTTCTAAGGGTTGGGAGTTTATTTAAATTGATGTTTCCTCCTGGTTCTTGGACGTCCTACATCTGGTCTTCCCTCTCGGTTATAGCTAAAGATTTACTTCGGTAGTCTGTCAGAAGTTATATGATTAATATGCTCTTACCGGTTCTTTGGTGTACTATCTTCTGTGCTATACTATTTTTACTTTCTCTAGCATGTGTGTTCATTGTTCATGGTAGACAGAGAAGGTAATGACTTCCAAAAATTCGATGCTGAGATTTCACCGGAAATGCATGTTTTAGGGTCCTCGGATTTCAAAATAAGAATTTTTTAGAAAAAGGTCAATATGTGTACGTGTGGTGTGTGTAGAAAGCACAACTTAAAAATGAAAATTCGGTTAAATATAAAACTTGGTATTTAAGTTCAGGATCTTCCAAGGATGTGACACAAAGATTTTTAGGAAACTCTCTCCAACCCAACTACTGCTTATAGGGAGCATTTTTGAAAATGTTTTTTTTTTCTCAATAATAATTGCCCTATTTTGATTAAAATAGCATATGTTTAATATATTTTTAAGAAAAAGGAAATGTATATCTTGAAATTTATGGGGATAGCCTCTGATGACCTCTTCATTCTGGATGACTTTTATATATAACTATAGTAAATCCATGGCACGACAGCTCATAAGGAACCTTGGCCTACCAACCGGCCTTTGCGTCCCCCATCTCTTGCATGGAGTTCAGTATTGGAGGGTGAGACGTGATCAGCGCCTCGAGCCCGCCCATCCGGTTAATGCGGTCCTCGTGACCTCGAGCACTACTTCTCCAGCAAGTATCTGCTCAATTGCCCCACCCCCCAGGGACCTCAAGAACCTGAGGGCACCGCTGCCAGTGATATGTGTGGTTTTTTTACAAGACATAAAAATCAAGTTACATTGGCACGAGATATCAAGGAAAAGCAACTGTTAATGACACAGTTGCGAGTACACAAAATCTCAGTAATATGATGATACACTACGTTATAGTTTTGATCTGCAGCAGGTTCAAGTTTTGCTAATAGTTCCAATTCAAGTAGCATATTATGCAAGACAAATTTCATTGTATTGTCTCTCTGTTACGGACCTGTTGACCAAACTTATATGTGGTGAGAAGAACAAGCTGCTTGTGGAGCTAATGAGGTGGCATTAACCTTGCATGATTTGAAAATTAAATTATCTACAGAAAGAAGGCATTTTGCTGACAGATGTGGTGGTCAAAACAAAAACATCAATAGCATACACTCATTAAAGTTTTCACTTTCTAACTGTACTTCTATGAACATCAAGAAAATAAGTCTCATAATAGGCCAGGCGTACCTGTCAGAGATAGAGTTTTTGGTCAAACGGAGAAGCATTGAGGTTACATTCAACAATAATAACAAAAGCAAAATCCAATGAGCTATATTCTGAATTTGGAGAGGTTCGAAAATCAATAAACGCTTTTTTACTTTAAATCTTTCAATCCTATCTTAACAAAATAACAGCTATAACTGAAGCAAAACAGAACATGCAGTTGAACAATAAATCTAAGGTTCTGGTAAGACAGAAGCTTTTTATTGGAATAATGACATAACTCAAGCATTCAAATGCTTGTTAAAAAGAGGAAAAATCAACGATCTAAACCAAAATGTCAAAAGAAATTCTTTTAAGACGTGCCTTGAACCAGAAAAAATATGTGGAGATACTGCTAAAAAAATTTTCAGGTGAGGAGGGGCATGAAAATCCAGAACTTCACTGGTATGCCAATATTCTTTCTGATAATAATTTGGATTGGAACCGCAGCTGTGAGTGCATCGATGATGGAAAAGTGCATCTAAAGTACATGATTAAGGATTCAAATTGTTAATTTTAGAGACATTAAATATTATTTAAATGTTCTCTAAAAGTCACAAACTATGCAAAAATTTAAATATTTTGATTGTATTATTTACTACAGTATCTAACAATGACAAACTTAAAAATTTTACAATGAAAATTCGTTGTATATTGACAGAAGTTGATTTTAAAGTTTAAATTATAAAATCAAAAAGCAGTTTGTCCTCAATTCTTTATCAAAATGTAGTTTGTCCATCCTACTTCCGGTAATAAATCCCAGTATTTTTTTTTCTGAATTTTGTTTAAATGCCCATGATTTTTATCTTATTTAGCAACTAAATGCTTGGAGATTTCATCTGTTAGTTTAAGCTCTACAAAAGATGTCGATTTTCTTAGAAAAAATTGCTCAAAACTGTTTTTTGAAAGTCCATTCCTCGTTTATTTGCGGAGCTGCTAGAAAAATTTATGTGCATGGAACACATCCTATGTTTTATGTTTATTTTCCTTTTTCGCTTCTCATTCTACCGCCTAGGTACCTTTAGTAGCTCTCTTATGAGCTGTATTCTGCGTTTCGCATTATATTTTTATTTATTCCTCATAATGTAAGTTTTATGCTATAGAATAGCATTGGCTATTATTTAATTCTGAAGTTAGCCTTCTTTCTCATTTATTTTCCGATGTATCTATTGATACGCATATTTATTCAATTATACTCTATTTAGTTTTATTTAAATCGTTATTTAAATAGATCTATAATATCCTAAATCTTTAATATTGGTCTATTAAATGATCTTTATTCATTATTTTCTGTTATGTTTAACATTCATAACCATCACTATGATACTACCAATCACATTTACATACTGACATTTTCTATAACCTTTCTTTAATTTTGTTACATATTGTTGCAGATCATTTCCAATGTGACCAGCAGTATTGGTCATCAACAAATAGCGGGCTTCATATGGATAATTATATTATACAAAGTTTAAGATTACTGATTCACTTAAGCACCGAACTGCCTAACCTTTCCACCATCCCCTGGTGCAAAACAAAGTTACCATTCATTGACAATGGACAGTCAGCTCTAATTTTTCCCCTTCTTTCTCAGGAATAAACTGTGCGCTCTGTAGGTTACTGTTGATATTAACAGTAGGTTTCTGAGAGGTGCTAGATCCCTGGTGGGAAATGGGGTTACCATCTTATAACGACGGACGAACAGCTGCATCTTCTAACTGTGCACTCTATAGATTATTGTTGGTGTTTATATCGGGTTTCTGTTAACAAGTTTTATTTTGGTTCATTCGTCGTATTAATGTTCTTGAAGCATTTCGTATAGAAATTAGAAGGCGGTATTATGTTAATTTTTAAAGATGATGCTTTTTTCCCAAATCTATAAATCCCAAGGATTTTCTAATGGTTTAAGGAGTTTTATTTTCATTTTGTTTGTCCAAGAGTTTCATTTTGTTTGAGTTACAGTTGGTTTGTTACATGTTTTAATTTGATATCCCTCAAATGATAGTTTTGACGTATTTTCAAATTTCTTTATGTTCTGCCTATGTAGGCACCTTCAAGGTTTTCATAATTTATCTGATGAAGCCCACCTGGGTAGTGTGGTGGTAGTGTGTCTGCCTCACATTCAAAAGGTTGTGAGTTCCAATCTCGCTCAGGGTGAGTTACCCGGATATATATATATATATATATATATATATATATATATATATATATATATCTGATTTATTTGTTAAAATATAAAACAATTAAAAGTGAGTGTAATGTTCACGTGAAGAATTATTGTGCAAAGTTTAAGATTACTCACTCAGTTCATGATGTTCTGTAACCGTATGCGGATTTCAAATCTCTGCAGATCCATCTACAGTGTAATTATCAGTGGGGCATTTATTGGTTATTTGGTCTTAATTTGACACTTTTATGATTTAATAGTAAACATACTTTTGTGTATCTGTCGATTAGTAATGGGGACACTCTACATCCTTATCTGAGATCTTAACTTAAAATGTCAGCCTTTATTTAACATAATATGAATATTATCATACACTATATGAATATCATTGATTAAATTGTGTTAAACATTATACTGGTTTAATATTTCCTATCTACTCTGTTATATGCTTTTTCATAATAGAAAGGATAGGATAAATGAAGGTTAACTTAATATTTTCCATGAATTGCTTTATTCCAAAAGGTTCCGTTTATTTATGACATGCTCAGTTTAAAACTATTTTTTGTGTCTTCTTCAGCTATTGGTTGTAGTTTATATTTTTTCATCCTTTTGCAAGCTGAAATTAAATCTATAGTTGGACCAATATTTTATTTAGTTTTTCAACATACTAATTACTTTTGCAACCTTCCAAGCTAGCATTTTACCATTATTTCAGATATTGCTTAGTGCATATTTGTATACTCTATTCCATTTCAAAATAGTGTATTTTAATAATTCAGTATTTGTTTTTTATATCCCCAGAGATTTTCTAATGTATGATTTTTACAAGTTTTTTTCTAAATCTGTCATATTAATTCTATGAATTTGTTATAATATTGTATATCTGTTTCAAATTTGTTTTCCCTTCTGTATTAGTAGTTCTTTATTATAAATTTTCGGATTTTTTCCGATTATGACATCAATTTGGGCTGTATCTCTCATATTCTATCAATTTACCAAATATTTTGAAGCTAAAAACTTTGTATTTCATACTCAATCTGTAGAAAAAAATGTTCCAAAAGTTCCATAATGGCTTGTTTTGACAGTTTGTTGACTATTCCTCTTTGACTTTAATACTGCATATGAACTTCCTTTTTTCATTAATATGATTAAGATAGATTTAATTTTCTTCATAATAGCTTATTTTAACGTATCGTTACTTACATTTAGTCTTTTTAACCTTTCGTTTTGTTTATCCCTCTAGTGCTGCTTTAGCTTTCTTAGTTATGAGTTATGCTATAATTATCCTGTCATCTCAAAGTAACTGGACAATTTTGTTACCGGGAAAAACAGAATCCTTGGCGGAATTTATTGTCACGTTGCCATATTGCCATTCTAACTCGCTGATTAGAGCAACCGGAAAAAGACAAAAATCTCCGTGGGTAAATCCCACCTATTATATTACATTTTTCAGTCTGAGTCTGCCTTTCCACTACAGCACTGGTTTCAGCAATTTAATTATTTGTATAATAATGTTTATTTAAATTGTTGTTTTACTTTGTTTAAATAGAGGAAGATTAACGCTTTAGTGGACGAAAAGTAATTAGTGGAATGCCACGGAGTCAGCTGTTAGCGAAGTCCACGGTAATGGTTCTAATTTCCAGGTAGAAGCAGACGTATAAGGTTGCTGAGATTTAGCCTACCTTGGAGGTAGATTAGCATGCATCTATGGAGAGATACTAATTAAGGAGAGGCTTCTCGTATATGTAAATATAAAACAAATAGTATAGTGTGAAATTATTAATCCAATAACATTGTTAGGTAGTAGAAAGAGAAAAAGAAGGCATTCAACGAAGCGTAATGAAATAAAATGTGTGTATTTACGCCTCTAGTTATTTGATTTAGAATTCAGAACTTTCTCCGCGCCTCACACGCATTTAACTTGACTCGCGGCGTTGCAAATTTAGATGTGTTCTTGGAATCTATTGAACAATGTTAGTTCCTGAAAAGTAAAATTCGCGATTTAAAAGTCTATATTCGACTAACACGGTAATAACCGAGCGGGATGTATCAGGAGGTTTTCTGTGGCACGCATTTGTGGCTTCGATCCACTCGGGTGGCGTGGATCCACCATTTCCTGGTCCCATCGTTTCCTGAATATCTCTTCCCCGTCTTACGGTTTCGGGGCTTCATCTGGGGTTCACCGGGAGATTCAGAGAGTAGGGCCTAGGACGGTGACCTATGGGATCCAAATGTTAATGATTGGGAGTCCATCCATGCTTGCGCCATCGTTCATCCGTTTCTGGTTGCCCTTTGAGTCTCTTCCCTCATTCCTCCCGCCCTGGGGTCACGTAAATCACAAGGGTTATATCCAGTACTCTGCACCAGACTCCTGGAGGCCCCTTCCGTGATTAATCCTAATCCTAAGCATGATAATAGCTTGATTTGGCTTAAATCATTCTTTTGCTATAGCAAATGAATAAAGATTTGACCAGAAAACGTTAAATTCTATAAAAAATATATATAATGTGTTCCATTCGCATGACTTTCTCTACATCAATACAATACATTATTATTAAAAAGCTTATTCTTCTATTTACTTATTGCTAATGGAGAAACACTAAGCAGAAAGCGTCTTGCTACTTGCTTCCCTGTAAATAGAAGGGAAATAAGAGAGTACCATGAGCTAAATTGATAGTCAAATATTTTAAAAGCTGGTTGCAGTGCGACTAAAGTGCCTTTGTTGTATGGATAGGAGTTAACAAATTCCGTATGAGAAAGGTGTTAAGCATTTTCACTGGTGCGGCAATTCTATGTAGGTTGCGGAATTAAAGTTGGCTGGTACTCATGTAGTCTCGGAGTTGGCTGGGATGCTGAACGTCTGGGAAACTCCGCCCCTCCTCGGTGTGGTACCTGTGCTTTAAGCGTGTTTGGCTGTTTTGAATTTGCCACAACTCTGTTTATGTTGGCCACACTTGCAGTTGGTGGAACTGGAGACTTTGCCATGCGCCAGACCGATTGTTGATTAAGTTATAACTTTTTTTCCCTGTCCTTGCGTTGGATAATGTATTATTGCCCAAGTTTAAGACAAGGAAATACTAGCTGCATCGTCAGTAAGTAAAAGAATCTCAATCCCCATGCTTGGTTGATAAGATTTTACAGGTGGAAATGAAATTAGAAGGAATTGTTTATATTTAGCAGTGTTAAAACTTTTATTCTTGGAAATGTTTTGAATATCATAGCGCACAAATTCGTCTAACTTCAACTGCTTTTCGTTGAAAAATTGGTGCTTGGTCTCTGCCTTACCATAAAAACTTAAATAAATTATTATGGTAAGTGATTTTATATTCAATTATCCTTGATCTTCGAGATTAGCTTTCAGCGTCTTTTTGCTACGTCTCTCCATAGATGCTATATATCGGAACCCTATAGAGTTTCTCCCATCACATAAAGTTGAAGATCATCGTTTTTTCAGCATTATAATCTGCACGTCACCATGGGGAGGACAAATTTCCTTGTCCTCACTTTTCGTGAAATACATTTGCAATAAACATTTAACCAGAATTAGTCCCTATCCCCCACAGTCTGGAAGTACATATGTATGAGAGAGAGAGAGTGTGTGTGTATGTGTGTGTGTGGTGAGTGTGTGTGTTAGAAGAAAATAAAAGTATTAAAACCCAACGTAAAGAACCTACAGGCAATGAGTTACTTCGAATGCAAAGTCCCCGATAAGACCTGAGATGCTAAAGGGGGCTATACAAATGATTAATTCTAGTGCTTCAGTTCTGTCACATTCTTAAGCAAATTACAGTGTCCGGTACATCGTAGTCTGTTTTGTCCTCCTCCTTCTCCTCTCATATTAGGTACATGTTTATTTAGGTTTTATTTATTTATTAGACTTTCACAAACACTAATTTTAGTATTTTATACATAATAATAAACGTTATATTTATTTCACATTCTTGGTCATGTTACTTTCGTTAAAGTCACAATTTTAAGGAGTTTTCTTGCGCTTTGAAAGGCGATGACAATGCGCAAAAAAATTTTTTTTTGGGAGGAAGGGGCTTTGTTTAATTTTACTCAATTCACCCATCACTTACCAATCCAATTCACCCTCACTTACCAATCCAAGTTTTAATATGCTCACATACATTTCCTTTGCTTATACAGGCCAAAAAGAATATGATGAACCATGACTTGAAGCTTTCCTGGCGTCGGTATGAAAATAACTTTTCTCGGGCTATCAGCCAGGTGAATTCTGAAATAATTTCCAAGCTTTGAAGAGCTAACGTCGTTCTCATCTTCAGGGAATGATGACATTCACCTGGCTGATAGCATGAGAAAAGTTATTTTCAAGAATATGATATTTAGTGTAGTTTTATTGTTAGTTGTCTAGATTGCTTCAAGTGTAATTCTGCGCAACATAACAGTGGTCTTTTTCTAAACTTTTTTTTTTTTTTTGCTACAGGCAATCCTAAAGATGTATTTCCCCGGTGAAATTTCAGTACAATACCTTCTCTATACACTATCTACTTAGTACAGGTAAGGAAAGCAAACATCCCACACAAAAACTTGGGACATTCTAAATAGAACTAGGGAAATATAGGACGCTAGACCGGAGAAGTTACTTAGACGTAAAGTAACCTGCCTGGTGTGGGTGGGAGCGCTCAAAAAGCGGATGTGGATTACGATGTCAGGTAAAGTAACCGCCCATGCTTTGATCCCCCCCCCCTTTTTTTTAAATACAGTTCCAGGGGCTTGTCGGGACTCCGGCACTGTATTCCTTCTTCCACTTTTTTCCAGGTTTCCTACAACTCCTTTGTTAACATATTTCATTTACTTTTTGCTTCTTGATTCAATACACATACACACATGTTAACAAACACACCAATAGCCATGCCCAAGGCGGGATTTGAACCCACGATCCTGTACGTTACGAAGCACCAACGCGAGGCACTTTAACAAGCGCGGCCATGGGGACCAGCATATTTTAAATATCTGCGGCCCAGTCCTCTAAGCACCTCAGTTTATTATTAGACCTAGGATTTATATGCACTAAAATGCCCAAAATATGCTTGCATTATGCACTTTGTGCCACACATATTATAATATTTTCTATATCTATTCTATGTTGTTTTCTTGTTATTTCATTTCTTACCAACAAGTTGTTCTATTTGAGAATATACACTAAAACAATGAAAATATATAGTTAGCAAATTAAACTTGCCGTAAGTTCATTAAAACACAGCTGAACAACTTTGACTTCTCTCAAAGATGTTTATACTAGCTTTGAAATATGCAGTAAAAGACTCAATTTTGATAAAAGTGAATTTAATGGTGTGCTTCATGATAAGTAATTCCAATCAGTGTGTGTATTGGGTTTTCTGATTTATTTGGTATTTAGAGCCAGTGGGTTTAAATGCAAGATGTCATTATTAGTTCAGAATACATTTGTCTCAAAGTGGATGTGTAGAATTGAACCTTGGATTTGAAGCATTATCGACTTTGTAACAGATTGATGTAATGGGCGATGCAGAACTGTTTTTTCACCGGGACATTTTGTGCATTCTTTGCACGTGAGGTGGAAGTGGCCACTGATCACAGAATCTGTGTATTTTCTTAGTTTATTCTGTGTAGGTCAATTTTCTTTTGCTGCTGTAAAGAATGTGAAGAAGCGTTTATTGTAATGGGGAAGTTATTCAAGATTATTTGAGTTAACTATCAGCATAAATGTTGCGATTTCGAGTTTACGAGATAAGTGAATGTTCCAAATGTAAATATTGAAAATCTCATTTCACTAAGTTGGCCTCGAATCTGTTGACATCCACCTCATCTACTCATCGTTCGTTAGTCCTCCGCAAGAGACAATGTGTGATGAACGCGCTCCCTGGTATTGTCGTCATGATCGGACAAACGATTGGCAGCAAATGCCCAAATCTGAAGACACGGTATATTTTGGTTTAACGTCCTTTAACCTGGTAGGTCATATCGGACGATGAAAGAAATCGGTGAAATGATGCCCAAATAAGCCCAGTACCTATGGACCTTGTCATTCTGCCAAATTAATTGACATTCTTCTTCTTAGGATAATGGAAATGGCGGATAAAACCTTATCTGGGTATCTCTCCCTAACCAAGATTTGAACTCGGAATTTCTTTAATGTCAGACAGGCACACTACCCCCACAAGCGGGTTCATTACAAAATTGCTCTTTTGGTTATGGATATCAAAAGTAAGCAATTTTTACGAAACTATGATTGAAACCTTAAACATTAAAAATAACTTAGTGGAATAAATATTCGAAATGTGGAAGAACTTACTGAATACAATTTTCTTTCGAAAAAAGTATTTACATTTCACAACGCAAATGCTTTAGGATTTTCCATTGTTCATGTTACCATATACAACAGATTTCTCCAAATTTTCTGTTGTAAAGAGCGCCGTTAATATAAGCTTGTCTATTGTCATGGCAGTTTGCTATCAGGACAGATATAAAAATGGAATCCCTAGAGTTCCTGAACATTTAATTGAGATTCTGGATGTCGCTTTAAAACAGACACCACTTGCTGTGTATAGACAATAAATTACCGCGCGAAGTGGTTCAGGCGTTTTGTCTGGGACTGGCATTCGAAAGGTTGTGGCATCGGTTCCTCGCGGCCGACCTCTTTGACCCATGGGTTTTCCGGGTTTTTTTTTTTCCGGGTCACTAAATGAATGGTGGGGAGGTTTCTTCATTCCACGGACATCTTTTCCGTTCACTTCATTTTCTTCCAGCCGGTCTCTTTCAGGGTTTGTAACTGTCAGAAAACTGCGGTGGTGGCGCCCTATCTGGAGAAACTCAGAATTCGGCGGCAGGGTGGCGCTGGGGGTCTCGGTAGACTCGGGAATGTTTGGTCAGATCTGAGTCGCGGGCTCCTATAGCTCCCCGTGTGGAGATTAAGCCTGCTTGGGAACTGTTAGGGGTCTTCCACGGTGGCTCCTTCCCGCCGCCTGGTTCCGGCTGCCCGCTTTAATTACTCTAATTTCGTCCAGTCCTCGTAGATCTAATATAACAATAAGTCGATCACTGGCTGAGGTGTGGAAACCCCTCCGACACACTATTGTACTATATTAATATTATTAACATAATGACGGTTCATCTAGATTTGGATCTATCTGCAGTTCATATAAAAAAGCAATGCTCTATGGGATCAATAGCGCTTCCTATCTGCTGATAACTTATTTCAAACATCTTTAACCATTTTCTGTTAAACATGCTTTCTGAAGTTCAAAATCTCTTTTTATCATTTTCAAGTACCATGAATGACGTGAGCCAGTATTTTCTCTGGACTTTAAACATATTTTTCACTTAAATTTCTTCATTTACAAATTTATACATGCGGCGCCATGGAGGAGTCGTTAGACCGCTCACCTCCTACCTTGGTGGCCCGCGTCTGATCCTAAGCGCCCGCATGTGGGCTTTTGATGGACAAATGGCGTCTGAGTGGGTTTTCTCCGGTCCTCCGGTTTTCCCCGTCACTCATTCCACCAATTGCTCCATCTTCACTTTCGTATCATCCATTTTGCTCGCATTTTATATAAGCTATTTCTCCACGTTCATGAGTGGCTAGGGCCGACCTGTTGTTCCAGGTTCTCCAATCTGTGGTTTTTTGCCATTGGCTCCTCGACAGGCTTCTGAGTCCTAGGCATCCGCATGTAAGTCCTAGGGGGGTGCCAGGCCTAAATACGGGAATTGTAACTGGACTTTCAAAAATAAAACAAAACAAATTTGTAATAAAAAAAGAGAAAGTGTGAAAATACTCATACGATCTAAAATATAATGTGCAAATATTCAAAACAAAACTTGTCTTATTTTATTATTCATCTTTTGAAGTTAAAAGATATGCAAGAGCTTCTTGAACACGCCCCTACAGTAAAAACCTACACTTCTATGCAAATCTTCGGTCTACGTATTGCACACCTCATGAGCCCTTTTTTAACTTTTTCTACCACGCACTATCTACTTAACAGGTAGAGAAGCAATTGCATTCAAACCAAAATTCGATATTCAGATTTCACCGGAAAAGCATTTTTCGTTCTCTATCGCCTACATTGTAAGTAGATAAGGTGTATTCCACACTCAATTCAATAATAAGATTTACCAGAATTATACATAAATGAAATGATTGAGCCCTGATATGACATTTCTCATTCAAAGTTAGCTTTAATTCAATGGAAGAAAACACGTACAGAATTATTTCTGTTAGTGTTATTGAGGAATTAGAGTAGAAGTAAATAAAAGCAAATGTGTTTGAGTTTGAAATGTATTTCTCTTATTGCAATTGAGGAATTAGGATGTAAGTAAACATAAAACACTGTGTCTGTTTTTGCAATTCATTTTTGTTAGTGTTACTGAAATAATTAGAATAGAATTAAAAAGATTCAACTGGGTCCTAGTTGACAAATATTTCTGCTATTGTTATTGAAATAATTGGAGTAGGAGTAGGCATATACAATTCTGCCTCTCAGATTTGTCCTTTATTTCTGCTAGGTTATTGAAATAATTAAGGTAGAAATAAAGACATATATCTGTGTTTCGGTTTTACATTAATTTATGTTAATGATACTGAATGTATTTGGATAAAAGTAAACACGTGGATTTGTATCTTAGTTTCACAATCATTTCTATAATTGAAATAAATGGATTAGAGGTATATACATACAACTGTTTCTCTCAGATGGTCATTTATTTTCCTTATTGCTATTGAAAGAACTACGGTACAGTTAGATAATCATTTATTTGGCTTTGTATTCTTTTACAAAATTTATTAGCCCTCAGAAGTTCTTGACCTTTGTTTTGTGAAAATCATCCCAAACAATATCCAATCAGTTTGTCTCACTTTAATCAATCATTTGCATTTGTATTTTAATTGATATCCAAAGCTAAAATGTCAGTTTTTATCTAAAAGTGTTTTACAGTTTTGTAATAAGTAAAACAAGGTAATAGGTGTGTTGTAAATTTAATGCAGATGTATTTAATATTATCGAGATAAAATAACTTTACTTTATTTGTATTAATTTACGTACTTTTGTAGACGATTCAATAGCCGCAATATCCTAAATAATATTCTGTAACATTTAAATAATAATTCACAAGAATTAATTCCTGAGTATAGATAGAGTCAAACTGAAAAGTTCCGGGATTTGAACCATGGATCTCCCGGTCCATAGCCGTTCAAATCCCGGTTATGCCATTGCATTTCTCAGTCTGAAACTACATATTCAACCCCTGCTCTACACACGGCTTGTGTGAAAAAAAACAACTAAATTAACATTTATATTTTTACACCAAGCATAACGTTTAAATATACTGCATAAGAAGTTTTCCTCACTGATTGAATTAATAAAGATTGTGAATACTAATACACCAAAATGTTGTCCTTGCTTTTCTGATTGTTTCACATAAAAATATAATGCTTTAACTATGTTTTATAAAAATTTGTCATCACTTAAGTAAGATTATTTACCTTGAATGTTTAAAAAGGTGGAAAATAGTTAAAACTACATCATATACAACATTTTTAATGAGCAAAGCCGAGTAAAAGTCATGTAAATGTACAGGTGTTGAATCTTAGAGGACTCTGACAGCAAAAGTTGTTAGAATTAATTAAAGCTATTTTTGCACACAAGAATTACTTTATATTTAATGCCAAAATTTGAGCAAGCCCTTAATGCAATTAAAACGTAAATTTTCTGATTATTGATCCGCTAGTATTGCGGCTATTTTTTCTCCGCCATTTTCTTCCAATAACCAGGTTGATGGGACTTGTACCAGGGGTAAGTATCAGCCATCAAAGGAAATCTAGGTGACGCCTGGTGAGTTCTCTGCTGGAAAAACAAGATATGAACATTAATGGTTCTAAAAGTGAAATCAATTGGATAGAGTCATATGCTAGGTCATATTTTAAGTTGCTAAAAGCGACCACATGTGACCACACTGATATACTTTACATCTCCTCAAATACACAGGTTCCGAAATAACAATCTTTCTCACCAAAAAAGAGGGCAGTTAACATTCAAAACTAAACTTTTAATTTTTTTAAGTAAAATATCCTTCCCCTTTACAAAAATTAAAAATTGAAATTAAGAATTATACGGTATCAAAACCAGCATACTTTCTCTATCAAGAACACAGACCAAGAGAGGTGGCACCGCATGTGTGGAACTGCATTCACAATGAAATGCAAGCGCAGACGTGATGCAAAAAGGGGACACCATTCACAATAAAAATAACGTAAGAAAGTAGCAGGGGTTTCTGATCCGTAAATATATGCGGATGTCTTTTAAGTGGTAGACAAATCTCAAACTGAATATTACCAACAACATCATATAAGAAAATTCACTCAATCGTTTATAACTAATTCAATAGGATAAAGCAATTGCATACACAAAACTGAAGCTCGCGGCAGTGACCTCACAATAATCTTTGACCAAAGTAATGCAAAAAAGTGCAAGACTTGACACTGCAGCAATGATAAAACTGCACATTTAATGCAATATGGATTATCTTTTTGCACCTTACGATTTGTTAGAGCTAAGAAATCTAGATGCAGATGTTGGGTACGTCCAATAAATCGACGAAAATTCAGCAAGGAAACCATTATCTCTTGAGGGAAACGAGAGATACCGTTCACGGCCAAATAGAAGAACGTAGGCGCTGATTTATTCCTCTATATACGCAACGCAAGGATAAAGTTTAGGGTTTGCCAAATTTTACATTGTATAGTCTGTTGCGTGTATCTATGTGAAGATTTATATTGAATAACATGAGTACAATATCTTGCGCTTACCCTGCGTCGGCGCTTACATCTCATTTTGAAGGGGACTTGACTCGACTTCCTTTCCCTATTTCCTTATCATTTTTCATGTGTGTCTGTGTTTGCCCCTAGCTTCGTGATTTGTGGCAGTGTTGGTAGGTGTCGGAAGAATGCATGTGCATTGTAAGTAGTGTTCTCGGCGTTGGGGAGGCGTTATGGTGATGTCCTCGAGCGGGTGGAGACGGTTGCCTAGGCTTCTATGTCGAGATTTTTCTGATTTTTTATATATATATATATATATATATATATATATATATATATATATATGTATGTGTGTGTGTGTGAGGTCCCCTGAGTCCGAAAAAGGCACTTTTACAACGAAGGTATGTGTGTGTGTGTGTGTGTGTGTGTGTGTGCGCGCGCGCAGCATACCTTAAAAACGAAAAGTCGTCAAATTCCAAACCTGGTATTTAGTTTTAGTCTCTTCCCCAGATGCAACACGAAGATTCACGAAGATATCCCTCCGACCACAAGGACATTTTTTTTTTTTTTAAATGCTGCTTTTCTCAAAAACGACTCTAATGATTTTGATTAAAATACCATATATTAAATGTGTATTTTGAATTTTTTAGGATAGCCTCTAAAAACCAAATTATTTTGGTTGTGTTTTGCAGAATTTTCCATAATGGTTAAACCATAATAGATAGACAAAGGCTTAGTATACAAAAAATGTAGAGTTCCTTAAAACACCTAACTTATGTCAAATACCTTTTTCTCGAAAATTGACCGTTTTTTAAATACTTCTTGTTATTGGTCTCAGTTTCAAAGTACCAAACGTTTCTCAAACTGGACCCTGCAAAGCGAACCGAACCTATTGTTTCACATATCGACCAGCTTTTAAAAGATTTGACTATCGCTTTAGCATAATATATCCCCTTATTTTCCTTCTACTCACAATAAAGGAAGTAATAAGTCCAATTCTACTAATATTTATCTTGATAAGCATGACGTAGATAACAAAGTAAACTTTTGTTAGAATAGTTTGTGTTTGAAAAAGTTATGGATGAGTATGTGAATGGAATGGAACTGATGGTTATCTCAATTATGGTGAAGTAGATAAAAAACTGTTGTAAAAAGTTTTGTATAGTGGAATTAGACAAAATCATGTGAATATAAGATTTGTTTTGTAGTAAGGTCTTTTCCCTTTCGTACACTTTAAAATTATCCAAATACACTAAAAACTGAACTATAGGATCTAATCACAAAATATTCAAGATACACATTTTCTTGAAAATATATACATAGTAGGTATAGCAGTTATAGTGTTACAACCATCTATATTTAATTACAAACCTGAAAATTGGAACACTAACAAAGAATTTCTCAAATAATTTCAAATTTGGCGGAAATGTGGAGGAGTGCGAAAGCAATAAGTGATTAGATTTGCAGAGAGATAGGGTACAAGTAGTCCGAGCAGAGCCCCGTCGTGTCGATCCGACAAGGTCTGCATTGTATCAAGTCACATAGCCACCATCTTTTAAAATATTTAATATCGCTTTAGGCTTGTATTCCCTATACATGTATAAGGAAGTATGCAATAAATACTTTTATACATGTTTTATCTCGATCAACGCAAAGTAGATAGAAGAATAAATATTTTAATATTTTTGAAGTGGGTAGAGAAAGTCATGTGAAAGTAATGCGTACACTGAGGGGTTTTCTAAAATACGTTGTTTTGAACATCAGTTTTCCCCAAGGATTATATTTTTGATCGATTCTTGGTAAAATACAGGTGCTCCCGAATCGCCGTTCTCTCAGTTTTCTTGAAATTATGTTTGTGTATATATATATATATATATATATATATATATATATATATATATATATATATATATATATATATATATATATTGGGCCAGTAATATTACACTCGTATTACACGTTAGGATTTTAAGACGTACACAAGGTACACTAGATTAATTACGTCTTATGCCTCTTTATGTGCAGTGGAGCTTGTGATTATTCGTAAAATGGCTAATGAAAATCCTTTCATCGAATTCAGTTAATGACGCACTGACGACTTTGAAAATGGTTTATTACACATTGAAAATTCAACATAGGTTTCATAGTAAACAGAAGCAGCACGATTGATTTGATAAAACAAAACTCGTTTTATTTTTACTTCCTTAATATTCCAGGATTGTTAGTAAAAATAACTATGCATTTGTTTTTGGAGTTTCCGTCTCCCAATGCTTGCACTTGAAATTCCAGTTATTTCACATAGGGTATCACTTTGTGTGACATAGATCTTGATGCCGTAATTCTCTATCCTTCATTTTGGTTGACATTTCCTCTGGTACATACCACTCTGTATGCTGGTGTACCCTCTTAAGTATTCCTGGTGTCACAATATGGCAAGTAGTGACTAGGTGTCTGAGGAGAACTGCGGTGATTTTTGGTCTGTTTTGATAGATCTGTACTTTTAGATGTCCCCATGAAAACAAATCTACGGATGTGAGGTCCGGCGAATGAGCGGGCTAGAATATAGCCCAACATGGCCATTCCACATTTGTTCATAGACAATATGGAGAAAAGTAAGCATCTATACACTATAACATTCCGTTGCGCCATCCAGCAGTAGTAGGGCCGCGCCGTGGCCGAGTGGTTAGACCACTTGCCTCTCACCTAGACGGCCCGGGTTCGATCCCAAGCGGCCGCATGTGAGATTTGTGGTGGACAAAGCGGCGCTGGGGCGGGTTTTCTCCGGGTTCTCCGGTTTCCCCCGCCATCGCATTCCACTGGTGCTCCATCTTCATTCATGTATCATCAGTGTCACCGCCTGCGGTGCCATAAGTAGTTAAAGCGGGCGTTAAACACTACCAAAAAAAAAAAAAAAAATCCAGCAGTAGCCAATGATGTTGACAGCGCCAATGAAATGTCATCTATATCTCACCATCTATTAGTAGATTCAAAAAACTACTCCATTGAGATTGCTGCCAAAGAATAATAGCTCAAAAAATAATCCACTAAAATACCACACCATGCGATAAGCTGCCATCAATTCTGAGTGCTGCAACCGCGGATAGTGAGCCTGAGCAACCGCTGAAGGGATCGATGCCTGGTCTCTAAAATTAGAGCGAATGGACACAATAGCCGGGCAAAAAAGGCCTTGGTGGGTTTTTCTGCTATACTCTCGTTCCTTCTTTATCCCTTGGAGCCCGGCTACGTACTCTATAAAAGGGGCTAAAACTCAAATCTAGTGAACGACGTTTACTAAGACAATGACGTGAACCTTGTGACTCATTTATGTACCAAAAGTGTAAGGTGCAGTATTACGTAGAGTGCTCTCGTAATAAATTAGGTACATTTGACAAAAACTGGTGTTCTCATATTTACAGTAGGATCCCAACAAAACCATCGAGGATTGTGTACTGCCCAGTAAGCCAATGTTGTGCAGGATTATACTTTCAGCATTGAGAGTATATTTCTCTGATCAAAGCCCTTTACTGTTGAGTTCGGCTGTTGTTAAGAATAAGTTCACTGTAAAACAATAAATGGGGTCTGAAAATAGTTTTCTGTTAACTCTTGAATCAGTGCCTCTTCTGTCTTCGGAGTATTCGATAAATGAAACAGTTGTTGAGTCTTAACTCAACTCTGAATTGTCTAATACTCATGTACGGATTTTCGCGAAATAAAGCTAAGACAACATACTAATGCTTATTAACAACCGACTTGTCCTTCGTGCATAAATTGATAGTAGGGCACCATGCGTCTCCAGTTTCACCAGTTTTGAAAGAACCAGCGAGCGCTTTTATATCCGAAAGATAACTCTGCGAACGTATTCATGTATACTTTTCTAATAGGACAATTTTTCTCGAAAGGTCTAGAAATAGGGAACTATGCGCTACAGACATAAAAATACCCATAGATTAATAGATTATTATCGAAGTAATAGTAGTACACCAAATACATTTACCTTAAACTCGATGACGTGTTAGCAATACGAGAAAGATTAAAATAAAAGAAATGATAGTATAGTGGGGGTATTTTACCATCCCTCGTATTGACTTGTGGGTTGCATATTCAAATAACGTGAACGGCGATTCAATAACACCTTCATTTGTTGAGTGGAATAAAATGCCTCCTCTAATTGTATAAGAAAGCTGAAGAACAAGGAATAATCTTTTGTAACAATAGTTTGTATATCCTATTATAATAATAACAATAATAACAATAATAATAATCTATACCGTGTATACAAAACCATGTAAATGTAACTCATTACATGTTTTATGCGAGAAGATTTTTAAAATCAAAGTGTGAAAATGAACAAGGCACAAAATATTTCATATGCGACTTACTATCCTTGTGTTACGTATACGGTCCGGTAAATCGGGGTGCTCCCAGGAGACTTCATAAGGGTCATCAGAATAGTCGGATTCATTGTAGCTTTCGGATCCATATTCGCGCCAGGGGATGAATCTATGACCACCTGGTTTTGCTGTGGCATATATAAACGTTGTCAGGAACAGAATGAAGATCAAGTTGGGGCTCATCTGAAAGTGTAATAGATATTTCATTATCCATTCAAACACAACTTGAAGATGTGGTTATGTTAAGATGGTTGTGCTGTGGCATGTTGTAGGAGCAGAATGATCTTCATTTTAAAGTGTATCACATATGTTATTATCAACTCAAATACAAAATAAATAGGTTTAAAATAATGGTGTTGTTGTGGTATATATACATATTGCCAGGAGCAAAATGAAGGGCTTTATCTAAAAGTATACTAAATATTTCATAAGCACTCAAACACAACTTAGAGACGTGCTTATGTTAAGATGGTAGATGCAGACTGAAGATCTTCATCAGAAAGTGTACCAGACATTTTATTATCTACTCAAACTCAAAATAAATGTGTGGTTACAATAACATGTTATTAGTGCGGTACATATAAATGTTGTCAGGAGGAGAGTGAAGATCAAATTGGTCATCTCAAAGTGTACTAGTCGTTTCCTTATCCACTCAAACACAACTTGAAGATGTGGTTATGCTAAGATGGCATTGGGGTGTCATGTTGTAAGGAGCAGAATGAAGATCTTCATCGAAAGCGTACCAGGCATTTTACTATCCACTCAAACAAAAAATAAATATGTGGTTACGATAACATGATAATTCTGTGCTATGTGTCAGATTCAGAATGAAGATCAGATTAGACTTAATATGAAAGAGTACCAGACGTTTCATTATTTACTCAAACACAACATTAATAGGTGGTTACGATAAGATAGTATTGCTGTGGTATGTTGTTCAGAAGCAGAATGAAGATCAAGTTAGACTTCATCTGAAAGTATGCCAGACATTTCATTAACCACTCAAACACAAAACAAATACGTGGTTACAATAAGATGGCATTTCTCTGGTAAGTATATATAAATGTTGAGTGGAGCAGAATCAAAGTCAAAGTAATCCACTCCAATAGCATTTGAAAATGTGGTTACGATAGAATGTTATTGCTGTCTTTCATATAAATATTATCGAGAGTAAATTGAACAACAAATTGGATTTCATCTGAAAGATTTCATTCAGCGCTCAAACACAACCTGGGATAAGAGATAACTTTTGAAAATTTTTACAGTGTGTCCAAAGAGAAATCAACATTTCTGGGGATATCTGAAGGGAATATCGACTAACTTTAGGCTAAATAAGTTTTAACGTTTAAAGAGACGCAGGAATAATATAATTGCAATGTTTTCCAGCTACTTTACATTTAATTATAGCTAAGGGGGTATGGACAGCGATATTTTATTTTTTCAAATAGTTTCAAATAAATGTAAATTTCAGAAATAGAATTGAAAATTTTCTAACAGTGTAGCATCTTGCAACGTATTTCAAATATCGAATTCTACTTCTAACCAAGCTCGATAATAATCCACCGAGCAATTTCTAATAACCGTTTCACTATTTAAATGCTCTAATTTACCAGGCGGTAACAAGCTATAGAATGTTACCAATATTTTAAAAGTTCGTGTTTTGAGGTTCCTTTCTCTTTTTCTCGTTACGAAATCTCAAACCCGCTTTGTTGGATATCGGAGGCTACTTTTGTACTTCAGTAAAAATATTGCATATTTTGCATGTTTTTAGAACAATTAGTTTCAGTTTATTCGTACACAAAATACAGTGTATACATGTTATATCTCGGCATATGCAAAGTTAACATTCTGAAAACGATATATTATTTGCTAGCGATTATTCTAAACCAAACTAAAAATGTTAAAAGTTTAGCTAAACACGTTTATGATTTACGGTAAATTACTTCATCACAGCTTACCTTGTATACGTTCAGAAATTAGTGTCTGTGTGTTCATAGGCAAGCATCTGGTATTTAACATATTTATATGGTATAATTAGTTACAGGACATAAAATTTTTTTAGCATTCCTAATAATAAAATCACTTTCTTTAAAGAGACATAAACCAAAACATAAAATGTGATAATTTATTCGCGCATAACGCAATAACATACAAAAAGGTAATTAATATAACATAGCCCTCTAGTAATGGATATAATAACTTCATTAGTGTTCCTAATGTTTATATAATTACGCCAACTGAGCAATAATAGTGGCCTTCTAGGTCACCGGGTATTAAAAATCTGACGTTCTACATACACATGCTTTTTTTTCATTATTTGTTCTCAAATCTATTCTTACGTAGGCGTATTTTTCCTTCTGTTTATGAGGGTGGTTTAACAACTACCCTATCCGGATATTTTTATTTTCTCTAAATAGTACATACTATGTAGGTAGAGAATGTATTGCACCCTACCTAAAAATTCAATATTAAAATTCACTGGAAATACACGTTTTAGGATCACCTGTATAAAAAAAAGTTAGAAAAAGGTCTGTGTGTGTTGTGTGTCCGTGTGACTGTGAACGAAAAATTGCTCATATAGCAAACTTAATATTTAACTTTTATATCTTCAAAAACTGTAACATCAAGATTTTTAGGAAAATTTACCAACCTAAAACTACCTTTTCATGGGAAAAATTTCGAAATTTTTCGAAAATTCATTATGTATTGTTATTGTTAAAGCTTTTATAGTTTGTTACTGAGATAAATTACTGTTATAAAAGTTATACTGGTTCCCATTTGGTTATTATAGTTAGTGGGGCAACACATATATAATGTGTGTCTGCTGTTACCGTTGTTGATCCTGTATTGCAAATTTGGCCTGTTCTCCATTTTTCGTACATGTGAGTGTTCAGGTGAAATCGCCCAAAGTACTGACAGAGAGTACAATACCTAGCACACGTACTGCCCCAACAAAAACGACACAGTCAGAGACTTGAAATAATCATATGGACAGGAAAGTTATATCCCATTTCCTGTACGCAGTTACGTCTTTCGAAGGGTCAGGGTGGCTGGGGGTTGTTGGATGTGGCGATGTAATGTAAAGCACTTTTGTTAAAAATCTGAAGTGTGCCATTCACATGACTTTCTCTACGTCTCTGCAACAAAGTATTCTTAAAATCTTAAACTTCTATTTACATCATGCTAATCAGAAAAAATAGCAGAAATATTCTTATTACATGCTTCCTTGTAAGTAAACGCGAAATAAGGGAGTACCATAGGTTAAAGTGATAGTCTAAAGCTGGTTGCTACGTCACTGAAGTTCCTTTGTTCGTATGAACACACTTTACAAATACCTGTACGAGAAAACCAGAGACCAAAAACAAGGAATGTCTCGAAAACGATCAGCTCCAGGAAAAAAATACATATAACATAAATTGTGTGTTTTAACGTGCTCTACATTTTTGTCCATCTCTTACGTTTAGCAGTTATTCAAAATTCCGTAAAATTCATCCAGAATTAAGGACTCTTCAGAAGCTATTCTCAGAAAAGTCAAGATATACATTATATTTGTCAGGTAAATAGCTTTAATATACGGTATTTTAATCAAACTCGTTAGAGCCATTATTGAAAAAATCAAAATTTTCGAAAAAATTTCCATGTAAAGGGCAGTTGAGGGTGGGGGGGATTTTTCTCAAAATCTTTGTGTCGCATCCCTGGAAGATACTAAACTGAAATACCAAGTTTGGTATTTTACCGACTTTTCCTTTTGAGTTATTGTGTTCACGGACACACGGATACATACACACACGGACGTTTTTCTGAAAATACTTTTTTGGATACAGGGGACCCTAAAATATGTATTTGCAGTGAAATCTCGGTATCTAATTTTTGGGTGGTGAGCAATACCTTCTTTATACACTATGTACATAGTACGTGTAGAGAAAGTAAAAATCTGATGTGTTCCATTCACATGACTTTCTCTACATCTCTGAAAAATTATTCTTAAAAGCTTATGCTTCTATTTACTTCATGCTAATCGAGAAAAAATAAACTAGCAGAAATAGTCTTATCACTTGCTTCCTTGGAAGTAGAAGCGAAATAAGGGAATACAATAGGTTAAAATGATAGTCAAAAGTTGATTGTTATGTGACTGATGTTCCTTTGTTTGTATGGACAGGACTCGACAAATTCCTGTTGGAGAAAAGTATAAATTTTTCAAACCTGAAACTAAAAAAAAAATGAATATCTTAAAACCTATCAATTCTTCGAAAAATAGGTATATAACATAAATTGTGTGTTTTAACGTGCTCTACATTTTCATATATGTTGTTGTCCATCTCTTACGGTTTAGCAGTTAGGCAAAATTCCGTAAAATTGACCCAGAATAAAGTAGTTCAGAGCCTATTCCCAGAAAATTCAAAATATACATTTTATTTGTCTTTATCTTTAATATACGAGATTTTAGGCACAAGCGTTAGCCATTTGTAAGAAAATCAAAATTTTCGAAAAAAGTTCCATGTAAAGAGTAGTTTGGGGTGGGGGTTTTTCTTGAAAATCTTCTTGTCACATCCTTGGAAGATACCATATATATCCAGTGAAGGGTTACTGGAATATAATATTCATAATTGTGTTTCTCAAGTTATGCCAACAAAGCGTGTGTCTTTTCTGCGAAGGAGTGTGGTCCATAACAGTTCTTGCGGCTCGCTTAAAGCTGTACGTTAACTTTTGAACTTGATCTTCATTGTCACATAGGAGGCATGCGAATTTTCCCTTGCCAAAAAAAAAAAAAAAAAAAAAAAAAAAAAAAAAAAAAAAAAAAAAAAAACCGATAGTCAAATATTTTAAAAACTGTCGCTATACGATTGTCATTGAAAATCGATTCCCTTAGATGGCCAGGAGTAAAGCAAAAAAGCAAGAGAAACACGTATGACTTTTTTTTGAAAAAAGTATAAGTATTTAAAACTTAAGCTAAAAGCAGAGAATATCTCTGAAATAGTCTATGAAATAATTGTATAGATTATAAATTGTGAGTTTTAACGTGGTCTTTTTTGGGACGCAAACATTCTTAGCATGATAGCTCCTTCGAATCGGAAGCAAAGCTTTAGATTCCGTAAAATGTTTACACGTAAAAGATTCCCATAGCTTGAAAGTGGTAATTTCCCCTGCCGTGTTGTAAAAGCATTCAGTGTACTTTGTGATCGTTTGCAGCGTGCGCTTTTGGCTAACCACGTGTTGTGACGCTACATTACTTTTAAGTTCACGACTAAAGTTAACTTTCTATAAGTGTAAATATATTTCCCACGGCTACACGTCGGTTTGGTTATGAGATATTGTTTTTATGTTTGTTTGTTTGTTTTTTTTTCGTTTTTAGAATCTACAAGAAAATGGTTTTTCCGTCTTGAAATTTTCTTCTCTTTTTCCCGAGTCGATTTGTCTTGAAGCACGCTGAAATAGGAATACCTATTTTCTACTGAAACAACGGCACAGCACTTTTCAATTTGTATTTGTGAATATTCTGAATATTAAACACAATTAATATCTAATCTGATCTGTCATATTACAAACAATTATTGCACGAGAAATAATTTCACTCGTCGCTGCGTGTCTGTGCGCACAACTTGCATCAGGCAACCTTTTTTTTCCTTTTACTCCTACGCTAAAAAACTATTGCCAATTATGCGATGCTTTAGAAAAGAAATGATCAAATTTTGTTTTCTATCTCCATTTACACGTTATATATCAATAATTTAAAGTAACATAAATCAAATGCTGCGCTCTACAATGTATTAGTTACATTTTTTTCAAAAGGTATTTACTTGTAAGCATTTTCTGGTTTTAAATTAAGTAGGCATTGTGTGTTGAACTCCAATGAAATCGTTCCCTTGTTAAGTGAAAGCCCACTCACTAGGCCATCATTGTTGACCTCACTGACGTACATTTTACATGCCCTGAATTTACCTATGGATTAATTTTACACACATTTAATCAATATTATTCATATTTAAATAAACATCATTCATGTTTAGTAAATATTGTCTCAGTTTCATTAATAAATGTAAATGGCGTGTTATTTATGGACGGTCTTTAACTACCGTGGTTCTCAACGTCCCATTCTAATTGGGCTTAATTTCACTCAGGCTCTCTATATCAGGCTTCAGGTTCTTTTATGTGCTGTAAATCTACTACGCGGGCCTTTACTTCCTTCCGAAAGAAGCCATGCTAAGGATTTTTACACCCGAAAAAATCCATCGTTGACCCCTGCTCACCAAGTGCACATAGTAGGGAACTAGAGAACTATAAACTCCTTGGTGATCAAGAAACCACCGTAAATTTGGCCCAGAAATGAAATGGCGTTTTATTTATGGACGCCCTTTAACTGTTGTGGTTCTCATTATCTCATTCTATATTGGGCGTGAAATACCGGTTAATGTTGCTCAGAGCCTCCTTATCAGATTGAGGTTCTTTTACGTGCCGTAAATCTACGACACGGGACCCACGGCTTTACTTCCCTTCCAAAGGAAGCCATGCGCCCGAAAAAATCCATCGTTCTTCGCCACGACCTTGGGTATATGAAGTTAGCGTGGTAACCATTACACCACGGAGGGCGACTAAAAAAAGTTGGCCCAGTATATGTCAACATACTCTGATGGAACTTGAATATTCCTAGTTACTCCGTCTTCATTTTATTACACTTCGAACTGTCCTCAATAGGATATTTTATATTCACATTCCAAATTTATCTGCATTTTCAATGCAGGGACAATCTCCCTTTTTACAACAATTTCATGGGAAATTCATCGAGGTAATGTTGTGTTAAGGGTCAAGCCTTCGACAGCCTCTCATCTTGTCTTTGCTTAGGTTTATGTAGTAACAGTTCTTAGACCAGCTCAATCTTTGGGAACTGACAGAGGAGCAAAATGAAGATGGTCAAAGACGTGTTTTTTTTTTTAAAAAATGCGAAGACTTCTTGGCTGATTTCCCTTGAGACTATAATCAATTATGAACTCTAAGAAAGCCGTAAATCTTTTAACACTCCCCCTTTTACATCTTCTCTGGAGAGCAAATGATTTACAATATATGCAGCAACAATCACAATAAAATACATTTTTATACTCTCTACACGTATAATGTGTATAGCGTATAGAGAAAGTATTGTATTGCACTCAAAAATCTGATGTGTTCCATTCACATTACTTTCTGTACATCTCTGAAAAAGTTATTATTAATAAGCTTATGCTTCTATCTACTTCATGCTATAGAGATAAACATTAGCAGAAACGGTTTTATTATTTAGTCCCTTATAAGTAGGAGGGAAATAAGGCAATATACTGAGCTAAACCTAAAGTCAAATGTTTTAAAATGTGGTTACTTTGGTGTAGAAATCCGCTTCTTTGCATGATCAGATTTAACAAGAAAAGTGTGAGAAAAGTTTAAGTATTTTAATACTGAAATTAATAAGAAGGAATATTTAAAAAATGAAGTATTTTAATACTGAAATTAATAAGAAGGAATATTTAAAAAATGGCCAACTCTACGAAAAAATGTATATAACAGAAATTGTAAGTTTTAACAAGTTCTACCTTTTTGAGCTGTGCTGCCCCCCCACACAGACACACACACATAGATAGTTTTTCTAAAAATGCTTTTTTATGATTCAGAGGATCTCAAAACATATATTTCCGGTGAAATATTGGTATCAAATTTTTGGGTGCATTTCTTTCTCTCTGCCGAATTTTGATAACTGGTAAGAGGAAGACAAAAGCTTACTTAACAAAAAATGTAGAATCCGTTAAAACACAATTTACGTTATATACTTTTTTCGTGGAATTGACCGTTTTTGAGATATTTCTTATTATTGCTTACAGTTTCAAAATACTTAAATTTTTCTCATATAGGAACTCCTGGTACGCAAAGAAACGGATTTCAATCCCTCAGCAACCACATTTTAAAACATTTGACTGTCGGTTTGGCCTACTGTATTCCCTTATTTCTCTTCTATTTATAAAGAGCTACGTAATAAGACCACTTCTACTAACGTTTATCTCGATTAGAAGAATAAGCTTATTAATATAACTTGTTATAGAGATGAAGAGAAAGTCATGTGAATGAAGCACATCAGATGTTTGTTATATATTTTTTTAGTTTCAGGTTACCTTTCCTGTCATCTTTCTTTTGTTTATTTCTGGCCTTGCAAATCGAACCGAACTTCAATTGTTTACGTACGGACTAGGTTTTTAAAGAATCGATTATCGCTTTAGCCTAGTGTATTCCATACTTCCCTTCTACTTACAATGAATCAAATAGTAAAACCATTTCACATACTCGCATAGCAACCAGCTTTTAAAACTTTTGGCCACCGATTTAACATGGTGCAATCTCTTATTTTCATTTCAATCACATAAAACTGAGTAGAAAGACCAGTTCCAATAATTGTTATCTCAATTAGCATAACTTAGAAAAAATAGTAAGCTTTTGTACAAATATTTTTTTTTGCAGAAATTAAATAGAGCCACGTGAATCGAACACTCAAAATTTTAATACTAGGTTAGGAAGGTATGGTGGCGTTGTGACCAAGAGATTGGACCACTCACCTCTCACCAAAGAATTCTCAACCGATTGCATGTGTGACTTAAGGTGGACAAAGTGGCACCCGGACGGATCTTCTCTGGGTTCTTCGTTATTCAGTCCGCCACCTGCTCCATAATCAATTTTTCTTTCATCCATTGCAAAGTCTTAGATTATCATCTTTCATACTAGGACTGATCACTTGGCAACTCATATCCAGAGAGAAGATGATTAGGTATGATCAAGAATATAGGTAGGAATATTATCTTTCATTGTTTTGATCTCGAGTCCGACGAACAAATTAAAGTAAAACTTAGCGGAAAGTAGGTAAGAACACGAAAGCATTTAACCTGCATGGCTGGAAGATACACTTCTAAACGGTGGTCCACAGTAGTCCCCGGTTGAGTATGTCTCCTATTGGTTAGTTATCAAAAGTCTGGCACTCAAGTATTAACCTGTGCACACAGGTCGGAATGAAGCAAAATGGAGCTTCAGATAAACATGAAGTGGAGTGCTAGAATTAGGCGATGGGTAGATGATGTTTTCGTTTAATAAAGGCGGCGCCCTGGCAGAGTGATCGCTCGGCTCCCATTTATGCCCGGGTTCAACCGCACGCGGAATTTGTGGTGGACGAAGCAGCATCGGGTGATTGTTGGCGGACGTAGTGAGAGCCAGAACGAGGTAAGATTTTGGCCTTGTCTAAATTCCCAATAAAATATGCATTATTCAACAAAAGCATAGTCGGGTGACAACCAAGCTAATCGTGTCGGGCATGATTTCAGGAAAGTGCAGTTGAACCGCGAGGCCCAACTGCCCCTTACTTGATGTGGGTAGTTGCGCGTTAAAAGAGTTGTAGAACTAAACGGGGCTATTTCAATTTAAACCCCGCTAGTGGTGAACTGGAATGAGCAAACTTTGTTTAACCCTTCTTGCTTATCAGAGGGTCATGCTCATTGAGAAGATTTCACTTCCTATTGGTAAGTTTAACCTGAAATAGCCACATTGAATTCTGCATCTCTTAAGTTGACGCAGGATTTAATGTTAAATAAATCAAGTCAAGGGAAAATCAAACAAAACTGTCCTAAAATAATGTTATAAAGTAATAAAACATCTTGTTTTGCAATGTAAGCCAAAAATTGTATGTATAGAAATGGCAGCGTGGCGTCATCGCCTCACGATATGTACGAAAATAGCCTAAAATGGCGTGCTTTTACGAAAATAACATAGCCAAGGCTACGTAACGAATACAATGCATTCTAATATATAGCTAAGAATTGATGTTTAGAGTGGCATGTTAATAATAAAACATAATTAAAGAAGTAATATGAGAGAAGAATAATAATAATAAAGGTGGACGAAATACCGGATACTGTAAATTGTTTATACCGGTAACAAGGCATAAGAACAGAGTTAAACAAATAGTTGATTTAGAAATGTCAGCTATTTATAAGAACATTTTCATGTAAATTATATAATTTTAATTATTACGAGTGTATAAAAATGTATTGTAAATACGTATTTCACGAAATGTGGAACAAGGAAATCTGTTGTCCTCATGGTAATGAACAGATTACAATGTTAGAAAACAATAATCTTCAACTTTTGTATATATATAAAACTGTTTAAAGGTTCCGGAACTACAATACAGAAAACAAGGGTACAGACGCTAAGAGTTAATCTCGTAAATCGAGATCTCTAATACAGCAATTTAGGGTGAAATATTGTATTTTACTGATTATCAGCAAGAGATTTATTGTAAGTACATATTACAAAGTAAGCTTTCGCATAGTTGTGTCTAAAAGAGATCAGTTTAAGTACAATACACTGTTTCAACGATTTACGAAATAAAATTTTATAATTAACTAGAAATCTTTTAAATTAATTCTCTACTGTATTAAATCCTACCATCCAAGCAATGGGATTAAGATTCTTTTACTCACCGACGGAAGCTAGCAAACATATAATGAAAAACGTGGTGTAACTGTAAATAAATAAGTTAATTCGCCGCCGATAATAAGCTTGCAACTGCCCAACAATTAAGTCTGGCGCGCATGGGTAATTTCCATTTCGCCAAAATCAGGCATGACCAACTTTATATACAGCGGCAAATTTAAACCTGTAAACAATTTAAAATAAATACTACACCGAGATGCCCATCCATACAGCAGCCCTGAGACTCAAATCCCCACCAACAACACCACACCACAGCTGACCAACTCACCGTGCAATTCCAACCCGCCCCAAAGTGCAGAGTGATATCTCCACACATCAAGTACGGGGAAGTTCCACCTGCCATAGTTTTAAAAGCACAGTGTCAGTTGTTTTAATTCTGAAAGTAAGTTACATAATTCCTTGTTATGTTTTAAGAAGGTTTAAATTTTGAGGTTGACCAGAGTATAGCCATCATGATCGCCTCATTTGACACTGTTAGGCGTTCTTTCCTGGGAGTTTATCAAGGCCCAAGCGCATAGATAGAGAGTACGATGTACTATTTATATTTTGGGCCTTGATGATACTAATTGCTGCAGGTGTCATCTGGTGTTATCACTGGAATGTTTGAAATTATTCACCATAGTCTACTTCCGACATTTTATCAATAGAGCATTGTTTGTGTTGTTTACAGTAGTTTTAAAATTGTGCCACAGAAAAAAGATGGACTTAACTCGTGAAGATGTCCTTGGGATGGTTTATTGTTACTTTCGACGTGAATTATCAAGTGTATTGATCAACTCACTACTACATTTGGCGATGAACCTCCAGCTTTTGCCACCAGGAAACGCTGGTATAACCAGTTTAATAGTAGCCGCCATTCGCTCAATGACGAAATTCGTGAAGGACGTCCAATACCTGTTGTTGTGCCAGAAAACATTGTAGCTGTGCAAAAACTAATTGTACAAGATCGTCATACCACATACTGTGATATATAAGTAGCTGTATCAGTATATAATAGTAGTTGTTTGTCAGGATGTAGCCGATACATTTGACGCGGGTGGAAAAGTACATGCAATAGTAATTGATTTTTCTAAAGCGTTTGACCTTGTACCTCATGGACGACTAATTGAAAAACTTTGTAATCTGCAAATAGACAACAGAGTGATAACTTGGATTCGGGAATTCTTGAGCGAACGAACCCAAAGAGTGCGGGTGGGAAATAAATTATCGTCTCCTACAAATGTAACTTCAGGTGTGCCCCAGGGAAGTGTGATCGGGCCGTGTCTTTTCTTAGCATATATAAATGATTTACAGGAAGGGATAACATCTCAGATCAGCCTATTTGCAGACGATTGTATAATCTAAAGAAATATTAGCGGTAAATGTGACATAATAGATCTACAAGAAGATATTAACAAAATTCAACTCTCGGCAAAATATAATAAAATGTAGATAAATCCAAACAAATGTAAAGCAATTATATTTTCAAGGGCAAGAATAGTAGAAAACGTAATATATAAGTTAGACAATAAGAAAATACTCAGAGTAAATAGCACCAGATAATAGTAAATAATACTAAATACTAAAGGGGTAATACTAAATCAAAGATTGGAGTGGGGGAACATGTAAACTCGATCACTGGGAAGGCGTGGAAAGCGTTGCATTTTGTAATGAGGATCTTAAAACGTAGCAATGGAAAATCACGAAATGTGGCATACACGTCTTTAGTTCGACCAATATTAGAATATAGTGCTGCATGCTGGGATCCGTATCGGGTGGGGCAAAAACTGGCACTAGAGAGAGTTCAGAAAAGAGCACTACTACTTCCTGGGAAATACTAGAAAAACGTAGGAGACGAGCAAGGCTATGTGCAATTTTTAGAGCCTATAAGGGGGAACCTGCATGGAAAGACATATTCAAACGATTATTAAAGCCATTATACTGTGGGAGGAATGATCACTCAGAAAAAATAAGAAATAGGGAACAGAAAGCAGACATAGGCAAATAGAACAATAAACGAATGGAACAAAATACCTGCAGATTTACTGGAGACTTTGCCTCAAAGTGTAATAATTTATAGACAGGATAGTAAATACAAATATTGTTGCAATTATGCATATATATTAGTAGACTATGATGTCATTGGCATTTTAACAGGGTATTACTCATATTATTATTTAACTCAGTTGTATTGTACATTGTACTATTTCATTGACAGCGCTGCCACCGGACCACACCCTAAGCAGTGAAATAAAGTATCTATCTATAAGTAACTCTAGGCATTAGATCCACCAGCGCACACGCATGTGTGTGAGTGTATGTTTCCTCTTGTTGGATCCCACATAATTTGACCTTAAAAGGATGCTCGTGTCGATTAATATAAACAAAGTCTAAAGAAACACAATGTTAGGGCTTTAAAAGACGTACATAAGATTGTAACACGTGACTAATAATGGATCTATTGATTGGTCACATGTTACAGCAGTCGACTGGAACGTAAACAGCAGTCGACTGAATGGGTATTTTAAAATGAACTAAATCCAACAAAAGTTATTGCAACTCGAATTGTTCGCCTCTTTTTCGTCTAAGAAAAACTGGTTATGTGGCAACAGTACCCTTAAAAGAACGTAAAACGGCCAATCCTGTGTGGTATATAACCATTTGTTTGCCGGAATTCTTTGGTGAAATAAGGAAAACAAACAAGTACCGTCAGATCATTCTTCTGCAGGAAAATACAAACGCTCACACATCTTGTCTAACAGCCTAGTATTTGAACAGTCATAAATTTAAATTGATGACTCATCCGCCGTACAATTCTGATTTGGCCCCAATTATTTCATTTTGTTCCCGAACATCAAGGATGAAATGATTTTCGTCGGCAAAAGAAGCCATTGTTGCGTTCAAAAACGATGTTTTGGGGGTGTCTCAAGCACATTTGAAAAAATACTCTAACAAATAGTTCTAAAACGCATGAAAAAGATCATAAAGGACACTATTTTGAGAAACAATAAAGCAATTTTCAATGACAAACTATTGGATTCTATTATTATGCTCAAAATATAACCAGTCGCCCTCGTGGAGTATATCTAGATATGAGCACACAAAGTGAGATTACGATATCTATAAGATCTCAGGAAACATATTTGATCATGTGCAATAACTACAGTGAAATGCTGATGTATGTAGGTAGGCAGGGCAGGGCAGGGCATGTATGTACAGCTACAGGCGTATAACGAAGAGAATGCTATAAAATATATGGCGGACATAGGTACCTATCACTTCGATAACTCCATATCAATTTTATGTCTGCCAGTACATTATTTCTACACGAATGGATCGAAAATGTATAATCACCTGCATTTCATGAAATTGTAAAGGTTCAACTTAACTTAGTAATCCATTGAAGTTTGGAAAATGTTGAATTAAAATAAAGACACGTAATTGATATTCCGCTTTTACTTTGCAACCTACCTACCTGCCTCCTTTTGTGTGGTTGCCTCTTTAACGAGATGATAGTGTAGTAGCTTACCAAAGAGGCCTGGGTTTGATTCCCGGTAACATGTGGGGATTTTCTCCCAGTGGAAGGCCTGTTCTGTGATACACTTAGCCTCGTAATGTCCCTGTGGAGGGTGGCAATTAGCAGCTAGTTTAGGGAAAAGTAGCAACTTTAGGCTGCATGGAGAGCATCATCCAGCCGGGAGGGACTCCGGGCACTAGCCACGTCCCACTTTCCAATATGCCACTTCACTCATGACGCCTGTAATCAAGAGAAGCGGGTGGAACCCTGAGGATGGGTTGTAAGCTTGGCATAATTTTGTTCTGCAGCACCAGATAGCTTAATTCAGCTCCTTTTATTTAGACCTGTAGGAAGTTTATTGTACAGTTTGGGCAGACAAAATTGTCAAGACTCAGTTAGGCTTCCGGGCCTCCGTTTAGAACGATATAGTACAGAATTGCAGCATATGCACACGGAAAGTAAACTATATTAATCACTAACAACGACGTCTGCCTGCCTGTACACTATTTTGTACAAAAATCTTATGTGATCCGTTCTCTGCAACAAATTATTGTTAAAATTATTCTTCTATTCTTCTACTTACCTACTTCATGCTAATTGAGAAAACAATAGCTGAAGTTGTCTTCTTACTTTCTTTCTTGTAAGTAAAAGGGAAAGAAGGGAGCACCATAGGCTAAAGCGGTAGTCCGATTTTTTTTTAACCTGGTTGCTATGTGATTTAAGTTGCTTTGTTAACCAGGTATTGGCAAATTCCCGTGTGAGAAAAGCATAAGTATTTTATAACTGAAACCAATAATAGGAATATCTATTAAAAAAAACAAAACAAACAAACAAAAAAAACGGGAATCCCATGAAAAAATATGATATATAAAAAATCTATATTTTAACGAGCTCTACATTTTTATTAAGTATATTTTTGTCTATCCCTTACGGTTTACCAGTTCCGCAAAATTCATCCAGGATAAACATGTTTTCAGAAACTATTGCATTTTTTCATTACGTATATTTAATATACAAAATTTTAATCAAATTCATTGAAGCCAGTTTCAGAAAATCAACATTTCTGAAAATATTTACATGTAAAAGGTAGATGGGGTGGGGGACTTTTCTTGAAAATGTTGGTGTCGCATCCTTGGAAGATACTAAATATACACTGACAGACACGCGCAGGGACATTTTTCTAAAAATTCTTTTTTGGTGTCGGGGGATCGCAAAACATATATTTCCGTTGAAATCCCTGTATCGAATTTTTGGGTGCAATACATACTTTCTCTATACACTATGTAGGTACATAGTACGTGTAGAGAAAGTAAAAATGAATCGAAACTTCATAATTGCCTGTATTTTATGAAATTGCAAACGTTTAACTTGAACTTGGTTGATTCATTAACAATTTATATATGTTGCATTTAAATAAGGGCACGTACTGGGTATGCCGCTATTAAATTTCAACCTACATTGCTTTATTTGGTTTTCTTCTTAGCGTGGTGATAGCGTATCTAGCTACTGCGGATTCTAAAGTTAAAAGTAAAGTTTGTGTAAATAATAAGTAGAGGTAAAAGACATATTATTATTATTGTTCTAACAGTATTTCCTAAAAGTGTTATTAAAAGATTGCCTGTAATTATATTGGCGGCTAATCGAATTGCTAATGTGCCAGGTTGAATAATATTTCTAATTGTTTCAACACATACTATAAAAGGTATTAAGGCACCTCCAAGCAGCAGACCCGGTGTTGCTTTGGGGATTTTCTCCCGATAGGGCGTGTACTCAGCTCGTGATGTCCCTGGGCACACATAAATGAGCTACTTAAGGGGAAAAGGTACCCTGAAATGATAAAAAAGTATATCTATTTGAGTGTTTTAGATACTAATAAGAAGTCTATTATTTCAGGTTTCAGAAAATGTACACTTTTGGGGGGTAAAAAAATGTTATTGAATTTAAATATAATTTAAATGATACTCTGCATTTCTTTAAATCCATCATACAATACCCGTTTTCAGAACATTTTATCTTTAAATTCAGTTTTCTCAAAACAGCATTTTTGGATACTCATCTCGTAGCTTTTTCTCAGAAACAATGAGAGCAAGAAAGCTCACATTTTCAGCACGTATATAGTTGAACTTTCTGAACCACAATCGTGATGTTATAGTACACATTGATCATATTAAGAAAGCAATAACATTGCAAATTTTCCACATTTTTACTTTTTGAATTTGCAAATATTTTTTCTTCTTGATGTATTAAAGCTAGGTAATTGAGGTTCAGAAGATAGCTGATTATACTAAGAACAAACTTGCATAAGTTTGATTATGTATTGCAAGTAGTATCAGTATCATTTTTCTGCTGAATGAAGGCTCAACCACATAAGCTATTAATGCAAACAACTACTTGAAATAGGCAATTGTCATACTTTATAGAATAATTCATATAAATTTCTGGAAAAATATTGAATACTTTAAGAGCAGTGGTTCTTCAATTCACTTAAGGTGTAATTTCCGTATGTTTAGACTACCTTGTCCCCTTAAGGGAAAAGTAGCAAGCTTCATGTTATGTGAACAGCATTGAACCGGACGGGAAGGACTCGGGGCGTTAACCACGTCCTGCCCTCTAGTGCTACTGCACTCCACTCATGACGCCCATAATGGAAGGGGACGCAGAGATATATTCCGTTTTGGGCAGACAAGCTTGTCAGGACTCAGCACTAGACTTGTGGCTTCCATTTAGAACGAAATGCACAGAATAGCAACACATGTATATGGTAAATAAAGTATATGAATTAGTAACAACAGCGTTAAATAAGTGGGAAGCAGTTACATTAAGTAGAAATTATAGGCTCTGTTAATTAATTAGCACATATTTCTTTGAAAATGAAACACTATGTTGGTTGTGGCTCAATTTCTATATTACACACTTGCTTGGCCATAGCCAACAAAACATTATCCACATCATTGCACTGATGCAAGAGCGGCATTATTGTATTCATTATGCAAATTCTGGACAACAAACAGCATAAAATTCAGAGGCTATGGTATCCCCTTCAGCTGGAATATAATGCGTATACAGGCTATAGTGGTTAAAGTCGACACTGACAAATTTATACGGTCCTAATTAATTCGACTAAAACTAATCGTGCCACGCTGTATGGCCAACATGCGACAACAGGTAAAGCGATGATGGAAATTCCCTATCCCTCGCTCTGATCCCCGCATTTCTACATTCAGAAGCGTTCTAGCGTGCACTTTTAATGGTACAACTGTGGCAATGCTGTGAAAAACATCTGTGTATTCTGCCGACTCGATGCTCCATGGGGGGTGAATATTTTGGTATGTCATGGAAAGAAATAAGGTATTTCCGCTTGTGGAATTTCAAACAGAAGTTTCACTATATTTGGAACTGTGAGCAACCTCTATATCCGCTGTACAATCACAAATGTATCTTAAATTGCAAAACTAGATTAAAAATCCAAACCCATCACTACATTCTCTATCTAGTGCTACTTCTCCAAGGAAAATAAAGAGAAATTATTACTTTCTGTACTGCTAAACCGTACAAATAGACGAAATACTGCATTTAGTCTAAAACCCACTTTCCATATTTCACTAGAAATACATTTTAAACCATCTCGAACACAAAAATCTAATGTGTACCTCTCATATGACTTCTTGTACATATTCTAGTATAATATATTCTGTTATAAAAAGTATTTTCCAGCTCCTTCATGCTAATCTAGTAGAAATACTATTATTACTTAGCTCCTTATAAGTATGAATGAATGAATAAGTGTATTTATTGACATAGCAATATCATACGTAGTATTTCAACAATCGCACGGGTCCACGTGCTTTTGTAATACACATTACAAGCAATATTAAAACAACAATAACAACAAAAAAGAATTAAAAGAGTAAACACGAAAATAAAAAGACAAAGGAAATACACAGTCCAAAGCATTATTAAACAACAGTAAAGAATTAAGAGTGAACCCGAAAATAAAAATACAAAGATATTCAAATATAGCAATTTAAATTTACAGCACAGAGTACACCTTCATAAATGCACCCTCTTATAATAGAAAATTACACTTAAAAGACATATATACACATAATATATATAACATATATAAAACCATAGCACAACAGTCACCTAAGTATGACATAATATATATGTATATAGAACAATGTAGTCACTTTTGTTTAATTGATCTTATCCCCCCCTTCTCTATTGGCAGCCTCCTCAGATCTCAGCTGTCTTGCCTTAAGTATACATTTACCTAGCCCGTCCATGTTTTCCGTGCCTGCCAGTAGCGTCCAACATGCTTCTAGCCCTACATTCGCAGTGGTAAAAAATCGCGGCAAATATTTTTCCCGCCATTCCTCCGTACCCCTACATCTTGCCAAGATGTGAGTCCACGACTCTTCCTCCTCGCAAAGGGACAGATTCTCGTACCATTCTCGTCAGAAATTTTCGTGCTCCTCCATGCTCCTAGTCTAATCCACGCGAGCGAAATTATGTAATACACTATCCTAAAACGATGGTCAAATCTCTTAAAATCTGGTTGCTATGTAATCTGTTGCTTTTTGCAGGGCATGAGTAAAACAAAGGAAATAAGAATGACCAATTCTTGTTTGAAAAAAAATTTAAAATATTTTAAAATTTAAACCAAGAATATTTTAGAAAAAGTTAACTCCACAATAAAAAGTAGGAGCCATAATGGAGTTATGACGAGAGTCATTTGTAGTTTTAACGAGAAAATCTATATTTTTTTCTTTACATGTGTCTTTGCTTTTCTCTCATAGTTTACCTGTTATAAAAATAAATTCAGAATGCAGAGGTCTTCAGGGGATATTCCCAGAAAATTCAAGATAAACATTTTATTTGCAATATAAATATCTTTAATATGCGGTATTTAAGGGGAACGAAAAGCCCTATCTTACCAATGTTAAAATTTGAAAGATATATTCAGCAATACCTTATAGGTGATTGATGAAAAAAAGAATATTTATGTAGGAAAGGTATGAATTTTTTTAAATAAAGCTCTTAAAACTTTATTGAAAAATGAGGACTTTTAAATTTTTAAAAATAGCTTATCCACAGATACAAAAAGGTTTTCGTTAAAATAAAGCCCATTTAGATGTAAATGTGTTGTAAAAATTTCAGCCCTTAGTGCCAATTATTTTCTGAGATAATGGGGCATTTGTATAGAAAATTTTACTTCTTCAGAAACTGCTTTCAAATATAACATATACAAAACATTTAATTTAAATTACCTAACACAACTTCGCAGTACTTAAAAACTCTCGTATGGGGGAAATATGAGAAAGTTGCCAATGCTGCCAACAGCCCAAGTAAAACTTTCGGATCAAAAAGAAAAAAAACTCTTTTCTAATACTAAAATTTACAAAGTTATAATGTTTTGCCAAGTCAGTGTACCGAAATGTTCTAAAAAACTACTACGCAGGATTACTTTCAATGATATTTTTAAACTATTTACAATTAGGGTACTTCTATAAAAGTCACACCAAAATGAGGGGAAGATTGGAAATAGTCATATGCAATTAAAACATAAAAATGGAAAAAATTATAAAAATTCTATTTCTACTCCGCTTAAATCATAACCATTAGAGTCATTTTTGAGCAAATCAAAACTTTTGAAAATGTTTCCATGTAAAGGGTAGGCAAATCTGGATAATCGTCGTGTTGAATGCTTGCAAGATGCAGAATTAAAATATCAGATTGCTATCTAACAGATTTTTGTGCTCACAAACTTACGGGCTCACATGAACACGTACCTTTCTCTAAAAATGTTTTTAACTTCTGGGTCCTCAAGACATATCTCCTGAATTTTAGGTGTTATGCAATACCTTATCTGCCGGCTATGTACATAGTGTGTGTGTGTAAAGAAAGTGAAAATATATAATATCCAGACCCATCACGACATTCTGTATCAAAGCTGGTTCTCCAAGGAAAAATGTTCAGTAGTTGTTACCTGATCTACTGCTTAACTACAGTAATTAGAGAAAATATTGCATTTCACATAAACTTTCATTATCAAGATTACGTCAAAAATACATATTTTAAACCAAACAGAATTAAAACAACATTATTTATAAAACACCTAATCTTTGTTTCGTGTGTATATTTTACATAGCATAACTAACAAATCTGATGTGCTGCATTCACATAACCTTCTCTTTCCATTTTCATCTGTTGTTACAAAGGCTTGTTCTTTTATCTACTTCACGCTTATCGCATCAACATTAACAGAAATAGTTTTATTAAAATATTATTGTCTTATTCAAAGGAAATAATGAAATACAATAAGCTAAAGTGTCATCCAACTCTTTTAAAATATGGTCACTAGATGATGCCATTTTAATTTTTTTTTTTTTTTTTTTTTTTTTTTTTTTTTTTTTTTTTTTGCTTGGCCGGGAGAAAAAATTAAGAGTGACGAATATATAAGAGAAAAGTATAAGTGTTGGGACATTTAAATCCGTAACAAGCAATATCTCTGAAAATGTTGGCTCCTTAAAGATATGTATATGTCTTGAATTTCTGTCTTAATGAGATCTATTTTTTGTGCAGCTAGTTTTTCTTATGGTTTACCAGTTATGCAAATTAATTAAAAATGAAGAGGACTTCAGAGGCTATTTCCCGGAAATATATATTTTGTTATCCATGTAAATATTTTAATATGTGGTAGTTGCATCAAAATCATGGCACCATTTTAATGAAAATCAAAGTTTTAAAAAATTATTCCATATAAAGCTTGGAAGATGCTGAACTTAAATATGAAGTTTGTGTGTTAAAGTCGGTTAAATTTTACACACACAACACACGTGTGCGAGTGCTCGGACCTTTTCCTAAGATAATTTTTGAATTCAGGAGATCCTTAAACGTGCAATTCCAGCGAAATCTCGGTATCAAATTCTTGGGTAGAATTGAATAACTTCTGTACTTATGCACTATGTACGAAGTAGAGAAAGTAAAAAGGAATATCAAAGTTCGTATTAAATATCAAATTTGGTAATTGATAAATTTCTTCAAGAGATATCACATGTTGTTTTATAAGATAGTCCCCATTATAAACTAGCAGTTACTTATAAAAATATTCGTTATGTTTTATTCATAAAAGATTGCCTGACATAAGAATTTTCACCACAAATTCAAACTTTTAAGAACAAATCAAAACATTGGTTCTATTAGCAATACTTTTAGTTTATTTTTGTACTCATATATTCCATTTTGTTTATTATTTTTTTTTGAAAAATAATACATAAATTTATAATTCTTGAAAAAGCATCAGTGGTCCCCTTTTTGTATGAATTTTGAACACTTGTTTAGCCTGATTGGCTAAATGTTGCCTAAAATACTCATGCAACAATTTGTGAATTTATACATTGTATAACTGTTCAAGCGGTTTATGCTTTTATCAAAAAATAATATTCGCTCTTCGTTTTATTAACCATTGTGTTCAAAAGAGATTGACATTTTAGTCAGCATATATCGACTGACTTTTCTTATTCCAAATATTTACTATTCCGTCTTTAGCTGATTATTCCGTTGGTGTTTAGAACATAGTGCGTATTGCAATGATGTAAACTCGTCTATGTTTGTAATTAGATTTTGTTATTTTGGAACTTAAACGTTCGAACATGTACAAACATTCACACTTTCACTCATACTTCCTACTCTGGGAGAAAAGGGAATAATCTTGGCTAGAAGAAAGAAATCCCAATTATCAGCCAGGAATCGAAGCCAAAGCAAAGCAGCCGGGTGCTCTAACCACTGATATATAGGACCATTGTACTATTGCGTTAGTTTTCTTATATCCTTCATACATCTACCCGAAAAGTGAACATGTATAATGAAGGTTTATCTGTAATACAAAACGCAAAGAAAGAAAGAAAAAAAAAATCTCATGTGTTCCAGTCACATGAATTTCTTTACATCTCTGCAACAAATTATTGTTAAAAAGCTTACGCTTCTATTTACTTCATTTAATAGAGAATAAATTAGCAGAAATAGCCTTATTACTTGTTCCTTGTAACTAGAAGCGAAATAAGGGAGTACCATAGGTTAAAGTGATAATCAGAAGCTGGTTGTTATGTCCCTTTGTGTTTATAGACGAATTGACAAATGTTTGTATGAGAAAAGATTTTTAAAGCTAAAATCAATAACAAGGAATATCTCAAAAACGACAAATTCCTAAAAAAAATGTATATGATATAAATTATTTTATCGTGATCTTTATTTTTGTATACTACCTTTTTGCCTATATCTTGCGGTTTAGCAGTTATGCTAAATTCATTAAAAATCATCCAGAATAAAAAGGTCTTTAGAGGATATTCCCAGAAAATTCAAGATATACATTTTATTTGGCATTTAAATATCTTAATATAAGAGATTTCAATCGAAATCGTTACAGCCATTTTTGAGAAATTCAAACATTTTGAATTTTTTTCCATGTAAAGGGTAGTTCAGGGTAGGGAGATTTCTTGAAAATCTTCGTGTCACGTCCTTGGAAGATGCCGAACTTAAATAGTTCGGTATTTTACGGTCTTTTCGTTTTTGAGCTATGCTGTTCACATACACACACACGCGCGCGCGCGCGCGTGAGCTTTTTTCCAAAAATGCTTTTGTTGATTGGAATACAATGCCTACACTATGTACATAATACGTGTAGAGAAATTAGAAAAGAATAAATATTTAGAGAGAGGAACTATACTTTGACAATTGAAACCAATAAAAACCAATAACCAATATCGCAAAGCTAAAAAATATAGGTATATGATATGAATTGTGTATTTTAACGAAATCTACATTTTTTGTGACGTAAGCTTTTATCATTTTCTTATTGTTTACCAGTTATTCAAAGGTCATCCAGATTGAAGATGTTTTCAGAGCCTATTCCGAGATATTAATGGTGTACATTTCGTTTTCCATGAAAATATCTTATTCATAGGGTATTGTAATAAAAAATATTTGACCCTTTTTTTCAGAAAATCAAAATTTTCGAAAAATGTTCCATATAAAGTGTAGCTGGGCGTAGGAGGAGTTCCCCCAACAAATCTTGGTGTCGCATCCTTGGAAAATATTGAATATAAATACCAAGTCTTGTATTTAACCAACTGTTAGTTTTGAGTTCGAGCCACCGTTTAGTTTACTTCCCCCAATAGCCAAATTTGATATTTGCAGTTTTTTTTTTCAAAGATAGGACCCAATTTTCAATAAAATAGCTCCATTTAGCTATCCTTGGTATGGAGTATGTTTCAAAATGTTTTTATGCTCTTAAAATAGCTCAAACTATATGAATTAAAATACCATATCTTTAAGGCATTTATATGAGGAATAAGCTATAAGTATATTACATTTTATAAGAATAGCCTGTGATGGCCAGTTCATTGGGAAGGATTTTTATGTAATTTTGTACAAGCAGTAAACAAAAATGTCTTGCACAAAAGATATAAGTATCTTCAGTTTATTTCAAATAATTTTCTACGAGATAAGCCTTCTACAAGATATGCGTTATTAACGGTTCAAATTGTACAATAATTTAATCTTTCTTTTATAATTGTTCCAAAATTAAATGAGCCAGTCCTCAACGACTATCTTTATTTATTTGGTATTCTAAGGAATGTGTAATGCAGGTATTTCTGTAAAATTTTATCTATATTAAACTGCAGTAGATATAAAAATAAACTTTCGTACGAATAGTATGTATCCCCAGTAATAAACGATAGATAGTTGAGAAATTTTGTGACTGTCTCAATATCCTTAGAAGCAGGACGAGTATTTTAATGATTACAACAAAAAGTGTTGGTGCAGTATTTATATTCTGAAAGCAGTATTTGAAAAAAAATTCGAAAATTGCTTAATATTAATTGCATTTTAAGTGAAGATGTTTAACAAGCTTAAGAATTATTTCTTATGGGAAGTTGAAAAAATAAATATTTTCTGGATGCTTGAATACATTTTGAATAAAAATAAATAGGAGTGTTACTATGATTATAAATTTCGAAATTCGTTTCAGTAAAATATAGTAGTTCATCGCGAAGATTACACATGGCAACACTGTAAGACAAACAAATGCACCTCAGCGTTTGTTTATTGTCTTACGGCTTCAGCAGATTGTCAGCTACAAAATGTCTGAGATTCTGATGCCGAATATCTTGAAGTGTTACTCATTTTCGGTGAAACACATCGTAATGTGGCAGCTGAAGGAAAAAGTTTTCCAAAAATATTTCCAATCAGGGGACATTTTCCTTTATGTGTCGAAGAGTTTGAGTTACAGGAAGCGTATCTCCTCATGTTGAATGGATTTGTCAAAGATATTTTTCGCAAGAAGAGATCCTTCACCTGGTATAAAAAGATCCTGAAGCAGCAATCGTTGATTGCTGAAACTATCGGCGTATCGCAATGGACTGTTTTGTTGTATTAAAAATAGTTGCCATTGATTTTCTCTTCTCATCTTACTTTAATAAGTTATTCAGAATGTTATAGTTCATAAAGGAAGCCTATAGTGTAGTATCGTTCTCAAAATGTTATATATCTTTATAAATAACTGTTCCTATTAATAATTTGAGTGATATTTTAAATGCTTCTTCAGTTTCATATGATTTTAGGTTATCTTAAAATTAAGGGTTATTTTGTGATTGTTTGCTCGCCGGAAGAATTTATTTGTTCATTACCATACTAGCAGAAGCTAAAGAACCAAAATTAGCCCGCTGAATTTGCTGTTTTACAATATTGTGCAAAATAAAGATAGAGCTTTTTGAGTTACCTTTTTGTCCTTTAACCTGGTTGGTCATATCGGAGGATGAATGGAATTGATAAAATTATGCTCAAATGATCTTAGGGTCCATGAAGTATTCGTCTTCTTAAGATAAGGGAAAGTCCCGAAAAAAAACAGCTTATGCGGGGAACTCACCCTAAGCGAGATTCGAACTCGTGACCGATTGAATGTGAAGCTACCTCCACACTACCCAGGCGGGCTAAGAAAGAATGCTTTGTTGAAAATTTACACAAAACAAGTAGTATTCATAGTATAAAAGGGCGATCTAAGTCACCTTTCATCTTGTGTATTTAATATATGAGTACTGTATTTAATATATTAGTATTGTGTATAAAATGATGAAATATATCTATGTTTAAGATAAGATTATAACGTATAGGAACGTCTGGCTAACAAAGAATCTAATTTTCGTGGCATTGTTTACCATTTAGTCCCCCTGTTCCTAAATTACCTACATTCTACCTTCGCTATGTAATATAAATTTACTTCAAAATTCTATATTCAGTACAACCACATGTTACTATATTTTCGGTAATTTAGTTGAGAATGATCAATTCTTGTGAATTGATAACTATTTCTTGTTGATGATTCTTATCTCTCTTAAAATAAAGTTTCGTAATAATTGTTTTGACTATTATGTTATGAGATGTGCTGAAATTCATAGCCAAGCACATTCATGTTGCCAAACATACATGGAAATTATTCTGAAAATACTTTCTTTTGGTTTGGTGTATCTCATAAGAAGTTAAATTCAGGTGAAGTTGAAGTTGGCACAGAAAATGTTTGCTTGAATACTGCGTATATGTAAGGTGTAGAGAGTTGAACGATACAGTACTTCGCTAGCAACAAGTAGTGAAAGGAGGGGCAACTGAGTGGAGCCAAGATTTTCGTCCGCAATACAGTAGGCTGTCAGCGAGCATTTGGCTGTCCGGAAGGGTGACAAGAGGAGAAGCCGGTCCCTATTGTCGCGCTCGCTAAAGTGCTTCGAGCTGGTGCCTCGTGGCGCAGCGGATCGTGGGCTCGAGTCCCCCCTTGGGCATTGGGTGTATGTATGTTCGTAAATGTTTATATGTGCGTGTATTAGAAGCAAAAAACAAAAACGAAATCGACTAGAAAAACAAAAAAAAAAAAGGTAGGAAAATGGGGGAAAAAAGGAAAAAGGAATACAACGCCGGAGTCCCGCCAAGACTCTGGAACTGTATTACAAAATTGGCAAAAGAAAAACAAAAAAACAAAAAAACAAAAAAAAACTAAACTTTTCAAATGTAAATAACGAGCCAGATGACTCAGGGACTGGCATCCGGGAGGTCATGGTTCCCCGCGGCTTACCTTGACCCAGGGTGTTTTGGGGGTTTTCTCGGATTATTAGGCGAATGCTGGGGAGAATTCTTATTCCTCCTTCATTCCTGTCCCTTTATTTAATTTTCATCCCAAGTAGTCACTCTCAGGGCTTAAGTGTCGACGAGGACTGCGGCAGAGGCGCCGTTCCGTGGAGAAGACTGCTCTCGGCAGCGGAATGGCGCTGATGGTTGTCTGCGGACTCAAGTGGTATATCGGGACTAAGCCACGGACTCCTGGCGCTCCCCGCGTCGAGATCAAGAACTGTTTGTGAACTTTAAAGAGACCCTCCACGGCGGCTCTCTCCCTGTCCGGATGTCGGCCGCCCTCTGAAATTACATCATCTCATCCTTTACTCCAGGGGTAAATATTACCTTTAAGCGATTTTTATGTAAGAGCTGTTATTGCTAAAAGCAAACGTATTGCATTATGGCAAATTAATTTCTAATCAGATTTTATTTCTGGTGAAAAGGTATTCTTCAACCATATTCTGATGCAGTGGTTGCAGTATAATTGTAGTAGCCTCTATGACGGACAACCATTTACTCGAATAGTAGAAAAGGGGTAAGCGAGCCCGCTGGAAAATTGGTAGGGTTCCCATTTGCGCTGCCATCCATGTATCTAAAACTGTTATACTTTAATGAATATATTTTGAAGATTTAATAATGAGGCCTTATTTTGACAATATTCTAGTAAAGAAACTGCGACCAAGAACATGATTTGATTATATTGAAACCCCTATTGCAGCTATGGTCCGAAACTACAAAAAGAAAGCTGAGAGAGAGCAAGAGTGGATAAAATAGGATGTTTAAACAAGTTCAGATCTGGTTAAACACCTGTGAAAAAACTGACCTGAAATACGATATCCCAAAAACTAGTCTTTAATCAAGGTTGGACTAAGCAACACCGGAGTCTTGTTATGTGAATCCAGATGAAATTTTATTTAATTTGAGATGTGATAATAAGAGTGGAAGTATTTATTTGTAAATGATCAATATTTTGTTTTGTATTTTACTGAAGTAAGCTTACAACTTAAGAAAATTGTTAAATTTAAATAAAAATTTGTATGTATTTTTGCTAACATTATTCAAAATGTTTCAACTTGCTCCAAGGTACCTCATTTGCCCCACTCGTTGCCTGCTCTATTTTTATTTCTCTATATGTACTATGTACATAATGTTTAGAGAGGGTATTGTATTGCATTCAAAAATTTGATACCGATATTTTACCGGAAATACATCTTTAAATAAATTAGTGAAAAATTGCATCGCATGTAAGCATTTTTAGCAAAATATACATGTGTGTGTGTCTGTGGGCAGCATAGCTCAAAAACGAAAATACTGTTAAAAACTTAACTTGGTGTTTAGGTTTAGTGTCTTTCAGGATCGCGATACGAAGATTTTCAAGAAAATCCCTCCAATCCAAACTACACTTTACATGGAAAAATTTTCCAAAATATTATTTTTCCCAAAAATAACTCAAACTATTTAGATTAAAATCTCTCATATTTAAGACTTTACACGACAAATAATATATATATATATATATATATATGTATATCTTAAATTTTCTGAGAAGAGCCTCTGAAGCCTTGTTTATTCTGAATGAACTTTGCATAACTAGTAAACCATAAGAGAGAGACAAAACCTTACCACTCAAAACTGTAGAGCTCTTAAAACACACAATTTATGTTATATACATTTTTTGGTCAGGTTTTTGAGATATTCCTTGTTATTAGTTAATAGTTTCAGCTTTAAAATACTTATACATTTCTCATACGGCAGCTTGTTAACTTCTAGCAATGTATAGAAACGGATTTTTATCGCATAGCAACCACATTTGACTGTCGATTTAGCCTAGTGCGGTCACTTGTTTCACTTCTATTTACAATGCTCTAAGCAATACATCATTTCTGCTAATGTTTACCTTGATTAGCGTGAAGAAATCGAAGAATAAGCATATTAACACTAAACTGCTACAAAGATGTAGAGAAAGTTATGTGAATGTAGCACATTATATTTTTAGATTTTTAGAGATGGAAAAGAATAATAACACATTTTAACATAGGATTTTAAATGCCAATGTATTGTAACGTATTTCAAAAAATTGAAACTTGACAATCCTGTACATTAGAAAGAAAAAACAAAACATAGGACTCACTTGCCCCACCCTCCCTCATAGTGAATTGTTGAAGTAGTTGAACATAGGGAAATGCGGCCATAATTACCAACTTTGACAGATCACGTGGAAGCATAGCTAGTTTCTGTGAGAGGTCAGCGGGTAAGGTTAATTACTATTTGATATCAATTGTAATTAATAGTAGTACGAGTCACGCAGGTAGAACCCCAAGAACTTACTACCTGCTGTTGCCGAAAGATTAGAGCACAGCGGTTCGAGTCTGCATGTCCACACCAGATGCAGTGACAATCGATACTAGACCTCGGTCGAGTACAAACACGCAATATTCTCCTGACTGACTTTGTCTCTCTATGGATGATCATCTTAAACTAGGGTTAACTTACCTCATAGAGCTGATATATCACCAATCTCATTATTTAGATGCTTTAAACTGTCCCATGCGCAGTGTTGCATTCTGATAACCTTCTCTACTACTCTTCTATAAACTGTTCTTACAGATTCTTATATTGTATTGTTAATGTAAGTTATATACTATGAATATGTTATCAATCGAGAAAAATACCTTGAGAGAAACTTTTAAATAAATACTTGACTGTTATTTCACACAAGCCCCATGTGGGATAGGGCTGAAAATTGGAATCAAATTAAAAATCCATAGCTGAGATTTGTACCACTAATCCCTCGCCAACAACTGGTTTCTCTTACAAACTGATTATGTGAGACCATGGCGACATGCAACCATGACATTAAATTCTCTTACTGAGTCGCGTTTTTTTCAGTTAGAACACGAGAAGATCTGTCGGTGTACGTGACTCTTGGTTAGACAATGGTCACGGGTTCAAAGACAGTATGGCGGACCTTACGAGAAACCACCTGAACTATCAAGTGCAAGGATTCAGCGGCGGAGGTATAGTACGTGTAGAGAAAGTAAAAATATGTCTGATTTCTTTGTTAACTCAGTTTCTGTAAAACTGGACTTTGAATGTGAATAGATTTTAAAATATATCACTTGGCTCATTTTTACTTAACAATGAATTTTGACAATACAATTATTAAAATAAAATAAAATATATATTAAAATATCACTATTATTGTTTAAAATAACAGATACATATTTCAATAAGGGATATTGTAAATTTTCCAAATTTCATAGATGCACCAGCTTAAGTGACTTTTCGTTTTTGTAATTAGACAGACAGGCGGACGGACGGACGGAGGACAGAGAGAGCAAGAGAACGAGCAAAAAAGAGAAGTTAGTAGGTGTTTGGAAATATCTTGTAGAATATATAATGGTGATAGACAGAGAGTGTTTTAATTCGGTCATGATTGACAATTTGGTACTTACATTGGATATAATCAAATCGAAATACTATTTTTACTTTCTCTAGCCCGCATGTATATATAAAATACATAGTAACCAGAAAAGGTATGTATTCCACACAAAATTCTATGCCGAGATTTTGCCGAAAATATTTGGTTTGAGGTCCCACAAATCCAAAAAAGCATTTTTAGAAAGCGATCTGTGTGTGTGTGTGTGTGTGTTTGTGTTCTCACTTTTTTTTTATACAGTTCCGGAGTCTGGTCGGGACTCCGGTGCTGTTTCTGTCTTCTTATCCTCCCCTTTTTTTCTTCTCTGTTTTCCCTAAATGTCCTGTATGTTTACCGTTTTGTAACAAATACACATATACAGTCACAAATACACAACACCCATGCCCAAGGTGGGACTCAAACCCACGAACCCCTGCGCCACGAAGCATAAAAGCGAGGCGCTTTAGCGAGCGCGGCCATTGATATTTTCGAAGATACTCCTTATTATTGTTTCACGTAACTTTTCTCCAACGAGAAGTCATATTTCCTTGTAACTCTCTTCTGTTTTACTTAAATTGTTCACTTAGCGACACAATTTTAAAAAATTTGACTATCGGTTTAGTCTACTGCATTCCTTATTTTCCTTTCTCTTAGAAGGAAGCACATAATAAGAGAATTACTGCTAATGCTTGATGTAGATACATGAATGAGAAACATCATGTGAATGGAACATATCATACTAGGATTGGAACTTGAATATTTTAAGTCACAAGAGATTAAGTCTGGGAAGTATGGTGGATGATGCAACATTTTCCAGTTACATCGACAAACAAATAAGCCACTGTTTGTGACTGAGACTTGTCGTAAATGATGGGTAGTTCTGTGGAAAGTGTCGCCGAGGTTCAGAAAGTTCGAAAGTCAAGATCGAAATATCAAAAGTTCGTCAGACCTCAGAAATGTGAAAGTTATAGTGCTTCTGGTGTACAGCTGTGTTATTCTAACGCATTGCGTTCCTCTACAGCAAACCGTCAGTGTGCAGTATTACTGTTTATTTTTGGAAAAACCTGCTACCACATTGAGAAAGAAGCAGTGACACTGAACTTAAACTCTTGTGACCATGACTTAACTCCAAAGATAAGGGATCTACTTTGTAGCATTTTGTACAGTACTGTCAGACAGTAGACCGCTCTATTTGAACTATCAACATAACAGACGATGCTAAATGTAATCTATGACTTCCACATCATTGACAAGTCGTGCACAATGTTGGTGACTACTTTGAAGGACAATAAGACTGGTAACGTGTATCTCTTTTGTAAACAGTGTGCAACAATGGACTGCACAAAACGACTTCATTATAAACAAAGAAAACACCACTAAGGCTATATAGAGGAGAAGGAGAATTATCGAAGTCAAACATATTAAAGATCCTAGAGAAACCACTAAAAATAGTCAATAAATTGAAGTACTTGCTGGCAACAGTATCACCATTCAGCGCACGCATACAGGATAGAACTTCAGCAGTTACCAGAGCAGCGTGCAATATCTGAAGCATCCTGAAATTTAGAAACAGCTATGAAACTTTTTGAAACGACAATCGCCCTATTCGCTACTAATGGAATTGAACTTATATGGGACAAGCTAAAACCAGTGGCATGAAAACAATTGAAAATATTAAAGCAAGATGTATTAAGAGGGTATCAGGTGTAAATAGTTGCCACTAGTAAAGCTCCCACCCTCTTATTTTTACTTTCTCTATACGTACTATGTAAATAGGTACAGAGAAGTTATTTTATTCCACCCAAAAATTTAATGTAAAAATTTTACCGGAAATATGTGTTCTGAGACCCCTAATATTCAAGAAAAGCATTTTTAAAAAGAGGTCAATGTGTATTGGTGTGTGCATGTGTCTGTGTACACAATGACTTAAAAACGAAAACACCTTTACATTCCACATTTGGTATTTAAGTTTAATATCCTCCAAGGATGCGACATGATCTTCAAGCAGATCCCCCTACGCCAAACTACGCCTTAAATAGAAACTTTGTTGAAAATTTTGATTCGGCACCGCATGCTATGACACAGATGATATATTCCACCGGTGGAATGTAATGGTGGGCAAACCGGAGAACCTGGAGAAAACCCGCCCCGGCGCCGCTTTGTCCACCACAGATCCTTCACTCACTCTCCTACAATCGAACCCGGGCCACCTTGGTGAGAGACGAGTAGACTAACCACTCAGCCACAGCTGGGCGCCATACATTAAAGATGTTTACATGGCAAATTACATGCATAGCTTGAATTTCCTGGAAGTAATCTTTGAAAATCCCTTCATTCTGGATGCATTTTGCTGAAATTTGCATAGAAAACTGGTACGCCATCAGAGATAGAAAAAAGCTTATCACACAAAACATGTAAATCTCTTTAAAATAGATAATATATGCCCTATTCATTTTTTCGTGAAGCTAACAATTTCCGAAATATTTTTGTAATTGGATTTAGCTTAAAATACTTAAACTATTCTCATTCAGGTGATTTTTCAGCTTCTGACAGTGCAAAGAAATGCATAATAATCACATATCAACCTGCTTTTAAAATGTTTGACTATCACTTTAGCCTAGTGCATTCCCTTATTTCCCCTCTGCTTATAACGAAGTAGGCTTATTTCATTTGTTATGAAAATATCTCATACTTATGACATTTTAAAAAAAAAATTATTAGAGCCATCTTTAAGAAAATAAAAAAATTCGAAAAATGATCCATGTAAAGGGAATTTGGAAAGGGGGGAATTTTCTTGAAAATCTTCGAATCACACCATTGTAAGATACTAAACTGAAATACCAAGTTTGGTATTCGACTTTTCGTTTATGAGCTATGTTGCTCACACACACACACACACACTCGGATAGGTTTCTAAAAATTCTTTTACTTTCTCTACACGTACACGTACTATGTAAAGTGTATAGAGAAGGTATTATGATGCACTAAAAAATTCGATACGGAGATTTCACCGGAAATACATGTTTTGGGTCACCCTGAATCCAAAAAAAAAAAAAAAGCATTTCTGGTAAAAGCTCCGTGTGTCTGTGCGCACGCGCGTGTGTGTCTGTGTGTGTGTGTGCGTGCGTGTCTGTGGACAGCATAACTCAAAAACGAAAAGACCGTTAAATACCAAATTAGGTAATTAAGTTTGGTATCTGCAAGGATACGATACGAAGATTTTCATGAATTTCTCCCCATCCCCAACTTTTTTTCGAAAATTTTTATTTTCTCAAAATGGCTGTAGCGATTTCGATTAAAATATCGTATATTAAAGATATTTACCTGACAAATAATATGCACATCTGGAATTTTCTGGGAATAGCCTCTGAAGACTACATTATTCTGGATGAATTTTACGGATTTTTGCATAACTGCTAAACCGTAAGAGGTAGACAAAAACTTCACACAAAAAATGGAGAGCACATTAAAACCCACAAATTATGTTACATATTTTTTCGTGGACTTGCTCGTTTTTGAGATATGCCTTATTTTTGGTTTCAGCTTTGAAAAACTTATGCTTTTCTCATACAGGAATTTGTCAACTCCTATCCGTTCAAACAAAGGGACTTCACTTACATAGCAACCAGCTTTTGACTATCACTTTAACCTATGCTACTCCTTTATTTCGCTTCTACTTACAAGGAAGCAAGTAATAAGACTATTTCTGCTACTTTTTCTCAATTAGTATTAAGTAAATAAAAGCATTAGCTTTTTAAGAATAATTTGTTGCAGAGATGTAGAGAAAGTTATGTGAATTGAACACATTACATTTTTTTTTTTTGTATTCAGGGGGTGTAAAACATGTATTTTGGGGGAATAAAATAGGGGTCTCAAAACATGTTTTTAAATTTTTGGATGGAAAACAGTGCTTTATTTCTCCAATAAGTACCTTGTACATATGAGCTAGAGAAAGTAACAAGGGAAAGTAAAGCAGTTATTTGGAATTCGATTCACAATTGTACAAACACATGCATCGTGCCTTGTTGAAGACGACGACCGCATTATCTGTTTTCCAGTTGCACACCTTACTGCGGACTCTATTATGCAAGATGAAGATGGCGATGGAGAGGTAGGGGACGTTGGAGTAATAACAGAATGAATGGGAAGGGGAAACTGGAGCATCCGGAGGAAGCCGCCAAGTGCAAGTGCCGCCATTTCGTCCCCCATAAATCCTACTTACTGCCTCTGAAGTTAGAATCACGTCACTTCATTGGAAGGTGAATAGTCTCACATTGGGTCACTGAGCCACCGAGGTATGCAACTTAATGTGAATTAGGTTTGTAGAACACATTATTACCATGTATCACCATCATCATCGTCATCAAGAGTGATTAAGTGTAAAATAGGTAGTTATACAAAGGCCTGAACTCTGAAATGCATACGAAGAAAACCACGATATTCCACTTACCAGAAGTTATAGATATTACTTGAAATAATGGATATATCAATAACTAAAATCTGATAAGTTCTCTACACTAACCTATTTTTACTTTCTCTGCACATACTATATACATAGTGTATACAGAAGGTATTGTATTCCACCCAACATTACGATACCTATATTTCACCGAAAAGATATGCTTTGAGGGCCCCTAAATTCAAAACAAAAGCATAGTTACTTACTCTTCTTGCATTGTTAATGTTATGATTTAACACTGTTGTGAGTCTAATCTCTAATGTACAGCGTATTACACATTTCCTTTTTATTTTAACGTCCTTTAACCTGGTTGGTCATATCGGACGACGACTGCAATTGGTGAAATGAGGCACAAATGATATTGGAGTCCTTGGAGCTTAAAGTTAATAAACATTCGTCATCTCAGGATATGGGAAAACCCCGAAAAAACCTTATCCGGGTAGGTAACCCTAAGCGAGAATCGAGCTCACGACCTGTTGAATGTGAAGCAGACGCGTTACCACCACACTACCCAGGCGGGCATTACACAATTATAAAACTAGTTATTGGCGTATATTAAAATAGGCCTTTTATTTTGAAAAAAATCTGATGTGCTCCATTCACATGACTTTCTCTACATCTCTGCAACAAATTATTGTTAAAAAGCTTATGCTTCTATTTACTTCTATTTAATCGAGAAAAACAATAGCAGAAATAGTCTTATTACTTGCTTCCTTGTGAGTAGAAGCGAAATAAGGGAACACTATAGGCTAAACTGATAACCAAAAGCTGGTTGCTATGTTATTGAAGTTCCTTTGTTTGTATGGACACGAGTTGACAAATTCCTGTATGAGAAAAGTAAAAAAAAAAAAAAAAAAGGTTTTCAAAGCTGAGACCAAAAACAAGGAATATGTCAAAAACGATCAACACCACGAAAAAATGTATATGATATACAGTGTGTTTTAATGTGCTCTACATTTTTTGTGTGTTAAGTTTTTGTCCATCTCTTGCGGTTTAGCAGTTATGCAAAATTCCGTAAAATTCATCAAAATAGTCTTCAGGGGCTATTCCCAGAAAATTCAAGATATACGTTTTAATTGTCAGGTAAATATCTTTAATATTTGACATTTTAATCAAAAATATTGGAGCAATTCTTGAAAAAATCAAAATTTTTGGAAAAAGTTTCATGTAAAGGGTAGTTGCGGGTGGAGGATTTTCTTGAAAATCTTCGTGTCGCATCCTTGGACGATACCAAACTTAAATACCAAATGTGGTATTCAACGGTCTTTTTGTTTTTAGCTATGCTATCCACAGACACACACACGCACACACGTGGACCTTTTTATAAAAATCTGATGTATTCCATTCACATGACTTTCTCTACATCTCTGTAACAAATGATTGTCAAGAAGTTTATGCTTCTATTTACTTCATGCTAATCGAGAAGAAAAATGATGTGTTCCATTCAAATGACTTTCTCTACATCTCTGCAACAAATTATTGTTAAAAAGATTATGGTTCTATTTACTTCATCCAATCGAGAAAAAAATAGCAGAAATAGTCTTATTACTTGCTTCCTTGTAAATAGAAGCGAAATAAGAGAGTACAATAGTTAAAGTGATGGTCAAAAGCTGGTTGCTATGTGACTGAAGTTCCTTTGTTTGTATGGACAGGAGTTGACAAATTCCCGTATGAGAAAGGTATAAGCTTTTCAAGGCTGAAACCAAAACACAGGGAATATTTCAATAACGATCAACTGCACGAAAAAAATATGTATAACATACATTTTATGTTTTAATGTGCTTTACAATGTGCAAAATTCCTCAAGAATAAAGTAGTCTTCAGAGGCTATTCCCAGAAAATTCAACATATACATTTAATTTGTCAGGTAAATATCTTTAGTATACGATATTTTAATCAAAATCGTTAGAGCTATTTTTAAAAAAATCAAAATTTTCGAAAAATGTCCGTGTAAAGGGTAGTTGGGGGTGGGAAGATTTTCTTTAAAATCTTCGTGTCGCATCCTTGGAAGATACCAAACTTAAATACCAAGTTTGGTATTCAACGCTATTTTCGTTTTTGAGCTATGCTGTCCACAGACACACACGTACACACACAAATGCTTTTTTTGGATTCAGGGCGACCCAAAACCTGTATTTCCGGTGAAATCTCGGTATCGAAATTTTGGGTGCATTACAATACCTTCTCTATACACTATGTACATAGTACGTATAAAGTAAAATTTTGACTCTGTAATTTAAATAGAAAGCATATTAACTTTTTCTGTGTGTTTACATGGTTCTTATATATATAGGATTCAAGTACAAACCGCCTCTCAATGAGTGCAGCGATTCCTTTACCACTTAAGCTGATATGCAAAAGTAGAACGAAGATCGCTCTCTCTCTCTTACAACGCCGCTGACCGTAGTAAACTTGTATTTTCCCCTTGAGTTCTCAATTAATTTTCACGAGTATTATCTATACCCACAAAATATGGCGCTGTTGGGCAGCCTGGTATAGATATTGATGACTGGCAAGAAATTTACTGAAGCAAAGCTCCTTATTGGATGTGTAAACCACACGCAGGTGTCGCAAAGTCACACACAAATATGACAATGCAATGGAAAAGAAGCCGCCGGCCCATTCAACAGTTAGCTATGAATGAAGCCAAGCAAGGCTTTGCATAGATTCTGGGCAGCAAGTTATAGGCGCTAACATTTAGCGCGTTGACCCATTATCCATTTCTGGTTTCAATTTTATACTGATCTTATTAATGTGGGAACGTAATAGCTTGTGAATCAAAAGAAAACTCAGTGAAATGACATATTGACATAGCGTGCACATCTATAAGAAAACTTATATATCTCGGATATCAAACAGGATATAATATTTCTGCAAACTTATTTTAACATCATGATAAGGACAGAATTAAAGTTTCAAAGATAAAAGAGACGAAAAAGAATCAGATACCTACTCAAAAAGACATATGAAATCCATAAAGAGATAGAAATAGCTTATTGGTTCGCAGCGAAGCAATGAAACGCTACAGAAAATAATATAAAGACATGGAAATGCATCGCAAAAATAGGTAGGAGAATGTAATAACCTTCACAATATAACAGATGCAGACATACTCATAAAATCTCTACATTGACTCGAGAAGCAAATAATAACTGTTAGGATCATTCAGTCTCAGGACAAAACTGGCAATTTGCCCTTCAGTTGAAGTTATTGTTGTCTTCCATATCTACTATATAATTCAGGTATCTATTCGTATGAAACAATGCTACATTTACATGTCTTTCGCTACCTATTCTATAATAAACTGTACTTACAAAAGCTTATTTTTCTTTCGACTTCATGCTCATTAAGATATACATTAGCTGAAATAGTCCAACTACTTAGATCTTGATCTTGATAAACAGCCGGGATATAAGGGAATACATTAGGCTAAAACAATAGTGAGACCTTTGAAAACCGGTTGCGTTGCGTTTGAACTTCGGTTCTGTTTGCATGTTCACAGGTAAACAAAATAAACCGGAATAAAATGTCCAATTTAGAAAATTATTTCTTCTATCTCTTATTGTTTACATTAACGCAAAAGTCATCCACATTGAACCAGGCCTCAGAGAATATTCACATAAAATTCAAGATTTGCATTTTGTTTCTCATGTATGTATGTATGTATGTATGTATGTATGTATGTATGTGTGTGTGTGTATGTATGTATGTATGTATGTATGTATGTATGTATGTATGTATGTATGTATGTATGTATGTATGTATGTATGTATGTATGTATGTATGTATGTATGTATGTATGTATGTATGTATGTATGTATGTATGTATGTATGTATGTATGTATGTATGTATGTATGTATGTATGTATGTATGTATGTATGTATGTATGTATGTATGTATGTATGTATGTATGTATGTATGTATGTATGTATGTATGTATGTATGTATGTATGTATGTATGTATGTATGTATGTATGTATGTATGTATGTATGTATGTATGTATGTATGTATGTATGTATGTATGTATGTATGTATGTATGTATGTATGTATGTATGTATGTATGTATGTATGTATGTATGTATGTATGTATGTATGTATGTATGTCTCTGTCTGTCTGTCTGTCTCTGCCTGCCTGCCTGCCTGCCTGTCTGTCTGTCTGTCTGTCTGTCTGTGTTTTAATATAGGCTATTTTTATCAAAATCATTTGAGTCATTATTTTAGAAAATAAACATTCTCGAAGCTTGTTTCATGTAGAGGGTAGCTTGGGATGAGGGAATTTTCCAGAAAATATTTGTGTTGAATCCTTGGAATATGCTTAACTTAAATATTCAGGTTGGTATTTAAACGATGTTTTTAGTTATGCTATTCCAGGCGTACACATATGCGCATACTTTTATGTAAAATTTCTTTTTCTGGATCTAGGGGATCCTAGCATGAGTATTGCCACTGAAATCCTGGTATGGAATTTTTGGGTAGATTTTCTAGAGACTGCTAGACAAGAGAAAAATATTTTGTGTGTCATTCACTGGACTTTGCCGATCTGTTCCTTAAAACAAATCTGATGTGTTCCATTTACATGGCTTTAACTACATCTCTGCAACAAACTATTGTTAAAACGCTTATGCTTCTATTTACTTAATCGGGGCACGTAGTGAAACGATAGAGTGCAAAATCAGAGCAGTTGAATATTGGATGAGAATCGTTCACGGAAACCAATCTCTAATTAGGGCAGTCTGCTACCGTGAACAGTTGCAAATGGAAGGTAATTCGACTTGGGCATCAAAATTAAAGAAAGGGTTGGAAACCATTGGGATGGGAGACATTTGGATGGCGGGGCAGGAAAACAGGCGAAGTATTTGGAGAAAAATTAAGAACCGCCTCTGTGATATTGACAGACAGCAAATAATTGCGCAATGCACAGAGAAGGTGTCTTGAGAAGTACAGTCTGGGCTAAAATCGGAGTGGGGTATGGAGCAATACATCAAAATAGGTACCAAACTCATTAGAGAGGGGCTGGCGTGGATTAGACTAGGAGCATGGAGGAGCACGAACATTTCTGATGAGAATGGTACGAGAATCTGTCCCATTTGCGAGGAGGAAGAGATAGCAAGATGTAGGGGTACGGATGAATGGCGGGAAAAATATTTACCGCGATTTTTTACCACTGCGAATGTAGGGCCAGAAGCATGTTGGACACTACTGGCAGGCACGGAAAACATGGACGGGCCAGGTAAATTTATACTTAAGGCAAGACAGCTGAGATCTGTGGAGGCTGCCACCAATAGAGAAGGGGGGGGGGCGGAATAAGATCAACTAAACAAAAGTGACTAGAATAGTCTACATACATATATATTGTGTCATACTTAGGTCACTGTTGTTCTATGTTTTTATATATGGTGTATATATTATGTGTATATATGTCTTCTAAGTGTAATTATATATTATAAGAGGGTGCATTTATGAAGGTGTACGCTGTGCTGTAAATTTAAATTGCTATATTTGAATAGTTTTGTATTTTTATTTTCGGGTTCACTCTTAATTCTTTATTGTTGTTTAATATTGCTTTTGACTGTGTATTTCCTTTGTCTTTTTATTTTCGTGTTTACTCTTTTAATTCTTTGTTGTTGATGTTGTTTTAATATTGCTTGTAATGTGTATTACAAAAGCACGTGGACCCGTGCGATTGTTGAAATTCTATGTATGATATTGCTATGTCAATAAATACACTTATTCATTCATTCATTCATTCATTCATTTATTCATACTTAATGCTAATCGAGGAAACACTAGCAGAAATAGTCTTATAACTTGCGTCCTTGTAATAAAAGTGAAATAAGGGAGTACCAAAGGTTAAATCGATAGTCAAAGGCTGGTTATTATATGACTGAAGTTCCTTTGTTTGTATGGAAAGGAGTTGACAAATTCCTGTATGAGAAAAGTATAAGTTTTTCAATGCTGAAACCAAAAAGAAGCAACATCTCAAATACGAGCAACTTCACGAAAAAATGTATATAATATAAATTGTGGGTTTTTAAATGTGCTCTACATTTTTGCTGTGGTAACTTTTTGTCCATTTCTAACGGTTTAGCAGTGATGCAAAATTCCGTAAAATTCATCCAGAATAAAGTAGTCTTCCGAGGCTATTCCCAGAAAATTCAAGAAATACATTTTATTTGTCAGATAAATATCTTTAATATGTGATATTTTAATCAAAATCGTTAGAGCTATTTTTGAGAAAATCAAAATTTTCGAATTTTTTTCCAGGTAAAGGATAGTTGGGGCCCAAGAATTTTCTTGAAAACCTTCATGTCGCATCCCTGGAAGATACCAAACTTAAAAACCAAACGGTACCGAAATTTTGGGTGGAATGCAATACCTTCTCTTTACACTATGTACATAGTACGTGTAAAGAAAGTAAAAATTAAAAAGATATTCTCACAAAAGGTTGATATTTTATCTACATCATGCTAATTGAGATAAAGCTTAGCATAAATGCTTTATTAATCGCTTCCTTGTAAGAAGAAGGGAAATAACGGAATACACTAGGCTAAACGATTGTCAAATGCTTTAAAACCTTTCGCTATGTGATTGACTTGCTTCTCTTTCCATGGACAGGAGTAAAATAAAAGAGAGATAAAATCAATAAAGCTTCCTGTGTGAGAAGAAATTTGAATCATTTTAAAATTTAAACCAGTAACAAAGAATATCCTAGAAATTGTTAACTTTACAAATACATATGTGCCATAAATTATGTATTTTAACAGTTTTGCAGGGGTTTTTTCTAAGTTTTTGTCTTTATTATTTTCTTTATCAATTCTGCAAAAGTCGTCCAGAACAAAGAAATATTCAGAGGCTATTACCAGAAAATTGAAAATATACATTTTATTTGTCATGTAAATAACTTTAATATGCGGTATTTTCTCAAAAATATCATCAGAACCCTTTTTCAGAAAATCAAAATTTTCGAAAGCTCTTTATGTAAAATAGTAGTTTGAAGTGGAGTGATTATCCTGAAAATATTCCTGTCGCATTCTTGGAAGCTACTAAACATAAATACCAAGTACGGTATTTAAGGCAGTTTTCGTTTTTGATTATATTGGTCACAGACATAGGGGATCGCGCGTGCGTACACACAAACACACACACACACAAACATTGATCTTTTTCTAAAATTCCATGTTATGATCCAGATGACCCTAAAACATATATTTCCATTGTAATCTTCGCACTGAAATTTTGATTGGCATGCAATACCTTCTCTTATTATTGTACTATGTACGTTATAAAGAAAGTAAAAAATGCACTGTAGACAAAGAAAAAACACAGCCTTGGTAGTTTGGTGGTAGCGTGTCTACCTCACATTCAATAGATGGTGAGTTCGAATCTCGCTTAAGGTGAGTTACGCGGATAGGTTTTTTTTCGGGGTTTTCCTTATCCTGAGATGACGAATACCGAGTAACTTTAAGTTCCATGGACCCCGAGATCATTTGAGCATCATTTCACCAATTTCATTCATCGTCCGATAAAACCAACCAGGTTAAGGTACATTAAGCCACAAAAAAAAAAAAAAACAACAAAGAAACAAAAAACAACATACAATCAACACAGTAAAGTAGAAACATATTATACCAATTATCAAAGTAATCGCCCTCCGTGGTGTAGTAGTTACCATGCAAGCCTCTAAAACTCAAGATTTTCTGTTCAACCTGGTGGAGGATGATGGATTTTTTTCGTATAATTCTAGTGAAGATACATGGAAATAGACCTATAAAATTATTATATAGAATGATAGAGAAAACAGAGATACAATTTAAGGTGGACCTCTATTCATTTTTTTCGAATTAAAAGTATAAATTCATCATGGAGTTTATTGATAATTAAATTTCATGATACCAAAAATGTTTAGCATGGCTTCCTTCGTAAGAGAAGTAAAGGCGATGGGTCCGTGTAATATTTATGTGCAGGTAAAAGAACCCCATATTTCTGGGCAAATTTCCTTCTATTCGTAACCGCAAGTCTTTATTTCCTACTACAGTGTCATCTGTGGACGACAAGCACATCTTTAGTCACCACGGCGCATAACGGCGAACTCACGAACTTCAAGTCCGATCACGGAAACATCGTAACGATGTTCTTTACTCCACATAGGAGATACAGGAAATTAACTAATTAAACTAATTATTAAAGTACATATACATATTCTGCTAACTTCCTGTATATAAGTCACGATATCTCTTTCTCTTCATCCCTCTTTCCATCACCCTCGCCCTATGTTTCTGCGTAACTTTGGTTACAACAAAGTACCTCCTGCATGATTCGTTATTATATACAGAGATATGAAATATAAAATGTTAAACATCAAAGCCTTTGGATTTCTGAATTGTGATTCGTTCTTCAAAGTGACATAGCATGGCGGTCGAAATGAACTGATCGCTTCCGCAACTCCCTCTGTACCTTTTATTGGTTGTAACCGTAAATACGCTAATAAAAGTTTCACAAAGAGATCGTCAATGAAGCATTACTTATAGAAGCTTTCTGCTGCCCAATGCAATTGACGTTTCGGGGCAGATTTATTTACAAGCAAAATAACTTCAAATAGGTCACTACAGTCATCTAGATATCCAGGTCACTCAGGAAAAGAAAAATAAAAGAGCATGTTCACAGAAACCAAATAAAAGCCAAAAGAAATGCCCAGTCAATTTTGAATGCAACGTTGCCATGTACATAAAAAGAGCTATAAACTGGAACATAATAAAATAAGCTTACTTGGGGTGTTCAAAATAGCATTGGCCAACATAGTTATTTCTGTTTTAATAGCTGGTTATTTGAAGGTCTCTAGCTTTACAATAGATGGCGGATTTAAAACTATAGAGTAATAGCGATGTTTACGTAAACAAAATCAGATAATTTAGACTGTGTTAACTTCCTGGCAGAGTATCAGACAATGCTAGAGTACACCATTACCAGTAGTTGCTGCACAAACCTCCTGGGTTTAATTTAAAAGGAGAACTAATAAACCTGCAAGATGTTTTCGAGGTCTATTCACACCACAATTATGATAGTTAATCTATTAATCACAGTAGTTAATATTAACTCATTGGTAAATCTATTTTATTTCTGAAACCAGGTTTCAAAAATATTATTTAACAGGTCCATAATATGTTAATATCTATAATGCCCTATGAGCACATTTTACTTGCTTTTGATCTCTGAAAGATATGCAAAAACAATAATATTCTTTCACGTTCCTCCGTTTTCTCCTCTCGCAAAATAACTGCTTCTTTTCATACAGAAAATCAGCCTTTTTTGGCGACCATTGAAATCACTGACACACTCTGAGTATCTATTAAGACATCTTCAGGAATAATCATTTCTCCTTTACAGACACCAATTTATTCTATCTACCATTAATTTCAAGTTTTGAATATCTATTTATCACTAAGACAACCAGCGCTGCTGACATCTTGTTTCCATCGTATACAAACCCAATTACTAATTCCACTATGAAAGAAACTAACTTTTATATTGTTGTACAATTCTGAGTATAGGTATTATATTGTGGCATGTTGGGAGTTATTTAATAAGCATTGCTTACCGTAAAGTCCGGTAATGGCGATTAATGCTCATTAGATAGTTCTGTTTAAACATTCCACACGAGATATCAGGCGCCCAATCGCTGTCCAGTCTGCGGTTCCATCCAATGGCGCGCAATCGCATGAAATAGCCTAACGGCTCTAGAGGAAATATCTTCAGGTCAGTACAGGTAGAATCGTCCAGCCATCAAGCAGAAGGATGTGTGTCAGAACCTCGGTCAGCAGAAAATACCAGGTAAATTAAGGCAATAAATGTATGTTTTGAAATTGATATGGCCTTACTTTATGTGAAGTACCAGCTCCTACTTTTCTCCGCCTGGTTTGATTTGTGGCTATTTAAACCAAGTGTAATCTCAGTACTTCTGGAGCAAGTGAGTAGGTCGCCCTCTATGATGTGTTATAATTGTAAATTGTGTTGTTGTTAATAGTTGTAGATCCTTGAGTCGCAACAATATTACCCTGTAAAGTCTGATTTTGTCTGTGAAACTGGGGGTTCATGGTGAACAATATAATGCCCAAAAATGTTTACATGTCAGACTGTTTTCAATAAATAATTCAATTAAATGCTCATTCGGAAGCTATGCGCAGGTTGTTAAGTATCCTGCTGAGAAAAATTGGCGCTATGTTGACTTTTGTTGACCTTAGAATTAACTCAGTGACACTAAGAGATATGACTTTGGCCCATCTCTCTTAACGGTCACGTAGTAGTCACCTCTCATTGGCTGCTGTGGTGGAATGAGGATTGTGCAAAACATGTCCACATCAGACATGAATATTTACGTCAATATATCCAAAGAGAAATATCGGATGTACATTTTCATAGCCGTGTAAACCAAATGTATAAGAGTAACTAGACTTTATGTATTTAAAACATACATCGATTTGAATCTACAAATATTCAAACGAGGCTCCTTTGTTTTAAACCAGTCTCAAGATGACAGAGAAAATTATCATAAGAGTGTCTATGAGTTTGTAACCTTGCTCTGCATAGGGTTTGTAAATCGCTATTCAAATGTGTACCCAACCAATCAGGGGAAAGGAGAAGGAAATTAAGGTTATATCTCAGCGAGGCAAGCTTAAAATAAACAACGGTTACCTCAATTGGAAGGATGAAAAACTTTTACAAGTGCAGTATTCTTGATTTAACAAACTGAAAAAAGCATTACGGCGTTATATCAATATAATTGCTGTAACTATTATAGCTTTGACTTATCAATTATTTTACTTTGGTTCATTGAATAAAAAACTTATATTATAGTCTTACCATATCAGCCCCCTTAAATCCAAATTCATTCATAGCCAACAATATCATACAAATCAAAGACATTTAGGTTAAATCTGGTAATATAAATATAGACACTTGGATTTCCATTTACATCAGTTTAATCTCAAGATGAAAATAAAAAAACAGCTTCGAAACATTTGTTTTCAAACGGCTAATCATCTGGCTAGAAACAAGAGAAAATGTTGCGTTAGATAAACATTAGTTGAAAAACATCATAGGGTACTGATAAAATATTGGCAACAGTAATATACACATTCACCTATATTGAAATAAATATTAACTGTGTAGGTCAATATTATCGATAAGTAATCAAAGTAGGGTTATATGCATGCCTACACAATTTACTCTAAGTATTTATGCATATTGCTTTATTTCTTATGTCATGAAATAATGTTACGTCCAAAATATTTTCTGAAATTCAAGAAAATCGGAGGTCCATTAATTCAAACAGGATAGATTCTGATACATGAAGCACAAGTAGGTAATCCTTAGCTTCAATATTTACACACACACATACACACACACTAGGCTTGGCTGATAAGTCTCGGGCCTCTCAATGAAAATAGCATTTAAAGTTGTTATTTTTGCTTTATTTCTCAACATAATCTCCAGGAAGGAGATGTTATATCAATGTTCTAATTTAATTAAACCATCTCTGTAGTGAGATTTATCAAGGTCCTCAAAATAGCTGTGTACCGCATTAATGACCTCCTCGTTGCTGTGAAATCTTCGTCCTCCAAGAATTTTTTGGAGGTTTGGGAACAGGAGTTAGTCACTGGGTGCTGAATATCGTGAATTGGGCGGCTGTTCAATTAATTCGAACTCTGATGTGCACATTTTTACCATTGCAATGACTGAACGATGCGTCGGAACATTGTCGTGATGAAACAGTATTCTTTTTTTGCCAAAATGAGATATTTTTCTTTTCACCTCATCACTCAAACGTTGCAGTAAGCTTGTGTAGTAGTCCAAGTAGTCAATGAAAATAATTCCCTGTGCATCTCAGAAAACACTCGCCATAACCTTGTTCGCTGACATAATTGACGTTGCCTTTTTTGGAGTTGGTTCACCTGGCGCAATCCACTGTTTTGACTTGATTCACATTCTGGAGTGTATGATGAATCCATGGTAATAAGCCGTCTCAAAAATTCACTAGGATTTTTACGGTAGAGCTCCACATTCTTAAGAGAAGTAGTTTTTTTTTTTTTTTTTTTTTTTTTTTTTTTTGCAACTTTTGGTCAGGTGTCAACAAACGCGGCACCCATCTTGCACAGACCTTGTGAAAACCCAAAATATTACTTAAAATGTTCCCTGCACGTTCTTTTGGTATGTTTACAGTCTCTGCTCTCTCAAATAACTTTAATCTGCGGTCTTCCAGTACTAAACGATGAATTTTTTCAATGATATCTGGAGTTGTCACTTCTACAGGCCTCTAGAGCGAGGCTCATCACTAGTGCTCGTAGTCTCAGTTTAAACTCTGCAACTGACCTTTTAATCATTGAATATGAAGGGGCAGAGTCTTTCAATGCACTGTCCATTTTCTTCTTCTTTAGGTGTTCAAATGGAAGTAACTAATCACTGCTCGTTTTTCCAAATTCTCCATTTTCGTGAAAACTCTAAAGTTGTCTTGTTTTAAATGCTGCCATTCGAAAACTAAACAAGCTATTGATCTGTAACTATGGATACAAGCTAGTCTAGAGTTAAACTATACAATGCTACCGCCTAACTGGCCTAGTGGTGTCATATCTGTGTGAGGCCCGGGACTTATCAGACAACCCTCGTATGTATGTATGATATAAACAGTGTTTCTTTACACTGATAAATTTACATCAGTGAACTTAATATGGTTTGGAACAAACATCATATAATTAAAATAAATGCCCTGATTTAAACTTTAGAAGCGGGAAGATCTATTGACACACAAGTTCAAAATGTATTCAGAATATCTGGAAATTTATCAAAATTTGTTTTAATCTCTTATACCAAGAATTACCATAATTAGTGTCACTAACTAACAAGACAGTGAACTTACTTACCTGCTCTTTCGTTTATTATAGCTATCCTATACTACTTCAAAAATGTAACTATATATGATTGTAAAATAATTAGTACTTAAGTACTTTCACGTAAGAAAAAAAGCAGTACTAATGGCAACTGGTTCTTCTTATAGAAGCAATATATTTTCTGTATTTTGATAAAACATGTATGTACAGAATGTTAGCGGTATAGATATTAAAATACATTATACCTTTAATATCCAATTTTTTTCTTGTCTTCGTCTAAGAGATTTTCCACAAATTATTTACGTAATTTACTACTTTACTCGTTAAGTAGTAATGTAATAATACTAATGTAATAAAGTAATACCGGCTTCCATTAGTGGAAATGTATATTCCTATATTATAGCGAATTTATCCTTTCATTCCTGGTTGATACAATAATATTGGTTTCCTTATATAGGTTCTAAATGGCTCAAGTACGGTACAGTATAGAATATTTCATAGAAGGGTGTTCTCTCACCATGAGAATCATTAGGGAATTTAATGTCGAGTTGGAATGTTGTGATGGTGGCTCTGTGGTTAGAACAATAGGACCAGAGATCCTAGCTATGACACTGGATTTTTCAATCCGATCCTACCTACCCACTAGTGTATTACATACGGCTTATAGCGGGAAAGCCGACACTTTGTAACTCTATTTTGAAAATGAGTGAGCAGAGAAAGCTATGAACACTCAACATACCAGATTTCCTTACTTTGTCATATATGTCTCCAACATGTTTGTCGTAATCAAGAAAACACATCACTAGCTTAGAAGCATCGAAAGAAAATTGGGCATTTTTTTCCGAATCAGCATATTTGCTAAGTTAAGGTTAACCAATGTCAAGCAATAGTTTAAAAGAGTATTAACCTGAGGTTGCATTTTGGAACGTCAAAGTAAACCGACTTATGAGATGCGACGAACGTGAAATTCTGGCAAAGTGCAAAGCATCCAGGTATAAAGTATTAGCAAAGGAGTCTGCTTGTGTAATAATCTGGTGTTAATTTCACAGGATCAAGGAGGGTTTGGCTAAGGAAGCTGTACAAGAAATTAAATTACGCTCTTGAAATACAGATGGTAAGCATCCTGCTTCTATGTATAAGAACATTGTTGGTAAACTTTAAGATCAGCTCTGTGCCTAAATAAGGTGGTATTAATTTAAGTTTATTCTTCACACATAAGCATATTTTCTGATTTTATCACCAGCAAAAGAACCTTTAAATTAAGAAGAAGAAGAAAAAAGTGACGACCTTGGGAGAATTTACAAGGCGTGCAATAGTTCAAGGGCAAACAATCGCACTCATATTTTCTTAAAACTGATGTATGAGAAAGAATAGAAGCTATCTCACAACAAAATTAAAAAGCACCGAATCCTAAAACTAAATATATATAACTGCTTAATATGTTTAATTATATTTTTGAAAATTATTACACAAGATTATTACATATAATGCATAGGATGCTAGGGGTATAGATACAGATATTTTGATAAAGGACATTTTAACGCGTATTTATTTAACTTTTAGTCTTCATCTATCAATTTTCCCGAAAACCAATTTCATAATTTACTATCTGACATGTTTTACATGGCCTTAACTGCGTGGGAAAATGAACAACGCCCGTCAATATAACTATACGTTTTACTTTCAAGTTTTCACGTCTCAATGCGTCTGACCTGCTGGCCAAGATAGTGTGGGGTGAATGACCTTACAGAAGCCACTCAAACTCAGTTTCAATACAACATTCATTATAGCAACAGTTATACAGGATGGGCCTCGGGAAATAGTAGAAAATGAAAAGACAAATGCCAGAACATAAACAAAACAATAAACATTTTATTTATGGTAGGGAGATGTACATGATTACTATGATTATTGGTACTATTTCTTGGGTATAACATCCCGCAAATAGGTTCCATTGGTATGGTTGCATTGCTGCAGGCGCTCTCTCATAATACGTTGGATAATGCAATTGGGACCGACACGAATCTCTTCTTGGATTGCCATTTTCAAATCAAGAATAGTGTGGTGCCTCTGGAAGTAAACTTTTTCTTTGAGGTAACCTCCAAGAAAAAGGTCTGGAGCTGTCAGATCTGGAAATCTCGCTGGCCATGACAACTTCCCAGTCAAGTGAGCAGACGATTTGTTAACAAGTGACGCAGTGTAGCCATCGTGTTAGGGGAAAGGAGGGTTATAGCTCTATCCTGTTGGAAAAATGTTGGGCTGAGATTATTCATTCTCATCAGTTATGGAACAAAAAAAAAAAAATCTGATAATTTGCGTACACAGCTCGTTATTGACAGTAGACTTTTATATCGTCTTCAAAAAAAAAAAAAAAAAAAAAAAAACAAGGTCCGACGATGCCAAAGAAACTCCTATAACGCACCAAACCGCAACTGTTTTGGATAGGTAGAGTCAGAGTGAAAAATGCAATGCCTTAACCGGGATTTGAACCACGGATCTCCCGATCTCTAGCCGGTTGCTCTGCCACTGAGCTACCATGGCAACATGCCGGCATAGCAATGAATTTCTCAACTGAAACGCAGTTTCCCGGTAAACCACAAGGTGATTTCACCGGAAATATATGTTTCAGGGTCCCCTGTATCCAAAAAATGTATTTTCAGAAAAAGGTCCGTGTGTGTATGTGTCCGTGTGTCAGTGTGTCCGTGTGTCTGTGAACACGATAACTCAAAAACGAAAAGTCGGTAAAATATCAAACTTGGTATTTAAGTTTAGTATCTTCTAGAAATGCGACATGAAGATTTGGAGAATAATCCCCCGCCCAAAGCTACCCTTTACATACACAGAAAATTTTTTTGAAGTTTTTGATTTTCTTAAAAATGGCTCTCACGATTTTGATTAAAATATCATATATTAAGGATATTTACCTGACAAAAAAAATGTATATCTTGAATTTTCCGGGAATAGCCTCTAAAGATGACTTCATTCTGGATGAATTTAACGGAATTTTGCATAACTGCTTAACCGTAGGCGATGGACAAAAGCTTACCACACAAAAATGTAGGGTACATTAAAACACACAATATATGTTATATACATTTTTTGGAGAGTTGATCGTTTTTTTTTTTTTTTTTAGATATTCTTTGTTTTTGGTTTCAGCTTTGAAAAACATACTTTTCTCATACTGGACATTCTCAACTGCTGTCCATACAAACAAAGGCACATAGCAACCAACTTTTAACTAACATTTTAGCCTATGCTACTGCGTCATTTCGCTTCTACTTACAGGGAAGCAAGCAATAAGCCTATTTTTTGTAATTATTTCTCGATTAGCATGAAGTAAATAGTAGCAACATCTTTTTAACAATAATTTTTTGCAGAAATGTAGAGAAAGTCATGTGAAAGGAACACATCAGAATTTTTCTTTTTTGTTCCATAACTGATAAGAAGCCCAACATTTTTCTAACAATAAGGAATGTCACAAAAACGACGAACTCCACGAAAAAAATGTATATAACATAAATTGTGTGTTTTAATATGCTCTACATTTTCTGTGCAGTAAGTTTTTGTCCATCTCTTACGGTTTAGCAGTTATTAAAAATTTAGTAAAATTCATCCAGAATAAACTACTCCTCAGAGGCTATTCCCAGAAAATTCAAGATATAAATTTTATTTTTCAGGTAAATGTGTTTAATATACGAAATTTTAATCAAAATCGTTATAGTCATTTTTGAGAAAATCAAAAATTTCGAAAAACGTTCCATGTAAAGGGTAGTTGGGGGTGGGGGTATTTTTCTCAAAATCTTCGTGTCGCATCCCTGGAAGATACTAAACTTAAATACCAAGCTTGGTATTTTACCGACTTTTCGTTTTTGAGTTATCGTGTTCACGGACACACGGACACACACACACACACACACACACACACACACACACACACACACACACACACACGAACCTTTTTGTGAAAACGCTTTTTTTGGATATTGGGGACCCTAAAGCATATATTTCCGGTGAAATCTCGGTACCGAATTTTTGGTGGAGTGCAATACTTTCTCTATACACTATGTACAGAGTGCGTATGGAGAAAGTAAAAATGTATACTTTTCTCATACAGGAACTTGTCAACTCCTATCCATACAAACAAAGGAACTTCATTGACATAGCAACCAGCTTTTGACTATCACTTATTTCGCTTCTACTTACAAGGAAGCAAGTAATAATACTATTTCTGCTATTTTTTTATGATGAACATAAAGTAAATAGAAGTATAAGCTTTTTAAGAATAATTTGTTGCAGGGATTAGAGAAAGTCATGTGAATGGTACACATCAGATTTTTCAAAATGTTGTGTTTTATTATTTGAAATTTATCACTAATAAAATGTTTAATGAAATTTTACAGTTTCAAATCGTATTCTTGATAAAACAATTTCGCCAACTAAATAGCTACAGCTGGAATAATGGCTTAGCAAGTTGCCTACTATATTTAGGACGCTTTAAGTCAATTAATTGGTGACTGATGCCGTTACTCAAAGGGCTGTGTAGAGATTAATGCCGGGTTTCACTCACTAACCGTGGAAAACTTCGCCAGAGGAACATGAAACTAATGCTTCGTCAATATTTGTCATTTAGCAACGATAATCACATCGAAATATCGATTCGTCAACTATGACGCCTCATTACATAAGTTTGTGAAGGTGGCAACAGTAATTGCTACATCTCTTTATGGTCTGAGATTGTTTTCCAAAACAATTGATAAGCGCAACGCGTATGTTTAAACCCGCGTCATGCCGCTCGACAGCCATTGTTAACAAGTCGAATGCCATGTGGTCTCCCTGTGTTGAACAGTAATCTCAATCGACTGTTGTTAAATATAAAGCTGTCATAAACGTAACGTGGCCGGCGTGCAACAATAATTAGAAATTAGTAAACTTGCATTGTAAACCGCGTGAATATTACTGAGAAAAATTGACTTTTTTTTCTAAACTGGGTGGAAGATGAACTATGATCATGTTTTTAACTATGAAGGAGGACATAGTCATATGTGTTTGAGGACATATCTACATAGTAAATTGTACTTAGGTAGATAAGTGTTTGCACTCCACCAAAAATTCAATACCGAGATTTCACCGGAATACATTTTAGGGTTCCCCTGTATAAAAAAAAAAGAAGTATTTTTACTTTTTCTACACGTACTATACACATATTGTATGGAGAAGATATTGTATTGTACCTAAAAATTCGATACCTAGAGTTCACCGGAAATACACGTTTTAAGGTCTCCTGTATCCAAAGAAAAGCATTTTTAGAAAAAGGTCCATGTGTATCAGTGTGTCCGTGTGCCTGTGAAGACGATAACTAAAAATGAAAAGTTCCTAAAATATCAAACTTGGTTTAAGTTTAGTATCTTCCAAGTTTGCCACACGAAGGCTTTGAAACAAATTCTCCTATCCCAAACAACCCTTTGAAAGTTTTGCTCAAAAATTGCTCTAAGGATTTAGATTAAAATACTGTATATTAAAATATTTACATGACAAATAAAATGTGTATCTTGAATTTTATGGGAATAGCCTCAGAAGAACTTCATTTGGGATGACGTTTGTAAAGCTGGTAAACCTTAAGAGATATGAAGAAAGTTACTAACCAAAAATATAGATCTCGTTAAAACACACAATTTATGTTTTATACATTTTTTTTTCCTGGAGTAGGCCATTTCAAGAATATTCCTTGTTATTTGATTAAATTTTAAAATAATTAAAACTTTCCTCATACGGGCTGGTCAACTCCTGGTCATGTAAAGAAACGGATTTCAATCACATAGCAATTAGCTTTTAAAAGGTTTAAGTATTCCTTTGTTCCCTTTCACTTACAAGGAAGCAAATAATAATATCATTTCAACTAATGCTTATCTCGATTGGAGTTAAGTAGAAGCTTTTTAACAACACTTTGCTAAACAGATGCGGAGAAAGATGTAAATAGAACACATCAATTTTTCTTATAATTATTTACGTTTTTGAGATGACTGCCATCGTGTTTTGCACAAAACTGTGCATCAGCAAATTCAATAGATTTATTTTACATTTAGCAGGTTAATTTATAATTTTTCGGCTTCTGCTGCAAGGGCAATAAACAATTCCCGTATACAAATAATAAAAAAGCTACACATTAATTTACAACTAAGTATTACATAACATATGGAAATAAAATGTCATTTAAATATTATGTAAATTATTATTGCAAACAATAAAATAAAAGCTTCAGAAACTCTAGTTATATTATTGTGCTTCCATTCTGTGTCAATAACAAAGCTCTGTGAATAATTAAAACAAGAACAAGAACAAAACATCAATGAGAAACTCTTTTAAGTTCAAAATATCATTTGAGTTCACTTTTCCAAACAGTTCAATGGGGTACCCTGATATTGCCAACAATATTAACAGCTGCTGCTTCCAGAATCTTCTTCCAGAAGTGAAGGATTGCCACATTTGTGCAACAATTTTTGATCAACTCCTTCAATGAGGAGATACATTTACCGTATATAGAACTCTTTGACATATGAAGATAAATGTCCTATGATGCCGAGTTCATCTGCTTAAAAACCTTTCTCGACAAATTGTGGCCGCATTACAATCTGTTTCACCGTAATGAGCTCACTTCAAGATATTTAGCCTTTTTTGTAACTGATAATCAGCTGATATAAAGTAAGCCATATGCAAAATAAACGTCAGTTGAAGCGGGTTTCTTTATAAACAAATTGTGGAAGTGAATTTCTTTCGATCTTGCCAAGTTAGCTAATAATATCTTCGTGATCATAGTGTAGATTAAACTTGAGACAAATTTACAAAGCTTATAATAAAAATAATGGTGAAATATTTTTAATTCAAAAGATATTTTGACAAGCAGCAAATATTTGTCTCTCAATATCCTTTAAGAAATGCCTTAAAATATATTTTATATTTCGTAAACTCCTTAAAATAGTGCTAGTATTAAGCCCGTTTTGCTCTTTTCTCAAAAACTGCTTTATAAACAAAGAAAAAACTAAAATTATTGGTTAGATTTATTAGAAAGAGTCATTCTGTACAAGAACGAACATAGAATTCCTCTCTGAGGAATTCCGCGTTATGCCTACCGGGTGACAAAATGAGCACGTGAGTACAATAAACACTAGGAAAATTTGCAACAGTATCAAATTCTTAAATCACTGTAGCCATAAGCATTTGGAAATTCTAATGTAATCGTTATTAACAACATGGTATGACCTGAAAACGATAGATAAACCGATATAATAAACGCTAAATCTGTGAAAGTGATCGATCTCTGTTGGGTTTGCCACTCTCAGTCCAGTTTCTTGTAATATTTTCAACATTACCTGTTTTGATAATCTATAGCGAGTCGCAAATCTTACACCATTTACTTCGTAGAAATGCTTTTCTCTATCGGGAGTAAAACTTTCTAACTCTATATTTTAAATAAATTCAACCTTAAAGCTAGGATTAACTGTCAGTGATCAGGAAGGGAAATAGTGGCTCAAAACAGCATGGGAAGTTTTGTGGTCTAAAGTATGACAAACAATGGTGAAATAGAACTTCTGCTTCTGACGACCCGTCAACAGCAGTTGATTATCTTCAAATGCTATGAAGAGCTTGGTAAAGCCGGCAAGAGTATTTCATGAATAGTTTGGAGTATTTAGATAAAGATAATGAAGATGCATGAAATATTGAATACGCGTAATTGATTTCATAAACCTTTAATAAAATATAATAATATTAATTCATAATAATGTTTGAAATAACATGACTTCAGCTATTCTGTTGGAAGTGTAATATTCCATATTATGTATTACTACTGGGGCCTATATTTGAAGTAGATCAGGTTATTCTGTCAAGATTATTGTCAAGAAGACGGATTACAACTGTATTTGTTGTATTAATTGACTAAACCAATACTGACGTACAATTTCATTATTTCACCAAAGAAATCAAAGGTTTTTATATTGGTGAATATCCGACTCCATTAAAAATATTCTTAAAAATCTGATGTGTTCCATTCACATGACTTTCTCTACATCTCTGTAACAAATTATTGTTAAAAAGTTATGCTTCTATTTACTTCATGGTATTTCAGACAAAATTAGCAGAAATAGTCTTATTACTTGCTTCCTTGTATGTAGAAGCGAAATAAGGGAGTACCTTAGGTTAAAGTGATAGTCAAAATCTGATTGCTATGTGACTGAAGTTCCTTTGTTTGTATGGACAGGAGTTGACAGATCCCTGTATAAGAAAAGTGTTTTTCAAAGCTGAAACCGAAAACAAGGTATATGTAAAAACGATCAATTCCAAGAAGAAAAGTTATATAAAATAAATTGTGTGCTTTAACGTGCTTTACATTTTTTGTGTTTTAAGTTTTCGTCTATCTCTTACGGTTTAGCAGTTATGCAACATTACGCAAAATTCATTCAGAATAAAGTAATCTTCAGAGGCTATTTCCAGAAAATTCAAGATATACATTTTATATGTCAGGTAAATATCTTTAATACAGATATTTTAATCAAAATCGTTAGACCCATTTTTAAGAAAATCAACATTTTCTAAATTTTTTCCATGTAAAGGATAGTTTGGAGTGGGGGTATTTTTTTTTAAATCTTCGTGTCGCATCCTTGGTGGATACCATACTTAAAAACCAAATTTGGTGTTTAACGATCTTTTAGTATTTGAGCTATGCTGCCCACAGACACACACACACACACACACACACACAGACACTCACACAGACAGACCGACACACAAACGGCCATTTTTCTAAAAATGTCTTTTTGGATTCAGAAGGTCTCAAAACATATAGTAGTCAGCCCTTTTAAAAGCTGTCGCTATGCGATTTACATCGAAGCTCAGGTTTCTTTCCAAGGCTAGTAGTAAAACAAAAGTGACAATGCTTCCCGCCTGAGCAAAGTTTAAACATTTTAAAATAAAAACAATGATCGCAGGGAATATCTCGGAAATGGTTAGCTCTGCAAAAAAACGTGTATATGACAACTTATGTATTTTAACGGCATTTTCATTTCTTTGTGTTGTAAGTTTTTGTCTATCTATTGTGGTTAAGCAGTTAAGCTAAAGTGTTCAGAATAAAGACGACTTCAGAGTCTATCCTCAAGAAATTCAGGATATAAATTTCATATCTTTAAGATAAGGCATTTTAATAAAAATCGTTGGATTAATTTTTATAAAATCTAAAATTACGAAAAATGTTCCATGTAAAAGGGTCGGACGTACCTCCGGTTCACTACACTACATCACACTACTAATAGTTTGACTACTGCATTACTAATTTATCAAAAAAGGCATGTGACGTTGTACATGACATATTTTGATAGACAGCAAACGACAGGCTGTTGCAGCGTTGTTTGTGTACGTTGGTATATACACAAAGCTAAACTCTTCATATAAAGGATGAAAGATACGGCGGAAGGGATAGGGGAGTGCTTGTGTGGACCCTTGTTGAATGACAGTACATCATTGATGACTGTTTGCACCCAGTTCATTCCCTAATGGAACTATAAGTAATTTAGTAGAAATATCCGGGGTCCAAAATGATGAGCCGCCAAACAAAACTCGTATAGGTTTTATTTACCAACCTTTTAATTGAAATATTATCAGAGAACGCTCTTAATGCACCGCTCGCCACCTTTATTTTAACGAGACTGATTTGATGTCACTCAGCTGTGTATTTTACACTGTAACGGTGAGTGAGCTGCTAATACAGGAAGCAGAACAGAATTGAAAAATCGTTTTATTCAGCGGAAAGCTTTTACGATGCATGGCAACACAGCTAAAACCACTTTGTGTATTTTATAACAAAGGAGTAACAGTAGATTGTTTAACACGATGCTTAAAAAACGAAATCATGCTCTTATATTACGTCAGTTATTAGTGATTTAAAAGTGGTTTTATTAAAAAGAAATTAATAAATATACAAAGCCTCGATTCTGCGACGGTAAACGTATTTTAGGGGGTACCGGGTTCAAATCCTGCGTACAGGTTTTGGATATTTAGGAATGGTGTGGAGATGTGGATCCCCTAGCTCAGGATTTTGTTAGCATGTAATCTTGTTCAGGTGTGGTAAGTCTCAATTGATTTTCTTCGAGCTCCAGATTATTATTAAAGTCATTTATTCATTTTGTTCAGCCTTTTCTGCTGTGGAACCCACACGTATTCCTCCTAAATTTTCCCCTTTTCAACTACGCTTTACGCGACCACACCAATCATTCCTGATTCATTTTGACCGTCTGTTGGTGCATCAAATAAACACTGTTTCTATCGTGAGGCCCCTCATTTCTAACACGGACTCAGCTATCACGTCTTACCTCTGCGCATCTTCTAGGGCTTGTGATTTCGATCGCATCAAATAAACACTACCTTCGTCGCGGCCATATGTAGCCCGATCGACTCCCTCTCGGACTCCAAAATCACATCTACCTCTGCCACTCTTTCACAGCTAGTACAAAAATCTGATGTGTTCCATTCACATATCTTTCTCTACATCTCTGCAACAAATTATTCTTAAAAAGCTTATACTTCTATTCACTTTATGCTAGTCGAGAAAAAAATTGGCAGCGAAATAAGCGTGTACCATAGGTTAAAGTGATAGTCGGAAGCTGGTTGCTATGTGACTTAAGTTGACATATTCCTGTATGACAAAAGTATACATTTTTACTTTCTCTATACGTACTATGTACATTATGTATAGAGAAGGTATTACACTCCACAAAAAAATTCGATACCGAGATTTCACCGGAAATATATGTTTTAGGGTCCCCTGTATCCAAAAAAAGTATTTTCAGAAAAAGTTCCGTGTGTCCGTGTGTCTGTGAAAATGATAACTCAAAAACGAAAAGTCGGTAAAATACCAAACTTGGTATTTAAGTTTAGTATTTTCTAGGGATATGACACGAAGATTTTGAGAAAAATCCCCCCACCCCAAACTACCCTTTACATGGAAAACATTTAGAAAATTTTGATCTTCGAAAAAATAGCTCTAACGATTTTGATTACAATATCATATATAAAAGATATTTACCTGACAAATAAAATGCATATTTTGAATGTTCTGGGATTAGCCTCTGAAGGCTACTTTATTCTGAATGAATTTTGCATAACTACTGAGCCGTAAGAGATGGACAAAAACTTAACATAAAAAATGCAGAGCACGTTAAAACACACAATTTATGTTATATACATTTTTTTTTCGTGGAGTTGATCGTTTTTGAGATATTCCTTTTTCTTGGTTTCAGCATTGAAAAACTTATACTTTTCTCATACAGGAATTTGTCAACTCCTGTCCATACAAACAAAGGAACATCAGTCACATAGCAACCAGCTTTTGGCTTTCACTTTAACTTATGTTACTCCCTTATTTCGCTTCTACTTACAATAACGCAAGAAATAAGACTATTTCTGCTAATTTTTCTCGATTAGCATGACATAAATAAAAGATAAGCTTATTAACAATAATTTGTTAAAGATATATAGAGAAAGTCATGTGAATGGAACACATCAGATTTTTAAAAGATGAAATCAAAAACAAAGAATAACTCTAAAACGATCAACTCCACGAATAAAATGTATATAACATAAATTGTGTGTTTTAACGTGTTCTAAATTTTTAGGTGATAAGTTTTTGTCCATCTCTTACGGTTTAACAGTTATGCAGAATTCCGTAAAAGTCATCCAGAATAAAGTAGTCTTCAGAGGTTATTCCCAGAAAATGCAAAATATACATTTTGTCAGGTAAATATCTTTAATATACGATATTTTAATTAAAATAGTTAGAGCCATTTTTAAAAAAAATCAAAATGTTTGAAAAATGTTCCATGTAAAGGGTAGATTGGAGTGGGAGGATTTTTCTCAAAATCTTCGTTTCGCATCCCTGGAAGATGTTAAACTTTAATACCAAGTTTGATATTTTACCAACTTTTCGTTTTTGATTTATCGTATTCATTGACACACACGGACCCTTTTATTTTTTTTCTGAAAATGCTTTTATTTGGATACAGGAGACCCTAAAAATATATTTCCGGTGAAATCTCAGTATCAAATTTTTGGGTGGAGTGCACTATACACTATGTACATAGTACGTGTAGAGAAAGTAAAAAGTGTCGCTTCACCAGCAAAGGAATTGTTTCTCTTCCTTGCTATGTCCACCCTCGGGCAGCGGACCTCACCCCTTCAGTTCAATGTCCTTTCCTTAACGGTGCTATCCTATCTGGGTCGCTTGTCAGCTCGTCACAACTGTTTGTCCTTGCCTCCTTTGACGTGTTTTATATTTCTTCCCGTCATTTTCAATGTGCATTTGTCCCCTCATAGTATAATTATATTATGTTGGATATAATATATTGCTCCTTTTTAGATAACTTTTAACCCCATGACACGATATGTACTGTCTCAATTCACCATCATAATCATCATCAAGCTTCAGGATATAGGCAGAATTAACCGAGCCAGGTGACTCAGGCGCTTCTTCTGAAACTTGCATTCGGCAGATCGTGGGATCGGTTCCCTTGGTCAACCTTTCTGACCTATGGATTTTTTGGTGGTTTTCTCGAGTCACTACGAGAGGATCCTTCAGTCCTCCAAATTTTCTGTCCTTCCATTTTATCTCCATTTCATCCATCTGGTCTTACTTTCATGGTTGTAAGTGTCGGTGAGGACTGCGCTGGTTTCGTCCTCTCGTGCAGATGATTGCGCTATGGAAACTGAGCTCTCGGCGCATGATGGCGCTGGGATCATCGGTATACTTAGGGGCGTTTCTTCAGACCTGAGGCGCTGGCTCTTAGCACTCACCGAGTCGAGATAAAGAACTGCTTGGGAGTTTTTATGGAAGACGACGACATAAAGACAGCAGGATGGAAGTCATCCATCTCCAGGCCCCTTATGGGTCTTTTGTATGGAACAATGCGAAATTGAGGAAACGTGAGCATTGTTACGGATGGATCACTAAATCAAATAGTGAAAGCAATGTTTAAAAGCACGGAATGGCATTGTTAAAATACTCGTATAGCAAGTACATATTTTAAAAGTTTTCCTGCGTCATTTATTTGGAATAAGAAGTCCATCCTCCAAATATAAGCCGCTGTTTTAATTTGATTTACCCGAGATCCAACCTGAATAATGCCGGGTTCAAGCAGTGGAACAATAGCAGAAAGACATTCCTAACCTGCCGGCGGCGTTCCGGATGCGCAGAGATGACTTCCTGGTTAACATTTTCCAGGGGCCAAAGTGAAGCAGAAGTGATTGGTGTTGATATAGGACTAAAACACACACACACACACCTTCGGTTAATTCATTACTCTACCTTCCATTCAAATTCTTTACTTAATTAATGAAAGTTCTAAGCTTATATTAACACTAAAATCTATTTGACATCAACGATATGAAGTTATGAATATTCAGGCACATGGCCTTTTTCTATAAAATACTTTCATATCTCCGGTGAAATCTCGATATAGAATTGTTGGGTGAATGCCATACCTACCTTCACTATCCAGTATGTGCATCGTACACAGCCGCATGCGAGATTTGTGGTGGACAAAGCGGTGCAGGGGCGGGTTTTCTCCGGGTTCTCCATTTTCCCCCGCCATTACTTTCCACCGGTGCTCCATCTTCATTACATGTATCACCTGTGTCATTACCTGCGGTGCCACAAGTAGAAAAGCGGGCGTTAAACACTATCAAAAATAAAACATCGTACATACGGCATTGCACAATTTGTCTAGAGGATGTAAAAATGATTTTTTTGGACTCGGGGACTCCAAAAACATATATTTCTGGTGAAGTCTCAATATAGAGTTTTTGGGTATCCTCTATGTACATTGTTCATATGGGCCAGAGAAAGTAACAATGACAGTTTGTTGTCCAATATGTAAAGAAGATGGTGTGAATGTTACATATCAGAACTTTCTTGTGGCGATGGCATGACTCACCTGCTTGCGCTGGAATTTAAATGGGACGCTCTTCATCTGAACTAAACAATTGCTGAAAACTAATTGTCAGAGGTAGTGTCAGCCATGTCACTGTCCAGCTGTTGGACATGATTAACGTCATAGCTCCTCAGGCCCGTTCTGCGGAGTCACACGTACCCCCAGACTACACGACAGCTTTTATTGCATCAAGTACATTCTACTCTAAAACTGTCTTGTCGTTTCTCACAACTCTCTCAAGTCACATGCAATAAGTTTACCAAATGCGGACCCAGAGAGAGGCAGAGCCTATCTCTTATTCAAAGAAAACTCTTGATGTATTCCATTCACATGACTTTCTCTATATCTCTGCTACAAGTCGCCCTCCATGGTGTAGTGGTTTCCATGCTAGCCTCATATACTCAAGGTCGCGGGTTGAAACCCGGCGGAGGGCAATGGATTTTGTTCGGAAGTAAAACTCCTAAAAGTCGTTGGTACCATATCCTAGATTTATGGCACGTAAAAGAACCTCAAGCCTAATAAAGAGGCATCTGAAAGTCATTAAATGGTCTTTCACGCCCAATATAAAATGGGACGCTGAGAACCACAGTAGTTAAAGAGCGTCCATAAATAAAACTCCATATCTATATCTCTAACGAATTATTCTTTAAAAGCTTATTCTTCATTCTACCTCACGCTAACCGGGATAAACATTAGTAGAAAATGTTTATTAATTAGTAACTTGTCAGTGAAAGAGAAATAAACTAAAGTGTTTAAAAGCCGGTTGTTATGTGATTCAAATTGTCAACCGAAAAAATTAAGTATTTTAAAACTGAAACCAATAACAAGAAATATTTCGGAACTGCTCAACCCCACCAAAAACTATGACATAAATTGTTGTTTTAGCAAGATGTACATCTTTGTGTAGTACGTTCTTTGTCTTTCTCTTATGGTTTACCATTATACAAAGTTATCCACAATGAATAGGGGTTTGGAGGCTATTCCCAGGAACCAAAATGCATTTTTATTTGCCATGTAAGTATCTTTAATGTACGGTATTTCAATCAAAATTGTTACAGCTATTTTGTGAAGAACAAAATGTTCGAAACTATTTCCATGTAAAAGGTATTAAATTTTGGATTTAACCGAATGTTTGTTTTGTGTCATGTATTCACAGAAACACTCACAAGCCCACACACACATACACACACGGATCTTTTTCTAATTATACTTTTTTGCATATTAGGCACCCTAGATCGTGAATTCTCAGTGAAACTTGGTATCAAATTTTTGAATGGAATGCAATATATTCTCTACGTATGCAATGTACTAAGTAGAGAAAGTAAAAATGGCTATACTATACAATTCGTTACCAATAAAAATCGGATGTGCTTCATTCACATGACTTTTTAACTGTTTTACAAACAACCGGTTATTTTTCTATCTAGATCAAACTAATAGAGATTAAGATTGTCAGAATTATTTTATTATTTATAAATAGATGGGAAATACAAAAGATGAAAGTGACGGTACAATCTTTTAAAAGCTGGTTACTATGTGATTGTAATTATTGTCTTTAAATGACCAGCAGTTAATAAAGTCCCACATCAGAAAACATTTTAGCACTTTAAAACTAAAACCAATAACAATGAATATTTCGGAAATTATGAACTCCACGACAAAATGTATATAATAAATTGCGTGTTTTAACATGATCTACAGCTTTTGTGTAATTTTTTGTCTGTCTCTTACGGTTTGTCAGTTTGCGAAAGTAATCCAGCATGAAAAGAGCTTTTTTACAGGCTATTCCCAGAAAATTGAAAATATGCATTTTCTTTAATAATCAAAACCGTTAGAGATTTTTTTGAGAAAATCAACATTTTGGAATTTTTTGCCATGTAAAGGGTAGTATGAAGTTGGGAGATTACTTCAGAATCTTTGTGTCGAGTCCTTGGAAGGTACTTGACTTAAATACTAAGTTTGGTATTATACCGACCTTTCGTTTCTGAGTTTTCTTATTCACAGACACACAAAGATACACACACAGACTGACCATTTTCTAAAAATGATTCTTTGAATACAAGAGATCCTATAATATCTGCTTCCGGTGAAATCTCCATATCGAATTTTTGGATGGAATGCAATATCTTCTCAACCTATGTACTAACAAGGAAGTGCACCCAAATGCTGTCGCGCACATTTTGAATGTATATAGTGCGTTGAATAGCTAATTTCAAAATATACATACCAGGCAACTTAGGCCGCGCCGTGGCCGAGAGGTTAGACCACTCGCCTCTCACTTAGACGGCCCGGGTCAGATCCCAAGCGACCGCATGTGAGATTTGTGGTGGACAAAGTGGCGTAGGGTGGGTTTTCTTCGAGCTCTCCGATCTCCGCCGCCATTGCATTCCACTGGTGCTCCATCTTCGTTTCATGTATCATCAGTGTCATCGTCTGCGGTGCCACAAATGGTAAAAGCGAGCAACAAAAAACAACAAAAAACATGCAAATTAGAGCTGTTATGGGCAAGAAACATAGGAACTACGAGCATCCAAAATAGGATTTTCAAAAGTTATAAATGCACTTCGGTGCGATAAATTAAAAAAAAAAGAAATGGAAGTGGGTTATGAGTTAATGAGTTCCGATTGCTTGGTATTTTACGCACCATGTACTTACTGGATTGGCCATTTCCTACGATCACGTGTCATGAGCAAAATAGCCTAAGTAAATAAAACTAATTAGTATTTTCTTTAACAGAATGAATGAATTCACAAAAATAACGAAAACAGTATAAATGAATAATTCATCATACCTTTTCCTGTAGTAATTTAAAATGAGTTTGAGACTCTTTCGATAAATTTTAAATGTATTTCTCTCAAAATTTGATATTTAGTTATACATAACAATAGAAGTATGTAGTAAAAATGAACGTAATTATTTTAAGAAACATTGAATTTGAAAAATATCACAGTTTGAACCTCTTAATTAATTTTTGCTTAACAAAAGTTCAAATGCTGAAAGATCAAAATAATTTGAGATCATCTTGAAGTTTACCGGGAAACATGCGAGTTAGTTGAGAAATTCAACGCTATGCCGGCATGTTACCATGGTAGCTAGAGACCGGGAGATCCGTGGCTCAAATCCCGGGCATGGTATTGAATTTTTCAGTATGACTGTACCTACCGAACTCCTGTTCTACACACGGCTTGTTTGAAAAAAACAATTAAACCAATATTTCAGGAACTTGTACGCCGACGATCAATTGTAACAGTTCCTATTTATCCATAATATTTTGTGCATTGGTTATACGTCAAGAGTAAATCATTTTGCTGGTGAGAGTTTGTGTTTAACTGTGATATAGTTGTGAGATTGGCAGTTAGCAAACAGAGAAGCTCCCATAATTCACCAGAGTTAGCTATCTACAAACTTTGAAAAGCACTGCCACAATAGGTAGAGATAATACCGTTCCCATACCATGTGATTAATAGTAAGGTAAAACATAGAAAATAAAAGTGTTTGTTAGCCTACAAAAATAAACCTAAATTAAGTAAAGCAAGTAACATTTGTTTGAAAGGGAAAGAAATTCACTTGGCATTAATGTTTAAAATGTTTAAAAAATGCTTAAAAAACGTTTCAAAATCACTGCTGATAAACAGTGCTTTTCTACAGTACCAAATCCTCTCCATTCTTTTCCGTCCTTACTCAATAATATCCTCTGCCTGTGAATAAAAATCTGTCAAATCAGACAAAAGTATAACGTTTTTAGGTGCATTTCGAGTGCATCCATAGTGATGCTAAATATGGTAATATTACTTTAAAAAGCTGATGTGTTCCATTTACATGGCTTTCTCTACCTGTTCTGTAATCAATTTACTATTACAAAAAATATTCATTTATTTACATCATACTAATCGAGATAAATATAAGCAGACATCGTCTTATTACTTGCTTGTTTATAAGCAGAAGCGAAATACATTTAGACAATCGCTATAGTAAAATCCTTTAAAATCAATGTGATATAATTGAAATTCTGTTATTTTTGCAAGGCCGTAAGTAAAATAAAAGAGAGCAGAAAAGAAAGATGACTTCCAATTTGAGAAAAGTTTAAGTAGTTTATAACTAAAAAAACAAAGAATATCTCGGAAACGACTAACTCTAAGAAAATATATGATATAGGTAAATTGCGTGCTTTAACGAGATCTATATTTTTGTGTACTAAGCTCTAGTAGACAAAATTCATCTGAAGCAAGACGTCTAAGAGGTTATTTCCAGAAAATCCAAGATATACATTTCGATTGCCATGAAAATATCTTAAACATACGGTACTTTAATAAAAATCGAACACCCATTTTTGAGAAAATACATTTTTTTCGAAAATTTTCCATGTAAATGGTGGTTGCGGGTGTGGGAACTTCCTTAAAAATTGGCGTCGCATTCTTAGAAAGTTTGATATATATAGCAGCTTTTTCGTTATGCTTCACTTTGCGCGCATGCGCACGCCTCTCTCCGTAATTTCGTGTTTCGTGAATAACATAACATAGCTCAAAAGGGAAAATTCGACTAAACATTAAATTTGATATTTAAGTTCACATCTTTCAATGATTTTCCTAAATTGTTATTTTCTTAACAGTGACTCTATCGATATTGATAAAAATTTCACAATTTTAAGATATTTTCGTCACAAATGAAATGTATGATTTGAATTATCTGAGAGTAGCTTCTAATGCCCTGTTCAGTCTGAACGGCTCTTGCATAGCTGGAAAACCGTAAGAGATAAACAGAGATTTAATACACAAAATATGTAGTTATCATTTAAACGCGAAATTTATGTCCTGTATGTTTTTGTGAAGTTAACTATTCCCAGGGTATACTTTGTTCCCTTATGGCGTAATATGAAGTTCTTGTATACTTTGAGAAATTGATTCACTTATGTGATTTTGTAAAAAACGTAAGCAACTATGGTATCTTTATAAATTTGTAAAGATTCCTTCATTTATTTTGTCTAAAAGAAGCGCTGATTGATCCACCTTCATGAGGATTGCTTCATGTTATAAATTCGTGCATAATTACTTTCTCTACTTGTGTAGTAAGAAGTGAAGTATTGTATTCCAACCAAGAATACTATATCAAGATTTCACCAGAAATATACCTTTTGAGGTCCACTGAATAAAAACATTTTAAAAAGTCCGTGTGTATGTAAAGTCCGTGCGTGGTCTGGGAACAGTATAATTAAAAAATGAAAGGTTCTTTAAATACCAAACTGGGTATTTAAGTTCACTTATTTACAAATACGCAACACAGACATTTTCAATGAAATTTCCTAACCTCTAACTATCCATCGTTTGCATGCAACATTTGTGTAATTTATGATTTTCTCACAAAAAAAAACTCTTAACGATGTTGATTAAAAAGTGTTTTAAACGTATTTTATCATTAGCTACATGGCTTGAGCCTGAGTTCGTATCAGAATTGTTCATTATGTCTTAATTTTGGTATCTTATGTTTCGTTTTCCTCGAGTTAGTGAAATGTTTTATTTTTTGGAAATAGCTTGCAAAAATTGTAAACCTCTTTAAACCACAATTTAATCCAAATAACTTTATGTGGCAGTAGTCAAATCCAAGATACCATTTATTGCTTAATCCGTTCACTTCTTACCCATGCTTTTCAAGTAGTCCCAATTTCAGTTGTTTCTTGTGCCAATCAAAAAGTATGGAATTTTAAGGATAGCACACAGCATCTAGTTTCAAAACAATGTAAACTTTGATATTCCCTTCGTTTTTTTGTTTTTTTTTTTTTTTGTGTTTAACGCCCGCTTTAACTACTTTATCTGCTATATGTGGAAGGGAAAATAAGTGATACAGGATAGTGAAATAGATATGTATGTAGTACATGAATTTTTAAAAAGAGATTAAGCTTAAGCATTTACTCAAATAGATGCAAGTCAGTTAATTGACAATGATGAAGCAGTACATATCATATAAACGTTTTGCACAGTTTTATGTAGAATAAATAGGTGAATTTTCTGACAATGCGGTATTTATCCATTCCAACGGGGAATACTTGATGCCGCAGCTCAACATGGCAATCGGGAATATTAAAATGAATGTACTTCTGAAATGATATTAATTAAATGAAGAAATACAATAAATAACCCTGCGATAACTTTCACAAGAGGATACATTTAGGAAATGATATGTATCCGTAGCTTATAAAAATATCCATATACCCAGAGGCAGGTGCAGCACTATTAAGCACTTTCCAGCAGAGTCCCCTGGGATATGAGCACTCTATATCATACTATCAGCATGGAACATAAAAACTACGGTAATAAGGCAAACGCTGAAAAAGCATTAACATTTTCTGACCTGTAAAATTTTAATGCTTTATCAATCAACTCTGGCCGTGAAAGCCTTTGTACACATTCAAAGACTGGAAATTTATGTTCTAAAATAGTTTGAAACTGTTTGAAATTTCCAATCTTAACTTTATTAAATGTGGATGATTACTTGGTAAATGTAATTTTAAAATTTCGCAATGCAGTTGTCCGGAAATATATTATCACTGTCACTAGAACTTTTTATTGTGGCCAGGTCATGAAACAGATGGTGGTAAATATTGTGTGTTCATCTTAACGCTCCTCATATCATTTGGACATTTGAATAAAACTTGCTCCACAGAGTGATACAAACCCATTTCTGAAGTGGAATCACCCACGGGCAGTGAGCATCAAGTCTGATGGTGAGGCCTCAGACGTTTGCGTTGCATCTTGACTGGAAAATAGGCACAAAGTGTCACTGTAACCTCCCCTATCCCAAGCACTGACGATCATTTCGTTTAAGCAAGCGATCATTAAACGTGCAAAGAGTGCCAAAGAAAATCTCACTTCACCTCGCGTCTACTATACATTATTCATCGTTGTGTGTGGCCATGCGAAGCCATGGCTGGTTGTAAAGGCCAGGGTACAAGGGTGCACCACTCCTGCTAAATTGGTTACACTAATCAGAACAAGGATTACAACCTAGCGTAGAAACGAAACACGTTTACTCTCTCAATCATAAGGGCTAAAAGAAAAACAGGTAGAGTGAATGCATTCAGTTTGTCATACAGACTTCTTGACATGATTGGTAGCCATACCTTATCAGCTAGTGCAGAACATGCGCAAAAGACCCCAGAAACCAAGGTTTTCTTTGAGCATACAATCTATTCAGAAGGTACAAAGTCAAAAGGAAATGTTTTTATACATTCAGAAAATATAATTTTTGTAATCCATAGATGTACACACATGTATATCATATATGAAACTGATTATTTAATCTGCCATCGTACATATTTATGAGTTTGTTATGTTATTTATATTTTTTAATAACAACGCATCCTTTCTGTAGAATTGTACATCTACTTGTGTGCACACATATATCTATAACACCAAATCAATAGCGCAGGGGACTACTGTTTCTCTCCTCTCCGCTCGCTTATAAACAGCAGACCATTATAATAAAAGTTATTTTATCTTAAAGTCACGTCTGAATGGCGTGGAATGAAAGTACTAAACTTTTATCGCTGACCCCAAACCATGCATAAGGAGAGACAGAATTGGGAATATGCACGAAAATTCAATTATACTGATTGAAACTGTCACGTAGAAACTGAAAATAATATTAGTAATTACAAATAATTAATCAACATGATTAAGTTAGAATTTAATATCATGAGGTCACGTGAGGCAATAATGCATCTTTATTAGACTAATGACACAGTCAATGTTGGCGCACGTTGTACGTATGGAACATGGGATCAATGTTTTTCCTTCAATTTTGTTTTGGATATGGTTGTAATAAGGTGATGTGTCTGTAAAATTTGGGCAAAAATTGTGAAAAATTAAAAAATAGTTGCGATAAAATGCAATGAATTCTAATTGTTAAGACAATACATCTCTTTTCTCCCCTGGCGCACTATGACCACATTTAACTGAAGACTATAAAAGGATAGGAACATGCTTATTAATGGGCTCTGCAAATTACAAGCCTTGTTTTCTCTTTCACATTAAATAAATGTACTGTTTTGAAATAATGCTCTAATTTTAGCAAAATGTTATTTAACTTTGAAAAAATCAAGAGCTTTAAAGCGTACGATAATAAATAATTTCTCTGCACTAATTAAGACTAATATAAGCAAATATAATATCACAGAGGTATTTGTAAATTCATTTGCTGTTAACCTAGATATTGTGTGTACATATTTTTAAAAATGCATCAAGTGGCTCATTTTTTATAGAAAAATGTGTTCCATTTACACGACTTTCTCTATATCTCTGTAACAAATTATTGTTAAAAAGCGTATTCTTCTCTATACACCATACTAATCGAGATAAACATTAGCAGAAACTGTCCTTATTACCTGGTCCCTTGTAAATAAAAGGGGAACAAATAATCTAATGTGTTTCATTCACATGATGTTCTCTAGCTGTGTGGTGAACAAACCTTTAATCAAAATATTTTATCTACATCATGGTAATCCACATAAACTTTAGCAGAATTAGTATTATTACCTGTTTCCTCTTAAGTAGCAGGAAATAAGAAAATACACAGGCTAAAGCGATAGTCTCGTCCTTTAAAAGCCGGTTGCTATGTGAAACACTTGAAATGCCAATTTCTTTGCTTGCCAGGAGTAAACAAACAAGAAAGGGGAAGAAAGAGGCCTTCCTGTTTGAGAAAAACTTAAGTCGCTTAAAATTGAAATCAATAATCCGGAATATCTCGAAAACGGTTAACTCCAAAACAAAATGGATATGACGTAAATGATGTTTTTTAATGAGATCTACAGTTTTTGGGTATCTCTTACGGTTTATCAACTATACAAAAGCCATCCAGTATGAAGAGCTCTTCAGAGGCTATTTCCAGAAAATTCAACATATACATTTCGTTTGTCATAAAAATATCTTAAACATAAGTTGCTTCAATCACAGTCATTGGAGTCATTTTTGAGAAAATAAAACTTTTCGAAAAACGTGCCATGTAAAGGGTAAGTGGGAGTGGGGGAATTTTCTTGAAAATCTTCGTGTCGCATCCTTGGAAGTTACTCAACTTAAATACCAAGTTTGGTAATTAACCGATTTTTAGTTTTTGGGCTATGCTGCCCACAGATACAGACACACACACCAGGGACCTGCTTCTAATTTTTTTTGGATTCAGGGGACGTCAAAACATATATTTTCGGTAAAATCCCAGTATCGAATTTTTAGTGCATTACAGCACTTTCTCTACACACTATGTACTTAGTACGTGTAGAGAAAGTAAACATTATTTACATGAAAATGCAAGCTAAAATTTTGAGTCATGCAAACATATCACTAGTATGGTGTACACTAAATACTATAAAATTCAACAAGATTATATACTGTGGATTTTAAAAATTTTACAAGATCCTTTCCTTACCTTATACAATTTTTGTACACCAAAAGTATGTAACATTTTCATTTAAGGATCAACACGAATTTCGACCACATGTTGAAACAAAAGCCTACAAATACATACAGACCTCTTTGCACCACACATGCATATTGTTTAATCATTAAAATATTTTTAAAAATCACGAGGAAAAGGATTTTGCCATGCGGAAGAAATGTCATTGATATCTGGGGGAAATCTAAAAAGTCTTGTTGTGAGTATAATTTTGATGTGTGTTGAAAATATTGTAATATTTTTCTAAGTCGATTTCTAATATAGATATTTGAAATCATACATTTGTTTCTTTTAATATCTGTAACATCTTTTAACGCCTGAGATGACTTTTATAATGTTTACTAAAATGTAGTAACAAATACAAAATTACCAGAATATAATCCTCCGTGCCAAACTAAGAAGCATCTGACAATTTTATGTTAAAAAATTTACGTTTGTTATTAACATTACCATCACCAACTAATATAATATGTACTTTATTTACTGCATTCTTCGTAACATTTTTATACCATAAATAGATGCTCCTTGTAGATTTGTACACATTGCCTTTATATGTAATAATGTCAAAACTCTATAACCACCTAAACTCTGCCTCTTTATTTCTGTATGGTTTTATGTTAGTTTAAAGTTAGAAGCATGTTGGACGCTACTGTCAGGCACTGAAAACGTGGACGGGATAGGTAAAGTTCAACTTAAGACAAAACAGCTGAAATCTGAGAAGGCTGGTAATAGGATAGAGGGGGAGGCCGATAAGAGTTAAACAAAAGTGATTATAGTGTTTGACATATATTTTGTCATACTTTTCGGTCATGGATTTGTTGTGATGTTGATATTGTGTTTATTTGTATATATATATATATATAAAATAGGCAAATACACGTATATATACATATATACGTGTATTTGTCTATTATAATAGGATACATTACTACAACTGAATGTGGTTAATTCTCTGTTGAAAACTTAAGCTGTTCTTTTATTTTCAGTGCTTACTCTTTTAATGTTTTTTTTTATTAGCTTAACTATTTTGTGTATTGCAAAACCATGTATACAGTCTGTGGAACGTGCGGTTAAAGATCACTGTATGCCTATTGTTATTTCAATAAATACACTTATTATCTTAGTCTTAAACGTCTTAATTCAAAACAAACCTGCTGGTGGGGAAAAAAAATAATGCATATATTTGCCTTAAGCTTTGTTGCGGTCTCTGATTCAACATAAGCATAATATGCATTACAGACGTATAACAAGTGGATATGCTGCTTAATAATATATTTTAACAAGAAGTTCGGCAGCCAAAAGTGAGTCGAAATTTATGAACATTGATGTTTGCGTGATCCCCATGCATGGGAGAGTTTCCGTGTATTTTTAAAAGACGTAATTTTGAGAATAAATAAAACTTTAACCAGCAATATATACCCAGCAGCAACGCAAGCATATGGTACGACGTTTTATGGTTGGTTGGATGACTGGTTGGCAGGTCGATCGGTTGAGTGTGGTTGGGTTGGTACGGGTGGGTATGGATTGGTTGGTTGCATGGGCTTGTGTGTATGTATATATATATGCGTGTGTGTGTTTGGTTGGGTTGTTTGGGTATAGGTTAGGTTGTATTTGGGTAAAGTTTGATTTGTTTGGTTTGGTAGGTTTCGTTCATTCCGGAGGGGGTTCCACATTGTAGTCAGCTATCGACGTGTAACCAAGACCGGATCGCGGGGAAAGATCCACCGTTGTGGGTCCCTATCAGTCCTACCAGCTCTTCATCTGGACGCGGAGAGCATTAAGTGTCTGCACCATAGGACAGATCGAACACACTAGGTCTCAAAAAGGACTTCATGCGATTCTGCGCTCAGAGCTGTATTTCCAAAGCGCATCCACCACCACGGAAGGGTGCAAACATTACAGTCTTCGCCGACGCTTACACTCTGAAAGAAACCGGTTGAAATTGCATGGAGATGAAATGAAGGGACAGGTGGTTCGAGGAATAAAAACCAAATCCTGAACATTCCTAGGGACCTAGGAAATCCCTCTAAAACCCCAGACTCAGAGAGGTCAGCCGCGGGAATCAAATCCACGACCTCCCAAATACCACCCCTAGACGAAACATTTGAATTACCTGGGTCGGTACTTCATTGGATGAAAACTTGGTCTCTTATGTTTGAGAGTTTTGCAAAATATATTTTGCATACTTTCAAAGATTATCAGATTGCGGCGGGATTATTGTCCCATGTATTGGTTGCCAAGTATGAAGCGTACAGAACGCACCACGTTGTATATGCAAAGTATACAGCGTTATTAACACCCTGTTGAAGAGCCAAGCATGTAGTTGGTGCTGCTCTCGCGTTGACGGGTGCCTCTAGACTCACTCCAACACCAAAAGAGTAGATCTCCACGTACCTTGTTCAGAAGAGCCACAACCGGTGGTTTGCCTCTGGCTCAGCTCAGTCCGCATGGAGTTTGACTCACTCGGGTGGTAGCAATGAGGGTAGCTTGGGAGTGATGTTACGAAATAGTTAACACACACTTTATTTTACACATTCGTTTGTTCCTAACATGTCGACAAGCACTTTGCTTTACAATCGAACAGCAATTATTTCTAGAAGCTTTCCTTCTTTAGCGACGTATATTAACTTCACTTATTAAACTTATTATTTATTCACTTGTTAATATCACATTGTATTAATAATCTTATAACAAGTATGCGCCTTGAACTTAACGGTTACGCGTACATAGTGACTGAGTGTACTTGAATGCCTTGATAAGTATAACTGCGCGTGCCTTGATTACGTAACTGACTGCCCAAATGTCCATAGCTGAGTTCGTTCATATGCGTAACTGAGTGCGTGCTGTGCGTAACCGAGAGCCCTGAGAACCTACAATTTCCTACTTTTATAGAAGATTTTCTGTCACGGCTGCATCTTTCTGATTGGTCAGAAAGACCGCGAATTTGGTGTTGATGTGGCCCATAATGCATCATTTTCTACCCAGAATGCATCTTAACACCCACGTAACCAACATCACACAGTGGAAAAATACTCATTTTACTACAATTTGGGTCTTCACCATCACTTATTTCTCTATTGCACGTACATGCACCATGTACGTGACCAACGAAAGAGAAATTTCTCACAAAGAACATTCCCCTTTCCAATAGCCAAGTATGGGTGTACAACTCTGAGCTGTGCCTACTAGAAGAAATCTTTACACTTTTAAGTATATGAAATAATTGATTATTAACACTCTTAAATACATTAGGTAATTAACAATTAATGGAAATGACAATAATCATAATAGGGAGGCCGACTAACGGTCTCAAGATCATAAAGGATTACAATTTTGTGCTAACTTAAGAATGACTATTTTAGTACAAATAGTTTTATCACTCATACCTGTTTAAATTTCTCCATTAAAGTGGCCCTACCGTACCACTTCCTTCAGGTGCAAAAAGCTATCAGTCTCAATTTTATTGTTGGTCATGACGGACCACCAGCAGAAGAATCTCTGGAACCAGGTCGAGCCGAGGCACATTTGTAGCCGTGTTGCTACCAGCGCACAGGGAACAGTAACCATCTAGACTGGTTAAATCTTCAATGAAATGACTCAGTTTAGTGTCTAATATTAAGACAGAGAGATTATGCACCAATGTCGATCTTAAGCATTATGAACTCATAACCTCTCGTGGGATTACTTGTTTTAAAGCACTTTATTCAATTTATAATTATTTCTTTTGCCTTTATTGAAGCTATTCTGTGTTTATTGGTTAATCCATCTTCTTATACGTTATTGTTTAATCGGACGTCCTATTGTATACCTCTCAATTCAATTAAAATATACAAGGTGTACTGTTATGTTATTGCTTGTAGTATATTTATGTTGCTCTAGGTTGAAACCATTTACAATATCGTATTAATTTATAAATGCATTGTGACTATTATTGTTACTGTTATACCATTATCGTCATTAATGATAGCAATAATAATTAGTAATAATAGTTTCATACATAAACATCGTAACTTTTAATAAATCTTATGGAAGTCTTATATTTTGACGTGTGCACATATCTCTTGATGCGTTAAAAGAGTTGCAGAATTCAACGGGCCATTTCAAGTTAAAACTCATCAGTGCAGAACTATATTAAAACGATTTTCGTTTTACATCTCCCAAAGAGCACCAGCCGCTCTCATATTCTGCTGATAGTAGGACGTTTAAAGCAAAGGTCACTCTCGCTGCCAAGTTAAATAGACCCGTTGAATTTTGCAACAGTTAACGCAACTAGGGATATTGGAAAACTTTAAATATGGGGCAGTTGGGCCACCAGGTACAAAATTTCGTAATTTCAAACTATTAGCCAGATGTTTCTTATTTAGATCGAAACATGTCTTCTGTTAAATACAGATATAACAAAGTAAAACAAATTTGGTGAAACGTATCTACTGAATAACGAAACAGTTTACAATATATTATTTTTAATATTTTATTTTTGTTGTTAAATAAACATTCTTGTATTTACCTGTAGTCCACTTTTTTATCAACCTGCACATTTACTAGCAATAAATTGCTTCTTACTTAATTTATAATAAATAACTACGTTATTTAGACACATTAATAGTTTCTTTTTTAAATTTTAGGAATAATTACTTCACATGAAAATACTTCTATAGATATTTTATAGGATAATAGTGTTTATAATAATGTTTAAATAATATATTTCCTGGTTTGTAAATTTTGACAAATCATAACTATGTTTTGTTTTATTATTTTACTAATTTGTGTATATTTGTTTACTTTTCTTTGAAGCCTAACTTAATATAAAAGGCTCAGTCAGTATAACTTTGTATGAAAAAGCATAATAAGGCCATGACACATCCCAGAATGGTACTGTGGACAGCCCTGAACCGAGTTCTGCAGAAATTTGTCACACAAAATCTTCTGGGCCATATAAATGTGCAGTAAGAAGACAAGTGGGAGGGTTAACTTTTCTTCGCAGCACAGTCCCCTTCTTCCAAGATATATATATTATACAACTTATCGCGCTATTTTATTACCTGAAAATTGCCTGTCATATATTTGCAGCAAAAAATGCATGCCATTACAGGGATTATTATTTATTTTTAGTGCGTAGTAGGAAGATGGAATAACTGGATCTCTGTACGTGTAGGAGGGTTGTTCAGAAATAATAGTGTGACCACAGGTCTGCTATTGCCACGTCATACAAATGAGTTATAACATGAGGAGTATTCATCCGTGTCCGCATCTCTCTTTTGTGCCATAACATTAAGTTCTGAAGAGAATGTGATTCAAATTATATATATTAAAACTGCAACAGACGTTACTTGGCTGGCTTCAATGTTGTTTAAAAATCTGATGTGTTCCACTAACATGACTTTCTCTATCTGTTGTGCAAGGGATCTCTTTCCAAAACATTATTCTTTCTTCTAAATCATGCTAATTATGATAAATATTAACAGAAATAGACTTATTTCCCTTCCTTACAAGGAACGGAAATAAGAAAAAACACTAAGCTAAAGCGACTTTAAAATTTTTGAAAAATTAACATTGAAATTCGGTTCTCCTTGCATGATCGGGAGTAAAACAAAAATTATGTGAGGAGTAAAAAAAAAATAGAGATGTGAAATAAATGACGTCTCCCCGTTTGAGAAAAAATTTAAGTATTTTAAAATTGAAATCAGAGAATATCTCGGAAATGGCTAACTTTAGAAAACAAATGCATATGACATAAATGTTGTTTTTTTGACAAGATGTACATGCATGTGTTGTAAGCGGTTATCTATCTCTTAGTGTTTACTAGTTATACAAAAGCCATCCAGAATGCAGAGTTCTTCTAAGACTATTCCTAGAAAATTCCAGATTTCTTTTTTATGAAAGTGTCTTAAACTTATGGTATTTTAACGAAAATCGTTAGAACTATTTTTGAGAAAATTAAAGTAAAGTAAATTTTCCCAAATGTTCGTGTCGCATCCTTGGAAGATACTAACTTAGACCCCAAACTTGGTATTATACGGTTTTGTTTTTGAGTTACGCTGCCCACAGACACACGCACACATTCACATTTTTATTCATACTTCCAGACTCTAGGAAAGATATTGAATAATCTTTGTTACAAAAAACTTCCACCTCCTCTCAGCCTGTAATCGATACCAGGAGCCTTTGCACAGAAGGCAGGATATTGAAACACGACACCTTTTCCTTGTGTACTTATGCAGCATAGAGACGCTCTGTGACCCACCCCACATCCTTCAGTGGTTAGTACGGGGGCCGTTTTGTTATCAACCTCCGAAAGGCTATAAATAAAAACAAGTTCATAGAAAACAATTATTTTATTACTAAAAGTTTTGTACACTTATGGTTACTTTTCAGCATAATCACTTAAAAGCTTAAGACATTTGTCGTACCTGTGCACAAGCTTAGCAATAACCGCTTCAAAAAATGTTGCCACCAAAGATTTCAAATGAACATTGACGTTGTTTTGAAGATTTTTGTCGGCTTGAAGGTGCTGCCCCTCCTAGCCAGGTCTTCAGTTCAGGGAAAAGGTGAAAGTCCCTGTGTGCAAGGTCAAGACTGTACGCGGATGTCCCATTGAAATTGTGCAAGGAGCCGAAGGGTTGTGCCAGCAGTGTGTGGACGAGCGTTGTCCCTGAAGTCAGCATTCCTCTTCGTTTGTTTTGAATGGCTCTCCGCAAACGTCATAAACGCGAAGCGGTTGTTGCAAAGTTTGTGCACAGGTACGATAAATGTCTCAATATTTTCGGTGATAATGTTGGAAAGTAACCATAAGTGTACAAAACTTTCAGTAATAAAATAATTGTTTTCTATTAATCTGTCTTTTATTGATAGCCTATCGGAGGTTGACCTCGTACTTATGCCTCTGTTTTTCAGTTCAGACACTTAGGGAACTGAAGCCGGCTGGGAGGAGTTGGTTATCTGGAGGTGGAGAGAAAAGCATAATCAAAATCCACTGTAATGATCCACTTTTTATGCCCACGATGTACAACTTGAAAAAAGTGTAAGTATTTGAAAATGTAAAATACTATGGAATTGATCAGCACTACAAACGTTTCCATTTTGTATAAATATTGTTTGATTTTACAAGATCTACATAGGGAAATAAGTTGCATAACCATTATCCTTATTGAAAGGCACTTCATAGTCTTAATTCCAGAACTTTGAAGAAATATCTTAAGCATATTTATTTTAATAAATTTCCTGGATCCATTTCGGGTAAATTAACCCAATATCAAATTGTTCTTCCATTTATACTTTGGATTGCGAGATTTTCATGGAAATCTCTCTCTCGCATTCTTGGATGATGACGAACTTAAATACCACGTTGAGATCTGATCAACTTTCAATGATGAGTTATGCTATTCACAGACGTTTAAGTGCATTCTAGAGTTTACTTGTATGGATTCAGAATGTCTAAACACTATCAGAATTTTGAAAATGCAACCTTAAAATTTGTTGCTGAAAACACGAAAATAAGAAAACAAAAATAGAAGTGCAGTAAGGATGAAATGAAAAGAAGGGAGAAAAATAAAAGAAATAGAAGCTCCTCTTTGCGGAATGAAGTGAAAAAGTTGTAATTTTTCTGAGCTAGTTCTGATTACAGAGGGGCGCAGGACCCTGCATTGCGACATTTTCAGAAGTTCTACCTTTGGTCATCTTCCTTTCCAGCAAATACAAGAGCTCTTTTTGTTCACAATAAGCGGTTCTTATGAAAAAAAGGTCTATAGAAATATGTATAATATACAAGCAAAATTAGAGAAGAGAAGAATATTTCAAAGCTTGTACTTAAATAGGAAAAGTAGCATTTGCATTGTTTAAAACAGAAGCAATGCACCTAAATGGAATGAAAAATTATATGTTAAAAGAACATGTCCAATATGTAAAGAAGCAGATAGCACTTGACATTGCATTCTTTAATGTAAACAACCCAAAGCTGAAACTGACGTTTCTTCTTCGCGAGCCGCGGGATAGTAATGTACTCACGTCACAAACTCTTCTTTGAATGACTCACTAATTGGGTGGTCGAACACGAAGCCTATATAGTCTCCAGCAATTGCAGCACTCATACAGGTCACAGCAGTTTAAAAAACTCGCTCGGAGAATAGTACCACTTATTGTGTCAGACACACATTAACTAACTCGCTGATATAGACTTTGAATATTTCCACGGAGTATTCTAGACCCTTCTGGGAGAGTGAGGAAGGGAAATTTTCAAAACAATTAAATCATCTAATTATCTATGTTTCCAACAGTCCGACGGACACCTTAATAATGTTGGGCCATACCGCTGCTCAAAAATACATATAAAAATCTAACAATGTGCGTTGTTTACACAAGGAATACTACAATTAAGTATACAGCCAAATTGAGTAAATTTTAGAAAATACAATTTCCAGCGGTAAGTTCCTTTGGTAATTAATTTACATAAAAATTTTACAAAGAAGACGTAATTATTATCAACATATTAGTAACATTGCCACAGGGGCAAGAGACCTGCATTATTATTCCCATAATTACACAAACAATTTATAGAATAACTTCCTGTAAACATTACAGTATCGCTTTGGTAACCAAAAGCATTTAATTAAAATTACACATTAGAAAAACATAGTTTCTCAGAGCGATACAACCTAAGGCGTAAAACTTGTTGACATTTTATTAATGCTAAGTTTTACTGTTCATATTTCGTTAGTTGTTTTATGGTGTTATATTTACATCAACTTTTGTTTTGAATGAATACTGATCTGGGCATTTTTATGATGTTATTGATCACTTTGCTTTCATATTATTCTGAAACGCAGCAAAAATGAAGTTTTGAAAATTGTGAAATAATTTGCTGCTATAGCACCATAAGAGGAAACTAAAATGTGATTATACTTTCGAAATCCTCCCCTTAGTACGATATTTACTATTCAGTGTGGATTAAGTACGCTAAGTGAGGATTAAGTACGTTAAGTTGCATAATATATTTTCGTCATGCAGAATTCTGGATGCATGGAGTTTATCATAAGGACAGCAATGTTATTTCGATCTTTACCCGAATTTTTAGGTCTTCTCATTTTTTTTATTTCTCTATTTTTCTCTTCAATAAATAGATAAAATATTGTATTAAACACAAAAATTCAATGCCAAAATTACACCGGAGGAACACGTTACGAATATCCCTGAATCTAAGAGCCAAACATTGTAGCTAAAGGTTTGTGCACTCAATATGTGAAGAAAACTCTCAAACAAAAAAGTGACTCCATTTCAAACTTCCCCTTAAATGGAACTTTTTTTTTATTTTCTCTAAAATGGCTGTAAATATTGTGATTAAATTACCATATATTTAAGAGATTTACATGAAAATATCATAGACGAAGTGAATGAATGCAGTAAGAAGAAATATGAACAGCTAAAAATTTAAAGAACATGCAAAAGAAAGAAATAGCATTTATGTAGGTTGAACGATAAATATTGCATTGTAGAGAAATTCTAATAAAAATATGACAAATAATATGTACACTAGCCTATAAAGCCCAGTTTATTCGATATATATTTTGTGCAGTCTTATACATCTGGTACATGTTAAGGGATTATACGTACTCCACAAAAATATATCCCTTTTTAAACAAGCAATTTACTTCGATCAACTTTTTTGGACACAAGTCAATTCCAAATTATCCGTTATTAATGGTTCAAATTCTCTACATATTATCACTTTTAAAGCCCTGTCGAAATTAAATTTATTATTGTGATTGCTTTGAAAGTTGTGGAATTTAAGGCTAGTTTATACTATCGTTATACTATCGCTATTCCATTTGAATCTATAGCAAAATGTAAAATGCAGTTACTGCTACAAAGGTTTGTCTCGATTAAAATTATGTAGATATAAATATGTGTTTCAAAAGAATGTAGCTCATAGTATTTTATACATATCCTCCTGTAGCTCAAACAAGCTATTGCCTTGCCTGAAGATAAACGCTTTTTATATCTAAAATATAATGAAAATTCCGGATTTTTAAATGCTGGAGAATTGAATGTGCCAACTAGGAAGATCACTTCTCCTGCCGACTACAAGACCGAATAAATAAATCGGTGCGTTTAACAGAAATTGAATTAGTTTTGGCTCAAACTAATATTTGCATGAAATTGTATTACATATAACTATAGCAAAAAATCAAATTGAAGAATAATCTTATTTAACTTTTACACGTGTAAGTATTTAACATCCCTGAGTGGTAAAGTAGCAGCGTCTTTCAAAAAGAAGATTAATATTAATCTTCTATAAATATTATAATTATTGAGATAGTAAAGAAACAGAAGTATCGCATGTTCGAAAACAACGGAATTTACAAAACATTGGTGTTCAGCATTTAACATTCTGTCTGTACCACCAGCAGAACATTTGTAAATGATGTCTTGGAATGCTAACATTTCAGGCGAGATGGCATTCTTCAGCTGCAGTAGGATTGTTACTTTAGGGTATGCAAAAAAAAAAAAAAAAAAAAATGTGGAATGATATATGGAGATTGAAGGCCATATTATTGTGAAGTGACTACTGGAGAAACGATCAGTAAAAATTGTTCTGCAGGTTTTTAGATATGGCATGGAGTACTATAGTTAGACACGTTTTCTATATCGTGATTCCTCAGTATATTTATTGCAGTAATTCAACACGGTCTTCATTACCTTCATATGGTGTGGTTTCACCTCACAGTTCATTATTGGCCCATATTTCTTCAAAAAGATAGTAATGAGGTAAGACAACTTTAAACCGGAAGCGCTATTACAGAATGTTGCAGAATTTCGTCATTTCTAGACTGAGAACTCACGATATGGAAAGCCAATCTTCATTCAAGTAGGAGCTACAGACAATATTTACACCCTCGCAAAACAATTAATTGTGCAAGTGTTTGATAACCGTGTCATTAGTAGGCATTTCCTAAAAATGTGGCCTCCGCAATCTCCAGATCTTAATCTGGCCGACTGTTTTCTGTCGGGCTACCTTAAAAAACACGTTTTCTTGTCACATCCAACAATTCCATCTCGCAATAAATTACCAAGATTCCAAGACATTCAATGCAAAATTCTGCATAATATCGAGGACAGAATGCTATACGTTGAACAAGAGAACGGGCACACATCTTGCCGATGCTTTACAAACCCCATATTAGTCAACATTAATGTTTTATATATTCTCCAACACTGTGATTGATTTCTTTCAAATATTATGAATTTATAGCGGTTAAATGGTTGATTTGACCTTTGAAAGAATATACTGCAGAAAATGGAGTAGTCAAAATAATACCTATGCACATAACTTGCGACTAGTGCTCCAGTGCTAAGCACTAAGAACTAACTATGACTAACATCAGAAATCTTATGTATATAAACTGGATAAATTTGCTGATGATGACAACGTGGGTTTTAGTTGCACCTGCTACCGCTAAGCTATGTTAAAAGCGAAGTAATATCCACAGCAAAGCTTTTCAGCAATATACACGTCATTGTGAGAAAATGGAAGACATAAAGTAAAACCGCACTATGTTAGTGAGACGTTACTGTAAAGAAATTTAACTCCCATAAATGTTGTTATTATGGATAATGCCAGGAGAGTTTAAAGATAAATTTGCGAGTGGGAAGGACGAAATTTATTTAACGAAATTTATAACCTTCACTGGTATTTATTAAGACTATTGGACGAGAAAGATGTAACAGATTATGTACATTATAATTAATTTCTTACTTGTGCTCTTTAACATCAAACATTACATCTCTCAGCTCACTACAATCAACAATCAAATGTGTTATTGAAACCAATACAACCAATATGAGAATAAGGAAAGAGTTAACTTCAACATTAAGAAAGGCAAAAGCACAATAAGTACCTTCAAAGGGCATCATTTTCTGTAAACTGACATTATGTGGATGTGTACTGATAAACAAAATTGACTCACGAGTTTTTTTTTGTTGTTTTTTTTAGGGGGGGCAGTATTTAACGCCCACTTTTATTACTTGTGATACCCTGACGATGACACTGATGATATATGGAATGAAGCAGGAGCACCGGTGGAATGCGATGGCGGGGAAAACCGGAGAACCTGGAGAATACCCGCCCCTGCGCCGCTTTGTCCACCACAAATCTCACATGCGGTCGCTTGAAATCGAACCCGGGTCGTGTAGGTGAGAGGTCTAACCACTCGACCAAGGCGCTGCCGACTCAAGTGGCCTGTTAAGTAATGCATACTGCTCGGAAATAAGCCGGCTAAAATAGCATCCTTGCAAGTATATTTTAAGGAAAACGACGTGACTGGTCTAAATACAATTACATTGTTAATGGCGATTGGTCAATTTCAACTATTAAACGCATAAATGTAAACCAGAAAACCAATTTAATTCTGACTTAATAAAAAATCATTTATCGATGAATTATGAGTACACATAGTTCAATATAGGTACCAGGGGCGCTCAATAAAGCCTTAGAAAATCCAAGAAATTACACTTGTAACGTCGAAAAAAGTTTGTATTTAGTAACCGTCCTCTCTTACTAAATGACAGATAAAGCTTCAACTCTATCCATCATGTGGTTTTGTTGCAATAGGCGATTGAATCAGCAATATTGTGCTTCTTTAGAAAGATGGATTAAAAACGAGTTTCGTGCGGTAATTAACACTTTTATGTAAAAGACTTAACACGGAAAGACATAAAAACTGAGTTGGATGAAGTTCATGGCAAATCTGCTGATGCGTTTGCAACAATTTACAATTGGACAAATGAATTTAAACGTGGCCTTATTTCCACAAATAAAGAACATCGTTCCGGACGTCCAGTAGAGGTGACTTCCTCCGAATTCATTGACCAAATCTGGGATATGGTTTTGAGTGATCGACGAATCAAAGTTCGCGAAATAGAAAAGGCCACAGAGTATCACAAGGTATATAGTTCTCAATCTTGCACCAAAAATTAGGACTGACAAAGGTCTCGGCAAGATGGGTGCAGCGTATGCTCCCAATGAAGAAGAAACGTAATCGTGTTATCGATTCGGAAGCTGGTTTGTCACTTTTCCGTCGCAATCCTGACGACTTTCTGCTTCGATACATAACTGTGGATAAAACATGCTGCTGCATTTTAGTAGCAAAAGTATAGTCAGAGCAGGGGGGTGTTAAAGGCAGACCGGCTCCGAAGAAGGCAAATTTGGTGAAGTCTGCAGACAAGGTGATGTCCTTGATTTTTAGGGATGTGTGTGGAATCATCTACATTGATTACTTGCAGAAAATAACAACTTAATGGAGAGCATTATACATTCTTATTACATCGATTGAACGGAGAAATCAAGAAAAAGGTTCATCTGTCAAAGAAAAAGACTAACAATGCAAAGGTGCACACCTGCGCAGTTTCAGTGGCAAAACTTTTAGAATTAAGGTTCAAATTATTACAACAGTTACCGTATATACTAGATTTAGGCCCCCAGTTTTTTTTTTCTTTTCAAAACTTGAAAAAGCGGCTAGGGAGAAAACGAAGAGGTCATTTCCCAAACATATGCCTATTTTGAGAACATTCTGAAATTCTATTTTTTGGAAGGCTTGAAACATTTGGAAAATTCTGGGAAAAGTGTATCGAGCTAACAGAAGCTCATGTTGAAAAATAAAAAAAAAACAACTTCCAATAATAATATTTTTTCTATGGTCTTTCTGAACGTCCCTTGTACATATTACTAGTACATAATCAAGAAAAAAATGTTATTGAAACCAATACTACCAATAGTGAGAAGGAGGAAATAGTTCATTTCAAAATTAAGACAGATAAGGACTCAAAGTATACTTTCGAAAAGCATAATTTTCGGTAAATTGACACTATGTGGATGTGTACTTATAAACACAATTGACTCACGTAGCTTCTTAAGCACTGCATACTGATACCATTACTGCTTGGTAGCGAGCTGACTTTTTATCCGATAAAATAGATCCTTGCAAATATATTTTAAGAAAAACGATTGTGAGAGGTCGATTTACAATGCATCGTTAATGGTGATTTGTTAATAGCAACTATGCAACGCACGAATGAAAACGAAAATGTCTCTCCAGAATCCAATTTAACTCTGATTTTATGAGAAACCTTTTATTTATGAACTGCGAATATACATAGCGCTATATACGTAGTTAGCTTTAGTTAGCCTTATGTAGGTTTTTGACACGCACATTCACTACTACATCCTGATTTTATGAAGGACAAGAGATACCTAAAATTAAAGAAAAATTGTCATCTCCCGGTCGGAAATCGAACTCGGAGCTTTCGGTGCAGTGACTGTTTGGCACGGTGGCAGCCTCAAAACAGTTGTTTTCTTTACAAATCACTATGTAATATAAAGGACGGCACGAAGCAACTTTAAGATATAAAATTGAGCGTATATACTACGGTATTATGAGTGTATTTCATGTATGCCTGTATGAATATGCATATATGTATGTACAGTCCATTGCATTCTTTTTTGGCTAGGGAGGAGGGGGAAGGATGCCGCTTGATGCAAGAACCTGTCTTTCTTCCTCTTTACCACTTAATAACTCCATGGCACGACAGCTCACGGCGAACCTTGGCCTACTGCCCGGCCGCTGCGTCCCCCATCTCGGTCCATTACAGACGTCATGGATGGGGTGCAGAATTGGAGGGTGAGACGTAGTCAGCGCCCCGAGCCTCCCCGGCCGGTTAATGCGGTCCTCATGACCTGGAGCCGCTACTTCTCCATCAAGTAGCTCCTCAATAGGCCCCCCAGGGACCTTACGAGGCAGAGTGCACTCCGGGCCAGGTCTCCTAGCGGGGGAAAAATCCCCATGGGATCGAACCCATGTCTCCCGCTTGGTAAGCAGCTGTGCTACGATCTCTTTCCCACTTGCTACCAACAAGATTGCGAATAGAATGCATGTATTGTAATGTAAGTATTAATGTTAGAATGTATATGTGTATGTATTTATGTACTCATGTGTAAATTGCATATAGGTATGTATTTATACATGTATGTTATCTATTATGTACTTCATTGCAGCGTTTCGACAGAACTTGGCACAGAAAACTTGTGACATAGTTTTGGCAAAATTACTGTCAGGTTTAGAATTCGAAATTTCGTCATACTTCACAGGATTAGTAATTTAATTTCATGTAATACCTACAAAATCTGGCAAGACCATCTATATCTTTCTCAATGATTATGGTAATAGATTACAAATAGCCAACTTATGAAAAATAATTACTTAAGCTTTCACGTTCTCAACACAAAAAAGGAACATCGAGTTGACCTATTATTCTGACATTGATCATGCTGCCGGTCCCCATGGCCACGCTCGCTAAAGCGTCTCGCTTTGGTGCTTCGTGGGCAGGGGATCGTGGGTTCGAGTCCCGCCTTGGGCATGGATGTTATATGTTTGTACAATGTGTATATGTTTGTAAAAGAAACAGTAAAACCAGTAAACCAGTAATCAGTAAAACCTACGGGGGGAAATGTAAATAGGGATACAGTACCGGAGTCCTCATCAGACTCCGTTACTGTTTAAAAAAAAAAAAAATGGTATAATAACTGAGTCAAACAAATGATTACAACAGGTTTTATGATGTACAAATGCAAAGGCGCTAAATTGTATGGTTTAAAAGTAACAGACTTTAAATTGCAGTACATTAGACTGTAATAGGAATAAAAGTAACTGATATGCGACCCGTGATCCATAGAATGGACCATAGCTCGAGTGCTAGTTCATAGATTGTTTTCAAATTTCTGCAACATTTCATCTTCATAGTTTGATGTTCTCACATTTCCATTATTTTCCGAATCTGCTTTCTTTACCTGATAATGTCTTTCCACTATCTCGAATATGTTGACCAGTCTTGAATATTGTATGATAAGGAATGAGGGTGTTCCTCCACATAGATTCGCTTTGCTAAATTATCATGGCAGTAGACTGCTGCTTATACCTTTTGCATATTTGCAAATTGAATATTTGTACACCGATGCATCTTAATACTTAAAATTGATAAAAAGATCTCAAAGAATGTGTGGCATACAACAAACTAACTTTAATTGTTTATCATTTTAATAGAAACAACACCGTTGAAACATGAATGTAGCCGTAATATGAGAATGAGTTCTATCTTCATCATCCTGTTTTATTAAAAATTAAGCATTCTTGACAATACTCCATTGATACAAAATTTTAATTTCATGCTCTCTAACAGATAAGAAAATTAAAAAGACTTTTTGTGTTACACCTTGTATGACTTCTAAATCCAGACTTCGGCTTAAAATTGTTCTTCAAATTGAAGCTTATTATTTTCAAACAACTTTATTTGGGTCATGGCATTAACTATAAACAAGTAATAAAAACGCCTAAAACACAAAACATAACCAATCGCAGTTACTTCTTCTTAGTTATAAAAGATGGATTTTCAACATTGTTTGCCACAAAATGTAAAACATTTTTGTTTGTTAATGACGCTTTCAAATGAAAAGAATGTTATCATTAACTAGCATTCAATGATGACGAGATGTAGTTCGAGAAAGAACATATCAATGATGACATACTAATCAAATAAGACTTTAAATTATTAGCTTGAAACCATTGATTTAACCCTCTTATCTTTATTAAATATAAATTTTGAGCACCAAAAATTCGCAGCGGTGTGCCAGAATTCCATCCAGTAGAAGCTCTGTGTCAATAAACATGAAATGAGGTAGTCGCTTTTATAAAAACTATTGGTCTGCTCCTGGTTAGAATCAGCAACATTGGGATCAAGAAGTCTCGCCTAGCAAACTGAGCCAATTAGACCGTCACCTTGGTATGGCTTTTAGCTTCGAAGCTCTGTTTCAGCTATTTTCGCTAAATTCAAAGGACCTTCTACGTCGAATTGTTAATCAGTGAGACCTGAGTTTATCATTATACTTCGGAAGCCAAGCAACAATCAAAACAATCAGTTGCTTTCGGTGAATTTGTATCAAGGAAGGCAAAGACAGTTTCATTGGCCCGAAAAGTGATGGCGACGATTGATTTAGAATGCGAAGGATGTCATACTCATTGACTTCTCAGAAAAAGGAAAAACAATTATTTGACGTATTCTATGAGTTATTGGCATGATTTGACAAGAATTTGAGGGAGACACGCCCCCATTTTGCTAATGAGAAATACTATTTCACCACAAGAAAGCCCCAGAATATTCATCTGGAGTTGCAATCACCAAACTGCATCAACTGTATGATGAATTTTATTGCTCCCGCGCCTCCATATTCGCCAGATCTGATTCACTGCAATTTCTTCTTTTTACCAAACCTGAAGAAATTATTCAGGAAACAATATTTAATATAAAATGAGGCGTATTTTCCAGAGCTTAACAATTCTGATATGGGGGAGGGGGTTAAAATGACAAGCATGCAGGAACAAGTTTATATCCATAAAAGGAGACTAGGTTAAGAAATAAATAATTGGTGTGCGAAAAAATGGTGCCTTCATTCCTAAGTTAGACATTTATTGAATTTATCGTAAATATTAACGACTACCTAAACAAAATATGACAACTTTTACAAAGGAATGTTTTAAAATATTTTGCTTAATAGCGCTGTCAATTGCCAGAATCATATAGAGCCACCGATGTGCTGGAATTTCATTCCGCAGGAGTAAGTGCACTTAAAAACCATCGCTTGGGTAAAGGTAATTTTATGCTGTTCGCACGATAAAATCTAGCATTTAAGTCTTGTGTCATAAATAATTAAAGAAACATTTAGAGTTACTTAATGTACATTTATTTTAATTTCTTTGAGTTTATACGTCCAGTTCTTCGAAAGATTTTATATTAGGTTTACTGTAGTTTGTAATGTACCAGGTGGTCCAACTGCCCCGTTTTTGGCGTATACAGATATCCCTTCGAGCTTTAAGAGTTGCAGAACTCTACGGGGCTATTTCAAATTAAAATTGGATAGTGGAAAACTGGCGAGAGGAACCTTCGTTTTACCTCCTCAATAATCGTGACAGACATACCGTCTCCGCTGATAAGTAAGACGCTTAAACAAAGGTCATTCAGCCAGTTCCCTGCTTACCGGTTTTAACTTGAAATAGCACCATAGACTTCTGCAACTCGTTTAACGCAGGAAGGGATTTATTCATACACCAAATACTGAAGGTTGGTACCTCCTGGTATATATTGAGGCTTACGTTGTATCTGCTAACTTTTGTTATTTGCAGCATTTCTTTGTAAGAAATGCTAACTAGGTCTAGAAAATATGACAGCAGCCTTATACTGCCACCACATATAGCTGCAGGTAAATGGAGGCAAGACGCAGTAGAGAAGTACTGCAAAAACAGGACGCCAATTACAGGTGCATGTTCTACATGTGCTACCTTGTTATTCCATCTGCACCTCGCTGCATATTTAGGTCACGTGATTTCTCCCTCCTTATATCTTCATTCTTGTAGTCATTTCATTTCTCTGGCGAAGACAAGTCCTGCTGCATTTTTATTTAGACGGTTCTATCCATATTATCCTATATTGTAGGTTAAATCAGTGGCTTAGAAATAATCTACCGAAGCTTCATTAAAATATTTTTTAATTCAAGCTATCGCATCCTCATCCTTATTATTCCTGATTCTCTTAAAAACCAACCTTTATGAAATATTTTATTTTATAAAAAATAGAACATGAAATAATCTTATTATAATTCCCCTTTTAATAAAAATTGCGTGTGCACCTTTTCACTGATGACTACCACTTACTAGTAAATTAAAAACATCGCATTGAAAGAAAGACAACCTTCCATTTGAAAAAGTAAAGATACCGAACATTTTAAATAAATTAAAATGAATATCTCAGAAATAGCTAACTATACAAAAGCTGTATTTAACATGAATTAATGCGTTTTGAGGATACCTACCGATTTTTTTAGTTAAGGCCTGTCTATCTCTTACAGTTCACAGGTTTTTTCAAAAATCATTCAGAGTTTTCTAAGAAAAACTACATTTTGAAACGTTTTCTGTGTAAAGGGTAGTCTGGAGTAGGAGATTTTCTTCTAAATGTTCGTGTGATTTCTTTGGAAGAATAGAATCTAAATATAAAGTTTTATGTTTAATGTAGTTTTATTTTTAAGTTATGTTGTTCACAGACACACGGACATACAAACACATACCCACGGACCTTTTTATAATTTTTACTTTCTCTTGCACATATTTACATAATGTAGTGGTACTATTTATTAAGTTAATAATAATAATACAATGATTGTGTCGTACAGCCGAACGGGTTGGGTGACCGTGTAGGCTCTCTAAAAATACCTGAATTTAAAATATTATCTACCCATATTTTACATATACATACACAAACACACACGCTATATATATATACTTTTTTGTGAATACGTAGGTGCAGTAATGTATATGATAGGTAAACAAGATAAAGTATTCCACCTAAAAACCGATCCCGAGATTTCAACGAAAGTAAAGGTAAGGTAAAGTCTCCTAAATACCAACAAGAATGTGGCGAAGATTTTCAAGACAATCCTCCATGTTAAACTATCTTTTATGTGAAACATGTTTCAAATATTGTGTTTTTCTCAAAGGTCTGTAACGATTTTCAATAAAATACCATATGTTTAGGATATTTTAATGACAAATGGAAATGAAAAGCATATCTTGAATTTCTTGGGAATAGTCCATGAACACCTCTTCCTTCTTGATGACGTTTGTATAGCTGGTAAACCATAAAAGGTAAACAAAACTTAACCAGAAAAAAGTCTAGATATAATTTAAATACACAACTTATTTCTCACATATTTTGTGTATAACTTTATTGTATATGTAGAAGGAAGCGAGTATTACAACAATTTCTGCTGATATTTATCTCAGTATTATGAACATAAAAGAATAATTTTTAGTAAAAATGTGTGTGCAATACGATAAAGAAAGTTATATGAAGGAAATACATCACATATTTTATTCAGGCAACCCCAAAACATGTGCTTCCACTGAATTTTTGGTATCGAATTATTTTAGAACGCAAAAGTTTTATACCTTCGTGGTAGAGAAAGTTTTAAAAATAAAACCTTCGTCTGGTCTTCATAAATTCTTTGTCATTTATGAATAATTGTATTATGAGAGTGCTGTATTTTTGTTATCTTCTCTTAGTTATTCTATGAAGTCTGTGTATGTGGACAGCATAGCTAAAAAACGAAAACACCGTTTAATACCTTACTGGCTTTAAATTAGGCACCCTTTAAGGATGCGACAGGAAGATTTATACCCCATACCACAAACTACGCTTTTCATGGAAAAAATTTTTTGAAAGCCCTAAATTTTCTGGGAATAGCCTCTGAATTTTATATAACTGGTAACCCGTAGGAAACAGGCAAGAATTTAATTTACTACACGAAATTTTAGATCTGGTTAAAACATGCAATTTATGTCTTAAACATTTTTGTGGAATTGGCCATTTTTGAGATATTCCTTGTCATTACAATAATTAAACTTTTCTCATAAGGGAATTTTTCAACTTCTAGCAATGCAAACAAACTGATTTCATTCACATGGGCAACCAGCTTTTAAAATACTCGACAATTATGTTAGCCTACTCTATTCCCTTATTTCTGTACTACTTACAAGAAAAAAAAAGTAATAAAACATTTCTGCTAATGTTTCTCTTGATTAACATGAAGCAGATAGAAGAATAAGCTTACTAACAATAATTTGCTACATGGACTTAGAGAAAGTTGTGTAAATGGAACACAATTTTTTTTATAGCTCCTGCTTTTGTATATCGTCCCTCATCGATGTGTATTCTTATCATATTTTAAGTTTCGAAAGCCAAGCTTTTGCTTGCATATAAGAGTAGAGTAACTGCCAACTTCTTATAAAATTTCATCGTGTCTCCTTTTTTCGTATTTTCCTTCGTGCCGCGCGTAAGATTCAGTTTACGGAGTTTACTGTCGACATCCATTTTACCCAATATAACAAAGAATTCACTCCTAAAGTATGTAAATATTAAAATTTGTTTTATCATTTAATGTAATAAGGTGTAATAATACCATGAGCTTTTCCGTAGTTTGTTCATTTTTTATCTTCAGTGAACACCTTCCTTTTATCACTAATCTGAAATAACCTAATGTCTTTGAGAAGTATTTTAAAATACGAGCAATATGGTGTTGTATAAGTATACAATTTACGTGACTTTCTCTACATTTCTGTAATAAATTATTGTTAAAAAGCTTGTTCTTCTGTCTACTTTATGCCAATCTAGATAAACATTAGCAGAAATTGTCTTATTGCTTGCTTTCTTTAAAGTAGAAGGGAAATAAGGGAATACGCTAGGCTAAAGCGATAGTCAAATCTTTTAAAATGGGATTGCTATGTGCTTGAAATCTGTTTCTTTGCATTTCCAGGAGTTGAAAAATTCCCGTATAAGAACATTTTCAAGTATTTTAAAGTGAAACCAATAACAAAGAATATCTCGGAAATGGGAAATTTCACAAAACATGTATATAATATAAATTGTGGGTTTTTAAAGATATCTACATTTGCGTAGTAAGCTTTTGCTTATCTCCTAAGGTTTACCAGTTATGCAAAATGCAGCAAAATTCAGCAAAAAATATCTACAATAAAGAGATCTTCAGGGGCTATTACCAGAAAATACAAGATATACATTATATTTATCATGTAATTATCTTTAATATATGGTATTTAAATCAAAATCGTAAGATTCATTTTTCAGAAAATCACAATTTTTTAATTTTTTTTCCCTGTAAGGAGTTGTTATTTGGGAGGACATTCCTCAAACTCTTCTTGTCGCACTTTTGGAAGATCTAAACTTAAAAGCAAAGTGTGGTATTTTACGGAATTTTCGTTTTTGAGTTATCGTGACCACAAACATATACACACACACTCACACATAAACAAACATACGCTCATGGAACTTTTTTCTAAAAATGCTTTGTTTCCATTTTTTGCATAGCTACCATGAAACGAGCATTTGTGGTGGAATCTCGGTATTGAATTTTTGGGTGAAGTGTGGTAATTTCTCTACCTATGTACCATCCATTTATGTAGAGGAAGTAAACATATTTTAGTGCGAAAATATTTCTAGGACGCGAAAATATTTCTACATAGGACGCTGCTATAGTTAAATACTAAGATGAGAATTAAATAAAAACGTATAAGTATTGCCTTTACGTTTGATTTATTACTTCTCTGATTATATGGTATACCCTCGATTATTTGGGTAATGTGGAAGAGAATATGCCCGAACTATTGAGAAGCCTGTAATATAATGCTTTTAATGTACAACATCCATATATAAAAAGGTTTTCCCTTTAACTGTAGAGCTTCATTAAAATTTTAGCCTTTTCAACGGACATCGAACCTGAAATAATAATTTATCTAATTTTTGAGATGAGAAGATCAAAACCCTAAGTCGCGCAGAGGCAACCCTTCATCTGAAGAGTTGATGGTGGGAGAAGTTGGGCCAACATAATGTGCAGATGAAAATAGAAAATTTTCTCTCTCGCTCTAGAGCTTCATAAAAATGTTAGTCTTTTCAGCGGACATCGAACCTGAAATACTGATTTATCTAGTTTGTGAGATGAGAAGAGCAAGACCATAAGTACGCAGGGCCACTCTTATCTGAGGAGTTGATGGCGGGAAAAGGTGGGAAATCTCCTCATCCTATTATAATACCTACTCTACATACTATGTACATTGTATGTATATACGGCTAGAGAAGGTAAAATTGTACACTCTTTTCTTTTTTCTTTCTTTTTACTTTCTCTACACGTGCTATGTACATAGTGTATAGAGAAAGTATTGCACTCCACCAAAAAGTTCGATACCGAGATTTCTCCGGTAATATATTTTTTTAGGGGCCCCTGTATCCAAAAATGTATTTTCAGAAAAAGGTCCTTGTGTGTGTGTCTGTGTGTCAGTGTGTCCATGTGTCTGTGAACAAGAAACCTCAAAAACGAAAAGTCGGTAAAAATAACAAACTTGGTATTTAAGTTTAGTATCTTCCAGGGATGCAACACGAAGGTTTTGAGAAAAAAAACACCCCAAACTACCCTTTACATGAAACTTTTTTTGAAAATTTTTATTTTCTAAAAAATGCCTCTAACAGTTTTGATTAAAATGTCGTATATTGAAGATATTTACCTGACAAATAAAATGTATATTTTGAATTTTCTGGGAATAGCCTCTGAATACTATAATTATTCTCAGTGAATTTTACGGCATTTTGCGTAACTGCTAAACCGTAAGAGGTAGATAAAAGCTCAGCACACAAAAAATGTACAGCACGTTAAAACACATAATTTATGTTATATACACATATATTTTTTTTTGTGGAGTTGATTGTTTTTTAGATATTCCTTTTTTTTTTTTTGTTTTTTGTTTTTTTTTTTGTTTCAGCTTTAAAAACTTACACTTTTCTCATACAGGAGTTTCTCAACTCCTGTCCATACAAATGAGGGAACTTCAGTGACATAGCAACCAACTTTAGACTATCAATTTAAAGTATAGTACTCCCTTATTTCTCTTCTACTTCCAAGGAAGCAAGTAATAAGACTATTTCTGCTAATTTTACTGGATTTGCATAAAGTAAATAGACGCACAAGCTTTTTAACAATAATTTGTTGCAGAGAAGTAGAGAAAGTCATGTGATTGCAACACATCAGATTTTTGTAGATGCACGGATTATCCGCACACAAATAAACGTGAGTGTACTGAACCTGAAATACACATCATATTGGTTATGCCAATAAGAACATTTCTCAATGTTAGATGTATATAATCTCATTTTGGCAAAGTTCTTGTTTGCGATATAAGCTTCCAATTAACAGAAGAGCAACACAGCAGAACATGGGAGATGTACATGCACATAGTCTGCGAGCTGGTGAACAATCTTATATACCACTTGCTATCAACATCCCCTTAGGAGTCTCTTGAGAATTAAACCTGAATATTATCTGGAATACTACTTACTAAACCCCTCTCTTCCTTCTTTACCTTCCCTCTCAAAAGAAAAACTAATGTGTTCCATTCACATGTCCCTCTCTGTTTGTTCCACAAACAAACTTTCCTTACAAAAGAGTTTTCTTTTATATACTGTTCTAATCGAGAAAAGCATTAGCAGAAATGATCTAAATACTTGCCTCCTTATAAGTAGAAGAGAAATAAGGGAACATATTAAGCTAAAGCGCTAATCAAATCTTTTAAAAGCTAATCGCTATGTAATACAGTTGATATTCAGATTTCTTTTGTATTCCCAGGAGTAAAACAAAAGAGATGAAAAGAAATTTGACTCCCCAATTGGGAAACATTTACGTGGTTTTAAATGGAAACAAATAACAAGGAATATCGCGAAATAAAATATATATGACTAAATTATATGTTTTAAGGAGATGTTATATGTTTTGCCTAGCCCATGGTTTATCAGTTAAGCAAGAGTCATCCAGAATAAAAAGTGTTCTAAAGCTGTTGCCATAAAATTCAAGTATTCATTTTATTTTTCATATAAATATATTTAATATACAGTATTTTAACCAAAATAATTAGAGATATTTTTTAGAAAATAAACATTTTTGAATTTTTTTCTCTGTAAAGGGTAGTTTGGTGTGGGGAAATTCTCCTCAAAATCTTCGTGTCACATCCTTAGAAGATAACTAAACTTTTAGTTTTTGAGTTATTGTGTTTACATACACACAAGTAGCTTTTTCTATTCTTTTTGGAATCAGGGGACCCTAAAACTTGCATTTATATTAATGAATATAAGCTTTCATAGGTTGCATTTGCGACTTGCTCAAATTGAAAGTGGAATGTTGAGATGCTTTCTTAACATATCTATCGGTACATGCATGGCTCTTATTACCATCCTTGACTAAATCTTCTTGAACACAGTTTTGTCAAATACAATGTGCTTCACAAGATTTTCAAAGAGCTGTCGCTGCTTCAGAAGTTTTCTTGTCAAGTAGCTTCCAATCATTTTAAGTTCTTTAAAAACCTTGGAAACAAATAAGTTCATGTTAATAAAAAACTTAACAATGATATGATGGCTTTGAAGTGCGAGTTTTTAACAGTTCGTCACGAAATCTACAACATGGCTGAAAGGGAAAAGTAAACAAAATGGCCATCTGGATAAGGCTTTCGCATACCGCTGATAGGTAAAGCAAGGATTTTTAACTAAACATCCAAATATAGAATACGTACATATTTATATAATAACGTTAGGTGAAATGTGTGTTACATAAAAATATCCAATATGTAATATTAATTTAATTTTTACTTTTTCTAAAACACATGCACAATGTACATAGTAAATAGAGAAGGTATTGTATTCTACCCTAAAAAATCTATAACGAGATTTCAATGGAAATACTGTTTTGAGACTCCAGGAGTCAAAAAATGTCCCTATGTATGTGTCTGTGTTTGTATGTACTGTGGACAACATAAATCAAAAAAGAAAAGTCAGTTAAATACCAAATTTGGTATTTAAGTTCAGTATCTTCAAATAATTCGACACGTAGATTTTAAAGAAAATTCCTCCAAGCCCAAGTACCCTTTCTACAAAACATTATTCGATAATTCTTATTTTCTCAAAAATGGCTATAATGAGTTTGGTTAGAATATGGTATTCTTGTATTATGGCTAAGATATTTTCATGACAAATGAGGTATATATCTTGATTTTCTGGGATGAGCCTATGAAGATCTCCTCCTCCTGGATATTTTTTGTATAACTCGTAAACCATGAGAGATAGACAAAAGCTTACAACACAACAAATGTAGAAGTCATTAAAAACAAGTTATGCCATATGAATTTATTCTGGAGTTAGCTATTTTCGATATATTCCTTGTTATTGGTTTAAATTTTAAACTACTTAAACTTTTCTCAAGCGGAAAGTCAGTTTTCGTTTCAGTTCTTTTGTTTTACTACCGGGAATGCAAAAGAGAACCGATTTGCAATTGTTCCTCTGAGCTTTAAAAAAATTGTACTGCCTGGTGTACTCCCTTATTTCTCTTCTTCTTACAAGTTACAAGAACGCTAGTAATAAGAACAATTCTTTTAATGTTTACTCTTTTATCAACGCCATTCTAATCGAGATAATCTTTTGTAATGCAAGTTTGCGGAACAGCCAGAATAAGTATTATATAATTACACGACTTTGCGATGAGTTTGAGACTCATGGTACCTATTTTGTAATGTGCATAATAGAAGATACGGAAGATCTCATGCAGCCAAAAGTGCTACTTCTTCAGCTAAGCTCCTAGAAAAGCTTACAAAGTCCCCTTAGAAATGTGTTTCATAATGTGTTTACGAGGCAGGACTTGACGGTGCGAGAATGCATTGTAGGTATCTTTTTTTATTTCTTCACTTTTATCAATCAATCAGCAGTACAATACTTCACAGATCAGTGTTAATATCTAACATATGATATGACAATAACACTCAGGGGTAACTCTCTAACGATAAAATTGAAATACCGTATATTAAAAGACATTTACATAACAAATAAAGTGTATTAAATAAAGTTATAAACATGTGTGTAACTCCAAAGGCATTGGTATCCTAGGACCATTTGATCAGCAAATAAGCAGAAAAGACAAAACTGAAAGTGAACAACGAAGTAGATAATCTTGTCATAATGGCCTAAATCTCACATAACATTAATATTTCAGTACAACTATTTGGTAAAAAATCTGATGTGTTCTTCTCACGTGGCATTTTCTCCTGCTTTGCAAGCAAACTTCCAACAAAAGTCTTTTTTCTATTTCATGCTAATTAAGATATTTATTGGCTCCTTATAAATAAAATGGTAATAATATATTCTTATAATATAAAATATTACACGCACAGGATAAGGTGAAAGTTAAATGGGTTAAATGCAGTCGCTATGTTATTGCCTTAGAAATTCTCCTCTTTAAATGTGCAGGAGAAAAACTAAAGAATCACAAAGACTTCCTGTCCGAGAAAACTATAGATATATTAAAACTGAAAGTAATAACAAAGAATATCTCGGAAATGTAAAGGACGAGAGTCTAAGTTTTTATTAGATCTATATTTTCCGTATAGTAGGTTTTGTCTATCCCTTGTAGTTTACCAGTTATGAAAAGGTAATTCAGAATAAATGGACTTAAGATGTTATTCTCAGATAATTCAAATTATACATTTTATTTTTCATGGAAGTATCCTTAATATACGGTTTTTAATAAAAATCGTTAGAGATCTTTTAAACTTTCAAAAAATATTTCATATAAATGATAGCTTGCGTTAGTGGGATTTTATTGAAAATCTTCCTGTGGCATTCTTGGGAGATTCTAAACTTGAGTGCCAAGTTTAGTATTTAACGAGCTTTTTGTTTTTGAGACCTACAGACATACATAGAAACACAATATACACATACACATCTGGTATCAAATCTTGTGTGGAGTACAATACTTTCTCTATATGCTATATACATTGTACAGCCGAGCTTTGGGTAATTGTATCCTGTGTCACAAAGGTAATTTGATAACTGGCAATACTATGAAATACCAACCTTTATCACAAATAAGAACTCTTTACCACAATTAAATATTTATCCTCTTTTATTTAATTTTATTAACTATAATAACAAAAAATATAAAGTAAGTAACTAAATCAGTATTAAAAGTGATGTTCATTAACCTGAAGCTTCTTCTGGTCTGCAGTTCATCAATCATATATTTTTGAATAGTGTTTAACGCCCGCTTTTACTACTTGTGGCACCGCAGGTGATGACACTGATACTAAGGAATGCAGATGGAGCCCGATGGACTGCGATGGTGGGGGAAACCCGAAAACTCGGAGAAAACCCGCCCCTGCGCCGCTTTGTACACCACAAATCTCATATGCGGTCGCTTGGAATTGAACCCGGACTGTCTACATCTGAGACGAGTGGCCTAACACTCGGCCACAGCGCGGCCCAAACATATTTGAAAGTGTAGCCCGTGAAATACGATGAGTGGCATTATTATGCAGATTATCCACAGATGCTGATAAGTCTCAAAAACGTATTGTTTCACACATTAAAGTAAAACTGAATGACTAGAGTTAGGACAACCTAAGGCACCTTGGTTTGTACAGATCTATTGCGCATTAACACTCCGACAGAAGGAAGAGATGAAGTGAGGAAACCACAGGTGGACATAACCCGAGTGCAGAAGGCCAGAAGAATCATTGGGAAGCCCCTAACTGTTTGGCTCATAGTTCATCTCGGCGCCACTGCCACCAACACCCAAATACGGTGTATCGGCAAGGCAGCGTCCCCGCGATGACAGCGACCCCATGACGAGAACAGCCTTTATAAGATTTTGGATGAAACAACTGTTTGAAGATTAGTACGCTTGCTTATCTGATTTATTATTCACCTTAAATGTAGTACAGTTTTGAACAACATTTATTTACGAAAACAGTTTCCAACTTTGCATTATGTTATGGATTAAAATATATTTCCACAGAAAACTAAGCTGTAAATAGAAATGTACTAACTAAAATAAAAAATTTGGAAAAAAAAATTGTTGTATTACATACACATGAATTCCTTTATCTGTTACAATTAATTATTATAAAAGCCTATTCTTCTATTGGCTACATTCTAATCGAGCTGAATATTAGTAGAACTGGCTAATACTTTTTCCTTGTAGGTATAAGGTAAATTAGGGAATGCCTAGGATACAAGGAAAGTTAAATATTATAAGAACTGATAGCTGTGTGATGTATTTAAAATTCTGCTTTGCATAGCAGGAGTAAAACAAAAATGTTCATAAAATCTTCCTTGAAATCTTCCTTCCTGGAATATACTGAAATTAAATACCCAGTTTGATATTTAACTGACTTACCTGCAGAGATAGCTACACACAGAACTTTTCCTAAAAAATTTTTTTGGATTAAGGGGTGCTCAAAACATGTGTTTCCGTTGAAATCTCGGTATCGAATTTTCGGGTGAATTACAATACCTTCTCTATCTGCTATGTAGATTGTACTTACGTGATAGGGAAAATAAAACCTAAACAGTGCCAAGAAGTCCAGTTAATTTAACAGCGAGCTGACTTCTTATCCGGGAGTCCCGGTTTCGGTTTCCGGCTGGAGCGATACATTTTTCTTTAACTAGAATTATTCCCTATCTGCAAACAGCCTAGAAGTATGCACATATGAGTGAATGTGCGTTTGTTTAATGATACAGAAATTATTAACCTAATGTCTTTAACCTACAGATAATATGAGTTGTTTCACAAGCCAAAGACCCCGATTGACCATTAAAGTTAAAGATGCCTATACAAATGAAAATATATTATGTGTTCCATTCACATGACTTTCTCAGCATCTCTGCAAAATATTAATAAAAAGCTTATGCTTCTATTTATTTCATGCTAATCGAGAAAAAAATAGCAGAAATAGTCGTATTACTTGCTTCCTAGTAAGTAGAAGCGAAATAAGGGAGTACCATAGGTTAAAGTGATAGTCAAAAGCTGTTTGCTATGCAACTGTTTGTATGGACAGTTCACAAATTACTGTATGAGAAAAGTATAAGTTTTTCAAAGCTGTAGCCAATAACACAGAATATCTCAAAAACGATCAACTCCACGAAAAAAAAAAATTATATTACATAAAATGCGTGTTTCAACGCGCTCTGTATTTTACTGTGTTAAGTTTTTGTATATCTCTTACGGTTTAGCAGTTATGCTAAATTCCGTAAATTCATTCAGAATAAAGTAGTCTTCAGAGACTATTCCCAAAAAATTCAAGATATACATTTTATTTGTCAGGTAAATATCTTTAATATACGATGTTTTATTCAAAATCGTTAGAACCATTTTTGAGAAAATCAACATTTTCGAAAAAAGTTTCCTGCAAAGGGTAGCTGAGGACTGCGGGATTTTCTTGAAAATCTTCGTGTCGCATCCTTGGAAGATATACCCAACCTAAATACCAAGTTTAGAATTTAACGGGCTTTTCGTTTTTGAGCTGTGCTGGCCACAGACAGACAGACACACAGATACACACGGACCTTTTTCTGAAAATGTTTTTTTTTTGAATCGGGGTTTCTAAAACATATATTTCTGGTGAAATCTCGGTATCGAATTTTTGGGTGGAATACAATACTTCCTCTATACACTATGTACATAGTACGTATAGAGAAAGTAAAAAAAATCAAGTTGACTGCCTCCATGGTCAGCGGTGGTTAGCAAACTGACTTCTTATCCATAGGTTCTAGTTTTGATTTCCGGCCGGAGGGTGGATTTTTTTTTTTTTTTAATGAGGATATTTTCTGTCCTTCATAATTATACTCTGGCAGTATGCAGGTGATGAATGGGTGTGTGAAAAAACTACTGTAGAAGTTCAAAGAGTAAATCACCAATATTTTAGTGAGAAGCCTCCGATAGTACTTAAAGAAGTCTATAGAAATTTCCAAAAAAGAAATAAAGAAAAAAACCTTCCAGTAATAAGCGAAGCATAAGTCCTCTACAAATCGGCTAGAGTACGCAGATGTAAATGTATAGAAACTATACAATTCGTACAGAAGTAACAGTATTGCTGTTCTTTTGCCACAATTAAACAGAATTACATCACTAAGGGGGATCCGTTTGCATTGATGTGTTCTAAGTATTAAGTTCTTGGAGACTCGTGCAAATATTGTGACCTACTTTCCGCCCCGAGTGGGGGTTGTGGTAATTTTGAACGAGAACAACGAGATATTTAAATTAAGAGGAAGCTTACTGGGTAACCGAAATAATAAAAAATCTTATGTATTCCATTCACATGACTTTCTCTAAATCCCTGTAACAAATTATTGATAAAAAACTTAAGTTTCTATTTACCTCATGCTAATCAAGAAAAAAATATCAGAAATCGTCTTATTACTGGCTTCCTTGTAAGTAGAAGCGATATAAGGGAGTACCATAGATTAAAATGGTAGTCAAAAGCTGGTTGCTATGTGACTGACAGGAGTTGACAATTCATGTATGAGAAAAATGTTTTTAAAGGTGAAACCAAAAATAAGGAATATTTAAAAAACAATCAAATCCACGAAAAAAGTATATAACATAAATTGTGTGTTATAACGTGCTCTACATTTTTGTGTGGTAAATGTTTTTCCATCCCTTACGGTTTAGCAGTTACGCAAAATTCGGTAATATTCATACTGAATAGTCTTCAGAGGCTATTTTCAGAAAATTCAGCACATACGATATTTTAATCAAAATCGTTGAGACATTTTTCGGAAACTGAAAAATTTTTGAAAGAGGTTCCATGTAAAGGCTAGTTTGGGGTGAAAGATTTTTCTCAAAATCTTCGTGTCATATCCCTGAAAATTACAAAACTTAAATACAAAGTTTGGTATTTTACCGACTTTTCGTTTTTGAGTTATCGTGTTCACAGACACACGGACACGCGGACACACTGACAGAAAGACACACACACACACACGAACCTTTTTTCGGAAAATGCTTTCTTTTGGATACAGGGGACCCTAAAACATATATTTCCGGTGAAATCTCGGGATAGCATGGGCAGAGAAAGTAAAAAGTGGGAGCAAACGCTCTTACTTTTCATACTGTATCTACATTTTAACGAACTAGAAGTTGCAATTAATTGAATTAGAAGACATAGCTACAGAATTCTCTGTGAAACAGGTCCCGTCGGCCATTTCCAGAAGCATTAACAACACAAAGTGACACGGAGGATGTCCACATTGCAAAGCAAAGAGGGTGAACACGCTAAAAACAAATTTGATGACCTGTGATGACTTTCTCTACATCTCTGTAACAAATTATTGTTAAAAAGCTTATTCCCCTACCTACTCTATGCTAATCGAGATAAACATTAGCAGAAATGATCTTATTACTTGCTTCCTACTAAGTAGAAGGTAAGTAAGGCAGTACACTAGGCTAAAGCAATAGTAAAATCTTTCATAAGCCTTTTCTTTGCATGACTAGGAGTTATCAAATTCCCATAAGAGAACGGTTTTAAGCATTTTAAAACTAAAACCAATAACAAGAAGTATCTCTGAAACGGTCAGTTTCACGAATAATATGTATATGACATAAATTATGTATTTTAATATGATCTATATTTTTGTGTGATACGCTTTTGTATATTTGTTACGGTTTACAAATTATGTAAAATTCAGCAAAATTCATCTATAAGGAAGAACCCTTCAGAAGTTATTCAAACTATACATTTCGTTTGTCATGTAAATATCTTTAATATTCGGTATTTTGATTAAAACTGTTAGAACTAGTTTTTAGAAAATCAAAAATTTCGTAATTTTTTTCCCTGTAAAGTGTAGTCGGTAAAGTACCAAATTTGGTTTTTAAGCTTAGTATCTTCCAAAGATGCGACACGAAGATTTGGAGATAAATCCTTACATCCCAGACTACCCTTTACATGGAAAAAATTTCGAAAATTTTGAATTTCTAAAAAAGGGCTCTATTTTGATTAAAATACCGTATATTAAAGATATTTATATGGTAAATATAATGCATTTCTTGAATTTTCTTGGAACAGCCTCTAAAGGCCTCTTTATTCTGAATGAATTTTGCAAAATTTTGCGTAACTGGTAAACCATAAGGGAGAGAGAGAGAGACACGCAATATACACAAAAATGTAGATCACGTTAAAACACACCATTTATTTCCTATTCGTTTTTTCGTAGAATTGCCCATTTCTGAGGTATTCCTTGTTATTTGTGTGCAATTTTAAATACTTAAAAAAATTTCATACGGACTGCTGTAAACTCCTGGTCCAGCACAGAAACGGACTTCATGCACATGGCAACCAGCTTTTAAAAGATTTGACACTAAAGATTTCCGTTACTTTCTACTTATAAGGAAGCAAGTATTTAAGAAAATATCTGCTAATGTTTATCTCGATTATCATAAAGTAGATATAAGAATGCGATTTTTAACAATAATTTGTTGTAGTGATGTAGGGAAAGTCATGTGAATAGAACACATCAGATATTTCACTTTTGGACGAATATCTTCATGAGTTTAAAATGCGACAATCCTCTCAAATACCTCATAATTTGTGGTTGTATGGGTTTCCAATTCCTGGAGTACCGAATGCACCAGAACCCGGTGGTGTTTCCCCCTCACTAATTTTCTCTGCTATTGAATGGTGCTAACTTTGTTAATGAAGTGCATTGCGTTGGACACATTTTCTGACCGCCAATATGCTCCGCTAATGACTTCCCTCTGAAAAAATTACGCTTCTGCCCTACTTGCTTGTTTCAGTAATTATTGCTGCTCATTATTAGTGGTGTTTGCCTACTGATTAAAGTGCGTTTATTATTGTTTTAAAGGTGCTTCATTCGATAGTTTTACTTTCTCTACACGTACTGTGTACATATTGTATAGAGAAGGTATAGCATTTCACCAAAAAATTCGATGCCGAGATTTCACCGGAAATATACGCTTTAGGGTTCTCTGCATCCAAAAAAAAAGCCATTTTAGAAAAAAGGTCCGTGTGTAGTGTGTCTGTAAACACGATAAATCAAAAAAGATGCGACACGAAGACTTTGAGAAAGATACCTCCACCCTAAACTACCTTTTATATGCAAACAATTTCAAAAATATTTATTTTCTCAAAAATGGCTACAACGATTGTGATAGAAATACTGTATATTAAAGATATTTACAACATAAATAAAATACAGGCTGTTTCAAAAATACGGGGCATAATTTCAGGTATGTATTTCCCACATGAAGACAATCAAAATAGTTCATTATAACATGTGTCCGGAAATGCTTCATTTCCGAGTTATGGTCTTTACAACATTGAAAGTCCCACCTGTAGACATTCAAAATAGTTCATGTCCGGAAATGCTTCATTTCCGAGTTATGGCCTTCACAACACTGGAACGTTTTTCTTTCCGCAGGTCTTTGCCGTCAAAGGAGACATTAGGAGGGCGCTCTGATAGTTCATTCTGAGGAAGGTTACATTCAGTATTCTTTAGGCGTTAAGACTGTGCGATATGTATTCAAATCAAGAGCTGGCAGAGATACACTTCCTGTACGGTAAGGCGGACGGCAATGCTGCGCTGGCTCGTCGTTTGTACCAGGAGAGGTACCCACAGCGACAATGTGCAGATCGGAAGACATTTGTACGTCTCCATTCCCGTCTGTGCGAGTATGGAACATTCACCTCTCCTGGTTTGGGAAGGGAACGACCAAGATCTGCAACTCCAGAAGTGCAGGAGGAGATTCTGGAGGCTGTGGACGGGACTCCTTCTATCAGCACACGACGGTTAGCGTTGCAAGTCAATGTTCCTCATACGACTGTCTGGAGACTGTTGAACGAGTATCAATTGTATCCTTATCATTTGCAACGTGTACAGGCGCTGTCACCAGCAGATTACCCTGCACGAGTTAGGTTCTGTCAGTGATTCTTGCAGCAGTGTGGTGTAAATCCAAACTTTTCTGCCGTCGTATTATTTACAGATGAAGCACAGTTCACAAGAGATGGCTTAACAAATTTCCACAATCAGCATGTATGGTCGCATGAAAACCCACGTGCAACTGTTGTATCTCATCACCAGGTGCGGATCTCCCTCAACATGTGGGCCAGTATCATTGGTGATCGATTAGTTGGACCCCATGTACTTGTAAACAGACTTACGGGGCAGGCGTACACAAACTTCCTGGAAAACACCATACCTGACGTTTTCGAAGACTCTCCACTGATCAATCATCAACAGATTCACTTCTTGCATGATGGCGCTCCTGCACACTTCAGTCTTACGGCTCGCCGGTACTTGGATCGAAGGTTTCCTGATCGATGGATAGGTAGAGGTGGCCCAATTGCTTGGCCTCCACGCTCACCTGATCTGAACCCTCTCGATTTCTATTTGTGGGGCCATTTACAATCAATAGTTTATTCGTCTCCGGTGCCGGATTTGGAATCCCTTCGGAATCGAATTGTGACAAGCTGTGAGGACATACGCAATACTCCTGGAGTTTGGGATCGTGTTCGCAGGTCAATGAGACATCGATGTGAGATCTGTATTCAAGCAGGAAGTGGACATTTTGAACACCTGCAGAAAGAAAAACGTTCCAGTGAATTTCAATGCTGTGAAGGCCATAACTCAGAAATGAAGCATTTCCAGACACATGTTATAATGAACTAATTTGATTGTCTACGTGTGGGAAATACATACCTGAAATTATGCCCCGTATTTTTGAAACACCCTGTATATAGCTTTAATTTTCTGAGAATAGCCTCTGAAAGCCTCTCTATTCTGAATGAATTTTGCTGGATTTTGCATAACTAGTAAACCGCAAAAGATGGACAAAAGCTTACTACACAAAATATTTAGCTCTCGTTTAAACACACTATTTATGTTACATACATATTTTTCTGGGGTTAGCCATTTTTAAGATTTTACATGTTATTGTTTCACTTTTAAAATACTTAAAACGTTTCACATACGGACATTTTGCAACTCCTGGTAGTACAAAAAAAAAAGAAAAAAAAACCGATTTCATCTACATGGCAACCAACGTTCATAAGAAAGTATTTCTGCTAATGTTTATCTGGATTAGCATGAAGTAGTTAATATAATAAGCTTTTTAATAATATTTTGTTACAGAGACGTAGAGAAAGTCATGTTAATGGAACACATCAGACTTTTAATTATTTAACTTTGAACTTAGGCGACTCATAAAAATATAATATTAGTCGTATGTTGAATGCAGGAATGATTTATTCCCATAATTTGTACATTAAGTTTTTAGAATTTTCTTTATAAATCACTTTGAGTTATTTTATTTATTTCTTAAGCCACCATACATTTTAACGCCGTGGCTATTTCTTCTTAGGGGACCTTATCTTAATTCCTGTTCTTTTATTTTTCTTTACCACTTTTTGGATTCCCTAAAACCTTTTGATTTAATCATCCTGGAGCATTTTCTGGACAATGTTGTGGTACCAATCATACATTTATACTATTGTAGTTGAATCCTATTCAGATAGTGATCTCATCAAATTAGTTATTAATTTATCGAAGAACAATAATCATTATACGATTGAGAACCAATTAATAATCTGTTAAACCATTTATACATTATCTTACCTCTTTAGATTGATTGTGTTAATTTTTAAAACCTTTGTAAAGGTATTTTCCAATTTTGTACGTTTCTTTTACAACCTCATTTCTTCATACTCCACTGTATAATGGAAGTTATTATATCCCCCCCACATAAAGAACATCTAATTAGTCCGTTCCTTTTCTGTCTTCTATTGAACTATCATTCTTAATATATCTATGCCAAATCTCCCCTTCCTAATCTTTTACATACTCCTATGTACTTCTCGCCGTACAAATCCATTTTCATTTCTCTGTATAGTATTTAACTTTTGTTATCTCTAAGACCTTTTAAATAAGAGTATTACTTTTTCTAGCCCGTATGTATAATGTACATGGTGGATAGAGAGGGTATTGATTTCATCCAAAAATTCACTACCGAGATTTTACCGGTAATACTTACTTTGAGATCCTCCTAAATAAAAAAAAAAAAAAAAAAAAAAAAAAAATCTTAGACTGTGTGACTGTCTGTCTAAATGTCTCAGTCCATCTGTGTATGAATGTGGGCAACATAGCTCTGATTTTCTGGGAATAGCCTCTGAAGACCTCTTTATTTAGGATGCCTTTGGTATATATAACTTATAAACTGTAAGAAATAGACAAAAATTTACTACATAAAAATGTAGCTCTCATTAAAACACTCAATTATTTCATACATTTTTTGTAGAGATAACCGTGTTCGAGATACTCCTTATTAGTTTCAATTTTATATTACTGAAAATTTTCTCAAGCGGGAAGTCAACTTTCGTTTCTTGAGAGAGGGCAAAAGAGACCTGAATTTTAATGGTTTCATATAGCGATAGTTTTTAAAATATTTTACTATCACTTTAGCCTAATGTATTTCCCTTTTGGTTATAAGGAAGCAAGTAATAAGACAATTTCTGTTAATGTTTATCTCGATTAGCATGACCTAGATAAAAGAATAACCTTCTGTAAGGTAAGTTTATTTGTGGAACAAACAAATCATTTTTCTCTTGTTCTTTATATAGATTCCCAGGCATTTTATACTTTATATTCCCTTCCTTCTTTAGATTTATTGTGTTAGTTTTTAAAACTTCTGTACAGGTATTTTCCTTCCACAACCTCATCTCTTCACACCCTACTATGTGATATAACTCATTTCCCTCCCTCCTCCACATAAAAGGCATCTATTTAAATTCAGTCCTTTTTTTTGTCGGGTCTTAACCTATGCGCCCTTAATCTAGCCCATGCCCAACTTCTCTCCCTAATCTATTACGTAGTACTTTTGAGTCTTTCTCTCTGCCCCAATCCATCTTCATTTGTCTGTGTGGTATTAAAATGTTCTTATCTCTAAGACTGTGGTATGTGTTTTGTTTTTCTATATCTTCTCCTCTGCATCTTACTTCTATTCCAATTTCCGATAAAATTCTCTCAAATCGTAAACCCAATTTGCCCCCACCGGTTTTCTCTGACATTATTAAATAGTATCTCAGAATATTTAGATCATAAAATTAACTTGTTCTATACCTTTACTTCAGTAGCGTTTCCACTATCATATCCTTATAGCCCACTCTCCCCACTTCCAGCATTCCTGCCCCATTTTATGATTCTAATCTTAAAAAAACACATAACCAGCTTTTTTTAAAGTTTATCTTTCGCCTACCTATAAAGTTTTTTTTATTGGAAGAAAACTCTTTTCTACAATTAGGTACAATGCAGTTGAGCTAATTATAGACACATAGAACAGCATGTAATATGTGGTTGGGATACCATCCAGCGATGGGCCCAAAGAAAGAGTACAAAGATACAAAGAAAGCAGCACAGAAAATAATAAAAGAACTAAATGTTCAGTCGCAGATCGGAGTGCCAGCGGCGCTTCAGTCTTCGTCGTTGAGGTTCAGGAGGAAGATAAATATGGCGGAGAAGAGGATTGCTGTGGCGACAACAGGATCGATGGAGCCTCTTGTAGCTGATGCGGAGGACACACATTACCTCCGAAAGGCCTATGTCAGCGTGCAGAGTTGAGTTGCGCACGTACCATGGACCGCCAGTCATGAGGCGGAGAAAACGGTTCTGTGTGCGTTAGAGTTGATGGTATGCGACGGACCTATAGAGTAAGAGGAAATAATTTGATATCACGTAAACTAAATGTTCAAAATTTACTGGGAGTTCATACTTTGAGCCTCCCTGAATTCAAAAAAGTAGTTTATACTTTCTCTAGCATGTACATAGCACATTGAAGCTCGGCAAGGTATTATATTTCACACGAAAGCTTGATATTGAGATTTCAGCGGAAGTATATATTTTGAGGTCCTCAGGGTAAAAAAATAAATAGAAAAAGATCCATGTGTGTCTGTGGACAGTATACCTCAAAAACGAAAGGACCATTAAATACCCATTCTAGGTTTAATGTTTAATATCTTCCAAGGATGTGACACGAAGGTTTTAAACAAAATCCCAGAACCACAAACTACTCTTTACATGGAAGCAGTTTTGAAAATCTTGTTTTTCTCAAAATTGACTACAAATATTTTAATTAAAATGCCGTGTATCAAAACTACTTACATAAATAATAAAGTGTATATTTTGAAATTTTTGGACATAGGCTCTAAAGACTTCTTTATTCTGGAAGAATTTTGCAGAATTTTGCATTACAGTTAAAGCGTAAGAGATAGACAAAAGCTTACTGCACCAAATAATTAGATATCGTTAAAACACATAATTTATGTCATATACGTTTTTATTGCAGAGTTGACCGTTTTGGAGATGTTCCTTGTTATTGCTTTCAGTTGTTAAGTACTTAACTCTTCTCAAACAGGACCATGCAAAGCGAACCGAATCTCAATTGTTTCACAGAGCGACCAGCTTTGAAAATGTTTGACTATCGCTTTAGTCTAATGTATCCCATTATTTTCCTTCTACTTACAATGAAGCAGGTAAGACCAATTCTATGAATATTTAACGTCATCAGCATGGTATAATTTGGGACCGCGCCGTGGCCGAGTGGTTAGACCACTCGCCTCTCACCTAGACGACCCGGGTTGGATCCCATCACATGCGAGATTTGTGGTGGACAAAGCGGCGCCGCCATCGCATTCCACCGGTGCTCCATCTTCATTCATGTATCATCAGCTTCACCGTCTGCGGTGCCATAAGTAGTTAAAGCGGGCGTTAAACACCACAAAAAAAATGATATAATTAGAAATTATTTTGTATAAGAATACATTGTACATGGAACAGCAATTTATGTGAATAGAACACATCCAATTTTTTTTTTTTTTTTTTTCCTTTTTACTCTTTTCTTCCTCTCCATTATTTATTAAGAAATCCCCTACCATGCGGATTGATATTTTATTATTATTATTATTATTATTATTATTATTATTATTATTATTAATATTATTATTATTATTATTCATGTTTTTCCCGCCCCTGTAATTGATTAAAATAGACTTCAATTTTGTTTTTGTTTTCAATCATCAATCCTAATTTATTGTACGAGTTCGTAACATATGCGGTAATTTACGCATCGTTCCTCTTATTTTTTCTTCTTCTTATTTTAACAGCGTAGCCCGCCACAGATTGTGAGTTTTGTGTGATAAATATTTTATCTTCTTCTGTCTGAATAACAATGTCGTTCCTTATCTTTTTTCGTATCTGTTCTATACAAGTTTATGTGCAAACTATGTATTATTATGCAGTGAGTATACCTTTTGGGGGGGAGTCTTCCTTTTATTCTCCTCCATTGGAATTATTCACCATAATCTGTCTCAGAAACAACTCTGGCCCAAGTCATTGTGTAACTGGGAAAATCTTATTTTCCCCTGGAGTTTTTTTATTTCTTGTGCATATAGACGTGTTGCTGATACTTTTTCATTCATATTTTGTTGCGTAGCCTTCTTCACCTCGGTTGTTACAAATTAGTTTATCTGTATTACAAACTGGAAGCATGCCCAAATCATAGCGTTTTAAGCATCTAGTCGCCGAAAAAAAATCGTCCACTGTCGCTGCTTCAAATAATATGAACAATCGTTGTTTTAAATTATAAATTTATTTATTTTAGGGAAACTCGGCATATGGTGTAGAGTAGCACATTCCTTGGATCTGATTTAAATCGTAGTTTAAAACCATTATCAATTTATTGTTTTGTAATTAACCCCACAAGGTTCTGTTCCTGTATTATTCTTCAGTTCCACTTCTTTAGTTCCAGGACAGGATTTTTATTTCTGAATGTACACGAATATGTTCCACCAGGTCAAACAGTGAACCGAACTCTTTACATCGAAATCTTGAAACGTTTGCGACAAGCAATTCGATGTCGTCACCCTGATTTGAGGCATTCTCAGAACTGGTGTGTACTGTATGAAAATTCAAAACCCTACAACTTTATCTATTACCGAGATCTGGCCAAATATTCTCTTACTATCATCACATCCGCCATATCTGTCCTACCTCTTGTGTTATGATTTTTTATTGTTTCCGCAAGTGAACAAGCTACTAAAAGGAAAGCTTTATCAAAATATCCCAGACACCCACGGGCTGTGGCAAATGAGGTTACAAGCATCATAGTTAAACATTTCCCTGCTTGCTTCCAAGACCTCCAGAAACGTTAACAATAAACTTGTGTATAGATAGCAAAGGGCTACTTCTATAGGAGCTAGGGGTCATTACTTGGTAAGTGGAATTTTCTAGTTTTTATGGCCTCTGTCCTGGAACTTTTCTGACAAAGGCCATAAAGAGTAACAAATGCAGACATTAAAGAACTACAAAACGCTGACACCCAAAACCTTAAATAGCACACAATAAGATAAAAATGCGAGGTCAGCGGTTAAGATTTTAATTATAGCGATAGAATCAGCAAAGGATGTAAACAAAATTATAAATTGGCAGAATTTAACTAACAAAAATCTGAAGATTGAGTTACCTAGAAGCGAAATTCCCTAGTTATATTTCCTTTGTTAGAAAAGTTCCAGGACAGAGGCCGTAAAAATAGAAAATTCCACTTACCAAGTAATGACCCCTAGCTTCTATATAAGTAGCCCTTTGTTATCTATACACACTGTATCTAACATAAAAGAAAAATAGCTATGAGTTTACAGAAGTTCATATTATCGTGATTATGAAAAAAGACATAGCAAGCATCGAATTTAAATCGATTTTTTTTGGTAGTGTTTAACGCCCACTTTAACTACTTATGTCACCGCAGTCGGTGACACTGATGAAACATGAATGATGAAGAAGCACCGGTGGAATGAGATGGCGGGGGAAACCGGAGTACCCGGAGAAAACCCGCCCCAGCGCCGCTTTGTCCACCACAAATCTCACATACTGTCGCTTGGGATCGAACTCAGGCCGTCTAGGTGAGAGGCGAATGGTCTAACCACTTGACCACGGCGCGGCCTTTATATCGATGTGAATTAGCTACAATTAAAAACAGTTATCAATATATTGAAATCAAAATTATTGAATAATTAGGGAATATTACACAAATACTTTTAACTAATTTTGTGTCCAAATGGGTAAAGACTTGATCATTTTGTGCTTTAAATGAATTTATGCCAGAAAGATAATTCATACAGTTCTTTTAATATGTTCATTTTAATGCAGGTATTATTTTGGATAATAGATGTAAACTACAAATTTCAAATTGATTAGACTTTTACAAACATACTTACATTCATTCACTGTTGTTGCGCAGTGGATATTCGAATGTTTACAGAAATAAATGACGTTGATAACATTTGTAGATAGTTAAACAGTATACCCAGTATAATTCTGCATTGACTCTTTCTGAGCATATCCATATAGTGACGTCACGAGTGTGTCATACGATTGGGCTTTTGTTCTACTTTGGTGATGTGTTCGCTTTAGCATAGGAATAATGTCTTTGTACCACAGGAACACACACGGGGATCAAAGGTAGTCCACAAGGTAATTTCCTGCCATTACCCTTATACTTCCACTGCGGAAAATTCAAGTTTCAAAAAGAAAAATAAAAGATTTCCACCGCAGGTTCCATTTAAAAGACAGAAATTTCAAGAGGTGCTTATCTGGGAAGACTAAGGACGTTGTTATGATCCTTTGATATTTCAATATTGCTTTGTTATTCGCCTCCATTTTGTGCACAAGGATAACCAAGCAGCAAAATCTCATGGAGGATTAGTTGTACAACAGTCTTCTGTTTTCTTCGACGAATAGGAACAAAGAGATTGGTTAATGTACAGGCCTTGGACCGCACGATTATACGTAGTTATCTTAAGTGCCCAACGTCTTAGTACAACTGGGTAAAACAAAGCAGTTACTTTTCAGATTTGTTTCAAGAACAGTTCTGAATAGCCTGAAAACAGGAAAGTATGAACACACCTCAATTCATGACTGAGGAAATTTACTCGATTTCAAAAAGTACATCTTATTTTCTCTACCAGGTGTTCTGTAGATAGAAAAGGTATTCCATTCCGCTCAAAAATTCCATACCAAGAGTTCCTGAAAATACATATTTTGATGTTATTTAAATCCAAAGAAAAACATCTTATGTGTTTCATTCACATGACTTTCGGTACATCTCTGCGATTAATTACTATTAGAACGCTAATTATTCTATTTAGTTAATGCTAACCGAGAAATAAATGGCAGAAAGGGTCTTATCACCCTCTTTCTTGTAAGTAGAAACGAAATAAGGGAGTACCATAGGCTAAATCGATAGTCAAATATTGTAAAAGCTGGTTGCTATGTGATTGAATATCTTTGTATGAACTGGAATTGAAAATTCCCGTATGAGAAAAGTATAGGTATTTTAGAGCTGAAACTAATAACAAGAAATGTCTTAAAACGGTCAACTGTAAGAAAAATGTATATGTTATAAATTGTGTATTTTAACGAACTCTACATTTTTGTGTGGTAAGACTTCGTCTATTTCTTACGGTTTATCAGTTATGTAAAATTCCGCAAAATTCATCTAGAATAAACATGTCTTAAGGGGCTATTACCATAAAATTGAATATATACATTTTATTTGTCAGAACATAAAAATGGCGTTTTATTTATGGACGCTCTTTAACTGCTGTGCTTCTCAGCGTCCCGTTTTACACTGAGCGTGAAAGACCGCTTAATTTTGCTCGGAGACCTTTCTATCAGACTTGAAGTTCTTTTACGGGCCGTAAATCTACGACACGAGACCAGCGGCTTTACTACCCTTCCGAAGGAAGCCATGCTAAGGATGTTTACACCCGAAGAAATCTATCGTCCTACGCCGGGCATGAATCCGCGACCTTGGGCATATGAAGTTAGCATGGTAACCATTACACCACGGAGGGCGACTTTCATTTGTCACATGAATATCTTAAATATAAGAGATTTTAATCAAAATAGTTACGGCCATTTCTGAGAAAATCAAAACTTTAGAATTTTTTCCATGTAAAGGGTAGTTGGGGCCGGCGGTGGGTTTCTTGAAAATCTTCGTGTCGTATCTTTGGAAGACACCAAAATTAAATTCTACGTTTGGTGTTTAACGGTCTTTTCGTTTTTGAGCTATGCTGTCCATAGGCACACAAACAAACACGGACCTTTTTCTGAATTTTTTGGGGGAGGGGATTCTGAGGACCGAAATCTGTATTTCTGGTGAAATCACATGTGAGATTTGTGGTCGATTAGGCTTTAGCAGCCTAAAGGGATACCTTGATTCTTACTCTCACTCCACTATCTGTGCCACTTTGCTGGGAGACTATACTACATAAATATGAACATTCTATCACACTTTCAAGTGTTCCATTATTCAATGTTAGTGGATAAGTATCTGTTAAGCATAACTCAAAAACGAAAAGTCAGTTAAATATCAAACTTAATGTTTAAGTCCTTCTTCCAAGATTGGACACGATAATCATCAAGAAAATAACCGCACTCAAAACTACCCTTTAAATGGAAAAGTTTTCGAGCATGTTGATGTTATCAAAAATGGCTTTAATGATTTTGAATAAGTAGCATGTATTTATGACATTTTCATGATAAATAAAATATGATGAATAATCAATCTTCTGGGAATAGACTCTGAAGTTCTCTTTATTCAGATGACTTTTGCATAACTACTTAACAGTAACCGATAGAAGAATATCTTATTATGCCCAAAAAATTAAATTAAATTAAAAAAATAAAAAGTTTAAAAAAGGCAGTTTCCGTTAAAGCATATAGTTTATATCGAATAGCTTTTTATTTATCGAGTTAACCATTAATTCCTTATTATTAATATACATTTTCCAATATTTATATTTTTTTCTCAAATGGGAAGCATTATTGCTTTTATTCTTCTTGGTCAAGTAAACATGGCGGTCATTACTTAGCTACCCTCTCTTAAAATTTTGACTATAGATTTAGCATAGTGTATTTTCTTATTCCATTACATCTACAAAGATGTATGTAATAAGAGCATTGCTATTTGATTAGCCTAAGGTAAATAGAAGAACAATATTTTGTAAGCAGAACAGGTACAGTAAGGCATGTAACAGATTTTTACTCTCTCTACACGCACTATATGCACATAGTGTATAGAGAACGTAATGCATTCTACTCAAAATTCGATACCAACATTTCACCCTAAATTCACGTTTTAGGATCTTCTGTATACAGAAAAAGTATCTTTAAAATGCCAAACTTGGTATTTAAGTTAAGTATCTTCCAGAGATGCGACACAAAGGTTTTGAGGAAAATACCCCCATCCTAGACTACCCCTTACATGGATAAAATTTCAAAGATTTTTATTCTCTCAAAAATGGTTCTATACATATTAATTAAAATACAGTATATTAAAGATATTCAGATAAAAAACTAAATGCACACCTTTAATTTTCTGGGAATAGCCTCTGTCGACCTGTTTATTCTGGGTGAATTTTGCTGGATTTTGCATAAATAGAAAACCGTAAGATATAAACAAGAAATTGATACACAAAAACAAAATGTAGATCTCCTTAAAACACACTATTTATGTTATATAGATATTCCATGTTATTGGTTTCAGTTTTAAAATATTGGAATTTGTCAACTCCTGGCAATGCAAAGAAACGTGGCAACCAACCTTCAAAAGATTTAACTATCGTTGTAGCTTAGTGTGTTCTCATATTTATCATCTGCATACAAGAAAACTTTTCTGATATATACCTTTTTGTTACAGAGAAGTAATGGCCACGTTCGCTAGGGCGTCTCGCTTTGGTGTTTCGTGGGCAGGGGATCGTGGGTTCGAGTCCCGCCTTGGGCATTGGTGTTTAATGTTTGTGCAATGTGTATATGTTTGTGTAAAGGAACAGTAAAACCAGTAATCCTACAGTAAATTTAGGGGGGGGGGGTTGTAAACGGGGATACAGCGCCGAACTCCTGATCAGACTCCGGTTAAAAAAAAAAAAGAAAAAAAAAAAGCAAGTGGTCTGCAAATCTGTACCGGCTGATGATGTGACGTATTTACATCGTCAGGGAAAACAGCACCTTACGCTGCCTTCACCTCCTACCTTTTTCTTTTTTTTATACTCCCCTTTAACATCTAAGGTCATATCGGGGGGGGGGATAGGAAATAATTCTAGCTAAAGAAAAATTCCCCGCCCCAGCCCATAATCGAACCTGGAACCTCCGCGTGAGAAGTCAGCTCGTTGACCACTCGACCACGGCGGTAGTCACTCCTAATTTTCCTTAGCACGCGTCCAAATATAAACAGGCAACAGTATACTCTATTTATAAGAGCACATTTACATCACAGTTTTTCTTAAAATCCACAACAACAAAAGAAACCTCCGGTTCCACGATGAGTACGAGGAACATTTCGGTTCATAAATATGTATTTAGTATTATTCCCCTTTCTTGAAATACTATAGCATGGTATTATTTGTGTCGGTATGTGGTGTGCAATAACAAAAATCTAAACCTATAGTTATGAGTTACAGTAGATAGAGGCAGCTCTAGGGTAGGAAAAAAAAATGATATGCTCCATACACATGACTTTCTTTACCTGTTCTGCATAGAAGTTATTCTTACAAAAGTTTATTCTTTTAGCTACACCATGCTAATTAATAAACATTAGCAGAATTGGTATTATTACTTAGTTCTTAATTAGTAAACGAAAACAAAGGAAAACACTATGCTAAGGCGACAATAAATAAAGACATTATGTGATTCTCATTTAAATTCGTTTATCTTTCCAAGGCCAGGTATAAAACAAAAGAGATATGAAATGGATGAGGGCTTCCGTTTAAGAAATGCTTAGTTGTTTAAACATAAAACAAAATCGGAGTATATCTCTGAAATATTTGGCTAAAAAAATGCTTATAACATAAATTGTGTGTTTTAACTGATCCACATTTTTATGTAGTAAGTTTTGGTCTATCTCTTACGATCCGGCAGTTATGAGTATTTAAAAGCCATTCAGATGAGAAAGGACTTCAAGGGCTATTCCAAAGAAATCAAGGATATACATTTAATTGTCATCTAAATATCTTTAATATATGTCATGTTAATGAAATCATTAGAGACATTTTTTAGAAAATCGAAAATTTTGAAAAATGTTCCATGTAAAGGATAGTTTGCGGAACTGAGATTTTTCAAAAAATCTTCATGTCGCATCCTCAGAACTTAAGTACTAAATTTAGTATTTAACCGAATTTTCATTATGCTGTCCATAGACACTAACAAGCACTCATACAGATTAAAAAAATTCATTTTGGGGGGGTTAAGGGTGTCTCAAAACATGTATTTCTGATGAAATCCCAGTATGGAATTTTTGGGTGGAATACAATCCCTTTTTTACCTAGTAACAAACATAAAGATGTGAATAAAGGTAATTAGGAGAAACAAAAACTGAAAAGGACGGCATAGAAGAAAGGTGGAGAGGGAAACCACCACCAGACGGAAGCCCGCTTGGGTAGTGTCTGGTAACGTGTCCACCTCATATTCATCAGGCTGCGAGTTTGAATTTAGCTTAGGTTGAATTATCCGGATAAAGTTTTATTTCAAGGTTTACCCTTATCCTGAGAAGACCAATGTTAATACTTTTAAGCTCCCGATATGACCAACCACGTTTAACTGACGTTAAGCTTAAAAAAAAAACAAAAAAAAAAACAAAAAAAACACACACAATGGAAGGATTAAGAGCGGCCGAGGTAAACAGTAAACAACGATGGTGACATATTGAGTTCACTTAATCGTGCAACGTCGAAGCGAAAGAGAATGGTAAAATGTACGTGTTAAGTGTTTTATTTCTTTTCAATAAGAACTTAAGTTTAAAGATGTTTCTTTTCTTTTAGTGAAGTGAAAACCTTTATTTCATTTATATAAAAGTTAATGACCATAAACTGCCTTATTTATTTTTGTTTTAATTAAGGTGGAAATGAAGAGCTGTAGTGCGTATATTATTAGCCTTAAATAAGCATTAAAGATGCATAAGTGAAAAGTGATGGTTAATAGAGCTTTATACTTTATTATAAGTAATGAGGAGAAAGTGAAAATTTAAGTTTAAAATACACTACTTTAAACTTATTTATTGCTTTAATAATTAAAATAAGATTTTAATAAAAGTGAAGCTTATTTTAATATTTATAATTAATGGAATGAAGTAAACTTGTTTTAGTGAATTTAATGAAGTCAAATGAGCTTTATGAATAAGTAACAAATTAAATAAATGTTATCCTTTTAGTTATATTGTTAAGTTGTTTAGTGTTTTAAATTTTTTAGAATGTTTATTTAATAAGATTTAAATAAAAATGTAGAATGATGATTTATTTACATACATACAAAAAGCAGTATAGCAGTTATTAGGAAATGTACCGGGAACTATCGGCGGCAAAATATATGTAAAATGTAACTAGGATTTATGGATACCAGACTGGGTTATTTTGATGGTAGTATGGCTTGTAATTGAAACATTAAATAAACAATTAATAAATAATACAATAAAATATAAGTTATTAAATGAATGAAATAATGTGTTATAATTAATGTAACTAAAAGTAATTAATTGAAATAAGCTAATACACATAATAAAAATAATAATAATAATAATAATAAACATTAATAATAATTAATAATTTTAATTAATAACAGTAATAATATATAATATAAATGAAGATATAAATTTTGTAAATAAACGTTTATGGTACTTAAGAATAATTAAAAACGAAAACAATTTTTAAAATTTGAGAAAGAAGGAAACAGGAAAGAGAATTAATGGAATTGAAAGCTACAATTTATTTTGTTTTATATTTAGTTTAATTTGTTTAATAACAGTAAAATAATTTTGTATGGATGTATAAATTAAATTTGGAAATAAAAGAATAGGGATTTTAAATGCATGCCCCGGTTTTAGAAATTAGGCACCGGGGTATGGTATTCATAATTTTTATTTATTTGTATACACGTTCTGGTCAAGATAACCAGAAAATGACAAAATAGAAAATCTATAATATGAAATTATACTAGAAGTATTATTAAACAAAACAGTGTTTGGAAACATTTTTAGAAATCGAATTTTGGGCAAATTTGAAAGTTTTGGGACGGTAGGGCTTTGTTCTTTTTACTGAACAGAGACTGGGGCCCATTTATAAGGACAGTTGTTACTAAATACTTATGAACAAGTCATTGCACCACATCAAAAGGCTTTAAGAGTCAAAGCAATACACCTGAAACATCTTGTGGATATCTTTGCCAAAACAATACCGGGTGGAAGGGAAGTCATTATATTAATTTAAACCAATGATAGAATTTGATATTTCGTACACATTTTGTATCTTACCTTTTTGTTTCTGACCATTTCCTACGGAAATAATTTAATTTTTTTCTAAATGAAGAGATAAACAAGCTGGCAACGCTGCAGGTTGTGGGTGTCACTTGTACTTGGTCAGTACAAAAACAGACACGCCTCACTGCTGCTACTACACCAGTGTAGGCCACTCAGAATGTCAGTTGCATTTGTTATCTCCTTGCGTCGTGTTTGCAAGCCACCAACGTGTTTACATCTAGAAGCCGGTTCAGAAACGCAACGTTGCCCAGTTACTTCACGTCTGAAAAGGCTGCTCGGAATATTCCTTTAATGCATTTAAATTATATCTTATTTCGAAATTCTGTGTAATATTCCATTATTACTAATATCAGAAATACGTTATTCTACGCATCTTACAAATAACAAACTATTATCTTCATACATTCTTGTGAATTACGCATCCCATTTGGAACAAAAACCGGCTGATCAAAGAACAAACTTCATTATACTTTTTTGTTTGTAGTGCTTCTACGAAGCACATATTAGAATGAATATAATAAGTTCCCTTCCAGCCTGAATATTGTTAAATCCAACTCATTTCACCACCGAAAGTTTCGAAATCTGCTTTAAACTTTAGAGATTCATTCCGAATATTATAACATGCTATTTGGATTTGCAAGGATTAATCCAGGGAAAATGTTTTTTTTTTTTTTATATTCAACATGTGCTCTGTAAGTACGTGTTACAACCAGTGTTGTTGCTATCATAAAAGTTTATACACACAGATATACACTCACACATTTCATTTTAGCGGGCTGAAACACCGAACAGAAAAGTATGTCTGGTTAAATGATTTCGCTTTCTGATGCGACATATCATTGAAAACTGCACATGTATCATCACTACAATTGTTTTGTCCGCTTTCACAAAAGGTTCCTAGTACGTCCAACATCTCGTCGTCTTCTTGTTTGGTGCTTCCTAGCTAATAGTCTTTTATATATATATATATATATATATATATATATATATATGGTCATTTCGGGGACATTGCACTAAAAATAAATCGTCTGTAGGTTCTTTACGTTGGGTTTATCGTTTTTTTCCCCCTCAAACACACATTTACTCTCACATAATAACATCCAGACTCTATGGAGGATAGATAATAACTCTCGTCAAAGAAACATTCCCCACCCCAGCCGGGAATAGAACCGGGAACTCCGGGTGAGAAATCAGCTTGCTGACCACTCAACCACGGAGGCAGTCGATAGTCATTTTGTTCTTGTGCTCAATCCATTTTTGTTTTTGGTTCACCCCTTTGCTATGTAAATATTCTAATTTTCGTTCCTCTCTTATTTCCTAATTGTTAATCTTAATGAGTTTGGCGCAACCCTTTACTTGCCTAAGGAACCTCATCTCTGGCGTCTGAATTCTGTTTTTTTAACTGTTTTATTATATAGCCCCATTCAACATCTATGGTCATATCGTGTACTTTGACTTAGGAAACAACTCATTGTCTATAGGTTCTTGAACGCAAGTCTTTTAATCATTTTCGTTTTCTTTAAACACACACACACGCATATTCACTCTCACATACATACTTAAAATTCTATAACAGATAGAGAATGCTTTCGGTTAAATAAAATTGGCCACATCAGCCGAAACCGGAGCTCCGGGTGAAAAGTCAGCTCAGTGTCCAATCTCTATGTTTTTGCTTGTTTCGAACAACATTGTGGGGATTGCCATAACTTTGCAGAATTTTATTTTAGTTTCACTTCTTATTCTGTCTCTAAAAGTTATCTGTATAGTTCAACAAACTGACTGAAATATATGTATTTATTTTAATATCAATATATCTTTCTAAATTAAAGCTAGTGTCACTCTCTAAGCACTATTGTTGTAGACATTCAATTTTTTAGTTTGAAAGCCATAATGCTTATTTTTGTTATTGATATTCTAAAATCATATAATTTACACAATATTTTTACCTCATGCAAGAATTTCTAGAAATCACTTTCAATTATCTGAACTATTATCAGATTATTTATATATACATTACCGAATCTTCTTTCTAGGTTTACTAACATGGTCAATTTATTTAAAATGTCACACATTTGTTTATATATAAACAAAGTAGCTGATAAGCTACACTCATATTTTAAGCCAGCCACTCTTAGTCTTAATTATTCCTGCTATTTTAAATCAAATGTCTATGATTATATCTCCATCTTTATACAATTAGTTTATTGCTTCCAATATGCACTGTGGAAATCCACCAAATCCACCAATATCTATTATATTATATTATATTATATTATATTACATTATATATTACATTATATATTACATTATATATTACATTATATATTACATTATATATTACATTATATATTACATTATATATTATATTATATTATATTATATTCTTAGTTTACACATTATTCCGTGATGTTTTATTAATAGCATATATGATTAAATATAAAGAGAATATGTCCTAATTATCATATGATAAACGAGTGAAAGTCAACTCATGTTGAGAAACAATTCTATCATTTCCTTTACATAAAGCCTTTCATAATGCCAGGGAATTTAATTTATGTACTTTTCGTTACTGCAAAGTAATATTGCTTATTTCAAAAATTATTTTATTTGTTTATCTTATTGTTATTTATTTAGTCTCCAAGAGTTTTAACCCGAAAATACAAAAGCAATACAATACAATATTCAGAATTCATACATAAAGTGTTACATATTGAATATATAAGATAACAATTAGTTCACAATACTCTGAAAATATGACTAATAAATTAATAAAATTTCTGAAATACCTTAGACTCTAAAAGTTATTATTTATTGATAATATTAAGCGGATAAAATGAGATACACATATGTATATATATATATACATTTTTTCTCTATTAAATATTAAGTTATTTGCACTTATTCAACTCCCATTTGTGTACATACATCATACGTACCTATATGCATGCATATATACATACAATATTCTGGAAAACTGTTAGAAGTGCAGATTCAAAACTTAAATGCTGTAAAATAATTACCTTTGAAGGAGGGTCAAATGATACAATATTTTAGAGAACAGACGCTCAACGTTAAAATGAAATACCCATAACATAAACGGTAGAACACATTTTATTCTTTTTAAATGCAAAACAACTTAGCACTGGTAAGTTGTTCTTGCTAGACAAAGAAAACTAGAAAGCGTTAAAACTAGATAACTTGATTGGGTGGATACCGACTCCCTCCCACGTCAATTTTTAATTTCTCTAGTCCATATGTACGAACAACGTACGTAGTAGATTAGTAAGGTATTCTATTCCACTAAAAAAATCGATAACCAATTTCACAGCAGATATATGTATCGAGACAAAAAAAAAAAAAACCTTCAGAGTGTGTGTGTGTGTGTGTGTTGACAGCATAGCTCAAGAATGAAAAGACGTTAAATACCAAACTTACATTTTCCGTTCAGAAAGAATTTCAAAATCCCCACCGTCTCAAACTACGCTTCAAATGGTATAATATTTTAAAATGTTCCTTCTTTAATAAAAATGGTTCTAAAGATTTTGATTAAAATATTGTGTATTAGAGATATTAAGATGAAAAAATTTATATCTGGGAATAGCCTCTAAATACCTCTTTATTCTCTATGAATTATGCTGAACTTTATATAACAGTTAAACCGTAAGAGATACACACAACGTACTGAACAAAAATATTGATCTCGTTAACACACATATTTTGTCATATGCCATTTTTTAAATAGAATTGACATTTTCTGAGATATTCTTTGTTATTGGTTTCAATTTTAAACTACGTAACTCTTATCAAACGGAAAGTCATCTTTCGTTTCATGTCTCTTGTTTTACTGCAGACCATGCAAAGCGAACGGCACTTCAATTGTTTCACATAGGTCCAGCTTTTAAAATATTTTAATATCACGTAAGTTTAGTCTATTCATTTTCTACCTACAAGAAAGCAAGTAATAATACCATTTTGCTATGTTTATCTCGGTTAGAATGATAAAAGAATGTAGATAAAGTAATAGTGTGAAATAAGAATAGATTGTATGTGTACAAGCTAGAGGAATTTATAAGAATGGAACACATAAGATTCTTTTCCTCTAATTTCCTCTGAAGCAGCAATTGTAGATCAGCTGATCCTTTGCGCACCAAAAAGGAACTGCTGTAATTAAATATTCTAACTACCTCCCTAAGTCGATTTGGTTCTGAGTTTTGTGTTGCTAAAATTACTACCTGCGTAAGTCGAACGGGAATACACTAATCGATTCGGTCGCCCAGTAAATCTTGACCTTGTAGACCTGTTCATTCAGTACACCAGTGCATTGCAGTGTAGACGGGTGTGCGTGTAGACAATGGCCGAGGAGAAAAAAATAAGTGAAATGGGCGTGTAGTGATTGCGTTAGGAAACTATACATTTAACTTCGCAAAATTATTTAGGGGTAGTGTTAGTACGTGGGTAGGTGTGTTAGAAACCTGTAAGTGATTTATAAAAATATATTCGAACGATAGTGATCATAGAACAAAACATACAGTAAAATCATGGATGTGAAAACTGTGGAAAATTAAACAGACTATGCAGAAACAAGATTAAAACGAAAGCAGTTGAAGGTGTTAGTGGACGTCTATGGAATCTCCTTCAAAAGTAGGTAAGCCAAAAAATTACATTTCATTACTCTGGCGGATGTGAATTGAGTAAAGAAAGAAATCTGTATAGTACGAAAGAATAATAAAAGTACTGTTAAGAAACCAAATGTTTTGAAAAATATTCTTAAGAATCATATTTTGGGCAAATTTAATTGGTGGGGGGCGGTTAGGGCCTTTGTTCACAAGCCAATACAACACACCCTTCACGAACAGAAGGAAAGTAAGGCCTCCTTTACCCCGGTTATAGAAAGAATGTGCAAATTGCCCTAAATGTCCGAAAAAAATATCGAAACAATCCCACTTGAAAACTATTTGCTGGTGAATAGTGTAGAGAAACAGTAATATTTACTTGTATATCTAACTTGAGGTAATGAAGCTGTAAAATTCGGAAAATCAGCAGTATGCAAGATATTATTTTGATACGTCATACATAGTAATAGTGGTATTTTTGTCACGAATAAAAATGCGTTGCATGGTTATTTAAACAATAGTTTTGTCTAAACTCTTTGTTCTAATAAACATGAGTCACGTGATTTGTTTTTACTTTCTCTACAAAGTACGCGGTGCGTATGTGGAAATCGTACTGCACTCCATCCTAAAATTCGATAGCCGGATTTCACCGGGAATAAACGTTTTAGGATGGATCCCTGTATCTGAAAAAATGAATTAGAAAAGGGTGCGCACGCGATTTATGTATGTGTGAACACAGTAACTCAAAAAGAAAAGACGGTAAAGCTATACGACGGTTCCACCACCCATATACTGACATGCGCGCGGTACGCACACACGCGCTAAGTTGTTCAGATGTGAAAGTTGCCAGATTGCCAAAATGTTTACTTCTTCTTGGGAACATTGGGGTTTTAGCTTCACAGCTCCATCGTCTACACCCTGTCGCATTCGGCCGCAACTGCTACACTCCTCAACTTATAAAATATATCCCTCGGCTACGCATTGCGGCTTAGGGCCCTCCACGTTGGGCTACGCTTTGCAGCTTAGGGCCCTAAATGTTTATAACAGACCAGTAAGTAATTACAATGCGGCTCTAATGACGAAATAACAAAAGTACCCGCGTATAGAAGTAATGCCAAGAGGTGGAACCATTGTATACTAATAATGAAAATACAGTAAAATATCAAACTAAGCTCGTTTTCAGTTTAGGATGCGACACCAAGATTTTGAGGAAAACACCCCCACCTCAAACTACCCTTTCTATGTATGGAAAAAATATTCGGTTATTATAGAGAACTTCGGCCCCTCTAGAAATTAAACAAATTGTGGTTTGACTGTAAGTTTGGTTTATACTTGTTACGTTTTCACCAATTTTTTTTTATCGGAAAAGCTCCGTAATTAAGTTAAACGCTAATTTATTACGCGCGCGTAGCGATCCTTTTTTTTGTGAATATTCATGAAGTATGCAGCCTAGAAGGAGTAGAATATAAATAAAGAAGTCTTGTAGTACTTTTGCAATGTAAATATATAATAATTCTACACACTAAAATGCCTAAAACCCGAGTTTCATTGTCGGTGGCAGGCAAACAGTGTTGTGGAATGCAACACCGGCATATGTCGCTAGACGCTGTGCTGATGTATGACAAGTATGTTTCACACAAATAGAGTTGTTCAGTGAATTTTATTATGCAGAACTTCGGCCGCTATAAAATCGAATGAAACTAAGTGCGATTGATTGACTTTGTATTTGTGATGACAATTTCAAAGCCTGTGGGTTTCAAATTTAGCGCGATGTTAGGTTCCAATCCGTTTAGGTTAGTGTGTGTATATAAATTTATGTTTCTAATTTTATATCGTGGTAGTACCTCATTATCGATATTTCCAACAACTCCTAACAGCGCAATGGATACAACATTGGTTTTTTAAACCATCTCCGCACCTATAATCCCTCTCTAACCACACCGGTCCCGTTAGAGTGCAAAACTGGCATAAGTCTCAGCGGAGAGAGTTAGCGGCCCAACTTGTAAATAATTACCTTAGAGGTATACAATGGTTCTACCACTTGGCATTACTTCTACACGTGAGCACTTTTCTTATTTCGTCATTAGAGCCGCATTGTAGTTACTTACAGTTCTGTTATAAACATTTGCGGCCCTAACCTGCAAAGCATAGCTCAACGTTGAGGGCCCTAAGCCGCAAAGCGTAGCCGAGGGATATTTTCTATAAGTTGAGGAGTGTGAACGACGACAGGGTGTATCCGAGGGATCTGTGAAGCTAAAACCCAATGATCCCAAGAAGTCAAAATTTCGGTAATCTGAAAAATGTCACATCCGAACAACTTAATGTTTTCAACACTTACAAGTATGGATCGCCAGTAAAAGTCTTAAGACAGCTGTGTGTGTGTGTGTGTGTGTGTGTGTGTGTGCGCGCGTGCGTGCGTGCCACTTGCATGTCCGTTAGTGTGGTGAAACCATCGAATAGTTTTATCTTTGTGAGAATTACCTCTGAAGAGCTCTGCATTGTGAATGAGTTTTGCATAACGATAAACCGTAAGAGACAGACAGAAACTTATCGCTCAAAACATGTAGATACCTATCGTTAAAACACATCATTTGTCATACTTTTTTCGTGAAGTTGACCATTTTCGAGATATTCCTTATTATTGGTTTCAGTTTTGAAATACTTATTACTTATCTCATACGGGAATTTGTTAGCTCCTGTAAATGCAAAGAAACTGAAACCATGGAAACCAGCTTACAAAAGAGTTGACATTCGCTTTATCTTAACGTATTCCCCTATTACAAGAAAGCAAGCAATAAGACCACTCCAGCTAATGTTTATCTCGATTAGCATGAAGTAGATAGAAGAATAAGCATTTTAACAATAATTTTTACAGAGATGTAGATATCCAGAGAAAGTTATGTGACTGGAACACCTCATATGTTTTAAAATACGCGCATAAAACTCCAGTTTTACACTAAATCAATTTCAAATAGGCCAGACAAATTATATTACTTTCTCTACACTTACTGTGTACATAGTGTATAGAGAAGAAATTGTATTCCACCCAAAAATTCAATGCTTAGATTTCAATGGAAATACATATTTTTAGACCTCCTGAATACAAAAAGGCATTTTAGAAAAAGATCAGTGAATGCACAGTATAGCTCAAAAACGAAAAGTCCGCTAAATACCCAACTTGGTGTTTGTTTAGTATCTCACGAGGTTGCGACAAACGATTTTCAAGAAGATTCCCCCACCCAAAAATACTCTTTAGATGGAACAATTTTCGAACATTTTTATTTTATCAAAAACGGTGCTCAGAATTTTGATTGAAATAAGGTATTTAATAAGTATTTGTCTAAAAATAACCTATATAACTTCATATTCTGGAAATAACCTCTGAAGACCTCTTTGTTTTGGATGAGTTTTTTCTGAAATTTACATAAGTGGTAAACCGTAAGAAATAAATAAAACTTGCTACACAAACTACCGATATAACCCACTCACATAGCTTTCTTTACATCTCTGCAACAAATTCTTGTTAAAAAGCTTATTACCCCTACGTTCATTAAAGTAATCGAGATAAAATTAGCAGGAATGGTCGTGTTACTTCCTTTCTTGAAAGTAGAAAGAAAATAAGGGAATACACTTGGATAAAGTGATAGTAAAATCTTTTAAAAGCCTGGTTGCTATGTGATTCTAGTTCCTTTTTTTATATGACCAGAAGTAGACAAATTCCCACATGAGAAAATTAATTTAAAACTGAAATCAATAACAAGGAATACCTCAGAAACTATCAGCTACACGAAAAAATGTATATAACATAAATTGTGTGATTTAACAGCTCTACATATCTTGTTAAAGTTTTTATCTATTTCTTACTGTGTACCAGTAATGAAAAATTCCGCAAAATTCATCCAGAATAAAGATGTCTTCAGAGGTTATTCCCAGAAAATTCAAGATATGCATTTTATTTGTCATGTAAATATGCTTAATATACAAAATCTTAATCAAAATCGTTATAGCTATTTTTGAGGAAATCAACTTTTTTTTAATTTTTCCATTTAAAGGGTAGTTGGAGATGGGGGAATTTTCTTGAAAATTTGTGTCGCATCCTTGGAAGGTATTAAATTAAATGCCAAGTTTGGTATTTAACGGACTTTTCGTTTTTGGGCTATGATGCGCGCGCGCACACACACACACACACACACACACACACACACACACTCACTGAAAGAGACACACACTGACAGACATGCTTATAAAAACGCTTATTTTTGGATTCAGAAGGTACCAAAATATGTATTTTCGGGGAAATCTCGGTATCGAACTTTTGGGTGCATTACAATAGCTTCTCTAACTAACAGGTCACAACACTCTTATATCTTACAAAGGGCTTAGCAATATCTTTATGTACAGATTTATAAAGATGGGCAGGTGTGATTGATTAATGAAAATGCATTTAAATAAAACAGGAATATTGATTGGTATTTCGGTTAAAACACTAGATATGTCTGGAGGTGTATAAAATGTGAAAATCATGAAGAGGGTCGAACTTCACTCTATTTGAACGATAAAAGATTAAGAAAAAATGTGACCATAGGCTCTTTAGTTTGTCTACACGTACTCCGTACATAGTGTAAAGAGAAGGTATTGCATTCCGCCCGAAAATTAGATCCCAATAACTATAAATATACGTTTCAGGGTCCCCTGTAACCAAAACTAAACCTGGTGCCTGTGTCCGTGTGCCTATAAACACGATAACTCAAAAATGAAAATTGGATAAAATACGATACTTGGTATTTATTTTTCGTATCTTCCAGGGATGCGACGCGAAGATTTTGAGAAAACTCCGCCCCCCAACGCAAACTAACCTTTACATGGAAAAAATTCGAAAATGTTGATTTTCTCAAAAATGGCTCTAACGATTTTGATTAAAAAATCATCTATTAAAGATGTTTAATGGCAAATGATATATATATATATTTTCAATATTCTGGGAATATCCTTTAAATTCCTATTTATTCTGAATTAATTTAGTTAAATTTTGCGTAACTGTTAAACTATAAGAGATAGACAATACAATTTATGTCACATAGTTTTTTTTTTTTTTTTTTTTTTTTTTTTGTGAAATTGACCATTTCTGAGATATTCCTTGTTACTTGTTTCAGACTAAAATATTTAAAATTTTCTCACACGGAAAGTTGCCAACTCCTGGCCACGCAAAGAAACGGAGTTAAATTCCATAGTTACTACCTTTAAAACATTTGACTGTTGGTTTAGGGTGATGTATTCCCGAATTTCCCTTCTACTTATAAAAAACTAAGTAATAAGACAATTTCTGATAATATTTATCTCAATTAGCGTGAAGTACATAGAACAAGCTTATTAACAACAATTTGTTACAGAGATGTAGAGAAAGTCTTGTTAATGAACACACAAGATTTTTAGAAGAATGTCTGTGTGTGACTGTACGCATTATGGCTCAAAAATCAGAAGTCCCTTAAATACTAAACTTGGTGTTTAAGTTCTTTATCTTCCAAGGATGCGATACGAAGATTTTCAGGAAAATCCCCTCACCTCCAACTACCAGTTACATGGAAAAAATTTCAAACTCTTTAAATTTCTCAAAAATGGATCTAACAATTTTGATTAAATTAATGTGAATTAACGTCATTTACATGGCAGATAAAATGTATACCTTCATTTTTCTGGGAATGACCTCTCAAGTCACCTTCATCCTGGATGACTTTTGAATAGCTGGTAAACCATAAGAGATGGACAAAAATTTTACTACACAAAACATGTAGATCTCGTTAAAGCATATAATTTATGTCGTATATCTTTTTTTATTCTTGGAATTTATCATTTGCGAGGTATTCCCTTTTATTGGTTTCAGTTTTAAAGCCCCTAAACTTTTCTCATACGGGAACTTGTCAAATTCTGACCCCATAGCAACCTGCTTTAAAACCTTTAACTAATGCTTTACCTAGCGTATTCCGTTGTTTCCTTTTGCTTTTAAGGGGACAAGGTAGACTATACATATAGAAATTACTCTTTAAGTAAGTTGAATTATCACTGCTCTTAAAGTATTCAAACTGTTTCTCCAGAAACTTGTATGGCGAATTCTATAAATCAAGACAATTATTTCAAGTGTTATGTGGTTGAGTCTATAAACAGTATTTCATTCAGCAGAAAAGTAATAAGACTTAGTATTAAAACATTTGAATTCGTGTGCCGTATTCTCTGATACTACAGTTTTGCACATTTGTTCTTAGTACAATCAACTATCTTCTGATCCTCAATTATTTAGCTATGATACAATTTCAGTAGAAATTAAAAAAAAAATTATTTGAAAATTCAAAAAAGTAAAATTGAAAAAATTCGCATTTTTCTGAATATAATCAATTTCACTATTACGTCACAATTGTGGGTCAGAAAGTTCAACCATGGGTTGTATATATGTGCTGAAAATTTCGGCTTTCCAATTCTCATACTTTCTGAGGAAAACGTACATAAGTATACAAAAATGCTGCATTGAGAAAACAGAATTTAAAGATACAAATGTTCTAAAAATAGGTATTGCACAACAGATTTAAAGAAATGCAGACCAGCATTTAAATTATATTTAAATTCATTAAAATCCTTTAAGTATACTTTTTATGAAACTAGCAATAATAGAGATTTTATTAGTGTCTAAAACAAAAAATGTCCCGTTAAGGAAGAAAGTAATAACACCATTTCTGCTAATGTTTATCTCAATTGGCATGAAGTATTTAGAAGTAAAAGCTTTTAAGAAAAGGTAATTTGTTGCAGAGGTGTAGAAAGTAATATGAATGGAACACATCACTTTTTTTAAAAGGAATAATTTGCTTATACAGTTCAACTAAGCATAGTGCAAGTTAAAAAAATATTCTAACTTGCTTAAAAGCATAATTATTTTATAAAAGTAGTGGTGGTGGTGGTTTACACTAATATAGTAAAATTCGCATGCTGTTGAAAAATATTCGAGTGTAAAATATTATTTGTATTTATATATATATATATATATATATATTGATACAACATTCTACATTTGTTTTCATTTTAAGCGACACTGGATCCAAAATTTCAAATTCTAACATTTCTGTATACATTTTTCTTAAAAGTTTACTGTGAATGAAGGTCTGTTATATTATTATGAATATAATATTCTATTCAAACTGCTTAAATACTTTGCAAATTGTACATTGCTTCATAAATGTAACCCAAATATATGCATAATCAAAATTTCTCTGCGCCTCAAAGTTTTAGAAAATTGTCATTTTCTGAATTATAGTTTTGAATTATCCACAAAAAATTTAAATTATGATATTTAAATAAGTTTGGTCACTGAATTACTATAATTAAAAAAAAATATTTTGTATGAGCTTTGGACCAAAATATTTGACCTTGTAACATGCTATTAGTAATTTTGAACTAAACCATAATTTAGATAACTATAAAAATTATAATATATGTTTCTAAAACAACAAAATTGGTGTTGGGACAGTTTGTTTCATTTTTAATATTACAATACATACTTCTGCACATTCTGGGGAATTTTAGTTGTATTTAAACAAAATATGAGACTCATGGAACATTTTCAAAGCGTGGAACGTAGTTTTGAGAAAATTATTGTTATATGAAATATTATGCTAGGAAACAGAGCCCGAGGCCACCTGGGAACAGCTAAATGTTGAATCTCTATAGATGCCGAAAGGTTCCAACATCTATTTGCTATGAAAAAGCAATTTTCGATTTTTTGACCTATTGTAGTCGATATTTCACTCCCAGTGTACTAAGTTCTTAGGCAAACGCTAGCATATTCCGTTTTAAGAATTCTACTTTTTAATTCAATGGTGTTCTAGAAGTGTATTTAGGTTGAAATTGCGAAACAAAGTTTTCTTCCATCTTAGGATCTACGTCATCTTGGGTGATGAGTGTTTTAACGATAAGAAGAACCTAATGTTTGATGAAGCTGTAAGTAAAGCATGCCAGCATATGCAAGTGCTTAGTGGCCCTCAGGAGTCCGGGATTGCAAAGCTGTGTACACACCTGGTTATCAAGGCTGCCCGAGGCGCGGCGGTTCAATCTGCTCACAACTAAGCATACAAGCATACACCGCTTTCAGACCATCTGATGGAATGATTCATCTAGTCAGAGGTTTATGGATAGATTATGTATAGACTCCAGGAGATTCCCAAACTATAATCAGTGTAGAAGAGAAGAATGACTTTCTACAACACCTACCCCAGATAAAAGTTCAGTTCAGATAAAAGTATTTTCCCATTTATTCTGAGTAGAAAATTCAGATCTATCTACTGAGAATACTCGGAGAATGTTGAGCTAAATAACTAATTGCAGATGCTCTCCGGTTAATATAAAAATTAGGTAACTCAATTATGTTAATGAAAGCTTTATATCAAAGTCGTTATCTACTGGTGTTTTGCATGACGGCCTATTACTTTCTCTACCACGTACATAATAGGTATTGAGTTCCACCCAAAAAATCGATACCAAGATCTTACTCACTGCGCCGTGGCCGTGTGGTTAGACCACTTGCCTTTAATCTCGACTCCAAACGACCGCATGTGTGATTTGTGGTGGACAAAGCGGAGCAGGGGCGTTCTACAGTTTCCCCCGCCATCACATTCCACCGGTGCTCCATCTTCATTCCATCTATCATCAGTGTCATCATCGCCTGTATTGCCACAAGAGGTAAAAGCGGGCGTTAAACACTATAAACAAAATCCTAGTAGAAATACTAATTTTGTAATCCCCTGAAAGAAAACGATATTTAGAACATTTTCCGAGTATGTTTCCATGGGTCTGTGCATAACTCAAAAACGAAAGGCATCAAACTTGATATTCAAGTTCAACATCTTCCAAGTTTCCTCACGAAGACTTTCAATAAAATCCTTCCACCCGAAACTACACTTCACTGAAAAACATTTTCGAACATTTTGATTTTATCAAAACTGACTAGCAATTCCGATTAAAACACCAATTGTTTAATATATTTTCATTTACTATTTTGTAAGAATGTTTGTTGCAGAACAGGCAGAGAAGATCTTGCGATTAGGACATATGAGATTTTATTTTTACGACAGAGTATGGAAAAGTCTTATCTTTGGTTTTCTTTAATTAAAGTTGCCACAATATCAGCGTTTTAATTGAGTTTTAAGGACACCCAATCCATTGCTTTATTTTGTGAACAACCTAAGAAACTACTGTTATTTACCTAAATATTCGGTTCCCAGATTTTACCGGAAATACATAGCTTCAAACTCCCTCCCCCCCCGAATTCAAGAGAGGCACTTCTATAAAAAGATTCTGATGTGTGTGTGTGTGTGTGTGTTTGTTTATTTGTTTTAGAGTTGTGTTTCTGTACAGCAAAGCTTTAAAACGGAACTTCGGATAAACTTGTTGTGTAAGTTAATACACTTCAAAGATGAGACACAAAGATATTAAAGAAAATTCTCCAATTCATACTTCTGACATGGAAAAATATCAAAATGTCTTTTACAGCTTTTATTAAAACACAATGTATTAAGCATATTTGGACTACAAATCAGATGTATGAATGAATGTTTTGAGAATATCTATAAAGCCATGTTGTCTATCCTAAGAATTATTAAAGAAAAAAGTACATTTGTGTAAAGACTTACTGTGCAATAAATTTTGTGTAGCGTTAATCATTTCCGAGATGTTCTTTATTATCATTTTGAATTCCTTTTTTTTTCAAATGAAAATCGCTATTCATTTTTGCTCGTTGTCTTGCAAAGGGTATAGAACTTTATCACATAATTGTGATTCTGTAGTTAACTGTCGTTTTACAGTTGATCGAAACTGATTCCTTTCAACCAAAAATAATTATTTTATAAATATTACATATAATAATGTTATAAGTAATTTAATTCTCAAAGCTCAAATTACATTTTTTATGCATACATAACATTTCAAAGTAGCAATTAATTAATTGTAACACATGTAATTTTAACTAATTAGGTTAACCATAACGGCTGTAGTGTCTGCAATAAACAAGTATTTCCGAGATTTAAATACAGCTTCTAACATAGGCTTTCACTTGAAAGCGTGCATGGTACACTTACTTCTGCTAAAGTGGACTTGACCCGAGTGAAACAATATAATTATATTAGCACGAATGGAGATATACGGCATTCACCTTTTACAGTCTGCACCCCGTTTAAGGCCCCATACGTTACATAAGTTGGTAATTAACAGCGGAAGCTAAAGTCATCATTTTTAACCGTTTCAAAGAAAGCTTTTTTTAAAAAGCCATAACAATTGAATAGAGAATACATTAAATACATTAGTAATAAAGGCAATTCATTCCAAATCATCATATTGTACTTGGGATGAAAATAGAATTATCATCAGTAGTTTAGAATGCCGATTAGCAGCAAAGTCATCTTTGGTGGCACACTGGCTATCGATTACCCACGCGTTTTGTACGTTTTCAAACAAATAAATAACTGGTACCTTCATGAATTAAATCGTAAGTATTAATAAAGCAATGAAATGAAAATTTTATTTAATATTTAATTTGTAAAATTCAACTATTAGCGTTACATCTGCAATAATAAATATAATATAGTTTATGCACACATACACGTACAGTAAGACACAAAAAATTATGGGTGTACTGAGTGAAGGAAATTCAATTTTTCCCATTGACAGCATGAACAGAAAGTGGATCATAAAACTCTGTCGTTGAAAAATCATTTTTTTGTGACTAGATTTTTTCAGTTTTTCTTGTGAATAGTTTTGGCGTTTTCTGCATCATATGTAAATCTTCCATATATATATATATATATATATATATATATATATATATATATCGCATGTATCCTGCATAAATAGTTTGCCTGGTGAGTCGCTTTTATGTTCTTTACGTCTTTCTAATATATATATTATTGTGTTATTCTTAATGGTTAACATGCGCTTTACCTTTGATGTATGCATAATGGGCTTCATCTCATTTTAGTTTCGTTATTGGCTTGTATCAACCATGACAAATGGATAGGTAGAGGAGGACCAGACTGATTTCCAGCATGTTTCTCCGACCCCAATCCATTGTATTTTTATCTTTGGTGCATTATAAACGATTGTATTATCCATCACACACCTTCGATGAAGAAACTTTTAATCGATAGTAGCTCATGCTTCATGCATGCGTGTTCAGACGTAGGAGGAGGATATTTGTAAGAGGAGGATATTTTGGGGAATTTCTACGAGTTGTGTTTGTGCTAATCACCTCCTAATAATCTGAAAATAGATTGAGTAACTTTAAAATATTTTCATTCTAAAACAAAAGACTTGGGGCATATGTTTATATGAACATATTTTCCTGTTTCGATGTAAGAAATCAATCTCCAATCCTTGTGGAAATATTTTTTAATCATCCTGATTTATAACGAACTGCATATTGAAGATGTTTAGCAGTTCAAATAATTTTGAGACGTCCGAGATATTTGTAGGACTGTAAAAGAAGCGGCTAGAAAAGGTAGACAAGTTTAAGCCGCATATCCTATAAATAACTAGGTGATGGCTAAAAAGTGTGATGCGAAATGCACTTTGACTCAACAGCATGCATAGGTGGGTAGACAGGTAAGCCGCTAAAGATACTGCACACAAAAGAAATGCAACTGGGAACACACACACTATTTATCTGCCTGTCTGTCGTCACGGAGTGTTGCATTTCTCCATTGCAGATATACGCTTTGCGTACGTCGGAACTCGATACAGACACCGGACATACAGCTATATACAACAGTCGCAATCTGATGACGAACCGCACGAACCTCTCAACTTTAGTGATGATATTAGGCCTCCAGTAAGCAATAACTGTGACCTTTTAACCCAGGCGTCACCAATTTGTTGTCCTTTGATTAAAGCAAATAGACCAAGCTTGCTCGACGCTCGGTTACTAGTGTGTACTATATGAACAGCTACGCGGTAAAAGAGAACGATAATATCTTCAGTGTTGTTGCAAGATACAATATTTTGCATATGAAATGCGTAATCAATCTTGTATAGTTTAGTATAACTACTATATTCGGGCCAGGTGGCTCAGTTGTTTAGTCTGGCACATTTGGGAGATCGTGGGATGTGTTCCTCGCGACCGACGTCTCTGCCTCATGTGTCTTAGGGTCTTTCCCGGGTCTCTAGGCAAATACTGGAAAGGATTCTTCATACTACCAACTTCCTTCATTTCATCTTTACTTCATCCATACCGGTTTCTTTCAGGTTTATAAGTGCCGACGAGAACTGCGGCAGAGGCGCCATTTTGTGGGGTTGACTGGGCACTAGAAATACAAATCTTGGCGGCGGGATGTCATTGGTGGTTGTCTGCAGCCCCAGATGGTCTATACGGGACTGAACCACGGGATCCTGGTGCTTTGGATGAACTGCTTGTGAATTGTTACGGAAACTCCACAACGGCTCCCTCCCTGTCCGGATGTCGACCAGCCTCTAAAATTACACTCAATTCAGCCCTTCCTCCAGGAGTCGGATGGACAATAGATCCAAGGCTGCAATGTGGAATACATCCCGTAACGTACACACAAATACACACTAAAGGGTTATGATTGGTAGAAGAATTGTCCAGTTATCTCTCTTGTATTGGTATTTACGTTTCGCATATGGACATCTACATAATCTTGAATTAGATAGAGCTCTCACTCGATATTGTGTCCATTAGCGAGGGTTTATCGCTCTCTCTTACATGCAACTGTATGTAAAATGGGCAATACCCATTACTCTAAATACGACTCGAACATCGAGATGTTCGATTCAAAAGCATCCTCAATGTAATAATGAACTGAGTAAAACTACGATAGAGTATAACTTAGGGAGATAATTTCGATTTATTCTTATTTAAATCCAACGCTCGGGATTAGGTGATGGGCCCTTCAAAGCACTTTATTAAAAATAAAATTTAAGTTGCAATGTGTTAAAACCGACCTTATTAATTATATTTTGATAGACTTAACAAATTGACTTTCGAAGCTCGATCTGATTTCAGTATCTGTTTTGTTTGGACTGCTGAATATTTAGTTTTCTGAAATACTAATATAACTTTATTATATTTGAAATTCTGTACAGTAATCAACCAGATAAGGATAGGTAAGGAATGAAATTACTGTGATGTCATTAAGTTACCTATTTGTTGTTATATAAGAGATGGAGACAGTCCACATACATATATTTAATAAACCTGTTTTCTTCTTTTGGGGTTTCAATTATATTATTTAGAGTTTCTACGAAAAATAGTGAATACATACATTAAATATGAATGCAGTATTTATCAAATGTACATAATTAATAGTTGTTTAGATACTCATTGCTTTGATTATTACTACAAGATGGTGTCTATTTTAAGGAGTATGATGTAGTATTAATTTTAAAGAAGGTTATCATTATTAGTTTAATTTATAAACTGATATTACAACATTTTCTAATTTGAGGTACCTAACTTTTAAAAAGTGCAGGATTATTTGGATCAATTTAAAAATGCTGAGTAAGGTCTGTTGAAATACTGTTTCCCTCAGCTACTAGAGAGATCTGGAATAGGTTGTGATGAGGTATGAATTGTTTTCTTCATCTGCTCGTTCATTTCCATCCATTTGTCTGCAAATAATACCTTCTGGAATAAGATTGTAATTTTTAAACTAAGGTTTTTTAACGGTTCATCCTTTGTGGTCAAATTAGGCTCAGAGGAATAATTATTAAGTAACAATTCGAAATTTCTTCATTATGTGTGGTAAACCTTCGAAACATTCACATGAGAAAACAGAATAATGTGAGTACTTTGTGATCAGAACATACTTTTGCACATCTAAGATTCTCAGCAGAAGCTGAACTATCGTTGTAGATATGCACTATCCTTCGGTTATGATATTTTATATCTTGAAAGAGCTGATAATCCGCAGATGAGATGGAAGTAGGACTTTGGTATGCAGTAACAGGTGTGTATTTATAGCTTGCAAGGAGCAATTTAAGGGAATAGATTCCTTATACTACTTCCTTATACACTTATACTAAATACTTATGTTGATTTTGTTTATTTATGACTTCATTAGTACTCGATTCACATTTCAGAGATATGACAATTTTCTTGAGCCATGTATGCATTCTTTGGGGTAATCTGCTTTGACTGAGTAAGTTTATCATCACTATTCTCCGTGTTTTATGTTGAATTGGGTTACGAGATACTTCATCTACATTCCTTATTATTGGTTTTAAAATGTCCAATACTTTTTCGAATGGGAAGTCGTTATACACGTTTTTTTTTTATCCTGATCTGCAAAGAAAAGGACATTTCAATTGCATCACATAGAGACCATCACAAAGCGACCACATTTTAAAACATTTGATCGTCGATTTAGGCTAGAGTACTCCTTATTTCCCGCAAATTTATAAGAATTAAGTAAAAAAATATCTGCTAAGGCTATTTCGATAAGCATGAAGTAAAGAGATAAATAAACTTTTGCAGGAATAAATAGTTTGTTGATATATGGGGGAAATAATGTGAATGGAACATACCTACTTTTTTACAAATATTAAGACTGTGAATTTTGTCTTGATTTTATTCATTCAGTGTTTGTAAGTATTATTGTAATAATATTCTCTCTCCAAAGTTTAACATGTTTTGAACCTTCTTTTTTAATTATGGTTATGTTATGCTTCATTCTTTTACTGAGAAATTTCATTTCATTATGACTGAATGCCATGCTGATGTTGTTTATAAGTCCCAAGCGGAACGTGTTATCCGTGTGTTTTCTCTTTCTTTATTAGTGCATTTATTTTGTCACTGCGGTACTTTTTATGGTTATTCTTCTCTGTGTTATTCATTTGTTTTTTGCGTGCGTTAGCTTCTTCTAGATGTGTATGCTATACCATTGGCACTAGAAGCAAAGATAGTTTATATATTTTGAAGTAATTATGGGCTTTTATTATTTTTTGTTATTATTATTATTATTATTATTGCTGCTGCAATCCTGGTTGCTAAAGTTTATAATAAAATACTTTTCTGAGCTTCATTTTAAATTTATACATGAGTTTAACTTGCAACACGAAGATTTTCAGTAAAAATCTCCCACCCCAAGTTACTTTTTTTGTGGAAAAATATTCGAAACCTTTGATTTTGTCAAAAATGACTAACGATTGTGATTAAAACGTATTTTAAATATGTTTACATGGCAAAGAAAGTATATCTTGAATATTCTGAATATAGCCTTTAAATAACTCTTTATTTGTAAACAGTAAGAAATAGACAAAACTTAAGTATACAAAAATGTAGATCGGGTTGAAACACATTTATACATTTTGGTGGAGTTAATCATATCAAAGATACTCCTCGTTATTGGTATTTTTTTCAAGAAAATGTCCTATACTATTATTTACAGATACAATCGTTTTACCATTTTTGAAAAATAAAAAGAAATTTGTAATTATTTTCCATATAAATTGTAGTTTGGAGTGGGAGTATTTTCTTCATAATAATCATTTGGCATTTTAGTTTTCGTTTAACCGTATTTTTCTTTCGTATTCAGTATTTTTGTTCATAAAATTCGGTGGAAATACAGTAGGAACTTTTCTAAAAGAAAACTTTATACACCTGTAAGCTCACAGGATAAATTTAGTACTGTCTTAAGTCGTCTCAGTATTTAGTGTTATTTTACCCGTGTTTTATTGTCAACAAAAATGGTTAATAAATGGACCAAACGCACCAAAACATAAAAGGGAGAAGTCTGTAGAAGACTATCCACGTGCTATGTATAGAGAAGGTGTTGTATTGAACCCAAAATTTCGATACTGAGATTTCACCTGAAATACGTGATTTGAGACGCCTTAATAAAAACAATTAGAAAAATGTCCGAGTGTATCTATCGTGTGTGTATGTGTTTTGTCTGTAGGCAGGATATCTCAAAAACGAAAAGTCCGTAAAATACTAAACTTGGTATTTAAGTTTAACATCTTCTAAAGATGCGACACGCAGATTTTCAAGAAAATCCCCCTATTCCAACTACCCTTTATATGGAGAAAATTAGACATTTTTTACTTTCTCGAAAATGGCTTTAACGATTTTAACTAAAATATCGTATATTAAAAATATTTACATAACAAATGAAATGTATATCTTAAATTTTTTCGGTATAGCCTCTGAAGACATCTTTATTCTATATGAGTTTTGCATATCTGGTAAGCTGTAAAGATAGCCAAAAACTTACGTAATAGAAGATGTAGATATCGTGAAAACACATATTTATTTTATATACATTTTTTCGAGGAATTTATAATTTTTAAATGTTCCTTGTTATTGGTTTCACCTTCAAAATGATTAAACATTTCTCATACGGGAGTTTGTCAATTTTGTTCTATACAAGCAAAGGAACTTCAATCACATAGCAATCAGCTTTTGACTATCGCTTTATCTACTTCTTTATTTTCTCTTCTTCTTAAATGGAAACAAGTAATAAGGTCATTTCTACTTTTTTCTTTACTAGTATGAAGTAAATAGAACAATAAATATTTTAACAATAATCTGTAGCAGAGATGTAGAGAAAGCCATGTGAATTGGACACATCCGATTTTCTATCATACAGACGTAACCGTTTATGCGAAAATGTAAGCCATTATAGTTCCTAAAACACATTGTAGTGCTACTTGGTTAATTATTGATTAAGCAAAGTTATCTGTGAGATACATTGCACCCGCCCAGGTAACTCATTGTTTTGTGGCCTTTTTTCTTGGCCACGTTTTCGCGCATTGAATGTCAAAGAAACAAGTATTCAATGTGTGTAGCCCAAATAACTTGAAAAAACGTGATGTGTTCCATTCGCATGACTTTCTCTACATCTCTGCAACAAATTATTTTTAAAAAACTTATGCTTCTATTTACTTCCTGCTAATCGACAAAAAATTAGCTGAAATAGCCTTATTACCTTCTTCCTTGTTAGTAGAAGTGAAATAATGAGTGCCATAGGTTAAAGTGATAGTCAAAAGCTGCTTGCTATGTGACTGAGGTTCCTTTCTTTGTATGACACGAGTTCTTAAAGTCCTGTATGAGAAAAGTATAAGATTTTATAGCTGAAACAAAAAAGGAGTATCTCAAAAACAATCAACTCCACGAAAAAATTGTTTATAACATAAATTGTGTTTTAAAGTGCTCTACATTTGTTGTGTGGTAAGTTTTTGTGCATCTCCTGCGTTTTAGCACTTATACAAAATACCGTAAAATTGACTCAGAATAAAGTAGTCTTCAGAGGTTATTCCCAGAAAATTCAAAATATACATTTTATTTGGCATATAAATATCTTAAATATAGAATATTTTAATCAACATTGTTAGAGCCATTTTCTGGAAAATCAAAATTTTCGAAAAAAGTTTCATGTAAAGGGTAGTTTGGGGTGGGGGATTTTTCTCAAAATCTTCGTGTCGCATCCCTGGAAGATACTAAACTTAAGTACCAAGTTTGGTATTTTACCGACTTTTCGTTTTTGAGTTATCGTGTTCAAAAGCACACGGACACACACACCCACACCCACCCACACACACACAAGCACACGGACACACGGACCTTTTTCTGAAAATATTTTTTTTGGATACAGGGGACCCTAAAACATATATTTCCGGTGAAATCTCGGTATCGAATTTTTTGGTAGTGCAATACCTTCTCTATACACTATGTACATAATGCGTATAGAGAAAGTAAAAAGCCCTGGCAACACTGTTGGGTGATAATATAGACAATAATGAAAATTTTGATGATGAAAGTGATATAGAAGATTTTGAACCTATGACAAACTCCTGTTCGAAGATGATTCTCATTCCTCTCAATATGACACAGATACCACAGATGTTTCTCCTGAGTTTACTGGTATAGAACATGATACTTCTGTAGCAGAGAATTATATCACAGAATTTTCTTACTCGTCTGCCATTTAGGGGTCCATCTAGGAATACTAGCACACTGGATTAATGTTATTACTAATGCTCGGTTATGAGTTCCGAAGCGCACACTGTTCCGAACCCATAGAACAGTAAGAAGTATAAAGAGAGGGAAGTGGGGAGGAATTTGTAGCGTAAACATGCACACGCTGGGGTATAATCTGTTCCAAAAGTAGCTCATTACATGTATTGATATTATATGCATCGTTCTAATTCATTAAGTAAACAATAAAACTACTATTTCATAATATGATTAGTAAATAAAGCTCCTTGTACTTTTACAAATAAAAGTATAACATTTGTTCAAAAATCAGGATAACAATATGCAGAGTTTTGAAAATGCAATGAATATAAATAGACTAGAATTACTAAGAATTCATTGTAGGGAATTACAAGATAGATCTTAATTGTATCGAATTAACAGGCTCTCCTCCTGTCACTCGAAATATGTTTAAATTATCTACAAATGTGTTCAATGTAGAAGCCCTGCCCTTTCATATATTCATAATTTTTCAATCTGCAGTCTTTCAGCATTCATTGATTTATCTACTAGCAGGAAATGAACGATATCAGATACTGTAACACGTTTCGAAATGGGCTACTCCATCCCGTCTCTGTGGGCACCGAACCTCAATCTGGCAATTTGTGATCCTAGACCGAGCTACAGGTGACCAGATTAGAAATAATCATCGCATATACTAATCATTCAGCCGTGAAAGAGGTGCTAATTTGAAACAAAATAAGAAATGAAAGCATTGGTAAGTAATTATATTCGACATGAGTCCTATGCAGCAGCAGGCTATCTCTATAAGAGTTTGGGGTACAGATGGATACGCAATAGAGATATATAGATTGGTAATGAATATGAATCTATTAAAGTTTCTTCTTCACCGCCTAGATTCAATGACAGATCTTCTCACGAAGGAATAAGTAAATTAGATGATCTTGAGAGACATTTTCACGGTATTCTTGGGAAACTGCTCCTCGTTGGGAGAAAATGTAGGCTTTAGAAAGAGAGGTAGTTTTATGTAACACTTTCCGTGTAAATATGGAATTAAATCTGTTTTGGCTGTTGTCAAAATATTGTCATAATTTTGAAATGTGTGCCGGAAAGCAACTAAAGTTTTTGAAAAATACTTTAGGGAACTGTAATGCTTTGAAAAATAAATCATGTAACATTAAAATATAATTAAAACTTAATAAGTGTGCACAAAAGTTCACATTTAGAAAACCTTTCAGACATCACTTAAACGGTATCTCTGAGACACATTGCGCCTGATATTGTAACAACAGCATTACGTCTGCCAGAGGGTTAAGTATATTTACACTTTACTAATTAAATCATATTTTATAAAATTCTTAACTTAAACTTTACATTTTAACATTGAAACTCTTAATAAATAAAACACTCTAAAAACATTAATTTAAAGAGCCTGCTGCTCTGGTTTTAATGAATCACTGCGGACATTAGGTTTTAATTATACTTTAAATGATTTTCGGTACTTTTTTCCTCTCACAGGTAAATTCTTTTTTATTCTAAGGCTAAAAGTTAACGTTAAATAATTTAAACACTTTCAACAATTTGGGAAAATGCATACTACAGCACTAACGTGAGTCGGCTTAAAAACGTCAGTAAACGCATGCAGAATATGGTATAGAAACTTCGAACTTGCGTTTATAGTGTGAAACTAAGGATAACAGAATACAACATTAATGATAACCTTTAACTTGGACAAACTGTGATTCCAGAATTTCTGAATCAGAAAAATTAGGAGCAACATAGGAGAAGTTTCCCTGAACTAGTATTCTACATTCTGAAAAATGCATATTACGTTTGTTTAATTCACTTCAGGATAACTCTGTGACTAAGTTTTTGTGAGGTTCTGTGCACATAAAGCGTAACAATATTCATTCTATGTTAATTGTTACTATCCAAGTTACAAGTGCTACTAAAGTAAAGTTTCTCAGCTTTGAAGGGAATAAACTTTTGTGTTTAAATTTTCAACTTAAACTACTCTTAAATTTAGCCTTTAAATCAAATGAAAAAGACTTACTTTGTATTATTGAAAATCGGCGGCCATTCTATGGTATGCTTACAGATGTCTTCGCATAAGTTCGTAGGAAACAGATTAATATTGATTATCTTTTTCTTAATTTTTAAATGAATAGGGATATTAATATGTCACTTTCAGGCCGAAAGAAAAATAAGTTTAGAAGATTTGTGTTGTATAAATAAAATTCAAGGTAAACGGTTGCGTTAAAAATGAATAGAATTAAATATCTATTTTCCATATTACATATATACTAATGTATTTGATTGCAGTTTACATAAACCTTCCTTACATTTTCGTATATAATTTATTTGTTTACATTTATTAAGCAGAGGATTTACCTAAACGTAGTTTATGGAATGATCTTTCATTTTTTCATTAATTGCCAAATGCCATTTTGCTTACCCACAAAAATATTCACGACACTGAAAATAATACATTGGATCACGAATACAATATATTATAGAATTGTGTTGAAGTTCGTTACAAAGATTTACCGGAAATAAATGATTTGTATAAAAATAAAATAATTTAAAAATAAGTAAAGGCATTTTACAAAAAACTTTATTCATATATGAGCAGAATAACTATAAAATGAAGCCTCTTAAATACCATACTTGGTATTAACGTTTCAAAATCACTCCATTCCATACCACCCTTTACAAAACAAGATGTTAGTACTTTTTTATTTTCTCAAAATGGTACAAAGGTTTGGATTAAACTAAGGTACATTTGATATCTTATAGCATATAAAATGTATACGCATCTGGAAACAGCCTGATGTCCTGGATTCTCAACGATTATATACTTACTAAAATCTTAGTACAAAAATACACATCTAGTTGAAGCACACACTTTATACCAAATAAGCTTCATAGTATATAAAAATGCGTAAATTGTTTGAAGTACACATATAGGCTTTCTTGTTTCGTATACCACTTCTCAGACATTCTTTTGTTATTCGTTGAATTATCAAATTCAAATACTTGAATATCTACCACTTTTTCAAATGATAAGGAATACTGCTTTTCTCTTGAGGTCGTGTAAAGAACGGAATTTGAAGCCTATAACGTAATGATATTTTCTCCATTTAGTACACAATGCATACGTAGAGAAGTATTACTCACCATCCAAAAATTCGATCCCTATATTTCACTGGAAGTTCATGTTTTAGGGCTCCAGAATAAAAAATAAAACATTTTTAGCAGAAGATGTGTGTCTGTGTGCCTATGAACACGATAACTCAAAAGCGAAAAGTCGAAAATAACAAAATTGGTATTTAAGTTTAGTATTTTGCAAGGATGCAACACGAAGATTTTGAGGAAAATCCCAACCCAGTCCAAACTATATATTATATGTGAAAAAATCGAAACTTTTGATTTTATCAAAACTGGCTCTTAACAAGACCGGATATTAATATATTTACATAATATAAAATGTATACTTGAATTTTCTGGAAATAGCATCTGAAGACCTATTTTATCTGTATAGCTTTTGCCTAACTGGTAAATCGCAAGAGATATAAAAAAATTAGTACTGCATAAAAAATATAGATCTCGTTAAAATACACTATTTATGTCAAACACTTTTTTCGCAGAGTTAACCATTTCCGAGATATCTCTGTTATTGGTTTCAGTTTTAAAATAAGTTAGTTTTCACCCACGGGAATTTGTCATGCAAAGAAACGAAATTTAATCACATAGCAAGCTTTTAAAGGATTTGACTCGCTTTAACCTAATGTACTCCCTTATTTCCCTTCTACTTACATGGAAGAAAGTAATGACCATTTCTGCTAATGTTTATCTGAATTAGCGTGGAGCAGATATAATAATAAGCTTTTTAACAATAACACATAGGATTTTTTAAAAAAAAATGACTATCGTTTTAGCCTTCTGTGATCTTCTTATGTGTATAATGAAATATTAAAACGTGTAATAAAATGTATTTTTATTGATAAGGAGTAAATAAAAGAATGATTTTTTTAATAATAGCTTGTGTAAAAGCACAAGAGACTGTCATGTGAGTGCAACACATCAGTGTTTTTTTGTTTACAGTATTCGTCAAACAAATTAACATCTCAAGAATATCAGTCCCTAACTAAAAATAGTACTAGTAAGTAAAATAATGGTTTATGAATAATTACAAGCAAGTTAGAACTATTTAAACTATATATCGCAAAAGGTGATAAAACAACACAGTATAATCTCTGATACAACATTAATTCTAGAAGATAAGTGCAGAAGTAAATAACAGTTTTCTTGCACTGTAAATAATATCTAACTGACACAGCAGATTCTACACTGCATTCATCGGAGGAAGCATCTCGGAATCTAAATTCTGCAATCCTGTAACTCGAAGCGGTGTAGTGATCAAAAATCAGAACGTGATGAACAAGCTTGACTTGACAGGATTGGGAGAGCCCGCTGTTTTATGGGAAGAAAAGAAAAGAAAATAAAGAGAAAAGTATAGACGAAATATGAAGAGCAGATATACCGTCAACTAGACTTCCTAACAAAGTCCCTGACCGCCTCAAGCATTGTATCCTGTTGCACATCTCCGCTGTGACAGGAATGACAGATTGGATGATATTTCACCGCTTTTGTTATTTTATTTCAGCACAGTCGCTGTCGTGCAACGCTAAATACACACGTATGAAAACACTATAACTAAAACCATACCTGCGGTGAATGACAAACATAGAATAACAAAGAACAGTAAATGAAACCAACCTCAAACAGCTATCCCTGGAACACGATAAAGAGTTAGATATAAACAATGGAGCTATTGGTTGAGACATGGCCAAAACTTCCTCAAACGTGCATTTGGTGACAGCAGGTGGTCTTGAGGTAGGGAAACTCGAATCCCGGTAAGATGACCAGGAAAAATGCTGCTCCAGAGACTTACGAAAGTTTATAAAATAACTTCTTAGCCTATGCGATGTTAAATTGACGAGTGGAAGCCAATTCCCATGCCCCTTTGGTACTTTGGGTGCATGGGGAGTATGGTTCTAGTCCTGGCTAAGATATGTTTGTAAGTGTAAACATAGATTCTGTACTAGCAAAACGAGAAAATAGCCAGTCATGAAAAATTCGGGAAAGTACATGCATCTGATAAAAGCAAAAAAAATATAAAGAAGTTGCGTCTATAGACAACTCCATGCTAGCAACTCCAAGCTTTAATTAAAAAAAAAAAATAGAAAAAGAGAAGATCTTCAATTCCATGAGAAACTAGAATCTATGTTTACTTAAAATGTTTTAAAAATATAACTCAATAAAATTAAAGATCAAAGTTAATAGTATTGTGATAAACCAGGGTGTGCGTCTGTAATAATGAACATTTTATTTAGTTTTACATTGAGCTTCGGCGCTCCTCACAGGGCAAGCGTAGGTTTACAAAGAAAGTTATGTACATATAGAGGGTGTCCAGTATAAAACGTTACAGGTTAGCATCCCTTAAATGAAGAGAAAAAATCAAATGCCAAGAATTACAAACCTTAGAGAAAAAGGTCTTCCAAATTGTGATATGGAAAATATTTTCTTTGGGCCCAATATGGGGCCCACAGGGCACAACCTCACAATTTAAATGAAACCATGGTAACCCTTTGTATATTGTGGTTCCCCAGAATAAACTAAATAACCTTTAATAAAACATTTTTTATGAATTGGGCTTTTAAAGGCTGTTTTCTTTGAAGTAGCTCAAAATTAGTAGAAATCAGTACTAAAGAAACGACTCAAATCACTCATGTGATTACTTTAAATGCTCAAAGTTACGTCTATTGGTATCTTCACTTTAGCAATAATTTTAGAAATTTTTCTCTAATTTTTAACAACATACAGGGGCTACTAACGCAACAAACTTCACGAATTCGAAATGTCATTATCTCTTTGGTTGTAGGTGCTTTAAACATGACTTTCTGTTTTATGTATATCCATAAAAAGAAGTCCAAGGACATTAAATCGGGTGAACGAGTAAACAGGATAGATCAGCACGGCCACTCCACCTATCACCAAATTTATCATTCAGTCTTTTACTTGTGTGCATTACAAAATGTGATGCTGCACCATCCTGCTGATAGCGCATTTCTCTTCTCACACTAAAGGACACTTATTTCCATAAAGGGAGATAATTCGTGGCTAAGAAAATGGTAATATAGTTCACCATTAATTGTGTGCCAAGAGGCAAGGGCCAATAACAAGGTTATCAAGAATTCCACACCAAACATTTGCCGAAAAGGTGCCGTTCTCATACATTAGGTGATTTCAGAGGTTCAACTATGTATATTATGTCTATTAATTGTCCAATATTTGAGAATGTTTCTTCTTCAAATAATATGATGTTGGCCAAGAATGAACCATTCTCTGCAATGGCATTGTATAACTACTCGCCAAAATAACTCAATTTCTTTGTGTGAGCTCTTGAAGCAAACACATATGATAACAATGGTATTTCTGCTGCTTTAGTATCCGCTGTTCAGAAGTGCCGTTAATCCCAGTGTCTTTGGATTGAAATACTTGGACAATTCATGTTGACATTTCTGTAGATTTACTTCTATAACAGCAAGAATACTGATCCTAAAATCGTCATTCACTTTTGATTTCTCCTTCAAGCCATTATTGTTCTTTACACTTCCATACTTACAAAATTGTTTTCAGTCGTTTAATTTCATATGTGACATTGAACACTGCCGAAGCAGTTTGATAATATTTTCTGCATTCACCTAGTACTACAATCATTTCTACCTCTACATCCAGATCTGTCATTTTTTAACTTAAAAGAGCTACAACGTTTCTACAACATTTCTCACTTGATTACAAATGAAAATTAGGTTTACAACACAAAACTTCAAACTTCTGTCCTTCAAATGTTGGTAAGATTATATTAAGTATTAATGAAAATGCATCGTTATGAAACGTCCAAAAATCTATCGACACCCCGTATATGCAGGTGCTTCATGCCGACACTTTCTTGTTGATATTTTATTACTTTTATACGTTTTTATTTGTTGAAGCACACAGAGCTTTTTTTGAAAGTGGGTTTTGCGCTTCAGCATATTTCCGGTCGAGTTCCTGCTATACTCAGTTTAGCATTTCAGACATATTGTTTCAATAGAAGTCAAAATGCGCCGTTGTAACTCTGCTAGAGTTCGTGGTAATAGTGGCATACAGTCAGCATCCTTCACATAGCTCAACAGAAAAAATTGCATAGGGCAATATAGGTAACCTGGGTGGCCAATTGCAAAAATGTTGGATAATTAGCAGTAGCACAGTCGATCCAACGGTAAGGCAAATGTTGATTCAATAACGCCTCACTTCATTGTGATAAAGGGGTAGTGCGTCGTCCTATTAGAAGAGGCAGTCGTCAGAGTTCTCATCTAATTGCGAACTGTTGTGGCTTGTCAAGGTAGATCAGAATGCAGAAAAATAGATATGGCACAAAAGACGTTGTTTGTTTTATGAATTCCGAACTTCTCATTGATCGCTCGAGGGTTTTCTGTACCCCGTGTCCCCATGTTACAGCAATTAAACGTCCTCTCTTAACTATAGCTTCGTCAGAGAAAACAACAAGGCAGTTGTTGAGGCAGTCGACAAAATCGCCATCATCCACATCTGCTTGAATTTCCATACCGAATTTATGTTGTACATTTTTTTATTTGGTTACCAATGCAATCTGTATGGTTTCATGGGCAACAATTTATACAAAACGTTTTATATTACTTTTCGTGGAAATTAAGCTGTTGACTGGGTCAGCACGTGGTCCTCTACCGGCTACATACAGACATTTCTCATTCTGTGAAAATCTGCAACTGTTACACGTGTTCGTCCTGTGTTATCCTTTTTAATTACAGAACCAGTCTCTTCAAACTGATGGTACTAGTCGACAAAGCGAACCCAAGTATTGGAAAATATGCGCAACAAGGAAGTTTACGTTATTTTTACGTGTCAAAGAAGAGTATGTTAGTTGCAATGCTCCCACAGCAGATGCAATAGTAGGAATCGCGCCATAATGAAGGCAGTGTGTTGTGATGTACGTAATTCATAAGAGTTTTGAAATTAAGAACAGTAAAGGAGTTGCTGATGATGAACTGCTGGAACAAGAGGTTGGGAAGTTGATAATTTCTATAGGAGTAGATAACGATGATATAGAACTTTGAAGCATCCTTCAGCATCAAAGAACTCCGGTGATAAAATTGTTGACATGGTTTTGCTACTTCATTGAATACCCTCGTTAGAAATTAGTACATATATACGGATTGAACACTACATACACTACTTACAGAAGCTGTTGGTTATTATGAAAAATGCAGTGACCCATTTAGTTTATTCCCCTCATTTTACTTTGTTTACCACGTACATGGTAGGCAGGTGAAGGTACTGAATTCCTCTAAAAAATTCTATATCCAGATTTCAGAAATATACGTTATTATGCCCCTGTATAAACAAACATTTTTGGAAAAAGGTTTTATGTTCTAAAAAAACAACTAATCATTTTTATAACAATCCACTGTTCAAAATTTTACATGAAAAACAAAATACGAGAGCCATTTTTTTTCAACCTCCAATAGGCTATAATTACAGATCATAGAAAACAATTATTTTATTACTAAAAGTTTTGAACAATTTCAATGGGACATTTTCAATCATCTGCCGTACAGTCCTGACCTGGCACCCAGCGACTTTCACCTTTTCCCTGAACTGAAGACGTAGCTAGGAGGGTGTCACTTTCAAACCAACGAAGATCTTCAAAACAACGTCAATGCTCATTTGAAATCATTGGCGGCAACATTTTTTGAAGCGGGTATTGCAAAGCTTTTGCACAAGTACGATAAATGTCTCAATCTTTTCGGAATTATGTTGAAAAGTAACCATAAGTGTACAAAACTTTTAGTAATAAAATAATTGTTTTCCATGAATTTGTCTTTTATTTATAGCATATCGGAGGTTGAAAAGAAAAAACGGCCCTCGTATATATCTTGAATTTCAGGGAATATCTTTTGAAATCCTCTTCTTTCAAAGGACATTTGTGTAATCCTGTACCTAAACTGCAAAACTTTAAGCGAATACACCTAAAAGGTACTAAATAAAAGGTGCAGGTCTATTGTATTTCGCACAACGTTTTTGGCACCAGTCAATTCGGAGATATCCATTGTTAATGGTGTGAATCGTTCACTTTTTATCTATTCCTTAAATTTTTGTCGATTTTGAATTTTTTCATAATGCCACGGAGAGACTAAGTAATTTGAGGATACGTGCCAAGTAGATAAGTTCTATAAGGTTTTATTGTCGCTATTCCCTTGTATCCAATATATAATGCAGCTATTAAGCTCTCTCTCGATTAAAATGAAGTTTAACGCAAAATATATTCTAATTATTCTTATAGAGTAAAGTCAGGTGTATGTAATCCTTAATAAGAATTTTTCATGCTGGAAATTTTAGAAAGAGATTCTTAGTCAATTACAATAAATATTTACATAAATATATAATGTTCACACAATCATTACATTTTTTCCTACTGTGCATCTCTTTAATACAGTCGTGTGTGGCTAATCCCGCAACATTTCGTATCAAGATACTTCCAGCTCCAGAGTTCTCCATTTGTGCTATATTACTTTTGTCGAGTTCGTAATATTTCACTGTTCTAGTAAACACATATTAACAAATGCAGCGGCCTCACAGTCAAGGTTCTTTTGCATTTACTATCTTCGGTAGATGTAGTTTCGAACTGTGTATCGTTATAACACGTGCAGAAATGTCGTTGAGTAGTGTAATTGAATTTTCATTTTGCTAGCTCTAAAACAATGTAAGCACTCTCCTGGTTGCTAAATATTTTTTTTTTCAAAACAGCGCTTCAGAAAAATGAAAAATAATTACAATAATGTAAACTTAGAAAATGTATTCATATACTTTTCTGCCATAAATAGTGTCTTAATAATCACTGATTAACCTAGTTCAATTACTTGTACTTAGCATGAATAAACATTGACAATGCATTTGAATTTGGCTATGATGAAATTGAGCAATCTGATTTTAAAAGTAAACTATCATTTATTTAATTCAATGCATAACCGGAATTTGAACGACGGATCTACCGGTCTCTAGCCGGTTCCTCTACCACTGAGCCTCCATGGCAATATGCGGGTATAGCATTAAATTCTTCAACTGGCTTGCATATTTTCCCAGTAAACTACAAGGTGATCTTAAATTATTTTGAGATGACATACCCGTAAGTCGTAAGTACTTTACAAGTCCCGTGCTTCATAGTATAGTTATTATATATTATGTATAGTATATTATGGCCAATGATTGTAAATTGAATTGTTTTTTCACACAATCCGTGTGTAGTACAGGAGTTGGACAAGTAGAGTCAGACTGAAAAATTCAATACCGTGGCCGGGATTTGAACTACGGATCTCCTGGTCTCTCGCCGTTTCTTCAACAACTGAGCTACCATGGCAACATGTCGGCACGGCATTACTTATCTCGCTCCTGTCCTACACAGGGCTTGTGTGAAAAAACTATTAAGTTAACAATAATTTACCATAATTGGCTATATTATGAACCCCGGAACTTAAAGTACTTACGACATTGTATGTCGCCATTGGGGTTATCTCAAAATAATTTGAGGTGAACTTTTGGTTTACCGGCAATTATGTGAGTCAGTTGAGGAATTTTAATGCAGTGCTGGTGTGTTGCTATGGTAGCTCAGTGGTAGAGCAACCGGTTAGAGACCGGGAGGTCCGTGGTTCAAATCCCGGCTATGGCATTCAAGTTTTCATTCTGATCCTATTTATCCAACTCCTGTCCTGCATACGGCTTGTGTAAAAAAACACTAAATTAGCTATCATTTATTTAATTGTCTAAATCAGGCCAACTCCACTTAGCCAAGAGTATTCGCACGTAAGGAATAATAATATCGTTCTGAGCTCGGTTGGAGGGGGATCGTGATAGCCAATGGTTTCGTTGATGCCAATGTTAAGGCAATGATACTTCTTATAACATACGTCTATATGTTAACACGGAGACCAATTGACTACTTCGTGGAAAGTACAGTGTCTTTTTACCGAAAAGGACGGTTTCCGCAGTATCTTGCGCCTCAAACGGTTCTGAATTCGACAGGGAAATGTAACGACAGCTTACCCCAGTGCTGAACTGTATTGAATGCTGCAGGAAGACTCCCGCGGGACCTGTTTATTTTTGAAGCACACCCAAAACGGATCAACGTGCTCTAATCCCTTCACCTATAGTTTATATTTACATATGAACTATGGTTAACTTTTTAGCCCATGATTCTTTCCGCGTAAATGTAGGCAATTCAGTTAATTATTCACAATATGCTCAACATACTGCATGTTTTGGACTGTACGTGAAGGAATTTATCATATTTTGAAAGCTGAAACAAAATGTTCTGGCACCTGAGCTATGGAAAATTGGATATATAACGATATTTCGCTGCAGCTCATAGTTTAAATGAGAAAAAATGACTAAAAGAGAATTTCTACAAGAAATGCCTCGATTATTGGAATTCGTTAAGCATCTTGCCACTGCTATTGATTACACAGCAAGGATGAAAGGTCAAACCCTCATCTCATTATACCAGGAATTTCAAGGTATTGAACATTTTCGAATCTCACTTTACACGATATATTTTATTGAATTTAAAGTCAGATTTCTTTTAATTGAGGATATAAAAGTTATTGTCGTTAATAAGAATAACAATAATCATGATAATAATAGCAATAATAGTAAGTTATAATAATAATAATAATAATAATAATAATTATAATAATTATAATTTAACATGCACGTAGTGTAGTAGTAGCGCGTCTGCTTCTGATAGAGGAGGATTCGGGTTCGATTTCCGGTGGATAGTTTGTGGCATATAAGGTATTTTATCAGTTTAATTATGTAAATGTATTGTATTTTCAAAATATTCCATACGCCTCCAAATGTGAATTAATTAGTTGGTAGTGTTTTAATTGGATTTTTGAAAAACTTTAAAACTCCACGCAGTGATATTTAAAATACATATTTTAATGAATTATTTGTTTTAAAAAGCTAAAGTTTTAATCTCAAATATTAATATTTTTTATACATTTTTTTTTGAAAAATTATTTTTGCTGTTAGGATAATTTTGCGCTGTAATATTATAATTCATACATTTGTAGCTTTTGGGAAACTTCAGTTGTATTTAAACAAAAAGGCTTGGAACACTTTGAAGGTATGTAAATGCAGTTTTGAGAATAATGCTGTTTTATAAAGTAATATGCCAGGGCACCGTGTATGGTAGGACCTTCATATGGCGAAAGCAAAGAGGCATAGCGAAATGTTGATTCTCTATGCCCAAAAGTTCAACAAGCATTTGCTGTAAAACAACAATTATCGATTTTTTTGGCCGGTTATAGTCAAACTTTCACACCTAATGTCTCTTAAAGCTTAACAAAAATGATTAAAACCAGCGCTTGCTTTTTATGTATCGACCTAAGTGACTTTTAGAACACGAGTATGCAGCTGTAAGGTTCGACTGTACGAACTGGGAATATCACTTGGAACACTATAACTATTCCTTAGATAGGCATTCCACTGTTATAGGTGTTGGTTATTGCGCAAGACATTCATTGGCCACTTGATACTCTATAAAGGCCAGTTTCATATTTTGTGTTATTGAAAGTAGTATTTCTAAGCGGTTATTTCTTAATTAAATTGTCTGCTGTACTTCGAAATAACTGTGAATGTAAAATTATAGTTCTGAAAGACTTCTTGAGATAGGGAAAATGTGGAGTTTTTTTATGTTGATAGTTTACCCCCCGCTTTACTACATAGGCACCGCAGGCGAGGACACTTATGATACATAGAATGAAGACGGATGCCGGTGGAATCTGATGGCGGGGAAACTGGAGAATCCGGAGAAAACCCGCCCCTGCGCCGCTTTGTCCACCACAAATCCCCATGAGATCACCTGAGAGCGAAAGCTGCCTTAGTGAGAGGTGGTGGTGTAACCGTTACTGCTATTAATATTTTTCCGACGAATAGAGACTCGCTGGGAGTGAAAACATTTTTGTTTTCAAAGTATTTTAGCATAAAATTTCTGCTCAATCTGCAATATAGCAATGGTCGTTTTCCATGTAGTGTGCAAACTTGAGTGCATAGTGTGCTTAAGATCCTGTGTGCGCCTTGGAAAGGCCTAACCATAGGGATGTTGGGATTCAGTTTGGCGAGGTTGTTGATGGCGTGGTATAGTGGTTACCATGCTAGCGTGTATTACCCAAGGTTACGGGTCAAAACTCGACAAGGGCGATGGACTTTTTCGGACGTAAAAATTCTTAGCATGGCTTCGTAGGGGAGTAAAACCGTTGATCCCGTGAAATGTTTATTTGCATGTAAAACTACCCCATACTTTGAAAGAAAATCCTTCTAGGCTAAATTCATCATATTGCTCCTCGACAAATTCTGATTTCGTTGTATGGTGCCATCTAAAGGTGATGAATAGATCCCTCCTTACCATGCGCTCGTACGACCCTGGAGCAATTGTAACCGTTCTAAATGATCATGTGCTCTCGTATGGGCGATACGAATAATTGAAGCAGTAAGATCCGCAATATTGCCCTAAGCGCTATCCTCTAATTCGTCATAAAAATTCAAATTCATGAAAATATACTATGCAGTCGTTGTATATCCGAACAAAGTTCTAAATTTTCTAAGACAGTATTCAGTGATTGCGAAAACTCGCTCGTGACATCACGAATTGAGGTTCTTCTTTCCGTAATGAATCCAAATTGGATAAAGCAACCTTTCAGGACTTAAAAATATATAAAATGGTCAACGATTGAGCCCACATTGTATTCAATCACCATATAAGTGGCGGCGCATTCAGTTGTGCACGCGAAAAAGAAATGGGACAACTACTAATAAGGCCCACAAGAAAGTCACAATACTTGATAAGAAAGGCAATAACTCCGCCCGTTGAACCCACCATTTTGTCTCGCGAGGTAAAAATTACCTAATCAAGATACCACTGTAAAGGCGGCACAACATGACATAGCGATGGACCTGAAAATGTGACTGACTCCTTGTGAATTTGATAGAAAAGTGATATACATTGAAAGCCTAAGAATGGTTGAGAGGGCTATTATACTATGATTGTCTACCATTTCTAAATATTACATACTCTCTTAGGAGCATAGTTTCTTAGACGTGGTCCTAATCAAAAGCAATGCGTCTCTGTTAACAAATGATAACACTGGGTATCTTTTTTTTTTTTATTGTTTCATTTGTATAGCCCCCTTTAACTTCAATGGTCATATCGGGGGCTTTGACTTGTGAAACAACTCGTATTACTGTAGGTTGGAACGTTAGGTTAATCGTTATTATATTACTAATACACACGCACATTCACTCTCACATTCATACTTCCAGACTCTGTGGGGGATAGGGAATAAATCTGGTTAAAGAAAAATTCCCCGCCCCAGCCGGGAATCGAACCCGGGACCTCCGGGTGAGAAGTCAGCTCGCTGTCCACTCGACCACAGAGGCTGGGTATCTTGTGTTCTTCCATTTGTGAGTATTTCAAAGGTCTAACTAAAAAACTGCCAGTCAATTTACTTACATTCTCAGACGTGTGGAATATTCTGATAATACACTATATTTTCATATATAATTTACTGATAAACAGGTTTACAATGTAATAAAACATCTTGTATTCAAAGTTCAAGCTTTTATCCTTTTCCTCCACTCTTCTCTATCCTCCCAATGTTCCTCTAGACCTAATTCCCTCATTCCTCCTTTAATATTCATCGTTTTAAGTCTAGATCGAACACGTCTTCCTCTTCCAGGGTCAATCTTATTACAGGTATTCTGCGGACATTCTCGTACCATTCTAGCTGTTTATATCTTATTAAATCTAAAATTGAATTTTGAATTCTCATGGTTTGTCTTATAACAAAAAATAATTTAATTACTGTTATTATTGTTGTTATTAATGACCGTACCCGTAGTGCGGTAGTAGCGTGTTCACCTCTGGTATAGGGGCTGGGGTTCGATTTCAGGTGGGGCTATGGGAATACTTTGCAAGGTATAAATTATTTTAAAAAAGTTAATAAGATAATTTATTCCCAGGGCTCACCGAAAATTGAACCCGAGCCCCCACACTGTGAGTACGGTAATTAATTAAATAATAATAATAATAATAGTAAAAATGATAAACATAAAAGTAATAAAAATAACTTTTATATGACCAATTAAAAGAAACTAAGTTGAAAATCGGTAAAAGAATGCGTGTAAAAGTAACATCCGAAAACGTTTGATACCTTTCAATCCTTAATATAATGAATTAGGGTTTGACTTTTTAGTCTTGCTTTAGTTTTTAATAATTCATTATTCACTGTGTTTTTCTATATTTTATCAATGTTACCTGGCATTTCATCTGAACATTCCGATAAGCAGTCACACCTTACTTCGTTGCAAGAGCAGTGTCATTCATTAGCCTTATTTCTATAGCGACCCTTATTAATAATACAAATTTATTAAAAACTAAAACATTGACGCGAGGGTTACTAAGGGTGGTTTGCTGCAATGAAAAATCTGATGTGTTCCATTCACATGACTTTCCCTACATCTCTGCAAACTATTGTAAAAACACTTATGTTTATATTTATTTCATGCTAAACGAGAAAAAAATAGCAGAATGTCTTATTCCTTGCTTCCTTATAAGCAGAAGCAAACTAAGGGAGTACCATAGGTTAAAGTGATAGTCAAAAGCTGGATATCATGTAACTGAAGTTGCTTTATTTGTATGGACAGGAGTTTAAACATTTCTGTATGAGAAACATCTATATAAGTTTTTCAAAGCTGAACCCAAAAACAAGGAATATCTCATAAATGATCGACTCCACGGAAAAAATGTATATATGTATATGTATAAATGTATAATGTGTTATAATGTGCTCTACAGTTTTTATCCATCTCTTAGGGTTTAGTAGTTATGTAAAGTTCACCCAAAATAAAGTAGTTTTTAAAGGCTATTCACAGAAAATTCAAGATATACACTTCATTTGTCAGGTAAATGTCTTTAATTTAGGATATTTTAATCAAAAACGTTATAGTCATTTTTGAGAAAATCAACATTTTCGAAAAAAGTTCCATGTAAAGGGTAGTTGGGGATGGGCGGATTTTCTTGAAAATCTTCCTGTCGCATCCATAGAAGACACCAAACTAAAATACCAAGTTTGGTATTTAACGGTCTTTTCGTTTTTGAGCTATGCTGTCCACAGACACACACCCAGGAACTCATATACGCAAACACACACGGATCTTTTTTTTTTCTTTTTTTTTTTTTCCAGAAATACCTTTTTTTGATTCAGGGAGACCCAAAACTTATTTCCGGTGAAATCTCGGTATTGAATTGTTGGTGGAATACAGTGCCTTCTCTATACACCATGTACGTATAGAGAAAGTAAAAAATCTGATTTGCTCCATTCACATGACTTTCTCTACATCTCTGTAACAAATTATTGTTAGTAAGCTTATTCTTCTATCTACGTCATGCTAAGTGAGATAAACATTAGCAGTAACGGTCCTATTACTTAGCTCCTTAAAAGCAGAAGGAAAATAAGGGTATACAATAGGCAAAATTGATAATCAAATGTATTAAAATGTAGTTGCTATGGGATTGAAATCCGTTTCTTTGCGTGGCCAGGCATTTCGTTGTTCCCGTATAAGAAAAGTAGTTATTTTATAACTCAAATCAATAACAAGCAACTCCACGAAAAAGTGCATATGACATAATTGTGTATTTCATTGAGATCCACATTTTCTGTGTAGTAAGTTTTTGTCTATCTCTTGCGGTTCACCAGTTGTGAAAAATTCAATAAAAGTCATCCAGAATAAAGAGGTCTTCAGTGGCTACTCTCAGAAAATTCAAGATATACATTTTATTTGTCATGTAAATGTCTTGAATATGAGAGATTTTAATCAAAATTGTTAGAAACTGTTTTGAGAAAAGTAAAATGTTTGAAAATTGTTCCATGTAGAGGGTAGCTTGGAGTGGGGGATTTTCTTAAACATTTTCGTGTCGCATCCTTGGAGCATACTAAATTTAAATATCAAGTTTGGTAATTAACGGTATTTTATTTTTTGAGCCGTGCAGTCCACAGACAGGCAACAGGCAGACACACACATACGGACCTTTTTCTAAAAATGTTTTTTTTTGTTTTTTTGTTTGTTTTTTTTTTGTTTTCAGGGGTCCTAAAACAACTATTTCCGGTGAAATCTCGGTATCAAATTTCTGTGTGTAATACAATACTTCCTCTATACTCTATGTGCATAGTACGTGTAGAGAAAGTAAAACATAGTTCAGTTTAAATTGTAGTACCTATGCGCTCTTTTCTCAGTTGATTCTTCATTTCATTAAAAACTCCGTTTCTTCCTTGGATATCAGTATTTATGCAGGCACTAGATTTTTGTAGCTAGAAATGTAGCTATTACTTTATGGTTGGTATATCTTCTATTATTCTTATAGCTTGGGTTCCACAGACTCTGCCATATTTGGCATTTCGATCTCCATGTCCCTCTGTCCCTGCATTTATTTTCTATAATACCCCTATGCAGCATAATCATTCTAATCTCTTCCCTCCATTGCGTTACAGATATTCCTGTGCTCTTTTGTTGATTGATTTAAAATCAAAATCCCTTTTGCCCATCTTCCCTCTTCCATTCTTCTCACAAGACCATATCATACCATACCTAAAAACTACCCTGTTTCTAGACTCTCAGTACTTTTAAGTGTTCTTCCGGTTCGTCTTCAAATTTATACATTTTACATGTTCTCCTTAGGAAGTCCATTTCCGCTTTTTAATTGCTATTTTATCTTTTTCCAATAACTGCCTATATTCACATCCATAGAATGGTATCTGTTTTACTGTGTATTAGTTTGTCCTCTCTTTTGTCCGACCTTTGTCCTACCTTTTTAATAGGTATTTGTACAAACAGATGTTCTAGAATTAGTAGGTAGTCCATACATTATTGAACTTCACAGATCGCATAATAAATGATGTGTTTGAAATGATATAGTCCAAAATTCTGATGTATTACATTCACATGATTTTCTCTACATCTCGGAACAAATTATTGTTAAAAAGCTTATTCTTCTATTTACTTCATTCTAATCTAGAAAAAATTAACAGAAATCGTCTTATTATTAGTTTCCATGTAAGTAGAAGACAAATAAGGGAGTGCCATAGGCTAAAGTGATAGTCAAAATTAGTTTTTATGTGATTGAGGTGCCTTTGTTTTTATGGACAGAAGTTGACATTCCCGTATGAGAAAAGTATAAATATTTTATAGGTGAAACCAATTATAAAGGATATCTCAAAAACGATCAACTCCACGAAAAAATGTATATATCATAAATTGCGTGTTTTTTCGTCATCTACATTTTTTGTTTAGTAAGTTTTTCTCTCTCTTATAGTTAATCAGTTACGTAAAATTCAGCAAAATTCACTCAGGAGAAAGAGGTCTTTAGAGGCTATTCCCAGAGAATTCAAGACATACATTTTATTTGCCATATAAATAACTTTAATATACGGTATTTTAATCAAAATAGTTATCCATTTTTGAGAAAATCAAAATGTTTAAAATTGTTTTCATGTAAAGGGTAGTTTGGATTGGGGGGATTTTCTCAAAAGCATCCCTGGAAAATACTAAACTTAAATATCAAGTTTGGTATTTTAACGACTTTTCGTTTTTGAGTTATCGTGCTCTCTCTCTCTCTCTCTCTCACACACACACACACACACACACACACAGATGGACCTTTATATGGAAATGATTTTTTGGATACATGAGACCCTTAAACCTGTATTTCCGGTGAAATATCAGTATCGAATTGCTGACCATGGCTACTTAACTTCGGTAATTGTGTGAGCAGAAAATTAAGGTATAAATAGGTATGCTCATTTATCCAGGAGCTTACGGTCCTACTTAATTTTGAGGAATAGACAAAGATTGAATAAAAATACATCGCTACAGTTTTTCTTATAATGGCGGCAGTTTGTAGCCGCCGAAAGCTTCAACAAGGATCAACATTTAACTTGGCTTTCCTCCAAACAAACCATTATTCAATATCCCTTATGCTCACATGCTTTCTACCTAGAGGGGTTCAGCTTTTCTAGACCATAGATTTTCATGAACGGACGCTCTTAATAAAGTGCGTCTAAGGATGAATGTACTTTGCAGCCTTGGACCGCTCCTTAAAGAACTGCTAAAACATTCTCTGCAGAATGTTGTGCAGCCGTCATTGTGGTTCGACGTAAACAAATATAAGATCCTGCAACGTGCAAGGGTTTCGTTTAATTTTAGCGATGGAAAAATTGCATTCATGTACATTCTAAATGCATAAGTAATGCGATGGAAAGAATGGGACCTTATTCGAATATAAAAGCACTGGTATTCGAATTGTATTTATGTAACCAAATGCATTAATGTACCAAAAATGTTACATAAATGTCTTGTGCGGTAATAAAGCCAATTTTCGTTTTCCTAACGTGAGTTAATTCGTTTCGTAATAGGCTTACGCTCTTCGTATTTATGGACTGACACGCTCCTAGGTCTTACAAGCCAATGCATAGGGGTCAGAAGCCTACGGCACGGAACCACGGAATGGAGCTAGGCATGAACATGAGTATGTGGGTGATATGAAATGTAAGCGAAATTGATGATGGAGCAATTGGTGGAATGAGTGTGGGGGGGGGGGACTGGAGGACCCGGAGAAAATTTGCCCAGACTCTGCGTCGTCTACCACGAATCCCACATGCGGGCGCTTGGAATCAAACCCGGACCGCCTAGATGGGAAGCGAGCGGTCGAACCGTTCACCCATGGTGCCGTCGGGTATATTAATACCATATTTTTTTTTTTTTTTTTTGCATAATTTGAACGTGATAACAAAATAGACTCTGATTCCTAAGGTTATGGGTTCAAAACCGTGAGCGGTTTCTTAGGGCGTAAAAATCCTTAACATATCCTCCTTCGACATGGAAGTATAGTCGGTGGTCTGGTGTCGTAGATTTGTGATGCTTAAAAGAACTTACAGGCTCATTAAGGGACCTCTAGAAAAGCTGAGCGGTCTTTCATACCTAATATAGAATGGGACATTGCGGTGTCCATGAATAAAGCCAAATTTAATTTTATGGGCATTAAAATGTGTGTTTAATAGTAATCTTATATTCCTTAAAGTTGTTTAAGTTATGTAAAATCTTAAGTGTGATTAAACTGTACACACATGATATTCTGCAAATGCATTACGTATTTATTGTTGAATGCGCTAGGTTTTGAGCTTCATTATAAAGTTACGCAATTCATGTATTGTGATGCAATGGTTTTGGTTGCCTAAAACCTTATACTGGTCTAGGAAATAGTGTTTTGGTCCACTAGCCGTTCATACTTTAAATTTAACAGCTACCTTTAATGCATTCAATGTTGTCAATCTAACCTACCTTGTCTTTTTCTATTTTACTGCACGTAAATGCGTGAACCATATTTAATTCTCAAAATTGGATAGCTGTTAATTCAGAGAGGGAATGGAACCATATTCAATGTTTTAATTTCACAATTGAAGATGCGTACAGGCTTTCTATGTGGTAATATTGTCACACCCAACTGCTAAATAATCAAGTGACTCGCTTGGCAGAGAGGCTGGACTAAGACAAATGTGCTACAGTTGGGTGTGCATATAGGGACACAACTGTTTAGCTTACAATAGGGAAACTAAATTACATGATTCAATAAAAAGAAGCGCGGATGGGTTAACTAATTCTACTAATTCAAAAATAAACACTTCAAATCAATAGCAAAAATAATGTTACCTTGTGCTTAATACATGCCACCATCTTGACGCAAGGCCAAGTTTGGCGTCCAGGAAGTGCCAATGCTCTGTCTTTAACTCTATGCCATCGGAAGTTCACACTTATAAAGAGCTTACCGTGGTTTTTATGGACGCTAAAGTTGGCAATGTCACCAACATATGAGAATTATATATTTCCAATGTTACCACATCCTGTGCACACAGCCAGGATGTGACAATATTTAATTGCAATTCATGTAGCAGTTAGGTATGGGATTAAATATGTAATCTTATGGTTTACTTTAAATAAGGGATGCCTACTGCACATAGTAGGGAATAATCGATTGTCAGTTTGCCAGCAAGCCTGACTATGGAGACCTAGCTTGTAGCATTACTTTTCAAAAGCTATTGGTGATTACTTTTATCATCCTGAAGGTATGTACTATTTCACTGTAACAGAAAAGATACTAGACATTGTCACGTATGTGATTGACGAGTATTTTTAAATTAGCTTATTGTTTGTTTTAAGTCACATTATTGTAAGTGTTTTAGAATTCCGTTTTCTCATAAATTTCTGTATTTCTTAACAACCGATTCTTGGGTTGAATAAGAGGAAGCTTTATGGTTTTCTTTGTTATTATAACCGGATGGTCTTCCTCTGATTAATGGAACATTTTACCACATTTTGCAACTTTTTAACTTCCCGGGCCTTCAACCACTTCCCGGAACCTACGTGACATTTCGTAGGCTAGGAAGCACTTTAATCCCAAGCACGTCATGTAGGAAGCCCTGCCTTATCTTTTAAATATTGTATTTTGATTGGTGGATTTATTAACAGCCTGGGCGTAGATTCTCAAGAATCCCCTGGACACAATTGTGTAGTATAAAATTGTCTGGAATCTTGAATTCCGGGCGCTTTTGGTTCTCATTACTTGAAAGAGGCAGACTCGCTGCCCGAGGGACATCCGAGGCCCCACCCCGGGTCACTGGCTACCATACCGACACACATCTTTCTTCTCGTCGAGCTAATCAACCTAAAAGGTAAGAACCTTTTGTTGTATATTAACTATTTTACCAATTCTTGCCTTTAGTATTTTAAATTAGTTCTCGCTCGACACGAAACGCCTGACACGCTTGTCTTGTTTATTGTAATTTATCTTACTATTTTATTGTAAAGTATATTGGCTTTTAGCTATTTGTCAATATATTTATATTATCAGGATTCCCTTTGCGTTGATATCATTGCTCTACCATCTGCCTTCCTTTTACCACCCTCAGTCCAACTTTAGTTGTGACAATATGTAAAACATAAAACACATTAAATATTGGAAAATTTCAGAAGTGAGATACCTGACATCTGTGTCCTTTGTTTTCAAACTCTTCTTCTTCTTTCTCCATTGATACTCGCTACATTTTTATAGCAAAACTCTGCTAGATAATAAAAAAATCAATTTCTGCTTAAAAATGTATAAAACAAATTGTACTTGTGTGCGCTTAAAAATTAATTTAATAATGAAAAATCTATACATCTAAATTACTTGTTCCTTATTTGTTCCCTGCTGCGCTTGAATAATCAGACGACCAACTCCCTGCAACAGCTCGCAATAACGCAGCAGACAAACCTACGAATAGCCCATTTCACAATGTGCAACTAAGAAACAATTACGCTACAAACACAATCATCCCAATGTAGAGAAATATCAAATAATACTCTGCTTTAGTATGCTATGAAACAGTGTACGAATACAAAGATACAAATGAATATTATATGACATTATTTGACAGTAACTGCCTATGGAATATTTTACTAAAAGCAATGGAGAAATGTATTATTGTGAATAAAAATATTTATAAATTAACACCAATAAATTGGGTTTGAGAGTAGGAACGGCACCAGATTAAAAAACTCAATGTCATATCTTAATTTTATATTTTACTCCACATTTTACGAAAGAAAAATAGGTTCTTGTAATTTTACTTGAAGATAAATAGTGCTTGTAAATGTCAATTTTCAGAAAGCTTATACAATACATATTCAAATGACGATAATAATGATGGTGAGGATGATGATGATGATAATAATAATAATAATAATAATAATAATAATAATAATAATAATAATAATACAGCACAGCTATGAATTTCTCTTCCTCTCTTCGCAAATTTCTAAAACGGGCCTCCAGATCAGAGCACACCTCCCTCCAAGCTTCCCATATTGATACTTTCAATTAATAAAATATATCGCATGATATTCAAATCCTCTTGCGCGGCAATTGTCATGTTGACGGTGTGAGTGCCTCCATTCATCTGTTATGTCCTTCTGTGGTGTATTGTTGCCGGTTCCTGCTGCTGCGCTCGGTATCACAAAAGTGGTCATCTGAACACTCTCATATAACGCTGTGGTGTTACGTTGCCGATTCCTGCTGCTGCGCTCGGTATCACAAAAGTGGTCATCTGAAAACTCTCATATAACGCTGTGGTGTTACGTTGCCGGTTCCTGCTGCTGCGCTCGGTATCACAAAAGTGGTCATCTGAACACTCTCATATAACGCTATGGTGTTACGTTGCCGGTTCCTGCTGCTGCGCTCGGTATCACAAAAGTGGTCATCTGAACACTCTCATATAACGCTATGGTGTTACGTTGCCGGTTCCTGCTGCTGCGCTCGGTATCACAAAAGTGGTCATCTGAACACTCTCATATAACGCTGTGGTGTTACGTTGCCGATTCCTGCTGCTGCGCTCGGTATCACAAAAGTGGTCATCTGAACACTCTCATATAACGCTGTGGTGTTACGTTTGCCGGTTCCTGCTGCTGCGCTCGGTATCACAAAAGTGGTCATCTGAACACTCTCATATAACGCTATGGTGTTACGTTGCCGGTTCCTGCTGCTGCGCTCGGTATCACAAAAGTGGTCATCTGAACACTCTCATATAACGCTATGGTGTTACGTTGCCGGTTCCTGCTGCTGCGCTCGGTATCACAAAAGTGGTCATCTGAACACACTCATATAACGCTGTGGTGTTACGTTGCCGGTTCCTGCTGCTGCGCTCGGTATCACAAAAGTGGTCATCTGAACACTCTCATATAACGCTGTGGTGTATCGTTGCCGGTTCCTGCTGCTGCGCACAAAAGTAGTCATCTGAACACTCTCATATAACGCTGTGGTGTATCGTTGCCGGTTCCTGCTGCTGCGCTCGGTTTCACAAAAGTGGTCATCTGAACACTCTCATATAACGCTGTGGTGTTACGTTGCCGGTTCCTGCTGCTGCGCTCGGTATCACAAAAGTGGTCATCTGAACACTCTCATATAACGCTGTGGTGTATCGTTGCCGGTTCCTGCTGCTGCGCACAAAAGTAGTCATCTGAACACTCTCATATAACGCTGTGGTGTATCGTTGCCGGTTCCTGCTGCTGCGCTCGGTTTCACAAAAGTGGTCATCTGAACACTCTCATATAACGCTGTGGTGTTACGTTGCCGGTTCCTGCTGCTGCGCTCGGTATCACAAAAGTGGTCATCTGAACACTCTCATATAACGCTGTGGTGTATCGTTGCCGGTTCCTGCTGCTGCGCTCGGTTTCACAAAAGTGGTCATCTGAACACTCTCATATAACGCTGTGGTGTTACGTTGCCGGTTCCTGCTGCTGCGCTCGGTATCACAAAAGTGGTCATCTGAGCACTCTCATATAACGCTGTGCTGTTACGTTGCAGCCAGTGTGATGTCATTGCATGCTATTGCAGAATTTGCAGCGAGAAAGCTGTATAAATCTCGGCACTAATCACAGCATTCAACCAACTGACAAGGGTTCAGATGACCAACTTCTTTATTGCAACTGTTGCAATATTTAGCGCAACAACAGAAACCGTGCAACTGATGGAAACAACACACCTCCTGCAAACTACTAAAAGACTTATTAGATGTGCAGGCGAGGCTTCGGACATGATCTTATATTAAGTTAATTTCTATTATGCTGATACTATGTTTACAAGAAGGAAGAAGTAGAAGTCCCTATGTTACTGAGTTTTGCTGTTGGTATACGTGGACCCTTAAGTAAATATATAGTTCTGTAGTAAGCACTTAGTTTTTATTATAAAGTATAATTAACATGAACAAAATAAATAAATGGCGATTCCAAGTATGACTTACGTGTGACAATTATTGCAATAATATAGAAAATATTTTTTGAATGTATCATAAGCAAAACTCTTGTTTTGGACTTCGTATCTTTGGAAGAGGCTGTATATAAACTAATCGCTTGCTTACAGTGAATGACTGGGGAGGGATAAAAATCCCGATGAAACCCTATGTGCAGGTAACTATTTTCCACTGCAACCAAATCGCAAATGCGTCGTCCGAAGCCTAAATTGAAATTGAGTTTTATTTATGTACAGTCTTTAACTGATGCGGCTCTTAGCGTCCCATTCTATATTGCACGAAAAAGACCGCTTAGTTTTCTTCAGAGAAACGTTTATCAAGCTTGAGGTTGTTCTTCGAGCTGTAAATCTAGTACACGGGACCAACGGCTTTACTTCCTTCCGAAAGAAGCCATGCTAAGGATTTTTCGCCCAAAAAAATCCATTGCCCTCCAGCGGGTATGAACCCGCGACCCGGGGAACCAGAGGCTAGCATATTATCCCCAGACACGGAGAACGACGTCCGAAAACTACTGGAGGTTCACGGTCGACTTTACATTATTTGTAAATAGATGAATATGACTTCGACCAATTGAAAAAAGTAAATCAGCACAATATCCAAATAAAGTTAAACATAATTTAAGTATAACAGAAGCAGAGAGATATAGTTAACGAAATCTGCATTATTATTATTATTATTATTATTATTATTATTATTATTATTATTATCATTGTTCTGTTACTGCTATTATTACTATCATTATTACTATTATTATTACTATTATTATTATTGCTACTACTATTAATATTATTATTACAATTATTAATATTATTAATTAAAAATCCCGCCTGAGTAATGTGTAGATAGCATGTCTGCCTAACATTCAATAGGTCACGAGTTCGAATCTCTCTAATGATGAGTTAGCCGGATAAGGTTTTTTCGGGGTTTCCTCCTCTTATCCTGAAAAGACAAATGTCGAGTAATTTATGGATCTGAAGATTATTTGAGCGTCATTTCACCAATTTCATTCATTGTCCGATTTGGCGAACCAGGTCAAAGGGCAGTAAGGTAAAAATAAATAAAACAAAATAAGAAATAGTCACAAATGTAATATTAATTTATCGTAGGCTTTGTAAATATCTGTATTTGATTTAAATAATACGTATATTCGGTTGGGTTTAGTATAGAAACATTGCACGTTATTAGTCATCATTCGTGGCGTAGCGGTTACCATACTAATTTTATACACCTAAAGTTCATACCCGGCGCAGCACGGTGGATATTTTCCGGTTAAAATCCTTAGTATGGCTGCCTTCGGAAAGGAAGTAAAGCTGTTGGTTCATGTCGTAGATTTACGGCATGTAAAAAACCTTAAGCCTGATAAAGAGGACTCTTAGCAAAATTAAGCAGTCTTTCAACTCTTATATAGAACTTGTATTTTATACGTGTACACTATGTGCTAGTATATTAATTTCGGCTTGAGTAGATTGGCCTAGGAGCACGGAGGAGCACAAAAACTGCTGACGAGAATGGTATGAGAATCTGTCCCATTTGTAAGGAGAAAGAGTCGTGGACCCATATCTTGGCAAGATGTAGGGGTACGGAGGAATGGCGGGAAAATATTTCCCGCGATACTTTACCACCGCGAATGTAGAGCTAGAAGCATGTTGGATAGTACTGGCAGGCATGGAAGACGTGGGGGTAGGGATAAGAACAGCTAAACAAAAGTGACAACAATGTATTACATAGATATATTTTATATATTTGTCATTTTTTCGTTGTGGTTTTATATATTGTGTATATATTATGAGTATACATTTTTAAGTGTATTAATCTATTATAAGAGGGTACGTTCATTTTCTGAATAAGGTGTACTCTGTGCTGTATTTGAATATATTTTTCTTTTTATGTTCGTGTTTACTCTTTTAATTCTTTGATATTGTTGTTTTAATATTGCTGTTTATTTTGTGTATTACAAAAGCACGTACAGTCTTTGGACCCGTGCGAGTGTTGAAGTTCAATGTATGATATTGTTATGTCAATAAATACAGTTTTTCATTCATTCAGTATATTAATTTTTGTTGTAAGTTGCCCATTGTGAAATGGCAAACTGTTGGAAGTTGTGTGCTGTGTCGTTGCGTTCTGTTGCAGATAGTTCATCGTCTGAAGGCAGCCTAAGACATCTCAACCAATCTGTTTACCTATCAACTGGTAATGAAAAGGAGCCGACCTCTTGTTTGCGTCGAGCCACCTGCGGTGACGATAGTTATATTTGCGAAGTAACCTACATGGGGCAGAGTAATACCGTGTTTCCAGCCCTAACCTCGCGGTCAGAGGGCGTTGGTGTTCTCCAAACCTCTACTGAGTTTGCATCGTACGTGTGATCTGGCACACAGAGAACTTAATAATGGACGATGTCACTTGTAAATCTGATTACGTTGCGCAGTACGCAATAATAAGCAAACTCGCCCATAGAATACACAGAATTGTCAGCAAACATTCCTCAGTTGTGTCTCAATAATCGTAATACTTCTTTGTATTTATGATAGTCCTTTCCTGAAAAATATCCCCATTAATATAAAGCACTCTATTAAATGCTTTAATGCTGAAGGCTCCAGGATGGAACAGTTTCTTACTCTTGGTGTTATAATCTTGAATTTATCTAGAAGTTTACTTAATTACGATGAGAAATAAATGTTGCTTGGCATATAAATAATTATGCTGATATTAATTAACCAATATTTTATTGGTACTTTAAGATCAACAATTAGAATTGAAGCGGCAGCTAAATACTGAGTGTGTTATTTGTTATTATTTTACCATCTAATTTGCATTCCACACAAAAGTACGATATCAGCGGCATAGTCTGTGACCCGAATTCGGGAGGTCGTCGCTTCAAATCTCGAGGAACGACCAATCTGGTTGAGGTTTTATCCTAGTATCTCAGTCGCCAAGGTACTTAACATAATGTATGTTTAATATCACGATCTAATGTATTAAACACATTAAACTTGAAAAATAGAGTTACTGTGATCACGCTGCCATCTATCCACAGATAATAAAAGTAGCTAGATCGGACGTACCCCTGCGCATCTACTTATTCGTAGCAATGTGCAATGGTTTATAAGATGATACTATCTGACCATCCTGCGATGTAAACAAATCAGAATGTATTTTTTCACGAACACACTTAGGTACTAAGCTGGTTCGTCTGCCGTACAATGTAAAGCCGCATACCTACGTGTGGCAGGAAAGAAAATGGCTACCTATTTTCACTGCTGACAGATAGTTGTTAACTCTATTAAATATATAACAAATAAATACAATAAAACAGATAGGTGAATCGTTATATATGCAGTACGAAGTGCAAAGTTTTTCCTGTAAAATATTTGCTAAAGTATAGCTTACGTACATCTCTGCAACAGTTTGTTGCGAATTCTAGCATTCACATACGCAAAACCATACACTGCAAATTTCTATATTATGGTGCCATAATGCAGTAACTTGCCAAAATACCTAATCTGAAAATGGAACTGGTTCCATTCCTTCAAGGGACGAGTCGTTTGTTGCAGTTGCAATCAAACTGTCTGAATCATTTCAGAGATTGATAATTGGTGGGTCAATGACGATGTCCACCATTCCCTCCAACTCCTTTGTTTACTCTTCCCGAACAATGTGAGATACACATTCACTGCATTTCGGTTGCTACTTGTTGAAAAGCTGCTTGCATAAGATGTTGCACCTAGGTTAATTTAAAATGTTTGCGCTCTTTATGCTGATTTCGGAAACATTAGTAAATTCTACCGTTAAGCTAAGAATATTGTTTACTTTTCACAAAACTTAGTATATATACTAGGAACACTTCTTTCTTTGCTTATGTTTCACTACAGTGGTGTTAAATGTTTTCGCCGTTACTTGTTGATTAGAAGCAGCGAATAAGCAGTTTTATATAAAGAAATAATGAAGTGATCAGTAAATATTGTTCCTTAATCACCCATACTATATTATTTAGACAACATTGGATAGTGTAAAACGATATTTATATACTTACTCGATAATTTAAAAGGAATTATTTTGTGGTGAAGAAAAGCAGTAAAACGTTCAGCAACCAATCGTAGCCATTGCAACCTGTTGCTTTTGTTTAGACTACAGGTGAAGTGAGTCTGGACGGAAATATGTCTAAAAGATGTGTACCGTCTGAGTACAGACCAGCATTCATCGAATGTGATTAATTGATGAAAAAGATGAGATTTTACGGATAGAAATTTGATATATGGTGAAAAGGCAGCCAGACTGGATAGCCTCATTGTACCGTCAGCTTGGCACGAAGTGGTATGGGCACGGCAAAGTGACCATGATGGATTCTGTCTACCATACAGATCAAACATGTATCACGAACTGAACCGTCGAGATATGACCAAGCAGTTAAAGTGACGTTAAATTAATATATTTCACCGAAAATACATGAATTGAGGCAAAGTGTCACAAATTCCAACATAGTTTAGCGATTGAGTTCACGGCTATCATACAGAGAGTCCGTGGTTTGATTTCCGGCTCGGGAGTGGTGATTATCTAGGCCTCTCTGAATAGCATTGACTAGCCAATGATCCTGTATGTAATCTGCCACACGGTTAACCCCCCTCCCCCAAAAGTAGGATATATAGAGTGCGGCACAAAGATTTGTATACGCAACTACTGAGATCTGTTGGTTACGCCAGGAGCAACAGGTATGTAAACAAAATTGAGAGATTACCGCTCTTGAATATCTCTCTAAATTAGTACGAATTGCCTACGGTTGTTAACACAATTTTTCTATGGCGAAACAGTTGTGATACCTACAAGCACACTAAGCAGTGTTTCACTTTGTTGACAGTCTCGTAGTGCTCACCATCATGGACGTGATGGCAGCTGAAAATTGGAGACAAAACGGGAAATAATCAGCCTTGTCCTGCGTCGTGGCTCAGCCTGGTGCTCCATGGCCGAGTAGTTAGACCACTTGCTTCTTACCGAGGCAGTCCGGGTTTGATCTCAGGTGACGGCATATGGGATTGGTGGTGGACAATTCGGCGCAGGGGCGAGTTTTCTCCAGGTTCTCCCGCCATCACATTTTACAAGAGATTCATCTTCATTGAATGTATCGTAGTGTCACGCCTGCGGTGCCATCATAGTAAAAGCGGGCGTTAAACGCTATCAAAAGTAGGAAAAAAAAAAACTAGTGCTCTGATTCCCGGCTACACAATACGCCCGAGTTCAGTCTCACCCATGAGGGAGCGGATTGGCTGCTTTGAATCGCTCTTCTAATTACTAAGATAATATGTGTAAGTTAAAATCAGAATTTTATATTGCTTACTCGAGGGAAAGCTCAATTATATTTTCTAAAACTCTTAAATTTAATATACAAATTAAATATTAACCAAGAGGAGAGAGAGGACCTGGCAGAACGAGAGGGATGAAATGGAGAGGAACGCTGGGAATATCTGGATCAGATTTGCGAGGAGCCGCGTCGCCTGGAAGGCTCACAAACAAATGTACAAGAATTGATACACTCAGTACGACTGCGGGCCAAGTAAGAAATGACATTCCAGAATAGAACAGTGGGAGTGAACACAAAGGTTTCAGTTTAATGTGTTTTGTGTAAATAACTTAGTTGAGATAAACTAAGATACAAAGGAAGGTGAATTTCACATTCATAGCTCAAATATGGAACTTTTAGAGCATACGAGCTTTTCCCCTTGGAGAGGCCATTGCTGTATTGGGATTAAAGGCTAATATAATAAAACAAGTATCAATGAAAGTGAAATTATTTTACGAGGGTTACTTTGAATTCCCCTTCATAAACCGCTAATGATAAAAATAGTGCTCTATAGAGTTTCCCAATTTAGTTACATATAATCCTTGATCTATTGTAGCTGCTGCAAGTTTTACAGTTTCAATACTGCGATAGTGCCGTTTTCAGCAGTAGTTCTCTCTCACATTCGCGTTAGTATGTGAGTTATCGCAGTTGGGAGACCTTGGAATGAGGAACAACACAGGAAGTGTTGCGACGGGAAGCATAACCTTCGAACGCGTCTGGCACACTCAAGCTTCAGCACCCTTGATGCGCAGACGGCTACGAATGTCGGGAATTGAAGAATTGAGTGGAGGGCATAATGTGTCCAAGGTTGCCCGTAATACATTGGTTGTAATGGGAAAACAGTGAAATTTGAAACATGTATAATTACGTCATTTGGATACCTTGATTAAACCTTCAATATCCTGTTGGGAATTCAATAAAATCACTCGATTGACTAGATAGAATTTCATCTCACAACTTAAAACAAAAGTAAATATAATTGAAGTTTAATATTCATACTTGCATATAACGTGTTTTGCAAAACGGGATAAACTGTCACAAAGAGCGTAAGGCAACTTTAATTCTGATTTTCTCAGTGTGATTCCATAAATATTTTCTGATTTTCACTTTTTCTACACGTACTATGTATATAGTGTACAACGGAGGTATTTGCATTCCACCCAAAAATTAGACACAGAGATTTCACCGAAATACTCGTTTTAGACTCTCCTGTATAAAAAAAAAAAAAATTAGTGTGTGTCCGTGAACACGATAATTAAAAAAACCTAAAGTCGGTAAAAAATCTAATTTGGTATATAAGGTTACTATCTTCCAAGGATGCGACACGAAGATTTTGAGGAAAATTCCCCCATCCCAAACTAACTCGAAAATTTAGTTTTTCTCAAAAGTGGCTCCAATGATTAAAATACCGCTTATTAAAGACATTTACATGACAAATAGAATTTATGTCTTGAATTGTCTGGGAATGGCCTCTGAAGACCTCTTTATTCTGGATAAATTTTGCTGAATTTTGCATAACTAATTAACCGTAAGATATAGAAAAAACTTCATTACCACACAGAAAATGTAGATATCGATAGAACATACAATTTATTTCATGTACATATTTTCTGGAGTTGACCATTTTCAGATATTCATTGTTATTAGTTTCAGTTTCTAAAAATACTTACTCATACGGGAATTTATCAACTTTTGGTCGTGCAAAGTAACGGATATCATACATATGGCAACAATATATGACAGTTTTGAATATCGTTTCAGCATTAGATACTGCCTTATTTCTATTTTACTTACAAGGAAGAAAGTAATAATACCAGGTGGGCTATTCGATTAGCTTCAAGTAGATATAAAATAAGCTTTTTAACAATAATTTGTCACAGATGCAGAGAAATCAAGTGAGTGGTACACATCGAATTATTACTTTAATGCACAAAGTTGCCAAGAAGATTTATAAGTAGGAGTTGTTAAAAAATGTCTCTACAGTAAAGGTGAAAATGTTAAATTAAAATCCAAAATAGGCCGATGAATGAATTCTTATCCATCATTATTCACTACCCTTTAAAGAACCTGGAAATATGAACATGATATAATTTCCCGAAGGAAAGTGAGATCGGAATCATTTTTCTGGCGGTTGGTACAGTTATATTCAACACAGTAATGCACCATGTTAATTATTATATAATTATTATAATAATATTAATTATTAAACCCTAATTACCTTTAAATAATTTAACTTTTAAAGCCTTTTAAGCGTACTGAACATACAGCAAAAAGCACATTCTACATATGCGCGAGAGGTTTCAATTTGCGACAGCAACACGCTCTAGATTTTTCCAAGAATTTCGGTTTCCACCAGCTTCCAGAAAGTTCTGTAACGTCATTTTCTCGCTATAAAAGAAGGAAAAATTTCAAGTCGGTGTGTGTGTTAATTACACTGAGTAGTGAGTGACTGGTGTGTTTGCGCGCAGTTGTGCGCTAGCCATAGATGGCAGCCGAAAACTGTCTACGTGTCGAATCGCGTGAATTATTTGCAGCACTGAATTTGATTTTATATGTAAGCAATTCTGAGTCAATAAAGACATTTGTTAAATACGATTAAACACTTCAAAAATCCTGCTAAAGTGATATTGCGAGAAATTCTGGAAGTACGAGGACGAAAGTAGCCTTATAATAGTATTCATATTCACGGCATTTGTCGGAGCTTGAACAAGTTTATTTTGCTACCATCCATAAAGCAGTGCTGACGCCTATGAAGCAGTTACTGCTGTATCTGCTTAGACTGGAAGGAAGTTTTTCTTTGTTTTTAATGACAGTGTGAGATACATGATGTTTTCATGTAATATTAAACCTAAAATTTCTCTTTGAGTGCAAAACAATATAAGTCGATGGTATATTTGAATACTGCACTGCATTGTGTTGCTATTCTGGTCATTACGAACCATTGGTTTATGTGTTTTTGCCAAATAAAATCTACTGCAAATTAAATACATGTTATGAGCCAAATTCCGAAACTATGTCCTGCTTTACTTTCTATTTTGTAACAATTGTAAAAGCTTTTGAACAGTCCGTACTGACACTGTACCTGAAGTTTTTGAATAGTAAAATACGTGGATGCCACTTCCATTTATAACAAAATTGATATTGTGAAATAGTTTAATTATCGAAAGCATAGAATAGGATCTCGCGATACCGAAAAATGCTTGGTGCATATTTTGGAGATTCCATTTTTGTTAACTGACGAAACCTCTAGGCTCTCTTACTCCAACGTTTCATATATCAATCTTATTCATCTGCCTACTACTTCTTAATCGAAATTAAACTTCAATTGCACATTAATACTTTCGTCATACATATAAGTAGAATAAAGTAAGCTAAAATTTTTAAAACTGGATCGTTATATAAAACTTGGAACTTCTATGTACCTTGAATACATCGGAAGTGTTAAACTTTTCACATAGATTATTTGCTTAACAAGAATAATTTTTGTGTAGTAGGATTTTGTTTATCTCCTACAATTTGAGTTATGTAGAAGTCATTAAAAATAACGAAGTCATAAGATAATTCGAAGAAAATTAAAGATATGCCATTCACTGTCATGAAACTATCTTAACCACAAGGACTTGAAACAAAATCGTTACACAGTAGTTTTTGAGAAAATAATCCTCGAAGAATATTCCTATTAAAAGTTATTTGGGAGATATTCTTGAACATAGTTTTCTTAAAATACTAGTTTTGCATTTCACCGACATTTCAATTTTGAGTTGTACTGCTCAGCCACAGACCCATACACGCGCACACTATCTTACTTTTTATTACGCTTTGTATTCAGGGCCCCAAAATATTTAATTCTGGTAAACTCTCGACGTCGAATTTTTGGATGGAATATAATAAATACCCCCTACATGCTTAACATAGTAGACAAAGTAAAAACGAGTATTTTCTTACTACATAAAAAGTATATGTATTGAAAATGTAAATCGTTAGTGAAGAATATCTCCGAAATAACTAACGTCACGAGATTTAATTTTTTTATATTACACTTTTTTTCTGTCTTCTATGTTGTTTTTTTTTTTTTTTTTATCGTTGAGGGGAAAAATGCGTTACGTATTCGACCCCCAGCTTAGGTGCAATGGCTGGGAGGATATGTAGGACTCTCGGCTCCTCATGCGCATACCCACTTAAAAGACCTCTCCACTTATAGCCGTATAGTGCTGAGATGAACGTGTGTTATAGCTTGGCGCGGTTCCGCGTATGCACCCGCGTTAGTAAGAGTAAGGTAGGCTGCTGCCGCACTATAAAGTTGAATCTAGGCTGCAGCCATGAAACCTGACTGCAGCCTAGGAAAATGTGTGAGGGAAAGTTTAAGGAGAGTTTGGGTTGGAGTAATGAGATTTCGAGGGAGCTCACTTCATTTACACTATTAATTTCAGTGGTGTATTCGTTTGGTTGATGAGGATCGTGTTAACGATAGAATTGAATAGCTTATTCCAATTAAGAAGACATTAAATATCAAACTTTGTATTTCACTAAATTTTGTTTTTAGTTATGGAATTCACAGAGAGACACGCACACACTTGAATATTCTTCTAAACTACTTCTTTTGGATACTAAAAGCTTCTGAAGGTGTCTCTCTGATGAAACTTGCTAATTTAATTTCTTTTATGGATTGCAATTTTGAGAAAGAAGCAAAGTTGACAGATTAAAAAACAGCGTTACATCCCGACTTTCAGTAAGGGACTGTATTTTTAATACTGATCCATGGCTTAAGTTTCTTTTCACCATTGTTGATTACGACATGGCTTTTTTATGTTAATGTAATGTTTTTAAGTGGATCGCGGTTTGCATTAGCGTTCAAAGAAACCGTTGTAAACTTCTTGATCTTCGGAAATTTTTCCTTTCTATAAGGATTTACTTTGAGATGACAGTCGCTAATCCAATTATACATGGAAGAGAGTTAAGGAGCTCAGATATGCGTCTGCACATTACTGAAAATATTTCTGATCATCCAAAACTCATAAGACATCTGCTACTCCTCTGAAATCAGATATAGTCTCCCCCAGTAATAAATGGAATGTAGTTTTTTATGGCTAACATCGTGCTTGAGAGGGGGCATGCAGAGTGGCAGAAGGGCGACATTGATAAACAAAGTTTGGAATCGCAGTGTGCGGCTAAAATTTTATTTCACACCCTTTGCAGTGTTAAAATAGCACGGGGCCGGAAAAAGGGAACCTATTAAGATGGCTGTATGCATGAACAGAGAAGCTTAAGGATATTGGTTTAATTGTTTATTCACACAAGCCTTGCGTAGAACAGGAGTTCGGTAGGTAGAGTTAGACTGAGAAATTCAATGCCATAGCCGGAATTTGAACCACGGATCTCACGGTCTCTAGCCGGTTGTTCTCCCACTGAGATACCATGGCAACATGCCGGAATAGCATTGATTTCTCAACAGACTCGCATGTTTCCAGGTAAACCATAAGACGATCTCAAATTATTTTGAGATGACAACCCCAATGGCGACTTACAATTCTGTAAGTAATTTAAGCCCAGGATTCATAGTATTATGAATTATGGTCAACGGTATTGGTTTAATTATTTTTTCACACAAGCCGTGTGTAGGACAAGAGTTGGATAGTTAGTCACACTGAAAAAAAAATCATTGCCATTAGTTTAATTCATTCTTAGTTTTAGTCTTTTCCCATGTGTATATTCAATAATTTTGTTTGCTTTTTTCCTCTTCTTTTTGTTTGTTTCCCATTTTATGTTGATAAAGATGTATACATATCGCAAACTGGGAACCTAAAACCGGTACAGAGTACTGCACGAGGCTTAGGGGCCCTGAGAGAATCGGAAGGGTAGATCCGGAAGACAACTTGACAAAATGTGGATGAGGTTTCCAATGATTCCACATGAACGCAGCCTATGTCTACAATCCTGCTAATAAGTTCTGAGCCCTTATTGGTTTAAGAGAAGCCCTTACAGAGACCAGACCCAACAGTCCGATCGGCGTCAGGAGAAGTCTATAAAAATACACCACGATCGACCAACCGTAGCACGCCGAACACCCTTCGCCTGATCCTTCAAACCAAAATGGATAAAGCAGAAGGGAATTATGGGCACGGGAAATCCTGGACAGAAAAGTCCTATAGGCAAGGAGTCATCCCGTATTTCCCCACATGGTCAGAATGGGCATCGCCGGAAATGCAATCCAAAACTTGAAGCATGCAAACCTCACAAGTTGCCAAAGCCATTACTTTGTATTCAGTAACTAAATTTAGATACCTATTAAAAATGTATTTATCTTACTCCTGCAAGAAACTAACCCATAAAGTTGGTATATTCCCTCTCATAATTGCAAATAATAGATTCTTCAATCACATCTTAAACACCTCTACGGTAACACAAATTAAATAACAGAAATAGTCTTATTAGTCAGTTTTTGTTTCATTTGAAGAGTTTTTATGCATATTTACCCTAGCAGTATTTGTTATATGGAATTTCGGTAGAAAATATTTAAGACTCTAGTATTTGCATTATATTGTAAATTTATCCAGCTTTCTTGCGGTCACTCTTAATGTTACCTTGTAAGTAGCGCGTTATTTAACGAAGCGAAAATAAACCTCTTCTGTCTTTTGCGGGTTTAAGAAAAACACGAGGCGCTTTTCTTCTTCTGGTGACCCCTATACTATTGAACACAGAACGTTCCTTAAAGCCTATTCTCTTCTTGTCACCACCATAGTTTTAAAATTCGGCTCATAACCTAGTTTCGTCTTTGATTCGCTGAATTGCTGAGAAATAAGCACTCTCCTTATAGAATCTGTTCATCGGGTTGCTAGATAGTTATGAAAAATAGAACTCTCCTTCTAGTCTTTCTTCTTCCCTCGCTGAAGAAATGTTAAACATCTTCTAGTCTCTTCTTCTTCTTCTTCTTCTTCTTCGGGTCGCTGAAGAAGTGTGCAAAATAGAACTCTTATTTTAGACCTCCTTCGTGTCGCTGAAGTGTGAAAAATAAAACTCCCCGTTTAGTCTTTCTTCTTCCGATCGCTGAAGAAGTGCGAAGCATAGGTCCCTCCTCCTAATCTTTCTTTTTCAGGTCGCTGAATAATTGTGAAAACAGGACTCTCCTTCTAGTGCTTCTTCTTTTTCTTTGGGTCGCTAAAGAAGTGTGAAAATAGAACTTTTCTTTTAGTCTTTCTTCTTTTTCTTCTTCTTCGGGTCGCTGAAGTGTGAAATACAGAACACTCTTAGTCTTTCTTCTTCTGGTCGCTTAATAACTATGAAACATAGGTCTCTTCTAATATTTCTCCTTCTTCGGATCACTGAAGATGTGTGACAAATAGAACTCTCCTAGTTCTTCTTCTTTGGGTTGCTGAATAAATATGAAAAATAGAGCTCTCCTTCTGATAATATTCGATATAAACATGTAATAAGAAATGTATTTCCGATAAGTCCATGAAATCCAGTTGCTACAAAGAAAGACGAACCTCTCCTTCTAGTCTTTCTTCTTCGGGTTTCTGAATAAGACACATAGGTCTTTCCTTCTAGTCCTTCTTTTTCAAATCGCTGAATAAGTGTGAAGCACAGGTCTCTCATTCTAGCCTCCTCCTCTTCTTCTTCTTCTTCTTCTTCTTCTTCTTCTTCGGTTTTTTCAATGAAATTGGAACTCTCCCTCTATCCGATACACTTCTTTGGCTGTTTCACTAATGATAAAAACATAGAACTCTCACTCTGGTCTTATTTCTTTTTAGGGTGGTTCACTAAAATAGAAAACATACCACTATCTAGCCTCTTATCTTCTTCGGGTAGCTCATAAAATGGGAGAATCGGACTCCTCTAAAACTCGCTCTTCTCTCATTACTCATTGACACTTCGAGCACAAGAGATGACCAACCTTCTTTTTATACTCGTACAAACTCGATGGAGTTTGAGAAAGGAGAACATCCAATAGCTTCATTTGACTTCTCATCCTTGTTTTGTCAACATAATATGCACCATACTTTCTCAGTAACCATTCAAACAACAGTTTGTGTCTAATCTAATAACGTATCTATTCAAACATAAGAGGAGAAATTACTTAATTTCATAATTAAACGTGACAAAATATATGCAACAAAGTGGAAATGAAATTTCTGAATTTCCACGTTAAAATTATTGTAAAAGTTTGAGAGGAGATATCTTCAATAAAATAAATATCAAGATTTAATGTAATATTAAAGATTACGCAGTGATTGTCACTAAAGAACTTCCATTAATTTAATTGATTGGGAAAAATTAAAGATTGATCTATAATAATAGAATATGAATTATCGACTTTAACAAAATACATTCACGGTCTAACTTGGCACACTTTAAACACCAAATTGGTTAAATACATAAATTTGATACAAAATTTCACCGTGAATACATATTTTGAGACCCCGGAACCAAATAAAACATTGCTAGAAAAATATCCTGTGTGTGTGTTTTTATGGAAAGCCAAACTTCAGTATCTTTTAAGGAAGTGACGTGAAGATTTGCAAGAAAATCCCCGACCCCACACTATCCTTCACATGGAACAAATGTTGTAAATTTGATTTTATCAAAAATGGCCTTGACGATTCTGATTAATGTCTCATATGTTTAAAATATTTTAATAACCAAAGAAATAAGTATCTTGAATTTTATGGGAATATCTGTTATTAATTCTTCATTTTGGATGACTTTTATATAACTCGTAAACCGCAAGAGACAGATAAAATCTAACTATACAATAATGAAGATCTTATTAAAACACACAATTTATGTCATATACAACTTTATAGAGTTAACCGTTACCGAGACATCCCTTGTTATAGAAATCCCTTTAAATCCATTTTATTAAATACTGGACTTTTAAGTTGTCTTATCTAGTAATGGGCAATGTAGGTAATAATATAAAATAGGGCAAGAGTAGTGAAGCCAAGAATGTGTTTATTTCAAAACAAAGCTATTGGTATCATTGGTAATGTATCCTCGAGAACTACATGAAAAAATTGTTTTAAAGAGCTCTCTTCTGCTAAACTTTACCTACCTAGCTATCAGTATTCAAATTTACCTTGTTTTGTGTGTGTGTGTGTGTGTGTGTGTGTGTGTGTGTGTGTTCATGAGTATTTTAATGAGTATACTTTACATGATGCTGTGCATAATGCTAATGCAAATAGTTGCAGTAACTTATTAACATAATGTACATCAATTTAGTCATTGAATAATTAAGCATGTATTAAGTTGAAGCTTTACAATATATTGGCTAAAATTTGCCCACGTGTCACGCCGTCAGCCCTAAGGAAGCAAAACGTTGGCAAGTTTTAGCCTTACGACGCGGTCTACACCGGAAGCATTGGACCAAGATAATCTTAACATCGGTAATGGGAGTTTACAAAAACATTTACAATAAATTACTGATATGAAAAATAGTTTTAATTTTAATCATAATCTCAGAAGATTTTAATTGAAAATTTAATTGAATATTTTTAACGTGTTTTTTATTGGTTATTTACCTCACGTTGTGTGGTTATATGGAACGAGACTTTATATGGTGGTGGTTTGTAGTTTACTGCACGTCGGACAGTCATATGTAATAGGAATTTTACGTTGTTGAGTTTTTACGCCTCAACGTGGGTGCTTATGTGCAGCGTAACTAAGCGTCACTTCATATCAACTCCACTACACTCACGTACCTGGTACCGAAGCTTCTTGGATGGGTTGCCACGGCGTTGCTCAGTCTTGCCCGATCATTGACTCTCTCTGGCGTGGATTTGGCAAGTGGGAGGAGTTGTAGGAGTGATCTTTTAATTGTGAAGAAAACACTTGTGAGCTTTTACTGTTATTTATTCTATAAGGAGTTCCAAAATAAGCACCTTGCTGTACACTGTTATTCTGCTGACTGGTACTCTTACCACTCACTCACACGTACTCTCAATTACACAGTTTCTAAGTTAAGTACATGGCACAATTCACTCTCAAGTAATCACGTGCCGACTATTAAATAGGTGAGCGACGTTACTTTAATTTACTAACAGTTTCTTCTCATAACAATCCTACTTCGCGGACAGAGTTTTACAGTTGCACATCATTACTTCGCGAACAGAGTTCTTTTTACAGAACGACGACCTACCGCATCTCGTGGACAGATTCTTGGCAAAACGACGTTGCATCTCACGGGCAAATTCTTCGCAAAACGACGTTGCCTCTCGCGGGCAGATTCTTAGCACAATGACAACGATGTGTCGAACCCTACTTCTTTTATACTAAAAACGGTGTCATGGCGGCTTCTTCCTGATTGGTTAGAAAGTCCGCCAAAATGACACCATCGTGGCCCAAAAACCATTGCGAATCTCCCAGAATACGTCATAATAACCACGTGATACTACGAATATAAAGCAGAAGTCCCCTTGTAGGTTTTAAACTGGACTGCCCCTGTATAGGAAGTTCGTACGTGACTTACACAAAAGAAGCAATTTCTCACCCTTCTCTGCAGTCTGGCGTCAGGATTCTGTGTAGCTTTCAAGACAACTGACTTCGTGGATCCTATGTTAACTTTCTTCACTTATATACATCTAGATAATTAATTGAATGATTGCCATTATTACGACGAGGCTAATTAACGGTCTCAATTTTTATATTATCAGCTATTAGTCTATGACATATTTTTTTTGTTGAAAAACCTACTACAAATTGTATTTTTCTAAAGCCTAGTTTAAAAACCATGTATTGAGTATATATCCCTTGATAAAAAAAAATAAATAAATAAATAAACAACAACTTGGAAACGTCAATCACTCCAAAAAATACTGATGTTGGAACTTTTGGATCGAAAGGAAAGATTGCTCTTCTTTAAAATATAGTAAGAATTTGAGTTTATGGTGTGATGATAGCAAGTCTGTCTTACATTCAAGAGGTTCAAAGTTCTTATCTTGGTTAGGGTGATATATCTGGATAATTTTTCCGAGGTTTTCCCTTATTATGAGAAGACAAAATATTGGCATATTTAAACTCCATGAACCTCGGGTATACTTGAACATAATTTCAGCATTTATGTCTAGGCCCAATAAGTCATAGCAGATTAAACGACCTTAAACTTAAAATTCTAATAATAATAATAATAATAATAGTAATAATAATTACAATCATAACAAGAATCATCATAGTAATAAATCATAATTATCATAATAAGTCAGAATCATAATAATAATAATAAAAATCATAATAATAATAAAAATCATAATAATAAAAATTATAATAATAAAAATTATAATAATAATAAAAATCATAATAATAATAAAAATCATAATAATAAAAATCATAATAATAAAAATCATAATAATAAAAATCAAAATAATGATGATAAAATCATAATCAAAATAATGATGATAAAATCATAATCATAATAATGATGATAAAAATCATAATCATAATAATGATGATAAAAATCATAATCATAATAATGATGATAAAAATCATAATCATAATAATGATGATAAAAATCATAATCATGATAATAATGATGATAATAATAATAAAAAATCACAATCGTCACAATTACAGTGTTCGTAATAATAACTTATAGTATTAATATAGATCATTTTAACATCTGCTCCTCATAAACCAATAATAAATCACTCGCTATTCTAATGTTTTTGAATAACTAGGCAGCGCACTACATACAATTTTGAGACAGAAGCAAACTTCAGATGAGGTTTGACATGGACGGTTAAATCCTGCCTTCAGAAATTCCGTAAAGCATTTATTTACTGCAAGAGTTCGTAGGGAAGCAGAGGTTAAAACAAATGAGCCGCTGGTTGCGGTATTATAGAGTTAAGCTACGTTGCTTCCAATTCGGCGTGTTGGCTCACTATTCCATCGATCGCTGTGGAAGCTGACCTCATTCATTATTATGCAAAACTAGGGAAAATTCAGATTTACACTCGATACACACTTTAAAGCTTCGATATGTGCTCAACTACCTGTAAAATGCAACTCATTGATCATTCAGATTGAAACTAATCCACTCATTTAATTGGCAGGAGTTCCATGTGCAGGTTTTCAATCCAGTTTCCTATTAGAACTGGAACAAAACTTGGAATTTTATCGTTCATAAACTGTTTCTTTACCAGGAAAAAACACTTTCCCGTCTTATAGGTATTTTAATATAAGTTTTTGCTTGATGAGCCGTGCATGATCTGCAGACATAACAGGATGACAAGAGCAAACCGTAGTACCGGTGAAATAGAGAGGCCCCTGAACCAGCAAGATCGATGTACTATTATTCTCGTCACACGTTCCTTCTTATTCATAATGCGCACACATCCAAGAACTTCGAAATAGTCTCTCGAGTATATTAGCCCAGGGTTAAAATTGTCAGAAACAAAAAGTCGGTTAAATACCAAACTTGTATTTAAGTTCTGAATCTTCCATTGATGCGATACGAAGTTTTTCAAGAAAATTTCCCGCTATCCAAGGTCCCCGTCACATGGAAATATCTGAAAATGTTTGACGTTGTCATTAAAATACCGTACAGAATTGCATGAAAAATAAAATGTATATCTTAATTTTTTTATTGGAAATAGCCTCTGAACTCACCTTCTTCCGAATAAACATTTTCATAACTGGTAAACCGTAAAAGACAGATAAAAGCTTACTGCACAAAAATTATGTTACACATATAATTATAGTATGGTAAAGTTAACGATTTTTAAGATATTCCTTGTTATTTGTTTGAGTTTTAAAATACTGGTACTTACACCCTTTTCAAACAGGAAGACGTTATCAGTATTTTCTTTGTTTTGCTCCTAGCCATGTAGAGAGAGCTAGATTTTGCAAAGCGACAGCTTTTAAAGGATTTGACTACTGCTTTAACCCAGTGTATTTCCACATTTCCCTTCTACTTAAAGGAACTAGGTAATAAGATCATTTATGGTAATTGAAACGGTATTTAACCATAACACATTTACATTTTAGTAATGAATTATTACCCGGGTAGCAGACGAAAATAACTATAATTCATTGTTTTGGCATAAAACGTAGAAATATGCATGTTAGCAAGAAATGTCATGTGACATCAACAATTCACTATGCAGAATTCTGAATGGTATGGTTCACATATTATATGAAATAATGCAATGAAAGTATAATTATTTATGTCATTTATATAATTGTAGGTAAGACACATAACAGTAAAATATAAGGAATGACTGATTAAGCATAGCGTAAAAACAAATATGGGTATTAAAAGGAAGGGTCAAGAACATATTAATGTTAGTTTACCAAACTGGATGTTCGCGAGATTTAAATCTGTGACACCAAAATAGTAAAGGTTAAATATAATAATATAAATAATATTTCTTGACAAAAGATAATATATCAGCATTGTAAAGTAGTTAACTATATAGATACACTTGAAAACGTTTATAGTATGCTATGTATTTAGTTTAATATGTTAATATGATTTTAAAAGGTTGTTGCCTTCATTGCGACGAGAGAAACATAATATATATTAACAAAAATACTCATCTTACTGAGATGTAAGAAAAATGCTCTCTACTTTGTGATATACAGAGACAAGTGTTGATAAACAAAAAGAACCTCGGTAATAGAAGTCACAAAACACCGAGATGTTATATTGTATTATTGTGTTGTTATTCAAACAGGAATGGTGAACTTGTATGATATTTCATGTAAGTGTTGTATGAAATAACTGAAAATAAAATATTCAGGGTTAACAAGGGCGACGCTAACAGAAAAAGTTAAGGAGAATAAAACAATTCACAATTTTTAGAACAAATTAATATTTCTCTTCTGTATCCGAATTCCTATATGCCTATTAAAAGGTTACGAAAACTCGTACTCATCAAATGGAAGTCGCTAGCATTATTCCATATTCAACAGAATATTCAGGGCATTAATAAATAGAATGCCCCATATGTGATCCAAATACAACGGTGAACTGAACTTCGTCAACAATGCCAATTTAAAATCAGAGGTATAGAGCAGGTACGCCAACTCAACTGTCACGCGGGGCGGAATTTAGTGTTAAAGCTAATTCCCCAAAACTTGTTATAGACAGCCACTGCTGCAACCCTGCTACAAGAGGTTTCCACATCTTGGGGTTACAACAGCTTCGCACCCTCTGTTACAAAGTACATATATCAATTAGCATGAAGTAAATAGAAGAATGATTTTTATATTTTCAGACAAGTGAATGGAGCACGTCAAATTTTTCCACAATGTGAATCTTATATATCACGGATTTTTTTATTCTTTGGTATTTGGTCAATGTATTGAGGTTTTAACTAATTTTGGTTAGTATAAGGTGTGTTTTGTGAGTGTGTGTGTGTGTGTGTGTGTGTGTGTGTTTTTAGGAGGTAATGCAATGTTAAAATTTCTAAAATGTTTCCAAATTTTTGGCAGTCCCAGGATGAAAAGTAAATTTTTATGTCTTTATCTTACGTCGGAATTAAACTGGTAATTTGTTTAATTTCCTTATCTAACTTTTATCCCTTAAAACTTTATCAAAACAGTTTTAATTGCCATGTATTGTGTGACTGTATTCTTGTTTATATTCCTCTATCTCCTCCAAATCCTTAACCTTACTGTTCCTATTTATCTAGTTCGATATTACATACTCGTTTCCTAAGTTCAGGAAAATGAAATAACGGCGCATTAAATTATATTGATATACTAGAACATTCAAATGGTATTTGAATAATGATGTTTAGGAAAGGCTTCTGCTGCGTAAAACTTACTTGAAGTATATTGTATTCAATGTTTTTCTTGAACTACGATTTGTTCCAAATTATATAGTGTTTACTAAAATTGAGAAAAATTAAGAGGGTTTCAGTCGTTAGTCACTTAATATCTTCACTTAATATCACTTAAAATATTGGTATTCTAAACAGAGAATATTTGTGATGTTATGTGTTTTCGTGTGTGTTTTGGGGTAATCTGAAAAAAACATTTAACAATTTTGCTAATTTTTTCACCGGTGAAAAGCCCAAATTTCCAAACTGTCACAGCCTCTATAGTGTTTCCAAACATTTGAAAACGGGGGATTGGCAATTTTTCTTTCATATGTCACCAAATTTCAATTAATTTTCGTTGAATATGGTTATGCCATAGCACTTTATCAATTTGATGTTCAGCGACATAACTTTCTATACCTGCTCTGCAAATATATTTCTTATAAAAAATATTCTTGTCTGTATGTCATACTAATCAATAACCATCAGCAAAGTGGCCTTATTGCTTAGTTCCTTATAAGCAGAAAAAAGATAATGGAATTCACTAAACTAAAGCGATGTTTTAAAGGCTGTTGCTCTGAGATTGTCATTAAAATTCGCTTCACTGCATGGCCAGGAATAAAACAAGAGCAGGAAAAACATCGAAGACCTCCTCTTTGAGAAAAGTATAAGCATTATAACATTGAAAACAATAAGAAGGAATGTCTGGGAAACTTTAGCTTCACAACAAAAGTGTATGTGACATAAATGGTAATTTTTTTTTTTCTTTAGCAAATTGTGTATCTCTTACAGTTTTCGGGGAATGAACTGGAGGATTTGGTGACAAAATTGGCAGTCACAAAGCCCAATGTTACGTTACCAGTGGAACAGCTGAAGGTTTTAAAGTGGTTATGCGGAGAGCGGTCCTTTTGGGCTAGTAGGTGGAGTAGTCGGCTCTCCGTGGCAATAAGCTTAGGGAAGTGAAAGACCTCCCTATAACCTGGACAACCTCTTCGCGTCCTTCACGTTGGGAGGAGGTGATATTGCCTCGCTTGCGGTTCGATCACTATTTTTACATATAGTTACATTTTTAGGTAAGAATTGGCTTCTCTCTGTACGCTCTGTGGAGGAGTATTGTCGTTCATCATTCCAGTTGCCGGTCTCCCTGGCCGACGACTGGAGAGCAGTAGAGGTTTTAAGTTTTTTATCCAGCGTGACCTTTCCACTAAGGATTTAGTTTTTACTTTCTCTACACGTTCTATGTACATGGTGTACAGAGCACATTTAGATTCCGAGATTTCGCCTCAAATATAAGTTTTAGGGTCCCCTGAATCCAAAAAATGAATTTTTGGCAAAAGGTCCGTGGGTGTCCGTGTGTCTATGAACACGAGAACTCAAAAACTTGGTATTTAGGTTTAGTTTCTTACAGGCATGCAACACGAAGCTTTTGAGAAAAATCTCCCAACTCAAACCACCCTTTACATGGAAAAAATGTAAAAGCTTTTGATGTTCTCAAAAATGCCTGTAATAATTTTGATTAAAAAACGTTTATTAAAGATATTTACATTAAAAATAATAGGTATATCTTGAATTTTCTGGGAATATCCTTTAAAGATCTCTTTATTCTGGATGGATTTTTCTGAATTTTGCGTAACTGGTAAACAATAAGAGATAGACAAAAACTTACTACATAAATAAATACTGTAGATCTCGTTAAAACACACAATTTGTCATATACGTTTTTTTTCGTGTAATTTGTCATTTCTGAGATATTTCAAATTATTTGTTTCAGATTTAAAATATTTAAACTTTTCTCACACTTTTCTCCTGGGCATGCATAAAAACGGATTTCAACCACATGACAATAGGCTTTTAAAAGGTTTGACTATCACTTTAGTGTAGTGTATTCCCTTATTTTCCTCCTAGGATTTACAGGGTTGAGACGCCCATCTGGGAGACAACAGCAAGTAACCACAGAATGAAGAACCAGACACCAGGAGTGGTCGGGCCATAGTCAGGCATGAGCGAAAGAATTGGATGATAAGAAATGAAAGCGAAATTGATGATAGGGAAGGTAATAATGGAGCAATTGCTGGAATGAGTGGCATGGGAAACCGGAGGACCCGGAGAAAACCCGCCCTGACCCGTTACTTCCACCACAAACCCCACATGCGGGCTGAGTGGGAGGCGAGCGGTCTAACCACTTTCGTACGGATCCACCGTTTTTAATGTATATTTCTAAATGTATTAATTATATAAATGTACACATTTGAATGTATGCATGCTCATAAAATTGAAAATAAATTTGTTAGGTCTACTGTATTACAATAAATTTATAAAAGTTGGGATTGTTGGTTTAATAGGCTGAATGAGCTAGAGCTCATGTCCATTAATGTATATTTCAGACAATAAAAAAAAAAAATAAGCAAGTTTTGATTCAACAAAGATTGAAAATTAAACGATGTAAAGAAATTTTATTGAAGAGAGATTTTTTATTTTCTTTCCTTTCCTAAATCGCTGCGTCGGATATTTGAGGATACCGGAGTATTTATTGACTATTTAGTTTTAGAGTTAAATACACGTTTTTCTAATTTAGGAGGGGGGGGGATTCCGGAATCTGAAAGCATGAGAAACTTGAAGACCGCTAGAAATAAGAGATTTTGGGTGGAATACAATGCTTCCACTACAATCTATAGAAATGTGAAGGAAATGGCAATACAACCTAAATATTCCTACTTTTGAAATTGCGTAAACAACATTACCTATCAAAATAATTCGGCTTATTAATCCCAGTTACTTAATTGTTTAAAAATCTCATCATCCGTTCTCCATTCCTGACCCTCTCGCCTTTGGGGGAATGTAATAGGCAATGTTGCATATCCTCTAAATGGAACCTAATGCATCGAGTTTCATAACGTTAAAATTGATTCAGATAATCTAAAGGTAAAAGGCATATAAATTAACATGACGGATAGGACTAAAGTGTTTTCGAAAGCAACTCGGCACCAATCCAGTGATGATATTGTAACTATACCTTACTGGTGGGGGAGGGATGACATGAGATGATACTCTGGTCAGTGTTGCCAATTTAGCCATTTTATAGCTAGTTCTATTCTAGCTATTTTGAAAACTGATTTGCTACACCATTTTGAGTTTGGCTTTTGGTTATTTTTAGTCATAAATTTCTTTTTCATAAACTATTTTTCATTCAGTTTAATACTATTTTTAGTAATTCGTGTTTCTTAAGGTTTAGCAATTATCAAAATTCCCTAAAATTCATTCAGAATAAAGCTGTCTTCAGAGACTATTACCAGAAAATTCAAAATATACATATTGTCAGGTAAATAACTTTAATATACGGTATTTTAATAAAAAGCATTAGATCCATTTTTGAGAAAATCAAAATGTTCGAAAAGTTTTCCATGTAAAGGGTAGTTGGGGGTGGGGGGCTTTTCTTGAAAATCTTCGTGTCGCACCCTGCAAGATATCAAACTTAAATACCAATTTTGTTGTTTAACGGTCTTTTCGTTTTTGAGCTATGCTGTATACACACACACACACACACACACACACACACACACGGACCTTTTTCCAGAAATGCTTTTTTGGATTCAGGGGGACCCAAAACATATATTTCCGGTGAAATCTCGGTATTGAATTTTTAGGTGCATTACAATACCTTCTCTATAGTACGTGTAGAGAAAGCAAAAACATGCACTCGACCACATTAGGTACTGTGATCGGGCTACCAATTGGTGCCCGTGGAACAATTCCAAAGTTCTTCACCTACACCTGCAAGATGCTAGTCTTACACATCACAGATATTAGATCCATTAGTACATCTGCTTTGAAGGGCTCAATAAGTCTTTTAAGGAATCGTGTCTTTAGTCTTCAATCAATGAGTAGTCCATGTTATTCTACTACTTCACTTGTAAATTTATAACTTAAATCTTGATACTGTATATTGTTTATTACGCTATTTCTTACTGCTATATTCAAGCATTTATATGTGTTCTTGTTAAAACTTGTATTTGTTAAGCTTCGTCCATGAGGCAAACTTATAATAACGAAAGCTATGAAAATGAAATAAACCTCCTCTATTAGCTCCTGCATTTTAGTGCAGAAGGTAAGGCGTTTAGGCTTGTCCACTGATGTCAGTGTCTGCATGAACAGAAATTTGCATTGCTTTAATGGCATGAGGACTTTTTGTGGAATGGTCATACTGTGGCTGTGGCACTTGAAACCCCGACTAGAATGGGTTTTCTACTTTGAAATGCGGCCCGGATTCTGACTCCCTTGACATTTGCGGTACTTTCCCAGGTTACAAACATCAGTGGCTTAAAAGTTCCATTCCCAAATTGAAATGCACTTCCTATGGAGTGGGAGCTTTTTGAATTGTATTTGAAAGCGTCTCTGCATACTACCACAGCCCACACAACAAAAATTCCCATCATATAAAATACATGCTCTTGCTTCGAATTCGCTATTCTCAGAATCAACACATAAACTATCACCAGAACTTTGCAGAGGCGTTTTCATACACTATGTACGGACATTCAAAATTCTCAATCAAATGTTTTATATGTATGCATATTTATAATTATAATCTATTATTTCTTACTACCTTGGTTTATATATGCTAAGTAACAAATAAAACAGCTTTACTTCTGCTCCATGGCCTTCCAATAAACCTGTGTAGACTTTTATTGTTTATTTAGGCACAGCTTCCTAATATATACAAACACATACATTTATATATATATATATATATATATATATATATTGAAATGATACATATAAAGAAACATTACAACAATAACTAAGAAGCTTGAATTAAAAAGTGCGTGCCAAAGCTATTAAATACAACAATAACTAATAAATACATTAATACAGCCATTTTAAATCACTATTTTCTGCAAAGATACACAGAAATGAAACTCTTCCTTACAAGTAACTTTTAGGGAAAATGCACTAAGGAGACACCATATTTAATAACGTCAAATATAACACAAATAAAAATAACATCCGAGTTGCAAAGATGCTGAAAGAAGAAAACAAAATCTAAAACACGGTCGCCTGCTATGCGAAGAAAGGCATAGAGGCAGAGAATATTTGAGATAAAAGTAGCTTTTGTAATAACAGTTTTAAAAGAGCAAGTAGAAACACACGTTAATATACCGTATAAAATATTTTTAACATAATATGCAAAAAATTGCTGCACAATTCTTGAAATTAGTCCAATTACCTTGCACTGAGATTTGAAACTTACATTATTCAATTAATTTCCTAGTATATTTACCTCTTATCTCCATACATTTTGATAATAGCATAACAAATTTTGTATTGAATTTCAATGCTAGAATATTGTGAATCACTGGCTAGTCATTATGGCGGAATTCAGTATTCTATCTAAGTGTTCAACCACCAACCGATCTACCCATAATATAACTCTCCCAGCTTACATCATCTTCCAACTAACGAATATGATTTGAGTCTCCGAGAAAAAACAATTGTACCGTGCGAAAAATGTGGGCCTTCCGAGTGATAAGCATTGCTTCCAGCAATACGGCATTCCAATTTGTTTTGATAAGTGGGGAATTCTGTTTTCGAAACTCATATATTAAAAGAGGCTGCCCCGTTTATATTATTTTTATTATTCTTTCCTGTATTTAAAAAAAGATCAGTTGCCCTTTTACCCTCTGGGGCATTGAATGTAATGAATAAATGAGATGGAATGAGAACATTTGGCGTCTGTGAAATTTACCGTCACCTTCTCAATCAAAAAGGAGTAAGTTCTACCATCAGTCAAGTTCCTCCTCTAGATCAAGAGTCGCGCCGTTCGAAAGGTTTCTGTTGGCCAATCATATGTGTGTACGGAACGGAAGGGATACGACTTTTACGCTGCTTGAAGTTAAGAGAGGGCCGATAGCATCTAGAATCGAGTTTGTCGCCTCTCAACTCTCCAGGAAAAGAGGTTTGAAACTTCTCACAAACTCCAAGACGCTTTTTCATGGTATCGAGATTGACGGTTCTACCGAGTACAACCCAATCCGAATATTTGCCAAAGAAAGGGATTTAGATGTTCGATAGGACGTATTTCTTTGAAAATTTCAAAGGTTGTATAGTATTCGTACCAAAGCCTCTGAAGTAATGGGAGACCTTCCCCAATCGGCCTAAGCTCGTTTCTAGCGACCAATTTCTGAGAGGATATTGTTCTTTTTGCGTGTGTGTGTGGCTTTGTGTATGTGTACCGGTTTTGTGCCACCTTTAATATTTATAATCGTAATATTTAATCACTTTTGAGAAAAGTTTAAGCAATGAAACATTTACATCAGTAATATGGAATATGTCTGAAGTGATATATTTTAACACCAATAATAATAATAATAATAATAATAATAATAATAATAATAATGTACGGGAAGGAACTTATCAAGGATGGCATACCCCAGCTGTAATAAGAGGTTTACGACAGTGATGATGATGATAATAATAATAATAATAATAATAATAATAATAATAATAATAATCTGATAAACTATATGTTTTACCGAGATCCATTTTTTTGTGTAATAAGATTTTGTTTCTCCATCTCTTACGGTTTACCAGTTAGGAAAAGTCATACAAAATGACGAGTTGTTTAGAGACTAGTTTGGTACTCAACCGAGCTTTCCTTTTTGAATAATGCTATTTACAGACACAGCGGATTGTTTCCTAAACGTATTTTAAGGATATAAGAGTCCCCAAAACATATATTGCCGTAAAATCTCAGTGTATATATATATATATATACACTGATAAAATTAAAATCTGATGTGCTACATTCACTAGCTTTCACTATCTCTGTTGCAAAAACTTATTCTTACAGAATTTGTTACTTCAAACATATGAATATAAAAATAGAAGTGGTTTTATTACGATATATTATTTCCATGTGCAAGGGGAATAAGAAAATACATATAAGCTAGCTCCACTCAAACCCTTTAAGAGTTGGTCGCTATGTGATGGATTGAAGTGCTATTATCTTGAGTCAAAAGGAATGAAAAAATATTAATAGCGACCTCTTATTTGAGAAAACGATTATTGGACAATTGCAACTTGTATCAAGCAATATATCGTAAATGTTTGACTCCAAAATAAAGATATACTTCACATAAATTCTGCATTTTGAAGAGAACTACAATTTTTGTGATGTAAAGTTTTATTCATCTCTTATGGTTTACCAGTTATGCAAAATTAATTAAAAATGAAGAAGCTACTCCTAGGAAATTCAGGGTATATATTTTATTTTTATGTAAATATATTAATATGCAGCATTTTAATAAAAGCTTTGAAACCATTTTAGAAAATGTTCCATGTGAATGATAATTTTTGGTGCGAGGATTTTATTGAAATTATACGTATCGTAGCCTTTGAGGCTGCTGAACTTATTTATCACGTTTGGTATTTAAGCGACCTTTAGTTTTGTTCACAGATACATGGACTTTTTTCTAAATGTTTTTTTTTATACAGGGACCCCAAAGAGGGTATTTCCAATTAAATTTCGGTATCTAAATTTTGTATGTAATATACAATCATCTCTTGGTATGTATTTTTGTATGATGTGGAGAAATTAAATATATTAGCAATAGACCAACATCTAGAATTTATGAGAACAACACAGAGAGTTTAATGGCTCCTTTATATTAGTAATAGAAATAATTTCCCACCTCACTGCAGCGTCTAAGCATTTTTGCCACACGTGATATCGCAATGCGACCTGAGTCTGGGCACTCTCCTCATAGCTATGTTAAGGGTCACTAAGAGTGACATTTCAAATTTCTATCTTTTTTATGGATTCTTTCTCTATCGTATTGTGATTAGATTGCAACTATGTTAACAATACCATATTTTATTCTAATCATATAAAATGCAAATTATTTCATAGCTTTTATTATATAAATATATTGCATACTCAAAATGTTTCACGCATCCCAAATTGAGAGCATTTGTTGGCATTTTTTGGATTGGAGCTTTGAACGAAAAACATCTTCCGCGCTGATAATTTAAATACCTTTGACTACTGATTATGATAATTTTTAAAACAAGCTAGAAGTTGTAGTCTCGAAAATTAATGATTTCCCATTTTGGAAAAATTACTATACCTTTAGGATAATTTTTTCTGTAGTTACACAATAATTCTACTGTACATTTTGTATTTTGCTACTATTGAGACGCGCGGAATATTTTGAGTGTATAAAAATGTATGTATATTGAGTGAAACGCTATTTTATAAAATATTCTTAGGAAACAGGTGTATTGTAGGATTTTGAAATGGCTGTAGAGCCCGAAGCAAGCCACTTTCGATAATTGACAGATTGTAGTGAACATTTTACTCCATATACATTCTTATAATGCTTTGAACATAGTCCATCTGCAATCTCTACCAGTCACATTATTGCGTGGTTATAATTCCTAAACTACGTTATCCTGTAGGATTTTAATGTTCAAGTTTCTAAGCCCCAGGGTTTGAAAAATTCCTGATTCCTATGTAAGTTTTCACGGATATTTCTTTGGACTTCATTCTCTCTGTCTCTCTCTGATTCCTATGTAAGTTTTCACGGATATTTCTTTGGACTTCATTCTCTCTGTCTCTCTCTTTTTTTTTCTTTTTTTTGTGCTGTTGCCATTAAACATTACGGAATCTTTGTTTGAAAGGAATGTGTTTATAAATCGCCATTCCACTTCTCTACAATATTTTGTCAGATAGGAATGATACATGACGATTCTGTGTGTTAAAATTTACAAACAATACTAGCATGCTCTAACACTGAAAAACTTACTCTCATACAATATCAGACTGCACAACAGAGACTTCGCGTCAACAGATTAGCGGCTCAGAGAGAGGAGATAAAGTGTATGAGAAACAGAATCGATTAAATACAGCACAATGCAGAACAAATAATCACGCATACAAACGAGATATCTATAGAAACTAAAAGCATATATATTGAAAACAAGCTTTTGGTCAGTATTCTACAATAAATGGCTCAAAATTAGGTGCTAGACTCGTACTTACCATTATTAGTCTAAATAATGTATCGTTCAATAAGCCGACACCAATTTATCATTTGCGAAGTCATACTTGTTTTTGTAGACTTGTAAATGGAAGATTGTCTCGAAATAACAATAAATCAAAATTTATGTTAAAACCAGGTATGTATTTTATATACAAAAACCGAATGGCCACTATATTCTGGGTTTAATTAAGAAACCATTAGCTGTAGGTTTATCAATGCTCAAACAGTTTATACTTTTGTAGTAAAGATCAGTTATCTGTTATTGTTATACTAATGGTGTGTTTTAACTATGCTGTTAAGGATGTTTCTCAAATGATGATAATAGTAAACATTGAGAAGTGTAATAGAAATACACTGCCGTTTGTGAAAATTGTAACACCAAGAAGTAATTTCCCCAATAACTCCAAATTTGGTGGAAGTGTAGAAGAGTGCGCAAGCAATTAGTGATTAGGTTTGCACAGGGATAGGGTTCACGTAGCCCGAGCAGAGCCCTGTTGCGTCGGTCCTACAAGGTCAGCATTGCACCAAGTTTAGTCAATGTAGAGCTGTTAAACAAGTGGAAACAAAAAAGTGAGTGCCAGTATGCCTCTTCGATGTCAAAGGGAGCCATATCGGCATGCAAGTTAGTTCAAATCATGCGAATAATCGGACTCTGGGAAACGCGTTTATCGTACCGTGAAATTTCGGCTCGTACAGGGCATGCTGCTACAACAGTGATGCGTGTGTGGAAGCAGTGGATAGACGAAGAGCGGTTGCTGGACCACGAAAGATGACCAAAGCACGGGATGACCGCCATCTTATCCGCATGACCATTGTGAACCGTATAGCTTCATCCACAGTGTTACCTCAACGCTGGAGCACTGCAACAGTGTTAACTTGTACGAAGCAACGGTTCGTCGCCGTCTGCTGCAAAGTGGACCGGTTGCACACATGTCATTAAGTCGGCTTCCATTGTCCAATAAGCACAAGCTCCTCCGACCGCAACTGGCACGTGAACACCGTCACTTGGGTGCTGAGTGGCAAAATATTGTATTTTCGGACAAGTTCCGCTCCAGTGTGCCTTACAGTGATGGCCGCATACGTGTCCGCCGGTACCGTGGTGAGTGGAATAGCGGACAAATACCAGGTATGATTGTTTGGGGTGCCATTGGCTAAAACAACCGATCTCGCCTTCTACGAATTGAGCGCACTTAGAACAGCAACCGGTCCGAGGTACTCCCCCTACTTCAAGCATCTCCATAGAACAATGCCCGGCCACATATTGCAATGATTGTACAAGCCTTCTTCGAAGAGCGACGGGTACTATTGCTTCCCTGGTCTGCACGTTCGCCTGACATGTCACCATTGAGCATGCCAGGGATATGGTTGGTGGGCACCAGGTGCGTTATGACCCTCCAGTAACCAGTGTCACGGATTTGTGGGCCCGAATACAAACTGCGTGGAGGAAAATACCTTAGGAGCTTATGAATAACCTTTTTGATTCAATGTGAAGGCGTATAGCAGCTCTAATTGCAACACACAAAATACCAAATATGAGGGCTCAAAGGTCGTGTACAGATTTGTAAAGTTTATCATTTGTTACTTGCCATGTACCTAATCTGTGGTATTAAATGCATTACATTCATGAGTTTTTTTTTCTTCTTGGTATTGCAATATTCTAAACGGCAGTGTGTATATAAAAAGACTCAAATTAAACTTCAACTACATGGCATAACAATCCGCAAGGGACCAAGGCCTACCGTCCGGGTGCTGCATCCCCCATCTCGGACCGAAGGCGTCATGAATTGGGCGCAGTGGTGGAGGGTGAGACTTGATCAGTGCCTCAAGTCCCTCCCGGCCGGTTGATGCGTTCTTCTCAATCTGGAGCCGCTACTGCTCAATAAAGTAGCTTCTCAATTGGTCCCCTAGAGATCCCCAAGGCTGAGTGCACCCCGGAGCAGGTCTCCCGGCAGGAGAGAATTGCCCACTCCGATACCGAGAATCGAACCCAGGTCTCCCGCTTGATAAGCAGCCTCGCACTAAGGACATGACCAGGTGACAAAACAATTTTAAAATATTAATGAAAAACAGAAACGTATCTTTTAAAGACAAAAACTGACTTAAGAAGTCATTACAGATTATAAAATGTTAAAGCCTTTTCTATATATACTTATCTGAAAACGAATTCCTATTAATCCCATGCAAATTCTAAGTTTATTCAAAATTGAATAAACTTAGAACATTACTGCTACAGATAAAACTAATTTACTGAGGCTCGGTTTTACGAGGGGCAGTAAAATATTTACAGTTACTTTTACAGATACTTCACCAGCAGATGGGTTTTACAATCTCGATCCGTCAGTAAAATATGCCTTAACAATGAGCAATTTTTACCTCAGATGATCCGGTGGTAAACTTGTTTTCAGGGATTGCATGGAATCGAGTGACACCGATGATGAAAAACAGCAACAGATCGCTTTTACGTTCTCTAGCACGTATGTGCAATGTGCATAGTAGATAGAGAAGGTATTGTTAAATAGTTCATTCCTGTAGTTCCTGAGTGAAGCATAGGACATAATTACGATTATTTCCTTGATCGAATTTGAATTTCTAGTTCGTGAGTTTACCGGTATGTGGCATGATGACGAGAGATTGGCTCCTTGCCCATAGATGGCACTGTAGAACGAAATCGTGACTTGTGGACGTGAAATGTCGGAATATTCCCTAGAGATCATCTTTCAAGATACGGAGTTATTTTTCACTCGCAACTACCGGCTTTCCCTTCCAAATGAAGTCGTGTTAATGATTTTTGCTTACAAAAAAAAAAAAAAATGATCACCCTCCACTAGGTTTGAACCCACAATCTTGGGTTTTAGAGGCTAGCGTGGTAATCACTACACCACGAAGGGTGACAAGAGAAGATATCGTGTTCGATTCAAAAATTCCATACCGATATTTTATCGCCAATACGTATTATTAGACTCAAAATTAAAAAATAGACATTCTTGGAAAAATATATATGTGTGTGTACGCGCGTGCGTGCGTGTGTATGTATGTGGCCAACTTAGCTAAAAGAAAACGAAAAGTTGGTTAAGTACCAAACTTGATATTTAAGTTCAGCGTCCTCCAAGGCTACGACACGAAGATTTCCAAGACACCTACCTATATATGAAACATTCTCGAACATATGCGTTTATCAAAATTGGCTTCAACAATTTTTATTAAAATTGCATATTTTTAAGATATTTTCATGACAAACGACATATACATCTGGAATTTTTTTGGAGTAATCTCTGAAGACTTCTTCATTCTAGATGACTTCTGTATAACTTGACACCGTAAGATAGACAAAAACTTACTACACAAAAAATGTAGATCTCATTGTACATTTTTGTTGAGCTAACCCCGTCCGAGATATTTCCTGTTGTTTTCAGTTTTAAACTGTTTAAACTTTTTCTAAGTGGGAAGTCAACTTTCGTTTCATATCGTTTGCTTGACTCCCTGGAGTGCAAAAGAAGACCGACTTTCAATTGCTTCATATACCAATAGTTTTTAAAAATCCTGCTATGACTTTAGCGAGCTGTATTCCATTATTCCCCTCCTACATTTAAGGAAATAAATAATGCAACAACTTCTGCCAATGTTTAACTCCATTAGCATGACGTATATGAAAGAGTAAATCTTTTGTAAGGAAATTCTGTTTGTGGAACAGCTAGAGAATGTCATACAAGTGTAACACATATTTAGTTATGACCTGCGTGTACTGTACTGTATATTTTGTGGGGATTCCATTACCCTGACTTGGAGATGTTATCTAAAATATTCAAGACAAGTGCAAGTTATTACGAAAGTTAGGATAATCAAGAATTTTTGAAGAAACTTCTTTTCACCAAACCTTCAGTACTTTTACTCATTTTCTTTAATTATGAAGAAATTGGACGGAAATGTAGATTATTACTCGAAACGAATATCGAACATAGGAGCATTTCGTCGCTGATTTGTGCAGCAGGCCAGCACCATAATGGGATTTCTGTCTTCAGTTCTCTTTACTGGTGAGGTACCTTTGGTAGAGATCATATCGTTAGCCTGCATGATAGCCATTAGTGCGCCACAGAAAATGCTTACGAAATAGTTGAAATGTCCTAGCAGCAGCGATTTAGCTTCAAGTAGACAAGGACTATTGACGACCGCCTACTTTGACTACTTCTTCCCCAATGCCTTGAGGGGAGAACCTTTTGCAAAAGCTCTTTCTCCATTGCTGTAGAACGTGCCTTTGGCAATACACGGGCAATGTGGCTCAGCACGTAGGGATACCAGCCATTAATATTCGCGACACATCAAAAATACCTTTCTAAGTCGTTGAATACTGTGGAGGCCCTGTTTCATGTCCTGGTCTATCACCAGAGTTAAACCCCTTAGATTTTTGTTTGTGTGGGTACCTGAAAGACATCATGCACACTGAGCCTCTTCCTAGTGTTCAGACCCTTCAACAGCGTGTTCACATATGCAATCTGTGACGATATTCGGACACAGCCAAGAACATTCAAACGAGTGAGGCAATCCATAATGGGACGTGTGAACGCATGCATTGGATCACATGGAGACTCTTTGATGTCGTTTTTCAATGACATCTACCTTGTGAGCTGTGCATTTCCGGACACAACGTGGTGGTGTGGTATGAACTTTTGTGCTTTATCTCCAGTCAGGTATCATCCCTTGAGGTTTGTTGGTGCACTTCTAACTCATTCTATAACCATGGAAATAAATTAGGAAAGATGACCGAATGAAAATTCCAAAAGTAATAATTATGAAAGATTTATCGTCATAGACATCCTATATTAATTGGAGTAGTATATTTAATGTTTGCTCTTTGAATGTTGCTCGGAGCAACTGCTAATCTCCCGTTCCTTCTCAAGACTTGGTGTGCAGAAACTGGAATCTTGCAACATTATGTCGATTAATTACGCTCACAAGATATATCTGTTGCCTATATTAACAAGCATAGTTTGTCTTTTATCCACTTTAATATGCTGCTATCATGTGTGGCGAGTGTGAATACACTCTGTTCACTCTGTTAATAAAATGTGTGTAATACATGAATTCATATGCATATTTTTTTTTTGAAGATGAAGTATACTCATATTTGTCATATATTTGATAGCTAAATTTAATCATTTAAATGCTATAGTCTTGTTGAATCTTTTAAAGAACATTATTTCTGTGCAAGGAACCATGTCACCTTTAGTTGCTGACTGTTTCAACACTAACAGGCGTGACTAATCGATTACCAGCCCGCAGAGACTAGCTCGGTCGACCTTATACTGGTGTGAGCAGTCACAGCGGTTAATTCTATTTTCGCTTACGCATTCCTATTATTCACTATTGTCAAAAAAGAGAGACAATACACATCAGTAAGTTCTTTACAGAAGCTTGGAGCTTAACTTCGAATGTATTTTCAAACTTTTTACTCGTTCTGCAAAGATGTCCTTACTGTACTTTTATCACAATATACTGGAATGAAATATTGTCAAATTCCACCTGAGTGAAAATAATGACCTTGATTAAAACAGTCTATTTACTCCAATGCATCTGACTACACGAATCAAGCATAACTTAGAATAGCTTCCTGTTGTTCTCTAGCGATATGAATTGATCTGATTGGCTTGAAATATATTTGAGCCTAAATGTAGTAAATGATATAAGTTGCTGATGAATGCTCTGGGAATATGAGTGAAGATATTTACATCGGTAATTAAAAACATACTGTAATGAACAACATTAAAACATGCTTCATTTGTGGACTTATAATTTTACTTATTAAGAGTAGTATGTTTTCAGGCCTCTTAGCACCTCTTTCGTACCGTGGCATTCAGAACATAAGCGTGTGTTTTCCTTGAGACCGCGAGTCCGGATGTGTAACCTTGAATGGGCAGACCTCGTTATAACGAATGTTGTATAAGAAAAAGAATGTTTTTTCCAATGCCAATGACCCAGCATTACTTAGCCCAATAAGTAAAGTATTGAGATGTGAAAACGTGGAATCAAAATGGATAGTCTACTTATAGGTATTTTTCACAAGTTAACTCTTTACAAAATATATGAGGTAGTAAACTATGTGACTGGTTTGTGAGAAAGCGGTTAGACGAAGAGAAAAAACAAACACTGCGGGATGACTGAAATTAAATTACCATTTATTAAAATATTTGTATTTATATTCCTAACGCCTTGTATATAATTTTTAATATCTAAGCTGTGTATCATTATTAAGATTAGAAATATTGCAGATGAGCCCCCAATCATTGGAGTAAAGCACCGCACGTATGCCCTTATGACACCGACTTAGGCGTCTCGTAGGAGGTATAGATGAGCGGAGAGATCAGAGAGCAACGGGCGCTAGCATGGGCGGTATCTTTAATATTTCCAAATGGAACATATCCATCGTCATACCTCGCACTCCTACAAGTTCCTGAACCTCGGGTGACACAAAAGATCATGACCGGGACGCCCTGAAATGAGATTAGAGCCTTACCGCCCATTCAAGCCAAAGTACCCGCCCGGTCCCTCAATCCTGGAAAATGACAAGGAATGATGGCTACAGAAATGATGGACAGGAAAGTGGTAATGATAAACCACCCCAGAATAGTCTTAGTGAATCATGGGTCAGAGTGGGCAGTTACCGGGAATTGATCACGGAAGCTCCCAAATGTGGACCAAGACGTTAGCATGAGCAATTCCGCTGGGTTTTACGAATATTACTAAGCTGCTTATTTAACTAAATGATCATGATGATGTGATTGTGAACTGTTAACTGGGTACAATAATTGCACTTGGTATTAACATTGTCTGCAAAATTGTATGCTTAATGCATAGTACACATAATAAATTACACTCCAGAGATATTGTACACACCGCTGTTAGGAATATTAGAGCAGACATATATATCAATAAATTTAACTTTAAATTTAAACATTAAGAGTAGCATATTTTTAGGTTAGTTAGCACCTCCATTCAGGTATGGCACATACAATACATACGTTTTATTTTTCCTCAGAGTGCAGACTGGAAGGGTAACCTTAAATGGGTGGGGCGTGCTATAACGAATATTTTACAAAACTGAGTTTCAATGCATTCTGCAAGGCACACCGTATCTAGGCCAGCAGATCATGTATTGAGGTGTGAAAACCTGGAAGCAGAACGGATAGTCTGTATTACAAATTGACTTCCTGGCGTAGTTAAGATCATCCAAAACACATGAGATAGTAAATTAAGTGATTGGTTTGTGACAAAGCTGTTAAATAAAGAGAAAAAATCTGGTTTGTTGCATTCACATTACTTTCTCAATGTGTTCCAAACTCTTCTTACAAAAAAAAAATCTTATATTTACATCAAGCTGACAGAATTAATCTTACAACTTACTTCCTAAGTAGAAAGGAAATAAAGAGAATATATTAGGCTAAAGCGATAGTCAAAGCTTGTAAAAGCTATGCCAACAATTGAAGTTCGGTTAGCTTTGCATTTCCAGAAAAACAAAAGAGGAATAAAACGAAAGCTGTAACCGTTTGTGAAGATGCGTAGTTTAAATTGAAACCAATAACAAGGAATATCTCGGAAATGGTCAACACTGCAACGAAAACGGTTTTTATATAAATTGTATGTTTTAACGAGATATAGTAAGGTTTTATCTATCTCTTACGGTTTACCAGCTGTGCAAAATGCATTCAGAATGAACAGTTCTTTAGAAACTATTCACTGAAAGCTTAAGACACACATTTTATTTGTGCAAACAGCTTTAATATACAGTTTTCTAATTAAAATCCTTAGAGCCGTTTTGGAGAAAAACAAAACCTTAAAAAAAATGTTCATGTAAAGAGCAGTTTGAGGTGGGGAGATTTTCTTGAAAATCTCATGTCTCATTCTCGGCAGATACCAAAGTTAAGTACCAAGTTTGGTATTTAACAGTCTTTTGGTTTTTGAGCTATACTGCCCACACACACACACACACACACACACACACAGATTTTATATGAATTTTTTTTTTCGGACTCGGGAAACCTCAAAATATATGCCTATAGAGAAAGTAAATATTGCATTCCATCAGAAAATTCGATTCCGAGGTATCACCGCAAATACATGCTTTGGGACCCCGAATCCAAAACAATCTAATGTATTCCATTCACATAACTTTCGCTAGCTGTTCATCAAACATACTTTTCTTACAATATATTATTCTTTCATCTAGATAAATATTAGCAGAATTGGTTTTATTACTTGCTTCCTTATAGATAGAAAGGAAATAAGGAGTTTCACAAGACTAAAGCGATAGATAAATCCATTAAAAGATGGTCGCTATTTGAATCAATTGATGTTCGGTTCGCTTTGCATGGTTCCGTTTGAGTAAAGTTGATTAGTTTAAAATTGAAAGCAATAGCCATGAATGACTTGAAAATGTTCAACACTACAAGAAAAAACAGTATATTACACAAAATATGTGTTTTAATGGGATCTAGTTCTGTGCGTAGTAGGTTTTTGTCTTTCTCTTACGATTTGTCCGTAATGTAAAATACTGCAAAGGTCAACCAGAATGAAGTCTTCTTCAGAGCTATTATCTATTAAAAATGCAAAATATACATTTTATTTCTGATGTTAGTATATATATATAAATAAATTCGCCATTTTAAACAAAATCGTTAGGTATTTTTGAGAAACTAAAAGTCCGTTAAGTACCAGACTTATACTTTAAGATTATCTTCCAACTTTGCGATACGAAGATTTTCAAGAAAACTCCCCCATCCCCAACTACCCTTTACATATAATTTTTTTTCTCGAAAATTTCAATTATTTGAAAAATGGCTGTAATATATTTATTAAAATGTCTCACACTTAAGATATTTATGTGACAAATAAAATGCATATCTTGAATTTTTTAGAAATAGCCTTTGAACTCGTTAAAACTCACAATTTATGTTGTATACTTTTTTTCATGGAGTTGACCGTTTTTGAGATATTCCTTGTTATTGATTTCAGTTTTAAAATACCTATTCCTTTCTCATACGCGGATTTGTCAGCACCTGGCCAGGCAAAGAAATATATTTCTATACCATAGCAACCACATTTTAAAACATTTGACTGTCGGCTTAGCCCAGTGTATTCCCTTATTTTCCTTTTACTTACAAGGAACTGAGTAATGAAACCGTTTATACTAATGTTTATCTCGATTAGCATGAAGTAGATAGAAGAAATACTTATTTAACAGAGATAGAGAGTTTCAGCTACAGAGATATAAAGTCATGTGAACCTAATACATCAGATTGTTTAAAATGTCACAAATTTTAATTATTATAATTGGTGTTTTACATTATAACGTATGCTACATTATAGAGATACTTCTGCACATTCTGGAAAATTATAGTTGTATTTAAACAGAAACTAAGGCGCACGGAACATTTTGGAAGTCCGAAAATGTAGTTTTGAGAAAAACAACACTATTTTATAAAATAATGCGGTGACAACGCCTTTCTGCAATTATAGCTTAACATGTGTAAGTCATAGCTGATTGTTGGCATGTATTGTTACACGCGCGTAGTGAACATCGGTGGCCAGTTCTTTTGACATCACAACTGTGATTGTTACTATATTTCTTGTGTAACATGCTCTTTCGGAACGTTCTTTGACGTCGAACTTGCTCATTGTTAAGGCTGATTGATTTTGTGAATACCGGCGATGTACTGCAGGTGTGGTGGCTTCTGGAAATTTCCAGTGACATGAACAACATATACAAAAGAGACTACGAAGCCTTGCCCTGCTAAGTTTTCACCGGGAATGCATCACAGGCAACAGTTGAGTGGGTTCAAGCGGAATTTGTAGCGAGTTTTATCATCGCCGAAATGAACTTCGAAAGAATTGTTGACGAAAGACAATTATTTGTGAGCAAATTATAATCGGTTACAGCAACCGCATGGTGGGAGAAGCGTGTTCAAACCTCGGGTGTGGCATGGACTTTCTCAGCTGGTTTTAATAATAAAAGCATCACACATTTAACATAAATATAGAAGCAGCATTGTCATAAATAATACCACGAGTATTTTCATCCTGATAATTGTCCAATGAGACAAAAACACGATTTGTATGTGATAGGACAATTTAGTGAATTAACTATTGATAATTTATAATATATAGGAAGGGAAATTTCACCAGTTTATGGTTCTAATACTTACATTAGTTCTCAAGTAATAGATTACGCATTCAACCATGTTTATTTACCGAATGTTTATTTTTTTTGTTCTTCACTGCCTCCTAAGTTGTGATATGGCCGACTGGTCTACACCCAATGTACGAATATCGATAGCAACAATAGAAATAAAGACATTTATTTTATTTCAGCTTTTAATAAGTAATGCACGAAATGGAAACAGATGTTTTTATTGATGTTATTGCACTCATCGCGTACATAATAAATACAAATAATGATTATTGTCACTCCTTTTTTGAACTAAATACATTTTGAACCGGATAAAACTTTAAATAAACATTGTAACCGAATTAATTGGAAGTATAATTGTGGAACTAATAGTTATTAAAAGTGAAGTTTGACTGCCTGGATTGTCACCTGACTACCAATAACCAAGACAGGAGATTAAACATACGAACGTCAGGTACGACAAAATTTCAAAGAAATGAACATCAACTGTGATAAGATTTTTCAACAATATCGCTCCAGTCAAATGACCGCGATTGATTGAAATTGCCCAACCTTGATCATTCCATTGGCGCTTTAATAATGCAACTGTATTGTCAGTACAATATTAATAATTTCCTAAGAATAGTTTGCAATAACTGTGTTAATATTACGCGGATATTAAGTACTATGAATGTAAGTCATTAGCAAGATGTTCTCTGGAGGGAGACATTCCGATTGGTTGACCGGGTAAAGATATACACGAATCAGTTGGGAGATTGAATGTCATACCGGCACGTTATCACAGTAACTCATCGTTTAGAGCAACCGTCCAAATCCCAGCTGTGGTATTGAATTTTCCTGCTGGTTCTAATAATAAGATAGTAATCACCTCGTGTTAAAATAGTTATTTGAGACAGGTATGATCTTTAAATGGCTATAGAGCCCGAAACAAAATGTGACAGTTAAACGGTGATTATCTATGGATTCTCAGAAGCTTCCAACAATTATGTGATATAAAAAGCGATTTGAGGTTAAAATTTCACTCATTGTTCTCTAAATATAACTCTATCAACTCATTTGCACATTATTCACAATATTAAACTAGGTACTTTAAAGTAGTTGATTTTCTCTTCCTGGGATTACATACAAGATATCACTTCCCTTTTCAGTTCTGTAATTTTCGGCAACTAAAATCATAGTAGGTCATGGTAAATATATTCACAGGGTGTGTGACCACAGGGGGGGGGATAAAGAGAGCAATAATTTCACACTGTCCTTGCAAAAAAAAAATTAAACACGAAAGAGAATCGATGATAACTTACTGTGTTCCACGGAACGGTACAAGTAACGAATTATCTCGACGCTGAAATCTGCAGACACATCTTGAGACTTTTCAAAGATGCATTACGTTAAAGCGTAGTGACGCGGTCGCACTAGGGACGGACCGGCGCGACGCGAGCGTGTCCCAGGGCAGGCAGAGTATTCCGCGCATCCAGCGCTCAGTTGCGCGCCGGCTCTCCGCTCAGCGTGTGCCAGTCTCTTTATCTTCATCTGTCTCTATCCTCTACAGCATCCCTCGCTCGCGACCGCATCATCGTCGTCTCTCGCCGTTTTATGCGGTGGTGGTGTAAAGTGCCGTTCGTTAGCCGCGGTGTGATTTCGCGGTCAACAAAACCTCGGCGTAAACTTTTATTCCTTTAAAGTGTTGTATATTTCCCTAAAAGAATGTAAATGATATGACGATGTCTCGATAATAATCGAGTGATCACACGACTGCTGTTGGCAGGGCAGTTTACTTCAGTGTAAACGTACGCTGTTAGTAAACAAAAACTATACCATTTATTGAATTTATTTCTTTACAACTTCTGTGGTTTGACTTCTACATATTCTCCTTTTTTAATCTGTAAGTGTATGTGTGGGTGTATACGTGTGTAAATGTAGGTTTTAGTTTTGTTGAACAAAACTTTTCTCAAATGATAGAAAAATAAAACGAATTCTTCAATATTCGTATTGTGGTCTCATTGTAAGAACAAAGTGAAAAGTTTTAAGTATATACATTTTGTGATGTGTTAAGAAAAAGTGGGGAATTAAACTTGGTAACACTTAAAATTATAAATGTTTTAATATAGTGCCAGTAAGAGACAAACTTCATATTATGGATTTACTCTTTAAGATGCGTGAAATAAATGTTTTTTGGCGTAATATGGCAAACTTCTGCAGAATCGACTTTAGGTAAGAGAGTTAAAAAAAATGAGTTATTGAACCTTTGGATGTTTAACCTCAATGGTGAGTAAAACGACAAACATTTTTAAACTTTTGTTGAAAGTTTGTAGGATTGACTATTTACATTTCAGAAGTGAGTAATGTAAGTCAGTTGGCAAAACAACGCCCTTGATTCTAAAACGTTTGCAAGCCTCATTAAATCGCAGTTATGTAACCAATGATGGTTTTGCTGTTGTTTGATATTCTGCTCTGTGTCCTCTTTGCTTTGAACATGTTCTTTCGCCTTGAATTCATTGACCCAGCTTACCGCCCACTTTGATCCACCAGCAATGCAGCAACTATGAAAAATCGACAAACCAGTTTCTGTATGGTTAATTTCATATTGTAGAGTCTATAGTCAATGCTACTCTTTTGTGTTAATGTTTTTATTATCCATCACAAATGTGCTAAAGGTATATAAATTTATATACATTAAATCTGGAAAATTTGCTTCTTGCCTCACTAAACTAGCAGCACATAAACGTTCATGGGTCAAATTTTCCTAAAGGATCGAGAAGTTGAAAGAGGTTAAAAAATAGAGTATGTATGCTTAAATACACATTCTTAAATTTGACTGAATTTAAAAATAAACAATATTATAGGCTGTTTTAGAAGTGAAAAACTTAGTTTCGAATATTGTATATAATTAATAGACATTTTGGAAATAAACATTGAGGATTTTACCTTAGAATACACGACTTTAAAATATCGTAATAGTAGTATTCATAATTCAAAGTAATCCAAATCTGTCCTTTCTAACACCTAATTTATTTATTTATTTAGTTTTGAAGATAAGGTTTTCTGGCTTTCTCTTCCATTGAACAAAATAGAAAAATCTTAAACACAACGATAGCCCAAAATGGTAATACAGATAAAATGTATGCAAATGGAAATATGTAATACGAGTAAATAAACAATAATAGTTAATTTAAAATAAAGAAAACAAAACAAAATAATAAAAATAGCAGAAAAACAATAATTACACGAAAATGTTGAGAAACTAAGTTAAAAGTAATAAGTATAAAATATATGTATAATGAAAATGAAGATATTTCCTGTAAATTAACTTGGCGCCCAGTTCATTTGTGCTGTCATTGATTAATTCTAACGTGCTCATGAAGATAGATGGTAGATGTCAGAATAATTGACACTTAAATTATGTTAAATTATTGGCGTCATTATGCCTCTATCATTGTTGTATACGATCCTAAACGCCTATCAGTGCCATCACAATCAATTTGTTTTCCTTTATGGGTTAATTTCGTTTACACTAGTTTTGCTATTTATCATTTATCTCTCTGCGGGACTTCTTGCTAATCTATAAGCGGATGTTCCGAGTTGAAGCCTAGATCGAAGCTCACGTTTATTAATATGAAAAGAAACTTATTTGGCATTTTCACTCCGCTATATATACGATGTAGTCACGTGGCCAAATTATTAAAGTTAACATAGTAAATTACATTTTGGGAATTTTTATATTTTAAAATGAAATATATTAAATCTTGCAGCAGTTAGGTGTTTAAACATTTAATATTTGACAATGTTGGAGAACATAAATGGAGTAGCAACAATAACACAGATTTTTATTGAAGAAAGTAACACATAATATAATTGTTGAAGGTTTTCAAGATTCTTTCATTAATATCTTAATGACTAACCTAGGTTAGTAAATAAGCTATTATATAAAAAAGTTTTAAAGTTAACATTAATTTCTACAATCACTCCATCATTTATGGGTTTCTATATTCATTTAAAACGTTTAACCCATAAAGTGTAGCTCTGTAATTTTGCAAAAAGTGTGTTCAAACCTAAGAATTGTTTCTTATCTAAGTGCAATATGAACTCCACATTAAGACTTATAATAATATCGTCTTCTATTAAGCAAAGTTTAACTATAGTAATTAACAATTTGTTTCATTCACATATTTTCAACAACTAGCCTAATGAAAAGTTTGACTCTAATAAAATGATCACCTCAGTCATCATGTATACAAATGTGTTGTATTCCACTTAAAAATGTCATAACAAGATTTCACCTAAAATTTGAGAGCCCCTAAATCCAAAAAAGTAAATTAAAAAAAAAAATATATATATATATATATATATATATATATATATATATTTAAGTTTAATATCTTCCAGAACGCGACACGAAGACTTCCAAGAAAATCTTCCAATCCAATCTATTTACATTTATATTACTATTTTTTTAAATGTATTTTTCTCAAAAATGGCTTTAACAATTTTGATTGAAATATAGTGTATTAAAGATACTTACATGAAAAATAAAATGTGTTATCTTGAATTTTCTGGGAATAGCCTCGAAGACCTCTGCATTCGATGGGTTTCGCATAACTGTAAGGCGTAAGAGAGAGACCTTACTATATAGAAAATGTAGATCACGTTAAAGCACGCAGTTTTTCATGTATCATTTTTCAATGTTAACCATTTTCGAGGTATTCTTTGTTATTGTCTTCAATTTTAAGCTATTTACTTTTCTCAAACGGGAAGTCTTCTTGCGTTTCACCTTTTATTTAACTACTGGCCGTACAAAACTAAAACCAACTTTAATAGTTTCAGATAGCAAAGATTTGACTGTCGCTTTGGCCTAATGTATTACTTTATTTTCATTCTGCTAAATACTGCCATTTCTGCTAATGTTAATCTTGTATTATAGATAAAGGTGTAATTATTTGTAACAAGAGTTTATAGAGAAAGTTATGTGAATGAAGCTTGTCAGAGTTTTATATTATAATGAATACTACATGTCGCTTTAACGGTTTTCATTAAATTGTCATATATTAAAGATGTTTAAATGATAAATAAATTATATATCTTCAATTGCTTTAGAATAGCCTCTGAAGCTCTCAGATAGGCGTAACAGATAGACAATAACTGTATTTTTTTTTTCATAGTTGGCTTATCCTCCCCATACGTAGGACTGACACCACCCTAGGACTTACAAGCTGATGCATAGGGATCAAAAACCTGTCGGGAAGTCAACCCTATGTAAACACAGAATGAAGAACCTGGATCGAGTGGTCGGCCCGTAGCCAGGCATTAGCATCACCAAGTGGATGATAATAAGGTGATGGAGCAATTAGTGGAATGAATGGAGGGGGAAAACAAAGGACCTGGAGAAAATCCTTTCAGACGACGTTTCGTCCACTAGAAATCCCATATGCGAACGATTGGGATCGAACGCGGGCCGCCTAGGTGTGAGGCGAGCGGTCTAACCACTCAGCCACGGCACCACTCAGACCGTAACTTACAACGCAAAGAATGTATATCTCATAAAAACACATGATTTATATCCTATACGTTTTTGTTGTAAGGCTAACAATTTTCGAGATATTTCTTATTATTAGTTCCAAGTTTAAAATAAACTTTTCTCAAATAGGAAGTCGTCTGGGTTGCTTTTGTTTTACTCCTGGTCATGCAAAGAACCAAATTTCAGTGTCAACCGCATAGCGACAGCTTTAGAAACCTCTGGCTATCATTTTAGCCTAGTGTAACACCCCCCCCCCTTAGTTTCCTTTCACTTACAAGGAACTAAGCAATTACTCCATGCTGCTAATGAGTGTCTTATTTATCATGAAAAAAAGAAGAATACTCTCTTTTAAGAAGTTTGTTCGCGGCGTAGATAGAGAAAGGCATGTGATTCTAACACACGTTATTTTTCTGTTGTGTGTTCAGCAATTTTGGAAACATGTAATTCTCTCCAATTCTTTGAAACCAGCATAGAAAGTATTAGATTAAAAAAAAATCGACACCGATATAAAAGTGATATATATATTTTGAGGCTGTCTGAATAAAAAAAGGTCCGTTTAGAAAAAGACCTGCCTGTCTTGTGTGTAAAAAGTGTAATGAAAAACGAAATGTCACTCTAATATCAACTTAATGGTTATGCTCAGTATGCTTTAAGGGCGCGACAGGAGGTTTGTTAGGAGAATTCTCCAAACCCCCACTTACATGGAACATTTTGCGAACATATATTTTTTCTTAAAGATTGCTATAACGATTTTAACTAAAACACCAATATTTAAGAGATGTTTGTGATAAGTATGATTATATTTCGAGCTATCTGGAAATAGCTTATGAAGTTCTCTTTATTATGGATTACTTTTGTATATCCGGTAACCCGTAAGCCAAACACAAAAGCTTACTAACAAATAGTATGTAGATCTGGTTAAAACTCACAAATTATGCCAAATAATTTTTTGTGGTGTTAACTATTTTTGTGACACTGCTTTTATTGGCTTCAATTTTTAATAACTATACCTTTCTCAAATGTTAAGCCGTTATCCGATTGTTTTTCCTGGTGATGCTAGAGAACGAAATTCGTCATCACATAGTGACCAGCTCTTAAAAGATATGACTGCCGCTTGAGCCTGGTGTATTTTCTTATTTCCCCTGTAAATAAAAGAAAGGTGTTATAAAATCATTTATGCAACGTTTTATGTATTTTAACGTGAACTACACAGGAGAATACCCTTACTTAAACAAAATTTTTGAGGTTATTGATAGAGAAACACATGTGAATATAAAAAATAATTTTTTATTGTTCTGAGGTTTGGAAATATGTGTTTTCGAGTGAAGTTTGGAATCATATTTTTAGTGAAATCCAGGATACATCTCAAATTCCTTCGGAAAGGCTTTGATGTAACATTTTTTTCCGTTTTCTTTTTTACTCGTAAAGGTAAGATGACAAAGAATGTTCCTAAATCTGCATAAAGCTCAAAACTTTGCCTAGGAAGATTTTTGAAGGCCACCTGGGGGATGGGGGGTGGGGGTGCATAGAGTGTCTGTCTCACGTTCAAGAGGTCGCAAGTTTGAATCTCCCTTAGGGTGAGTTCCCCGGTAAAGGTTTTTTTAGGTTTTTACATTATTCTGAGAAAACGTATTTCGAGTGACATTAAGATACATAGACCCGAGATTTTAAGGATAATTTTACCGATTTCATTCATCATCCGATATGTCCAAACGGATTAAAAACCGATAAGCTTAAAAAATTGTATCTTAAGTATTTGATATATTTCTTGGTTTAGATTTTCAAATAATTATCATATTTGTTTAAAATGGTAAGGCTCTATAATTTTACTTTCCCTATCGCGTACATGGTAAACTTTACCGTAAATAGTTGTTAGGAGATCTTCTGAATCCAATAAAACCATTTTTAAGATACGATCCGTGTCTCTGAACAACAAAAATCAAAACCGAACAGTTATACTTTAATGTTTATTACTATCTTACGAAGATGTAACAAGAAAAATTCTAACTCCAACTATCCCTGAGAGATAAAACATTTTTAGTTTTTATTCATTTTCTCCAAATTGACTAACGATTTCCATTAAAATAGCGAATATTAAATATAATTTATACTAATTTAAAGGTAATTTAAGTATATTTTCCTGTTCCACTGTGCGGTAAATTTCATTCGGAGGGAATTTTGTATAATATTGTATATATAACTGGGATACATTACGCAACACACGAAAGCGTACATACTACACAAACCGCAGATCTCTTTGGAATGCATAATTTGTACCAATTTTATGACATAAGCCATTTTTGTATCCATTATTAGTTGTTGGAATCACTTAATACTCAGTCATTTTGTTAAAGTTCTCTCAATTTACTTTCTTACTATTGTATGGAACGACTAATACATTTTAAGGCCAGCATATAACGTACAGTTCTTAAACTTTTTGACTCCCAATTCCCTACAGCGAAATGTATAATGTAACTTTTCTGCAATGGTTTACCTCGATTAAAATGAAATATAGTGTCTTTCAGAAGTTACCTCAAACTTTAAACCCTTATAAATATAATATTTTAGATAAAAAAAAGCAAATTAAGTCACCAACTGGGCAAATACATTATAAAACATTGGGAAGATTTAGTTCTGTTTTCAGTACACTCTGTGAGCTCGTGCACAGCATTTTGCAATTGATACCCTGAAATATTGTCTATTTAGTACGAGATTGTAACTAGCAGTTTCTGTTGGATGTGTCAGGAAAACTGGTTCTTTAAGTTAATTCCACAACCAAATGCAGATTGCTTTGAGATTTGGAGATCGCGGCAAATGAAACATGTGTCTGCTATCAAAGTGTTGGGAGTTGTAAATTTTCTCAGACCTCGAGAGAAACATCTCTTGCTTTTATAATAGCATTGAATCAGCTGTATTATATCATTTATTGACAGAGTCATGATTTCTAACTTATCAAGCAGTATGAATACAATTAGTAATGTTTTACTCAAGAAAACTATGCCCATGGTGATGGTGAAAAAAAAAAAAAAAAAAAAGTGAGATCAAAACCCAGAATACGACTATTCATGTGTTGATCCTATGTTAAGTATATTTACGGCCTTTAAAGATTTAAGCTATTTCTGAAAGACTCTAATGGGCATATAAAAAGTTCTGATGCGTCCCATTTACACGATTTTCTCTAGCTGTTCTGCAAACAACTTTTCTTACAAAAGATTATTATTTTATCTGCATCACGATAAACATCAGCAACATTGACTTATTTCTTGTAAGTAGAAGAGAAATAAGGGAATACACTAGGCCAAAGCAATAGTGATATGTTTTAAAGGCGATTGCTGTGTGAAAGAGTTGAAATTCGTTTCTCTTAGCATGCTAGAAGTAAACAAAAGAGAGACGGAAGGAAAGATACTTCCCGTTTAAGAGAAAGATTTTAAATGCCTTAATGCTGAAACCAATAACTTGGAATATCTCAAATGTGTAAATTAAATAAAGTGTAGGCCATAAATTGAGAGTTTTAAGGAGATTTACATGTTTTGCGTAGTAAGTCTCTGTCTATCTCTTACAGTTTACCAGTTACACAAAAGTTATAAAAAAGTCATGCAAAATGAAGAAGCCTTCAGAGGCTATTGCTAGAAAATTCAAGATATTCATTTCGTTTATTATGAAAATATCTTCAACATATGACATTTTAATAAAAGTATTTGCATATAAGAGGCAGTGCGGGGAATTTTTTTCACAATCTTCGGGTCGCATCCCCTGAAGATATTGAACTTAAACACCAAGTTTGATATTTAACGGAGTTTTCGTTTTTGAGCTATGCTGCCTATAGATACACACACACGGACATGTTTCTAAAAATGATTTTTATGGATTTAGGGGGTATCAAAACATGTTTTTCGGGTTAAATCTCTGTTTCGAATTTTTGGGGATGCAATACCTTCTCTATACACAATGTGCAAAGAGCTTGCAGAGAAAGTATAAATATCTGATTTGTTCCACGCACATGACTTTCTCTACATTCATGCAACAAATTATACTTGAAAAGCTTATGCTTCTATTTATTTACTTCATGCTAATTGAGAAAAAATTAGCAGAAATAGTCTTATTACTTCCTTGTAAGTAAAAGGAAAATACGGGAGTACCATAGGTTAAAGTGAAAGTCAAAAGCAGATTCCTATGTGACTTGCAGTTCCTTTGTAAGGACAGTAGTTGACAAATTCCCGTATGAGAAAAGTATACGTATTTTAAACCAGAAACCAATAACAAGGAATATCTCAAAAACGATCAGCTCTACAAAAAAAAAATTCATATAGCATACATTGTGTGTTAAGTTAATTTTGTCTATCGCATACGGTTTAGCAGTTATGCAAGATTCCGTAATCTTCATCCACAATAAAGTAGTCTTTAGAGACTATTCCCAGAAACTTCAAGTTATACTTTTAACTTATCACGTAAATATCTTTAATACATGATATGTTTCAGAAAATAAAAATTTTCGAAATTTTTTCCATGTAAAGGGTAGTTAGAGGTGGGGGGATTTTCTTTAAAATCTTCCAGACACATCCTTGTAAGCTACCAAATTTAAATAACAAGTTTGGTATTTAATGGTCTTTTCGTTTTTGAGCTATGCTGTCCACAGACGCGCGCGCACACACACATACACACACACACATATATATATATATATATATATATATATATACATACACATACACACGCTGATCTTTTAGTAAACATGACCTTTTTGGATTCGGGGGGACCCAAAACATGTATTTCCGGTGAAATCTTGCAATCGAATTTTTGAGTTTACAATACCTTCTCTATACACTATGAACATAGTACGTGTACAGAAAGTAAAAAAAGTCTGATGTGTTCCATTCACATAGCTTTCTTGGGGTGTTCCAAGTGCATAATATTCTTGCAAATTATTATTTTTCTACACCATGCTAATCAAGATAAATGTTAGAATAATTGGTCTTGTTACTTGCTTCGTTTTAAATAGAAGGGTAATATGGGAATATATTAGCCTAAAGCGATAGTCAAGTCTTTCAAAAGCTCTTTGTCTATGTGAAACAATTCAAGTTCGCATCACTTTGTATGGTCCAGTTTGAGGCAGGTATAAGTATTTTAAAGCTAAAACCAACAACAAGTAATATCTTAGGAAAAGTTCTACAAAAAAGTGTACGATATGACATAAATTCTGTGGTTAAATAATCTACGTTTTCTGTGTGGCAAGTTTTTGTCTATTTCTTACGGTTTACCAGTTATACAAAATTGAACAAATTTCATTCAGAATAAAGAGGTCTTCAGAGGCTATTTGCAGAAAATTCAATAGTCTACATATCATTTGTGATGTAAATATCTTCAATATACGATATTTTAATTAAAACAATTATAGCCATGTTGAAGAATAACAGAATTTTTGAAAACTTTACCATGTAAATAGTAGTTGGTGGAGGGGGATATTTTCCTCAAAACCTTTGTGTCGCATCCTTGGGAGATTGTAAACTAGTTTGGTATTTAAGGGACTTTTCGTTTTTGAGCTATGCTGTCCACACTTACACACACGAATCATTTTCTAAAAATGTTTTTTTTTCGGTATCAGGGAGTCTGAAACCCATATTTGATTTTTTGGGTGGCATACAATACCTTTCTTATCCACTGTGTAAGTGATAGAGAAAGTATTACGTTTTCGTTAGAATAGTTTTTATAATCACCAATAAACGATGCAGAGATACAGAGAGTCATGTAAATCTAACTCACGAGCTTTTTTTCTCTCGCATTACGATCTTCACTTTAAAGAGCTCAATGGAGCTTAACCAACTTAATCTTCTCATTCCTTTAAGGATCTAAGTAACATTCTGATGAACACTTTTCTGTAATAAAAAGAAAAGGTATAAGAATAAGCTTTTGTAAGAATAGTTCATAGAATAGTAGATAGGGAAATTCATGTGGATGCAACACGTCAGATGTTTGTTTTTCTAATCCCCAAAAACTAAGTGATTTAACTTCTTTCCCTACACGTACTATGTACAGAAGAATTATTATATTCTACCCAAAAATTCTATATCAAGACTTCACTGGAGATATATGTTTTAAGGTCACCTGAGTCCAAAAAAGACAGTTTAGAAAAGGGTCCATGTGTGCCTGTGTTATTTTATGGACAGCATAGTTCAAAAGCGAAAATAGCGTTAAATACCAAACTTGGTATTTACGTCTGGTAGCCACCAAGGATAGACATGAAGATTTTCCAGAACCCCCCCCCACCCAAACTAGCTTTTACGTGGAAGTATGTTTCAAAATGTTCTTCTTAAAAATAGCTCTAACGATTATGATTAAAATACCGCTATTTTCATCTCAAATATAATGTATATCTTGAATTTTCGCGGAGTGGCTTCTAAAGACATATGAATTTTGCTGAATTTTGCATAACTGGTAAACCATATGAGGTAAACAGAAACCTACACCACAAAAAAATGTAGGTCTCATAAAAACACACAATTCATGTAATAAACATTTATGTTGCAGGGTAGATATATTCCTTGTTATTGGTTTCATTTTTAAGTTGCTCATCTTCTCAAAGGGGTTATCTTTCTTTCATCTCTCGTTTGATTTTCTAGAAATGCAAAGTGAACGGAACTTCAATTGCTCACATCGATTAGATTTTATAGGATTTGACAATCGCTTTAGCCTGGTGTATTTCCTTATTTCCCTTTTGCTTATAAGGAACTAAAAATTATTGAGGAAAGAATGTTAAATTAACTCCTACAAATATAGTAATTAAGTAGTAAGACCAATTATGTTAATGTTTATCTCGTTTAGCATGATTGAGAGAGAAGAATAATATTTCGTAAAAACATTTGTTTACAGGACAGGTAGAGAAGGTGATATGAAGGAAACCTATGAAAATTTTAGAGGTTTTTCTCTGCTTATATGAATACAGCATATCATATTATTATTTTTTCTACTACTTTTGTATAGTAAACAGAGAATGAGTTGTATTGCACACAAAACATTCGATAACAAAATTTCACTCACAAATACACTTTTGAGATATTTTAAATAACATAAATATATTATTTATTACATTCGCTTGACTTTTACTAAAATGTCTGAAAACACCAGTCTTCTACCTATTTCATGTTAATGCGATAAAATTTAAAACTAGTGGTGTTACATGATATTTGGCCATAGATAAAATTCAATTACGGGAGTAGAGTAGGCCAGACAATTTAATAAACAGCTTGTCCTTATTTGATGACTTTAAAATTACTTCTCTTTTGATGACCAGCACAAAAAAAAAAAAAAAAAAAAAAAAAAGAAAGACAATCGAGAGAAATATTGAAAAAATGAAATCAATAAAGGGTAATATCTCGGAAATGGTTAGTCCCACAAAAGAGTATTTGTCATTAATTGTGTACTTTTGACGAGATCTACATTTTTATGTAAATTTTTTTTCCATCTCTTTCAGTTTACCAGTTATGCAAAATATCAGAATAAAAAGTATATCAAAGGCTATTTTCAGAAAATTCAAAATATAAAATTAATTTTTAATAAAATTATCTTAAACATTTGGTATTATAATCATTTGGTCATTTTGAGAAAATAGAAGTAGAAAAATATTCCATGTCAAGGGTAATTAGGCGATGGGTTGGGGATTTTCCTGACAATCCCTGTATCACAATTTCGTAAGATACTGAATTTTAATATCTAGTTTGGCATTTAACCGACTTTTCGTTTCTTAATTTATGCTACTCACATAACGGATTTTTTGTGCATTTTATTTTTGATTCAGATGGCCTCGAAACATATATTACTTACTCTATACGTACTCTATACATTGTATATAGAGAAGGTAAATCATTGCACCTAAAAATGTGATACCATCACTGAAAATACACGTTTTGAGATCCCCTAAGAAAGATTAACATTTTTAACAAAATGCCCGTGTGTATCTCTGTGTATGTATATGTGTCTGTGGACAGCATAGATCAAATACAAAAGACCGTCAAATATCAAACTTGCTATTTAAGTTTGGTATCTTCCAAGGATAATACACGAAGATTTTCAAGAAAGTCCCCACCCCCCCCCAACTACCCTTTACATAGAACATTTATCGAAAATTTTGATTTTCTCAAAAATGACTAACGATTTTGATTAAAATCTCTTATATTTAAGATATTTATGTGACAAATAAACTGTATATCCTCACTTTTCTGGGAATAATCTCTGAAGATATGTTTATTTTGGATGAATTTTGCGGAATTTGAATAACTAGTAAACCGTAAGAGATACATAAAAACGTAGCACACAAAAAATGTAGTGCTCTGTAAAATGCACAGTTTGTTAGACATTTTGTTCTGAAGTTGATCGATTTTGAAATTTTCCTAGTCATTAGCTTCAGCTTTAAAATACTTATACTTTTCTCATTCGGGAATTTGCCAATTCCCATGAATAAAAACAAAGGTACTTCATTCACATAGCATACGTACAAACTATTCTTGTAAAACATTCTTAGAAAGGATTATTCTTATATCTCCATTATGTAAATCTAGATAAACATTAGCTAATTGGTATCATTACTTGCTTCTTTATAAACAGAAGAGAAATAAGGAAATATATTGGGCTAAAGCGATAGTCGAATCTTTTAAACGCTGGTCGGTATCTGAAAAAAGTTGAAGTTCGGTTCGCTTTGCATGATCCAGTATAAAAAGCTTTCATGGTATAACAATCAAAACAGTATCAAGGAATATCTCGAAAAACGGTCAACTGTACAACAAAAGCATGTATGATATAAATTGTGTTTTTTATCAAGATCTTAATTTTTGTCTGTCTCTTACTGTTTAACCATTTTGCCAAATTCTGCAAAACTCGTATATAATAAAGAGGTCTTTAGAGGATATTCCCTAATAATTCAAAATATAGCTTTTATTTGTTATATAAATATATTTAAAATACGTTATTTTAATCAAAATTGCTAGAAAACTTTTTATAAAAACAAATTTTCAAACTTCTTTCCATGTAAAGAGTAGTTTGTGGTGGAGGATTTTCTTAAAAATTTCATGTCGCATCGTTAAAAGACACTAAACATAAATAAAAAGGTTGGTATTTTATGGTATTTTTGTTTTTGATCTATACTGTTCACAGAAAAACACACACATACAAGTAAAGTACATTTATTAAAAATATTTATGTAAGGTAAATCTTGCTCTGGCCTAAAGCATTTCCAACGTATTATTTGTTATTGATCTGCATTATGGAATACTTAATACTTTTTCGGTTGGTATGTCACTATTAATTTTACCGTGGTAAAGCAATATACATTGAATTTCAAATCTTTAAACAGCTTCCTCTTTTTACTTTCCCTACTGCTTTAGAAAGTAGAAATGTTGCATATAGGTAAATCAAATTCTAGGGTGATATTTGAATAGCAATGCACGTTTTATGACTTTTAATGATAATAATAATAATAATAATAATAATAATAATAGTAATAACAGTAATAATAGTAATAGTAATAATAATTATAGTATAATAATAGTAATAGTAATAATAATTATAAAATAGTAATAATAATAATAATAATAAAAGTAGTAAAAAAAATTAGAAAAAAAATCTGGTCTATAAATTCTAAACTAGGTATTAAATTCTTCCAGAAATGCAAGCTTCAGAACAAAATTACTACTTTATAGAAAATATTATTATATTTTTATTTTGTAAATATGACTACCGATTTTTACTTACATGCAATGTATTAAACATACTTATTTAATAAATTAAATGTATTATGAAATTTTGGGTGTTGGCCTTTGAAGTCCAGGTCATTTGGAAGGGTTTTATATTATCTTTCATCGCTGGTAAATACTATGCAACAAATAAAAACCTACTATGCAGTTTAATGCATATCTCTTCACAATTTATTTTTGGAAATATTTTTGGTGACATACATAATTTCCGAGATATTCTTGTTTTAAAGTTCCTTTCTGCATTCAGCAGTGTGGTTACAAAGAGCGATACAGTTAAAATATATTGAAAAGAGAGTGACATAGAAATAAATCAAAATAAGTAAAAAGTCGAGGCATTTAAAAGGGGATCAAAGTTGAGGACAGAATGGAGATGATGTATACACTGGGAAGTTATTTAAAATAAAAGGATTGTACCAGCATGACCTAGTACAGTAGGAAGGTTTACCCCATTAAGTTGTTATTAGCACTTCAAAAGTGTGTTAATGTAGACGGAAAACAGTATGAACATAAACAAGGAATATTTAAAAAATTACCCACTCCACGAAAAAATTTATATAACATAAATTATGTGTTTTAATGAGCTCTATATTTTCTGTTTCGAAAGTTTCTGTCTATCTCTTATGGTTTGCTAATGATGCAAAATTTCAAAAAAATTCATTCAGAATAAAGTAGTCTTCAGAGGCTATTCCCAGAAAATTCCAGACATACATTTTATTTGTCAGGTAAGTAAATATCTTTGATATATGATATTTTAATCAAAATCGGTAGAGACATTTTAGATAAAATCAAACTTTACCAAAAAAATGTCCATGTAAAGGGTAGTTGGGAGTGAAGGGATTTTCTTGAAAATCTGCCTGTCGCATTCTTGGAAGATGATGAACTTAAATAACAAGTTTGGTATTTCACGTACTTTTCGTTTTTGAGCTATACTGTCCGCAGACATGCACACGCACAAGCGCGTGTACGCACACACACACGCACAAGCACACACACATAAGAGCATTTTTCCAAAAATACTTTTTCTTTATTCAGGGGATCCAAATCGTGTATTTCCGGTGAAACCTCGGTATCGAATTTTTGAGTGCATTATAAAAATAATAGTATTGCTTGTATTTGAAAGAAACATATATTCAATCTTTGCCCAGTGCTCAGTGACTTTTGTACCATCCTGTATATAGGTTCAAACGGTTTTAGTGGTAAGGGAATTTGAGTATTCAAAGTTAAGGAATGACTAGCAATGGGGTGGGGGGAGCACACAGTATGATAATTGCTAAAACTAACGGAGTATTAACGGAAATAACAATGTGCAAATATTAACTAGAGATGACAACAGAGTGGTCGAAAAGAAATTACGAATCGTGGTAGATGTAGGAATGTTGTGCACGGTGGAAATGTGGGGGGTGGGCTTTCATAATTAAGCAGGAACGTTAGCATGTACATGTTCTGTAAATTTAAAAAAATAGGATCAGGAAGAGCGGTAGCTTTAATTGATCTGGGGAAAAACGAGAAAGTAGGGAACTGTTAAATGAGTACTGACATTTTGGTGTAAATGTATAAAAATGGATGGAGATTTTAAAATAAATTTATGATACTGCAAAGGTTCTTTAAGAGTGGAGATTGAATGGTACAGAAAAATAAACAGAAAAGATAAGAATGGGCTAAAAATGGAAGAAAAAATATTAGCGGATTTTGGAAAGAAGTGAGTCACAATGTACTGCAATAGAAAAGCAGGAAATATGGGGAAGTTTAGAAAATACGAAATCATTAAATGTATACAGAAGAATAAAGATAGAATGGGGAGAGAAAAATATACTGACCAGTGTAGTAGGAGAAAAGGGAAGGAATAGAATAAAAGAGAATGGAATTGTTATGTATTATGCGCAGGGGGGAGTATAACGCAATATCTAACTCTATGTACAGAATTAGCAAGTTGGAGGAAAGAAATATGAGTGAAAATGAGCACAAAAGTACTGACAATAAAATGCTAACGGGAAAGAAGAGAGGAAAAATAGGAATATGGGAAACTTTCTGAGCGAGATTAAGGAGGTAAACGAAACAAGAAATAAGGAAGGTTTCAAGAAAGATAAGGAAAAAATAAATAGCATTTAAGATAGCTATACGGTTAAGCCTAAACACCAGGCAGCCAGATAAACTGAGGTAACAATACTATTATGATGAGCAACAAATTTGTACCAGTACTGAGGTAACTGTAATTTAAATGTAAGTAACACCTAAGAAAAGATTTACCTACAAATAGGAGGGTCATCTAGAAAGTAACGAACGATTTGGCATAACTAAATAATAATGAAATATTTAAGAATACATAGCCATCTTTACGGATGACTAAAAATTGAGAAAGGTAATGGATGTGCTATAGTAGGCGGTGATATCATTCTTCAATACAAAGTACCACTTCTGTTCCCCTCATTTAGCTGTGAACTATGCTCTACTAAAAATCCACTGGAATACACTCTGGAAATCTCAGATCATAATTCTTTCACAGTTATTAGTCACCCTCTATCAGCTTTAAATGTCATTCAAGACATCTTTTTCCAGGAGTAGTGACGTACAAGAAATACACAGCCTTGTTCGCCACTGTCTCCGAATGAGAAAAGAGTATTAATTTTATGTGGATATCATCTCACAAGAACATTACTGGAAACAAGAGTGCTGATACTGCAACAAAACAAATTACAATACAGAAACCTTCGGTTGCAATTTCTCTTAACGATGCAGTCACGCACTTTAAGAGGAAAATAGACAAAGAATGGCTTATCATCTAAATTGGACAACTTCAATGTCCACGAAACTTCATCCCAAGAGTGCCCAAACAAAGGCAACTATATCGCCTATATCAAGTAGTGATATTCTGACTAAGACTTGGCCATACCAAACTGACACACTTATATCTGCTTGTGTATAGTCCTCTACCCATATGTGAATCATGTAACACAATATTAACAGTAGACCACTTCATGTCGATATACCCAAAATTCGATAAACAAAGCAGTCAGTTTGATATATCCAAAAAATTGCTGTAAAACGCAACGATGTCTCCCTCATTCATAAAATAATTAGTTACTTAAAATAAATAAATAAATAAATAAATGAATATATAAACTCAAAGGCAGGGAACTAAACACTTTAATGGTAATTGTAAATCATAAATGTTATTACCTTATTGTTGTAAACCATGTAAGGCCGTGATAAAACCTTGAAATGTTAAACTGACCATAAATAAAGCTTGTTAAGAAAAACAACAAATTTACAGTACCTTACTGTATTTTTCAACGTAATCTCCACTCTGTTAAGATATTTGTCATGTGGTACCAGTCTTTCAATGCTGATGTGATACTTACTTTTCTACCGCCAAAGAACTTATTCGTATTTTTGAATGAACATCATTTTCGGTCAATCAAACTTTATAAGCAAATAACGCAAGTGTATGGTGATAATGCAATGGACGAGTCTCCAATGAGGAAACTACCCATAATTTACGAGTAATTACGGGTGAACCAGAATGCAGGACAAAGACCGGAGTGGAAGTTCAGGTGGAGGAGTTGAAAGCAATGTTGATAAAAAAAATCAGAAAATCCGGTGTTTCACTTTGGGCACTTTTTGGGTGGAAAAGACTTCCCAACCGATGGCAATGACATCTTGGCTCAGATCTTTAGTGGTGGAAGCACTGATAAACGGATACCAAGTGACAAATACTTAGGTTGATAGCAATAGCGATACGTTGAGAAATAGACCAAGGTACTGTAACTTTGTAAATAAAGTTTTGTGTGGATATCATTCGGTATTATTTAGCTATCCAAATCGTTCGTTACTTTCGTCTTCGTAATTCAATATTCAATTCATTCAGTTGTTTCGCGATCGCTTAGAATGAGCATAAAACATTAAAGCCAACATTAGCGTTCAACTCTTAAACATTCCACTATTGCTATTCTTTATATATCAATCGGAAAGACAACAGTGGAAATAGTTTAATAAATATGGTCATGATTCTATATCCTGAAGGAAAATTGCTTTGCTTGATAATTATCTCAATAAATATTGAATAATTAAACAAGATTAATTTAGAAGATGTTGTATAATTCAGTTACAGTTCAACTAACTTGTTCTAGGAGATTTGTTATGTTTAATAAACACTGTATAATAAATATTGTATTTTTTGTGCGTAAGCACTTCACGCACTATAGTCCGAAAATGTTTAAAATCTTGCTTTTTACTTAAATGTATCCCGTGACCAGCTTTAACGTCAGTTATTGGACGACTATAGTTAGAGAATTATTACTTGTATGCGTGTTGCTTCCAATAACGTCCACTTTTGCTAAACGGGTAATGTGGTTGGCATTGTAAGCCGTTGCTGAAACAGCTTCAGTACCTATCTGGGTGGGGAATACACCTCGCTGCTCCTGCAAAAAGCATTCAGCTTGACATATGAGTCATGCGGGAACGCGAAAATATATGGATGATGTTTTCGGTACACCGCGTATATCTATCTACTGGGCATATTAATAACACAAGTTTTAGCGACGCTCATCAACGCGGTTTCCTTTAATGGCGCTATTTCAACTGCGACACTCTTCTATTATGCTTTTTTTTATTAAAAATGATACATAGAATTGCACATTAGTTAAAGTGGATTGCTACCGTAATTAATGTCGTGTTAAGTTCATTATTTTATAAAGAAATAAGAGGAAAAAATCTGATGTGTTCCATTTACATGCCTTTCTATTCATATCTGTAACAAATGATTGCTAAAAGCTGTTGCTTTTGTTTACTTTATGCTAATCGAGACAAAATTAGCAGAAATGGTCTTATTACTTGCTTCCTTGAAAGCAGAGGCGAAATAAGGGGGTACCATAGGTTAAAGTGATAGTCAAAGGCTGGTTGCTATGTGACTGAAGTTCCTTTATTTGTATAGACAGGAGGTGACAAATTCCTGTATGAGAAAATTATAGCTTTTTAAAACTAAAACCAAAAACAAGGAATATCTAGAAAACGACCAACCCAACGAAAAAATGTATATAACATAAATTGTGTTTTAATGTGCTCTGAATGTTTGTTTGATAAGTTTTTGTCCATCTCTTACGGTTTAGCTATTATACAACATTCCGTAAAATTAGTCCAGAATAAAGCTGTCTTCAGAGGTTATTCCCAGAAAATTCAAGATATATATTATTTTTGTCAGATAAATATCTTTAATATGATATTTTAATCAAAATCATTAGAGCCATTTTTGAGCAAATCAAAATTTTGGAAAAAAGTTCCATGTAAAGGGTAGTTTGTGGTGGGGGAATTTTGCTCAAAATCTTTGTGTTGCATCCCTGGATGATACTAAACTTAAATACCACGTTTGGTATTTTACCGACTATTCGTTTTTGAGTTATCGTGTTTATAGACACACGACATACACATGGACCTTTTTCTGAAAATGCTTTTTTTTTTTTTTTTTTCTAAAAATGGGACCCTAAAACTTGTATTTCCGGTGAAATCTCGGTATCGAATTTTTGGGTGGAGTGCAATACCTTCTCTATATACTAAGTGCATAGTACGTGTAGAGAAAGTAAAAAAGAAAGCTGCTATAAATAATTTCTTAAATTAAAATAAACGAGTGATCTAAAAATGTTGCAATTGCAATTCTATTGTAGAAAGTCCATAGACATAATGTTAAGCGAGTACAAGTTCGAATTTTGTTTTTAGGTACGAACCAATTGTAGGAAGCAATTAGATAATAATTCAGACTAGTGAAGGCAATTAATTGTTTTTTTATTGTTTCATTTATATAGGCCCCCTTTAACATCAAGGTCATATCGGGGGCTTTGCATTTGAAAAAACTCGTTGTCTGTAGGTTCTTTAAATAATTTTTTTTTTCTCAAATACACACACATTCACTCTCACATACATACCTCCAGACTCTGTGTGGGATAGGGAATAAATCTGGCTAAAGAAAAATCTCCGGGTCAGCTCGCTGACCACTCGACCACGGAGGCAGTCAATTAATTATGTTCTTGAAATGTGACCACGAGCCTATCACCATAATCATATTTTCCTGTGTTATCCATTTGATATAAGATTTCCATGCTTCAAATATAAGCTGCAACTTAAGTACTCCAGAAGCAGTTGAAGCAGTGGATGGGCATCCCTTGTCTGCGTGTTGGATGCATGGCCTTTTGCGAAACATTAGTAACTGGTTTTGATGAAGTGATTGAAACGCAAGTTCGTTTGGCACCACGCACAACAAACAATCGCATTACGTGGACAGTCTTCTTAGCATATTAATAGTGGTCTGTACTGCTTACTTATTTGCAACCCATTTGGGGGTACTTCAAGCTAAAATTGAAGCTTATATTTGGAGCATAAACTTCTTATACCAGGGTAATTTTTAGATATTTGGGATTGGTTAGGTGGTAGGATTCTTGGCATTAGGTTTCTGTGAACACAATGTTCACAAATCATAAGACAGACTAAGAATTAGCTAGGAATGAGCAGGCAAAGCAAATAAAAATTGCGTCCTAAATGCTAATATGAAGCGTTAACATTTGCACGGTAGAACGTCGGAACTACACTCAGGAGTCTGATGTAAGCCATACGTAGGTTAATGTAAAGGCACGCAATTTTAAAATGCAGTTACTCTCCGGTACCTCCTGCGCTGCAAGCGATATATTCTCGCGCTTCAAGATTCTCGATACAGTGATCGTAACACAACATTACTTGCTTCTTCTTGCTACTTATTACTTGCTTCCTTGTAAGTAGGACACTAAGGACATGCATTACTCTAAAGCGATAGTCAGATCTTTTAAAACTGGTCGCTATGTCAAACAATTGAGTTGCACTTCGCTTTCCAAGGTCCCGTTTGAGAAAAGTTAATCAATTCAATCTACAAGAAAAACGTGTTTAACGAAATCTATTTTATTTGTGTAAACATTTTTGTTTATCTCTTACGGTTTAACTGTTATGCAAAAGTTTGAAAAATTAGATCAGAATAAAGAGGTCTTCAGAGGTTATTCCCAGAAAATTCAAAACATACATTTTAGTTTTATGTGAAAATCTTCAATATACGGTATTTTAATAAAACATTAGAATCATTTTTGAAAAAAATCAAACTTTTCAAAAAATGTTCAATAAAAAGAATAGTTGGAAGTGGGGAGATTGGAGATTCTCATCAAAATCTTCGTATTGCACCCTTAGAGAATACTAAACTTAAATATCAAGTTTGGTATTTAATCGACTTTTCGTTTTTGAGCTAAGCTGTCTATACACACTCACTCACACGCATGTACACATACAGACATACACATGGAACGTTTTTCTAAAAATGCTTTTTTCGAACTCCGAGACTCCAAAATATATTTCCGGTGAAATCTTGCTATTGATTATTTGGGTGGAATACAACACTTTCACTATCCAAAGAGTACATTGTGCATACGTACTAGAGAAAGTAAAATCAGCGCCTCTCAGTGGACGTTGACGGCAAAATTATTTGCCCGCCGGTCTGTGGGTCTGGTAGGACAACTCCCGGTCTCAGGCGCCACTTGATAGAAATTGCACACAATAAATTAAATAACAGTATGTTTTATTCACCCTTGTCATAAACTATGCTGGAGGTGCTGAACATCTCATGCACAGGGTGTTAATGTACTACACCGAAAGAATTTGCGAAATTGTGCACGTGACTGATATAAGTAATTTGAGATCGGCGATGCATGGTCCCCGGATAAACATAACGCAGCTACATAGCGTTAAACGTGTGGTTATAAGGTGCTGATAAGTCGGCGTTAAAGCAAAGCAGGATGAAAAAATGGCTTGGAATATCTTTAAAACTGCAGTCCGAGTATAGAAATATCGATCTTTAGCAGCTCGTTACTAGCTTTAATGTCACAAAAATCTGTAAAATCTCGAACTTATCACTTGACAGTGCGACACTGAGCATTCTTTAACTACTTTCTTGAGCTATGTAGCCTATTCTGGATGCGTTTTTTCAACTGCTCTGGTGACTTAATGCGTAACGCTGGGAGCTTCTATCCCAAAGGTCATGAGTTCCATTCCTATCATAGAGTAATTTTTTTTTTTTTTTTTTTTTCATTCCAGACGAAGTGCCGCGATACAAGAACGATACCCGAACTCGGAAACTATTTTTCACTTGAAAGCCAGTATCATAACCACTACGCTAGAGAGGTACGCTGCAATATGTCCCTTCGTTTTTCTTGTTATGCTCTCGAATGGTTGATAAATTAGCCAATGGCGTACTGGCACCTTAGAAACTTATAGCCGTTACTTCGACATTACAATAAAAAGGCAATAACTCCCCATCTTATGTTACTTATTTTAGTAATCTACATATTCTGTGAAAATATTTCGGTATAGTTCATTAACACTCTATATATAATATTAAATCTACTCACGAATCGGTTCTCCTAGACTAATGGAGCTGACTTGTGTTAGCCCGTTTTAAGTTCCTCATACACTTTCGTTACTTTGTGAGCTGATGCTCTCAAAATTCCTGTCAACTGACTTCAACACCCAAAGGATTTTAGAGGAATACGTTCCAAGGTAGCACCAATTTAGCCACTTTTTCCTCATTAAGGACACTGGTTTCATTGGCTTTACTTATTAGTTACAGAACCTGTTTATTAAACTTATTAATATTGACATGTAATAGAACTTCTGCGAGACGGAATTTCGTCACACCGGCAGCGCAGATATAGCCCTGGAAATAGTGTCATTAGCACCTAAACGATTTGTAGTTATAAAAAATTCTGATGTGTTCCATTCACATGACTTTATCTACATCCTTGTAGCAAATGATTGTTAATAAGCCTATTCTTCTATCTACTTCATGCTAATCGAGATAAGCAGTAGCAGAAACGGTCGTATTGCTTAGTTGCTGGTTAGTAGAAGTGCTTTAAATGAGTACAGTAGGCTAAACCGACAGTTAAATGATTTAAAATATAATTGCTATGGAATTGAAGTCCGCTTCTGTGCGTGGGCAGAGGTTGAAAAGTTCCCGCATGAGAAATATATTTTAAAACTGAAACTAATAACAAGAAATATCTCGAAAACGGTCAACTCCACGAAAAAAAAAAACAAGAAAAAAAACACATATATGGCAAAAATTGTGTATTTTAATGAGTTCTATATTTTTTGTGTAGTAAGATTTTGTCTATCTCTTTCGGTTTACTGGTTCTGCAAAATTCAGGAAAATGCACCCAGAATAAAGAAAATAAATAGCGTGTTATTTATGGACGCTCTTTAATACTGTGGTTCTCAGCGTCCCATTCTAAACTGGGCGTGAAAGATCACTTAATTTTGCTCAGAGGCCTCTATAACAGACTCGAAGCTCTTTTACGTGCCGTAAATCTACGACACGGGACCAACGGCTTTACTTCCCTTCCGAAGGAAGCCATGCTAAGGATTTTTACGCCCGAAAAAATCCATCGTCCTCCGCCGGTTTGAACCCGCGACCTTGGGTATAGGAAGTTAGCATGGTAACCACTACACCACGGAGGGCGATCCCAGAATAGAGGTCTTCAGAATCTACTCCCAGATAATTCCAGATGTACATTTTATTTGTGATGGAAATGAGTTTAATGTGTGGTATTTTAATCAAGACCGTTAGAGCAATTTTTGAGAAAAACAAAATATTCGACATTTTTTTCGTGTAAATAGTAGTATGGAATGAGGGTATTTTATTGAACATTTTCGTGACTCATCCTTGGAAGATACCAAACTTAAATACTAAATTTGGAATTGCACAAACCTTTTTTCTGAAAATGCATTTTTTACTCAGGGGGTCCTAAAACATGTATTTCCGGTTGAATTTCTATATCGAACTTTTGGGTGGGATACAATACTTCCTCTGTATACTATATACATGGTAAGTGTAGAGAAAGTAACAATTATTAAAGAGATAAACTGTAAGACATTCTTAACAAGTTATGTATGCCTTTATACGTACCACTACCAATTCATATGGGAATAGACAAGAACTTAAATACACAAAAATATAGCTATCGTTAAAACATAGCTTAAATGATATTTTTTTCTTATATTGATCATTGCAGAGAAATATGCTGTAATTTTATTGGTTTTAATTTCCCAATTTTTTACTGCCCGATATTTGTGTATTAAAACTTACTTAAAATTTTGCATTAATAAACTGTAAGAGAGAGAAACAATGACGGGGAACCGTGGAAGTGTAACTCATCCGATATGCTGTCCTTAGTCCCAGCTTTGAGGCAAGTAGTTAAGTACCATACTTATTCTCGTATACATATTGCACTCTCACATGAGTGATAGTAACATGCCCTTTTTAATTTCTCTACACGTACTATGTACATAGTGTATAGTGTATACACTCCAGCCAAAAATTCGATACCAAGATTTCACCGGAAATATATGTTTTAGGGTCCCCAATATAAAAAAAAAAGCATTTTCACAAAAAGGTCCGCGTGTGTGTGTGTGTGTGTGTGTGTGTGTGTGTGTGTGTCCGTGAACACGATAACTCGAAAACGAAAAGTCGGTAAAATACCAAACTTGATATTTAAGTTTAGTATCTTCCAGGGATGCGACACGAAGATTTTGAGAAAAATCCCCCCACCTTAAACTATCCTTTACATGAAATTTTTTTTCGAAAATTTTGATTTTCTCAAAAATGGCTCTAACGATTTTGATTAAAATGTCGTATATTAAAGACATTTACCTGACAAATAAAATGTATGTCTTGAATTTTCTGGGAATAGCTACTGAAGAGTAGTTTATTCTGGATGAATTTTACGGAATGTTTCATAACTGCTAAAACATAAGGGATAAACAAAAAATTACTCCACAAAAAATGTAGAGATCGTTAAGACACAATTTATGCTATAAACATTCTTTTCGTGGAGTTCGTCGTTTTTTAAACATTCCTTGTTTTTTGTTTCTGCTATGAAAACTCTTACTTTTCTCATACAGGAATTTGTAAACTGCTGTCCATACAAACAAAGGAACTACAGTGGCATATCAACCGGCTTTTGACTATCACTTTAACCTATGGTACTCCCTTATTTCGTACCCACTTACAAGGAAGCAAGTAATAAGACTATTTCTGCTATTTTTTTTCGGATTAGCATGAAGTAAATATAAATGTAAGGTTTTTAAGAATAATTTGTTACAGAGATGTAGAGAAAGTCATGTGAATGGTACACAGCAGATTTTTTAAGTAGTGCTGAATTTGGTGTTCATCTCTATTGAGATACGCCATGCATTCCCCAGCGTCACGAGGTACAGTCGCTTTGCAATGTTTCGATTTTAACCGTTTCTTGACATTCGAAACGATTAATTGCCGCTTGCTTTAAACGCAACTATATAAATAGACTTCATACTTCAGGGCTAATTTCATTGAAAATAACCTTAAAATAATTATTTACTGCTGTTTTACACTGTAAAAATATAAATTTCTTGTAATAAAACAGTAGTGATTTTTTTACAGAGAAGAGCATAATCCATGCAACTATAGTCCTATGTTAGCTTCCTAACGTGCCATTCCACGGTTGTTTTACTGGGGCCCTCCCCATTCTTTACCACAAGCACATTTGAATTCAGTTGCTGGAATTCGAACAATCTACGTTTAGCTACTCCCTTAACGCCCACTACTAGTCGAACAGCTTCGATGATATCGCCTTCGGAAGGGACATGAAAGCCGGTTTAACAGTTACAGGAAGAGTGGCATATGCATCAAAATAATTCGGTCCAGAAAGGGTTAAAAGTTTAGCAGCTCAGGAATCAGATGTTTTTGAAAGACACATTTTCCGTGTAAGTATCGTATACCTTCTTTGGCGAAGTTCGAATTAAGCAATGGCTTCGGACAATTTTTCCTCTATTGGACTTTTATTATATTTTTTTGCTGCTGTTTTAAGTATTTAGGGATCTCATTCTTCTAAATTTATTAATCAGACAACTAATGTTGCCTCTACCTGCAACTGGCATACCAGAACATTTTTATGAAATAATCTACTCAAGTATGTACATGATTCTGTGGTAGGTATTCCAGTAAATTAATAAGATAAGCTAATGTAATTCACGCACAACAAAGATCATAGGAATAAACGTACACTTTTGAAATGCAGTGAAAATCTTTTAATATTTACAGCTGGAACTGGAGGCAACAATTAACACGCTGATAAAATATCCTTGAGCGGGTCATTCACGGCTAGTACAACGCAATAAAAATCACTACAGTGAAAGAGAACTGCGTTTTTACGCAATCTTTAAATGTAACTCATAAAGTGTCCATAAACAATAAACAGAAACCGTATCCTCATTCAAATAATAAACCATAATAGAAGTCCAATCATAAACACAGATCACTCAAAACAAGTAAAGAACATCACAGGCACACACATGTCGACACGAGTGATAAAGAAACAAGAGAATCTCAGAAGATAAGTACAAAAGAAGATACCGCCTAAACAATAACTATGTCTTTTAAAATTGAAAGGGCTAATATGTATAGGACATACAATATTTTTATCTTTGGCATTGCAACCTACAGAGATCTATTACAACTAAATATCTCAAGAGGAAGGGATAAAGAGAAAGAACTACAGGAGGTTTTAGTTAGAAGGCGTAAGTCCACACATATAAGCAGAACTCGTTGCTGGTCTTAAAGACTCGCCCCAATACCGTATAGTTCCACGGGGAAAACTCGACTGTTTTGCGCCATCTATCCTGCACCACCATACGGCAGGAATTCTAATAGCACACCTGAAACATGAGGAAATCGTGCTAGAGAAGAAACCACCCTAGTATTCACCTCCTGACCCAGGAAAAACGAATAAAACTCCAAAGTCAGAGACGGAAGTCAAACCAGGACTTCCTGAATGGAGTCTCACATGGAGTCTCCCTCTATTTAATATCAAGTACTTTCACAAAGTCCAAATCAATTATTTTTTACGAGTTTCACGTATTTACTAAAACATGCTAGGATAGCTTACGGATGGAAGGAACTCGGCACCGAATTAGATTTTTGTACCAATGCTCTACTGGGGGCGTGCCCAGGAGGGAGGGATGAGATGAGACTATACTCGGCTTCCGATGCCAGGACCCATGGCACAGCAATGATAGCTTCTTTACATTTACCAGATTGAAACTCTCCCCATAAGAGCGGTCCAGTCAAAGTTCCACGCCGCACTCAGCACCATCAACAATTCCAAGCCTGAAAGAACTCAACGGGGTGAAGGGTAAATGAAATGATGCAACGACAAGTATTAGTACTCCTCTGGGAAGTATAGGGCTTTAATGAATGCGCTAGCGTACTCTGTTCTTTGACAATACATTAATTTCCTTCCAGCTCTTTCCTGAAACTTCTGCCTCTTTCTTAATTGTGCTGTGCTATGTAATTTTTGGTCTCCTAGTTGATCCTTGGGGATGTCTGATGTAACCAATCTTCCCAGCAGTCCGGGGAAGTTCCCGAATACACCCATGGGTCAACAAAGCGGGCTATAGAAATCGAACCCGCGAGCTCACGAATGCGAGTAGTATACTGCTTCGGCGCCACCTCCTTCGATAAACACGCCATCATTATTTCTAAACAGCATTTGTTAGCTTTACAGGCTGTTATAACGTTTGTTTACTTGAGAGAAACTGACCGCTTCTCTTTGGCTAGACAATATGTTTACTAGCAGTTTTATTTACGAGAAACTGATGCTGCAAGCAGTTATCAGAGTTTTAACATACCCTCGTGGAGAAAAGAAAAAAGGGGGAAAAAATAGGAGACTGTAATTGCTTCTGCTTGCTTTGCGTACTCTGCTAGAGCAAAAACAAATGAACCCTCGCATTTAACAGCGCACTGGGCCGTCTTGTGGCGCCACTCAGATCACTTTGTAGGTAATTTACAAACACGTTAACAAGGAAACAGGACCCAGCGTAATCTTATTTAACCACGTTCCTAACCACACTAGTACAACACAAATTTGTTATAGGCCTCTCAGCGGAAATGCCAACTGTAAACAAACGATAATCAAAGGCTCATTGTAACTCTCTTATAGTTTGCAAAACGTTACTTTCTCTACTAGAAGCTATTTCGGCTTTGTTTTGCGCTAGTTACTCACAGGAGTTCACCTGAAATATGCAATATTCATTGAGGTAAACCTATTGACAGGACTGAATCAAGTGTTGGAATGTAAGCATAAGCTATTATCTTCGTCCAGTGACGTATTAGACATCACCGAAGTTAATGGTTGAGTATGCACATACACACGTATTCTTACTCAGACGAGTAGAGTTGGAACAGCATATCTACCAATTTCCTCAGCGAACAGAGCGAGTATTGCGTTACAAAAATGAAAAGATCTTTGTGTTGGTGTGTATGTGAACAACACAACTCAAATACTAAAAGTCTGTTAAATATCAAACATGCTATTTAAGCTAAACATCTTCCGAGATTGCGACACGGAGAATTTGCAATCTAATGCCCCACAAATATGTTTCCATATAAGGGAGAAATTTTAATTTCTCTGAAATACAGATTGACGTAAATTCGAAAACTGGAATAATCATATGTAAAATCCAAAGCAAAAATAGGATTACATAACACTTCACACGTTGCTGTTTCTAAAAGCTGTTGAAAACTTTTGCTTTTTAATGATTAAGTGCAAATATAAAGTAATTCCGTTTCTCTTTTCATAGCTTATACATGATCTTTTAAAATAATTTTGATTACACCACGAGTTTAATAGAAGGTAAGCTATTGCGCTAATATTCTGCTACAAATTCAACGAACATTTTAAATTACTCTACCCTTAGTTTATTAATGCAACAGGCGTTGTTAAATTTAAAAACTACAACTACAGTTTTTAAACATTATTAAAATATTTACTAAAGTCGGCTGATAAGTCCGAGCCTCTCAATGAAAAAAATTAAAATTAAAAAAAATTGCTTTATTACTCGACATAATATCCAGAAAGGCTAATGCATTTGTCATATCGGTGTTCTAATTTAATCAAAACATCTCTGTAGTGCAATTTATCAAGGTCCTCAAAATAGCTGTTTACCACATCAATGACCTCTCGTTGCTGTGAAATCTTCGTCCTCCAAGAAATGTTTGAGGTTTGGGAACAGGTGGTAGTCACTGGGTACTAGATCTGGCGAATAGGGTGGATGTTCAAGCAATTCCCACTTTAATTCGCAATGACTGGACGATGGACCGGAGCATTATCGTGATGAAACAAGATTTTTTTTTATTGCCGAATGAGGTATTTTTCATTTCACCTCCTTACTCAAACGATGCAGTAAGTCTGCGTAGTAGTCACCAGTGATACTTTTTTTAAAAATAATTCCCTGTTCATCTCAGAAAACACTCGCATAACCTTGTTAGCTGACAAAATTGACTTTGCCTTTTTTGGGGTTGGTTTACCTGGTGCAATCCACTGTTTATCCATGTTTCATTCATGGCAATAAGCCGTCTAAAAAATGCACTGGGATTTTTACGGAAAAGCTCCACATTCTTCACAGAAAGCTTTTCTTTGCAACTTTTGATCAGGTGTCAACAAACGCGGCAACTATTTTGCACAGACCTTGTGAAATCCCAAAACATTATTTAAAATATTACCTGCACGTTATTTTGACATAACAACGTTAATCTGCGGCCTTCCTGTACTAAACGATGGATGTTTTCAATGATCTATGGAGTTTCACTTCTACAGGGCGTCCAGAGCTAGAGGCTCATCATTAGTGTTCGTACGTCCCATTTTAAACAACTGACCTTTTAATCATTGAATATGAAAGGGCAGAGTATTTCCATTTCCTCCTTGATGTCTTTAGACGTTAAGGCATTCAAATGGAAGTATTTAATCACTGCTCGTTTTACCAAATCCTCCATTTTCGTGAAAAATCTATAGTTGTCTGTTTAGAATGCTGTCATTCGAAAACTAAACAAGCTATTGACCTGTAACTATGGTTACAAGCTAGTCTAGAGTTAAACTATGCGATGCTACCGTCTGAATAATGGCGCCATATCTGTGTGAGGCCCGGAACTTATCAGTCGACCCTCGTATAAAGGATTTAAATACGATCCTCTGATTATCATTGAATTCTGTGGAAATTGCATATGAATAGCAATTTATATTTCTGAAATATTTAATGATATGCAGTGTATAATAACTTTATATAATTAGGATTTAAGTTAACAACACGAATCAATCTAGTAGAGGATAGAGAAATTAAGCTTTTCGATAAGACGCAGTCATTATTTTATGGTGTGTATTTGTGAGATAAACATTTTTAAGGCTGTCTTTGAATAGTGTGCGTTATCAAAAAGATCTTATATGCAAAATTCACAAAACTTTCTCTACCTGTGCTGCAGTAAACTATTCCTAAAAGCTTATGCTTATCAAGATAAACATTATTAGAAATGGTCTTCTTACTATAGTATTTCCTTTTATAATGGGAAATACAGTAAACTAAAGCGAGAGTCAATTTTTACTTTCTCTAAATACTACACGGTACGAAGGTAAAGAATGTATTACACTTCTTCCAACAAATTGATACCGAAAAATATCACCGGAAATACACGTATTAGGGTCCCCCGAATCGAATTTTTTTAGAAAAGGGTCCGTACGCAGGTATTATCACGATAACTCGAAAACGAAAATGCTGTCTAATACGAAACTTAGTATTTAAGTTTAGTATCTTGTAGGGGCGCGACACAAAGATTTTTAAGAAAATTTCATAACCACAAACTACCTTTTACATGTAAAAGATTTCGAAAATGTTTATTTTCTCAAAAATGGTTCTAGCAATTTTGATTAAAACCCTTGCATTAAAGATATTTACACGACCAATAATATTTATATCGGAAATTTTCTGGGAATAGTCTCTAAAGAGCTCTTCATTCTGGATGAATTTTTCTAAATTTTGCATAACAGGTAAACCGTAACAGATAGACCAAAACTTGCTACTTAAAAATCTCGTTGAAACATACAATTTATTGGATATACATTTTTGAGGAATTGACTATTTTTGAAAATTTCTTGTTATTGGTTTCAGTTTTAAAGTACTTAAGCTTTTCTCATACGGGAATTTGTCATACAATGAAATGGTTTTCAATCACATGGTAACCAATTTTTAAAAGATTTATTTATCGCTTTAGCTAGTATTCTTCCTTATTTCCCATTTACTTGAAAGGAAGAAAGAAGTAAGATTATTTCTGCTTATGTTTATTTAAATTATCATAAAGTCGATAGAAGAATAAACTTTACAGCGATAATTTGCCACAAAGATGTAGAGAGAGAGTCATAAGATTTTCTTTTTAAAAGGTCGCTAATTATATTTACATGTTGTTTTATTTATTTGGCTGGGATGAAAAAATAATGAATAATGGCTTCCCATTTGAAAAAGTATAGGTTTTAGACCAGTGTTATAATAAGTAATATCTTCGAAATATTAGCTCCAAAACAAAAATATCTAAAACAAAATTATGCGTTTTGAAAGATCAATATACTTTGTTTATTAAGGTTTAGTCTTATCTTTTATGAGTTTAGCTGTTAATACAAAAGCAATTCAGAATTAGGAGGTCTTTAGAGGCTATTTCCAGAAAACTTAATACATGAATTTTATTTGTAATGTAAATATCTTTAACATTCAGCATTATAATCACAATTGTTAGAGCCATTATTTGGATAAACAGTATTTTCGAAAATTTGTTCTTATAAAAAATATTTTGGGGATTTTCTTGAATATCTTACTGTCGCACCCTTGAAAGATAATAACATCAGATATAGCAAGATACCCAGTGTGGAGGATGTTATCCTATTCTGCGCAACTCTATATGCTAGTAGATTCAGAGGCATAGCTGCTCGCGCCTGCGAGAGGGAAACAGGTGGCCTCAAGTTAACGGTGCAGGACGGTGTACATTTGGGAAGAGATAAGGAGCTTTAAATAAATACATCAGGGCTTGAGGTTATACCGTGTATTTACTATCATTAAATGCATTTTAAGAATGCAAGGTTATGAAGCTAAAGATAAGAAAACCTAAGGAGTTACCCAAATTCCATTCAGCTCATCTGATTCGTTCGCATATTTTCGAAGTTAGCATTTTTAAATAAAACTTTATCCTTTCTCTCGATGACAGTCTGGAGTACGTAGTATTGTGTCAGCAGCTTAGATGTAAAGGTTTTTTATGAACTAGATATTGAAGCTTTTATAGTTAAACCCATGCTTATGCCAGCATTACTTGAACTGCTGAAACTATGTCAGCATTTTGACATCTTGCCACGAATATCGATTATTGAATTTGGTGCAAAATTAGCTTGAGCTAACTGAAATATATATTTAAAACGCCAATAACAGGTAATCTATAACATGAATGTTAATATTTAACCGTTTTCGTTTTTCAATTATGCAGTTAAAGAAGACACAGACTTTGTTTATAAAGATACTCCTTCTGTATTCAAAGAAGCCTAAAACATACGTTTCCAAAAAAACTCTCGATATAGAATTTTTGGATGGAATGCAACATCTATGTACTATGTAAAAGTAAGAATGTTAAAAAAATCGATGTATTACAGTCACATGACTTTCTGTTCATCTCTGAAACAGCTTATAATAAAAAACTTATTCCTCTATTTCATCCTAATCGAGATAAACTTAGCAGAAATGGTCTTATTTCTTGCTTGTTTGTAAATAGAATGGAAATAATAGAATACGCTAGAATAAAGCTTTAGTCAAATCTATTAAAAGCTGGTTGTTGTGTAATTTAAGTTCCTTTGTTTGTATGTCCAGGATTGACAAATTCTATATAAGAAAAGTATAAGTATTTTAAAACTGAAACCGATAACAAGAAATATCTCAAACGGTCAACTCCATGAAAAAATATACAATACATAAATTGTGTTTTTTAACAAGCCCTATAGTGTTTAAGCAAGTTTTTGTTTATCTCTTAAGGTTTACCAGCTATGCAAAATTCCGCAATATGCATCCAGAATAATGAGGTCTTCGAAGGCTATTCCCGGAAAATTTAAGATATGCATTTTATTTCACATGTAAATATCTTTAGTTTACGGTATTTTAATTAAAATTGTTACATCTATTTTTGAGGAAATAAAAAGTTCAAAAGTTTTCCATGTAAAGGCTAGCTGGGGGGAATTTCTTCGAAAATCTTCGTGTTGTAATCTTGATAGATACTGAACTTAAATACTAAGTTTGGTATTTAACGGAATTTTCGACAGACAAACAAACCCCCACGGACTTTTTTTCTAAAAATTATTTTCTGGAGTCAGTGGTTCTCAAAACCTGTATTTCCGCTGAAATTTTGGTATTTAACTTTTAGCTGCAGTGCAATACCTTCTCTATCCAAATGTACATAGCACGTGTAGAAAGTAATAAACTGTTGAAGAATGCAGTATTTTATCTGGTTAATCTATAACTGAATAGAACATGCTTAATACGCTTTGCTCTGTTGGAAGCCTGCAGTCCATGAAACTAGGCTACCTGTGCATGTTTGGGAATTTGGAACTGAGCCGCATGTTTCGAATTTTGCGGGTCACCTATTTTGTTTGATGCTGGAGGAGTTTCAGTGGCGTGGTGCTGGCACAGTTTTGTTCTTTGTAGTTTTAGCGTGGCGGCGCCATATACGCCGTTAGGAACGTTTCTACAATTTCGAGCTCGTGAACAGCTTTGAATAGGGTTTTTTTTTCTATCAAGTAGGTGTTTCGGGAGAATTGATGGTAAACCAACATGCAGTTATATGTCAATTGTTTCAAACAGTAGCCTTGGCAAATTCCTTCTATTTGAATGCTTTAACATTTTATGTACCAGTTTTATACGGTTATAAGGCGATGCTTGTAAAAGCATAATCGTATCTTTAAATGAGAAAATGCGTACTTCTTAGTTGTATTTTTGCTCAACTTTATTTATATATATTTTATTGTTCTTCAGAAGGTTGATGAATAGAGCATTTTGTTGCAGGTTTTATGGCAATGAACAACCAATTTGATTACCATAGACCTTAGGAATTTAAAAGCATTTATACTAAGTTTTAATTTGGGCAATTATGGTTTGTAAATGTTTTGAGTGCAAGGCAAAAGTATTCATCCTAGACCCATCCTTAACGTGAACCTTCATAAATTACTTACCAAAGTCATTGATTAATATTCTAAACATTCCCTCCAGCACTAATAAAATATATAAAGCAAGGAACACCATACATATTACATTACTTGTATTCTAAACTCTTTAATATTACCTTCAAAAATATATGTTTATAAACTAAGTTTTTGGGGACATTAGCCTTCTTTAGACTGACATGTTTTATGATTTCCGTGAAATATATCTGGTTTGACATCCTATCTAATTACCCTTTTTAATAGACATGGGGAAATATTAGTGTAAAATATCACAGTAGTGAGGTCGGTACATAGCGTGGTAACAGAACGTGGTTTCAATAGCATTATACACCCATTAAGCTTCTTTCTATATTTTGTGACAATTTAAATCAGGCTGACTCATAAAATCCTGATTTAACAGGCAAAATGCGTTACAAATCTCGTTCCTAACGCTCTTAGAATTTCCTGATTGACTTACGTTTATTTTCTGTCGTCTTTTAATAGTAGACCGCTCAGCTCCCACCTAGGCAGCCCGGTTTTGATCCCAAGCGCGCATAGGGTAACGACGTTTGGGCGAATTCTCTCCGCGTCCTCAGGTTTCCCCCATCATTCATTACGTCATTTTCTCCATTATCATCTTTCCTATCTCCACTTGGCTGTCATATCATCCACTTTTTTCACGCTCGTGCTTGACTACAGGCCGACCACTCGTTTCAGGTTCTTCATTCTGTAACTACGTACCATTGACTCCTCGACAGGCATCTGACCCTTAGGCACCCGCTTGTAAGTCTTGGACAAGTCCTACATACGGAGATGATCAACCGACTGTGTACGTACTTTGTATAGTATCCTGTTCCTAGGGAAACACTTGATCCAGAATTTACCAGAATTGGGGTGGTAAACTTTTTCTATGAATAGTCGGTCAAAGTATCTTCAACTACTGGCCGACTGTGCCAAACGGGTTTGTAAATGTCGTCCTCCGTGCTCTGGTTCCCAAAGTCGCGGGTGCAACCCCGGAGGACGACGATTTATTTTAGTGTGTAAGAATCCGTAGCATGACTTTAGGGGTCCGTTTCGTAGATTTAGAGCAAATAAAACATTTTCAAACCTAGTAAGGATGCCATTGAGTAAAGTTAAGCGTTCTTTGAAGCTCAATATAGAATAGGTTACCGAAAACCACATCAGCTTAATTTCCTGGAATCTCATATCACGTTGATTTGGTAGATATTAATAAAGATAGAATATAAGAAATAGATCCATTGCCTTCCTAGGTATAAGATGGGAATAGGAATGCAAAGCGATATTAAAATGTTTTTAAAGCAAAATGTTTTATGCTAACTTTGAAAGCTCTTTCTATGAAATCCCGAAAAACAACCGAATTGAGTCAATTAAAAAAATTACAAAACAGAGATAAATTTAAGCAAATGGAAAAAGATATTTGTAAGTGCCTGACGTCGCAAAAAATTCTTACACAGATTCAGTTTATTTTAAAGAGACATCTATCTATTATGGTTTACAAGTTATAAAACATTGTGTAAAACTATATCGAAATGAAAAGAACTTCTCAGTTATTGCAAAAAATTCAAGATATTTGCCTATCATATAAATAGCTTAATTTTTAGAGAAACCGGCGTTAACCATTTTTGACAAAATAAATCTAAAGAAAAGTTCTCCATTTAACCCAAAGGAGTGGTTTTCTTTATATTTTGGTCTCTTTCATTTGGGAGCCAATGGACATATATACCAAGTATAAATATAGCTGAGATTACGTCTTTGTTATTCAGCGTACACACACAGAGGGGCCTTTTTTTAAAAAGATATATCTTTATTCAGGGAGCCTCAAACCGTATCTGTGGTGAAATATCGAAAGCAGGTGTAATTGTAGAAGAAAAATTGGATACTGAGATTTCACCTGATGAAATATATATTTTGAGACCCCTGAAAATAAGCGTTGTTAGAAAAATGTGTGTGTGAGTGTGTGTGTGTGTAGGCAATATCTCAAAATTCAGTTAAACACCAACCATGGTATTCAAATTCAATGTATTTCAAAACGTTCAATAAAATCCCGCCACCCCCAATAGCCCTTTACATGGAGTATTTTTCGAGAATTTTGATTTTCTTAAAAATTGTTCTAATGACTTTTATTAAAATGCCATGTGTTGAAGATATTTTCATAACCAACAAAATGTATATCTTGAATTTCCAGGGAATAGCCTTTGGAGAACTCTTCATTCCGGATAATTTTTATATAACTCGTAAACCGTAAGAGATAGACAGAAATTTACTGCCCAGAAATAAAACACACCATTTATATAATTAAATATCAAACTTGGTATTTATATTTAGTGTTTTCAAGGGATGAGAGACAAAGATTTTGAGGAAAATCCCCAAATCCAAATTGCTTTTTACATGGAAAAAAAGGCCGCGTCGAGGCCAAGTGGTTAGACCACTCGTCTTTTATCTAGGTAGCCTGGGTTCGATCCCAAATGACCGCATATGAGATTAGTGGTTGACAAAGCGGCGCAGGGGCGAGTTTTCTCCGGATTCTCCGGTTTCCCCGCCATATTCATTTCATACATCACCAGTGTCATTGCCTGCAGTGCCACAAGTGGTATAAGGGGTGATAAACACTGCCAAAAAATGCAAACATATCGAAAACTTCAATTTTCTCAAAACTCCTTTAAGAATTTGAATTAAAACTTTTATGTTGTAGAAATTTACATAACAAAAATAAATGTATATTTCTGAATTTTCTCTCAGTAAAGCTCTTTATTCTGGGTGAGTCTAGATCTTATTCCAACTGCCAAGGAATCGTGCAGATTGCTGGATAGCTGATGTCAGACCAAAATGGCTTAAAAGTTGCTATTGGAGAGACGTGGACGCGTCTTACCGATTTTCATTAAAGAACCATATATTAAAGAAAATTATGCAAGAAAAAAAAAACGACAAAAAAAAAAACTAATGGGTTCCATTTTATTTACTTTCTCTACAACCTATGGTTGCAAACGTTTACTCCTTTATCTATATGGGCTAATTGAAGATAAAAATTAGCACAAACGGATATATTAGTTCCTTCTAAGTAGAAGTTAAACAAGGTAAAACAACCGGCAAAAACGATAAATATTTTTTTTAAAAAAAAAACTGGAGGCTATATGAAACAATTGAAAATCTGTTCGGTTTTCACGCCAGCAGAAAACAAAACAAAGGTGAATCGAAAGATGACCTGCCATTTAAGAAAACTTTAAGTAGCTTAAAGTTGAAACCAATAACAAGAAATATTTTAGACAACTTAACTCTACAAATTAAAAGTAGGTATGTTACATAAATTGTGTGTGTATTAACGATATCTACATTTTTTATGCAGTAAGTGTTTGTCGTTCTCTTGAGGTTTACCATTTATGCAAAATTCAGAATGAAAAGGTATTCCGAGAATACTCCCAAAATATTCGGAACATACATCTTATTTGTCATAAATATCTGTCATACCTATGCGGCATTTTAAACAAAATCTTTATGGACATTTTTTACAAAAACAAAGCTTTCAAACAACTTTCCATGTAAAGAGCAGTTTGAGATGGGAAGGTATTCTTTAAAATCTTCGTGTCGCATCGTTGGAAGATAGATTTAAGTACCAAACTTGGTATTTAGCAATCTTTTTTGTTTTTGAGCCATGCTGTCCACACACACACGCATTGATCTTTTTCTAAAAACCATTTTATGGATTCAGGAGTCCCCAAAACGTGTTTTCGGTGAAATTTGTGCATAGAATTTTTGGGTTGAATACTACAACTTCTCTGCCTACTATATGTGTAGTATGCGTTGAGAAAGTAATAAAATGTATATCTTGAACTTTATGGGAATAGATGTCTCTGAGAGAATCTTAATTCTGCATGATTTTTGCATAATTGTAAAACTGTAAGACTTAGACAACACTAATCTACACTTTTTGTACTCGTTAAAACACAATTACACAATTAAAGCCTAACTATATATATTTTGTGCAGTTAACCATTTCAAGGATATTCTTTTCTGTTGCTTTCAATTTTAAAATACTTATACTTTCTTCAAATAGGATGTCGGTAACAAAGAGTAAAAAGTCTCACTTAGCGAGCAGCATTTTAACATTTTGAGTACCGCTTAAGCCAAATGTGGTACTTGCTTCCTTTGTATCTGCAAGAAATACGCCATAAAAACATTTATGGCAAATGTTTATCTGGATTATTGTGAATCAGTCAGAAGAATATGCTCGTAGTTTGTTGAATGCGTAGAGAAAATCACGTGAATTAAGGAATATTTATAGTTTGAGACTGCAAAATCCTACTCGGAGGGCGTTTTCCAAATTAAACAATGCTTTGGCAGATTTAGAGGATTGGAAGGAATCCAATTACCCTGACGTAATGGTAATATTAAACTGTAAACAATACTGATGAAAAGGGACGGTTGCGGATGCTAATCACTGTTTTCCATTAGCAGCATAAACTGCATGAGGTGAGGTACTTGGAGCTGTAAATCGTATTTAAGATTTATACTTGCCAATTATCGTTAATACAGAAACAACCTGTGACGAAGGTGCTCGTCAAACAGGAACCCAAAAGTTCAAACTGTTTCAAAACGTTCGCTTCCTACACAACACAGATGCCTTAGGTGAAGGAAATATTGAGGAAGATTTTGTGTTCCATATGTTATAGAGAGTTTACCGGAAATACTTACAAAAGCCAAAAAAATCTGATGTGTTCCATTCACATGAGTTTCTCTACATCTCTGTAACAAATTATTGTTAAAAACCTTCGTATGTCTTCTTCATGCTAATTGAGATAAACATTAACAGAAATGCTTTCCTGTAAATAGAAGGGAAATAATGGAATGCACCAGGCTAAAACGATAGTCGAATCTTATAAAAGCTGGTCACTAAGGAAATGAAATTAATTTCTTTGAGTTGCCAGGAGTTTACAAATTCCCGTATGTGAAAAGTATAAGTATTTTAACACTGAAACCAATAACAAGGAATAACTAAATAATGGTAAATTCCACGAAAAAATGTATGTGACATAAACACTGTTTCAACAAGATCTACATTTTTTGTGTAGTAAGCTTTTGTCTGTCTCGTACGGTTTACTAGTTACGCAGAATTCAGCAAAATTCAACCAGAATAAAGATGTCGTAAGAGGACATTCCAGAAAATTTAAAATAAACATTTTATTTGTCGTGTGAATGTCTTTAATATACAGTACTTTAATTATAATCCTAAGACCCATTTTTAAGAAAATAAACAATGTCTTAGAGGATGCTAAACTTATATACCAAATTTTTATTTTTGAGTTATATTCACAAACACACGAACACACATAGAGACATAATGGAATACATTAGGCCAAAACGATAGTTACATCTGCTCATTAGTATGATATTAAATTCAGTTCCCTTTATGGTCCATTGAGAAAAATTCTATATGCTATATTCACGTTTCCTTGCACAAAGAAAATAATAAAATACAATACAATAAGGATAGTCAACCCCTTTAAATATGGTCGCTAAGTGATGGTGTTGAAGTTCCGTTCTCTTTGTTTGACCTGGATAAAAATATGAATAACGACTTCCCATTTGAGATAAGTAAAATTATATAGGTTTAAATTTGCTAACAAGTAATATTTAAGAAAGTATTAGTTCTGTAACAAAATGTGTTTCACAAAAATTATTCTTTTTATCGAGATCTACACTTTTGTTTAGAGTAATGTAACGAATGGGATTCCACACCTCAGCAGTGATTATGATTTTTGTACGTCAGACCCCGGGAGGAGGGAATGAGATGACACGGTTACGGAGGGCGGCCATGTAATGGATAATTTGAAAATTTTCTTGTTGCATCCTAAACATGTTAAATACAAATTGTGATGATTAACAACCTATCGTTTTCCGTTATGCTCTTTACAAACAGAGACAGACGCATTACACTACATGCATTACATTACATTACTAACGTGCATGCATACATACAAAACAATACATGCATTACATTTCGTACATACATATATTACAGCACAATACAATATCATACCATCCATGCATGGATTACATTACATACATTCCTACGCGCGTGCATACATACATGTATATATACATACATATTACATGCATATATACGTACTTTACATACGCGCATGCACACAAACATACAATTCAATGTCATGCATTCATTACATTACTTACCTATGTAAATGCACACATGCATAAAATACAATACCATATCATACATGCATTTCCGATGATATACCAATATCCATTTTTTGGCTCTTGTACAATATTTCCTCTACTCACTCAAAGAACGTCTAGAGAAAGTAAAAGGAAAGACTTCAAGAGAAGTACATAGCTTAAAAAGGTGCTAAGAGAGCGAGAGAGGCAGAGGCTGATAAAGAAAGAAGGAAAATTGTGCTTTAGCCACACCAACAGGATATCTAATGTGGTAATGTCTATAGTTTTATTCTAGACGACCCGAGTTCTATCCCCGGTGACCGCCACTCTTATCTTTGGGCTATCTGGATCGGTAGGTGAATGCATACGTGGTTCATATTCTAACTCAACTTCCCTGTCCATTATTTTCGGCACGAATCAATCTGTTTTGGCTTTGAAGCATCAGGCAACGGTTTTCGGTGGGTTGCGTCTGGACGGTGTATAATTTTTTTGTTCCCTGGCGACGTTTCGGGAACATAGGAACTGCCTTTCGGTACTTTTGGGCGAGCACCCATTCTGGGGACCCTGGATCTTTGCGCTCATGCCTTCCTCTTAGAGGACGCGGAAGTCATAATGGAACCCAATGGTTTACGTGCGGTTCTCTGCCTCAGTGGCTATCGGCCCTTTTCATGATAATCCTCATCCCAACTCTATCATTTAGCCAGAGACTATCTTTTTGCACAACGAAGGAATAAATGAACGAGATGCAAAAGTCTTGGTCATTCTAAAGACTACTGAAATGATTCAAAGATAAGAACATTAGCACTGTCGTACTCAGTTCTGAGCTTGGGCCTGTAAACTGAAACGAGGAAGTATGTGGTAATATTTTCTTACGTCATTTAAGGGTTTCCAATATTCAAAATCTTGTGTTAATTGCCCTATTGATTATTGCCGTCACTCTCTATTATTCACAATTTACAGATTTTGGGGAGATTGATAAATGGTTTCAACGAAATAAAATCTGATGTATTGAATCCTTACAACTTTTTTTACCCTCTATCTATTATTAAGCGTACTTTTAAGTCATTCTTATAAAAGCGTATTTTTCTATCTACTTCATTTTGCAGAAATAGCCACATTGTACATTTTGTTATAGAGAATGGCGATAGTCAAACGTTTAAGAACTGTTCGCTAAAATTCCATATTGTTGCCACGCAATCACAAGAAACAACCGCAAATCGAGAGGACTAAAACGAATTATTTGGTATTGAGAATTTGTACAACTTATAACGCTCGCTACTCACAAGGGCATGCCTACAAAATGCAATATGTTGCAGCAAAGAGGGCAGGCTATCATCACGGCTGAATCAGTGTTTTTTTTTTTTTAAACAGTAACGGGAGTCTGATCACTATTTACATTTACCGCCGTAGGTTTTACTGATTACTGGTTTACTGGTTTTACTGTTTGTTTTACAAACATATACACATTGCACAAACATATAACACCCATGCCCAAGGCGGGACTCGAACCCACGATCCCCGAGTTTTCGCATGTCTCTGGCTCATACGAATTGAGTTGAGTTCTCGCATGTCTCTGGCTCATACGAATCGAATTGAGTTCTCGTATGTCTCTGGCTCATACGAATCGAGTTGAGTTCTCGCATGTCTCTGGCTCATACGAATCGAGTTGAGTTCTCGCATGTCTCTGGCTCATACGAATCGAGTTGAGTTCTCGCATGTCTCTGGCTCATACGAATCGAGTTGAGTTCTCGCATGTCTCTGGCTCATACAAATCGAGTTGAGTACTCGCATGTTTCTGGCTCATACGAATCGAGTTGAGTACTCGCATGTCTCTGGCTCATACGAATCGAGTTGAGTTCTCGCATGTCTCTGGCTCATACGAATCGAGTTGAGTTCTCGCATGTCTCTGGCTCATACGAATCGAGTTGAGTTCTCGTATGTCTCTGGCTCATACGAATCGAGTTGAGTACTCGCATGTCTCTGGCTCATACGAATCGAGTTGAGTACTCGCATGTCTCTGGCTCATACGAATCGAGTTGAGTTCTCGCATGTCTTTGGCTCATATGAATCGAGTTGGAACATCTTGCCTTAATGTATTCTAGTCATGTAAAATGATAAAAAAACTTCTTCCAAATGAAGTTTACCTTATAGGCTATTCCCCGACAAATTTTATTTTACATATAAATAACTTGAATATAATGATATTTTAATCAAAATTGTTGAAAGAATTTTTGAGGGAATAAAAAATATAAGTACACACAAAGGCGCAAGACGGACCTTTTCCCAAAAAATGACCATATTACGAACGAGCCTCAAATCATACTTTTCGGTGCAGTCACGGTATCGAATTTTTTCATGAAATGCAATACCTTCTTTATCTATCATATATTATAATGGAACAGAAATCTTATTTTTGCTTACAGCAATAATTTTTAAAGTTATGTTTTACCATACAAAAACAATATAAATATATTAGATAGGTAGAGTCAGAGTGAAACTAGACCCCATGTCATAGCCGGGATTTGAACAACGGATCTCCCGGTCTATGGCCGGTTATTCTAACCACTGTGCTACCATGGTAACATGCCAGCAGAACATTAAATTCCCCAAAATGACTCGCATGTTCCCCAGGTTATGATAGATTTATCATGTTTTATTAGTTTTTTTATGAATATTTATACCTTTATTAAGATTATTAAACCACAGTGTGATCTCAAATTATTATTACATATCCTAGTAGCGACTTACAATATCTTAAGTATTTTAAGTCCCAGGCTTCATAGTTTAATCAACAATTAGAGGAGACAACATGCGAATCAGCTGGGGAATTTATTGCTGTGCTGGCACGTTGCCATGTTAGCTTAGTGGTTAGAACAGCCAGCTAGAAACCGTGTTATCTGTGGTTAAAATCCCGCATTGAATCTTTTGGTCTGAATATACCTATCCAATTTGTCCCACTCACGGCTTCTGTGAAAAAAACAATTAACAATATATGTGGACTACAGATTACATAAAATATTCCTCTAAACAGACTATAATAATAAATTCTACGTGTAGAGAAAGCAAGAAACCATGCATATGATCCCAGAACTTTGGGTTATGAGAGAGTGGGATACCGAAGTTTTATTTCAAAAGGTATCTTAGATTAACAAACGCATGTCTGCTACCGCCTTGCTGGCGGAATATGAGCAGAAAAACAAATGTTGTTTATTTGCTTTAAAAATCCGCCTCCATCGTATTTACTCGTACATAATCTGCTCAGAATATTTATGACTTACAAGGAAAAAGAGATGCAAATGGTAAAAATGTAAATATTTCTTCACTCTCGCTGCTTATTTTGATCTTGGTAGCTTCTGTCAGAAATTGCTGCTCTTTTATAACATACGCTACAATGAGAGTTAAGGTCTCACGTAACCGATAAAACACACAACAATGCTCAACTCTTTCCTTCATTAATATACCTAATCGTTCGTAAGAGCATCTTATTTTTTAGCTTTTAAATCAAACCTGGGCAGCTGGTAAACGGAGCGGATGTGTGGTGTCTCCCATTCCACCTGTTCAACATGTAAGGTACAACAGTGGCGGGTGGCCTAGTACCAAAATATGATTTGAAGCTTTCTTCTTCAAATGAGTTTTTACAAACCTATTTTGTGGCACATAGTATGACACTGACACCTATTCTCGACACTAATTTATCAGTGAGAGATTAAATGGTAGACAAGAGAGACGCAGTATTGATAGAAGGTATTTTCATTTAAACTGGAGCGATACTGCGCTGCTGAAACTTTGGCTTTTGCAAGCTGATCAGCATGTGCAGAAATTAAATGTCATATGATGTTATAATTTTTCAGGTAATACAATTTGATTACGCTATAAACATTGCTTAATCATTACTCATGTAACAGGTTCTTACCTCCGTGGTGTAATGGTTACCATGCTAACTTCATACACCCAAGGTTGCAGGTTCAAACCCAGCAGAGGACGATGGATTTTTTCGGGCGTAAAAATCTTCAGCATGGCTTCTTTCGGAAACGGAAATAAAGCCGTTGGTCCCATGTCGTAGATTTACGGCAAGTAAAAGAACCTCAAGCCAAATAGAGAGGCATCTGAGCAAAATTAAGTGGTCTTTCGCGACCAGTATAGAATGGGACGCTGAAAACCACAGCAGTTAAAGAGCGTCTATAAACAAACCGTAACTCTTTTTTCACCTCCATAGTAAGGCGAATGTGTAAGCACTTCACTCATCACGGATCGCGCTAGTTATTATTGGAATTGCAGGTGAACTAAACTGAGGTTACTACTTATCATTGTCACAGAAGATGTTGAAAATGCTGTCCTCATTCCTGTAGGCAGAGTTCAGCTGTTTTGCCCTTGTTTGCGACACTTTGTCTAAGGTTTCCCGCGTAAATTTGTGATTTCCTTTAGTTTATCATTTTCATTTTCGGGAGAACTGTACATTTATGCAGTACCATTTCCTTACTAATGGATCTAAGTTCTGCCTGTATAGAAAAAGTTGTTTCCTGTACTAATTTCCTTAACATTACATTCAAAATTACCTCCAGTTTAGCCTGTTGTTTAGACCTACAGCTTTTTGGAGCATTATTCTGTTTCAAGGAATTTGGAATATAGTAATTAAATCTCATACAAAATCACGATGAATACATGCCGAGTGTGCAAAACGTTAAAGAATTCACCACTAAGGAATATGTCCTCAACAAAAACGCTCTTTTTTCAAGACAAGCACAATAAGACAGAATTTTAGTCTCTTGAGACTAAAAGTTTTGACAGTATTATTAAAACATAAATAATACTCCTTCTAAGCTCTATTCCCAATTGAACCAGAGTCACAAGTGTCCAGAGTGTATGCGGAAACTCTTTTGAGACACTCGTTATAATTTTTAGCTATATAGAGAACTTCTAGTAATAAAACTAAAATTAATAACTCTCTTAAAGAAAGTATCATAAAATGCTCACTTATATTAACACCATATGTGCAAATTATTCTACTTGAAATTTCCGTTTTCCTTGACTTTCGAAAAAATGCTCACTTAACCAACAAATTTCAGCCATCATCCTTTCATTTCTCCCTGATAATCAGTTTGTATGACTTCTTTGAAGTCTTGGTGAAACTTCACAACATGTTCCTCACTAAAAGCCCCAAGTTCATGTGAAAGTTAGCGAATACAGAAAATAAATCTACCGCTCATATGGCAGTGCAAATTTCTGAAGTTATCCGACGTAATTTCAACTGCTTCTCTGTAACCAGGGATTTTGCCGTTGCCTAAGTTTAATAATTATTTGAATATTCTAAACATCCTCGTCTGAGTCACACACAATTTACTAGCTACCCTTTAACACTAATGTATGCTTTTAAGTCTCACATAAATTCAGAACATTTACCTAAGTAGTTATAAAAATCTAATGTGTTCCATTCACATGACTTTCTCTATATCACTGCAACAAATTATTCTATTTACTTTATCTAATGGAGCAAAAATTAGCAGAAATAGTCTTATTACTTGCTTCCTTGTTAGGAGAATCGAAATAAGGTGGTGCCATAGGTTAAAGTGATAGCCAAAAGCTGGTTGCTCTGCGACTGAAGTTCCTTTGTTTGTATGGACACGAGTTCACAAATTCCTGTATGAGAAAAGTATAAGTCTTTATAGCTGAAAAAAACAAGGAATATCTCAAAAACTATTAACTTCAAGGAAAAAATGTATATAACATAAATTGTGTGTTTTAAGGTGCTCTACATTAGTTGTGTGGTAAGTTTTTGTCCATCTCTTACGGTTTAGCAATTACGCAAAATTCCGTAAAATTGACTGAGAATAAAGTAGTCTTCAGAGGGTATTCCCAGAAAATTCAAAATATAAAATTTATTTGTTATGTAAATATCTTTAATATACAATATTTTAATCAAAATCGTTAAAACCATTTATTAGAAAATAAAAATCTTTGAAAAAAGTTCCATGTAAAGGGTAGTTGGTGGAGGGGGGATTTTTCTCAAAATCTTCGTGTCGCATCCCTGGAAGAAACTAAACTTAAATAGCAAGTTTGGTATTTTACCGACTTTTTGTTTTTGAGTTATCATGTTCACAGACACACGGAAACACTGACGCACGGACACACACACACGGATCGTTTTCTGAAAATACCCTAAAATATATATTTCCGGTGAAATGTCGGTATCGAATTTTTGGTGGAGTGCAATACCTTCTCTATACGCTATGTACATAGCACGTATAGAGAAAGATAAAATCAGATTTGTTCCATTCACATGACTTTCTCTAAGTCTCTGTTACAAATTATTAAAAACATTTACAAAAGTAGACATTACTTGCATTCTTGTAAGTAAAGGGAAATAAGGGAGTACCATATGCTAAAGCGATAGTCAAATCTTTTATGAGCTAGTTGCTAGTGATTGAAATGTGTTTTTTTGCATGCCTGGGAGTTGATAAATTAAAGAAATTAAATATATTAAAACTGAAATCAATAAAAAAGAATATGTCGGACACACAATTTACGAAAAACTGACTCTGTGGCTCAGTTCACTAAGAGCCTTGGCCTATCGCATGGTCGCCGCGTCCCCCATCTCAGTCCAGTACAGACGTCATGGATGGGGTTATAATATTGGGGGGTCAGACATGGTCAGCGCTTCGATCCCTCCTCCGGCCATTTAATGCGGTCTTAACAACCTGGAGCCGCTTCTTCTCCATCAAGTAGCTCCTCAATTGGTCCCGCAGGGACCTCACGAGGCTGAGTGCACCCCGGTCCAGGTCTCCCAGCGGGGGGAAAATTCCCACGTCGGTTCTAGAAATTCAACCCAGGTCTCCCGCTTGGCAAAGAGCAACGCTATCACCACGCTAAAGAGAAGACCTACGAAAAACTGTACCTGATATAAATTGTTTTTAACGAGATCTACATTTTTTGTGCAGTTAAACTATTCTAAAGTCATCCAGAATGGAGAGGTTTTCAGAGACTATTCACAGAAATGTCAAGATATGCATTTTATCTGTGATCTATATGTATTTAATATACGGCATTTTAATCACATTCAATAAATATTTTTGAGAAAAAATGTTCGAATTGTAGAGAGTATTGAGATGGGTAATATTCCACAAAATCTTCCTGTCAAATCCTTAAATACCAAGTTTGGTATTTTACAGACTTATCGTTTTTGAGTTAAGATGTTCAGACACACGGATACATACACGCCTGCACACGCACATATGGACCCTTTACTACAAATTATTTTATTAATACAGGTGACTCTAAAGCGTGAATCTACTTTTTGGGTGGATTAATACCTTCTCTATGTACTACGTATTAATTATAAGTAGATAATGTAAAAATATAATCATTTATGCTCACATATGAGTTGTTTTGATTGAAAATTTCAAGAATAGTTGAATAAAATAAAATAATAACTCTAAATATCAGTAATTAATAGTTTATTCTAAAGATAGGTTATTTTAGGAAATAAATCACCCTTAACAGTCTGATATTAGTCCAAAATGTCGCTATTAGCAGAAATAATAATAATAGTAATAATACTAATAATTATAATAATACTAATAATTATAATTAATAATACTAGTAATTATAATAATATCTACTAATAATTATAATAATAATACTACTAATAATACTAATAATAATACTAATACTAATAATACTAATAATAATACTAATACTAATAATACTAATAATAATACTAATACTAATAATAATACTAGTAATAATACTAATAATAATACTAATACTAATAATAATACTAATACTAATACTAATACTAATAATAATACTAATACTACTAATAATACTACTACTACTAATAATAATGCTAATAATAATGCTAATAATAATGCTAATAATAATGCTAATAATAATGCTAATAATAATGCTAATAATAATGCTAATAATAATGCTAATAATAATACTAATAATACTAATAATAATACTAATAATACTAATAATAATACTAATAATACTAATAATAATACTAATAATACTAATACTAATAATAATACTAATACTAATAATAATACTAATACTAATAATAATACTAATACTAATAATAATACTAATACTAATAATACTAATACTAATAATACTAATAATATAGGCTCAGCTATGTGAAACGGAGACACTGCGAATTTATTTATCTGTAATGCTTCTTATGTATATTTAATTTAGTTTTTCTTCTAACATATGTAGCATATTTAGGGATAAATCAATTCTGACCAGATGTGAAAATAAGACTGAAAGTCGCTTAGAGTATATGCTGCGTGGGAGATAAGTGCAGACATTTGCAATAGTAATTGTGGAAATGTAATGAATAATATTGTATCAACATATGCTTCATTTGGAGATTACTTATTTTAGCTGTTAAGAGTAGTAAGTTTTCAGGTTTGTTATTACCTTCAAATAATCGTGACAGGCACGAAGCAAACGAATTTATTTTCATCGAGATCGTCAGAAGGCATCACGTTTAGGGATAGGTCACTCAAAAAGAATGTTTCGAAATTTAGTTCGAATGGTTTATGCAAGATCGATGACCCTACACTAATTAGTGTATTGATGTACGAAAACGAAGCATAACGGATAGTCTATACAATAACAAAATTGTTCATTTCATGGCGCACCTTGGGTGATGCACCTGTGAAATTTGACCAAAGACTGTAAAAAATTAAATATATACCTAATTGTAATAACAAAATGATATGAATTTTAAATCTTAAGAAAATATATCTTTTTACACTTAACTACCAGTAATTTGAAGCTATAAATAGGTAGGCGCATGCCTATTAATAGGCATTCGTAACTTTCCACCTTTTTTATTACAAACTTTTTTCCAACACTTTTCCATACTCAAAATGTTCCACACGATGTAATCTTCTAACACAATTTAAAAAAAACATAGGGTCTCTTAAAAGAATATTAAAGATAATGGACATTATTCGTTTTTAAAATAATAATCCAAATTTGAGAAACAAATTATTGCATTTAAAAATCAATTGTGTTGGACAGTACGAAAATAATAATTTTCTATAACAATTACGACTAATATAAAAATATAATATAACACTATACAAACTCATTTTTTGTAAAACTAGATCACTGACCATGCAAAAAATATTAGATATTTATTATTAATTGGTCTGTGAGAAACCTGTTAGACAATGAAAAAGAACACACCATATTACTTATTATTATTAGAATATATGAATCTATACCTCTGCATAGCGCATATCTCATAAAATGAATTCCCGAGGTCTTTCGCCATCCCCAAATGCCTTATATCAGGAGCAAAAGAATTTTGTATGGTGAAGAAATGTCGAACCTCTTGGATAAATCTACAGAATATTGTTAAAAAGGATTATTTTGATGTTAGTTCTGGAGTTCGCATGATCTTTAGAATTCAGTGCTGTAAATTGCACCTCTTAAGTCTGAGAAACCACTTATATGATGATATTCATATTTAGTATATATACAATTTATCATTTAATTTTGAAATGTCAATGCAATATTTATTTCATTGTTATTGTTATTATTTAAGTATTGGTTTATATATTCTGTTACTTGATTATTATTCCTTTCTTTATACTTACTATGTCACATAGAAACCGGCCTTTGACTATCACTTTAATTTATAGTACTCCCTTATTTAGCTTCTACTTGCTAGGAAGCAAGTAATAACACTACTTCTGCTAATTTTTCTCGAATAGCACGAAGTAAACAGAAACCATAAATTTTTAACAATAATTTGTAGCAGAGGTGTAGATAAAGTCATGTGAATGGAACACAGCTGATTTTTTTCTGTTATATTGATAGTTTTGTACATTTATACGTAAATATTGTCTATATGAGTATCCTTGTGGCAACACTTTAATGGGGGAGGTATTGTAAAACTTGAAAACTATTTAGAAGTTAAAAGTATTGCATATTTCACTGTTTATGGCTTAATTGTCTTTATGTTGCTAAGTGATTTTCCTATTTCAATTTATTTAAGAATTGCATTTAGTGTTTTATGTTACTTTGGTACGTAATTAATAAAATATTATATAATGAATGCAATAACCAAAGCATTACCTATAGATAAATAATTGTATAATCACTACATTGCACATTTACTCCTTACTTTGTGTAATCCTTGCATCATAGCTATCAGTTACGGAAAGGTTGCGTAACATGTACTATTGAAAGAGGTAGGGGGCGAGTTCGTCACGTGATGCTAACAAGGCGGTAAAATATAACTCCATGTCACGACAGAGAGATCTTGGTGTACCGTTCGGCCGCTGCATCCCCCATCTCGGTCGGAAGGTTTCGAGAATGGGCTGCAGTGCTGAAGGGTGAAACATCAGCGCCTCGAGTCCCTCCCGGCCGGTTGATACAATCTTCTCGACCTGGAGCCGCTACGTCTCAATCAACTGGCTCCTCAATTGGCCCCCCAGGAGCCTCACGAGGCTGAGTTCATCCCGTACCAGGTCTCCCAGATGGGGAAAATTCCCCACACTGGTATCGGGAATCGAACACAGGTCTCACGCTTAGCAAGCAGCCAAGCTGCCACCGCGCTAAGGAGACAAGGTCGTAATGCGGTGTATGAAGAGAAAAGTGGTTAAATTGAGCACATATTGTATTGCATTAATATTTATTTGTTAATGCTTGGTACATTATAATACCTTCTCTATAACTGCACGTAGTACGTGTAGAGAAACTAAAGGTGTGTTTTTTATTCAGTGAATCTACAGTGATATGTCGGTATCGGATGGAATACAGTATTTTCCCATTTAATATATATATATATATATATATATATATATATATATATATATATATATATATATCTCAAGGCTGTGACCCGTAGATTTTCAAGTCAATAAACCCCCCTCTTCTCGCAACCAGTATGTACATGGAGCATTTTTCGAACTTTTTTTTTCTCAAAAACGGCTGTAATAGTTTTGAGTAAAATACCATATATGTAAGATATTTTCAGCACAACTCGTTATTCTGGTAAGCCGTAAGAAATAGACAACAACTTACTGTGCAAATCTGTAGCTATCGTCAAAATACACAATGCATTCAAATGCATTTCTTTTTTGAGGTAGCAATTTTCGAGATAATTCGTGCTGCTGGTTTCAGTTTTCGCATATCTATTTTTTACAATCTCTACATAGTACTTAGTACATAGGTTGAAAAAATATTGCACTCACCCCAAAAATTCGATACCGGGATTTCACCACAAATATACATTTTAGTGTCCCCTGTATCAAAAAAAATTAAAAAAAGGTCCGTGTGTGCCCCGGTCTATGAACACGATAGCTGAAAAACAAAAAGCCGGTAAAATGCTAATCTGGGCATTTAAGTTTAGTAGCTTCTAAGGATGCGACTCGAAGATTTTCAAGAAAATCTCCCACCTCCCCAAAAACCCTCTACCCGTAAACATTTTTAAAGATTTTGTTTCCCCAAAAATGGTTCAAACGATTTTGATTAAAACCCCATATATTAACGATATTTACATGTTAAATCATATGTACAAATTGAATTTTCTCTAAGGACCTCTTTATTCTAGATTTATTTGGCTGAGTTTTGTGTAAGTGGTAAACCGTAAGAAATATACAAAAACTTGCTGCACACAAATGTTAAAACAAACAACCTGTCATAGATTTTTTTTGTAAAGTTGCCAAGATAATGTTTGTTATTGGTTAAACTGCGTAGCCTTTCACAAACTGGGTTACCTTTCTTTACATCTCGCTTTTGTTTACTGCTGGCCTTGGAACGCGAACTGAACTTCAATTGTTCAGATAGCGACCAGGTTTGAAAATATGACTATCGCCTTAGCCGTATTTCCCTTCTGGTTACAAATGAAGTAACAAGAACATTTCTGCTAATGCTTATCACGATTGGCATGATGTGGATAAAGGTATCTCCTTTGTAAGAATGGTTTTTGCTGATCGAGTAGAGAAAGTCATGTGAATGGAACACATAAGATTTTCTCATATGGAAAGTTCTTAATTGTTTATCCTTCAGTTGGTCAAGCAAAGAGAACTGTGATCATATTTTAATAGAATGACTATCGCTTAACCAGTATTCCCTTAACTAGTTTAAATCTAAGAGTACAAGGGAATAGGTAATGGCATTATTTCTACAGATGTCTAGGTAGCAGAACAAACCTTTTTTACTATCTCTACCAGGTACATTAAACTTATATGTGTATCTTGAAATGTCTGTTAATGGCCTCTGAAAACCTCTTCATTTTGTTGAATCGTAAGAAATAAAAAGAAAACTTACTGTGCAATGATGGAAATCTCATCAAAATTCACAAATATGTCGAATACATTTTTGTGAAATGAACCATTTTAGAGATATTCCGTGGATAGTAAGTAGAGAAAATATTGCATTTCACTCAAAAGTCGATACGAGATTTTTACTGGAAATACATATTTTGGGATGCCATGAATAATAATAAAAAAATTGTTAGACAGAGGTTCGCGTGTGTTTCCGTGTGTCTGGACAACTTGACTTAAAAACGAAAAGTCAGTTAAATAGCAAATTAGATATTTAAATACAGCATCATTCACGTATACAACACAGATTTTCAATAAAATCCTTCTTTTATTTGCAAAAATATTCTTGGACAAGTTACAATACTTTGCGCACTATACATAAAGAAAGAAGTGTCTTTTATCTTGGGCTTTTGTTACTGAGGTTGTGGATTCAACCCGGTGGAGGACAATGGATTTTTTTTCGGGAGTAAAAGTTCTTAGACTACTTTCTTGGGAGAAGTACGTGTTCCCATGTCTTAGATTTCAGAGACGCAAAAAACCTTAATCGGACATAGATCTCATTCTTGCCCAATATAAATAGAACGGAACGTTAGGAATGGTTGGTGTCGCAATTTCACTGGAAATTTCGTGTTCCCCTAAACAAAAAGCGTTTCAGAAAAAGTGTGTGAGTGTTGAGTGTTGAGTGTTGAGTGTTGAGTGGTGAGTGGTGAGTGGTGAGTGGTGAGTGGTGAGTGGTGAGTGGTGAGTGGTCAGTGGTGAATGGGAGTGAACAACACAACTCAAATTTTAAAATGTTTAGTTTTCTCAAATGGTTAAGAGTTTTCATAAAAAAAAACCAAAGGCGTAAGATGTTTTTGACATGTATATCTTCAATTTAGGGAATAAAAGCTCTGTTCATTCTAATTGAATTTTATATAACTTGTAAATAGAAAATGTTGATCCACTGAAAACACGTAATTTGTATTCCATACATGTTTTTGAAGTTAACCACTACCGAGTGATTCCTTGTTCGTTTAAATTGTCAAAAGCTATAGTTTTCTCAAATAGGAAGTCGTAATTGTATTTTTCTCCTGGCCATGCAAAAGAAGAAATGTCAGTGCTATCACATAAATACTTGCTTCTTTTAAAGCATTTAGGTATCACTTTAGCCTAGTGCATTTCTTTTCTGTATTCCTTCTAAGAATTAAGGCCATTCCTGTTAATGTTTACTTGGATTATCATGAAGTAAATAGAAGGGTAGTATTTATATAAATAATGCATTGTAGAATAGATAAAGTAATATGAATGGAACACACGATAAAAATAAGTTGCTGAAGAAAGTACAGGAAAGAAAGTAGGAAAACTTTAGAGAATGTACCACATTTGATTTTGGCAAGAGCATCTCAAAGTATCTATTTCCAGAAAAATCTCAATAATGAATTTTTGTAGGGAAATTAAATACAAGAAAGTATCACAACAGAATATTCTCTCAATTTCACACTAATGGAATCAGTTTATAAACTGAAAATTAGCGATAACGGACATTTTCTTGCAAACAAACTTGAAGCTCCTAACGACCTGTAGACTGTCATGCAGAAAAGCACCTGGAGAGTTTGAACCTCTCCTTATTCGTCTGATGTATGTTCTGTCTGAGTAATATCCGGGCAGCGGACAGCTACTTCACCCACACGATACGTTCCTCTTTAGGAAAGTCATCCATCATTGTATCCCGTGAATACTCAAATTATGCAGTTCTAGTCCTAAGCCTTCGAGCATTTGTTCTCTCTATAGCATTATTCAATAAGTATAATAAGGGCCATTCAATAAGCGTCCTTGTTAGCAGGGTGCGAAATCGTTAAAAGTTGGTTTGTGGGGGGTATTTTTACATAGTCATTTTAAAATAATAGTAGATGTTAAAATATGTCAAACAAAAGAAGTTTCCGTTCGTGAGGTGAATTAGGTGAAGTTGTGCAAATTCTGAAACTGGGTTCGATACTTGTTACTTCTATTCAGTAACTACTTTACCTAAAACATCATGGACCGCTACTGAATAAAAGTAAGCTTAACTTAAGACACTTTTGAGGTGCTTCTCCTCCTCCCTCCTTTCTCTCAGCGAGTAAGACTGATTTGCCGAATGATGTCCGGAAGTGACCCATTTATCTGCGACGCAAAGGTGTCCCACAAATTCAATAATGACCCATTAAGTTTGTCGTTAGAGATTGTAAAGTTATCACGAATAAACGACTTCTTTCGGCAGTTTTGATTCTATGAGCAACGCTGACACCTCGTTCACACGCAGTGGTTGACAGAGGCACTGAACGCACGTTCCGTATTCATTTTTCTAGAATAGGCAGAGCATTTAAGGTTAGAGAGCCTGACTTATAATCTCTCCAATGCAGTATCACTATCCAAGCCAGGCCATTCAGCTGCTTTATACACGTCAGAATTACCATAGAAACCACTTTATCATTTCACTTGAAAGGAACCTTCTTTCAAGTTTATTAATTAAACTTTGAATTATTTTCCCTCTTATTTTGTCAAACTCTTTGTTTTCATTTTCCCTTCAGATTTAAGTTCACAGCATATTAAGTAATTTTCTTTGAAATACTCAAATAAAAATAATCTTTAACACGCATTTCTTTAACAGTTTGTGTTGCGGAATTAATCTTATTTTCTTTTCACTCAAGACTCTTCTTGCATTGTTTTGTACTAATTAGAGACAGAACACATGATATATCTAATAAGAAATCCAGCAATAGAACATTTTTTCTCGGTGACAATTTTACATTTTTTACTCGTAGGACTATGTACATAGTGTATAGAGAAAGTATTGTATTGTACCCAAAAATTCGATACCGAGATTTCACCGAAAATGCATGTTTTTGGACCCAAATTTGGTATTCAAGTTCTGTATCTTCCAAGATTGTGACATAAAAGATTTTCAAGAACATCCCCCCAACCCCGATCATACTTTACAGGAAAAATTTTCAAATACTTTGATTTTCTCAAAAAACGCTCTAATGATTTTGATTAAAATATCGTATATTGAAGATATTCAAATGACAAATAAAATTTATATCTTGAAATTTCTGAGTTAAGTCCCTGAAGATATATTTGTTATGAGTGATTTTTACGGAATTTTGCATAACTGGTAAACCGTAAGAGATAAACAAAAACTGTAGAGCTCGCTAAAACACACAATATGTTATATGCATCTTTTCCCCTGGAGTTGACCATTTTACAACATTCTTTATTATTGATTTCAGTTTTAAAATACTTGCTTTTCTCATACGAGAACTTGTCAACATCTGGCCACACAAAGAATTGGATTTCTATACCATAGCAACAGAATTTTGAAGCATTTGACTGTCGGTTTAGCTTGTATATCCTCTTATTTCCCTTATACTTACAAGGAACTAAGTAATAAACCATTTCTGCTAATGCTTATCTCGAGTAGCATGAAGCAGATATAACAATAAGCTTATTAGCAATAATAAAGTCCTGTGAATGGAGCACATCAAGTTGTTTTCTTTCTTTCTTTTTTTTTTTTTATAAAACCCTGACAATTTATAACGATATCCACTTGCTAACTCACAGTTCCGAGATTTTAAGTTTCGGAACGGCATGATATAGCGAAAATCATTGAACACTGCCAACAAAGCATCTTTCTCACTAGGTCCCCTGAATCAAAGTGTGTGTCACTGTGACTTTGGACAACCTAGCTCAAAAACCAAAAGACCGTTAAATACCAAACCTGGTATTTTAAGTTTGGTATCTTAAAAGGACGCGACACGAAGATTTTCAGGAAAATCCCCCACTCCAACTACCCTTTACATGGAACTTTTTTCGAACATTTTTTTTCTCAAAAATGGCTCTAACAATTTTGATTAAAATATGGTATACTAAAGTTATTTTCCTGACAAATAAAATGTATATCTTGAATTTTCTGGGAATAGCCTCTGAAGACTACTTTATTCTCAATGAATTTTACGGAATTTTGCACAACTGCTAAACCGTAAGGGATGGACAAATACTTACCACACAAAAAAATGTAGAGCACGTTACAGCACCCAATTTATGTTACATATATTTTTTTTTCATGGAGTTCATTGTTTTTGATTCCTTGTTTTTTGTTTCAGCTTTAAAAACATACTTTTATCATACGGGAATTTGTGTACTCCTGTCCATGGAACAAAGGAACTTCAGTCACATAACTAGCTTTTGACTATTACTTTATCCTATGGTACTCCTTTGTTTCCAATCTACTTACCAGGAAGAAAGTAATATGAGTATTTTTTCTCGATTAGCATGAAGTAAATAGAAGCATTAGATTTTTAACAATAATTTGTTGCAAAGACGTAGAGAAAGGCATGGAATAGATCATGTCAGATTTTTATAAAAAGTTCCATGTGTGTGTCTGTGTCTGTGGACAGTATAGCTCAAAAACGAAAAGACCGTTAAAAACGAAACTTGGTATTTAGATTAATATCTTCCAAGGACGCGACACGGAGATTTTCTAGAAAATCCTCCCATCCAAAAACTACCCTTTTCATGGAACAAATTTCGAAAAATTTTATTTTTTTCAAAAATGGCTTTAACGACTTTAATTAAAATACCGAATATTAAAGACATTTACACAATTAATAAAATATATTTATTGAATTTTCCGGGAACAGCCTCTGAAGACCGCTTTATTCTACATGAATTTTGCTGGATTTTGCATGGCTAGTAAACCATAAGCAATGGGTGAAAACCTGCTATACAAAAAATGTAGACCTCGTTGAAGCACACAATTTGTCATATGCATTTCTTTTCGGGGGTTGACCATTTTTGAGATATTCCTTTTTATGGGTTTCAGTTTTAAAATACTTGACCAATTCCCGTATGTGAAAATGTTACCTCCTGCCAATGCAAAGAAACGGAATTCATCCACATGGCAACCAGCTTTTAAAATATTTGGCTATCGTTTTAGCCTAGTGTATTACATTATTTCCTTTCTGCTTACAAAAAAGCATTCCTGCTTATATTTATCTCAATTAGCATGAAGTAGATGGAAGCACATCTTTTAACATAATTTGCCATAGGCATCATGTGAATGTAACACATCAGATTTTTAGTTTCTCTACACGGCTATGCACGTAGTGTACAGAGGAAATATTGCATTCTACCCAAAAATGTGATACTGAGATTTCATTGGAACTATATATTTTTATGTCCACTGAGTCAAAAAAAAAAAAAAATTACAATGAGGGCTGAGTTTTTCATTTGGCTTGGTATTTAAGTTTTTCTTCCAATGATGTTACACGAAGATTTTCAAGAAGTTCCGCCACCCCAAAATTACCCTCAACACGGATACAGTTTCGATTATTTTTACTTTATTTAAAATAGCTGCATTGCTTTTTTATTAAATATATGAAAAAATATAATGCATGTATTGAATAGCCTCTGTAGATCTTTTCAATCTGGAAGACTTTTTATAACTGGTAAACCGTGAGAGAGAAAAAAAATGTAAGTCCTGCTAAAACACACAGTTTGTCACACATTTTTTTTGTAGAGTTAACTATGATATTTTTATGGTATTAATGTTAAAACACTTGAACTCTTCTCAATCTGAATTCGTCATTACTGTTTTTTTATTTTACCTCTGACCATAGAAAGAGAACCGAATTTAATCCCATATCAAGCAGAAGTTATAGGATATGACAATTGCTTTAGCTTAGTGCATTCCCTTACTATAAAGAGCTAAGAGATAGACTATTTCTGTTTAATTAGCATGAAGTAGCTGCAACAACAAAGATTAGTGTGTTATAGAAGATCATATGAATGGAACACATCAATTCTTCAAGTTTACCAAGGATGGGCCATAAAAGTTTTCAAGAAAACCCTCCAATATGCAACTGGTGACAGTGACCTTCGCTTTATATCTCGCAATAAGAGCTATCCACCTACCATCTCCGCTGAAAAGCAAGACGGGTAAAGCGAAGATCGCCCTCTCCAGTCCTCCACTGGCGAGTTTTAACTTGAAATAGGCCTTTGGATTTTGCAAACTTTTTAAGGAATATATACACACACCAATTAGGGAGCAGTTGTGTCACTGGTAGACAAAAACATATCACACAAAACATGTAACCATCATTAAAAAGAATCGTATGCAATTTGTTTGTGGATATGTTGCTTGTTATGTAGATATTGCTGGTTATTGATTTCAATTTTGAAATACTTGTACATTTCTCAAACGGGAAGTCATCATTCGTTTCATCTCTCTTCTGTTTTACTGCTGGTTATGCACAGGCAACGGAATTTCAAGTGTGTCACATACACCAGCTTTTAGCCCTGTAGTTTAGTGTATTCCCTTATTGCCCTTTTAATTACGACCCAAGTATTTCCGCTAATGTTTATCTCGATGCGCCCGATTACGTAAAAGAATAATGTTTGGTAAGAATATCATTACATAAGATTATTCTGCTGTCCACTGTATGCTAGTCAAGATAAACTTTAGTAAAAATTAATCATTAGGCCTATTTCCTTGATAATCAGAAGAGAAATAAGAGAATATACTAAAGGCTAAAACGACCATCAAATATACGATACAATTGAAATTTTGTTTGGATGGCTAGGAGTAAATCAAAAGAGAGATGAAACGAATGACAATTTCCGGTTGGTAAAATAGTTTTAAAATTGAAACAAATAAAACGCAATATTTCGGAAATATTTAGCTCTACAAAAATGCATATTTTATGATCTTTCTAACGAGATCTACATTTTTGTACAGTAAGTTTTGCCTCTCTATTATAGTTTCTAGTTATGTAAAGGTCATTCAGAATGAAAAGCACTTCAAAGCTATTCACAAAAAATCATGGTATACATTTTATCTTCCATGCAAATATCTTTAATATGAGGTAATTAGTCAAAATCGTTAGCTTCTTTGAGAAAATCGAAAATTTTGAAAATTTCCCATGTAAAGTGTAGTGTGGTGTTGGAAAAACTTTCCTGAAACACATCCTTGAAAACTGTTGAGCTTAAATATCAAGTTTGCTAATTAACTGACTTTTCGTTTTCTTATTCAGACACACACATGAGCATTTTAATTATTATATTTGATTAGGCACCTAAAATTATTGATAACGTTCTTTAACAACGATAATAATTTTTCTTCTAAACCAAAAGAGCAACAAAAGATCTCTTATCGACGTTTCCCTATAACGTTTTGAAATAAACATTAAAATGAACAAAATGATTTAATTATTCTTCGTGGGAGCATCTACTGTTTGTAGTTAAGCAATGAACCACTTCAACACAACTGAAGATATTGTAATTGAAATTTAGTAGGCACGCAAATCTTTGCATGCATAATATAAGTTATGCATTCGAAATAAATATTTAAATATGTAATGAAATAAGCAATTTCACCTCTGGATACGCCTGATCTCAATATTACACTGACATTCCTGTCACGATTATCCACTCCCCCTTGCCTCTGTTTCAATGTGCAGTGCTAATTGAGGGCGTAGGCGGGAAGCATACACAACAGGGCTTCCGGCGTACAGGTCAGCTGTCTTGGATTATCTGCAACTCAAATTTCTAAAGGGTTGCCTGGGAGACACTGTCAGATGTCAATCATGTTGACTCTTGGCCAGGCAACTGTATATCTGTCGTCAAGAGGAGATGGCGCTTTGAGGCTTAGTGAGTGATGTGAAGATATGCCCTGAAACTCTACACAGGAGAAGCCAAACAACATCCTTCTGTCAACAAGCTATACTTATGTTCACAGAAGCTCAAGCAGGGAGATACTACCTCTATATTCATGGAATATAATGCAAAACATATATTTGCTCAGCGACTTCAGATCACGTAGTCGCTTTGATAAATAATTCATTTGGGAAGGTAGAGCCACAGTGAACATTCCAATGCCATTTCCGGGATTTGAACTCGGATTCTCTGGTCCCCAACCGGCTGCTCTTACGTATTGAGTTATGCATGGCAAAATGCCCATATTTTCAGGCTGAGTGTATCCTTTTAACACACACGGATGGATAAAATAACTGGTTCTCAATTGGGTAATGCTGCCGCAGGTCGACGTGTCATGACGGACGCTGTTAGAGATATGTCAGGCACCCACAGCTGAGCAGAAAAACCGCTGCGGTTATAGGAAAAAAAACAAAACAACAACAACAGATAGTTGGTACTGTTGCGAAATCTATGGCAATTCCAGGTCGCTCAGCTGCCCCGTATTTGGCGTATTTGGTGTTTGCAGATATTCCTTCGCGCCTTAAAGGAGCTTCAGAACTCAACAGGGCTATTTCCAGCGAAAACCGGCCTGTGAGGAAATAAAAAGTGACCTTCATTTTATCCGTCCCAATGAGAGTGACCTGCCTCACCGTCTTCGCGATAATTTAAGAGGAGTGAAAGGAAAATCGCTCGGCCAATTCCACAGTTACCGATTTTAAGTTGAAATAGCCCTGTTAAATTCTGCAACTCTTTTAATGCACCAAAAAACGGGGCAATTGGACCACTTGTTAGAAAAACATGAATAGTAAATACAAAAAAGGAAAGCGCGAGTAACTTAAAGGAAGTATAGCACAAATGAATAACGGCGAAGCAGTTACATACAACACAAATCGGTAATATTATCCTTAAAGATCGAAAGAGAAAGGAGAAGCAAGTATAAAGAATCACGCCTAGTAATAAACAAATACAACACAAATAGCAGACCTAAATCACAAAACAAAGGAAATGTTATTTTTAGAGTTGTTGGTTCTTCTGCAAGCCTTTCTAGTCTCAATTTTTGATTAGTACTGCGTTCCCATCCGAAATGTCACGAACGATGGAACGATACGTAGGTTGTCTATGTTTATTACTGATAAATTCTAAAATCAATGAATATTTGGAAAAAATAAATCGCCAAATTTCTTGATTGATGTTTAGCTTGTTTTATTTCTGCAAGGTAGCCTGCCTGATGTTTCACGGTACTTGTCATAACACGTAAACCTCTACGGCTACATTACCATAAATTTCTCACTCCTTAAATCATGCACTATTTTGTTAACATCTAAACTTTACAGATTATAATAAGTATTAAATTAATATTAAGGCTACTTGTGGGAATTTTTAAAGCTATACCATCACTGTTTCATCCGCCAAATTAATGACCGATTATATAATAGTTATACATAGTCAAGAATTGAAAGCGAGATTTTACTCTGCGAGTATAATAAAATTGCTTTCAACATGCTTTTTGGACAGTCGTCAATATATAGACACTAATCATGCATTATGAATTAGATTAGTTTTACCTATTACATGTCTGTCTGTGATGCTGGACGTGGATATTACATTATTTTTTAGCACCTGTAGTCACAGCATGACGTTAGAAAACAACATAGATAAAAGGACTATGAGATTAATTCAGCTGCTAATCTTTATATATCCGTTACAAAAAGCAAAGAGTTTGTAATATTTATTATGTTTGATTGCCTACGTCTGTATCACATTCAAGATATTTCGAGTTCAAATTTCGGTTAGGGTCAGTTACCAAATAAGCTTTTTTCCCACACTTTTGTCTTATCCTGAAAACACAAATATCAACTGAGGCTGAACTTTGCGGACGCTGAACTCATTTGAGAATCTTTTCACACATTTGAGTGATTCATCGTCTTACATAGCCCAATCTGATATATAGGGGATTTCAAAAACCACTGTAAATATTACAATATTTGAGGATAAAAACAAAATAAGTTACATACTGGTTAAGTAAAAGGGCTCAATTTTCTTTTGCTTGTTTTTTTTTTCAGCTCACCTTTATTATAGGTATAGTATTGTTGAATAAAACTTAGTAATTTTATTCATACTCTGACACCATTAAATTACAGAATACAGCTTATTTAATGCTACTAGGAAACCAAGGGAGTTTTTCTTAAGCTCTGAGAAAATTAAAAATCTCAATAATATAAGACCAAACCCATTTTCCATTCGTAATTATGTAGTTTAGATCAGAGGAAACTGTTTCTGTTGCTGATAAGAAATCTGGAATGTCTAAGATAATCGATTATGTCACTGTTGCTAAGTGCCTCATATTTAAACCCCTGCAGAACAATTAATTGCCCAGATCTTTGGAGATCACATAATCCGCTATCCCCAGATCTCAATCTGAACTGACTTTTAATTGTGGAGTTACTTTAGAGAACGAGTTTTCCTGACACTTTCAACAACCCGACAGCAACTGAAAATGCTATCTTGCAAGAAATTGCTAATATTCCAAGACATGATATGCAGAACGCTGCGCATAGAGTTGCAGAAAAATGGTTTGGAACTATTTAAGCTGTTTAACAAGAGAACGAAGGATATCTCTCAATGTTTTATAAAACCACATTTTTTCTCAGAATGTGACTACTATTTTTTTTTCTATCTCAATGTTAGCATTTTGGGGACCGATAGCGGGACAGAATCGAAATTGGCGCAGCACGCTATATAGTTATGATGTGTTACAAAGCACTGTGTACGTATGGTATTGATAGGAGGAAAATGGGGTATGGTTGCGTGGTAGACTATGATGTTTTCACTAGCAGTGGAAGGTGATTGAGGTTGGGTGATAAACATAAATACCACTGATTTAAGCGAACTAACAATTGCAATATTTATACAAATTCAATTGCTGTTGTGAAATAAGTCGTTAACATCAATATCCGTTTCATTTTCTCTCAAGATACGCTAATTACAAATGTGAATCGTTTCCGAATGGCACACAAACAGGTTTTATATTGTGTGATTGGAGCAAAATGACATAGGACACATCGTCGAGTTTATTTCCGTAACAACACTTTGTAGCAAATCTTTAACTGCTATGGTTCTCAGCGTCACATTCTTTCCTGGGCGTGAAAGACCGCTTAATTTTGCTCAGAGGCCTCTTTTGTCAGGTTTGAGGTTCCTTTTATTGCTGTAAATCTACGATATAGGACCAACGGCTTTACTCCCTTCCGAAGGAATGTTACGCCCAAAAAGCTCCATCGTCCTCCTACCTTGTAGCACATTTTGTAATTCACGCATTATTGAAAATCCGGCATTTTTTCCAAACACAGCCTTCACTTCCTTTTCATAGTCTAGAGCAGGTGTCATGGGTCTCTGATTAATTGGTTGCATAAGTTCATCGACAGCTTTCAGGACTCGAGGCTTTTGAATGTTCGATGTTTCCAAATATGCGTTAGTGTCGTAGATACATATGCAAAGTTCTTCTGTATGAATTGCAAATCTTTATGCAATCGGTATGAAGCAAGAGATTTTACAATCTTGATTGAAGAGCACGTACTATCATCAATGGCATTCACTACCTTTAAAACAGTATTTAATATACAGCATAGTATACTGCTGAACTACGTTCCCCAACGCGTTCTACAAGATGTTTACATATGGCGCGTGCAGTCATCAATGAGGTTGGTCTCTACTCGGTAGGTATGCAACTGTTATGCGCATGTGTTTCGCTATCGGTCCCCAAGATGCTATCCCTAGTTATAACATTTATACGGGTTTAAATTTCGAAATAACTTTTGAAAAACCCCCATAGAATGAAACCGCGTTGAACGTCATAGATTCTTAATGTATTAGGCTAAAATGAAAGACTTAAAAATTTTGAAAATCCTTACTGCTTATACAACCACAAGAAAAAATATTCAAATCTAATACATTCACAAGACTTTCTCTACCCATTTTCGGCAGGTTATGCTTACCAATATTATTTCTCAATCTACTTCGCATTAATCGAGATAACCATTTGTAGTAAATATTTTATTGCAAATTTCGTAAGAAAAACTGAGAATAATGGAATACAGTATACTTAAACGTTCCTCAAATCACTTAATAGCCGGTCTTTAATGCGATGGTTTTGAAATTAAATTCTCTTTGCATGACCAAGAGAAATAATGTATAACGATTTCCTATTTAAGAATAGTACAAGTCTTTAAATATTGAAGCCAATAACAAAATAACATGGAATATCTCGGAAACAGTGAACCCCAAAACAAAACATATATATTTGAAAAAAATAGTGTGGTTTAACCAAAACTAACTATTTTTGTGTAGTAAAACCTGAATATCACTTAAGGATTACCATTTATGCAAAAGTCATCACGGATGAAGTACCTAGTATTTTGAGGTTATTTACGGAAAATTCAAAACACATTTTGTCATGAAATGTCTTAAACATACGCTATTTTACCACAATCGTTAGAATCAGTTTTGAGAAAATAAATCTTGTAAAGTATATTTTGGATTGCGGATCGTTCCTGAAAATTTCCGTGTCACATCCTTGGAAGATACTGAATTTAAATATGAAGTTATATTTAACCAAATTTTCACATTTGAGTTATGCTGTTCACAATCCAATTCTAACACACTGAAGGACCTCTTTTAAAATGATCTCTATTCAGGGGGTCTCAAATATATATCTCCGTTGAAATCTCAAGACTTTTAGTGCAATATATTATTTTCTCTGTCTACTAATGTAAAGACCTGCAATATAAGCTCCATATGACTTTCTCTACATAGCCGTCTACACTTTTTCCTGCATCACGGGTAACAAATGAACAGCTCCAACATTTTAAAACGTAAGAAAGTAGTTAACAATTCCAACGAATAATAACATATATTTTGAAATTTTTTATTACAGGAAATCATTATGGAAATAATATTTGTTCTTAAAATATCTAAATTTCCTAAGTGGTAAAATTGTTTCTGTCTCTTGCTGTTGACCACTTATACAAGTTTCTACCGGAAGAAAAGGACTTCAAAGGCTATTCACAGAAGATATATTTTATTTATGTATGTTAAAAATGTGGCGTTTTAATAAAACAAAGTTATAGCTTTTTTGAGCAAATAAAAAAAAGGATAAAAAAAATTGAAAACTAAGTTAAAGAGCAGCTACGGGTGGAAGACTTCCTCGTATATGTGCAGGTATCGATTTGTGATGGAAATTGTACTTGAATACCATTGTTTTTGCCATTATTGAGTTATTCTGTTCACAACTACACATAGATAGTTACGCTGAGAGACTGATACACAGAAAGCTTTTTCTGAAATTGTTTTTTTCTGATTCACAGTGCTTCAGAACATTTATTTTCAGTGGAATTTTGGCATAGTATTTTGGACGTAATACAATGCTTTCTCGGTTTATGTAAATGTATAGGTGAGAAAGTAAAAATGAATAGCGACTTAGCACTTTCATGAAGTTTAAATAGTTGAAAATTCATAAATTTGTAAGGGGAAATTAGCTTAGGAAATAAAATAAGAAGTTAGTTGAGTATAAAGAGTAATATTATTTATGTTAACTTCCTTTTCTAAAGCTGCAATTATAAAGAAAGTGATAATAGTAATTGTAATAGACAGGGCAGTGATACCAACTGTTGATCAAATAACAAAGAATATCTCCTCTTGAATAACATCTCAATATGTTGCATTACCCATAAAGTATGTGCTGTAACGGGATCTAAGTTTTTGTTTCGTAAAGTTTAGTTATGCTTTACGGTTTACAAATTATACAAAAGTAATTCTGAAGGAACCGATTCAGGTGGTTCATGCATTTTGTGTAAGACTGGCATTCAGGAGGACCTGGGATCGATTCCCGCGCCAGGTCTCTTTGATCCAAGTCTTTTTCGGGTTTTTCCCGGGTCATTAGGAAAATTCCTCGACCTTCTTGTCGTTTTATTTCATCTCTATTTCATCCTACCGGTCTTTTTCAGAGTTGTAAGGGACGGCGGTGGTGGTGCCCTGCCATGGTTGGTGACTACGCCTCGGAAATACGTCCCTCGGCAGCGGAATGGCGTTGGAAGTCAGACCTGGGGTATGGGATGCTAACACTCCCCGCGGCGAAATTATGAACTGCTTGGAATATGTTAGGCACCCTCCACGGTGGATTTTCCCTCCGGAATCTCGCACTCATTGTGAATGGGCTTGAGAGCTATTCGCAAAAATTTAAAAATATGCATTTTATTTATAATGCAGATATCTTAAACATATGCTTCTTAAATGGAACAGACATTTTACAGCCATTTATTGCATAAACGTCAAGTTTCCGCGTAAACATAAGCTAGGGTAGCGTGCTTTCCTTCTTTTTGTTTCATAATCTTCAAGTCGCTTCTTATAAGAGGCTGAACTTAGACGTATAGCTCGGTTGGTTGCGAGTTCTTTCTTAAAGAGAATGCGTGAGAAGTTGCGATAATGGAAACAGCGGTTATATTAACTGAAAAGCAGGTCTGTTTGAAATAATTTTCTGATTATTTTCAGATGAAATATGAAGTATTCCTGAATATAAATATAAATTGCAACTGCATTGTTTAAAATCTTCTAACCTTCAGGATATTAAGAATTTTACATTGTATTCAAAATTAGTTTCCGTGGTAACGGCAAAAAACATAAATTACCCCTGTAAACGTTTATGGGAATCCCTTAGCAATCACCGCTATCTCGGAGGATGAGATGAGCGCAATATATGTCACAGTACATAACATGCTGGTGATATCCTTGTCAGGTGTGTCACCTGTAAGGCGAAGAAGCACAAGAGATGCAACATTGGTATCATTAGAAGTAATAATACACGTTATTACACCATCATCATCATCATCATCATCATCATCATATAGCGTTCGAATTAGAAAATGTTGCCTTTTCCAAAAACAAGGCTTTAGAGCTGATGCTTCCATCTCTTTCTAGGAAGTCCAGTGCTGCTTCTTTCTTATATTCCCAATCTTTAGAAACTCTAGTATACTCCATTAGATATCTCATGTTCATGCAATTTTTTCTGTACTGGTCTAATACCTCTATTATTCCCATAACATGTAGTTGCTCTCGAATTTCTGGTTTCTTTTATGATCCTACATTTGGTAATCTGTTAATAGTGTCAGCAATCTCAGCTCTGCTGCCTCAATTCTTTTCTTCCATTTTAGTTGTTAAAGTCCAGTTTTCTGCACCACAAAGCGACATAGGTGCAGTTAAAAGTTAATAATTTCAGGTCACTCATTAAGCCCCACCTACATGTGACACCCCACCAAGTTTTCTAAGCTTATCTGTAAGCCCTTTAAACAATCTCGACGGAGTTTTCATTCTTTGAACTGCTAAATTCTCAGTATTCAGTTGCTTGTAATTCCTAAAAATGGCCCTAACTGCATTTTCAAGCATCCTTAGATTTCTAAGCATATTAATGACGTCTTTAGCTAATGGGTTTATTGTAGATTGACATTAACAGAACACACACTTTTCTCGCTATTCTCAGTTTCTACCTAATTACCTTGATCCAAAACTTCTCTGCGAAACACACTTATACTCGTTTTATTTTTATTATTATTGCTATTATTATTACTATTATTTTTATTATTATTTGATTTTAATATAAATAAAATAGTTTATTGTAATTAGTTCGGTATCCTTAGCCTTTCTCTATAAACTAAATACTAATTTAATATAACAATAATTACGCTACCAATATATAAGAGTTTTCATATTTGAGTTATGCTGTTTACAATTGTACACTATAGCTCCCCTATTTTCTATAGGTAAGCAATAGAGAAAGTAGCATTTCTTGAAGAAAAAATATTATATTCCGTTCGCATGTTACACAACTATCACTCCTATCTTTCCTTAGAAAAGATTATTCCTTTATCTACGTCATACTGATGGGATAAGCATCAGCAGAAATGGTCTTTATTACTTGCTTTCTGATAAGTAGAACAGATACAAGGGAATATACTAGGCTAAAGCTGTATTCAAATCTTTTAAATGCCATCACTATGTGGCTCTGTGTAGCATTCCCGCTTGAGAAAAGTTTTAAGTATTTTAAAATTGAAATCAATAGCAAGAAATATCTCGAAAACGATCAACTCTACAACAAAAAACGCACATAAGTATGTGTTTTATCGAGATACATACTTTATATGGTATGTTTTGGTCTATCTATTACGGTTTAACAGTTACGCAAAATTCTGCAAAACTCATCCAGAATAAATGTGTCTTCAGATGCTATTCCCATATATTCAAAATATGATTTCAACTTAATCATATATCTTTAATATACGGCATTAATCAAAATCGTTAGAACCATTTTTGAGAAAAGTGGCAGCTTCTAAATGTTTTACATATAAAGGGTAGCTTGTGGTAGGGTTTTTTTATTTAAAATCTTTGTGTTGCATCCTTGGAGGGTACTAAGCATAAGTACCTAGTTTAGTATTTAACCTTCTTAGCGTTTTTGATCAATGCTGTCCACAGACACACAGACTCAGAACCACAAAACATATATTTCCAGGGAAATCTCGATATAGAATTTTTTAGTGGAATTCAAGCTCTTCTCTAATTAATATGTACATTATAATTATGATATACGTGTTAGAGAAAGTAAAAAGTTTGGCAAGAAACATTGGCTCTGAAATTAGCGTAGAAGGTAAATTAAATGTTGGTACTTGTTTTGGTTTATTACAGCAGTAGTCCGCCAGCACGTTAAATCTCGTTCTGGTGTTCTGGAGTTCGTAAAGCCGGAATTAAGTCGAGGGGAAAGAAACCGGCGGATCCTAGCAAATCTGCTACTGTTTTTCCAATTTCCTTTTACTTCGCAAGTGCCTTAGAACTGCCTTTCTACGACTTGTTTTTCTTCTCTCTGTTTTCATTGGCCCAGAGACCTAGGCTCGGAAGATCTTCGCTTTGGAGGGTCAGGACTATAATGCTGAGTTTGGAGTACGCCTGTTCATGTCATGACAAATGTTTTACATCATACCTAGGAATAATAAGAGAAACAGCAGGGCTATTTTTATTATTTTTACCACCACCACCACCACAACCACCACCACTACTACTACTTAGTCGCCCTCCGTGGTGTAATGGTTACCAGGCTAACTTCATATACCCAAGGTCGCGGGTTCAAATCCGGCGGAGGACGATGGATTTTTTCGTGACTTTCATCGGAAGGGAAGTAAAGCCGTTGGTCCTATGTCGTAGATTTACGGCACGTAAAAGAACATCAAGCTTGATAAAAAGCCCTCTGAGCAAAATTAGGCGGTATTTCATGCCCAATATGGAATGGGACGCTGAGAACCATAGCAGTTAAAGAGCGTCCATAAATAAAACTCCAATTATTTTACAACCACCACCACTACTGTCGTGTCATGATGAGTGGTTAGACCACTCGCCTAACACACAAGCGGTCAGGCGACCGCATTTGGAATTAGTGGTGGACAAAGCGGCGCAGGGATGCGTTTTACCGGGTTCTCCGGTTTCCCCCACCATCGCATTTCACCGGTGGTCCATCTTCATTCCATATTATCATTAGTGTGAGCACCTGTAGTGCTTAAGTAGTAAAAGCGGGCGTTCAACACTTTTAAAAAATACTACTTCCCCTAGATTTTCACTCAGAGAAGTTGAATATTACGTAAATTCTAGGAATTTCGGGTCCACTTAGCATAGTTTCAACCCTTTGTTTCTTTCACTATCCGGTATGACTTACCGGGTTAAAAGACGTTAAATGATTTTATTACAGATTTCGTTATAATACGAAACGTTAATGCGTCGCAATGTGATGGTTTTTAAAATTTCGTTCTCTTGTATTACCAAAGAGAAGAAATAACGCAAAAAGCGCTTACCTATTTAAAATATCTGAAAAATTCTTTATGCTAGGAAGAAATATATTAACTTAAATAAATTCAACTAGATCTATAGTATAAGTGTAGTAAGTTTCGCCCGTCTTCTACATTTATAGTTTGGCATTTACTCTATGTCGTTTTTCTAAGTTTTCCTTTTCCGTTTTATTAAGAGACCTCAAAACGTATACTTTCAATACAATAACTCTATATATTTTGGGTGAAATGCTTATCTTTATTAATTAACAAAGAACATAAAAGAGAGGCAAAGCAAAAGGAGTAAGAAACCATTCATTTGTTTTCCTCTCCTACATAATGAAAGCATCCGTATACTTGTTACTGACGTCAGATCGAGCCAGTATTCGTTAACTGAACGCACGTCGATGGTAATATCCTGACAATACATTAGTTAGAAGCTAAACATTCGTTACAAAACAGTGAAACACAATCCCAACGTCATCGATCGTGATTCCTGATGTAAATATGCCTAGGTGCAACAGGGGGCATTCACAGGTCACGACCTCAATACACATCTCTGCCTTCCAGTTTTCGGCCATTCATTAGGCTAGAAATCTGTTTTTATGTTCGCAGTTAGAAAACTTAGGGTAGGTATACTTTCATATTATATCATATACTGTATGTCAAGGGCAAGGGCAGTACAATTTTGGATACCTCGAATAGAAGAAAATAAAAAGTAAATAAATAGACGTGTTCCATCCACATGACTTTTCTGCAACGGTTCATGGTTGAAACGTAATCAACATAAACATTACATAAATTGATTTTTTTACTTTCTTCTGTGTAAGTGAAGCGAATGTAATGAAGTACGCTAAGCTAAAGCGATAGTCAACTGTTTAAAAGCTGGTTGCCAAGTGGTTGAAATCCAACTTTCCTCATACCGGAATTTGTAAACCCCTGGTCATGTAAAGAAATGAAGTATTTTAAAACTGATATAAATAACAAAGAATAAGTTTTCAGCTATCTTTTATAAAAATAGTTCATTACAGAAAGATATAGAAATTCATGTGAATACAACAGATTAGGGAATAGCTTTAATATCCCTCTCTTGTTCATATTGGACTATTGTAGAATAATTTTATCGTTAATAAAGTTCTTGGAACTTTTTTTAACTGCAATGTTTTATAGCCCCGGTTATTCCTAATAACGTCCCATGTTATTCACGCAAAAACATGTAAAACATCGGCGGAACGTCGGAATTTCTTAACCTCCCCACCCCTACTCGACAGTTTTCCAATTTCGAAATTCTGCATATCCAATAAACAGTCCTTGGCTGGAATGATCAAATAATTTTTAGGCTATTACTTAGATACATTTTTAAAACTCTGATTACCTTCTGGAAAGGTATACCTAGCTGAATTAAAAAATTCGGAATATGGCATTGGATTTTGCAGTCTAACTATACTTTTCCAAACTCTATGAGAAAAAAACAAATCCTTTTAATTATTTCACTTTAGTCAGAGTTATTAAATAACATAAAAAGCAGTCGTTTTAAATTAGTATAGAAAACCTTAAACATATATAACGAAACAGAGGGATTCCCCATTCCCAAGTAAATAATATAACCTCTTTCGAAACGATGCATAGGCTGTTAACGCCGGAAAAAGTAATTGCTTGGCTGTTAATTATAAAATATCGTTTTATTGAATTCCAATGTTAGCAATTTTGTTTCTTTATAATTATTTAGCATGCACTGTTAACGAAAGTGATATATACGTTCAAAGGAATAAAGCTGAACTTTCTTACCAGAGCGTTATTAATATTTATATGCTTTATATTTACGTATATATTATTTTTATTATTTTTTATACGTTTAACTAATAATCCTTTGGAAAACCTTTACCTTTGGAACATATTGCCTATCGAAAATGGTGTTGACTCGTCTACTTATGTCATTGGTTTTCTAACTTTAATTTTAATCACTAAATCATACACACCTTTTTATATTTACATTTACATTTATACCTTCATATTCTAGGAAATAATCTGGACTAGCCAAATATCCCGACCTCCAGTCGAGAATCCAACCCAGGATATCTCGCACAGCAAGCAGATACTCTACTGCCGAGCTACTAGGTCAATTTAAAATAAAACTATGGAAATGGAGTGTCATTTATGGACGCACTTTAACTACTGTGGCCCTCAGCGTCCCATTCAAAATTGAGCATGAAACATAGCTCAGAGGTCTCTCTATCAGGCTTGAGGTTCTTTTACGTGCCATAAATCAACGACACGGGACCAACGGTTTTACTTCCCTTCCGAAGGAAGCCATGCTAAGGATTTTTACACCCGAAAAAATTCATCGTCCTCCGCCGGGTTTGAACTCGCGACATTCTGTATATGAAGTTAGAATGGTAACCATTACACCACGGAGAGTAACGATCTAAAATATTTAGTTATTCATATTCGTGGCGTATAATCAAATTCGATTGTCTTTTACTTTGCTACATCTTCCGCTACTTTAATATATTCATTTATAGCTCAATGAGTTAGTATTCTAATTCATATTGTTTTAAAAATCCTCTTTTTAGTAATTAAAATTTGTTTTATAGTCCATACTCTCAGAAAGAATAGAACTTTCCAATTGTGAAAGAATTATTTAGCGGTGGTCGTTGGCAAGTTTGGCGTTGACGTCCGGCCGCAGGTTCGAATCCCGCTTTGGACATGAATGTTTCGTGTTGTGTTTCTGTGTAGTGTTCTCAGTTATTCTCTCTCCTCTGATGGTTGTTAGTTTGCGCTTGAAGGCCAATATATGTATAAAAAGGTTATTGAAAACGGTTGTGATTTTTGTAATTGTCTGTTTGTTTTGCTACATCTTCTGCTTTGTTACTTAAGAACTATTTTCTACTAATGCAATTCCCAAATGAAAATCAAATTCATCTAAATACATATGTTCAATTATAGTTCCAATGTGTTAGCGTTCTAGCACATAGTGCTTTAAAAATCCTTAGTTGTGTTTAGCAGTTTGGAACTGGAATTAAAATTTGTTTCATAGCCAATATCCTCAGAAAGAATAGAACTTTTCAGCCGCAAAATTATTATTTATTGGCGTTGATGTCTTGCCGCGAAATGGCTACGGGTTTGAATCTCAGTTTGGACTTTGAATGTTTCGGTTTTGTGCTTCTGTATTTATTCATCTCCCCTGATGGTGAATTAGCTCACGCCTGAAGGCCAATTTGTGTAAAAAAAAAAAAAAAAAAAAAAAATAAGTAAAACAAAGAATGTCTGAAAACGGTTGTTATTTTTGAGATTATCTATATACGCTCAAATATATATACAGCCAACGTAAATCATTAATACATACGCAAACAAGTTTGATCTGTTTAAGATATAATTTAATAGGGCGTAGATAAAGTAATGAGACTGCATTTTATTAGCAATTTTATTAAAATTGTATTACAATTGAACATTCTTTTCTTCAAAATAAGTGTATTGGTAAGTCTACCCGCCATGGCCGAGTGCTTAGATCACTCGCCTCTTACCTAGGTGGCCAAACGACCGCATGTGGGATTTGTGGTGGACAAAGCTGTTCAGGGGCGGTTTTTCTCCGGGTTTTTCCATTTTCCCCGCCATCGCATTCCACCTGAGCTCCATCCTTATTTCATGCATCTTTAGTGTCATCGCCTTTGGTGCCATTTGTTGTAAAAGTGGGCGTTAAGCATTATAAAAATAGGGAAGCCTAACAACATCGGAGAGGATGAACCCAGAAATTGGAGCCAAGTTCAGCTATTCGGTTACACCCTTTTGAATGTTGTTCATCGTCAAAACGATGTCCCATGAGGTATGTTTTCGCTCTTTGGAAGAAGTAAATGTCACAGGTACTTAAGTCTGACAAATCATGAGGCTGAGGGGCCAGAGAAAAGTCTAAACAAGTTTATTGAAATTATATTGAAATTTCTGCCATGATGCAGCTCCCGTTGTGTATTATATTTGGTTTTACTCGCGTGACCGTTACTAAAGTTTCTCAAGAATATCTATGTACCAATTATGTGTATGCACGAGATCGCTGACACTTTAATCAGTTCTTGATACCGCAGGCCTTAGGCTATAATGTTCATCTTCAATTTACTGTCTTCTGTCTGAAAACACTTTAAACCACCAAAAAAAAAAAACTGATATGTTCCATTCACATGACTTTCTCTATATCACTGCAACAAATTATTCTCTTTACTTCATCTAATGGAGAAAAAAATTAGCAGAAATAGTCTTATTACTTGCTTCCTTGTTAGTAGAAGCGAAATAAGGGGGTACCATAGGTAAAAGTGATAGTCAAAAGCTGGTTCCTCTGCGACAGAAGTTCCTTTGTTTGTATGGACACGAGTTTACAAAGTCCTGTATGAGAAAAGTTTGTTTTATAGCTGAAACCAAAAATAAGGAATATCTCAAAAACAATCAACTCCACGAAAAAAATTTATATAACATAAATTGTGTGTTTTAAGGTGCTCTACATTTGTAGTGTGGTAAGTTTTTGTCCATCTCTTACGGTTTAGCAGCTATGCAAAAGTCCGTAAAATTGACCCAGAATAAAGTAGTCTTCAGAGGCTATTCCCAGAAATTTCAAAATATACATGTTATTTTTCAGGTAAATATCTTTAATCTACGAAATTTTAATCAAGATCGTAAGAATCATTTTTTAGAAAATTAAAATTTTCGATAAAAGTTCCATGTAAACGGTAGTTGGGGGTGGGGGATTTTTCTCAAAATCTTCATGTTGCTTCCCTGAAAGATACGAAACTTAAATACCACACACACACGGACCTTCTTCTGAAAATACTTTTTTTGGATACAGGGGACCCTAAAACATATATTTCCGGTGAAATCTCAGTACCGAATTTTTTGGTACGTATAGAGAAAGTAATATAGCCCTTGACAAAACACTATCTGAATGAGCCTGCTGAAGTTTTGTAAAAGTTTCCATTTCACTGTGTTAAAGTGTGCAGCAAAACCTGATCGCACTCAGCTGCTTGGAACCTTGTCGCACAAAATCGGTTCACTATAGCAAGCCCTACACAACATCGTTGACCCAACTAGATGAAACTTGACTGCTAGTGTATAACATGTTCACTGATCTCCCCTCCAAGTCCTTAGACACCAATGTGTTGTAGTTTAACCTGGTTGCTCGTGTCGGATGTTGAATAAAATCGGTGAAATAATGCTGAAATGATTACTGGATCCATGAAAGTTAAACGCCGAAGAAGCTTTATCCGAGTAACTCATCCGAAGCGAGATTCGACTTCGGGCCTCTTGAATGAGAGGCAGACATGTTGCTTACACACAACAGAAGTGAGCGAGTAAGTAGTGCTGGCACGTCAAACACCACACTATCAATCTTATTTATTTACACACTTTGTAAAACCTGCTACGATTCCCAGTGGCCCATTCAATACTGGACTGAACACTCGCTTGATAGATCGCTTGATTTCTCACTTGATTTTGCTCAGAGGTTTCTTTATCGGACTTCAGGTTCTTTTTACGTTTTCTTCATAAATATACCACACGGTACCAATGGCTTTAATGCCCTTCCAAAGGAAGCCATGATAAGGATTTTTACTCCCGAACAAATCACTCTCCGCCTGGTTTGAATCCGCGCGCGACCTTGCATTCCATAGACTACCCTGCTACCGCTAGACCACGGAGGACGACTACACACCTTGTATATGAAGTACAGTCCGCTGCAAAGAAACATACCGATATGAAGAGCATCCATCTAACTTCATATACCCAAGGTCGCGGGTTCAAACCTGGCGGAGGACGATGGATTTTTTCGGGCGTAAAAATCCTTAGCATGCCTTCCTTCGGAAGGGAAGTAAAGTTATGGGTCTCGTGTCGTAAATTTACGGTACGTAAAAGAACCTCAAGCTTGATTGAGAGACCTGTGAGCAAAATTGAGCGGTCTTTCACGCTTAGCGTAGAATGGGACGCTGAGAATCAAGCAGTTAAAGAGCGTCCATAAATAAAATGCCATTTTATTTCATTTCATGAGGAACAGTTGTTTCAGGTTGGTAGGTGAATGGCACCACTCCTGTATCCCCCCCCCCCATTCAAAACCCTGCCAGCTATAGCAAGGCGTGAATTGGCAACATTCATTTGCGGCTTGTTTCGGATGACTGAGGCAAACTAGAAGTCCAGAAAGATTTAGATGCGTTGAAACGTATAATTCAGAATGCGTTTTGTCTTAATTTAATTATACTATCACCGGTTGTTGAAAAAATCTGATGTGTACCATTCGCATGATTTTCTCCATATCCCTGCAACAAATACTTCTTAAAAAGCTTATAATTCTATTTACTTTATGCTAATCAGATAAAAAAATTAGCAGAAAAAGTCTTATTTCTCGCATCCTTGTAAGTAGAAGCGAAATAAGGGACAACCGTAGGTTAAAGTGATAGTCAAAAGCTGGTTGCTATGTCAATGAAGTTCCTTTGTTTGTATGGATGGGATTTGACAAGTTCCAGTACGAGAAAAGTATGTTTTTCATAGCGGAAACCAAAAATAAGGAATGTCACAAAAACGACGAACTCCACGAAAAAAATGTATATAACATAAATTGTCTGTTTTAATGTGCTCTACATTTTTGTGTAGTAAGTTTTTGTCCATCTCTTACGGTTTAGCAGTTATTCAAAATTTAGTAAAATTCATCCAGAATAAACTACTCTTCAGAGGCTATTCCCAGAAAATTCAAGATATACATTTCCTTTGTCAAGTAAATATGTTTAATATCCGAAATTTTAATCAAAATCGTTAGAGCCATTTTTGAGAAAATCAAAATTTTCGAAAAACGTTCCATGTAAAGGGTAGTTGGGGGTGGGGGGATTTTTCTCAAAATCTTCGTGTCGCATCCCTGGAAGATACTAAACTTAAATACCAAGTCTGGTATTTTACCGACTTTTCGTTTTTGAGTTATCGTGCTCACAGACACACACACACACACACACACACACACACACACACACACACACGGACATTTTTGTGAAAATACTTTTTTTGGATATTGGGGACCCTAAAACATATATTTCCGGTGAAATCTCGGTATCGAATTTTTGGTGGAGTGCAATACTTTCTCTACACTATGTACATAGTGCGTATGGAGAAAGTAAAAAATAACAAAAGCCACATTTTTGAAAAATGAAAAATCTGATGTGTTCCATACACATTACTTTCTCTACATTGTTGTAAGAAATTATTGTTAAAAAGCATATTCTTCTATCTACTTTCTGATAATCGAGATAAACATTAGCAGAAATTGTCTTAATTACTCGCTTCCTTGTAAGTAGAAGGAAAATAAGGGGATTCACTAGGCTAAAGTGCAAGCCAAATCTTTTAAAATCTGGTTGCCATGTGGTTGAAGTCCGTTTCTATGCATGGCCAGGTATTTACTACTTTGTTTGAGAAAAGTTTTAGTTATTTAAAATCTGAAACAAATAAGGAATACCTCAGAAATGGTCAATCTAACGAGAAAAAGGTATATGATATAAATTGCGTGTTTTAACGAGATCTACATTTTATCTATAGTAAGTTTTGGTCTATCTCTTACGGTTTACCAATTACTCACAAAATGCATTCAGAATAAAGAGGTCTTTAGAGGCTCTTCCCAGAAAATTCTATATACATTTTATTTGTCAGTTAAATATCTTTAATATAGGGCATTTTAATCAAAATCATTAGAGCCATTTTAAGAAAATAAACATTTTCGAAAATTTTCCAAGTAAAGAGTGGTTTGGGATTTGGAGGGAGTTTTCTCAAAATATACGTGCTACTAAACTTAAATACCAAGTTGGGTATTTAACCGATTTTTCGTTTTTGAGTTATCGTGTTCACGGACACAAATGGACCTTTTTCTAAAAATACCTTTTTTGAATACAGCGGATCCTAAAACTTGTATTTCCGGTGAAATCTCAGCATCGAATATTTGGGTGGAATACAATATCTTCTCTATATACTATGAACATAGTACGTGTAGAGCAAGTAAACTGTTCACTTTGCGTATTTTTCGGGGGAAGGCGATAAGGGATAAAGCAAAATTTTCAGTTTTATTGTGTATATGTGTAGTAACTTAGGCTCCAAATTCATATTTATTTAAAATCATTCCACACCATTACAAAATAAATCGTAAATTAAAGTTCAATATACATAAAATATACGAGCATACAAAAACATTCCTAAAGTATGTTTGGTTAAGTAGACAACTATAAGAGGCAAAATACACAGATGATCATGGAACTAAAATAAGCGAACATTCTAATCATTAATCCACCACCTCCTCGTTCCTCTTAACAGCCTCCGCCTGCCAGGAGGTGGTACGGGTAATCGTTCCACTGAGTTTAAGTTGTTTCCTTATCCTTCCCTTTACACTTCTCACCCTGCCACTCCATTTTTTCATCGGTCGTTGTATGCGGGAACTAGAACACAAACCAATAGGCTATTGTGCTAGTGTGGGACACAAATGGTGAAAATGTTTCGCCAACATTAAAAAAGAAACATACCAAACAATATATTTATCTAAACCCCTATGTGTGGTCTTATCCCTGGATTATAGGACAAATGATAAACATCGCAGAACTTCTCAAAAAGTCTTGATAGGATGAAATCTATACTATTTGACACCAATTCAAACTGAAATTTCCAAAAATTGATACTATAGCAGATAATGTAATTACATTCTTCCTCTTATGGTCGTTGCTGTTTCGTAAACCGAAAGTAATTTTATGAAGCGATACATCCAGAAATTACTCTTATATACACTAACACAGAGTGGGAATAATTGAAACTGGCGTATGAATCGAAGCCGAAATCTCCTTGATGCTCGGCAGATGTGTTCATCAAAGTTTAAATCCAAACAGTAGGAACAAAGGCCTGTGGTTGTATCAGGTTTTAGCTGGTACACAGCCTGAAACTGGACACAAATACGATGTGGTTACATTCAAACAGCGCCTGTTTCACCCTAAAAGAAACCTCTGGCGCTCTTCCGCCTTGCGTTTGCGGTCAATGAAGTTCCATTACCATTATGTGGATGCGAAAGTTTTGAGCACCTGATAAACTCCAGGCGATCTACCTACTTGAAATTCAATATACGGCCTATGATGTCGCACCTCTAAAACAAGGAGAAGAACGGGAGGAAAAGGAGGTTATAAAAAGAAAAGTTTTCAAGTTAGTAAAGGAAATGCAAAATGAAAACTGCAAAACATTCACAGAGACACAGACTTCAAGTAGATGTTTCGTAAGTGAAATCCTGTATAGAAGCAAATTGATAGGGAATTTGCTGCTAAAATATCTGATGGACTCGTTCACATGACTTTCCCTACATTTCTGTAACAAATTATAGCTGATAAGGTTATTATAATATCTAATTCAAGCAAATCGAAATAAATCATTTTCAGAAACAGTTTTATTACGTACTCTTCAATAAGTAGAATGGAAATAAGGGAATACATTAGGCTAAACCAACAGTGGAATGTTTTAACATATGGTTGCTATGGGATTGAAATTCGTTTCTCTGCGCGGACTTTTCGTTTTTACTTGTCTACAGATACTACTTGCCGTGTATAGAGAAGGTATGGCATTTCACCCAAAAATTCGATACCGAGATTTCACCGGAAATGGACCTTTTAGGGTTCCCGGTATCCAAAAAAAAGCATTTTCAAGAAAAGGCCCGTGTGTTTGTAAACACGATAACTCAAAAAGAAAAGTCTGCAATATACCAAACTTGGTATTTATGTTTAGTATTTTCCAGGGAAGCGAAGATTTTCACAAAAATATCCCTAATCCAAACATTCCTTTTCTTTGAAAAAAATTCAAAACTTTTGATTTTCTAAAAAAATGGCTGTGGCGATTTTGATTGAAATATCGTATATTAAAAATGCTTATATAGAAAAAGATATGTATGAATTTTGTGGGTATAGCCCCTAACCACCTCTTTATTCTGAATACATTTTGCATAACCACAAAACTGTAAGTGATAGACAAAAACTTACTATAAAAATCACGTTAAAACACACAATTTATGTCATATACGTTTTTTTCGTGGAATTGACTATTTGTGAGATAGTCCATGTTATTTGTTTCAGATGAAAAATACTTGAAACGTTTTTCACCCGAAAGTTTTAAACTATTGGCCCTACATAGAAACGGATTTCATCTACATGGCAACTGGCTTTTAAAAGATTTGACTATCGTTTTTGCCAAGTGTATTTCCTTATTTTTCTTCAACTTACAAGGAAGCAAGTAATTAAGGCAATTTCTGATGTGTGTCTCGATTACGTATCATAAGTAGATATGGCCACACACAAGGACATGTTTCTAAAAATATTTTTTTTTTGTATTCAGGGGGTCTCAAAACATATCTTGATATCGAAATTCTGGGTGCTACACAATACCTTCTTGGTACACTGTGTACGTAGTGCGTGTAGGGGAATATTAAGTTTCTATAGACTCTTAATGAGGGACATAGTAAAACTAAACAATCCATTTCCACTATCTGTAAAATAACATGTAAATTAAATTATTTTAAAAGAGAATTTCTTACTACACCGAAGGGAGAGTTAATTTTATATTTTACTTTCTCTACCACCCATCTGTAAGAGCTAAAAATTCTTTTTGTAGAAATTTCACTGGAAAGCTATTTTTTTTATCGCGTCTCCTGTATCCAAAAAGGTATTTTTAGGGAAAGGATCAAACACAAAATGATGAATACCAATTTCGTATTCAATTCTTTATTTTCCAAAGAAGCTTAGCGAGGAATTTAAAGACAAACCCCTCCACAAACTATATATAGTTGGAAAAATTCTCCATAGTTCATTTACTTTAAAAATGACCCTAACAATATTAATTAAGATTATACAATATTCACATGGTAAATAAAATATATATCTGGTATTTTCTGGAAATAGCCTCAAAGTTCTTCATTGCAAAGGTTTTTCTAATTTTTTTTGTATAATTAAAAACGTTATTCTTGTGCCTTCTTAATGCTAATCAAGATAAACATTAGCAGAAATTGTCTTGTTACTTATTGTTTATAAGCAGAGGGAAATAAAAAAATGTAAAATCTTTAAAAAGCCTTCTGCTATGTTATGGCTTTAAAATTCTTTTCTGTTAGACGTCTACCCATTTGAGAGAAAGTTAAAAAATAACCAGGAATATATTGGAAATGTCTGGATTAAAAAAAATATTTTATCTAATATAAATGGTGTTTTTCGTCTCCTTAGTGCGGTGGTAGCATTGCTGCTTACCAAGCGGGAGACGATCCCCAGTACCGGCGTGGGGATTTTTCCCCCGCTGGGAGACCTGGTAAGGTCCCTGGGGGGCCAATTGAGGAGCCACTTGATGGAGAAGTAGCGGCTCCAGGTCATGAGGACCGCATTAACCGGCCGGGGGGACTCGAGGCGCTGACCACGTCTCACCCTCCAATACTGCACCCCATCCATGACGTCTATAGTAGACCGAGCTGGGGGACGCAGCGGCCGGGCGGTAGGCCAAGGTTCCCCGTGAGCTGTCGTGCCATGGAGTTATGTTAAATGGTGTTTTTAACGAGATCTGAATTTCGTGTAGTAAGATTTTGTCTATTACGGTTTATGAGGTATGCAAACATCATCCATAATTAAAAGGACTACAGTGACTATTACCAGAAAAGTCGAAATATAATTTTTATCTGTGCTAAAACTATTTTAATATAACGTATTAAAATCAACATGATTAACAACAATTTTTGAGAAAATCATAATTCTTTTAAAATATTCCATGTAAAGTGCAGTTTTCTTCATCCTAGGAAGACAGAGCTTAAATTCTAATTTTGGTATTGAGCGAATTCTTAATTTTCAAGTTATTCCGTTCTATAATGCTTTGTTTATTAAGGATACACAGACATAGGTATTTCTGGTGAAATCTTGAATCAACAGCTTGGGTGGAATACATATTTTCTCTACCTATTGTGTGTACTCTATGAGTAGAAGTAAAAAGCTGATGTGTTTCATTCAAATTACTCTCTCTCTCTTTCTCTCTCTCTCTCTCTCTCTCTCTCTCTCTCTATCTGTTCTGCAAACTATTCTTACAAATGATAACTCTTCTATATAGATCATGCTAATTGAGGCAAACATTAGCAGTTAGAGGTCTTATTACTTAGCTACTTACAAGTAGTAACCTAAGCTAAAGCGATATACAAATATTTTAAAAGCAATTGCTATGGAGTTCTTTTTGAATGGCAAAAGAGTGAAATAAATGAAATACGGATGACGATTTCCTATTTCAGAAAAGTATACGTATTTTAAAATCGAAACCAATGAGGAGGATTATCTCGTAAATCGTTAAATGTAAAAAAAGTGTATTACATAAATTGTGTTCTTCAACAATAATTTCATTTTTGTGTAGCACCTTTGGTCTGTCTATCTCTTAAGGTGTACCAGTTGTGCAAAAGTCGTTCAGAATGAAGAGGACTTTAGAGGATATTTCCCCTAAAAATTTCAAGATATATATTTTGTTTATCGTGTAGGGACCTTTAATGTATAGTATTTTAATCAAAATCATTCGACGCATTTTTAAGGATATCAAAATGTTCTAAATTTATTCCATGTAATGGGTAGTTTGGGGAGGAATTGTCTGCACCTAAACATCGAATTTGGCATTTAATATACTTTTCGTTTTTGAGTTAACAAGTTCACGAACACACACGAACCTTTTTCTAAAAAAACGTATTTTTATACAGAGGACCCAAAAGGTCGTGCGTGTATCAAATTTTTGGATGGAATGCAATATCTTGTCTACTTATGTCCTATGTGCGAAGTAGAGAATGTAAAATAGAAAACTGGAAGACGGTCTCGAAGAGCTAAGGTGGCTACGTTTTGTGAGACAACTCAGTGTCAAATTATTATATTATAATTATTATTGTTATCGTAAGTTATTTTTATTGTTATTATGGATAGTATTATTATTGTTATGGCTGTTATAATATTGAATTTTATCCACGCGCAAAAGAATCGCTGCATAGTAAGAGGTACTATTTGTTGTGAAGAGTAAGTTCATCGAATAATAATAATAAGAATAATAATAATCATCATCATCATAATAATCATAATAATACTCATAATAATAATCATAATAATAACAGTCATAATAATAACAGTCATAATAATTACAGTCATAATAATAATAACAGTCATAATAATTACAGTCATAATAATAATAACAGTCATAATAATAATAACAGTCATAATAATAATAACAGTCATAATAATAATAACAGTCATAATAATAACAGTCATAATAATAACAGTCATAATAATAACAGTCATAATAATAACAGTCATAATAATAATAACAGTCATAATAATAATAACAGTCATAATAATAACAGTCATAATAATAACAGTCATAATAATAATAACAGTCATAATAATTACAGTCATAATAATAATAACAGTCATAATAATTACAGTCATAATAATTATAACAGTCATAATAATAATAACAGTCATAATAATTAGTCATAATAATAATAACAGTCATAATAATAATAACAGTCATAATAATAATAACAGTCATAATAATAATAACAGTCATAATAATAACAGTCATAATAATTAGTCATAATAATAATAACAGTCATAATAATAATAACAGTCATAATAATAATAACAGTCATAATAATAACAGTCATAATAATAACAGTCATAATAATAACAGTCATAATAATAATAACAGTCATAATAATAATAACAGTCATAATAATAATAACAGTCATAATAATAACAGTCATAATAATAATAACAGTCATAATAATAATAACAGTCATAATAATAACAGTCATAATAATTACAGTCATAATAATAATAACAGTCATAATAATTACAGTCATAATAATAATAACAGTCATAATAATTAGTCATAATAATAATAACAGTCATAATAATAATAACAGTCATAATAATAATAACAGTCATAATAATAATAACAGTCATAATAATAATAACAGTCATAATAATAACAGTCATAATAATAAGTCATAATAATAACAGTCATAATAATAATAACAGTCATAATAATAATAACAGTCATAATAATAATAACAGTCATAATAATAATAACAGTCATAATAATAATAACAGTCATAATAATAATAACAGTCATAATAATAATAACAGTCATAATAATAACAGTCATAATAATAACAGTCATAATAATAATAACAGTCATAATAATAATAACAGTCATAATAATAACAGTCATAATAATAATAACAGTCATAATAATAACAGTCATAATAATAACAGTCATAATAATTACAGTCATAATAATAATAACAGTCATAATAATTACAGTCATAATAATAATAACAGTCATAATAATAATTACAGTCATAATAATAATAACAGTCATAATAATAATTACAGTCATAATAATAATAACAGTCATAATAATTATTCATAATAATAATAACAGTCATAATAATAATAACAGTCATAATAATAATAACAGTCATAATAATAATAACAGTCATAATAATAATAACAGTCATAATAATAATAACAGTCATAATAATAATAATAATAATAATAATAATAATAATTAATGACAACAATAGAAACACTTAATGGTTTAATCAAATTAAATAATACGTCTTCATCGTGTTTACCATTCCCTAATGTGTACGATTTTTGAATAATTCTGAATTGTAGAACGAGACTGAAAAATTCAAGGTTGGGATTTAAATCATTGATCCACTTTGTGATACTCTATCTAACTGAGCTACAATGTCAACACGCCGGCTTGGCACAACTGACACATTTTCGCCGATAAGTCGCAAGATCTCTTGGTAGGTTTCAAGTACTTTGCTTCATAGTTAACTATTATATCAGTTAATAATATTGTTGTTTTTATATACGCCGTTTGTACGATAAAGTTGGAAATTAATAAAATGTCATAGCCTGGATTTGCATCATGAATATACGGTCTTTGTGCTCACTGAAATTTACAGTCCAGAGCTATCAATTTTAGCCCACATACAATAAATGTGGAAAAAGGAATATTATTCAACACCTATCCAAAAAAACATACATTATTTTTCAGGAATGGATTTTCGCTTCTGCTTGACATGAAAACTGTGGAGATCATAACTTAATATAAAAGACGAAAATGAAAATACGCCGCATTAAATTAAGGACCAAATGGAAGTGTATACTTGCATATAAAATTTTGCGCTCACGCTTAAAACGGAGGAATAGGAGAAAAAATAAAAAGTCCCTGAGGTGACACACACGCTCTGAAAGTCAAAGGATTTCAGATTTTCAGCTGCCAGTAAAAGTTTAAAACAGCACCGTCTATATTTGCTGCAGTAGTTTTAGATACTCAAGGATTTCACGTAATTTTACGTGTTCGTATTCAGCATTAGAACAAGCAAAACTGCTGCGAAGCTCGGTTATTCAAGTATTTCAGCTGCCATGCTCAGAGGATCTGATAAATTAAAACAGACCAATTTAAATATGTTAAATAATCATTTTATAGTTAGTGGTGTTGAAAACTGTTAAATGTGCTGATTTATTGACTCCTTATTTCAACCTATTTAAGACGTCATATAGACATTTTTACTGAATGTAGATGTATGACTTTCAAATTAATTGGTATAATTTTACACAATACATTTCTTTATTGAGACTAAGAGGCTTATTATCTTTGTAATTCTATTTTAACACTAATCAATAAATATTTAAACAAATTGGTTGCATTCTATCAGCATCATATTCATTCAGATAAACTTGAGCAGAAATGGTCTTTTTACATATTTCCTAAGTACAAGAATTTGAAAATATTATAGACTAAGACGGCGTCAACACTTTTAAGAGCTGGTCACTAATTGATTAGTTTGAAAATCAGGCTATCTTTACCTGACAAGGAATAGTAAATAAGAGGAAAATTAATGACAGGTCACTATTGGAAAATTTAAACCAATAACAAGAAATATCTTGGAAATTGTTAACTGTGAAAGAAATTGATAGATTGTATATTTTAACAAGATCGTGTATGGGTGTTTTATTTTAACGTACGTTAACCTGGTACTCATATGGGGCGACAAATAACATGGGTGAAGTGGTGATCCAGAAAGTCTGGGGTATGAAACTTTAAGTTATCAGACAGTCGAATTCTCGCGATAAAGAAAAACTCGGTAAAATCCTTATCCGGGTAAATCGCCCTCTCTAAATCGAACTCTGAACTTACTTAACGCGCTGCAGCCACAGTACCTCCATACCCATAGGCAGATTCTGTATGATTTCTGTAGTAATATTTTTACTTCTCTTCGGTGTATGTTATGGATAAAATGACCTAGAATAAAGAGAACTTCAGAGGCTATTTTCAGAGAATTCAGATATGCAATTCCTTTGTCATGAAATTATGTTTGCTGTGTGTTATTTTAATTAAACTTGATAGGGACGTAAAGGGTAGCTTGCATTTGAAGGAATTTCTTGGATATTTTCGTGTTGTACTTTTGGAAGATGCTAAAACTTAAATATTAAGTTTCGTATTTGATTGTGGTGTGAACAACATTATTCAAAAATGAAAAATGGTTAAATATCAAATACATTTGTATTCAGCATCTTCCAAGTATGTACACCAATGATTTTCAATAAAGTTCCCTATCCCACATTACAGTTCACATTGAACTTTTTCGACAATTTTTGCGTTTCCCAAAAATGCCTCTAGCGATTATATTAAATTAACATACATGTGAAACATTTTCCTGAGAAATAAAATGTATATCTTGAAATTACTGGGAACAGTCTCTGAAGTCCTCCTTATTCTGAATGGAAAACAGTATGAGATAAATAAAGACTTAGTACACAATAATGTAAATTTCGTGGAAGCAGGCAATTTGTCATACATTTATATTGTAGAGATAACCTTTTCGGAGATAAGGCTTGTTATAGTTTTAATTGTCTATTTCTTATACAGATACGAAGTCGTTACTGTATATTTCCCATCCTGGTCAAGAAAAGATGAATTTCAATACCATAGCATAGCTATCATCTTTTAAAAGTTTTGAATATCGTTTTAGCTACATGGGAATAATATTGTAGTAGAACCATTTCTGCTAATATTTATCTTTAAGCGTTTGTAAGTTTGATGTCTTCAGGATAGTATCGCAAGTTATTTGAAAGTAGCACATTACAGTTTCTATATTAAAAAAGTCTGATGTGTTCCATTCACATCACTTTCTCTACAACTCTGCAACAAATTATTATTAAAAAGCTTATGCTAATATTTGCTTCATCCAATCGAGAAAAAGGTAGTCTTATTACTTCCTTGAAAGTAGAAGCGAAATAAGGGAGTACCATAGGTTAAAGTGATAATGAAAAGCTGGTTGCTATGTGACTGAAGTTCCTTTGTTTGTATGGACAGGAGTTGACAAATTCCCGTATGTGAAAAGTGTAAGTCTTTCAAGGCTAAAACCAAAAACAAGGAATATCTCAAAAACGATCAACTGCACGCAAAAAATGTGTATAAAATAAATAGTGTGCTTTACATTTTTTATGTAGTACGTTTTTGTTTATCTCTTAGGGTTTAGCAGTTATGCAAAATTCCTCAAGAATAAAGTAGTCTTCAGAGGCTACTCCTAGAAAATTCAAGATATACATTTTATTTGTTAGGTAAATATCTTTAAAATACGATATTTTAATCAACATCGTTAGAGCATTTTTAGAAAAATCAAAATTTTCGAATAATGTTCCATGTGAAAGGTAACTGGGGGTGGTGGGATTTTCTTTAAAATCTTCTAGTCGTTTCCTTGAAAGATACCAAACTTAAATACCAAGTTTGGTATTCAACGGTCTTTTCATTTTTGAGCTGTGCTGTACAAACACACACACACACACACACACACACACACGGATCTGTTTCTAAAAATATGATGTGTTACACTCACATGACTTTCTCCTACAAAAGATTATTCTTATTTGTACACAATGCTAATCGAGATAAACATTAGCAAAATGTTATTACTTAGTTCCTTAAAATAGAAGGGAATAAGGGAATGCGCTATGCTAAAGTTATTGTCAAATGTTTTAAAAGCTATGGATATGCGATTGTCATTGCTAATCACTTCTTTGCTTGGCCAAGAGTAGAACAAAAGAAAAACGGACACTTCCTGTCTGAGAAAAGTTTAAGTACTTTACAATTGAAACCAATAACAAGGAATATCTCGGAAATGGTTAGCTCCACAACAAAAACGTAAAGTACATAAATTGTGTATTTTGTCGTGATGTACATTTTTTGTGCAGTGAGTTTTTTTCTATCTCTTACGATTTGGCAGTTAAGAAACATCGGCAAAATTCATCCAGAATAAAGAGGTGCTCAGAGGCTATTCCCAAAAAAATTGAGATATACATTTTATTTCGGACATATATAGCTTTAATATACGGGGTTTTAATCAAAATCGTTAGAGCCATTTTTAAGAAAATCAAAATTTTCGAAATGTTTTCCATGTAAAGGGTAGTTTGTGGGGGGGTAATTTTTTTGACTTCGCATCCTTGGAAGATATTAAACCTAAATACCAAGTTTGGTATTTAACGGTCTTTTTGTTTTGGAGCTATGCTGTCCACAGACAGACACACACGGACCTTTATTTAAAAATGCTTTTTTCGGACTCAGTGGACCCCAAAACATATATTTCCGGTAAAATCTTGGTATCGAATTTTTGGATGCATTGCAGTACCTTCTCTATCCCTATGTACATTGTACATATGGGGCTAGAGAAAGTAAAAATGCTTTTTTTTTTTGGATTCGGGGGGACCCAAAACATGCATTTCCAGTGAAATCTCGGTGCATTACATTACCTTCTCCATACACTAAGTATGTAGTACCTGTAGAGAAAGTAATAAGTTGACTTTTTCTCGGGTAAGAAAACAGTTATTTAAACATCTACGTCATTATGTCCAGCCAATCATTATGGCAATACAACAATAGATAGTTAATTAATGGGTAGTTATAAATTATCACTATCATATCGCTAAGATTGTTTACGTCTTAAGGATTTCAATTTGAAAGACTAGAACTGGGAAGTTATGTTTTAAACCTATAATGGTACATGATATTGTATGCATATGTCAGGTGGCCCAACTGCTCCCTATTTGGTGTGTGCAAATATCCCTTCGTGTGTTTAAAACTTTCTGGACTCAACGAGACTACTTAAAACGAACCATTGAAGAACTGCCGAGAGCATTCTTCCTTTACCCCTCGCAATTATCGCGATCCTCTTACCTTTCCGATGATAAGCAAGATGGTAAAACCGAAGGTTGCTCTCGCTATTTCTCCACTTCCGAATTTCAACTTGAAATGGCCCCGTTGAGTTCTGCAGCTATTTTAGCGCACGAAGGCATATCTCCACTCGTCAAATACGAGGCTGTTAGGCCACACAAGTATTCATGGTTTCCTAAAATTTAAGAAATATTACTCACTGTTTCCAATTGAATGATTCATTAGTAATGTGTAGAGTATGTAAAAGCATAAAAAAGTGCGTTTAAAAATCATATGACTGATAAAAATTTTGCGAAATTTTGCAGATTAATACATTATAATTTCGATTTTAAGTTTTGTAATTTTAATATAACTTTGTTTTGTTTCAGGTAAGTTGAGCTCCATTTGTTGATTTGTTCCTGAGAAGTTGGGGAGCTTTTTTGGCAAGTAGTAAAATCTTTTACTATTTAAGAACTCAAAATGCAACTGCCATTTCTGAAATTATCAAAGGACTTGAAATGCCAGGAATGTTTATCATTCGGCTATCTAATGTAAATGTATTCTGTTAACATACATTTAGAAATTCACGATGCAACTGGGTTTATGTTGTATGATCTAGAAGATTATTAAAATTGGCTGGAATTTCTCCTCACAGCGTCGGACGTCTTCAGAAGAAAATTGGATCTGCAACAGGTCATCCAACTAATCCTATCGTACTCATCCAACCTAAACATATCGTATATCCACTCAGAAATTGTTATTTTACGCACAAAATCACCATACATCTAAAAAAAAAATGAATAAAATACTTGCTAACGATAATGATTTTTATTTTTATTTTCTCTGCCATGTTTTAAGTAGGGTAAGTTCTATTCCATTCAAAAGCTCGATGTCTGGATATTTTTCCGGAAATATATGTTTTGAGGTCCTGTGTGTAGGTGTGCCTATGAATAGCATAATTCAAAGTTGGGAAAATATCAAACTTAATACTTAAGTTTAAAATCTTACAGGGATACGACTCAACAATTTTTTGACTTTTTACTATCAAATGTTTAAGATATATTCACGATAAATGAAACGTATATCTTGAACTTTCTGGGAATATCTTCTGAAGTCCTCTTCATATTGAATGTTTTTGCATAACTGATAAACAAGTAACACATAAGACATAATCTTATTTTATAACAGATTTACAGTCGTTAAAACATACAGTTTATGTCAAATGCATCTTTTTTTTTTTTTGGACTCAGGTTATTTTTGAGATTGTACTTTTTATCTGGTCATGCATATAGAACGGAATTTAAGGCCTTCGCACAGTGACCAGTTTTTAGAAGATTTGAAATCTCTTTAGCGGAATGCATTCCTTTATTTCCCCTGAACCTATAAGAAAATATGTAATGAAACCATTTCTGCCAATGTTAGCTCAGTATGAAATACATAGAAAAGGAAGTTTTGATCGGATAGGCATGTGAATGTAAAACATGAAATTTTCATGTATAACGATTTCTGCAGCCACGCTATCGATATCTTTATCTGAACTTTTGCGGCAGCATACACTTCTCTTTAACTTGGAAACTTTTTGACCTACATATTCTTCCACAAACTGGGAAGATACAAGGAATCCATTTATCGTGATTGGTGCCAGTGTATTTAGAATTTTCGTACTTATTTCAACCCTTCTGAAAAATAAATGCATTCACATGATCTTTATACCTCCCTATCCCTTTTATGAGTATGCAAACTCTCTTACGAAAATTTTCTAATTTAATTTTCTTCACATTAGCAGTTACAGTACACATTTCATTTTAGATACGAGTACAAAGAGAATACGGCTAGCCAAATGTTTATTAATTGAATGCTATTTGCACGGGCCTTAAAATGCTATACTCTTCCCATATCTTCGTGAAGTACAAATGAACATCGAAAAAACTTTGTAATAAAGATCAAGTATTGAACGATTCGAAAAATTAAAAATGTATATCTCGCATATGATTTACAACATAAAAATGTTGTGTAGAATGAACAGTATATTTTAAAGATATTTATTTACATTTTGTGCACAACGTTTTTACTCGTACTTATCACTTAACATCTATTACTTGTTCCAAATTATAAAAAAGTTCCTATCGAATGAAGAGAAATTAATAGACTCTTTCCAGAAAATTTGAGGTATAAATCTTGTTTTCCATGTAATATCTTCAGCAGAAGTTTTAATAACAATTCAATATTTAAAATAAGAAATGAAGCTTTCCTGGCGACGTGTTAATTCAAAATCTTCTCGGGCTTCTAGCCAGGTTATCAGTTCACCCTGAAGACGAGGAAGATGCACTTCTTCGAAACGTTGGTGTTCACCTGGCTAGAAGCCCGAGAAGATTTTCAATTAATTCAATATTTATTTGAAAAAATAAAAAGCGTTCCATTTAAAAGGTATGTTGGCATTCTGTTGAAGATGCTGAACCGGATTTTGGGCCGCGCTGTGGCCAAGTGGTTAGACTACTCGCCTACCACCAAGGCAGCCTAGGTTTGGTTCCAGACTCCACATGTAGGGTTTGTGGTAGATAAAGCGGCTCAGGGGCGGGCTTTCTCTGGGTTCTCCGGTTCTCCATTGCATTCCACCGGGGCTCCATCTTCATTCCATGTATCATTAGTGTCATTACCTGCGACACCCATAGTAGTAAAAGCGGGCGTTAAGCACCACAAAAAACAGAATTTCTGTATTTGAGTTATGTATTTTTCACATGCCCGCGCACACATTCACAAACAACCTTTTTCTAAAAATATATTTTTTAATATAGCATCACATATGCTAAAAATATATGCATTTACAGTGAACTATCGGTATGGATTTGGGGGTTGTGCCATTATTTTATTTATGTTCTATGTGCATTATACATACTAAGTTGTAGAAACAGTAAAATCTGAACATAAAGAAAAAATCTGATGTTTTTCATTCACATTACTTTCTCCACATATCTGTCATAAATTATTGTTGAGGGAACAAAGTACTCTGAAATGGTAAAAAATAACATTTTTGGACACTAATAAAATCTCTATTTCTAGTTTCTGAAAAATTTGGGGAAGGGTTAAGAGGATTTTAAGCAATGTAAATATAATTTAAAGGCTAGCCTGCATGTCTTTAAAGCTGTAGAACGTTAGTATCTTTAAATTCAGTTTTCTAAAAACAGAATTTTTGGATATTTAGTACTTCTATCTCAAACTATGATAGCTGGAAAGCTGAAAATTTCAGCACTTATATACAATCACAGTTAAATTTTCTGAACCACAATAGTAATGTTATAGTATATATTAATCATATTAGGAAAGCAACAAAATTGCAAGTTTTCCATATTTTTACTTTTTTGAATTTGCAAACATATTTCTTTTTTAATTTCTACTGTAATTGTATCTAGTTAAATATTTGAGGATCAGAAGATAGCCGATTATACTAATACGAAGCATGCAAAAGTCTGATTATGTATTGTAAGTAGTATCAGAGAAAGAGGTACATGAATTCACATGTTTTAAGACGACGTTTTACTAGTTTTCTGCTGATTGAAATACTCTTTATAGACTCATTAAACATAAGCTATTAATGTAAACAACCACTTGAAATAATTGTCATGATTTATAGAATAATTCACACACATATTTCTAGAAAAACAATTGGATAACTTAACAGCAGTGATAATTCAGCTCACTTAAGGTGTAAAGTTCAGACTACCCTCTCTCCTTAAAAAGCTTATTCTTCTACTTCATCTTACTTGAGATAAATATTTGTAAAAATGGTATCATCACTTGCTTCCTTGTAAGTAGAAGGAAAATAAGGGAATGCACTAGGCTAAAGTGACAGTGATATATTTTAAAAGCTGGTTACATTGTGGTTGAAATCCATATCTTTGCATGGTCAGGAGCTTACAAATTTCCGTATGAGAAAAGTTTTAAGTATTTTAAAACAAAAACGAATAATAGGCAATAACTCGGAAAACGCATGGTAGACTTCCCAAAAAAATGTATGACATAAATTGTGTATTTTAAAGAGAGCTACATTTTTTGTACTGCAAGGTTCTTTTTCTATCTATTAAGATTTACAAGTTATGCATAATTCAGCAAAAGTATCCAGAATAAAATTTTTGTGGCTATTCCTACAAAACTCTAGATATAATTTTTATTTATCATGTATACGGTATTTTAATGAATATTTGAGAAAGTGAAATTTTTCAAAAAATTTTCATGTAAAACGTAGTTCAGGATGGGGGGAATTTTTCTCAAAATCTTCGTGTCGCATCCCTGGGAGATACTAAACTTAAGTAGCAAGTTTGATATTTTACCGACTTTTCATTTTTGATTTATAGTGTTCACAGTTACAGGGACACACGGACCTTTTTATAAAAATACCTTTTTTGTATGCAGGTGACCCTAAAACGTGTATTTCCGGTAAAATATTGGTATTAATTTTTTGGGTGGAATGCAGCGTCTTCTCTATACACTTTGTATGTGTAGAGAAGGTAAAAAGGTCCTTTTTTGGATATAGGGAATTCTAAAATATGTATTTCCATTGAAATCTCGAAATCTTATTTTTGGAGAGAATACCTACACTATGTACAGTCATGGTAAAAATGATCGAGCGCATTCTGAGAGCAGAATATTTCTAAGTCCCACTTCGTACGCAGCGAGGTTTACACTGGTCGCTATTTCCAATATGCAGCTAGACTTACCTAACAGTGTCTGCGACATACATTATCGCCTGTCGAACACATTATCAGGCTGTGTCTTGCAGCGTGTCTCGCATTTGTATTGGCTCCTGATAAAGTATTCGACAACAAGTGCCATGCTATCCATTCTTCAGTAGCGAATCAGTAAACAAACCAAAAAGTGTTTCTAGCTGATGCTATACTCATTGGTAGTTACACATATAGGTGGATTAAACAATTCCCAAGCAACTGAATCAACCAATGAGCTGGTTCAGAAGCCATGAAGTACCCTGAATACGATAAATGAACCACGTTATCATAAGAACCATGGCTAGTATTACAGGGTATATATGAATGTGGCAGCAGCCACCTTTAAGCCCTCACAAATATAGCTCAGAGGTAACGACAGCGCTTTGATAATTACCCAACCTAAGTTCAAACCTCTGCAACAGCATACATTTTTTCTCCCCCATTTATGTTGCTTCTTCTATTATATTTTATATTTCACATTCTTAATTTATACTAATACAGAGATTCTGCTAAATTAGTTATAATTTGAGTATTAGATAATATGCAGATATATACTATGCATAATAGCCTAAGTTTACAACTACTGATAAGCTTGATTCCTTTATATATATATATATATATATATATATATATATATATATATATATATAGTAGGGGAAAATCTTTCAAAGACACCATTCAGTGTGGGAGTTGGATTTTCACCAACTAAAAAGCTCTACTTTCCGTTATATATAATTACGTCTCTTGGAACTGCTGGAGCCATTACTTCCAGAGACCATAACATCATGGTGTTCATTTTTCCTGTTTAATTACTTTGGTTTTAGTTATCTCAATTTTGATTTGACATCATTATTTTGCCATACTCATGTTTCTCCTGCAGAATTTGCTTGATAAATGTTGCAATAGCTGCAAGGAGTGATCGAACGAGCGTTACTGTTTGGGCATGTGCAGGTATGCTGGAATGTGATCATGGAAAGCTAAATGGGGAAACCTATTCTGAAATTCTAGAAAAGCTTCTACTTCCATCTGCCCAAGAACATTATCCTGAAGGTATTATTAAATTCCAACAGAATAATCATTCGGTCCACAATTTGACCAAAGTTCAAAAGTGGTTTTCGGAGCACACGAACATCTTAGAGCAGATACTATCCAAAGTCAGCAGATCTAGACCCAATAGAACTTGTTTGGACGAAAGTAAAGCAGAGGCTTTCTCGAGGTCCAAGATTTAATAATGCTACACAACTCTGGTGTGGAATGTCAGACACTTAGGATTCACTAGCATAAAACAATTCATTTCAAACGCCAGTGGATTCCATGCCCCGAAGATTGAGGACAATGATAGCAAATAGTGGGGACCACATAAAATATTAGAATTTATTTTCTCTTGGTTTATTAGCCTTTGGTTGCTTTTAAAAGTAACCGGAGATCAGGTTGCAGAGTTTTTCTTTGTTTTCTAGTTTGCGAGAACAGCAAATAAAATATTTCGGATTTCAGGGAGTAAACGATTTATATAACTAATCTACATCGGTCGTAAAGATTACTAATATGCACTAAAAAACAAAATAATAACAAAATATCTTTGCGGGTTACTGCGGTCGAACCTACGCTACGGAGCATTCTGAATTTCAAACGGAACACGTTAGGACTGAGCCATTTCTACTCTGAGTGCTCTTTCACGTGACTCTGACTCTACCTATCCAATTGCTTTCCCTATTTAAAGAACTGTAGCGGACAGCTCAACTATCAAGGTTTTTTTATTTTTTAGTGTTTCTGTGCATGTTAGCGAAAAACAAAAATTTGGATTTTTCCCTGGTTGCTATTTTATGTTATAAAGTAATAAATTACGTCTTACCTCGCTGTATATAAGCATATTTTGTAGCATGTGCACGTGTAAATCCAGCTTGTGTAGCTTCGTGTGCTTCCGTGAGGCCGAAGCGATACTTTGAAAGGTTACAGCGCTCAATCATTTTTTCCATGACTGTACGTAGTGCGTCTATAGAAAGTAAAAGTACATATTTATAAAAATATATTTTCAAATTCAGGCTAACTTAAAACATAATTTTTCGAAAGAATTTTGGCATTAGTTTTTTAGGAATGCAATACTTAAGGGCAACTAAACTCCGGTTACGCGTAGTACGGGCAAATTGGATGTGTGGCAGATTCAAGGGAGCAAGTATGGGAAGGGTGAGACACGTGTTGGTAACGAAATTGCACAAGGCTTAAAAGAAATAATTGGATTGGGGTACGTTTTGTTACGTGTGAGAGACATAGGGTGTAGCGAGTGGAACATAATCCAGGGATGATATTGCGTGATATTGACGGACAAAATTTTGAACCACTATGTGAGGCTAAGGTGCTGATGAGGGGAGCCCTTTTTGGATGACTAAATGCGAGAAAACAGAACTGCACATGGTAAAGATTAGGTCACCTGAAAGTCAGAAAATTAATTATTTACAATGGTTTGGGAATGTTTCTGCTCTGTTATGAATGGCGAATGTTAAAAAAGAAAAGTGAATTATTAAGAAAGCAATATTTACCAAGCAAATTTTTGAATTACAAAAGGGGAACAAAGGTATTTTTGGATCTAATGTAAGACGACGAATGACACAAAATACTTTCTCTAGCACTCATGTTCAATATGCATAGTAGGTAGTGAAGGTATTATATTCCTCCCAAATATTTCTACCACATACCTATTGGATACAGAAGATAGTGTATTAAATAAAAAAATCTGATGTGTACCATTCACATGACTTTCTCTATATCCCTGCAACAAATTATTCTTAAAAACATTATACTTCCTATTAAATTCATGCTAATCAGTAAAACATTAGCAGAAATAGCCATATTACTTGTTTCCTTGTAAGTAGAGGTGAAATAAGGGAGTACCATAGGTTAAAATGATAATCAAAAGCTGGTTGCTATGTCACTGAAGTTCTTTGTTTGTATGGACAGGAGTTGACAAATTCCTGTGTGAGAAATGTATGTTTTTCATAGCAGAAACCAAAAATAAGGAATGTCACAAAAACGACGAACTCCACGAAAAAAATGTATATAACATAAATTGTGTGTTTTATCATGCTCTACCGTTTTTGTGTAGTAAGTTTTTGTCCATCTCTTACGGTTTAGCAGTTATTCAAAATTTAGTAAAATTCATTCAGAATAAACTACTCTTCAGAGGCTATTCTTAGAAAATTCAAGATATACATTTTATTTGTCAGGTAAATATCTTTAATATACGAAATTTTAATCAAAATAATTAGAGCCATTTTTGAGAAAATCAAAATGTTCGAAAAAAGTTCCAGTAAAGGGTAGTTGGGGGTGGGGGGATGTTTCTCAAAATCCTCGTGTCGCATCCCTGGAAGATATTAAACTTAAATACCAAGTTTGGTATTTTACCTACTTTTCGTTTTTGAGTTATCGTGTTCTCACACACACACACACACACACACACACACACACACACACACACACACACGGACCTTTTTCAGAAAATGATTTTTTAGATAAAGGGTACCCTAAAACATACATTTCTGGTGAAATCTTGGTAATTTTTTGGTGGAGTGCAATACAATCTCTATACACTATGTACATATTGCCTATAGAAAAAGTAAAACATATTTCATATCGTAATCTCACTTGCACCACATGTTTTGAGCTTGTTTCCAAAACAAGCATTTTTAGAGAATGGTCCGTGCGTGTATATGTGTGTGAACAGCATAACTCAATAATGATAGTTAATATGAATCCCAAACTGGGTATTTATGCTCAAGTCTTCCAGAGATGGGAAAAGGAAATTTTCAAAAAATATTCCTAATCCAGATTGTCCTTTACATGAAAAACTTTGATTTTTTTCTTCTTAAAATTGCAAAAATATTTTATTCAAATCCTATATCCTTAACATATTTTCATGGACAGCAAATATATAGCTATAATTTTCTGGAAATGCCCTGTGAAGCCCTCTATATTTGGAAGCAATTTTTTATGATTCTATGTAATAATAAATACTTAAAAGTTGCGTTTTGTTTCTCTGTGTTGCTAAATTTTATTCCCGCATGACCCTTATATAATTAGTTCCTGCACATGCTGTACCTCCTCTCTCCTTCCCTCTCCCTTCCCTACCTCTCTCTTCCACTGACGTTAGTCGTTCATGAATCCAATGTTTTACTCAAAGTAACATTTCAATTCCATATGTACAGAGGCAAGTGTATAGAAATACGGATGGGTGGTAGGTTAGGTAGGTAATACACGGTCTTCCCAAATGAATATAGGTGTTTTAATGTTTAGTAGTACCTACAGTTTGTAAGCACAGTTATGCATGAAATATCAAATGAAAGAGCAATTCAACAGTTTTGGTAACCATGCAATGGTTGGTTTCATTTGTTTCGACTGTCTGCCCTTACAAAACGCTATTGTCAAAATGGCGACTATGAAGCAAAGGATATTCTGTGTTTTAGAGTTTTATACTACTAAATCTGCTATTACAGTGCGACGAGCTTTCCGTAGGGAGTTCAATTACGATCATACCCCAATTGATGATAATATCTGTAGATGGTATGCTCAGTTTAAATCCACAGGTAGTGTGTTAAGGGAAGAGTACAGGACGACCAAGATTGACTGCAGAATGTGTTGAAAGGGTGAGAGGATCTTTCACGCGTAGCCCCAAGAAATCTGTTCGAAAGGCTAGTCGTCAATTAGGAGGAGCACCTATGTCTGTATGGAAAATTTTAAGGAAATGCTTACAATAGTCCTTATCGCTTGCAGTTACTACAAGCTCTAAAGCCTTCAGACTACGCTTTACGTACCAACTTAGCAACGTCAATGTTGCTGCATGACAATGACGAATTTTTGGATCTTATCGTCCTCAGTGATGAATCAACATTCCATCTAAGTGGATTTTAGAACTCTCATAATGTTCGGATCTGGGGTTCACAAAAATCATTGTACACTTGCAACATGCCTTCCCTAAATTGAATGTTTTTTGTGCAATTTCCCGGCGCAAAGTTTATGGGCCACCAGCTGACCTCCAAGACTTAAGACAGGGGATTGTAAGAGATGTAAGCGACCGCATGTGAGATTTATGGTGGACAATGCGGCACAGGGGCGGGTTTTCTCCGGGTTCTCCGGTTTCCTCCGCCATCGCATTACACTGGTGCTCCATATTCATCCATGCATGTAATAAAAGCGGGCGTTAAACACTACATAACGGAAGAACGTGCCTATAGACTAGATGTGTGTCGTGTAGTGAATGGTGCACACATTGAGGATTTGTGTTATCCAAATTAAGGAAGCGAGGGTTTGAATAACTTACAAAAGGAAATATTCCAATTCTAAAGTAGTAGTCATAGATTAAAAAATTAATAGCATCAATACCTTACTTCACTTTCGCGTAAAGAAAGTGGCGGAGAACTTTCGTTAATTGGACGTTAGTTGTGTTCTGTGCATATTTTAACCAGTCCTACAAGTTGGTCTGTACTCGTCTTATCCATTATTTCGTGCTCTCTTATTGAGTCTGGCAGCACTTCAATCTCTGTAATACCAGTGCTTCATTTCATATTTGACACATATAGCGAAAATGGACATATAAAATCATTCTAGAATGTAAATACTAATTTAAATAACCCAGTTACAAAAGAGATCATATTACTAAGTGCAGAAAGTCAGGCGCAAAACTGCGGTTAAGACTTTATTTATTTATTACTAACTGCAGAAAGTCAGGTGGAAAACTGCGGTTAAGAACTGTTTATTTATTTATTTATTTATTACTAAGTGCAGAAAGTCAGGTGGAAAACTGCGGTTCAGACTGTTATTTAACTTCGAAAAAAAGTGGAAATTATGAGATGAAACTTGGAAAAGTTGTACCTAAGTATATGAATTATATAAAGAATAAATATACATTCCATTTACATGACTTGCTCTACCTACTCTGCAAATGCTATTCAACCACTCATTTTCCGTCTGCTTCATGCTAATAGAGATAAATATCAATAGGAATGCTTTTATAACTTATTTCTTTGTAGGTACAATGGAAATAAATTACTTCCCTAGTTAAAGTAATGGTCAAACCTGTAAAGAGCTGGTCTTTAAGTGATTACATACAATTTGGTTCTCCTCCATGACAAGATGAAATACTAATTGTGACTTTCCATTTCAGAAAAGTAAGCATTTTAAATTCAAATCATTTACAGGGAAAGCCTTAGAAATGATTATTCCACAAAAATGTATGTTACATAAATTGTGTTGTAATTGAGATCTGCAGTTTTGTATACGTATGTTTTAATTTTAACTCTTACGGCTTATCATGAAAGATCCATCCAGACTGAAAGGCCTATTCAGGAATATTTAAATATACATTTTATTTCTCACGAATATGTCTATTTTAATCACAAGTATTAGATCCATTTATCAGGAAGTAAACATTTTCGAAATATTCTTCACCTAAAAGGATTGTTTGGGGTGTTGGGCTCTTCCTGAAAAATCCTATGTCGCAACCTTGGAAGATTTTGAACTTAAATATCAAGTTTAATATTTTGCCAAGTTTTCATTTTTGGAGTTATGCTTTTTTTGCATTCAGGAGAACCAAAAGGCATTTTTCCAGTAAAATAACGAGGTCGAATTTTTTGTTCTCAACGTACCATATACGTGGTAGAGGAAGTAAGAAGTAGTATATAATGTCCATTATTTTATATACTGTTCGTGTAAATGGAGAACTTATTCTTTTTCTCTGAAATTATGTATATTGGAAGCAACAATGAACTGATTTTGTCAAACCTATGAAAGGGGGATTGCGCGGCGCTATATGAAACCCTTTCTGGATTGTTGAGAGCCATTGGCAGCTGATAGGTAATGTTGGTGCCTCTGGCTTTCACATATTGGACGTTCTATGACAGTGTGGTTGATGGCTGCTCGACATGCATTTGGCATTCCTAGCATTCTGATGGCTCTTGGGAAGTACATGAAACTGTCAGATCCAATTCGCTTAATCCTGCATTTGAAGCCTATGTGTTCGTTCAACAGGCAAAAAATGAGTCGAAAATGTTATGCTTTTAAGCCCGCTCAAATAATGTGTAGAGGAAGCGTTGTAATTTCTGTAAACGTGGGGTTGCAGGGACTTCTTGTGCTGATGTTGACGTGAGATTCAACGAAATGATCAATTTCTGAAAGCAGAGAGCTAGATGGAATAATTTAAGTGATACTGCCAACTTCAGAAATTGAAACTCCTAAAACTTGTCTTCAAAAAGAAAAATAAGTTTTCAACTACTTTAAATTTTGGATGCGTAAAATTTTTACAATAGCAAGTGTAAAAAATTAGATGTAAAATAAATAACAAATCCATTTTATAAGAATCATTGAATACCTGTTAATATTGCTTAATTTTCAGACACGCCGAAATACGTGTACTAAAGATAAATATCTACTAAAGATAAGAACATCCCTTCCTACGATGATAATTTAAATGCAACCGTAGGTCGGGCAATAGCCACGGCGTTCAAATAAATCTGGTAACGGGTTTATTGACGGGACATTGAATAATGAGAATGCTCATAAAAGAACCAGTATATTGTGCAATGTAGAGGAAAAAATAACCTCTCATATAATCTTCAAATGCAGGGTAGGAAAAGTTATGAATGCCTGGGTTGATGAACCCAAAGATATTCTACCTAAAAAAAATGCGATTATAGATAATTAGAGATAGAGTGCTATTTAATTAAAATATGAATGAATGAATGAATAAGTGTATTTATTAACATAGCAATATCATACATAGAATTTCAACAGTCGCACGGGTCCACAGACCGTACGTGCTTTTGTAATACACATTACAAGCAATATTAAAGCAACAACCACAACAAAGAATTCAAAGAGTAAACACGAAAATAAAAACACAAAAGAAATGCACAGTCAAAAGCAATATTAAACAACAATAAAAATTAAGAGTGAATCCGAAAATAAAGATACAAAGATATTCAAATATAGCAATTTAAATTTACAGCACAGAGTACACCTTCATAAATGCACCCTCTTATAATAGATAATTACACTTAAAAGACATATATACACATAATATATACAACCCTAGTACAACAGTGACCTAAGTATGACATAATATATATGTATGTAGAACATTGCAGTCACTTTTGTTTAGTTGATCTTATTACCCCCCCCCCTTCTCTATTGGCAGCCTGCTCAGATCTCAGCTGTCTTGCCTTAGGTATAAATTTACCTAGCCCGCCCATATTTTCCGTGCCTGCCAGTAGCGTCCAACCTAGAAATATTCCTGAATTATTACGGCAGAAGTCATATTTTGTGTTCTTGCAACAATCTGTGTTCAACAATCTAAAAGACAGTTATGAACAATGTGTGAGACACGTTTAGATACGCTGTCGTTGTTAATTATTGCAAGTTATATTTATATATTAATTTTCTATATACGTTTGTAATTTGTTTTGCCCCATACTGCATGACGACATGCAAGTCGTCATTGGGGTATGTTATCTCAAAATCCTTGTGAGGTTTATCGGGCAATAAAGGGGCGTGAGTCAGTTGGGGAGTTTAATGCTGTATCGGTATTTTGCCATCTTAGGAGTTTCTGGACGGAGTCCAGGTTTACTTTAAATCCGTGAAATGGCATTGAATTTTTTCAGTCTGACTCGATATTTCTAGTTACTCGTACATTTCCCAATCCGGAAAGCAATTCTCTTGATAAAGCAAATTACAACCCACGAAGTTGAAATTCTAATATTTTAAATATTTATATGATTTAAAAATCGGGTGGATTGGGTTCACATCATCACTTTCTCTATTCACGTTTGTACAAACAGTTCATACAAAAACTTGCCCTTCTGTTTGCATTTTCTTCTCTGCTATATGTAGTAGGGGATGTATTGTGTTCCACCCATAAAATTCGATGTAGAAAAAATGTTACCTGAACTATATGCTTTGAGGTCCTCTGAATATATATATATTAAGAAAAAGGTCTACATGTGGGAGAAAACCGTATAACTCAAAAAGTCTGTAAAATCCAAACTTGATGTTCAAATTCAACATACTCCAAAAAGGTCATAGTTAGATGTTCAATAAGTCCCCCATCTCAACTTTACTTGGAACATCTTTCAAAAACGTGTAACGCTTTTTATTAAAATACTGTAAGTACTGCTCATGACAAATGAAATGGATATCCTTAATTTTCTAGAGAATAGCCTCTGGAGATTTCTTCATTTTGGAGTACTTTCGCATGACTGTTTAACTTTAGGAGATAGAGGAGTCTTACTGCACAACAAATGTATGTTAATCTCGTCAAAACACGTAATATATGTCATAAACATATTTTTGTGGCGTTAACCGTTTCCGAGATATTCTTTGTTAATTATTTCAATGTTCTCATACCTGCATGTTTTTAGAATGGAAAGTCTTTTTACATTTCTGCTGGTGAACAAATAGAAGGGAATTTCAATGCCATCATTTTAATTATAACTTTTAAAGATTTGACTATCGCTTTAGCCTGGCACATTTCTTTATTTATTTTGTACCTTTAAGGAAATAAGTAATAAGGATATTCCTATTAATGTTTATTTTGATTACCATGGAGAACATAATATATTAGTATTTTATGAGGATAATTTGTTGCAAAACAGGTAGAGAAACTCATTTGAGTGAAACACATATTTTCATTAATTAGATACATTTTTATTACACGTTTACTTATTCGTTGAGGTATAAAAAGGGTGCAATAGGCTAAAACAATAGTCATTTTACTGTCTATGCTACGTAAGTATGGAGATATCTAGTTGATTGAAAAGACACGATTGGAGGATCCTTAATTCAACATAATTTTTTAATCATTCCAGATGTGTGTATGCGTGCGTGTATCGGAAAGTCGGTTAACTAACTGATTCGGCTAACAGTCGGTTAACTGAATTTTAGTGGATTTTTTATAAGTATTTTCCAAGGATGCGAATAGAAGATTTCCAACAAAATCCCACCATTATAAAATACAGTTTACTTGGAATATTCTTCAAAATTTTCGACTTTCTCGAATATGACTAACAATTGCATTAAAATACCATATATTTAAGCATATATTGAATTTTCTAAGATCAGTATATGAAGTGTTCATTCAGAACTAATTTTGTATAATGCGATTTATGAAAACACTCGACAAAATGCAGATTTCCTTAAACACGCAATTTATTTCAACTAGCATTTTTTGCAATTTATTAAATATCCGTTGTTAATGGGCCCAATTATTCAATACTTAGTCATTCAAACTATTCGGTATTCAATTGCTACTCGCGATTGTATGGCAATAGTATGTAATTTAAATCCAGCATATAGCGTATCTTTTTAAATTAGTTGACTGTCATTATTCCCTTTGACTTTCATTATTTCTTCAAATATTTATATAACTTAAAGTGAAGTAGATAAGAGTAAAAACTTTGGTGAGAATAGTTTATATACCCATTAATAAACTACATAGGAGTGAGGCAAATTATATGATTACAATGTATCAGATTATTTTAAAATGTAAATTGTTATATAATGGCTTTAAAATGTCCTGTTCGTTGCACGACAATTGTAAAAATAATAACAATTTACAAAATGTATAAGTACCTATTTTAACATTCAAATTAATATAATTTATTTTCGGGAACCTATTTATTTCATATAAATTCCGTGCTTTGTCTTTGAGAATTTTGTCTATCGTTTATGTTTTACAGATTATATTATAAACATTCAAAAGAAGGTTACGCAACATTCATAAAATTTTAAATTATACAGAACTTAAACATATGGTATTTTAATCAAAGCCATTAAAGACATTTTTTATAAAGGTAAATTTAGCGAAACGCTTTTAATGGAAAAGGACATTATAGGAAATTTTCTTGAAAACCTTTGTGTAGTGGAAGATGCTGAACTGACATATTTTATGTATAACCGTATTTTCGATTTTGATGTTTGCTGTTCACAGAGAGGTGAGCAGATTAACATAAAGTAATGTTGTTTTCAAAATGTTATATATTCAGGGGATTTCAAGGTATAATTTTCGGTGAAATCCCGATTTTAAATTGTTGATACTTATTCTAGTTACCATGGGCAAGTAGATAGTAGATAAGGGAATAAAGTATATTGTTAAGTGTAAAGGATAATGTTTACAATGATAGTGTAGGAAAACATTATTTCGTGACAATCTGAAAAGGAATGGGAGAAATCTGACGAAAGGAACATTCTTTTGTAATTAATTTGAAGATTATAAAAACAGTAGTTGCATCTCATATACCACTTATTTTCTTATAGAAGAAACCGACCTTACTGACGTTCATTTTGTTGCATTTATCCTTAGAGGGCATGTTAAGTTTGGATGACACACGGCTATAAAGAAAAGAAAGAAAGAACTTTTATCCTTGTGATGCTCATGACATGCAGCTATTGCAGCTTTTACTTCGTATTCGAGTCAGGTTTCCATTATAAAGACTGTCGAGCCATGGATAGACGAGCTTTCTTAATCATTGTACAGGATACAAACTTCATATTTCTTCCCTAAAACTATAAGATATTCTCTTTATAAAGTAGCGTGTGTGCAACCTTTAATTTTATAATGATCTATTACAGACCGCTTGAAAGAGAAAACCAGAATCCATATTATTAGTTCATTATGAACTTATTTGGGTCTATAGTAACATAAAAATAATGGAACTCCTACATCATTGTTGGAATAGTACACAAATTTAACTCAAATTTTTGGTTTAAATATTTAAAATCTTACTTTTATTTTCATTTACAAAAAGTGAATGAACTATTTCATATGTTAAGTGAATCGTTTTTTTTTTTTAAATAGCGTTTTAACGCCCGCGTTAACTACTTGTGACACGTAGGCAATGACAGATACTTGTACATGAATGCAGATGGAGCACTGGTAGAATGCGATAGCGGGGAAACCCGGAGAAAGCCCATCCCTGCGCCGCTTTGTCCACCACAAATCTCGCATGCAGTCACTTGGGATCTAGGTGAGAGGCGAGTGGTCTCACGAGTACGAGTAAGCCTGTACAAGTAAGGGAATAGATCTAAAGCAGATGTATAAGATCCGTGCACATGTATACATTCAAATGCCACTAGAAATACGCTTTGCACTGTGGTTTTGCTGAAAATGTGAACGTATGACGGGGACCCAGGTCTTTCGACGATTTCCATAGTGCTATTCTGACACAACATACCATGCGGATAAGAAAAGGGAGAATCGATCCACCCTTCATTCAACCCCACTCGACGCTCCCTCAGAACAAGTTGACTTATATAAGCAGGGTATTAATTTTGTCCACCAAGTGTGCAAATTATCTTGGCTTTAGAAAAAACAACCTAATTTTGTACCACCGGTGAGAGAGGTCGCTTATTGTCCAACTAGAGAGTTTGAGGATAACCAGTTTGCCACGCAGAGCTTCATTTGTCTCAAGCTTTATGTGCACACCCTTTTCCCCTTCGATAATGTGGCTTGTCCAATATGGTTTAAGAGCATAGCAAGACTTAATGAGAGGCCTGTCCGAATCAGAAGGTAACCAAAGAGGTGGAATACATGGGCGGAGACAGCGAAAAGAACCCGTCTTATAAGTATTTCCAGGTGTTGCGTGTAAAAGATTATATTGGTATTACAAAACGGAAGTATAAATTGGCGCGTAACCGAACACAAAAGAAAATACCGATAAGGCCAAATAGATAAATCAGTCACGGCACAACATATTTTATTCCTGGACGACCATCGAACGAAGTATGATAAAGTAGAGGTTGTAGCTACAACGAAACATTATCACCCTTCTTTATATAGAGAAGTCATTGAAATTTGCATCGTACTAACAACTTCAATAATGGCGAAGGATCGAAACTAAACCAAACCTGGATTCCCAATCTCTGCGAAGCCTCCATGCAGAAAACAAACAATAAAACCCGTTCCCTTGACTCCGGCCATAGGACCAAGAGAATATATACAGCTCTATTTTATAATGTATTTAGTTCTTGAGAGGAAATCGACAACACTTCCGCAGAGAGGAACAAAATTTCAGATCGAAATATTTTAACATACTAAAGTATTTTAACCGACAGACTACAGCAAAAAAGTCCAGAAATTTTAGATTATAAAACTGTGGACATTGGCCGTGAAAACTTACGTATATATGCTACTACATGTTTTATCAGATCTCGTACATGAACGCTTTATTTCTAGTTTTGTGTTATTTCCAGATATCGGATTTTAGATTAAATGCCCAATTTATTCTTTTAAGAGAAAACAAGGCGGCGCCGTACAATTCCAGGAGACTGCATATGAGATTTATGGTGGGCAAAGCAGCGTCTGGGTTCTCCGGGTGTCCCCGCCATTCATTACATCAGTTGCTCCACTATTATCTTTCCTTACATCCATTTCCTTTTCATTTCATATCATTCTCCACCTCGCTTTTCTTCCAGACTTGGAGCTGAACCCCATTCTGAATACTCGATCCGATCCATAATCCATCGGCTCCTCAAAAGGTCTCTGGCTGCAGGCTTAGCTTATATGTCCTGGGGAGAGTAAATCCTCATTGTTACGAAGGTTAAGAAGAAGAAGAAGAAGAAGAAGAAGAAAAAGAAGAGAAAACAATTGTAATTCTATCTGGTAACAGTCAAAATACATAAAGCAAACAGGTAGTGCAAGAAAGACTATTAGTCCCTAAACAGTGTTCTGTGGAGTAAGAGCCTGATAAAACACAAAGCAGCATACTCTAAAAATAATAATAGAAACTTTACAAACGTGTGTTTAAGAATAAAACAACGTTTTGGGGATAAAAATGCATGGACTTCGACGAAGTACAAGAATATTCCGCCCAATCACAGCATTTATCAAATACAAGAAAGAAATGAAGATGAGACTGTTATGAACAGAATAGAAAATAAGTCTCTACCATTGTATTAGCACGTGCAGCACATTTTGGAGGAGCGGTGGCGAAGTGTGTCCTTAACTGGATTGTTCCAGAAGGAAGAATGGAAGGCAACAAGAATATGTTGCAAGGGAATCCATGCAGCCATGTTGAAGAGGGGCATATTATAAAAGTGACAGTCAGAGGAGACGAGTATCTGGAAGTGCTAAAATTGCTTTCAGCAAATTGTGAAAAGTGGAAGCCTCTAAGAAGTAAAGAAGGTTTAAAATATAACCCATTAATATAATAACGCAACCCTTCCGGGCGACAATAAATTGTTCCATCGCCAAAGAATACTTGTGACTATAGAGAGTTGCAGAACTTTGAAGACTGTCGGAATAAGATTAAGAAGGTCAGATGTTCCACCGGTGTTCACAACATCTTGCATTAATATTAGCGAAATGTTCTTTCTTTATTAGGAAGTCTGGGGATTTATGAAATTGCATCGATTAAGAATAAAGGAAGGGATTCACCCAAACATTCTAGATCATTGCACAATAATAACAGAAAGAGCGGGCTTGGTAAATTTAATTCATGAAACCATCATTGGAAGTGTAAAAGGATGTGCAACATGATTCTAACAGTTGGCCTTTATCGAGAATGAAACAAAAACCCCTTGACTGAGCTTCTTAATTTCCTCTTGCAGCCTGAAGGTTAGAAAATAAAACAATCTGATGCGTTACATTCTCACAATTTTCTCTATTCTATAACAAACTATTTTTACAAAGTCTTATTTTTCTACCTATTCACGATATCGATTTAAACATTTGCAGAAGTTCTTTCTTGTACATTGCAGGAATAACAGACTACAAAAAGTTAAAGCGATACACAAATCCTTCAAGAACTGGTCACTATGAGTCCAATGACATTGTATTTTTCTTGCGTCATCAGCAGAAAGAAGTTTAAGGAGAAAAGTATAAGTATTTTAGAATTGAAACCAATAATAACTAGTAATATATTGAAACAAAAATGCATTGTACATATAAATTGTGCATTTTGACGAGATACAATTGTTTGTGTAATAAAATCTTCTCTATCACTTATGGTTTGCCAGTTTATAAAGAAGTCAACCAGAAAGAACAGGACTTAAGAGGTTATTCTCAGAAAGTCCAATATATGCATCGCTTTAAAATTAAATAGGATGTAGTTTTAATGAAAATCATTAAAACCCTTTTTTTGAACCAATCAAAGTTTTCGAAAATTGTTCTATGTAAGAGGCTCATCCTTGACAGACACTAAAATACTAAGTTTGGTATTAAACAAAATTTTCGTTTTTGAGTTATGCTGTTCACACACACATACTACTGTATGTATGGCAATATGTGTAACTCATCTGCAGTTTCTCTCCTTGACTGGAGGCGGGGAAAACCATGCTGACGTCAGTAGTTACCCGTTCTTTTCACATGCCTGAGCTGAGGGTAGGCCACTAAAATTGCTTAAATTAGATGATACTTAAGAGTTGTAAGCTAGAGATACAAATATCTTAACATAGATAGGAAAGCTAAAACATATAAGATAACGGTAGGACTGATCTTGACATATGAAGCTGAAACTTGAGCTGTCACGATGAAAATAAAGCAACTATATAAAAAGTGGAAATTAATGTTTTAAGGCCAATAGGTAAGACTATACATGATAGGAAAATAAATAGCAATGTAAGGAATCATTGTGAAATAATCAGTTAACAATTTTTTGAAAAGAAGAAAATAGGAATTGACTAATCATGATACAAGAACGAAGGGTGACAGAATGTAAAACTATCTAGGGATATAATTCCACTAGGAAGAAGTAGCAAAGGTGCAGAATAAATGGAGACAGGATTTGCAGTCGTCTTTTGGTGATTCTCCGGGATAAAGTGTGAAGAAAAATAGTTTGATAACATACATAAAAAGAAATCGTCATTATTGTAAACCGGCTGACAACGTGATTCTAACAGTTGCTCTTATCTTGAATGATACCAAAGTGCTCTTGAATGAACTCCTTAATTTCTAGCGGAAGCCAGTACGTTAAAACTAAAAATCATATGTGTTCCATTCACGTGAATCATGCTACATATTATGTAACTAATCATTCTTATAAAAGCTTATTCTTCTATGAAATCCATTTTAAGCCAAACATTAGCAGAAATGGGCATTACTTATTTCATTACAAGCAGAAGGGAAATAAGCGAAAACGTTAGTCAAAATTGATAGTAAAATACTTAAAAGCTCGTTACCATGTGATGGAAATTTGTTTTTTTTTTATATGGCCAAGAGTAAAACAAAAGAGAAAGAAATGAGAAATACATGTTTGAGAATAATTTAAATATTTTAAAATTGGAAACCAATAACAAGGAGTATATTGGAAATAAATAATATCACTAAAATGTGTATGTCCTAATTGTGTATTTTAATAAGATATACACTTTTTGTGTAGTACGTTTTTTCTCTATCTGTCACGCTTACTAGCTATGCAAAAGTCATCCAGAATGAAAAGGTCTTCAGAGGCTCTTCCCAGGAAATTCAGGATATCCATTTTATTTTCATGTAAATATTTTAAATGTACGATCTTTTAATCAAAATAGTTAGAGCAATTATCAAGTAGTAGTTTGGGGTGGAAAATGTTATTGAAAATCTTCGTTTAGTATGCTTGGAAAATACAAAATTTAAATTCCCAGCTTGGAATTTACAGGATCCTCGTCTTTAGCTATGCTGTCCAGACATATACACTCGGACCTTTTTCCAAAAATACTTTTTTTAAGGGGGTCCACAAAAGATATGAAATTCCTGTATAGAATTTTTGGGTTGGATACAATACCCTCTCTATCTACTTTGCAAGCACATAGTACTCAATAGAGAAATTAAAAAATAAAAACACAAATAAGATGCAAATGTTAAAAGTTAACCATCAAATATGGCTATATTCTATGTGCTCGTATATAATAACAGAATTCATTGACACTATAGTGAAGTAAAGTGAGACATTTTAACACATAAAAATGATGAATGGAAAAGTTGATATCTTAGTGAAGTGATGTGTAAAACAATTATTAAGGTAATAATTATAACTAAATTTGATATATGGATTAAAGAAAATAATATATGGATTTTATGGACGAGTATGTTCAACAGACATGGTTTAACCAAGACTTTTCTGCTGGATACCAGTATAAACATACACTAAATTGGCATTTTAGTCTTTCAGTAGGTAAATTAATTTCTGGATTCCAATTTTTGTGAAAACTGGCATATAGTATTAATAGTAATTAGTTATTTTGTCGAATTCTAGTATTTTCCCTTTAATTTGTTTTAAATCTGTAATTTTAATTTAATTTGTCTAAATGTTCGATGTTAATGGCTTCTTTCACAAATGTTTGACAGAAATTGGAGCGTTGCTAGTGAATTTTTCAGTCTGACCCTACCTCTCTGCTGCTTATTAATTTATTCAAAGTTTTAATTTGGTAGTAAAATCTGTACAGCTAAATTGTATAAATTAATAAGAATAAAGGAAATAAATATAGGAACTGGAACATACGTCATAATGTGGGCAACTAAATATCGTATGGAATTTTACAGATTCTATTGTAATTAGCAACTTTATCAAAAGTTGATGTGCAAGTTAACTGTGCAGTAATAAAAGGACTGAAAATACTCCATCACTCCTAAATCTGATCTATACTACAGCTGTTGTTAGCAGTTTCCATTTATTATCGGTCACTAAAGTGATGAGGATTTCCTGGACACCAACAAGAAAAGAAAATTGATTTTGTTACCTTCAAAGGCAGGACCTGTGGTAATCATTGTAGAAGCACTAGAGAGTCTCGTGCACGCTTTGCTTTTGTGTGGGTAACGGCCTTTGTTGGGAAAACTTTTAACTTTCCTCGACTAACCACACTCCTCTCTCCCACTTGAGGGTTTTCGATTCCAGGGGAAGACACATCCCGTTTAATTAATCGAGTGTTAGTCACTATTACTCCAATTCCAACTTTTCTTCAAACTTCTTCTACCAAATTACTCGCGTTTCTTGTGAAGGAAGTGAAGAATACATGAAACGCTCCCGTAACATCTTTCTTCCGCTGGAGAAGTAATTAATTTCAGCACAGAAGTGGAATTAAATGCAATGGAGACGTGAAGCAATAAAAAAACGTGATCAAGAAGGAAGAGTTTCGATTCTTCTAAAGAAGTGAGAGATGAAAGTTTTATTCTTTCTCATTTTTAAAACGCGCGTTATTGTTATTCATTATTCTCTTTTGAGAAACTGGTGAAGTATCTTCAGTAGCAGAAAAATATGAACAAATCCTCGTTTCGGATTCGGCTTACCCTCCTCGTATTTATAGGATCCAGAAGCCTGTTGGGGAGCCAGCAACACGAAACCACGGAAATGGAGAACCTGTTACAAGAGATCGGCCCGTAGCTAGACATGAACACGAGGAAGTGGAGAATATGAAATGTAAGCGAAATTGATTATTGGAAAGGTGATGATGGAGCATTCGGTAGAATGAGTGGTGGGAGAAATCCGAAGACCAGGAGAAAACCCACCCAGTCGCCGCTTCGACCACACCAATCCCACGTTCGGGCGCTTGGGATCAAAGCCAGGCCACTTAGATGTGAGGCGAGTGGTCTAACCACTCACCCACGGCGCCGCTATGAACATATCTAATGTGTTAAATTCATATGCGTTTTCTACTCAATCCTTTACAAAATATTGTTTTAATTACTGGTTTTTTTTATTATTATTATTAATATTTTTTTTTTTTTTTTTTTTTTTTTTTTTTTTGTAGATTTGAGAAGGATACAGTAAACTAAAACTCCAGTCAGATTTATAAACCGGTCCCTATCTGATACCTTTGAAATCCTATTATCTATAGATGGTAATGAGAGAGAAAAAACAAATCTAATCACTTTGAAAAAATAAAAAATTAATAACAAAGGATACCTCAAAACTGGTTCTCGGTTCAAACCCGGCGGAGGACGATGCATTTCTTCGGGCGTAAAGTTAAGCATGGCTTTCTTCGGAAGGGAAATGAAATCGGTGGTGCTCGTAGATTTACGGCAGGTAAAAGCACTTCAAACGTGACGTAGAATCCTCTGAGACAAATTAAACGGTCTTTCACGTCCAGCATAGAATGGACGCCGAGAACCACAGCTGTTAAGATGTCCATAAATAAAACTCAGTTTTAATTCAGAAATGTTCGTTGCTGTAAAATTGCAATTAAAAAGAAATTGTGAACTTTAACAAGATGTATGTATTTTGTGCAGTGGGTTTGCATATTTATATCCTCTACTGGATATACAAAATAATTAGGAATTGTGAGGACTCCACAGTATATTCCATATAAATATATTATTTTAAACAAATGATGTTTTATTAAAACTCGTTGTAGCTATTTTGAGCATATAACAAATAACGAATGATGCCGCATCTAATGAATAGTTTGTAATGGAGAATTTCTTTAAAATTCTGGATCTTATTCCTGTAAAAAGCTGAATTTATTTACCAATTTTGATATTCAACCGACTTTTAGTTTTTAATTAAGATATTCCCACATGAACACACGTGTCTTTTTGTAAGAACCAAATATGTTGCATTCATATTACTTTCCCTCCACTTCTAAAAACTATTCTTACACCAGGTTGTTATTTCAGCTACTTCATTTTAATCCAGGCAAACTTTCAATTCACATTTCCCCATTTCGCTGCACGTTACGGTAGGAAAAGCGATAGATCTTTAAAGAGTGTGTCGCTATCAAAGGCTTTGTATCTTTGTTCTTTGCGCCACCACGAGAATAGAATCCAATGTGTTGCATTTATGTTGAATTCACATGGCTTTCTTCAGATATTCTGCAACAAACCATTCCTTCAAAAGTGTATTCTTCTATCCACCTTAAGCTAATCGAGATAAAAATTGGTAGAAATGCTTTTGTTACTTAATTTACTGAAATTAAGGGGAAATGTGGCAATTCGCTATGCTAAAGAGATAGTAAGTTCTTCTAAAATTGGCGACGTCTTCGATTATGGTTTACCAGTTAGGCAAAAGTCGCCCAGTATTAAGAGAGCTTCAGAGGTTATTCCTTGTAAATTCAAAATATCCATTTTGTTTTTCATTAAAATAGCTTAAACCTGTAGTATTTTACTCAAAATTGTCAAAGCCCTATTTGAGAAAATCAAATTTTTCGTAACATGTTCCATGTAAAGGGAAGTGAGGGATTTTATTGAAAATATTGTCTGAAAAATGTCAGATACTGAAGTTAAATACAAAGTTTATTAAACTAAATTTTAGTTTTTGAGGTATGCCCAAACAAAACAAAAAAATAATAAACACACACATAGTCGTTTTTCTAAAAATACTTTTTTAGGATTCAGAGTACCTGTCAATATATATTTTCGGTGAAATATTGACGTTAAATTTTGAAGGGAATACAATACTTTCCTTAATATACATTGGTAGATAATGTAAAAACATCTTGCTATGATTAACTTACAGCAAAATAATTATTTTAAGCGATCTACCAGGTGGTTCACCTGTTTCTTATTATTTTTGGAAATAGGCAACACTTCATACTCTTAAAACAATAAGGTCGAAATTACCATGCTTGTCGACCACATGTAACTAACGGTATACGAATTAAGAACAAACGGCAGTTCATTTTATTTGTTCTTCAGTTTTCGATCCATAATTGTTTTGAAAAAGAAGCTTCACCAAGACTTTAAATAATACTGGATGATAAAGTTAGAATAAACACAAATAAAGAGAACAGCAATAAAAGAAACAAATAAGCAACGTAACAAATGCTCTGATATCCCATCGAACTTTGTGCCTAATCAGGTAATAAAAAGTGGCAGAAAACGTTTTGGTAAGAATCAAACCTGAATCGAGCATCATGGAACTCAAACTAACAGCGCACGTTAACCAATTACGCTACTGTTTAGCTATAACTTGCAGCGCCAAAGACCATAATGTTAGTATTCGGAAGTTGGGTCTGGGGAACGATGTTTTCATATTAGACTGTAATATGCGGGTTGCATAAAACCAGACAATAAGGGGCAGGTGAACCAGTGTGTATAGTAGGACTTTATCTATTTTATTATAGTTTAGGCATTATAAAAAAGAAAAATTGGCCATTCCCAAAATATAATATATAGATTTTATTTGCTATTTTATTTTCTAACCATTTTTGACATCGGAACTAACGAGAATTTTCGCATAATTGTAAAGGATTGTTTGGAAGATGTTGATGAAACCTAAATATTGTGTTTGTTTTTTAACTGACTTTTCGTTGCTAACAGCCGTTCGCACGCGCGCGGGCACACACACACTTACACACATGTAATGGATTTTTACATTCTGTACACAAATGTACAATGTTAATAATAGCTAGAACAGACATTGTATTTCACTCAAAAATTTGATACGGAGATTTCACCGGAAATACCTACAAGTTTTGAGATTCCCTGAATCCCACAAATGAAAAAAAAAAGTTTTTTTAGAAAAAGGACTGTATCTTTGTATGAACAGCAAAATTAAAAACGTAACTTATGTTTAAATACATTACTTGGCATTTATGTTTAGTATTTTCCAAGGATACACACTAAGCTTTCCAAGAAAACCCTCACATCCCACACTACCCATTAGATGTGAAAATATTTGAGAATTTTGATTTTCCCAAAACTGACGCTATGAATGACTAAATGACTAAAATAGCGTATATACAATAAATTTACGTGATAAATAAAATGTGAATCTTGAACTTCCTGGAAATAGCCCCTGAAATAATCTTAATTCTAAATGATTTTACATAACTGTTAAAAATAGGCAAAAACATACCACACAAAAACATACATCTCGCCAAAACAACGATCTATATCCGTTACATTTCTGTTGTGAAGCTAACCGTTTCAGAAATATTGGATTTTAACTGTTTCATTTTAAAATAATTATACCTTTCTCAAAAAAGATGTTGTGCGTGTATCCTTTGTTTTACTTCTGACCATGCAAAGAATATCAATGCCAATTGTATAGTGACAGCTTTTAAAACAATTATTGCTTTAGCATAGTGTTCCTTTCTGTTTTAAGGAACTAAGTAATAAGACCATTCTGCGAATGTTTATTGGATTTGGATGGAGTAGAAAGATTAATACGCTTTTGTAAAAAGTTGATTCGTAGAACAGGTAAAGAAAGAAATGTGAATGTAACGCATTAGTTGTTTTATTCAGTGCGTCAGTGAAAGATCGGTATCAAATTTCTGAATGGAATACAAACTGTTTCTGTTTATTATGCGTAAGTCCTTGAGAAAATGAAAAGAAACTTCAAAATACTGATATACTGTTACCTAGCTGATGTGTATACAAACAGCAGAAGCATTGTTACTGAAACAGTCTTGATTACTGTATTTCCATTAACGTTTTTGAGTCCCATCCCGTTTACGCCATGTTCCCACCGATATGAATTCCGTTAATTACCCTGGTATTGGTTTTATCGTCGTTTACAAAGTTCATTTGTTATTCAGCATCGTATTTGTAGTCGATTCCTATTACAACGTTCTATCAAGTATGCTGTATCCGCTGTAAGAACCAGTATTACTCCGCTCTATTACAACTATGATATGTAGACGAAAATAGCACCAAAATCTTATGTACTCTATTCACATGACACTGTAACAAATTATTGTTAATAAGCTTATTTTTCTATTTCGTATTAAAACATTAGCAGAAACGGTTTTATTACTTAGTTCCTTACAAGTAGAAGGTAAATAAGGAAATACACTAAGATAAACCGACGGCCAAATGTTTTAAAATGTGATTGTTATGTAACTGAAATCCATTTCTTTGCGAGGCCAAGCGTTGACAAGTTAATATGAGAAATGTTTAGGTATTTTAAAACTGAAATAAATAAAGAGGAATGACTCTAAAACGGCCATTTCCACGAAAAAAAAGTATAAGACATAAATTTTGTATTTTATCGAGATCTGCATTTCTTATGTAGCAAGTCTTTGTTTATCTCATGCGGTTTACCAGTTATACAAAATTCAATAAAAATCATCCAGAATAAAGTTTGGTATTTAATGGTCTTTTCGTTTTTGAGCTATCTGATGTGTTCCATTCACATGCCTTTGCTACATCTCTGTAAGTCGTTATTGTTAAAAAGCTTATGTTTCTTTTTGCTGCATGGTAATCAAGAAAAAACAGCAGAAATAGTCTTATTACTTGCAAGTAGAAGGGAAATACGGGAGTAGCGTAGGCTAGGCTAAAGTATTAGTCAAAAGCTGGTTGCTATATGACTGAAGTTCCTTTGTTTGTATAGACAGGAGTTGACTAATTCCCGTATGAGAAAAGTATAAGTTTTTTAAACTTGAAACCAATAACAACGAATATCTCAAAAACGACCAAATCCACGAAAAAATGTATACAACATAAATGATCTGTTTTAATGAGGTCTACAAGTGTTGTACAGCAATGTTTTGTCTATCCTTAATGGTTAACAAGCTATGCCAAATTTCGCAAATTTCGTCTAGTATAAAGATGTCTATTTCCAGAAAATTCAAGATATAAATGTTATTTGTCAGGCAAATATCTTTAATATGATATTTTAATCAAAGTCGTTACAGCCTTTTTTGAGAAAATCAAAAGTTTCAAAAATTTTTCCATGTAAAGGGTAATTGGAGGTGAGGGAACTTTCTTGAAACCCTTTAAGACGCATCCTTGAAAGATAACAAACTTAAATGCGAAGTTTGTTATTTAAGCTAATCGAGCTGTTATTTAACGGTTATTTGAGCTATAGTGTCCACAAATACTCACACACACCCAAACACATAGACCTTTTTCTTAAAATGCTGTTTTTGAATTCAGAGGGACCTAAAACATGTATTTCCGGTGAAATCTCGGTATCGAATTCTTCGGTGCAATACAATACCTTCTCTGTACCTATGTAGATAGTAGGTGTAGAGGAAGTAAAAAGCTCTGTGAGCGTTCACAGTGGTGATGAACTTCGTCTACAGCAAGTGCGGTACTATTTCTGAGGGAGTAAAATAAACGTAAGTTCCTACTTCAATATCATAGTTCGTATGGTAATTAATTTTAGCAATAATAAGATGCGGTTTAGTAACAATTTGGCTGCGGCTCTAAAAATTAAATATACCTTGTTAAGAGATAATATTGTAAATGATTTCTTTAATGTGACTTTAAGAGGCAGAACAAATCTTTTTTAAGAAAATTAGTGAAAAATAGCGTCGTGTGAAACATTTTGAGTATGGAAATAAGACACTTCCTTCAGACTTCAGTTAATTGGTGGTTAAAATCGTACACCAGGTGTGAAAAAACGATGTATTCTCTTATATTTTAGAATCCATATACTTTTATTATAAAGCAAAATAAGTTTTTAACATTTTGATGCATCAATATAAGATAATTTGAAAAGAACAGATGGATGCAATTTAAGCTTAGCGGAGCCCAAAATTTCTACTAAATTATAAATCTGTAGCCAAGAGAAGCATTAAACGGAACAAAGAAGAGATGGACACAGAAACGAGATCGGAGAAAGCCGTAAGAGGCTTAATCCCTGAAGATTTGCTGATGATGTTCAAGAATCTACTTCGATAGTATATCTTGGGTCTTGCTTTACAACGAGGCCGCATTATTCCATTCATGCTAGCAACTAAAGAAAGTAATATTTAAACAATGTCTTCTTTTTAGCAATAATTTATGCTGTCATCGTCCAATACTATTACTATATACTCCATTGTTTACTTATTAAGTTTAATTAACTGTATTCAGATTAGCAGAAGCTGTGAACTAAGGTTGAGTAAACACTATATCGGGGAGATGATCCCAAGCTTCTACATCTGACCTATGAGAAGTCAGACTAAAGTATCGTGGGAGTTTGCCTGCAGCCCAGCATCTCAAACTTCACCTGCTAGTTGATTCCACTGATACCCGCAGGCTGTCTAATCAGAATGCCTCCTGCCCCTTTACTAAATGTCATGCTGCAATTAAAATCATATATCAAGGTGATCACATCTATAGTTATATTGCTTTTAGGCATATTACTCCCTTTTCATGTTTTGAACACCCGTTCATCAAAATCCTGAAGGTGAATTTCTGGTATCTCACAAACCCGTCAAGTATACTCCTCTTCGTATGTAAGACTTAAAATCCCTAGTATTTACATATTTGTTCCCAGACTCCTTAATTTTATTTTCGTGTGCACAAAACAAAGTAATAACAAAATGTATAGTTATTTCGCTCTACTAAGCATGAGGTATCTTTAAATTTTTTAAAAACAGTAAATTCTGGGTCTCTACTGGCAGAAAAACCTCCCTCCCTCTCTCTCTCTCTCTCTCTCTCTCTCTCTCTCTCTCACACACACAAACACACAACTATACACATGGCAGAGGTAGACAACCATTTAACGATATGGACAGGTGATGTGACTATAATCACGAATCTCCCTGCCGGAAAGTTGGCTAACGAGTCCAAAATCGTTGCTTATCGCAGTACTCACTTTCCTCACGATGCTGACTGGTCTTTGGTCCTAAACTTGGAACTAATAATCATCTCGCCCATGAGTATCATCACTCCATGTACAAACTACATTTGGTTCCGACAAAAATAGAGCCTAACAGAAGACAGCCTCAACAGCCTTTACCGACCGCTGGGTTCTCACCTTCTATGCCGGTCCTGCAGCTACCATCCGGCTTCTATTTCGCCAGTCGCCATTACACCTCCACAGTCAATGACTGCTATCTCTGCTCCAGTCACCACTGACACGTCCCCACCCTGTCCACCTTCACCACTGCATCAGCCACCCCAGGTGTACTGTCCGAGAACCAGATTTTGGCCACCCGCTACCAGTCGATTCCGCCGAATACGCCATCACATTTCCAATCAGAACTAGTCAGATGGAGTCAGCAGATGTCTCCACAAGGACTTCATCCTGCAAGCTGCTCTGCAGCACTAGTCTGGTCTTTACAAGGATTCATGCACCACCACCTCACGCAGACCACGATCCTTGGTGCGGCAGAAATTCCGGGACGGGTTGCAGGATTTGGAGGCCCTGCGGAACCTCGTCATAGAGCTCAGCCATACCTGTCATCCCAGTCCTTGACGCTCTGTTTTTTTTAGCCATTCAACGTCCAATTTCAACGTGGCACTGCTGAGCCACTACTGGAACGCTAACGCTCACGACCTACGACATCGTCCTCGTTTCTGCGTCACTTGCGGGGGTTCCGCCATTGAGCCAGGCAATCAGTCTGCCCGCTGTACCCTCGCAGCACCATCACTACTGCTGCTTCGCCGCCGCTTACTCAACGAGCGCCTCTTACTGGTATTAGTGAGCTACCTGTACAAGCGACATCCACCCTTCTTGACGCGTTGCACTTGGATTAGAGAAAGCGCTAGTTAACTGTGTAATATCTGCGAACAGTGAGTTCAGAGTGTACACTTGGGTTAGCGAAAACATAATCAACTGCGTAATAGCTGTGAACAGTGAGTTTATACTTCGATTAGGGAAATCAGTAGTTAACTGTGTAATAATTTCGAACAGTGAGCTTAGGATGTACACTGGGATTAAAGAAAGCAGTAGTCAACTGTGCAATAGCTGCGAATACTGACTTCAGAGTGTACACTTCAATTAGAAAAAGCAGTAATCAACTAGGTAAGAGCGTGAGAGATAAAATTATGCTAGAGTATTTGAATTAAAGACAATTTATTGTAATCAGATTTGAAGTAATATACAATTTTATTAGTGTTAAAATAGAAATACTGTTACAATATTAAGATTACACAATACATTAAGATAACCAAATTCTAAACGTTCAAACAAGAGAAAAAGCAAGTTAGATTACATTGTTACCAGACTTTACGCCACCGATGACAAACCAAAGCATCCCCGATCCTGATCAGACTGTTGACATGTGTAGAACCACCACGAGAAGGCATTTCACCTACATTCAGTGACTCAGGTTGCTCTAATGTGTTGTTGATGATTTGTTTATAAGTACTTTAACAATTCTTTAGCTTTATAATAAACACTGTAACATTCTTTAATAATTGTCACTTCACACATTTTTTTTTTACTACTTGTGTCACCGCAAGCAATACACTTCACACTTTCCTTTTTAGGCATTAAATCAAGAAGCTGAAAGACATTTGAAAAAAAAAAAAGTAATTGCCACAACCGGAATTCTGACCTTGGATCTTAAGCTCTCTGGGCCTTTGCTCTCACTGCTTTGGTTATTTGATAGATAAGAGAATGAGAAGAGAGATTATCAATTGGTTCGAGTCCCGACCGTGATTCCACGTTCCAAATGTTATAGCTTAGCAAACATTGTACAAATAACCATGTTGCGTTCGTTGTTATTAAATTAAATTTACTTTGGTTAAGGCTTGGTATTACACTAGGATGTGCCTCGTTTAGAATCAGCAATGGGCAACGTAGAATTTTCTGCACTGACTTCAAATGCGGTCTTAAAGAGAGCAATTTTATTACTATTTAACTAAATAATAACATTGTCTTCACTGTAGATTATTGACATTGTACTTCATGGCTCCGAGAAAGAATTAATTTTATACTTTATAATATTCAAACCCGTGTTACAACACTTAGTTCTGTAGCTCGCGGATAATGCGTCAGGCTTAGCCCGTAACCAGGCTATATTCTTCTCCTATATTATTGCCATCATGTTCTTTTTCATAACAGAATAACATCAATAAGTATAATACTATTACATTTTCTGAACAATTATTAATTTGTTGCCTCTCGGTACCTATAAGTTACGCTTGTTTTAAGCATATCTATACAAATAGAGCTGTACTCTAGGATTACTTTCATGTTGTACTAACCTTCAACCATAAACAATAAGTAATCAAGACTGTTTTATATTATAAAAGAATATACAATTTTTGCCCTAAAATAGCTGCGGTGGTTTTGAATAAATAAAAGAGAAAACCGACATAACTAAGGCCACATATAACCTCACAGGCTTCCAATCATCACACCGATTATTTTACTTGGGCTCTCTCCGTCCTTTACCACAATCACTGGGATTTGAACTTGCAACATTTAGCTTTGAATGGATGGCCAGTCCATTATCTATCACCTAACACTCATGGTCATTTGAACCACTGTTTTTGGTAGTGGCTTTGGCAGGATTATGAAAACTGGTTTAGAAGAATTTAAACTTTTAATTGAGAAGAAAAATATTAATAAACGATCTACATTTATTTTCATTTCTATTATCTCTATTATTTTATATAACAATTTTATATGTTTATTCCCAAATATTTTTACTAGAACTCCAGTTTTAAACTTGAATTAAAGGAAACACGGCATATGCAGTATACTAGCAGGCAACTAAGGGTTAAATGGTTTACATTGATGCAGAATTAATCTAAGTTTTCATATATGTTCTGTTCATTCACATCATTTCATGCTCATCAACAATTTAATAGATACATCATTTCTGTATCTATTAAATTGTTGATGAGCGTTATTACGCTTATTTGGCGCTTTATTGTTATTGTATTGTATGACTTCAATGCGCGCCTTTTCTGTTTTTTACACATGTGCAAAGTAAAATGCATTATACTCATATTTTCTGGGTATGAAGGGTGTTAATATTTGATTGCGTAACTTACAGAAAATTAGTGTAAATGTGATGATTACTTATTGTTAAAACCAGCCTAATGTTTAAAACTCTAATAATTATTCTGTAATATTCCGTTTTTCAGAAACAGGAAAGGCCCCAGAAACTATATTCAAGCTGCATTTGTAATTGGACCCTCAGAATTATTCTAGATTTACACAGTGTATATGGTTACCTTGTTTTTACATATTCGTGCTATTGGCCGATGCTTTTTGAATACTGTGAATTCCCGCTTTTAAAACCAGCCTTATATCAGATCTCAGATCGTTATAGCAAACTCCTGCCAAGAACATAAAGAATAACAACATTGCGTTTCTGTTTCCACTCAACTTAATTTTCCAAAGTGGAGACATTTGTTTCATCTTACACCTTTAGTTTCTTCTCTACTCTGGTTAGACCACTCGTCTGTCATCCAGGTGGCCTGGGTTCGATCCCAAGAGACCTCATGTGAGATTTGTAGTGGACAAAGCGGCACAGGGGCGGGGTTTTTCCGGGATTTCCTGTTTCCGACGCCACTGCACTCTTCATTCCAGTATCAATGTCTCGACTGCGGTGTCATATGTAGTAAAATCAGGCTTAAAACTATAAAAAGCACTGCAATTAGTTCTTGAAGGAGTGAAGTTCCTTCCAGAATCCGATTAACGATAAAACGTCTAAATCTTGCAACTTTTATGTAATAATTTTTCAACACTTTTCAAATATTTATTATAATCTGTTTTATCCCATCGGCGCTAAGGAAGGGTAGCTCAAAAAAAAAAAAAAAAATACGGAGCTCATCTTCACAGTACCAGTTTTATATGAATATTAACACTATTTTTATAATAAATTTTTAAAATATCTTCCTAGTACTCTGTGTCCCTTCTTCATCATGCATATTTTACATTAAAGCTTTAAGATTTATTGCCACACTTCTTTGTTTCTTACCCCTTCGACCTCTGATGTCCCACGTTCGGCTTAATGAAGTCCGCCCACCTGTCCTCTGCCTGTCCGCGCATATTCTTCCTCTTCTGCGGTCCCCCAATTGATTCGCTCTACCATGATAATTCAGTCTACTTTAGACGTTTTCCTCCTGATCTCGTAGTTTCTATTACCCTATCATATTTAATAGCGTGTTTTAAATTGTACGCATATCTTTGGTATTTTTGAGAAGAAAAATTATTTTAATTTTATTGTGTAATTAATCTTTGTTGTATAGGATGCAAGGCTCGTAATTAAAAAAAACCCTGATGTGTTCCTGTCACATGACTTTCTCTACATCGCTGTAACAAATTATTGTTAAAAAGCATATTCTTCTCTCTACTTTATGATAATCGAGATAAACATTAGCAGAAATGATCTTATTACTTTCTTCCTTTCAAGTAGAACAAAAATAAGGGAATACACTAAGGTAAAATGATAGTTACATCTTTTAAAAGCCGGTTGCCATTTGGTTGAAATCCGTTTCTATGCATCGCCAGGAGCTTAAAACTTTCCCTGTGAGAACAGATTTGTGTTTTAAATCTGAAACAAATTTCAAGGGATATCTCAGAAATGGTAAATTTCATGAGAAAAAAACGTATATGACATAAATTGTGTTTTATCAAGATCTACATTTTTGTGTAGTAACTTTTTATCTATGTCTTACGGTTTACCAGTTACTCAAAATTCAGCAAACTTCATTCCGAATAAAAAGGTTTTTATAGGCTCTTCCCACAAAATTCACGATATATTACATTTTATTTTCCATATAAATCAATTATTAAAATTAAATCATAATTTCTAGTAGCAAATGTGCCACTTTTAGTTTTTGAGTTATCGTTTTCACGGATACACAGACCTTTTCCTAAAAATGCTTTTTTCGGATACAGGGGACCCTAAAACGAGTATTTCCGGTGAAATTTCGCTATCGAAATTTTGGGTACAATACCTTCTCTATACACTATGTATATAGTACGTGTAGAGCAAGTAAAAATAAACGCATCAGTAATAATACTGACCTATAAATTGTTATTTTATGTTCTGGTTGTTTCAGAACAAGATATTTAAACCTTTAAATACAAGTTCTTAAACAGTTTATCCTAGGATTATTTCATATCTTAAAAAACTTAAAACTGTAATAATTAATAAGTCTTTAGGATGTCCATACATTTGTTGGCAATTTGAATCATAATCTTTGTGAATTTACGGCGTAGTGCGGGTGGTACTCTTGTAATCTTTAATTGCTTCTTTAGTTTGCCACGGCTGCTAGTCAGAGTAGACTCTAAGCATTTATGAAGACTTGCGCTGAAGATCTTGTGCTCCCTCTGCTCTCAGGACGATTAGTTGGGGAGTCGACTGAAAAAGAATTGTTATTCTTACAAAAATATCGAAACTGTGTACTCCTCTGGTAAGAACTCAAATGTATTTTCGATAAGCTCAACAATAATTATGACTTCTTCCGTGGTCGAGTGGTCAGCTAGCTGACTTTTCACCCGGAGGTCCCGTGTTCGATTCCCGGCTGGGGCGGAGAATATTTCTTTAACTAGAATTATTCCCTATTCCCCATAGAGTCTGGAAGTATGTATGCCAGAGTGAATGTGTGAGTGTGCGTGTTTGAGGAAATAAAATGGTTTTAACCCAACGTAAACCTACAGAGAACGAGTTGTTTCTAATTCGAAGCCCTCGATATGATTTTAGATGTTAAAGGTGGCTATATAAATGAAACAAACAAAGAAGCAATAATTATAATGAAGCAAGCTGAGGTCTATATGTTCTAATGTACGCGTCTCTTGTCTCCACTCGGAGAAATGCTCTCTCTCGCGCAGGACGGATTTTCTCCGGGTTTTCCGGTTTCCCCCGCCATCTTAATTCATGTATCATCAGTGTCATCGCCTGCGGTGCCACAGGTAGTTAAAGTGGGCATTAAACACTACGAAAAAAATGTCTACATTAATGTGGACAAGCTACATTATCGTTTAAACATTTGAAACTCGCTAGTGATACAAATACAACTAACACATTGTCTTTAAAGTATTTCCTTTCATGTGACATTTTATTTTAAACATTTACTACTTTTATAGACTATTTTCGTTAACATGTTACTCTGTGATAGCTGGTTGCTACGTTATTACTGTTAAGGAATTTCGCACGATTACGCTTGAAAGAAGCGGCAAATAATCTTTCTCTACATGCTCCCTGCATATGTATACACGCATGTCAACCATTGTTGGCGTGCTTATACTAACATTTTCCTGTATACATTACACAAAACATTGAATTAACTCTTGGCCAAATTATATTGCCTCAAACTAGGAAAACCATATGCCAGCTTGCAGTTAATTCTCTCTAAATTTGTGCTGAAAATGTAAGCAGCATTAGTTACAAACTGCATCGTATGGGAAATTTTAATGCGCAAAAGTGCAAGAAAAACAAAGTCTATTATAATCAAATACAGGCTTTTAGGTCTGTGTTCCTCGATCTTCAAGTTGCCACATGATGAACCCTCTATAAGCCATATCATTGCATCTAAAGATTCAGAGCGTTGTTCTGTGCATGAAAGCTATATATATATATATATATATATTGTAATTTTGATCAAAATTCAGCTATGGTTACTATTAATGTAGTTATTCTTATTGCAACCTCATAAGTACTTTAATGCTAAACATTTCGCATAATTTTGGATGTTTAAAACATGAAAATAGTAATAATAATAACTATGGTGTGATATTTTTATCCAACTCAAATCTAATGTGTTCCATTCATATGGCTTTTTATAACTGTTGTGCAATTAATATACTCTTACAAAAGAATTATTTTATTTACTTATGCTAATCGAGATAAACGTTAGGAGAAATTGTCTCATTACTTGCTTCCTCCTAAATAAATAGTAAGTAAGGGTACATACTAGGCTAAAGCGATAGTCAAATCTTTTAGAGACTGGTCGTTATGCGAACAATTGAAGTTGCTTTCACTTTGCATCATAAGCAAAACAAAAGAGAGATGAAATGAAAGATCCCCCGATTTTAGAAAATATGGAGTATAAAATTTAAATCAATAACGAGGAGACGGTGAAGGCTAAAACAAAAATGTATACGATATAAATTGTGTGTTTTAAGTTTCTGTCTATTTCTTACGGTTTAATGGTCATTCAACATTCACAGAATGAACAAGTCTTCAGAAGCTCTTCCCAGAAAATTCAAGAAATACATTTTATTTCCGATGCAAATATATTATACGGTATTTTAATCACAATCGTTAGAGCCATTTTATGAAAAACAAAATTTGCAAAATTTTTTCCATATAAAGGATAGCTTTGCTTTGGGAATTTTGTTCAAAATGTTGTGTTGCATTCTTGGAAGGTACTCAACTTCATTAGAAACTTTGATATTTAACGTACTCATTTTAGTTTACGAGTCATGCTATCCTTAGACACGTACACACGGAACTTTTTCTAAAAATTCTTTTTGTGTACTCAAGATACCCCAAACATATATTTTCTGTAAAATCTCGACATTGAAATTTTGGATGGAATACAATACCTTCTCTATAAATATACATGGTACGTGTAGATAAAGTAAAAAGTTGGCAAAACGACTACCCTGGTCCCATCAGAACATACTAATGAGGATTAGAATTTCAAAAGTATAGAACGAATATGTACTCAATAACATTTCAATTCTTATGAATTTTCCGTCATGTACTTGATATTATTCCAGATTGGGAAGTAGGAAAAGTAATGGTTGTTTTGATGTGTCAGTTCCATATGAAGTTTCCTCTGGAGAAAAGTTCTTAAAAGATTTGCGACTAACTCGCGAATACAGGTAAAACAAATCTGATGTAGCGCATTCACAGGACTTTCTGTAACAAATTGTTCTTAAAGAAGCTTACTCTACAATCTAGAAATGCTAATCGAAATAAACATTAACAAACATTAACATCCTCTTATAAGCGGAAGGGAAGGGAAGACATTAGACAAAAGCGATAGTCAAATGTTTTAAAATCTCGTCGCTAGGTAATTGAAATTCAATTCTCGTTACATGACCAGGAGTGAAACCAATAAAATTTAATTAAAAATTACCCTTTGAATAAGATTATTTTAAAATTGAAACCAATAACTAGGAATCTCTCTGATTAACTACACAAAACAGATATGATACAAATTGGATCTCTCGGTTAATCAGTTATGTAAAAGTTAATAATAACGAGGTTTTCAGAGGCTAACCAGAAGATTCAAGATTTACGTTTTATTTGTCATGTATATCTCTAATATCCAGTGTTTTAGAGTGCTTTTCAGAAAATAAAAATTATCAAAATGTGTTTCATGTAAAGAGTAGTTCTGTATGGGGTCTTTTCTTTAAAATATTTGTGTGGTATTCTGGGAAAATAGGGAACTTAATTATCAACTAATTTAATTTAGCTAACTTTTCGTTTTTGAGTTGACACAACATTCAAACACACATGCGTACGCATACACGGACCTTTTCTTAAAAAGTTTGTATACATGGGAACCTAAAACCTGTATTTTCAGTGAAATCTCCTTTTAAATCTGTGTACCTTATAGAGAAAGTGAAATTTAGGTTTCTTCTTTGCCTAAAAAAACTCAAGTACATACTTAAAAGCGCTTAAGGCATAACAAATATTATAGACAATACCTACAGAGAAATCCAAACAAGGTTGAGATTTATTACTTCTGTCTGGACAAACTTCTAACACTAAAGTGATGATTTGCATTTAGGAAGACTTAAGAAGGTTTCAGATATCAAAGCATTAAGGTGTTAAAATGAAAACTTACTCTCCAAACGCTTATCAAAGAATAAATTTACAGCTGAAACAATACGCCCCTGAAAATAATAAAATGCATTTGTATATAGTACATTCTAATACTAAAATAAGCGAACGAGCCCGAAGGCTACGGTAAAAGCTTTTACCCCTAACACATTTTTCTGTGACGCAGACGATTCGAATGGGAAGTGAGAAGGGGAAAACTATATCTTCTCTTTTTTCTTTCCTTACAGCTTTCCTGTGGAACGTTGCAAGTTTATAAGTGCTTTATAGTGTATTTCTATGTATCTCGATATTATAGAAATGAGAAAGAAGAGTGTATATTGATGAAGATGAAGAGAGGTAGTGGATGGAAAGAAAATATCGGTTTAATATTGAGACAATATTAATAGCTAACCACCAGAGAAAATGTTTAATATATTTTCACTTTCTTTACATGTACTGTGTACACAGTGCATAGAGAAGGTAATTCTATTGCCCAAAAATTCAATATTAAGATTTCACTGGAAATACATGATTTGGAACTCCTGAAACCAAATTTTTTTTTTTTTATAAAATGTCAATAAATATATATATATATATATATATATATATATATATATATATGTGTGTGTGTGTATGTGTGTGTGTGGGAGGGGTCAGCATAGCTCAAAAAGGAAAAGTCCGGTAAATACCAAACTTGATATTTAAGTTCAGTACCCTCCAAGGATGCGACAGGAAGATTTTCTAGAAAATCCCTCCACCCTCAACTACCGTTTACATGGAAAAGGTTTAGAGAATTTTAATTTTCTCAAAAATGGCTAATGAGTTTTATTAAAATGTCGTACGTTTAAGATGTTTAGATGACAAAACCTATATCTAAAATTTTCTGGGAGTAGCCCTTGAAGAACTTTTTCATTCTGGATGAACTTTTCTGAATTTTGCATAACTCTAAACACAGATGTATGAAATTCTGTTTAAAAGAATTAATCCCACTATCGACACTTAACTATTTTAAACACAACTTATGAGTTTATTCTTAGAACCTTTATTGCTTCCTCAGTAAGTTTTATGTACACAAATTGAACAGTTCAACTCCATGGTGTTTCGCGGCTCTAGTTTTAGCGGACCTAGAATAATTTATCTTACGCCAATAATACTCTGAATATTTTAATAATATCGAGTTTTTTAAGGAATATTGTTTTTTAGTTAAACAGGTATTTAAAACACAGAGTAGAATAGAGGAGGTGGTACAACGAATTGTCAGAAACGGGTGTGGGCTTATCATCGAAGATATATTCCTTGCGTTAAAGTTCTTAGTTTTTCACGCGTTATTGCATAATAAAGGAAGCTTATTTAATAGAAATTTGTTAAATGAGAAATTAAAATAATATTGAAGAAAATGCATTGGAATTTCATGAATATCACTTCTTATTTTTCTCTCGGGTTTCCTCAGCCGGTCATTGTCCATTTCTTATATTTTATCCTATCTCTATTCTATTCTTGGTCGCCCTCTCCTCTTCTTTCTTTCCCTCTGGTCTATCAGAATGTTTCGGTTTCCTGCTCAAATCCATCCTATCAATGTGTCCAAACCATCTTAAAACATCTGTATCTTTTTATTGCTGGTTCTTGATTAAAATATTCCTTATCTGACAGTTTCTTATCTTGTCCCTTCTGGTTCTTCCTATAGATATCCGTAAATACTTCATTTCTGTGCTTGTAGTTCTACTTTCATATTTCGACAATACTTTCTGAGCCATAAAGATGTGTTCGGAAATAAACTGCGTTATATATTCCACATATTTGTATCATTGTTAATTACCTTATTTCCTATTAAGGTTTAATTGATTTGCTAATAGATTTGGTTTGTCTTATTTGTTTTATGATTTATTTCTACATTAATTTTTCCTTTTGAGTTTATTGAACACAATGTATATTAAATCTATGTATGCAATCCAGGATTATCTGCCGAAGCGACATAACATTTGTACATAAGTTCAGTAAGCTAACAATTTCATAAGGTATTTCACTATCTACTGCTGTTATATGCATCTTAAAAACAATTTAGAAATAAACAAGATTCTAGCCCCATAAAATACATTCATAAAAATAAAAATAGAAGTAGACCTCTGGACTTTAGGGACAATATTTCAATCTTTATTGGATAAAATCAGCTAAGAAAAGTCTGCACTGCTATTATAGTGAAATAGTTGCTTCTTTCATACCAGTCGTGTGTAGGAAAGAAGTTTTAGAGGTAGAGACAGACTCAAAAATACAATTATTGTAGTTTTTGTAAAAAGCAAGACGTGTACTTTAAAGATTTTTTGCAAAAATTTACCGTACTTTAAATGCTTTCCAAAATTGTATTCGTTGAATAGGCTTTTAAATACATAGGAACGTAAGCTATATCACGCTCTGATGACAGATTCCGTATTAAAATCACGTAACACGTAAACATTTTTATGTATTTTAATTTAGTTACACGGTTTTAAATTTATAGATATTGCGTTTGCGCATTAGCCCCGAGGTGAAATTGACTCAAGCTACAAACTCCTCGAATTGTTTGTTGCTACCAACGATGGAAACAAGACCTAAACCTTCTGCTTCATTATAAAAAATATACTCAAATAATCCTTCTACTCCTACCATAGCATCTACAGCTAAATATACTCCTGCTTTCCTGCTAATAACACAAGTATGAACACTGAAGTTCCTAGCCACATCATGCGACTGCAACTACAGGTAATGTAAATCCAAGAGCTGCAAATCCCCAAATAATCATTCCCCACGCGGTTACATTACAATAACACAAAGTGCTCCTACCTAAGAGCAGCGTATAATCATACTCATGATGACATACCAGGAGACTTTACATTTATGTAGTTGGTAGACTCACTGGCCCTGCAAACATTCTTAGGTGTGTTTCAGGGATGTTTATTAATAGTATATATGATATATAAGAAAGCAGCTTAGAAACTCTGCAGCAGCTGTTCCACCAATGTTGTCAACAATTTATACAAAGCCCCCGATATGAACTTAGATGTTAAAGGGGGCTATATAAATGAAACAATTAAAAAAAAAAAATCTGACGCGTTCCATTCACATGATTTTCTCTAGAACAAATTATTCTATTTACTTCATCTAATGGAGCAAAAATTAGCAGAAATAGTCTGATTACTTGCTTCCTTGTGAAATAAGGGGGTACCATAGGTTAAAGTGATAGTCAAAAGCTAGTTGCTCTGCGACTGAAGTTCCTTTGCTTGTATGGACACAGTTCACAAAGTCGTGTATGAAAAAAGTATAAGTCTTTATAGCTGAAAAAAACAAGGAATATCTCAAAAACAATCAACTCCACGAAAAAAATGTATATAACATAAATTGTGTGTTTTAAAGTGCTCTACATTTGTTGTGTGGTAAGTTTTTGTCCATCTCTTAGGGTTTAGCAGTTATACAAAATTCCGTAAAATTCACCAAGAATAAAGTAGTCTTTAGAGGCTATTTCCAGAAAATTCAAAATATATATTTTATTTGTCATGTAAATATCTTTAATATACGATATTTTAATCAAAATCGTTAGAACCATTTATTAGAAAATCAAAATTTTCGAAAAAATTTACGTGTAAAGGGTAGTTTGGGGTCGAGGGATTTTTCTCTTCATCTTTGTGTCGCATCACTGGAAGATACTAAACTTAAATACCAAGTTTGGTACTTTACCGACTTTTCGTTTTTGAGTATCGTGTTCACAGACACACGGACACACACACACAGACCTTTTTCTGAAAATGCTTCTTTTGGATACAGGGGAACCTAAAACATATATTTCCGGTGAAATCTCTGTATCGAATTTTTTGGTGGAGTGCAATACCCTCTGTATACATTATATACATAGCACGTATAGAGAAAGTAAAAATAACATCTATTCCTACTCTTCCTCTAACTCATTACCAACATATATGTGAAATATTTTTAGATGTTTCCCTATAATTCCAAATCGCGTATTAGAAAAATGATTGGTATAACTAGAAATGTTTTCTTGTACTATTGTACATATGAGCGGGAGTAAGTATTCCAAGGTTTTCTCATTAGTCCTACTAGTATGCTAGCCTTCGCAGCTGACCTCAACTTATCATTCAGAGACTTAATAATTAAATGTAACATTTCATTACAAACAGCTTTCAACTTACCATTCAGAGTCATATAATTGCAATCAGTGTCAACTCATGCCCATGGTCCAACATTAAATTGTAGACTGTTTCAACTTTCCTTTAGAGTTTTTTTTTTTAATTTATGGACGCCCTTAATTGTAGTGGTTTTTAGCATCCCATTCTATGCTGGGTGTGAAAGGCTGCTTAATTAAATATAAATTCATACTTTTTCTCAGAAGGTTTCTAATGTGAAGTCAACAAACGAAATTTTCAAAACACATGTTATTATTTAGGTACACAAAACGGGCACAATTTTTCACAGAAAATCCGATGTTTTAGGAGACATAAATCACTTATTGGTGCTAAAATGAGCGGAAAGATATTTTGAAATACATTTTGAATTTTTAAAAATTTAAAATCTCGGAATTTTAAGGGAAAGAATATTTGTATCAATTTCAACAATTTTGTGTCTATATATTTCAATATAAATATTCTAATCCGCTCATTTAATGCAACACTAAGTGCTTTATCTCTTCTAAAAAGTGTATTTTCCGTGAAAAATTTTGTGACCGTTATGTGAACCTAAATAATAGCATGCGTTTTGAAAATGTCGTTTGTTGACGTCATTTTAGAAAGCTTCTGAGAAAAAGAATGAATATATATTACATACTATACATTATCAACATGTTAAGAAATAGTTGCTTGTTACATGGTATGAATTTCATCATCCAGTGCCAAAGCAAACCCATGAATTTTGATTCTTCAAAAGTATGTAGTTAAACACAAGTATTGTGTTTTCCACACGTCCCACTGTCCTTAAACTTGATGTCCTGATACTTAACAATGCAATGTAACCAGTGTCAAATCATGCTCAGAGTCTAACTTCTAATTGTAGACTGTTCTTGACTTACCAGTCAAGATTTGAATTCAGACTGTTCTTCACTTCATTAATACTGACTTAGCATCAACGTTAAATCCTGCGCAAGGTCGAGAATTTAATTTCAGACCGTTCATATGCCATTCAGAGCATTAATAATGACCTGTATCAATGTTGAATCCTACGCATGGTCGATAATCTAATTGCAGACTGTTCTTGACTTGCCAGTCAAGAATGTAATTTCAGACTGTCCTTTGCTTGCCTTTCAGAGCGTTAATAATGGCATGTGATCAAGGTTAACTCCTACACATTTCTGAGAATTTAATTGCAGACTGTTTTTGCCACTCAGAGCCATAATAATGATACACCTGTCATACTCAGGTCCATCCTTTAATTACAAACTGTTCTGGACTTGACATTCAAGATACCTGATACTGATCCCATATAATTAAGTCATTCTTGCGGTTCAGAATAGTATTGCAAAATGTTCTCCAGTTGCTATTCAGAATATATTAAATATTATCTGTCTAATATATACAAACATTTGTAACTGAATGTTACAATGTTGAAATGAAATCTGGTTAGAATGACTTAAATAAATACATTTAAAAAAATGAAATGCCCGATTTATTTTTCTACTACTTAGCTATAAGTAGATGCTTATTGTATTTCATGTCGTAATTTCACTGGAACACGCATTTTGATACCCTTAGAATAAAATTAAATACGCTTTTAAAACTTTTAGCACACACATATGAGTGTATAACACAAAACAGATATGCCGGACTCAATATCCGAAGTGCAACACTCTTCTGAGGATGCGACACAATGATTTGAAGCGAATCATCCTGACCACCTCTTGCATGGAATTATTTTCGTTATCTTTTACTTTCTAAAATATAGTTCAAGTTATTTAGATTAACGTATTCGTAGGTTTAAAATAATTGAGTGACAAATAAAGCTTAAAGTTTGAATGTTCTGGTAACGTTGTGTGAAGAGCTGATTACAAATCACCTTTATATCTATATCTGGTAAATTCAACAGACAGAGAGAGGGGCGAGGAAGAGAGAGGGAGAGAGAAATTTAGCTGTATAAAATATGTAAATATTTTTAAACCATATAATTTTATTAAAGTTTGTTGATGCATTAAACATTAAGTACCTATAATTTTCTACCAGTGACAAATGACTATTCGTTTTTCTGGCGATGTGCAGAAAGCATACTTGACATTTTGAAGTCGCCATAAAGAAACTTACTTTTTATAAAATTGTACTTAGCTGTAGCCTGAAGTGTATTTTGTCCATATACAATTTGAAATTGGAATGAAATGTTATTTCAATTAACAAGGATCAGATAAAGGATTGTGCTTCTGGAACAGTAGTTCCTATAAGAACGAATAGAGAAAGTAATTTGAAGGCAATAATGAATTATTTGAAGGCTAACTTTAAACATGAGCAATTTTATACTTTAGATATACACTAACATCTGTAAATGTACTTAACGTTTATGAAAGTTATATGTTGTCGTTTGTTATAAACGAACTCCATATTAAGGTAAAACTTACCAAAAGAATGCACAAATATTATTCATAACATATTATTTTTCATAGGCATGAGTAATGAGTCAGGAAAATAATTCATGGATCTGTATTACTTTACTTTATTTAGAACAAATGTTCATTTACTGTGTTAAAAATAGATATCGAAAATCTGCCCGTATTGACGATTAGTACACTTGTAAATGTTGATATATTTTGGGACATTTTTAAGATATTCTAAATAAATGCTATCCATTTTCATATTTTCGTGTCCTCAAATATTTTTTTTTCACATTTTCACTTTCTCTACTTAATACACAGTACATAGGTAGAAAAGGAATTGCATCCCAACCAAAAATTTGATACCAAGATTTCACCCAAAATAAAATTTTAGGATAAAGAAGATATTTTATTCTATCCAAAAATTTGATATCAAGAATTTACAGGAAATATGTATTTTGAGGACTCCTGAAACAAGTGTGTGTGGGTGGGGGGGAGCAGGATAGCTCAAAAGAAAATTCGGTTAAATGTTAAACTTGGTATTTATGTTTATTATCTTCCAAGTACGCGACATGAATTTTTTCATGAAACCTCCTTCACTCCCTTTAGGTGGAACATTTTTCGGAAATTCTGATTTTCTAAAAATCCCTATAACAATTCTGACTCTGAAATATTTAAGATATTCGGGTGGGAAACGAAATGTATCTCTTGAATTTTCTAGGACTAGCATCTGAAGACCTGTTCTGCATAAATTTTGTATAACTGGTAAACCGTGAGGGATAGACAAAACCTTACTGCACAAAAAATGTAGATCTCGCTAGAAGATACGATTTATGTCATATACATTTTTTCTTGCGGATGACCATATTTGTGACATTGTTGTTATTGGTTTCAGTCTTAAAATATTTAAAATTTTGTCATTCATACGTTCGTAAACTTTTGACAAGCAAAGAAATGCATTTCAATTACATAGCAAGCAGATTTTAAAAGAATTTAATATCTCTTTAGCCAAATACTCATGTATTTCCTTTCTATTCACAAGGAAGCAAGCAACAGGACCCTTTCTCAAGTGACACGAAACAATAGTACTCTTATTCTTCAGGTTTATGTAACACTGCAAGGTCAAAAGGAGACGTATCGCCGAGTAATTTTTTGAGTTTTTGACTACTGTCTTTTAAACCATTAATTTAACAAATCTGTATTCACTACTACATTGTAGCTGCGTTTAATAACAATAATAATAATAATTAACAATAATTATTAATAATAATTAATAATAATACTAATAATACTAATAATACTAATAATAATTAATAATAATACTAATAATACTAATAATAATTAATATTAATTAATAATTAAAAATAATTAATAATAAATAATAATTAATAATAAATAATAATAAATAATAATTAATAATAAATAATAATAAATAATAATTAATAATAATTAATAATTAATAATAAATACTAATAATTAACAATAAATACTAATAATTAACAATAAATACTAATAATTAACAATAAATAATAATAATTAATAATTGATAATAATAGTTAATAATTGATAATAATAATTAATAATTGATATTAAATAATAATAATAATAATAAATAATAATAATAATTAATAATTAATAACAATCATAATAATTAATACCAATCATAGAAATTAATAACAATCATAGAAATTAATAACAATCATAGTAATTAATAACAATCATAGTAATTAATAACAATCATAGTAATTAATAATAACTAATAGTAATTAATAATAAATAGTAGTAATAATTAATAGTAATTAATGATAATTAATAATTAATAGTAATTAATGATAATTAATAATAATTAATAATAATTGATAATAATTGATAATAATTGATAATAATTGATAATAATTGATAATAATTGATAATAATTGCTGATAATTGATGATAATAGTAACTAATGATAATTAAAAATATTAATAATAATAATAATAATAATAATAATAATAATAATAGTAATTAATGATAACTAATAATAATAATAATAATGGTAATTAATGATAATTAATAATAGTAATTAATGATAATTAATAATAGTAATTAATGATAATTAATAATAATATTAATTAATGATAATTAATAATAATAGTAATTAATGATAATTAATGATAATAATAATAGTAATTAGTGATAATTAATGATAATAATAATAGTAATTAGTGATAATTAATGATAATAATAATGATAATTAATAATAATAATAGTAATTAATCATAATTAATAATAATAGAAATAATAGTAATTAATGATAATTAATAATACATAATAGTAGTAATTAATGATAATTAATAATACATAATAGTAGTATTTAATGATACATAATAGTAGTAATTAATGATACATAATAGTAGTAATTAATAATACATAATAGTAGTAATTAATGATACATAATAGTAGTAATTAATGATACATAATAGTAGTAATTAATGATACATAATACTAGTAATTAATGATACATAATAGTAATAATAATTAACCATAATTAATAATTAATAATCATGATAATGATAATAACTAATATTATTATTATTATTCTTATGCTTATTATTATTATTATTATTATTATTATTATTATTATTATTATTATTATTATTATACGCAGTTGTAGTAGCAACTGTGACTGTGGCAAAAACAGCAATATTAACTACAGTGAAGCAATTTATTGATCATTGCTGTACCAAATTGTAAAATCAATATTTTTACAAATATAGCTGTTTTACCTTGGCTTAGCTGCAGTGTAGATACAGTAGACTCGTTGCCTCATTGATCTCTCGGAGATTAATATCGGAAATGTGATTATTTTGGTGTTATATTTTAACACAAAAAGTAGCATAGAGTATTGCGTTTCTTTTAATGTCGTTATCCAAATAAACTTAAAATAATACGGAATGTCTGCTCAGAAATACATACAAAATAGATAATATGCTAACGCAAATAGTTACTGCGTATTTCGTGAAGCGTCTGTCTTCCACAAGGATGACGTCAACAGTGATCCTTCCCACAATTCTTTTACCAATAAAAGAACAGGCAGTTTCATAAGCAGTAATTTTTTAAAATATTAAATTTTCCTTCAGTTATCTTAAGATAAGCATTTAAGTATTGGTTGTCTCACAACAAGATAACATTAAATTACACATATTTCTAAATACATTACTTAACATTTCTTGAAACATCAATTTGTTTGTGCATATATACTGTTGGCGTCTCTACTCTGTGATGGCGGTAACTTAGTATTTCACGTACCGTAAAATAATTTTGGAAATACAATATTTAATATTAATTATTGTAAATCATATTTTAAAAATGTTTATCACAGTGAGCCGTTAATACTATCTCAATAGTATAGCCACATATGTATTATTCGTATGGAACATGTGAGCGTACTGAAGATTATTCTGAAGCGGTAGACAGAACAACACACAAACTCGGAGTTTGCTGGACTCTATAACAAGGTAGCTATGTTAAAAGTTCATGGATGGAAAGCACAGTCGTCTGAACGTTCTGTGACAGAGTTTTCAAACTTTCCTTGTCGTTGTTTTGTATTTTGTCTCTGGATTAAGTAACTGCAATGTTCAGCAAACTGGGATTGTCCACACAGAAACTGCATCTTGTTTATTAAAAGCTGTATTACATTTACTTAAGTTCACAACTCATTTAATAAAAACATTCTAACAAAGATTATTCTTCTACCTACTTCATGTTATGTATTAAAAGCATTGCTGTCATTTATGTATGGATTGTTCTCGTAGGATTCCGCGGCCAGTGTCGTGCACTATATGGCTGGCTTCTGGTTGCTGCGTCACCGTAATCTTCTACCTAAACCTTTGCTAACGTTTCGACCTCTTGTGTAGCCCTGAAGACGGTCTCAATAAGAGGCCGAAACGTTGACAGAAGTTTAGGCAGAAGGTTACGATGACACGGCAGACCCAGAAGCCAGTCATTTTACGTATGGATTATTTCCTCTTAGGCACAAGGTGACTAAGGGGACACCATATTCAAAACGTTTCAGAACGAGTGGCTATAAGACAACTTTGAAATTCGATTAACTTTGCATGACCAAGAGAAGAAAAAAAAAAAGCGGATAATGGTTTGTCGTTGAAAAAGTGTGAATTATTTCACAATTTAAGACAATTATAACGATTCAACCCATGTCTCTAAAATTATTAATCCAAAAAATTTTTTTTTTTCTTTTAGTATGTAATTTAACAGGATATGCACCTTTTTTTACAGTAGTACACTTCATATGTTTATAGTTTACATCTTATAAAATGGTTCTGTAGACTGAACGAGCATTACAGTTATTCTCGTGTAGTTCCAGATATACATTTCGATTGTCATGTAAATGTCTCAAACATACGAATGGTATTTTAATTAAGAACGCTCGACATTTTTAGAAGATAAGAATGTTTCGAAAAATATTTCGTATACACTGTAGTTTGGTATGGGGGAGAATTTTTAAAAAAAACATCTTCGTGACTCATTCTGGGAAGATTCTGAACTTAAATACTGCCTAAGTTTGGTACTCTTCCAAACTTTCGATTTTGAATCATCTGCTCAGACAAAACAAAGAGGCACACACGCAGACCTTGGACAAGAATTTGTCTTATGTTTTTAATACAGCAGTACTTAAAACTGTATTCCCACTAAAAGCTGCATTGATATTTAAAGAATATTTATAATATAATTTTGAATGTATTCATATATGTATGCATGTATGTAAAAGTAAAAGTAATAAGTGCAGAATTTAGATGGTAAATATAAAATTTACCATTTAACTAGATTTAGTTATCTGATTTAGAATCTAAGTCCTTCTTTCGGCCGTCTGTGCAGATAGACTAAACTAAAGCACAAATCCCCCATCTGAACTGTTCCATTGTCTATTAATTTTCAGTTTAAATGCAATTAAATGACGCAGGTTGAACTTTTAAACGTCTGGTATTACTATCGACTACTTGTTTAACATATATATGCATATTCATAAAACAAATTTAATACAGTATTTGAAAATTATAAACCTCGCATCTTTATAATAAGATGCCATAATCAGTGAGACAGTATTGTAATTACAGCGGTGATATTAACCAAAAATTAAACACCCACAACAACAAATAAAATACATAAATATACATAGTTTATGGGCACTCAAATGAGTCAAATATGTAATCAGTTGCAATACATAGTTGTATATTCTGATGATATGTACACTTTAAAGATGGTATTTTGCAAGATTATTCATGATAGAAGTATACCAACCCTGAAACTCTTTCTGCAAGAGACATCATTGAAAAGTTTTTCGAAAAATAAGGGCGGAGGAGTTTGAACACATAATAAGACACTCACCCTAAGCATATGTTTCTTGCTGTCGCAGTTCGAGAACGAAGAACAGTTATAGTGTAGATAAAACACCTAAATGTTACAGTAAATTGCGCAATGAGAGTATAATATTACAGATGCGAATATGTTTATGAGTCGAGCGGAGCGAGTATGCTAGTTGTGCTTTCAACAGCTTGTGCGTGGTAGCATTACGGGATTGACGCAGAAGCGAAAATATCGATTGTTAGGTCATATGAATCTTGTAAGTGGTAAAAATCTGCACTTTAATGACGCCCATAAAGGTGCAGATGTATAATTACTATACTTAGGCATGGTCGAGCATAAAGTATTTTTATGATTTACCATAGAAATAATGCCCTAAAAGTAAGCCAATCATAACTTAATTTTCTTATTTGAGCAGCTTCATGGATAAATGTGCAGTCAGAGTTGCCTAGTTCTTCACTTTATACTAGGGGTAACACGTCGAAACAGTTGACTTAAATGTGAGACGCCAAGTATTAAACTTGTTTCCACCATAAGCTCTTTAAATTTGAACAACGAGCAAAATAACGACGTAATGTAAGCTTCCATATAGTTTCAGCTAAAGTCCGTTGCAAAATGATACAACCACTTACGTGCTAGTAGAAAGGATAGGCAAATATAGTACCTGAAAACTTATACACATGACTCAGATATTTATTAAATACAATTTAATATATGTACTGCAAATGAGGCTCACAAACTGCACAATGTCCAGAAATCAATGCTTACCACATTCTTGGTGTTACAAAATGATACAACCTTTTTTTCTCAATAGCCAGTGTAGGAATTTGAGCACAACCTTAAGCCGCGCCGTGGCCGAATGTTAGATCACTCACCTCTCACCTAGACGGCTCGGGTTCAATCCCAAGCGACCATATATGAGATTTGTGGTGGACAAAACGGTGCAGGGATGGGTTTTTTCTCCGGGTACTCTGGTTTCCCCCGCCATCGGATTCCACCGGTGCTCCATCTTCAATCCATGTATCACCAGTGTTATCAAAATGTTCGAAGAAATGTTCTATGAGAAGGGTAGTTAGACTGACCTTTCTGTAAAATACCCTTTTGTATTTAGACTTGTATTACCAAGGAACTCTCAGATCAAATTTTGGGGTGAAATATAATGCTTTCTCTACCTATGTACATAGTAGGTGCAGAGAAAATAATAAACCATAGAATTAATCATCTGTATAGCAAGTATTTGCGCTGAAGGAATGCCTTTCTAGCTGATTACACCTATTGTATATTCTCCAGATATGACGTGTTCATATTATTCAGAAACTGAGAACGCATTCCTATCCTGGAATTGTCTGTAGGGAACCTCATGATTACTTATCATTGTTCTGCAGTCGAGTTTCACATATCAATAAGGCCGCCGCCGCGTGTGACGTAGGTGTTCTCTGACGTAAGACAGTGATGAAACCTCAGTGTTATTGTGTGTACTGTAATGCTTATAAAAGGAGACGAGCACTCCTAGTTTGAACACCCAAGCACATTTCGTAGTAAGACGGAAAATCAGCATACTCAGTAAAATATCAAAACCCAGAGGGCCTATAAATTCAATTTAATTGGAAAATTACTTGAACTAAAAGTTTTTTCTCTCCTATTGGTTGATGCATATCTCCGAAAAGCCTCTTTTCGAACATTAAATTGAGTGTTATTTATGGACGTTCTTTAAATACTACAGTTCTCGGCGTCCTTTTCTATATTATGCTTGAAAGACTACTTAATTTTGCTCAGAGGTCTCTTTATCAGATCACCTAACACTTGTGGTTTCGATTCCCGTATTGGCTTGAGGATTTGCTCCCCCTTTGGAAGAAATTATGTGTGGCGTTCCATCATTCTCATCTCGCATACGGGAAATGGCAACAGCACCATAATATCAACCTTATGTATATGTATGCAAATAAGATTAAACACAATACGCACAGGCGCACGCGCGCACGCTGGCTCTATAATGAGTTCATCGCGGGAAAGTCATATATGCATATGGTTAAAACTGGATGTTGTCATAATATTACTAAAACTTCATCCTTCCACCAGTTTCTGAGAAAAGTGGGAAATTTATTCAAAAGCTGTTTTTATAAAACACTGTTCAAGGCAAAAGACAAGTTATGATGTCACAACTAAGGTTGTGATGACTAGCTGAATAGCTTTTTAAAAAATTAAATTATAATAGGGCTTATTATGTTTAGGATTATGTGAATTTAGAATTTGTTATTGTTTTAAGGATGTTAAAATTTAATTCTAATTTGCTTTAATTTTTAATTTTATTTAATGTTTTATTAAAATGTTAGGTGTAATTTTGTAATTTTGGAAAATATGATTTAATTAGTAAAATGTTTAATTTATGTTATGATAAATTAATTATTGGAGTTCAGGATGGTAGAGCAATAACAAACGCTTGGCTTAACGGTAACAATATAATGAAAAGCTTATGCATATTTCTAATAAGAGGTTGCTTGGTTTACAAACGGAGGCCTTCGTAAGCTAAATACTGACATTATTGTGATTGGATTGGAGAGTAAATCGCAGGTCTTACCTTCTTTTTTTTTTTTATAAATACAGTACCGGAGTCTGATCAGGACTCCGGCACTGTATACCCTACTTTTATTTACCTTTTTACTTTGTTTTGCCGTATTATTACTTGTTTATTGCTGCTTTCTTACTTTTTTTTTACAACACACACATATACACCAACATATAACACCCATGCCCAAGGCGGGACTCGAACCCACGATCCCCAGCGCTACGAAGCACCAAAGCGTGACGCCTTGGCGAGCGCGGCCATGGGGACCGGCACCTTGAGAGATGTGTCGACAATGAGCGAGCGAGTGGATGGTCGAGTCCGGGGACACCACGCCGAAGGTACTGGTCAGAATCACGTGCCAACCAGAGAGAGAGAGAGAGAGAGAGAGAGCCCCTGAATCGGCCCTCGCGTCCTGTTATATAGTATGATGCATTTCCGGAAACGCTTTGCAACATGGTGAGGTAATGCCAAATATAACCTGTCGCTCTGATTTCGAATTGAAGCAGCTAATCAGCACATTTGCATCACGTGAGCAGGAGCAAAGTTCCACGTTGCTCTGCGCAACTCTGCACCAGGACCAGTCGACGTGATTGTAATTCCCACGGGATTTGCCAGCGGAAAGAAGATACCGCAGTCTTCCTGTTATTTACGTAATCTGACAAAGCTTCTGTACTTTAAGAAATTGTGAAATAAAATTCTAATTAAATCTGGAGCATTACGAATAAAATATTCTCAAAATAATATGTTACAGCACTCGCCAATAAGAATGTGACACTATCGAAAATATTATATATTTCATAGCACTAAAATTTATCTGCGCACCAATGACTACCCTGCTTCAGTCTGGTTCTGTCACTTATAGACATATTTTGCATTGTAATTTTTTCCGTAATGATTATTAAGCAATGAAAATTCTGTATTAATTCCAATGCTCATGCCTAAAATTCCTATTACGCTCGCTCTGCCTATATTTTGAACATAAATTATTCCCCATTTTTTTTGACAAAAGTTTTTGCCTCATCAGAATATGACATTTTGAAAGATTTAATGCAATAATTTAACCGGAATCTGTTTGTCTGAGGTCGTCAAATAACCAAATTCAATACTTATTAGTGTCAACACTTCTAAAATAATGTACTATTTTCTGAAGTATGCAGAGAACTTCAGTCACACTTATCTATAAATACCTAGCGCACTCACATATTTGAAAACCTACTAAAGCAAACGTAAATTTGCCAACAAACTTAAGAGTGTACATAAAAATAAACAGAACACTTCAAATATGAATGAAAATGAAAACAAAACATCTGATGTGTTCCATTCGTATGATCTTCTCTATAACACATTATAGTTAAAAAGCGTATTCTGCTATCTACTTCATATTAATCGAGATAAACATAAGCAGACATTCTTTTTTAGAAGCAGAAGGTAACTAATGGAATACACTAGGCTAAAAAAATGTCAAATCCTTTAAAAGCTGGTTGCTATGTAGATAAAACCTGTATGTGAAAAGTTTAAGTATTTTAAAACTGAAGCCAATAACAAAGGCTACTACCAGAATGGCCAACTCCAGTAAAAAATGTATATGGCATAAGCTGTGTATTTTAATGATATCTACTTATTTTGTGTAGTAAGTTTTTCTCTATCTCTTATGGTTTAGCAAAATTCATCCCGAATAAAGAGGTCTTCAGAGGCTATTCCCAGAAAATTCAAGATGTACATTTTATTGAGCTGTAAATATCTTTAATATACGGTATTTTAATAAAATCGTTAGAGCCCTTTTGAAAATCAAAATTTTCGAAAATTGTTCTACGTAAAGACTAGTTTGGGGTGAAGGGATTTTTCTCAAAATCTTCGTGTCGCACACTTGGAAGATATTAAAGTTATATACAAAGTATTTGACCGACTTTTCGTTTTGGAGTTATAGTATTCACGGACACAAACACATGGACACACGGACCTTTTTTTAAAAATTTCTATTTGATACTGGGGACCCTAAAACGTCTATTTTTCGTGAAATCTCGGTATCAAATTTTTGAGCGAATGCAATACTTTCTCTATACACTATGTTCATAGTACGTGAAGAGAAAGTAAAAATGCATCATTTTTCCAAAGACTTTAATCTCACTTAACTTCTTAGCACTTCAGGATAAAACCTGAGAAATATAACGGCACCTATGAAATACTTTTAGGAAATAAGTTTTAATGTATATAAATCATATATCTTGGAAAGTTAATAATCAAATTCATGTACCTCTAACTGTATTACATTTATGTAAAACCGAGAAATTCTGAGAATTTGTGACCGCTACGTAAGCCTAAATATTTTGGCTACAATCGTTTTAATGACTGCTCTCTCACTCTCTTCATTTTCTTTATAAAAGTTTAAGACAACCTAGCATGTTGAACTGTTTGACCTTAGAAGTTGTTTCGAAACAACACCGTACAGTCTTACTGCTCACACTTGAACTAGTACGAAACTTGATGTCACACCTTAGAAGCCCTTTTGGGCGTATCATTGTTAGGTTAGACAGCGCATGATGCACTTCTGTATGATGTCTACATACACTTCGAGGGGATGCTCTTGTCAAGCACGTGTAAGTGTTTCTCCTCCGTTAGCAGCAAACCTGTCCTAACTATCAGCATAAGAGACAAAGATCAGTTACTCTCTCAAAAGACTACTAATGAGTCGAACAGTTTTAGAACGTAAATTACGATAACCATGAATATCTTGTACTTATTATGCTAATCGTTTTGTACTACCTCAATACTAAACTGCAGTAGCGAGGATTAGCAGATGTAAAGTTATTTGATCTGCTTAAATATAACTCTGCTTTAGAGATAGTAATAATGGATCCTGCAATTGTACTCACTACACTTGCTGTGGTTACTTAACAGCCAGAACTTCTTCTTAAATGTACAATATTTCATTTAGTATACGAGTTTAACAGTAAAATAAACTTCTTGCCCTACTTCAAAAAGGGTTTATTTTCGTTTGACAGTATCTATAATCCTTTGGTTCTATTCAAACAGTATTCTTATCTCAGTAGTCCTTTAGTTTCTTGACTCCATCCACTGGATTACTAACGTTAAATTGCCTCTACAGCACACTATTAGTGATATGTGTATCTCAGCTTATTTTCCCAATAATTTCCTTTCTTTAATGGTGATTCTTCCTAAACATCTGAAGGTGTAGATTCATTAACGGGGTTTGGTAAGATACGGGACTCCTTAAGGTGAAATTTCACTATGCAGCATGTGGGCATGCTTACGAAAACGCTGTGAAAGCATTTCGGAGCTTTCCAAGCAACCTGTGTTACTTCCGGTAGCCAAGGCGCGTTTTTGTTGCCGGTTAACTCTTATTCCACGATACCTTTCATGTACCCCTAAGGTGCCTAAAATTGTCTTTCGTATCAGATTAGATCTGAGTAGCAATGTTTATATATTGATACAGTATCGCTTCGAAACACACTATATATTAACAGACTCCGCTTCTACCTAACCCAACCACTGCAACTTGTGAAGTCAAACGTAACACATCTGCTTCCCACCGTCAGCTGTTCCATGCCTTCTAGCAACTCTTGGCACCATGATTCAATATCTTAAAGCGTTTCGACTGTGCATCTATGTTCGATGTATATAGTTTTTCAGTTACTTTGCAAAAAGATGAAAATGCATAATATTTTTAAACCAATGAACAGATTTCCTGTTTAGGTAGGTATAATAAAATCTGTGCTGTACGAGGGTCGACTGATAAGTCCCGGACTTCACACAGATATGGTGCCACTAGACTAGTTAGACGGTAGCATCGTAAAGTTAAACTCTAGACTAGCTTGAATCCACAGTTACAGATCAATAGCTTGTTTAGTTTTCGAGTGAAAGCATTTTAAACAAGACAACTGTAGAGTTTTCACGATAATGAAGATTTGGAAAAACGAGCAGTGATGAAGGAAATGGCCAGTACATTGAAAGACACTGATCCTTCATATTCAAAGTTTAAAAGGTGGGTTGCATGGTTTAAAATGGGACGGAAGGGCACTAGTGATGAGCCTCTCTCCGGATGCCCTGTAGGAGTGGCAACTCCAGAGATCATTCAAAAAATTCATCGTTTAGTAATGGAAGACCACAGATTAAAGTTTTTGAGATAGCAGAGGCTATAAACATATCAAAAGAACGTGCAGGTAATACGACGGCCGTTTTTTTTTTCTTCAACCTCCGATAGGCTAAAAATAAAAGAAAAGTTCTTGGAAGACAGTTATTTTATTACTATTTTTTGTTTTTACACTTATGGTTACTTTTCAACAAAATCACCGAAAAGATTGAGACACAAGCTTTGCATACCCGCTTCAAAAACTGCTGCCGCCAATGATGCAGCCCAGAACCACTATCAACGCAGATGTTTATTGTGAAGCTACGACGTTTGCGGAGAGCCATTCAAAACAAACGAATAGACATGCTGACTTCAGGAACTCTGTTGATCCATGTCAACACTCGTCCATACACTGCTGGCACAACCTATGGGCTCCTTGAACAATTTCAATAGCACATTTTCGATCATCCGCCCTCCAGTCCTGACCTGGCACCAAGCGACTTTCATCTTTTCCCTGAACTGGAGACATGGCTAGGAGGGCAGCACTTTCAAACCAACAAAGATCTTCAAAACATCAATGCTCATTTTAAATCATTGGCGGCAACAATTTTTGAAGTGAGAATTGCAAAGCTTATGCACAGGTACGATACATGTCTTAATATTTTCGGTGATTATGTTGAAAAGACCATAAGTGTACAAAACTTTTAGTAATAAAATAACTGTTTTCTATGAACTCGTCTTTTATTTACAGCCTATTGGAAGTTGAAAAAACGGCCCTCGTATTTTAAGTAATATTTTGGGCCTTCACAAGGTCTGTGCAGGATGGGTAATGCGTTTGTAGATACCTGATCAAAAGTTGCAAAGAAAAACGCTTTCTATTAAGAATGTGGAACTCTATCGTAAAAATCCCAGTGGATTTTTGAGGCGGCTTATTACCATGGATGAAACTTACATACATTAACACACTCCAGAAAGTTAGGCAAAACAGTGGATTGCGCCAGGTGACTCAACTCCAAGAAAGGGAAAGTCAGTTTTGTCAACTAACAAGATTATGGCGAGAGTTATCTGGGATGCACAGGGAATTAATGTTATTGATTACTTGGAAAATGGTAAAAGTATCACTGGTGACTACTACGTAAGTTTACTTCAACGTTTGAGTGGTGAGGTGAAAATCAAAATACCTCATTTGGCAAAAAAAAACAAAAAAAAAAAAATCTTGTTTTGTCACGACAATGCTCCGGCCCATCATCCAGTCATTGCAATGGGAAAAATGTGCGAATTTAAGTTGGATTTGCTTGAACATCCACCCTATTTGCCAAATCTAGCACTCAGTGACTACTATCTGTTTCCAAACCTCAAAGGATTTCTTGGAGGACGAAGATTTCACAGCAAAGAGGAAGGCATTGATGCGGTAAACAGCTATTTTGAGGACCTGATAAATCGCACTACAGGGATGGTTTAATTAAATTATAACACCGATATGACAAATGTATTAGCCTTTCTGAAGATTATGTTAAGAAATAAAGCAACAAAAAAAGTTTAATACTGTGTTCATTGAGAGGATCGGGACTTATAAGCCTACTATAGTAGAATTACAAAATTGGAATAGACATCACTTGTTCTTAACCTATATTATTTAACTCAATAATTACTTTCTTTGCAATAAAAGACTAAATGCGGCAGCATATCAGACTATATTAAATATAATACGTACAGAAATATTAGGAAAGAGCTCTAATGCACTAAATACATTCTGTAATAGCGTATACTGTGTTTATAATTGAAAACCGTTAGACTTTAAAAAATTGTATATTTTAAATGTTTCAACCCAACTTTAAAACGTGACAACTTACTGCATAATCATTTGTTTCTTCAACCCGTTTTTAAACTTCAAAATTTACACTTGCAAATGTTATAAAGCTCTTTAAACAAATTCCATATTAAAGCATTCGCGAGAAAAATGTATCGAGCATAAAGCTACATTCACAATTAAATTGCAGTGCTACCGTAACGCAGCATAAGCGCAGACGCGAGGGAGGACCACACATAATGCAGTCGTAAGCATAACGGAAGATTTCCATATCCACAAATTACATGCAGAAATGTTTCAAGTGCACCGCAAGCTTAAAATTGCATATCTTAACCAACTATTGCTGCAATTCAATGGCATAAATAATGTATTTAAAAATCTCTAGCGTCAGCGATTCAAACATGTTGCGACAAGGCCAAGTGGAACTACAATGTATAATAGGCCCTGTGAAGTCTCGCATTGCTGTTGAACAGCAGGTAATGCATTGAGGAAAGAATACAAAATACTTCCTCTTTGAATGGACAGAAGCGTAATGTTTTGAGTTTGCAAACTCCCCCATTGCGTAGCGCTATGCGCGAGTCTAGTCTAGGTGAATGCTTGCATTGAAAAACATTGATGCAAAGTCCTTTGTTTAAGGGTGATTTCTGAAATAATTCTCTAATGATTTGAATGTTTGCCTAAAGTTCTCATCACTTGAAAGCTAGAATAAGTACTCGCAAATAAATACTAAGAAGTGACTACTTATAACATTACACGATTTTCCACCTCGAGTTTCTGTTTTACGTGTTTAATATATGCTATATAATGGCATTTTATTGTCTTTTTACTTTCTCTAGCACGTATACAGTGTACACAGTAAATAGAGAAGGTATTGTTTTCCGCCTAAGATTTCAGTACCGAGATTTTCTACATCTTCGCTTATAATTTTCAGTAGTTGAAGAAAATGCCCTTTTTATAACTCTTTCTTAGACACAAAAAAAAAAAAAACTCATAAAGTTCTGTGTACATATTACGTTATGCGACATAAGTTTTTTAAAAGCTGTATATGTTTACTGTGTAATTCACAGTGCTGTGACAAACCACGGTATTTAATGCGGTAGTTTCTAGTCTGTCCGTTTGTTCTGCTCCTGTAACGCATTAATTATTCCCTACTTTGCATAATTTTGCGTGTCTCCAGCTAAGGATGACAGAATGTCACTTCTACGGCACTCCATTAAATGGCTAAACAGTCGTAATAACGCTTGCTTTACTGGCGCTGCTCGTTTTGCTCATCCGTCAAACGTCGCTGCAGTCGCCTCACAATTATTTAGTGCTGTGCCCGTTTCATGGGAGTTAGTTCCAGACATTTCTTTGACCAGAACATGTTAAAGCCATGGAAATATCTAGCAATTTCTGCTCTAGAAACTTCACTTCTAGAGGACTTCTGCGAACGTCATGTACATCCTTGAGCATAAAATATGATCCACAATGGCAATGAGCTGTTTGTTGGTATAGACAAATATCTCCCCACCCGCTACAAGCCGAGCCAGATGGTACATGCGTTTCGCCTGAAACTTGTACTTGGGAGGTTGTGGTTTCGAGTCCCACGAACGACTTCTCGGGGTTTACCGGATCCTTAGACATTCATTCCCTCAAACTCTCTAGTGTTCGATCGCAAGCGACCGCCTGTGAGATTTGTGGTGGCAAAGCGGCGCAGGGGCGGATTTTCTCCGGATTCACCGATTTCCCCGCCGTCGCATTCTACGGGTGATCCATCTTTATTACATGCGGATGTTTTCTAATTTTTTTTTTTAAATATTGGGGGCCCTAAAACATTTATTTCCTGTCATATCTCGATATCGAATTTTTGGGTGGTATACGAACTTTATCTACCTATGTAGTGAAGGCAAAAATGTTGCTAAATGCCATTTTTCATTGGGGCTTGATTTTCAAGATCTTTCGGCTATGCCCCATCGTCACTTTCCTCTCCTCCTAAACTACATGATTCAGCTTACGGTCTTCAATCGTTCGGCTACATTTTGCGGCAATGTTGGCAACACAATAACAGCAGAAGCAATGTTCCCATGATGCCTAAGGCGGGATGCGATATTATGAGATATGCGAGAGGAATAGAAGGTGAAAGGTTTATATGATAAATACACTAAAATATGCCTTGCAGAAGTGAATTAATGTTGTTAGTATGTACGTATTTCTATACATTTTGAAAAACTGATACCGCAGATGTGTATGTTTTATGCATATGGCGATTCCGAATGTTGCCCTAATTTGGCAGTTTAGCCTTCTTTTGGAGTATACTTTAAGGCCCTATATCGGCAGGGTAGACTATTGTTTTTTAATTTCTCTACACGTACCAGTGCCTAGAGAAGTTATTGCGTTCCACCCAAAAAATCCATACCGAGATTTCACCGGATTTGGATGTTTTAGGGTCTTCTGTATAAAAAAAAAAAGAATTTTCAGATAAAAGGTCCGCATATCTATGTATGACCCTGTGCCTCAAAAACGTAAAGTCAGTAAAATACCAAATTGGGCATTTAAGTTTAGCATCTTCCAAGAATGCGGAACGAAGATTTTGAGAAAAATCCTCCCATCCCAAGCTACCCTTTACATGGGAAAAAATTGAAAATATTTATTTTCTCAAAAAGGGCTCTAACGATTTTGATTAAAATACCGTATATTAAAGATATTTATAAGGTAAATAAAATATATATCTTGAATTTTCAGGGAATAGCTTCTAAATACCTCTTTATTCTGAATGAATTTTGTGAACGGGTAAACCGTAAGAGAGATAGACAAAAGCTTATTACACAAACAATGTAGAACACGTTAAAACACACAATTTATGTCATATAAGTTTTTTTTTTTTTTTTTGAATTGACTATTTTTAGATATTCCTTATTTGTTTTAGATTTAAAACACTTACAACTTTCCTTATGAAAAAAGTTTAAACTCCTAGTCCTGCATAGGACCGAATTTCATCCACATGGCAACCGACTTTCAGAAGGTTTAACAATCATTCTAGCCTAGTGTATTCTGTTATTTTCCTTCTACTTACAAGGAAGCAAATAATTAAGAATATTTCTGCTAATGTTTATCTCCATTATTAAAGTAGATATAAGAATATGCTTTTTAATAATAATTTTTTACATTGATGTAGTGAAAATCATGTGAATGGAACACGTCAGATTTTATAATATTGTTATTGCCGTTCGATAACGACAACAACTTTAACCTTTTTCTCGAAGGCTTTGATGAACGATCTGCATATTACACTTTGGTCAGTCTTTTGAGTCAATGGAAAGGGAACACAGAGTTGCTCGTGCCCAGGTCTGTTACGAGTAGCACCACTTTTTGATCTGTTTTTGATTGATGTATTTGACAGCTATTTTGTTCATTTTGGTACATGGACGTAATCTGTTTTGACGTATGTACTGTCGGTGGTCGCTTAGGAACCCACCATTTTAAACTGTATCACGTATTCTTGTGCTATTTTTGCTTTACCTACCTGTACAAAAAGGGAGTCATGTCTGGTACACCCATGAACAAAAAGGGAGTCATGTCTGGTACACCCATGAACAAAAAGGGAGTCATGTCTGGTACACCCATGTACAAAAAGGGAGTCATGTCTGGTACACCCATGAACAAAAAGGGAGTCATGTCTGGTACACCCATGAACAAAAAGGGAGTCATGTCTGGTACACCCATGTACAAAAAGGGAGTCATGTCTGGTACACCCATGAACAAAAAGGGAGTCATGTCTGGTACACCCATGAACAAAAAGGGAGTCATGTCTGGTACACCCATGAACAAAAAGGGAGTCATGTCTGGTACGGTATATTTGTCCAAGTCCTAACCGACACAGCACCTTGTATACACCATTTGCGATAGCTGTGTAGTGGCAGCAACAATTTGTCCCCAAGTTCTATATCTTAGTATTACTAACACATATGATCAACATATCATACTCTAACACATAACTTAAGCATCTTCAACAGCAAACTATTAATATTAACTAAAAATTCTAACGAGACAAAACATGATATAGTTTGTATTGTACGGCATTAATAAACCTTCCATCTGTGTTCGCTATAGCGATGTGGCAAAATGTAAGTTACTCATTTGGTGAGAATCGTAGGTTCGCTTCTCGCATGTAGATATTACTTTTCTCCCTTCTATTATTGAAGTTGAAACAACATATAGCGACTATTTATTTTAGACATACCTATCTGATACACAACAATCGGACAGTTAATAACGTGACAGTGATTATAATTCTTCTTTAAGGGTTTATTCTACCAAACCAGAATATCTGCCTACGAAATATATGGTGCGCATAATGGTGTCCAAACGCATCAGGCACGAACATTTCCCTTTCAATCAGAAAAAAAATGGAATCTTAGAGTAGTAAACATAACTAAAACTAGGTAGGAACTTTGTTTCTTTCCTTTTTTCACACCCTATAAAAACCGAACCAACAAGAAAATGGTAACTGCAGCTATAATAACGAGATATTCTTAGACGAGGTGACATTTTCTTCCACATCTACGGGAATGGGGATTGTCTATCGTCCAAAGGTGTCCCAATGCGATGCAAAATATGTGGCTTCACAATTCCATCATGGTCGCGTACCTATATCACGTTGGGGCTGGATATCAAGGAGGGTCTAGGTGTGCTGTGACGGCTTGATGATACACTTAACGATATGCAGTACACAGTAACACTTTCATAATATTTTGATTTTCTGTGAGGATGAGATAATCTGATGGAATTGTAGAATTTGTATAGGATATTCCATACATCTCAAAAGGTTTCAAATTGGTTTTCAGAGAGAGAGAGAGAGAATAATAGAACGCTACATTGGCCTCCCTGTTCACTATATTTGAACCTCACTGGAAATGTCTGGGTTAATTAAAAAGGGAGCTGTGCTCATTTACTTACAGATAGGCGTGGGACAAAAGATAGCTTCTGGGCACAAATTCAAGAAGCCTGGGATCTTGCAGGCATTTAATTTGGTCTATGCCCCGAAGATTGAGGGCAGTTATACAGGCTGAGTATTCATACACGCATATTAATTATGTTTATTCTTTGTTTTAATTTTAGAAATATTAATTATGTTTATTCTTTGTTTTAATTTTAGAAAATAGTAGTTTATTTGCACATTTGTTTTTAGTTGTTTACCACGATTGTTAGCAAAATTATGTTTTTGTGTACATATAACTTCAAATGCCAAAGTTATATTAATGGAATATTATGTTCTACATATCCTCATAAAGTTAACAAACATAAAAATAACAAGTACCAAGAGATTTGAACCTAGGAACGTAAGGATGGAAGCAAGGCCTTCTTAACCTCCCGTTTTTCAGTGATCTGTTTTCAATACTCATAAGTTAATCAGTCACAGATCATTGTACAGTTCTTTCCTGTGCATTGTAAACACAGCTTTTGCAAAGATACGCGAAGCCCTTTGATCGATACATTGGATCTGGGTTTTGCTAAGTGTATACAGAAGGTATTGTAATCCACCAAATAATGGATGTTGAGATTTCGTCGGAAATATGTTTTGAGGTTTCTTGAATACAAAATAATTTTTAGAAAAAGATCCGCATTCGACTGTCTGTGTGTGTGCCTTTGGATAGCATAACACATTAACTAAAATACCGTGAAATACCAAACTTGGTATTTAAATTTTGTATCTTCCATGGATGCAACACAAAGATTAAAAAAACAGTCCTCCCAAGCCAAACTATCGTTTGCATGGAAATATTTTTGAAAATTTTGGTTTTCTCAAAAATGACTATTTTTATTAACATACTGTACTAAAATATTTAGATACTAAATAATATATATTGCATTTTCAGGGAGTGGCTTCTGAAGACTGCTCAATCTGGATACATTCTGCTTATTTTGCATAACTGGTATACCATAAGAAATATATAAAAACTTTCTACATAAAAATGTAGATCTGGTTAAAACACACAATTTATGCCATATACATTTTCGTTGTAGCGTTGACCTTTATCGAGATATTCCTTGTTCTTAGCTTTAAACTATGTTACTTTTCTGAAATCCACCATTCGTTTCATCTGCAAAGCCAACCCAGCTTCAATTGTTCACATAACAACTATCTTCTAAAATATTTGACTGTCGCTTTAGCCTAGTGTATTCCCTTATTTACTTTCTACTTAAAAGGGAGCAAGTAATAATACCGTTTATACTAATGTTTATCCGCTTAGAATGAAGTAGATAAAATAATACTTTAAAATAATAGTTTGTAGAGAAGGTCCTGTGAATATAACACAAGGGATTTTTTTTTATGTTTCCTTTTGTCGTTGTAAGTGACAAAATAATTATGTTTGTGCTTCAGTTTTACGTTCATGTTAATGTTTACTTTGCATTGAAAATGCCCATTAGGCTGCCTTCTCCTTAGAACACGGGCACTGTGGATATTTTCTTAATTTACCAAATCAACCTGCAGTGTAACTAGTAGCTAGGGGCTTATGAATTTTTCTTTACTTTCTCTACACGTACTATATACATAGTGTATGGAGAAGATATTGTGTCTGTGTGTCTGTGAACACAACTATTCAAAATTCAGTAAAATACCAAACTTCGTATTTAAGTTTAGTATCTTCCAGGGATGCGACACGAAGATTTTGAGAAAAATCTCTCCACCCCCAACTACCCTTTACATGGACCATTTTTCGAAAATTTTGATTTTCTCAAAAATGGCTCTAACAGTTTTTGATCAAAATATCCTATATTAAAGATATTTACCTGACAGATAAAATGTATATCTTGAATTTTTAAGGAATATCCTCGGAAGCTTAATTTATTCTAGATGAAATTTACGGAATTTTGCATAGCTCCTAAACCGTAAGAGATAGATAAAAACTTACCCAGCAAAAAATGTAGAGCACATTAAAACACACAATTTATGTTATATACATTTTTTCATGGAGTTGATCGCTTTATAGACATTCCTTGTTTATGGTTTCAGCTTTTAAAAACAAATTTTCTCATACAGGAATTTGTCAACTTCTGTCCACACAAATCAACTTCAGTCACATAGCAACCAGATTTTGACTATCACTTTAATCTATGATACTCAAGTTATTTTGCTTCTACTTTTAAGGAAGTAAGGTATAAAACTGTTTCTGCTAATTTTTTCTCGATTAGCATGAAGTAATTAGAACCATGAGCTTTCTAACAATAATTTGTTGCAGAGATATAGAGAAAGTCATGTAAATGGAACACATCAGATTTTTAGAAAAATGGTCCATGTGTGAAGTCCATGTGTCTGTGAGCACGATAACTCAAACGAGAAAGGCGGTAGAATACCAAACTTGGTATATAAGTATAGAATCTTCCAAGAATGCGACACGAAGATTTTGAGGAATATCTCACCACATCAAACAACCTTTTACAGAGAACAATTTTCGAAAATTTCGATTTTGTCAAACGATTTTGATTAAAATACTGTATATTAAAGATATTAACATAATACTTATAATATATATCTTGAATTTTCTGGGAATAACCTCTGAGGAATTCTTTATTCTGGATTATGTTTTCTGGATTTTGCATAATTAGTAAATAGTCAAGAGATAAACAAATTCTTACTGCACAAAAATTGTAGATTTCATTGAAACACACAATATATGTCATACATTTTTTCCGTAGAGCAGACCATTTTTGAAACATTCCTTGTTATTGACTTTTCACATACGGGGATTTGTCAGCTGCTGGCAATACAAAGCAACGGAGTTCATCCACATGGCAACCAGATTTTAAAAGATTTGACTATCGTTTTAACCTAGTGTCTTCCATTATTCCCCTTCTATTGGAATAAAGCATTTCTAATAATGTTTATCTTGATTAGCATGAGGGAAGTAAAAGAATAAGCTTTTTAACAATATGTTACAGAAATATAGAGAAAGTCATGTGAATGTAACATATCAGATTTGAATGCAACATATAATAGTTCATCACCATTCTTTTTCCTCGCCTCTTTTTCAAATTGTTGTAATAGCAGGCGGCGCCGGTTAGACCCTTCGCCTCCCATCTAGGCGATTTGGGTTCGATCCCAAGCGCCCACATGTGGGATTTAAGGTGGGCGAAGCGGTGTCTGGGCTGGTTTTTTCCGGGTCTTCCACCAATTGCTCTGTCATCACCTTTTCTATCAACGATGCATTTTATATCATCCATTTCCTCACGCTCATGCCTGACTACGGGCCGATCACTCGTTCAAGGTTCTCTGTTCTATGATTTAATACTGTTGGCTCCCAGACAGGCTTTTGACCCCTAGGCATTCTCTTATAAGTCCTAGGGGAGTGTCGGTCCTAAACATGGGGAGGGTAAGCCAACTACGAAACGATACGAAGCTGTAACAGCATATAAATGAACCTGTAACACCTGTAAGTGAACCGGTTTGAAATGTTGTTGCAACTTTTTCATTTTACAGTATAATATTATTGTTATAGCTAGAACGCTTTAAAACTGTAATACATGAGGCATGCATTTATGCTTTAAATATACACGAAACGCTAGTTTTAACATATTGACTTGTTATTATTGTAAATATTATTCCGGAATAATAATAATAGCCGACTTGTTTTAAATAATCTAACTCTAATTTAAATAATCATAGTGCTGTTATTGGTTTTCTCTCCACCGCCACAGCTATGCAAAGCATATTTTATATATAAGATGCGTTTAGCATTGCAAAAAGTATCCGATATTGCCACCAGAGAATATAATAATGCATTTCAACTTTAGTTAGATACGTTTTCTATTTATTTGCAAACTAATGTTTATATCTGTATGGCTAGTAGCTTCAATAAGTAATAAATCAATAAATGAAAACAATGACTATATTTTGTTGCTTGATAATAGCCCTTTAACCTGGTAGGTCATATCAGACGATGAATAAAATCAGTGATATGATGCTCAAATGATCTCGGGGTCCATGGAGCTTTGAGTTACCCGACATTTATCTTGTCAGGATAATAAAAACTTAACCAGGTAACTTACCCTAACTGAAATCCGTACTCAGGACCTCTTGAATGCGAGCCAGACACGACACCCTCGCATTACCGAGGCGGACAATTAGTATTTTTATCACTAACATTGTGAGTGGCTAAATATCCCACCTAGGCGACCAGGTTTCGGTTCCAGGGAATTGCATATGGGATTTATGGTACACGAAGTAGGTCTCCGGGTGCTACGGTATCCACCAATTGTTCCATAATCACCTTTTCTTTCATCAGTTTTACCGCCATTTCATCTCGTCCGCTTCTTCAACTTTTTGCCAGGCATCGGAATGATCTTTTTTCTGGGTTCTCTCTGATCCATGTCTTCTGGCTCCTCTCTATAGGCATCCGATCCCAGGCGCTGGCTTTTTTTTTGTTATAATCACAGTCAGGCGCTGTATACTCTCTTTCCTCTTTCTGCATTTTCCTAACATTTTCTTTGTTTTCTGTTTGATTACCGTTTTGCTGTTTTCTTCAAATACACACACACACACTTACACATACACATTTTACAAGCTCCCATGCCTAAGGCGGGAATAGACTGAACACACGATCCCCTGCGCCACGAAGCACCAAAGCAAGGCACTTCAGGAGGGTGGCCATGGGGACCGGCTCTTTTAACTCTTAGGTAATAATGGTAAACAGAGAAAGAAAAATAAAACATGGTGCATATTGTTAAAAATAACAATGTAAATCATTATTGATTTGATATTATCCATTCGCTTGTTAGGATATCGTTTATATTGACTCCACAATTATTTGGGCAGCGTGATTGAGAGATGAGAGATCCTGAAGCTGTTTAGGGCAGATATGTGATATATACTTTGAATAGAACGTTTTTTAACACACTCTAGAATCTGAAAATTGTTCCCGATGAATATCTTCTGCTGTCTGTAGTAGAATGAACACAATGTGCAAAATAAAAATACGAAAAATATAATCATACTCATGAGAGAACGTAGGTTTCCACGGCCGGAGTCATTGTAACTAAGAAATGTTTCCGGGCTGTTTTGCCGTGGTCTGCTGGTGTCAGGAGTACCAGACGTTTCGTCCACAACTACGGTGGACATCTTCAGTGGCGCGGTCGAAGTTTTCTAGGAGAAGGTTTCGCTGCGTCTGAAGCGTTGACTGTCGGGATCGCTACTTTTATACTGGCAAGTGGGGACGAAACGTCTGGTACTCCTAACACCAGCAGACCACGGCAAAACAGCCCGGAAACATTTCTTAGTTACAATGACTCCGGCCGTGAAAGCCTACGTTCTCTCATGACTCGCCTCTACGGGGAGGAGATATATCGTCTGATTCGTCGACTAGAAGCGCTACGCAAACAGAAATCTTCTCTTCTGTGCTCTCTTATATTTCTTCTACGCTGCCGTGACTCGGGAATTATTCCTAAATTCCTCAGACAGAAACGCCAGTTTCAAACAGCTGCCGTCCACCGCATCTACAACCGCTCTGAGCATGCCATGCTCCGAGAACGTATCCACCAGACCAGAAGGGGCCTGGATTCAAACAACCGCCAGCTACTCGCTCTGCATCTCCGAGTGAGTAACTCACTTCATAGATACGATTGGGATAACACAGACAGGATCACGTACCATAGCATGTCTCACAACCAGGACTACATTACTACCCGTCATAAGAACAAGTTTACACGCCTTTCGGCGGGAAACAAGCCAACTACTACTTCCGAAACCAGCGTACGACACTTCCGTACAGTGGTGAATTTATCTGATCATCAACTGTCACCAAAAGAAACCTCTTTGCTTGCCAAAGGGGACAATTTCGCGGTAGTCACACCGTCTCTACCAGTTGAGGACATCATTTCTAACATTGAATCGGGAATACGGGGCTTACCGGGAGTAGCTGCCGACGAGATACGCCGGGAATCCGCTAGGATTCTCCAGTATGCCAAGACCCCGCGCAGTAATCTAACTTTCAAAGAGAGAACTGCCTTAAGAACCTGAACACCAACAACGACATCATTGTGTGCTCAGCAGACCAGGGAAACGCCACCGTCATTCTCAAGCAACAGGACTACGAACAGAAAATTCTGGATCTTTTAAAGCCAGACACATACAGAAAAATACAACGCGATCCCACAGCTCGGATTTTAAAACAGACCAATCAGCTGATCAAAAATTCTTCCCTGCCAACAGAGGAAAAACGCCGAATCAGAAAATCAGAAGCTCATCCTCCTAGACTTTACGGCCTTCCTAAAATTCACAAACCGGAAGTACCTTTAAGACCTATTGTTAGTGCCATTGGTTCTCCAACTTACACCATAGCTAAATATTTGGCGGATCTATTACAACCCCACGTGGGCTCAACGGACTCTTACATCAAAGACTCTACTCATTTCATCCAAAAACTACAAAGTATCACTTTACAGCCCCAAGACCTTCTTATCAGCTTCGACGTCGTCTCACTGTTCACTATGGTACCGGTACAAGAAGCCCTCACACATCTGAAACAATTTTTCACGGACGATATAGTAGCACTCTTTCACCACGTTATCACCACTACTTATTTCCAGTGGAATAACTCATTCTACGAACAAATAGACGGTGTTGCCATGGGGAGCCCTCTGAGCCCGGTGGTGGCAAACTTCTTCATGGAATCGTTTGAGTCTACAGCCTTGAACGCAGCTGCACATAAACCAACGGTCTGGTACCGCTATGTAGATGACACATTCGTGATATGGCCCCATGGACTAGAAGCCCTTCAAGATTTCTACCTATACCTCAACAGTATTAATCACCGCATCCAGTTCACCATGGAAAAAGAAAAAGACGGACAGTTAGCTTTCCTGGACGTCTTGGTCAAGAGAAATACCGACGGGTCTCTTGGGCATACGGTATACCGGAAGCCCACCCACACTGACCGTTACCTAAACAAGAACTCGAACCATCATCCCAGACAAAAACGAGCAATGATCCAGACACTAAAACATCGGGCTACCCGCATCTGTGAACCGGAACAGCTACAAGATGAACTCAAGCACCTAAGACAGGCATTACATTCAAATGGTTATTCCGTCCAAGAAATCAATAGAGCTTTCCGTCCTGCCAAGTTTCAGTCCACATCTCAAAAGCCAGACCAACCAAAAAGTAAGGGCACGGTGTTTCTGCCATAGTTCAATAATATCACCGACCGGATCGAGCACATATTGCGACGTCACAATGTCAAAACGGTTTTCAAGCCCACGAGGCAATTAAATAATTTACTACGCTCATCCAAAGATCCCTGTCATCAGCCGGTGTGTACCGCATTCCCTGTTCCTGCGGCTTGGTATACATCGGAACCACACAACGCAGTGTTACTACTAGAATCAAGGAACACAAAGCAAACTGTCGACTAGGCCACACAGAAAAGTCCGCGGTCGCCCTGCACGCTATTGAGGCAGAGGGCGAGCATATTATAAATTTCCAAGACACCTCTATCCTCTCATCTACAACACACTACCATGCACGACTACACCGGGAGGCTATAGAGATTTACAAGCATCCGAACAATTTTAATAAAAAAGAAGAGGCACTAAAACTCAATAGGAATTGGCATCCCGTCATTGAAAGCAGGAAACGTCATCAAACGAAAAGCAACGAAGCGGTCCAATCAGAAGCCACGTTCGCCGGAGAGCCCAAGCCCCGCCCCCCACTCGCCAGTATAAAAGTAGCGATCCCGACAGTCAACGATTCACCATCACCTACTTGGGGGTGAAGCTTGACAGGGGCGTCACTTTTAGGGAGCACGTCCGGGGGCTGTGGTGCCGGGGCAATGGGGCTGCGGCCTCACTGTACCCGATGCTGAGGTCCTCGATGACGGTTCCCCTTAAGTTGCGCCTTTTGAGGGCTCTCATTATCCCCTTATTAATCTACGCCTGTGAGATCTGGGGCATGGCGGCAGACTCCAGTCTGCTGTTGCTTCAGCGGGTACAGAATAGGTGTCTTCGGGCTATCTATTCTGTGCCTCGAGGCTTTCCAACTAGACTCCTGCACGAAGCCTCTGGTCTACCATACCTGGAGGACGAGATTAGGCGTCGGGCAACAAAATTCAACGAAGGGTTACCATTCCATCGGAGCGCCCTAGTTAGGTCTCTTGGGGACTACGATCCCACAAACCGCCGCTTCAGGCGATACCGGCTTCCCCGCATGGCTTGCGGGCATCCCCGGTAACGAAGGAGCACCACCAACAGCTGCTACGGCTAAGCTCCTTATCCTTCAAGAGTTGCTTGGATTCAAAATTATAATCTCAAGAAACATTTTGATAAAAACACACCAGCGGTGCACAAGGGCCGTTGCACCATCAAGGCAACCGTCGAGGAGCAATATTCGCCTCCGCCTGTCACTCCACAACCCCAAAACACACCCGCCATCCTACAAAACCCACAATCCCGTCAGAACGTGGTTAAGTTCTCTCTGAGAACAGGGACACGTCTAACACACCTCGGGCTACCCTCAGCCTGCCAATCACACTGGACTGGACTGGTCAACGCTTCAGACGCAGCGAAACCTTCTCCTAGAAAACTTCGACCGCGCCACTGAAGATGTCCACCGTAGTTGTGGACGAAACGTCTGGTACTCCTAACACCAGCAGACCACGGCAAAACAGCCCGGAAACATTTCTTAGTTACATAATCATACTCAATAAGAATTTCACCGACAAGTTGCTTTTTACGTATACAGAAATGTTTTAATATATTAAGATTGGGTTTTATTTTGACATTCTCACACTTTACCTAAATTTTTATCGGAACTTTACAATTATTTTCATATAGATCATTAGAATTAGAATAAATCATTATACGCTTGCAGTCTATCTTTATACTTTTAAGAACTGAAATACCCTGGCACTATCGCAATCGGCTGTAAAATTTGCATGATGGATTTGAGGGTCAGTTTATGCTACAATTTGTTGGAAAATTGTAAGTCAGTCCTGTTTTAAAAGATAAAGTGTGAAATCTTAGATGTCGTATCAAAACCTTTAAAAAAGATAATTTTCCCTCTAAGTAGTAGCCAAGCAATTTTCAGAAGTGCATGTTGGTAGACCTACTTTGCATTCAATGCTCCTGGTTCGATTTAAGTTTGAATGGGTTAATTTTTCCCACGGTTTGCCCTAACTCCTAGAATACCATGTAGATTGTGCTTAAGTTCTCAAAACTCTGGTCTAATTTAAGCATATTTTCATTGGTCCAACATCCCATAATATCAAACCGGTTAAAAGAAGATAAACCAAACATTTTTGTGGTTACATACTATCCCTACCAATTATGTTTATTTATGTATGTTTCCAAACTATTCACATGAAAAGTATATCATTGTCTTTTTCATGTTGAGTGAGATAAATCTTTCCAAAATATAGTGTCATTCTTTACATACGTCCGTATAAGTAAAATGGGGGATATTTAAATGCTATAGACACGCATTAATATCCTATATTCTTTCTATAGCATCCATATTTTGAAAATCTTATACCAAAAATCAAATATTCCGAAAATAGCTGATACTTTAAAAATTATTCGTAATATGAATGAAGAGAATTTTACATGTAACTGTCAGAAAGCTCAATATAAGCATCTTATTTGCAATCTGAATATCTTAAGCATGTGTTGCTGAAATTAAATATCGCAAACAGCTATTTTGAGAAAAAAATAATAAACATTTTCCTATAAAGGATAGCTTGAACTGGGAATTTTCTTGAAAATCTTTGTGTCGTGTCATTGGAAGATACCGAACTTAAAAACAAAATTTGGTATTTATGAATATTGTATTTAAATTGTAGTGTTCACAGAACATAAGGCAGGATTAGCTCTAGATAGACAGGGTCACCAGTCACTGGAGCAGTGTACGTAGGTTCTGGCATCCCTATGCTACTTACGTGACCTCTGGAAGGGACGAGGAGAGATACTCGAAGGATGACCAGACCTGGACTGAACGTTTCTATACCACCCGGACCCGAATTGCGAGCCCCTGGACATGAAATGAATTGTAATTCACTTCGCCTGGAGACAATATTGTAATACATATTATAAATGTAATGATTGTTTTGTTATTTGGAGAATTATAATTTTATTTCGAAAACTAAATAAATAAATAAGCAATAAAACGTTACCTATTGAATTTTATGTAGTTTATATTCTTAATATACTTCCTCAGTTTCAGACGGTCCCCAAAGGGGCTTTAGACAGAAAGCATTTGAAGGCGGGTCACTATAGAGAATATGCCTCTAGAGTGTGCAAGCCACCGTTCAGCTGCAACTGACCGAACACAGTCGCTGGTCCTTCAATCCTGAAAGACATGACAAAGAAGTGAAAGGAATAAGAAATGATGGAAAACAAGCTTCCCAGCTTCTCCCATCGCCTCGCGAAAATCCCCGAAAACTCTCTGGTACAGGAATTGAGGACACGACTTCCCGAAGAGGAATCGCATTCCTTATCCTTTTTTATAGAGTTTAACGCCCACTTTAACTGCATATGGCACCGCAGGCGATGACACTGATGAGGCATTCAATGAAAATGGAGCACTGGTAGAATGCGATGGCGGGGGGAACCGGAGAACCCAGAGAAAGCCCGCCCCTGAGTCGCTTTGTTCACCACAAATCTTGCATGCGAGAGAGGCGAATGGTCTAATGCAATAGGTAGAGAAGGTACTTATTGTATTCCGTTCAAAAACTCGATCCCGAGATTTCACTGAAAATATGGGTTTTGGGTCTCCTGAATCCCCTCCCCCTTCCCCCCAAAAAACAATTTTGAAAAAAGTCTGTGTGTGTGTGTGTATGAAAGCCTATCTCAAACTCATAAACTCGACTAAAAACCAAATTGCATATTTAAGTTCAGCAACTTCCAAGGATGCGACATGTAAATTTTCAAGAAAATCCCCGCACCCCAAATTGTCCTTGACATGCAAAAATTTTCGAATTGTAGACTATCTCAAAAATGGTTCTAACAATTTTGATAAAGTGACATATACTAATATATGCCAATAAAACGTATTTCTTGACTTTTCTGGGAAGAGCATCTGAAGTCCGCTTCATTCTGTATAACTTCAGCGGTACTGGCAAATATGGACAATGAATTTCTAAAAATATGTAGATTTAGTCAAAATACCCAAATTATGTCAAATGCAATGTTGCTGTTAAATGAACCATGTCCGAGATAATACTTGTTATAAACTTAACTTTTCAGTACTTACACTTTTCTCAAATAAAATGTCATTTTTCGTATATTGTTATCCTAATTAAGCCAGGAGAACGGAATTTCAAGACCACCAAATGTCAGTCTTTCAAGAGAGTTGATTATCGCTTTAGGTTTTGTATTTCCTCATTTCTTTTGTACAAGATATAATTTGATAATATACTATTTCTACTAAATGTTCGAAAAGCGTGTGATATATATAAGAAGAAGCTTTTGTACTCATACTTGTTGCAGGATAGGTAGATGAGTTTAAGCGTATGTAGACAATCAGATATTTTAAAAATGCTATTATGGATTCAGAGTACCTCAACAGGTGAACTCTTGTTATTGAGCTTTTAGATAGAGTGCGTTACTTGTCTACTTATACACGGGAAATGAATAAATGTAGTTAATTTGATATTTAGTAGAGAACAATATACATAAGTATATCTCATTATGTCTGCATTTTGATAAATGGAGTACAAATTTTAGGGTCTAATGTGCTTTGAATGGCCCTGAGCTATGTCTCTGCTGTGTTCACATACAACTTTCAACTATAATAGAGCAGAGCAAACGGCAGAGGTGGGTCAATCGTGTGACCTGTTACGTAAACAAAAGAATGTATGAGATTGTGCGGCGTTCCCGCTGTTCCTCGTTATCTTTGACTATTTTTATATTGTAAATTATGTTTTCATACATTATTTATATTTTTGCTCCGGCTAGTTGGGCTCCTATGTCAAGCAAGTATCACTTAACAGCCCGTTAACAGTAAAAGGAACTAGTACATAGTTAAAATATTTGTAACTTTTAGTTTAGTTTATGTAAACTATTACCAAGAGATTTTACGATTTATGTACACGCTATATTTCTTTGCAATCATAGCTGAAACTGTATTACCCTTTTACTTACACGTAAAACTTAGATTTCACGTATCATGTTTATTATGCAAATAATCTGCAATACAGAAATACTGGGATGCACTTTAATCTAAACGAAATGCACTCTACTGTAAATGAAAACTGTTTGTCTTGAACCGTTAATGAGGACAACTGTGTTGTACAATAGCTGAGGACGAACTGAACTGAGAACTTGTGTCTCCGTAGAATATATCAAACTCTTATTCTGCCTAACAAATAAAACTATATTCCGATTGGCTAGTCTTCCCGCTTTCAGTAACGTCTCTTCTCATAAGCCAATAAAAACTAACCTATGTGCTATGGCTGCTAACTCCTCAGTAACTTTCCCATTTTATTAACTTACAAGTTCTTCTAAGACATGCGTAGTCCTTTAATTCAAAGACATTCTTTTATGAGTTTTACCCCAGCTCCGTAGTTATTGTCCACAAGAATCTTGAGAATGATTTTTCTTTTATAACACATGCAGTTTCAGCTACATATTCTCTCTTATAATTAAGCTTATGCCTATTCTCACTAATAATATAATTTCATGTCTGTATTACATATACTTATTTGCATTATCTTGCTTGTTAATTATTTATATTTATTCCAGTTATTAATACAACCTGAATAGGGAATGATAGTCATCCTAAAAACGTTGTTAAATTTTGTTCATGAACATTGGGAAAAAAAAACTGTAAATACTGGATCATCACATCGCCCTCAAACGCTGATACAAATAGTTTACAATTATTCACCTCCTATCCTGTATAGGTAAGTGTTAGAGAAAGTAAAATCGATATATACATCAAGGTTTAGTACACGTTGAACTATGTACAGGCTCTCAGCAATGGAAATGAAGAAACTTTTTCGATTAGCCGCTTTATTGGTCAGACCCTCAACTGAAACCTTCTGAAAGGAAAGCAATAGTTTGTGCCAGTCATGTGAGTTAGTTTCTCTTCATTGGCGGGAAATGATGGACTGAAAGCCGCTAGCAGAAATACCGGCAAATCACGGTTTACTGAAACGAGAAAATAGAAGCCATGAAAGGGCACAAAGGGCAGTTTATGCAGAATGAAACCACCATTGCGGTTTTGGTCCATCGCGGACGCAAACCTCTTTTTACCCCACACTGCATAGCAAACTCACTTTCCGTTTAATGAACTGGTTAACAGCACCTGCACAATCTGGTTATTCATCAACAAACTATAAAGCAAATTGCCTTCTGCGTTGATGAACACTGCGTCCCCAACATGACAGAGCAGCCTGCAGGGAATTAGTTCACTTGCATTCATTTTAATAATATAATTTTAGGTGCTGCAGTGAAACAGGGATGCAGAGAAAAATTATGTCTTAAATATGGATAAACAAGAACGTTGGGCAATTCATATGTGTTACATTTTCTATATTCTATACAAAATATACCAATTTCCTTCTTTTTACATGACAAGGATGACCAGGAAGAGTGAATAACGACTTAGGATTTGAGAAAAAAATTTGGGAATTTTAAATCCAATAACAAGGTTTACTTTGAAAATGTTTTGCTCCCACCAAAAATGATAGGTCATAAGTTGTCTGTTTAAACGAGATGTACGTTTTTGTAGATTCAAAACTTTCCTTTCTATTATAATTTACTGGTGGTGCAAAAGTTCTATATAGAATGAAGAGTGTTTGAGAAGCTACTTAGTCAATTAAACACTTACGTTTCATTTTGTATATATACAGGATGGAAGGTGAATAAATACAAAGATTTCTATCAGTGTTTCAGAACGATATGACGATCCAGTATTTCCTGTTTTTTCGCTATTTTATAAAGTTAGGTTCATGGGGACAATTTTACGATTTTTTTGGACGGGTATTATTTTCTATCTCAGACTTTTGGATGTTTACGAAATAAATCTCACGGTTCAGCCCCTCTTCTCTCTATCTTGTCCAACTATAGGTGGTGTAATATATGAAAACAGCAGAGATATAGCTCAGGGAAGTTAAAAGCATAAGAGACTCTAAAATTTGTTTTCCATTTATAGTAATGCTATTACTAAGCGGACAAAATGAGAATCACTTAGCTCCTATACGTACTGTCCACTTCAAACCATTTGCCTTTATTGACCTCTCCTTATTTATAATATAATACATCTTGAATAAATAGCATATTAGCAGTTTTTGAGAAAATCAACATTACGAAAAATGTTTCATATAAAGATCTTCTAGTAAGGAGCATCTTTCCAATTCCGTAACCTTGGACGATTCTAAACATTAATAAAGTACTAAATTTGCTATTTAACTGACTTTTAAATTTTTAATAACTACGTTCTCTAACACAGCACATATCAACCCTTTTGTAAAATGTACTAATTGGATTCAGGTGTCCTCAAAAATTCCAATGAAATCTCTGTTTCGAATATGTTTTAAGGTGTCAAATTAGATCTCTCCTGCTGTTTACATCTTACAAATGTAGTATAGTATAAATTCCTGTTACATTCATATGACTATTTCCATACTAAGAATCACTTTTATATAAATTTTACAGATCGAGCTTATGAAATCTTATTTTTATTTTCTCTATACGTGCTATGTGTATAGTGTATAGAGAAGGTATTGTATTGTATCCAAAAATTCGATACCTAGATTTCAACGGAAATATATGTTTTGAGACCCCCTGAATCCAAAAAAAAACAATTTTTAGAAACTTGTCCGTGTGTGTGTCGGTAGGTAGCATAGCTCAAAAACGAAAATACCGTTAAAAACCAAATTAGTATCTATATATTTGGTATCTTCCAAGCATGCGACACGAAGATTTTCAAGAAAATCCCCCATACCCAACTACCCTTTACATGGAACTTTTTTCGAAATTTAGTTTTTTTCAAAAATGGCTCTAATGGCTTTGATTAAAATATCATATATTAAAGATATTTACACGACAAATAAAATGTACATCCTGAAATTTTTGGGAATATGCTCTAAAGACTACTTTATTCTGGATGAATTTTACGGAATTTTGCATAGCTGCTAAACCGTAAGAGATGGTCGAAAACTTAAAACATAAAAAAAAAAAAAAAAAAAAAAATGTAGCGCACGTTAAAACACACAATTTATGTTATATATAGTTTTTTTCTTGGAGTTGATTGTCTTTGAAATATTCCTTGTTTTTTGTTTCAGCTTTGAAAAACGTACGCTTCTCATACAAGAATTTGTCTACTCCTGTCCATACTTCAGTCACATAGCAACCAGCATTTGACTATCACTCTAACCTATGGTACTCCCTTATTTCGCTTCTACTTACAAGGAAACAAGTAATAAGACTATTTCTGCTAATTTTTTCTCGATTTGATGAAGTAAATAGAATAATTTGTTGCAGAGATGTAGAGAAATTCATGTGAATGGAAGACAGATTTTTTCATCTTATTATTAATCCAAACAGAATTTTGCAGAAATTACACATTTCTTTATAGGTACAAGGGCAGCAATAGCCAGATATTTAAACCTGTTTAGCCATATGCTGGCCTTGAATTTCTATATTGCTTTTACATATAATAAGTGAATAAGGACAGTGCTTTAAAGAGATAAAACAAATATTGAAAACTTAAATATTCCTAATGCATAGTAACCAATAACTTCTAAATGGTTGTTTTATAGTAAAATGTTTTGAAATGCTATACTTTACAGAAAAATTCTGTATAGGATTTTTCCATCTCTAGAGATTTACCAGATTGGTTTCGAATGAAAAGGACTTCATATGCTAATCCTAAGAAATGGATAAACATATGTAGATAATGGTACAATGGCGTCTGCGCGTGCGACCCTTCTTGACGCCCTTGAATACCTCCAGGAACGCGTTGATGTTCTGGAAGGCAGAGTTGGCAATTGTGCCAAGCAACTAATGGAAAAGGTGCTCGAAGGAAGGCTGAAAAACTTCAAGATCGAGACACCTGGACGTTAAACTACCCAATTACGACGGGACGTCTACGTTCGTAATCTTCCGTGGACGATTTGTCACTATCTCCACTCATAACCAATGTTTAAAAAACTAGAAACCGCACAGCAGATAACAAGCCTCCGGGGATTGCCTTCCGTGGTGTAATGTTACCATGTTAACTTCATATACCCAAGATCGCGGGTTCAAACCGGGCGGAGGACGATGGATTTTTTCGGATGTAAAAATCCTTAGTATGGCTTCCATTGGAACGGAAGTAAAGCCGTTTGTCCCGTGTCGTAGATTTACGGCACTTAAAAGAACCTCAAGCGTGATAGAGGTGCTTCTGAGCAAAATTAAGCGGTCTTTCACGTCCAATTTAGAATGAGACGCTGAGGATCACAGTAGTTACAGAGCGTTCATAAATAACACACCACTTACATTTTTTTGCCTCCGGAGACGGACCTTAGAAGTATTAAATACAATCTTGAAGTCGGCGAATTCCGGGAAGATCTGGGATTCCCTCCAGAACCACTGCGGCCTATCGCAGTCAGCTTAAGACGAGGCTGCAACAGTAAGGTGAGACGATGCTGGAGTTCGCCCCAGCCATTGAACAGCTTGGGAACAAAGTCCTTCATCATTGCCCTAAGAAGCTGTTTACTCCTGCTTCGACGGGGTTCTTAACGCCGAGATACACAATGCCTAATGTTTGGCGACTATAAAACGAATCTTACTCGTTAACACAGCAATCGGAATAGAGGCGGCCAAGACGACAGTTGCACCAACCTCGAGGACCAGGAGTATTTAGCTAAGAGCGGGAGAGAGATGCAACCCACAGTCAATGATGACCTTCAGATAATGTGTGCTGAGGTGTGGCCAGCAGGTGACCTAGTTCAGTACTGTCCACACCAAGATGATGAGCAGCCGGAAAAAGGGTAAATACCGGCGCGGCGAGGATGACGCCGAGCCAGACTTTGCCACTCCCTCGAGTGACCCTACGTGTCTTGGATGGAAGAGTAAACGATTGTCGGTTGGATACAAGGGAAACTATATCGGATACTCAATAGGCAGAGGTGCAGCCCTGCCTGTAATCAGACACAAATCCCAGACAGCTACAACAAGGCCATATCTTACCCGTAGAGAAGGAGGCTCTGCTTGAGATGAAGTTGGGAGTGAGCAATGTGAGGCTAATAATATTCGTTACGAGGATGACCGAGGATTTGTTACTGGGATTGAATGCCCTTGGGATCTGTGAGGTGACGGTCAACGTCGGCCAGAGGATTTTGCGAAATGAACTGTTGCAGAAGAGCGCACAAGAACATATTAGGATCTCCAGGATGATCCTGAACAGCAATGTACTGTACCAGTGAAAAGTGAGGTGATGGAGGCCGAAAGTTAAGTAAATTAGTATTGGACCGGAAGACATCACTACACGGGCTCTTGTGTTACCCGAACATTCTTGCTCTGCGAGAGAAAGTACCTGTGCTGAACCCGAGGGACACCGACCAGAACATACAGGTCGGGATACAGTTAGGGAAGTACGAGCCAGCTGTTACTATAACGCCATGCGATGAAACCCAACATCTAGCACCGTCGAGGGGCCTGGGTCCCCAACTGAAAGAACATGCTGACGAGATCCACTGCCCATCTGATGTTCACAACTGAAGGAGGTCCAACATCTGCTCAACTTATGCCAGTCCATCTTCAGCGACGGGAATGACGTTTATGGGCACACTGACCGAGTGCTCCACATCATCGGCACCGGAGTTGCGCGACCTATCTGTCAACAAACAGTACGTATTCCCCTGTCGAAACCAGAAGTAGTGCAACACATTTTGGAGGATATGGAATAGCCCTTGGTGCTCTCGTGTAGTCTTGGTGAAGAATACTAACAAGAAGAATGCGTGGACTACAGAAAGCTGAATACAATAAGGGCTGTTTCCCCTTCCCATGCATTAACGACACCCTGTACACTCTTGCTGACGCCCAGTGGTTCTCGACTTTGGATTCGAAAAAGAGGCATTTGTTAAAAAGGTATTAAGGGCTGTTTAGTTTTAAACAATAGCACTTTGGGTGCGATATCTTTCGAGAAGATCGATTTTGAATTTTGCCAATAAAATTGATATAAATTAATTAATGGACCCAGAATAACGTTATATATTGATGGTGCAAATAATCAAAGTTCTTGCTTTAATATTTTAGAAAATGACTTCTAGCATCTCGGTGTTCGCTTAACTAAAGTAGAAAAATAAGCTTAAGAATAGTTTGTTGCTGAAGAGGTATAGAAGGTCATGTGAGTTTAATATCGGATATATAATCAGCAGGATCATGGAAGTTAATTACAGCTTTGATATCTTCGGAAGAGGATGCTAAGTAAGTTACTTCTTAAGAAAAGGTAGCACATGCACTACTATCTCCAGTGATAAATTATCGACTGGGAGACTAAATGGCATCAAGGGAGCTATTTCTAGAAAATTTTAAACTGATGCCTTTAATCAATCTCCATTATATTTTACGTCCCGAAAGTAAGCTGCAAGAAATCTTAATCACGGGAGTAAATTGAAGCTGCAGCCATGGATAATATTTTTAGAGAAGAATTTAAGAGAAAGAAAACGAAGCCCTAGGCGAAAGCATATTGAAATAATGACTGGGAAGAAGAATAGGTGAAACATAATGGCAGCGCAGCCACATAAAAGAAGCAATAAAATATAGATACGAGGCACAGAAATAACAAGTAGGCATTTTCTTAGCACCCACATCATTTAAAATGCAGCTATAAATACATTGTTTATTTAAAGGAGATGAAATCTTACTGAAAACTTCAAAATATGCAAACATTTTACAACAGCGAATGTTGGTTAAGAAAATACTGTAAAATATTTATTATGTGAAGACCAAGTCTGATGTGTTCTATTCACATAACATGCTCTAGCTGTTCAATATACACACTACAAAGATTCTTTTTTACATCATACTAATGAGTAAACATTAGCAGAATTGGTCTTATTTTACTTGCTTCGTTGTAAGTAGAAGTGAAACAAGGGAATACACAGACTAAAGCAATAGTCAAATATATTAAAATCGGTTACTATGTGAAATTATTTAAGCTCAATTTGCATTGCATGAGCAGCAGTAAAACAAGAGAGGTAAAACGAAAAGGGGCTTTCCGTTTGAGTAAAATTAGATAGTTTAAAATTGAAATCAATAAAGGGGTATCTCTAAACGGTCAGCTCTTCAAGCAAAGCTATATGACATAAATTATATGTTTTAAGGATATCTGCATTTTAAGTGTAGTAAGTTTTTATCTATTTCTTACGGTTTACCAGTTATGTAAAATTCATCCAGAATAAAGAGGTCTTCAGAGGCTATTTCCTAACAATTCAAAATATACAGTTTATTTGTGATTTAAAAATTCTTTAATATACGGTATTTTAATTAAAATTGATAAGTCATTTTGATTAAAGTAAACATTTCAAAAGTCTTTCCATGCAAAGGGCAGTTTGTGATGGAGGATTTGCTTGGAAATCTAATAAGTACCACGTTTTTTCCTTAACCGGAGTCATTCCCTACCCTTCACAGACACTGGAAGTATGTATGTGTCAGCGAATGTGCGTGTGTTTGAAGTAAAGAAATTGATTTTAAACCCAATGTTCAAGAACCTACAGTCAACGTTAAGAACGTTGTTTCTTAAGTCAAAGCCCTCGGTATTACCATAGTGTTGAAGGGGCCTATAAAAATGAAAACAAGGAAAAAAAATATTTGACTACGTCTAGCGTTTATGTTTCTTTTATGGTGTTTAATGCCTAATTTTACTCCTATGGTACCACAGTGAATGACACTAATGATACATGAAATGAACTTGGAACACCGGCGGCATGTGATGGTGGGGGAAACCGGAGAATCCCTGCCTCTGCTCCGCTTTGTCCACCAAAAATCTCACATGCGGTCGCTTGGGATCAAACCCGGGCCATGTGGGTGAGAGGCGAGTGGTCTATTCAGTCATGCAAAGCGCGAACCCAGGTTTTTCTGTGCGTTGAAATGTAAATAAATAAACAAGCTAATAACTAAAAATGTGTTATATTCACTTAGTTTCTGTTACCCATTATCATTATTTTACTTCTATAAACCATTCATACGAAAACACATTACCATCGGTATAGTACTCTGGCATAGTAGGTAGAAAAGGTATTGTACTCCGCCCAAAATGCCATGTCCAGATTTCCCCAGAAATATAACTCCTGAATTAAAAAAAAATGGCATCTTTAGAAAAGGGTCCGAAGCTGCTCCCAGATAATTCAAGATATACATATTACTTATCATTCAAATATCTTTAATATGACATTTTAATCAAAATCTTAAGAGCCATATTTGAGAAAAGAAAAGTTTCAAAAATATTTTTCTGTAAAGGGTGGCTTGGGGTGTAGGTACTTGCTTGAAAATCGTCGTGTAGCATCTTCGGAAGTTGATAAACTTAAATACCAAGTTTGGTATTTAACGGTCTTCTAGTTTTTGAGCTAAGCTGTCCACACATACATACATACATATACGAACCTTTTTCTAGAGTTGGTTTTTTGGATTTAGGAGCCTCAAAACATAACTTTCCAGCGAAATCTCGACATCGAATTTTGGATAGATATAATACCTTCTCTGTACATTATGTACATAGTACGTGTAGTGTACACGGAATGGTAAAATAATTTTGAGAAGGACCACTGTTGGCGTCATCCTCGTGGTAGACGGACGCTTCGTGGGTCGCGTAATAACTGTTTGGGTTGGAAAGATATTATCAATATTTATTTGCATTTGTAAAAGCCATTGGTTGTTATTTTAAGTTTCTTTAAATAGAATGTGTGTGTGTGCGTGTGCGTGTGCGTGTGTGCGTGTGTGTGTGTTTGTTTTTCTCTGCAAGTGGATATCACCCGGTGGCAGAGCTATATATGTATGCAAGATATATAAACAATAAATCACAGCTGCCAGTTTATGGCTTTGTAAGCTAGATATGATAGTTATTTACACAAATATGAAAACATTAATTTTTCTCTCAATTCTTGATTAATTAATTTCATAATTAGAATCACCAACCAATTTAACACTTGTATTTACAACAATATGAAATCACAAGCATTTCATTTAAGGAATATTTACAAAAATTATCCAACATTAATATCAAGATTTTTCCTAAATTTCTTCAGACACAGGGGACAACCCCGAAAGGCTGCTCCAGGCAATTCATTCCAGTCTTTTATGGTTCTATTTACAAAGGAGAACTTTCCCACGTCAGTTCTGTATCTTCTACCCTTAATTTTGAACGGATGATCGTTTCGTGCATAGTAAGTTGGGTTTTCCAGTTTGTCAGTAACGTCCTCCCATGCGTTTAAGCCAGCGTAAGCTTTAAATAAAGCGTACAACCTCTGTTTCTCACGCCTAACTTTCAACGGCTGCCATTTTATCTCCTCAGCGTTTGGAGGCCCAAAATATTTACCCCTTTTTATGAATTTTATAGCCCTTTTCTGGATCTTTTCTAACGAATCAATTTGATTTACCCTATACGGGTCCAAACAAGTTACTCCAAATTCCATGACCGGCTGCACTAAGGACTTGTACGCGATTTCCATGGACTTTGCACTCCCCCTTTTTAAAATCCTCATTAAGAAGCGCAGTGTTTTCCACGCTTTCTTAGATACCGAATTTATCTGCTCGTCCCATCCAGCGTTACTCGCCAAGTAAACTCCCAAGTGTTTGCAGCTGTCCACCTGTGGAATTTTTTCCCCACCCATGTGATAGTTTTGCAGAATTTTTTCCCCAGATCTGTTAAATGCAATTGACTTACTTTTGCCAGCGTTAATTTTCATTTTATTTGCAGCAGCCCAATCACTAATTTCATTTAAATCACCCTGAAGAGCAGTCTCATCTTCAACATTTCTAATTTTATTGTAAATAATACAATCGTCTGCAAACAATTTTATCTGGCATTCTGTATTAACAGTTATGTCATTTAAAAAAATAAGAGAAAGTAACGGCCCCAGTACTGAGCCTTGGGGTACGCCTGAGTTTACCATATCCCTTTCAGATAGCTCCTTGCCTACTTTTACCCTTTGCGATCTTCCTTCCAAAATTTTTTTAACCCATAGAACTACGCGTTTATCAATTCCTGTAGCAGTTAGCTTCTGGATAAGTAAATTATATGATACAACATCAAAAGTTTGGAAAAATCTATCACCACTGCATGTGTTCTTCCCCCTGCATCCACTTCCTCTGCTAAATCTTGAAATAATGACGTTATCTGGCTTTCACACGAGTATCCATGTCTAAACCCATGTTGCGCTTTATTGAACCACTTTTTGTTTTCTAATTCCTCCCGTATATATTCCACAATTAAATGTTCCATAAATTTGCACACTACTGAAGTTAGGCTGACTGGTCGATAGTTATTTAATCCTGTTTTATTTCCCCCTTTATGAATTGGAACTACAATCGCGGTTTTCCAGTCTTCCGGTAAGGCACAGTTATTTATTGACATATTAAATAAAAGCATTAGGTACGGAATCATGGATTCCCCTCCAATTTTTAGTATATTATCAGGCCCCCTCGACTTTCGATTTTGCAACATTCTGATCCTTCTGCGCAATTTGGATGCCATTATTTGAAAAACGGAATTTCCACTATCCTCAATTTCCAATTTATAATTATAATCCGTTTTTGTTAAAAACAGATACTAAATGTGAATTTAATGCGTTCGCTTTTTCCTTATCGTTCAATATGGCAATTCCATTTTCTTTGAGTTCTGGTATGCCAAGTTTATTTCCCCTGCGTCTACTTGCATAATTGTAAAAAGATTTCCAACTATTATTGGTCCCGCTAAGAATTTGTTCTAAGAACCGCTCCTGGGCTTGCAACGTTTCGTCTTTCAAATGTTTAACTAATTCTTTATATCTGTTAAAATGCCAATCTGACTTCTTCCGTTTATGAAACGCGCGTCTAGACTTTCTTTAAGTATTCTGATGGATCTTGTATAATATTCTGGATCATTATTTTGTTTGATAACTTTGTATGGAACGTATTTCTTTATTGATTCCGAAATAAGTATTTTGAAACTATCCCATGCTGCATCTACATTTGTTGCAGATTTTACAAACAGGCAAAATTGGTTTTTGAGAAAAGTCTGAATTCCATCTACGTCTGCTCTGCAGAAGTTAAAACTAATAATTTCCTGTTCTTCAAACCCGTTTCGCACCTTCCAGTTTATGTCTAATTGTACACATCTGTGGTCACTTATTCCTGGCAAAACCACACATGCGCTAAACAATGACTCAGGTCTGCATAGAAACACGTCCAATACAGCCGATTTCCGGGTATCTGTTTTGACTACCTGCGAAAACCCATGATCCCAAACCAGAAGGTTAACAACACATTGAGCTTCGCCTCCTAATAACTGCCCATTCCAGTTCACGTTTGACAAATTTAGATCTCCTGCTAAAACAACATTTTTTCCCGTTTCCGAAGAAATTTTTTCCACTAATTTATGAAGAGTTTTAAAGTTAGTTTCGCCAGGTGGTCTGTAATACGCTATTAATGTAATGTTATTTGTTTCGTTTTCGTGATCGATAATTTCAATTGCCATCATTTCTACGTCTTCTTCCACCCACAATATCTTACTGCTTAACTCTAACTTGGTACAAATAAAATTGCCCCTCCCCTTCTTTCCCTGTCCCTCCTAAACTCCCTGTAATCTGATCTAAATATCTCCGCGTCATTAATATCAACACTGAGCCATGACTCCGTACCTATAATCACATTTGGGTTATTTATTTCCATTAAATTCCAAAATTCTAATGTTTTGTTTATGATGCTTCAGCAATTTACCTGCAATAGCCTTAAGGAATGTGCCCCTACCTGAGAATCGTCGCTTCCCCGAAGCCGTTGTCAGTGCTGCCCGGTGACACCGCTCCACTCGGATACCCTCGCGAACAATGCTGCCAACTTTGAAGTTCCTCTTCTGTTTAGGTGAACACCATCCCGTCCATAGTCCCAGTCGTCAATCCACGAATTTGAGTCCACAAACTGCACATCCAGTCGTTCAGCCACCCATGAAAACGCGTCGTTTACCTGCATTACCTTCCTCCAGTTGATATCGCGTCGCCTCAAAACTCCACTGATGACAATGTTTGCTGAGGGAAACAGTGCTTTTGTCTTCTTAACTAAATCATACATGTCTCCCATCACACAGTCAGAACTCCTTCGTAGGTCATTACTTCCAACGTGTAATACGATGGTCCGGTAGTTGCTTTCTTCCTCCTCTCGCTTCTTCTCAATTTCCCTCAGAAGGCCGTCAGTCTTTATGCCAGGATAACAAGCTACCTTTGCATTTGTAGTTCCCGCGTGTCTAACGATAGAGTCGCCGATGATCAAACATGGTTTCTCCTCTTTCTTTAGGGCATCTTCCCGTGTCTCCCTCAGTAAGCGGTTTTCTTCTTTAAGCTTCCGAATAATGCCGGTCCCCATGGCCACGCTCGCTAAAGCGTCTCGCTTTGGTGCTTCGTGGGCAGGGGATCGTGGGTTCGAGTCCCGCCTTGGGCATGGGTGTTATATGTTTGTAAAAGAAACAGTAAAATCAGTAAAACCTACGGGGGGAAATGTAAATAGGGATACAGTACCGGAGTCCTGATCAGACTCCGTTACTGTTTTATAAAAAAAAAAAATTAAAAAAACAATATCTTCCGCTGTTTTCAGCTTGTCGTGTAAGCCTTGTAGTTCCTCCTGCAACTACTCCAATTTTTTGTCATTTGCGGTGACGGTCACATCTCTCCTGCAGTCCTTACATGACCAGTTTTCTTCTATGTTCTGTTCTCTCTTAATTTTTTGACAGCCAAAATGGTACCATCTCGCGCATGAAATACAAAGAAGTCCGATCCTCAGTGCTTTGTTGCAGCTTCCACATCTTTCATCTCCTACAGGTCCTGGATTTATTTCAACTCCTCCTATCACAAACAGGGCTAGTAATACAAAAGCCATAAAATAATAATTGTAGTTTCCGTAGCTCCAATCGCCCCTCTACCTGCTTTCCGCGGTCGCCTGCCCGACCACATTCCTACCCTCGCACGGTAAACAACCAGATCCACACCCATTGTTCTGCTGCTACCTCCCACTGGTACGTCCGCACTGCTCGAGATCCCAAACCAGAATGAACAGGAATGCAACTCAACACTCGGTGTTGTTGTCACGCGCCAGGAGCCAGGAGCCAGGAGCAGGAACTAGTCGCCCGAGTGTACTCGGGCGGGGGCAAATCACCACGGTACCTATCCGCTTTTCTTGCGGATTTACCCGTGTGATATAGTAGATGTAGTCTTATGCAAGCGTTTTTGTCAATGGCCAAAAGATCCAAGAAGTTACATACATCTCCGCTGTAGCTAAGTCAAGACAATACAGCTATATTTGTAATAAAATATTACAAATTGGCGCAACAACAAACAAATTCAAAGCAAAATACTATTAAACATACTGAATGATATTCAAAATTAATAAAGATATTGTCTTGAATATTAAACATTCCAAAAAATATCCCATGTGACTTGGAGTAACAGCTTTTCTTGAAAATCTTTGTGTCGCATCTTGGCGCGATATTGACATTAAATAGAAAGATTTGTATTTATCTGATATTTGGGAGATGACCTATGCAGCTCTCTCTCACTCTCCCTCTCTCACACATATATGCAGACACACACCTTTTTTGAAAACAATTGTTATTCAGGGGACCTCAAAGATATACTTCCGGTGGAATATTGACATGGAATTTCGGCGGAGAATGCAGCAGTTCCTCTACCTCCTAAATATATATGCTATTGGAAGGAATAAAGAAACAAAATAAAAAAGAACAAATTTAATATGAGCAAAAGAGACATAGCATTTGAATGTAAATGTGAAGAGATTGGATGTTCAATTTGAACCCCACTGATGCGAACCTAGAAAAGTAAATGAAATACGTTGAAAATACTTTCAGTAGTATGGATTAGACGGACGGTTGGTATTAGATGAAGAGATGAAGTTTTGAAATTTTTGTACCAAATGAAATAAATAATCTATCATGTCAGAAATGCAGGTAAATTTGGAATATGCATAATGTTGTAAAATCTGGGACTCTGCTTTGCTTATCTGTTCGACATTGTGCCACTGTCTTTCTGTAATGTTACCATCAGTTATGCCTGAAGTGTCCTGTCAAATTCAGATTTAACCCACAAGGTCTTCCAAACAAACTTGGTTACTCTGAGCATACAGGCCTTTTACTGTGCTGGTTTAATTTCTATTCTCTGCCCTTTGGTTAAAAGACAATGGAAGTGAAGTTTTTACTTAATTCGGTCAAAATTCGTAAACTGATGCTTTTTTTTATCTCAAACATTGTTAGAACCTTTAGACAGCCAGTAGCCCTCCGTGATGTAATGGTTACGATTTTAACTTCATACACCCAAGGTCTCGAGTTCAAACCCAGCGGAGGACGATGGACTTTTTTGGGCGTAAAGATTTTTAGCATGGCTTCCTTCGGAAGGAAGTAAAGCAATTGGTCCCGTGAGGTAGATTTACGGTACGTAAAAGAAACTCCAGCCTGATAAAGGGACCTCTGAGCAGAACTAAGCAGATTTTTACACCCACTATAGAATGGGACGCTTAGAAATACTGTAGTTAAAGAGCGTTCGTAAATGAAACTTCATTTGATTTTTTGGCAGCTATGGAGAATCGAATTTATATGTCCCCTTGCTTCGGCTTATGGTCATTTAAATGTAATAAAATAAATCAGTTTCCCAGAAAGATCATTCTTAAAACAGCCTGTTTTTCAAAATTACATTTTCTCATTTTCAAAATGCTCCAAACATCTCAAGATCTAACTAAGTTCAACTAAAATTTCCATGAATGTGAAAAAGTATCCATTGTAATATTACAAGTGACAACATTATCTTAAGGCCAATATTAATTTTTAAAATGTATTATTTTTACAAAAAAAAAGAGGTTTAAAATTACTGAGCTTTAAAGAAAATCATGATACAGTACTGGATGTTTTTTGAAGTATCAACGCGTAACGTTTTTGTGGTTTAAAGCTCATACAATTTCAAACAATTTTCTGAAGTTTTTAGGCCGGTGTTACATTTTAATTGCACAATATATTTACATAATAAAATGCCTGAAACAATTAGTATCTTTCAAAGTAATTATCCATTTTCAATAACATTTGGTATTCTTATTTAGATAACAACAATGTATTCCCAATAAAACTTTCAGAAGAGTCTTTACTCACATGATTTTCCTATCTTTTCTGCTAATAAATGGTGTTACAATAGCTTATTCTTTTATTTTCATAATGCTAATAGACATAAAAAATACCAGATGTAGTCTTATTACTTAGTTCCTTATAAGTAGAATAAAGGAAAACCCTAGACTAAATTAACACTCAAATTATTTAAATGTGTAATTGAAATTCGGTTCTCATTCCAAGGAAAGGAGTAAAACAGAAGAGATACGAAAAGATGAATAAGTTTGAGAAAAGTTACAGCAGTATTAAATTTAAACCAACAACAAGGAATACCTCGGAAACGGCTAACTCCTCAAAAACTGCATATGACTTAAATTATGTGTTTTTTGAGCTCTTTATTTCTATGTTGTAAGGTTTTGTCTATCTCTTAAGGTTTACCAGTTATACAAAAGTCATCCACAATGAAGTGGTCTTCAGAAAATTCAAGATTTACATGTTGTTCGTGATGAAGTTATCTTGAATACACCTCTCAATGAATGCGACCATCTCAGTCACTGGTGATAAGCAATATGTTTAAAATGAAGGTCTCTCTCGCTAGTTCCCACCGGCTGGGTTTAGTTCCCACCGGCTGGGTTTTTAAGTCCCATTGAGCTCTGCAAATCCTTTAATACGCGGAAAGATATCTGCACCCGTAAATACGAGATGGTTTGGCTACCTGGTATACATGTATGAAATGATGTGGATACAAATTAACAAAGTCATACCTTGCACATATCGTCCTCTAAAAATGGAAGGATTTTGCATTACTTCGTCACTGTTAGCAAACATTTCTCGCATAAGAAATTAATGCAAGGTACAATTTTCTTCATTTTCATGATAATATATTGCCCTGACAACCGTTTTCTTGTTCAAAGTAAACCATTATTTGTACGAATCCGTGGAGGGCATTTTGCAGATGATGTCTTGGAATATTAGCAATTTCTTAAGAGAGAGGTTCTTTCAGTTACCCACGCGTTTTTGTATGTGTCGGGAAATATCGTTCTCTAAGGTAACCCCATAACTAAAAGTGGGTTCGGATAGAGATCTGGGGATTGGATACTGAAATTTCACCGGAAATATACGTCTTATAAACAAATACCATATAAAAATCTATATAAAACTTCCTTTGTTTATATTACTAGTAATTGATAAATTCCCTTACGAGAAAAGTATAAGTATTTTAAAGCTGAAACCAAATAAAAGGAGTGTACCAGAAGCGTCAGCTCTACTAAAAAGGTTTATGACGAGATCCATATTTTGTGTGTGTAGAAAGCTGTATATCGCTTACGGTTACCAATTGGGCAATATTCACCAAAATTCATCCAGTATAAAGAGGTCTTCAGAGGCTATTCCCAGGAAATTCAAGATAAGCATTTTATTTGTAATTTAAATATCACTTATATCCGATATTTTATTCAAAATCGTTGTCATATTTTGAAAACGGTCAAAATTTTCTAAAATTATTCCATGTAAAAAGTAGTTTCGAGTGGAGGGATATTCTTGGAGAACTTGTATTCTTGGAAAATACGAAACCTAAATACCAAATTTGATGTTTAACGGTCCTTTCGTTTTTGAGCTATGCTTCACTCACATTTACACACACACACACACACACACACACACACACACACACTTACACACACAAAGATACATTTCTATAAACGTTTTTTTATTCAGGGGGTCTCAAAAAACATACATTTGCGGTGAAATCTCGGTATCGAACTTTTTATTGGAATACAATTCGCTACACACTAGGTGCATACTTAGTACGTGTAGAGAAAGTAAAAATAATTTTAAAAAAATGTTTATGTTTCTGTAAATACGATAACTCAAAAATCAAAATTTGGTAGAATATTATATTTAATATCTTCCAATGATACAACATCATTTAGGAAAAGCCTTCCCCAAACTGCCCCTTTCATGGAAAAAAATTAAAAAATTTGGATTTTCACAAATATGGCTCTACAGATTTTGATTAAAATACAGTACATTTAAGATATTTGCAATGCCAAATAAAAGCTATATCTTGAATTTTTTGAGAATGACTACTGATGATCTCTTCATTCTTGATGACTTTTGTATAATAAGAGATAGACAAACTTAGCACACAATTAATGTAGATCTCGTTAAAACATAAAACTTTCACATACATTTTTACGTGCTGTTAACTATTTCCAAGATATTCCTTACTTTTTGTTTGAATTTTAAGATACTTAAAACTTTTGTCATACGAAAATTTGGCAACTTCTGGCCCTGGAAAGAAAATAATTTTAGTCACATAGCAACAGCTTTTAAAACATTGAGTATCGCTTTAGCCTAGTGTACGCCCTTATTTCCCTTCTGCTAATGTTTATAACGATTAACATGAACAGTAAGCTTTTACAGTTTGTTACACAGATATAGACAGATTAATTTGAATAGAACACATCACAATTTATTTGTATCCTATCTCAAATGTTTGTAATATTTATTGTGATAAATTTTGAAGTGAAACTTGAAGGACCCTATACTTCAAATTTTCCACCATAGTCATAGGGGCTACTGATACTCCGTTGATTTATGTGTTAATAAATACCAAGCATTAACTTCTACATCGTTTCTTCAGACACGTATCTCACTGCATATCTAGTAGTGTTCACTTTAAGTGCAATTGTTATACTTTTTAACTTACATTTTCTCTTTCTCGCTAAGGTATAATGCACAAAGTAAGTGGAAAAGGTATGCCATTCCATCAAAACATTCTATACGGAGACTTAGCCGTAAATACATGTTTTGAGGACCCCTAATAAAATTTTAAAAAAAATCGTGTGTATACTTGTGTGCCTATGAACAGCAAAACCGAAAATTCAGTTCTGCCATACGTAGTGTTTATGTTTAGTTTTCCAAGCATAGACTTTTCAAATTAGATTTTCTAAAAGTGGCTCTAATGACTCAAATCATAGTTATAAACAGTATAGATATTGTGACAAAATGTATATGTTTAATTATCTGGGAATTGTCTCTGAAATGCTGTACATTCTAGATGACTCTTGCATAAGTGTTAAACCTTTAGATATGGTAAAATATCTTGCTACCTTCATAAAAGTTTAAATTTTGTCAAATCACACAGTTTATATATATAATGACATTTGGCTATCGCTCTAGCCTAGTGATTTTCTTATTTCCCTTCAACTTATAGGGAACTAGCTAATAAATAAATTGTGATAATTATTATTGATTAGCATTGTATGGAATAATACTTTTTATGAATCCCTGTGGAACGTTAGAGAAAGGCTTGTGAATGGAAGAGAGAGGGAGGTATTCTTCGTCACCGGTTGCATTTTAAAATGCGTAAACTCTTCTGCAACGGATTTTTTTGTTCTTGCATACTTTGTTTAACTCTTGGCTATCCAAAGCGAACAGAATGTCAATCATATATCCACCATCTTTTGAAAGATTTTAAAATCTCTTTAGCCTGGTTGTTCCCGTATTCCTCTACCACTTATAAGAAATTAAGTAATAAGACTAATTCTGGTAATGTTTATCTGAATTAGCAGGAAGTAGATACAAGAATAAACCTTAGTAAGGATCGTTTGTTCCAGAATAGGTACAGAAAGTATGAGAAGAAATAATTTTTACTTTCTCTAATACATATGCACACAATTTACATAGTAGATAGAGTTTTGTATTCCACCCAAAAAATTCAATACAGGGCTATCACCATTATACATGTTTTGACGACGCCTGAATCCCAAAAACGTATTTTAAAAAGAGTCCGAGTGTGTGTGTGTGTGTGTGTGTGCAACATAACTCAACAACAAAAATATCATTAAATACCAAATTTGCAATACATTGCAAGGCTGCGACCGAAAATTTCAGAACAATTTTCTTTCCCAACTACACTTTACCTTTCTCAAAAATGGCTAACGATCTTGATAAAATACGACATGTGTAGCATATTGTTATTGAAAACGAAATATATATTCTGAAGTTTATGGACATTGCCTCTGAAGCTCATTTCATTCTGGATGACTTTTGCATAACTGTTAAATCTAAAGATATAGGAAAAAGCTTAGTATACAAAAACTGGATCTCGTTAAAAAAACAAATTTATGTCATGTACATTTTTTGTGGAGTTAACAGCTTCCCAGATACTGCTTGTTATTGGTTTCAATTTTAAATTACTTAAACACATGAAGTAATGTTACCATTCATCTCTCTTTTGTTTTACATCTGGTTTTGCAAAGATAACCGAATTTGAATTGTTTCATAAGCTTGAAAAAAGACTTTGCTATCGCTTAAGCTTAGTGTATTCCGTTATTATACCTTATACTTAAATGGTAGCAAGTAATAAAAAAAATCTGATGTGTTCCATTCACATGACTTTTTTTTACATCTGCAAAAAATTATTGTTAAAAAGCTTATGATAATATTTACTTCATCCAATCGAGAAATAATTAGGAGAAATAGTCTTATTACTTGCTTCCTTGTAAATAGAAGCGAATTAAGGGAGTAACATAGGTTAAAGTGACAGTCAAAAGCTAGTTGCTATGTGACTGAAGTTCTTTTGTTTGTATGGACAGGACTTGACAAATTCCCGTGTGAGAAAACTAAGTTTTTCAAGGCTGAAACCAAAAACAAGGAATGTCTCAAAAACGATCAACTGCACGAAAAAAATGTGTATAACATAAATTGTGTGTTTTAATGTGCTTTACATTTTTTGTGAGGTAAGTTTTGTCTTATCTCTTACGGTTTAGTAGTTATGCAAACTTCCTCAAGAATAAAGTCTTCGGAGGCTATTCCCAGAAAATTCAAGATATACATTTTGTTTGTCAGGTAAATATCCTTAATACTTGACATTTTAATCAAAATCGTTAGAGCTATTTTAAGAATATCAAAACTTTCGAAAAAAGTTCCATGTAAAGGGTAGTTGGGGGTGGGGCGATTTTCTTGAAAATCTTCGTGTCACATCCTTGGAAAATACCAAACTTAAATATTTTGTCATTTAACGGTCTTTTCATTTTTGAGCTATGCTGTCCAGAGACAGACAGACACACACACACACGGACCTTTTTGTAAAAATGCTTTTTTTGTATTCAGGGGGTCCTAAAACATGTATTTCAGGTGAAATCTCAGTATCGATTTTCTGGGTGGAATACAATACTTCCTCTATACACTGTGTAGAGAAAGTAAAAATTGGTATTGGTTTTCTGGATTAGCAAAATGTAGATAAAATAAATAGTTGTAGAAACAGTTTGTGCAACATCTAGAGAAAGCTAAATGAATTCTAGTTACCGAAAACGTTTATTTCCCGTAAAATCTCGGTATCTGTTTAATGGCATGATGAAATGACTTCTCTATCTACTATTGTACAAGGTAAGGAATCTTAAATGCATCAACTAGAACTATAAAGACGTATAAAAAATAGACGTTTAAGACTAGCTTGATGAGGCGCGACAACTGTGGCATATTTTATGGAAGAAGATGAGAATTAGCAGGGGAGCCTTCCGGCTCAATGTACATTAAAATTCACCCTAGTAGTCTGCAATACTGTCACTAAAGCTAAGAAGAGGTGCTTGACGACGCTGTGTTTAATTTCGGCTATTGATGAAAACTTATCAGATAACCTGCGATTCAATTAAGCAACTTTGGTAATTCCACAACTTTTAGATGACACTCCCGTAAAGGAAAACTTGTTCCAGTAATAACTCCGGACATCATAACATCAACACAAAACGGGATATTTAAAAACTTTCAAAGTCTTCAAAGTTTCAAGCTCTAAATTAGAAAATTATATGAGTCGTAAAAGTAAGGATAATGCAACCTGGAGCTTCTCAAAATTGAATTGTATAGCTGTTCTATTAAAAACTCCAGAGGACGCTTCCATTGAATTCCTTAATGAAAAATAAGGGTAGTATTCCGTGTGAAGGTGGAGCAGGATTTAGGTACGCCTACATCTTAATACAAATCTGGGCTAAATTCACATGAATCTCTCTCTCTGTCTAAATATTTTCTTGGAAACTATATTCTTAGCAAATCTTATTTTTGTATCTTCTTCATACTAATCAAAATAAACATCAATAGAAATGGTTTTATTACATATTTACTTGTACGTAAATACAATCCAACAAGCGAATTCATTACAACAAACAATAGTCAAAACATCTAAGAACCGGTCGTTATGTGATGGCCTAGAAATTTTGTTCTCGTTATACGACAGGTAAAAAATATATTTGTTTATTAAGCTTTGCATTGTGAGATTTAAATAAAAAAATGGAATATCTCGGAAATAAACATTCCTTCAAAAATGTTTTTGTAGAGTATGTTTTAACGAGATCTAAATTTTTGATGTACTAACATTTTGTCTGTCATTTACGGTTTATCAGTATCGCAAAAGTCGTCCAGGATAAGAGGGCTTAGGAAGTCATGCATTGAATAAGAAAGATATATATTTTATGTAAATGTCGTTAAAGCTATTGTTGAGTAAATCGAAAATGTAATATATACATATATCTATATATGTATGTATATTCGTATATGTTAAGTATAGTTGGGATGGGGAAATTTTTCTGAAGATCTTCGTGTCGCATCCTTAAGATACCAAACTTAATGCCACTGTTACTGACCGTTGTTTGCTTCCAATTGCGCCGTTTGTTTCTGAAATTTGTTATCACAATAAAGGATATATGTACAACTAAAATACACTTGTTGGGTCACTTGGTGTATATCTTGGGAAGAAAATATCTATACTTTTAGCACAGTGCTTCAAAATATGTTTGGTGGTTGTTTGGTGTAAAAATTTAGAGGCTTTACACTATAAAAATTAAATATATTTTGGCAAATGTAAACAATGTAAAATTATACATATTTTTAAAACACTATAATATTTATAAAATATGAATATCTTAGAGATTCATATATCAATTTGTTTAGGTGAACATATAAATGATAACCAAATATTTCAAGTAAACTAGCTTAAATAATTAAGAATGTTTAAATTGAAAATAAGTATAATTTGTAATCTATATAACAATAGATTATAAGAACTAGAGCTTGGTTTTTGGTTCTGAAGTGTACACAGCTACGAACACACAGAGCAGTCAGCTGTATAAACAGAGTGGGGATTTGTAGCAAAAACATACACGGATTAAGGTATATAATCTGTTCCAAACTTAACTCATTACAGGTATTGGCATTATATGCATCATTCTGATTCTTAAGAAACACAATTAAACAATTGTTTCATAATTTGATTAGTAAATAAAAACGTCTTGTGTTTTTACAAATAAAATTATAAAGCTTGGTACAAAAGATTCAGGATAATAATTTGCAGAGCTTTGAACAGACTATGAATAAATCAACAAAATTCACTCGGAATTCACTCTAGTGCATTATAAGGCACATCTTTACTGTATCGAAAGAAAAGTCTCACTTGTACTCAAAATGTTTGAATCATGCACAAGTTTGTTCAGTGTGAAACACTTGTGCTTTCATATTTTCGTCACAATTCATCTGGGCGATCTTTCAGTGTAAACTGGTTTATGTACTAGTAGGAACTGAACAAGGCTAGGCAGTTAGCAATGCTAGACAGTGCAACATGTTCGAATGGGGCTGTAGAGGCCACGCCTACTCCATGAAACTCCTCAGTCCGGCAGTTTCGTGATCCCGGATCTAGCTCTAATAACAACATAGATTAAGTTCATAGCTGTAGTCTCAAAAGCATGTTCTAACAAATAATCTTCAAAATAATATATGAGTGAAATCTGTGGCTTAATTTTAAATTTACTACTTTGTGATTTAAATTGTTAAAATGTTTAAAATTTTAGTTTACATAAATTGCGAAATGAAGTTCCTACAATACTCAGAACAGCTGTGGAGGGTGGCATAAAATATTGGGTTAGATGCACTTAAGGTAATACGTATACATGGAGTATACAATTTTAAAAACTGGACAGTTCATTATGCAACCAGAATAAACAAATAAAATGTGGAAAAAATCATAAGTATCAAGTGTAAATGTACCTTAAACAGCGAGAAAGTATTGTTCTTATTTGAGCAGGGTAGAAAATGTACTTAGAAACTAGCCTCGTTTATACACTACCATTTCAGAGAATTTGCTTTGTTACATGATATGCTTCTAACGTATTAATTGAGAATCTTCCGTAACAGGTTTATACGTTGAAGTGCTTTTTCATGGAGGTAAAAATAGGGAGAGAAAAGGCAACTGGAAGTACTCGTACTGTCTTGTAGATAAACTGTTAATTCGCTTCAGCTTATTCCAGCACTTGCCCTGACATTTTCATGAGCACAGCTGAGTAGCTCTACTCCAGTCACAAGACTGGAATTAAGAGGATTTTCCGCCATTTTGCTGCAGCTGCACTAAGATACAGGTTAGCTTAAAGGGTTTAAATTTTAATAACTTTAAGACAGTGCCGTAGATATTCTATTTTCTGAGACAGTTTGAGTTCAGTAACATCACAAAAAATCTTATGTGTTCCATTCACATGACTTTCTCTACATCTCTGCAACAATTGCATAGACTTCTATTTACTTCATGCTAATTAACAAAAACTTAGCAGAAATAGTCTTACTACTTGCTTCCTTGCAACTAGAAGAGAAATAAGGGAGTACCATAGATTAAAGTGATACTGTTGCTATGTGACTGAAGATCCTTTATTTGTATGGCCAGGAGTTGATACATTGATGCATGAGAAAAAGTTAAGTTTTTCATAGCTGAAACCAAAAACAAGGAATATCTAAAAAAAGGATCAAATTCACGAAAAAGTGTATTCAACATAAAGTGTGTGTTTTAATGTGCTCTACATTTTTTGTGGTAAGTTTTTGTCCATTTTTTACGGTTTAACTGTTATGCAACATACCATAAAATTCACCCAAAATAAAGTAGTCTACAGCGGCTATTTCCAAAAATTTAAAGATATAAATTTTATTTTTCAGGTAAATATCTAAAATATTTGATATTTTAATCAAAATCATTTGACATTTTTTTATAAAATCAAAGTTTTCGAAATTTTGTCCATGCAAAGGGTAGTTTGGGGTGGGGAATTTTTCTCAAAATTTTCGTGTCGCATCCCTGGAAGATACTAAACTGAAATACCAAGTTTGGTATTTTACCGACTTTTCCTTTTTGAGTTATTGTGTTCATGGAAACACGGACACACTGACACACAGACACATGGACTTTTTTCTAAAAATACTTTTTGTTTTTGATACAGAAGACCCTAAAACGTATATTTTCAGTGAAATCTCGGTATCGAATTTTTCAGTGGAGTAAAATACCTTCTCTTTACACTATGTACATAGTACGTATAGAGAAGTTAAAAATAAAATTTTCATTGTGCAATTTACACATAGCTCGCAACTTTAAACAATTATTTAGAACTTAAACTGCGATCATACAAGAAGTTTTAGTAGTTTAAGACAAGGATGTGCATTATCACTAATACCCTTTAATGTATACTTACAAAAACTGCCTTTTCCCGTGATCTAAAGTTAGCATGCTAGTCATGGATTCAAGCCCTGCGGAGGACGATGGATTTTTCGGGCGTAAAAAATGCGTAACATGCCTCCCTCCGAAGGGAAATAAAGTCGATGGTCCCGTCTTGCAATTTTTGGTATATATTAAGAATCTACTATGAATATTATATGTATATAGTGCTGGAGAAAGTAAAAGGGGGTCTCAAAACTTGTATTTCCCGGAAATCTCGATATCGAATTTTTGAATGGAATACAATAGCTTCTGTCCACTATGTATCTTCTCATATACAAGAAAATATATATCTATTGAGGTATTTATGCAAACTCTTATCTGGGTTAACATAACAGTCAGAAGAATAGGTTTATTACTTTCTCTAGCGCGTATGTACATACAATGCACATAGTAGCTACATGAGGTATTATATTCCACTCAAAAATTCGATGTGGAGATCTCACCGGAAATGTATGTTTTGAGAAGCACGAGTCCTAAAACAGTGTTTTCAGAAAAAGATTCGTATCTGTGTGTGTATGTGTGTGGCTGTGAGCAGCATAGCTCAAAAATAAAAATATGGTTAAAAAAAGAAATTGTTATTTATATTTATTATTTCCCTAAGATACGATACAAAGATACTAAAAAAATTCTTCCACCACAAACTACCCTTTACTTAGAAAATGTTGTTTTCCTCAAAAATGGATCAAACGATTTTGAATAAAATACGCATATTAAAGATATATGATGTAAATATATTTACATCACAAATAAAGTCTATATTTTGAATTCTCTGGAATGGCCTCTCAAGACCTTTTTATTCTGAATAAGTTTTGCAAAATTATGCTTAACGGTTAAACCATAAGAAATAGACACAAAATGAATACACAAGAATGTAGATGTTAAAACATATAATTTATGTAATATACTTTTTCTAGTCGATTTTTCTATTTCTGAGTTGTTTTGGCTTCAAAACTACTTAGTTTTTCTCAAACGGAACCGTGCAAAACGAACCGAACCTCAATTTTTTCATATAGCGACCGGTTTTAAAAGCTTTGACTATTGCTGTAGCATAATGCATTTCGTTATTTACCTTCCTACTTACAATTCTGCTAATGGTTAGCTCGATTAGCATAATGTAGGTAAAAGAATAATATTTAGTAAGACTAGTTTGTATTTGGAACAGCTAAAGAAAATTATGTGAATGTATATACTGGATAGAGAAGGTATTGTATTCCATTCAAATTTTGAGATTTCACCCGAAATATGTTTTGGGGTCCCCTGAACCCAAAAAACGGTCCGTGTGTTTGTGTGTATGTGTGCCTGTAGACAGAATATCTCGGAAACGAAAACTCCGTTAAACACCATACTTGGTATTTAGGTTTGGAATGCTCCAAGGATGCTATACGAAGATTTTCAAGAAAATCACCCCACTATAAATTACCCTTTTCATGGAAATGTTTTCGAAAATTTTGAATTTCTAGAAAATGGGTCTAACGATTTTGATTAAAATCCCGTATATTAAAGATATTTACATCCCAAATAAAATGTATATCTCGAATTTTCAGGCAATAACCACTGAATAAATTTTGACAAATTTTGCTTAACTGCTCAACCGTAAGAGATCGTAAAAACATACTGCACAGAAACTGTAAATCTCGTCAAAACACACAATTTACGTCCTTTACGTTTTTGTTGTGGAGGTAACCGTTTCTGAGATGTCCCTTTTTATAGGTTTCAATTGTAAAGTACTTATACTTTTCTCAGCCAGGAAGTGTCCGTTTTTCCTTTGTTCTACTCCTGGCCAGGCAAAGAAGCGATTTACAATCAGAATCACATAAGGACTCTTTTTAAAATATTTGCCTATCACTTTAGCATAGCTCATTCCTTTAGTTCCCTTCTAATTCTACTAATGTTAATCTAGATTAGCATTGTGTATAAAGAAGGATACGTTTTTTGTAGGACGTTTGTTGTAGAGCAGCTAGAGGAAGTCATGCGAGTGTAACACATAAGATTTTTTTTCTTGTAGATTTGAACGTTTTTGAGTTACTCATTGTTATTGGCTAGTTTTAAACTACTGAACTTTCCTCAAAACAGACAAAGCAAAGTGAACCGAATCTCAAATTTTTCACATAATGACAAGATTTGACCATTGCTGTAGCATAATGTATGCCCTTATTTACCTTCTACTGACAATGTGACAATTGCTATGTGTTGCTCAATTAGCTAAACTGCTTTATAAGAATAGTTTTTATCTGGAAGAGCTAAAGAAAGTTGTGTGAATGGAACACATCAGATTCTTTTAAGAACAGTTTGTTGAAGCTTGAACAGAGTGTGTCATGTGAATGTAATACTATAGTTTTCCTCAGGAAATGTTCTATTAACATACAGCCTTAGCAAAACATGAATGAGAGAACATGGTGGTCTGTTCTTTTAGTGTGTGTCTCTTCTGACCGTACACCATTTTACTTTTGCCTATGAAGCGTTGTGAATGACAGGTTTCTTGTTTTCGTACTTCCTAATGGCTTCTCTGCTGTGATGGCTGCTGCTGATGTTGGAACCATAGACGGAGACAAGTTACGATCGTTTGGCACTAAATTGCTTGCAGATGGTACCTTCTTCTTGTCTCCAGAAGACGACACGGTGCTTATTTCTTTGTTCCTTTTCCTTTAACAATTGACCGAGCTACAACACTACTCAGACATGTTTATGGCTTTACAGGGGATTACGGTCAAAATAAAATTGGACGTGTTCCTAAAGCAAGATACCAAACAATAGTAGTACTTTACATTGGTGGTGCATTTTCGTTATAAAAATTCTGATGTGCTCCATCCAAATGACTTCCTGCAACTAATTATTCCTACAACAGCTTGTTTTTCCCTACTTCTCCGTTTACTTTTCCAAAATACTACGTCATTCACATTTTTATGTTCTCTACGCGTTCTATGAAAATAGTGTATAGAGAATGTATTGGATTCCACCCAAAATATTCGATACCGAAATTTCATGGGAAATACATGTTTTGAGTCCCCCTGAATAAAAAATACATTTTTAGAAAAAACTCCGTCTCTGTCTGTGGACAGCATAGCTCAAAAACGAAAAGGCCGTTAAATCCCAAACTTGGTATTTAAGTTAGTATCTTCCAAGGATGCGACACGAAGATTTTCAAGAAAAACACCCCACCCCCAACTACCCTATACATGGAAAAAGTTTTGAGAGTTATGATTTTGTCAAAACTGGCTATAGCGATTTTGATTAAAATATCGTATAATAAAGATATTTACCTGACAAGTAAAATGCATATCTTGAATATTATGTGAATAGCCTCTATTTATCTTGGATGATCGTTATTGAATTTTGCATAACTGGTAAACCGTAAGAGAGAGACAAAACTTAATAAAAAATACAGTGCTCGTTAAAACACACAATTTATGTTATACATATCGTTTTCGTGGAACTGATCGTTTTTGAGATATTCCTTGTTGTTGGTTTCATTGCATATAATTTTCTCATACAGGAATTTTTCAACTCCTGTTTATACAAACAAAAGAACTTCAATCATATAGCAGCCAGCTTTTGACCGTCACTTTAGCCTATGGTACCCTTATTTCCCTTCTACTTACATGGAAGGAAGTAATAAGGTCATTTATACTAATTTTATCCCGATTAGTATGAAGTAAATAGAATAATAAGCTTTGTAGCAATAATTTATTGTAGAGATGTATAGAAAGTCATGTGAATGGAACACATCAGATTTTTAGAAAAAGGTCCATGTGTGTATCTGTGAACAGCATAGCTCAAAAACGAAAAGACCGTTAAATATCAAACTTGGTATTTATGTTTGGTATGTTTCTCAAGGATGCACACGAAGATTTTCAAGAAAATCGACCCACCCCAAACTGCCCTTTACATGTGAAAAATCTTCGAAAATTGTTATTTTTCTCACAAATGGCTGTAACGAGGTTGATTAAAGTCTTTAATATTTAATATATTTACATGACGAATAATTTGAATATCTTGAATTTTTTGGAAATAGCATCTGAGGACCTCTTACTTCTGGATATATTTTGCTTTACTGGTAAACCGTAAGAGAAAGACAAAAATTTACTACATAAAAATGTGGATGTTGCTAAAACACAATTTGTTATATATAATTTTTTCGTGGAGTTCGCCGTTTTCTAGTTATCTTTGTTATTTATTTCAGGTTTAAAGTATTTGAAGTTTCTCATATGGGAGCTTCTCAACGCATGTTCACGCAAAGAAACGGATTTCAATTCCATAGCAATCACATTTTAAAATATTTGGCTGTGGGTTTGTTCTAGTGTATTCCCTTATTTCCCTTCCACTTATAAGGAACTAAGTAATAAAAACGTTTCCGTTAATGTTTTAGCATGAAATGGAAGAATAAGCTAATGAACAATAATCTGTTACAGAGGGCAGGGAAACTCATGTGAATGGAGCACATCATATTTTTTTTCTTTCTGGTCGCCCAAAGAGAAGGGAATTTCAATTGAATGAAATAGCAACACGCCTTTAAAATATTTGACTATTATACTTCAACCTAGTATATGTCTTACCCCCTCTGCTTAAAAGGAAGTAGGCTAATATTTATCTTGATTAGTGTGAAGCAAATAAAGAATACGCTTTAATTTCTTAGACGTACAGAATCATATTAATGGAACACGTCAGTTTTTACTTTCTCTATACGTACTATGTACATACATACCGAGATTTCTCCGGAAATATATGTTTTAGAGTCCCCTGTATCCAAAAAAAGCATTTCCAGAAAATTCTCCGTGTTGTGTGTGTGTGTGTGTGTGTGTGTGTGTGTGTGTATGAACACGATAACTCAAAAACGAAACGTCGGTAAAATACCAAAGTTGGTATTTAAGTTTAATATCGTCCAGGGATGCGATGCGAAGATTTTGGAGAAAAAAAAAACCCACCCCAAACTACTCTTTACATGGAACTTTTTTCGAAAAGTTTGATTTTCTCAAAAATGGCTCTAACGATTTTGATTAAAATTTCGTATGCTAAAGATATTTACCTGTCTAATAAAATGTATATCTTAAATTTTTTGGGAATAGCTTCTGAAGACTAGTTTATTCTGATTGAATTTTACGGAATTTTGCATAACTGTGAACCGTAAGAGATAGTCAAAAACTTACAATACAAAAAATGTGGAGCACCTTAAAACAAACAATTTATCTTATATACATTTTTTTCGTGGTGTTGATCGTTTTTGAGATACTCCTTGTTTTTGGTTTCAGCTTTAAAAACTTTTCTCATACAGGAATTAAAAAAATCCTGTCCATACAAACAAAGGAACTTCAGTCACATAGCAACCAACTTTTGGCTATCACTTTAACCAATAGTACTCCCTTATTTCGCTTCTACCTACAAGGAAGCAAGTAATAGGACTATTTCTGCTGATTTTTTTCGATCAGTGTGAAGTAAATAGAAGCATAAGCTTTCTAACAATAAAGTGTGCAGAGATATAGAGAAACTCATGTGAATGGAACACATCAGATTTTTTTCTTTTTGTGAATGAGCGTTGAACGATAACCGAAATGCCTCTGAAAGTCAAACTAACCTATGAATTAGTGTCATATTGGTTTTGGCGATATGGCAGCACACGGTGTAACTCCAGTTCTCATCAACACTGCCTGTTCTGAAGCACTTATTCACCCGCCTCATACAGTGCGGGGAGGATGTCTATGCGTGTTATGGTGATGTTTAAGGCATTTAGTGAATGTGGTGGCATGGAGAGTTTCGCGAGATTGATAGTCTGTAAAAATCGATAGAGGAGTATAAGGTTGGATAAGTGGGTCATACTGACTGTGTCATCAACATAGAGAAAGTAGGGAATAGGGTAGTTTTTTGCATGATGATTCACATAAATGACACTTAATAGCTGTTCTAACGACCTTTTAAACAAAATAGGCTCCTCAGTTACAGTTTTTGTGCACCAAGTATCGCTATGATAAACTCACTTCTGAATTGGTATTTAACTTAAGGTGCGCATTTGTGCTTTTAAATTATTTAAAATGCTTGGACAAGAAATAATATCAGGAATGGTTTTGGATGCGATAATCATTTCAACATTCATAATAACCAGAGCTAAGAAGTTCTTACCGTTCGCCGTCCCGTCATATAGGTTGCGACCGTCCGTCTCGCCGCATCAAAACAAATCAACAACGCATGGTGGAGAGGTAAACAAACAAGTTGTCAAGTAAACAGTACAGAGAACAAAAATGACTTGCGAGACATTCGTTAATGCACATCTATTTAGATACTTGTGTACAGCATACAAATTGTTGCATATATATTTCCTTCTTTACATATGTACTTTATGAAATCACCCAAGCAATTATAATGCAGATAGTTATGTTTACTGTAAAATAATATCCTAGTAATAAAATTAATTTCTTAAATGTCTTAAAGATTCTTACGAGATGAAAACCAAAGCAGGAATAAAATTAAATCTTTACTCATCTGCAGCAGCATTACTGAAAACAATAATGTACCTCTGAAGCCTTTCAAATAAAAACTCATTCTACATTACGACAAATAAGATTTATAATGCGAAGGAGTTCGTTTCACTTCGCATGATGTCATCAGGGTATATCTGAAATATGTTATCAGTTCTGTATCAGTATCATTAAGCAAATAGTATTTGTTAGGATTAAAAGTGCAGCTTATATGCAATATATCACACACATTAAATTCTGCATTACTTTCAATTATTCTTTTCATGCAGTATAGATTGTCAGCGCCATACGTCTGGATTTTAACAATGTGGGTAACTTTTTAAACAAATATGCTATCAACAATATATTTTTATGAAGCAATTCTGTTACTAGACGTTTGAACAGTTTGTGGACTAGAAATGCCACTGGTTTCTAAATAAGTACACGAATAAGCACATTCTTAGAAAACTTATAGTTTCAAAACAAATTGGTTTTTCTCATATTTGAGCAGAACAAGATATGGTTCCTACCGATGTCGCTCTGTATCATGCAGTGACACCTATTTACAGTAATGGGTTGCGCTCTATGATGACCTTTGCTCGCGCAAGTAGCACCAAATGGTATTGCCAATCGTATGGCCGCTCTACTCTGCATAAGGAAATAGGTACGAGCTTCCTAGCTCTGCTAATAACAATAAACTCATTTTAGGTAATCCTAGCACTAAAACGGTTTATTATATCGGCATAAATAGTGCAAAATTACCCTATTTCTATTACGTAATTACCATGGCAACAAGAAAACAATGACGTTATCACCGTCTCAATATCATCACTTTCGCAAGAGTAGCAACATTTAAGCACAAGAACCACCTCATTAAATTGCTTTTAAAACCAACAACAAAAACATATTAATCATAGGCCACGTTACCTTGGAATACTCACTTTCCTTGGTCTATATTAACAGTACGATTAGTCATATTACAAAATGCTATCCCTGAGCAACCCTTGATCTCTACTACAATTTTCTGCTCCTTGGAGTAAATCTTTTTGCAATTTTTATTTTACTTTCAATAGATTCATCTACGTAACTTTCAGCATTTGATACTGACTTCCACTCTTCTGATCTCTTTACTTCGGTAATATTAGCACCAGTGTTTGCAAGAATTGTTGCGGAACTGCGCCTAAATCTGTGCCCAAAGTTAATGCATTTGGTAAAAACCTAAGAATTTACATACGGAACTTTACAAAAGTATTAATATTAATAGGCTGAAAACTACACCTACCACCTCTATAATACAACAGGAGATTTTTGCGTTTGAAATTTTGGTCATAAAGCAACATATCTGATGCATATCTCCACTCATCAGCACCCTTGGCTTCATTCAAAGCGGGATACAATCCATAGCTTTTTTGTCCCTAAATTTCCTTAGTTGACCTATTAATGTTTAACGTTTGCCGTTTACATACACAGGCACATACACATTTAAAAATACAGAAACACCCATGTCCAAAGCGAAACTTGAACCCGCGATCCCGTGCGCCGCACTTTCAATAGTAGGCCGCGCCGTGACCGAGTGATTAGACCGCTCGGGGTTGCTACCAGGTGACCGCATGTAGGATTTGTGGTGGACAAAGCGGCGCAAGTGTGGGTTTTCTCCGGGTTCTCCGGTTTCCCCCGCCATTGCATTCCACCAGTGCTCCATCATTCCATGTATCACCAGTGTCATAGCCTGCGATGCCATAAGTAGTAAATGCGGGCGTTAAACACTACCAAAAAACTACTTTAAATAGTTTTATCATTACCTTCCATTTTTCTCTGTAAGTGTTGAAACAAATGCAACATCTGCACAGCAACAATGTTACGTCATACATCTGTAGTCTCTGATATATTATAATTTTTACTCTCTCTCTCTCTCTCTCTCTCTCTCTCTCTCTCTACACGTACTATGCACATAGTGTATACAGGAAGTATTGCACCCTACCCTAAAATTTGACACCAAGATATCATCGGAAATATACGTTTTAGGATCCCCTGTATCCAAAAAAAAAGCCGTTTTTTTAAAAAGGTTCGTGTATCAGATGTCCGTGTGTCTGTGAACTTGAGAACTCAAAAACGAAAAGTCGGTAAAATATAAAACTTTGTATATAAGTTTACTATCTTCCAAGGATGGGACACGAAGATTTTAAGGAAAATTCCCCCAGCCAAAACTACCCTTTACATGCAAAAGTTTTCGATTTTTTTTTGATTTCTCAAACGTGGCTATAACGACTTAGATTAAAATACCGTATATTAAAGACATTTATACTGCAAATAAAGCATAATTTGAATTTTCTGGGAGTACTCCTTGAAGACCTTTTTATTCTTAATGAAATTGGCTGGATTTTGCATAACCAGTAAACAATTTTTGGGCTATTATTTGTTATTTGTTTCAGTTATAAAATACTTACTTTTCACGTAATGAAATTTGTGAACTCCTGGCAAAGCATAGAAATGGATATCATCCATTTTGCAACCAGTTTTTAATGTCATTTTAGCCTAGTGAATTCTCTTATTTCCTCTTATATGAATGCATTTCTGCTAATATTTATTTCGATTAGTATGAAGTAGATTGAAACTTACAATACTTTTTTACAGAGATGTAGAGAAAGTCATGTGAATGGAACACATAAAATTTTCAGTAAGCAATTTATTAATTATTTTTGCATATTACAGGATGTTATGCCTGAGCAAACCTTGAATTATATTACATTAATATTTCTGCTTCCCACAGTAATTTTTTTGCAATTTCTATTTTACTTTCAATAAATTCTTCTACATAGCTATCAGCAGCTAATGCTGACTTCTACGCTCTTAATCTCTTTACTTCAGTAATACTATCACCGTTGTTTGCAAGAATTGTTGCTCCTGCGCCTGAAACAGTGCTCTGTTTAATTTAATGCATTTTGTAACATTAAAAACTTAGCAATTTCCTTAGGAAACTTTGCAAAAGTATTATTACCAATAAGCTGACAACTACTCCTACCACCTCTATAATAAAAAAGAGCTTTTTACTTTTGACATTTTTTGCCGTAAATAGCATATTTGTTATACATCTCCACACATCAATACCCTTGACTTCGTTCAAAATCTCAAGTGGAATACAGTCCATATAATCAATATTTTTATTATTACCTTCCATCTATAAGTGATGAAAGAAGTGAAACATCTGCTTAGAAACTATAGATATTACGTGTGTGATCTCTGATGCATTATAATTTTTATTTAGCAAATGTATTGATTATTTTTACACATTTTAATGCTAAAATTGCATAAAATGTTGTGTGTAACACATGTATAATCTAATTGTGATACTCTTAAAAATTAACGCGTGAGCTAATGCGAACGCATTAAACATATACTCAATGTCACTATCAGAGCATACACTAGTTACATAAAAAACTATTATGCACCAGTAATTTCGGAAATTGGTAACACATAGGAATACATTTACTTTACTTTAGAATTAAAAGCAATGACAAAAAATAATACCTCGAAACGGTCGACTCTACAAGAAAAACGTATGTGACATAGATGGTATGTTTAACGAGCTCTACACTTTTTGCATGGTAAGGTTTTGTTTATCTCTTACGGTTTAACCGTTCTGCAAATTTTAGCAATACTAATTCAGAATAAAGAGGTCGTCAGAGTTTAATCGCTTTAATTTCGTGATATAAATTTTATTTGGCATTTAAATAAATATCCTTAATACACGACGTTTTAATAAAAATCGTTTGGGCCACTTTTGAGACAGTCAATTTTCGAAAAATTGTCCATTTAAAGGTTATTTGGGGGGATTTTTACTGAAAATCTTCGTCTGCTTCCTTGGAAGATACTAAACTTAAATACCAAGTTTTGTACTTCACGGACTTTTCGTTTCTGAGCTATGCTATCCACAGAGACACACATAGACCTTTTACTATAAGTGCTTTCTGGACTCTGGAGACCTCAAAACATATATTTCCGGCAAAATCTCGACATCAAGTCTTTGGATGGAATACAATACCTTCTGTTGCTATTATGCACGTTGTATTTATATATGGGCTAGAGAGAGTAAAAACTGTTCTTTTGGATTTAGGGGACCAAGTTACATTATCGTGAACTGTCGGTATCGAATATTTCTATTTAATATGTATGTAAACGGTATGTACATGGTACAGAAAGTTAAAAAGAAATGTATATATAGTAGAAAAAATAGTTGTGTATGTTTGCGGACTTAATGAATATGAAGGGTTAAGCGATTGCTTCTCTTGAAAAATCTTGAGTTCAAAATGGTTAATTTCGTGCTATTAATACTAATGTCTTTTACTATAATGAAAGCTGGAAGGTTGTTCAAATATTGTGACAAGATACAGTTACACGCTGTCTGGGAAATTTGAACGAATAAGGAAAAACAATATTTGGAAAGCGGTAACAGAAAAAATGGATGAACTACTACATCCGCCGCAGGGAAAAGCCTTTCCATTGGCTGTGTTCCAAAGGTCAGAGAAAAGATGGACTTACAGGTGGGTGGAGTCCTATTGCTCAGTAAAAGAGATTTTATTGTCCCACTGAGGGTCACAGGTTCTTTGTTCAGTCCCCTGTTCGCTAAAAGGGATTTAATTGATTATCACATTATGGAGCACAGGCACCAAATGGCTAGTCCACTCAAACAGATCAAATGAAAGATTCAATTTACTAATGGAAGAGAGAAATATTGACAGCATTAAGCCAATCAGTTGGATAACCCTTTATTTATATTGGGCATTGTGTTAAAATAAAACTTGCTGGCTTTCATTGATGAGCACATTTAGTATGATTCACCTACCTAGAATATAGATCAGAATATCAAGTTGAGTATCGATAGGTGAGAACTGCAGATTAAAAATGTATAAAACTGTTGATAAGGATTCTCTTATTCTGCAATCACATCTTCTATAAAACTTCAATTTTAGAACAGACCAAGTAGTATAAGAAGTACTAGCAGCCTGCCCGACGTTGTTTTAAATTCAAATGACGATTTAATTAAATTAACTTTCCCCATTCTTTAGATAGTGATTGTACAATAATATACATAAAGTTAATGACCAAACTTCTCCTTTACTCCTTAAAATTGTAATATCGTCCACAGCCGGCAATGAAAGATATCCGATATTCATACAAAAGGATGTGAAACGTCGAAGGAATGTCCGGCTACTTAACTTCACTGACAGACTTTTTGATTCTGAATGTGGTGCCTTATATAAGTACTCCTTGGCGATGGAACAATCATCGGTCAGAATAGTTGAGTAATTTTAGAAAATATTATTATAGCATGTAAAATTTAAACTTTTGTACTTTATTTTTTCCTACAGTTATTTAATAACGTAATATTTTCCCTTTAACATCAAAATAAACAAAATTCCGGACTCTTCTAACTGCTTTAGACAAGCTTTATAAGCTGCTAAGAGGAAAATAATAAAATTGGAATACATAGGTTGAATCAATGCTTCCAGTTTCTCTTTATTTATACACAATTATTTAGCATACTGTCTTAAGGAACTTGGTTACAACATACGAATACAAAGTAAATAAAACATGTCAGTTATTAGAAGGTTTTGGTATCCAAAAGCTTCAGTGTATAAAACTATAACATTACTATAAATGTTATTCAGAGGTTTGGACACCGCTTCATTACATACGCATCTGTAATATTTGATAAATGGCAATCAAAGAAACCATATAACACAGGTCTAGTTATCCTGTTTTAATATCTGTGTTCTGTTTGCTAAAGTGTTGCAATCTATGTATGCTCCTTGCAATTAAAAGTAACCGCAATTTGTTTTATTTAACTGCAAGTACCTCTGTGGCAAATATTTGCATTCTCTGAAATGACAATTATTTACTCAAACAAATATGTCTTCTTCGCAAGTTTCTTTAAAGTTCAAAGTGGCTTATTCAGTTACAAGCACTTTTAGTATTTTATTAATTTACAGTCCCATGTCTGACTGAGAAAATTACATATAAATACTCTTATGTTCATTAATTAAGCCGGAGTCTCGGAGATTCGCCACGTTGACCTGGGCTCACATCCAAGGTAAGACAAAATTAGTTTACTATAAGAACAACCGACATAGTACCAGGGAGTAACGTTTCTATCTTATATTCAACAGATCCCCATTTCGAACACTCCTTAGGGTGAGTTAATTGGTTAAGGTCTTTGCAGCTGCAGTTCCGGAGACTGATCGGGACTCCGGCGCTGTATAGTCTTTTTCCACTTTCCTAACTTTAACCTTCTCTTTGAATACTATTTTGCTGTTTTCTTCCAATACATGCACACTTTACTAACACATAAACACCCATGCTAAAGGTGGGACTCGAACCTACGATCTCCAGAGCCACGGAGCACTTATTTCAATATTGCACGTACATGCACCAGAGTATGTGACCAACAATAGGGTTCTTTTTCACAAGAGCCTTCCCCTCTCCAAAAGCGAAGTTTGGTAAACAACTTTGAGCTGTGCTTGCAAGAAATCAGTTTTACACTTTTAAATACCTACATTAATTGATTGATAATTAACACCTTTAAATACATTAAATAATTGATAAATTACGGAAATAATAATAATAATAATAATAATAACAGCGAGGCCGACTAATGGTCTCACTATTACCAGAAAGTTAAAGAAATAAATTTTATTCTCAATATAAATATCTTTAATATACCCCATTTCAATCAAAAATGTTGCAGCTATTTTTAGAAAATAAAAATTGTCGTCTTTTTTTCACTTAGAGTATTTTGGAGTGCGGGATTTTTTTTTCAAAATTTTCGTATCGATAATAAACCTAATACCAAGTTTGGTATATAACCGCTTTTCGTTTTTGAGATATTGTGTTCACGGACTCATGGATACACACATGGATACCCACACCTTTTTCTAAAAATGCTTTATTTGGATACAGGGGACCCTAAAACGCTTATTTCCGGTGAAATCTAGGTATCACACTTTTGGGTGTGTTTTTTTTTTATTTATTTATTTATTTATGGACGCTCTTTAACTGCTGTGGTCCCATTCTATACTGGGCGTGAAATACCGCTTAATTTTGCTCAGAGGCCTCTCTATCAGGCTTGAGGTAAATCTGTAAATCTACGACACGGGACCCACAGCTTTACTTCCCTTCCAAAGGAAGCCATGCTAAGGATTTTTACGCCCGAAAAAATCCATCGTCCTCCGCCGGGTTTGAACCCGCGACCTTGGGTATATGAAGTCAGCATGGTAACCATTACACCACGGAGGGCGACATATGTAGATAGTACGTGTAGAGAAAATAAAAAAGAGTGATGCGACTACTAGTGCCATATTTCCCATTCTTCGTGAGCCAATTCATGAACAAACTCAAAAGTGTTTCTGCTTGATGCTGTGCGCAATGGTAGTTGTAGAGGAGCAACGAAATCCTCATCAACCGAAACAATCAAATGATCTGACTCGTAAGCCTTCAAGTACCCTGAATACGATAAATAAATCATATTACTATACAAACAAGGCTGATTTATAGCGTCAATATGGATGTGGCACAGAGACGTTTCTAAGCCCTAGCAAATATACCTCTGAGGTGACGTACTACTTTTAAAACTGGCGAACCTCAGTTCAAATCTCGACGTTGGCGTTTTCTTCCCCCCCCCCCTTATTTTATTTCTTATAACTTCATTTTCTACTTTATGTTCTTAATTTAGACCACAAAATATTTTCCACAAAATTAAATATAGTACATCGAGTATTAGATACACGTAGCTTGATTATTTTAAAATGCTGTTTCTATCTGTGTTGTTCATTTATACTAAGTTCCATTCATCACCGAAAGATAATTTTACTCTCAACTAGTCCCTACAGCGATATTTATTCATACTGTAGCAATTGCGGATGCCATCAATAGATGTTCTGCTGTTCTCACAGGGTCATACGATCACCAAAGCAGATAGCGCTTTTGCTGTTCCATAGTCCACCGTGAGAAGATGGTCAAAACTATATCTTGAAGATGGACAGATTTCTGCAAGGAAGGTACACTTTCGTGTATCTACCGGGAATGAAGACAGGTCTCACGGAAGAGGTCGAAAGGGATCCGAACGAATAGCAACCGTTGCAAAGATGCCGGAATGCGGAGTAGACGTGTGGCAACAAGCCCACAAAATTGACAGTTTGACATTTCCTGTAGAGTACCGCGAAGTAATTTTCTCGGATGAAGCTGGTTGTCTACTGCAGATGCTAATTCTACTGAGTTTGTTTACAGAGCCAATGGGACTCACCATGACAGACGCTATTTGGCTAATCTTGTAAGCAGTGGTCGAACGAATGTTAACTGCTAGGGCGTGTACGTAATTAGAAGGTACAGGCATGCTGGAACGTATTCATGAAAAGCTGAATGCGGAAACCTATTCTGTAATTCCAGAACATATTCTGCTCCCGTCTGCCCGAGAGCGTTTACCCTATAGATATCATTACATTATAATAGGATTATCATTCGGTCCAAACGCTGATTATGGAGCAATTGGAGGAATGAATTGCCGAGGAAACCAGAGAAAACCCCCCAGGAACGTTTCAGGGTCCCAAATTTGATCCCTGGGATCAAACCCAGGTATCTAAAGAACCACGGTTTAACCTATGGTCACTGTGCCGCCAAACATTCAATTCTGCAAAATAAACCCACATTATAAAGGCGCACTGGCGATTGCTAGAGCAAATGTTATGTATCATGAATGTATCTAACACTCCATTAAAATTCTGAAGTACCTATTGAAATGAATCCCCATCTCATGAGATTTTAATGACTCTTTTTCTCCACTGACCCATATGTTACCGCTGGGTAACTTCATGCTCACAAAATACTGGCCAAATGAAAGTGTATGAGTGGGTTAAATTCAAAGCCTGATTAAGACCATTAATTTATAAAGTTAAATTTCGCTTTCTACTTATATTTCGAGTAATTTCTGCTATACCGTGAAGTCCCTGCAACCTATTGTTCTCTGCAAATGGTATGGTGTGCATTTCTTTGGTGAGGTAAAACAGATTTCTTTATACTGTACGATTATATACTTTGTTTATTGTGAATTTATTTATTGTGAATTTGGTAACTCAGAGATTTGGAGCCAATTACTGCCCACTAAGGCGGTGATGTGGTTATTTGATTTTATTTATAGGATATTCCCGAACAATTAATGAACATTTTGTGCATTGAAGCCTGCCCTATAAAGTTTAAGATACCGTCATCATAGCCGTCCACTTGTGTCCATGAGGAATACGTTTCTTTTATCAAGAAAACGTGCTATTTTGCCAAACCGTCTTACACCACAAAGTCAAGACACGTGAATTATGAGAAGAAAACGAAATACAATTTTGATGTGTTCCATTCATATAAATTTCTCTGTAAACTATTGCTACAAAGATTCTTCCGCTATTTAAATCAAGATAATTGAGATAAACATAAACAAAAATGGGTAGATGGAGTCAGACTGAAAAATTCAATGCCATAGCCGGGATTTGAACCACGGATATCCCGGTATCCGGTCGGTTGCTCTACCACTGAACTACCATGCCAACATTTGGTAAAGCAACCGGCTAGAGACCGGGAGATCCGTGTTTCAAATCCCGGCTATGGCATTGAATTCTTCAGTCTGATTCTACCTATCCAACTCCTGTCCTGCACACGGTTTCTGTGAGAAAACAATTAAAATTATCACATTAGCAAAAATGGTTTATTAGTTCCTGCTAAGTAGAAGGGAAATACGGTATCAAACTGGGTTAAAACTTTAGTCAAATCCTTCAAAAATGTTGTCTCTCTGTGACACTATTGAAATTCGGTACGCTTTGCACGGTCAGGAGTAAAACAAAAGTGGGATGAAACAAAAGATGACCTCCCATTTGAGAAAAGTTTAGTCAGCTAAAATTGAAATCAATAACAACGAATGTCTTGGAATCGGTAAACTCTACTTAAAATAACATATTGTTATTTTAACATGATTTATATTTTTGTGTAGTAAGCCTTTGTCTATCTCTTACGGTTTACCATTTACACAACAAACATTCAGAATGAAGAGATCTTCAGAGGCTATTTCCACAAAATTCAAGATATGCATTTCATTCTCATTAAAATATCTTAAACACATAGATTTTAATACAAATCGTTAGAATGTTCCTCGTAAAGAGTAGTTTTGGATGGGGGAATTTCCTTGAAGATCTTCGTTGTAACCTTAGAAAACACTAAACTTAAATACCAAGTTTGGATTTATTGGCCTTTTACTTTTGATATTCGCTGTCCCAAACAGACACACATACACACTCGCGCGTGCACGTGCATTCTTCTATAAATGTTTTATTTTGGATTCAGGAGCCTCTAAACATGTATTTATGGTAAAATTTCGTTATAAAAATTTTGGGTGGAATGCAGTACCTTCCCTATCTAGTATGCACATTAACAAATTTAGACGATTTTTAATTGCTTTCTCTAGCACATGTATAAATTTTTGCTTCACATTAAGAAATATGTTGACGTCAGTATCCAACTCACGACAGCCGAGTTCATAACTCATATATGCGGTTTGTTATTTTAGAGAATCCATTCCTCTCTAAAAATTTAATATCAGTCATTTTGTAAAGCAATATCACAAATGACCAGAGTACGACACAAAAAGAAAACGCACACTGCTTTTGCTTTGAAGCTTTGGCTTTGTGGTCAAGTTAAGGATTAAATGAACCGCTCACTTGACTCTCGTCATATTTCTGCCTTTGGAACAACGCATCCTGTTCAATAAACAGAACTTCCGCTAGAGGGCAGAAATGTCGATGCAAATATTTTGTTTATTTCCTCTCATAAACAACTTAGAGAACGGAACTGAATGTTATCATTCCTCTATGACAGATTTGCACCAGTGGATATAGCAACGTCCGCTTTGAATCGCCAAAACAACAGAACTGTTGGTTCCTTTGATCAGGTCAGGGCATGCTTACATGGTTAGTTTTACCCGCAGCAGTTGTCATGAACTTCTGTTTTAATGGAACAGTTGCACTTCTTCATAAAGCGGAACTGACAGTCGTTTGTCAACCTGTTTTTAAAACTTTCTTTTCTCGGATGCGCACATTTTAAATACAATGTATAATTCAACAAATAGCCGGAAAAGTTGTATAACAAATAAAAATATTCGATAAAATGTGTGCCCCTTAATTATGTTTTGGAGTTGGCCTAGTAATATTGTCACATGGTTTGGCACACAGTGAAAACAAGTTACAGGTTTGCACCAACTGGAAGCAGCGAAGTTCATTAGATTTTTGTCATCAATAGGGTTGAAACCAATCGAAATTCGCCGTCAGATGGTAATGCAATATGGTGAAAGTTGTTTGATTTGAACACAAGTGTAGGGGTGAGCATATAAGTTCAATGAGCTCCAAAAAAAAAAAAAGTTGGTGCGAGCTGAAAGAAGTGCTGATAAGGTCATGTTGGAATCACAATGGAGCAACTCTTAAACATTACATGCCGAGAGAAACAAATAGAGATACCCAAACCTTACCTGTCAAAATTTGAAAACAATTATTTTGAGGAAGCGGCGTGGACTGATGTCCAGTGGCATACCGTTATATATGATAACACGAGGCCACACACTGTTAGGGACACATTAGATACCACCAGACACCTGAAGTTCGTCTACTCGCCCCCACCCCCGTATTTTCCGGGTCTGGCACCTTCAGATTATCACATTTTTAATCTACTGAAATAAGCTCTTAGTGGCTCAAGGTTCGCAGATGAAGTCTAGGTGGCAGTGCATAACTGGTTGATATGAAAATAAATTTCAGTATCATAAAGCTCCAGCTAATATATCTAATGCATAAAGCAGAAAAATCTGATGTATTAGATTCACGTCACTATCTTTACATATACTACAACAACCATTGTTGAAAAGCGTATTCTTCTAACGCTTTACGTTAATACAGAAAATCTGATGTGCCCATTCACATAACTTTCTCTACATCTATGTAAAAAGCTATTGTTGAAAACCATATTCTATCTTCTATACCTTGAGCGAATCCATCAATATTTGCTGTGAAGAATGACATACAGAGCCTTAATAAATAAACCAAATGATCGTCGCACAGTCTACTGCAAGGTTTTTAATATAATTCATTTAAGAGCAGCTTTGCTCGCAAATGTATGTGAATCCAAGCATTGCCATTACATATGATGCAAATAATTGCAATTTTGAAAATGAATCCTTAGACAATTATTTAAATAACTGCAAACCTCTTTCCTTCGAACATTTTAAGTTCGTACAATTTTGTGGAACAAGTTATTTAATTTGCAATTCGTATGGAGGCTCTGAAAGTGATTTGTCCCACGTTTTGAAGTTGAGATTCTATATGTTTGCTTAAGAACACTTGATACTGAGTAGCAATTTTGATACTAAACCTCAATGAAATGCTCATTAAAGTTTCTTGAAATCTATGCAAGCTATTATAATGCAAACCTTACCACTTATTAAACAACTACTTTTGATTCAGAAACCAATATCAAATCATAGCGTAGTGAATAATTGTTAACTTCTTGATATTGAAATAAACAAGAAAAATTTCAAAACTATTCACATAATATGTTCTTCTTTAGTTGCATTTTTCTCCTAAACAATTAAAGTGAGACTCTTAAGTCTTTGTAATCACTTTAAAACATGCAAATTGATACAACTGATGAAAGATAAAGACATTTTAACAAAAAATAAAAGTTTTAAGAGATATCAAGTGATGTACTTTACTTTTATTTTTTTAGGGGTATTTAAAAGGCTTTTAGGAATCTCATACACAGGTAACATAAGTGCTTTTATAGTAATTTTTGTTGTATATACACCGAAAATTCACATCTGTATCCATAATACTTTTTAGAAAGGTTTATTTAAAGAAGAAAGCATGAAAAATAATTTGAAAGTTTTGTTGTTTATTGAAATATCAGCAAATTAGCAATTATTAACCTAAGTTATGATTTTATCGTGGTTTCTGAATCAAAAGTGGTTGTTTTATAAATGGTAAGAGTTTCATTATAATACCTTGTATAGTTTTGTGAAAAAAATTAAAAATATTATCACATGAAAAAAATATATATATTATTCCATTGAGGTTCAGCATGGTAGCTGCTACTGTCCTGTCTCTACGCAGTGACCTTAAAAGCGGCTGACCGACATTTCCTCACCTTGATTGGGTCGGGGAAACGATTCTGACGTCAGTATTTCACAACAGTTATCTTTGGACATGCCTGTTCTAAATTCTGACTGCTTGTAATGATGGAGTGTATCTCTGCCCCCAGTTATCACATTTGATATTACTGGGAGGGAATAGCTCAGCGCCACATAAATCTTTCTCGAAACAGTTTTTCTAACTACCACACGTACTATGTACATAGTGTATAAATGCACACTAAAATTTGATACCGAGATTTCATCGACAATGCGTACTTTGGGTCCCCCTGAATCCAAAGAAAAAAAAACTTTTTTGGAAAAAGGTCCGTGCGTGTGTGTGTCTGTGTCTGTGGACAGCATAACTAAAAAACGAAAACCATCTTGGCATTTAAGTTCAGTATCTTTCAAGGATGCGACACGAAGATTTTCAGGAAAATCCCCCACTTCCTACTACCCTTTACATGAAAAATGTTTCGAAAATTTTGGTTTTCTCATAAATGGCACTAACGATTTTGATTACAATATCGTATATTAAATATATTTACCTAACAAATAAAATGTATGTCTTGAATTTTTTTGGGAACAGCCTCTGAAAACTATTTTCTTCTGAATGAATTTTACGGAATTTTGCATAACTGGCAAACCGTAGGAGATAGACAAAGACTTACCTAACAGAAAATGTAGAGCTCAATAAAACAACTATTTATGTTATATTCATCTTATTCGTGGAGTGAATCTTTTTTGAGAAATCCCTTGTTATTGGTTTCAGCTTTAAAAACTTGTAAATTTTCTCATGAGGGAATTTGTCAAATCCTGTCCATACAAACAAAGGAACTTCAGTTCCATGGCAACCAGCTTTTGACTAATACTTTAACCTATGCTACTCCCTTATTTTCCTTATATTTGCATGGTGGCAAGTAAAAAGACTATTTCTGCTAGTTTTTTCTCGTTAAGCATGAAGTAAAAAGAAGCATAAGTTTTTAACAATAATTTGTTGCAGAGATGTTGCAGTAATGATGTGAATGGAGCACGTCAGATTTTTACTATTCAAACTAAAATATAAAAATCTGATGTGTTCTATTCACATGACTTTCTCTACTTCTGTGTAACAAATTAATAAGCTTATTCTTCTATTTACTTCATGCTAGCGAGAAAACATTAGCAGAAATAGTCTTATTACTTGCTTCCTTGTAAGTAGAAGCGAAATATGGGAGTATCCTAGGTTAAAGTGAAGTCAAAAGCTGTTTTCTAGGTGACCGGAAGTTCCTTTGTTTGTATGGACACGAGTTGACAAATTCCTGTATGAGAAATGTAAAAGTATTTCAAAGCTAAAACCAAAAACAAGGAATATCTCAAAAACGGTAAACTTCTCGAAAAAAAATTATATAACATACATTGTGTGTTTTAATTTGCTCTAGATTTTCTATGTGGCAAGCTTTTGTCCATTTCTTACGATTTAGCAAAATTTCGTAAAATTCATCCAAAATAAAGTAGTCTTCAGAGGCTATTCCCAGAAAATTCAAGATATACATATTATTTGTCCGGTAAATATATTTAATATGTGGTATTTTAATCAAACTCGTTAGAGCCATTTTTGAGAAAATCAAAATTTTCCACAAAGTTTCATGTAAAGGGTAGTTGGGGGTGGGAGTGTTTTTCTTGATAATCTTTGTGTGTCCTTGGAAGATACCAAACTTAAAAAACCAAGTTTGGTATTTAACGGTCTTTTAGATTTTGAGCTATGCTGTCCACACACACACACACACACACACACACGTGGACCTGTTTCCAAAAATGCTTTTTTTGGATTCAGGGGGACCTAAAACATATATTTCCGGTGAAATTTCGGTATGGAATTTTTGGGTGCATTACACTGCCTTCTCTATACACTATGTAGGTATGAAAGTAAAAAGGTATGTCCATCCTTTACGTATCTGTTACAACATTTGTGATCTGTTATCACTTTGCTTTTCCCTGCAGCCCTTGGTCTGGGATAAGTCGCCACCAGATAAGAAGGTAGCGCAGGACAAAAAGTAATCTTCACCCCATGCAGCAGTTCTTATTCCACAGAAAAGCTATCCCTCCTTCTCCGATACCGCACTTCAGGAAATCTGATGTTACACTGAAATGACTTTCAATGCCCTTCTTGAACATGCCATGCTTATAAAAGGTTTATACGACATAAGCATATGCAGAAATACATTGATTACATATTTCCTTGTGGGAAAAATGGAAATAGGGACTTAGCTGAGCTGAAACAATATTCAGACCATTATGTAATGTCTTTGAAATTACGTTCTTTTTTCTTGACCAAGAGTGGTAAAAATTAACTAAATTCTTGAAATCTAGAGAATTCGAACATTTAAAGAAATAACTACTGACATAAACTGTGTGATCTAATGCGATCTATATTGTGTAGTAAAATATTCTTCTGTCACTTAGGTCAACTGGTTATGCAAAAGTCATTCAAAGTGAAGGGTACTTCAGAGGCTATTCCCAGAAAGTTTAAAGTATAGGTTTTATTTCTCAGACAATCTTAAACATATAGTATACTCTAACACAGTATCTAAAATCGTTGAGTTATTTTAAAAAAAATCTGATGTATTACATTCACATGTCTTTCTCTACATCTCTGCAACAAATTATTGTTAAAAGCTTATATTTCTATTTACTTCATTCTAATCGAGAAAAAATTAGCAAGAATATTCTTATTACTTATTTCCTTGGAAGTAGAAGCTAAATAAGGGACTACCATATATTAAAGTGATAGTCAAAAGCTAGCTGCTATGTGACTAAAGTTCCTTTGTTTGTATGGACATCAGTTGACAAATTCTTGTTTGAGAAACCAAAAACAAGGAATACCTAAAAATGATCAACTCCACGAAAAAAAAATGTATATAATATAAATTGTGTGTTTTAATGTGATCTACATTTTTGTGTATTAAGTTTTTGTCCAACTCGTATGGTTCAGCAGTTATGCAAAATTTCCTAAATTTCGAATAAAGTAGTCTTCAAGGGCTATTTTCAGAAATTTCAAGATATACATTTTATTTTTTAGGTAAATATCTTTAATATACGATATTTTAATCAAATCGTTAGAGCCATTCTTAAGAAAATCAATATTTTGAAAAAAAATTCCATGTATAAAGTAGTTGGAGGTGGGTGGATTTTCTTGGAAATCTTCGTGTCGCATTTTTGAGAGATACCAAACCTAGATACCAAGTTTGGTTTTTAACGGACTTTTCGTTTTTAAGTTATGCTGCCCACAGACACACACAGACACACACGGGTATTTTTCTAAAAAAAAATATTTTATTTAGGGGGTCTCAAAACATGTATTTTGGGTGCATTACAATACCTTCTCCATACAGTATATACATAGTACACATAGAGAAAGTAAAAATATATAAATATTCTAAATATATTTCGTATAAAGGTTAGTTTGGTGTGAAGGGATTTTCTTTAAAACATCAGTGTCAAATACTTGAAAGATGTTTAACTTTAAACATAAAAGCTTCGTATTTAAATGACTTTTTGTTTGTAAATACAATTGTTCAGACACACACACAGGTATTTCTATAAAATGAGGGTTTTTTTTTTTTTTTTTTTTTTTTTTTGTTCAAGGAACTATAAAACATATTATTCCGCTGAAACCTCGGTATTCAATCTTTGAGTAGAATATAATTTATTAGAGCATATAAAAGCTTAAAAATTTGACCTTGAAAATTATATATCTTAGAAAAAATTTAGATCTGCCAAGGCTGTATATTTATAAAACTTTATAAAATTATAGCTGTATATTTGGTATAGTTTTCAACATTACTTGGAGTAGTGAATATAATGTTTCTATGAAATATAAACACATTTAGTGTTTAAAAACTATAATTTTCATTACAATATTACTATGGCTTTAAATTATATACACTTTAGGAAACCGAAATCAATTATTGTTGGTCATTAAATTAGATATACAGTATCAATATTAATTAAACAAAAATCAAAATAAAAAGATTCGGCATGCAATTGACATATCTAAATGGAATTTAACTATAATTACGGTCGCAAAAAAATAAAAAGAACATTACATATAAAATAAGCACCGAAGATTTCCCGGTGATATACATACTATAAGCGTTTTTAGGCTTTAAGCCAGGTGAGGTCCGGACTAGTCACCGCAGAGTACAGACCATTTTATCGGACCACGTCATTCATAACTCTGATAGTGGAAGAGATGCACACTCCCGAATCGCTGATGGTTCCACATCACCACACACTTTCATTTGGTTTTGAATGCGCATCTTTACGTTGGAAATTCCATAATACCGAAACCAGCATCTATGTATTCCTAAAATATCACATTAACAATGTCATCAACAAACAAATTAAAAAGTATCGGAGATAATATATGAGGGCCGTTTTTGTTCAACTTCCGATATGCTACAAATAAAAGACAGGTACATAGAAAACAATTACTTTATTACTAAATGTTGAATACTTATGGTTACTTTTCAACATAATCACAGAAAAGATTGAGACATTTATCTTACCTGTGCACAAACTTTGCAATACCCGCTTCAAAAACTGTTGCCCCCCAACGATTTCAAATGAGCATTGACTTTGTTTTGAAGATATTCGTGGTTTGAAAGTGTTGCCCTCCTAGTCACGACTTCAGTTCTGGAAAAAGGTGAAAGTCGCTGGGTACCAGGTCGGCGGATGATCGAAAATGACCCATTGAAACTGTTCAAGGAGCTGATGGGTTGTGCCAGCAGTGTGTGGACGAGCGTTGTCATAGATTAACATAATTCCTGAAGTCAGCATTCCTCTTCGTTTGTTTAGAATGGCTCTTCGTAAATGTCGTAAAGTTTCACAATAAACAGCTGCATTGATAGTGATTCCGGGCTGCATTATTGGCGCCAACATTTTTTGAAGCGGGTATTGCAAAGCTTGTGCACAGATACGATAAATGTCTCAATCTTTTCGGTGATTATGTTGAAAGGTTGACTATAAGTGTACAAAACTTTTAGTAATAAAAATTTTGTTTTCTATTACCTTTGTCTTTTATTTATAGCCTATTTATAGCCTATAGCCGGCCCTCGTACAACCCTGTTAGACTCCCTCCTGCGCTATGTTGCATTCTGATGTATTATGCGGAGCAGTCTTGGTAACAAATTTAACTTCTTTATACATTGCCTTGAGTGCTCTAATTATTTTTCCGGAAAGTCATTTACGTGCTAATTTAACCCACAGAGTACCAGATTCCACAGTATCAAACGCCATTTTAAAATCTACAAACTTGGAGTATACCTTAACTCCCTTATTTCGTAAATTATCATCAATTTAGTTTCTAACAGACGAAGGATCACAATCTGAGATTTGATTCTAAACAATCAAAAATGGCCAAGCCTGGGCGCATACTTAATGGAAGTACGCGTACTAATAGATATTTGTGTAAATATTGTATCGACCTATTTGGTGTTTGGGTAATTTATATTTGTGAATACGTGGGTGTAGTTGTGTGTGTATTAGTATATGTGGTTGTGTATTTCCAATGTTGTTAAGATATATAAAGTAGCTATGTAGATAATATTTTAAATTTATAGTCAGCATCTACGGTCACCCGACTCATGCGTCTGTGTGGCGCAAATATTGTATTATTGTAAACTTAATAAAATACTACTACTACTACTACTACTACCACCACCACCACTATTTCTTTTGCTGGAGAAAGTCTGTTCCAAGTCTATGAGAGCATTCGTCCATAGTTAGAACAATTATTGTGTTCATTTGCGGCTTACACTTTGCAATTGTTTAACAGTCCAGGAAAAGTGAGACTTTGAGAAGTAGTCTACAAAGTGTTGAGAAAAATTGTGATCGCTAGCTTAAGTTTGGATAACTTAACCATTATATCAAGCGTGACCCATTGCTCAATAGTAAGCCGCCTGATGTTTATGCACGACAACCTTTGCAATAACAGTTGCGTGTATTACACTACTAGATTATTCGTCTTATTCTCCATCACTTACCTGAGAGTCCATTTTGACTCAAAAGTCTGGTTCCAAGAGTATTTATCCTCTTTGAGTTTTGAATCTGTAATGTTAACATGCTTCATTATTGTATTATTGGTTATTATATCTATGTGTTGTTTCCAGAGTCACCTGTACTTATTATTTAATTCTTCAATACTGACTTGTCTTATTTTAGTGTTTTGTTTTCTATCCCAATTAGATTATGTTGCTATTGTTCAAAAAAACCTAAACATTCCTTTTAACTATAACACTTTTTTATTCTTTATTACAAGGTATTCCTTGTGGGTGGGTATTTCCATGTGCCTGTGAACACAATAACTAAAGATGAAAAGTTGGTAGAATACGAAACCAGGTATTTAAGTTTAATATTTTCCAAGAATGTGACACAAAGATTTTGAGCAAAATCCTTCCACCCCCAAACTACCCTTACTTTCAAAACTTTTCATGAAAAATTCAAACATTAATATTCTCAAAATGACTCTTAACGATTTTGATTAAAATACTGTGTATTAAATTTATTTACATCACACATAAAATGTATATATTCAACTTTCTAGGAATAGCCCCAAAATATCTCTTTTCTGAATAAATTTTGCATAACTGGTAAACCGTAAAAAGTTACTACAGAAGAAATGGAGATCTCGTTAAAATACAGTGTGTTACTTTTTTTTTTTTTTTTTTTTTTTTTTTTTGTAGATTTGACCGTTTCGTTTTTTTTGTTTCAATTTTAAGCAGAGTAACTTCTCAAAGGGAAGTCGCTTTTCTTCACGTTTATTTAGTTTTTACTCCTACCGTGCAAAGCGAACAGAACTTCAATTGTTCACAGAGCAACCAGCTTTTAAAAGATTTCACTTCTGTTTTTGCATGCGTATTCCCTATTTCCCTTCTGCATAGAATGAAGTATGTAATAAGAGAATTTCTGCTAATGTTTCTCTTGTTCAGAATGGTATAGATAAAAGAATATTTAGTAAGAATAATTTCTTTGCAGAACAGGAAGAGAAAGTCATGCGAATAGAACACATCAGATTTGTTAACTCTAACTGGTTTTTTGCACTTCACTGCAAGAAATTTCTTATAGTAAATTATACTCTATGTAGGGTTAGGATTTTGAGAGATGGGGCTCGGCACCAAACTTAGGTGGTAGTGCGCCTCCCGGAGGGAGGGAGGAATGAGATGAGAGGATTCACCGAGCGGCTGGAGCCGGACTGATAGCACAGCAATGACAGTTGGTCAGGCAGTCCTGGATCGCCGCGCTCCACAGAGTTCAACGCCCCTGCCAAGGGCGCATCGTACCCCAACAAGCAGCCGAAGTTGAGGTCTGAGACAATAATAATGATCACCCTTTTCCCTTCCACGCTGTATCGAGCCTAACGCCAACGCTTGCAAGCATGAAAGAAACCAATGGGCAGAAAGATGCATGAAATTGGCATGGAGCAAAAGAAAATTGTGTGGATGGAAGAAAGCTTCCCAGAGTTCTGTGTAAACCACCGAAAAAACTCATGGTAAGCCGGCCACGGGGATCAAACCCGCGATCTCCCATAGCAAACCGTCATGGTTTTCTTCGAAAGTATGTTCTCTTATATCTTCAATGTGTGCATATTCAAGTAAAAGGAGCAATTATACAATTTGTAACGTTAATAATCTATTGGATGAAATTAGAATGTGCTTAGAATTGGATTTTTCAATGATGAATGAATAATCAAAACCAGTTCAATAGTTTTTAGGATTCCCACGTAACTATAGACACTATTTTCTCTTTAAATTATTTATGTGCGAGTATGTGTGTTTGTGTGTCTATGCGTGAGCATGTACAACACAGACTGTTAGAGCAAATATTTGTATTGATAATTGAGGACAATGTGGTAAACATTATCATGTCAATAATTGCTTCATTTACAGACTTATAATTTTACTGATTAACCTGTTGTTAGGTGCTTATCAGAATACCGATGGTCACTTGAGGCCTAGTACATTTAGTGAGGCTAAATTTTTCTGCTTATATGTCTGTATTTATTTATTTCTTTCTTTATTAATTTATTTCACCTTTTACTTTTGTATTTCCTGTAGCAAGTATGTATAAGTATAATGATATTGTATTTCACCCAAAAATTGGACAGAAAAGTTTTACCACATATTCATGTTTTTGGGTACCGTGAATCCCCCCCCCCCACAAAAAGCATTTTTAGAAAAAGGTCTGCGCGCTTGTGTATATGTGTGTGTCTGTTAACAGCATAACTCAAAAATGAAAAGCTGGTTAAATATCAAACTCGATATTTAAGTTGAGTATCTTTCAGGTATACGTCAAGAAGATATTCAGGAAAATTCCCCACCTTAACTATCTTTTACAGGGATCATTTATTTTGGGAAATATAATGTTTCAAAAATTCTAACGATTTTTATTAAAATACCATATGCTGAATAAATTTTTAAGACAAACGAAATGAATATCTCTAATTTTCTAGGAATAGCCTCTAAAGATTGTATAAATGGTAAAGCATAAAAGATATAAAAATGTAGATGTTGTTAAAGGGCACAATTTGTCATTTTTTGTAGAGTGAACCTTTTCCGAGATATTGCGTGTTATTGATTAGAATATTAAGCTTCTTAAACTTTTGTCACGCGGGGTGTCATCTTACTTTTTGTCTTTCTTTTATTTACTTCTAGCAAGCAAAGAAACCGAATTCCAATTCTTTCGTTTAGTGAATCGTTTCTACTTACAAGGAAGCAAGTATAAAGACTAATTCCGCTAATGTTTATCTTGATTAGCATGATATAGATAAAAGAATAGTATTCTGTAATAAAAGTTGTTTGCGGGATAGCTAGAGAAAATCATATGAATGTAATACATCCGATTTATCTATATTTATTTTAAATATGCATGGTTTTATTAGTGTTATTTTATACATAGAATATCAGCTTAAATATAATATGGATTCAATATGTATTGTAATTTGTATAAATATTTAAAGAAAATATAGTGATATTAAGATACATAACTTGTACCTATTTTGAAACGTTCTGTTACTCAGAATCATCTTATACATCTCCTGTGTTTTCTCTAAGTAACTATCGCAAATAATTTTGGGGTGTTTGCTCAAACAGAAGGCATGTACTATATACAGGTATATTTACTTTTTTAGTTTTTTTTTTATTTTCTCTACACATTTTTCTAACTTAATATTTTCTGAAAGAGAGTACCATCTTTCACATAAGAAAATACCCACCTTCGGTCGCCCATTTCTCAGGAGTTCCTGCACAGATGATATGAGAATGACATTTGTGATATGTTTCCTTTCCTGTTCAAGAGCACATGGCAGTCATCCTTTCACCTCGCAGTTTTGAAAACCAATATTTTAGCAATCATTGTAAAATAATGGATAGATATTGTAAATTCAAATTCAATTCACGTGCAAAAATATGTAAGTAATGGACCAAAAGAAAAACGCTTTTAGTGTTGGGTGCTTTGCTAACAAAGGTAAGTTTAATCAGTGACAATTAGAATACGGGAGTGCTTAAGGCGTGTTGCTGGTAAATAGCTGAGTAATCGGAAGCGGGATCGAATTCCATATATCCCTATTTTTAATCAATTTTTCCTTTAAATAAGACATCCACTTCTAAATCTCGAATATTATATCAGGTTCAAGGATTTATTTCGGTCATTAAATGTTAATGTTTACATTAGCAGACAATGAAGGAATTGCATTCCTCCTTTAAGTAAGTCGCGTTTGACAATAAAAAATTAACATGTTACAGGCACAAAAAAAAAAGAAAATAATTCCTTTAAAAAATTAAGTGAGCTCATAATTATATTACTTTAAAGTTAATTATGTACTAATGCAACACAAATATAATAGTATGTGAGAATAGGACTCAACATGACATACATTGTACAACATTGGAAGTATTTAGTGATTATATAAATGAATGCAAAATATCGTTTACTTGCAAGCATTATAAAACGTTGCCATGTCCTTATTAACTGGATGTCTACAATTGTGATTTTATGCATATTCTCCATTCATTATTATAATATACAATTTTAATGAATTAAATACGTTTGTTAAAAAAATCGGCTTGCGGGAGGTGAGAATCGGAACGCCACCTGATAGCATTCTATGTATAGCGACGCAACAATCTCGGCTGTTCTTTATTTGCGCATTCTGTTCACCTAATATGAAGTGCTATTCTGTCGTTAACTGGGCAATAAGTTCCCTTAAAACGTGAAAGTTCGTAGTTCTTCGAGAAATTATATAGATATCTATGCTCAGTATCGCTTAACGTAACTAATCCTTGACACTCACAATTCCCAATCCATTTCCTCTAATTGGCTACGCACACCTTTCATTATGATATACCAACTCTTTGCATAGCAAGGGCAGACAATAAAAGTGTAATAAACACTCCTGAACATGTAGGTGCTTTCCTCATCCGAGAGGCAGATTTAAAACGAAGGTTCCTTGCCTATTTCATCACAGCAGCAAATGAGGGGCAGGTTTAAAACAAAGGATTCTCCCTATTTCGCAACACTAAATGCGATATAGCGCGAAATATTCATAAAGTATTGCACTCTTGTATTTTCATTTTTCACGACCTCTAAACCACATTTTAATGGCTTTTGAAAACAGGATAAAATGCGAAAAGTATACTAAAATACAATATAATTGTGAAATTGCCGAAGTTTTAAAATTCACTTTATTTATTTATTTATTTACTTTTTCTAGAGATTGCATTTGATGAGTTTGTGCACCCTTGGAATGTTTATGATCTGGAATGCGGAATTAATCCACTCATCCCTCATCTGTTTGTAAAATACACGTTATAAATCTGAACTTGGCATATGTACAGAAACAATTCAATTTTATTGTTTTCAAATTTAAATAGCAATCATATTTTCTTGTTAACAAATATGTGCATAATTTGTATACAAAAATAGGATAAAAAAGCATGTCGTCAAAGGAGGACACTGGCCTTAAGTATATGTTATTGACACATCATTTTTGTCTCATAGCCTTACTGCTTATGCCATCAATATATTATTTTATATTATGTTATCATTGTTGTGAGTATTAGTGTCATTATTGTTCAGAGTTCAGTTTTCGTTTAAGACCGCCGTACATATTGCCGTATTTTGCCTTTCTCATTCCCGTCGCGTTAAGTTTAGTCAACAAGTGCTGAGATGGTGAGATCGAAAATATGTATAAATCAGCAGGCAGAAAATTATGAACGGTAAAGTTTTTATATAAGTGACGGCGGTATTTTAATGTGTAAATCGTGTAATCAGCACTTGAGTGGCAAAAGGAGGACGTTTTACACGAGCACGTTAAAAGTCGGGAATATATCAGTGCAAAAGAATGTTTAAAAATCTGATGTGTTCCATTCACATGACTTTCTCTATATCTCTGCAATAAATTATTTTAAAAAAGCTTATGCTTCTATTTACTTCCTGATAATCGAAAAAAATTAGCAGAAATAGTCTTATTTCTTGCTTCCTTGTAAGTAGAAGCGAAATAAGGGAACCATAGGTTAAAGTGATAGTCAAAAGCTGATTGCTATGTGACTGAAGTTCCTTTGTTTGTATCGACACCAGTTCACAAAGTCCTGTATGAGATAAATATAAGTTTGTATAGCTTAAACCAAAAACAAGGAATATCTCAAAAACAATCAACTCCACGAAAAAAATGTATGCAACATAAATTGTGTGTTTTAATGTGCTCTACAGTTTTTGAGTGGTAAGTTTTTGTCTCTCTCTTACGGTTTAGCACTTATGCAAAATTCCGTTTAATTCACTCAGAAAAAAAGTAGTCTTCAGGGGATATTCTCAGAAAATTCAAAATATACATTTTATTTGTCAGGTAAATATCTTTAACATACGATATTTTAATCAAAATCGTTACAGCCATTTTTTAGAAAATCAAAAATTTCGAAAAAAGTTCCATGTAAAGGGTAGTTTAGAGTGGGGGGATTTTTCTCAAAATCTTGGTGTTGCATCCCCGAAAGATACTAAACTTAAACACCAAGTTTGGTATTTTACCACTTTTCGTTTTTGAGTTATCGTGTTCACAGGCACACGGACACACACACACGGACCTTTTTCTGAAAATACTTTTTTTGGATACAGGGGACCCTAAAACATATATTTCCTGTGAAATCTCGGTATCGAATTTTTTGTTGGAGTGCAAAACATTCTCTGTACACTATGTACATAGTGCGTATAGAGAAAGTAAAAATGAATTGGAAGAGGAGCAATGTGGAGTAAAACGACAGGTCACCATTCAAATAATGCACGATAAAGTGAAAGGTGCAAAATGTGAAAAAAAAAAAAAATTCTTTTGCTCAAGTCACAGTAAAAATGTTTTTGGAGACTAACATCCCTCTTTACAAAGTGGACCATCCAGCTTTTCGGGAGTGCTTGTCAAAGTAAGTACTTGTTTTAATGTTATATACAACATATTTAGTTTTAGCTGTTTCTTAAAAAACCGAGAGTGAGCCATAAATTTAACGAGGTCATTTCCGCGTCTGTACTTTATATATACATAAAAAATTAACATAAAACAAAATATCTGAAAAATAAAGTTAAATTGAATTAAATTAAGGGTAGCAGACTACACAAAATCCTATTATATTAATTATTCACATTAATTATTGTAGCATAACAGATCTTGTGTTTGTCATATTAGCTAATTTATTTTAATTTTGCATTCAGGATTGGGAGATCTGCCAAAGGCAACAGCTACATTGCGACGTGAATATGTACCTCGCTGTGGAGGAGCAATGAACACTGACATTAAGGAGTGCCTACAAGAAAAGCCCTTTGTTGTAGTTGCAGACGAAACTTCATACAACTTCAGACAGTTACACCGGATTTAGTCGGAGCCGACTGAAACTGCATTGAGGAATTTTGGTTACATCTTGCAACAAGGATAACATCTTGCAACAGAGGTAGATGCACCTCTTATCAGCTGAGACAATGCGCTGGCTGTCAGGAATCACTATGGATCTCCTAGAGTTTGATACTTGTCCTGGGGGCACCGCACTTTAGTACACGACTTCCGATAATTGTATAAATACTCCAATATTCGGTGGACACGTAAAGAGAGAGGTCAAGAAGACACTATGTCTGTTTGTTTAATAAATCCATCTTATGTTCTTACTTGGGCTTAGACTGTTAAACCACAGCACTAGCACCGTTCTCCTTGAGTACGACCTAGTACGACTCCTGACCAACGATTATTCGAAACAGACTTCAATGCTTCAGGTGATCAATCCAGGTAGCTGAGGGTATTTCAGCAGTGTGGGGGAAATATGTCTGCCTCATATACATGAAATTCCAAGTTTAAATCCCGGGTAAGGGTATTTTTCAGAGTTTTCCCTTAACCTGAGAAGGTGAATGTCAAGTAATTTTAAACTCTATAGACACCAGGCTTATTTGAGCATCGTTTCACCGATTTCATTCTCCGTCCGATATATACAAAGAAGTGCTATACTGGCAAAGGTTCGATTTCCTAGCACAGTTAACACCATGCAAAATACACCAATAGCAAAGTTTGTGAATAGTTTATGAAAAACTTGTTTGGCGGAGAGAGAGGAAAGGAAACGAAAAAAATAAAACTCCGAAGAAAAAACACAAGCTATTATTTATTAGAATACCTGTTCCTATAACACCCTATGTACTAGTATACTCATTGATAGATATGTGGAGTTAATATTTCAGGTATATGTAATGTAATTTTCTATATTATGTTGTACTAGTAAATGAAATGATGTCCAGTTCTTGCTCCACAAATATATCATGTAATTTATGATTGTAATTGAACAGTAACTTAACAATTTACATGCGATTCCAACTTTCTGTTCTAGCAGAACTAAAATTTTGTTTATGTAATTTGAAACAGAAAGAGTAATTTAAAAAACTAAAAAAAATAATATTTCCATTCACATGACTTTCTCTACATCTCTGTAGCAAATTATTGTTAAAAAGCTTATTCTTCTATCTAAATTGTCTAATCTAGAAAAACATTAGTATAAATGGTCTTACTACTTGCTTTCTTGTAAGTAGGAGGGAAATAAGGGAATACGCTAGCTTAAAGAGTTAGGCAAATCTTTTAAAAGCCGGTTGCCATTTGGTTTAAATCCGTAGCTTTGCATTGCCAGGAGTTGAAGAATATCCGTAAGAGAAAAGCTAAAAGTATTTTAAAAGTGAAACCAACAACCAGGAATATCTTGAGAGTGTTGAACTCTACTATATATGAAAAATTGTGTGTATTAACGAGAATTATGTAGTGCAGTAAGTTTTTTGGCAATCTCTTACGGTCTACCAATTGTGGAAAAATTAAGCAAAATTCATCCAGATTAAAGAAGTCTTCTTCAGAAACTATAACCAGAAAATTCAAAATATATATTTTATTTGGCATGTATATATCTCTAATATACGAAATTTTAATCAAAATATTTTTAGCCACTTTTGCATATAAAGGGTAGTTTGGAGTGTGGGAGTTTTCTCTAAAAATTCGTGTCGCATCCTCGGGCTATTAGCCAATTATATGCTTTTTGCAGTTTTAAGAACAAGATATTCTAGAGAAGTTAATACATGAAATAATTTTTCATCAATAGAATCAATAATTTCATTCAATGCAGTTCTTACATGCTACCCATTTTAGATAGTAAAGTTAATTATCAAGTTTGGTATTTTGTCGTTTTTGGTTTATCGTTTTCACAGATACACGAACGGAGCTTTGTCTAAAAAAATGCTTTATTTTGGATACAGGAGATCTTAAAACGTGTATATCCGGTGAAATCTCTATATCGAATTTTTGGGTTGAATGCGATACCTTTTCAACCTATCTATATACCATGTATCATCAATTTGTTTACCCAAAACAATAGCACAAATACATAATTTACGAAGAATCATATCAATGACTTGTTTGCTGTCCTCAATTCTCGTGGAGCTTCTCTCTTTCCATTATTTTAGTCCACTATTCATTGCTACTTTTCATCTTGTTCCTGCAATACATTTCTTTTTTTCATCTCTCTAGCAAAGGAGCTGACACTACTCTCTTTGTACGCGGAGTCTTTTGTTCCGACTTGCAGAATTGTAGATTTTAAAATGTTCTTGGAGCACAAAGTTCGTTTAAATGAAACCATAAATAAAGCTTGAATGTACCGGAGTCCTGCAGTAAATAAGTTTTGTGGGAATGAGGAAAAGCCGAACTTTATTCATCAAGAGAAAGTTTTCCACACTGGATAGCCACTTCTTATACTGCTTGCTTGCACCTTCGTTATTAAGGCGCATGCACCATTAGCAGTGCACCGTTCTTTTGAAACGTGATTGAGTACCAAGGCCATTCAGTTCCTCTGTATTCTGATGAAGGAGTGCACCATAACCATAATATATATTTACTTTCTCTATCAGGTATGTAGAATGTACAAGTCCGTTAAATGGAAATATGCCGATGCTGTTAGTATATTTCGGTGTGTTTAATTAATTTTTGCCGAACCTTTTCACCATTTGTGTTCCACGCCAGCCTGGATTTTCAAATACATATCTTATTGGTTTGTATTCAAGTCCGATGCACAAGCAATGGCCGATGAACAAGAGCGTGGCCAAGGTGAGAGGTGCAGGGGGAGGGATATGGAAGCAATTTAACACGAGTGGAACGATTGTTAATACCACTTCCTGGCAGAATGGATACTGCTATAAGGAACGGAGGGTCATGTGCTAATTACTAGAACATTAGCTTAGTTTAGTTTAGTTACATGATCGTCTTTGTATACCCCCTCCTATGATACATTTTAGGAATGATTTTATTATACTCGGTACATTTTGTATTATTGACCTTTAATTTACAGCAACTTATTTTGTAATGAAATGATTTAAATAAATGTGTGTAGTGTGAAGTTTAAGTTAATACACATATTGCAACAGGTATATTTCTTTGATCTCTCCACCGCTTCCCCTTAAAAATTCGCAAAACTCAGCATTTTCATTATACGAAAAGGTTTGGCAATCTCGTTTTTGCTCCTTTTCTCCTTTAGATCAAATTAAGATAAATTTCACTCTGTATTATATGTTTCAAGGCATCTAAAACTATGCCCCTAGTTAGCCTCCCTCATCGCAAAATAAAGAGCAAGCGCATGTTACCCATCACACCTTGCTATAGTTAACAGGGGTTGGGCAGGAGTGGCACCATTTACCTGCCAACCTAAACAGCTGTTCCTCATATCTGAACGTTAACGTGCACCGGACTGTATTCAGTAGATAGATACGGTATTGTATTCCAACAAAAATTTCATATCAAGATTTCACAAGAAATACACGTTTTGGGCCCCCTGATTCCAATGTGTTCGTGTGCGTAGCTGTATGTGTATGTTTGTTTGTTTGAGGATAGCATAACTCAATAATGAGAATCCGGGTACATACCAATCTTTGTATTTAAGTTCAATATTTTCCAAGGATTCGACACGAAGATTTTTCAGGAACCCCCCCCCCCCGTAAATAAATAATAATGTAAGACCACAATTTGTTAATGGTAAATTATGTTCAAAGACCAGGCTTACATAGAAATCACAAACGTGTAAATAAATCTACAATGCCTCGTCAATTATTATAATAATACCCAATTAGCAGTAAGGTAACACAGATTGATATAATATATACGTTTAATTGTAATTTATATCATTACTCTATGACATCATAACAATTAGGAACTAATTGGTCCTATTTGTTGTGATCGTTTTTCCTTTATTAGCGTTATGTTTATTATGTTCATTCATTTAACACGACCTTTTGAAGGAAAGAGAATGCAGGCAATGAAATATAGTATTTCGAATGAGGGAATTAATATACAACGTAAAGCAGAAGTGAGGTGTATGTATAAAGTGTAGCCACACCGCGTAATGAATAACCATTCAGACTTCATTAACAAAATATGTGTTCCATTTGCATGGGCTTCTCTAGCTGTCCCATAACAAACTTCACTTGCAAAAGATAATTTTTTATCTACGTCATGCTAATCGAAATAATATTAGCAGGATGACTGTATTACTTGATTCTTTGTAAGTCGAAGAAAAATAAGGTAATACACTAGGCTAATGTGATAATAAAATCTATCGCTATGTTAAATATTTGAAATTCGGGTTTCTTTTGCATTCTCAAGAGAAAAACCAAAGACATGAAACGAAAGTTGACTTCCCACTTCCCGTTTAATTAGTGTACAATTGAAACTAAAAAGAAGAGGTTCATGAAAATGGCTAACTCTACTAAAAGTGTATATGGCATAAATTGTATGTTTTTGTGTAGGAGTTTTTGTCTGCCATTTACCAGTTATACAAACAGCCTGAATGACGTTGTCCTCTGAGGCTACTCCCAGAAAATTAAAATGAATTTAATGAAATTAAAATATATTAAACTTACGGCATTTTAATCAAAATCGTTAGAGCCATTTTAAAGAAAATAATATTTTTGAAAACCATTCCATGCAAAAGGTAATTGGGGGTGGGTGGATTTCTGAAAATCTTCCTGTCATATCCTTAGTAGATTCTGAACATAAATACCAAGTATGGTATTCAGCTGACATTTTGTTTTTGAGTTACACACACACACACACACACACACACACTTTTTCTGAAAATACTTTTCTTTTGCATTAAGGGAGTCCAAAAATATTTTTAAGGGTAAAATCTGTATTGAATTTTGGGTGGAATATAATACCTTCTCTATCTACTATATGCGTTGTGCTAATGCGCTAGAAAGGTAATATAATGATTTTGCACATAATATAAATTGTTGTAGCTTTGGACAACATATCAAAAAGCTTTATTTTCACCAAAACAGTTTCATTAAGGATGTCTCACAGTAGTTTTCTAGATGAAAATGTTTAGGAAGCAAGACCCCCATCAGTTTCATTTTGCTTTACACAAAAATGCGATATAATATAATGATTTGAAGCTTTCTATTCATTATTACAGACGACTTCACAGGAGACCAACCGAGTTAGATTGGAATCAGAGAAACTCAAAATGGTGGAAAGCTTGGATTTCTCTGATTCCAATCTAACTTGGTTGCTATTCTGTAAAGTCATCTGTAATGTAATACAGATATCCTCGAATTCTTCATTTCAAATATAGTGGATGAATCTGAAAATCTACTGAATGCAGATATTGGTCTGTAGAGGGTGTGGCTGAAGTTCACTACACTTTTTATCCTGTTAAGGGGAAACAGTGGTATAAATAATACTTCTATACTTTAATCCTATATGGGCCAAGTTTTGAACAATAATACAGCTATCCTAACATATCTTACAAAACAAATTTCATATCTCTTAAACGAGCAGTTTCTATTTACATTTATTTTAATTGTTAATTTCATTTTTATATAAAACGCCTCGTTATTACTTTCTCTACTTCCCACATATGAAATAGGTACAGAAAGTATTACATTCCAACCAAGAATTCGATACCGAAATTTTAATAAATATTCACGTTTAAGGGTTCACAATGAAATTTTGCCTCTCCCCTAGGTTTATGCTTAGGAGTTTAAATTTTAACAAAATTATCCTGACAACACTGTATTCAGCTCATGTTCAGAGTAGCTCACATTTGCAGATACTTAATTATAGTTAAAATAAAACGTTTTTTTGAAAAAAGGTCCGTATGTGTGAACTCAATAACTCAAAAACGAAAATCGTGTATATACCTAACTTGATATTTAGGTTCAACATTGTCTAAGAATGCGACAGGAAAGCATTCAAGAAAGTCCCCCACCCAAAACTGCCCTTTACACGGAGAAATTTTCGAAAGCTATTATATTCTCATAAATATTTCAAACGATATTGATTAAAATATCATATATCAAAAATATTTACATAAACAAAAATGCATATATTCAATTTTCGGGAATAGATTCTGCAGTCCTTTTAATTAAGAATGACGTTTGCATAACTGGTAAACAGTAAAAAATAGGCAAAAGTTAACCACACAAAAAATCAATATCTTGTTAAAATAGAAAATTTATGTAATTTTCTGAAAGAAATATATAAACGTTGCTCACCTGATGTCAGACGAAAATCAGATGTCCGATACTAATATTTAACTTTTCCTAATTCGTATGCTGTGACAATTTATGCCAAATAGTGGTGAAAATACGGTCCTAAGAAATCGTGTATATTTTCATTATTATATTCTACTAATGAACTGAACGATGTGATGCAACGGTAACGTACGCGGCTCGCATTCGGGAGGTTGTAGGTTAAATTCTCTTGCCTGCCTTTTCTGATTCATGGGATTTTCGGGCTAGGTGAATGCTGCGGAGGTTTCACTACATACCCCGAATTTTCGTTCCATTTTTTGCTCTTCCGTATCACCTGCTGCAGGGTTCAAAGGGTTGCGTCTGAAAGATGGATTGCGTATTGTAGGGATTCATTCAATGCGTCCTGAGAGTATCGCTCTGTCGAGATCCCTCTTCAGAGTACTTTCGAGCTGGGGCCGCCTCGAAGAACCACCGGAGACTCTGAGCTTGCGAGTTGTGCCCGGGCGGCGTTGTAGGCTTTAAGTAATGAAACCCGTCCATGGTGCGCTCGTCATCAGGATCTGATCACCCTTTACGTCTTTCCACTCATCCTTTCGTCTCTGGGGACACAAGAGCATATGCATGATGTCTGGGGATCCTGACCGTGGGTAAACCAAATCGTTAGGTTTAGATCGAGCGAGATGACTGCCCGTAATTTGCGGGCTCATATTGGGGATGCTCTGGTTCGATTCTTGAAGCCAAGTATTAGTGGTTGTTCCTGTTGCCAAGACAAATGCCGTGGTAGTTTCTCTTCTACTACGAATGATCTTTCTATATTTCATTAGGCGTTCTTTTTCAGATAGGCTAGGGCCTGCCCTGATGTTTGCTTGTTGGAAAACTATTCCTTGCCCTATAGCCTCCTCCATGGCATTTCGATAGATTGCCTCTCCCCGGATTCACCAGAGCAAACCTTCTCTGAGCAGGCTCCGGTCGAAAGACTACTGGCCAGTTCCGCCAGATAGACAACTTTTCTGAGTGCCTCAGTTGGTCAAGTTCGTCTCAGTTCCACCAGATGATAGCCATCTTTCATCCGCAAGAAGAAGGCCTGCCTTGATTCGCCTCAGTTGTTTGAGTTTTTTCCAATTCCGTCAGAGGGTAGCCTTCTCTAATCCACCAGAAGGAATCCTGCTTTGAGACGACTTAGTTGACTGAATTCTCCCCGATTCTACTAGATGTGCTTATCTCATCTAGCTCAGGTGAGTCAAATTCTTCCCAGGTCCACCAGACGTAAGCCTTCTTCAGCTAGTCCAGTTCTCCCCATCACCAGATTGTAGCTTTCTCTGAACCAACTGCTGCTGTGATTAGGAAACTTCACGCATATTTGTTGGCCCTCCTGCCTGCGGCCTATGGTCTTATTCGGTTAATACCCTTCATCCGTTCCTTCTAGGGGTAGTAAGCACAAACATTGGGTTGAGATGTGAGGTGTACCATCCTTTAACGTAAACTACGAAATTAACTCTTCCAACATGTAGAGCCGCATACTCAGGACACGTAAGAGGTTTCTATGTGCTGTCATACGTAAAGTAAGACCAGTTACGGGCAAATACGTGACACTCGCATCATGATAGTTTTATCTGCCCTCCTTTTCTCTCTCCCTCCCTAGAAACGTCTATTTGTAATCTATTTGCTGGCCGGTTGCACCAATATTCTTCATTGATTTGAAGCTGGTTCTGACAGAAATCTCAAAGAAAATTGGAACCTGCTATTTATGCCCATGCTGAGCTGGAAAAACTCGAGGAAAACGACCCATAAAGGAATGCAAACGTGAATGTTGAATTCTGAGTACACAAAGCTAGTGAGAGAAAATGGAATGCATTAGTTATCGCTGGATGTATCCAATGTAGTTGCTCAACTGTTATCCAATTATTCCCTCGCACGCCATTGTTTCACGAGTGTAATTCATAGATAACGCTGCATTATTTTTTGTTCCAGCTCCTTTATTGGCTTTTTACCAACCAATTTCATTAATTATAATAGTTGCAGTTCAATAATAAAAGCTGTGACACATTCACTGAAACTGCAGCCAAAACGCGTTTGCATTGATTGAGCAAGAGATCTGGTTCATAGTCCTGTCCTATACATGTCTAGTGTGAAGGTAACAATTATTTCATAATGATAAACCGACGAGTTAAATATATAGCCTGGAACTTAAAGCGCTTACAACATGTGAGCCACATTCAGTGACGCCATCTCAAAATGAATTTGAGATCTCCTTGTGGTCTACGGGGAAAAACGCGAATCAATCAATTGAGGAGTTTTAAGATCGTTTCGGCATTTTGCCATGGTATATTAGTGGTTAGGGACACGGAGATCCATGGTATAAATCCCGCTCCGCCCTTGCCTAATACTTTTTTTTTTCAATTACCAGATAGTGGCGGCGATGTGCCGCAGTGTCGCCACAGGAGTTTTTATGTGCATGTAAATCTACTGACAGAACCTGTCGCTGCTAAGGACCTTAAAATCCTTATTCTCGGCTGGGTTTGAACCCACGCTCTTGGGTTTAGAGGGCCAATGCCTAACCAACTGAGCCATTCAGACCCACCTAATTATTAAGTTGTATTTAAAATGACCAATGGCGCTACACTAATAAACACAGACGCAAATAGAAATATGATTCATTTGTCAAAGTGCTGTGTTATGTGTCATGTAAAAGAAATTATATTAAACGTTTTAAGACTGCTAGGTATATTTAAAGACTAAAGTGGATAAATATCTGACTGAGCGAAACTGTTGTAAACGGTTTTAGTTGAGAGAACACAAGTGCAGAAAATATTTAAATTTTTAACATATATTGCAATATTGAGCAAGTATTATTAAAATAAACACTAAATTAGATGCGTAATAATAAAAAACAAACACAAATTATGATAGAACAAGTTTAAAATAGGCTCTTGCGAGAACTGGTATATTGACAAAGAGCTGCTACAGTGGCGATGAACCTACCTCACTGGCAACGTCATACTGGATATAAGAGTGGCGGCCCTACGCCAATATCTTACTCTGTGCCAATGTAGCACATTGCCTCTTTGCGTCTCTAGTTGGTCAAAACTAACAGTTTTTCCGAGGATTGTGCTGGTCGCGCACTATCTGTAAATGTGCGCCATGTTGAAAGTTGCAAAATTTTGTCATGCCAGAGTTTCAGGAATGCTAGTTAAACATCCTTTGGTTTTAGCAGCATGGTGGTATGCCAAATACTGCCCTTCAAAGCAGGGTTTTTCTACTATGAATGTTCCCCAATCGACTGATTTCCTGCTTTGGAGGATTAACTTGGCCGTTCTAATCTCCATATTCAACTGTTCTGGAATAATTTCTGTGGAAATAATGGAAAGAAAGGATATTCTCGCACCGTTTGCAAACCATTAGAAGTTGAAAGGCACCATTGGCCAGGAAATCAATGCCATTCCACGTAGATGGCGCGACGTCTTCAAGAATGTATAAAGGCAGATGGGGGACCACTGAGCTGGCGTCATATTCAAGTAGTGTTGATATAAGTGTAATATCCATAAATGGAAATGCATATTGATTCGCTTTTTCACAAGCGAAGTACTTTCACTTGTATTTAGTTGTTCTTCTCAGTCAATATTGGCAGATATATTATATGCCACTCCGTACATAAAAACTTCATCTTACGCGACCATTCTAGACAATGGTTTATTAACTATTGCTAATTGTTCTATGAGTAATTATACTAAATAACTATTCCGACTGAAGGAAGCCAGCAGTGTTTTATTCGTTGGTAGTCACGTCTCTTGACACTTTGCCTCCGTGATAGTTGAAATCATATTGCTTAAACATAGAGTTTAATTAATAGAGGGTTGAGGGGGTAAAAATCTGTATGTTACTAGACCGTAACACTTTGTGATGATTTAGTGACATTCGCACTTCGGAATCCAGTTATGCGAAACCACTATTGCTTGAAGATGGAGTCTAATTAGGAACGAGTATAATGCATAAATAATCCCCTGTTTTCAAGCTGGTGTTGTTAGTTCTTACTTCCTGGGTTGTGATAGAATATCGTTTATTTATTTGGGTACAAGTACATGGATTGTCTTGGGCAGGTAGCAAGGTAATTAGTGATAAACTAATGTTATTAAGCTATGATGATAATTGAGAGCAGGTGCCACCGATTTGAATGCAAATGTCCCGTGATGGAATCAAGAGGAGGAGTGGATTGATACTCATGATTCAGAATAGTGAAATAAACGCAGCTGAATGTTTTATGAATATAATTATAACTTAATGTTATAACATATTCAAGTATTCTCTTTATTTGTTACTAAGTTAAAAAGAATAAATTACAATATCCACAAGATTACAAGATCTGAAGAATAAAACGACGAAGAGCTGCTGAGCTTATTCTTAGGTTTGATCTTAATATCAGCCAGATGATTCAGCTAACTGTAGTAAGTAAGGTTATATCACACAAAAAATATATCTGACGTTTCGTATTTGTATTTCACTGTGAGACATTTCTGTTTATTTATTCAGGGTACTCGAAACGTGCATTTCTTGGTATGGAGTGTCGGGCGGCATTCTTTATCTACCTACTATTTACGTGGTACAGCAAATAAAATTGGTGATATTAAGAAGAGTATAAACCACTTAAATATTTCATTCTGACAAATAACAAATTGCTGAAGATTAAAGTTGCTTCACACTGATCAGTCGAGAGTCAGTCATCTTCAGCACCATGGAAGTATGTATAACTTGATGTCTGCCTGACACATGATCAATTTTGTGATTGTACTGTTGACACATGAGCAAGTGAAAAACTATTATGTTCCATTCTCTAGCTCTTCTGCAATAAATCCTTCTCTCCATTTTGTACTAATAAGATAAACAGAAGATAGCAGTAATGATCTCATTACTTCCTTGTAAGCAGAAATAAATAAATGAATAAACTAGGCTAAAGATATAGATGTTTTAAAAGGTGTTGCTGTGTGATTGAAATTCGTTTCTTTGCATGACCAGCGGTTGGCAAATTCCCATATCAGCAAAATTAAGTATTTTAAAATCATTAACAACTAATGTCTGGGAATGGCCAATTCCACGAAATAAATTTATATGGCATTTATTGTGTTTCAACGTATGTATTACGCTTTTGTTTATTTCTTACGGTTTACCAGTTATGCAAAAGTCATCAAGAATGAAGAGGTCTTCAGAAAATTCAAGATGACGTTTTATTTGTGATATAAAAATATCTTTAATATACGAAAGTTTAATCTAAAACGTTAGACATTTTTCAGAAAAACAATTTTCAAATGCTTTTCCAAATACAATGGCAATGGCAATGGCAATGGCAATGGCATGTTATTTATGGACGCTCTGGTTCTCAGCGTCCCATTCTAAATTGGGTGTGAAAGATTGCCTAATTTTGCTCAGAGGCCTCTCTATCAGGCTTGAGGTTCTTTTACGTGCCGTAAATCTACGACACGGGACCAACGTCTTTACTTCCCTTACGAAGGAAGCCATGCTAAGGACTTTTACACTCGAAAAAAATCCATCGTCCTCCTCCGGGTTTGAACCCACGACCTTGGGTATATGAAGTTAGCATGGTAACTATTACACCACGGAGGGCGACTGCTTTTCCAAATAAAAGGTAGTATCTTTATACAAGAGACGAATGATGACTTTTCTGGTGAACAATTAATTACGTTAGGAAGGTGTTCAAAATAAATAAAATATCAGGAATAGCATATTTATTCTAAAACTATATTGCCTAAAGTCTTATGTTTGAGAATTTTATTATTTTAAGCAATGGACAAAGATACACTTTTAATTTCTCTACAATGTACTATGTGCACTGTAGGTATAGGCGCCCAAAACTCGATATCGATTTTCACCAGTAATATATGTTTTGAGGTCACAAGAATCCAATAAAAGAGCATTTTAGAAAAAGAGCCATGTTTGTCAGTCGGTCTATGAGTAACTTAACTTGAAAGCGAAAAGTCTTCTACATAAATACACAAGTTGTGATGTAAAATTAGCATCTTTCAAGATGCAACGCAAGGAGGTTAAAAAGAATTGACCATCCCTTTACATGGAAACTTTATCGAAAATGATGGTTTTCTCAAAAATGGTGCTAACAATTTTAATTATAATACCGCAAGTTAGACATTTTTATCGAAAAATGTATATTTTTAATTTTCTAGGAATAGCCTCTGAAGCCCTATTTTTGCATAACTTGTAAACTCATGAGATAGAGAATTCTTACTACATAAAACATTTTCTGGGTCTCGTAATTTATGTCATATACATATTTCATGTAGTTAACTATTTCTCAGATATTTCTTGCTATTAATTTTAGAATCTCCAATAATTAAAATTTTCTAAAATGGGAAGCCATTATTCAGTATTATTCATCCTTGTGACGCAAAGAGAACAGAATTTCGATAACATACATAGCATAAGCATATGCAAGAATTATATGTTGCTGAGTAGGTAGAAAAAGCTATGTGAAAGGAACAAATCAGAAGTTCATAAAAATTCCTATTAATATTAATCTTTGGGGACTGGCATATCTGTATTCTTACAAACCAAAACTTGTACAAATTCATACAAACACACATACACATGTTCAGAAAATGTCCGTTGAAGATGGAGACAAACACGGTTTTGCGTAGTGGCTCAGTGAAATATATCGTGTGTCCACCATTTTAGAAATAAACCAGGATGAATTGTTAGCGATATGACAGCAGTACTAATCCAGTTTCAATTAAGAGTATTTGAACTTGTATGGTTTTAAAATGTAAATTACGGGCACGAAATAAAGTACGTTTTAATAACAGAATGGTATACGGAAAAAGAGATTAATGCGTAAAATTTGCTGATAAAGCACCACACCAGAAGAGAGAAAAAGAAATAATATAGAAATTGCAACAAAAAAAAAACTGCTAATGGTGATAATAAATCACATCCATGAATGCGGGATTAACAAATGAAAAAAATATTTCTATGATATAGTAAGAAAAAATAATGTGTTCCATTCACATGACATTCTCTACATCTCTGTAATAAACTATTGTTGAAAAGCTTATTCTTCTATCCACTTCTTGATTATCCAGATAAACACTAGCAGAAGTTATCTTACTATTTGTTTCCCTCTAAGCAGAAGGAAAAACAAGGGAATGCATCAGATTGAATCGACAGTCAATTCCTTTAAAAGCTGGGCGATATAAAAACAATTCTAGTTCGGCTTGCTTTGCATGGGTACCAGTAAACAAAACAGAGATGAAACGAAAATGATTCTCGTTTTAGAAAAGTTACGTAGTTCAAATCTGAAACACACAAGGGGCATCTCGGAATTGGAATATTTAAAAAAAATATGTCACATAAGTTGTGTGTGATCTACTTTGTTCGGGAGAAAGCTTTTGTTTGTCTCTTATGGCTTACTAGTTATGCAAAATTCAGCAAAGTTCATCCAGAATGAAGAGGACTTCAGGGGCTACTCCCAGAATATTTGGGATATACATTTCGTTTGTGATGTAAATATCTTTAATATGCGGTGTATTTATCAAAACTATTAAAGCTGGTTTTAAGAATATAAAAACATACACAAATATTTCCCCGTAAAGGATAGTTAGAGATGAACGACTTTATTAAAAACTTTGCGTCGCATCCTTTGGAGATACTAAGTTTAAAATAGCAAGTTTGGTATTTAATGGTGTCTTCGTTTTCAAGCTATGCTGTCCACAGATGGGTAGATTTTTATGAAAAGATGTGTGTGTGGGCAGCATAACTCAATTACGAAAACAGAGAGTTTGATATCGGTTTAAGCATTGTGTATTCCCTTGGTTCCCTTTTATTTATAAAAGAACCAGTAATAAGACGACTGCGGTAAAGCTTATATTGATTAACAAGAAGTAGACGCAAGAATACTTTTGTAAGAAGTTTCTTTCCTTAACAGATAGAAAATGGCATGTGAATGGAACCTATCAGATATTTTTTGTTCATATCCACCAAGAAAATATATAAATAGTTCTGTTATTTAGAAATCTATAATAACTCCATTTATCTTATTACATTCTAACATCCATTCTTCACTTGAATTGGTAATATTCTTTGAACAATGTGGGAACAACTGTTCAAGACTTATCAATATAATAATGCTTGAATTCTAAATATAACTGCAGTAAACATCCACTGTGCATCCATGTCTGAGTATAAACTGGTGAAAATTAGCTTGTCGCATTGAGCTTCAACTACCGATACCTGAAGCTAAAATTTGAAATTTTGCTCACCAAATGAACATATTTAATAATACCCCTAATCGTGGCATCTAGTATTTCTCCTTGATGGTCGCAATTTGTCTGGCTGCTGGTGTTAGCTGGTTTTCTTCGACTGACTACCTTGTCTCTTAGGCAGCGCGAGAGACGGCCAAAATCGCCTCTGGCGCCACCAACGCTGAGTTAACTGACGCAACGACCAGCTGCGCCAACCTAGTGAGCATGTCCCGCCACTGTGTTCAAGCGAGTGGTCTGGAGATAAGATGAGCATATCCGATCCTGCATACTATTGACGGTGAGAAATTTCCTTGTATTTGACACTTGTGGGGTGTGTCGTCTGCTGGCAGGGGCTCGTCAGGTTGCTGACCAATCATTGTGTAAGAATGCATAACCATCAGAGACGTGACGTCATCGGCGTTGCAACACATACGTGGTTCAGTGGAAATTTACGCGCGTGTTCTCATGCATGACTCGTCAATTATTTACAATCTGATTGTTTGATTGCATTCTATGAAAAGTTTGGTTGTGTTACAAATAGTGATCGTAAGGATTTACATTTATAATTGTTACTACCTTTTATATATCACAGACATTGCTCTTGTTCTCATCCTGGAAATATCACGAGCGCCAATGTGATTTGAAAATGTCCTACATCCGTGAGAAGTAAGTTGAGGTTACTTTAGCCGAAATAATAAAACTTTTCCGTTTGGTGAAATATAGGACCCAATGTGGAAAGGAAAAGATAAGCTAACTAGTGAGAAATAGGGGGAAATAGTTCAACATACGAAAGTATGCATGGAGAGAAGAAGGCATTTTAGAGGAAGCAGTGGAACATTTGTCACTGCAGACGGACAGCAAGTAAATAGGGCAACAGCGCACCAAGAATGTGAATCACAAGGTACTTTCTCACCGATAATAGTTGATATGGGAAGACAATGAGCTACAATACACGATTTTAATTAAAATTGTTACAGCCAATTTTCTGTGAAAATGTATTTTAGGGTCACATTCGTGTCGAATCCTTGAAAGTTCTTAAATAGCAAGTTTTCGCTTTTCGTTTTTGAATTATGCTGTTCATAGGGAAGTAATCACACGTCCTTGTGCGATCGCGCGGTTCGCGTGTTTCTAGAACTGCTCTTCTTTATTCAGGTAGCTTTAAAACATGCATTTATGGTAATATCTGGACATTTAATTTTTGGTTCATATACATACATCCCTTATTTATTGTAGTTAAATAGTAGCGAAAGTAAAAATTATATAAGTATAGTTACTTACACTAGACTGGATATGTGCAATTAAAACAATGCGAATAACCTAATGTAGGTAAAGAATATTCATTCACCACCTTTCAAATAGTGGACATTTTTCATTTACCAGTCAGATCTAAGCATGTTGCTCCAGATTCGACTGGGACTCGCTGTTGACTTGAAATGAATCAGCAAAGCACATCCTCCTTCAGAACATTACTTTGTCAATGTCTGTCGATAAGCCCTGTCGTTTGTTCGCTGTTCTTCCGGGGAAATCGAAAGCAGCACTGAACACATTGTTTTGCAGATCTGGTAAGCGATCGGAATTGCAAATAAATGAAAAAGCATTGGCCTAGCTTAATGGCATCCTGACAGAGTATCCCAGTGAAACATTGTTTTTTCCTTGGATATTCTATCATCACTTCTCAACCGAAAAATAATCGGTTTACCTGGCTACCTTCAACACCGTTTTGCTTTATTTGTATTCTAAGTGTAGTAATTTCAATCAACTTCATTTCACTTGACCCTTCTCTATTCTCCTGTGTCTAATAACGAAATGTGTAACAAAAATACTTCTACAAACGACAATTAACATGAAATAGATAGAACAATAGAGTAGAGTCGTTATAACTTTGTGGGATATTTCATGTACTGCAACTTACGTGAGATCTATTGCAGCCACCACTACCAGGATGAAGTGAAGGATGCTACAAGTTGCAATCTAATAGCTCACAGTAACGCGTGAAAGTGTTTAAGAGTTCCTAACCCGATGATTCGTCCCACTATTGTAGCAGTCCTGAGAGGTCAATGAAGGGTACATACTGTAATAAATGTCTTTATTGACTAAACAATTAGTTAGAAATAAACAATTACGTTCATTCGACGCAAGGCAGTTTATAGTTTATGTAGCACGCCATTTGGATAAAGCACCACCCTACGCGGTCACACTGCAGTCACGACTCAGTTCCCAACACCACACACACATACACACACACACACACACATACAAAGCACTTTTTCCTGATTTTTTATAAGGCAAATGCTGTAATAGAATTTCGTGGATTGTTCTTGAAGCCGACCTTCGAGAGCGACCGGGAATCGCGTTCCAGAAGGTTTCGGCTACAGCCGCAGCTCACTTCCTGGTCTTGTTTACGTAAGGACTCCAAATGCGATGTCTTTTATTCCACTCTGCTGTTGCAAACCTGAGAGCGGTCACGTACAGACGCTCTTACCTGGGAGAAAGCATCAGCGCCATCTGTCAGACACCGCCTCACTGCACATTATTAGTACCTTCAAAACAAACAGTATAAAACTGAAATTGTATAAACAAATCATAGTAAATGATGAACCATTGCAACATTCTCGACCAGAAAAAAGAAGGAAAAACCAAGAACAATTGGGGGGGAGCCAGATTTGAAGCCCCTCGAATGTAGGTCTTACAAATTGCAGCGGACTCAATTCCCCAGGTAGATATGGAAAAATAAAACGGATGTGTTCCATTCACAGGACTTTATCTATTCTGCAAACAATTACTCTTACAAAAACATATTCTTCTCTCTTCTGCTCCCTATTTTATGCTAATCGAGATTAAAATTAGCAGAAATGGTCTGATTACATTCTTTCTTGTAAATAAAAGCGAAATAACGGAATATACAACCGATTAAACCGATTACCAAAACTTTTAGAAGTTGCTCGCTTTCTGAGGGAATGGAAATTACATTCTCTTTACATGGCTAGGGTGAAAAAAGGTGAATAACGGCTTCCTATCTGAGAAAAATCAAGGTGTTGGAAAGGCTCGGCTCTCCAAAAAATATATAGGGCATAAATTGTTTATTTTAACGTGATCGAAATTCTTCTTACTATTTACCATTATGGAAAAGTCATACAAAATGAAGAGGACTTTAGACACTACTTACCGAAAATTGAAAATATATATTGGGATTTTCATTTAATTATTTTAATGCACGGTATTTTAATGAAAATCTTTACGTCATTTTTAAGAAAATAACCATTTTTTCCATATAAAGGATACTTTAAGTTGGGGAATTTTCACGACTATCATCGTGTTTCGTCCTTTGAAAACGCTGAACTTAAATTTAAGTTTGGTATTTACCGACATTTCGATTTTTGAAATATCCTATTCATAGACACACACACACACAAATGCACCTTTGTCTAAGGGTACACAGAGTATCCTAAACCGCGTATTTCCAGTAAAATCTCGCTATCGAATTTTTGGGTGGAATACAACACCTTCTCTGTGTATATGTGCGAAGTACAAAAAGTAATAAGAATCAATAACTTTAGAAAATATATAAAGATATAGCATATGATACAGTCCTGTACATGTAACACATTAAATTTGTCTTTTTTTAAATAGATAGAAGCAACATTTTACATTAATCTGTTTAGAATTAATTCTAGGAAAGAAAGGATGAACATATTTCTTACACATCCTGTATTTACTTACAAACGATCAACGAACTAAAATTGGAGAAGCTTCATTCCCCCCCCCCCTCCTCTGCTCTCCACAGTCACCAACGTTGGAGAGAAGTTAATCCCTTATGTTGGTTGTCCTGCACAGTGATATAAATCTTCAGCTGGAGAGGAAAAAAGACACACCATCAAGATAGCCCGTTGTTTATAGTGAGATTACTGAAATTGGCAGAATATTTTTCAAATTCTCTACAAGAGCGGAAGAAATTCATAACCTTGAACACTGGCTGAGGACAGCTATTTGCTTTGATACTTCTTTGCTCGCTTCTTTTATTTTGTATTTGTCATTTGTTTTATAATAAACATTTGTTCATTGTAACCACCTCTGGCGCTTGTGGATAATAACAGCTGTTTCATTCCCAGCAACTGCTGCTTTCTCTGCCTGCTATTAATTTGAAACATTTTCCTCCGGCAGATTTCTTTTATGTAATCAACTGAGCCCTCAGAGTTTCGTTAAAACCTCCTTTATGATTTTAATTTACATTTCTAAAAGGCGAAAACCGTCTTTTGTGCTGTTATCTGATATTAATTTCGTGAAACATGCAAGATTCTGTACTCCGGCAAATCAACGTTTATTTAAAGAAAACAGCACAACATAGTTTCCGCTTCTTTTATAATATAAAACACATTAAAATACTTGTTACTTTATACCAAGAAAGACAATTCTAAAAAGCAGCTACGTAATACTTATCCATATTCCAACTCTTTGTAACATGAAATAATACTTCAAAATCTGTCGTGTTCTATTTGTATTATTTTCTCTACATTTCGGTAACAGATGTTGTTAATAAGTTTACTCTTCTAAGTTACGCTAATGGTCGCGGAAATGGTCTTATTACTTGCTTTCTTGTTAGTAGAACGGGAATAAGGGAATACACTACGTTAAGGTAACTCATCTGTGAAATTCCTAAATCCAACAGTTTTCAACTAATCAGCCTGAAGTTTTGAACATGCATTTATGTTGTACAGTAGTTACATGCTTTAAAATGGTTTATGTACCATAAGTAGTTTTTGATTTATTAATTTTTAAATTAAAAATCTAGTGCCAAATTCAAATCACTCCACACGATGAAAATGATGAAATCCTTTTTTTTTATTTTTCAAAATATGCATTTAAGTATCAGGAACAGAACTCATCTGAATTTATTGTACCACAATTAGTTCAGCAGGTAAAAATATTAAAGCAAGAAGCAGAATTCAAGAAATTTTATAATACAGTTGACTTTAAAAATCAATATCTACAACAATCTTAGGAATTTCAAAAAATCATATGATACAAACCCTATTTTGCTTGTTAAAAACTTACTCTAAAATTTTAAGAGAGCTTGAATAAAACCTGCATCGTGTGGAACATTTTGAATGAGTAAAAATGTTGAGAAAACTGTAAACGAGTAAATCTAGTTTTAAAGTTCAAAACATTTTCCCTCCAAGTTGCATACCTTCAAACAGTCTAAAACCCTTCAGACACATAAGCTGTACACTCCTTCCTCTTCCTTCTCTTCTCTACAGCAGTTTTCTTCAATTTTAGTTTAGAAGAAACAAATTACTTAATTGTAATTTTATTAATTTTTTTATTTGTTTACACAAATATGAAGTTTTATTATATAATTACACAAGCACTGGTGATATTGGAAAAAATATTATCTCATCAAATTTCTTTTGTACCAATTTTAATCAAGCATAATCATTTTCAACCTTCTGTTTCGAAAACTGCATCATGTGGAACAATTAAAAGTTTTGAAAACTGTTTCTTTGTAAGTATTAGAATGTCATAATCTCCTGCAGAAATTTTTAAACTAATAATATCTGTAAACTCTCACGAACTGATTACACAAATTCCCAGGAATATATAAATCAAAGAAAACCTGCAAGTCATTTGGTCCGAGTGAAGCTACACCCTGTCGCCAAACAGTCTCTATTTCACGGCCGGACATATGCTGTTGGTGGGGTGTGGGGAGGCCCGCCGGGTACTCTATCTCGCCTGTGGTTTAGGATGGGGAGGGCCCAGGTTAAATAATCGGTGGTACGGCAAGCCTGGATGATGACGGGACAGGTAGAAGCACCCGGTGTGACACCTGTTTTGTACATTTTGAAACATATTACTATACTCAGTTTTCTTAGTTATTGGTGCCAATTATTATATTTTCAACTTGAAATAGACACATTAAGGACAAATTTTATTGGCCAAATTTCGGATTTTTACCAATTTTTCACCATAGTGAAAAGGTTAAAGCACCACACCCACCTAGTCATCAAATTATATCGTCCCGTGATACGGTTTAAAGCGCCGCATGGTAATAACAAAAACAGGAAATTGAACTACAAGCATTACATTATTTAATTAGGCAAAAAACATTTTTTTTTCATTTTTTTTTTTTTTTTTTTGCACTTATTGATCAAACTTCACAGATGCGTTACCTTAAAGTGATAGTCAAATCTTCTAAAAGTTGGTTGCTATGTGGTTGAAATCAATTCAATTACAAGGAATATCTCAAAATGGTTAACTCCATAAATATATAAAAGATCTACATGTTTTGTGTGTAGTTTTTGTCTATTTCTTAAGGTTTATCAGTTATGCAAAATTCAGCCAATTTCACCCCGGATAAAGGTCTTCAGAGACGATTCCCAGAACAATAAAGTGATACCTATATTTTATTTGTTATTAAATATCTTTAATAAACGGTATTTTAATCAAAATCTTATGAACCATTTAGAGAAATTCAAAAATTTTAATAATTCCTCATGTAAAGGGTGGTTTGGTGTTGGGAGATTTTTCTCAAAATAGTTGTATCTCATCCTTGGAACATAGTAAACTTAAATACTCAGGTTGGTACTTTACCAACTTTTAGTTTTAGAGTTATGTTCATCGACACACACACATACACACACACTCATTCACATGGAACTTTTTTTAAAAATGCTTTTTTGGAAAAAGCGGAAGCTAAAACGTGTGACATCTCGGTATAGATTTTTTGTTGGAATGCAATATCTTCTCTATATATTATAAAGATAGTGTGTGCAGAGAAAGTAAAAAAAATCATCTAATGTAATAACTGAAATCAGTTCTGTGACTGCACTAAGACCGCAACCGCCGAATGTATGTGTACGGTTTGTTCCGTAAGCCGTTGCTGCTCGTTGGCAATATTCGATTTTTTACACGGTGTTAGTGGACACCTATGCCGGTGGCAAGTTCTTTTGACATTACTATTGCGATTGTTGCAAGTGAACAAGTGGACATGTGCTTCTTTGACGTCGAAACCTGCATTGCTACACCTGAGTGAGTTTTGCACTGCGACTGCGTGTGGAAATTTCCAGTAACCAACAAAGCCCTACCCAGGGTTCAGTTTTCATTGGAAATACATCGCGTGTAACAGCTGAGTGAGTTTCAACAAGAACTTCGTAGTGAGCTGTGGTCGTCGCCGCTAGGAACGTCTAAAAGGAACTATACGAACACAGTTGTTACAAAAGCATTGCAGAAAGTTATTTTTGATGAAATTACGATTGCAGTAAGTTTTTGTTACAGTATAAAGGCACGTTTCGTAGTGACATTAATGGTGTTGAAACATACGTGTATCTAATTTATTTTTAAAGTAATGGATATCAGGCATACAGAAATTATTGAACAATTATTTTTTTCATTACACTAGTAATAAAATAAAGCACTTGCATTTCTTGGATGGAATTTAGCCACTGTCCTGTTGTTATTGCACTGTCAGGACTTGCTGAACTTCCATTCTTTCCTAGTAGCTCTAAAATATTTTAGACATTGATTTTTTTAAAGTTTGTAATGTTTTAAGTGAAATTGTTGCATTATCTTCTCGTATCGATCTTTTCAACTCACAGTAGATCTCAAATTGCGATAAACAGTCTTTGCAAGTGTTCACCAAAGGTTTTGCATGGGATTCAAATCTGATTACGTTCCTGCTAGGGCAAGATATCGACGTTTTCATATTCAAACCACTTTTTGGTTGTACAATTATTTCGTAATATGATTAGTAGATAAAATACCTGACAGTTTTACAAATAAAAGTATAAGACTTGGTACGAAAAATCAGAATAGGTAATAATGTGCAAAGCTTTGAAAAGACAACAAACATAAATCAACGAACGAACTCAGAATTTATTGCAATGAATTACAATATATAGTACATGTTTACTGAATCAAAAGTTACATCTGTCATTCAAAATATGTTTCGATCAAACACAAGTTTTTTCAGTGTCTAATGCCTACCCTTTCGTATTTTTGACATTTTTCAATCTGCGATCTCTTTCAGTGCTCATTGGTTTATCTACCAGCAGGAACTGACGAAGTCGAGCAGTGAGCAATGCTAGATAATACAACACCTTTAGAAATGGGCTGTAGAGAGCACGTCTACTCCATCATATTACCTCAATCCGGTAATTTTGTGACCTCGGACTAAACTCTAATCATAACAATTACACTAACAATATTTTTGCTCATTATTACCTACCTGTTCGCAGATCATCCAATAATAGTAAAATCCACCCAGCCCATCTAAATTAAACTTCTTCGCGATATTGCAGATCACTTTTTTCCACTTTTAAATCTCATGACATATTTTTAGGTAACTACAATCCAGCCTGTTTATGTTTGGGTGTTACAGCTGTAAGCTGTTTTATCATTTAGCTAAATTTTTAGTACACGTCTGACATTTACTGTAAAATGCAAATTAGTAACAATTTGGGAAGAATAACGGCATTGTGACCCCTTCTTTGCGCAAAAATAACCGTTTCTATGCCTCAGATAAGTTTCTTTTTACCCTTATCCATACCGTGCGCCCAATCTATAGAAATTGTCAAACATTGAACTAGAGCATTTCAACTTCTTTACAATTTGACGATTAGAACGTCCCATTTCCTTGTATGCACGATTTGTGCTTTTTCATCATATAACTTTTCCCCCTTTGTATTGCAACAATAGTGTTTTATGCACACTACAAGCACTGACACTAATGGTGTCTTTCTCCTATTTGCAGTAAGGTAGTAAACACACACTAAAAACACTCAGAGCTGACGCCTTTATACTGAGTACCACCCTTTACCACTTGAAGCCTTGATGTCACGTTATATACAGTACTACTGACATCAAATGCGATACCATTTGAATGCTTTTTTCAGTATGCTGGATCTCCTAATATTTCATAGACACTGTGCATAGCTATATGCAACTGAAAATGTCAATTTTTTAATAATATGCGCGCCTTTATACTGATTTCCACTCCTGCACATTCAGCCGAATACGAGTATAAGAAACTACAGTCTACACAAACAGTTAACTAATTAAATTATGACCGATAAATGGAATTATTGGCATTAGATATTTTTGCTTGTTTTAAAAATACATTGTAATGTAATAATATTCACAATATTAATATTCATAATAATCATATTTAAGTAATCAAATTTATAATAGTAATATTCATAATATTTATAATGATGATAATAATAATTAATAATAATAATAATAATAAAAAGTTAACGTTAGTAATTTTAAACTACAATGTTAATTAAAAACTCTTAATTTTGATGACAAAATGGTTGAAAGCTGACAACACAATTACTCTAAAGTTTAAAAAAACTAGCATCAGGGTAGTTTTTGGGGGTGGGGGATACTTTTGAAAATCTACGTGACATATCCTTAGAATATACTGAACTTAAGTATAAAGTTTTAGTATTTAACGGGCTTTTTGCTGCCCTCCGGCACACGTGCAAACACACAACCCCCATACATACACATGGACACATATAAGGACATTTTTCTAAAAATGTTATTTTTGTAATTCATAGGGTCTCCAAACATATTTCTGGAAACAAATTGGACCAATCTGTTCACACTTTTATGCTTGCTATAAATAGGCGCATGCTTATTAATAGACGCACGCAACTTTAAACCTTAATTTTCTTGATTTTTTTTTTCTCAATATATTTCTATATTCAAAATGCTGTCGAAGGTGTGAATTTTTACTAATTTGTTTCATAATGTTTATATTGCTTCTCAAAAGTATAAAAACTTTTCGAAATGCTGTTTTAAATTTGAGATTTATATAATTTTGATAAAAAAGGAGTTTTGAGAATACAAGTAATACTTTTTCTACAATAATTATAGACGAATATTAAAATTCTGATATAATAAATATAATACCAAACACATTTTTTGCAAAACTTAAAATTTTTGTGTCAATAATTTCAGAAGTTGATCATTGAACCATTTATGTAATAACAATGAATTTAGACAGTAAAAATTTGTATTTAAATAGCCATACAAGATATATTTTGAAAATGGAAAAATATCAGTTATTTTGTTTCCTGAACACTATACGTTTCAACAAGAAATTTTATATAATTTGAATTATACAATGTCAGAGATGCTCAAAGGAGAAAAGGACCCTTCATACACCACTTACAAACGCTTCTTAACACTGTGCAACGCGGGTCACTAGCCCCAATGTGCCCTACACTGCTTGTCCCCTTAATGTTCGTTATAGTAGTGATTCAAACTGGAAAGAATACAGGAGGAGTCAAAAGGTTCTTGTTTCAACTGCAAGCATTTAATACGAATCTGCTGTGTTGCACCCATAAGACTTTCTCCCTCACTCTTTAAAACTAGTCTTACATACATTAATTCCTGTAACTACTTTGCGTAAATCAAAATAAATATTAGTAGAAAATATTTTATTATATATTTTTATAGATACAAACTCAAGTGATAGTTAAATCTTGGCTTGGCGTTAAAGTTTCATTGTGAATGAGTCTCAGGTTCGAGCCCATCTAAGAGCATAACTACTTATTTGGTCTGGGGTGGCTATGTGTATGTCAGTGTGATTATTATTCAACGAATAGAGCTCCAGGATATACATTACAAAAGGAAAATGTAAGCAATAAGCAATCGTTGATTTATGGCGGAAGCATTAGTAAATGAATTTTTATACTATTGTTCTCCTTGCTTAGCCGAGAGAGAGAGAGACGGAGACAGAGTCAAAGTCAAAAAAGGGAACTGTACAGTGACTTACAAATGGGATGAGGTTTGCCCTTGAACGCCACCAGGCCGGCAGCCAATCGGAGTGTTCCTGTGTTGATATTGCATTCATGCTTAGCTGGGGAGTAAGGTATTAATTGATTCCGTTTCTCATAAATACTATTTGCGCTAAGTGAAAATATTCAAATTTTGCAAGAAAATGATTCACGAGAAAGGAAGTTCGTAGGACCGTAAAAACCACAGATTTATACATGAATAAACATTATGTCGCCGGGTAGATTTGAATTCTCAGTGTGACAATGAAATTATGAAGAGTTGTTGTAGCGACCTGGCAGCGCAGAGCACGATAACACATCTCATTCGCTGCAGCGTAGAACTCTTTCCATTTAATAGCACTTTCCGTTTGAGAAGAGTATACATAACAGGAGGTCTAACTGTCCCGTATATAACGTATGCAGATTCAAGCGTTAAAAGAGTTGCAGAACCCAACGGCGATATTTCAATTTAAAACGAAATAGTGGAGAACTGCCGATAGCAAACTTCGTTTTACCTTTCTCAATGAGCGCTTACCGTTCACCGCCTCCTGATAGCAATAGGGGTAAAACGAATGCTATTCAGCCACTTCTTCACTTACTGGCTTTAATTTGAAATAACGACGTTGAGTTCTGCAACTCTTTAACATGAAAGCATATCTGCGCACTATAAATACGGTGCAGTTGGTCCATCTGGTATTCCAAAATTCAACCCAATAAAAAGGAATGTCTCTTGAGATTATTGACTCCACAAGAAGTTAATCTAGTATGCATTTAAAAGTGTATATTTTTGGGTAGTAAGAATCTTTTTACTTTCTCTATACGTACTATGTACATAGTCTATTGAGTAGGATTGCATTGTACCCAAAAATTCGATACCGAGATTTCACCGGAAGTACATGTTTTGAGACCACCTGAATCCAAAAAAAAGCATTTATAGAAAAATGTCCGTGTGTCTGTCTGTCTGTCTGTATGTGTGTGTCTGTGGACAGCATAGCTCAAAAACGAAAAGACCGTTAAACACCAAATTTGGTTTTTAACTTCAGTATCTTCCGGATGCGACACGAAGATTTTCAAGAAAATTCCCCACCCCCAAACTACCCTTCACATGGAAAAATTTTCGAAAATTTTGATTTTCTAAACAATGGCTCTAACGATTTCATATCATATATTAAAAATATATACTTGACAAATAACATGTATATCTTGAATTCTGGGAATAGCCTCTGAAGACTACTTTATTCTGGATGAATTTTACGGAATGTTGTGTAATTGGTAAACCGTAAGAGCTTTTCACACATAAAAATAGAGCACATTAAAACACACAATTTGTGTTGTATACATTTTTTTCGTGGAGTTGATCGTTTTTTAGATGTTCCCTGTTGTTTGTTTCAGCCTTAAAATTGTATGCTTTTCCCATGCAGAATTTTTCTTCTCCTGTCCATACAAGCAAACTAACTTCAGTCACAGAGTAACCATTTTTTGCTATCATTTTAGCCTATATTACTCCCTGATTTCGCTTATACTTACAGGGAAGCAAGTAATAAGACTATTTCTGCTATTTTTTTCTCACTTAGGAAGTAAATAGAAGCATAAACTTTTTAACAAAAATTTGTTGCAGAGAAATAGAGAGAGTCATGTGAATGGAACACAACAGATTTTTTACTTTCCCTACACGCCCTATGTACATAGTGTATAGAGAAGGTATTGTAATTCACCCAAAAATTCGATACCGAGATTTTTCCGGAAATACATGTTTTGGGTCCCCCTGAATCCAAAAAAAAAAAGGCAATTTTACAAAAAGGTCCATGTGTGTGTGTCTGTGTGTGTCTGTGGACAGTATAGCTCAAAAACGAAAAGAGCGTTAAGTACCAAACTTGGTATTTAAGTTTATCTTCCAAGAATGCGACACGAAACTTTTCAAGAAAATCCACCCACCCCAACTACCCTTTACATGGAAATTTGTTCGAAAATTTTGATTTTCTTAAAAATGGCTCTAACGACTTTGCTTAAAATGTCAAATGTTAAAAATATTTACCTGACAAATAAAATGTATATCTTGAATTTTCTGGGAATAGCCTCTGAAGACTACTTTATTCTGGATGAATTTTGTGTTAGTGCTAAACCATAAGAGATGGACAAAGATTAACACACACAAAATGTAGAGAAAATTAAAAAACACAATTTATGTCATTTGTATACTTTTTTCGTGGAGTTGATCGTTTTTGACATATTCCTTGTTTTTGGTTTCAGCTTTGAATAATTATACTTTTCTCATTCTAATTCCTGTGCATACAAAGAAACCTCAGTCACGTAGCAACCAGCTTATGGCTATCGGTTTAGTCTATAGTACTCATTTATTTCCCTTCTACTTACCAAGAAGCAACTAATAAGACTATTTCAGCTATTTTTTCTCGATTAGAATGAAGTAAATAAAAGCATTAGCTTTTTAACAATAATTTGTTGCAGAGGTGTAGAGAAAGTCATGTGAATGAAACACATCAGATTTTTTTTATATCTTACGGTTTACCAGTTGTGTAAAAGTCACTATCAGAGCCAGGAAGTTCGTACTGTTCGCCGTTCCTCATACAGGTTCCGACCGATCATCTTACCCCATCAAAGCAAGGCACTGATAGGACGCAGTTGAGAGAGGGAAACAAACCTGTTGTCAAGAAAGCAGTGTTTATTCCACTGACTTGTGACACATTCCTATAAGCACGCCTGTTTAGATAATTAATCATGTACAACATACAAATGATTACAGAAAATTCGAAATATAGATTTTATTTGTCGGGTAAATAGCTTTAATATACAATAATTTAATCAAAATCGTTAGCCATTTTTGAAAAAAGTTCCATGTAAAGGGTAGTTGGGGGTGGGGGAATTTTTCTCAAAATCTTCATATCGAAACCCTGGAAGATACTAAACTTAAATACCAAGTTTGGTATTTTACCGACTTTTCGTTTTTGAGTTATCGTGTTCACGGACACACACACACACACACACACACACACACACACACACACACGGAACTTGTTCCGAAAATGCTTTTTTTTTAGTTAAAGGTGACCCTAAAACATACATTTCCGGTGAAATCTCGGTATCTAATTTTTGAGTGGAGTGCAATACCTTCTCTACACACTATGTACATAGTGCGTATAGAGAAAGTAAAAATAAGAGTTAGTTAAACACTTGGTATCTTGTCTAGTATCGTTCAATGATGCGAAACGAGGAAATTTAAATGTTACTAAAAGATTTTTTGAAATTTTCAATTTTCTCCGAATGCCTCTAAGAATTTGGATTAATATATCGCATATTAAACATATTTACACGACAAAATGCAAATCAGAAATTTTCTGCGAATAGCCTCTGAGGGCCTATTCATTCTGGACGACTCTTATACAGCTGGTAAACCGTTAGAGACAGGCAAAAAATTACTACGCAGAATACCAAGATGTTAAAATACAGTTTGTTTCCAATGTTTTTTTTTGTTTGTTTTTTTATTTGTTTCAATTTTAAACTACTTAAATTGCTTTCTTTCTAATATTTTCTCAAACAGGAATTTATCTTTCATTTCAGCTCTATTTTGTTTATGGCCGACCTTTGCAAGGCGAACCGAAATTCAATTGTTTCACATATAAGCAGCTTTAAAAGATTTGATAGTGACTTTAGCCTTGAGAATTTCTTCATTCTCCTTGCTTATAAGGAACTTGCCAATAAAGCAATTTCTGCTAATATTTATATTGATTAGAATAGTTGTTATAGAATAGATAAAGAAAGTCAGTAAATGTAACACATCATATATTTTCTCGTTATTTTACATGCTATTTTATCCGTAATGAATGGCATTTTTAGCTCTGACGTTGATATATATTTGCGCTAATTGATCATTCATTGTATCGATAAAGCTTGTGATCAGCTTAGTAGGTTTTTATATTCAGTTCTTTTCCCTCTCTCTGCGTTAGTGATACTGTTCGTTATGCAAATGGCTTCATTTTAATGACGTATTTTAAACATTTCTATAGCAAAGAGTACTTCTGCTGTAAAATTTAAACCTTTGTGTGAATTTTTCTATGAGCTGTATCATGTATTTAGCCGTGATTCACGGCCCACGATTAAGGGATAGGTTCGTGAACAGAAGGTCATTGTTTGAATCCCGACAACGCCGTCTTCCCTGAAAGTACCTTTCTTCAAGGTTTCCCTGGGTCGTTTTAATTGGTTTCGGGTCTTTTTGGATATATATATAGCTATAAGGATCAATAGGAGTGTTTCGGAAGCTAGATGGCGCACATTGTTAAACCTGTGTGAGATTGTGAATACTAGCAGTATATTGCACCTGTAGCGGCGTCTGGAAATTTCCATCAACGTCACCAACAGATGTAGAGAAAACAACAACAAAGCCCTGCGGGGTTGCAGTTTACACTGCGAATACATCGTGCACAATAGTGACCGAGTTCGACGGGAATTTTGTAGCGAGGCTGTATCGCCGCAATGAACGTCGAAAACCGAGACTATGGCTGAATTCTTATGAAAAACAATTATTCGTGAGCAGATTGTAATCAGTTTGTGGAAAAATAAAGATGTATTTGTTGAAGTAAGACGAGTTTTTGTTACAATAAATATTTTATAAGCCCCATAAACTTTCTAGAAGATTGGTGTAATGCATATTTAATTATTTTTCACAATTTTATAGACTTCTGTGAAGCTATCTTAAATTCATGATTCCAAAGTCAGCTCTAATATACCCGATGCCAGCTGTCATATGAAAAGTGAAGAAGTGCATTTACAACTTGGTTATGCATTTTTTGTTGTTTTTTTCATGAATTTTAATTTTAAATGACATTTACTCTGGTTATTAGTTTCTCTATCGCATATGCACAATTCATATAGTAAGTAGGGAAGATATTGTATGCCATACCAACATTTGATATCGATATTTCACCGGAAATACACGTTTAAGATTTTTAGAAATAGGTCGGTGTGTGTGGACACCATAACTCATAAACGAAAAGTCCGTTAACTACCAAGCGTGGAATTTTAATTAAAATTCGTATATTAAAGAAAGCTACATAAAAATTAAATGTATTTCTTGAATTTCCTGAAAATACCTTCCGAAATGCTCTTCATTTTGAATGAGTTTTGCATAGCTGGTAAACCGTAAAAGAGAGAACAAAATCTTGCTGCACAAATTATATAGATCGCGTTATACTACACAATTTATGTCTGTTATGGAGCTATTTCCAAGAGATTCCTTCATTCAAACATGAAGTAGTACGAGTTCCTTTTGTTTTCACCCTGACCATGATAATTTCAATCACAAGCGTATAGCGACTACGTTTTTTTTTTTATTTTTTTTTTTTTATTGTTTCATTTGTATAGCTTCAATGGTCATATCGGGGGCTCTGACTTGTGAAACAACTCATATTACTGTAAGTTAGAACATTAGGTTAATCATTATTATATTAATAAACACACGCACATTCACTCTCTCATTCATACTTCCAGACTCTGTGGGGGATAGGGAATACATCTGGTTAAAGAAAAATTCCCCGCCCCAGCCGGGAATCGAACCCGGGACCTCCGGTTGAGAAGTCAGCTCGCTGACGACTCGACCACGGTTTTGTCCTAGTGTATTCACTTAGTTCCTTTATGTTCATAATGTTCAACTAATGATCATCTTGATTAGAAAGTTATTATTAATTAATCTGAAAAATAATAAACCTTTTGTAAGAAGTTTGTTTGCAGAGCAGATAAAGTAATGTGAACGGAACACATCAAATATATTTTTTTTTTTACAACTTTATTGTTTCAAATGAGCTTAATATGCCGAGTTCAATACAAAACTGCATATTTTTACTTTCTCAACACGTACTGAGTACATGGTGTATAGAGAAGGTATTGTATTCAACCAAAAAATCCGCACCAAGATTTCACCGATATGTTTGTTTTGGGTCCCCCTGAATCCAAAAAAGAATTTTTAGAAAAAGATCCGTGTGTGTCTGTGGACACCATATCTCAAAAACAGAGAGACCAATAAATACCAAAGTGGTGTTTAAGTTTGGTATCTTTCAAGGATGCGGCATGAATATTTGCAAGAAAATCTTCCCACCCCCAACTACCCTTTACATGGAACTTTTTTCGAAAATTTTGATTTTCTCTAAAATGGCTCTAACGATTTTGATTAAAATATCGATTTTGATTAATGATATTTACCTGATAAATAATATGTATGTCTTGAATTTTCTGGGAATAGCCTCTGAAGACTACTTTACTCTAGAGGAATTTTGCATAACTGCTAAACCGTAAGAAATGGACAAAAGCTTACCACACAAAAATGTAGAGCACATTAAAACACACAATTTATGTTACATGGTTTTTTTTCGAGGAGTTGATCGTTTTTGAGATATTCCTTGTTTTTGGTTTCAGCTTTGAAAAACTGAAACTCAAACAGAAATTTGTCAATTCATGTCCATACAAACAAAGGAACTTCAGTCACCTAGTAACCAGCTTTTGACTTCACTTTAACCTATGATACTCCCATATTTCGCTTCTACTTACAAGGAAGCAAGTAATAAGACTCTTTCTGCTAAGTTTTTCTCGATTAGCTTGAAATAAATGGAAGAATATTAATTATTAACAATAATTTCGTACACAGAAGTACAGAAAGTCATGTGCATGGAACATATCACATTTTTTTTTAAATAAAAGTGACATATGGCTCTTTGAACATAATTTTTGTCAAAAATTTAAATGATAACTTTTTAGCTATGTGATGTGTTATATTCATATGACTTCCCCTCCTGCTCTTTTACAATCATTTGCACAATACATTATTTTTATATCTCCTTCTTCTATACAGATAAACCTTCATTATTTTTTCATTTCTTTGTAGGAATAAGAAGAACGGTAGTTATATCCTTCCAAAGGTGTCGCCATATGTCATGTACATTATGTTCACTGTGCAAAACAGGAAAAGGAAAGAAAAATAACAATTTGCAGTTGAGAAAAATATAAAGTATATGAGAATTCAAACCAATAATAAAGGATATCACGAAAGTATTTAATGTCACAAAAAAGTATTTGACAAATTATCTGTTTCAACGAACTCAACATTAGATAGTTAGGTTAGTCCTTTTTTACTTTCTGTGTACGTATTTAGTACATAGTGTATAGAGAAGGTATTGTATTGCACTAAAAAATTCGATACCGAGAATTCACGGAAAATATATGGTTTGAGACCCCTTGAATCCAAAAAAAAAAACATTTTTAGAAAAATGTCCGTGTGTGTATGTCTGTGGGCAGCATAGCTCAAAATTGAAAATACCATTAAAAACCAAACTTGGTATTTAGGTTTGGTATCTTCCAAGGATACGACACGAAATTTTCAAGAAAATCCCTCCACCCCAAACTACCCTTTACATGAAAAAAAATCGAAAATTTTGATTTTCTAAAAAATGGCTCTAAGGATTTTGATTAAAATTTCGTATATTAAAGATATTTACGTGACAAATAATATGTATATCTTGAATTTTGTGGGAATAGCCTCTGCAGACTATTTTACTATGGATAAATTTTACGAAATTTTGCATAACTGCTAAACAGTAAAAAACGAGCAACGTATACATTTTTTCCGAGGAGTTCATCGTTTTTGAGATATTCCTTGTTTTTTGGTTTCAGGTTTAAAAATCTTGTACTTTTCTCATACAGGAATTTGTCAATTCGTGTCTATGCAAACAAAGGAACTTCAGTCACCTAGTAACCAGCTTTTGATTTCACTTAAACCTATGATACTCCCATATTTCGCTTCTACTTACAAGGAAGCAAGTAATTAGACTATTTCTGCTAATTTTTTCTCGATTCGCGTGAAATAAATAAAAGAATAAGCTTACTAATAATAATTTGTTACACAGAAGTAGAGAAAGTCATGTGAATGATCACATCAGTTTCTTTTTCTTACGATTTACCAATTATGCGAGATGGTTAAAAATCGTGAGGTTTTAGAGGATATGGCCACTTGACTTATCACAAGCATCTTGTTTTACTTAAAATAGCTTACACATATGTTACGTTAATCATAATTTTAGAGTGTTATGGGTTGCTAACTAAAGTTTCCCTTTTTAAATGATGATTGGAATGAGGAGATTTTCTTCAAAATATTCATATATTTTGCAGTTTATTTCGAATAAAATAAAGATCAACCAGAGGAGGCAAAGAGATACGGTAGATATTAGCCACATTCCCTGCTATATCGATAAATACCACCGTGAAAGCATCCATATATATATATATATATATATATACCTACATACATATACCTACATATATATATATATATATATATATATATATATATATATATATATATATATATATATGTGGACTATTAGTTAGTGTTGGAAATACAATAACAAGCCGTGTGTTAGTTTTGCAGAAAGTTTCATCTATTCCTCCAGAGCTTAAATCCATAGTTTGTTAGCCATCAAAAATGGTTCCATTTTACAGGAGCCACTATTATGAATTGTAACCATTTTATAAAATACTTTAAAAGATGTACTTTAAACATTAAGTTCTAACCGATTTATACAATCACACTATTCGTGGTCACTGTAATATTACTGCAGTAATCAATATTGTATATAGTGTCTTATTTTTAAAAGTTTTGGTTATTGTGCTTTTTATACTACATAGAATTACGTTTTCAGCTATATAGTACCGTCATGTTACAATATATTCTGCTTACTAACTGTTTTACCATATATGCTGTGTTTAGGACACAAGTTAGGTAGAGTCGGACCAAATAATTTAATGCCAGAGCCGGATATGAACCATATCTCCTGGTTTCTAGTCTGTTGCTCTAAGCACTGAGCTACCACGGCAGCATGCCGACACGCAAAGAAATTCCTCAACTGACTCGTATGTTTCCCAGTAAACCACAAGTGATGTCAAATTATTTTGAGATGACATAGCCCAATGGCAACTTACAATGTCATAAGTACTTTAAGTCATAGTTTAGCTAATATTATGTCAATTCATGTTAATTAATTGCTTTCTCCACACAAGTAGTGTATCGGATTTGAGCCACGGATTTCCCGGACATTAGCCGGATGCTGTAACCACTCAGCTATCATAAAAACATGCCATTACAGTATTAAATTCCCAACTGACTCACATGTTTTCCAGTAAACCGCAAGGTGTTCTCAAATTATTTTGAGACTTGTAGGAGACAAGTTGAATAGGTAGGCATTGTCAGACCGAAAATTTCAATTCCACAGCCTGGGTTTGAAACACTGGTCTTCCGGTCTCTAGCCGGTTGTTCTAAGCACTAAGCTATCACAGCAACGTGCCAGCATAGCACATTTCTTCGCTCTCTGACAACTCTCATTGGTGAGGGGTTTAATAAATAATGTATTAAATTTTGTATTCAACTCGATTTTCGTTTTTGAGCTACACTGTTTACGGACACACACGTACATACAGGGACCATTTTCTAAATTTTGGCGGGGGTTTATGCAATATAAATTACTCTGGAAAAGATGTTAGAAAGCTTTATCTGGATTCTGCTAACAGAGTGCACGCATAATGCGCAATCTCCATGAGAGCTATGCTGTTAATAAGACAAAGCACATTTGACATAGAGTATCAGAAATTATAGACAACGAGAGAGCCGGAAACAACTAATTAACACACCAGACCTAATGGCGAGACTCGCTAGGTACATATTTGCCTCTTGTGTACAGGGGTAATTCGGATTTAAATTAATACAACATTATTTCGGTTACTGTCAACAGAATTTGCACCCTCCTAACTGAAAAATGACCTCTGGAGCACGCGTAAGCCAGTGTTAAATTGAATTTCGCGCTAATTAAAAAACTCCAGCGGTGTACCTGTGTGTGCATATCGGCAGCGTTCTAAGTAAATTTTGCGTTTGTGTGAGTATCGAACACGATCAGTATCGGAGTGACAATTATCTGCCGTGCCTATAAACATATACCTGTCTCTAGGGATAATTCAGTTCCATTAAATGTTAGTGTGTTTAAATGCATTCGAGCATTTAATGTTTACAACGATCGGTAAAAGCATTAAGCTCTATTGGCACCATGATTATAATCAAAATGGAGTGCTCACTGATATTCCAACGATGTATTATTATCATGAATAACTTTGGCCTAACCTAGTGTTAATATAGAGATTTTCTGTTAAAGGTTGGTCGTTAAGGAAAACTCCTGACGGCAACTTTATTAATGTGTGTCAAATTATATGAAAACGATGTTTAAGTAATTTGCAATGGTTTAAATTCCAAATGTGTGAGGAGAGCTATATAGGAAATCGTTTGTTAATTATTTGCATATGCTTGTTACTAAATATATATATATATATATATATATATATATATATATATATACATACTTGTATATAAAAAGGAATATCTAATGAAAATTTTGTGGCTTTTATGATGATAAGTTTGACAGTGCCGTCTTCTGTAGTGTTTCTCACGTTCGCCTTAGTATGCGCGCAATCAGAGTTGGAGACTTTGGGATGTGTAAACCACAAAGGAAGAGCGGCGCGACAGTAATAGGAAACTTCGGAACCCGAGACGACTTGATTCTTCTTGAGCTTCGATGTACGTCTAGAAGCTTCGGTTTCCACAAGCTTTTGTGGCGTCATTTTCTAGCTATAAAGGAAGAAGAAATGCAAGCCGGCATTGCTGTGAATTATAAAATATCAGGAACTAGAGTGTTAGCGCGCAGTGGTGTGCAAGCCGTGGATGGCGTGCAGCCAAAACTGTCTACTCATCAAAATGGCAGGTGAATTATTTGTAGCAGTGAATTTAAGACTTTATTTGTAAACAATTGTTGAGTCAATAAAGACATTTGTTACATTATTCTTTAGGTCTTGCTATAAGATAATTTGCAAATTGTTGGTGGCATTCCTGTTCCGTTTTGTTTTACGCTTTTACTGTGATATGTCTTTCACTATTTTCGACCTCTCAATTTTTGCCCTTTATTAAGAAATATTTTAAAAAGTCTGAAATGTATGGACGCGGAAGATGGAACGTTGGGTGACACATAACATGAATCTAACTGAATTTATTTGCAAATTTATTTACAACAACGTTTACATTATAGCTATATGAAACTAGAACTGTTGACGGGAAAACATTTAACTTGTTATTTATGGCAATAAAAACGTAAGTAAATTACTTATAGCAGTTTTCTTAAGACTCTATTTGTAAACACTTTTTGAGTCAATAAAGACATTTGTTACATTATTCATAAGTTCTTGATAAAAGATATTTGCAGCTTGGTAGTGGCACTTTTGTTCCCATAACGCTCTTCTCTTTTTAGACTCTTTTGTTGAGGATATCTTTTGCTCTTTTTGACTTTTGAATTCATATTTTTATTAATATGTATTTTAAAAGCCTAAAAAGCATGGCCGATGAAGATGAAACGTTGGGTGACATCTAACTGAATTTATTTGTGAATGTATTTAAAACAACATTTACATTATAGATACATGAAAATATAACTCTATATATATATAAAACATCTAATCTACGACAGTAAAACAACAAACCCTTCAACACAAAAAATGCCAAACTCATTATAGTAGTACCCAGCTTAACTGCTTCATTTGTCTATATCTAGGCTGATCTTACTACTGGATTGCCTGAAATGTTGCAAATCCGGATTTTTTGAGAGGGTTATGATCATTAAAAAAATATATCTTTCTCTTCCACGTAAAAACATTGAATTGAGTATTCCACCAGTTTAAAATCCTTTAAAAGAAGTGTCTGCGGCACAGTAAATACCGTGATCCCCATTTTTACTTTCTCTAGCCAGTATGCAGAACGTACATATTGGATAGAGAAAGTATTGTACATATTGAGATTTTACCGGAAATACATGTTTTGAGATAAAAAAGTAATTTCTAGAATTATGCCTGTGTGTGTGTGTGTGTTTGTCTATGTGTGTCTGTGCGCAGAATAGTTCAAAAACGAAGAGTCGGTTAAATACCTAACTTGATATTAAAGTTTATATCTTCCAAAGATGCGATACGAAGTTTTCCAAGAAAATTTCTTTACCCACTATTCTTTATATGGAATATGTTTCGAACATTTTGACTATCTCAAAATGGCTCTAAAGATTTTGATTTAAATGTCGTACATTTAAAACATTTTCATGAAAAAAACGTATTTCTTGAATTTTCCGGAACAGCCTCTGAAAACCTCTGCATCCTGAATGACTTCTGCATAAATTTTGTATAACCGTAAGAGATAGACAAATACTTACTGCACAAAAATGTAGATCTCATTAAAACACACATTTTACGTCAAATACACTTATTAGTACTAACCATTTTTGAGACAATCCGAATTATTGGTTTCAGCATTTTCTTAAACGGGAGACAACTTTCTTTTCGTGTCTCGTTTGTTTACTCGTGGCAAGCAAAGAGAACCGAATTCAAAATGTTTCACTTAGCAACCAGCTTTTAAAATCTCTGACTATCGCTTTAATCTAGAGTATTCCCTTATTTCTCTTCTACTCATAAAGAGGTAAGAAACATTTTTTAATTTTAAATCTGCGAGGCATCATACCTTAGGCCATCATTGTATTTATTTCAAGCTATGCATACAATAATATACTCTAATAACTAAAAAGTGACTAATTTACTTAAAAAATTTGTTGTACTACCGATTATTAATCAGGCTTTCACCATTCTATCCCACAGGCGCGATAGAACATCCGGCGGGCCTCCCTATATCTTGCCATCAGCATATTTTGGGCCGTGAAACAGATGCTGTCTTGGCGGTAGAGTGTAGCTCGTCTGAAACCAACTAACTTGTAAATTTCCCCCACTCTATAAATCACGCCAAATTAGCGAGAACAGTCAGTGAGAGCTCCAGGTATAATGGAGTTAAAATTGATTGCTATTGGTTTATTAACTGAAACTGCTGCTAACATATCACTAAAAAAACTTCCGAGAATAAATATACATTGAGGTTATTATTCGTAATTTGAAATATCCCTAGTGTTACAATTTCGATCAAAAGAGCTTCAATTTTTGTATGGAAGCTCTCAGTATTTTAGAAATAAAACATAACTGCTCACTTTTGTTCATTTTATCAATAATTGTATTGAGCTATGAGTTAAAATATGTACATTTGAAAAACATTAGCTTTATAACGATTTATTTAAAAACAAACTTAATAGATAATAATGCTTCGATATTTAATACAGACTCAATTGTTAACTTTAAAATCATAAACATTGTGACACAAGGGAAACTATAGAAATGGATAACATTAATAATTAAAAAATGCATAAAATCAAACTATTCGTCTTGAAGAGAACATATTTGGTTTGTGAAATGTGTTAAAATACACCTACCATTTATTTAAATTTGGTCCATCTAAGACTAATATATCAAGTATCATTTTCGACACTGTGTTCACTTAATGTATTTCATATTGTAGAAGTGTAAAGTACATCCAATCTGTGTCCACCATATTTTTGCTTTTTATTTAATTTTATTTATTGATCGACCAACACGAATGCTTTACAGATCGGAATAAATCAAAAATATAAAACGATAAATAAATGAATTAAACAATATTGTAATTCTGAGGTCATAAAGAAGGACTCCTCGAACTAAACGATGTAGGAATAAAGTACAGTTAGTTATTGCAGAAATCTTACACACATTTAAGAGTATGGAAACAGGAGAATATCACACTTCACTGATTAAAGTATTCAAGACTGTTGATAAGCTTCATTTTAGCTTTCACAAGGTAACCACGGTCTTTAGCATTCCTAAATTATTAAACAATCATAGTCCATTGTGGAATACTAAAATATCCTTTTTTTCTTTCTTTCTTTCTTTCTTTTTCTTTTGTTTCTTTGTTTCTAGTTTGTTCCCCTTTTTCCTTTCCTTTTTCTCTATCTCTGTTTACCCTCCTCGAATGTAGGATATAGGCCCCGGATTTACAAGCGCCTGGGGTCAGACGCCTGTTGAGCAGAATGGTATGATCAGAAAGAAGCGTTCGATATCTGGTATGTAATTGAGGAGTGGATGATATGAAATGAAGGTGAAATGATGAAAGATGATGATAATAAAGAAATGGGTTGAATGAATTGCAGTAGAACTTGGAGTAAACCTATCCAGGTGCGGCTTCGTCTCACATGCGGTTTCCTTTGATCCAAACCGGGCCACCTAGGTGAGAGAAAAGTGATCTACCCACTCGGCCACTGAGCCGCCCGTACTTTTCAGAAATAATTAAGTAGTGTTGGCTAGCTCCGAAGACAATACAAACTTCGTGAAGTATCAACTGTCATATTGATATGTGAAAAATGAGAAGTATTGCATATCAACGTTTGGTTCTTACAATTATGTTCACAAATCAGGTACTCAACTTTGTGGTTGTACTTCAAATTGAACGTTTTCACAAGTTCACAACCAACACTGATGTGACTCATATAGCAAAGAAAGGCACAACGGGCTAAAAAATTCACTTATCAACTTATGGTTCAGAATCACATAACCATTTCCGACGTAGTGGCAGGTGAGCACACTACAGTGAAGTCACCATGGAGCTTGACTGCGATGTGCTGACATTGATTGATTGACTGACTGCCTGGCTGAACGAAGAGCTGCATTCCAGGCGCACTATCATTCGGAGATTTGCTCACTTAGGCTCGGACGATTTTGGATCACTTCCCCCCCCCCTCTCCTGTCAATGGTTAAAATGTTTGCTAATTGTGACAAAAGCTCACTACATCTGCCTGCGTCTGTTCGGTCAGTCTGAGGTAATATTTATTCTATCTTCAGAAGTCGCTGATTTGTGGAAGGATTACATTATAGGCCTTTTGATGCTGTTACAGCCTTTCAATGATAGCGAAAAGGTGCAAAAAACAGGTTCTACCAAAAAAAGTCGTGTTTCAGCCGTACTACACAAAAATACATTTATATCTGAAACTCAATGTGCAAAAAAACTATCAAGAAAAAGGGCATAACCAGCACGACCTAATGGCGTAGTAACTAAGGTGAGGGCAGCAGTGACTCGCATCAACACATTGCCAGCCGCATTGGATCATCTAAAGCGACCGTTTATTTAATAACGGTCTAGACGGTGACATAAAGCACATGGTCAGACCTTGAAAAAGCGGCATATCGAAAAGGTTTCACCAACGAAATAAACCTCTGTGAACATCACATGGTAGGCAAAAAATGACAATGGATGGATTCTTTAGACAAAGTATGGGTTTACCTAAATGAAGCAAACAAACACAGTGCAATTTATTACCTTCAAATGGGCCAAAAAGGTCACTCAACTTCACTTGAGAAAACAAGGGAAAGTTTTCTAAGAATTGCATTGTGGTTGTGGGCTACTGTTCTCGGAGAAAACTTGCCATTCACATATTTGTTAACAATGTAACCTTTATGCAGTATACACTCAAATATATGTTATGGATCCAACTTTTGATAAGGAGATTCACGGTTGTATGGTGAAGATGCTCCAAAAGTTTGGTTTCAGTATTTCTTGGTCTTCACAGCATTCTACTACTGTAAAACTGTGGAAACAGGTTTCAGTGCTATACCATTTAAAAGGATTACAGATGCCTCAACTATGGATTTTTATGAATTCGGTCTGGTGAAAAAGCAGTCTGCCAGAAGAAGTGCGATACCATTCCGTTTCTATTCTTAGACGTAGAGTTCTAAAATGGAAATTGCGCTGCAATGCCATAGCTGAAACTCATGGATACTACATTAAACCCAATGGTGAAGGGCTATCTCGCTATGAAAAAAAATAAGTTAAAACTTTCGAGCTTACGTAAGGTAATCTTTCGTATACATGAGAAAACCGCTGGGTTACTCACAGACTGTTATAATCATTGACGGCTGTTCCAATCCTTGGCAGTTGTTCCAAACCTTAGTGGCTGTTCCTGTAACTGCCAGTTGTTTCAAATTGTACTCTGTTCCAAATCTTACTGCTGTTCCAATCCATGCCAGCTATTCCAAATCCTACTGGCTATTCCAGTTACTGCCGGTGCTCCAAATATTACTGACAGTTCTAATCATTGCCAGTTGATCCAAATCTTATTGGCACGACAGGATGTTCCGAAATTTACTGCCTCTTCCAATCTTTAGTAGCAGTTCCAAATCCTATACCGACTGTTCCAATCCCTGCCGATTGTTTCAAACCCTACTGCCTTTTCCAATCACTGTAGATTCTTCCAAAACTTTGCATTAGAAACAACTCGTTTCCTCAAATATACTCACATATACAAACATACACACACATTCACTCTCACATACATACTTCCAGACTCTGTGGGAGATGGAGAATAATTCTGATTAAAGAAAACTTCCCCGCCCCAGCCTGGAATAGAACCCGGGCCTTCCGGGTGAGCTTTTCGTTTTGAGTTCAGACACATTACACAGACACTATTCTAAAAATGCTTTTGGGATTGAAGGGACCCTACAATGTATATTTTGGATGTAGTGCAATACTTTCTCTACCTTTTACTATGTAGAGAAAGTAGAAGAATGTCATTTCTCGACGTCGAAATGAATTTAAGCTCGTCCATTTACACACATACGCTTTTACACAATTTCTATTTAAGTGTATCCCTTCAGCTCTAGTATCAAATGGGAGTTTGTTTGATCACCTGTAATCTAACTCAGGGTTGAAAAAAGGGTTTGGTGATTGTTTTTCCAAACTATAACATAAAACACACAAATAATGAAATTGCCTGCGGAGGGTATGCAAAACAAAGTGTGAAAATGCGGCAAACACCAAAGCGGTAGATTTTGATAATTTATGAATTGTAGCTATACTTCTTGTTATATATGCTGACTAGACTGCCCGATGTTTATATGGTATTTACGAGTAGATTTTATACACGACTTTGTTTTTACATTCTTCACCACGCAACTAGTAGGTAGAGAAACAGTGCATTCCACTAAAAATGTTCGATAACGATTTTACATCTGAAAATCATTTATGGGTTCTCTATAAAACAAAGAAAATAATTTACAGAAAAATATGTGTCTGTAAAGAACATGGTGTATACATCTGACACGTGTCATTCACATTAATTCCTCCATCTATTCTGTAGCAAATTGCACTTACAACATTTATTTTCTATCTAGCTTATTCTAACCAAGATAAAAATTCACACAAATAGCCTTCTTACTTAATTCCATGTAAATAGAAAGGAAATAAAGGATTACACTATGCTAAAACAATAGTCAAATCTTTTAAAATGTGGTTTGTATTATAAATTCGGTTCTATTTGCATGCCCAGACGTAAAACATAAGAAACGGGAATGACTGATTCGCGTTTGAAAAACATTTAGGTATTTTAAAATTGAAACCAATCACAAGGATTTTCCTAAGACGGTAAACTCCACAAAAATGTATATGAAAGTAAATTGTGTGTTTTAACGAGATCCACGTTTTTTGTGTAGTAAGGATTGTCTATCACTTACAGTTTACAAGTTATGCAAACTTCATTCAAAATGAAGAGGTCTTCGGAGAATATTCTCAGAAAATTCAAGGTATACATTTTATTTTCAATGTATTTTAATATGTACAGTGTATATATAGTGTCAGCCCCATTTATTTTAAAACAACATTTTTACTTACCAAATTTTCGTTTTTGACTGATGTTGTTCAAACACACATACATTCATGAACCTTTTTCTAAAAATATTTTTTTATACAGAGGGCCTAAAACGTACCTTTGCAGTGAAATCGGTATCATATTTTGGATGGAATGCAATACCTACTCTACCTATGTACAAAAAGTAAACAAGTAAAGTCTGATAAATACCAAACTTACTAGTTAAAAATTTTCCGAGAGACTTTCTCCAAATTGCGGTAAACATTCTTCTGTATACTTCATGCTAACCGAGATAAACATTAACAGAAATTGCCTTATTACTTGCTTTCTTGTAAATAGAAGGGAAACAAATACGCTAAAGCGACAGTCAATTCGTTTAAAAACTGGTTGACATGAGGTTGAAATCCAATTCTTTGATTTGCTAGCAGTTGACAAATTCCCATGTGTGAAAAACTTTTAAATAATATCAATCTGAAAATAATAACAAGGAATAACTCAAAAATACTTAACTCAACGAAAAAAATAAATGACATGAATTATGTGTTTAACGAGATCTACATGTTTGTGTAGTAACTATTTGTTACCTATCCCTTACGGTTTACCAGCTATACAAAATTTAGCAAAATTCATCCAGAATGAAGAGCTCTTCAGAAGCTATTCCCAGAAAATTTAAAATATACATATTATTTGCCATGAAATATAATAAATACAAGGTATTTTAATCAAGATCGTTAGAACCATTATTGAGAAACTCAATATTTTCGTTATAGTTCCATGTAAAGAGTAGTTTGTGGTGGGGCGATTTTCCTCAAAATCTTCGTGTTACATTCTAGGAAGACTTAAATACCAAGTTTTATATTTTACTAACTTTTCGTTTTGAATTGATCGTGTTCACAGACGCACGGACACACTTGAACCTTGTTCTAAAAAAAATAACTTTTTGTATTCAGGGAGCCTATAATGCGTATTTCCGGTGAAATTTCCTTATTTAGTTTTTCAGTGGAATGTTATACGTTATTTATCTATGTAACTGTGTAGAGAAAGTAAAAATATGTTCCAATCTTAAAGGCTTAAAATGGAAAATGTTTCGTTATTTTAGATTTTCTCAAAATTGGATGAAACAAGTTGTTTGAATTGGTAATATTTAATGTACTCACATAAAAATCAAAACGTATATGTTGAATTTATAGTAATAGACTTTTAAATCCCCTTCATTCAGAATAAATTTTGTTTTGGTTTGTGTAAATGGCAAACCGAAAGAAATATAAATAAACTTTATAACGTGGATATTTATCTATTTTAAAAAAATCTGAGGTGTTTCATTCATCTGACTATTTTTACATCTCTTTAACAAATCATTGTTAAGATGATCATTCTTCTATTTACTTCATGCTAAAAGAGAAAAAATAGCGGAAAGGGTCTTATTACTTGCTTTCTTGTAATTTGAGGGTAAAATTTAGCCATAGGCTAAAGCCATAGTCAAATCCTTTAAAAGCCTGTTGCCATGTGATTGAAGTTCCTTTGTTTTTATGGCCAGGAGTTGAGAAAAGTATAAGCATTTAAAACTGAAACCAATAACATGGAATATCTCAACCATAACGGGTGGAGGAAGTTAGGTGATTTTCACAATTCACTCCATTGCTATCGTAAACAGGTGTACAAATAAAAATGAAATTTGGTTTTCATATTTTTGATTTGTATTTCGATAGTTAATTTATCGAATTATATACACTCCAGTGATTTATTGGCTGCGTAAAATTTAAAAAAAAATAATACATTCATATGACTTTTGTATTAATTAGATCATTGGAGTAAATAGAATCCGAAAATGGGGTAAACAAGGCTCTCGAAATATTACACCAACAAAAGAGAAAATGAAAATATTAATTTTTATTTGTATTTTTGTAACACTGTTTCTCGCAATATTGTGGAGAGAATATGACATGCACTGTATTAAATTTAAGGGCTACCCTAAAGCGATCCCTTTTAAGAAAAAATCTCACGCACACTTTTTACCTACAATGAAATTTACAAAGAGAGTGCTTCTATAAATGTGGCTAAGGAAATTAATGTGAATGTAACACACTTTTTAAACTGTTACGTAGCCGATAAATCATTTTATCTGGAAATTGAGTTCTCGAAATATTGTATCATACATTTTTATTACAATTTATCTATGCATAATGTGTACATCGTGTATAAAGAAAGTATTGTATTTCACCCAATCCAACACCAAAATTTCACCAGAAGTACATTTTTTGGGGCCACAAGAATAACAAAAATATTTTTTTAGAAAACTATCCGTGTATCTGTAAACCAACTTTGATTAAAATATATTGAAGATATTTACATGGTATAATATAAAATGTATATCTTGAAACTTCTGGGAATAGTCTCTGCAGTTTTCTTAGTTCTGAAATAATTTTACATAACTGGTAAACTGTAAATTATAGACACAAATTACTGCAGAAAATTTTGGATCTCGTTAAAACACACAATTTATATCATATACATATTTTCGTGAAGTTGACAATTTCCGAGATATTCGTTGTTATTGGTTTCAGTTTTAAAATATTTAAAACCCTCTCACAAGGGACTTTTGCAACTTTTGCCATACAAAGAAACAAACTTCAATCATGTGGCAACCGGTTTAAGCTATTTAACTATCGCGTCAGCATAGTGTCTCCCTTATTTCTCTTCTTTACATAAGGAAACAAGTAATAAGATCATTGCTGCTAATGTTTATTTCGATAATTTGAAGTAGATATAATATTAAGCTTTTAACAATAGTTTATTGTAGAGCTATAGAGGAAGTTATAGGAATGGAGCACATCTTTTTATTTGTATATTTTCTACATTTTCACTTTTTTTGTACGTAGTAAGTGAAGATTCATCAAATGGTGCAGTGAGCAATGGCATTGATATAAGACCTCAATTAAAGCTCTAGAAATAACAAATGATAGAACTAAGCTGCCCTAATTGTTTTGTGAGCAAGACATTATCAATTAAAAGGCTCTGTACACATGTACCAAAAGCTTTGTTAGTCACTTTTCTCCATTTTTCTGCAAAATACCACTTTAGTTATAATCTTCATCAGCTATCGTACCAATAATCCCGCTTGTTATTCCGCTGCCCTTTTTTGTTCTCTGTGGATATATTTATAAAGAATAAAGCTTTTAAACTATGAGCGTTTTTTTCTTAAACATGTTTTTTCCATAAAACTTCCTGTGTTTTATTTCGCACAATATTGCACCACAGCTAAGTCAACAGGTTAGCTTTATATTCATCAGGTTAACTTTTAAAATACAATTTAATTTTTTAGCTTCGGATGCTATGCGATGAACAAATAAACACTTTAGGAACGCAAATAAATAGAAAACGAAAGTTTAGATTAATGTAACCTAAATATCCACGGTATTGCAACTAAGGAAAAATTTTAAATATGACGCAAATTATTAATTTGAACACTTACTTTTTAAAGGCAAATAAAAGTATGAGAAACCCAAAATATACTATTATGCTTCGTTTTTTGTGAATTATAAAAGTACCTTTTTAAAGCAGGATAAAAACAGAAAATCAATGAGAACTGAACTGAGTTTAATGTTCTTAAAACAGTCCAAAAGAATACACCGATAGGGGAGCTATACCACGCCTGCTTCCAACATCACCTTCCACCACGAGAAGGAATTTTTCGTCTTTTTCTTTGGCTGATTTCTTCAACATGAGATATTCTTCCTGTTTATTTGTCAATACGGAAACAATTATAAGTTCAGGCTTCAAAATGTAGATGAAATTTTAATAAACCAAATTATTGATCAAGAATGTAGTCTATCACCCACTCTATTCAATTTATATTGACGACTTAGATATGAAAGATGAAATTTAATTTGGGAACAAAATATAATATAGCATACCATAGCTACTCTATTGCATGCTGATGAGCAGATATATGATAATTTACAAAGAGCAGTATATAGATTAAGCCAAAACGCAATACACTAAAATTTAACTATATCAACAAAAAAGTCAAAGATAATGTTCTTAAATTAAAAATCTAATCAGACCGAAATTAATAATAATGAAGTAGAATTTTCAAAGGAGTATGTCAATTCAATTCTCTAGGGTACAGTATTAGTTTCATGCAGGGCAAAGTCTTTGAGAATAAAGTTGATTAATTTCAAGCTATCTGTGGAGCAACTGAAGAACATTGGGAAGAAAAACAAGAAATCAAATTCAATAAATGTATGGTTGCGCCTTCTCTTGGTTAGGTGTCAGATTCTGGACAGTAACAGAAAACGAAGGATCTCGCCTACAGGCATAGATGAAGATCATGAGATATTTAAGGATATGCCTGAACAAAATAATGAAGAAAACAATTAGATCAGGTTTAAAATATTTTAAGTTAATGTGAGATAGAAGTAGATAGAAAGAAATTGAAGCTTTTTGTTGCCAGAATGATAGAATAGACCGGAACAGGCGATTATAACACCTAATCCTTGAAGATAAAGAAAAAGATGATGTAATACTGATGATGATTAATGTGATGCATCTCTGAAATTTGACTAAATAATAAAATAAAGAGTCCCGTATTTCAAGGTAATGTGTAGGATTTTTCACTTGGCGGAATTTAATCACAAATTAACTGAAGGTAAATGGGCAAGTGCAGGTAAACCTTCTTTTCTCGCAAACATTTTTTCAAAACCTTTGTATACTCAATGCCCCACAGGATACAAATTTACTAATTTGTTTCACCAGTAAAGCCTCTCAAAAGCACATATAAGAAATTGGTCGTATTACTTGCTCAATATAAAGCTCCAGTTTTGAGACAAGCTATTAAATTTTGAAAAATCTAGAGTTCTTGAGAGTATGACATTTATTTTTTCTGAAGCAAATAAGGTTAAAACAAAAACATGTTATACAATAGATTTATTTGTGAACTAATTTACAGTAAAACTCTTAACTTTTAATGTGATGACTTTTAAAAATACATCACTTGGGGCATTTTTATTAGAGTAAATGTATTAAACAGGAAGACTTGCAGCTAGAATTTGGATACATGGAAAAAATATCACTATTGTTGTGTATAATAACCAGTAAAATGTTCAATAATATATCTTAGGTACTGTGGATTTTCCAAATTTTATAGATGTGCCACATCCACCTGTTGTGAACATATATATTGTCATATTAATAAATAATATTCAATTCATTTGAATTAGTTGTGGATTTCACTGTTTCCGAGATATTCGTTTGTCTCAGTTTTCTTTCACAATAAGATTAACCTAAAAATCCTGTATCTCCATAAAGATATCTTCCCATCTCACCTTTGGTCTTTCAATCGAATGTTGACCTTTTAGTTTTTATTGGAATTCTTGTTTGATAATTCTGTTGTCGTCCATTCCTTCTATATGTTGGAAGCAATTGACATGTTTACTCTCTACACGCACTATGCACATTGTGTATACCGATACCGAGATTTCACCGAAAATGTATGTTTTAGGGTCCCTTGAATTAAACAAACGTTTTAAGAAAAATATCCCTGTGTCTGTGTGCAGCATAGCTTAAAAACGAAAAGTGCATTAAATACCAAACTAGGTATTTAAGCTCCGAATCTTCAAGAATGCGACACAAACATTTTCAAGTAAATCCCCACCTCCAACTACTCTTTACATGGAAACATTTTCGAAAACTTTTAATTTTCTCAAAACGGTTCTAACTATTTTAATTAAAATAGCATAAATGTGAGATATTTACATGGCAAATAAAATATATATTTTGAATTTTCTTGGAAAGCTCTGAAGGTCTTTTTATTTTGAATGCACTTTGCTGAATTTTGCATTACTGGTAAACCGCAAGAGATAGGTAGAAACACACACACACACATGTATATATATATATATTTGTGGAGTTGGCCGTTTTTTTAGGTATTGTTTGTTACTGATTTCAGTTTTAAAATGTCTAAACTTTTCTCATAAAGGAATTTGTAAACATTGGATATAATCCCATAGCAATTAGCTTTTAAAAGCTTTGACTATCGCTTTACCGTAATGTAATCTCTTATTCCCCTTCAGGTTACTGGAAATCTTACCGCTTCTGTTACCATTTATGCAGATTAGCATCAAATAAATACAAGAATAAGTTTTAACACTAATTTCCTACAGGGATGTAGAGACAGCCATGTGAATGGAGAACAGACTCTTCCTGTTGTTATCTATTTCCCTTTATTTCTTCTCATATTTGTACATTTGGGATGTAATCCTCCATGTATTTTTAACACGTCTGAGAAATTACATTTCTGTTGCTTTTATTCTTTTTTGATACCTTTATTGAGGAACGACTTTGGTCGCAGCAAAGAATACTTTAATTGCTCTTTAGGTTCTTGTTCTAATTATTTTCTTTATTAGTTGGACCTGTAAAATTCCATGATGCAAATCTCAGTTTTTCTACAGCACCCTTTCGCGTGTCCTTTTTACTTGAAGTTGGACTATCTGTCCGACTATATCTTTGTGTTAAAGGAGTTTAATTAATCTCCCCTGCTTGAACCACTCCAGCGCAGAGAAAGCTTGGATTGCCGCGTTTCTCTCTCCTAGGTTACAGGATATTTCTATCAGATTTCGTTCCTTTAAAGGGACTGTCTTACCGGGCTTCAAGTTCCCTACACCCATTCATATCTTTAGAGACTATGAAACCTTCCCATCCACTCCTCCGCCTTAAGGGAAGCCGTTGGCTGTCGGTGGGACTGCTTAATCCGGCAGTCATTCGGTCGGTTGATTGCAGCGTAATAAATAGAGTTCGGTCCGGTTTCACGAAATTACTGGATTGAGTTCGACGCACACAGAGTATAACTATGATATGATGGAGCAGGAGTGATCTCTGCAGTTAGTTTAGAAACCTGTTGCACACTCTAACACTCCAACATTTCTCACTGCCTGGCCTCGTTCAGTTCTTGCTAGCAGATAAACCGAGGAACACTGAAAGAGAGCGGAAATTAAAAAATGTTGAAAATGTGAAAGGACATTGAACACACTTGTGTATGATTAACATATATTTTGAGTAACAGGAGCGACTTTAGATACAGTAAAGATGATCTTGTAATCACTGCAATGTGTTCCGAGTGAGTTCGGTGGATTTATGTACATTGTCTTTACAAAGCTCTGCATATTATTATCTTGAAGTTTTTGTTTGATCTTGATACTTTTATTTGTAAAAGTACAAGGCATCTCACAGATCCCGCCTTTAAAAGTATTGGCTAGCCCTCAAGGCTTTGCATTTTTCTTATACCTGTAAGAAAAGGCGCAAATGTGTAATGAAATTTTGAAAAATGAACCTTTGTAAGAACAAAATTGCCAACCAAGATATTTGTAAGAATAGTTAATAAAAGTGAGTAGAGAAAGACACGTGAATATAATTGATAAGATATGCTGTAACCACTACATGGCTTAATGAACCATAAGAAATTATTATAAGAATTTATATAATCGGTACGGCCCTTGAGTAGGACTCAATGTAAACAAAATATTTTGTAGCTCCCTGAATCATCTGTTAGAAACATATATATGTGCTACTTGGGACTCGTTTCTCATATTTATATTGCAATATAATGCTGTAATTTTCGAAAAAATAATAAATTTAAACAATAATAATAACCTAAGTAAACGCTGAGCTAAAATTAAATATAAGATTATGAAAATAAATATCGCATTAATTTGTAGCTATAGCTCCACTACGCGGAGGTGTAAAATATGGGGCACGGTTTGGTAGTAAATTAAAACTACGTTTATCAATGGAAAATTTGGTAAAGTTACACTTTTTTATAATTCCGGTTAATGTCTATTTATTTTCTTACATAGTTTTTGCTCCCGTTTCATTTAGTTCTGTACACGAAGATATAGCATTCCGCTTCAAAACACTGGTATAATCTGCAGTTATTGGATCGATGGTCAAGTCCGTGCCCTTTTACAGGGTGCAGGACTGTAGCACTCAGTGACACGTGCACTCGCTGACATTGCACTCAATCACTGTTATTAATCACCCTTATACTAACCACATTATTATGGTAGATTGAGTTAGTTCTAATTAAGCTCCACCTTATGGTTTCCCATAACTGAATTCCTGAGTGAAAATGCCACTAAATTGTACCGAAGTACAACTATCGTGGAACGCAAGTGTCACATACTCGTTTTACAGTGCCATGATTTTATTTGTAAAAAATATATTACACTGTAACAAAACTATACACTGTGCCATTGGTCGATAAACGCTAATGCATTCACTCATTGATACAACTTGTTATCTTTACCAAAAAGCGCCTGCCAGCGTTCAGGCTAGACTCTTCTGGAGAATTGTACTTTTGAGTTGAAGTCAGAAGTCAACAGAAGCTCCATTGTTAAACACTTGTCCCTGAATATTGTCAGTGAGAGGCCGCAGAGGTTCATAATAAGAAAGAGCTAAGTGAGGTGAGCATGGAGTGAGAGAAAGTGGTTTCCAACGAAGTTCAGCAATAGCATTTCTGCCCTTTGTGGGCTTGCATTATCGTGCACCTTACCCAATGAATACAAATGGTTGTGTGATCGTCCATATTTTTTTGCCAATTCCCACGTTATTTGGCGAGGATGATCATGGACCAACTGATTTAGCAGCTTTCATCAAAAAGAGAAAAAGTTCCAGAACGTGCTTCATCACACAAGTCGGATTTTTCTTTTAGGAAGCCAGAAAACTATTTCCCTGCCGTCCTTTCAGCAATGCTTCCCTCCCGAAAACGCCAAAAATTCTGCTCGTCACTTCTGCAGCACTAGATTCTTGATTAAACTTAAAAGTAAATGTGTTTTTTAGCCTCCATACATTATCCTTGAAAATAGACAAAACAAGATGTGAACAATCTACAAGCTCCTGTTCGCAAATTACAAATTGAAGAACAACGCCAAACGAAGGCTTTACAATGAAATGGCGTCAGTCAAATAAAAAATCTTATGTATTCCTAACAACTCAATAATGATATACAATGAAATGGTGTCAGCCAAATGAAAAAAACATTATGTATTCCATTCACATAACTTTCCCTAGCTGTTCAATATATAATCTATTCAAACAAAACATCATTATTTTATCTAAAATCATGCTAAATGAGATAAACAGTAGCAGAATTGATCATTATTACGTGCTTGCCTGTAAGTAGAGCGGAAATAAGGGGGTATATTAGTCTAAAGCAATAGTCAAATCTTTTAATAGCTGGCCAGTATGTAACAGAATTTATGTTCGGTTCACTTTGATGGTCCCGTTTGAGAAAAGTTAGTTTAAAATTAAAACCAATAATAACGAGTATCTCGAAAACGGTCATCTCTACAAGAAAACGCATACGAAATAAATTAAGTGTTTTAACGAGATCTACATTTTGGCGTAGTAGTTTTTATCTGGTTCTTATGGTTTAACCGTTATGGACAATTCTATTAAACTCAGCCAAAATAAAGAAGTCTTCAGAGGCTATTTCCATAAAATTCAGAATATATATTTTATTTCTGAAGTAAATATCTGTAATATATTTTAGTCCAAATCGTTTGTCATTTTTGAAAAAAAATAACATTTTCAAAAATGTTTCCACCTAAAGGGTGGTTCATGGTGATGGAATTTTTTAGAAATCTTCGTGTAATATCCTAACGGTCTTTTCGTTTTTGAGCTGTTGTCCACAAACACACAAAATCACATACACATTTGGAATATTTTCTAAAAATGCATTTTTCGTATTTCAAGAACCTCAAAACATGTTTCCGGTAAAAAGTCTACGATGAATTTTTGGGTGGAATAAAATACCTTCTTTAGCTACTATGTAGGTACATTTAATGCTACACACATACTAGAGAAAGAAAAAATACCACAGACTTAGCACCGATCCAATAAGTAACAATTTTTAGCGACAGTTTATTCTGCTGTTTTAGTGAGCTTAAAGCATTGTTCAACACAGCTCATTTCTCAGAGCTTTTAATGGAATACACTAAGCTTCACAACCTCAACTTATTTTTAGCCATTAAACTAACAGCTTTTGTAGAAGCAGTTATGTTTATCGCTTACAGTCTGCTCATCATTGTCGCACATGTACTGTTTGGAGGTGACCGACATCACACAGTATTAAATGAATGCTACAGCGTTCTTTAGGCTTTGCTTTTCACATTACTAACAATTCAATTTATCATGAATTTAAAGTCTCGAACTATGCATATTTGCAGTACCTACTGAAAGCTATGGTGCGATTTGGGTTCTCCGCTCGCGGTAAAGAAATTAACTAGGAACCATCTACCGCTGCAACAAAACAAATATGTTCTATACACATGATTTTCTCTACATCTTTGTAACAAATTATAGTGTAAAAGCTTCTACGTCTTGCTAATCCTTATAAACATTAGCAGAAATAGCCTTTTTATTTGTTGCCTTGAAAATAGAAGCGAAATATGGAAATGCATTAGGCCAAAACGATAGCAAAATCTCTTAAAAACTGGTTGTCATGTTATAAACATTTTTTTTTCTTTTTTTTTTTTTTTTCACTGCCAGAAGTTTACAAATCGCATTTACGAGGAAAGTATTTTAAAACTGAAACCAATAACAACAAATATATCGCAAAATGGGCAACTCCACGAAAAAAATATATGCCATAACTTGTGTGTTTTAACGAGATGTACAGTTTTATGTAGCACGTCTTTGCGGTTTACCAGTTATGCAAAACTCAGAAATATTTATCCAGAATGAAGAGCTTTTCAGAGGCTATTTTTAGAAATATCTTATTTGTCATTAAACATCTTTATTATAGGTACGGTATTTTAATCGGTACTGTTATACCATTTTTGAGAAAAACAATATTTTCAAAAAAGCTTCCAGGTAAGGCGTAGTTTGGGTTGAAGCAATTTTGTCGTATCCTTGGAATGTACTAAACTTAAATGCTAAATAGTGCATGTAACAATATTTTCGTTTTTGAGCTATTCTGACCACACACACAGACCTTTTTCTACTTTTTTTATTCAAGAGTCCTCAAAATGTATTTCCGGTGAAATCTCAGTATGGAACTTTTGGGTGGGATAAAAGAGCTTCTCTGCACATTATGTACACACGTGTAGAGAGAGAAAAATTATATCTTAAACTAAATTCTTAATGTAAAGCTACTTCTGATAAAAGTTTAAAAACACTTTCTACCGCTCTGGCATCATCCACCAGTATCTCCACAAGATCGACTGGCAGCTGCAGAGGCTGAAAAAGGAAGAAATGATAGGAAGTTTGAGGACCTGCCAAAAAGCACCACCACTACCACTACCACTACCACCTACTACTAGATTACATAATTCTTCCCTAACCTCTTTATTTTGCTACCGTTATTTTTTACCCTTAATAATGTATGGTTAGCAAGCATAATAAAACGTGTCCCTGTTGAATAATTTAGCACAGATATGGATAACTAAGGTAAACATGTGATAAAAGTTACAAGCAGTGACTTCATCTAGAATAGCTGTACATATCGTGTTGTTTAGCATCCCAGTGAACCTTTTCTTTCTCTGCAGGTATTAATCGTGGCTTACTGTCTAACTTGGCACTCAAGCAACTCATTACCTTCCATCACAGCTGACGTAGAACTCTCGAGCAAACAGTCCACTTGCAACGCTCTCTGTTGCAGATTACAATGTAAATACAGCAGTGACGTCAACTGCTCGGTCAAACAGGAACTAGAATGCTACGTATTTTGTAGTAGGTACTCTTTGGCACAGTGAGTCGCCATTTGCCTTTAATATCTTATACTTCCGCTATATTGTAGTAGGGACTTGACATAACGGTGGTATATTTTGTGACCTTTTCTTCAATTATATAGTTGGAAGTATAATTAGACTGGAAAATGCACATACATAGCCGGATCTTAAAACAACGGATCTTCGGCATAATGTGCGCTGCTCTAATGATCTGAGCTACCAATACAAAATACCACTACGTTCCGTGACCTATATTTTCGCTCGTAAAACAAGTCGTTCAGGAACGTTCACTTTAGCGCGGTAAGAATGTGACCACGGTAATCTTCACAGAGTGATAATCCAATGCACTGCAGTTAAGCTAACCACGATTACTTGGCAGGAGCCCACTTTGTTTAAGTTCATTGCAGACTGAACGGAATGGAAGTACATTCCTTCGAGTGTTTTTCATTTGTTCTCTTTGCTGATTGAGACAGTACATATCTTGTCACGGGGTCAAAGTGATCTAAAAGGAAAATATAAATTATAGCCAATATAATATAAAGTATACTAAGAGGGCAAAATGTACATCGAAAATTACCAGGGAAGAAATATTATAAAACACGTCTAAGAAGCCAAAGACAAACAGCTGTCACAAGCTGAGAAGTGACCCAGGTAGGATAGTACCATTAAGGGAAGGACGTTGAACAGAAGGGGTGATGTTACACTGCCCGAGGGTGGATATAGCAAGGAAAACAAACAATTCTCTCGCTCGTCAAGCGACACTTTTAGCACTGGTTTGGAACATCCGCGGAGCTAAGATGTAATATTTGAAAAAACTGTCCGAAAAATCCATCGCCCTTGCGACCTTGGGAACCAAAGAATAGCCTAGACCGCGGAGAACGACTAAACATGCAAGCATAAATTTGTGATGCCAATATTCATAAAATTATAAACTGCAAAACAAAAGAAATTTAACATGCACAATTGTATAAGAATTAAAATGTATTTCTCAAAAACTAACAATATAAACTTCCGTCAAACTTTTTGTGAACTGTCGTTGCATCAGAAAATGTCAATATCATAGTTCACTAACAAATTTGACGGTGAAAGACAGTTTCAGAATATTTTAAAATATTTCAACAGTTAAAAATACTGAACTGTAGTGTCTGAGAAACAGTTTGAGCTACATATCTGAGCTTTTCCACAGTCATTTCTTTATTTACTATATTTAGTGTTGCATTTTTGCTTTCTCTACACGTACAAGGTACATAGTGTATACAGAGGGTGTTCACTGCACTCAAAAGTTTAAAAATACACGAAAATACATAAAAAATACACGTTTTAGGGTCAGCTGTATTCATAAAGGTATTTTAGAGAAAAATATATGTGTATCCATGTGTCTATATGAAAAGTCGATATAATATCAAACTTGGTATTTAAGTCTATTATCTTAAAAGGATGCGAAACTATGATTTTGATAAAAATTATTCTACCCTTTATATGGGGAAAAAAATTGAACAGTTGATTTTAGCAAAAATGACAACGATTTTGAGTAAAACACCATATAATTAAAATATATACATGACAAATAAAATGTATATCCTGAATTTTCCGTGAATAGCTTGGAAGAATCTTTATTCTGAATGAATTTGTCAAGAATTTTACGTAAACCGTAATATATATGCAAAATATTAATACAGAAAAAGTGGATCTCGTTATAACATACAATTTATACAATTTACATTTTTTTCGTGTAGTTGAGCATTTCCGAGATATTCCTTGTTATTGATCTCAGTTTTAACATATAAATTCTTCTCATACCTTTGTTAATGCAAACAAACGAATTTTAAACACATGGCAATCAGATTTTGAAAGACAATCGTTTTGGGCTAGTGTATTCCCTTATTTACCTCCTACTTGCAAGAGAGCACATAATAATGCCATTTCTGCTGATGTTTATCTTGGTTAGTATGACGTAGATAGAAGAATAAGCTTTTTTAACAATAATTTGTTACAGAGATAGAGAAGGGCATGTAAATTGAAAACATCATATTTTTCCACATATTAGCTTTAAAATTAGAAAAGTGAGAAATTGCAGTACCTGTGTCCGTTAAGCATATACGAGATTTTAAGTCGCTGTTGTATGTGAAAGTGAATTTTGGAAAACCTCGGTTGCTGTGGTAGCTCAGTTGGTTACAGTATCCGTTCGAAAACCACATGATCCGGCTCCAAATCACTGAACTTTCCAATCTGATTCTGCCATTCCAAAATTAGCCCACACGGCTTGTGTCAAAGGGCAATTAATTATAATTATGTGGTTATAATTGGCTTTAAAGTGTTTAAATTATCTATTAGTTTTCAAAATATCTGCATATTCCATATTCACTGTGAAGACCCCTTATTACTAACACATTCCGCTCCATTGATAGGATTACCAAATCGATGTTTGATTAATCCGCGCAATGGGCACCGTATATCTGTGCTCCGTTTCAGATAAATTACAATGCTAACATTTTCTACCGTTTTCCTGAAGTATTGTGACAAGACCACTCAGCATATTATTGCTCTGGCATGCGGCAGTGAAGCAGGAACTTGAGACATTACAGTTCAATGGTAAACAACGGTGCGATGCAACATGATTCTTCGGAACGCGGGACTTCTCGGCTACATTACGATTCTTCTGACATTCGAGATGCTTCTCTAAGCTTTGGTTTCTAAGACCTTCGACAAGTTTCCAGAAAGTTTGTGACGTCATTTTATCACTATACAAAGGAGGAAGAATTACAGAGAGCTGAGTTGTTAATTGCACCCAGTGTTAGGGCGCAGTGGGGCGGGAGACATGGATTGTGTGCAGCCATATACTGTCAACTGTCTAACGTCGAGTGAACTATTTGCAGAAGTGATTTAAGTAGTTCATTATAACTAATTATTGAGTAAATAAAGATACTTGTTACAGTATGTAGATGAATTTTTGTACTTTCCTGTATTTGCCGCTTTGAGCATCTGAGTCATACCGAGGTTCTCTCTTTAGAATGGTAGTTTCTAACAACTGTTATTGTATCTTGGGGTTTTAGACATTAGCTCACATACATTGACGATCCCAGACTTTGAAAAGTATGGGGAGCAATCTTATTTAGAGAAAAATTACTAACCTCAGCCAGGTATCGAACCTGGAATTCCTTCTACAGTAGGTAACTGCTCTACCGATTGAACTATGAAGCCAACCAGGAAGTATAACTGAATTCCAACCCATTCCGAATTTCCGGGTATGCAGGGTTGAAAGTCTATCACACCCAAATGACTTTATATGTTTGTTTGTGTGTTTTCAATACAAAAAGCGTATCTAAACATCTTAAAATATGGATAAAAATTAAGTGTTCCCCTGGGTACTGTGGTGGTAGTTATCTGCCTCACATTCAACAGGTCGAGCGTTCGAATCTCACTTAGGGTGAGTTATCCGGATAAGGTTTTTTATCAGGTTTTCCGTTATCCTAAGAGAACAAAGTCGAGTAACTTTAAGATCCATGAATCCCGAGGTTATTTGAGTATAATTTCACCAATTTCATTCATCGTCCGATATGACCAACTGACGTTTAAATTAAAAAAAAAAATCTGATGTTTTCCACTCAAATGACCTTCTCTACTTCTCTATAACAAATTATTGTTAAAAAGCTTATGCTTCTATCTACAAAATATTAATCGAGAAAAAAAACAGCACAAATAGTCTTACTAATTGCTTCCTCGTCGTAAGTTGAAGCGAAATAAGGGGAGTACCATAGGTTAAAGTGATAGTCAAAAGCTGATTGCTATGTGACTGAAGTTCCTTTGTATGCGATAGGAGTTGGCAAATTCCTGTATGAGAAAAACATAGGTGATTTAAAGTTGAAACTAATAACAAGAAATATTTAAAAAACGATCAATTCCACGAAAAAAACGTATATAGCATAAAGCGTGTGCTTTAACGTGCTCTATATTTTTTGTATGGTACGTTTTCGTTCATCTCTTAGGGTTTAGTATTTATGCAAAATTCCGTAAAATGAATCCAGAATAAAGTAATCTTCAGATGCTATTCCCAGAAAATTCAAGATATACCTACTATTTAATATACGATATTTTAATCAAAATCGTTAGAGCCATTTTTGAGAAAATCCAAATTTTCCAAAAAAAATTCAAGTTAAGGGTAGTTGGAGGTGGGTGGATTCTCTCGAATATTTTCGTGTCACATCCTTGGAAGATATCAAACTTAAACCAAGTTTGGTATTTAACGGTCTTTTCGTTTTTGAGCTATGCTGTCCACACACACACACACACGCACACACGGAGCTTTTTCTAAAAAAAAAAAATTTGATTCAGGGAGACCCAAAACATGTATTTTCGGTGATATCTCGGTATCGAATTTGTGGGTGCTATACAATACCTTCTCTATATACTATGTACATAGTACGTGTAGAGAAAGTAAACATCAAGTCTGATATTCCTTAACTAAGTTAACATTTTCAATACAAATATTATATACAGTATATGTCAATGATCTGTATATGTATAGGTTCTTCCCTGGGCGCATTGTCATCGAGTGATTAGACCTCTTGCCTGTCCCCGTGTTTTTTTTGTCGTTTTTTTTAATAAAAGTAGTTCCGGGGGCTTATCAGGACTCCGGCGCTGTATTCCTTTTTTTCTCAATTTTTTCCAGTTTCCTATATTTCCTTAGTAGACCTTGTTATTCTTAACGTTTTCCTTTTACATATACATACACAAATATAGGCGCATTTACAAACACAGAAACACCCATGCCCAAGGCGGGACTCGAACCCGCGATCCTGTGCACCACGAAGCGCCAAAGCGAGACACTTTAGCGAGCGCGACCACCGGGATCTGCAAAAGGAAAATCATAGTTACTACATGGGTTGCTGTCACCTTATACACCGTAGTCAGGTGTTTGACCTAGGGCGAGCTTAATCGTGGGGTGCTTTTATGTGTATTCATTTTGTTGAGTCTATACCCTTGGAGGTAGTTCCGGACCTCCCCTGTTCGATCCCAGGGAACCGCATAACCATTTTCATTAAAATACGGTATATTAAGGATATTTATGACAAATAAAAGTGGGTGGAGAAGGTATTGTATTCCACCCAAATGTGATATACTGGTATGTTACCGAAATATATGTTTTGAGACCCCCTGAATACAAATGCAAGTTTTAGAAACATATCCCTTATGCCTGTAAGCAGCATAACTGAAAACCGAAAATTTGGGTAAATAGTAAACTTAGTTTTAAAGTTTAGTATCTTTCAAGGATGCGACACGGGGACTTTCAAGAAAATTTCCCACCGCAACTTCCCTTTACATGGAAAATGTTACGAAATTTTTAATTTTCTCAAGAATGGCTGTAATGATTTTTATTAAAATGTCGTGCGCTTAAGATATTTTCATGGCAGACAAAAGGCATTTGATATTTCTGAGAATAGCCCCGTAAGACCTCTTCATTCTGTATAGCTTTTGTGTAACTGGTATACCGTAAGTTATAGAGAAAAGCTTGCTCGAGAAAGAAAATCTTGTTAAAACACACAATATGTCATATACGGTTTTTAGTCTCCTCACATACTATGTACATAATGTATAGAGAAGGTATTGCACACCCCTCAAAAATTTGATACCGAGATTTCACCAGAAATATAGGTTTTGATGTCCCCTGCATTAAAAAAGGTTCAGAAAAAGGTCCGTGTGTGGGCCAGTGAACACGATCACTCAAAAACGAAAAGTCGGTAAAATACCAAACTTGATATTTAAGTTTAGTATCTTTCAAGGATGCGACACGACGATATTGAGAAAAATCCCCCCACCCCAAACCACACTTTACAAGGAAATTTTTGCGAACATTTAGATTTTTCTCAAAAATGACTAATGATTTTGTCTAAAACATCGTATATTAAAGATATTTACCTGAAAATAAAATGTATATCTTGAATAGCCTCTAAAGACTACTTTATTCTGAATGAATTTTACTGAACTTTGCATAGCTGCTATACAGTAAGAGATGGACAAAAAACTTACCACACAAAAATGTAGAGCACATTAAAACACAAAATTTATTTCAATTACATTTTTTTTCGTGGAGTAGATCGCTTTTGAGATGTTCCTTGTTTTGGTATGAAAAACTTACACTTCTCTCATACAGAAATTTGTCAACTCGTGTCCACACAAACAAAGGAATTTTAGTGACATAGCAACCAGCTTTTGACTATCACGTAAACCTATGGTACTCCCTTGTTTCACTTCTCCTTACAAGTAATCAAGTAATAAGACTTATTTCTGCTAATAGTTTTCTCGATTAGCATGAAGAAAATAGAAGCATTTGCTGTTTAACAATAATTTGTTGCAGAGATGTAGAGAAAGTCATGTGAATGAAGCACATCAGATTTTTTAAGAAATAACCATTTTCGAGATATTCCGGGTCATTTGCATCAGTTTTGAGTTACTTAAACTTTTCTCAAATGGAAGCTGATCTCTGTTTCCGCCTGTTTTGTGTTTACTTCTGGAAAGCAAAGATAACCGAACTTCAATTGTTTCACATGGCGGCCGGGTTTTAAAAGATTTTACTACCGCTTTAGCCTATTGTATTCCCTTATTTTCCTTTCACTTACAAAGGACCAAGTAGTGAGACAAATTCTGCTAATGTTTATTGTTTTACCTACTTTAAGCTAATAGAGATAATTTTTTGTAAGAAAAATGTTCTCTGTGGAACGGCTAGATAAAGTCGCGTGAATGGAAGACATCAGATTTTCATAAATATGTATTATAATAAATGAGATAAAAGATACTAAAATATTTTTCTCTTTATTATACCTTCATGTCGGCCCTTAATGCCAGCTCGTACTTGGCAGACCTGAATCAAAACATAATCGAATCGAAACGAAATTGCTCCTGTTGTCTTTATGATCGGATTCAGATGGAATCTAGTAATGGTGCCAAACTGAAGAATATGCACTTGTGTAGTCAGGGAAGGTATCACATATTACATAGTATTAGCACAATTATGTGAAGAGGCTGGAAATACGAAAGAAACAACTGAAATAGGAAACTGAATACTGGGCTTATGTTGCATACCTTTTACAAAAAAACACACTTAGTGAATTTTACACAGTTTTCAAACTTCTTATGCGACACAAAATAAGACAAAATGTAATTTTACTGTCTTTGTTTCAGTTAATTTATTATGGCATTATCACCTGTATTAATATTAGAATAATATTTATTAATTTTATTATAGAGCAGTGGATAGGTTTCATTCAAATGAATTAGCTTTCTGCCTTCATTTTGTAGAACTACAATCATAATGCAATACGAACAATATTACAGCCTAACCTCAAATAAATAAACAAACGACTTTAACGTTTTAACAGCAATAGGATAGGATCGGTCGGAGGGAACTCGTAACCGAGCTTGAGGTTATTATATCTACGCCCCACGAGGGAGTGACCTGCCAGGGAGGGATGAGGTGGGAGAATACTCCGGGTGACCGGAATAAGAGCGAGGGCAGTAATGCCAGGGTTCCTACGATTTTCGTATTAAAGCACACCGACAGTTGGAAAAGCAGAGATGAGTCCAAACCCACCACCAAGAGTCGTCCTCATCCTGGCATCAGAAGTCGGCCATATTCACTTTAAGCAACCTTTCCACGCCGCACCAAGCAACATCGACGACACGTCCAATCCTGAAAGAAACCAACAAGATGAAGGATGAATGCAATGCCTATTGATACGGCATAGAGGGACAGAAATTAGGGAGATTAAAGAAACCTACTCAGCACTGACCTGGAGACCCGGGGAACCCCCGAAAAAACCCATTTGCCGCCCACGAAAGCGATCACGCGTCCTCTCGAATGAGGGCCGCAGATGAAACATCCCAAGCTATCCTCCTGGTTCTTTAACACGATAACTGGTAATTATAAGCGAAACAAAAAGTTCAATTCTAACTGTAGAACAACTGTTCTTGCCAGTGAATTCCATTCGGTTCGACTTGATTTTAATTTTATCGAAGCTAATATAATATAACTTGTAAATAATAATTATATCCAATCCAACAATAATGTTATAACGGTTGAAGAATTTAATATTATTTACCTAGTTAGTTTTGGCTGTTTTAATTTTAATTATATTTATGTTTTATTCAAATATCATAGCGCCTCCTTTTGATGTACTAATTTAAAGTATTTCTAAACAGAAATTGTGTTTGATTCGATTCTACGAATTGGGAACAGAACTTTAAAACTCGGTAACGTTGGAACTTTACATACGCTTATGTTTTATTTAGTTTGAAATCACTCTGCCAGTAACATTCACAGACTCAGATTCAAAGGCGCATATCCGACCCGAGAATAAATCCCATTCTTTTGTCAAATTTAGTTTATTAAATTCCTACACAGACTTACAGAGCAGCGTTTTTCCATTTTATGCTTTCCCTCTACAGATAACGTGTTAGCGAGCTCATATACTGGTAAAATTGGCTATTCCGATCACGCACTTCTTCGGCAGAAAAATATTATATTGCACGTTTGTGCGGTGTCTATACCCGGTTTGCCTTTTCTATGCACGTGAGTGGGAATATATGGATCAGCGAAGCAATGTTTTTGTTCTTTCTTTTTGCTCAATCCGGAATCCCTCTTCGCACTGTACCATAACTGCAGCACTTTCAGAAAGAATTCAATAGCTTTACTATCAATGTCCTTTTTTGCGCCTCTTGCCGGAAAAACTGCATTTGAAGTGCAAAACTGTGAGAAAAATTATGATAGGGGTTAAAAGTATAAAAATAGAGCAGTGCAGGGAGAAGCTGGAAAAGTGAGTTAAGGAAAAAAATGGTCTATAATAGAATAACGTTGCATATTGTAAACCATTTTAGAGGCACGTTTGTTGGAATATAAATGGAGGTATACGAAACAAGAAAAATATGCAATGTGTCAGACTTCTTATTGTAGGTGCTTGAAATGGTTTCTTCCAGATATAGCCCTAACTAGCCATAATAGCTGATTGCAGTCTGGACGTTAATGAAACCTGTAGTTATTATTTATATTATTACTATCATCATCAATCATCATCATTATACTTATCATTGTTAATGCGGAGCCCATGCTTATGGAAATTTGCGTCTTAGAGCTTAATGCAAAAGTAAAACTGATCAAAATAGAAATCGAACAAAAGGGACAAGAAAACCAGTAATTGCCAGAACATAAATGTCTCCATACTTTAAAAGTCAGAATGATATCGTCTAGTTGGAGTGAAAATTGGTAGCCTTGTATACAAAAGTGGTGGACACCAAGGTCGTGTTCATTTACATGGAAACATCCCCGAAGGAATGCAAGACAGACATTTTGTCTCAATCAACAACGTTACTCCAGCAGACTTCACCCAGCCCACAATCTGTTTCTAAAATTGAAGAGACGTTGAAGTGAAAGAGGGGTTTACGTTCTGATAAATATCCCTATGGATGTCCGCGGACGCCGTGACAGAGTTTGAATCCTTTCTAAGTGATCGACGTCATGACACCATAGATGGTATAAAATGCATGGAAGTTGACCTCTGTTAACTAAAATATTATATTTACTTACAACATGCACTTTAATATCTTTGATATATTTAGTGATCAGTAACTGTATATTCACTTTCTTCTGACGACATGTAAGCATTCCTGGAAATATGCTTATTAACAAAATATGATCACGTGGTATCATGAACCTACTGACTTAAATTGTGACATACATATATTTATTTAAATCTTAGTTAATGTGAATAATATCAAGCTAGGTTAAGCTGCATATTCAAATATTTGCATTAAATAAACAGAACCTTAGGTACTATGGATTTCTCTTAAATTACAGTAGGGAGTTGTGACGTGTTGGGAGTTGTATTTTAGGGATTCGGCTGCTTGTTTTACAGTGCCATTCTGATTTTATTATTGATCCAATAAACCTTAGAAACAGCTAGAAACAAATATAAGTTAAAGCTGTATGGCATCCTTTGCGAGCAACTTCAGACGTCTAGACCTCCGTCGTCGCCAAACCAGAAGGTAAAATAAATATAAAAGGATACCAACAAAGAAAATGCTCCAAATAGCGAATTATCTGAAAGAGTTTTCCAACAACGATAAGCAATAAACAGAACGGAGATGTATATATTTATGCAAACAGACGTCCGTTTAATATTTCTTGATATGAGAATACTTTGTCGCTGACGGCAGAAGAGAAATTTTATGTTATGGTGGAAAGGATCACTATTTAACAACACGCAGTTCTGTGGCAATGCTTTCACAGTTCTAATGGAAGTATATATTGGCTCTTAATAAAATATTCTTTAAAATTTAATATTGTATTGTTTAGTGTTTCATGCAGTTGTAACATTGTATTTCCTGTTTATTCGCCGAAATAACTTATTCCCTTGCCTTTGCTTGATCTATTTCATCAGCCCATGAAGAACAAATTATGAAATTTCACTACCACAGAGAGCAAAGAAATATATTTCCTATATTGGAATAGAGGGGGAAAATATTCAGTGACGTTATAAAATTTACTCTTTAAAAACCATTCCTAAACACTGATAATTCTCGTACACTCATCCCCGTAATTGTGATAAACTTTCGTTGCACATTTACACATTCGTTAATTTCTATTAGAAACTTACAAAAGCCTAGGAAGATCACCATGTTATGTCTTTGAAATTCTATCTTCATTGTATGATTGTGAAAAAGCGATAAGCGTCTTATACATGAAAACCTGTAAATATTTTACAATTCAAAGTTTAAAAAGGAACATTTAACTCCAAAAAAAAACGTGTATTTTCTAATGATTATTTTCAAATGATGTGTTCTAAAGAGATATACGGTTTTGTGCAATAATACTTTGTTTATTACAATTTATAATTTTACTAAAGTTATTCAGAATGAAAACAGCTATTTAGGCTATTGGCAGAAAATTGAAGATAATACGTTTTATTTTCAGTAAATAATATCTGAAACATTTGGTATTTTAATAAGTTAATTGAAGTTCTTGAAACAGTTGTTTCACTTCTTTGGCATTTAAATACAATTTTTGGTATTTAATCAGTTACACCTCTCATTGGCTGACTTTTAGACCTCGCGTTTACGCGCGCGGGCAAGCACATATGGGACCTTTTCTCTTATATTAAGTTAATGTATCTATAGTTTATTCAAGGAGCGAAGACATACATTTTTTGGGGAATTCTCGGTATTTAATTTTTGGATGAAATGCAATACTTTCTTTGCTTGCTAGCAAAACTCATTTTAGGAATTAGCTTCAGTGTTTTAAATGTAGTGTGGTTTAGGTAAAGGTAACCATTTTACTGCAAGTAAAGTTACAACAGATTACAACGGTTTTGGCATACATGAAGAAGGCAATCATTTTCTCCATCTCCTCAAGCAAATACTGTTGGTAAACCTATCAGTTTAGAGAAAGGGGGGAAAAACGATGTATGATATATTTATGCAGCTGAATAAAAATGGCTGAAATGAAGAAAAAGCAAATATATGTTCTGACTTTTGTGTGCTAGAGTTCGAAAAATGTTGGCTAAAATATAATATTTTGTTGCAAGTATACGGAACGTATAAATGACTAGGAGACCAGAATTGTTTATGAAAGCTTGAAATCCCAATTTTTCCGTGAAACATGGATAAATTGCATTTAAGTGTCACTTACCTTTTATGTCTAAAGTTATTTCCACGTGTATATTGTGTGGTCAGTTTCGACAGCTCTAGTGGTAAGCTGTGAGATTTTCTCTCAGGGTATGCTTTTATGGTTGCGAGAACGGACAGAACTAGTTAAATTTACCGATACTATTAAATGGAGGCTCTTAAATGATCTATTTGAAATGAGTTGTCAATTGTTTTAAGACGAGTAATTCTGAACCTAATCACAAGAAATAATAGCTTTTGAATTACATTTTCCAGACTATTGAGAACTTTAAAAAAAGGAACATTTTAAGTTACTGTGACTCCGTGATGAGCCGCGGCTTGACTTCACGATAACTTGTAACAACTTTAAGATGAAGAAGCAGGAGACAAGAGGAAATAAGTTTTCGTTATACACGTGCTTTTATTAACCTTGGTCCCACCTACTTCTAAGTGCTCCAAAAGTTTCCTTCATCTAACTGTACCAAAAGTTGCCCACGTTATAGGTTGCCAAACCTTACATTTTATTCCCATCTCTGACAGAACTTTCATTCTTTGACCTGTGAAATTCTCAGTATTCTGTTATGTTAGCGATTCCTAGAAATTTGTCTACGTACGCTTTCCAGCATCCATTAAGTTCACAAATGTACTAATTCTCACGAACTGAACTTTTAGCTAATGTATTCTATGTCTGCTAACTAATGGACATACTTTTTTCTGATTTCAGCATTATTACATCGCTCCAATGCTAGTGAATTCCTAGAAACAGGTTTTTATATTATTCTTGGTTTCATATTTGGAATTATTTGTTGAAACAATTTCTCTATAAAATAAATATTAAATTACAAAGACAGTTTTCGATATCAAATGTTAAAAGTGGAAATCCAAAAATAAAATGTATGGGTTTACAGTTCATTAATATTCGTGGCGTATGGTATTCTGTTCCAAATTGGGCCAAAGATAGTTAAGACTATACGCACTGAAGTCCAAATCAATGCAAAAACGGAAATACACTTCTGAAAGCTATGAAGTCTATTTAGGAATATTTTTGTTCTCAGAGAGCTCATACCTCATCATTACATATAAATTCTGCACCAAAGAGAGTTAAAACTATTAGTATTTAAATCTGATTTTATGAAAAACCTTCAATACGAAACTGAAAGCGATGAGATCTGTTGAGAAATGCTCTGGTTCTCCGAGAACTCGTACCTTATAACATATCAATTCTTAAAATACCTCCCCAATATCCTACATCATCGCTATCTTACAACATTAGCATTAAACTGCGGTTAAATGCAAGACGAGTTCCAGTTAATTTATGCTAAAGGCAAATTGATGATTAAAATGTATATTACGAAGTAAAACTAAAAATTGATGTATTCCATTCACATGACTTTCTCTACATCTCTGTAACAAATTATTTTTTAAAAGCTTATGCTTCTACTTTATTCTTGCTAATCGAGACTTTTTCTCGTCACAACGGGGCCATTTTCATCAGTAAATGTGACATCCATGGTCAAGGTCTAATACACGCGAACCCCTGTCTAATGAGTTTGGTACCTGATTTGATGCATTGCTGTATACCCCTCTCCGAATTTAGAAGCCCAAATGTACTTCCAACGAAACCTTCTCTGTACCTTGCACAATTATTTGTTGGTTATCAATATCACAGGGGATGTTCCCTGCCTTTCTCGAAACACTCCGTCTGTATCCCTTCCACCTACCCAAATGTAGCCCATTCCAGTAATTTTCAAACCTTTTTTACTTTCTCTATACGTACTATGTACATAGTGTATCAGAAGGTATGGCACTCCACTCAAAGATTGGATACCGAGATTTCACCGGAAATATATGTTTTGGGGTCCCCTATAGCATTTTCCGTGTGTCGGTGTGTCTATGAACACGGTAACTCAAAAACGAAAAGTCGGTAACATACCAAACTTGGTATTTAAGTTTAGTATTTTCCAGGCATGCAACACGAAGATGTTGATAAAACTCTCCCCTCCAATACTACCCTTTACATGGAAAAAATTTCGAAAAGTTAAGTTTTCTCAAAAATGGCTCTAACGATTTTCATTAAAATATCATACACTAAAGACATTTACCTGACAAATAAAATGTGTATCTTGAATTTTCTGGGAATAGCCTCTTAAGAATAGTTTATTCTGGATGAATTTTACGGAAGTTTGAATAACTGCTAAACCGTAAGAGATGGACAAAAACTTACTACACAAAAATGTAGAGCACGATAAAACACACAATTTGTTATATACATTTTTTCGTGGAATTCCTCGTTTTTCAGACATTCCTTCTTTTTGGTTTCTGCTATGAAAAACATATACTTTTCTCATACAGGAATTTGTCAACTGCTGCCCATACAAAAAAGGAACTTCAGTCACATAGCAAACAGTTTTTGATTATCACTTTAACCTATGGTACTTCTTTATTTGGCTTCTACTTACAAGGAAACAAGTAATAAGACTATTTCTGCTAATTTTTTCTGATTAGCATGAAGTAAATAGAAGCATAAGCTTTTAAGAATAATTTGTTGCAGAGATATAGAGAAAGTCAGGTGAATGGTACGCATCAGATTTTTTAATTTCTTATGTCCACATCTCAGCTGCTCACGATAGTAGACTGCCCTAATTAGAAATTGGTCTCCGTGAACGATTCTCAACCAATATTCAACTAATCTGATTTTACACTCTGTCGTTTCACTATGCACCACGAATTCTCTCATTGGTCGTACTCTTAGTTGTATGACTTAAATTACCCTGTGATTTATAGGGATAGAAAATCTAATGTGTTCCATCACATGACTTTCTCTAGCTGTTACGCGAACAAACTATTTATTCAAGATTAATCCTTTGTCTACAGCATGCAAATCAAGATAACCATAAGCAGTATAAGTAGAAAGGACATAAGAGAATGCACAGACTAAATTAATAGTCAAGTCTTTCAAAAACCGGTCGTTAAGGGAAACAATTGAAATTCCATTCTGTTTGCTAGCCAGGAGTAAACAAACGATAACGCCAGAATAAAGATATCTTCCCGTTTGAGCACAGCTTAACTGGCTTAGAATTGAAACCAATAACCTGGAATATCTCGAAAAAGATTAACTCTACAAAAGAGTTCACTCTACGAAACAAAACAAAAAACAAAAAAAATCTTATATAACATAAATAATGTGTTTAACGATATCTACATTTTTGTGTAGTAAGTTTCAGCCTATCTCTTACGGGTGCCAGTTGTAGAAAATTCATCCAAAATGAAGAGGTCTTCAGAGTCTATTCCAGAAATTCAAGATATTCATTTCGTTTGCAATTGTCTTTTAATCAAAATCGTTGGTAATTTTTGAGAAAAACAACATTTTCAAATCGTTTTCCGTGTAAAAGGTAGTTTGGGGTGGGGGGATTTTCTTGTAATCTTTGTGGCACATCCTTTGAAGATACCAAACTTCAGATTGGTATTTAACGGTCACTCAGCTTTTGAGCTCTGCTTTCCACAGACACGCACAAACAGTCACACATGGACCTTTTTTTCCAAAAATGCTTTGTTTTTGGACTCGGGGGACCTTAAAATGTGCATGTACTGAGGAATACCGGTAATGAACTTTTGGGTGGAATATAATACTTTCTCTATACACTCTGTACATAATAGGTATGTGTAGAGAAAATAAAAAAAACAAACTAACTGCTCCGATTCCCCTCTAGAAAGATCCATCTATGTAAATGTTTTCTGGTTCTTCTGCAGAAGCTGTTTTTCTGGTTTTGAAAGTAGGTGGTGTCATCATGCTTTGCAATATTCCCTTGCGAAGGACATTAATTCTGCTATCTTTTCACTTAATAGGTAGACTACCTTTGGCAATGTGTGCGTTTCACAGCACAGAGTTGAAACATGGTTGAGGCTTAAAAACTGTAAAGCTCTCCCGCAAAGTTGAGGACGTTGCGCTTAGCGTCAGAAAGGAGGAGGCTAATGTTCCCGCTTTCCTTGTTGATAGTGAGAATCAGATTTACATCCCATAAAAGAGGGAAGAGGAGAGCAGAAAACTTAACACGTGAACGCCTAGCTAGAAGAGTCGCTTACCACAAGAATTACACTATTCATGCACTCCTTTTGTTGAGGGAGACAAAAGGAAACCTAAGTTTGCCGATTTGATGCTCTCACGAGACTCGCATGACCTTTTTCGCGAACCACTTAACGTGGTAGAGAAGTCGTGGAGCTTAATGTGCCATATAGCGAGGGTGTTTCCGTAAAATTTGATATCTGCTTCCCATGTCCTCTTTAACTGGACGGAGCAGAAGGGAGAAAACGAGGGTCGTGTTCATAATCGGCATTTATAAGTGAGGGAATATTTTGACCCTTTCATTGCTTAACTCACGCCGACCTTTTATTAGGCGTGAGATATGACGCCTTACAGTTTTATTGCTCCGCACTCGTCCCGTTCTGCAATCACAGAACGTCAATAAGTCGTCATAATCATCAGTAGAACTCGCTGCAACATAAATGAGAAAGTAATGTTTTTTTAGAATATTTATGCAGTGTGTTAGCGTTACAGGTACAGTTAATTTGATAAACGTTCTTTAATATATATTAATTTAGGCGTGTTGGTTATTTTTACTTTCTCTATCCGCATGTACACTGTACATAGTGGATAGAGAAGATATTGTATTCCACCCAAAAATTTGATCTCGGGATTTCACCAGAAATATAGGTTTTGTGGTACCCTAAGTTCAGAAAGAGCATTTTGAGAAAAAGGTCAGTGTGTGAGTCTGTGGACAGCATAGCTCAAAAACAAAAAGGCCGTTAAATACCAAACTTGGTATTGAGGTGTAGAAGCTTACAAACCTAAATATCCCTAAGCACAAATTATGTTTTACATTGAAATTTTTAATCTTCTCAAAAATGGCTCTGATGATTTTAATTAAAATTCCGTATATTAAAGATATTTACATCCCAAATAAAATGTACATCTAGAATTTTCTTGGAATAGCCTCTGAAGACCTCTTTATTCTGAATGAATTTTACCGAATTTTGTTTAACTGCTAAACCGTAAGACAAACAAAAACTTACTGCACAAAAATTGTAGACCTCGTCAAAACACACAATTCATGTCCTCGAAGTTTTTGTTGAGGTGGTAACCGTTTCCGAGATATTCCTTGTTGTTCCTTTCAATTGTAAAGTACCTATACTTTTCTAAGATATAAAGTGTCCGTTTGTTTGTAGATCAGCTAGAGAAAGTCATATGAGTATAACACATAAGATGTGTTCTCTTTGTCTAACAGTTTTTCCACAAACCAATCACATAATTTATTACCTGATTTTTGCCTGCATTTAACTGGCCCGCAAGATGAATTATGCCTGCTTGCCTCTTAAGTTTTCACACCTCAGTATGTGATCTGCTGACCTTAGCAGTGCGAGGTCTTTGGTCAGGCAGAAAGCAACCTAAATCAATTCTGATACAACATTCATTACAGCGAGGCCTGCTCACTCAAGGTTAGACCTTCTATGTCACGCTCCTGGGGAAAATAAACACATAAGGATTGCGTACGCCACGCGTACTTGCAGGTACGAACCAAACATTTCTTAATAAGTTGTTTTTTTTTAACTTATGATAACTTTATTGTACATTATGTACAATACAATTGTGCTGGTACATATACATAGGTGTAAATACACAAGAAACGTGTTTTGAAGTAGCATTCCTATTTCTGTCCCCAAACTTAAACAATAATATAATTTGCATTTAGATGTCAATGAAGTCTGTGTGTCTCTTTCTTTTTAATCTTCGTAGATGCCGAGGTGTGGAAGTTGAGCTGGAATGCAGTTGAGCAGATTATTGGGATGGTTTTCTATCTGCGGAAAAGACGTCTATAACTGGAGCTCAATGTTGCATCAACTGTTGATATATTTAAATCTTTATGCAGGTTGTCATTGCGGACGTACCATGGTGCATCCGCGATGAGTCGAAGTGCCCGATTCTTGATTGTTTGAACTCGTTTTATCTGGGAGTTTGATGCAGATCCCCATAATGCGCAACCAATCCATATAGGTCTAATCAATGACAGGTATATTATTCTTTTCAAGTGAAGTGGCAAGGGAGAAGATCCTTTGATTAAATGTTTAACTTTATGGAATATGTTACGAAGGTTTCGAATTAGTTTATTTATTTGCACCTTCCATTTTAATTGTGTGTCCACATATAAGACAAGGTATCTCACTGAATCATTATGCTTGACTTCCTTGCCTTGTAGAATAATATTATTGTGCTGAATTTTCTTTCTGTATGTAATTTTTGAGGATTACGTTTTATTTCCATTTATTGCAGCATTCGTCTACTTTTCTTAATAAGTAGAACTAGTAGTCTGATAATGAAGCAATATTGATGTGATGTTCAATACACTGTCCACAATTACAATCCAAATATCTGCACTTACATCCATTACAACCTAATGGTGTAAAATAAGATAAGGAGTGCTACTTTATTATACCTAGAAATTCAAAACTTTAAAGCATCCTAAATAAACACAAAAAAACTGGTGTGCTCCATTCACATTAATTTCTATATTTGTTCTGCAAACAAACTCTTCTTACAAAAGATTATACATTTATCTACATCATGCTAATCGAGGATTATCTTATGTTTGCTTCCTTCTAAGCAGAAGGAAAATAAGGATGTACATAGGCTAAAGTGATAGTCAAATCTATTAAAAACTGTCCAGGAAGTGAAGTAAAATAAAAAATATGAATTTTCTTATGTAAGAAAACTTAAGCAGTTTAGAATTAAAAACCAGTAACAAGGGATACCTCGAAAATCGGTAAACGCTACAAAAAGGTAGCTGTCATACATTATTTTGTTAACGAGTTTTAGGTGATTGAGTAATACGTTTGTGTGTATCTCTTATGGTTTATCAGTTATGCAAAACTCTGAAAAGTTCATCTAGGTGAAGAAGACTTCTGAGTCTATTCCCAGAAAACTTAAGATATATATTTTATTTATGATGTAAATATCTTTAATATACGGTATTTTAATCAAAATCGATATAGCCCTGTTTGATAAAAATAAAATGTTCAAACATTTTTCCACATGAAGGGCACTTTGGTGTGGGATATTTTATTGAAAATGTTCGTGTCTTATCCTTGAAAGATACTAAAAGTAAATACCAAGTTGGTACTTAAAAGCATTTTCGTCTTTGAGCTATGCTGTCCACACACACACACACACACACATACATGCACTACGCGCTGACGGACTTTTTTTCTAAAAATACTTTTTTAGACTCGGGATATCAAAGCAACACCTTTACCTACTACGGACCTTTTCCTAAAAATACTTTTTTTTGGGCACAAGGACATGAAAGCATATATTTTTGGTGAAATTTCGACATTGAATTCTTGGGTGGAATACAATACCTCTTTACCTACTATGTGCGTTGTACGCATTAAGAAAGTAAAAATTTTGCCAAAATCTTTGAACACTTTGATTATTCAGGGAATGTTCCAGATTGCGCAGATATACTTTTGGAGAAGATCAAATCAAAATTTCTTAGATGGTGACCGCAACATAAAAATGTTCAAACGAATTTTTGCGTCATTAGTATTCATATTTCAACTTTATCCACCGGCGTAAGGTGCACCTGTGAAACTAATATATTTTTAACGTAATTTTATTCATAGCAATGCATAGTTTCTCCTTACTTAGAAATGAGATAAAATAATTTGTTATTTTAATAGGCCGTGTCTGACATTTTGCCACCCGCTTTACTTGTTCTTAAGGGATACTACAAAATACTGTTTTCTTAAGTCTTTGCTTAATTCGGGCTATCTGCTTTAAACATTATCTAGATATGTTATTAATAGTTATTGAGTTTCAAAAATTAATTTTAACGTCCTAATACGAACGTCTCATATGATGAAATATTGAAATTAATCTTTCTCTTAAATATGCATACGATTTATCAGTTCATTGCATGTGATACTGTTGTATAAACTTTAACTTAAAAGTAAATGTTAATCAATCATTATTTTTTCTAAATTTAGTTTCTTATATATTCTCTTTTAAAGATTGTATTTGAAAACTCTTTAACAACATGCAAAATTATGTGGTAGTTCCAATTATTAAAAATTTGATAATTTCTAACCACATGACTTTCTCTATAGCTCTGCAACAAAATGTTGTTAAAAACCTTATGCTTCTATTTCCTTCATGTTCATCGAAAATAAATTACTAGAATAAAATCTTATCACTTGCTTCCTTGTAAGTAGAAGGGAAATAAGGGAGTACGATACGTTAAAGTGATAGTCAAAAGCTGGTTTCTATGTGACTGAAGCTCCTTTGTTTGTATGGACAGGAGTTGACAAATTCCTGTGTGAGAAAAGCATATGTTTCTTAAAGGTGAAATAAAAAAAAAAGAAAAAAAAAGCAATAACTCAAAAAGATCAACTCCACGAGAAAAATGTATAGGACATAAACACTGTGTTTTGACGTGCTCTACACTTTTTGTACGGTAAGTTTTTGTCTATCTCTTACGGTTTAGCAGTTATGCAAAATTCCGTAAAATTCGTCCAGAATAAAGTAGACTTCAGAGGCTATTCCTAGAAAATTCAAGATATACATTTTATTTGTCAAGTAAATATCTTTAATATACCATATTTTAATCAAAATCGTTAGAGCCATTTTTTAGAAAATAAAAATTTTCGAAAAAAGTTCCATGCAAAGAGTAGTTTGGGGTGTTTTTTTCTCAAAATCTTCGTGTCGCATCCCTCGTAGATACTAAACATAAATACCAAGTTTGGTATTTTACCGACTTTTCGTCTTTGAGTTACAGTGTTCACAGACACACGAACATACATACAGGCCTTTTTCTGAAAATGCTTTTTATGGATACAGGGGACCCTAAAACATATATTTCCAGTGAAACCTAGGTAACGAATTTTTGGGTGGAGTGCAATACCTTCTCTATACACTATGTACATAGTGCGTATAGAGAAAGTAAAAATGTCATAATGTACAACAGAAACTTAGAACAATTATATCTAAGCTCCACTGTGTGGAGAATTTTAACAGTAAACAACGCTGAGAGAGGAAAGTAATAAAAAATGCAGTTTTAATGTTGGAAGAGTTTCATTACTAGAATTGATATCCCCTTAGATGTAAATATAAATATTCAATAATCAAAAGATAAAATACATTTTAGATTATAATTTTAACTAGTTTAAACAATTTTCCTAAATTGTTCAGAAGTTTCAGTGGTGAAACTTACTATGCATTATGGTGGTGGTGGTGGGGCTTCGAATTTTACGCTGAATATATACAACGTAAACAAAACCAGTTTGTTAGAGAAACACGTATACATTGAATAGCAGTAACTTTTAACAAAAGAACAGCGTGGGTATAGCGTGTCTGTTTCACAATGAAGCAGTTCAAACTGAGAATTTCAATTAGGGTGAGTTACCCGAATAAAGTTTTATCCAGGTTTTTCACGTATTCTGAGAAAACGAATGTCGAGTAAATTTGTTCCATTGATCCTGGGTTACATTAAACAATATTTCACTGATTTCATTCATTTTCCGATATGACCTACCGGTTAAAGGAAGTTAAAGAGCAGAAAAATGACTGCAATGAATGTGTCGGTGTCATTTATAAGAGAGGAATGACAGATAAAACTTCATAATATCTTCTCTTATAAATATCACAATTACTCTAAAACTACACTAAATATAATGAACGCCAAGTATTTTATAATAAACAGTTTAAACACTGTTTTGTTTTAAGCTATTTACTAGTTTCTCTACACGTGCTATATACACAGTACGTAGAGAAGGTATTTTATTCCATCCAAAAGTGCTATACCGAGATTTAACCGGATATATGTACATGTTTTGAGGTTCCTTGACTAAGAAACCCTTTCTGATAAAACGTTTCATGTGTGTGTATGTGTGTGTGTCAACATGATAGTTCAAAAATGAAAATTCGGTTAAATACGAAACTTATAAATTGTATTTTCATGACAAACAAAATATTTATCTTAAATTTTCTAAGAATAGCATTTGAAGACCTCTTTATTCTGGATGGCATTTGTGTAACTGCTAAACTTAAGAGATTGACAAAGGTTTACTATTCAAAAATAGATATCTCATTAAAACACAATTTATGATATATATACATTTTATAACCTTTGCGAGGTATTACTTGATATTGGTTTAATTTAAAATGTTTACCTAAATTTTTCTCAAACAGAAATTCATGTTTCGTTTCAACTTTTGTTTAATCCTGGCCATGCATAAGAAAACCAAAATTCAATTGTTTGACATAGTGATTTGCTTTCAAAAGGTTTGGATATCGGTTTACTCTAGTTGTATTCAGCAATTTCCATTTTCCTTATAATGAACTAAGTAATGATACATTTCTGGAAATGCTTATCTCGATTAGCATGATATAAATAAAATAATAGTCCTTTGTAACAAGAAATTGTTTGCAGAAAAGTTTGAGAACTTTACGCGAGTGGAACACATCAGAGATATTTTTACATTTTGTTTACTGATATATTGATACATTCATAAATAGATAAATTGCTAACAAAACTTGCGCTACTTTAAGGCCTCATAATTTCTAGTGAATTCTAAGTTGTCCTTGTATTTTTCCTAGTTGTAATTTAGATTAAATTAATTGCTGGCAATGAAACACGACATGTGATGTAAAATACCATAACTGGCAACTCTTCTTACTAGATTTAAAGTTATCATATTTTATATTGCAATAGTAATAGCTTATTGTGTTGTCTGAAATTTATTTGATTCCCATCAGATTCATTCTTAAGTTTTAAGAATGAAGTTATTACAAGAGGTACAATCATTAAAATAATGTTACCATTATTCAATTCCCATCAGATTCATTCTTAAGTTTTAACAATGAAGTAATTTCAAGACGTACACTCATTGAAGTAATGGTATCATTATTTGAATCAGTGTATTGAATTTCATTTCGGAAAGATTTTCCAAAGTTAGTGGTTAAGAAGATTCTGAGCTCTTAGTAAATTGTTTAAATTTTGCCATTTGATGTTCCTTAATATACGACTTTTAAGAAAAAAAATTTATTGTATAGTAAAAGAAAAATAGATGTCATATATGCTTATAAGTATAGCTACTTTAAAATTACAAACTTAAATCACTGTAAATAAGAGTCCTGAATGTAAAAATCTGCCTGAAATATGAAAATAGTTGTTGGCACCTGGGTAAAGTGGATACCTGGGGAAAATGGGAAGTGTGTTATATGCTCAGAATCAAGCAGAGAGTACTTTTGGTAGTGGACAGCTTTCAGCTAACATACAGAAAGTTAACCTAAACCTTGTTGCTAGTAAAGTTACTGAAATATGAAACAACTCTTTGGAAAAACTGCCTGAATTGCTTACAACAAAATTGAAGTTTTTAAATCTTTTCCACGACACCGCAATATTATTAATTTAGTGGTAGCACTTACCGGTAGTCAATGATACAATATAAATATTTCTATAAAGGAAGATTAGTATCGTTAATATCTTCCTCATCTTTGGCAGTATGTAGCAGTGACGTGTAATATTCGAACTTGAAATGGTAAACCAAGACGGTTCAACAATGAGCCTTGTTATATATGCAACCATCAAAACATGTATTTTAAAATGCCCGAGGGCGGTCAGTTTAGTTTGAAGGGATATTTGCTGACTAGAATGATTGGTCTTACTTGATTTATTGACGTTGCGAGTGATATAGCTCCTTTAGAGTTCAGCTTGTTTACAAAATATATTAAGTCTTGAACTTGTTTGTGTATTTGAATGGGAATACAGAACAGGCCCTCACAAATATCGACGACTTGTCCATTTAACTGTTCGTATCCAAAATTTAAAAATACATCTAATAATTTCACAGTACTTTCTCTTTCTACTTCTCTATAAACTATACTTATTCTTACACTGCTTCTTGTTACCGGAAATAAACGTTAACAGAAAATAATTCTATTTTATTATTTTATTGGAAGTGTAAAGAGTGATGCAGAAGACAAACAGAAAGTCAAAACAAGAGATAGTGAATCTCCTGAAAAGCTAGTATGTATTGATGACTAGGAAATTATAATTTGATACAAATTACTTAGGTGAATTAAATATCAAATTATAAAAATAATAGACTTGTAGGTAATCATTGTAATGTTAGTAATAAATATTAAAATTTAATTAAACTCTTTTGTGAAAGGAATAAATTAAGACTATCTTTTGAAAAACTAAAATATGAACAAAATATCTAAAATATAAATTGTATTAAATTTAAACTATCTGTTTTTGAACTGTATAACTTTTTCCAATAAGACTTTGCCCATTTCTTATGGTTTAAAATTTATACAAAATTATATAGATCCAGGTAATGTGTTTAAAGTATGATCGATTCCCAAATGTTGGAATTAAAATCACTAATAATGACATGCAGTCATTTAAGAGAAGATTAAAAAACCGAAAATAGCCAAAAGAAAATATACATTTTCTATTTCGTACATAGTAGTTACCCCACCGAAAACAAGATATCGAAATTTTCTGGTAGGTACAAATGATCTGTTTTCTGATAAATTACTGATATATATGTGAGTTAAATTTTAGGATGATAAAAATAGCCTCTAATTATGGCTTACATTTAGGATTAATAAGATGGCTGGTTATTTCAAAGAAGTTACTGCTAAGTTAAAGAGTTATAATTAATCATAAATTATACATTCTTTAATAATCACACTTGTTGAAAGAAAGCAGATATATTAATATGAAAGGTAAGTAACTTCTGCCCTTCAAAGATATATATAATAGTTTCTAAGATATTGACACAAATTTAGCAAATTTAATACTGACGTGATAGGATCGTGGATGTCCTCTATGTCAAGTAGCCATATTCTCTAACGAGCCAGGTGGCTCAGACGTTTCGTCTGGGACTGGCTATCGGGAGGTCGTGGCATCGGTTCCACGCGGCCGACCTCTCTGACCATGGTGGTTTTCCCTGGTTACTTGGCGAATGCTTCGTTCCCCGAACTTCCTGTCCCTACATTTCATCCCAATTGGTCACTTTAAGGGTTACAATTTTCGACGAGGACTGCGGCACAGGTGCCCCTCCGCGGCGGTGACTGCACCCTGGAAATAGATCTTTCAGTGGCGGGATGGCGTTAGTGATTGTCTACGAACTCCGGTGGTCTACTTGGAGTGAGCCATGGGCTCCTAGCGTTCCCCGCGCCGAGATGTACTTCATATGAAATTTTAGGTACCGTCCACGATGGCTCTCTACAAGTCCGGATGTCAGCCGCCCTCGGAAATTTCACTCATCTTATCTTTCTTCCAAGGGTCTGACAAACAATAAGCCCACCGCTGCTCTGTGGAATACCCTTCCGTAATATACACACATATTATGTAGTACACAATTATTTAGCTGTGATTATTATTACTATTATTATTACTATTATTATTACTTTTATTATCATTCCTGTGTTAACAGAATTCTTCAATAACATAAGGAAGGTCTGATCCAGAAGATACATTAAAGCAAGCAGAAAAATTTTTTTCTATGCTACTCATAAATTCCTGTAGGAGAATTGCTACTTGAGAGATATTATTTCAGCGACACGACTGGGTCTCCACATATGTTAGAAAGAATCGATTTCATATTGTCCATTCAACGTACCGAGCTAGTTCCGAAGTTTCTAGAAATATGAGAAAATGCTAGCAAATAACAAACTTCAGCCAGCATATTATTTGAGAGAATCGTGCACGTCTTCTGTTAGCGTTTGACCTTCATACTTTCAAGATTTATGGTTTCAATGTAGGTCGCATCTAAACTCAATGATAACTTTGTATGCAGACAGCTGGAGCAGATGATATACCGGCTGGGAAAAACCTGACGTGGCACACTTAAGCTTCTTTCTCTATCTCAGCAAATATCCTTAGATCAGGGGACTGGAAATGTTACAAATATTCTTAAAATGATAAATATAATTATAAAGCGTGTGTATTACTTTAGAAAACTATGCGTAATTGTTCAACACAATCTGCAAAATGGGCTTACATAAATAATTGTTATAGTGTTTAAAGCCCGCTTTTACTACTATGGCACCGCAAGCGAGGACACTGATGACACACAGAATGAAGATGAAATGCGATATCGGGGGAACCCGGAGCACCTGGAGAATCCTTGCACCGCTTTGTCCACCACAAATCCCACATGCTGTCACCTAGGAACGAACCCGGCCTGCCTTGTTGAGAGGTGAATGGTCTAACCATTCGTCCACGCCGCGGTCGTCCCTTAATATGTATCCACTTCGATGTGTTAGTTGTTTTTTCACTTAGAATAACAGTTGCCCAAAAGTCAATCATACAATTTATTACCATGGCGTGTTTTATATGATCTTAATGCGCGGTGAAATAAACAACTCCTCTCATTATACATTATTCGTTTTGCTTCTAGATTTTTGCACCACAATTCCTGATCTGCTGTCCTAAGTAGTGTGTGTTAATTGGCCTTGGAGAAAACTTCAAACTCAGTTCTGATATAATATTCGTTATAGCGAGGCCCGCCCACTTCTGAATCGCTTAGTTTTGTACGTGTCACGTCTACTTGGATGCACTAGCCAACCTGATAACATATTACTCATATTAAAAAAATAAGTTATAATTCTATTAATTGAAGTGTTCTTAATTACAAATGCAAATACCTACATTTATGTCCCTAACAACCTGCATACACTTAACGATAATATGCCATTATTATTTAATTGGAAACATCACTACAATGATATGGTTTCAATTTATCGATTAGGTATCGTGTTGGCAAGAATAGAATGAATCGTTTGCCCGCTCATAGTTGGTGATTTCGTTATGGAAAAACAGCAAAAGCGCCAATCGGAAGTAACCGGTAAAATCTTCTGAGAAGCATGTTTGGTATAACACAATTTAAAAGGTGTGAAACTCTTGAGAAATCATAGAAAATGTAAGCTATATATAAAGTTCTCAACCTCCAAAATAGTGTCTTAAAATATTAACTTCACTATATTGATATTGTATTATTATTAGAATAAATCTCGCAACTTAAGCTTTTATCCATATATATAGCAACCGTATAATAAAGAATGAGATATAGATTTAGGAATATTCATTATATTAAAAATATAAATAATGGAATTGTAGTATAATGTAATATCCTCCTCCTCCTCTGCAATAAGAAGCAGATTTAGAAACGGTGTGCGATCAGATGTCTGAAATTACAATAATACATTTATGATAACTGTTAATTGATGTTGATAATAATGCAAATAATAATGACCAACGTAACCAAGACAGTATAAAACTATTGGAAGGATATTATTGACCCCTGCTTTCTTTGGAAGGTCTAAGAATAGGAGTTCTACAATATCATAAATTTCTGAAGGTAGAACAAATATTTCTGCGTTCTAAAGACGAATATAAACAACAATAATAGTAATAAACAATTATGATAATAATATTATAACAATAATATTTATCAAAAAGACCCGAATTTAATTCATACAAATGAAAAAATAACCTACAAAGCAGGCCGTACAAGAACATACCGTCATAGTGTGTAAATGCAAGCAGAGCTTCGGCCATAAGTCGTTGATTTGCCCTCTGCTATGTATCTTTGTAAGGGCAAGAGCGATACAGATATTGGCTGTCCTTGTGAATGGAATCGAATTAGTGTGGAAACATCTCACGTATAAACAATTAGAAGAGATAGAATAAATAGAAACAAAGAAAGTTCTGGGAGAATCACAGACCACGAGATCGAGGCTGAACTATGAACTCGCCAGAGAAACCTTCCTAATACAGGATCTACGAACGACTGCCTTCTGATCAAGCGTTCAGTGCACTTCTACATGAGCTGCAAGAAATGGAAAAATATGTGTTCCATTCACATGACTTTCTCTACATCTCTGCAACAAATTAGTTTGAAAAAGCTCATGTTACTATTTACTTCATGCTAATCGACAAAAAATTAGCACAAATAGTCTTATTACTTGCTTCCTTGTAAGTAGAAGTGAAATAAGGGAGTAGCTTAGGTTAAAGCGATAGTTAAAAGCTGGTTGCTATGTGACTGAAGTTCCTTTGTTTGTATAGACAGGAGTTGACAAATTCCTGTATGAGAAACGTTAAGTTTCTCGAACCTGAAAACAAAACCAGGGAATATCTCAAAAAACGATCAACTCATCAAAAAAATGTATACAACCTAAATTGTGTGTTTCAATGTGCTCTGCATTTTTTTGCGGTAAGTTGTTTTTATCCCTTACGGTTTAGCAGTTATGCAAAATTCCGTAAAATTCACGGAGAATAAAGTAGTCTTCAGGGGCTATTCCCAGAAAATTCAAAATATACATTTTATTTGTCAGATAAATATACTATATTTTAATCAAAATCGTTAAAGCCATTTTTTAGAAAATCAAAATTTTCGAAAAGAGTTCCATGTAAAGGGTAATTTGGGGTGGTTTTTTTCTCAAAATCTTCGTGTCGCATCCCTGGAAGATACTAAACTTAAATACCAAGTTTGGTATGTTACTGACTTTTCGTTTTTGAGTTATCGTGTTCACAAACACACGGACATACACACGGACCTTTTTCTGAAAATACTTTTTTGGGATATTTCCGGTGAAATCTCGGTACGACTTTTTTGGTGGAGTGCAATACCTTCTCTATACACTATGTACATAGTACGTGTAGAGAAAGTAAAAAGGACATAGCAATGGTGTTCTATACAACCTGTGCGATGCAAGAGAGAGGAATGACAGGCGAATTATGAAATGCGTCTTGTGACTATAAGATTGAGAGATCATGGTTTCTACAAAGGATGTGCTCCAAGGTTTTCCAAAAGTCTAGTGATACCTGTATCTGTGTTTTGTGCTCCGAGAAATGTGAAAAATACCATGCACAGAAGGGGGGAAAAAATGTAAACCTATCGCTGCTTATACAAGGAAAACTAAATGCATGTATTGTGAAACCCACGCATTGTATTGTGCACAGTTTATGCGCTGTTCTCCATTATTATTATTCCGTACTATTGATAAATTACTAGAATAAGGATATGCTGTTCTCATTTTGCTGTCGCTCCTTCTTTTTGTTGGAAGGAATGCGTCCTTTTTATCGACTGGTCAATTTTCTGGCATGCTACTGTAAATTAAAGAGTGAAGTGAAGCTGACTGGATTAGTGACGTCTAAATGAGGTTGAGAGTAGATGAAGCGTAAATGACATAGATGGTGCTAGTACGTAAGCAACTTCCGGAGTGTTCTCAGAAGCAGCAGACGCTCATAAATGTTGTTTTTTTGCCCGCACAACTGATTGTTAAAAGTTCGACCACTATGTACAAGTACATAGTACGTAGACAAAATGTTGTATTCTGCCCAAAAATTCCATACCAATGTTATACAGGAAATTCGTGTTTCGAGAAACCCTGAATCCAAAAAGGCATTTAACAAAGAAAACAAGAGGTCAGTGTGTGTATGTATGTGTGTATGTCTGTATGTAAACAGCATAACTCAAAAACGAAAAGTCTCTTAAACACCCAACTAGGTATTGATGTTAATTCTCCCTCTCGCCTACTCTTTAGATAAAAATGTTTTAGAAAGTATTGATTTTCTCAAATGGCTATAGCAATTTTTATTAAAATAGCGAATATCTTTGATACTGTATGACAAATGTATATATCTTAAGTTTTGGGAATACTTCTAATGACCTGCGCATTCTGGATGCCTTTTATACAAGTGGTAAACCTTAAGGGATGGACAAAGATCGTGTCATCCATTTTTTTTTCTGTTTTTTTGTGGAGTTAATCCCTATCGTTTTCTGTTAACTCTTGTTATCTGTTTTTAAGTGTCAATACTTACGGCTTTTATAAAATAGGAATACATATTCACTTCTTTATACTGGTCATCCAAAGAGAATGGAATTCCAATTACCTCACAGAGCGACAGGTTTTTAAAGACTTGACTGTGGCCTATTCCCTTATTTCCATTCCTATTACAAGCAGTAAGTAATAAAACTGGTGTTTAAATGACAAATAGCATTTATATCTTGAATTTTCTGGGCCTTTTAAGCTCTCGTCCTTATGGACGACACTTCAACCGGTAAATCGTAAAAGTTATACAAAAACTTATAACACAAAGTATGTAACTCCGTTAAGGCTCACAATTTATGCCACATACATTTTATGGAGTTAACCTTTACTAAAATACTATATGTTATTAGTTTCAATTTTAAAAGACTTAGATGCTCCTCAAATGGGTGTTCTTAGTTGTTTTTTCTGTTCTGCTCTAAGAATAAAAACCATCACAGAGTGAGTAACTTCTAAATATTTGGCTATTGCTTTAGCTTGGTATGTAATACAGTTTATTCATTTGTATTTACAAGAAAGTATATTAATGCAATTAATGGAAAGCAGTTTGAAGAATATCCATTTTTACGTAGTTAAAGGAGATATTGTGTTCTACCCAAGAATCGGATACCGGGATGGTAATTAAAATAGTTGGAGCCAATGTAGTTAGAAAATTGAACATCTCAAATAAGCTTTCATCCAAAGATTATTTGGGGTGGGGATTTTACTGAAAGTCTTTGATTCGCATCCTTGGAAGATGCTTAACTAAAACCACGATTGGTATTTAACCGAATTCTCGTTTTTAATGTATACTATCCACACACACATACACAGACCTTTCTCAAAAATCTGATGCGTTATACTCGCATAACTTTCTCTAGCTACTCTACAAGTTCTTACTTCTTTCAACACCATGCTAATCAAGATATATGTTATTGATTAGTAGAATATATGTATTATAACTAAAATGGAACTAAGGAAATGCGCTAGGCTAAAATGGTAGTCAAATGTTTTTTGCAAATCGCTTCATTGCTTGGCCAGCAGTAGAGCAAAAGAAAAACGGACACTTTTCGTCTGAGAAAAGTATAAGCACTTCACAATTCAAACTAATAAAAAGGAATACCTCAAAAACGGTAAGCTCCACGAAAAAAATGTATATGAAATATCTTGCATGTTGTAACAAGGTCTACAGTTTTTGTATAGTAAGTTTTTGTCTATCTCTTACGGTTTACTAGTTATGCCAAATTAAGCAAAATTCATCCAGAATAAACAGGTCTTTAGAAGCTATTCCCAGTAAATTCAAGATATGCATTTTATTTGTGATAGAAGTGGCTTTAATGTGTGGTATTTTTATCAAAATGGTTAAAGAAAACCAACATTTTCCAACATTTTTCCATGTAAAGGGTAGTTAGGGTTGGGGGGATTTTCTTCAAAATCTTTGTGTCGCATCCTTGGAAGATACCAAACTTAAATACCAAGTTTGGTATTTAACAGTATGTTCATTTTTGAGCTAAGCTGCCGACAGACACACACACATACACACAAGGACATTTTTCTAAAAATGCTTTTTTTTGGAATCAGAGAGACCCAAAACATGTATTTCCGGTGAAATCTCGGTATCTAATTTTTGGGTGCATTACAATACCTTCTCTATGCCTATGTACATATGGGCTCGAGAAATTAAAAATGACTTTTTGGAGTAATGGGTTCTCAAAACATGTATTTATGTTAAATCGTGTCCAATTTTTGGGTACATAATTATTGAGTGTTTAATATCAGCGTTCTTTCTTTTGTTGGTTTCTTCTGCTGTTGCAGCGTATTTCTCTGTGTTCAAAATAGGGGTAGGTTATATTTTAAATGTAGATTATATTTTAAATTCAAGTGACTGTCTAACACAATTGATGTGTTATTATGTGCTTAATAAATTCTACCTCAACATTGTAAATTTTAAAATTATTATTTCTGTATTAATAGCTTTAGAAATTAAATTAGATCATTTATACGAGTAAAAGATTTTATGATTTACAGTTTCGAGAGAAGGGTTAAGGAATATTAATTATAATAGATAACTTGGATTGGATGTTGAATGTTCTCTATGATTGCTGGTTATCAATGAGACAATATATATTAAATAAATTGTGCTGGCTACCAGTGCACGTTCTGCTGGATACCAATAATATAGATTATTAATTTGTCCCAAATGTTGTTAAGGTTTCGTAACAGTTGCATAGGTTATAGCTGGTTAGCAATCATTTGCATTACTGCATTCCAGTAATTAATAATAGTTGGTTTGGTGTAGTTGAAATTATATATACATTTGTTAGAGATTTTTTGTTTTTTGTTTGTTTGTTTGTTTTTTTTTTTTTGCTCTTATTCTGTTACTTTAATTTTCGATTCATTTGTTTTAGTTATCAGTATATAAGTTATATCTGTAAACTAATGATGTATCTACAAAAAATAATAAAGTTTACAATATACGTCCTGGAATAGGGAACTAGAGGCCATGATGTTATATTAAAGCTTTTATTATATTCTGTTTTATTTTGTACATCGTACAGAAAGTAAAATTATAACATCTTAAATTTAAAGCTAATTCTGAAACATCGTAGGAGGGCCAATATTTATATTTTGAATCCTGGCAACACTGATTGATGTAACTGATATCTGGTATTTCCTCTAAAAAGTTTGACATCATTGACCTTACCCTACTTCAGTTATTAAAAGTTACTTGTGTTGTTTGCAGTGACTTTAAGATTGTATCTCAGTGAAAAGATGGAATTAATACTTGAAAATGTTGTGCGATCATTTATTATGATTTTCCATGTGGGATATAAAGACAAGAGTTAATTTATAAACTTACTACCACATTTGGCCATGAAGTTCCATTCTTTACCACTGGGAAACTCTGGGATGACGAGTATAATCATCGCTGCCGTTTGCTCACTGATGAAATTCGTGAAGATCGTCTAAAATCAGTTGTTACGTCAGAAAATATTGATGAAAAAACTGGCAGTATATGATCGTGGAATAGAAGAAACCCTAGTTAGTTCTACCAGCATGAATAAAATATTGTATAATTTAGTCGTGAAAAAGGTTTACTCTCGTTGGAGCCCACATCATTTCACGCAATCTCAAAAGGGTGCTCGTGTCGATTGGTGTACACAAATGCTCAAGAAATACAATGGTGCTGCTCCAAAAGATGCATATATGATTGTAACAGGTGACGAATCATGGATCTATGCATATGAACCGTAACGTAAACAGTAGTTGACTGTATCAAGATGAACCAAATCCAACAAAAGTGTTTGCACTCGATGGACTTTGAAAAAAATGTTCGCCTGTTGTTTTTTTTTCAGAGAAATTGGTCATGTGGCAACAGTGCTTTTAGAGAGACGTAAAACCGTCAATTTTGAATGGTACACAACCATTAGTTTACCAGAGGTCTGCGGTGAAATAAGAGAAAAGAGCAAGTACCGTTGGAATGCTCTTTATGAAGACTATGCGAGCGCTCATACTTCTGATCTAATAACCGACTATTTGAACATTAAATTGATGACTCATCAGCCATATAGTCAGTATTTGGTTCTCAAAGACTTGTTTTTGTTCCCTAACATCAAGAATAAAATGCGTTGTCAATGATTTTCTTCTAGCCGTTGATGCGTTAAATAATGTTTTGGAGGTGTACCAAGTCGCTTGGAAAAATCTGTGACAAATGGTTCGAACCTATTCAAAAGTGTATTGATCATAAAGAAGAATGATTGAAAAACAATAAAGCTATTTTCAATGACAAATTATTGTATTTGTATCTTTATTATTAGGGTTAAAATATAAATAGTGCAGTTCATGATATATTTTGGGAAAAATACTTCGAAAAGGTATATTCCATATAGAGTGTCCTTAGAAAATGGATTCTAATTTTAGTGGCTAAACGAATTCGACACTATTAAGATGCCTATCTAATGAGAAGACAATCAAGGGTAGCGTGTGTTAATGGGAAATTTTAGGCCACCAGGAGTATGAAACATACCTAAATTACGGCAGTGGCATAACAATGGTGTGAAAATCGTTTCCATGTAATCATCTAGCAGCTGGAAATGAAATGTAGTAATGAGATGAAAGCAGTAATGAAGCGTAGGAAGAACAGGATCTGGAATAAGAAACAAGATGTGATGACGTTTGCAACAGCTCTAGGGTTGACGACATCTTTGGCTTTACGTCGGCTTTAGCTGCTTCATCCTCCTATTTAATTACAGCATGCGACTGCTGGTGTCCCTTGCTTATTACACGTCTCTCAAGTTAACCCTGCTTAAAATATCTGTGCTGGGGCAGATGTAGTACTTCATTTGTGTACACGCAATTCCTTGTTCTATAATATAACTGTATTTAGCCCGCCTTTCTGCTGCAGGATTTCCGCTGAAAATAAACGAAAGGGACTAGACTTTCTTCTACCCATTATCTATTTAAATGGCTCCGTAGAAACAACAAATGCCTTAGGAAGGGGAATAATTACTTTTTCTGCCCTATAAAGAATTACAGTCATTCATTTGTCAGGGAACATGAGGAGTGGTTCTGTTTGTGTAGGGTTATTATCAAGCCCCATTCACAATGAGACTTAGACCAGAAATGAGAAGCTTGCTCTCATCGGAGTAAAAACATTGCCACCTCTTCCTTATCCCATCCACTGTGCATGCTTATCTGTGTACATGACGAGCAATAACAGACGCTGAAGTTTCATTGACAGAAATTATCAGTATCACATGAGAATATTTTGAAACCAATGTGTTCCATGAAACTGATGCGTCATTTAAATTCAAATTAGAACTAATTATATGAGTAGGAAACAGTCTTGCTACTTTATCAAATGCTACCAGCCGATACTTACCCCAAAGTAGCACATCTTGCAGACTATATTGTTGCAATATTTGATTCAGTATATACACGTGCAGAATTCTTTTCTAAATTAAACTATACTATGAGGGATACAGGTGTGTAGCTTGAATGATAACATTCTATCACTACTACATCTCCCTGTGGCTACAATTAAGTCTTAGTTCGATAAATTAGTGTCAAGAAAAATTAAATATGCCCCAAAAAGATGATTGACGGCGAAAGACTACAATATATGGTTTGGTTTCACCACTGTTGTAATATGCATGGTGAGCAACGGTCTCGATAATCACTCAAGGTAGCGTGGGAAGACGTCACACTTCCCCTCCATTTAACAGCTCCCCAAGGCTAATCCAGATCATGCATAGGAAATAGGAGTGACAGGAATGCAATCGAGCATTTTCGCTCTCCATTAACATCACCAAGCGTAGATAAACTCTCTTTTCCGGTTCTGCTTGATTTGTACACATCTTTACAAGGCGAGTCCTAAGACGGAGCCTCATTAAAATATGATTTATTAGCTTTGTGACACCACTCTAAAGTTAAAAGATTGCTGAATATATATTCTATTTACCATTAAATAAATATACGCAGTTTACTCTTTAAAAAGTATTTACATAAATAAAATAATAATATTTGCTTTTTAGGTGTTGAACCGATAGAATAAATCGTGAACAGAAACAACAGAGGGTGAATAAATTATTTTCATCAACTAAATACAAAAAAACAAGAAAAACATAAAGAAACTAGACTAATCACTCTTCCAGAATGTTTTACATGCAACTGTAAGTTCGATATTATTTTGTGTTTGTTAAAAGTCGAGGCAAAAATCGTAGCACAGATTTTAGATGCATTTTTGTTATTCATGATTCTTTGCTTGAATATAAAATATTAATTTTTGCAAATATGTACAGTGACTCGCATAATGATTCGGTTTTGTCGAATTAACTATATTTCTAGTTTACGATCAATATAATATAATTTGCTTGCGTTATATGATAGGGAAGGAAATTTTTATTTACATCCAGACCAACAGATGTCACCGCTCATAATCACTCGGTTTCAACCCCCTTACATTTGAGTTTACCTTAATTAGGCAAAAGGAGAGCAATCAGTAGTCTTAAGGTAGCTCAGCCAAGTCGTAGTGTGTTGCTTGAGTTGAGTACACAAAGTCAAACGGGTCGAAGAGTATCTCTCACCACTTTCGAAATAAGGCAACTTTGCATATTTCATCATGCCAAATGCCGTAAATATACAGAAATTGCCAATATGTTAATAATTCCCAAGAGTATTGTTGGTGACACCATTAGGAGGTACAAAAATGAAGACAAGAGTGTAGTTTGTACCACCAACCAGGTCGGCCAAAAAAAATTAACAAGCAAAGGAGAATGTGCTAGTTATAAAAATAAAGATAAATCCAAAATTAACAGCCCCAAAAATTGTCGCACAGATGAATGAGCAGTGGAACAAGCAATTCGGAGGATACTAAAAACAGAAACATTTAATGGAAGAGTAGCCAGGAAGAAACCATACGTCAGTGAAGTTAATAGGAGAAAGTGGCTTAACTTTGCTAAGCAGTACATTGAAAAGGACAAAAACTGGTGGAATTATGTTATCTTCACTGTTGAGAGTCCCTATAATGTTTTTAGGTTAGGTGGAAGGGCTATAGTGTGGCAAAGACCTAATCAAGAGCTACGAAAAATAAACCTGTAACCAACTGTGAAGCATGGTGGAGGAGGTGTGATGATTTGGTAGTGTATTTCTGCTAGTAGACTTGGAGAGATGGTGTTTGTTGAAGGTATTGTCGCATGTGTCATTGGCGAGAGTTTAATTTATTATGTTTTAGTAATTACGAATTAATTAATCTGAATTAATTGGGATTTGAGCTTACAGATTCTTAGGAAAATACAAGTTTTGTTATAAGCTGATGAAATAACAGGATGGAAGCGACTAGCCTCTTCCGATGGCACTCCCAGTGGACTTTTGATGCCACCAACTTCCGTTCGGTTTACGTGCACATTCGCACTTTGACGTCACACAGGACATTCTAGAACATTTAAGCATTCGGTGCTGATTGGCTAAGTCTACCCACTATCAGGGCGTTGGTTCTTCATATTAGGAGAACGGCCACCATGTTGGAATGCCCTTCCGGGGACGCCACTATATCTATTTAAGGGACGGCAAACCCGTCCTCCGGGGCTATTGTCTTTGACCGTCGGGGAACCTCTATTTGCTTGTGTGCGTCTTGAGGCGTCGCTCCGGGCTCAACCGGCCACCACTTTGACCACTTCTCACCTCCCCTAGACACATCATGACATATTTCTTAAGGTAAGGATTTATGTTAGTAACTCCATAATGAGAATGATATTGGCCAGGATTAATAGAATAATTTGCCATCCTCCACCTTTGTAAACCAAACATGCGTAACCAACAGATTATTTAATCTTTCTTAATATATTAGCTTAACTTAAGTCCCATTATTATCATTGCTCTACCATCTACCTTCCTTTCACTACCCTCTAATAGCTATTCCCCCCTGTGTCCAACTTTAGTTGTGACAGTATTATGAACAAACATAAATATTTACAGTTGCTTAAAGACAATTTACGGAAAAGTGTTGAGAAGTTGGAGATATTGGAAACACTCAAGTTTTATCAGGATAACGATCCCAAACACACGGGCTAAGAAGTACGTTCCTGGCTGCTGTACAATTGTCCCAAGGTAATTCAGTCGCAGGTGCAGTCACCAGATTTAAATCCCACATGAAATTTGTGGGACAAACCAGACCACAGGATAAGAACTTCTCCAATTACCTCAGCTGTGGAACTAAAGAGAAGACTGGTGGAAGAATGGAACATTATTAGTTCCGACTACACTCAGGTGTCTAGTATGCCAACTAGACAGAATGATGTTTTGTGCCAAAAGGGGCTTCCAACAAGGAACTGATAGATACAAAGTGCAGTGCTAACGTGAAAACCTAATGTTTATGAGCACATGTTTTACGTGTTTCTTTCGGTAAAGATTTTCAGTTATTTATTTTATTTAGAATATGGACAAAAGAAGGCCAATGCTAGTTTGATATGGAAGTATATGTCCTGGAACGTTAAAGGATGTAATTACTTTGTTTATTACGAACAAGTTTGTAAATAAATTAAATGTTCGGTGGTTTCAAATATCACAAAACCGAATGTTTATGGGAGTCACTGTATACACACATACACGTAGATCTTACCTTGCAGAAGTTGATACCGATTTTCGGGGAGAGCTTTAAACATCTCTGTCTGACCTACCCTGACAATCTGATAGCTGAGCAGTCCTTTTAACTTTAATGATTTCTTCGCTGACACCAGGAGAGTTGCTTTGAAGGAATGACCGTTCTCGGAAGTGGATAACTTAGGAGATGTGACCTGATAACCAACGGGTGAACTGTGGTGGAAGGGATTAAAATTGCGATTTAGGGGAAATAACACATTGAACCAGTTTATCCCATGTCTGACCCAGACTCGCATAAAACAAGAGCTTGCAAAATCCAAACTTTACGCTTGCGTTGCGCACATTGAAGAAGTGTTCTGCATTCCTTTATCTTTGCATTGCTTGTAGTTCAACAGCAGACGATTCCAATGCGATATTATACAGCGTCTACTGCACATAAATGCATCTCTTCCATTTGACCGTGCTGCACCGCATTGTCACTGTTGCTAGAGCTGTATGTTGATTTAATTGATATACCCACCATCTGCGTCTAGGTTTCTTGCTTTTACAAATCCTAAGGCGCAAAGAGAGAATGCAGAATGTATTAACTGCGCAGCTTTATCGGTTGTTGCAATCCCCATGCTGGCACTATTAATAATAGTTTGGTCAAATAATTTTGATGTCAGAGCTCGAGCGTCAGTTATGTGTATGTAAAATGTATCGGAGCTTGAGTAAATTTTCTTATGGTATTTTTGGTTATGCAATTTCAATTTGAACCCTGGGGTGCGGTTGAAAGACTCCGCAAGTATTGCGATCAAAAAACCCGTGCCAACCTTTGTATTACGCTTATGACTGCAAAGTAAATAAAGTTCCGTTACTCCTGCGATTATACTGCGTTATGTTTGCGCTGCTACTTCATTGTGAATGTTGCTATAACCAAGCCGAATCTTGCTCTGGATTAGGGAGGAACAATGAAACAATTTTTGCTACTTTTCGAGATAATATTTAAATTTATTTTTTCTCCATAATGTGACTAATTTCTGGTGTCTAATATTGATGCTATGGATTGGAAATTGATATTCCCACGTCCACTGTGGTTGCCATAAAAAGCCAATGCTGAAATAAATCGCTAAAGGCAATAATGCGGTAACTAAAACTATCGCAGCACAATACACTAATTAAACGCTCTTATTTTAACTTATTAAATGTTTCAACATCCACAATTCTGACTAGAATTTAAAGAATTATGACTTTGCTATATCTTTGAGCGAAATATGTTAATATATTCTTCATAATAATATATACGGCTTTTTATTTTAGCCATTTGCGGAATGAAGTATATGTCACCTCATACCACTTTTGATTTCTTCAGCATTTACCTTTCTAAGAATCTTCGATTTCCACATCACTAGAGGTGCTAAACATTGGCTACTCTTTATTCAATAATAAAGTAACAAAAGAGCTTCTGTGTTAGCAAAGATAGCTTTTGCTACATCTCTCTAACAAATTATTGTTAAAAAACTTATTCTTATAATCATGCTAATCGAGATAAATACTGCTTCCTTGTCGGCAAAAAGTAAATTAGTGAACACACTAGGCTAAAGCGATAGTTAAATATTTTAAAAATTAAAATAATAATAAGGGATATCGAGGCTATGATTAACTATAAGAAAAACATGTATATGACATAATTGCGTGTTTTAACGAGGTCTACATTCCTTGTGCTGTAGGTTTTCGTATATATCTTACGGTTTACCAGTTATGCAAAACTTATCCAGAATGAAGAGACGTTCTATGACTATATACATTTTATTTCACATGTGAATGTCTTTAATATACCGTATTTTAGTAAAAATCGCTATAGTCATTTTTGAGAATATAAAAAATTTTCGAAAATTTTTCCATGTAAATGGCTGTGGGATTCTCCTCAAAATCTTCCAGTCGCATTCTTTGAAGATATTAAAGATAAATATCAAGTTTGTTATTTTACTTACCTTTCGTTTTTGGATTGTCGTGTTCAATGACATAGAAACGGACGTTTTTCTAAAAAAAAAATATTTTAAATGCAATATTAGCGTATTTCTGGAGAAACCTCGGTGTAGAATTGTTGGATGGAATGCAATACCATCTCTACATACTGTGTACATTTTATATATATGCTAAGAATGTAATACATAAAAGACAATATGTGACACACACACACACACATATGTATATGGGTTACTTTATAAAATGTAACATCCATCTTCAATATTGTATAAAGATGTGTTCGATTTTGCCATAATTTAGTTACAACTTCACGTCTCTATTCCGATACTTCCACAATAAACAAGCAGTAGAATTCTCTCTCTCTCTTTATATATATGTATAACTCCGGCGCTGTATTCCTTCTTCTTGCTCTTTTTCCCAGTTTTCTACATTTGCTTTGTTGACTTATTCATTTTACTGTTTTCTTTTTACTTACCCAAACACAGAAATAAACACATTTACAAACACACAAATACCCATCCCCAAGGTGAGACTCGAACCCACGATCCCTGCGCCAAGAAGTACCAAAGCTAGGCTCTTGAGCGAGCGTGGCCACGGGGACCGGCCTCGCTTCGACGTCTCGTAACTTTTGTCGCTTCGACGCAACTGCTACACGCTGTGCAAATTAAATTCGTCGTTACTCGTTTTCTTCTTTTTATTCTGTCGATGTCGTCAAAAGAAGTTTCCAGAAAAAGCAAATATTCTCGCAATATTCATTCCGCCCAAATGTCGCATTTCAAGGTTTTGTGGTGGTGTCGCCTCTCTTCCTGTGTTAATTTTTCGAACACCTACGGCAATATGTGTGTTACTTAAAGGAAGCTCAAGGAACACTGCTATACGTTTGAAAGTAACTCGCTCACACACATGCGGCGATTACATTGCCGGAAATGTACATGTAGAGTCGTTAAATTATAAGGTAAGCCTTGTCGCGGCCCCTCTCCACTGCGCGAGTGATGCCAGCAGTAAAATACGTATCTTAAGATAAATTACGCAAATTTTGACCTTCTGCTCACAGATGGGCATTACAATTTGCGAAAATATTTTCGCTCACTTGTCTAAGTTTTGTAGGAGGGATTCTTGTGATTTGATGCATGATGTTATCACTAAGTTTCTGTAGATTACACAAGCATTTCTGCTACTGAGTTTAGGTGAATGAGCGAGAACATCTTTAACTTGTTATACGCCCTGTTTGGGAGCAGAAGGTAAATATTTTTAGTGTTTATTTAAGGTTAGGACTCCAGTGCACCTTTGCCGGCACCACTTTCCCGAAGACTCTCGGATCTTTTGCGCAGTGGAAAGAGGCCGCGAGAGGAGTAACCATATAATTTAAGGGCCCTCGACCCTACATATTAATTTTAATTTCCCTATAAATATTAATGAAAAGTTTACTTGGTTTAAATAACTATAGTTATGAATAATATTAGTGAAACGCAATCTCGGAAATTCGACGCAAGCGTCTTTCCCTCTATTTATTTATTTATTTATTGCTTTCTACTCTTTAACTATTTCCTTGATCCATATCAAGCGCTAACCAAACTAATACTCCAGTATACTTGATGCATATGTATATAATCTTCAATATATAGATTACACAAAGGGATTTGACGGTATGGACATACAAAATATAGCTCAGAGGTGGGTCTCAAAATAAGGCCATGATAAGAAAAATGTGACATGTTCCTTTCATATGACTTTCCCTATATATTTTGCAACAAACTACTGGTATAAAAGCTTATATTTCTATCTCCTTCATACCAATCGAGATAAACGTGAGCAAAAATGGAATTTTTACTTATTTTCCTGCAGGTAAAATGAAAATAAGGAAGTACATTAGGATAAAGTAATCGTGAAATCTTTTAAAAACTGACCGCTGTGTGATGTCATTGAAATTCCGTTTCTTCTGTAGTGCCAGGAGTAAAAAGATAGAAAGCAAATGCTGACTCCCGTTTGAGAAATCCATAATAAATAGAAAACTTAAAGAAATAACAAGGAACACCTCAGAAATGGCTTACTTAAAAACACTTACATAAATTGTGTACTTTACGATATCTTCTATATTTTTTGCGTACTAAGATTTTGTCTCTTTACAGTTTGTGCAGCATTTATCTAGAAGGAAATAGCTTCTTAGGCTATTTCCAGAAAATTCAAGGTATATAAGGTATTTTCCGAAACTATTTATAGGCATTTTTGGAAAAATCAATATTTTCAAAAACTTTCCTATAAACGGAGGTAGGAGTGATAAGATTTTCTTAAAGCCTTTTTGGCACATCCTTTGGTATTTAATGCATTTTTCACTTCTGGTTCATGTTGTATGCTGACACCCTTATATTAGGCATTTTTCTAAAAATGTTTGTTATTAAGGGACCCTTAAAGCATGCGTTTTTAGTGAAATCTCGGTATCGAACTTTTGTGCGGAAAGTAGTACCTTGTCTACTATGTACACTGTGCATGGTACAAGAAGTAATACAGTAAATAAACGTAAAGATATGACACGGAAGAACGTATTCATTTAATAACAATTTGGAATAGGAGGGTAGTATATTTGGTCACTCTCCATTATAATTTATTTCTTTATATTGCTGTAAGTACTTGGAAAATTCAGATTAAATATTAATATAAAGTGCAACAGAAACAATTCATAAACATACCTTTTATCACATAAAATCGGTTGCTTTGTTTGACAATGAAAACGTCAAGGTGCAATTCAAAATCCTGAAAATTTAAAGTCAATGTAAACTAATGTTAATACGAGATTATAGTGTATATATAATGTGGATTAATCTCAAAAACCATACCACCGGCTTGAATAATTCCTTTATTATCGAGGGAACCTATTCTTTCCGACTGATACGCAGCTATAAACATCTTAAAATGTTAATAAAGCAGATGTAAAAACTCCATGGCACGACAGCTCACGGGGAACCTTGGCCTACCGCCCGGCCGCTGCGTCCCCCATCTCGGTCCACTACAGACGTCATGGATGGGGTGCAGTATTAGAGGGTGAGACTGATCAGCACCTCGAGCCCCCCGGCCGGTTATTATTGCGTCCTCATGACCTGAAGCCGCTACTTCTCCATCAAGTAGCTCCTCAATTGAACCCCCTGGGACTTTACGAGGCTGAGTGCACCCCGGGCCAGGTCTCCTAGCGGGGATAAGATCCCCACGCCGGTACTGGGAATCGAACCCAGGTCTCCCGCTTGGTAAGCAGCTGTGCTACCACCGCGCTAAGGAGAGGACCTAATAAAGCAGTTAAAGAATTAAAAATAATTAACAATTAAATTGATAGTGCAATCGCTTAGAAAATACATGTACTTTACGGAGAATGTGTCTATAAATACAATCCAATAATATTTCATTCGAAGCACTCTTACGTCGTTGGCCATGATTTGTTATAAAGCAAACAGAATGCAGAGCTTTACGGTATGAATCGCATTCATATGTGTTTTTATTTTATTGCCACAAAAAGTGCTATACATGTGAATATAGTGAAACATACTTAACTCCTGAATAGCCTTACTTTAATTCTATAGATGTATGCACTGAAGGTTTAGAATCGAAAACATTCTGAGAACCCTCATATATGATCCTTTCCCTTAATTTCCTTTACAATTCTGTTACAATCAATTTCGTTAGCAGAATTTCTATATAACTGAATGGCGAGAGAAAATTGCAAAGTGTAGGACTCAGTGAGCCAATATTTTATAATTACTAACTGAGATGACAGACTTTGACTGTTTTCTATATGGTCATTCATTGGTACAGTGGAGTGCGGGTTCTTTATTTACTAGCTTCACCTCTATTAGTACATACGTTTTTGAATTATGTGAAAATTGTGTAGCTCTTAGGTTATTAAATAACAAACGCCCTAAATACTTTCCATTTAAATGCTTATTCTTCTATTCCACGCTATTCGCGATAAAATTAGCAAAATGGTGAATGCATAATGATGATTTTTATTATCTTCTTGTAATATAGCGGTACCCCCTTCTAGTAAACGTATTATTTGCTTCTTTATAAGCAGAAGGAAAATAATGGGGCACCATAGGCTAAAGCGATACTCAAATATTTTAAAAGCTGGTTGCTATGAAAGTTCTTTGTTTATATAACTATGAGTTTATAAGTTTCCGTATGAAAAAAGTAATAAGTATTCTAACTCTGAAACCAACAACGAGAAATATTATATCAGAAATTGTCAACTCTACAAAAAACATATATGGTCTAAATTATGTGTTTAAGTTCTTGTCTATCTCTTATAGTTAACGGTCATGAAAAGTTTAGAATAATGCATCCAGAATACAATACAATACAATATTTTTCATGTAAATATTTTGAATATATTATAGTTTAATGAAAATCGTTTTTAATTTTCAGAAAATCAAAATATTTGCATTTTTTTCCATTTAAACTCTAGTTAGGGTGGAGGGATTTTCTTGAAAATCGTATCCTTGGAAGATACTAAATGTAAATAAAAAGTTTGGTGTTTAATATACTTTTCCTTTTTGGGTGCAATACAATACCTTCTCTATACACTATGTACATGGTAGTGTAGCGAAAATAATAACGTACAAAGGTTTAACATTTAAATCATTATAATTATTTTAAACATTAATCTACAATTCCTACCCATGATTGTTTCACCTCCAAAGATCTTATTACTATGCGCACATATTTTCATTGGGCGTTAAGTTTTACGAGTTAGCTAGGTCGCCCATTTGCTTTTTTGCAGTATTATTAACCAAAGAAAATTTCTTTCTTTGCATTCCTCAGCCATTATGGCAAATATATTTAATTTACCGCAAACCAGCTGAATTATTTAACGAAACACAGCGCATATCCATGTGTGATAACTCTGGAATAGCATGAAACCTTAGCATTGAAGCCACTAGATATCAAGGTGTGTATAGCATACATGTCTGAACAATGTCGCTCCTCTCTGCTTCCGGAATTGCGCGAACTTTACCGAATGAAGAAGATCCAGGGAGCCAAACGCCCAAGCAAGGTGCGCGCATAGTAGAAGTCAAGAGCTTATAGCCCTCTTGATATGAGCATTTCCAGAACGTTAAAGACAATCTGTTGTAAATTAAAGAAGCGTTCCTTTTGCGTGAGTGTTAGGCTTTTTATGATTCATTATTAAAAATAGCGGGGCATATATAGACATACAACTAAGAGGAGTCACTGGATAGTTGCATAATAATTTTACAAATACTGGTGAAGTATATGAAATTAAACCGCTGTTCAGGTTTAAAAGTCAGCTGTAAACCAGCTAGTGTCCAACAACGTCTAAAGTAGTAGTTGAAAAAAAAAAATCTTATGTGCTCCATTCACATGTCTTTCTTTACATCTCTGTAAACAATTATTGTTAATAATTCTATCCATTCATGCTAATCCAGATAAACCTTAGTAGAAGCGGTCTCCCTTGTAAGTATAAGGGAAATAAGTGAATATCTAGATAAACCAGTGGTCAGATGTTTTAAAATGTGGTTGCTACGGAATTGAAATCCGTTTTACTGCGAGGCCAAGCGTTGACAAGTTCCCGTAGAGAAAAGTTTAGCTATTTTAAAACTGAAATCTATAACAAGGAATATCTCGAAAACGGCCAACTGCACGAAAAAATGTATATGGCATAAACTGTGTGTTTTAACGAGATAATTTTTATGTAGTAAGTTATTGTCTATCTCTTACGGTTTACCAGTTATGCAAAATTCAATAAAAATAATCCAGAATAAAGAGCTCTTCAGAGGCTATTCCCAGAAAATTCAAGATATACATTGTGTCGTGTAAATTTCTTAAATGTGATATTTTAATCAATATCGTTACGTTCATGTTTGAGAAGCTTAAACTGTTTTAAATGTTTCCATGTAAAAGATAGTTTGGGGTTGGGGGACTTTTTTGAAAACCAGAAATTGTTTTATCGTTTTTGAGATATGCTGTCTACACACACACACACACACACACACACTGACAGAGAGACAGACAAACAAACACACACACACGGAAATTTTTATAAAAATTCTCTTTTTTTGGATTCAGGGGGTCTCAAAACATATACATCACCGGTGAAATATTGGTATCGAATTTTTGGGTGCACCATGTACATAGTACGAGTAGAGAAAGTATTTATCGTTTTTGAGCTATGCTGTTCACACACACACACGGACGTTTTTCCAAAAATGTTTTTTTTTTCGAACTCAGGAGACCCAAAAATGTGTATTTCCGGTGAAATTTTGACATCAAATTTTGGGTGGAATAAAATACCTTCTCCATATACTATGTACATTGTAATTTCCGGCTAGAGAAAGTAAAAATGACTTAACGTCCTTTAACCTGTTTCGTCATATCAGGCAATAATTGAAATCTGTGAAATGAAGCTGAAATGAGCTTGGGATCCATGAAATTTAAAGTTTTTCGGCATTAGTCTTCTCAGGATAAGGCAAAATCTCGAAAAAGTATCTTATCCGAGTACTTCATCCTGATCGAGATTTGAACTCGCCTCCTTTTCAGTGTGAGGCAGACAAGCTAGTCTCATATTACCGAGACGGGCTTAAATTATTTTATATCACAAAGAGAATTATTTTTTTCAAACTGCTTTTATAAAACTTTTCAGACTTGTAACAGTAGCTTTGTTGGAATATATAGAAAATATGAGAAAAAAAGAAATAAATTGAGCCTAAGGAAAATGGCTTTAAATTTTGAACTAGAGAACGTATATCCAATGCAAAGCTTTAAAATGACCCCCAAAATATGTATTACATTAGTATTAGTTGAAACAAACTTTGCAAATTCTACTTTGTTTTTAAATACAGTTCCGGAGTCTTGTCAGGACTGTATTCCTTTCAGTTTTCCTGATTTCCCCTTATACTCAGTTTTCTACATTTTTTTTATTTACCGGTTTCTTTTTAATTATTCTTGTACATACATATACGCATTTACAAACACACAAACACCTATAACCAAGGCGCGACTCAAACCCGCGATACCCTGCGCTACGAATCACCAAAGCCAGGCACTTTAGCGAGCGCAACCATGGGAACCGGCGTGCTTTAAAGCATGCTGATTTTTTTTTTTTTTTGCACAAAATATTGACATTCTTTACCAGAATTGCTTAAAAAAAAATCTCTGTGTCCGTTAATGCTTAATTATTATTGTGATGCCCCGGAGAGTGATGTTTTTCTGGTAGAGCGGTGAAGCAGTCTCCTCTAGAAAGCCATCCGCTTATTCATAAGTCAGGTAGACCTCCTTACGGACTCTGCTCTTCAGTTGTTTGCGAGAGTGAAATCTCCCCTCAAGATTAGCTGCTAGTACAGTAGATCACTCGACTGCATCCCCTAGGCATTCATGCAATCACTGGAATGTTTCATTGTCTGGAAGATGGACTATTAGGGAAACGACCCGCAATAGATGGCGGCTTTGTTCTGCTGGGTTGCATTGGCGAGTCCATACATCAAATGCACGTTTGCCATTTCCTGGTCTGAATAATTCATTATCACATCTAACACACTGCACAGTATCAACTTCTCATGTCAAGAGCACAAACTGGAATAAGCCATAGAACATTCTAATCAACAGGTCGCGAGATATCCGGTATCGTATGCAAACATTATAGCGTCAACGCACATCAGAGTGGCTATCTGTCAGGGAGTGGAGAAACACTAACTTCGAGCCCTGATGTGATCATTGGGAGAGGTCACCGGGGCTTCCATATCTCACCTGTATTCTATATAATGGAATGTGTTGTAGGCGGTACAAGTGCAAAAATCGTATGTTTTCCATTCATATTAATTTCTCTTAATCTTTTCAACTAATCAATGTTAAAAAGCTTATGCCTCTATTTACTTCATGCTAATCGAGAAAAATGAGCAGAAATAGTCTTATGACTTGCTTCCTTGTAAGTAGTAGTGAAATAAAGGAGTACCTTAGGTTAAAGTGATAGTCAAAAGCTGGTTGCTATGTGACTGAAGTTCCTTTGTTTGTATGGACAGGTGTTAACAAATTCCTGTATGAGAAAAATATAAGTTTTTGAAACTGAAACCAAAATATCTCAAAAACGACCAACTCCACGAAAAACATGTATATAACATAGATTGTGCGCTTTAACGAGCTCTACATTTTTGTATAGTAAGTTTTCTTTCATCTCTTACGGTTTACCAGTCACGAAAGTTCAGCAAAATTCATTTATAATAAAGATGTCTTTAGAGGTCATTCCCAGAACATTCAAGATATACATTTTGTTTGTCAGGTAAAATATTTAATAGATGGTATTTTAATCAAAATTATCACAGCCCTTTTTGCGAAATTCAAAAATTTTCCAAAAAAGTTCATGTAAATATTAGTTTATATTGGGGAGGATTTTTCTCAAAATCTTCGAATCGCATCCCTGGAAGATACTAAACTTAAATACCAAGTTTAGTGTTTTACCGACTTTTCGCTTTTGAGTTATCGGTTCACAGATACACGGACACACACATTAACCTTTTTCTGAAAATACTTTTTTTGGATACAGAGGACCCTAAAACATATATTTCCCGTGAAATCTCAGAACCGAATTTTTGGGTGGAGTGTTACATAGTGTAAACAAGCTAAAAACATTTCAGCGGAAATATATGTTTTAGTTCTCCCTGAATTAAACAAAAAAAAAAAAAACAAAAAAAAACGACATTTTCAGAAAAAAGGTCCGTGTATGTTTGCGTGCGTGTATGTGTGTCTGTGGACGGCATAGCTCAAAATCGAAAATACCGTTAAATAGCAAATTTGGTATATTTGAAATGTTTTCAAGAAAATCTCCCCACCCAAATTTAAAACATTTTGATTTTCCCAAAAATGACTAACGATTTTGATTAAAATCTTTTATATTTAAGATATTTACATTCAAAATAAAATGTATATCTTGAATTCTCTGGGAATAGCCTCTAAATACCTATTTATTCTGAATGATTATTGAATTTTGCATTGATGGTAAATTGTAATAGACAAAATCATACGACACAAAATTGTAGATTCCGATAAAATGCATAATTTGTGTCACATACATTTTTTCGTGGTGTTGGCCGTTTTCGAGATATTCCTTGTTATTGATTACAGTTTTAAAATACTTAAGCTTTTCTCATATGCAAACTTTTCAACACTTAGCCACGCAAAGAAACGGATTTGAATCCCATAGCAACATATTTTAAAACATTTGACTGTGTTTAGTCTAGTGTATTCTTTTATTTCCCTTCTACGTAGGGAGGAACTAAGTAATAAGACCGTTTCTGCTAATGTTTTTGCATTAAATAAGTAGAAGAATAAGCTTGTTAACAACAATTTGTTGCAGATGTGTAGGGAAAGTCATGTGAATGGAGAACCTCAGATTTTTTTTATTATTTATATCTCTTGTGAAAAAAAATATATAGTACACGTGTGGATATAAAATAGTGGCATAAGTCCTGTACACACTTTTTGTTAAATTAACTTTAAAATTTGAATATAGCATCCCGCTCTAACTCAGGACTTGACCTGATAAGTTATAGTCAGGAAGTATTAACATAATAGAGTATGGAACATTTTCCCATAAACTACAACTAATTTGTTCCTTAATGGATTACTTTGGCCCAGCTTTGGAAAATATATGATTTGATTAATATACACATATATTTTATTCAATGTTTTAATCGGAATTATTGCTCTCATTTGTTTGTTTGTTTGTTTTTCTACGTTTCTGTTGTTTTCCTGTTTGTTTTCTGATTTTACTTACAGATATACGCACACACAGCTAAACACCCTTGCCCCGAACCCGCGATCCCCGCGCCACAAAACACCGAAGCTAAGCGGTTTAGCGAGTTCCACCATGGGGAACGGCATTAATTCTGAATATTTATTTTTTGTTAAATTAATTTTAAAATTTGAATATTGCATTAACTTTTATTTAGGATCATTCTTATCTGAAAACGATAGCACGTCTTACATAGAAAAGTTTAAATTTTGGTGAATCTAATAATTTAGGATTGACATTTCAGTACCACGAATACTTTTACCTTGAATTTTGAGGCACCCTATTACATCAGAGTAATAATGTATTATATTTCATTTGGATGAAAAAATAACATTGAAAATATATTTGAAAATCATACTTTTATTTTATTCTGTATTCAATAGCAAATATGAATTAATAATTTCATATAATAGCAAGCTCAAATCGGTGAAATATACTATTTTTAAGATTAATGTGGTTATGGAGTTAAATTATTCTAACCCCAAAATTTTGAGCTCCTCTATGTAATATGAGAACAATAAATCCAATATTCACATTGACTACGATATAAAATAATATATGTGTATATTTATAAAATCATATATTTTCCAAAATTGTGTCTTAAGGACCAAATCCAGTTTATGGAAACATTTATTATGGTGAATAACACTTTCTGGCTCGTATTTATCACATAAGAATGATCCTGAATGAGAGTTGAATGCAATATTTAATTTTTAAAGTTAACTTAACCAAAAAGGTGTCTAGAACTGATGCCACTACTGTATACGACCAGTAACTAAGTATCTGCCATAAAATAGAATGGTTTGGTTTTGGTAGATGTCTGTCTCTCTCTCTCCCTCTCTGCCCTACTGCGAGAAGAGCCAGCTCGTTTGTTGGTGCGGCGCGACCTTGACAGTGAAACACTTTTTAATCGAGTGCTAGTACTTAGCCCCTCTTCCTTTGTCTTTGTGTGTGCCCCACGACATGCATGCCATCCTAGCGGACAGCCTGCATGCTGTAGAACGGGTGTTATCTTTCATACGACAATGCCCTCCGATTGGCCATATATAGTTTTATTTCCGTTCTACAGCTTTAGCAATACGGTATTTTATTCTTTATTTTAACCTACTATTTTTAAAGTTTTAACTTTGGAGGGATATATTAATAGGTTATATTCATTTAACCATAATATTTTAGCTAGAAGATTAATTTTATCATTAATTAATCCATAATTTTAACCTACCGGACTGGTTTTAAAGTTTTTTTGTTGGGGAGCTAATTAGTAAATTGAAATATTCATTTGACCAGAATATATTAGCTGGAAGATCAGTTTTATGATTACTTTCTTTCTTATTTTAAAGTTTGAACTTTTGGGGAATATATTAGTCGGTTATACTTTTCATTTTACCGTGTTATTTTAGCTTGAAGATTAACTTTGTTTTATTTTGTTTTATAGGGCGATAATAACAGTATAGGTTGGGCACCCAAAAACTTTACTTCTCTCTCTCTCTCTCAATGTATGTGGAGCTTCTCATCCAGATCAAAGTAGTTAAAGGCATTATGTTTAATTGGTAGATTTATAATCCTTTGTATAGAATAATAGGATTCCAAAATCTAGCTTCTCATGGCAAAAACTGGATGGTAATCACATTTCTTGATAGATTGTATTTTAATCTTTTACCTATCGCAAAATATACTAGTTTCATATTCTATGTGTTGTCGCTCAGTGACGCACAAAAATGGCCCCATGTGACTTTTCTAAAAGGCCACTGTGCACGTGGAGAAGCAGCCTTTTTAAAACATCAAAGTTGATTTTCTCGCTTACAGTTTTTTTGGATATTATAAATGTTCAGATGATGTAATTTTTATTCAATTTCTTTGAAAATTAAAAAATAAATGTTAAGGTACGTAGAAATGTAAATATGTTACATGAGGATGATATTACATTTTATCTTCCTAAACCTATCGATTAATTACTTTAATAAATTTAATATTTTCTCCCACAAACTGAAACACTAAAAATAATGTATTTGAAAAAATTTTTATGGTAATTATTTGTTTTAGAACACATACTAAGATGAATAAAATCAATTCTTCATCCTGTTGATAAAAGAAGCGTTGTTTTAGAAATATGCGCGCGAGTATTCATTTCAACACGTGTCCAAAATAATAGTCAGGCCCTACTTCAAATAGAAGTATTAAATTCTTCGTCGATATATTACTTTCTCTACACGTACTACCTACATTAGAAAAATGTCAGTATGTAGCTGTTTATGTGTGTTTCTGTGTGTGTTTATTTCATATACATTTTTTGTAGAGTTAACCGTTTTCAAGGTATTTCGGATTATTGGTTTCAATTTTCGCCATTTAAACTTTTATCAAACGGGAGGACATCTCTTTTCTCGGTTCTCATTTGTTTATTCCTGACAAGCAAAGAGACTGGAATTGCAATTGTTTCATAAAGTGATCGACTTTTGTAGGAGGAGACTATCGCTTTGGCTTGTGCATTTACGTATTGCCCATCTACGTGCAACGAATTAAGTAATCTGCTTATGTTTACCTTGATGAGTATGATGTAAGAGATAAATGTTTTGAATAAAAGGTTTGTTTACCGAATGGAGAACATCATGTGAATGGAACACAGTAGACCCCCCCCCTTCTGCCATGTAATAAAGACAATTTATACAACTGTTTATCTCGATTATCATGAAATAGAAGAAACAGATTTTTAATAATCTGTTACAAAGATGTAGAGAAAATCATGTGAATGGAATACATTGGATTTTTTTTCCAGTTAATGATTTTCAAGTACACCTGTAATACCGCTAAACGTCACCGGTCTTGAGTTCTTAACCCCATGTTTCGTTAACATATTTCAAATAAGGTATGGAGAGTATACTATTTTCGTTTGAAGTTCAAGTTCTTACCAAAATATTTTTATATGTCCATTTATTTTGCTATATTTTAACACATACGCTTCCAAGCCAGTGTTCGTGTGTTCTATACTTATTTGACACATACACAAATGACGGTATTTTATTAGTTCATTTTCTATAATTAGTAGCTTTTTTAGCTTTGATCCATACCGCTATTACCTTTGGTTTTCCAGGTAATATGTTCACATCATACTCTTTTGCCAGAGATTTTAATATAATCACAGTTCTTTGTAGATCTACTGATTCAGCCAATAATACATAGATCATTAAACAATGTTGCTTTTGTATAATGTCATGCTCGCTTAGGTGTCTCGCTTTGGTGCTCTGTGGCGCAGAGGATCGTGGGTTCAAGTCCCGCCTTGGGCATGGGTGTATATACGTTGTGAAATGTGTGTGTGTTTACTGGAACAGCAAAACGGTAATCAAACAGAGAATCAAAGTAAATGTTAGAAAAATGTAAAATAAAAAAGGCGTATACAGCGCCGGAGTCCCGACCAGACTCCGGATTAAAAAGCTTATGCTTCTATTTACTTCATGCTAATCGAGAAACATTACCAGAAATAGTCTTATTATTTGCTTCCTTGTAAGTATAAGCGAAATGAGGGAGTACATATAGGTTAAAATGATATCCAAAAGCTGGTTGCTATATAAATGAAGTTGGCTTTGTTTGTATGGACAGGAGTTAACAAATTCCTGTATGAGAAAAATATGTTTTTCAAAGCAGAAACGAAAAACCAAGAATATCATAATAATGATCAGCTCCACGAAAAAAGTGAAAGACATAAATTGTGTGTTTTATCGCGAGCTACATTTTCTGTACAGTAAGTTTTTGTCCATCTCTTACGGTTTATGCACAATTCCGTAAAACTTATACAGAGGCTATTCCCAGAAAATTCAAATTATACATTTTATTTGTCTGGTAAATACCTTTAATATACGATATTTTAATCAAAATCTTTAGAGCCATTTTTAAGAAACTCAAAATTTTCGAAATTTTTTCCATGTAAATGGTAGTTTAGGGTGGGGAGAGTTTCTTGTAAATCTTCGCATCCTTGGAAGATACCAAACTTAAATACCAAGTTTGGGCTTTAAAGGTCTTTTCGTTTTTGCACTATGCTGCCCACAGACACACACATATACACACAAACAGATAGACAGACACACACACACGGACATTTTTCTAAAAATGTTTTTTTTTTTGGATTTAGGGAATCTCAAAACATGTATTTCCGGTGAAATCTCGGCATCGAATTTTTGGGTACCTTACAATACCTTTGCTATACAGTATGTACATAGTTCGTATAGAGAAAGTAAAGGCGCATTTATTGTACCCATTAAAAAGTTATTTATGTTCTTACACAGATAAATCAAGATTGCATACTGTTGGCAGCAGTACGTATGCTATGATGCCACTCTGGATTACGCCTTCTGATGCTATTAGAATTCGTATTAATACCTTTACTGGTCAAATTTTACGATTATGTATTTTAAGTAGTCGGATATAATAAATATCCAATTCATTTTGAAGCAATATATAGAGATCAAAGAATCTGCATATTGATAGCTTCAGAATCATTGATTTCCGACAGTAGTCTTTCGTAAGAGGAGTTATTGAGTTTTGTTCACAGATATAACATTTCGTGCGTTTAATATGGTGATACGAAAACCACCATAGATGACACTCCTGTTCCAACCAAATTCTGTCCTTTAGGACGAAGATCTGTACCCAGGTGTGCGTTAGACATTGTTAAGCATGCCTTAGCAACATGATGCGCCATGATTGTTTAACAGCTGGGGTGTGTGCTGTTTGTAAAACGGAACAAGGGTACATGTCACATAGTGTTGAGATAATGCAGGAAACACATGCATCGCGTGCAGAACTCTTTCATATTTAGTTGTTCCACCTAAAAGACAAAGACTCGAAAAACACAATGTGTCTATAGCAATTGCTGTTACCGGGCAACTGAATGTATATGCAACGTGCCATACTCTAGTCTAAGCCGTGAATTTCGCACTCTGTGAGCTATAGTGCAAAGCATCTGTGGCACATGTAAATTGGATATGAAAATGTGCAGTTTTGTTAAAATGTGGCGATTGCTATATTTACTTTTATAATATTAGTCTTTTTGTCCAGCATATTTAATTTAAATTGTTATATGCTATATTTAATTATTTTTTTCGTTGTTAGATTCGTATTTGCCACCAAGTTGTAATTAGTTTTATATTATATATTATTTATACAAGAATTAATTTAATATATGCACTTTGTAGCCAATATGGATCAGCAAAAATCATGATTTAATTGTTTCTTTTCACACTAGCCGTGTGTAGGACAAAAGTTGGATACATAGAGTCAGACTGAAAAATTCAATGCCATAGCCAGGATTTGAAATTAAAGCAATACCAGTGACGATAATTGGCTATACTATGAATCCTTGGGCTTAAAGTACTTGCAGCATTGTAGGTTGCCATTGGAGTAGTCATCTCAAGATTACCTTGTGGTTTACTGCGAAACATGCGAGTCAATGAGAAATTCAATGCTTAGCCGGCATGTTGGCATGCTAGCTCAGTGGAAGAGCAACCGGCTAGAGGCCGGGAGATCTGTGATTCAAATCCTGGCTCTGGCTTTGCATTTTTCTTTCTGGCTCCACCTATCCATAAATATTCTTGATTTATATTGTAATATTTGGCAATGTTAAAATGACATTTTAAGAGTCTTAAAAAGCTCAATTTAAATTTGGAATCTTTGTCCCATTATTTCAGACGTCCAGGAATTTTCAAGATAAACGGAGTGCATAATAATATGAAACGTTGTTAATAAGCCAATAGGGAGTCAGCAAAATACGTCACTGTGTACCTACGCCAACAACGGCCCAAATTCCAGCGAATGAAACATTATTTAATCAGATTTTCAACGTAGGGTATTTTTGCATATAGACTACATGTTCATATTGGCTGCTAACAGCTGTTGTATAGACAGTGTAAAGCCCACGTCATTCTGGAGTTAAGTTCGGGAGTAAAGTTAGAATATTTCGCGGATATTAAAAAGCGCTTAAGTGCCAAAATGTATTCCCGCGTAATTTAATCATCCATAGTTGCCGAGAGACATTGCAAGTTTGGAATTAATAGATGCCGCGTAATCAAAATAACAAGCAAAATTATTCTTCCGACAGATGTATATTGCGCAAGTCAAAATTTCAGTGTGCCAAACCATTCAATGCAACCAGAAATAGTTTATACTGGACGCAGACTACGAAAGGCTATCAAAGGGAAAATTTGACATTTTCGATCATTATGGGCTAAGTCAGTAAAATATGTGATATTCCAGTTGTTATCTCCCATTTATAACTGGCAACTCCCCGTGTTACAAATATTGAGAATATTAGTTATATAGTTTCTACTACGTTGGCGCACTGGTTTATTATTTGCTGGTATTCAAACTTTGCATTCTGACTATTCAGTCATCAATTGACGTAATTATAATATTGTGCGTATTATTATATACTTATGTATTTGGAAAATGAGACCGTTAGTTTACCTCGTCATTATTATTATCATTGTTATTATTAGTTACTGTTTATTATTTAACGTACACATGCTACATATCCGAATATGTGTAGAAAGTTAGCTTGAAGCAAGCTCAGATTGTGTTGTTTATGAAACTTGGTCGCTGCATGAGTGGAAGGTTATATTGTTAAAGTAGAAAGTTAGTAAAAGTCACGTACTCCTATATGTATGTGCGTGCAATAGAGTAGCAAGTGAAAGTGAGCTCGTGTATCAGAAGTAGATTCTTTCCCATTGTTTAAACGGTCACGAGGTATTTATAGTGCATTATGGATAATATGAATTGCATTATGGGACACATAGATGCCAAGTTCGTGGGCTTTTTATCCAATAGGAATAAAGCCACCATGATACCATAGTGTTCAATATTAGTAGTAGTTCTCGTCACACAATTTTCACACAGTTTGTCATGCTCTTGTCGGAGTGTCACCAACGACGCGAAGTAAATCTGAATTATGTTGCGAGGTGATGTAAAAGTGCAGGAAGTATCAAGAAACAAAGTAATACGTCATTAGTATGTAAGGCAAAAGTGCTTGCCGCGATATCTCTATTTTCGCCACAAATAAATATAGTTCAAGTTAAAAGTATGTTGTGACATTTATAAGCATATCTCCTACCTAACCGTTGTCATACCACCCCGAGCGAGTCAACTGAGTGCACGCCGACCGACATCATCGGAGACTTTGAGCTGAGCCCAGGCATTCATCTCTATATCAGTACATGGGGAGAGTGACATACTATAATTAGGTAGCGGAGTACACACCCGCACACTCATCAACACACACAGAAAAAATAAATGGCGTATTATTTATGGACGCTCTTTAACTGCTGTGGTTCTTAGCATCCCATTCTAAGTTAGGCGTGAAAGACCGCTTAATTTTGCTCAGAGGCCTCTCTATCAGGTTGGAGGTTCTTTTACGTGCCGTAAATATACGACACGGGACCAACGGCTTTACTTCCCTTCCGAAGGAAGCCATGCTAAGAATTTTTACACCCGAAAAAAATCCATCGTCCTCCGCCGGGTTTGAACCCGTGACCTTGGGTATATATGAAGTCAGCATGGTAACCATTACACCACGGAGGGTGACATACACATAGAGGAGAACGCCATAAAATTACTATATTATTACACTGTTTAGCAGTCCTAAGAAGAATATTATAGAGGCTATTTAAAATAAGTATCACTGAACACAGGTAATCTAGAAGTAATATATATTTTAATAAATAGGGCACTATATAAAATATATACTGTAATTAAGGGACACACTGGATAGCCAAGTCTTATTGCTGTAATGTGTAAGACATTTTGTTGTTACTGTATTCGTTATGCTGCATAGCTGTCTTATACTGATATTAATGCCAGTAAAAGCAATGCTCTATTTCTATATCATGACATAATACATTTATTCCAACTTACAATTGCTTATAGAGAGAAAATAAAACCACGATGAAAAAATTAATGTGCATCATTAGAGTATCATTATGATGTGAATAAACAATTACTTACCATAGTGTCCTGATAATAAGCTACACCACAATTTGTTACACCTGCTCACTTCTCTCCCAGTTAGGGAAGGTATGCAAGGAATGTTCTATTTATCGGTTCAACACGACGTAATAAAAGCATAAATACAGAAGAGAAGCTTACGTCTCGTTTACGAAAAAATGAAAATACGTATGGCAGTAATGAATGTCGAATTATTTAATGATTTATTTCCCAGAATTTATAAGGCTAAGATGCATAAAATGTATTAAACGCTTGAGGTATCTGAATATGATGCTCAGGAAGATTGTTGCACTATACACAGTAAAAAATTCTTCAAGATTATGTATTATCTTGCTAAATTATTACTGTTTTTTCAAAGAAAAGATATGTGCAAGTTATATATCGTTAATGTTTGTAGCGTAAACTCTTGTAGGCATTACATGTCATAATGTATTCTTTTTCCTTCCACTTTAATGCTGGAAGGCTTCTGCTACATTCTGACATTTACTTTGAAGACACAAGTAAAGGCTTTTATTTCTGTGACTGTCAGTTCATGATATTTCTTTTCTTGTGCTCCTTTTTACCACTGACAGTGAGTCCCGAACCGTGAAAAGCGGGTCGTAAGCACTCCCTGGAAGGCTTTAAAACTCGGAATAAGAAAGACGGTTTCTTGTAGCGTTTTTAATTATTCATTTTAGCAGATAAACCTTTGGTGGTCGAGTATCCTTAATCTTAAGGTTGTTTCACATTATTCACAGGGCGCAATTTCAGAGCGACTTCTGTATGTGATGCGCTGAATTCATTGTTTTTGTGCTTCTTTATACGGAAAAGTGCTTTTACACTCTCTGCCACCTATCTACAGTGGTAAAGAGAATTATATTCCACTCAAAAATTTGCAGTAAATGTTTCACCGAAATATGTTTTAATGTCACATGAATAAAAAGTATACGTTCCATTCTAAAATTTCTCTGGCTATTTCACAAACAAATTTCCCTTACAAATTGTTATCCTTTTATCCACGTAATGCTAATCTAGCTAAAAATTATTACAATTCGTCTTATTAATTGCTTCCTTATAAGTACAAGGGCAGTAAGGAAATACATTAGACTAAAGGATAGTCAGCTTTTTTAAAACCTGGTCTCTAGGCGAAAAAATCTGATGTGCTTCATTCACATGCCTTTCTGTAAAAATTATTAAATTATGGTTAAAAAAACATATTACTTTATCTACTTTGATAATCCAGATAAATAGTAGCAGAACTTGTCTTAATTGCTTGCTTCCTTGTAAGTAGAAGGTACATAAGGGAATACACTAGGTTAAAACCATAGTCAAACGATTTGAAAGCTGATTCTGATGTGGTTGAAATCCGTTTCTATGCAGGTCCAGCAGTTGAAAACTTTCCATGTGTTAAAAGTTTAAGTATTTTAAGCCTGGCAAATAACGAGGAATATCTCATAAATGATCGATTTCACGAAAAAAATGTATATTATATTAGCCATTGAGGTTGCCATCTCATAATTTGAGATCACCTTGTGGTTTACCGGGAAACATGCGAGTCAGGTGAGAAATTCAATGCTATGCTGGCATGTTGCCATGGTGGTTCAAATCCCCGCTATAGCATTGCATTTTTCTGTCTGACTCTCCCTATCCAACTCCTGTCCTACATATTATTCCATAATAGTTGGCCATACTATGAATCCTGGGTCTTAAGTACTTACATTAAGTCGCCATTGGGGTTGTCATCTCAAAATAATTTGAGATCGCCTTGTGCTTTACAGGAATCATGCAAGTCAATTGAGAAATTTATTGCTATGCGGGCATGTTGCCATGGTAGCTCAACAGAGAACTCTAGAGAACTCATCCATCTAACTTTTACGTATAGAAGGAGGAATTTTTGAATCCAACGAACTGTCCCAGTAATATATAATCAAGCTATTAATATAATTGTAATATTTAACAATGTTTTCGTTTTTTTATCTATGACGACACGGACTGACACACAAGACATACGCGAACATTTTTCTAATATGCTCTTTTTAATTCATAGGTCCTCGAAATATTTGTTTCTGGTATTGAACTTTTGGGTGGAACACAATACCTTCACTATCTACTATGTAGATTGTATATACACGGTAGAGAAAGTAGAAATGTGATAGCACACTTTATTGCAGCAATGCTCACAATCGTAATATCGAGGAAATAACTGGAATTGATGCGGCGATAAACTCCGATTATGGAGTAGGCAATAACAAGCAATCGAATGGCGAGCTTGGAAATACTCTGGAAAATAAACTTTGAGATTGAAGCGCGGAACATCACTGTAACTCACCCGACTCACACGCATCTAATACACTAGCTCGGAAGTTGCTCCCCGGTAGGGTAGGTACCCCTATAAATTACATCCACGCAGATTGAGAAAGGAAAACTTTCATTTAGGGCCGAGGTGGAATGGTGTCTGCACCTCCTCCTCCCACATTTAACTCTTTTCTGGTCCTTGTTCCCGGGTCGGAGGGAGTTCTAACTCTAAATGAGTGGTTTCTGCGAGACGGAAGTAGGACGCTACATCTCTCTTCCCTTCCCGGGCGGTGTCTTTTCCCTCCGGAACATTTAACCAAGTCAAAGGGCAGCACTTCCACTGGATGGACCACTCTTCATCCTTACCGTTTAACCCATTTGCGGTTAGTTATTTCCAAAGACTGGTATATTTGCGCCCCATTAAAGATAATTAATTAAAAGCACTTTGTGCTCTAGTTCCCTTCTTCAGCGCCAACTCTTCCACTACTTGCTCTCGAGCTACTGTTGCTTTACGATTCCCGCAGTAAAGTACAAACTCCCATTTCAGATAAGGCTGCCTTCTAGCAACACTTGAATACACGCTTCCTCAAAGGAAGCCGCTTTCTTTAGCTAGTTTATCCTCTAGTACTACTGAATTATAAAAAATGCCTTTCTCTACCTATTCTGCAACAGAATGTTATGACGAAAGCTTATTCTTCTATCTACTTTATCATAAGTAATGCCGCGAGGTTTTCATCTTGTCGATAATTCACGACCGGAGCGAAGCGACAGCAGCGAATTGTACTAAGAGATGAAAACACGAGTTATTTTTTATAAGACAATGAAGCGAAATATACAACTAATAATTTATGGTATATATGAAGGGAGATTTTATTAGGTTATGAGTTTAATACTTACATTAGTTCTCAAATGGTAGATGACACATTCGACACTTTTTCTTTTATTTCTTCACTACCCATATTACAAATTATGATATGGCTTGACCTTGTCTACATCCAATGCATGAATATCGATAGCAACAATAGAAATAGGGAACAATTATTTTATTTCAGGTTTTAATAACTAATACATGACATGGAAAAACACATTATTTTATTACAGTTTATTGCACTCATCTCATACATAAGAAATACAAATAGTGATTATTTTCACCCCTTTTTTTAATTTAATGCGATACCATTTTAAATAAATATTGTAACTGAATTAATTGAAAGTACACTTGTGGAACTGGTTGGCTGTCTGGGTTGTGACCTTGTTACCAATAACCACGACAAGAGATTAAACAAACGAAAGTCAGCTGAGACAAAATTTCAAGGAAATGAACTTCAGCTGCGTTAAGTCATTTCGACAATAACGCTCCAGTCAGATGACCGCGATTGCTTGAAATTGCCTAATCTCGGTCATACCATTGACACTTTACAAGATGAGCTGAATTGTCTGGTTTATCCACTCGTATTACTGGATAATAAAACTTTTGTGCGCCATTCACATGCCTTTCTCTACCTATTCTGCAACAAAATATCCTGACGAAAGCGTATTCTTCGATCTACTTTATGCTAATCAAGATAAGCATTAAGATAAAAGATCTTATTACTTAATTCCTGAAAGTAGAAAGAAATAAAGAAACAAATAGCGGCTAAACCAATAGTCAAATATTTTGAACGACGGCTGCTATGTGATTGAGATTCGGTACTCTTTGCATGGCAGGAAGTAACGGGAATGGCAGATTTACGTTTGAGAATTGAAACAAATAATAATTTATCGGAAATGTTTAGCATCAAACTATTATTAGTAGTAATAGTGGAAGTGGTAGTATCGTTATCGTTTCCTAATAGAATTACCCTCCCCGTATTTGTAGGACTGATACCCCCACCCCCTAGAACTAAGCTAATACCTGGCGGTCAGAATGCTATCGGGGAGCCAACGGCACGAAATCATAGAATGGAGAACCTTTACGAGGGGTCGGGCCGCAGCCAGGCATGCGAAACTGATAACTGAAAAGGTGATGAAGTAACAATTAGTGGAGTGAGTGACGGGAGAAACCGGAGGACCCGGAGAAAACCCGACTAAACGCTGCTTCGTGCACCATCGAACCAGGGCCGCCTGGATGGGAGGCGAGTGGTTCCATCACTCAACCTCAGCGCCTCCATTATTATTAATATTACTATTATTTTCATTATTATTAGTAGTAGTATTTTATATTATTAGTATTAGTGTCAGTATTACTTCATTATAGTTCCATTTAACAACAACTCTGCTGTTTTCTCGTTGAACTATATAGTTTATTATTTTTAGTTTTTCTGTATTATACACTCAGTATTAAACACTACACATTTTTACTCTCACATGCATGCTTTCAGACTTTGTGGGGGAGAGGGAAATATTCTTCTGTCCAGCCGGGAATTGAACCGAGGATATATGGATAAGACGCAAGAACAAGTTAACCGCAAAGGCGGTCAATCAGATTTTTGTGTGTGTCTTATGTTTTAACAACTACACCTTTAAAAGTAAATCGGTATTCACAACTTATTTCCATAAAATTCCAGATATATAGGATATGAATTCAAGCTTTAAAATACTATAATTAATATAGTATTTGATATAGGATGAAAACAAAATGTAATGGGCAAACAATTTATTTTTCATCTCGCTGTAAAGTTTAGTTGAAGAAATAGTTAGTAATTTTCTTCATACTGATATAATAATTTCTATGTTATAAAAATGATTCAATGAATCCTAATATGAAAGCAAGAAGATGGTGTAAGAAAATATAGAACTGTAAGAGTAGGCCTATTTTGCATTGGTAAAGCTCCAACAAAGTGACCACCGCGATATTCAGATCGCAATCCGACTGATGTTTGTGGAGTTATCTTAAAGAATGAGTTTTCCAACAATCCGACAGAAACTTAAAGATGCTATCTCGCAAGAAATATATAACATTCTAAGACATCATCTGCAAAAGTATGTGTATAGAGTCTCAGAAACAATAGTGTATATTGAAGAAGAAAACGGAGGACATATTCCGAATGTTTTACAAAGTCTGGTTGCTTTTCTATTATGTGGCTACCTTTGTTGTTTTTATATAATATAATATTTAGATTGAAGTGACTTTTAAAACAACCTATGTTTGAATTATGAGTATATTAAACATATCGCATATTAATAAAATATGCTATATTCATTTCAGAGAAAACTTAAATTATATAACTTTATTCCTTGAAAAGGGTAATTTTTTTTAACATCTTCTTGTCACATCTTTGGAAGTTAATGGAGTTAAATACCAAGGTTTAAACTTATTTATTCTACATGCATATACGGGGGAATTTCTAAATTGTTTTCTATTTAAATCATATATAAAGCTTTGTATCGATTATTTGGATGCAATGTACTACTTCAACTTAAGTGATGCATTTTAGAGAAGGAGGTAGAAAACGTATGGATATTATGCAGATGCAAATTTAAATTTCATCATATTCTATAAAATTGATAAATCAGTCATGAAAAGAACGGTATCGTCATTTATATGACGTAAATATTGGTTCAGAGTTGTAAGGTCTGCGGGCTTCTCAATCATTACTTTGAAAGTTTGAGTGTGAGTACCGAGAAGAAACATCAGGAAGAGATAAAAAGTCGGGAGCAGTCCACAATCTGCTACCGGGAACCCGCATTTTGCGTGGATATGAGTTTAGGTAGCATATATTGCACCTCAGAGACAGCCATTATTTGTTTGGAGAATAAACTGGAGCGAGGGTGGGGAGTTACGGCCGTACAATCTTCATTTTTGTTTTCCTTTTGCTGTTTCTTCGGCACTACCATCTGCTTTTATTTCTATCTTTTCTCCACCGAAGTGTGTTGTTTTAGAGCTTTCATGTTTCTAAGCGGCAATTTGTCTTCAACTGCTTTGGGTCTTGTTTGATCTTTTGCTGCTAGCTATTTTGGAAAACCAACCATGAATTGTTTATTTACTTATCAAAATATAACTGTTCCTGGCATTTTTTGGACGTTTGGATGCTATGCATTTCAGAGTATGTTTATGTATATTGGAGTTGACAAAATGGTTTAGGGTTGTTGGTGTTTCGAGCTTTGTATCTCGTTCAAAGTTTACGAAAGGTGTGGTTTCGCATTTCCAACTAAATATTTCATATCTATGCTGAAGAGAAATTAATTATAATTTGAGATCACCTTGTGGTTTACCGGGAAACATGTTTCAGAATTGAATGACTTGCTAGTAAGTTATCATGGTAGCTCAGTGGTTCGAGCAATCGGCTAAAGACCGGGAGCTCCGTGGTTAGAATCTCGGGTATGCCATGAATTTTCAGTATGACTCTACTTAAGAAATGTTTAAACTCGCACACTAAGAATATTACAGTCTTATAAGAATCGACGAAGCACCAGATGGAAAAGTGTCCGAGAGAGAGAGAGCGCGCGAGAGTGAGAGATCAAGCAAACTGACCAAGACACACATGTAATACTGAGCGGACAAATTTACTTGGCTTTCAACGAGAACTTGAAGTAGAGACTTAAGTGCTAGTCAGAGGGCACTTTTAGGGCTCTATCTAGCGGCCAAGACAAAGCTTCGTATTTTGTATGATGGGTGCCGCGATCGCTCACAGAAAACATCAAACGGGTACGGGTTATATTTTGGGCTATTTAAACGAAATTTGAAGGATTTTTGTATCGATTTATCAACGTAGACGAGACCTGAATCCATCATTATATCTGGAAGATTTAAAACAATGCGTTATTTCTCGTAATATGTGTCATAGAATGCAAAGACGATCCCATCGGCCGAAAAAGTGATGGCGACTATTTTTGGGATGCAAAGTGTGTGACACTGATTGAAATCTTAGAAAACGGAAACACAGTTTGGATAGTACTATATGAACAGCGAGCCAGGGAGCCTAGAGTTTTGTCTGGGACTGGTACTCCGGAGATCAAGGAATTGGTTTCCCGCGACCGACCTCTCTGAACCATGGGCCTTTCAGAGGTTTCCCGGGGTCACTAGGTGAATTTTGGAGACTTCCTGGCCTTCATTTCATCCCAACGGTCTTTTTGAGGGTTGCAAGTGACGGGGACGTCAGCAGAGGCGCCATTTCGTGAAGGTGACTGCGACCTGGAAATACAGCTCTTGGCGGCAGTATGGCGCTAGTGGTTGTCTGAGGACTCGGATGGTTTATTCGGACCTGATTGGCGGGCACCTGGCACTCCCCGCGTTATCCCATCCTTCCTGCAGCTATCTGACACACAATAAGCCCGCGACTGCAGTATGTAATACGCGCACACACACACACTGTGCATGATCTATTAGCCCGATTCGATAAGGAGTCCATTTTGCATAAAACATTTATCACAGTTGTTGCCACCAAACTGCTTAAATTGCATCAATAGGTGCTGTAACCTAAAAATTTGCCCAACCTGCTCCTTGTGGTTCCGTTTTGTTTCCAAACATGAACAAATGACTCGCGGGTGCGAAATTTAGATCAAACGAGGAGATTGTCATCGTGACAGTTATATTTTACAGAGGTTGACAATTCCTGGTTTGGAGGCGTTAAAAAAATATCGGGGACGCTGAGAGACACAAATAACCCTAGAATCAGACTATGTTGAGAAATATATAATTTATCTTTGGAAAAAAACTGGTGCCCTCATTCCTAACATAGATGCTTATTGAACTGCTCCCGCAAAGTTAATTCGTTTCTTTCTTGCCTTCTTTCTTTATTAATTGTATGAAGTATTCACATCCCCTTCTAAAACCCAATATTGCCTGTTCCGATCTGGTGGAGGAAGATTAAGTTTTTCGGCCGTTAAAATTCTCAGCATGGCTACTCTGAGAATAAAAGTAAAGACGGTGGTCCCGTGTAATGTTTATTTTCACGCAAAAGAACCGTATGCCCAGAAATAAGTAGTTTTCTGGGCAAATGTTCCGCCATTTCGCATCCGCAAGTCGTTATTTCGTTTTACAGAGGCATCTGTGGGTAACGAGCCGAGTCCTTGTCACCATGGCGCATAGTGGCGAACTCACCAACTAGAAATTCAAATTGGATCATTGAAACAACGTAACAATGCCTTTTGCTTCTCTTAGGTGGTACAGTAAGTACTACTAGGTATGTCCCCTAAGACCTACAAACCAGCACCTAGGGTCAGTTACCTGTTGAGGAGCAGAGGTTCTGGATCAGAGAGAAGCAGATGATCAGTCAGATGCTGGTATGAAAGTGATGGAAATGGATGATTAGAAATGATGGTGAAATGTATGAAAGGAAAGATGATTATGGAGCAATTGGATCCCAGACCTCGCTTCGTGCACCACAAATCTCAGGTGCGGTACCCTGGAGTCGCATCCGGGCCGTATAGGTACGTTAAGAGTTGTAGAACTCAACGGGGCTATTTCAAGTTAAAACCCACCAGTGGAGAACTGGCCAGAATCCCGTCTTGCTCATCAACAGAGGGGATGAGTGGTCCCGCTCAATGCGAGGGGAAAAACAGTTTTTAACTTGAAATAGCGCTGTTGAGTTCTGCAACTCTTTTAATGCACCTAGAAATATCTTCACACGTCAAGTACACGACGGTTGGACCAACTGGTATAGCTTTAAAACGTTTAAGCTCTGCAGTTTCACATTCGGAGATTCATTTTAGCCACGTCTAGTTAATCAATGATACTAGTTTCATTATAGTTCTCCAGCTTCCGTTTCCAAACGAAAAATGTGTTTTTTGTACTCTCAGTGGCAGCTGGTAGCAGTCACATTTCCATGCAATATCGACAGCGCTAATTTCGGTCTGGTTATATCCACAATGTACATTTGGCTTCGGGGAGAATATGGTAAAAAATGACACTCCACTTCAATTCTACCTCTACCAGCCGACAAACGTTTCTTTCCATTGTCATGTCAAAATGGAAATAAGCCGGGGTGAGCTCATATTGGTTCGATAAGCCCTTGCTATGCCATTCTTCCTCAGCCTCTAAGCGGCGTTCTCCGCATACTAAAGAGATGTTTTCGTACTAGAGCGCCGGGAACGCATTAAACTGGATCATTTTGTGAAATATCCGTGAAAAATCAAAGGGAAACGAATAACCATTCAACTATTTGTCATAGCTTTGATTCAAACGACTATTTGAGCTCTATAATTTAAAGGAAGCAATACTTATACAAGATTAAAAGGGTAAATATTGATTCATATGCTGCTGATTAGAAAATTGTTATACCAGTTAATATGTGAATAGAGCAATGATATTTGCATTAAATGCATAGCTTAGAGTATCCAAAATGGTGAGTGGGTGGGCTACAACAGGGATTATTACAAATTGGCTTAAACAATATTTTGCAAAGGGGTAACGAAAATAGCTATAACCTAGTAAAAAAAAGTAAAAAGATGACTATTTGATGTAAATAGGTATGAAATAGAAACTGAATAAACAAACAATTATCGGCGCTACGAAACGAAATAAAAATTGGGTGGGGTAAAGAAACAAATTTTATTATTAGATATGAAACAGAGGATGGGAATTGCGTAGCTTAGGTGGAAGGGTGGAAAGCTCGTCACATAGTGGACGATGATGGTAGGAGGATATACACATTATAGGGGATCAGAAAAAACTGGACATATATTTTGGGTGGTTGCCTGCAGATGGAGGATGTTAGGGTAAAATTACAATCAAAAGTAATAGGAAATCTTTTGAGATATTTGTGATATAGATATAATATTAGGTTCCATTTTAGTTTGTGTTTTGATACAAAAAATATGCTGATATCGAGATATTCTAATTTAACTCGTTCAACATTAGTCAGCTTGTATTCGTGTAAAACCTAAGAGGAGCATAGGGCATCGTTACGATATTTCCATGATTGGATTTGAATTTGTAGTTCGTGAATTGGCCATTTTGCGCCATGGTGGTGATGAATCAGCTCCTCTCCCAAGATGACACTGAAGGACGAAAATGAACGCGGAAATGGCGGATCTTGCCCAAGGACTTTCTTCTTTCAAGGTATAGGGTTCTTTTACGTTCAAATAAACATTACACGGAATCACTAGCCCTACTTTTCTTCCGAAGGGAACCTGCAATCTTGGGTTTTAGAGGTAGCATGTAACCATTACATCATGGACCAACACATTCCACATACTCTATTTTAAATGTTTTCATTGCGTCAGTATTAGACGTAATTTTCTCTTCTTCAAATGTGAGAGGTGCTTTACTTTAGGTCCTATTTTGCAACAAAAAGAGGTGTGTTGGGGAAAATAATTGGAGCAGAATTGCCAAATTACTGCAAGTTGGTCTAAAATAAAAACAAAATTTACATTAAATATTAAATTTGTTTTAAAATAAAACAATACACGTAGAACAGATATTTTATGTTCTATTTTAATTCTAATAACAATGAAACTATTCTGGCATAAATGAGTGTAACAGATTTAGAATAAGTAAACATGATGAATAATCATAGATGAACTCGATTAATTGCTTAATATAGTCAAAGCAATAATTTTCATATTCAAAATTAGGCCCTAATCCTTAATAAACACACACTGAGTTGGAAATATCTATCGAGACATGATACGAGCACAACTTGGTCCATGTGTTATCCAAAAGGATGTGCAAAAGTCAGCATATTCTCTGTTTCATTATCATAGATTGACCGCAGTCGTATACATTGCATCGTCAAGGCATGGCACTATAAATTGCAATCAAATCTAAAATGAAATGAAGATGAGTTTTGTTTGCTTATGTTTGTTCGTTTGGTACCACAGTAAACAACGATCTGGAACTACAAACACGTCATACAACTTGAACTACACAGCATGTCGCTAATAACCTACCATCAGCAAGAAGACTTTTTTTTTTAAAACAACAGGAGCCATTTAGAACCCGTACTCTTTACTTTCTGTCAAACTTTATATTGACTATTGGGGTAATACTGTAGATTTTTACAGGTAGCTGATGACGTTGTACAGAACAACAATATATCAGTATTTACTCCATTTGCGAATACATAATTCGCTTATTAAGTGTAGTATGTTTTCAGATGGGATAGCACCTTCAAGTAAGTGTGGCACATGTAAGCCAAACGTGTTCATTTTGCCCGAGAGAGGGGGACCGAAGGCATAACGTTGGGTGCGCAGGCCTCACGATAACGAATGTGGTATCGGAACTGAGTTTGAATGTTTTCTGCAAGGCCAATGTCCCACTTAGGCCAGTAGGTCAGGTATTGAGGTGTGAAAACATGGAACGAAAACACATAGTCTATCCTGAGAGGTGTTATTCATTTAATGGCGCAGTTAAAACCATGTACAAAATATCAGATAGTAAATGATGCAATCGATTTCTAAGAATACTGTTAGATGAAGAGAAAAACACCTCAAAGTGAATACATATTAAGGTACCATATTTATCTGTATCTATAGTTCTTAACACCCTTAATAATGGGAAAATAACAGTTGAGGACAAAATATTAAACCACCTCGATCTCCAGAATAGGCTTTCCAACCTGCATTTCTGTATAATAATTATAATTAATAAGTGTATGAGCAGTATCACGCGCTATCTGTCCTGTTATTGCATATTTTTAAGTTTCATGACATAATATAAATTTCTTCCATAGTGTATGGGGAGTGAATATGTAACAATTATTTTAAATATCTTAAATACTTTGTACTCATTCGAAATGCGCAATACGTTTTAATTTCTCTACAAGCAGTGTACGCAGTGTGTAGAAAAGGTACCTAAAATTTGTACCAAAAATATATATTTTGAGAAACCCTAAATCTAACAAAAGGATTTTTAGAAAAAAGTCGGTGTGTGTGAGTCTTGGCCAGCATAGCTAAAAGCGAAAAGTATGATAAAGACCAAATTAGATGTTTAAGTTTAATATCTCCCAAGGATGCGCCACGAAGATTTTTAAGAAATCCTCCATCCCAACTTTTTTTAAATGGAAAAACGTTTCAACGTTTATTTTCTCAAAAATGGCTCTCTAGATTTTGATTAAAATATAATATATTAAAATATATTTATATAAAAATAGAATGCACATCTTGACTTTTCTGGGAATAGCCTCTGAAAACCGCTTTATTCTGGATCAATTTTGCTGATATATGCATAACAGGTAGCCCTAAGAGATAGACAAAACCTTACTCTACACAAAATCTAGAACTAATTACAACAAATAATTTATTACATGCATATTTTTCTGGTGAGATGTTCCGTGTTAGTGGTTGCAGCTTTAAAATACTTTTCTCATACGGGAATCTGATAGACAGACAGACAAATAGATAACTTTATTTGCCATAACAAAGTACATTGTGTATCAACGTCAAATACAAGTAAGATAAAAAACAACTGGCTGCATTATAACATTCTTGTAGATAATAAAATGGATTTAAAATCAAAGTGCGCTTCACTAATCTCTTAAAGATTCAATGGAGAGAGTGTTAGTGTTGTTACTAAGTTTGTTAAATAGATTTAATGATATTGTCTCAAAGGAATTTTGTATTTTACTATATTTACATCTATTTATGTAAACATTGGAACTAGTTCTGGTGTGATGAAGATGGATTTCGGAACATAGATTGTATTCATGACTATCTTTCTTAGCAAGAGGCAGTGGAACAATAACAATGAAGTCAAGTTAAAACGCCCAACTTAACAAATAAAGGCTTACAATGAGTTCTGGGGGCTACACCACATAAAATTAGAATGATCTTTTCTGTAATAAAAGTATATTTTTAACTAAAGCATGGTTCCCCCAAAATAAAATACCATAACTCAAATCATATATTAACCAGCTTTTAAAGGATTTGACTATCGCTTTAACCAATTCTTTTCCGTTATTTCCCTTCTACTTATAAGAAAGCAATTAATATGACAATTTCTACTAATGTTTATCTCGATTAGCATGAAGTAGGTAGCAGAATAGGCTTTTTAGAAATAATTTGTAACATGTAGTGAAAATCATGTGGATGGAACACACGAGATATTTTATATCACGGATGTTTGGAATACAATTTTATTGCCGGATAATAAGACATTTTTTTATTTGCTTATTTATTTAAATTGCCTGCATGCTTCTCTTTGTTGTCACACACAAAAATATTTATTGTGAAGTTATTGTAACTATCTGTGAGATGATCAAAAGAGAATTTATGTATTTAGAAGCAACAATAACAACAGTAAATATTTTTAATAAAGGGTACAGGAAAAAAAGGTCCCAATATAGCAAATAATGGAAAGATAGTCTGAGAATGAAAAATGTATTGCAATTCCGGGTTTTAAACAATCGGTCTCCTGATCTAGTTGATATAACCAGTGAGCTACCATGGCAACGTGCCGACACGGCATTAAATTCCCCAACTGACTCGGTATTTACCCGATATAACACAAGTAGATTTCAATTTATTTTATAAGTATAAAGCTCAGGAAAGTTCTTGGGTATTTTCGCCATAATGATGTGTTCATACGCCCTACATATGGCTATAGGTGATATAAATTATAGCCAATATAATATAAATTATACTAAGAGGGGACAAATGTACATTCAAAATGGCAAGGGAAGGAATACTGTAAAAGAAGGCGAGGACAAACAGTTGTCCCAAGCTGACAAGCGACCCAGGTAGAATAGTACCGTTAAGGGAAGCACATTGAACCGAAGGGGTGGGGTTAAACTGCCCGAGGGTGGACATAACAAAGCAAGATAAATGGTTCTTTTGCTGGTCAAGTGAAACTTTAGGACTTGGCATGGAACTCCCCGGAGCTAAGACGTAATAGCTGAGACCGCGGTGGAAATAAACGGGTTACATACGGCCGCGATAGAAACGGTATTCATTCGATGCACCAGCAGACGCGCAAAAGTGAATAGAAAATACAGGAGGAATACGTGTGGGTTCGACGGTAGAAAAGGCCGAACCAAATGAACAAATCAGTTCAATAATAAACTGGAACTCAAGAAAACCACTTGTGTCTTACCACACCTAAGAAAGATTCCAAACCAACAAAATCCTGAACTAGGGCTCAAATAGCCAAAACCTGCACCCGGGATACAAACCAGCGATTCGTAGTTACAATCACAATTCGGCAAGACTCCTCGGCTTAAGATGTGTTATGGATGGATGGTATCAGACAATTATGGTAGATAGGCAAATGACAGGTGATGAGTGGAGTGAGAAAATGGAAATGTGGATGCGAGATACACCACATGGTGTAACCAATAAAGCATTCTTTTTAATCTTTTGTAGGTCGGCTGTATCGGTTTCTGCGTGGGCACGACGACATATTGTCTCCTTTGTTTCCGCTTGTGGAATGTTTGACTTTTATCACTCCAGTGAGTGTTGCGCTTTTGCATAATAAACATGGCTCCACCACTCACCATTTGCATAAAAGAACAGCGTGCGGTTATCCGCTTTAGTGTTCTGAAGATGATGAAGATCAGAGCCGAGATCTGATGAAGACTTTCCGCATGATATCAGGTCATTTTTTTTACCACGGATTACCATGGATTGAAAAGTACAGAAATAGTTGGACTAGCGTGAAGGTTTCTCATTGATATCCACTAGTGCCAAGAGCATTTTATAAGTTCACATCCTGACTCAGATGAACCGAAGATTGGCTGTTTATAAAATGGCAAACCATATGCATATTAGTTATGCTTCTGCACACGCGGTCGTTCAAGCACTTGGCTGGCGGGCCACGTAGCTCAGTCGATAGAGCTCCTGCCTGCTGTGCTAAGGGTTCCGGGTTTGATTCCCGTCTGAGGGAGGGATTATTCTCTAAACCAGGCTATTTCCTATCCTCCTCAAAGTCTATAACTATGAATACGAGTGTGAATTTTGTGAGCTCTAACAAAGAAAATTAAAAGAGTATATAGAAAGCAATGACAACACGAGATAACACCAAAGCAAAATGTTCCACGGGGAAATGGCCACCGAAGAGACCATTCAGTTAAAAGCGGTGTATAAATAGAACAATAAAAAAGAAAACTAAAAATAAAGATTGATAAAGTCTATGAAATATGGATCCCAAAACAGCTCACTGAACAGAACAAGCAAGCTCGTGTGCCCACTACTAACGCTTACTGGGCCGTCATGCTAGTTAAGGTGGAGCTGCTTCTGTTTACTTTCTTTACACTTAATATGAACATAGTATATAGAAAACTTATTGTATTGCACCCAAAAGTTCGATATGGAAATTTCACCGGTAATACATGTGAGGTTCCTTGAGTCCAAGCAAAGCATGTTTAGAAAAAGGTATGTGTGTGCTTATGTGGGCAACATAATTCAAAAACGAAATGGCGCACCAGCTTATATTTAAGTTCAGTATCCACTAACGATGCGACAGGAAGATATTCAGGGAAATTCCCAACACCCCAATTATCCTTTACACGGAACAATTTTCAACGTTTATTTTTTCAAAAATGGTTCTAACGGTTTTGATTAAAATACCAAAAGCTTTAAGTATTTTTATTACAAACGAAATGCATAGGTGCCTTGAATTTTCTAGGATAACCTCAGAAGACTACATTCTAGGTGAGGTTCACATAACTGTTGAACTGAGATAGAAAAAAACTTACTACACAAAAAACATGGTGTCTTTAAAACAGTATGAGGTATAAAATGTTTGTAGAGTTCGCCATTTACGAGATATATCTTGTTATTGATTTCAATTTTAAACTAGTTAAACTTTTCTATCTTTCGTTTCCTATCTCTTTTTTTTTTTTTACCCCTGGTCTTGGAAAGATATTAGAATTTCAATGAAAAACACACAGAGAAAAATTATGAAAGGTTTGACTGTTGCTTTTGCCTTGAGTATTCCCATTTCTCTTTTAGTTGTAAAGAAATAAATAATAACATCATTTCTGATAAAGCTTATCATGATTAGCATTATGTAGATAAAAAATAATATTTTGTAAGAAGAGTTTGTTCACAGAATAGTTGGAGAACATTACCTAAATTTAACACAGCAGAGTTTTTGAAACGAATAGTCACAGGAGGCGAAACGTGGATTAATTACTGGTATTTATACCCGGAAAGTAAACTCCGTAATATGCAACGAAAACACCTGGATTTTCAATTAAAAGTTTGAGTTTTACAGATAATGGATACTTACAGGCTAAACAGTGTTAAAAAGTAGTAATTAAATAAGATTTTAAATTATTAACTTGAAATCATTGATTTAATCTTCCCATTTCCCTCCTACTTCAATACCCTTGCGTGAACATTACGTGATTTTACAACCGTTACTAGGAATAGCTGTATCCCAAAAATTTAATTAATATACAATGGCTAAAGAAGAAAATATATCATAGAAATATTATGCATGATTATCACACTAATTTCATAAAGATTGGTCGAAGATGAAATAAATTAGTCATAGGATTTTAAAGAGCTTCAGTGCAAATTCTACCAACCATAATATATAATATCTATATTTTAATATAAATATCTGATGTATTTCATTCAGATGACCTTCTCTACAAACTAGTGTTACATATTTGTTTCTTTTATCTACATCATGGTAAACTACATAAATCTTATCAGAAATGATTGTATAGCTCCTTCTAAGTAGAAGAGAAATAAGGTAACACATAAGTCTAAGGCGATAGTCAAACCTTTTAAGAAGCCTGTCGCAATGTAAAACCATTAAAATTCAGTTCGCTTTTCACGGCGAGGAGTAAAACAGAATAGAGATGAAACGTAAGATGACCTCCCGTCTGAGAACAAATTAAGAACTTAAAATTTAAAGCAATTACAAGGAATATCTGAAAAGGGGTTTCTCTACAAACATGTAAATAACGTAAACTGTATGTTTTAACGAGATCCATTTTTTTTAATACGTTTTGTCTGTCGGTTGCCAGTTAATGCAAAATTCATCCAAAATGAAGAGGCCTTTAGAGGCTATTCCCAGAAAATTCTAGATATACATTTTGACATGTAAATTTATTTAATATATAGTATTTTAATACAAAATCGTCACAGGCATTTTTGAGAAAAACAAAAATTAAAATAAAAATCCATGTGAAAGGGCAGTTTGCGGTAGGTGAACTTTCTTGGAAATCTTGATGTGCAGCCTTGGAAGATACTGAATATAAATACCAGGTTTATGTGCTCTCACATACATTTACAAACACACACGACACACGAACATTTTTCTAAAAATGTTATCGAAACATGTATCCCGAGATTTCACCGGAAAGAGTTTTTCGGTGGAATACAATACCTCCTCTATCTACTACGGACATGCTAGAGACACTAAAAATTGGAAAAAATGCAGCAACGAAACAAACACTTAACATGAGTTAAATAAATGACTGCAAAATTTTGAGATATATTTGCAACAGACAGTTATGACTAATTTTTAATGAAACATTAGACGTTCAATAGATACTGATGTGAAAGAGGAATGTAGCACTCAAACTAATGAAACGATAAATTGAAGAATATAGAAGCTCCGTTAGGAAAGGCAGCAGTACATTAATTAAAGGCCAATTGTTTTCAGCTCCAGTGAGGCGAAACCTAGTTGGATCGTAACGGAAGTAAGTGAAAGTATATGGAACCATTGATTAACTCTCCATCGGTGGCATTCTAATATCGATACGGTCGGTCGCATTCCATCTAGATGTTCCATGGTCTTTTCTGTGTCTAGTATTGAATTTATTTATAAATGATTAATTCTCAATTGGCAAACAGGAAAGTGCGAGTTTCCGAAGTCATAAAAGCCAAGCACCAGAAAGGCTTATGAGAGCACAGAGACTGCTGGATGTAATGTGACTGGTCGGCATTCTTAAAAATCGTAGATATCAATATTACCACAGTATACACATCTTGTTTTTGAGGTAATGTCTAAATTTAAGAAAGGTCAACATTGCGGGCTAGTTCCACTAAAACAAATTCTGTGTTACCTTAACATGGCTTTGCTTTCCAATGTGAAATAAAAAGTGCTCTAAAAGTTTCTGTGTGTGAGTTAGTAATACAGAATGAAGAGGACTTTAGAGGTTTTTCACAGAAAAAGTAATGGTGTACCAGATATTTCAATTGTCTTGTATTTGACGTGTGTAGTTACCCCTTCATACATAAAAGGAGTTGCATAACTCAACGAGGTTATTTCATGTGAAAACTTGCCAACTGGCTTGAACAAAATTAGCTTTGCTCCTCTTGTTTAGCAGCGGAATACGTGAGCGAGTAGCGCTCATTGAGGACGTTTAAACTTAGGTCCCTTAGGCCAGTTCTTAACTTGCTGTTTTTCACATAAAATTGCCCCGTTGAATTCTGTAATTTTTTTAACTCAAATACGGGGCATTTAAATCTCCTCGTAAATTCTATTTGTCATAAACATAAGGGATTTTAATCAAAATCATTAGAGCCATTTGGGAAAACATCAACACTTTCAAAAATATTTCTGTGTAATGGGTAGCTTGGTGTACATGGATTTTCTTGAAATCTTTCTGTCGTAATCCTTGAAAGATGCTGAACTTAAATGCCAAATTTGCTCTTTAACCAACTTTTCGGTTTTGAGCCGTGCTCTTTACAGGTTTGCGTGCGCGCGCATGCGAATTTTTCTAAGAATGCAATATTGGATTGAAGGGGCTGATAACAACTCGGTTGTCCAATTATTGGTTGTAATGCAGTCTTTTCTACCTAGTATGTACGTCAGGCGATTTCAGCTACACACGTCTGAGTACAAGTACTTGCGTGTAACTAACTCCATGGCACGACAGCTCACGGGGAACCTTGGCCTACCGCCCGGCCGCTGCGTCCCCCATCTCGATCCACTACAGACGTCATGGATGGGGTGCAGTATTGGAGGGTGAGACGTGGTCAGTGCCTCGAATCCCCCCGGCCGGTTAATGCGGTCCTCATGACCTGGAGCCGCTACTTCTCCATCAAGTAGCTCCTCAATTGGCCCCCCAGGGACCTTACGAGGCTGAGTGCACCCCGGGCCAGGTCTCCCAGCGGGGGAAAAATCCCCACGCCGGTACTGGGGATCGAACCCAGGTCTCCCGCTTGGTAAGTAGCAACGCTACCACCGCTCTAAGGAGACGACCCTTTCAAATGCTTACAAAGTTATAAAAGACGTCCAAACTAAATGATTGACATCCATTATATTCAATATAATACTCCATCTACCATTATCACTCTACATATAAATTGTTTAATCAAGGTGATTGTCTAAAAATGCCATATTCCTAGCTGCCATGGAGATCACATCACAATTTGTCTAAGTAAATGTAAAAAAGACATCTATAAATTCATTCTGTGTCAAAACACACACACATACACACACACACAACTCTGTTTTGTAAACGTATGGTGTTTGAATAAGATAGGTGCCGTTGCCAAGTGGTTAGACAGCTCGTTTCTCATCTGGGCGACCCGGGTTCAATCACAGGGGACCGTGTGGTGGAGAAAGCGGCGCCTCGGCGGGTTTTTTCAGGGTCCTCCGGTTTCCCGCCTCATTTGTTCCACCAATTGTTCCATAATCATGTTTCCTGTCTAATCCTTTCACGTTATTTCATATCATCCTGTTCCTCATTTTTATACCAGGCAGTGGGCTGAACACACGGCCTGGTCTTTTTCTGGTTCAAAGTCTCTTGAATAGGCGTCTGCCCCAAGTGCTGGCATGTAATTCCTGGGGAGGGGGTTGTAATTCCTATACATTGGGAGGATAAACAGGAACAGATGGAATAAAATTGAATCGGTTACTCACAATTCAAACTTATGTGCAATATTGTTCTTAAGTTACTCACTAATACTGAATACTTTAATTATGAGAAATATTTTCATATACGTAATATAACTGTAAATATATCGAATGTTACTAACCAATTAAACTCTTAATTACCTACAACTTTTGAAAAGCTTTGTATAAAAATCAGGACTTGAAAACAAAGGACTAATTTCTTAGATGTCTTGAAATATCTGAATAATTTATATTGAAATATTAATTCACTATACACATTTACTATAAAAACTATTCAGTAGAAACAATGTAGCTTTTGTTTATAGTGAAGCAAGAAGCTGGTTAGCTATTCTAAAATATGAAATAAAGATTTCGTTGCTTTGTTGCTACTGTATCCTTCAGTGGTACCTGGGTTTTACTGCAGCTATGGACGTTCTTCGTAGCTATCTCAAGGTTCAGGAAGACGTCTTGTTATATACAAGTAATAAGAGGGCTTTAAAGTTTAAATACTCGGATTACATTATAGTGTTGACCAAACTTGATAGCCAAGTACTCCGAACTCCCTATGCGCCTTGTCTCGCCTCCAATGAAGGTTCTGCAACTGGTACTGATACTATAAAGACATGCCTTTTTATACATTCAGGCAATGCAACCGACAAAACATATGCATATCGTAACAATTACATAATTAATAATTTAAAATTATACTAAAAGTATATACATCAAATCCTTCTTGGGGTTTTTGAATTAATTTCTAGTTACTTGGGAATCTTAAATTTCACGAGGTTAGCATTGTTTAATATGTATTCATACGTGTTCTCAACTCTGGCACCTTCTTACTTATGTATAGCGCCACTTGTTATTTTTACGCGTCTTTTATATACATCTTTTCTTAATACATTAATCTTTTTAATGTATTTCGATATTTGCATTTCTTTTCTGCATTTAATTTTATCTTAATAATTAGAAGAGGAAGTACTGCATTCAACCTAAAACGCTTTACCAAGAATTCACCGGATTTATATATTTTTAGTTTTCCTGAATCTAATAAAGTACCGTGTCATTAAACGACAGCGTACAGGAAACGAAATTCGATTAAATATTGGTATTGCAGTTTCCGAGGATGAAATACGATGAGTTTAGCAAATCCATTACTCTTCATTTATTTTCATGTACTGAAAAATGCTTCTAACAATATTCTGTAAAAATTATAAATAAAATATATCTACTCTCAGTGCTATTGCAATTATAAAAAGATAAATTCCTATTACACGAAAAATAGTTCTTAAAACACATAATATAGTCAAAAACGCCAGCTGTAACATTGATAGTTTTATTGATTTGACAAGCCACTATTAGTTTTTACTCCATGGCCTTACAATGAGCATAGAATTTCAAAGCCATCACATAACCGCATTATGTTTAAAATGTTCACTATGGCTTAGTTTATTCTGTACTCAAATAGCAGAGTATCACACACAAAAAATATTAATATACAAATAATCAAGATTGCCTTATATATTAATAATCAATAAGCACAGACAAACTAAAACATCTGGTGTGTACATGTACTCCAAACATACTATCCTTAAAAAGATTAGCTTTATAATTACGTATATAGATAAACAATAATCATTAAAAGAAAATGTCTTGTTTGCTTGCAAGTAGAAAGTAAATATGGGTATAAACTAAGCTAAAGCGATAATCAGGTTTTTAAAAGCCAATTGCTTAGTAATACATTGAAATTCAGATCAAAAGTATGACCAATTACAGGGCTAGAAATAAGATTAAAAGAAATACGAAACGAAAGATTTCTTCGCGTTTAAGAAGTGCTTCAAGTAGCATAAAATTGAAACCAAAACAAGGATTGTCTTGGAAACAGTTAACTGTAACAAAACATAAATATAGCTTAATGTATGTTTTGATGAAATCTACATTTTTGTATACTAAGTTTTTGTCTAAGTCAATAACAAGGAATATCTCGGAAACGACTTACTCTAAAGAAATAAGTTGTGACATAAATTTTGTTTTAACGAGATCTCATTTTTTTTGTGTAGTAAGTTGTCCTCTTACGACTTACAACAGTCAACTAGAATCAAGAGATCGTCGGAGTCTTTTCCCGAAAAACTGAAAATATCAAGATATTTTCATGACAAATGAAAATATCTTAAACATGTGTCACTTTAAACAAAATCCCTGGAGCCATTTTTGTGAAAATCAATTTTTTTGAAAATATTCCGGGTAGTGGGTAGTTTGAACGTGGCGGGGTGGGGGTGGGGGGAGGAGTATCCTGAAAATCTTCTTGTGGCATCCTTTAAGATATTGAACTTAAATACGAAGCTTCGTATTTAATCGGATTTTCGCTTTTGGGTTATACATTGCTTTTGGATTCGAGGAGCCTCAAAACACATATTTCCGGTTAGATATCGTCGTCGAATTTTAGCGTGGAATATAATACCTTCTCTATCTACTGTGTATGCTGTAAACGCGTGCTTAAGAAAGTAAAAAGTAAGATTAAACCGAATATTAGAATGATTGTAAAGAGCATACTTCACGTGAATACTGCTGCACCAGTTACGCCGTAGAACAGTTTAAGCAACCTAGTAGCTTGGGTAAATTAATAAATGAACTTTGTAATATAGAATGATTGAAAATAGCAGCTAAAACTTGACAAAGAGGACTGAGGGAAGAGAGAGGGCTGATGGCAAAATTTGACCTTCAGTACCTTCGAGAGCGAGAGAGGAAACAGTAGACTGACATCAAATCCAGGAAACCCAGATAACCAGAGAAGAACTCACGCTTAAAGTGTATCCCGCCACAAAACGAAATGCGTGAGAAAAGTTGATTACCTTAATAAGCAATATGTAGAAGAATAAGGTTTTTAAGAAGAGTTTGGTAAAGAAGGAGTAGAAGTCACATTCTTCCAATTGTATAGTTTATATTTTATTTTTTATTTAAATTTGTTCAATTTTAAGTAACTGTTATTTCCTCTACACGTACTATCCACATAGTGTATAGATAAGGTATGTTATTGCACCCAAAATTTTACTGGAAATATATGTTTTTAGACTCCCTGAATAAAAAAAAAATAAAATTAGAAAAATATACGTGTGTGTGTGTGTGTGTGTGTGTGTGTGTGTGTATGTGTTGGGGGGCGCCACATAGCTCTCAAAAACGAAATTCCGTTAAACGCCAACCGTTAAATTTTTGGTATCTTCCAAGGATGTGACACGAACATTTTTAAGAAATTCCTCCCACCCCAAACTACCCCTTATATGGAAAAATTTTCCAAGGTTTTGATTTTCTCAAAAATTTCTCTAATGATTTTGATTAAAATGTCGTATTAAAATAAAATGTATATCTTGAATGTTCTCGGAATAGCCTCTGAAGACCCCTTTATTCTGGACGAATTTTGCTGAGTTTTGTATAACTAGTAAACCGTAAGAGATAGACAAAAACTTCCTACACAAAAAGATGTAGAGCTGACCGTTTCTGAGATATTCCTTATTATTGGTTTCAGATTTAAAATACTTATACCTTTCTCATAAAGAAATTTGTCCATTCTAGCCATTATTTAACTCCGTGCCACAGCTCACTAAGAGCCTTGACTATTGCCCGGCCGCTGCGTCCCCATCTCGGTCCTTTGCAGACGTCATGGATGGATGTCGTATTGGGGAATGAGACGTAGTCAGCGCTTGGGTCCCCCCCGCCAGTTATTGCGGTCTTCACGACCTGGAGCCGCTACTTCTCCATCAAGTAGCTCCTCAATTAGCCCCCAGGGACCTCACGAATCTGAGTGCACCCCAGTTCAGGCTTCCCACGCCGGTACTGGGAATTGGACCCAGGTTTCCCGTTTGGCAAGCAACAACGCTACCACCACGCTAAGGAGACGACCCCAACTCTAACCATACAAACAAAGAAGTTTCAATCACATAGCGACCAGCTTTTAAAATATTGGACTATCACTTTACCCAATGTTTTCCCTTATTTTCTTCCTACTTACAAGGAAGCAATTAACAAGACCATTTCTGTTGCTGTTTACCTCGATTAACATGAAGTAGAAAGTAGAAGAATAATTTGTTACAAACGCGTATAGAAAGTTATGTGAATGGAACACACTGTTTTGCTTTTTTTTTTTTTTTTCTTGTGCGAGTCATGTTGAGTAATGAATTAAAGTGTAAACAAATAAACAAATAATGAAACCTAAAGGGTTCAAACCTGAATAACTCTCATCGCAGGTATAGAGAAATAAATAAAAGAAAAATGCTGCAAGAACAGCTTAAACTCCTTCAGGCTTATATTGGAATTCCTTAAAGGGAGCCGTGTGACATAAGGTCAGATAAAACTCTCAGCTGTCAGTTTCAACAGCAATGCAAAGAAATCGAAGACGAAATCGCAACGGAGCATGCGATATTCTGCATGAAACCTTGCTTTCCTCCAATCTGAAAACTGAACTGAAATAGGATTTAAAACTGAAGAGATTTAGATATATTCAGTTTTCAGTTGTGCTTTACTAAAAAAATTATCTGCTAACATAAAATTGAACTAAATCTCCATTACATTGAGGAAAGTGGTTGAAGAGTGGTCGAGAATGTTGTATGGCAGTGAAGATAGGGAGTTGGATGCTATGATTGTAAGGGGGTTAATTAATAACAGATGGGTAATACTGAAAATAAGCAAAGTTGTGAAAAAGGCTGTCAGGTACGTCTCTGGTTGCTAATCATATTTCAGAAGGGGCCTCTGCGTTATTCTTTTTTTTTTTTCATTTTTTTTTTCATTTTCCCAACATTTCCTTTGTTTTACTATTAGATTATCGTTTTCTTTATTTTTTTTCTTTTTAACATCCACACATACATTGTTACAAATACAGAAACACCCGAATCCACGATCACCTGCGCCACGAAGCACCAAAGCGAGGCACTTTAGCGAGCGCGGCCATGGGGACTGACATCTTAGGAGACACCTGAAGGATAAATTTGTAAAGTACTTCATGTTAACACCCATGCTACTTCACTACATCGAGACAAGATTTAATAAAGATATCGAAACTAAACTATACATCAAGATAAGAAAAGGGGAAAGGAGAATGACTCTTCCTAAAAAGTTTGAGTACGTGGTGGGAACTTAAGCATTTGCGGCCATCGCGGTTCCCATAGAAACTATCCCTCCCTTAGACCTCGCAGTGAAATGTCAGGATACCAAAGTAATTTAAATTCCGCTTACTTATAGAAGAAAATCAAGTGTGTCTAATTTAATACATGATGAAGTTATATCTGACATTAATATAATTCTGTTAAATCCACTTATTCCAGAATTTCTGTACTCCTTGATTTCAAAGCTGAAACAGACTGAACATTATTAAAGACTATCCCGAAAGAGTAAATATTATTCAATTACTTGATTTTCCTAATTCCTCACCCAACTCTTATAAAAACCTCTGTTGCCTCTGGTACTCCGCATGCAGTAGATTGTATAAAAGTTCGTTCTGACGAATAAAATCCACTATTCTTTCCTCCTCTGTATGTGAACATCTTTGTTTTCCTCGGATTATGTTAAAACACCCTTCAAATTACAAGCAAACACCGCAACTATAATCTCACTTCAGAATTATTTTGTTCGCCAAAACTAAGTTAATTGAATTGATCTGAAAAACATAACTCTGGAGGAAAACTTAAAAATCTGATGTGTCCATTCAAATAACTTTTTCTTCATCTGTATGACAAATTATTGTTGTAAAACTTATTTTTCTATCAATGTCATGCTAATCGAGATAAAACTTAGCAGAATTTTCTTATTTCTTGCTTTCTTGCAAGTAGAAGAGAAATAAAGCAATATACTAGGCTAAAACAATACACAAACATTTTAAAAGCTGCTGCCATGTGATTCATATCCATTTCGCTGCATGACCAGGAGTTGACAGGTTTCATATCAGGAAAGTTTTGAGTATTTTAAAACTGAAACCAATAACAAAAATATCTCGAAAATGGTCAATTCCAGAAAAAAATGTACAGGATGTAAACTGTGTGTTTTAACTAGGTCTAAATTTTTATGTAGTAGGTTTTTGTCTATTAGTTACATTTACCAGTAGCGCAAAGTTCAGTAAAATTCATCCAGAGTGAAGAGCTCTTCAGACGTTGTTCCCAGATAATTCAAGATATACATATTATTGGTCATTTTAATATCTTTAATGTACGGTATTTTAATTAAAATCGCTTTAGCCATTTTTAAGAAAATCAAAATGTTCGAAAAATTATCCATGTAAAGGATAGCTTGGTTGAGAGATTTTCCTCAAAATATTCTGTCCTATTTCATGTAGATACTTAACTTAAATACCAAGTTTGGCATTTTACCGAATTATTGTGTTCACGGACACTCACGGACCTTTTTGTAGAAATGTCGTTTTTGGATATAGAGAACCCTAAAACGTGTATTTCAGGTGGAATCTCGGTATTTAATTTTTGGATGGAGTACAATACCTTCTCTAGCTACGTACCAGGTACTATATAAAGAAAGTAAAAATTGTAGTGACAAACGAGAAAAAAGAGTTATTCATATCATATAGTTTTTACTTTCTCTACACGTGCTATGTACATAGAGTATAGAGAAGGTATTGTAATGCACCCAAAATTCGATACCGAGATTTCACCGGAAATTCATGTTTTGGGTCCCCCTGAATCCATAAAAAGCATTTTTAGAAACAGGTCCGTGTGTGTCTTTGTGCCTGTGGACAGCATAGCTCAAAAATGAAAAGACCGTTGAATACCAAACTTGGTATTTAAGTTTGGTATCTTCCAAGGATGCGACACGAAGATTTTAAAGGAAATCTCCCACCCCCAACTACCTTTTACATGAACAATTTTTAAAAATTTTTGATTTTTTTTAAAAATGGCTAACGATTTTGATTAAAATGTGGTGTATTAAAGTTATTTATCTGAAAACTACTTTATTCTGGATGAATTTTGAGGAATTTTCCATAACTGCTAAACCATAAAAGATAGACAAAAACTTATCACACAAAAAATGTAAAGCGCATTCAAATACGCAATTTATGCCATACACATTTTTTTCGTGAAGTTGATCGTTTTTTAGATATTTCTTGTTCCTGTTTTCAACCTTGAAAAACATACTTTTCTCATTCGAAAATTTGTCAGCTCCTGTCCATACAAACCAAGGGAACTTCAGTCACGTAGAGACCAGCATTTGACTATCACTTTAACCTATGATACTCCCTTATTTCACTTCTACTTACAAGGAAGCAAGTAATAAGACTATTTCAGCCAATATTTTCTCAATAGGATGAAGTAAATATTAGCATAAGCTTTTTAAGAAAAATTTGTTACAGAGATGTAGAGAAAGTCGTGTGAATGGAACACATCAAATTTTTTTCGGAGTTGACCGTTTTAAAGATATTCCTTGTTATTAGTTTGAAAATATTGGTTTTAAAATACTTGAACTTATGTCATGTGGGAACTTGTTAACTTCTGGACACCCAAAGAAACGGATTTCAATCCCATAGCAACCACATTCTAAAGCATTTTACTGTCGGACCTAGTGTATTCCCTTATTCTTCTACTTAAAAGAAATTAAGTAATAAGACGGTTTCTGCTACTGTCCATCTCAAGTATCGTGAATTAGATAGAAGAATAAGCTTACTAAAAACAATTTGTAATAGATGTAGGGAAAGTCATGTGAATGGAACGCATGAGATTTTTGTTGAAGTGGATAATTTCTGATTTCCTGCCCACTAGGCAAATTAGGAATTCCTATCTTCAATAATAGAAAGTTAATAGACTAGCTAGACTTAACATGCATCGCTGTTTGAGATTCATAGGCTATACTTCGCTGGCAAGTGAGAAGATCTGAGAAATTTGTAGCGGTGGCTTCCCCCTTCGTGTCTTGTCCAGAGAATATGTCCATTATACTCAGCCTTGGTACTCCTGCCTGAGATTATTGCTACAATAAATTGCGTACAGAATCGGGTTTTCTCGTATCATTTTACGCAGTGAAAATAAGCTAGACTGCAAACAGCCAACAAATTAAGAATACATTGTTTTTCCTTTCTATAGCACAAATTTAAAATGTACATAGAGGATAGACAAGGTGTTTTATTCCACCCAAATTTCAATACAAAGATTTCACCGGAAATACATATGTTTTGACACTCTGAATAAAAAAAGAAGCATTTTAAGAAAAATGTCTGGGCGTGATCTGTGGGCAGCAGAGCTCAAAAACGATATCAAATGTATATGGAAAAAATTGAAACATATGATTTTTCAAAGATAACTCTCTGATTTTGATTAAGATACCGAATATTATCGAATTTGCGTAAAAATAATATACATATTCAGTTTTTTAGGAATGGCCTGTGAAGACCTTTTCATAATGGAATAGTGTTGTATAACTCATAAATCACAAGATATAGACAAAAACTTACAAAAACATCTCATTAAAACACACAATTTATACTATATACAATTTTGTAGAGTTGTCCGTTTCCGATATATTTTTTGTTATTAATTTCAACAATAAACTACTTAAAAGTTTCGCAAAAGGGAAATCAATTTAATTTTTTTATTTTATTTTTTTTTTTTTTTACTGGAATGCAAAAGAGAGCCAATATAAAGTGTTTCACATAGCAATGGCTTTTAAAAAAATTAATTATTGCTTTAGTTTACCTTCTACTTCGAGGAAGGAGTAATAAGGCCATTTTCGGTAAGTTTAAGTTGATGAGCATGACGTAAATAAAAGAATAATCTTTTGTATTGAAAGTCTGTTTGTGGAACAGAATGCACCGATAAGAGCTTATTTGTACCTTCAATAGCAAAGCTTTCTTAACAAATACACCAGGCTTAGAAGCTAGCCTAACTAGCGCACAGTTAACACCCTGATTTAATTATGTGAAAAAGTGATGTTGCAAAAACAGTGGTTACCTTCCCAGCACGTTATTCATTTGGGATGATATTTATGAATGCTTGCAGATAGTAAGGGGAAATAATTTAATCAGGGCGCTGTATCACGTAAACCCGGAGGTCTGTGTGAAATGACCCCAGCTCTGATTTCAAACACTTGCCACATGGTTACATATTCAGTGCAAGGATAAGGGGTTTGATCCCCAATCCTATGGATCATGTGGGGTTCCCTGGCTGTAACCGCTTCTGTTATCCACACCTGCAGTCTGGTCTAGATTTGCGGTAACAAGATGCTCGGCTTTAACCTGGTCCATCAATGAAACACAAATCAGTCCAATCACAAAGCTCTGTGTGTCCGAATGCACTTGTCTTGTATCACATGTGTAACCATTTGTTTTGCTAAAGTATTAATGCATTGACGGCATTGTTTTGTGCTCTTAGAGTTACAAACGAAACCCTTCATTATAATGCTTACAAATACAAAATGGAAACCATATTCATGCCAGTAAGTACTCTGAAACAGTGGAATACTGGTTCGCTCTCATCTAGCGAAATCAAATCGAATGGAAACGAATAAACGCGAAGTACTGAAGCATAAGTGCCTGTGGAGTTAGATAATGGATCATAATCTCATCAGTTTCACATTTATGTGAAGAGGAACTGTGTGCGAGGGAACTAAAATGTGGAGAGAGAGAGAGAGAAAATATGGAAAAGTTGCTGCCAGAGGTATCATACTTAAAACATTTTGGAAACAATAAGAAATAATTTCTGAATCAACTAGGTAAATTACACCTGGAAAGTGGAGAGAAATGGGGGGGGGATCTTAATAATAAAACTGATGAGGCTATAATTTATAAAGAGGTAAACATAGTATGTTGGTGGAGTATAAAAGTATACAAACAGAGGGAAAGGTACATGTATACATAAATAACCAGAGTATTAACTGTATATGCTTCCAAATTTAGCAGCTACAGGAAAGTAACAATATGTGTATGAAGTTTGTAACTTGAAAATATGGAATAAAGTACCTACCTACCTACCTAATCACCTACCCGTTACTGAGTTTTCACTGAAAATAGATATTTTAAAGTCCCTGAATCCAAAATTAAGCATTTTTAGAAAAAGATCAGTGTGTGTATGTGTGAGTCCAAACAGTTATCTCAGAAAACGAAATGTTTGAATAATGTTCCAAACTTATCTCGCGAAGAATTTATAGAACATTCTACATCAAACTACTCTTTACGTGAAACATTTTTCGAATTGGTTTATTTTCCTATAATGACTGGAACAAATCTGATTTAAATACCATTTAGGATTTTACATTTGTGCCAACAGACAAACATTAAGAGAAAGACAAAAACGTACAACACCAAAAGTATAGACATTATAAAACACAGAGATTTTTTCAACTAAATCTATGTGGTATCGGCCATTTCGAAATATCCGCTATTACTGGCCTAAGCCATTCATTACCTTTTCATTATTGAACTGCTGCTGGTATTTCTTTTGTTTCTCGTAATGGAATGAACGGATAATGGAGTTTTAAGGTCAACTACAGCGACAAGTTGTTAAACATCCGAGCATCGATTTGATTTCCTCTAAACTTTTGCATCTAATTACAATAGAGCTGTTTCTACAAATGTTATTCTCGATTAACATTAAGCAAAACGAAGATAGAGCTTTTAAAAACAATAATATGTAGAAACTATAGTACACTAAACGTGTGCAATGGAAAGAGAAATGAATGTGAATGTAACATAGTCGAAGTTTTTCAAGTTTTAAAATTTGCTTAATACTTCTTAAGCTGCAAATAACAAATGCGTTCCCTACCGACATTTTACCGATCAGCCAGATTAAGCTGCTTGAGCTTAACTGCGCGTCAAAGAGCAATAAGTCTCACTTACTCATAGGGTTATGCCTACAGTGTAGAAAACGCCTCATCATTGAGAGCAATCTTATCATTACAGTTGAATCAAATGTTTTTAGTAATGTTTTAGTAATGCAAGCGCTAACATTGTGCTCTGGCCTTGTCCAGTGATATAGCTTCTCCTCTAGCCGGGCTCCGAAGTTTTTAGTTCAACACGCAGTACTCCGACAAGGACAGTCGAATTGGACCAGCCTGAGCTAGGTAACAAAGCATTCAAATCTACTTTAAAATTGTCTCATTGGGTGTATTTTAATTATGCCTATGCCAATTTTGGAAAATCCTCATTGTGTAAGATATCCTATTGAAAATTATAGCAGTAATTACACATAATAACAGTGATTTCTCCATGTTTCAGAATTCTAGCTTGTGTGGTTATTCAAATAATTATTTCATATGTCTGACTTCATTGACATAATAAAAATGTTTTACTTGATTCATTTTAATACTATTCAGATAAATATTCACGTTTTCTTATAAAAAGCTAACAATTATATTTTGGGTATCATATGACGGTATTATATTAACCCCAAATTATTCTAGAAATAGTATTACATCTCAAAAACCTCTTAGTTTTTAAAAGTTTATAATTTATTTCTGAAAATCAGACCATTATTTTGAATGAAGTATTAGGTCATTATAATTAATGTACTTTTGAGATGCAGTAACAATTTGAAGCAAAGCAGTAATTTATTACATATTGTGGAGCATTCTGAATGTGGTTATGACTGAAAAAAGTTGGCAAAATCCACATTTGAAGTTGAACGTGCCGTTATTACGTATGCATCTATACATTTAAAGCTTTAGTTAGTTAGAATTTTCAATGAAAAATATGGAAGCATCATTTGCATGAAGTGTTGGTAAGGTGGCAATTAGATATGACTTGAAATATTAATTAATGTATATTCTTAAATAGCGGTGAATTAGAAAACACGGATATATTTCATTAACACTTAGAATGTATATTTTTTCACAGTTGATTTACCCTCCCCGTATTTAGGACTGACACCCCCCCCCAAGGACTTACAAGTGGTTTACCAGGGATCAGATAGCCTGTTGGTGAGCCAAAGGCCGGAGCTACAGAATGGAGAACCTGGAACGAGTGACTGACCCACAGCCAGACATGAGCATGCGGAAGTGAATGATATGAAGTATAAGCGAAATGGATGACAAGAAAAATGATGATGGAATAATTGGTGTAATGAGTGGCGGAGAAACCAGAGGACCCGGAGAAAACTCGCTCAGATGACGCTTCGGCCACCACAAATCCCACATACAGGTGCTTATAATCGAACCTGGGTCACCTAGATGGAAAGCGTCGTCTATCTACTATGGCTAAGTAAATTATATTCTTAAATTTTATAACCATTACTTTATCTGGTACACGTAATAATAACACCTTACACTGCCTTGTGGTCAACACATTTTTTGGTTCTTTTTAACAACAATTGAGGTAACAAATTGGATTGCTATTTAATTTTAAACCATTTAAAAACATATAACCAACTCAATTGGTTATTATTAAAATAGTAAGCTCCATTGCTTCTGATCTTCTATCACGAAACAATATCTGGTGCAGAGAAATGAAGGAATTTACTAAGGAATTTACTAATGTATGTCTATACTACTACTTTTCATTTTTTTTTTTTTTTTGAGGTCCCTCGGAGTTTATTCATTATTGAAAAGACTGCATTTGGAAAAACTCAATCGTAATACTTTCAGCCACTCTTCCTGAAAACTGGAACACCGAATTAGAAGCCGTACCTTCCACTGAGTGAGACGTTACGAAGCACAGGTGAAGAAGATGGTTAAATAAGGATAGGGGACGCACGATGGAATGAGGCAAGGGCGGCTTTCAGTTGAGTGACACCTTAGGATCTTTTTTTTCTATGCCTGGCCTAAAGTAACATATTACGTTCAGGCTGCAAAATATACTTCTTAGGCATGTAGCTAGTTATGTTTTAAATTATGTATTCAGCTGGACAAATATATAGAAGTAAATGATCTTTACATGCGAATGTTTAGTCATTTTCCCGAAAAAATGAAGTTGACTGTCGCTTTAGCTGTCTATTCCATTATTTCTCTTCTATTTACAAGACAGCATGTAATAAGATCATTTCTGTTAATGTTTTATCTCCATTAGTGTGAAGTATATGAAAGAATTAGCTTTTTAACAATTCTTTTTTACCAAGTACCCTAATTAGAATACATTTAACAGTTTTACTATGTAGAAAGTTGTAGTAAGGGATAAAGAAATAGGAGGACCCTGGAGAGTGGCATGCTATATATATTAATTCCGAAGAAGTTTAAACAAAGGTACGAGTGTACAATATATTACAACTGTTTTATTGGCAACGCGTGCTTTTTGAGAGATATCAGTATTGCGATAGTCCTTGGTTTTGTATCAACTAGGTTTGATGCGGAAATGTTAACTTACAGTCCAGTAACAACATCGGTAAGTGTAGAAATTAGTTGCATCATCCAAAACAAAGTAGTATTTCTTTGGCGATATAACTGATTATTCAAAGAAAGCGCGTTGTTCTTTTACTGCTCGGGAAGAATACGAGCGTTGATTGCATGTTACAGGGGAAGACTGTCCGGGGCAGTCAGCTCTCTTTTCTGCAGAACGCCCGGACTCTGCAGGCTCAATAGCATCGTCTGCAGTGCATACCACATGACACAAGAATTATAGCAGCGAACACGCCGCCAGACCCACTCGCCTTTCCTTTCCTCTCATTTCATCTTTATTCACCCTTCTTTTCTACCTCATAAACTTTAGTATTTTTACTTTCTGTGTTACGTATAGTAAGTATGGGGGGATAGAGTATCTCACCCAAAAATTCAATGCCAAAAATGTATAGAAAATGTGCGCTTTTAATTCACCGAAGCACAAAAAAAAAAAAAAAAAAAAAAAAAAATTGTAAAATATTCCTGCGCCTGTGAACGTCGATTTAAACCTTATATTTTAACCGACTTGCAAGATGCGAAAGATGTATTTTAAAGAAAAGCTACCAGTCTATTTACTGTTTAAATGGAAAAAAGTGACTACTTTGTTTTTATCAAAAATGACTAAAACGTATAGAATAAAATACTAAATGTTTTAGATAGTTGACTCATGACTATACTTGACTATGACTAGTAACTAGTAAACCGTTGGAGTTAGAGCGGGGCCTATAGGGACGCCTACCGGTATTTTCTTGAACTAGTGCAATTTCAATTTCACGATTTAGCCATTATGCGCCATGGAGATCAATTCATCGCCCATAAATGTCACCATAGGACAATATCTCGACTTGTGGACGTGCAAATGGCGGAATATAGCCAAGAAATCTTTTCTTTCAAGGTATGGAGCTATACTGTATGAAAATGATCATTGCATGGAGCCAAGCCTTCACTTCCCTTCCAAACGACGCCATACTACGGAAAATATCCATCATTCTCCGCCGAGTTTGAACCGCAGACGTAGGAATTAGAAGCTAGCATGTTAACCGCTACACCACGGAGGGTGACAGAGAAAATCTTATTGCATAAAAGATGCAGTTTATTGAAGCGCACAGTTTTTCTATAAATAAAATTTTTGTGGTATAGTTGAGTTAATTGCTTATTGGAATGAGATTACCTCGATGATCAGAGGACAACTGGGTGCGTTAGAAAGCAACAACGTAGTAACAATAACAATAGCGAGAACTAGAGCAACAATAGCAGCAGCAACAATCTAAAGCAATTAGTTTCGAAAGAAAATATCATAAAAATAAAGATAGTAAATTCAAAATCTTCTCGGGCTTCTAGCCAGGTGTCAAGCCAAGTTTTTACCTGGCTAGAAGCCCGAGAAGATTTTGAATTAACACGTCGCCGGGAAAGCTTCAGTTCTTATTATAAAGATACTAGTTGACAAACTAATTATGCACGTCTTCAGTTTAAGATACTTCGGATACCAAACCCCAAAATTAAGAAATACTGATTTAGAAAATCAACTAAATAAATTGATAAAGCTACATGGGACTTTTAAAATGACATCAAAGAACGCTTGTGGAGATATTGATCTAAAGTTTTACAAAATGATGCCAACAATACTATATGGTCCTAGGAATTGGACATTAGCACACACAAAAAGTAGTAATAATGAGGGATATTGGAACAGCAGGAATTAAATTATTAAGACTCTTGGCTAGATACTAGCTTCTGGATCTTCAGAGAAACGATGCTATCAAAACACAATAAAATATAACAAACATTTCAGCTATAAGAGAGCAATACAGAGAACAATGGCATGAACACACAAAGGCATTAAAAACTTGCCTGGAAATACTTATTCTAAAACGGGGTCTTTTCGCTGAGACCACCCATGTCTTCCAACTGTTTGGGAGCTAATTATTGCTTATGCCACCTTCTAATTCAAGAGAGGGAACTCATATAGTCTTGCTCTTAAACCGTATTGTTTAAACTGCGTTACCGAAGGACAAAGGGGAGGGAGCACATGAAACGCAACTTGAATTTCTGAGATGCCTACTGGTGATCCCAAAACCCTCTGGTTGTACAATAAGGCTCATCTCTCACCGGGCGATACAAAATTAGGTTAATATTTCCTCTGCGCTACATACTGAAGTTCTAATGCCAATAATTCACGCATGTGGTGGACTAAATTAATATACTGCCTATAAAAGTCAACTTATTCTGAGGGAGCGTCGAACGGGGTTGAAAGATGTAGGGTGGATTACTCAATCGGTTTTTCCTTTTGTTACCTGCGTGATAAGTTGTATGATTTTGGCACAAATGAAAATCATCGTAAAACGTTTACATTTTCAGCAAAATCACAGTGACAGGCGTATTTTTAATGTCTTAGAGTGTACATCTATGTATAAGCCCATCAGAGGAAGAAGAGGTCAGAAGACCGAGGAAACATTGGAAATATCAGTTTAACTTTGTGAAGATGAACTGGCCAAATGGCCCAAACCGCGCAGTATTTGATAATGATGATTATGATAATAATATAGCAACTGTTAATATAACATTTTAAGCTATATTAATTGTAGAGTGTGAATTAATTCAACTCATTACTTATTATAGTAGCTATTATGTATCACTATACGTAACAGCTTATTCATAAATGAAATAAGCGGACTGTTTGGCCAAACTCATATAGTTCAGTTTTATGGAAAGAGCCGCTTATGGATGACCCGACATATCAAATCTGTTTCCTGCCCAAGATAAATGGAACTATAGGTGCTATGTGTGCATCGGAGAAATACACACATGCTACGAGAGGCAAAAAACGAAAAGTTTCGGCCTGTCGGAACCGCCAAAAGGCTATGGATCATAGTGAAAATACAGAACCTTTTGTTTGACTTGTTCAACCAACAGCCTGAGTAAACATAACACTCCCTAAAAGAAAATCTGGATTTAAGGACATACCAAATGGCATCAGTTTTAGAGTTTTGTCTTATCTGATAAATTCAAGTTTCTTCTTTATTATGTTATATTATTATAATTGTAAACACAGAACTCACATTTTAAAAGAAGTTTGTAAAAAGAAACATCGAATGTGCTACATTCACATAACTTTCTCTAATTGTGATGCAATAAACTATTCTTACAAAAGATAAACATTAACAGAAACGGTTTTAGGTCTTATACAGGGTGTTTCAAAAATACGAGGCATAATTTCAGGTATGTATTTCCCACGTGTAGACAATCAAATTAGTTCATTATAACATGTGTCCGGAAATGCTTCATTTCCGAGTTATGGCCTTCACAACATTGAAATTCACTGGAACGTTTTTCTTTCCGCAGGTTGTTGTCATTACAGAAGATGTTCAATGTCCACCTCCTGCTTGAATACAGACCTCACATCGATGTCTCATTGACCTGCGAACACGATCCCAAACTCCAGGAGTATTGCGTATGTCCTCACAACTTGCCACAATTTGATTCCGAAGGGATTCCAAATCCGGCACCGGAGACGAATAAACCAATGATTTTAAATGGCCCCACAAGTGGAAATCGAGAGGGTTCAGATCAGGTGAGTGTGGAGGCCAAGCAATTGGGCCGACTCTACCTATCCATCGATCAGGAAACCTTCGATCCAAGTACCGGCGAGCCGTAAGACTGAAGTGTGCAGGAGCGCCATCATGCAAGAAGTGAATGTGTTGATGATTGATCAGTGGAGTGTCTTCGAAAGCGTCAGGTATGATGTTTTCCAGGAAGTTTGTGTACGCCTGCCCCGTAAGTCTGTTTACAAGTACAAGGGGTCCAACTAATCGATCACCAATGATACCGGCCCACATGTTGAGGGAGAACCGCACCTGGTGATGAGATACAACAGTTGCACGTGGGTTTTCATGCGACCATACATGCTAATTGTGGAAATTTGTTATGCCATCTCTTGTGTGAACTGTGCTTCATCTGTAAATAATACGACGGCAGAAAAGTTCGGATTTACACCACACTGCTGCAAGAACCACTGACAGAACCTAACTCGTGCAGGGTAATCTGCTGGTGACAGGGCCTGTACACGTTGCAAATGATAAGGATACAATTGATACTCGTTCAACAGTCTCCAGACAGTCGTATGAGGAACATTGACTTGCAACGCTAACCGTCGTGTGCTGATAGGAGTCCTGTCCACAGCCTCCAGAATCTCCTCCTGCACTTCTGGAGTTGTAGATCTTGGTCGTCCCCTTCCCACACCAGGAGAGGTGAATGTTCCATACTCGCACAGACGGGAATGGAGACGTACAAATGTCTTCCGATCTCGACATTGTCGCTGTGGGTACCTCTCCTGGTACAAACGACGAGCCAGCGCAGCATTGCCGTCCGCCTTACCGTACATGAAGTGTATCTCTGCCAGCTCTTGATTTGAATATATGTCGCACAGTCTTAACGCCTAAAGAACACTGAATGTAACCTTCCTCAGAATGAACTATCAGAACGCCCTCCTAATGTCTCCTTTGACGGCAAAGACCTCCGGAAAGAAAAACGTTCCAGTGAATTCCAATGTTGTGAAGGCCATACCTCGGAAATGAAACATTTTCGGACACATGTTATAGTAAACTATTTTGATTGTCTTCATGTGGGAAATACATACCTGAAATTATGCCCCGTAGTTTTGAAACACCCTGTATATTATTTACTTGTACAAGAGGAATAAGGAAATATATTAAGCTAAAGTGAAAGTCAAATAAGTAATCACTATGTGATGGTTTTGAAATGCTGTTGCATTGCAAAGCCAGAAGAATAAACGAATACCTACTTTCCATTTCATAAAAAAATAAGTGGAATTCAAGAAATACCTCAGAAATGCTGAACTGTACGAAAAACTGCATATGACATTTGTATTTTTTATGATATCTACATGTTTTGTATATTAAGCTTATTTCTATCTCTTACAGTTTATCAGTTATGCAAAAGAATGAAGAGGGCTTCAAAGGCTGCGCTCAGAAAATTCAACATTACATATTTTTATGATGAAGCATCCTCAACATCGGTGTTTTAATCAAAATCCTTAGAGCTATTTTTGAGATAATAAAAACTTTCGAAAAATTTTAATTAAAGTGTAGTTCGGGGTGACAATTTTTTTTGTTTTTTGTTTTTAATATTTGTGTCGCATCCTTGAAAGATGCTAAACTTAAATACGGACTTTTTGCTATGCTGTTCAGACACATACAGACCTTTTCTCACAAAAATGCTTTTTGTATGAACCTCAAAACTTATGTTTCCGTTAAAATCTCAACAGAAAATAATAAGATGGAATAACTTTTGTACTTATTATGTATGTGATATAGAAAATAAAATTACATTGCACCTGTCATTCACTTGCCTTCTGAATTCTGCATCACTTCTAAGAAAAACAAAATGCACAAAGCCCGCCTGGGTACTGTGGTGCTAGCGTGTCTGTCTTACATTCAACAGTTCGCGAGTTCGAATCTCTTAGGATGAGTTACCCGGATAAGGTTTTGGAAGGGTTTTCCTTATCCTAAGAAGACAAATGTCTAACTCTTTAAGCTCAATGGACCCAAGATCATTTGAGAATCATTTTACGAATTTAATTCGTCCATTATGGCCAACTAGGTTAAAAGACGTTGAGCTCCATAAAAAAAAAAAAAAAAAAAAAATTGTACAATTGATATACTGTGATTACGCCCTGCGGCCGTAATTGCCGAACGTGTTTCTACGGCTTGCTTCTTAAGTCATAGCTGATTGTTGGCATCTATTGTTATAGTGCGTTAATGAGCACCTGTGCCGGCGGCAAGTTCTATCGGTATCGTAGCTGTGATTGTTATTCCTGTGCGAGTGGACACGTGTTCTGTCGGAAGGTTTCTTGACGTCAAAGCCCGCTTGTTGCACCGGAGTGAGTTTATGAACACCTACGGTGTACTACATGTGTGATGGCTTCTGGAAAGTTCTAGTTACGTGACCAACGAGTATAAAAAGCCTTGACCAGTAACTAATTGCTTTTAGCCATGGCGATAATGGAAGTGTGAACTGGTGCATTGTCTTGAAACAAAAAACCTTTTTCGCTAAAAGCGGCAGTTTTCATCACTCAAACGATGTAACAAGTGTTCATAATATTCGCCATTCATTACTTTTCCTTTTTTGAGATAATCAATGAAAATAATCCAGCGTGCGTCCCAGAAAACGGACGCCATAACCTTGCCTGCAGATGGAAATCTCTTCGCCTTCTTTGGAGCCAATTCTCCTTGTACAATCCCCGGTTTTGATTGTCCCTTCTTCGCAGGTGTGAAGTGATAGATCCAGGTTTCATCAGTTGTTATGAATCGATGCAAAACTCAGCTTTATTGCAGAGAAACATTACCAAACACTCGACTGAAGCATCCTTTCTATTGTGGGCAAACGCGGCACCTACCTTGCATACGACTTTTTCATATCCAAATTTTCGGACAGTTTGAGATGTACAGAGTTTTTTGAAATGCTTTCAATGTCTGTTAGCTCGCACACTTTCAGTCGATGATCATCCAATAGCATTTTGTGTATTTTCTTTACAATTTCTGCTCTGGTAACCTCATTTGGTCAACCACTGCGATGTTCATATTGGCAGCTCCTCCGGATGCGCTTAAACTCTGCCACCCAATCTTTCACTGTTGTAAACAAAGGAGCAGACTACCCCAAAATAGAATATAGCTCAGCTTTAATATTAGTTGGACTAAGACCTTTAAATTAAAGACTTTTATCATCTAACGCTGGCCAGTTTTATCCATGTTTACAAATTCGCTGAGAGCATTTACTATGATGGCTATCAAACAAATGCTAAACAATGTAAAGTCGTCAAATGTCAAACTTAAGCTTTCTAAAGTTGGTACTTTTATCATTGTTGTTTAAAACAACAACCACTATGTATATGTCGGATCGAGTACTTCTGGAATAGTATTAACGAAATGTTACTTCTATTAAAAAAAATGTATATAGAGAATAAGCGTTGGTAGGACAAGTTTGTAGCAGATTAAACAGAGAATGGTATTAATACATTATATTGCATTTTGGAGTGTATTACTCTGCTAATCTTAAGTGCTTCTCTACAAAGACGTAAAACGCAAAGTGGAGTAATAAAACCGTCTAATTCTGACCTCAGACTCACCAACCAGTGAATTGTCTACATTTACTCAGCTTTTAGGTTCTGTGATACACAAGCAGGCCCCAAAATGGCAGTGAGCTCTTAGCGAGTAAAGAAATGTCTCGGGAAACATAATTTTTCTCTGGTTGTTCCACTGTGTGCCACAAAATATAATTACGTCCAGACTGAGAGAGTCAACTCATTATCCTATTGGACGCGAGAGTACTTCTCTCACAGCTGCGGACCCTAGCAAGCAAGGAGGGTGTTAGTGACTCTGCGACCTGCAAACTCATTAGTGCCAGTGTTTTATGCAATGAAGGAATAGAACCTTTCAGTCTTAGAAGAAAGAACTTGATATTCAGGAAGGATATTCAGTCTTGCATTTTCTAGTAGCTTGTTAAATAGAGCAATAACCTTTTGTTTTCTCTACCACTATTTAGCAGACTGAAAAAGTGCTGCATTTCACAAAAAATTTTGATGTGTTCCATTCATATGTCTATATCAAAAAATTATTCTTAGAAAAGCTTATTCTTCTTTCTGCTGTATGCTAATCGAAAAAAAACAGTAGCAGAAATGGTCTTATTGATTAGTTTCTTGTAAGTAGTAGAAAAATGAGGGCTACAACGGTAGTCAAATTGTAAAAAAACTGTCAACATGCAATTTGTTCTGTAGCATAGCCAAGAGTGAAATAAAGGAAATATGAAAGGAATGACCATTTTTCGTTTGAGAATAATTTAGTTGAATTAAAATTGACCCCAGCAACAACGCATATGGTTAACCGGAGAAAACGATATGACATAAATTGTGTATTTTAACGAGATTTATATTTTTTTCTTGTAATGAACATTTTTCTGACTCTTAGGATTTACCAGTTATGCAAAAGTCATTCAAAATGAAAAGGACTGCAGGGGTTATTCCCAATAAATTCAGGATATACATTTTATTTGCCATGAAAATATCTTCAGCATATAGCATTTTAATGAAAATCATTTTAGCCAATTTTTTAAATCCAATATTGAGAAAAATATGTTCAATGTAAGGAGGAGTTAGGGGAGGGGGACTACCTAAAACTTTGTGTGTCGTCCTTGGGAAAAACTTAACTTAAATCCCAAGTTTGGTATATAATGCATATTTATGAATTATTTTTTTCACACGGATATTTGCACATTTTTCTAAACATGTGTTTTTGGATTAATATTTCATATTAATATTTACACTGAAATATTAATATGGAATTTTGGTTTAGAATACAATATCCTCCCTAACCACCACATGTATAACCGTGCTAGAGAAGGTAAAATGAAAATTCAGTTACGTGCCTAATTTTTATTCAGGTTTATTATCTTCCATGCCTACAACATAAAGCTTTTCAGGTAAATGCAGTCATAAAAAGTTACGCTTGAGACGTAGATAAAGTCATGAGAATAGAAAACAACACATTATTTGTTTTACTCCTGGCCATACAAAGAGAACACACATTCGTAATCATCACAGCGACCAGAACTTTAAAAACGTACAATTGTGTAAGCCTAGTGCATTTCTTCATTTATCTTGTACCTGTAAATAAATAAGTAAATAGTAAGAACACTCCTGCTAATGTTCATCTCGATTAGCATGAAAAAGGTGGAAGAATATGCTTCGGAAAGTGTGTTGCAAAATAGGTAGAGAAAGTTTTGTAGCTGTAAAACAAATTATATTTTATTAAAATACCAAAGATTTAACACATTTACATAAAAAAAATCAATTTTTAGGGAATAGTTTACGATGTTTTCTTCATTCCAAAGGACTATAACAAAATTCACTTCAGTTAACTTGAAATATTTTAACGGATGAGCTTTTCTAAGATAATTTTGTAGAATCTGTGTAAAAATAAAGAATAGAGAAGAGAGAAAGGAGAAATGATCTTAATGATAGAACACCTGAGATGTGTTTGCTTCCATACTAATCACTGGCTTTAATTATACTCTCCTGGTTTTGTATTCCGCCATGACAGGATGTTCCCAATAATTTATATCATTTAAATCTCATATTCATTCTCTTTGACAAATTTAATATCTTTGACACAGTTACTGGTTTAAATTAGAAGCTGTTCTAAAATGCAATTGCATTAGCTTTGTGGATACTTCTTGCAATTACGTAGTACCATTACGACATACAGATTCCAAATTACGCTAAACAAGAGACATAGCTATGTCAGCGCAAAACTCGAATTCAAGAACAATTTCCTGTCTTAATCTTATCAAGGCATATAGTTTCAAGACTAGTTTGTCATATAACACCTCAGAGAATTATAACTAAATACTGCATGTTATGATTTTCTATTGCCGAGATATAAAAGAAATAGTAGTGTAATCACTCACATTTTGATCATATTTCAAAGTAACACATTTCGTATTATTCTAAATCCCTTTTTACTTTATCTACACATACTATGAACATAGTGCATAGAGAAGGTATTGCACTCCACCTAAAATCGATACCGAGATTTCACCGGAAATGGAAGGTTTAATATATATAGAAAAAGGTCCACGTGTGTTTGTGTGTGTGTGCCTGTGAACACGATAACTCAAAAATGAAAAGTTGGTAAAATACCAAACTTAGTATATAAGTTAAGTATCTTCCAAGGATGCGACACGAAGATTTTCAGAAAACTCCCCCACCCTAAACTACCCTTTACATTGAAACGTTTTCGAAATTTTTTATGTTCTCAAAAATGGCTGTAACGATTTTGATTAAAATACCTTATATTAAAGATATTTACACAGCAAATTTAATGTATATCTTGGATTTTCTGGTAATAGATACTGAGGAACTTTATTCTGAATGAGTTTGGCCGAAATTTGCTCAACTGCTAAAGCGTAAGAGATAGACAGAAACGTAATAGAACATTTAGAGCTCGTTATAACACAAAATTTATGTTACATACATTGCTTTCGTGGAGTTGATCGATTTTGAGATATTCCTTGTTATTGATTTCAGCTATAAAATACTCATGATTTTCTCATACGGGAATTTGTCAACTTCTGCCCTTACAAAGAATCTTCAGTCACTACCAACAGCTTTTGACTATCGCTTTAGCCAATGGTACTCCCTTATTTCCCTTCTTCTTACATGGAAGGCAAGTAGTAAGATGACAAGATGGAATGTAATGCGTGGTTGAGTAAGATCAAGGAGCAGTTGATCAAAAATGGGCTAGGAGATTTGTGGGATAGAATGAACAATCTAGATAGGGGGTTGTGGAAAGAAGTGAGGGATAGATTGGATGATATGGATAGGCAGAATCAAAGTGCACAAATGAGAGAGAAAAAATCGTTGCAATGGTACAATGAGATGAAGGATAGTGCAGGAAAGGAGGAATATCTCAAAGTGTGCAATAGAAACGAGAGAGCAGGATGGACAAATGAATGGAGAACAGAGTTGATCATACGTAAATGGCTAAGGAGGAATAACGAGCTAGGGATACGAAAGATTTTTAAGCACAAAGGACAATTAAGAAGTTTAGGGGAATTCTTATGGAAAGTATAAATAAAATGGGAAAGAAAAAAAAAAAACAACAGCAAAACGGTAGAGGTAATTTATAATTAAGCATGTATGTTAAATTAAATATGTAATTTAAAAATAGTTGAGTGGTATACCCAGATAAGGCCTGGGCCTAAGAGGTTGCCACCATTGTATGAAACTTAGCACTTAAATAAATAAATAAAATAAATATTTGTAATATTTTTTTCTGGATTAGCATGAAGCAAATAGAATAAGCTTTTTAGCAATAATTTGTTGTATAGATGTAGAAAAAGTCATGTGAATGGAATACATCAGATTTCTAAGAATTGTTGGATTCTTCCATTCACGTAACCTTCTCTATCTCAAAACCTTGCTCTTTTATCTACATCATTCTAATCGAGATACAAATTGGCATAAATTGTCTTATTACTTACTTACTCCCTTCCGCGTAAATAGCCGCCTTCCCTGGTGTAATGGTTACATATACCCAAGATTGCGGGCTCAAACCCGGCGGAGGAAGATGGATTTTTTCGGGCGTAAAAATCCTTAGCATTACTTCCTTCGGAGGGGAAGTAAATCCATTGGTCCTATGTGTAGATTTATGGTATAAAAATAGCCTTAAGACTGATAAAGAGTCCTCTGAGCAAAATTAAGTGGTCTTTCACACCCACTATGGAATGGACACTGAGAACCAATTAGTTATAGAGTGTCCATAAAAAAAACTCCATTTTCCTTGTAAATAGAAGGGAAATAAGAAAATACATTGGGCAACGCGATAGTAAAACCTTTTTAAATCTATCAATTTGTAAAAGAATTGAAATTAGATTCGCTTTGCATGATAAGGAGTAAAGCAAAAGAGGTATAAGAGGAGACACTAGTTTAAAATTTAAACCAATAGCGATAAATATTTTGAAAACGGTTAACTGTACAAAAGATGCATGTGACATACACTGTGTGTTTTAACGAGAGTGAAAAGTTTTTATTTATTACTTACGGTTTACCAGTTATACAAAGGTTATCCAGAATGAAGCGGTCTTTAGAGGCTATTCCTAGAAAATTTAAGATATATTCATATATCTCAAACATATGTTATTTTAATCAAAAGCTTTTTAAAGTGTTCCATTAAAGGATAGTTGGAAGTGAGGGAATTTTCTTGAAAATCTTAGTGTCAAATATTTGGAAGATACTGAACTTGAATACTAAGGTATGCTGCACACAAACACACATACACACGAAAATATGTCTAAAAATGCTTGTTTTGGATGTAACATATATTTCCGATGAAATCTCGATATCGAATTTTTGGTTAGAATATAAGGTACTTTCTCTATATACTATGTATATTGTATATACGTGCTACAAAAAGTAATAAAATCAGAGTGAAGGATACATACGGAGGATGTTATATGTCCGCTCACCATATATTTACAGTCAGGGTTTTTGTGGGAATTTTTGACACCTGTTTAATGTGGACTATTTGGGCCTATGTGGAAATCTTTATAAAGGAGATAATGAAAAACTTGCTTTTATAAAGACCACAACCGCCTCATACCTATGCGTATCGGCCGAGAACTTCACAGAATCTGCTCAGGACGTGTCAAGAGTACGCTTATTAGCTTTGACCTGTCTCAATATTTCCTTTGTCTTTGTATTGTGTAGTGTTTCGACAATATCTGTATTGTGCGATTTCCTTAGCAATGTTATTCTCTTATTAGTGCACGAAATGCATGCTTGAAAAGCATATTTGTATGTACAATTCATTCATGAAAATTGAATCATGCAGGCAGTTGTGCAGACAAATTCAGCAACAATTTCCTGTTTATCCAGTTACGGTTAGGAACATTCCCCACAAAATAGAGATTATGAAAGTTGCGCAAGAAGAGCTTAAGCGTGTAAATGGTAATTTCAACGAAGTCAAAAATGTTTTCACGCAGATGGACACCCTCTTCGCACGCATTCGCGGGATCCGGAGCCTTGCCATAAAACAAGGGCACTGTATATATTTCGTCGAGTATCCTCAAAATTAAAAAAAAAAAAAAACAATTTAAATAATTCGAACCACTATATAAAACGGATATCTCGGAAATTGCTTATCACACAAAAAAATTAGAATAAAATTTGTGTTTTAACAGATATACAGGTTGAGCAACACACTTTTCTCCATAGCTTGACATTTTGCACTTCGGCAAAGTATCACAAAAGACCATCTGAATGAAAAGGAGTTACCTGTCTACTCCCAAAAAACATTTTATTTGTTGTATAAATATCTTTAATAAATGATATTTTATCATTCTTTGAGCCATTTTTAAAAATACCACAGTTTTCGAAAAATATGATCATGTTAAGCATAGTGAAATTCAGAAAATTTTCTTTAAAATCTGTATTATTTCTTTGGAATATACCAAACTTGGTATTACATTTTAGTATTTTTCCGAACGTACAGTTTTGTGTTTTGCTTTTCGCATTCGCAAATATACAAGACTCATTATACATTTTTTTTTTAAATTCAGGGAGCCTCATAATACGTATTTTGGGGAAATCTCGGTATCGAATATTTTGACGAAATAAGTACAGTTCATCATTATTACTAAGCAAACAGTAGTAAAAGTTAACCATCCAATGTGTTCCATTCACATGACTCTATCTTTGCTGTAAGCAAACTATTTTCGGAAAACTTTATTTATATCATGCTTATAAAAATAAACATTACCAGAAATGATACTATTTAGTTCCTTAAAAGCATAACGAGACTAGGCTAACGGCAGTTAAATAATTAAAGATTTGAAGCTTTCTCTGTGTTGGTTATTACAGATGACTTCACGGGATAGCACCCGAGTTAAATTTAATGTTACATTCACAATGAAAATGCAAGCGCAGACGCAATATAAGCGCAAGATGGACTCATATTATTTAATATAAGCATTCACATAGAAACATGCAAGACGCAACGCAATGCAATGCAACGCAAGAGTTTGCAAACTCCAAACTTTATGCTTGCGTTGTATGCAAAGAGGAAGAATTCTGTTTCTTTTCTCTGTGCATTGCCTATGAATTCAATAACAAACGATCGCACTGCAATATTTTGCAGGGCCTGCTCTACATGTATGCTCCTCTATTTGACCCTGCCGCGCCATCTCTAATCTCCCTCAAGAGGTTATGACAGTCTCCTTGCGAATCCTTCTTTGATTTAATGGATGTAACTATCATCTGTGTATAGATTATTAGTTGTCATAAATCGAAGACGCAGAGAGATAATGCTTAGTTCATTAAATGTGTAGCTTTATCACATTCTGCAGTCTCTATGCTTGCACTATTTTCAATAATTTTGAATGAACAATTATTGTGACGTCACTGCCGCGAGCGAGTTGTTGGTATGTAATTTTATAACATATTTATTTGTAAAAGATTGAGTGAATTTTCTTATGTCGTATTGTTGGTTATGTTATTCAGTTTGTTACTTGCGGAGCGCTTGGAAGATATTCGCATGTAGCTTACAGATCTAGAAATCCGTGACAACTTCTTGCGTTGCGCTTACGATTGCATTGTGAATGGTGTTTCCTTGCGTCTGCGCTTATGCTACGTTACGTCAGCGCTTGTATCTCATTACTCAGTTGATCTCCCGCGAAGTCATCTGTAATGACAGTCAAATATTTTAAAAGCTGTCGCTATGCGATATCATTGAAATTCGGGAGTAAAAAAAAAGAGATGAAACGGATGAGGATTTCTAGTTTCAGACAGGTTAAATATTTTAAAGTAGAAACGAAGAACTAGGAATGATTAATCATACAAAAAGAACTATATACAACACAAATTATATACTTTAACGAGATCTATATTTTCTGTGCAGTAAGGTTTTGTCTATCTCTTGCGGTTTATCATTTATGCTTAAATCATTCAGAATGAATAGGACTTCAGAGCCTATTCCGAAGGAATTCTGGATATGGCATCTTATTTAAGATTTCGAGCCATTTTTTAGACATTTGAAAATTGAAAATGGAGCAATCCAACCGATTATTGTGATCTTCATGTTGCATTCTTGGAAAATAATGAAGTTGAATCCCATGTTCGGTATTTAACGTCCTTTTTGTTTTAGAGTTATACTGTTCACAGACGCACACAGAAACACACATGGCAATTTTTTAAAAAATTCTTTCTTGGATTTAGGGCGCTGGAAAACGTGTATTTATTGTGGAACCTCGGTATTGAATGTTTGGTGGAACACAATATCTTCTCTATTTACTATGAAAATTATATATACGTGATAGAGAAAGTAAAAACGTTGCAAAATCTGCGTATAGAGGATATCTATTTTCAATAACTAACATTTTCTAGTACTAAAATATGTAATTTGATTCCACATATCCAAACGTGGTGTGGACTAGATCATAATTTTTTAAGATAACGGTAATCGATGAATTGCAGCCCCTAGTGCAGTTTAAAATCCTCTAATGACACAAAAGGTTATAGAGAGAAATGTGAACGGTCGTATTTCATATTGAAATTGTTGCCTCTCCCCCTATGATGGAAGAAGAGAGGTACTGTAAAATGAAGAGAAATATAATGAACGCAAAAATACTAACTTTTTTGTAATATTGCAAATATAACACAATTTAAATGGAACGGGAAAGAATACACTCTGTCGTGCACTAGTGTGTGCGTTTAAATAAACAAAATCTACAAAGACAACTTTATCTTCCCTGTATTTAGCAAAAAGCTGCACGAGCTAAAATGTAAACAAAATAAACCAGCATGGGAATGAATTTCTGCATGAATGATAGCGGAACGTTTTTGCCAATACGTAGTTAGGAGTTGGTTGAGTAGTGTGGTTATACATAAAAGCCGTTTCCATAATATTGTGGTCACCATAACAAGAAGTGGTATAATATACAGGCTGTAAGTCCATTGTTTTACTTTCTATGTTTAGTACATTGTATATAAATAGAGAAGGTTTGTATTCCACCCAAAAATTCGGTACCGATTTTTTTATAAAATAGTTCTCGCGCGCATGTGTGTGCATGTATATCCGTGATCAGGCTTGATATTTAAGTTTAGAATCTTCCAAGAATGCGATCCGAAGATCTTCAGGTAAATCCCACCTCCCGTCCCAAACTGCCATTTCCATGGAAAAAAAATTGTATTTTCTTAAAAATGGTCGTAACAATTATGATTAAAATAACATATATTATACTTATTTTTACAAAAAAATGTAATGTATATTTGAATTGTCTGGGAATAGTCTCTAAGATTTCATTCTACATAACGTTTGCATAAATGATGAGCCATAAAGATAGACAAAAACTTACTAAATAAAAAATTGGTTTATATCATAACATTTTTGTAGCCATAACGATATCCAGTATATTTCTGTTATTGTTTAAATTTTTAAGTATTTAAACTTTTCTCAAAATGGGTTTAATCATTTCGTTTCTTTTATTTTACTCGTGGCAGTGTAAAGAGAACCGAATTTTAGTCACAGAGTAACCAGCTTTCAAAGATTTGACTTGCTTTAGCTAGCGTATTCCCTTAGTTCCCTCCTACTTCAAAGTAAGTATTAACACCTTTTATACTTATATTCATCCTGATTAATATGAAGTACATACAGAATGTGGCGGCGCCGTGGTTGAATGCTTAGACCGCTCGCCTAGGCGGTCCGTAGGTGGGTTCGATCCCAAGCGCTTGCTTGTGGGATTCGTGGTGGACGAAGCGTCGTCTGGGCGGGCTTTCTCTGGGTCCTCCGGTTTCCCCCGCCACTCATTCCACCATCAGCTTTCCAATCATCAATTTCGCTTACTTTTCGTATCATCTACTTCATGTTCATATCTGACTATGGGTCGACCCCTCGTAACAGGTTCTCAATTCTGTGGTTTCGTGTCATAGGCTCCCCGGCAGGCTTTTGACCCCTAGGCATTGGCTTGTAAGTCCTAGGGGTGTCAGTCTTACAAATACGGGGAGGAAACACAAATACGGATTGCGAAGCGAAGCATAGCAGAATAAGCTTTTGCAACAATAGTTTGATACAGAATAGGCAGGGAAGGTGATATGAAAGGAGCACATTATATGTGTGTGTGTATGTGTGTATATGACTATTTTTTCTTAGAGATTAAACCATCACTTATAGCAGAAGGGATCTTCAAGCTCAATCAAATAGTCACAATATTCAACAGAGTAATTTTGTTTTTATTGCAAGAGAGTCATATGCCCAGGACATAAGGCCTTTTTGCAGATAACACTTGTTAACGATGTAGTTCGGGTTAAATGACGAATGTAACAAGCAGGAAGTTCGCAAAACAGGAAAATAATATATTAATAAATAATTAAATAAGACATTATTTCCAAAGTCACGGCATAGACCAAGGAAGAAAGAAGTCCAAGACAAATTCTTTCAATTCAATGCCCTGTGCGAGGAAGGCGCATCCATATTTGCAGAGAAGCATTTTTAAACTTATTTTCTGTTGGGGAGAAAAGGGTAAAAATAACAAGATCGCTGCTTTTGTAAGACAAACGCCTTAAATACCATGTGGCCCAACCCCATTAAGGTGTGCTGATCCTTCGTGCCTTAAATGAGCCGCATTACACAACGGGGCTATTTCAAATTAAAACCCGCCAATAAAGGACTGCGAGAGCGGCCTTCGTTTTAGCTATCTGCTTGTCAGCGCAGACGGTCAGCTGATTGAGCTCTTGAGAGGTAATGGGAAGGAAGCGCTCACCAATTCTGTATTGCCCGGTTTTAACTTGAAATGGCTCCGTTAAGTTCTGCAAATAATTTAACGCACGAAGGGGTATCTGCAAACGCCAAACGCCATCTGGTATGGGTAAGACAGAAGTTGAATATACCAAAGTTTTAATGACATATAACGTTCAAATCCAAAACCATTATGCTGCTAGGATTTCTTTACTTCAGTACTGCCCTGAATAAAACGATTATGAATGTGCTTTTCAAACAAAAACATGTCTCCTTTCTCCTGCCTAGTGTGATTTCGGTGTGGATATATGTAACAAGTATTATGCTATTGAATGTGTGTAGTTAAAGGTAAAAATTAAAAGCAAAACTTTTAAGAAAATACCTATGCAGAATGCATTGTGTGAACAGCATTTCCAAAATAACAAGACAATTCATTACATTTATCTCGAAGATTCCAACTTAGTGTGTACCTTATTCTATGGCTCCTTGATGACCAGTGTCGCCCTCCGTGATGTAATGGTTACCATGCTGATTTCATATACCCAAGGTCGCGGGTTCAAACCCGGCGGAGGACGATGAACTTTTTCGTGTGTAAAAATCTTTAGCATGGCTTCCTTTGGAATGGAAGTAAAGCCGTTGGTCCCCTGTCGTACATTTACGGCACGTAAAAGAACCTCAAGTCTGATAGAGAGGCCTTTGAGCAAAATTAAGCGGTCTTTCACGCCCAATATAAAATGGGACGCTGACAACCACAGCAGTTAAAGAGCGTCCACAAATAACACGTCATTTACATTTTTGGTGACCAGTGTCCATGACAGATTAGTTTTAAGCTCTTGTTTTACAATAACTGTATATGTATATTCCATCCACATGACTTCCCTATATCTCTGTAGCAAATTATTGTGAAGCTTATTCTTCCATTCATTTCATGCTAATCGAGAAAAAATTAACAGAAATGTCTTTATTACTTGCTTCCATTCTAAGTAGAAGAGAAATAAAGGAATATTCTAGGCTAAACCAACCTTAAAATGTGGTTGCTGTGGGATTTAAATCAATTTCTTTGCGTGGCCAGGAGTTGACAAGTTGCCATATGAGTTTAAAACTGAAACCAATAATAAGGAACATCTCGAAAAAGGTCAACTTCACGGAAAAAAATGTACACGACATAAATTGTGTGTTTTAAGGAGCTCTACATTCCTTGTAGTATGCTTTTTGTCTATCTCTTGCGGTTTACTAGTTCTGCAGAATTAAAGAAATTATCCCGAACAAAGAGTTTTTTAGAGGTATCCCAGAAAATTCAAGATATAAATTAAATTTTCGAAATTTTTTCCATGGAAAGTGTAGCTTGAGATGGGAGGGTTTTCTTGAAAATCTTCCTGTTGCAACCTATGAAAATACTGAACTTAAATATCAAGTTTAGTATTTAACGGAATTTTCTGAAAAAAAAAAATTATATTCAGGAAGTCCCAAAATATGTACCCAAAAATTCTAAACCGGGATTTTGAGACCCCTTGAATCCAAAAAAGTATATTATCATGTAATACTATGCAGAAAAAGTAATAAGATATAGTCCCTTATGAGGAAAGAGTTTCTGGTAGGGGAAGCAAGAAAATCCAATGCGTGCTTAAAATAATTTTAGCGCTATAACGTAATCAAGCGAAATATTAATATCAGTCTAACTTATGATAACAATTGTAATGACTGCAAACATACAGAAAAACTACATGTGTTAATAATTCCTTTACATGGTTCACTGGTTTCAGAAATCTATATTTGAATCCATCTAATTTCAGCTCTGTGTGCGAATCGCACGTTAAATAATTTCAATGTAAATGAAAACCTTAATTTTGTTTTATGGTAACAAATGTTATATTATGATTTACAGTAACGGTTTAGACAATTCTATTGAAAGCAAGCCTGTTTGAAATGAGAGGAGATGTTTGCATTGTTTACACGAGTTGATTGATAACACTTACAGTGACCCTCGGTAATTCAAGCTAAATGGGCTGAGGTTACCTCGCATTACAAAAAACGCGGATTATATGGAAACATCACTAAAACAATGAGTAAATCAAATAAATTTTAATGAGCAGGATAATGGTTATAAAATAAATGAAAAAAAGTGTAGTACATACCTGTGTCATATTACACGTATCGGCAAACTTTTCCAAGTTGCAGAAGCAAAATTTACATTTTAACGATGTTTTACCATACCAGGAACTCGCAGAATGGAAAGGTAATATATATGTGATCCATTCACATTACTTTCTCTACATCTCTGCATCAAATTATTGCTAAAAAGCTTATTCTTGTATCTACTTCATGATAAATGAGATAAACTTTAGCAGAAATGGTCCTTATTACTTGGTTCCTTGTAAGTAAAAGGAAAATATCTAATGTGGCCCATTCACATGACGTTCTCTAGTTGTTCCGTAAATATACGTTTTATTCAAAACATTAATATGTTACCTACACCATGCTAATCAAAATAAACATCAGCAGAATTTGTCTTATTACTAGCTTCCTTGTAATTAGAAGGGAAATAAGAAAATTTACAGGCTAAAATAATAGTCTCGTCCTTTAAAAGCCGGTCGCTATGTGAAAATTGAGATTCCAATCACTCTTAATTTTTTTTTTTTTTAATTCAGAAGTCTTCAAAAATTTACTTCGTATGATATCGTTTTATCGAATGCTTTGTTGGATGGCAATACCTGCCTAACTACATCAATGGAAATTATAGAAAAAGTAAACATTAAAAATTGGCACTTATGAATCCGAAAGGCAGCTATGACTTTAACAAGTAAAACAGCAAAATAAAAACTCGATTCATAACGTCAGCTTACCTCAGAACATGATTATATCTGCATTGATTTATTAGAATCCAGCTAGAAGGCATTTTGCCTAACTTCCGAGCTGCAATATTAATGATACAAACTCTAAAGATAGGTTTTCAAAATTTCACGGTTCAAGACGCAAAGGTAACGCTTTAACAAGCAGTAAACGAGACTGACTGCTCCCGCAACGAGACTAGACTCACCTTGAATCGTGTTGTTAGTGCGATCCAGCAAAGCGATAAATATAGCGTGGTAGAAAATGGAGGAAGGAAACGGAACTGGTAGCAAGAGAAGGTGGTGCCCGTGCTAATGGAGATACACAGAGTGCTTACAAAATACAAGAGCGCTGCGACAGCACATATACAAGAGAAACTACAGGCCACTTGCTTCCTTTGTCCGGCATTTACAACGTAATGGGCTAGTGAACTTCCTTATTCCCTCAGCCCACACATTTGTGTTCATGCTCTTGTTCGTATTACCTACACAAAAGGCTGGGAAACCACAAGAGGACGTTAAATAACACATTATAATTATGATCATTTCCAAATTATACTCTGATGGTCTGAAACGCTGTTTATCACACCTTGTCTCTGTAACAAAATGTGGCTTGCGGCTTAAACACATATGTTCCGAAAAAAATCTTTATATGTTCCGTTTTCACATATACTATTGAGAGTTGCATTGTATAATGCTGAACTATGAACACTTATTTATAATTATAGTAATCATACAGGAAGATTGTGTAGCAGGAAGATTACAGTCCATCAATCCCAATGATAATCCCAGTGGATTTTACCATCACATTAGCTTCCACATAGCCTCACTGGAACTTTGGTGCGTCATACGTCAAAAGGAGTGTTCTATAACAATTTGAATACTCGATTAAAACATACCTAGGGCGATGGCAAAACCATATTTGCTAAGGCTCATGCCTTAATGCGAAAACCTTCCGTGGTACCTTTCATTTATAAAAAGGATTGATGGACCCGTTTGCCCGGCTTTAGTATTGTTCTTTCTGGCAGTTGCTGCCATTTGCGCAGGGCACTCTAAAGGTAAGCCCCTGTGAGCGCAATTTGACCCTACTACTGGTCATCAGCTTTATTGCTTGATGCTGGCTATAAAACATAACTTACTATTACTATTTTGCTTTGCTTATATAAAGCAATCACCTTAAAAGTAAAAGTACAGCTCCCTTCAGGAGGTAACCCGTCCAAAATACTTCTTACTTAATTTTCTGGCACAATCAACTCGGTGACACAGGTTTAGGCAAGTGTTGTCTCTTCCAACTGAGTCTCCAATCTACGTTCCCCATGGTTGTGATATTTGGTGGAGGCGCCGGGTACACTGAAAAGTTACCTTGCTACTTATTTCCTTGCGTACAGAAGGGAACTAAGAGATAGCACTAGACTAGAGGATAATCAAGTGTTTTAAAAGTTGTCACATGACTTTTACATTGAAATTTCGTCCCAAGTGTAAAAGAAAAGAAACACTTGTGTGAAAAAAATATGTGTTATAAAACTGAACCCAATGACCAGGAATATATCGGAAACAGCTCCACAAAGATTTATATAGTATAAATTATGTGTTTTGACGAGCACTACCTTTTTCTGTAATAAGTTCTTGGTCTATCACTTATCAGTTTATGCAAAAATCAGTCAAAATGAAACTTCAGAAGCTATTCCCATAAATTTTAAGATATTAATTTTATTTACCATGTAATTATATTTAATATACGGTATTTGATATAATTGTTTTTGATAAAGAGATTACATAATTTTATTTTCTCCAATCCACGAATTGTGCGTAGAGTTCTTCTTCATTTTTATGGTAACAAAGTATAAGACATGTCATATGCTTTTGCAGAAATGTCCGGCGGTGTAAGTTGCATCTCATTGTCCCCCCTGTTCAACATTTTACTTTTTCTACGCTCGCACTAGTTCTTCTAGATTGAATAATTCAATAGTTCTGCTTTCAACAGTTGGTATGTGGTAGCGTTACAAAATCCGCGCAGCCCGAAAGTATAGATTGTTATATGTGATACTTCTAATTGGTGGAAACCTACACGTTAAAAAATAGGTACACTTTATTGGGTCCATACAGGTGCAGATATCAGATGTATAATTACTAAATTTAGGCATGGTCAAACATAATATTTATTTACCGAACAGGTGGCTCCGTGGTAACATGGGAGTCACGCTTTAGGGAAGCCGTGAGCTTGATTCTTAGGATCTCTTCGTTTGACCATGTTTTTTTTTGTGATGTCCCATGTTCCGCCAGAAGGAAGCCTTCTCTGAGCAACCCGCTGGTGTGACCGAGCCATCAAGCTTAAAATCGTTAGGAACTTCTGCATGTCTCTGTTGACTAGCCTCCTGCGCCACGTTCATCTCATCCGCCGAAAATGAAAACCACAAAAGATTGGCTTTTTATCCAGCGTTCTGCAAGCAATTTGTACTCGTATTCGTAAACAATTTGTTACGCTTTCCCAGCTAACATTTACGCCACGCTTTTAAGACTATATTAATAAGTGAGAAATTTCATGTGTGCCTTCTTTAGGATTTGACATATGGATAAACAGTTCATTTGAAGTAAAACATGTAAATAGCGTGAGTAAATTTTGTGCAAGCACTTACAGGTAGATTATTTGCTTGATAAAAGACTTCTCTCCTGTAAAAGTTGCACAGAATCAAATTATATCTGAAATTACTACATTGATTTTGTAAATCAATTATGCCGGAGCCCCATAATTATAAAAAGAAAAGCCTGGGAAATGAAATACCAACATAAGTAGGAATAAAAATAATTAACACAGCGGGGAAACTAAATAAACGAATTAAAAGGTTCACTGATCGTCGCATTATTACTTAAATGAAATTAACTTCCATTATTCCGCTCTTGTTCGTCGTTGTTGTCGGTGAAATTCATTTGCAAACTGGCAACTCAACTTTTCTGCAGCTGACGCACATTATTAAACAGCGATACACAACTTAATTACTTATTCATTCAGTGTATTTGAAAAAAAAAAACAAGCACGCCATATGTCTCTCTGTCTGGTGCACATTTCCCGATATGCTATCTTCAACATCTCTTGACAACGATATCATTCCAATCGTGTATTCAGGTTTTCAGCACCATGAAATAAGCAAGTAAACTGTTTGTTTATGTGTATATTGTATATATAACTGTGTTGCAACACTGAAAATGGAAAGTATATTTTCTCTACCAATTTACAGTGTTTTTCTGTCACTGAGTGTCGTTTCAGACGGTAAAATAACATTCAGCCTAAAGCTTTTTTGTGGAATTGTTGATAATTAGATTATTGTCACCACAGTTTGCGGACATCAAGAATAGTTTTAATAAAATAAATGTATACAGAATAAACGCATTTGCAAAGATTACCTTTTTCATTAAACGAATTTTTACTTTCTCTATACGCACTATGTACACAGTGTATAGAGAATGTATTGCACTCCACCAAAAAATTCGATACCGAGATTTTACCGGAAATATATAGTTTAGGGTCCCCTGTATTCAAAAAAAGTATTTTCAGAAAAAGGTCCGTGTGTCTGTGAACACGATAACTCAAAAACGAAAAGTTGGTAAAATACCAAACTTGGTATTTAAGTTTAGTATCTTCCGGGGATGCGACACGAAGATTTTGAGAAAAATTGCCCCACTCCAAGCTACCCTTTACGTGGAACATTTTTTCGAAAATTTTTATTTTCTAAAAATGGCTCTAACGATTTTGATTAAAATATCGTATATTAAAGATATTTAACTGACAAATAAAACGTATATTTTGAATTTTCTGGGAATAGCCTCTGAAGAGTAATTTATTCTGAGTGAATTTTACGGAATTACGTTGAAACACACAAGTTATGTTGTATACATTTTTTTTCCTGGAGTTGATTGTTTTTGAGATATTCCTTGCTTTTGGTTTAAGCTATAGAAGCTTATATTTTTCTCATACAGGACTTTGTGAACTCGTGTCCATACAAACAAATGAACTTCAGGTACATAGCAATCAGCTTTTGACTATCATTTTAACCTATGGTACTCCCTTATTTCGCTTCTACTTACAAGGAAGCAAGAAATAAGACTCTTTCTGCTAATTTTTTCTCGATTAGCAGGAAGTAAATAGAAGCATAAACTTTTTAAAAATAATTTATTGCAGAGATATAGCGAAAGTCATGTGAATGGAATACATCAGATTTTCTTTTATCCGTTTTTGTTTTTGTTTTATGTCTTGCAAACTTTTTATTTGCAGCGCTTGCAAGTTTATTGATAGTCGAGTTATTCAAAATTTCACGTTTTAATGGCTACATAATTTATATCTTTCTTATCTCTAATGCTTTGAATTAGTCAGCCGCTATTACTTTGTCGCTAACATCTTTCGAATTTTTGTTCAATTTTATTACTCCTAAAACACTTTTCGTTTTCTCTGACATGTTAGTCCTTAAACGAAGCATGGTCCATAGTACTTAAAAATACCTCAGGTATGATATGCCTATTTAATTTGTTCTCTATTTGTTTGCTAATATATTGCAACTATTATTGTTATTATTATTATTTACTATTATTGTTGTCGGCCCCTTGGCGCGGTTGTAGCGCGGCTGCGCACCAAGCGGGAGGCATTCGATTCCCGGTACTGCTTGGGGATCTTCTCCTGGTAGGAAACCTGGTCGGGGTGCCCTCAGCCTCATGAGTCACCAGGGGCCAATTGAGAAGCTACTTGAGAGAAAATTAACGACTCTAGGTTGCGTGGATCTCATTAACCAATACGAAGGGATTCGGTGTGCTAAGCACATCCCACCTTCCAGTACTATATTCCGCTCATAATGCCTGTAACGGGTAGAGGTGGGGAGAGCAGCGGTCGAGCGGAAGTCCTTTAACTGACTTAAACTCTCGTGTCATGGAGTTTAATTGAATTTTAGTTTACTTTAAATTATTATTTGGGGAAAGGCAATTAATGAGCAAATTAATGATTTATTTTAACGAAATATTTTAAACAAATATACAAACAAAGCAAATCGCTAGAAAAAAATGTAATGTTACATTCACATGACTTTCTCATATCACTTTAATTATTGTTAAACAGCGGGTTGCCATTTGGTTGAAATCCGTTTCTATGCATAGTTCACAAATTTCTGTTCGAGTAAAGCTTAAGTATTTGAAATCTGAAACAATAACAAGGAATATCTCAGAAATGGTCAACTACACGAAACAAAACGTATATGACATAAATAATGTGTTTTGCTAAGATCTACATTTTCGTATATTACGTTTTTGTCTATATTTACGGTTTACTGGTAGGTAATTTTATAAAAATATGTGTTCCATTCATACAACTTCTCTAAATATTATTGATAAAAAGTTTATTCTTCTATCCACTTAATGCTAATCATTAACAGGACTTGTCTTATTACTTGCTGTCTTGAAAGTAGAAGGTAAATAATGAAATACAATAGGCTAAAACGATTGTTAAATTTCAAATGCTGGTCGTCATGTCCGTTTCTTTGTATTGCCACGAGTTGAAAATTTTCCGTATGTGAATTTTGCTTTTTTTAAACAGAAACCATTAGCAAGGAATATCTAAAATAGTCAACAAATAGTCTACATATTTTGTGAAGTATGTTTTTATCTATCCCTTACGTTTCACCTGTTAAGCAAAATCAGCAAAATTCATCCAGAATAAAGAGACCTTCGGAGGCTATTCCAAGAAAATTTAAGATGTACATTATACTATTTGTCGTACGAGTATATTGAATATATGGTATTTTAATCAAAATCATTAGTCATTTTTAAGAAAGCCAAAATTTTCGAAAATTGTTCCATATAAACGGTCGTTTGCAATGAGGGATTTTTCCTTAAAATCTCGTGTCGTACCCGAAAGATACTAAACTTATATTACAAGTTTGGTGTTCTACCGACTTTTCGTTTTTGAGTTAAGGTGTTCACAGACACACATTGACACATGGGCCATTGACTCACGGACACACGATCACAAGGAGACACACGAATCCTTTTCTAATTTTTTTTTCTCTATACGCACTATGTATATAGTGAATAGAGAAAGTATTGCATTCCACCAAAAAATTCAATACCGAGATTTCACCGGAAATATAAAAAAAAAAAAAAATGTTCACAAAAAGGTCCGTGTGTCTGTGAACACGATAACTCAAAAACGAAAAGTCGGTAAAATACCATACTTGGTATTTAAGTTTAGTATCTTCCAGAGATGAGACACGAAGATTTTGAAAAAAATACCCCCACCACAAGCTATCCTTTACATGGAACTTTTTTCGAAAATTTTGATTTTCAAAAAAATGGCTCTAACGATTTTGATTAAAATATCATATATTAAAGATATTTACCTGAAAAATAAAATGTATATTTTAAATTTTCTGGGAATGGCCTCTGAAGACTACTTTATTCTGGATGAATTTTGCATAACTACTAAACCGTAAGAGATGGACAAAAACTTAACACACAAAAAATGTAGAGCACGTTAAAACACACAATTTATGTTATATACATTTCTTTCGTGGAGTTGATCGTTTTTTAGATATTCCTTTTTCTTGGTTTCAGCTTTGAAAAACTTATACTTTTCTCATACAGGAATTTGTCAACTCCTGTCCACACAAACAAAGGAACATCAGTCACTTAGCAACCAGGTTTTGGCTTTCACTTTAACCTATGGTACTCCCTTATTTCGCTTCTACTTACAATAAAGCAAGGAATAAGACTATTTCTGCTAATTTTCCTCGATTAACATGAAATAAATAAAAGATAAGCTTATTAACAATAATTTTTTACAGAGAGATAGAGAAAGTCATGTGAATGGAGCACATCAGATTTTTTTTTTGCATACATGGAAATCCTAAACCGTCTATTTCCAATGAAATCTCGGTATCGAAATTTTGGGTGGAATGCAATACCTTCTTTACACAATGTGTACATAATACGTGTAAAGGAAGTGAAAATGATCCTTTTTGGTTATATGGGACCCTAAAACATGTATTTCCGGTGAAATCTCAGTATGCATTTTAGACAAAATGCAATACCTTCTCCGCACACTATGTGCATAGTACGTATAGTGAAAGTAAAACTTTGATATGTTCCATTCACATGACTTTCTTTATATCTCTCAATAAATTATTTCTAAACAGCTTATGCTTCTATTTACTTCCTGCTAAACGAAAAAAAAAAAAAAATAGCAGAAATAATCTTAAAGTAAAAGTGATAGTCAAACGCTGGTTGCTGTGACTGAAGTTTCTTTGTTTACATGGACACGAGTTCACAAAGTCCTGTATGAGAAAAATATAAGTTTTTATAGCTGAAATCAAAAACAAGGAATATCTCAATAACAATCAACTCCACGAAAAAAAATGTATACAACATAAAGTGTGTGTTTTAATGTGCTCTACATTTTTTGTGTGGTAAGTTTTTGTCTCGGTCTTACGGTTTATTACTTATGCAAAATTCCGTAAAATTCACTCAGAATAAAGTAGTCTTCGGAGGCTATTCCCAGAAAATTCAAAATATACCTTTTATTTGTCAGGTAAATATCTTTAATATACGATATTTTAATCAAAATTGTTAGACCGTTTTTTAGAAAATCAAAGTTTTCGAAAAATGTTCCATGTAAGGGGTAGTTTGGAGTAGGGGGGATTTTCTTAAAATTTTCTGTCGCATCACCGGGAGATACTAAACTTAAATACCAAGTTTGGTATTTTACCGACTTTTCGTTTTGAGTTATCGTGTTCACAGACACACGGACACACGGACGCACACACTGACGCACACACGGACCTTTTTCTGAAAATACTTTTTTTATATACATGGGACCCTAAAACATATATTTCCGGTGAAATCTCGTCAATCGAATTTTTGGGTGGAGTGCAATACATTCTCTATACTCTATATACATAGTGCGTATAGAGAAAGTAAAAATATATGAAAAAAAATCTGAATATAGTTCCTGCTTTCATCATATTTTTTACAGCAAACGTAATGCAGTATTCCTGCTGCACTCCTGGCAAGTTGGATGGTTATATTTTAGTACTTTTAGGAAGTTTTGCTGTCTTTTATAAACGAGCATTTAAACATGACTTTTTTTTCTGACTGTGAAGCTTGTCGCTCGAAATTGTATTTCCTTCTGAGGGAGTATTTTCCTCTTCCAGTATTTCTTGATGGGGTTAGTACTCTAATATGGCTGGAAAATAAGCGACATTGAGGCATTCTTTGTGCTGAGGTTTCAACAGAAATTTAGTAAACTGCTTAATAAAATCGAACCTTATAGTTGCTGGATTTTGAAGGTAGCAAAACAGATACTAAAGCTATTGCTACAGCTCAAATTCACAAAGCCAATGATCATTTCTGCGTTCTCCTCGAGTCCTTGGGCGAGTAGTCGCTCCAGGAATAGCCTTGACCTGAAGTGATAATTTTCTGTTCAGAAGACAATAAATTGTTACAAAATGGAAAATATTCAAAACACTCGGTCACATATATACCTAGAAATCGAAACATCAGTCAAAAAAAACCTGGACGTTTTGATAAAACAATGTACACTTGCTAATAACTGAGAGGCAAGGTGTGGTTTGCGTACTTGATTGGCTAATACGAAGGTGCTAGGGCGGGAGGAAGCAGCTGCATACCAAACAGTGCTGCCATACTGCAAAAAGAAAAGACTCATTGGCCGATGTTTCAATTTAAGGGTTAAACACCTAAACCACACTGGCAACACCAACAGTAAAATAACAGTGTCTCCGCATTGAACGCATGTGCAGTTAACGGAATATTTCTTAGAATGTGAGGAATTTCTGCATCGTGATTTATGTCTTCGACAAAAGAAAATAATCAATTGTCTCGGTAATCTTTCCAACACGAATTTGGTTTTCTCGTAGTCTTTTGTTCATTTGTTTCTCCTTCAGTGTTTCCGATAAGTGCAATTCTTTTGAGATTTTTAAAAAGAGGATAGGTGTGTTTGTGAACAGCATAAGTCAAAATCGTTGGTTCAACATCTAACCTGGTATTTAAATTGCGTCATCCCGGTACGCGACATAAAGATTTTCAAAAAAATTAATCAATACCATTAGTGATTATTTCCATTTGTCACAGTCAAGAAATAGAGTAGGTACCTGTATGATAACCCATAGTGTACATCTCTGAACCTTTAACTGGTCACCTAATTTTATTGTGCATACTATTTGACAGCAGTTGGATAGGCAAAGTCAGACTGAAAAATTCAATGCCATAGCCGGGATTTGAACCACGGATCTCCCGACCTCTAGCTGGTTGCTCTACCACTGAGCTACTATGGCAACATGCCGGCATAGCATTGAATTTTTCAGCTGATTCGCATGTTTCCCGGTAAACCACAAGGTGCTCTCAAATTATTTTGAGATGACAACCCCAATGGCGACTTACAGTGTTGTAAGTACTTTAGACCCAGGATTCATAGTATAGCCAACTATGGTCAATTGGTACGCCGGCATGTTGCCATGGTAGCTCAGTGATAGACCAACCAGCTAGAGGTCGGGAGATCCTTGATTCAAATTCCGGCTATGGCATTGAATTTTTCAGTCTGACTCTACCTATCCAAATGAATACTAATTGACCGTTAGAGATGGCTAAATATGAAACTCTGTACTTAGAAGTACTAACGACATCGTAAGTCGCCATTGGGGTTGTCATCTCAAAATAATTTCAGCTCACCTTGTGGTTTACTGGAAGCATGCGGGTCAGTTGAGGAATTTAGTGCCGTGTTGCTATGTTAGTTCAATGTTTAGAGCAACCGGCTAGAGACCGGGATATCCTTGGTCCAAATCCTGGTTTTGGCATTGAATTTCTCAGTCTGACTCTATCTATCCAACTGCTGTCCTACACACGGCTTGTGTGAAAAAACAATTATTCCAATAATATTAATGCTTTTTTCACACTAGTCATGTATAGGATAGACAGAGACGGACTGAAAAATGCAATAACATAGCTGGATTTGAACCACGATATCTCGGTCTTGAGCCGGTTGCTCTAGCCACTGTGTCTTTTCCAATATACCTATTCGAATGCCATCTAAGACCAAATCAAATAGACATTGCACTAAGCTTCCCATTGGGAGATGCCACTCGCTCCATAGTTAATTGCACAATGTTGAACCAGCTTCTTGGACCCCGTTTGTTGCAGCGCTTAGCTGCAATGTTTATCACTTTGTTGTTGACCTTGTATGCACAATGCATTGTTATACTGTTTGTATATTCATTAGGAAACCACGCCGCGGAGGTCCACTTTGTCCACAATACCTACCAGTTTAACATCAACAAAGCTTGTGGTTTGTTTCTGGCTATTTCTCTTTAGTAGGACACAGTCAAAGACCATTTGTATCACCACATGTTCTTAGTGAAACCTACTTTCTCTGCGAATTACACCTACAGTAAGTAGAGGATATGTATTGAACTCGAAAAAGGCTTCGTCGAAGTACATGTTTTGAAGACCCTATATCCAATCAAATATTTTTTAAAAAAAAAAGGTCACTATGTTGTCGATGCATGATACAAAACGAGAAACGATATAAATACGAAACTTGGCATTTATATTAAATGTCTTCCAAAGTTACAACACTTCAAGACTTCAAGAAAATCACTACGTTTAGAACTGCGCTTTACATTGTACGTTACATTACTTTTAATTTTCAAAAACATTGTTTTAATGAGTTTTTTAATTAAAATACCATATTTTTAAGATACTTCCATGATAAATAAAATTATACTATCTATATTTCTGAGAATAGCTTTTGAAGAGATGGAAAGAAAACTGTTACAATAACAATGCTGTTTTTCTTATATAATGCTTGTGTTTGGCAACAAAACTATTAACTGTCATGCTCTCCAATATTTTTCAAAAAATATAAACGTGGTCAAGCTATTTAACGTAATTTATTAGGTACATCACTCATTAACTAATATAACTTCATTGAAGCTTACTCATTTTATTAAGTTCAAGTACTTAATCGTTGAACCTTTTGGCTGGCAGGAATGCAGAACAACTTTGTATTCTAGGAAATATTACAATTTTCAAAATTATTATACGGTTTTCTAGTAACTGATATAACAGCAAGATTTAATAAATATGTAAGAAAAGTTTTCTCCATTAGCTACTGCTTTTGAATATTATGTAGGTTTATGTCATTGGTAAACGCAGATAAATTTAGTAACGCTTTTAAAATTAAGAGCGTGTTCAGATACAGATTTTTACAAATGACCAGGTTTTAATTTATAATTATGTTAAACTGATACGTGTGCCTGGTCATAGGGCCATTGAGCGAAATGAAAAAAAAAAAAATTCTATGAATTTGCAAGAAAAAGCGCAAATACACAACTTATTGGGTAGACTCGGATCTAAGAGCATCTCGAAGTTTATATACTAGATGCCCGCCCCGACTTCGCAGGGTGAAGTTTCTAATGAAAGAACTCGGACAAAATCTTCCGTTTACAGTACGACCATACCATGAAATAATTGGACAATACTTTATTGTAATGCCTTGTAATGTACAGTTTTCCTTCCAGAGAGAAAACAAATAGTGCCAATGGTTTGCCAACTCTCGAGCACGCAACGCACAACTGCACATGCGAAAAACAGGGCAATTTAAGGTGTATTCCACGCACTACTAACGATTGACCTTGGGATTTAGCACATCCTCGCCTTTAAACTTTCCTATGATTATAGTAGCTTAAATCGCATTATTCATAATTGTTTTAACAGCGAGCCTTGTTCCGTTGCACGGTTTGGACGATTGAGTTTGCGTAGCATAATTATCACTGAATCAACCTATAGGTGTAAATTATGTGGCAGTAATCCTGGCAAATCAAATGCATTTAGGAATTCAGTTAGATAATTGACTTCATTTGGAACGGTAATGGAATCGATCGACATAAATGAATGCATTTGTTCATCAAATTTAATCTGATGTATTTCTCTCTTTTGTATTCAAATCATCTAAATTCTTATTAGTTGCGCTAAAATGGCTCGTTCGCTCAACTAAGCACGGTTTTTGTAATTTGAACCATATTTGAGAACACTTTCTATATTAATTCTGCCTTTGAGGTTGCGAAGTGACAAACATTTGTTGAAAGTGAAATGAGGTCAGTAGAAGTATAAACAGGAATTTCTCATTGCCAATGTCTAATAATACATTTGCTTCTGAAAAGCACAATGATCTGTAATGTAGCATATTATAGCTTGTATTGCGATAAGGGCGAAGTCAGCGCACCCATAAGGTAGTGTGGAAAGGACATATGCAGTTAACAGCGAGGATGCCATTGGCATGATAACAGTAATGGCAGCGCATCCATAGTGTGACGGGTAAACGCTGAAATAGGTAATGCATTACATTAAGGATAAAGTCACAAAGTAACATTCATGCTTCTTCCGAATCTCTTTCTTTCCTACACTCCTGAAGTTTTCCACCTTTTTTTATTTTCTTCTATTTCATAACAGTCATTTTTAAGCTAGCAATGACGCAACTAAAGAGCAAGTAGATCTGGTTGGTCAATTGATAAGTTTTTATTTTATAATAGCTTTTGTATTAATTTACTCCATTTATCCCAAAATATTACGTGATCAAAAGTATGAAGAGCGCCACAATTGCATGGTGAAGAGGGTGTCTTCATGTTCTTATGAAATCATATTTAGCTAGCCCACGCACCACATAACCTCAAATAACCAACATCTGCAATAGGAATTTAACCTAATACGGTTTACTATCCGGGCCCCGTCATTTCTCTTCCTTTTTCAGATGCCAAGAAGGATTATTGGTAAGTGTGCATAGCTCATATCTTGTTCATTTTAAAGAATTAGAACAAAAATATAGGTACTTATTTCTTTATTTAAACGGTGTGAACATAGAACGATAGCTAATATATAAGAAAAATATTTGATTTGCAGTGTTACCTTGCGTTATTGACTCCATAACCGGGTGCATTCCCTTAGCATTGAATAGGGAAGAAAAATAGAACAGTACTACTGCCATTTAGCGGCAAATAAATACGTATTTTAAGTGTTCGTTGGCAGGAAAATGTAATTGCATTTTACGTTGCGTCATTGTCTCAATAGACAGTTGAGTCACCTTAAGATTGAATGGTGAAGAAAAATAGAGCAGTTCTACGGCCATATAGCTTTCACTAGAAAGCTTCTCTGCTTCCTTATTTTAAATGATCGGAGTAAGGAAAGGACAGTTAATACATTAAAAAGTATTCGAATTTCACTGCTACGATGTGTCATTGTCTCGATAAACTGGTGCGTTATCTTAGCATTGAATGGGGAGGGAAAATAGACAACTACTACTGCCATCTGGCGACTATTTATCTTTTGCGTTCCCTTGGTACTGTATGGTGATTCATTATATGGGAGTTTAAAAAGTTTCCCGTACAATTTTTGAACATTTTCTTTTCCACAAACCTTGTCATGACAATAACGACCACAACAAAAATGAACTGTTCAATTTGGTGCAGTCGTTCGGAAGTGATGTGCGGACATACATTTAGGCGATTCATTTATATATATTATATATATATATATTTATATATATTATATATATATTTATATATATTATATATCATACCATAGCTTGCTTTGTTGTAAGACCACCTAATGGACAAATTAAGAAGTAGTCGAAGGCAGAACATTATACAAACTAGCTTAAAACTCCCGCAAACAAACACTATAAACTATTTATTAGAAAACCGTGTAAGAAAACAGTTGAAGGCTTATTTTAAATTGCTACAGACTTCTGCTGAGAATAATTATTGTGTTTCTCGCAGGATACGCTCCAGCAAAATATTTTATGCGTTCCATTCACTCGACATTCTCTACGTCCTTATGTCAAGTTATTGTTAAGAATCTTATTCTTCTATCTACTCCATGCTAATAGAGGTAAATTCTATCATAAAATGTCTTACTATTTGCCTCCATGTAAGTAGAAGGGAAATAATGAAATACAACAGCCTAAAGCGATACTCAAAGCTTTTAAAGGCTGGTCGCTCTGTGATTGAAATCTGTTTCTTTGTATGACCAGGAATTGACAAGTTTCTGTATGAGAAAAGTTTGAAGTATTTTAAAACTGTAACCGATATCAAGGAATATTTCGGAAATGGTCTACTCCACGAAAAAAATGTATATGAGATAACAAGATCCGCATTTTTTGTGCCTGTAAATTTTTTTCTACCTCTTACAGTTTACCAATTACACAAAGTTCATCCAGGATGAAGGGGTCTTCGGAAGTCATTTTTGGATTTATATATATATATATATATATATATATATATATATATATATATATATATACATTGTTTTTCATGGAAATATCTTAAACATATGGTATGTAAATAAAAATCTTTAGAGCATTTTACGAGAAAATTAAAACTCTCAAAAACTTTTCCAGGCAAAGGGAAGTTAACGGTGGAGGATATTTTATTTATTTTTTTTTTTTTTTTTGCATACACACATGAACCTATTTATAACTTTTTTTATTCAGAGGGTCTCGAAACACACATTTTCGGTAAAATCTCGGTATCAGAACTTTTGAGTGGAATACGGTGCCTTCTCTACCTACTGTGTAACTTACATATGTGCTAGAGAATGTAAAATGGAAATTTATAGACCTGTGGAAAAAATAATGTCAAGTATTGGGCTAAGTCGCCTAGTCTAGAAGTATTAATGTGGCCGTACAACTAGCACTCCTAGCAGTAAGTTTTGGATTTCATTTGTTTACGGTGCTGACTACACAGAGATGGGAGTAAAATGACAAACGCCACCTGTTGTTCCTGCAGTCTTTGACGGTAAACAGGTGTTCCAGTATATGCAAGAGCTCGTATCGATCCAAGCGCTATCCCACATCTCCATTATTCTTTACGCTCGACCGTACATCTCCAAGCTCACTCATCCATACATTACCAGCCTTATTAGAATACACTGCGCAGAGGAAATAACGAAGCAAACCCTGAATATCATAAATGATTCGCATGATTTCACTTAGAAGAATTATTGTCATTGTTATTCCGAATATACGTTACATCTAAAAGTGGTTAATTTCAAAACATTATGTAGGGATTTTTTCGTCTCGTGATACCGTAGAATTGTGATGGGTACCTGGACACACAGGTACCACGGAAAGGCGAAAGATGGCGCCTTAACATAGAAACCATATTTATACACTTTAAGGGACAAATGAACTGTCGTTATAGTAAAAAAAAAAAATCACTTTAGTCTGGCAATGGTATAGCCACCTTAGTTTAATACATAAGACAGATCACAGATCAAAATTTTGTTATTGTGCATTTTGTGCTTGAGGAATGTATAGAAGCAATGTTATGTATTTTTCTAAGCTATCTGTGATATTTATTCTTATTAAACTTGCCAACTTTTGAAACATTTAAAATATGTAGCTCTAAGCAATTATGTAAGCATATATGTAAATAATGATAACTTCCTATTTCTTTTTTCTTTCTTCACTCTCCCTACCTCCCTCACTCTCTCCTTTTCTAGCATTTTTCAGTAATCAAAATCCATATTCTCATACAATTTTTATGAAATGTATGTGGATGAAAATTGCATTGTATGTGCACGAAACTATGACCAATATAACTATGGTTCATGAAACAAAAAACAGAGCATATGATATGAGCAAAAATATGTGCTCTTTTCACATATTTTTTTTCTACATCCACACAACAAATTATTGTTAAAAAACTTATTCTTCTATCTACTTCATATTAATCGAGATAACAGTAGGCCGCACCGTGGCCTAGTGGTCAGAACACTCGCCTCTCACCTAGACGGCCCGGGTTCGATCCCAAGCGACCGCACGTGAGATTTGTGGTGGACAATGCGGCGCAGGGGCGGGTTTTCTCCGGGCTCTCCGGTTTCCCCCACCATATCATTTCACCGGGGCTCCATCTTCATGTATCATCAGTGTCATCGCCTGCGGTGCCAGAGCAGTAAAAGTAAACACTACAATAAAAAAAGAGATAAAAGTAGTAGAATTAAAATAATTACTTGCTTCCTTGTTACTTGTGACCTTTTCTAAAATGCTTCTTTTGGGGCGGGTAAGAGGTGTGTAAACATCTATTTACGGTATCGAATCTTTGGGTGGACTGCAATACCTTTTCTATACACTATGTAGATAGAGCGTGTAGGGAAGTAAAAATGAAACATTTTTCTCATGAGTACACTAAATATTCTATTATTCTGCACAGATGATAATTATAAGAACTGTGGTATTAGTTTATATTAATTATTTTCTAGGACATTTAGTAACATTTTCGGTCTCTTTGAATTAAAATGTCAGGAGGATATTAAATACAAAACGTTTAATTACAAAAACATTAGTAATTAAAAACTCTTAAAGTTGCAGGTTGAAACTTTAATGGGTTTATACATAGATTACGTGCATATGTGTACAGACATTTAATTTCCTAGCTCTAAGACTCTAGAAGTTGGATTGGAAACCCATTCAACCCCTTTAAAACCAGAGACTCTCCGCGTAATATGCACTCTGGAATCAAAATACACAGTAAAATATTGTGCCTGTAAAAATCAACTCAAAAGAAATGTAAAATAGTTACTTAAAAAAAAAAATTAACATATTTCATGCATAGGGCCTTCTCGACATCTCTGTAACAAATTATTAATAAAAAGCTTATTCTTTTATCTGCTTCATGCTAATCGAGATGAAATCAGTAGAAATGATCTTATTACTTGCTTCCTTGTTGGTAGAACGGGAATAAGGTTGTACTATAAGCTAAAGCGATAGTTAATTTTTTTTTAAAAGCTGGTTGCTGTTTATTAAAATGCTTTGTATATATGATCAGGAATTTACAAATTCTCGTATAAGAAAAGTTGACGTATTTTAAAGCTCAAACCAATAACAAGGGATATTTCAAAAAACGCTCAGCTCTAGAAAATCAAAACAACAAAAACATTATATCACATAAATTATATGTTTTAAAGAGATCTACATCTTTGTGTAGTAAGTTTTTGTCTATCTCTCACGGTTTATCAGTTATGCAAAATTCAGCAAAATTCATCCAGAAAAAAGAGGTCCTCATAGGCAACTCCCAGAAATCTCAATATATAAATTTTATTTATCATATAAATATCTTTACTGTAAGATATTTTAATCATAATAATTTGGGAAAATACATGTAAAGAATATTTTGGGGTGACGGGATTTTCTTGAAAATCTTCGTGTCGCATCCTTGGAAGGTATTAAACTTAAAAACTAAGTTTAGTATTTTACCAACTTTTCATGTGTTCATACAACACACATACACACAGATGCGCGTGCAGATCTGTTTCTAAAATGGTTTATTTATACAGGGGACCTAAAACTTGTATTTCCGATGATTTCTCTGTTTAGAATTTTTAGTTGGAGTGCAATATCTTCTCTATCTATGTACTATGTAGAAAAAGTATAAAAATGTAAAAAAAAATGTTACAAATAAATTATACAGACAAATAATAAATGAGCTTAGTGATAAATTAAGTAGCTCGCTTATTATACCAAATAAGCCCTTACTTCGAATAGAATTGACCTTTATAACCGGTATAGGAAAGTTTTGAGAGTTTTCTGAGACCTACATTATAAAAGTGAACCCATTGTTATGTCTTATTGTCACTTTTATACGCGCTGTTCAAACAACAATGCCATTATGTTAGACATTATGGATATGAGTTGTAATTAATGAAGATGCAAACACATTAAAATATATGAGAGATAATTATGCAACTGTCATGTCTATGCTTCAAGGTGCTCTATAACTTACCCCCATATGACAGCTAATAACCGGTGGGAATAGGGAAGACCCTGCCTTGTAATGAACAGATTGCGAAATTGAACTTTAGCAGACAAATACGGCGCTATTGAAACTATTGTAATGTTTATACATAACTTACCTATGAAATTTGGGAATACTTACGTTCAATATTAATACATTTATGAAACTATATCTGAAATTAAAAGGTTTGCCTATGCGTAAAGAAATATTTCCTTCGGATATATTAAATTGCTAAGATAATGAGAAATTACTTTAGTAGTTCAGCATTACCAGAACAGAACATTACATAATATTTTAAATCTTCAATTTTATTTTCTTAAGATTGATGCAATCTTTATATTCATTTATGTCTCATTTAATTCTGATTTTGTTTTTTCTCTATTTTCTGACAAAAATAAAGATAGAGGTCGATATATTTACTGTAATGCACTTCAAATTGTGTACAGTAATATTTTCAATTTGAAATTGATAGAGGTCTTAACTTAATTTGTAGGATAATTAATCATGTCCATATTTCTGTTTTTTAAGATAAAATAATTTATTTTTAAGCTTTATACCTGTATAGACATTTTCGTCAAATAGTTAAGATTTTAAAATATTTTAGCTAAAATGTGTAAGTGAAAACCCATTTTCAGTTTAGTTGATGCAACGCTTACAAGAACTAATATCTAATATTAACAGTTTGTTATTTAGTTCAAATAATGGTCTATGCAACAACTTAAGTCGCTAGGTTTAACAAGTATTTTAGTTCCAACTTAAGGACTAACATTTTGTAGGTATCAGTGAATGTAATGATAACTTAATGAGATATACTTTGATGAACTACAAAGTGAGGACACACTATACCAGGTGGCCTAACAGCGCCATATTTCAGGCTAGCAGATAACCCCTCGTATGTATTAAGAATTTCAGGACTCAAGGGGCCATTTCAATTAAACACCACTCAGAGACGTTGCGAGCGACCTGCGTTCTACTCCTCTTGCATATCAGTGGAAAGGTGAGGCATTCACGCTCATTGAGAGGAATCCCCAGATTTGTATTAGAGTCCGTGATCGTGTACAGCAAAAGAGCAAATATGTTTTCCATTTAAGTTACAGAGGTTTTATATTCGAGAGAATAAAGACATCTGCTATTGAATTGGGAATTGATTAAAAGAATTTACTTCACCTATAACTATCCGGCAATAGCTAGTTTCGTAAGTGTAGATTCTTACTTAGCATGAGAGGCTAGACCCACTGTATGCTTAAATCAAACAATTAAGGCGGTGTAACAAAACACATTCATGAAAACATATAGTCATTATTATTATTATTATTATTATTATTATTATTATTATTATTATTATTATTATTATTATTATTATTATTCTCATTATTATTATTATTATTCTCATTATTATTATTATTCTCATTATTATTATTATTATTATTATTATTCTCATTATTATTATTCTCATTATTATTATTCTCATTATTATTATTCTCATTATTATTATTCTCATTATTATTATTCTCATTATTATTATTCTCATTATTATTATTCTCATTATTCTCATTATTCTCATTATTATTCTCATTATTTTTATTCTCATTATTATTATTCTCATTATTATTATTCTCATTATTATTATTATTATTCTCATTATTATTATTATTATTCTCATTATTATTATTATTATTATTATTATTATTATTCTCATTATTATTATTATTATTATTCTCATTATTATTATTATTATTATTCTCATTATTATTATTATTATTATTATTCTCATTATTATTATTATTATTATTATTCTCATTATTATTATTATTATTATTATTATTATTCTCATTATTATTATTATTATTATTATTATTATTATTATTATTATTCTCATTATTATTATTATTATTATTATTATTCTCATTATTATTATTATTATTATTATTATTCTCATTATTATTATTATTATTCTCATTATTATTATTATTCTCATTATTATTATTATTCTCATTATTATTATTATTCTCATTATTATTATTATTATTATTCTCATTATTCTCATTATTATTATTCTCATTATTCTCATTATTATTATTATTCTCATTATTCTCATTATTATTATTATTCTCATTATTATTATTATTCTCATTATTCTCATTATTATTCTCATTATTATTATTATTATTATTATTATTCTCATTATTATTATTATTATTATTATTATTATTCTCATTATTATTATTATTATTATTATTATTATTCTCATTATTCTCATTATTCTCATTATTCTCATTATTCTCATTATTATTAGCATTATTCTCATTCTCATTAGTATTCTCATTATTATTATTATTCTCATTATTCTCATTATTCTCATTATTATTAGCATTATTCTCATTCTCATTAGTATTCTCATTATTATTATTGTCATTATAATAATAATAATAATAATAATAATAATAATAATAATAATAAGTGGTGGTGATAAGTATTATTGTGTTGCTATGCATTGTCGGGTATTATTATTATTATTATTATTATTATTATTATAATAGGTATTATTATCATCTCGCATTATGCGCATATGAAGAGTAAAACAAGGAAAGTATAAAAGGAAGGTCCTCTCTCTGGTTTCTAATGGCCGGTGTTAACTTAAAATAGCTCCGTTCAGTTCTGCTACTCTTTTAACGCACGAAGTAACATCTTAGCACGCCAAGTAATGATTAGTTGTATCACCTATCATTGCTATAGGAGTACGCATGCCACAAAATTGTAAACTGTTGATCGTTGTTCCAGAACATCGTGTACTATATGAACGCAACATATGAAATGAAATGAAATGAACAAATATAAACAGAATTGGCAATGAAATACCTCACCGTTTAATTATCTGATTACGCTATAGGAACGAGCAATCAGCAATGTAATTGTGTGAGCAAATACTACTAATAATAGAAAGCTTTATTAAACTTTTTTTTTTTTTTTTTTTTTTTTAAAACAGCTCCGGAGTCTGATCAGGTCTCCGGCGCTGTATACCCTGCTTTTATTTACCTAATTTGTTTACTGTGATTACTGTATGATTACTGAATTTCTGTTTTACCTTTTACACACACATACACAAACATATAACACCCATGCCCAAGGCGGGACTCGAACCCACGATCCCCTGCGCTTTGAGCTCCACTTATTTGGGGTTGCCATTAAGGCTAAGCGTAGTGAAAATTTTAGTTTATATACAAAAGCGTACTGAATATATATATATGTTTAAAATAATTACACATGTAAAGTATTTAAAAATACGTACAATAGGGACATTTAACAGAATAAAAATCGTCTGTATAATTCATATTCAATTAAGTGCATATGAAAAGAAAAAGTTTTCTATCATAAAGGTGACTTTTATGTATGTTTGCAATATAAGTAAACAAAACTAAAGAATGGTTATAATGCGATATAGATCTCTTTTATGTAAAACCACCGAAAATGAAGCAAACTAACCCAATTAACGCTGCTTGCGGCACTGTCTCAAATCAGAACTTTCCAACTATTTTCCTACCTGTCTTTGCTTGTAGCTCAAACCAAGAAACAAAATACCAAATAAAGTGTTTTAGATTGCGAAATGTCACTATCTCCAGAATGTTGCTTCAGAAAAAATAATCTAATATGTTCCAATCACATGGCTTTCCCTACATGTTATCTACATCATGGCAATCGAAATAAATATTAGCATAAATTACATTATTACTTGCTTCCATATAAGCAGCAGGGAAGTACGGGAAGACACTAGGCTAAAGCACAAGTGCAATATTTTAAGAGCTATCGCTATGTGAAGTAATTGAAATGGGGTTACTTGCGTGGCTAGAAGTAAAACAAAAGAAGTAGGAAACTAAAGATGACATCCTGTATGAGGAAAGTTTCAGTAGTTTAAAACAATTAATATATTGGAAACACTGCAAAAAAAGTCATATGACAACAATTTTGTGTTTTAACGAAATATGCTTTTTTGTGTAATTAGTTTTCGTCTAACTCTTACAATTTATCACTTACACAAAAACCCTAAAGAATGAAATCTTTATCGGCTTTTCTTAGAAAATTTAAGATATACATTTCGTTTCTCAAAGATACGAGACGGAGAGAGAGATAGAACGTTGTATTTAAGAGATAATTAAAACAAAAGGTATTTTAATTAAAACTGTTAGTCACTTTTCAAAAATCAAAATTTGCTAAGAATGTTCCATCAAAAGAATAGCTGGTGTTGCGGTTATTGTTTTGGAAACCTTTTTGTCGTGTGCTTGGAAGTTACTGAAACACTCGGACCTTTTTTCAAAAATGCCTTCCTTGGACTTAGGGACCTTCAAACATATTTCCGGTGAAATCTCGACATCGAATTTTTGAGTGGAATACAATACTTCAACTACCTAATATATAGAGTCCCTGCAGAGAAAGTGAAACTGTAACATGTGATATGCTACATTCACATAATATTCAGAGAGATCTGTGATGTAATAAACTTATTCTTCTATCTACTTCATGCTTAACATGATAAAAATGAGTAGAAGTGGTCTTATTACTTAGTATTTCCTTGTACAAGAGAAATAAGGAAATACATTAAGCTAAGGTGATAGTCAAATCTTTTAAAACTCAACTACTGTGTGCTGATTTCGAAATGCCGTTCCCTTTGTTGGTCCAGAAGAAAGAAAAATGAAAATCGCTTGTTGTTTGAGACACATTTAATTATTTAAAAATTGAAATCAATAACAAGGAATATCTTAGAAACAGATAACTTCATAAAATTTTGCATAGGACATAAATTGTGTGTTTTAAATACATTTTTGTATATTCTTTATGATTTATCAGTTGTGCAAGACAACCAGAATTAAGAGGATTTCAAGAGATTATCCCCAGAAAATTCAAGGTGAGCATTTTATTTGTGATGAAAGTTTGTTAAACATATGGTAGTTTACAAAATCGTTAGAGCCTTTTAAAAAAACAAACATTTTCAAAAAATGTTCCATGTATAGGATTGTTTGGGTTCGGGGGGATTCTCCTGAAATCTTTGTTTTACATCCTTGAAAGATGCCGAATTTGGTACCAAGTTTGGTACGTAACGTATTTTAGGTTTTGGGGTTATCGCTGTTCACGCTCACAGTCACTCACCAGTGCGCGTGGGCACACACATACACAGATCTTTTTCTAAAAGTATTTATTATTCAAGAAACCCAAAACATGTATTTCCGGTAAAATATTGGTATCGATTTCTTGCATCGAATGCATAGTATCGACAGGCAAACTAAAACTTATAACAATTCCAAGTCGTATTTGGCTAAAAACAACTTCAGCCATTATTAAATGTTCTCGGTAATGCATAGCTAAAGGTATGATATGGTTCATGTATTTCACTTTCCCTACTGATTTTCACCAAACCATTTTTAGAAAAGCTAATTCTTCTACCTATATTGTGCTTGTTGATATTCGAGATATATTTCATTACACATTTACATATTCCATTACACATTTACATATTCGTTGTAAGAGTAACCAAAAATCATATTTTTACTTCCTCTACACTTACTCTACTATAGGTAGAGTAGGTTTGTATTTCACCCAAAAATTCGGTGTATAATTTCGCCCGAAATATATGTTTTGATACATATGAATAAAAAAAAAAGAAGTAATTTTTAGGAAGTGCGCGCGCGCGTGTGTGTCTGTGTGGGTGTGTGTGTGTGTGTAGCCTAGATCAAAAACGAGAAGACCGTAAAATACCAAATTTGATATTTAAGTTTCGTATCTCACAAGGATGCAACACGAAAACTTTTAAGAAAAATTACCCACTCCAAACTACCCTTTACATGAAAATTCTGTTTTTCTCAAAAATGGAGCTAACGGTTTTGATTAAAATACCGTATATTAAATATATTTACGTGAAAAATACAACGAATCTTGAATTTTCTGGGAACGACTTCTCAAGACCTCTATTCTGGATGAGTTTTGCGTGACTGGTAAACTGTAAGAGTTAAATAAAAACTTACTAAACCAACAATGCAGATGTCATTAAAACACATAATTTATATTAGTGTTTTATAACCGTTTCCAAGATATTCCTTGTTAGTTTTCAATTTGAAGCTACTTCAGCTATTCTCAAACAGTAGGTCATCTTTCGTGCATCTCTCTTTTGTTTTATTCTGGTACAGCATAGCGAACCGAATGTCACTTGTTTCACATAACAACCGGTGTTAAAAAGATTTGACTATAGCTTCAGCCAAGTGTGTTCCTTCATTTCTTTTCTACTTATAAGAAACTAATACAACATTCCACTCGAAATCTGTTTATCTCGGTTACCGCAATGTAGATAATAAATAACGTTCTGTAATAATAATTTGTAGTGAAAGTTATGTGAATGGAGCACTTCAGATGTTTTAAAATGCGTATTGTTATTTCATGGCTTTAAAATTCCTTCCTCTTGCAATAACAACGAGTAAAAGCGACAAGCGGCTTGTCACTTGGTTAAAAGCATAAGTATTTGAAACTGAAAACAACGTGAAAAAGAATACAAATCAGAAAATTTAAAAAAACCACAGAACCTCATTTATTTTATATAAATTATGTGTTTTAACGAGATTAACATTTTTGTACAATAAATCTCTTACTATTTAACACTTATGTAAAATTAATTCAGAATTAAGATAACTCCCCAGGCTATGCCGCAAAATTCATAACAAATTGCGTGCCGATATTTTAAACATTTATGTTATTTTAAACATTTATGATAAGTCATTTTAGGAAATGCAAATATAGTGAAAAACGCTGAACTATATCTGAGTTTTCGTTTTTGAGTTTTACTCTTCAGGTGGTCTAAATATTATGTATTTCTGATGAAATCTCGACATTGAATATTTGGATGTTATGCAATTCCTTCTCTATCTAATAGGTGCCTAGTAGAGACGGTTACAATTGCACCTATAACTCACTTAAGACCATATATAAAGTTTGAATTATTCATCACATCTAGCAATGCGATGAAACATCTGACTAATGTTACATAATTAGAATATGCAAGGGTTCACGTAGAAACCATGGATTCTTTTGATATAAGATCCCGTAAAATGGAGATAACCTCATCAGGAATAGGCAACTCTCCTTACACAAGAACATTTAAAAGTCTTGTTATTTGAAGCTGGCATATTCTTCAAATTACAGCAATTGTTATATAACCATTATTATTAACAGTTTTTGAGGAAACTGTTCTCGAAACTGCACGAGTTTGGTTTCCCCTGTAATATATGTCGTAATCAAAGCGCACTTTAGACTTTGCAGAAACATGCCCAGGTATTTATTTTTTGTACAGTTTGTGGTGGTTCAAGTAGTGCCGGTCAGTTTGTGTTAGTATTTTTCATCACGTGACACGGCAGACCATGACGTCAGACATCTCACCCGTCCGCCCAGTAAGCGTGACTGCTGGACTGCAAGAAATTGCGATGGGAATTGCTACGCCTGGCAAGGCAGTGATGGATACTTCTGAATGTTTCCGACAACCGAATATAGTAAGATTTGATTTGAAAAGTACTCTCAAATGAAAAAATTGTTTTCTATGCTAGAAAACACATTAAAGTTTTAAAAGTCGTTTATTTACGCTGAATATTATTGCATGAAGTAACGACAGCTTAATCACCTACTATTTGCTCAGTGCTCTTGCGATTTGACATGTTAATTGTGTTATAATCGTTATTGTAATGTAAATAGCAATACAGTTTTCTGGCATATATTTCTAAGATAGACAAGGTTTGCTAGGCTACAAAGATTCGCATATCTGATGAAAACAGGAAACTGCAAGCAAGAAAGTTTATGGTTCAGCCATTGTATTAGGTTGCGTGCAACAAAGTCACTGCAAAGGCAGGGACATTCCCTTTTCTTTAGTAAATAGGATATTTTCTAGCAATTTACATTTCACAATTGCAGCACAGGACATTGGTTCAGAACTCTGGTCAGCTTTAGGCATATAAGAGGCTGGAATTTGGATTCAAACACTCTCTGAGATGTAACACTTGTGTGTTAATGTATGCTGATTTGTGCTCTGAAACCGCGCCATTTTAAGAGATATGTATACTTTATGAATTTGTGCTTATAAAGCCGGTGTTATAAAATATCTTGAAGTAAGTGAATAAAAAAATCAAACAGTAGTTTACATTGTTTAATTTTACTCCTGATTAGTCAAATTTGTTTTACACGACGAAAGCAGCGAGGCAAGAATCAGTTAACTCCTTGGTAGCAGCCACATTAAAGGTATGTGATAAAACCTCAGCCATACTCTCAAAGCTGAACTTGGAGGCAATTTGAAGCAAACACTTCAGAATCGCCTACTGTGCAATACGTGACCACTAGGCACCCTACTATGCAATTATATTTACTTCACAAGTAAAATGTACATCTTGAGTTTTCTGGGATCAGTCTCTGAAGACCCATTCATTCTGTATGAGTTTTCCATACCTGATAAACCGAAAGAGATAAACAAAATCTTTCTGCACAAAATGTAGATCGCGTTAAAATATGCAAGTTATGTCAAATGCGTATTTTTGTGTAATTAACCATTTCCGAAATATACTTTTCTCAAATGAGAAGAGTTTTTTCCTTCTGTCCTGGCACATAGCGACCAGCTCTTAAACGACTTGAGTATGGTTTTAGCATAGTGTATTTGCTTATTTCCCTTGAAGATATGTAATTAAGTCAAATTCTTCTAAGGTTATTTTGATTAGTATGAAATATGTGGATAAATAAGATTTGTAAGAATGGTTTCTTGGACAATAGCTCGAGAAAGTAGTGTGGATGTAACATATAAGATTTTGTTTTTCTTTTTATAAATTACCTCTTCTTCTTGGTGATCAGTCTAATGTTAAAACCATAGACCTCCTCTTATTGGATATATTGAAGGTATGTGTTTAGAAACGGCATAACCGTATCTTTTTTAAACAGGAGAAAAACAGAAACAAAAAATTAGTAACAAAAATAGAGATATAGTTGATATTGGTATATTTTACTGGAGTTGTAGTCGAAGCACTCACCTCAAGTCAAAAATATTTTATTTTTATAGTAATTACGAAAGTAAACATAACAAAAATGGCATTAGTACTCCCTGTTATTCTGAAATAAGCATAAATTAGACCAAATGTATTTTAATAGTTATCATCAGCAAAAAAAGACAAACAAAAAAAAACAAAAACAGACTGACCCATTAAATTTATCTTTACGAGGGATGATCAGAAAAGAAAAATGTCAAGGCCTGCAGTGAAACGAACATATTTTATTTGGTACAACCAATACAGCCATTTCATTCTACATACATTATATAATTTTTCCACATAATCTCCATATAGGTTGAGGCATATGTCGCTAAGTGGGATGTATTTGAATATTCCCTCCTGGTAAAAATCCTGTCCTTGCGTCTTCAGCCACGACGTAGCGAAGTGTTGCATCTGCTCATCGGAAGCGAATCGTCGGACTATAAGTATTCCTTCAAGCGAGGAAAAAGGGAGTCGCTTGGGGAGGAATCCGGGCTATAGAGAGAGTGGTCGATGATATCCCAGCGAAACTGCTTTAACAGCGTGGTGCGCAAGATGAGGTCGCGCGTTGTTGAGAGGAGTCCTGACTGTTACCTCCTGATTGCATCGCGCAATCGTGTCATAGTCTAGCAGTATCAGTCAGCGGTCACTTTGTACCGTCTTTCCAAATCCTTCACGAGTATGATACCCAGGCTGTCCCAAAACACTGTGACCATCACCTTCTCGGCAATAATTGACAGTTGGCGCCAATTTGAACTTCTTTTTCTTTGGAGAAGAATGGTGTTTCCCCTCCATTGACAACCACATACTGTTAGTGATATAGTGGGACACATGTTTCCTCACTGGTGACAATGCGGGGAAGAAAACTGTTCCCTGCCACCGAGAACCGTTGTAAAAGCTGCAGACTTCCCCCCATACGCTTATCCTTGCGTTGGTTTGAAGGATTTCGTGTAACCCATCGGGGACATACTTTCCGATACTGCTGAATATCTTGAATAATGCGATGAGTCCTTCCAAAAGACATTCCCAGTTCTATCGACATGTTTCGTAACGTGATACTTGTGTTGTCCTGAATCAGCTCCTGCGTTCAAAGCTGTGGATGCTCTGCTGGTACCACCACTGCGATCCTCGTCGGGGACGTTTTCTCTACCAGCCGCAAGCTTTTGACATCATTATGGCCATATTAGCGAGGCCTTGCAGTCTCTACATAATCTCTATTAACAGTTGGTGAATATCAGGCGCGGTTACATGTTTTCCCCACAAAAATCGAATAACAGCGGATTTCTTCGCGAGACCAGTTTTCCAAACGATTCAGCATTTGTATTTACCTTGTTGTAATGCTGAAATGTTGACACAGTTGCCAATCGCATGTATTAGAGTTTCCATAAACTACCAAGTTCACTATAAAAGACAAAACACCAAGAATATGGACATTGTAACCATAGTTTCTGAATATGCCTCATATTTCATTAATACTTTTCAGAATCTTATAACTAATTTCTAATGTGTTACATTCAGACGAATTTCTCTTCAAAACATTGCCACAAAACATAATTCGTTTACCTACATCGTGGTAATCGAGATAAACATTAACATAAATGTTTCTATTAGTTCCGTCTAAGTAAACGGGGCATTACAATAAGTTTGTTAGGTTGACATATAGAACGTCAGCAAATACTAATTAGTGCCCCCGTTATCTAATCTAATCTCTTTGTAGAAGGAAAATAAAGTAACATAGTAGTGTAAAATGACAGCCGGTCACTATGTGAAACAATTGAAATCTGGTTTCACTTTGGTGGCTAATAACTAAACAAAAGAGAAATCAGGAGAAAAATGACCTACCATGTGAGGAAAGCTTAAGTAGCTTAAAACTGAAACCAATAACAAGGAAAATCGTGGAAACGATTAACTCCACAAAAACAGTATATGGCGCAAATTGAATGTTTTAACGATATCTACGCAGCAAGTGTTCGTCTATCTCTTACGATTTACCAGTCATACAAAATTCATCCAAAATGAAGAGGTCTTCAGAGGCTATTCCCAGGAAATTCAAGATATATATATTGTCATGTAAGTGTATTTAATATACGGTTCTTTAACAAAAATCATTTGAGCCGTTTTCGAGAAAAATAGAGATTTTCAAAACACTCTCCATACGAAAGGTAGTTTGGAGGAGGGGATTTTATTCGAAATCTTCGTATCCTATCGTTAAACAACACTAAACAGAAATACCCGGTTTGATATTTAGCGGTCTTTTGGTTCTGGAGTTATGCTATCCAAACACAAACACACACATACACTGAACTCTTTCTAAGAATTTTGAGGGAGTATAATACCTTCTCTATTCATTATGTACATAGTGAGCGTAGAGAAAATATAAACTGCCCTTGTGACTTATGGGCTTATTTGGCCTATTTCACACAAACAAAATCAGGTAAGTCAAACATTTAATATTTTTCATTAACATCATTACCTTCCCCAGAGACAGATGGGTTAGTGCCACCTTATATCGTGGCCCAGTATTGCAGTCATTAACAGTAACTTATACGTGAATTAATTGGTTTAACTGTGACTGGCGTCGTAGAGTTACCCTGTAGCTTATAAAAGACTCCTGTAACGTTCATGAACAATTTGAGGCACATAATTAAGCTATTCAGTTACAGCTTCCAGTTTTGGTGAGTCCATGGATTTTTATATTATGTGGCAAAGACAGGTGATATATATATAAAAAAAACATTGTATTTACTTACATTCAAGCCAACACATTTGGCGTTGAACCATCCATGAATGAAAACATTTGATCCAAACAGAAAATGGTAGCACTAATCAGATTTTCTTTGGTTTTGTGATTAGCCCATTTTTAAGCACATTTCTTCAATTCTTATTTTGCAATATGAAATATAATGGATGATGGCGTCTGTTTATGATATCTGAAGTTCATTCCGTAGACAAGATCCTAAGATGTGTGCCAGAATTTCTTGCTCTCTGTGAAAATATACAGAGCTGGCGGTACAGTGATAGGTGTGTTACAGAAATATGTGAATAGTATTGCTCTGATAATCAGTAAATAAAACTTAACTATATATTGTCAAGGAACAAGATTTCTCTGAGTGAGCACGTGTAGTTACACAATAGAAATTATCTATATTTCGGATTTACGCCTTCATAAGAGATTACGGTCGCTTAAAGAATAGCATTTAATTGGCTGTGATACTAAGAAAGACTGTTTCAGCTTGTGTACGCAAGAGCAACGAGTAACTCACGAGTCAAAGCAAAACATAATTCATCACAGCACTGAGGGCATTCGTTACGGCTGAATCAAGTGTAGTAAATGAAGTGCCTTGTTGGTCATATCGGACTGAAATGGTGAAATGATGCTCAAGTTAAGATGCTCATGGAACTTAGTTACTCGATATTTGTCTTCCTAGGGGGAAATAAAATACCCTTAACCGGGTACCTGACCCTAAGTGAGATTCGAACTCGTGAACTCTTGAATGTGAGGCAGATACTCTACCTCCAAGGTGAGTTTCTATAACCTTTACCCATGACGTATTCGCTATCACGCTCTCCTTCCAATTCTGCTCCGAGTTTTAATGGTTGGGTGTGCACGTTCTCACAGGAGTTGATTTGTGGAACAGCCTGCACTGGGATGTCTCAACGTAGCGCAGAAAATTCGATCGAAATACCCATCATGTGGTGCTGGTGCATTAAACTTCGGAAAAATTTAAAGAAATGTCAGTGATTAAAAATCTGATGTGTTCCATTCACATGACTTTCTCTACAACTCTGCAATAAATTATTGTAAAAAAGCGTATGCTTCTATTTATTTCATGCTAATCGAGAATAAATTAACAGAAATAGTCTAATTAATTACTTCCTAGTAAGTAGAAGCGAAATAAGGGAGTATCATAGGCTAAAGTGATAGTCAAAAGCTGGTTGCTATGTGACTGAAGTTCTTTTGTTTGTGTGGACACGAGTTTGTATGGACACGAGTTCACAAAGTCCTGTATGAGAAAATTATGTCTATTATAGCTGAAACCAAAAACAAGGAATATCTCAAAAACAATCAACTCCTCGAAAAAATGTATATAACATACAGTATATGCTTTAAAGTGCTCTATTGTGGTATGGCAAGTTTTTGTTCATCCCTTACGGTTTAGCAGTTATGCAAAATTTCGAAAATTTACCTATAATAAAGTAGTCTTCAGAGGCTATTCCAAGAAAATTCAAAATATACATTTTATTTGTCAGGAAAATATCTTTAATATACGATAGTTTAATCAAAATCGTTTGAGCCATTTTTTAGGAAATTAAATTTTCGAAAAAAGTTCCATGTAAAGGGTAGTTTGGGGTGGGGGGATTTTCTCAAAATCTTCGTGTCGTATCCCTGGAAGATACTTAAACTTAAGTACCAAGTTTGGTATTTTACCAACTTTTCGTTTTTGAGTTATTGTATTCACAGACACACGGACACACACACGCACGGACCTTTTTCTGAAAATACCTTTTTGGATACAGGGACCCTAAAACATATATTTCCGGAGAAATTTCGGTATCGAATTTTTATGGTGGAGTGCAATACTCTCTCTATACACTATGTACATATAGAGAAAGTAAAAAAATCGAAAGAAAACAAACTGATGTAAAGGAATTTGAAGTACGTCGTGTACAATTAGAGAGTTGAATTCAGGCTTGCATAGCTGAGAAAGTTGACTCTTATTTACCGGCATCTGAGAGAAATGCAAACAGAATTAATAGTATGCACACATTTGTAAACTTTGAATGTTAGTTAAGGTTTTTCAGCCCATTTTATGTTTGTTTGTGTGTTCTAAGAGGAGATATGTCCATAATGTAAGTGTTGTTTTGTGCTTTATGGCTTAGATTTTAATTATTCTTGCTAACGATTTACTGGCCTATTTCCTATTTAATTGAAATTCATAGCTGCTCCTGTCTTTCGTGTTATAGTATTCTATTCACAGTCTCTCCAATTTTGTCGATATCCTTTTATTCGCTGCATAATGCATTCATATAATACAGCAGTAATTACCAGCACTTTATAATATTTAAGCAGTATTTTCATTCTCATTTTTCTTCCTAAAAGTTCTACGCATTTTCCCATAAAATAGTTAAATGTAACAAAAATAATTTTAGTACAATAGAAATTTCTCACATTTTTATAGTTAAATGCACCAAATGCTGCCTGTGCTCCATTAGCGTCTGTTACACACACAGTGTAAATTTGGTGTATAATTTAATAGGTGTATTTTATTAATTAGTGGTGTTTGTTTTGAGGTTATATTTCCTTGCTGTAACTTAATGTCCCTTTCTTCCGAAACTATCAATGATACAATTTAGAAATTAACTAATAAGAAACAAAAAACTGTGCCCCATAAAGAGAACTAGAAATAATTGAATACCTTAATTACAGGTCTTATAAAAACTATAATTCTGAAAAATATACTAATGTACATATTATTAATGGCACACAAATCGTTATAGTTCAAAATAAAAAGGCATTATGATGCAAATTCCTGCAAAATAGCCTCACGATTGTTCATCTGCTTTGAGAGAAAAAGGAACATAAAGCTCAGAAAACGTAATTTTGAGAAAAAACTTACTTAAAATAGAGACCTGGAAGTCATTGAAAACAATATACCACTATTAATTTATCAAGAGAATAAATAAAATTCTTACATGTAAATCCATGTAGCACCCTGTACATCTAGTAATACTTGTTCTGTTAAAAAAATTTAAAAATGTCTTTTTGAGACCATAGTAGCCTAGTAGCCTATCTTCCATACCGAGCTGGCTCACTCAGGTCTGTGGCTCGCATTCGGAGGTCGCAGATTCGCTACCCGTGGCTAACCTACCTGATCCCATACGTTTTCGGGGGTTTCCCTGGTTCACCATTGGAATAATGGTTCCTTACATCCCGTGTATTTGCTGGTAAATCATTTATAATCATCTCGCTTTCAGGGTTGAAGGACCAGGCAACGTTGTTCGGCGGGTTGCGGGATAGCGGCTTGCGCATTATAAAAAAGGTTATCCAAGTATCGCCGTCGGGAACATACGGTCAGGACCCACTTCAGGTTTGGAGCTTCCTCTGGCGAACCGCTGGCACAAGGCTGCGTCGGGATAGTTCCAACTGTAGACGTTACGGACCCCCGTCCATTTGCGTCCGTCGCCACCCGGATGTGATCGAGTTATGCCTACGTTCCTATATCACTAATAGGTAAAAGGGCCACAGGGGACTATGCCAGCTGCTCTGCCTCAGTGTCCTGGGGGCCCTTTCCGTGTTATCTCCCATTAACTTTCCTTACCTTATTCGTCTCATTGGAGCTTATAGAAGGGTAAGGATGAGTGGTCATTAACACGTGGGAATTACTAGAACTAGATTAGGACGGAAAATAAACATTTCTAATATCCTATTACCAGAATTTACTTTTATTGCCATCGACCATTTTCTATGCATCCATCGAGCATGAATGATGAGTTGTTGTATGATCTCACAAGTCACTAGAAATTTCCTGTTTCTACACAGTCAACATTTTCTGTAAAAGTAAAAGTTGTAACATTTCTATTTTATAGGAATGAGAGGTTGCGGAAGGACACACAAAGTTGTGGTGTATTCTATTCACTTTTTATGAGAGACGCAGCGATAAATTCTCTTGCTCGAGCAGCCTGCTTGAAAATATCCAGAGCTTTTCCTTCACAAAAGGGAAAAAGCATCAATAGCTAGTTAGAGATGGAAATACACAACTGCATACTACTAATAAAAAATAAACGTCTGATTTTTATAGACTAAGAGAACACACAGCTAATTTTACCTCAATTAGCATGAACTAAATGAATAATAATATTCATTAAGAATAGTTTGTTTCATGTGAATGAAGCACATCAGGTTTTTATTTGGTAGTGCAGTTTTAAAGCTGGTATATACATTTTAGTTGCAGGCATTTTATTTGTACCTTAAATGCATTTTAAAAATGAGAAAAATCTGAAGTTGACCATTCACAGCACCTTCTCTGGCTATTCTTCAACAGAAATTCCTATAAATCCTGATCATTCTCTCTACTTCGTGCTAATCAAAATAAACAGAAGATAGCAAAATTACTTACTTCCTTATAGGTAGAAGTAATTAAGGGGATTCATTAGGCTAAAACAATGCTCAATTGTCTCGAAAACTCTTGCCACGTAAATGAAATTCGTTGCGTAGCATGGCCAAGAGTTGACTTAAGTCCCACTTGAGAAAACTTTTAAATATTTTAAAACTTAAACACAACACAAGAAATGTCCGAAAATGGCCAAATCCACGAAAAAGTATGTGATATAAATTCTCTATTTTAATCTAATTTTTTGGTAGTAAGTTTTTGTCTATATCTTACGGTTTATTGGTTATATAAATGTCATTCAAACTGATGGGTCTTCAGAGACTAAGCCAAAAATTCAAGATATACATTTTGTTTGTGAGTAAATATAGGTATTTAATATACAGTAATTTAATCAAAAGTGTTTGAGAATTTTTAAGTAAATTAAAATTATTGAAATTGTTTCAATGTAAAGGGTATGTTGTGTTGCGCGGAAGGAGATTTACCTCAAAATCTTCGTGTGGCATCCTAAATGATACTTAAATACCAACTTTGATGTTTTAACGAAGTTTTGTTGTTGAGTTACCGTGTTCAAACACTCAGATCTTTTTTTTTAAATTTGATGTGTTCCAATCAAATGGCTTTCTCTGCATCTCTGAACCAAATTATTGTTAAAAATCTCATTCTCCTATTGGCTTCATAATAATCGATATAAGCATAAGAATTAAATGTCTTAATTAGTTGCTTCCTTGTAAGTAGAAGGGACATAAGGGTATTCAATACGTTAAACCTATAGTCAAATGTTTTAAAAGCTGGGGGCCATGTGCTTGAAATCTATTTCTTTGTAATGCCACGAGTTACAAATTTCCGCATGAGAAAAGTCTTAGTACTTTAAAACTGAAACCAACAACAAGAAATATCTCAGAAATGGTAAAATCCACGAAAAATTGGATATTACACCTTCTGTTTTAACGACTTATACGTTTTTTGTATAGAAATGTTTTATCTATTTCTTACTATTGTGAAAAATTCAGCAAATTCATTCAGAATAAAGAGTTCTTTGAAGAAAATTCAAGATACACATTTTATTTTTCATGTAAATACTTCTAATATGCTGTATTTTAATCAAAATCTTTGGAGCCATTTTTGAGAAAATTAAACTTTACGAAATTATTCCATATAAAGGGTAGTTAGTGGTGAGGGGATGTTTTACAAAATCTTCGTGTCGTATCATTGGAAGATACTAAACTGAAGTAGCAAGTTGGTATTTTACGGACTTTTCGTTTTTGACTTACCGTGTTCACAGACACACGGACAAAAGGACACACACACGTACCTTTTCTAAGAATGTTTTTTATTCAGGGGACCCTAAAACGTGTATTTACATTGAAATTTCATTGTTGACATTTTGGTGGAATACAATGGCTTCTCTACCTATTATGTGCATTTTACATACGTGGCAGAGAATGTAAAGAAGCATAACTCCTATACTCTGTGCAGCATGGGCGGCCTCTTAGTATGTTAGGAAAATTACGCTGCAACCTTAACCTTGGCTCTTCTTTAATGTAAATAATGTATGTTGTTTATACATTTAGGGTTGATTCTGACCTGATCTTGTTTAGTGGACTTCTACAAGTACTGTATTGTTGGGAATTGCCACGTGGTGCACAGCCAACCAGTGTTAACAGATTGGGAGAAAAGTCGCCGATTGGGCTACTAAAAGTCCGCTTTTTACGGCCAAATTTTGATGAAGGCGATTTGCGAATCTTTGGGCTACTAAAATATTTCTGCAAAATATAACTTTTTATAATAACTGTTTTTAACATTATTCGCCGTTTGGTAGGGAAGAGAGCTCTAAATCTATATTGACCTTAGAAAAATAGTAAATCCTCTCTGACGTGAGTAAAATTATTAATACAACGTTATTTTAAGTCTGCCAATAAATACGTTTCTTTTGTATTTTTTATGCGCGCGCGACGTAATTAATTTGCGGTACTTATTAATATTGTTGCTATGGATGGATCATAAGTTGGCATTCTCACTTAAAGTGTGGTTTCAAAGAAAGGAAAAAAAATTCCATGCTGGTAGTTAATGTTTCATTATACCTACTTCTTATATATTAAAATTGCTGCTTCGGTTATATCGATATTTTAACAGTTAAATTTAATCATAGTCAAAAGCGTTAGTGCGGGAAGTAAAACCATATGAATAAAAATTATGCCCCTATAGCAACACATTGGAGAATCGGTTCCTAAAATGTAATGCGATTGTATGTTTATTAGTCGATATGTCTTTAAGGCAACCCTCAACTAAGGGAAGTAATTAATAAAATAAATACTTCAGGTAATATTTCAATATAATTATCGGCGCAAACACCTCGTATTTTCATACTCTTTCCTGAATCTGCGAAGCTCAAACTAGTTAGTATTCCAATATTAGCCATTTATTATGATTGTGCTATACTTACAGTGATACAGGCTATAAGAATCTTTTGAAAATATTCTAAGAGTATGTGTGTATATATAATAGTAAAATAAATTGCATACATACTTTAATACAAATACTGGGCGACTTCACGTAAACTTTGCAATTTTTTTAATGATTCGGGGTGAATTTTGAGAACTGCTTCTGGCAACACTGTAGCAAACTGCAACCTACAGTCACACAGCTGGTCCAACTGCACCGTATTTGACGTGTGCAGATGCCTTCATGTGTTAAAACAGTTGCAGAGCTCTACGGGGTTATTTCAAGTTAAAATCAGTTAGAGGGGAACTCGCCGGAGCGTCCTTCGTCTTATTCCGCTCAAGGAGTGCGAACTACTCACCTCTCGCTGATAAGCAACGGGAGTAGTACCAGAGATGCCCCACCGCTGTCGGAAGACACAAGGCTAAGCGAAACTACGTTCATCCAACCCATGCTGTTGTACATTTAGGCTTATTTTACGTTGTAAACGAGTTTCATGGAAGCTTGAACCCACTGTGATATTCTTTATGTATATTTAATAGAATACGACGTGTATATCGTTCCGTTCCGTCACATGTCTCTTAGTGACTTTTCTGGCACATACTACTTTCTCTACTCTTACTATGTACAAGTGTATAGAGGTATTGCATCCCTCCCAAAAATTCGATACCGAGATTTCACCGATACCCTGAATAAAAAAAAAAAAAACATTTTAGAAAAAGGTCCTGTGTGTCTGTGTGACTTTGAACAGGGTAATTCAAAAACGAAAAGTTGGTTAAATACTAAACTTGGTATTTATGTTTAGTATCTTCCAAGGATGTGATACGAATATTTTGAAGAAAATCCCCCCTTCCCAAACTACTCTTTACATGGAAAAAGTTTCGAATATTTGTTTTTCTCAAAAATAGCTCTAACAATGTTAATTAAAATGTCATATCTTAAACATATTTATATGGCAAATAAAATTTATATTTTAAAATTTCTGGTAATAGCCTTTAAAGACCTCTTAATTCTGAGTGAACTTTGCTGAATTTTACGTCCTTGTAGACCGCACTACACAGAAACTATTGATCACATTAAAAACACAATTTATATCATATACGTTTTTTCGTTAAATAGCTCATTTCTGAGATATTCCTTATTATTTGTTACAGATGTGAAATATTTGAACTTTTTTCACTCGGACAGTTGTAACCTCCTGGTCCTACAATGGATTCCATCCACATGGCAACTAGCTTTTAAAACTTTTGATTATCGTTTTAGCCTAGTGTAGTCCTTTATTTTCCCTGTATTTACAAAGAAGCAAGTAATCAAGACAATTTCTGCTCTTTATCTCAATTATCATAAAGTATATAGAATAGTAAGCTTTTCAACCATAATTTGTTACGAGTAGAGAATGGAACATATCAGAATTTTTTAACAATTTAATCTATATTTGCCACTATTGATGACGTAGAGAGTCTCAAAAAGATTAACAAGTTATCCTATTACGATATTGACTTTTAATGTAATTAATTTTGAAAAAAATTGCTCATAAATGTATTTGGATCTGAATATTGCAATTACCTTTATTGTAAACACACGTGACCGTATAAATGCATCACAGAGAAGTAATTTAAATGGTTATTTCGCTATGATATGTTTTTCAAAAAAGACTTTAGGTACTTTATCTTAAAAGATGAACATGAGTTTCGCTACTGCGGTGAAGTGCTATTGCTTCCTTAGAAAACGTAAAATATAACAAAAGGCTGTCATAAAAATAAGTTATAATCATTTGATGTTTATTATTTCTATATCTCAGCAATAATAGACTAATAGATGAAACTTCTACAAGTTGTCCTTATAAATGTGTTTCGTGAATATAAAAATAAACTAAAATTGATGACAGACAGAGAAGAAATATCATAAAGGAGACGCAGACATTTTATAGCTATGCATCAACGAAAACAAATATTACATTCAGATTGGGCTTGAGTCAATGAGGGACAGACTGCCAATAAAACTTCAGCCAATGCAGCTGCTGAATTGAAAAAAAATGAAAGAAGTAGAGAAAGAAAGGAAAAGACAAGCCTTTTTTCGGTACATTAAGATTATCAGGACATAAAGAATGGTGTTTCAAAGCTAAACAGCTTGTTCGGTTATCGCGAGAGCAGAAGAAAGCAAGTATGATATAAGAACGACCAATCACAACACACTCGCGCGGATGGATATTTAATGTTATGTTTATATCCAGTGGGTTAATAACTCTGGAAAGAGTATAGCTTTAAAAGATACATATATTTATGATCCTAATATCGACAGCTCCGATTCGATAAATGATTGCTAGTTAGATATCTCGTATAGATTTGATTTCGTGATAGGCTTAATGCAGCACATGGAACGTACACTTGCCATAAACCTATACATTCAATACGGCTTTTTACTTTCTCTAGCCATATGTACAATGTACCCGTGACATAGTAGATAGCGTAGGTATTACATTCCACCCAAAAATTCTATACCGAGATTTTACCAGAAAAAAAAAAAGATTTGCGGTCCGCTGAGTCCAAAAAAGCATTTTTAGAAAAAGGTCTGTGTGAACACATAGCTCAAAAGTCGATTAAATACTAAACTTGGTATTCAAGTTCAGTATCTTCCTAGCATGCGACACAAAAATTCTCGAAAAAATTCTCTCACTCCCAACTACACTTTTCAAAACTTTTTATTTTCTAAAAACGGCTAACAATTTTGATTAAAATATTGTATATTAAAGATACTTGCATCGCAAAGTAAAATATATATTGAATTTTGTGGGAGTAGCTTCTGAAGAGCTCTGTATTCTGGTAGAAATTTGCACAATTTTGCATAAACCGTGAGAAATAGAATGTTAGTACCAAAAAAATGTAGTTCTCGTTAAAACACACAATTACACGTTATATAAGTTTTCCTTATAGAGTGGACCGCTTTCGAAATATTCATTGTTATTGTTTCAATTTTAAACTAGGTAAATTTTCTCAAACGGGGCCATGCAAAGCGAACCGAACCTCAATTGTTTCACATAGCGACCAACTTTTCTGAGATTTGACTGTCGCTTTAGGGACTATTGATATTCCCTTATTTTGCAAGGAAGCAAGTAATAATAACAATTCTGCTAATATTTGTGCAATCCTAGATTTGCATAGTGTATATAAAGGACTAACCTTTTGTAAGAAAAAAGTGTTTGTGAAACAGCTAGAGAAAGCTATGTGAATGGATCATATCAGATTTTTACTTTCGACATCTTAAACTGTTTGTTTCTCTGTGAAATCTCATGCTTTATTAGATCCAAATTAGCACTTATTCGCCAAGGATAAGTTATACAGAAAGTAAAACCTGAATTCATTTATTCTATACTCACCTAATTCAAGAGAGATATTTTATTTCTTTTTACTTTATCTGCCATGTACATAGAATGTACATCAAGCTAGAGAAGGTATTCCATCTCACTCAGATTCGAAAGCGGAATTTCACTGATAATACAGAATTTGAAAACGCCTGAATGTTTAGAAGAATGTACGTGTTTATATATGTGTGCGCATCCCTGATAGAGTCACTCAAATTGAAAAGTAGGCGTAATACTAAACTTTTTATTTGAGCTTTAGTATCTTCAGATTTTCAGGAAAACCCTGTACTCCAAATTATCTTTTGCATGAAATCTGTTTCGAAAATTTCGATTTTCTCATAAATGCCTCTCGATATTGATTTCAGTATATATTCAATATATTGACTTATATATTAACAATGTATACATTTCATAATAAATAGATTTTTCTGGGAATAGCCTCTGAATCCCTCTGCATTCTGATGGAGTTTGCATAATTGATAACCTGAGAGATATGCAGAAAAATTGGGATGTTATTATAACATACAATTTAAGTTGAATAATTCTTTATGGAGATAAGAATTTTTAAGATATTCCTGTTACCAGTTTAAAATTTCCGAAAATGATTATTTTCTCAAATAGGAAATCGTTATTCGTTTTTATCCTCACATAGAGTCCCGCTAACAAAGGATTTGACTATCGCTTAATCTAGTCTCTTCACACGTACTGATTAAATCTATAAGGATAATGCTTATGTTAATGATTATCTCGATTGAAATGAATTAGACAAAACAATACGATTATGCAAGATCAGTTTGTTGCAATAATGTTAACACTATACAGTAGGTTATCTGGTTGCTTTGTAAATTAGATCACACACAGTGTTATTCGTATTTACAAACTCTAGAGATACTGAGGAATAATTTTGACTAGAGAAAAATTCCCATCCGAGCAAGAAATAGAACCCTGCACCCCTCACAAGTAGGTGCTCTACCGATTGAGCTAGGGTGCCAGCCAAGAAAGATGTTACCAACGGTAAAGGTTGAGGAAAACAGATGGACAAGAATCCTGATATGAAGGTTGCAACTTCTCGCGGGTAAACCGAATGTTCCTCACATCCCTAGTCCTACTATAGGGCTAGTAAGGGACTCTCCAATGCTAGTGATTTGAAGAGGAGACGCTGCAATGTAATGGCCATGAGGGACAGAATGCCCATTTCTGACATCTTCGTTACTGTAGTAGGATTGTACTGCCTTTGATGCAGCTGCTCGGAGGGCATGTAATATGCAGAACCGCAGCTGCAAGCAACATAGCTCACTACCAACTGCAGCTGCTTGATGATGGTTCATTATGACAATAATATACCTGATATTTAGGATATGATTGTATTGCTGTTGCAGCAGCTTCTATACATTCTATGTGGTCTTATGTCACCATTATACTAGCAGGAATGAAATCTCTGTTGGAACATGTGTTATAATATAACATTGAAGTAGTATTATCAACCTAATAATTTGAATGATTATTTCCAACGATTTATTTTGGTAGGATAGACTTTTGTTCTTTTTCACTTATTACACCCTTACAAACGATCTACCACAATTTCGTTTCCATAATAGCTTCAAACAAAAAAGAATTAATTATTATTTGCTTTCCTTGTAAATTTTCTGCCCAAAAGATAAATTTGGGTATTGTTTAATAACTAATACAGAATTGCATGATGCTTGTGGTCTGGCTAATGATGCAGTTTGACAATATTGCCACATATTAAATGCTCAGTTCAATTTCAAAGCGGAAACGAGGAAGAGAACTGTAGGATTCGAGTAAATATTACCTTACATACATCCGTAAATTAACAAAGAAAGTATTCTTGTTATCTTACCTTGATAACAATGAGAAACTTGTGCACATCAAGTTGAAACCTCTTTATGGCAAAACAGCAGTAGCATTTGCTTATCGAAAGGATCTACCTCTTAGACTGCATTCTTGGTCTGACGTGTTGTTGTATTCCTAATTTCCCGTTAGGATATTATTGTTGCAATTTCCCCAGTCACACGTTTGTGTAAATACATCATCACTGTAACTGCTGCACGAATTTCATTGAATTTGCTAACATTAAGTTACAGTCTCTACTGAAGTCAATTAACCTTAACATCACTAATGACCGGTTGCATTGTTATTTGTTCGATAAGGCTTATCTGAGAGGTGGTATTCTATTTCCAAAATAGTTTGAGTTCCTTTGATAACAATCTGTCTCACAGTTTAATTTCGAACTGGAAAAAAAAAAAAAAAAAAAAAAAAAAACGCAGGCGACCTGCGTTTTTTTGTTAATTGCATCTGCGCCACTTTAGTGGTTTAGCTATTTAATTTTAGGTACCAGGTAAGCTAGTTTTTATATTTGTTTATCATGGCAGCCAACTGAACTAATAACATTGCATAGGTGCAGTATGAAACACAACTTATGAGGTGTGAAACTTAAGTTCAACATTGAGAAAAATGAGTTCGAAACGCAGAAGGAGCTTCCGACGAAATTGAATTTCTGAAATTCTTACGTAGTTCTACCTTAGAAATGCAATGAAATGGGTAACTTTTCTAATTATTCTGCAGGCAGTAGAATTATGCACATAAAAGCAGCTACACGCATAAAATCTTGAACACCGTAGCAAATAATTTGAATCCCCAAACAGCCATATTTATTTGCGTTATCGGTTCGAAATTGATTCTTACTTCATCGGCAGTTGTTATTTTTGATAGTGTTTAACACTCGCTTTTACTATATATGACACCGCAGGCAATGACACTGATGATACAGAATGTAGATGGAGCACCGGTGGAATACAATGTCGGAGAACCGGAGAAAGTGCGCCCCTGCGCCGCTTTGTGCGGTCGCCTGTAATCAAAGTTGGTGAGAGAACAATTGTGTTAGATTACATTAATCTTCTGTTAAATTCAACTTCGTCTTGCATTTCAAAGGTTATTTCCAGCACAAAATCCACCCGCTGTATTGACCTAACTTGATCTTCGTCATCATGGAATGAAGATTTTGATGACAATGATACAATATTCATACTGTTAAGAGAAAAAATATAAACAAACATTCAGACACACCACATATTTCATGTAATATATATGTACTAAGCTCCAGATTTATTTTCAATGCAATTCAATAGTTGAGTGCCTTGCAGAAATCATTTAAATGGAAATTAAAACAATAGCGCAATCCGCCATATTAGCTAAAGTCCAACTTCTGAGGGATATTCAGCTATTTTTGTGGGGATAGGTTATCTGGGGACTTATCAGAATGAGATTGCTATCCCATATTTCAGAAATAAATATCTCTTTGATAGTATATTGAATAGATATGTGACGCTTCAGAAGGTTTTCTTCTTACTTACCTGAACATCTTGTGTCTGAGGTCCATTCTGTGGTGTTACGATAAACAAAACGGACTAAAGATCAAATGGAGTTATCTTTTTTTCGTATTCCTTGGCTAGTATTTTGAGACACTGGAAGGGGGCGGGAAAAGAATGTCAAATGGCTGCACCGACGGCTACCGCCGATACAACTAACCAATCTGGGCATGGACAACTTTGATCTTTGGACTGTCTCAATTGACCCTGACCAAACAGCATTCCTTGATGAACGAGTTCAGACGCACGTTATCCTCTCAGCAAGCAGCAAACATAGAAACTGCAATTTATAAATAAAATGACCGTAAAGAAGCGATTTTTTCCTTTCCTGGAGTGGTGGTAATACCATTAGAGTAAAAGATACTTGCATACGTGGTTTTATGACGTAAACTCACAGTGTCTTAACAGTACAGAGCTGCAATGTAGCATAGGTCTTATTTAGTTTTCCATCTGCCACTTGCTCAACTTTTGTATTTTCTTTAATTAAAATAATACGAGGGGCGTTCAATAAGTCCTTAGAATCATAGATAAACAATATATTCTTTTATAAAATTTTCAACATAATCTTATTTTAGCTCCATACATTTACCCCAACATTTTTCTAACAATTTTATATGCCTGTGGTCTGTACTATTTCACAGTGTTTGATCATTCAAACTTTTATATCCTGGATTTTGTGAATAATTTCGGAGGAAGTCACTTCTACTGGACATCCGGAACGATGCTCATCATTTTTGGAAGTACGGCCACGTTTAAATTCATTTACCCAATTGTGAATTGTTGGCAAACGCAGGAGCAGATGTGCCGTGAACTTCAACTCGGCTTTTATCTCTTTCGATGTTAATCCTTTAAATAGAAGTGTTTAATCATCGCACGAAACTCGTTTTTTGTTTTCTTTTTTTCAAATTTATAAAGAACAACATGATTGTTAATTCCATCGCCAATGGCAACGAAACCACGTGATGAATATAGCTGAAAACGTTAACTGCCCTCTAGTAAGATACGACAGTTACTAAATACAAACGTTTCGATGTTACAAGTGTACTTTCTTGGATTTTCCAAGCACTTATTGAACACGCGTAGTATTCCCATGAATGACATACACGATAATCAAAGTGAAAGTATGTGCTACTTTTTATAATATTGTAAGAAAACTATGAAAGCGCAGGTACAGTACTGCCGTTCACAATGAAAACTAAGTGCAGACATAGTATAAGTGCAAGAGTTTAAAACATATTTGATAGAAGTTAGAAGTATCCATAGTCATGCAATGCGCTGCGTTTGCGTTGCGTGCATAGAAAAAATACTGCATTTATTTATTTATTCATGCATTGCTATCTTCTGATAAACACACGATTTTTGTACGAGATTTTACTCTCTTTATTGTAAAATAATGGTGTTATTCAATTTGGTTTGCTTGAAATTTCAAATGCAAACCTCAGATGCTGAATTGAAGTTTTATTGATATTACTACGATTTTTAAGCTCTATATGGCTATAAAAATTGAAGAATTTTCATTTTGGACATTGCTTAGATTACTAATATTGAAACGTGCGGTGCGCTGAAAGATTTCCGCGTGTGATTTAAGGATCTAAAAACCTATGCCAACCCTTTGCGTTACGTTCGCGGGTGCATTGTGGTCTTCCGTCAAGCCTTCCTGTGCTGCTTTATATCTTTATATTGAATGGGGCCTAAGGCTAGTAACGATTGAAGTACTGGTTTAACAAAACCAACATGGAGACAGCAAGTCTTGGCAATGCGGAGTATTTAAAAATGCACATTCACAAAACAATACTATAATTTTTATAACTCCGGTGTATATTACCTTTTTACAGTATTTAATGACTGTGCACATAAGTGATTGGATTTAGTTTTAAGATTGACTTTAGGCGGGTGTATTTTTCCGGTAATATGTGGTTCACTGGAACTTAATAAGTAAGTAAGCCAATGTGGAGCATGGGGTGTTGTAAATTGCCATAGTATAAAGATGGTGACACCATTGTTTAAGCTAGTCTCCATATTAATAAACATACTACATACAAGGGTGAGAAAGTTAAACTGCTATGAAAGTTCAGCAATTGGAATATGAATTGCGTAAGAAATTATTCCAATTATTATTAAAGGGTTCGAATGGCGTGGCCATGATACGTAGCACGTGTTCTGAAGTCAGCAGACTGTACTGCGCAATATTTTAATAAGTACAGTACTATTAATAGCAATAGACAATGATAGGATTAATGATATGAATAATTCATGGGTATGCTATGGGAACATTATTATATAGTTTTGCAGGTTTTCCAAGAGGTAGATAAGCCTTTGTTCATATATCGGAACCTGAAATTGTTAACGTGCACTTTACTTTTGATCAACAGAAGTCTCTCGGGTAATAAACATCACATGCCTTGTTTGTTTTCGGAAGTCGTTGATGTTGCGCAATGCACCTATAAGCGTGTCGCTTCAGCCATTGGAATCAAAGAAATCATAAATGATACATAGTTCACAGCATTGTAAAGTCTACCCTGCTTTGTCTCTCATTCTTCTTATATGAAAGAAATGTCCCACCATGTAGTGCGAAGGTCTACTTAGAATAAACGTGATAACTTTCGCAAAACTAAATTCAGTAGAAATTGGATAATTCGAAACTTAAGGGGCAAGAAAAGAAATAGAAATATTCAACAATTCGAATTGCAAAAGTTACATCTAAAATTGATAGCTAAACACAACTTCACTTAATGCTGGCCTGCCCGCGCCGACGAATTTCACATAGAGGATGTGGGAATTACCATCCCTTCAGCATCAGTTTCTCGTTTCTGCTTAAATCACTTTAATACGCACTCGTCGATATCAAGATTTTCTTGATAATCTTTTACGACTCTTTTCATTTTCACTCAAGGCACTGTTTAAGATTTTCTCTTTATTTTTCACATAAATTGACAAAGTATCCCGTATTCTTTCACGATTTCAGATGTTTTCTTCAAAGCTTTTTCAACTTCTCCAGTGACGGCAACATTCACCGCAAGAGTTAGTCTTGTATTGGACACGCGGTTTACTAGGAAACATAGTGACAACTAAAGGCGCACGTGTTTTAAACAAGGGGATATAGGAGCAGATATAAAAGCTCAAGGCCGGCAGCTAGGAAAGCTATCCCCCCAAACTGCATCCTGACAGAACAACCAACCCAAGTGTGATGAGTTCTTTTGCAGAAACATATTTGCCAAGCTATCACATATTAAATTTCCGCGTTTAGACTCATTTTCGATTGACATTTATGAACAAAAACTTTGACTTACGGAAAATGAAATTCTAATCACATGTGCTTTTTTACATTGCTTTAATACAAAAATCAAAAGACGAAAAAGAGCTTCGAATTAAGGGTTTCGAATAATAGAAACTCGAATTACCCGTACCACTATATCTTCTTCTTCCCATACGACTTTGATGCGCAGAAAGTTCATTAGCGTAGCAGAATAATACCTAAAGATAGTCAATTTAATTTCTGTTGCTTTTCCAAAGGATAAAAGCTTGAAGTTTTAGAATTACAAGTTTGCCCATTTCACAACACAATCCACGCCCACTCTGCCACATTTCACGACTTGGCATTACTCCGAAGACTACTTCTTGGAATTAAACAAAATTGTGCTAGAATAAAATACGATATTTTTGCACGTTTTATTTAGCAAATTCAAGAAAACGAGGGAAAAGTTCGGAGTTACATAATTCGAATTAGAAACGTACAAATTAATAAATGTGCATAGATTCCACGAAAATTCTTGCTTATAATGGCGCAAGTGTTTAATGGGCTTCCATACTAGCTGAAATCTTGCCATAAGTGGCAAATTGACCTCAAGAAGTGAGACTCTATTGGATTATCTTCAATTTATTGCTAGCCATTACCGCAGTGCACTCGTTGCAGTACAATTGGAGTGATAGCAGTTCTAAGTAATGGATTTGAGAATGGTCCATAAAGAAAGTAAAGTAATCATTTAAAACAGCCAAAGAGAAAAGATGCGTTGAAAAGTAACCTCATAATTCAGTTTTTGGGAACGTGATGCCCCTAAAGGCATCCTCTTAGGGGCAATCTAAGCAACCAAGATCTAGTTGAACAAGAAACAATGCATTTTGTTAATTCATTGTTTTTTTTTCACAGAAGCTGTAGAGGTATTCTCAAATGTTTCGAGATGACATACCCTAATGGTGACTACACTTTATGGTTTAACCAACTATCAATTAGATTTAATAATTATATATAATATCACATTTAAGTCGCCATTACGGAATGGCATTTCTAAATGTTGAGATCAGCTTGTGGCTTACCGAGAAACGTGAGAATCAATTGAGGAATGTAATGCGGTGTCGGCATGTTTCCATGGTAGCTCAGTGGTTAGAGCAGACGGCAAGAGAGCGGGCAATTGGCTCTACCTATCCAACAAAAGTTGTAGCACTACTGACAATATGTGGCATTTCAATGAAAAATAACACTGCAGGTGTTAAGTGCATTACGGAGGTGACCATTACGGAGGTGTGATGGTAGCGACTGTGTCTCAAGAGGCCCCGAACTCAATTTTCGGTTTGGGTATTAACCAGTATAAGATACTTTTTCCTGCGTTTCTCCTTATCCTGGGAATGTCGTGTATATTCTCTGTGGGCCTCGAATCCATTTGAACACTATTTCAAATATTCATTCATTCATCAGCGAAGACATTTAGATTAAAATAAAAAATTTAAAAAAAAAGACAAAGAAAAAGACAAAAATATGATTTATTACATCACAGTACTTTCGCTACCTATTATGTAACAAACTATTCTTGCAAAATCTTATACTTCAATTTAATGCTATTTAACATAAACAGCACAAATGATATTCGTAGTTAGTTCCTTACAAGCAACGGGGATTAGAAAATACATTAGGCTAAAGGAATAATAAAAAATTTAAAACGCTGTCGATCTATGAAACAATTTAAATTTAGTTATTTTTTCATGCCAGGAATGAAACAGTAGAGGATGAAACGAAATATGACTTTCAATTTGAGAAACGCACAATTTTGTAAAATTTAAACTAAAGTAATGGAATATCTCGGAAACAGTAAATTCTACAAAAAATACATTTGCATAAAATGTGTGTTTTAGCGATAGGTGCGTTTGCACTATTTACCATTTATTTAAAATTCATTGAGAATTTCAGAGGTCTTCTGAAGCTATCTCCAGAAAATTATTGATGTACAAATAATTTAATAAGAATTTTAATTAGAATCAACAGAGCCATTTCTGAAAAAATAAGTAATTCAAAGATATTACCATGTAAAGGATAATTTGGAGTGTACGATTTTCTAAGTTAGGTATGACACCGAGTTTTTGTTTTTGGGTTATCGTTTTCACAGACAAACGGACATACACGTACATCGCACAGATCTTTTTATTTATTTATTTTATTTAGCAGACTCTAAAAGTACTTTTCTAGTGACATCTCGTAATGAAATAAAATGCCTATCTACTAATTACATTGTGCATACATGCTAGAGAAGGTAAAAAGGAAAATATACCGATTTTCTCATGCATTTATAAATCATTCAAAGGCAAAAAATATCCTAACATTTTAAAATAAATAAATATGAATTTCAACTTCAGATTAGATTATACAAATTATCTTTTGAACAATAATAATTTAAATAAATGTATAAATCGAAATTATTATTAAAATAAACTTGTTTTTTATCCTCAAATCGACTGGTTTAGAACTTAGCGAATGTTATTAACACGAGTCACTTCGTATCCTGAACCTAAAATGGTCTATAGTTCCCGGAGTTACAAATTTAAGAGCGATTGATACTAGCTCGTAGAACTGAGGCGTTCTATATAATGTGTAAAGAATTATAAATGATTTAATTTGTTTTCTTGAATGAGAAATAGTTACATTAAGATCTACTTGTAGATTTTGGGGGAAGAGTGTTAAATTGAATATTTCGTTTACTATCAATTGTAAAAAATAAATATAAAATTGTCGTGTTATATATTTGTATATCCAGTTTTTTAATACACTGAAAACCATCTGGGACCAAAAATAATGTCCGTTAAAAAAGGGTTTCAATATACTGCAATAAAATTAACTATGAAATCAGTGTACTTCAAATTACTTTACGCTAAGCGTGACATAAATGAAAAAATGTGATGTGTTCCATTCACATGACTTTCTCTATATCTCTAAAAAAGTTTTAATAAGCTTATCTTTTATTTCATGCTAATCGAGAAAAGTTAGCAGAAATAGTCTAATTTCTTGCTTTATTGTAAGTATAAGCGAAATAAATGAAAGCCAAAAGCTTGTTGCTATGTGACTGATGTTCCTTTGTTTGTATGGACAGGAGTTTACAAATTCCTGTATGAGAAAAGTATGTTTTTCAAAGCTGAAACCAAGAAAAAGGAATATCTCAAAAACAATCAACTCCAGGAAAAAAATGTATATAACATAAATTATGTGTTTTGACGTGCTCTACATTTATTGTGTGTTAAGTTTTTGTCCATCTCTTACGGTTTAGTAGTTATACAAAATTCATCCATAATAAAGTAGTCTTCAGAGGCTATTCCCAGAAAATTAAAAATATACATTTTATTTGTCAGGTAAATATCTTTAATATGTGATATTTTAATCAAAATCATTACAGCCATTTTTAGAAAATCAAAATTTTCGAAAAAAGTTCTATGCAAAGGGTAGTTTGGGGTGGGGGATTTTCTCAAAATCTTCGTGTCGCATCCCTGGAAGATATTAAACTTAAATACCAAGTTTGGTATTTTACCGACTTTTCCTTTTTGAGTTATCGTATTCACAGACACACGGACACACTGTCACACCGACACATGGACACACGGACACACACACGGACCTTTTTCTGAAAATACTTCTTTTTTATACAGGGGACCATAAAACATATATTTCCGGTGAAATCTCGGTATCGAATTTTTGGGTGGAATACAACAAACACTTCTCTATCCTATGTACATTGTGCATATGGCGCTAGAGAAAGTAAAAATCTGATGTGTACCATTCACATGACTTTCTCTACATCCCTGCAACAAATTATTCTTAAAAAGCTTATAATTCTATTTACTTTTTGCTAATCAGAAAAATTTAACTTGTTTACTTGTAAGTAGAAGCGAAAAAAGGGAGTACCATAGGTTAAAATGATAGTCTAAAGCTGGTTGCTATGTCAATGAAGTTCCTTTGTTTATATGGATCGGAGTTGACAAGTTCCTGTATGAGAAAAATATAAGTTTTTCATAGCAGAAACCAAAAATAATTAATGTCTCAAAAAATGACGAACTCCACGAAAAAAATGTATATAACATAAATTGTGTGTTTTAACTTGCTCTACATTTTTTGTCCACCTCTTACGGTTTAGCAGTTTTTCAAAATTCCGTAAAATTCATCCAGAATAAACTACTCTTCAGAGGCTATTCCCAGAAAATTCAAGATAAACATTTTATTTGTCAGGTAAATATCTTTAATATACGAAATTTTAATCAAAATCGTTAGAGCCATTTTTGAGAAAAATCAAAATGTTCGAATAAAGTTCCATGAAAAGGGTAGTTGGGGGTGGGGGGATTTTTCTCAAAATCTTCGTGAGACATCCCTGGAAGATACTAAACTTGAACACCAAGTTTGGTATTTTACCGACTTTTCGTTTTTGAGTTATCGTGTTCAAAGACACACTGACACACGGACACACACACACACACACAGACCTTTTTGTGAAAATGCTTTTTTTGGATATTGGGGACCCTAAACCATATATTTCCGGTGAAAACTCGGTATCAAATTTTTGGGTGGAGTGCAATATCTTCTCTATACACTATGTATATAGTGCGTATAGAGAAAGTAAAACACAAAACAAAAACGGTATATTAGAGTACATGCACTTTGTATTTACAGAAAAACATACAGTTCTGCAGCTGATGAAGTTTATTGAAGAGAAGCACAATTACTGTAGATAAGATTTCATGCATTCTATATTTCTAAGAGATTAAATTAAAAGCCATTGCATATACACTCACTTCCTGAGACTTTTAACACATCAGCTCACTAAATGCACATTATCTGTCCATCCTTACTTCACAGGCGATATAAACAAATCAGTATGTACTCTTTCGCGAACGTATGTGTACACATCACGTGTTTCTAAGCTGGTTCGTCTACTCTACAATTGTAAATCCGCGTACCTATGTTTGGCAGGGAAAGAAATGGCAAATAATGATTAACTCTATTAAATGTCTAATAAATAAAACACGAAGGCGAATCGTTATATATTCAGTACGAAAAGTAAAATACTCCAGTAAAATTATAAAATTCAGACATGTTTTGAAAGATTGCGATGTATTACATATATACATCACTCCAACAGTTTTTACTTTCTCTACACGTACTATGCACATAGTGTATAGAGAAGGTATTGTAGTCGACCCAAAAATTCGATACCATGCTTTCACTGGAAATGCATGTTTTGGGTCCCCCTGAATCCAAAAAAGCATTTTTTCCAAAAGGTCCGTGTGTGTGCGTGCGTGCGTGCGTGCGTGTGTGTGTGTGTGTGTGTGTGTGTGTCTCTGTGTGTGTGTGTCTGTGGGCAGCATAGCTCAAAAACGAAAATACCGTTAAATACCAAACTTGGTATTTAAGTTTGGTATCTTTAAAGGATCGACACGAAGATCATCAAGAAAATCCCCCCAGCCCCACCTACACTTTACATGGAACTTTTTCCGAAAATTTTGATTTTCTTAAAAATGGCTCTAACAATTTTGATTAAAATGTCAAAAATTAAAGATATTTACATGACAAATAAAATGTATATCTTGAATTTTCTGGGAATAGCCTCTAAAGACTACTTTATTCTGGATGAATTTTACGGAATCTTGCATAACTGCTAAAACGTAAGAGATGGACAAAATTTTAAACCACAAAAAATGTAGAGCACATTAAAAACACCCTTTATGTCATGTACATGTTTTTCGTGGAGTTGATCGTTTTTTACATATTCCTTGTTTTTGGTTTCAGCTTTGAAAAAATGATACTTTTCTCATACAAATTCCTGTCCATACACACAAAGGAACTTCAGTCACATAGCAACCAGCTTAGCCTATAGTACTACCTTATTTCCCTTCTACTTACAAGAAAGCAAGTAATAATTAATTATATTTTTTTCTCGATTAAAGTGAAGTAAATAAAAGCATACGCTTTTTAACTATAATTTGTTGCACAGATGTAGAGAAACTCATATGAATGGAACACATGAGCTTTTTTTTAGTATTTTAGCACTCAAAAATGAACGACAATAAATTTCAAATGTGTTTAATATGTTGTTATAATGCAGTGACTTACCAGAAGAGCTAATCTGAAGATGGAAGTGGTCCCACTCCTTCAAGTACAAGTCATCGTTTCATTTGCACTCGAATTGTCTGATTCATCACCGTGATTGATAAATAATTAGTCGCTCAACCACAATGTCCACTATTCCCTCCAAATCTCACTTTGTTCTTCCCGAACAATGTGTGATACCTTGACACTACATTTTCGGCTGTCATTTGAAAAGATACTTGCACGAGATATCCCATCTAGGCTAATTTAAAAGGTTTGCACACTATATGCTGTTTTCGGAAACACCAGTAATTTCTAATGTTTAAATAAGATTATTATTTTATACAAAAGTAAGGTACTTTTCACAAAACGAATTATTACATTAGAAATAATTATTTTCTCGACGCTTTTTACTTTCTCTACACGTACTATGCACATAGAGTATAGAGAAAGTATTGTAATGTACCCAAAAATTCGATACCGAGATTTCACCTGAAATATATGTTTTGGGTCCTCCTGAATCCAAGAAAAGCATTTCTGAAAAAAAGCTCCTCGTGTGTGTGTATGTGTGTGTCTGTGGACAGCATAGCTCCAAAAACGAAAAGACCGTTAAAACCAAACTTGATATTTAAATTTCAAGTAAATCCCCCTATCCGCAACTACCCGTTACATGAAACTTTTTTCGAGGCTCTAATAATTTTGATTAAAGTATAGTATATCAAAGATATTTACCTGACAAATAATATACATATATATCTTGAATTTTCTGGATACAGCCTCAGAAAACTATTTTATTCCGGATAAATTTTACGAAATTTTGCGTCACTGCTAAACCGTAAGAGATAAACAAAAAACTTACCATACAAAAATATACACATATTAAAACACACAATTTATGTTATATAATTTTTTTTCGTGGAGTTGAGCGTTTTTAAGATATTCCTTGTTTTTGGTTGCAGCCATACAAATAAAGGAACTTCAGTCACATAGCAGCCATCATTTACTATCAGTTCAACCTATGGTACTCCGTTATTTCGCTTCTACTTACAAGGAAGCAAGTAACAAGATTATTTCTGCTACTTTTTTCTCGATTACCATTATGTAAATAAAAGCATTAGCTTATTAACAATAATTTGTTGCAGAGACGTAGAGAAAATCATGTGAATGGAACATTAGATTTTTTTTAAAGGTTTGCTTACTTACGTTTCACTACACCGGTATTGCATGTTTCCGCCATTACTAGAAGCAGCCACTGAACTGCGCAATTTATATGCAGCTACATAAAGAAGTAGTGATTAAATAATCAGTAATTTTGTTCTATAATCATTCATAGTTATTATATTATTTAGACAATGTTGCGTAGTATAATATATTTCTGTACTCTCTCTCAAATTTAAGAGAAACTATTCCGTGATGGAGAAGAGCAATAAAACGTTCAGCAACCAATCACAGCCATTGCAACCTGTTGCTTTTGCTTAGAGTACCGGTGAAGTAAGCCTGGACAGATAGTAGGTCCAAGAAAGCGATAAAAATGACCTGGTAGTGAAACAATTGAATTCCAACACTCAACTATGCGAGCGGAGCTGTTATGTTTTTCGGACTTTGAAGAGGTGGAGAGCATTGGCAGTCCCGCTTTCCAGAAAGTATAGACTGCATCAAAAGTAAGTTAACATTAGAGTGTTCACATAAGAGGTACACACCAGATTTTTTGTGTGTGTCCGGTAAGCGAGGTTTTCTTAGGATTAATAAAGCTTTATGCGTGTCTGCGTCCGTTTTAGAGAGTTCAATCACCAATAGATGTTATAGACTTTCGCACGGGCCAAGAATTACAGTCCGTTAACAAGGGGTGTCCATTCAGAGGGGTTTCACTGCACATACTGTACAGTACAAACAGAGGTTTCAAAACGTTATAAAGCAAGATAAGTACGTTGTTGTTCAAAATATATTTGATACAAAAATGTAGTTTTCTACACCAATGAAAGTGCAAACACAAAACGGCTCATGGTCATCCTAGATTAGACAGCTACCAAGGCACAAATCAGAGTTAATGCATGTAGGTTGGGAAGCACCGAATTATGCTAAAGGATAATTTTCATGATCAGAGGCTAGCTGATATTATGCTAAAATTCTTTCCTTAGGAAACCTCGCCAAAGTATCTATTACTTTCTGTTTATTCTTTTGCATGCAATTTCTTAATAACACACAATGAATGAAAGGAAATAACTGAGAAAATAAGTTGGAATATGTACGCCAGAAATACTATCTTCTTGAAGCAATTTTGTGTTAATTATCTTGAGCACGAGGCAGCAAACTACTAAGGACAACAGAGGAAAAACTATGGCCAGAATGCTACCAAAGGTTGTAGATAAAGTTAAGGAAAAATAAATCTCAATTGTAGTGAGACAAAGGTTTATTTTAATGTCTTTAACTTATAATACTACATGAGAATTTTGCAAATTTAGTCGGCTTGGGTTGCTCAGTGGTTAGGCACTAGCCTTCTGAACCCAACGTCGTGGGCTCATACCCAGCCCAGATCAATACTTTTGAGTTACTGTTAGGATAATTATAAAGTGATTAGGATAATAAACATAAGATACTCCTTTATATGACAATGTACATATTTACAAATTCAAAAACAACCTAGAAACCGTCCTTTGCACCTGTTCCTGATCACTAGGATAAGTTTTTTGCTAATGAACAAGGAGAAATCTGTTTGTTTTCATCACATCTGCTTTCCAAAAACACCCTCTGGGTTGTATGTGGGCTTTACATGTTGATAAAACTTACCTAAAGCAGTTTCAAAACTGCGAAATTAGACTTCGGACTAGTTCGAGGTGTAAGCTATAAGGATGTTACATTCGTTACGTCACGTTTCGAAATAGCCTGTATATGACCAAGCTCTGTTGTGCTTGTTCCAGCTAATGGAAGGGACATAATATGCAAGCGCAGTAAGCCCAACGTATAGATGCACATCTGCTGACATTACTTTTAGCTTTTTTTTTTGGATTCGAGAAGAGTACATTACACCATTCAGTGAACGTACCCGTTAATACCTAGGACGCTCTCATTGTGACTACTTGTTGAACCCTTCTCTCTAATTTAAAGCTGACAGGTCAGTAAGAACATCTCCAACATTACCTTCGTACACTGTTATTCCGTGACCTGTGTACATCATTTCTCTAATGAATTCACTCACATGGCATTACATCCTAAACACCAGCTTCACCCAGAGATATTCTGCAAATGCCGGTCAGTCTTAACGAGGTCCTGGTTAATGATACTGGAGCGGTGAATATGAATCTAGTTTTATTTTGATTTTTATTTGATCTGACACGATCATTTGCTGTAGCTAACATTTTTAAACTTTTAACACATGGAGACATTTAGCAATGAAGATTTGGTTTCAGTTAAATATTTTAGTTTATTTGTTTTTAACATATCTTTAAAATACAATCTTTCCAAATATTTAACATTTCCTGAAGTATTGATTTGTTTGTGCGTTCACCATATTCATACTTAATTCTGCACATGGCGGTAATTAAAAATTTCACGCGCCTTTAATAGTCGAAAAATACATACATGAGTCATTATGAAACGGCGTTGACAGATTAATGTCTCACCTTCTTTCAGAAAACTCGAAGTTTTATACTCTATAAACCTGGAAATTCTCGGAACGTCCCTCAAGTTCTCTAATTAGCCTTATTTCCGTTACTCTTCTGCTCTATATTATCCTATCAATAACTACAAAATATATATATCTAATATCCTCTTCTGTGTCACCTTTCAGTTCGTCTTTAGAGATAAGCGTTCAACGAGCCATTAATTACTTGGCCATTTTCGAAATGACGCACTGAAGTAGCTTTTTCTGGACTTCACTCAAGCCTATGCGTTTTCCCGATTATATCGTTATATTATTCAAGCATTATTTTTGATTTGCAGCTTCTCAGTAAAATTAAAGCATACTGCATCTACTACGATATTGTACCTCAGAGGTGAATGCTGGGACCCAGGGGTTTTAACATAATACCTCTAATATTTCCGATTCGCTCTCAGTCGATATTGTGATGTACAATTATGACACTACTTGTCTTACGTCTCCTTTTTGATATCGGTAATCATCTTGAAATGCACTTAATTCTTAAACTTACTGAGTCAACATTGGCGCATTGCATTATATACCTCGAAGTGTAAGACTATTTTCCTAACTCTTCTCCAAAGTGCGCTGGGTGTATTTAACGTACAAACCATACCATGGAGGCGTTCAGAAAAAGCCCTCAGGTATTTTGGAGTATTCGCCCAGAAGAACCATATTAATATCAAATATTGACATATTCCCGATTTTCCAAACGCAATTGTTGAAGAACAGAAAATCCTCACTTAGAAACAATATCGTCCTTTTATTTTGCACCTTACTAAGGTATACCGTTTGTTAACCTCCAAGAGCACGGAAAGCATTGCAGAGCCTCAAGAACAAAATACCTCGTATTCGAGTTTACGCTCTGAAGCTACAACAAAAGCTTGGTTTCCTCATTCGATCTAGCTCTTTCATAAACTTCCAAAATTCTCCGCAGCAGCATTCTATCCCATTAACTGGCTATTAGGGCCACGCCGTGGCCGAATCGGCACTGTCTCGATCCCAAGCGACCGCTTGTGGGACTTAGTGGTGGACAATGCAGCGCCAGGGTGGCTTTTCTAGGAGTTCTCTGGTTTACCCCGCCATCACATTTCGTGTATTATCAGTGTCATTGCCTGAGGTGCCACAAAGCGTTAAACAGAATAAAAAAAAACCGGCGAGTAGCCTAGCCTAAAAGGTTTCGAAGTCGGCTAACTGAAAACCGGTTACTGTTACCAAATATATCCTCAGGAGATTAACTGATCACTAAACTTACAGCTCCGTATTTCATATTTGACCTCAATGAAGTTCGCCTCCATTACTGTTTGTTGTTCTCTTGATCTAAAGTTTGTTGTTCAATAATTCCGTAGTTTTTTCCAGCTTGTAGAGTGTTCTCTAAAATATTTATAGTAACTATCAAATTTTCAAGTGCTATAAATTCGTTCAATTATTATTCTATCTATTTTAAAGTTGGCCATTTTCATAAAACATGCGTACAGCGACAAACAAACACAACTTTAGTATGCCACGTGCTAAGTATGTGTAAGGATTAACACTCATTTTGTAAGACATAGTGAACACTTTATACATAATCTTAATATATCTTAAATATTCAACATGTACCGCATTTTTATTTTCTGTAAAATGTGTTGTTTTCATAACTCTCTAACTTTGGCTTATTTATTTTGTTTCAGGGTGTGATTAGAAGTTCTTTGGTAAGTAGTTCACCACTCCATTATTATTTCTTATAGATATAGTTTGAAATAAAGCATGTAAAAACAGGTTGAGTGTTGAGATAGCTTTTGTTCTTATTATTTCTTGTATAAAATAAAACCTCTTTAGTGCACATCAGATAAAGTTGCGAGTTTATGAACACAGAAAAGGGCGCCTTGAATAAGAACTTCAGCAAGTTTATTAAACGGTGTTTGTACCTAAGAAAACTTCATTGCAGTATCCTAGAAGTTAGTTCATAGCACACTATCCATTCCTATGCCTTGGATTATTTCATTTTTTAAATCTTGATATTAATTTTTTGTCATCAAATGCTAAGAAGTACCTTAACAAAACGCATTGCACCAATATATCAAACAAACCATATTTAATGGAATTAATTCAAAAACAAGCTCAATACGTTTTGTTAGTTTACTCCCTGAATAAGTTTTAAGTGAGGAACGTAGGAAAGAATACGTGGTTACAAAGAATTGGCAATAACTACTGAAGTTTTTCAGATAATGTGACGAAACTTTAAAACACAGCTGTGCAGCAATCCTGAAAGTTTGGAATCACTTCCTATAAAGTTAACGCCAACATTGCAAAAACAAATAACTTTTTCCTGTACCTCTCTAAACATCTAAAAAAATAATTGTACTAAACCTTTATAATCATGTTCGTTATGTACTCATGATAGATCTTGTGCAACATAATTGTAATTAGTGTAATAGTTTTTTTCAGTTTTGCTTTTAAAAATCCTTAATTTCACTGGTATATACAAGTATATATTCTATTATTTTCAAAATATCAAAAAACTGCTCAATGTACACTTTTAGAAGTTATTACCAAGTATCAAAGCTCTGATATAAGTAATTTCACAGAAAAGGTACCCTGTTTATGGAAAAATAAAAATTTATATAAATAAAATAATTTTAGAATAAAGTTTAATTTCTTTTGCCGCCCCTAGTGCGGTAACAATCAGTAATACAAGGTAAAAAGCAAAACAAAAAAATGACACCTAGTTAGCAGCTATTTACACCATGAAATGTCACATGGTCTTTGTTGTGATATTCAAGATGGAAGATTCAATCATTGTTTATATGTTGTTTTTACAGATTTACTTTAATAAAATATAGTCCATAGCTGTATATTTGTTCTGAATGAAAAAGTTAAGCCTTTCGTTGTTAGAATAAAGGAAGACAAAGTACATGTGGTTTTCTTGCACAAAAATGTTTCAATTAAATTATTATCAGCTAACATACCCTTTATTACATTGTAAAATTATGAAACATTTAATTTCTGTATATTTGGCAACTTTCACTGACCGAGTTCGGTCCTTCTCCCAGCTATAAAAGTGAAAAGTGTAAGTCATTTGGTACGAGTCAAAACTCTCTTGTCTTTAAAACAGCCTCCATTTTAGTCTAGAAAAATGATGTTGTTGGGAGTGGCAGGACCACTATTTTGGATGAATTTTGTATAACTGGTAAACCATAACAGATGGATAAAACCCTGGTACATAACAATTGTAGATATCGTTAAAACCAAGTGTTTGATTTTTTTTGTGTTTTGTTTTTTGTTTAAAGTTGATCGTTTCCGAGATATGAAATCCTTGCCATTGATTTTAATTTTGAGCTACGTAACTTTTCTTGAGCAAGATGTGACCTTTTATTTCACCTCTCTTGTTTTACTGTGGCCATGCAAAGTGAACCGAGCTTCAATTATTTCAGAAAGCAACAGCTTTTAAAAGCTTTTATCGCTGTGGCCTAACTATTCCCTTTCCTTATCAGAAAGTAAGTAATGTGACAATTTCTGCTAATGTTTATCTAGATTTGTGTGATGCAGATAATATTTGGTAAGAATTTTTATGTGAAACAACTAGAGAAAGTCATGACAATGGAACACATAAGATTTTCGAAATAATATTCAAGTTGTGAAAAATAAATTATTACATTTTGAAAAATTAAGAATTTTGTTGAGTACAAAGATAATAGTCTTTCTACACTAAATAAGAACAATATAAAAGTGTAATATGACAAATCTATTTATAAACTTATTTCCTGTAAAGTTAGATACTTTTAAATACTTTTGAAAATGCATTATGTATGCTAAATTTTATTAGAACAATGAATTTAAACAATAAAAGTTATTATTTAAAATACTATGGAATATAGAATTATTCTACCTTAAAATAACACTATTATTATGTATTGTATACTGTGTAAAATTTACAATATCTGAGATATCTTATTGAAATTTATACCAAACTTTGCAATTACATAATTTTAAATCGGATCATCAGCTACTGTCAATCTCTACCCTAACTGTCTGCTTAGAGCCGTCGGTCTGGGCGTCTCAGTTGCTAAACACTGTTTTTCTATCCTCGGAGTCGCGAGTTCAATCCCGACCCAGACTGACGATTTTTACTGCGCATTTATTGATATGTAAAGGAACTTCTGTGGGAGGAAATTACGATACACATCCGGCACTGATATAAACCTGGAAATTGACTGCTTCACAGATAATTTTGTTTTTGTTTCGAGGCCCATTCACGTATTGTTTAGTCCCCGAACAACATGTTGAAATGTACGATTAGAATACACGGACATGGTTCTTCTGTATAGAAAAGCTCAAGGTAATGAAAGAGCTGTTTGTCACCTTTATTAAGATCGTTATCCACAGCGTCCGATTCAATCGCATACCCTTTTCGACAAAATTACGCAGCGAGAAAGAGGTACTTTCATCCCCAAGAGCAGAGACTGTGGTGATCCAAAGAAATGCGAGCTCCCAAATTTGTAGAGGCTGTTCTGGGTGAAGCAACCACCACACCCATAGTACCTCCAAAGGATGCATTCACTATGACAAGCGAATGTATTTGTTTTTGCACCGCTGCAACAAGAGCCTCCGTTTTCACGGCGCATTCATTTCAGAGATGATTATCAATTCATAGGGATGGTATTCTCAATTCCCGCAACAGCCAGAAATTCCGGCACAGATTAATTAGCATCGTGGATTGCGTCCTAGAATGTGCAGAAACGTTATCTATAATCGTTGTTCAGATAAATTTGTGCAACCAGTTATGTACAGAGACACCCGAAGTCACAACAGCATTAGATGTGCAAAATTATTGCAGGAGACAGGCTACATAGAGTGGTCATCCATAAACAGCGACAAAATTCAACATATCCTGTCATATGTGTCGAACAAAAATTCCCAGTATGTTGCATAAGTGTGGTTACCCTTAGTTGCACCCACTAGCTTTCCTCTAATTCCTAAACCGGCTTTTATAATCCTGCCCAAAGCAGCTTCAACGAAGCGGTTCGAGCGTTAAGGCGATAGATGGCCATCCATTCAAAGCTAAACGATGCGTGTTCGAATCCCAGCAACTGCAATCAAATGTGAGTATGGTAAAGGGCGGAAAGGGTGCAAGTAAAATAATCTGTGTAATGGCACACTTGGAAGCTGACCTGGTTGCATTTGAGGGCAGTTGCGTGGATTTTGCTCTTTTCCTTAACAAAATCCACTGCAAGTGTATCCCAAAAATGCAATGTTTTGTAATATAAATATCCTTAATTACTTATATTTCATAGTTTGAGGTTAGTACAGCATGAAATTAATCCTAGAGTACAACCCCTTTTTATATAATAGCGTTTAAACAAACGGGACACTACTGACAGGCAACAAAAGGATTAACATCTTACGGATTAATAACGATGTCGCACTAAGAACAACAAACAAACGTAAACGGAGAGAACAATTCTACTAAGATAAGTAAACAGCAAAGGTGAATAGTTTCACAGAGAGATTTGTGCTCCCTGAGGAAGTTATGTTTTACTCAGTCTACCTATCTCGACATGTCTCGGTGGATATTGCCCAAATTGGAACAAAATGTACAAATTTATTGTGACAGATGGATATCTCCATCGAATACGTTTCAGATCATTTGGTGATTGGAAGGGAGACAAATTAGTCGCAGTTGCGAGCAAGTAAACAGGTGCAGAGTCATTGTGTGAGTGTGGATGCGTATCGTATTCCCCTTTGGTAATCTTACGTAATCGTGTTGACAGGGATGTCCTCACCACATATATTACTCATTCCTAGGCGCAGGATTTCTGTCAAGATATATGGAAACACCTATACCCTACTCCATTTAGCAGCAAGACGTGGCGCACCACATTATATTATTATTATTATTATTATTATTATTATTATTATTACTGAACATACAAGTACATAAAACATTTTTTTTATTAAAATCTGGACATCTATTTCCGACACGTGCTTCACTTGGTCATGGTGTAGATGGAGTACCCTGTTGTCATCCTCTTCTGCTAACCTGCAAGAGGATGACAACGAAAGATGTGGAAACGCTCGTCCAGGGTACTCCATCTACACCATGACTAAGTGAAGCACGTGTCGGAAATAGATGTCCAGATTTTAATAAAATGGACAGCTTCACTGTATGTAATGGCTTTTTTAACATTTTAAAACATAAAACCTTATTTCACCCGAAGCTATAATATACTTTTTTATGCTTATAAAACAAAAGAAAATAGCTAAAGTACATTATAAAAAGAATACTATTACGTTTTATAAATTAAACGTAACACTTTTTTGGAATTCCCCATGATCGCCTTTTTTTTCAAATACCTCTTACAGTGGTTTGTCAAAAATTAAGCATCGAAGATTCTAGAACTGGGCAGTGAAATAAAAATGTTCAACAGTTGCTGTTCAGTACATATATATTGATGTTCGTTCTGTCTTGAATCTCTGAAACCAAAAACAAAATGTACTCTATCCTAACACAAATTGAGTGAGTATAAAGTCAGATGTGATATATTTACAATTGAGGCAATATAAATAAGCTCGAAGGAAAGTTTGATTTTATGTAACACTAAAATGTTTAAATTTTCACGCAATAATGTGTGATTTGTGTAGATAGAAAGAAAAAGGCGCGTGAGAGCTATAAGAACAGATTATAAAAGGAGTACTTGTGAAAATTAATAAATAGATGTTATATTTTAATGCATATTGTTATGTAAAGTTTACTAATTAAAGAATGCAAATTTTATGTTATGTAATTTAAATTAAACAGAAGCTAGGACTATTTTAAGATAAGGAATGTTGGGTAGTATATTTTTTCTTCTTGTGTGTGTCGCTGGTATCCTCGTTTGCGCATGCAAGTATCGCTTATTTTCTCCACTCATGTGCGAAGGATAGCTAAAAGAATAATGGTAACAGTAGTTAGTGGATGTGAGATAGACCATCCATGTGTATAATTATGTGATTTATAAAAATATAATGAATTCTTGGAAATAATAAATTTGTGTTATTATTTACATTAGAAGATCACACCTTATACTTTCTCCGAGACTAATCGACTGAGATTAAAAATCTTTTCGGAGACAACGAGCTAAGCGTCTGCAATGTTTCTACGACAATGTTTCTATTTCAAGCGAGGTAAAACTGTGTAATGTTTCAAAGGCGCCATTCAATTTAGGGGCATCCACCAAACAAAGTAATACGTTGCACAATGTAGGCGGCATTCAGCAGTTGGGAAGAAGATTTTTCTTGCGGTGGTGTCTTTAGAGGCTGCACATCTACTGCTGGTTTCAATGTGTGTAATATACTCTTTAAGTTCATTCCTAGCGTATAATAGGGGACATAAATTGTAAATAAAATCTAATTTAGAGGCATCAGCTTTTTTGCCAGTTCATCAGCTCTTTTATTACCTAATGAGCATTTAAAGCTTCGTATCCATAGTAAAACTATGTTTCTCATATTATATAATTTCTACCGTCAAAGTATTTAAATTGTATTAATTGTTTATAGCAGTAAGTGCTGTGTGTGAATCACTGAAAATTCAGAAATCTGTATTTTGAACTTTGGTCCAAATGTTAGATATCCTTAAATGCATAGAACTTTGCATGTACAATTGAACAATAGTGGGGTAAAGAAATATATATTTTACAAGTGAGTATGAAACAATAGCTCTGGAATAGCGTGGCTTAGGTTGGGAGGGTGCAAAGTTTCAAGATAAATTGATGATGGTGGTAGAATGATTTGCCCATTATGCGGGGATCAGGAAGACGTATATTTTGGCAGATTGCGTGCAGATGGGGAATGTTAAGAGTAAAATGATTCCGGAATTAGTTTTAGCATGCTGGGACTTGATTTTAAACGGTCAAAACTCATACTTAGTGGAAGCACTAAGAGATTCTTATTGTGTAACTATATATCTCTATATCTGTGGCTAGTTGTGTGTATGTACATGTGTGTGATATCAGAGTGTTCTTTTTGTTGGTTTGTTTTTCTAGTGTTGTAGCGTGTGTATTTATATATGTAAAATAGGAGTAGATAATATTTTAAATTCAGGTATTTTTAGTCAGAATGTACGACAATACGTTCCATGCGACTCTGCTACCCAATTGATGCGTTATTTTTGTGCTTAATAAATAATGCTACTACAATTGAACTCTCTGTAAAGAGTCTAGGCATTTGTGAATAACTTTGTCATCACGACCACATTAGTATAAACTGGCTGGACTGCTCGCCTCTCACCAAGACGACCAGGGTTTATCCCAGGCGACCACATGTGGAATTTGTGACGGACAAAGAGGCATGTATGGCACGAATATGTATGCGTGTCATATGTAGTAAAAGCTAGCGTTAAACACTATCCAAAACAAAACAAAAAAATCTTATGTGTTCCATTCACATGACTTTCTCTATATCACTGCAACAAATTATTCTATTTACTTCATCTAATGGAGCAAAACTTAGCAGAAATAGTCTTATTACTTGCTTCCTTGTTAGTAGAAGCGAAATAAGGGGGTACCATAGGTTAAAGTGATAGTCAAAAGCTGGTGGCTCTGCGACTGAAGTTCCTTTGTTTATATTGACACGAGTTCATAAAGACCTGTATGAGAAAAGTATAAGTTTTTATAGCTGTAACCAAAAACAAGGAATATCTCAACAACAATCAACTCCACGAAAATAATGTATATAACATAAATTGTGTGTTTTAAGGTGCTCTACATTTGTTGTGTGGTAAGTTTTTGTCCATCTCTTACGGTTTACCAGTTATGCATATTTCCGTAAAATTGACCAAGAATAAAGTACTTTTCAGAGTCTATTCCCAGAAAATTCAAAATATGCATTTTATTTGTCACGTAAATATCTTTAATATGCGATATTTTAATCAAAACTGTTAGAGCCATTTTTTAGAAAATCAAAATTTTCGAAAAAAGTTCCATGTAAAGGGTAGTTTGGAGTGGAGGGATTTTTCTCAAAATCTTCGTGTCGCATCCCTGGAAGATACTAAACTTAAATGCCAAGTTTGGTATTTTACCGACTTTTCGTTTTTGAGTTATCGTGTTCACAGACACACGGACACCCTGACACACGGACACACACACACGGACCTTTTTCTGAAAATACTTTTTTTGGATACAGGGGACCCTAAAACATATATTTCCGGTGAAATCTCGGTATCGACTTTTTTGGTGGAGTGCAATACCTTCTCTATACACTATGTACATAGTAGGTATACAGAAAGTAAAAACTCAAAAAAGTATAGAACGCAATCACCTCTACTCCTTCAATTGGCTGTGCTGCGTTGAATGACGTGCCAATGATATTGCCCCTCCACGCCAGGCAACCTGAAATTTTCCCTTGTGATTTATTCTTTGGGGTGCATATAAAACACAGGAAACATATGTCAATAGTTGTGGAGATGCAAGGTGTTCATCAAAAATGATAAGAGATGTTTAGGCCTTGGTGATATTAAATAAAACAGACAAATTCATAGAACAGGATGCGAAACTATCACTTGAGTGTTAACAGCAACAACAACAAAACAACACAGCTCGTTGTCAAGAAGTTGAGAAGTTTCTTGCTTTAATTGGCTTATCCTTGATCGGCTTAGTTGCTATACAATGGCATTACAGTTAGTGTTTGATACGCTTATGAAACAAGGAGATTAATTGAACAAGTAAATACACTTCAGCTGGATTTACAAATGGAGGCTTTGCTATGTATGTATAAGCCAGCTTTAAGCTTGTATAACCCTCAAGTGGAGTTGTAAATATGTGGCTTAACCGAAGTTGTGCTGTCCAAAACGATAACGTTAAAAATCATGTGTTTCATTCACATGTCTTTCTCTACATCTCTGTAACAAATTATTTTTAAAAAGCTTACTCTTCTATCCCTTCATGATTATCAAGATAAACATTAGCAGAAATGGTCTTACTATTTAGTTCCTCATAAGTTGCAGAAAAACAATGGAATATAATGGAATATAATGGAATAAAACGATAGACAAATCCTTTTAAAACTGGCTGCTATGTGATTGAAGCTCGTTTCTTTGCATAACCAGGAGTTGAAAAATTCCAATATGAGAAACGTTTAAGTCTTTTATAAATGAAACCAATGACAAGGAATATCTCGAAAATGGTCGACCTCATGTGAATTGGGTATTTGAAGAACATCTACATCTTCGTCGAGTAAGTTTCTGTCTATCACTTACGGTTTACCAGATTCAAAGCTCAGCCAGAATTTAGCTCTTCCAGATTATTGAAGATGAAGCATTTTATGTGCAATGTAAATATCTTCACTATAAGGTGTTTTAATAAAAATTGTAAGCCATTTTTGAGAAAATGAAACATTTGTTTTCATATAAAGATTAGCTCAGAATGAGGGGATTTTCCTCAAAATATTTGTGTCGCATCCCTATGAGGTAATAAACTCAAACTAGGGTTGATGCGTATATAATTGAATTTCCGTTTTTAAATAAAATAATTGTTTATATGTTAATTACCTCGAATGACATTGCAGCTTCTTAGCTTATAGTATTTTATTGCTTAAGGTGATTCATTTGTGAAATTTGACCAAAAGTTATGACAATTTCTTCAAAGAATAATACGATTTCTAAATTGTAAACAGAATATCGTTTTTCCAAATTAATGTGGATACTTTAACTACTTGATGGTTTAAAATGCAGGCCCATGCTTATTAACATTGCCCTCTTTGTTTAGTGGTTACCATGCTGACCTCTAAAACCCAAGATAGTCGGTCAAACCTGGATTTTTCGGAAGCAAAACTTCTTGGCATAGCTTTCTTCGGAAGGAGAAAACAGCCGTTGGTCCATTGTAATTACAGTACCACATTAAAGAACTCCTTACCTTGAAAGAAGAAGGCTCCTTGTGAAAATTCCGTCATTTCGCGTCCTCAGGTCGTCATTTCATCCTGCAGTGCCATCTGTGGGTTAGGAGCTGATCCCTCGTCACTATGGCGCATCGCGGTGAGCTAACGAATTAGAAACTCAAATCCGATCTCGGAAACATCGTAACGATGTCTTATACTACACTTAGGAGTTATAGGAATAAAGTAACATTGCTTATTTAACTTAACTTTGTCCCTCGTTTTCATGCAAACCTTTTTCTGTACTCAAAAGTTCTAAAGGTGTATACTTCTAAAAACCACTTTAACGAAAATGGATCCCTGGTTCTCACAATAATGTTTCACTTGTGTGCTTTGAGTATTCGAAAAGTAGATTTTTCTTCTACAATAAGTGGGGTTTATACAACAAGTATAGCTAACATATCGATTTGTAAATTCCTTTACTGCAACACATGACTTTTTTATCTGAATCGTTTTAAAATGTTCAACATGGCAAATTTTATTAAAACAATGAGTATAGGTATCTAAATTATTATTTAAATAGCCATAAAAACTGCAATTTCATACATGGTAAAAATATAATAATCGTTTTGTATAATAACTGGTGTAAATTGAATCCATATTTCACAGATGCATCATGTTAACGTCTACAATGAAATGTTAATGATGGAATAATTATTTAAAAATGTGTTTGTTACAACACTGTTCTGTTATAATTAATACTTATATTCACAATATACATATTATAAAATTTGAGCTATTGGAAATCATGTGTACTTTTTTGAGTACACTGTTGGTTTGTCTCTTCATCCCATTTAGTTTTTCCAACCTATTTCAGTTTTAGAATAAAGAACACATGTCCTTTTTAAAGACAATGAATGATAAGGTAAGGTGATCCTGAAATGTTAGAGATTGTCTCTTTTTACCTTCTCTATTCTGTATATAATACATCGGTTGAAAAAGAATCAAAGAGTGCTCTTCTCCAGGATAATTTAAACCAATCTATGATGGTAATTCTACTATAAGATCAACAGCACATAGCACACCAGGCTTTTCCTTATTTTCGAAAATTGGTTTATATAAAATCTTTAGGCAAGCTGGCTCTGCCAGAGATCTCAATGCCATTTTGAGTACATTTGGGACCTAAGTGCTTGCACAGTCATCATTTGGTTGTGGCATCTCAAAATGAATTTCAGATTTAATTGTGGTTTACCCGGAAAATGCGAGTTAGTTGGGAAATCTGATATCATTTTGGCATCTTAAAGTGGTAGCTTAGTTTGTTAGAGCGACCGTACAGAAACCGCAAGATCCAGAGTTCAAATCATTTGAAGATTGTATGAGAGGCATTTTCATTCTCCTTGTTTAACCAGTCTGCATACTGGCTGTTCTCTAAATATTCCCATGTTTATATAATTTAGTACCGTGAAAAGTTTATTTGCACGTAAAAGAACCACATAAGTACCTTGAAAGAAGAGGTTTCTGGGATAAATTTGCAATGTTTCTTGTCCACAAGTTGTAATTTCGTCCTATGTAATACACTTAATTGAATAATTATGAAATAAACCTGATAACCTGGCTGCTGACAGACATTATTATGTAAACAATTCAGTTAAACTCAATTCAATTTCCATCTAATTGCATAGCAACATAATATGTTTGTATGTATGTATTTCTCTGCAAGTGGGTATCCCCCGGTGGCAGAGCTATATATGTACACAAGACATATAAACAATAAATCACAGCTGCCAGTTTATGGCTTTGTAAGCTAGATATAATAGTTATTTACACAAATATGAAAACATTAATTTTTCTCTCAATTCAGATTAATTAATTTCATAATTAGAATCACCTACCAATTTAGCATTTGTATTTACAACAATATAAAATCACAAGCATTTCATTTAAGGAATATTTACAAAAATTATCCAACATTAATATCAAGATTTTTCCTAAATTTCTTCAGAGACAGGGGACAGCCCCGAAAGGCTGCTCCAGGCAGTTCATTCCAGTCTTTTATGGTTCTGTTTACAAAGGAGAACTTTCCCAGGTCAGTTCTGTATCTTCTACCCTTAATTTTGAACGGATAATCGTTTCGTGCATAGTAAGTTGGGTTTTCCAGTTTGTCAGTAACGTCCTCCCGTGCGTTTAAGCCAGCGTAAGCTTTAAATAAAGCGCACAACCTCTGTTTCTCACGCCTAACTTTCAACGGCTCCCATTTTATCTCCTCAGTGTTTGTGGGCCCAAAATGTTTACCCCTTTTTATGAATTTTATAGCCCTTTTCTGGATCTTTTCTAACGAATCAATTTGATTTACTCTATACGGGTCCCAACAAGTTACTCCAAATTCCATGACCGGCCGCACTAAGGACTTGTACGCGATTTCCCTGGACTTTGCACTCCCCTTTTTTAAAATTATCATTAGGAAGTGCAGTGTTTTCCACGCTTTCTTAGATATAGAATTTACCTGCTCGTCCCATCCAGCGTTACTCACCAAGTAAACTCCCAAGTATTTGCAGCTGTCCACCTGTGGAATTTTTTCCCCACCCATGTGATAGTTTTGCAGAATTTTTTCCCTAGATCTATTAAATGCAATTGACTTACTTTTGCCAGCGTTAATTTTCATTTTATTTGCAGCATCCCAATCACTAATTTCCTTTAAATCACCCTGAAGAGCAGTCTCATCTTCAACATTTCTGATTTTATTGTAAATAATACAATCGCCTGCAAACAATCTTATCTGGCATTTTATATTAACAGTTATGTCATTTACAAAAATAAGAGAAAGTAACGGCCCCAGTACTGAGCCTTGGGGTACGCCCGAGCTTACCATACCCCTCTCAGATAACTGCTTGCCTACTTTTACCCTTTGCGATCTTCCTTCCAAAAAAGTTTTAACCCATAGAACTACGCGTTTATCAATTCCTGTAGCAGTTAGCTTCTGGATAAGTAAATTATATGATACAACATCAAAAGCTTTGGAAAAATCTATCACCACTGCATCTGTTCTTCCCCCTGCATCCACTTCCTCTGCTAATTCTTGAAATAATGATGTTATCTGGCTTTCACACGAGTATCCCGGTCTAAACCCGTGTTGCGCTTCATTGAACAACTTTTTGTTTTCTAATTCCTCCCGTATATATTCCACAATTAAATGTTCCATCAATTTGCACACTACTGAAGTTAGGCTGACTGGTCGATAATTATATAATTCTGTTTTATTTCCCCCTTTATGAATTGGAACTCCAATCGCGCTTTTCCAGTCTTCCAGTAAGGCACAGTTATTTATTGACATATTAAATAAAAGCATTAGGTACGGAATCATGGATTCCCCTCCAATTTTTAGTATTTCGGTCGGTATATTATCAGGCACCCTCGACTTTCGATTTTGCAGCATTCTGATTCTTCTGCGCAATTTGGATGCAATTATTTTAAAAACGGATTTTCCACTATCCTCAATTTCCAATTTATAATTATAATCCGCTTTGTTAAAAACAGACACAAAATGTGAATTTAATGCGTTCGCTTTTCCCTTATCGTTCAATATGGCAATTCCATTTTCCTTGAGTTCTGGTATGCCAAGCTTATTTCCCCTGCGTCTACTTATATAATTGTAAAAAGATTTGCAACTATTATTAGTCCCGCTAAGAATTTGTTCTAAGAACCGCTCCTGGGTTTGCAACGTTTCGTCTTTCAATTGTTTAGCTAATTCTTTATATCTGTTAAAATGCCAATCTGACTTCTTCCGTTTATGAAACGCGCGCCTAGACTTTCGTTTAAGTATTCTGATGGATCTTGTATAATATTCTAGATCATTATTTTGTTTGATAACTTTGTATGGAACGTATTTTTTTATTGATTCTGAAATAAATATTTTGAAGCTATCCCATGCTGCATCTAAATCTGTAGCAGATTTTACAAACAGGCAAAATTGCTTTTTGAGAAAAGTCTGAATTCCATCTACGTCTGCTCTGCAGAAGTTAAAACTAATAATTTCCTCTCCTTCAAACCGGTTTCGCACCTTCCAGTTTATGTCTAATTGTACACAGCTGTGGTCACTTATACCTGATAAGACCTCACATGGTAAACAATGACTCAGAAACACGTCCAGTACAGCCGATTTCCGGGTATCTGTTTTGACTACCTGCGATAACCCATGATCCCAAACCAGAAGGTTAACAACATATTGAGCTTCTCCTCCTAATAACTGCCCATTCTAGTTTACATTTGGCAAATTTAGATCTCCTGCTAAAATTTTTAATTTCGAATATTTGAAAATTCATATATAGGTTCTATTAAATTATCAGTTTGAAAATGGAAAGTCATCTACGTTACACATTAAATCAATTAACTGGTAATGACTTGCTTTAATTATATATTTTTCTTTCATTAATATCAATTTAAAAAAAATTACTTTCTCTAACCCCATATGTACAATGTAAATTATATGATACAAGGATAGAGAAGGTATTGTAATGCACCCAAAAATTCGATACCGAGATTTCACCAAAAATATATGTTTTGGGTCCCCCTGAATCCAAAAAAATCATTTTTGGAAAAAAGGTCCGTATGTGTATGCGTGTGTGTATGTGTGTGTGTAAAAATGGCGTGTTATTTATGGACGCTATTTAACTGCTGTGGTTCTCAGCGTCCCATTCTATACTGGGCGTGAAATACCGCTTAATTTTGCTCAGAGGCCTCTCTCTCAGGCTTGAGGTTCCTTTACGTGCCGTAAGTCTATGACACGGGGCCCACGGCTTTACTTACCTTCCGAAGGAAGCCATGCTAAGGAATTTTACGCCCGAAAAAAAGCCATCATCCTCCGCCGGGTTTGAACCCGCGAGTTTGGGTATATGAAGTTAGCATGATAACCATTACACCACGGAGGGCGATGTGTGTGTGTGTGTGCGTGTGTGTGTCTGTGGACAGCATAGCTCAAAAACGAAAACACCGTTAAATACCAAACTTGGTGTTTAAGTTTGGTATCTCCTAAGGATGCGACACGAAGATTTTCAAGAAAATCCCCCCACCCCCAACTACCCCTTACATGGAACTTTTTTCGAAAATTTTGATTTTCTCAAAAACGGCTCTAACGATTTTGATTAAAATGTCGTATATTAAAAATATTTACCTAAAAAATATATGTATATCTTGAATTTTCTGGGAATAGCCTCTGAAGACTACTTTATTCTGAATGGATTTTGCATAACTGCTTAACCGTAAGAAATGGACAAAATCTTATCGCACAAAAATGTAGAGCACATTAAAACAAACAATCTGTGTTACATACATTTTTTCTAGGAGTTGATCGTTTTTGAGATATTCCTTGTTTTTTGTTTCAGCTTTGAAAAACTTGTAATTTTCTCATTTAGGAATTTGTAAACTCGTGTCCATACAAACAAAGGAACTTCAGTCACCTAGTAACCAGCTTTTGACTTCACTTTAACCTATGATACTCCCATATTTCGCTTCTTCTTACAAGGAAGCAAGTAATAAGACTATTTCTGGTAATTTTTTCTCTATTAGCTTGAAGTAGATAGAAGAATAAGCTTATTAACAATAATTTATTACACAGAAGTAGAGAAAGTCATGTGAATGGGAAACATCAGATTTTTAAAATGTATTTACCGAATTTTAAAATAGTGGAACCTACTGAGTCCCACTTAAAAGAAAAATAAACAAACAAACATGATTGAATTATCATAAGCTTGAGCATGACATTTTTTCTTCAAGTGTCTATGCATTAATACATTGATTTTAAAATAAAAACTACTTCGACGATATTAAGTAAAGAGCGATTATAGTCAGTGCCAGATTTTTGAAAAGCTGATTAAGGATGCTACTTGAAAAAGTAGACATATAGTATATTTATTTTAAAGAAATAAATGTGTGTAATATTTAAATCGCTTTTTCTACCTGCTATCATTTATTTAGCTTCTAAAAATAATGAACACAATAATGACAATAATTATAATGTTACATGTTATTACACTATCACTATTATATATTATAATATGCTAGCATTATTATTATTACTATTATTATTACTGTTATTGTTATTATTATTAGATAATGGATGTACAAAGATAACCTATTACAAATTATTCAGCTGCTCAATGAATGCCAGAAATAAAGATAATTAAAGCAAATGTACAGCTTGAGTTTTGAATAATTGTGTAAGTGACGGCAAGTAATTGATTTTACAATATTAATGATGTTATACTAAAATGTACATTGTGATATGTTGACGATCTCACTGCAAAATCAGCTAGAATAGTTTTTCCTGACATTTCTCAGGTTTTGTGAATAAAACCATCTGGAGGCTCTAAATGAAAATATTGACGATAACCTTTAAATCTTATCTGTCTAATAATAAATACGTAGCAGTATAATTAGGTGTGAAGTACTTGCAAATGGAGCTGAAACTGAAGAAAAAAAAGCATAAATCTATTAGTAGTTTAAACGGCTTTACCAGAGGCTATTTCATTGTCACTGATTTATTTCTCAAGCTAACATTTTAAATGTAAATTTGGATATAAATAATGACTGAATTACCGGTTGTACCTTGCAATTGAATTAACCGTTCTTATTAAATGTATTTTTGTTTCTATCCCACATTAATCTAGGTAAGGGTTTGCAGAAACAATGTCATTACATATTTCGTTGTAGTGACAGCGAGGGTGTGAGAAACCGATTCCAAGTGGAATCCTTAAAAGTGGTAAGCCATATCACAACATTGCTATAGACAATTAAATAATTACAGTATTTTAAACAATGAAATGTGCAAACCAATAACAAGCAATATCTCGGAAAAGTATCGTGCCATAAATGATATTTATCCAAAGTAAATTTTGGGTTTTTAATTAGCGTAAAGCATTTATAGCACATTTTCGTCTACCTCTTATAGTTTAAAGATTGTTCACAATTCATTCTCAATGAAAAAACCTCAACATAGAACTTTTATTTAATATGTAAAATCTTAGAAATCTGCAACTTTAACAGACGTTATTTCAGACATTTTCGGGAAAATCAAAATATTGAATATCCAATGTAAAGAATAGTTTGAAAGGAGAAATATTCTTGAATATTTTCATTTCGCATCTTTGAAGGATAGTAAATTTAAATACCAAGTTTGGTATTTAGTCCAAAATTTTGTTTTTGAGTTATTTATAAATACACACTCATACATACACATATTGTACTATATTCTAAAATTGCGTATGTATTCAGCGGTTTCAAGACACGTATTCCCGATAACATTTAAAAAAGGAATATTTGGCCTGAATATAAGGCTTCCTGTTACCCGCTTAGGTAGTTGGTAGACAGGCAGTAATTGTAAGGGGACGCTTTAGCTACAGCCAAAAGTTTTAAAACTGAAAATAGTGCTGATATATTTTTAAAATTTCAAATACTCAAACACATCCAAACTCCAATATTTACAAGGATCAGATTATTTCCTTTAAAATATATTTAAAACTACAACTACAACTAAATTAAGAAAATAAAAAGTTTAACATATTTTAATTTAATATGCTTATATACCTACCTACATTTATGGACATTCAAATTCATTCCTTAAAGAAAATTTAACTATTGCTTCATATCGAATACTTGAAGATGAAAGAGGATACAATATTTAAATAATATTTAAAAGATAAAAATTTCCCTTTTCTATTCAGCGACACAGTTGATTTTCATTCAAAAAAATCAAAATTGAATGCACATAATAGTTTGACTTATGTTACAGTGAGACAAACCTAAAAAAAACCGGCAAACTGTTAGGGTAATCAACACTTCTCATTAGAATTTCTGTCAATCTGGACTATTCTGCGATGAGCAAAGCAATTCATGTTTTTCCTATCATAGAGACCTCCAAGCGCATTATTCTCGCTAAAGCCCAGATTTCCAAAACTGCATTTCCAACTTCCAATCCAGATCCTTATCAACAGATCTGTAATGACCAATACTTTACCTCACTCATATCTCCTAAATGTCAGCAATACCAAACCCTGTTCAAAGTTTAATCAGAGATCGCTTCAATTTCTGCACCAAGAGATTCCAAAGTGCGGTTCCCAATAAATTGTCCGAACTTTGAATCATCGATACACATCTTTATTCCTTACATTAAATGAAGGACGTTCATTGTGAATTCTGAGAGCTTGCAGTTTTAATAAAGTAAACATTCATAAAATACTTTGTTAAACAATTGAAGAAATCTTTTCTTTGTTTAAAAGGCGAAACTGCATTGCGTATACGCTCAGGAGTATTGTCCAGAACACTAAACTTCTTTTACCTTGCTAAAAACATTGTAGTTGAATATGGAAATGTTTTAATAAATGTCCATTATGCGAAATATTTAAAAGCTGTGTTATTGTTAACAAGTGACAATGCATATTGCACAAAATCTGTTGGCCAATCCAAATAAAACTATCGAATTTATCGATAGTATCTGTCAGTCCCCGACATTTCATTCACGTTACTGATTATACTTACCCTATTATAAAACAATACTGTTTCATTCGGTTGTTTGTCACTGTGTTATTTTTAGTATTAGTTCTAAAATAAGGAAAACACACTTTTCCATGTGACATATTTTGAACCATTCTCTAATATAAAGATAATGCTTACTTACAGAGTGAAGTGGCGCTGCAGTAGCGCATTAAGTAGGCCTTAGGTTCGATTCCCATTAAGCACCAAATCTTACCAATGGTTTTTACGTGCTTTTCTGAATCATCAGGGAAATGCTACTGTTATTTTTCTGATACTTCTTTTCTGCCTTTTCATATTGATCAATTCATCATCTGCATTCATCCTTCATCCTGTTTGACCTGTATCAGGTGTGGTATTGCGATGGCGTTTTGGTGCAGCATGACACGAACTCTCTGTGGAACTATTTTCATCCTTCGGCCTCTCTTCACAAGTATTAAGCCAAGAGATGTTGGAAGTGCTTCCATTCCTTTTTCTAGCATTTCTGCATCTGCTAATAAAATTGGCAATTACACGTCGCAGTTCCCTATAAATTTCATCATGAATATCATTTTCAAGTTCCTCTAAAGGGTATGGATTTGTTAAATCTCTTTCCCGTTTAATACGCTCTGATTCGCATTAACTAACAAACATATGTCACATTTTCAAGAGTTCATCTTGCAATGAAAGCTTGCGCTTTACCACCGGTGGTAGCCAAAAAGGTTGTTCTACTTTGTTGATAAGTCAGTAGAATAATAGGTTTATTGACCTATAATAATGAAAAGCGTATTTGCGGCATATTTCATTCAATATTCATGCCAATTAATTATAAGGCATTCTATGTGAAGTCGATTTTTAACTTTTTTGTGATATGCCACACCGCGGAAAGTAAAGTCACAGTAGTCTTATAAGAGAGGACTAGTTGACAAAGGTTATCACTCAAGATATTATATAAACACTACCCTCTAAAAATGAGAATACTAACCACACTCTGACCGAGATGGCTCCGCTGTAATAATGACGCTCACATTTGGAAAGTCCTATTTTTTATTCCTTGTGACCACCCATTCATTTTTGTTTCTTAGTCTAAAAACAATAGTGGGGCAGTTTATTCAGTTACAATTATTCATTCCCTCTTATATAATTTCGCTTTCATGTTCAGGTATACTTTAAAATTATGTAATGCAAGCAGTGCCAGACAGATAGAGCAGTTGCTTGAGATCTGGAAAGATTTCTCCTCATGAACGCCAGAGAGCTGTCCTGGCAGCAAGGATAACTGCACCGTACTCTTCCTAAATGTTAGCGGGTGTTTAAACCTGTAAACATAAGGAACATACTATGTGAGTCTCTGTGTCATGTCTGCCTACGACCTCATGCACACTGCGGTTCCTTCACTTCATTCGTGCCACTCGGGAAGTTGTGCCAGTATAGTCTCGCTGCTTTGTATTCTTTGGTGACTCCTACGATATTCGCTGGATTTGGTTGCATGAGGTTGGCGCTATGTTTTTGTCACTAATACTTGCCTCGCAGCTGCTATTCTGATCAGCCCCCGTCACAGGAATAAGCCTGCTTGGATGTATGAATGCCATGTTCTAGATTCATTTCATTTTCAGTAATGTTCATCCTCCTTAAATATCAACGGAGTTTTTACATATATTTGTGGACTGTTTAAATGCATTTGTATTCGTTATCCCATATTGCTAAATAGCTATTTAGTACTTTTGGTGAACCCCTGTGATCCCGGTCGCCCTCCATGGTGTAATGGTTACCATGTTAACTTCATATACCCAAGGTTGCGGGCTCAAACCTGGCGGAGGACGATGGATTTTTTCGAGCGTAAAAAATCCTTAGAATGGCTTCCTTCGGAAGGGAAGGGAAGATTCACGACAGGTAAAGAACCTCAAGCCCGATAGAGAGGTCTCTGAGAGAAATTAAGGGGTCTTTCACGCTTAGCATAGAATGGGACGCTGAGAGCCACAATAGTTAAAAGGCACCAATAAATAACAAGCCATTTTTCGTGATCCTGCTAGCTATTGAGCTGAATGGGGCAAGTACTTTGCTTGTGAGGGGTAGTCAGCTGGTGTATTATGGAAACAAAGAATTAGCATTTGATTTACATCGGATCTTGTCTAAGCTTAATAAATTGATTATATTTGGGGAATATTATCTTTATGATGCTTTAGTATGCGCGCGCGCGCGTGTGTGTGAGTGATGTCAGCCAGATTGGGTACAACTTCATATGTATTGTTTCAGGGTATTTTAATACTATACGCATTGTTTTGATATTAATTGCTGTAACAGAATCTATGCGCAATAAATTTCTATGGGTCTTAACGAAATTGCTAAACTTACTATTAATAGACAATTTAAGGCCTGCAAAAATTGTTACTGTTTAGTTATATTTATTATTACTGCCTGTAGATTTATTTATAATAGCTACAAATTGTTTCCATTATATTTGCCTAATTGTGCAAGAATAACTTTTACTTTTTAATTATATTTAGTATTTTGTAGGCTTTAATTATGATTGTTACATAAACCTGCCACTAGATTTCTTTAAATCCTGCAAGAATTGCTACAATTGAATTATATTTCAGATCACGACCCTCAATATTATCAGCACTACCACTATTATCATTTGAGCAAGCATTATTAGATTCTGTTAGCAAGCTGTATTATCACATTTAAAGTCAAAACATTTTGTAGTGTTATTCTGTGAATGAACAAACTTCAGAGTTATACTGTTCCCTACTTACTCTCACCTGTGCATTTCCTTCCCCTGGTAAATTTCCATTTTTTTTATTTTAATTATTACGATTGCTCATGTATTTTTAATGGAGTTAAACTCCAGTAAATTGTGGTAAACTAAAACCATAGTAGATGAATAATGGTTTCGTAGTGAGAGAATTGTGTGCTCCGTTAGAATATCCTAAACTATCCTGTCTTAACTCGGACGAAGTATATGCTTAATTTCATGACAGATATTCCCTAGTGTAAGCCTCGGACGAGAAAATATCTGACAGGAGTTCTATTCTTTGGAGTAGTGAAAGGAAAGAATACCACATAAGCCAGGTGGCTCTGTGTTTTCTCCGGGACTGTCATTCGGGAGATCGAGGAATCGGTTCCCCGCGGCAGACTTCTCTGACTAATGGGTTTTCCGGGGGGTTTTCCCGGGAGAGAATTGTTCATTCCCCAAAAGTTCCTGACCTTTCATTTCATTTTCATTTCATCCCAACCGGTGTCCTACTGGGTTGTAAGTGTTGACAAGGTCTGCGGCAGAGGCGCCATTTCGTGGAGGTGACTACGCTGTGGAAGTACAGCTCTCGCGGCGCAATGGCGTTAATGGTTTATCCGGCACTGCTCCTAGCGTCGAGATGAACTGCTTGTGATTTGTTAAGGACATTCCATCACAGTTCGCTCCCTGTCCGGGTGTCGGCCGCCCTCTGAAGTTACACGCACCGCATTCTTCCTTCAGAATCTGACGTACAGTAAGTCCACAGCTGGGGCTGCAATTAACTTACACACATATACATGCGCACACACCGCACACAGTGATGTCATAAATATATGTTTTATCTACATTACAAAATCACGCAACCTTTGTGTCCCAACGTGCTAGCTAAAAAGCATATGTCTTCTAAGAGCTAACAAGGTTTGTTGATCTTTTATATTGAAAGTGGAGCAATTATCTTTCTCAGGTAACACTAGATATGTTGATTTTTACACATTTCTTATGTCTACTTTTTTCTGAGTGAAACACAGTAAAAACGAAAACATTAAGCATGAGACCTTGTCCTGAAGTTATCCTAGCAAAAGATGTACAATATTGATGCATATTGTAACGTGATCTAAATATAGAGATGAGTTTTTTTTTGTTTTTTTTTTATACCTGGAATTGTGTATGCACAGCAACGTTGTTTAGCCCTACTTAAAACTCACGATCTCGCAAAGGACGCTGATAACCTCGAAGTTGAGCGTTCTTAAACGCCACTCATTATCATCACCATCATCATATTCTAGCAAAACTCAGAATGTTCTCTCCCTTCTGTATTTTTTCCATTTTACATTTGGTACTATCTGTCTACTTCTATTACTAGTGAACCACACTAAGTAAAAGAACTAGTGTATTCCACATAAAATTCGATACCGAGATTTCACACTAGTGAGACTGAATCAAAACGTGTATTCTATAGAAATAGATCCTTGTGTGTGTGTGTGTGTTTACATAGCTCAAAACCGTGAAGATGTTAAGATACCATACGTTGTTTTTAAACCTAGTATTTTACATGTTTTCAAGAAAGTCTCCTAACCCCAAACAAATATATATATATTTTTTTTTTTGCAATTTTCTGATTATCTCAAAAATGGTGCTCATAATTTTGATTGAAATATATTTTTAAGATATTTTTAAAAAAAACTGAATATCTTAATCTTCTGGAAATGGTGTATTTGTAATAAATACTCATCTTTATTAACATGATGTTGCACAGCCAAATAAGCTTTTTAACATAGGTTGTAGAAGACTGACTAGATAAATTAATGTTAGTTCAACACAAGCTATTTAAAGCGCTATGTCGGTTTTATCTAATTTTTTGTGGTCTAATAAACAATATGCAATGTGAAAACTAATACATAGGCGATCCAGGTTTTAAAAATCTTAGGAGCCTTTCATCCTAATGTATCCTTCTTAATCCCACAATGAAATGTGTAAGCAACGTTTATGTCGAATTAAAAAGAAAAATAGATTAATAAATAGACCAGAGAAAGCCGTGGTGAAACTCCTTTTTATCTTTGTTTAAGGAGTTCATAAAACATTTGTTATTGTAGACCATATTAAAGAACAAGCTATATTCGTAATACTTTACGTCCATTGCCATTTGAACAACTAACGCATTATATATTTCTATAAACATATGAACCTATTTACGTTGCCACAGGAAAATACAATGTTGAAATAAATAATCAAGAAAAGTGACTTTCTCAGCTACTGTTACGTCCTCGTGAACTCCATAATCTTAATCTTGAAACATGAACTGTCTTCACAAAGCAACATATCCTGTAATGTTTCATTTTCCGCTATAATCGAACTTCCGTACTATTTCCCAGTGACCTAGTAACCTAATGGAATACATATTTAACCAATTCGTAGAAACACTAACACAAAACGCAGCTCTCTTGCTAGCCATTATATCTACTGGTTAGTTACCACCGAATATGCTTTTGTCCACTATGGCTGTGATAATAATCCGTGGACGCTATTGTATACCCTTATAATAACAATAAGCAAAGCTCTGATTATCGAGATTGTGTTGCCCTCACTTCTGTGCTCCAGGGAGTAAACTGGATGTTTGCACATGTATGCTGAGTTAGGAGCAAGTTTATCTTGATAAATTCTAATTGAGAGACTTTGGGGGCTTGTAATATGGACTGCTGTGCGTTGTGTAATAAATTCAGGGTAATTAGCACCCTAAGTTTTATGTTTTTGAGTTACTCTTCTGTAATTTTTTCAAGACATCGTAAAGCGTTTACTTATCCATTTACATACTTTAATTGAAAGGTGATCTGAAAAGTATAATTAATCATTTATCCCGATGTTAAATTTGTATTTACAAATTAAGTCATTGTTTCTTCTATTGTCATATAAAACACGCTTTCTGTGTAGTAAATTTTTTCGAATGTTTCACTCTTCCGATGTTTGCTTATAAGAGAGCAGGCAAGCCATGATAGTTCGGCTTTGCTCACGTTTAATTGATTAGACATGCAGCACTGGTCTGATTACTCAGGTATACCATCGCCCCAGGTAACATCCGTAGGATTTTCCATTAGACCGATGCCTATTCTATGTACCAGATGGAAGTGGTTACGCCACTTAGGCGCATCAACCTCATAGGGGAATGATTATTGAAAACCTCGCCGGGGGCGACTAAACTCTCCTGGTTTGTTTCAGGAGTACATTAAGGCATCTCACAACAATGCACAAGTGTACCCAATCTTCGATGTATTTCGGAAACCACAGTCCCGTCGAGGCCAACCCAATCCAAACAGCTCCCTTTGGGGAATAACTAAGATGTTCGGCAAGGGATCCGCAGGACTCACACTGGAGCAGCTGAAGAGCTATAACCTCCCGCCCCTATCCCTAAGCTCTCCAGATTTGTTCCCGGAGTACATTAAGGCGACTCTCAACCCCACACAAGTGAACCAATCTTCGTTGGGTTTCGAGAACTGCTTCCCGAGACCAACCCAATCCGAACAGCTCTCTTGTGGGAGGGACTAAGATGTTCGGCCCCTACGGTGTGTGTATTTACTGGTTGGGCTCTCTCCCTCCTTTGCATGATAACTCATCATAGGTAGAAGTTCTGTACGTTGTTAGTGAAATTGTTATTCAAGTTTACGGCTACCAAAATATTCCTAATGCCTAACGCACTTTATTGTTCCTATGTACGAAAAATAAAAACAAGTGATTAACTCTCTCAGAAAGGTATACAATTTTATTAATGCCTTATCAAAGATACTTTAAAACACCGGCATAAATTATTGAATTTAGTTTATTAAAATGACCTTTAGTTATGAACTCCAAAATTATGGCGGTGCAAATTATCAAGTCATTATCACACATAAACTGAAATAAAAAACTCATTAATAAAAATAAGAGATAACTCTTTCAGTACCATATCCTAAAAGACATAGCTCAGGTATAGACGCTACTTCCAAATAGGAACGAATTACACATTACTTGCTGATTATCACAATGTTATGAATTAATTAAAAAAGTATATGACTTGGTCTGGGTTAAGCCATTTCCATTATCCTTATATACCAACCAATTCCTGACCTACAGTATCTTATAAACTAGGATTTACTTAGCCTTGAATGAACTACATCGTTCGGAAGTCAATAAATCATGCAATTTCATCCATTCCGGCCAGTAAGTATCGCTTCATACATGCCCCTTCGAGCGAATTTGACTCTGCTTGACATTTTAGATTACGCGCTTCACTCATACGTTTTGATGGTTGCATATGTATCAGGGTTCACTTGCACTATGTTGGTTTGCCACCTCAAGTTCAAGAAAATTGCACAACACTTTTTTCTGCTACTCACATGCAATAACCAGAGGAAGTATGTGTTTCAAAAGTGATGTACCAAGATTGTAGTGGAAATATAAGTTTATAGGTTCCCTGAGTAAATAAAAGGAAATATTGCTGTATGAGTGTGTGTGTGTGTGTGTGAACCACATAGCTAAAAAGATCTATTGTGTTACATTAACACGACTTTCTGTAGCTGAGCTACAAACTTCTTGCGCAAGATTTTCTTGTTTCAGCACAATGCTAATCGAGATAAACATTAGCAGAATATTCTTATTACTTAGTTCCTTGTAAGTAGAAGGGAACTAAAGGAATGCGCTATACTAAAGTGATAGTCAAATGCTTTAAAAACTGTCATTATGCGATTGTTATTACAAACCACTTCTTTGCTTGGCTAGGAGTAGAACAAAACAAAAACGGACACATCCTGTATGAGAAAGGTATAAGTACTTTACAATTGAAGCCAATAATAATGAATATCTTGGAAACGATTAGCTCCATAACAAAAATTTAAAGGACATAAATTAAGTGGTTTTCTCTATTTCTTACTGAGTAGCAGTTAAGCAAAATTCGGCAAAATTCGTCTAAATAAAGAGGTCTTCAGAGGCTATGCCCTGAAAATACAAGATATACATTTTATTTGGGATGTAAATAGCTTTAATAAACGGATATTTTAATCAAAATCGTTAGAGCCATTTTTTAGAAATTAAAATTTTTCGAAAATTTGTTCATATAAAGGGTAGTTTGTGGTGGGGGGATTTTCTTTAAAATCTTCGTATCGTATCTTTGGAAGATGCTAAATACCCAGCTTTATCAGTCATTTCGTTTTTGAGCTATTCTGTTCACAGACACACACACAAACGACACACAGACAAACACACACATGGACGTTTTTTTAAAGATGCCTTTTTCGGAATTAGGGGATCCCAAAACAAATATTTCCGGTGAAATCTCGACATCGAATTTTTGGGTGGAATACAATTCTTCTCTATCCCTATGTACATTGTACATATGAGGCAAGAGGATGTAAAAAGTTGCTTGAATACCAAACTGTATATAGCATAGTGAAGGATGTTTCAACTTGCTTGAGTGTCAAATGGCAAACGCGTTATTCACAGACCACTGCTTGCAGGATGCATTACAGCTCAGCATTAAACCATCGTCACACCTGACTGAAGTGGTAGGAAGGACAAGTACATATGCTATGACCTTCGCCCAGTGGCATAGGGTCTAGCACGCTCCCTCTGCAGCCGAGCTTTCGGAAGCATGGCCGAGTATTCTTACCTAGCCGAGCAGTGTGAAATAGGCAATAAAGTGTATACAATGGAGAGAAACAGCATGCAAATTGCGAACTACGGGAGATCCGCTGCAGCAACTGGCTTCCAAGAGAAAGAAATGAAGTACCAGTCTGAGACGGAAGAATATAACAAGACTTGGATCAAAGACTCTTCCACTACTGGATCTACCTTGAAAGATTGATAAGCGATGTGCCCAACTAAGGAGCCTACTAGTGTCCATGGGAACAAGCTTCCGCGCCACCTGTTTAGCACCGGCCTACGCCACGAAACCTAGAGCGCACTTGAAGGATGAAAGGAAATAGCATTCAAGGGAAATGACGGGAAAGTGAATGACAAAACCAGGTTATTCATTTAACGACTAGGGAAAACCATAAAAAAGTAGGCTAAAGTGCGTGGTCGAACGGTTAAATCCCAAAATTTTCCAACTGCAACCCTTTCAAGTAACTTTGGAACCACATCATGTGGTAACATGAATTTCAACGACTTCCAAGGATTGGAAAATACCTATATTGAAAATTCAGGAAAATACCTATATTCAGAATATTAGTATGTCAAATACAGCGTATATCTTGAGTTTTCTGCGAATAGCATGTGAGGTCCTCTTCATTCTGGATTAATCTTTGTACCATTGGTAAACCGTAAAACATAGGCGATGTATTACCAAACAATAAATGTAATGCTCATTAAAGTACAGAATTGCGCCAAATGTATTTGACATTAACTATTTCTGAAGTACAATTATTGGTGTTAATCTACAAATAATTTTCGTATCCATTCCTTTTTCTTTTGGTCATATAAGAACTATGAAATTTTATACAGGTATCCAATTATTGAAAAATCAGGTATAAATTTACTTTGCCGTATTTTTCTTATGAGAAAATTGGATACGTGTTTTGAAGGTTTATCTCGATTAACAATAAATAGACAGAAGAATAAACTTTGTAAGAAATATTGTAGAAGAGAGAGTAGAGGAAATCAAATGAATGAAACAAATCAGAAAATATATGGAAAATATTAGGGGTATATTTATAAAAGTTCTATCAACAATTATGTTCTGGCGTTGAATGATATTATTTCATATATATATATATATATATGTATATATGTATATATATGTAAATGTGTGTATATATATGTATGTATTACTGGAGGTACGTAGTATTAAGTTATGGATTGCTTCATAAACATATAATGGGAAAGTAGAGAAATAATTACGACAAGCGTAAGTTACAATTCTATTACTATATAGAATTAATATACACATGAAGGTAATTAATTTCTGGGAAACTCATTAAGCAAGAATTCCATTACGCTCAAGGTGTATATCTTGAAATGTACCTTTTAAACTCTATAGGTTGTAGAAAAATCGCAAGTATATCCTTACTGAGAAATAAGAAAGGATTCAGCAATCCAAGAGAATGAAGGATTACCTCAGATGATATTATGAAGGAAAAGATATGGCAACATAGAACGTAGGAAGTATTGTAAGGTGGATTTGTTAATAAAAGAGCATGCATCAAATTTAGTTTTCTATGGCCCTTATTGCGCTTCAAGTTACTCTCTCTTGCACACCAAGATTCTTGCTACAACTTTTTAAAAGTTGCCGAAATATTGCTGTGATCGATAGGGCCCCTCGTTATCGATGATTTAGTGGAGATGTAGAGCATTCGAAGTTTAGCAGTTTAGCGTCTCATGATAACCTGAAGACTTTACTACGCAAACAAATTTTGCCTACAACGAAACTTTTCTGGAAAATACCATGTTTATATATACGAAATAGTTTTAATATTCTTTTTTTGAAAGTTAAACTTAAAAAATCTTGTGTTCCATTCACATGACTTTCTCTATATCTCTGTAAATTGTTATTGTTAATAAGCTTATCTTTTATTTATTTCCTGCTAATCAAGAAAAATTAGCAGAAATAGTCTTATTTCTTGTTTTATTGTAAGTAGAAGCGAAATAAGGGAGTACCATAGGTTAAAGTGAAAGCCAAAAGCTGGTTGCTATGTGACTGATGTTCCTTTGGTAGTATGGACAGGAGTTGATAAATTCCTGTATGAGAAAAGTATACGTTTTTCAAAGCTGAAACCAAGAAAAAGGAATATGTCATAAATTGTGTGTTTTAACGTGCTCTACATTTTTTGTGTGTTAAGTTTTTGTCCATCTCTTACGGTTTAGTAGTTATGAAAAATTAATTCATAATAGAGTAGTCTTCAGAGGCTATTTCCAGAAAATTCAAAATATACATTTTATTTGTCAGGTAAATATCTTTAATATATGATATTTTAATCAAAATCGTTAGAGCAATTTTTTTTAGAAAATAAAAAAATTCGAAAAAAGTTCCATATAAAGGGTAGTTTTGGTTGGGGGGATATTTCTCAAAATCTTCGTGTCGCATCCTTAGAAGATACTAAACTTAAACACCAAGTTTTGTATTTTACCGACTTTTCGTTTTTGAGTTATCGTGTTCACAGACACACGGACACATGCACACGGACCTTTTTCTGAAAATACTTTTTTCTGGATACAGGGATCCTAAAACCTATATTTCCGGTGAAATCTCGGTACCGAATTTTTTATTGGAGTGCAATACATTCTCTATACACTATGTATGTACATAGTAAGTATAGAGAAAGTAAAAATTAAACAATTTTAAAATAAACTAAGTTCGTTACTAACATCAAATTGAAGTTATGAAATACTAAGATCTGTAGTTCCGTTCTGAGTCTCTGTTGACATTAAGTACCTTATTACGTTGTTTCAGTCAGATGTGCAACCGTACGCCATGTGTGGAAATATTAAATATAAAATAAATAAGTTTTAGAAAAACTATTTTTGTTTCAAAAACTATAGGTCTGAAGCATATAAAAATAGATTTTCTTTATTTATGTTCACGTTCTTAAGCGAACATGTTTAAGACCTAAATTCAGAGTGTCTCGGCGATATTTCATAGTTAAGGGGACTGAGAAAAAACTGCAATAAGTCTGATATTTCTGTGCAGATCTCACATTGATAAAATCTGTGCCTTAACAAAGTCGTGTATTGGTATGGAGGAGTTCTGATGGAGGATCAACTAACATTTAAATGCATCCTTTATTATTAGTTTCTCTAAGAATTACATGAGACAAATAAATGTGTCAGAAATAATGAATATTTAAGAAGTTATACATAGATTTGCCACTATTCGTTTAATTGAACAACTAATTGCAGAAACCTTAAAGTTACGGTCATATGGTAAGCATAAGCAAGAGAGACTGGTTTGTGTTCTGTCAAACGTGCATTTAGTTGTACTAATTGTTCTGTATTTCGGCAGCCCTCAAATTTGATACACGAGTGTTTTCCTCTTTTTCTATCCTGCACTTCCCCTTTCAAACATTTCCTCTTTTCCCTTAAATCGTCTAGGAGGCGAATTCTTTTACTACCAAGTCCTTCTACAAATCCTTTTATGACGTCTTGCAGAAGACATTTGCTCGTTAGAATGTGTCCTATCCAGTTTGCTTTCCACATGGGAATTTCGTGTAAGATTGAGTTCTGTTCCACCATTCTTCTTAGAACCTCTTTATTTGTCATCATATCCTTCCACTTCATATTTTCTATCAGTCTCCAACACCAATTCTCAAAACTGACGAAATATGTATTCTCCATGTTTTTCAAAGTCTATATCTCCGATTCATATCGAGCAATGTTCCAAATGTTACTCTTTACCAGATTTTTATGTAAATTCAAATTGCTAGTCAGTAATGTTCTCTTCTTTGTAAAACACCTTGGCAATCCGTTAATATAATCTCCTTGTTGCGGTAGGCGTCCTTCGTCAGAAACTTCCCAAGTGTTTGAACTGATTCACATTTTCTAATTCTTAATTTCCGAATAATGTGAAGAGACTCATACTTTAGATAAACTCATTACTTTTGATGTCTCTATGTTGATTTCCATTTCATATATTCTTTCTGTTTCCACTAGATTTTCATTTATTTTTTTAAGTATTTCTTGTTCTTTGCCTGAAGCAGTAAGTCATATGTCTTACCTATCTTTTAAATTCATTAATAACCTATAAAAATAGTTATTTTACAGTTCCCAAGAAATCACACAACATGCATTACTACACAGATAGAGGGAGAAAAGAAAAATAATGAGAGAAAGCGAGAATAAAAGGAAAGATGGGGAAACCAGAGAGCGAAAGGTGAAGTTACAGATTAGAGCGCCCTTCGAACAAGTCATCATTCATGGCTTCGAACACAAATAAGCTTGTATATGCAGGCGAGTTGGGTCCTTCAGAAGTCAAAAGGTCTTCTCTCTCTCCGTGTCCATTTAGTTTGACAAATAGAACGAGATATGTATCACCTGTGATTAGAACTGCCAGAGTGACCAGATGCAAGTAGAAGGCTGAGCTTGTTACACTGGCGTTGTTGCCACACCGTGCCGTCTTACTCCCAATGGAATCGAGATTTACAAGTATAAATACTTTGTTTTTCGAATTTACAGTTAGCACTTCAGGGGACACGATGTGATAAAAGGGATTTTCTAAGTATGAGGTTTTTTAATACAGACATTACAGTAACAAAACAAACATTCATACTAAGTTTCATTCAAATGTATATTTTCACTCTGCATATAAAATTAATAAATTCGATTCTACATACTTTGAGCTAGATGTAACATTTTTTCGAAATTACATTCTTTAATATCTTTACAACAAATTGTCACTTTGAAATATTCCCAAAGGAAATTATACTGTTGGAAAAAATTGTATTACATTACAAAGCAAAAAATTGCAGAAACAACGGATAACGAAGTTATTAATTTAAAAAAACTAATCTATGTCCAATATAAAATTTGAACTACATTTTGCAGATATTTCAGAGTTGCAGCTGTATTATTGAGGTGGAAGAGAGGTTTTGAATATAGGAAAATAATATCAAATTTTAACCTGTAGAAATTTACTTTAAAGTTTGACATACAGAGTCTTTAAACTAGCGTAGTGATTTAAAATCGCATCCAAAACATGCGACATCCGCCCTAGGAGACACAAATATTGCAAATTGCACTTTAAAGCATGATACAAAAAAGCAAAGCAAAAATGCAAAGATGGACAGTTTTTCCCAAATCGTTAACACTTCTACTTCTGAGTATTATTATTATTATTATTATTATTATTATTATTATTATTATTATTATTATTATATAAAGGTGTTGGTGTTCTTACATTTTGTTGTCAGATAAGTCTGTTTATTTTATTATATGAGGGATTTTTGTTATATATATATATATATATATATATATATATATATATATATATATATATATATATATATATATATATAACTTTAAGACGCTTTCAAACACTGTTAGCTTTTCGTTAGAGATCTTTGCAGAGCTTATTATAAGTTTAGTTTTTTATATATCGTTAGAAAAGCAAAATTAAATACAGCCATTGTGTATAGTTTTGCAGCCGATAAAACAAAACCGTTTAAACAGTTGACCTTCAATTTGTTAAAGGTTGGTAATATCATAATTTACTTCAATGAATTGGAGTTTAGAGAATAATTATTACATTATTGTATTATATAATATATTCGTAATTATATCTCTGATCAAATGTTTATTCACATGGTTGTTTTATCATTATATGACATCTATCCTGCAATATATCTTAGTGCATGTTTTGCTTAGATATAAAGACGGAATAGAATGTGATGAACAGAATTTGTGTGATAATATAGTGTAAAGCAGAAGTAAAGTCGAGAACTCAATAACCTGGTAATTGATATGTTTATTCTATTCCCCTTACATACTGAAGCAATGCACTTGACAACAATTTCATATGAACTCTCGAACGAGCGAATTCCCGAAGGAGTAAATGCCCATTCTCCACGAGAGGGCATAATAATATGAACCACAAGCTCTGCCACAGTTTTGTATATCCGTTCATTTTGACCGAGTTAGGCTGCAAGAAACGGGCGAGTACCCTTAGGTATACGATTTGAAACGAACCAGCAAAACACATGGTCAGTTCTAACATAAGTTCAACGCAGAGGAAAGGGCAGAGAATGAGGGATCTGAGACTATGAAAGTGAGAGAAGAACATATCTAAATGCTGCCAAAAGCTTATTAAAATCCATGTACTTAGTTTACATAACTGTCTCTCTCTCTCTGCATATACACATATATTGTATATGCAGGATGTAAATGAACTACACCAAATATTTTCACAAAATAAGGTGTCTTAAAGAAGTAATTTGATATAGATGACCTCTAGTGTGTTAACATTTCTAAGTTACCGAAGTATCAGTCCACCACCAGCTGATTATATCATTTGAGAACACAACAACAAAAGCGAAGGACCGTTGGGGAGCATATTTTTCTGGTATAATGGTTAAGACATTAACTTCACATAATAGGGAGTATTTCTTTTCGACTTCCAATCCCTCCAAAAAGCAGTACTTCTTCCTATAGACTTAAATGAAAAAAGAAGAAAAGTTAAATTCGTGCCAAGAAACCAACATGTGACGTTCGGATCGTCAGCTTTTGGCGTTGCACAATATGTCATAGCTGCAATTAAGTAATGCCTCTTGAGTAGGCTACATAACGCAAGAAGGAAGTTACTCATAGACAGTTTCAAGTGATCTGTTCGAGATATAAGAGAACTGTATGGCAATAAATCTAGAGAAGGCGAATATCGAGTTGCCTCAAAATTTATATTTATAAAATTTCATATACATTTAAAGATTTACGAACCAGTTTTCGTCAGGCTTTGATTTAACAAGACTTACATATCTGCATTTGAAACCAATTTGTTTAACACCTTATAACTGCGTTTTCTTTTTTTTTTTTCTTTTACGAACGCTTATTAATACTTCATGTTAACCGAGCAAAATTTGAGAAGTATTCCATCATTTCGCATTTCTTAGGGGGGGGAGTAAATCTAATTTTTTGTCAGGTATTTAAAAGCCAGTGGCTAAATGTTTCTTCCATGATGTTTGTGAGAAACTACAGAATAGCTAAAAACTTCAAAATTAAAAAGCTATTGGCATTCAAAATAATAATAATAATAATAATAATAATAATAATAATAATAACAATAATAACAATAATAATAACAATAATAATAACAATAACAATAACAATAATAACAATAATAATAACAATAATAATAATAATAGGTATTAATCAAGTGGATATATAAAGACTGTATATACAGAGAAAACAGTTTCATTTTAAGAATTATAAACCAGTATAGGCGGCAACATGGCCGAATGGTTTAGACTGCTCGCCTTCCACCGGGTTTGATCTCAAGTGCCCGCATGCGGAATTTATGGGGACGGAGTGGCGTCGAGTTTTTACCGGATCCTCCGGTTTCCCCCACATCTCATTCTACCAATTGCTCCATCATCACCTTTCCTAACATCCATTTCGCTTGCATTTAATATTATGCACTTTCTCACGCTCATGCATGGCTACGGCCGACCACTCCTGACAGGTCCTCCATTCTATGGTTACGTGCCGTTAGCTCCGTTGTAAGTAATATACTGGGTGGTGTTTTGGTGTCGCGCCGAGATAACTATGAAAGGTCGCCGTAAGAAGAAGAGTACCGCCGCAACCTCACCGTCATCCACACCTGAACCGGGTGAGTCGCCGCCGCCATCACCGAGGAACGGCAGCGCGTTTTGGACGGTTTCCCCGGCTTTAGCTCCCGCTCTTGCCGGGCAACCGCCAACGCAAACGCCGGTCGCCGCTGCCTCAAGCACCCGGCAACTGCTACCGCAGTTGCCGGCCTCAGCGCCGCCTTCACCACCGTCCACCGCCGCATTCTCAGAACCCGAAAGGACTCCGACGCCGACGCTGCCTTCGGCAGCAACTCCAGCTCCTGCTCCAACTCCATCATCCCAGACACCGCAGCACGCACAAACTCTGGCAACAAGCGGAAGTGTCACACACACACACACCACTTCCAAACCGGAAGCCACCACCGCCACGCCGAAATTGGATCCCTTGCCGCTGGCCGGACTACTGCGAACCACCGCCGCTCTGACCGAGCCTTGCTCAATTCAGCCGCCGCAGCCCAGCCAACCTGTGCTTCCTGCGAGGCACAGCGCGGTGATCCGGGGAGTTCCGCGGGACCTCCCCCACCGCTTCATCACCGCAGCAGCTCGCCACCAGTGGCCCTCAGTGATACGGGCTTCCCGCATCACAAGCTCGAGGGGTCCAACACCACTGGTGCGCCTAGAACTCTCCGACCCAGTCGAGTACACTGCAGCCTTGACTGACGATCTGCTCATCTGTGGGCGCCATCACACAGTTGAGGCTAGCAGAGGTAGTCGCCAGCTCCCCTGTCGCCGTTGCCGAATGCACAGCCCATGACCTTCGTCGCCGCCGCAGGTACTGCGCGACGTGTGATGGCTTAGGCCATTTCACGGGGCAAGCGCAGTGCCCGCTCCACCCAAGCAGACGCCACCACCACATCCAAGACCAGTCAGCGCCGCATCACCTCCAGCAGCCACTACAAGTTCACCAGCCATCACCAACACTCCACCGCAACCAGCACCAGCAGCGTCATCTGACAGCTCCATGAAGGATGCCGTGCAGAACTTCATTCCGAGGTCCTGCACATCAGCGCCCGATTGGCTCTACTGGAGGAGGCGCTGACTGCCATCACCGCCGCCATCGCCGAGACACAAAGTACAACACCACGCAGACTACACGACATTGAGGCCGCAATCCAGGACCTACAGCAGATGACCACCGCAACAGCAAACGCACTAAGGACCTTCACCACCAACTACAGTTCACAACTCAACAGCAACCATTCAAAAATCCCTGGACGAAGGCCTCTCGAGACTGACCACCACACTAAACACCAAACTTCTGACCGGCACACCTGTCACCAAACACAGCACACACACCCACAAACAGACTACAGTCATCAACATCCAGACTGCACTGACATTCTCCCCTTTCATTACCCCAACACTTACAGAACTTCTTACACCACTTGACCACAGGACTCCACCACAAACCAACGACCTGGACCAACTAGACGAAAACTTCCCTCCCTTAGGACACACACACACAATGACAAGCCTTTATCAAGGTCAAAAAAGAAAAATACAAAGTAGTAACAAATAAAGAAACACCCACAACTCTCTTCAGACCTTCCTTAACTCCCCGGGTGGCAGACAGGGCCTCGGTCATGTCTGTCACCCGGAACCTTCTTTCCACTTCTGCTGAGCTGCCGCTTAGTTCGGCCAGCAGTAAACTCCCGAACTATCGAGGGTGCTCAGCGGAACCTCACCATCCCGGAACATCTCCTTCGAACCCGTAACATCCTTCCCATTCGCGCACTTCATCTAATGGCGAAATAAGCCATTCTTTCTACCTTCCAACTCTCTCTCTCTGTCTCCCCTTCCAAAAAAAAAAAAAATAATAATGTACGTAATATGGTGGTGTTAGTCCTACATAAGTTTAGGGTAAGTTGACTACGAAAAAAAAAATAAAAAATAAACAGTAGGGGAAAGAAACGTCGAATATATAAAAACAATGACATGGACAAAATATACAGATTGTTAAGACAATTAATACTATTTGACTTACTTATTTATATATATATATATATATATATATATATATGCTATATTATTATTTTAATTACCTTATATTATATCGGACATGATTGATGCTTGAATTGGTGAGCTTTAAAGGGTCATTTATTGTAACAAAACAGCTTCGATGTCAAAAGAATTCGAGGACGTCACACGTGACCACTATCGCAGGAGCAATAATGCTCGGGAACAATCAGCTATGACTTCCGAAGCAAGCCGTTCACACACACATGACATTACGGCCGCAGGGCGTTGTCATAATATTTTTTATTTAATACTTTCTTGTTTATTTGTTATACCTATATTAAAAATTACACAAAATTCTTTCCGCATAAAAAAGACTTAAACAAATATATGTTCCACGCGTAAAAGTGAACATTGTTTTCGCAACAAACTTTGTATCAGAATTATGTACGTATATTGTAAACATGTATTTGTAATTTGATTAAGTTGTTTATGGTGTTGTAAACATATGTAAGTAATACATACTACAAACTTAATAGTGAAGGCCAATGCCACACATACGCATGTTATATAGTAGTTGCAAACTTAGAAACGACACTAGATTCCTCCAGCAATCTATATCGGTGAATAGTGGTATCTGTCAATTGACTGGACTGCTGTTATGTATTAGTGAACACTAGGTAGTGTTTGCTTGTATACTGTACGACTCAACCTCACGGTGAACTGGAGTAAAGTGCCATCCATGTAGATAACATCTTCAAATATTTGCATTTCCAGTTGCATATGGGTATTGGCGTGCCAGAAATTAGAAATCAACAAATCTGAGATATGAAGATTACGCAGATCATACTGTTGCTGTCTCCCTCCCTTGGATAAAGATTAGGCTTTATTGTCCTGTATTCCAAATTAGGCATATTGAAGCTCAATAATATGCAATATAAGCTCTTTCAACATCTAATTTCATTATTCATTTCCTTGAAGAAATTGGGAAGAATGAATCACGTTAAGCTATCACAAAATTTCTAAATTTCTTACTGCCCGGCTAAAAACACATGAAACAGCACCTAAAATGTTGGGGGAACTTCGGGAAATAGCCCCTAAGCCGTGGAATAACTCGTCGTATAAATTAGTCAAATACTTCTTTAGATACAAGTTGCCATACGGATTGGATATTTTAAGCTTCTTTTCATCTTCTCTTCGGTCTAAATTTCATTAATAGCAAAAGGATTATAGTTATAAGTAGATCTATGAATTCATTTCTGACTTTTAAAAGTTGCCAGCGCTTGGAACGTTAGGTGCATGCCAGGACTTTGGACTAGATAGACAGGAGGTCGTGAATTAATTTACACTATTGGGTGGTGCATGACAACGGTGCTATTTGATATGAAGGAAAGTCAGCATTTTTGCAATATAACCTCAAAGTTCTGTTACCAAATGATTTTAATAGAATGTAAATGATACAGGAGAGTTCTTTTATAAACCGTTTTATGTTTTCGTTTTATGTTACTTTTGATAAAAACTTAAAAATCTTATCTGTTAATGGCATTGTACTCACTCACTCGGTACACCTTACTCATTTGCTTACTTATTTATTTACTTACTTCAAACAAATTAATGACTTTGATAATTTCAGACATATTAGCAACTCAGTTTCCTCAAAATTTCCTTTTAAATCCTCAAAATTATAATTTAAGAATGGGCATGTAAAAATCGATTAGAGTTCTAACTTTATGGAAGCTTATTAAAGATAATCCATATGCTTGTTCATTTCATAATAATTGTAATTTCAACAATGACATGAGGAACTAATGTACATTACAGTTAACTCAATGAAATGCTAACTGTATTAATTAGAATGGATTTAAAAAGAAACAAACGAAATTTAAACCTGTTTTTCTCTGTTTTTCACTCGATTATTGCTTGAAGGGTCTTTTTAAAGAAATTACATGTAACTTATGTAAACTTATGCATCAATATACCAAACAATTCAAGTGTTATAAGCAATTCAAAAACTTCGAAACATTTTGAATATGGTAAGAAGATAGTAAACAAATTTATAGGTAAATTTTGGAAAAAGTCCTCAGTCGGTTTCATTTCAAGTTAATGGTATATAACTTGAATTTAACACAACTTTTCATATTTATGTTACATAATTCCACCATTTTTATTTCAGTCTTTAGTCTACCAGAAAATTTTAATGCCCCAAACCTTTCACAAGTTTCCAGAATGAAGAGATAATACTGGGTCCACACCTCAATTCATTTAGAGTCTGCTGGCAAATGCCCAATTGTATTCATAATAGCCTTGAGCAAGGTCATTTCACATCTGTAGAAGCCAAAACATTACTTACGGGAAGGAATTTGCCAAATAAAAACGCATTAACTCGCAGAAAATGCTTTGAATAGCTCCTCATTTGTTACTGTAGGGGTGTAAAGGGGAAGCAATTGGAACTCGTTTGCGTGAGAATAATAACCATTCTTTTTAAACAAACCTGATATTTTCAGCAAACTTGCTTTTTAACAAACCACTAGCTTATTATAAAGCTTCCGGCTTATTTGAATAACGCAAAATTTCTTCCCTAATCCTGGTACATATTTCAATTTCCGATTCTCTGTACTAATATTTAATTTAATTTAGGGGTTTTAACACCTAACATTCTGTATATTTGTAATCTCTTAATATTTTACTTTTTTTAATCTTCTACCTAGCAGATAAGGTGCTGCAATTCAGCCAAAACTTGAATATTGATATTTCAATGATAATAAATGTCCAAACCACCCTTAATGCACAAATCTACTCTTTAAACCTTTGTAACACATTATTCTTAAAAAGGGCACTCTTCTATCTACATTATGATAATCATGCTAATACGGCTTATTTGAATAACGATATTTCTCTTCTTCCCTAATCATGGTGTATCTTTCCAGTTTCTGATTCTCTGTACTAATATTTAATTTACTTTTGGGGATTTTAACATATAAAATTATCCATGGAATATCTTTATATTTTACTTTTTTAATATTCTAACTAGTAGATAGGTATTACATTTCAGACAAAATTATAGATTGAAATTTCAATGATAATACATATCTAAACCACCCTTAATCCAAAAACCTAATCTCTACATCTCTGTAACAGATAATTCTTAGAAAGGTTATTCTCCCATTTAATTCATGTTAATCAAGATAAACATTAGCAGGTATGGTATTATTATTTAAATCCTAACATGCTGGAGAGAAATAAGGAAATGCACTTGGCTAAAGCGCAAGTCAGATATTTTAAAAGCAGGTTGCTATGTGATTGACTTTCGATTATTTTTTTTTTTTTTACATGGCCATTGTTTGAAAATTCCTGTATGAGAAAAGTTAGTATTTTAAAATAGAAACCAATAACGGGGAATATCTTGGAAGTGAGTTAACTTTATGATATTAATGTATATGACGTAAATGCTGTATTTTAACGAAATCTGAGTTTTTGTTGTAATAACTTCTTGTCTATGTCTTACTCTTTACCAGTTACTCAAAAGTCATCCGGAATGAAGAGGGCTTCAGAAACTGTTCCCTGAAAATTCAAGATGTACACTTTATTTGCCACATAAATCTCTTTAACAAATGGTATCAGTGTCAAAAAATGAAAAAAAAATTTATTTGTTTATATGAAAGAGCATACTTTCCTGAACATTTTGATATATGATATGTATGTGTTGCATTATTATTAAGCACTTTTAAATGCCTGGATTTAAATCGCTACGTGCGTTCCATGTTTGAATGCCACGCCCACTCCAGCTCAAGATATGTTTCCGTATGGGTAAGAGGCTTTTTATTTGTATGTTTTGTTGCTGGGAAGCTTATTCTTTTGCTGTTGGCAGCACTGAACTAATATCATACCATGTGTGTTTTGTTGCTGTGATCTTTTGCTGGTGGCAGCACTGAACTATGATCTCTTTTCTTGTATGTAAGCAAGGGAAATCTGTCTACTAGCTGGTGCAGAAAAGGAATTTTGTATAACAGTGTTAGTTTTGGAGGTCTTTGAGTATATTTTCAAATTTAAATATGGGAAGAAATACCTCATTCAATCGTAAACGTAAATTTAGAGGTAACCAACACAAGAAGCTGAACAACATTACAGTAAAAGGTGGCACATCTTCACCTAACCTCCAATCCCCTGCAAGTTCAAGTGCCTCAAGAAAGAAGCTGTCTGATTTATTCAATGTTAGTGATGATGTTAATGATATGCCAGCTTCAAGTGCTACAAATAGTGTAAATATAATTATTGACTTGTCCATATTATCTTTATTTATAAACAAAAGTGTTTCTTGTTCAAGTTGTAATGCTGTAAATAGTGTACAAATAACTGAGGAACAGCGAAGCAGAAGAGGTTTGTCAACTAAACTAAAGTTAGAATGTAAATATTGTAACCACAGCAATTATACAATGACATCACCAGTAAATACAAGAAAAGTCTCCTCTGTAAATCTTAGATTTGCTTATGCCATGAGGTGTATTGGAAAAGGTAAACTGGCAGCTCGTACCTTTTGTGCTCTTATGGACCTACCACCACCTGCCAGTAAATTTGATGTGTATAACAAAGCTATATATGACAGTGTAAAAGAGGTTGCTGAGGGTTCAATGTGGAATGCTGCTAAAGAACTCCAGGAATTAGAAGGTAGTCCTGACACAACAATTGTCATAGATGGATCATGGCAGAAGAGAGGTTTCTCATCACTGCATGGTGTTGTGACTGGAACCTCGCTGCTCACAGGAAAAGTGCTAGATGTAGCAACATATAGCAAGTACTGTGCAGGATGCACTAGGAATAATGACCATGCCTGCCTCAAAAATTTTGATGGCTACAGTGGAGGGATGGAGGTTGCAGGTGCAGTTGAAATTTGCTCAAGATCTGAGCTTACCAGAGGCCTGCGCTATGTGCAATATTTGGGTGATGGTGATTCCAAGGGGTATCATGCAGTGTCTAAGGCAAAGCCCTATGGTAGTGAAGTGGAAGTTACCAAAATTGAATGTGTAGGCCATGTTCAAAAGAGAATGGGTCGATTTCTACTGGAATTATGCAAATCTTTGAAAGGGCAGAAATTAGATGATGGTAAGCCAATTGGTGGACGAGGTCGGCTTACCAAATCAGAAATTGATCAGTTACAAAACTACTATGGAATGGCAATTAGAAATAATTGCAATAATCTAAAAGAAATGCAGAAAGCTGTATGGGCTTCTTTTTTTCACAAATGCTCTACTGATGAGAACCCTTCCCATGGTCTCTGTCCACCAGGAGTTGAATCATGGTGTGGTTATCAGCGATCACTTATAACTGGAGCTGAATATGTACATAAACATTCCTTGCCAAATGCTGTGATTGAAAAAATCAAGCCCATTTACAGGAAGCTTTCAGATGAAGAACTACTAAGAAAATGTCTACATGGCAAGACTCAAAACCAGAACGAGTCTTTCAACAGCTGCATCTGGCAAAGGATACCAAAAAATGTATTTGTTGGAGCAAAAACAATTAAAATTGGTGTTTTCGACTCAGTAATATGTTTTAATGATGGGTGCTACAAGAGAATCCATGTAATGAAAGCAATGGACATTGAACCAGGAGAAAACATGAAGAAAGCACTGCGAGCATTAGACCTGGACCGTGTTGCTAAGGCTGATAAAGCTATGGAGGAGATGTCCAAAGAAGCCAGAGTGAAGAAGAGAGGGCTAAAAAGGAAGAGAGAAGATAAGGAAGCCCAGGAGGGAGACAGTTACAGTCCTGGAGCATTCTAAAATTAAAAAAGTAAGGTTAGAGAATGTATACTATTTTCTTTTTGCTCTCCTGAAAAATCACATTTTTTACACTTCTTGTACCATTTCCTCTCAAACCATTCAAGCTAACAGCCTGAAACTTTCAGGATTACTGTATGAATGTATGATAAAACTCCCTTGCCAGTATTATAGAATTACTTAGGAATTTGAGGAAATTGCTGTATTTTTCATGGTAAAAATAAATTGGTTTTTTTTAGTAATAAAGTTTTTATGCAACTTTACCCAGTAATACTGAATATATTTCAATAATTGTGGTAGGGTAGGTTTAGGTATCCCTTTTTAGTAAATTCCCAGAAATCTAAGCAATAAAACTGGAATAAAGGGTACATATATCAAGATAAACAATGACAAAACTAAAATATCTATTGCATCTTTAAAAGTCATTTTATAGCAAATAGTGAGTAATACAACAGCCCCTATAGGCTTATTTTAAACTCAAGAATTTACTAACACAGCACAAAAAATTTGAAAAAGATCTGACTGATAACATCTGATTTATGGCTTCTTGAACATATACAATTTTCCCTAACTTTTAGAATGCGATAACAACCAACTCCCCTTAAAATAGAAACCAATAACGGGGAATATCTTGGAAGTGAGTTAACTTTATGATATTAATGTATATGACGTAAATGCTGTATTTTAACGAAATCTGAGTTTTTGTTGTAATAACTTCTTGTCTATGTCTTACTCTTTACCAGTTACTCAAAAGTCATCCGGAATGAAGAGGGCTTCAGAAACTGTTCCCTGAAAATTCAAGATGTACACTTTATTTGCCACATAAATCTCTTTAACAAATGGTATTTTCATTAAAATCGTTACAGCAATTTTTGAGAAAACATACATTTTGTAATTTTTTTTCAAGTAAAGGGAGTTTGGGGTATGGATATTTTGTTGAAAAATTGTATGTTGCACTCTTGGAAGACGTTAAACTTAAATATAGCTTTTGTTATTTAACCAACTTTTTGTTTTTGGTTATCCTATCACAGACGCACACACACACGCGCGTTATCCAAATGCTTATACCTCATGAAATATTGTATCATCAATAGGATCAATAATTTCATTTTTTGCAGTTGTTGTATTCATCCTTATGTTATGACAAAGTATAATTTCTAATCGACTAGTCCTATATTCATCACAAACAAATATATCTATTGAATGAATATATAATCTTGCTCCAGCTGAACATACTTACACTGAATTAAAGCGTTTCTAAAAATGATTTTTTTTTTAATACAGGGAACCCTAAAATGTGTATTTCCAGTTAAATATCGGTATCGGATTTTGAGTGGAATGTAATAGCTTCTTTAAGTTTGTCTATATACTAAGTAAGGAATGCATTTTTAGAAAACACTCTGTTACTGTATAATGTATAAAACAAAAATATATGATAAATACCAAATAAGGTATATCTTTCTCTAGTACTTTTTTTATAAAATGACTATGGTAATGTATGACAATGTATAATGAAGCAAAACTTATTGACCAAGAAATGTATATTTGAATTTTTTGGGAATACCTTTCAAGTCGTTTTCATTCGGAAGGAAGTTTCTATAATTGGTAAACTTTAATGCATAGACAAAAGGTGTTATAAATCTCTCTAAAACGTATTTGTTTTAAGCAAATGAACCATTTCTGACATATATACAATATATCATTTCTAGTCCATATACTCTTCTTTTCTCTTGAGAAGCAGTTCACAACTTCATAACAAATACATGACCAAAATACACGGTGATTTGCATAGACCAGCAAATAGCTTAAAACTGTTCCAAAGAAAATGAAACTATGCTGCAATGCAAATATATAGTAATCTCCCATGTTACCAATACAATTAGGTAATCCTAATCAACATATCATTTTCAAGAAAGATTTTATAAAAATCGAATTATTAGTTTAGAAGTCCTGAGATTGTGGAGACTGAGTCGGTGGAGAAGAAAATATGAAGAACAAGAGCAACAGCGTGTATATGTGTGAGTGTGTTTGTGAACAGCATCTCTTCAAAACGAAAAGTCAGTTAAGTGCCAAACTTGGTATTTAGATTCTTCCGAGAATGTGACTCGAAGGTTTTCAGGAAAATTCCTCCAAACTGTTCTTTACATTGAACATTTTATATGTCTTTAATTTTTAAAAACGGTACTAATGCTTTTGATTAAAATGTGATATAGATATTAAATATGTTTACCTGAAAAATAAAATACATATTTTGAATGTTCTGGATTTAGCCTCTGGTGCCCTCTTCATTTTGCAAGACCTTTGCAAACTGGTAAGCCGCAAGAGTTAGACAAACTTTTACTACAGAAAAATGTGAATCTTGTTAAAATACACAATTTGTGTCAGGATACATTTTGGTAGACTTAATGATTTCGGTATTGGTATACATTTTACAATAATTATACATTTTTCAAATGAGATGTCGTTAATTTTTGTTTCTTCTCTTTTTACTCCTGACCATTCAAAGAGAACGCAATTTTGATGCGATCAACTTTTAAAAGATTCGGCTATCATTTAAGCCTAGTTATTCTCTTATTCATGTTTTAGCTACAAGGAAATAAATATCCCTATTTTGTTACTGCTTATCTTATTTAGAAGGGAGTAAGTGACAGAATAAACTTTCATGAGAACAATTTGTTGCACAATAGGGAGAGAAATGTATGTGAATTCGAAAACATCAGATTTATAATATTTACTTTACTTATTGATCTAACTTATAAATTTGCTCTCTGCAATTGGCTACTCATATCTTTATGTAGAAATATAGATTGTCCAGTTTGCGCGTAAACCATGAAAGAAAATTGTATGACTTTCCACTCTTTTATTCATTTTCCAGTTCTGAAGTTTTATATTCACCATTAATTATTTACATTTTTCTCGACAATGTCCTTTTCAAAATGATCCTTATTTTATTTTTCAACTCTCTGCCAATTTACCCAACGAGCATCGCCTCCACCCGTTACCCGTGGTTCACAGGGAGCGGACTGATTAGGGTGCAGACTAAACATGTATTGATTTAAACTTGAGAACAGAGATCTGCTTGATATTCGCTGGCTCGTCCTCAGCAAACATCGGATGCCATTTCCGAAACATCTGCCCTCACATCTTCCTTAGATCACGTCCTCTCCTGTAAGCGTGTGTCTGGCATACCATTCGCTTGACATATGGGGCCGACCGGATCTTCACACCCGCAGCACGTCTTGCCTCAAAGAACCTGCAATGTGTGCCTCTCTTCAAGGTATCTTGCAGCAGTAAGAAAATGGTGTCTTGTTTTAATCAAAACATCATTTAAATTGTCACTGCACTCGAGAAGAACATACATTGCTTTACATTCCTCGTAATAAAATAAAGTTGAAGAATAGCATTCGCCCCATATGAAATATCAAAATAGCTATAACGTATCTAAACACAAGGAAAGTGCTACTAAATGATGATTAAATTTAGTTTTAAATTCAAAATTATTTAATTATGCGATCGCAATTGCTGCGTTCTGTGGAATATTGCAGTTTACTGTCTATGCGTCAAAACGCATTAGAGAAAATATTACCGCAAAATTGTTGTGAAATCACTGGACTAAAAGTTTTTATTCGTAATCAGTTTTCCAAGTATTAAGAAGTACTTGTTAAACCGATGTCAGAAGTGGGATTTAAATTCAAGATGCAGGAGGTAGTGAAAGCCATACTGGCAGACATACAGAACATGAAGTTCGGTGGGGAGTAAATGAATACGGAAATGGAATTCAGCATGAAGAAACTGGAAGAGAAACATAAATCCGACATGGACATGGACATGGAGATGATGATGATGGAACAGAAAAACAATCTGGCATTCAAAACACGAGAAATGCAGTAACGACTAAAAATTGCGCGATAGCACAAATGAAGGCAGAAATTTCAATTATGAAAAAATTAACTTTTTAGTAAAATTGAGGAACAACTGGGCAACGTGAAGAGGGACGTGGAAGAGCTTGGAAAAATCTTGGCCAGCGCATTAACGGCCAAGCAGAGTTGCTTATTGCCCCGGAGAGAAGAGTCAACGGCAACGCCAAGGAACTTGATGCCATAGAGGAAAAGATGATCGACAGAAGGCTGAAATACTTCAAAGGCCATACAATTGGAAACATCTCCACGCGTCAAGCTACCCAAGATTGATGAAACATCCCCCTTCAAAGTCTTCCGCTGACATTTCGCCGCAGTCGCCACTCACAACCAATGGGTCAGTAGAGGAGGAAGCTAAAAAACTGATAGCAATCCTTCAAGTTTGGTCAGTAGAAGTACTGAACGCTGTTCCAACGTCGGCGATATCTGGAGGGGCCCTCAAGAATCGTTTGGGAACCATTACTTAGCTGCCACCTGCCGCAGTCGGCTAAAATCGAGGCAGAAAAGGCCTGAGGAGACCATGCCTGGGCAATTATTGGGGAAACGTACCTCTTAGTTATTGCCCCAGACAACTACCTATTCGGTCAAAGGGGTACGTGATGCCAAGATAAGACAGCGTCATATGCTTGGTGATAATCACGCCAACATTGAGAATGGATGGGCTATGATAAATGCTACGTCCGCCACGAAGACGAAAAGGAGAAAAAAAAAAAAAAACAACCCAGAGACAACGACGATCTTCAAGTAGTGTGTGTGTGTGTGTGTGTGTGTGTGTGTGTGTGTGTGTGTGTGTGTGTGTGTGTGTGTGTTTGGTGCTGGGGGTGTGGCAAGCCAGAACACTTAATGAAAGATGTCCACAACAAGGCCGACCAGCATATAGAAATCTGAGGAGAACGTCACCACCGTCAAAGAATATAAGGAAAGTTGTGCCGGATACTAGGAGTCACAGATGAAGAATTACCTGATAGATGACAGCGAAATGGTAAACTACTATTTTCAGTTTTACTATTGTTTTAGACTGAAGGTGGAACTCCTGGTCGTGGTATTAAATATCCAATCCGGTATTTACCTTGGCTGAGGGAAACCAGATAAAACAGCAGCCTGATTGGTCGGTCTTTGGGATTTGGACCCAGGACCTTTCAAATGGGTGGCACAGAATGCGTGCCATCTTGTAATTATTTTAATGTACATAGCTAAGAAATTTTAATTATATTGACGTCACTGGCTTAATAAAAGGTAAGTTAAAGTTATATTTTGCGGCGGAATTATGTTGTGGCATATTGCACTACTCGCCACGTTCGGAACGCCAGATGCAGCGTTCTTGGCTTCGCGCCCAGATTTGTGGTGTCGTTGGCGGTGCTTTAAGACTCACTCCATTACCAGTAAGTAGACCACGTACCTGTTGATATAAATCTACTATCGGTGAGCTGCCTCGGCTTTGCTCAGTCTGCACGATAGTTGACTCCGGGGTGGTACAACTAATAGGGGTAGTTCAGAGAGTGATCTTATAAATGACGTAGACAAGCGTAACTTTCCTTGACTTTATTGAAACTAGGAGGCGCGAGACAAGCAATTTGCTTCACAATTCTGCTAACTTAAACATTTACTAGGAACTTTCATACTTGCTTATTCACACGCACTTATTTATGCTTCTTCTTCCTTGATTCCGCTCTACACAATTTAATTTAATTCACGTCACTGACTTTAAATACACTTGACTTAGAACGCTGTTAACTACTAAGTATCGTTAAGAGTTACAATGTTTGCCTTTGTGGTATTAGTATTACAGTGAAAAATCGCAGACAGCAGTAGACAGCAGACATCAGACACACATCCCCGATTTGTTGTATTCTGCTTCTTATATACTAAAATTGCTGTCATGGCAGCTTCTTTCTGATTGGACAGAAAGGCCGCGCAATTGACGTATATATTACCAAAAATCCACTGTTCTCATCCCAGGGTGCATCACAACACCCACGTGACACATTTTATACAATGGAAAATTACTCTTCCGAATTTTAAGGTTTAGCCCCGGCGTGAGTCGTTGGTACATGCCTGGACAAAAGAAATCCTGTTAACAATGAACCCCTCACACAACTCTTCTAGCTTGGCGTCAGCTTTCTGCTTTGCTTTGCTACACGCTAAGCTTTACACTGCTAAATACATGAGTTAATAAGTATTTGCACTCTTTAACTATATACTGCTAAATAATTAATAAACTACCAATAGTCATTGTAGATAAGCTAATTAACGCTCTCAATGTTGTGCAAACTTATGCCAACAAAACTAAAACAAACGCATGGCTCCAATTAGTAAGCCAACGATGTCAGTTGACGTAGATGATGTTTGTGTAAACGATATAAGTATTTACTATTGTATGTTTATATTTCCTGCAAGTTTGTAAGCTACATTATGTTTAGTTCTCCAATTTGATAAGTATAGAGCATTGTGAGTTTTGCGATGGTCACAATCACTACTAGCTAGCTCTGATTATTTTTGTTATTATGTTTTAGTATAATATACATAATTATACTGAGACTATTTGGCTTCTGAGGTCGATCAAGTGTCTCTCAACAGGTCGTGAACGGCATAAGGAACAATTTCAGAGATAACATGTTCGTAACTTTTAGTTTGAGTATTTTATTTAAACGTTTGCCAATAATATTCACTTACGTGCACTTAATAATTATCCGAGATCCTAGCTGAAACTGTATTATACGCGTTCACTTACAAATGAAATTTACATGTCACGTATCACATTTCTTACGTGAATAATAGGTAAGGCCGGATCACTGTGGAGAAAACAACCGACTGCACTTCTACCTATTGGCGAATTACTTGTACAGTAAATAGGAAGAACTGTGAGAACTTGCGTCTTTGTATAATACCTATATATCGAACATGCTTAATCTGCCTATGCATTAAAACTATGTTCTTATTTATTTGTCTTTCCGCTCCCGGTAATTTTTCTTTTAATAAGTCAGTAGAAACTATCTTTCTATATCACCTAGGCTGCTGCTCCTAAATTGTTCCAGTAACTTCCACAATCTAATCACGCCTCTAAGACTTGCGTTGTTTTTAACTCAAGAGCAGCCGAGCCGTGGCCGAGTGGTCGCCTCTCAACTATTCGGCCCGGGTTCGATCCCAAGCAACCGCATGTGAGATTTGTGGTGGACATGGCACAGGGGCGGGTTTTCTCCGGGTTCTCCGGTTTCCCCCGCTATCACATTCCACCGGGGCTCCATCTTCATGTATCATGAGTGTCATTGCCTGCGGTGCCAGAGCAGTAAAAGCGGGCGCTAAACATTGCATAAAACTCAAGGACATTTTCATACGTTTCACCTCAGCTCCTGGCTATTGTTTACAAAAACCTTGCAGTTTCAGCTATCTCGTCTCTCTTATAACTAAGCTTATGCTAACATCTTCTAATAATATAATCTTATTTCTATATTACTTATATGTATTAATATGTAGTTGCTAATTAATTATTTGCATTCATTAGTGATACCTCAGTGTCAAACTTTTATTCTATTAGTAATGATTAATAAAGCGTTTTGTTTTGTCTTTTAATGCATGGCTTATATTTTAATAAAAGATAAATCAAAGCTTTTTCAAGCTAATATCTCGTCATTCACCTGCTCCATAGGAGGGATGACTGTTACGTCACACTGCAGTTTCTTTTAAGATGTGACACCCGTACACCCATACCTGTCTTACATCATGGGTATTGTATTAAAGTTGTCTTATTATATTATTATCATTAAGAAAACAAACTTTCTTTCCATTATCATGGTGAAATAAAAGTTAAGGTATTATTTCTAAACTTTACCTGTTTCTAGAGTGCTGGCCTATTTTTGATTCCCGGAATATTACACTGCGGCTAAGCTAAAATTACTGGCTATGTTGGGGGCTTTGTTTTCATAATCTGCCCTTTCGCTGCGAATTTTTCGTTGCTTTTGTTTCGCTAAAAGAGTAACTTGGTATTCTATGACCGGGGCGATAGCGTTAATTAAGATCTGGTTTACACCGATACAAAAAGAAGGAACCTTAGCAGGATAATGAGAAAGAGATTTGTAGCTCATCGTGTGCTCATTAGAAGCCTGGAGCATCTGCTCTCAGCATCCCCACCCCATTCATTATACAAGCGATTCACAATATTTCCAAGGCCTTCCTGAGAACTTTAGGTAATACAAGGGAAAAGTTTTCAAACAGAAGTTTTTCATAACTGGATAACAAAACGCTATAAATAATGTTTTATTTGCGGGCGATCTGATTTTAGTTCAGAAAAATTAAATGATTTACAAAAATCCTTCTAGGTGTAAAAAAGTTTGAGGTGTTCCATTCACATGTATTTTCTCTACGTATTTTGTAATACATTATTCTAACAAAAGCTTATTCTTCTATTTACATGCTAATCGAGATAAACAGAGTTGGTGAGGGCCGCTAGAGAAATATTGACAACAGCAGGGATGAGAGACATATGGAGGAAGGGAGAGGAAAATTAAAAAGGTTTCTAGAAATCAGTGAGAATTAAGATAGAAGATATACATAAACAAGAAATTTCGGAAGAAATAGAAAATTTGTTACCCTCACATGACTTTCTCTAGCTGTTGTACAAACTTCTTACATAAATTCTTCTTCTTTCTCCACCATACTAATCGAGATAAGCATTAGGAGAATGGTCTTATTACTTAGTTTCTTATAAGTAGAAGGGAACAAGGGATAAACAATAGGCTAAACCAACATTCAAATGTTTTAAAAGCTGTCGTTATGCAATTGTCATTGCAAATCGCTTCTTTGCTTGGCCAGAAGTAGAACAAAAGAAAACCCGACACTTCCTGTCTGAGAAGAGTATAAGTACTTTGCAATTGAAACTAATAACAAGGATTATCTCGGAAACGATTATCTCAACAAAAAATGTAAATTGTGTGTTTTGACGAGATCTACATTTTTTGTGCGATAAGTTTTTGCCTATCTTTTACGGTTTAGCAGTTAAGGAAAATTCAGCAATATTCATCTAGAATAAACGGGTTTTCAGGGGTATTTCCAAAAAATGTAGGACATACATTTTATTTGGGATGTAAATACATTTAATGTACGGTATTTTAATCAAAATCGTTACAGACATTTTTGAGAAAATCAAAATTTTCCATGTAGTGTGTGGTTGTGGGATTTTCTTGAAAATCTTCGTATCGCATCCTTGAAAGATATTAAATAAACACAAAATTTGATATTTAATGGTCTTTTTGTTTTCGTTTTTGAGCTGTGCCATCCAGACACACACGGACCTTTTTCTAAAGATGCTTTTTTCGGACTCGTGAAATCTCAAATCGTATACATATTTCCGGTGAAATCTTGATATCGAATTTTTGGGTGCAATACAATACCTTCTCTAACCACTATGCACATTGTACACACGGGGCCTAAGGAAGTAAAAAGCATCTTTATTATTCAAAAAACTAAAGAAAAAATGGTCACGACAGGGGTATGTAGATAAAGTAATAAACAAGAGAGGGGAGGATTGTCTTGGATGAGAATCAAACAATACTTTTGGGAGGGATAAAGGAAAATGAACTAGAACGCTGTATTTTATGCGGGGAGAAAGATAGTATTGTTCACTGTTTAGCAGAATGCAAAGAGGTACGAAATTGGAGGAAAGACATTTAGGAATACAAATGGGATTATATACCTGGATAGATAGTAAGAATGAAAATGTTGAATGTCAAGGAAAGAGAAGAACTAATGAAACATGACAATATTTAGGAAAGGTTAAAAAAATGGGTAAGAAAAAAGAAAGCGAGAGAGAGACCACAGGTGAAAATACATAGAGATATGGATTGAATAGGTAGCACAAACTGAAGGTCTGCACTAGGCAATAGCCGAGGAGCTGTCCAGATGCAGTGCTTAAACGGTACTCAAATCTATGTACATTAGAATGAGTACATAAACTGTTTTCTGTAAATGGATATGATGTAAACAATTTTAAATATAATCTAATTAGAATAAAAATGTTATCATTTGCTTGTAAGTAAATGGAAACATACGGTAATATAGAAGGCTAAAGACGCTGTCAAATATTTTAACAGGTGGATACTATCTTATCGAAATTCAGCTCTCTTTGCATGCCCAGGAATAAAACAATGACAAATTTCTGTTTGAGAAAATTTTAAGTATTTTAAATTTGAAACCAATAACAAGGAATGTCTTGAAAATGTTACCTCCACAAAAAATGTATGACATAAATTGTGTGATTTAATGAGATCTACATATTTGTTTAGTACGATTTTGTCTATCTCTTCGCTTTACTTCTTATACAAGCGTCATCGAGAATGAAGAGAACTTCAGGGGCCATTCGCAGAAAATTCAAAATATGCTTTGTGCCGTTAATCTTAGCTTTAATCTTCGGCATTTTAAACAAAATCATTTGATACATGTTGAAGAAATTCAGCATTTTCAAACATTTTTCCTTGTAAAGGGGTTAGTGGAGTATACCTAGTAGATATTGAGTAAATATATATAAATAAATGCCAAGCTTTTCTAAAAATGTATTTTTAGATTCAGAGGATACTATAACATGTTTTTCTGTTGAATATCTGTATTGAATATTTTGCTACAATATGAATTCAAAACTTTTCTACCTACTATGTACGTAAATGTATTTTGTAGCGAAATTAACAATTACGTAAATTCTATAATTATCCTAACAAAAACGGATATTATGGGTTTTAAAAGAATGTGTGCATTTATAGAGAGTGCAAAAATAAAGCAGTGCCGAAGTTTGAATATTTAAGATGTGAAATCGGTTTTAATTGAGACTGATGGAGATATATTAATTAAATGCTTGACACTAAGATTTTCGAAACACACTACCTGTTTTCATTAATAAATGGATTTATTAGCTTTTCAATGTAAAGTAAACGAAGTTGTAAGTAGGGTAACAATGAGATTAGCATCTGCGTTTCATATCAGAAACAACTGTGAGCAGTGTGACACTCAATTAATTATAGAGCATGCTTTGTTTGTCGGGGAATAGTAATATGTTATGAGGCTGCTGGGTTAGGGGGAGTTGATTTCATAATGCCTGCTAAGAAAGTTAAGATAAAGTACAGAGGTAGATTGTTTAAAAACAGCTTCTTAGTATGTACTATATGTTGTGCTATAGTACCATATGTTGTGCTATACTACAGGACCTATAACCTGTTGAAACTCAGTCCCTTCTTGCAGTACCGGGAGAATGACAAGTCGTTTGTAAACGTTTATTTTAAAATTAAAAGCAAAACAAGGAATGTCTTGAAAATAGTTATATCCCGCAAAAAAACTATATAACATAGCTTGTGTGTTTTAATGAGCTCTTACATTTTTGCATAGTAAGCTTTTTACTATCTCTTATGGTTTAACAGTTATGTAAAAGATAACCACAATGAAGAGGTACCGGTATTTTAATCAAAATCGTTCGACCCATAATTGAGAAATCAAAATTTTCGAATATTTTTCCCATGTAAAGGATAGTTTGGTTTGGATTTTTTTACTTTCTCTACACGCACAATGTACACTGTGTATTGATACCGAGATTTCACCGGAAATACATGTTTTGGGGCCTCCTGCGTCCAAAAAAAATAATTTCTAGAAGAAGGTCCATGTGTTTTAAGTTCAGTATCTTTTTATTTTCTTAAAAAAAGCTGTAATGATTTTCATTCAAATATCGTATATTAAAAACATTTAACTGATAAATAAAAATTATATCTTGAATTTTTTGAGAATAGCCTCTGAGGAATACTTTACTCTGGATGAGTTTTACAAATTTTGCATAACTAGTAAACCGTACGAGATAGACAAATACTTACGTACCACAAAAGATAGAGCTCGTTAAAACACACATTTTATGTTATATAATTTTTTTCGTGAACTGAATCATGTTTGAGATATTCCTTGTTTTTGGTTTCAGCTTTAAAATGTTAGTGCTTTTTTCATACGGGACATTTTCAACTTCAGTCCATACAAAAAAGGAACATAGGTAGCATCTTTTGATTAATACTTTAGCCTATGTTACTCCCTTATTTCCCTTCTATTCCCTTCTATAAAAATAAGCATTTTAACAAAAATTTGTTATAGAGAGGGGCATGTGACTGTAGCACATCAGCTTTTTTTTTTTAAATATCTTGGTCGCATCCTCGGAGGGTGATGAACTAAAGTATCAAGTTTGTAGAGTACGACTCTTCATATCAAACTGTCTGGATTATGATGTTCACACACACAAACACATGAATTTATACAATCTCAGTTATTGGGTAGTCTAATTGTGTCAAGTGGAAAAAATAATATGGTTTTTAAAGCTTAGATTTTATATTATTCTATTGTGAAAAAAGATTATAATTGTATTTATTCACAATTTTTGTTCAAATTCCATCTTAAGTTCTGAATAATTTGAAAACTACATAGACTTTGTTTATTAAATTACTATGGGACCAAAGGCGATAAAATGCAACATACTATAATTATGTTAAGCACTACTCGGCCATTCCCAACAATGCTGTTTCACCACCAAAGTTTACTTATACGCCATGTACTTTTCCAGAATATGGATGACTTACCGGAGAGAGGTTAAGGAAGTCGATTGTTCCGCCGATGTTTCACATGCTTTTGTGTGAATATTGCAGTTTTCATCCGTTATATGTAATAGTCTGGTTCCTACGAAACTATAAGAGGTAAAATTTCACTGTAAAAAGCTTTGTAGAACAGGTACCTTCAGCTCGTGCCCAATGTAGCTCTGACGCTCGGCTGTGGGAAAGGGAAAGAACTCCTACATGATATAGCCAAGAATGTGTATCCAAGTATCCAGTTTCGATATGGAACTGATCTGAAACGTTTTAAAGAATTACAGTTTCACTAGTTACACAATTACAACAATATTTTGGACACCGTTATATTGTGTTACCTGCAGCAAAGCAAAAATGTAATTTTATGTTTTCGTGAATCGATAATGCAGAAAAATAAAAATGTGATACCTTTATGAACAGGTATTTGTGTTCATAAAAGAAAGCTACATCCAACACAACTAAATTTTGTTTTAACAAGAAACAGCATTAAAATAACACAGGCAATAATAGAGCGAATATCATATTGCAATAAAACTCATATATATATCAATAAAAGTTATGAAACAGTGCTTTTAAATAAAAATAATAAATATATTTAAAGCACTTTAGTTTTGGGCTAGTGGAAAACAAAATATATGTCTTACTGAGTTATAAATTTAGCCAAGTTACAGAAAGAGAAAGTGGTGATAATACAATTTAGAATCCCGAAACTTGCCGTAACTCAGTCCCGTGTCGCTATTAAAATTGCTTCCTAAAGCTGAAGTGATCCCTCTGGCGAAAACTTGCAGACTGGCTCATTGAAGATACTTCTTCTCTGACCCTGGGAGAATGACCGTGCTGATTCTTCTATGTAGTTCCCCCCTCTATCAAGACCAGTCCTTGTAGAAGCAATTTTCGTTGGATCACTATATGGAGACAGATTGTGGAACAGAAAAGCTTTATTATTCAGCTGGTTTTCCCTTACACCTGGCTGAGGATATGTAAGTTACCTAACATAATGAATCAAACATATTACATGACATCTGGAATGTATGATAAATCTTATAATGATAGGAAAGAAGCAAAATGTTCTTCTATCTCTCAGGATGGCGATAGTATCTGCGTCTCTTTGGACACTGTTTATATTGTCGCGAACGTAATTCTACGACGTGGGGGATAGCTATTTGAGGGTGGTAAAAGGAAGCCAGTTGGTAGAGCAATTTTTAACAACGCAAAGAGAATCCTGATAATATAAATATATTGACAAATAGCGAAAGGCAAATATACTTTACAATAAAATAGTAAGATAATTTACAATAAACAAGACTTGAGCGTGTCAGGCGTTTCGTGTCGAGCGAGAACTTATCCAGAATACCAAAGGCAAGAATTGGTAAAATAGTTAATATACAACAAAAGGTTCTTACCTTTTAGGTTGATTAGCTCGACGAGAAGAAAGATGTGTGTCGGTATGATAGCCAGTGACCCGGGGTGGGGCCTCGGATGTCCCTCGGGCAGCGAGTCTGCCTCTGTCAAGTACTGAGAGTCAAAAGCTCCCCGAATTCAAGATTCCAGACAATTTCATACTAGACAATTATCTCTAGGGGATTTTCCATAATCTAAGCCCAGGCTCTTAATAAATCCACCAATCAAAATACAGTATTTAAAAGATAAGACAGGGCTTCCTATATGACTTGCTTGGGATTAAAATCTATCCTAGCCTACGAAATGGCACATAGGTTCCCGGAAGTGGTTGAAAGCCCACGCAAGCTCATAATTTGCAAAATGTGGTAAAATGTCCATTATTCAGAGGAAGACACATCCGGTTATAATAACAAAGGAAACCATAAAGCTTCCTCTTATTCAACCCAAGAATCGGTTGTTAAGAAATACAGAAATTTATAAGAAAATGGAATTCTAAAACATTTACAATAATGTGACTTAAAACAAACAATAAGCTAATTTAAAGATAATCGTCAATCACATACGTGACAAAATGGATTTTATCGTCTATCCTTCGAAGCATTCGGCTTGTTGTCAGCATTCAAAGGAAGAATACGGACGGCAAGGATATAAGAAACACGAATTAGGACTTATTTCAAGCTTACTTTGATTGAATAGATGAGAATACAAAAAGAAAGGAATATTATAGTTAACAATAAAAGTAGTAAATAAATTATGGTAGCAAAAGTAAACGAGCAAGTTGAGCAAATACATTTGAGTACAAAGGACTGCAGTTAATTGAAGTAGAACAATATGATTACCTAGGAGTGATGGTCCATCAAACAGGAAAGTGTAAGGAGAAATTTGTAGCACAATATCGAAGAAAATCGGATGCTTTCTATTCACACGACTTTCTCTACCTCTCTTACAGGTAAAGTATTCTTACAAAAGATTTTTCGTTTATAATACTAATCTAGATAAACATTGTCAGAATTTGTCTTATTAACTGCTGTCTTGTAAATGGAAGGGAAATACACTAGGCTAAAGCAACACTAACATCTTTTAATAGTTTAAGTTATACCTTTGGCATTGAAACACAATTCCTTTTCCAAGTTCACAATTAAAACTATATATATATATATATATATATATATATGAAACGAAAGATAACTTCCCTAATGAGAAGAGCTTAAGTAGTTTAGAATTTAAACCAGTAACATAGAATATCTACAAAATAATATGACATAAATTGTATTTTAACGAAATCTAGATTTTTGTGTAGCAAGTTTTTGTCTATCTATTATAATTCAGTAGTTGTGTAAAAGTCATCCAGAATGAACAGCTCTTCAGAGGCTCTTTCCAGAAAATTCAAAATAAATATTTCGTTTTGTAATAAAACATATTAAACATATGATATTTTAATCAAAATCGTTAGAGCCATTTTTAAGAAAATCAAAATTTTCTAAAATATTTAATATAACATGTAGTTGGGGTGAGGGAATTTATTGAAAATCTGTATGTCATATTCTTTAAAGATGCTAACGTAAATACCAAGACTAGTATTTAAAACCGACTTTTCATTTTTGTGTTGTTCTGTCAGTATACACACACGCAAACACACATACAACACACACACGTGCGCCGGTGTGTACGCGAGCGAACCTTTTTCTGAAAAAGCCTTTTCTTGGATTCTGGGATTTTAAAAACATGTATTGCCGGTGAAAGCTCTATGTATTTGGATGGAATACAACATAGTGTCTATATAACATGTACGGTGTACATACGTGCTAGGAAATTAAGTCCATAAAACCTTAGACTCACGGTGGATTTGTGGTCCAAAATTATAAGATACGAGAGGAATCAAAACAGATGGTAGTAAGTAGGAGAACAGAAGCTTTGTATGGACACGTTATTAGAGCAGAGGAACATGGGAAGCTGGGTCAGCTTGTGAAGCCGAAGCCCTGGACATTAAAACTATTAGGAAAACCTAAGATAATGTGGAGCAGGTGACCAGAAGAAGGGGGAAAACAATACAACTTCTAGTATGGCTACAGATAGAGTAGATTGATTATTCTCAAAGTGGTCAGTACCGCCCTCTAGGGGGCGCTGAGAGAAATGCAGTGGCCACTCATTAAGATGTGTCCTATCAAATCCTATCGGAAACAACGAAATATTATTCCCGCTTCGAGTTGCTACTGGTAGGTGCTGAACTATTGCTGAAATAAGTAAAGTTCCTCTGGATAATCTGCAACTTTATGTGATGATTCTAACGTGCTGCATGAAGATATGACAGAAAGATTAAGATCTGCTTTTGATAGAGATTCTAGATTGGGTGATAAATCCAGTTTAAGATATCCATCTATGATTCAGCTACAAAATGATTCTTAGATAAAATCAAAATGTAAGAAATCTTATCAGAGTTCTAGTTGCAGACTCAGGCCCGTGGTCGTTATCGCGCAGTCTGGGGATTGATTAAGAAGCTTTTTGTTGCATTCCCTACATCTTGCTTGATAGAACGTGGTAATAGTGTGGTGCGAATATTAAAGCAAAGAAATAGACTTCGCATAACTCAGGAAGGAGATTTCCTTTATTACGCCATAAGTGTAAAACTGATATGTTTTCAAGTCCATCCATAACATTAAGTTTTTTTCTGAATGTTGACTCAGAACATTACCACATTTCAACTTGTGAAACTACTGTTAAGTTTGAATGTGGATTATTAAAATAAAAATATATGTTAATTTCCTGTTTAAAAAAATATTCACAGTGGTTTTGGGTATTGTGATTTATCTTTCTGTATTTTAGTGAAGTATTAGAACAGGCAACATATTTTAATTATCTAGGTGTTTCTTTAAGGAGTAATATAGAAAACATAAACATAAATAACAGAATTTCAATACCTATGTAGCCCTGAAAAGAACATTTGAAAAGAATGTAAGGTAAGAAATGTATCTAAATTGTATAAACTATTGGCTGTTTCTGCACTATAGTATGGCTTTGAAATAATTGAAGGAATGGAAGCATCAGAAATGAAATATCTATGATTTGTGGTAGAATTTTAACGTATAAAGAGCAAGGTGAAGATATTCTCAACTAGCTACAAATATTTGGTCTCAAAAGTTAAATAGAATATAGGAACATGTAATTGTATGAATATGTCTGTGCAATGTATACCAATAGAATGTCTTGGAAAAGTACGAATTATTGAGTCAGAAGCGAAATAAAGAGATTAGGGACATCAGCAAGCAACTCATACAGCAGAAGAAATTTTAGAAAGTAACAAAAAGTTTATAAGGGGGTTTACGACGAGTACATTTAGCCAGGTGAACAGTGTTCCAAACAAGTTTGAGAACCACTGATCTCGAATTTTTAGCTTTTGTGCACTATATTCAAAAATTTAGTTTTATGCCTTATTGTCTAACAACTAATCAAGATTCGATGTATAAACATTTTGGAAATGTCATATGGAGTGAAATGCAACAAATATATGATTCAAGTATTTACAGAGAAAATGAACTACGGAAAAGTTTTTTAGGATAGGAAGTGATGGTGGTGGTGCTGGTGGTGGTGGTGGTGGTGGTGGTGATTTTAGTAGTAGGAGTAGGAGTTTGCAGCAACAGCAGCAATGGTGAATAGTAGTAGTAGAAGTAATGGTGGTGGTGGTGGTGGTGGTGGTGGTGGTTGGTGGTTTTAGTAGTAGGAGTAGGAGTTTGCAGCAATAGCAGCAATGGTGAATAGTAGTAGTAGAAGTAATGGTGGTGGTGGTGGTAATAGTAGTGATGGTAGTGGTAATAGTAGTGATGGTAGTGGTAATAGTAGTGATGGTAGTGGTGATAGTAGTGATGGTAGTGGTGATGGTAGTGGTGATAGTAGTGATGGTAGTGGTAATAGTAATGATGGTAGTGGTGATAGTAGTGATGGCAGTGGTGATAGTAGTGATAGCAGTGATAATAGTAGTGATGGCAGTGGTAATAGTAGTGATAGCAGTGGTAATAGTAGTGATGGCAGTGGTAATAGTAGCGATGGCAGTGGTAATAGTAGTGATGGCAGTGGTAGTGGTGGTAGTGGTAATAGTAGTGATGGCAGTGGTAATAGTAGTGATGGCGGTGGTAATAGTAGTGGTGGTAGTGGTAATAGTAGTGATGGCAGTGGTAATAGTAGTGATGGCAGTGGTAATAGTAGTGATGGCAGTGGTAATAGTAGTGATGGCGGTGGTAATAGTAGTGATGGCAGTGGTAATAGTAGTGATGGCAGTGGTGTTAGTAGTGATGGTAGTGGTAATAGTAGTGATGGTAGTGGTAATAGTAGTGATGGTAGTGGTAATAGTAGTGATGGCAGTGGTAATATTAGTGATGGCAGTGATAAAAGTAGTGATGGCAGTGATAAAAGTAGTGATGGCAGTGGTAATAGTAGTGGTGGCAGTGGTAATAGTAGTGATGGCAGTGGTAATAGTAGTGATGGCAGTGGTAATAGTAGTGATGGCAGTGGTAATAGTAGTGATGGCAGTGGTAGTGGTGGTAGTGGTAATAGTAGTGATGGCAGTGGTAATAGTAGTGATGGCAGTGGTAATAGTAGTGATGGCAGTGGTAATAGTAGTGATGGCGGTGGTAATAGTAGTGATGGTAGTGGTAATAGTAGTGATGGCAGTGGTAATAGTAGTGATGGCGGTGGTAATAGTAGTGATGGCGGTGGTAATAGTAGTGATGGCAGTGGTGATAGTAGTGATGGTAGTGGTAATAGTAGTGATGGTAGTGGTAATAGTAGTGATGGTAGTGGTAATAGTAGTGATGGCAGTGGTAATAGTAGTGATGGCGGTGGTAATAGTAGTGATGGTAGTGGTAATAGTAGTGATGGCAGTGGTAATAGTAGTGATGGCAGTGGTAATAGTAGTGATGGCAGTGGTAATAGAAGTGATGGCAGTGGTGATAGTAGTGATGATGGTAGTGGTGATAGTAGTGATGGCAGTGGTAGTGATGGCGGTGGTAATAGTAGTGATGGTAGTGGTAATAGTAGTGATGGTAGTGGTAATAGTAGTGATGGTAGTGGTAATAGTAGTGATAGTAGTGGTAATAGTAGTGATGGCAATGGTAATAGTAATGATGGTGGTGGTAATAGTAGTGATGGAAGTGGTAATAGTAGTGATGGCAGTGGTAATAGTAGTGATGGCGGTGGTAATAGTAGTGGTGGTATTGGTAATTGTAGTGATGGCAGTGGTAATAGTAGTGATGGCGGTGGTAATAGTAGTGATGGTAGTGGTAATAGTAGTGATGGTAATGGTAATTGTAGTGATGGCAGTGGTAATAGTAGTGATGGCGGTGGTAATAGTAGTGATGGTAGTGGTAATAGTAGTGGTGGTAGTGGTAATAGTAGTGGTGGTAGTGGTAATAGTAGTGGTGGTAGTGGTAATAGTAGTGATGGCAGTGGTAATAGAAGTGATGGCAGTGGTAATAGTAGTGATGATGGTAGTGGTGATATTAGTGATGGCAGTGGTAATAGTAGTGATGGCAGTGGTAGTGGTGGTATTGGTAATAGTAGTGATGGCGGTGGTAATAGTAGTGATGGTAGTGGTAATAGTAGTGATGGTAGTGGTAATAGTAGTGATGGTAGTGGTAATAGTAGTGGTGGTAGTGGTATTAGTAGTGGCAAGGAAAAGTTTCCATATCTTCGAAAGCATTATGATGGAGAACGAAGTTAAGAGTGTTCAGGAAACGGTTACAGTAAACATTACGTGGCTAATAAACTCGGAAAGTGAAAGCGAAAGCTAGTAAAATTTACCGCTCGATGGTTAAAGATACCCACACAGTTCCCTACAAACTAATCTGCTTTAGGTTCCACAATCCGGAAATATCGCATGGCATAATCCTCCAAGTATTCCTTCCAAACTCATAATGTTCTGCTTCCTAACTAAGCAGGTTCTGCTGAGAACAAAGTAGAAAAGATAACAAGGGGTTTCATTATAATTCCAGCTTGAATTTTCCTTTTCTATATCATATGGCAGTCTTCTCGTGAGATAGAGACCGTGCGACTTTATTCAAATATGTAAAATACCTTTTCATTTTCCACAAACATGCCTCATGCAGAGTTAAAGTTCGCTGTGAAACAGAGCAAACTTCATTCTACTAACACGTTAAAGCTCAAGAATTGAATACACGAACCGCAACGTCCGAATTACACTACAGTAATTGGATCACCAGGCTACGAAAAGTGCAAAAGAGAATGTTTGCTTTCCATTACACTCAGATGATTCAAGATAGACTAAACTAATATACCAATATAAGGTAGTTCAAATGGATTTTACTGTCTATACGCTCTCGTTCTTCTGAAAACTTTCATCCATTAAAACGAGAGTACAAGACTACTAATTTACATTCTAAGTAATTCAGTCAAGATCTGTTGTAATCAAAATTCACAAATGTAACTCCAAACAAAGTTTAAAAATCTAATGTGTTACATTCACATGATATTCTCTAGTTGTTCTCCAAACAAACTTCTCTTATAAAAGCTTATTGCTTTATCTACATCGTGCTAATCGAGATAAACTTTACTGGAGTTAAAGTGTCAGCAACAGAAAATAAAAGAGGATACACTAACTTAAAACGGCAACAAAATCTTTTTAAAGCTGTTACCATGCAATTGGCATTGAAATTTACGAGTAAAACAAAACAGATACGAAACGGATGAAGACTTCCCATTTGAGAATAGTTTACGTACTTTAAAGCTGAAAAAATAACAGGGAATATCTCGGAAACGGTTAGTTCAAAAGAACAACATGCAAAAAATTATATATTTTAAAGAGATCAGCATTTTTGTAGAAACCTTTTACGCATCTATATTGTTTAGCTACATAAAAGTAATTCAGAATGAACAGGACTTCAGGGGCTGTTCCAAACAATTTCAGGATATATGTTTTGTTTTTTATGTAAATATCTTTAATATAGACAAGTTAATTCAAATCGTTACGGCCATTTTTGGGAAAAACAAACTTTTCGAAAATTTTTCCATGTAAAGGGTAGTTTGGGGGGGGAGTATTTTGTTACAAATCTTCATGTCTCATCTTTGAAATGGTTGGTTTGATATGTAACGGTCTTTTCATGTTTACTTTTTCTACACGTACTATCCGCATAGTGTATAGAGAAGGTATTGCATTGCACCCAAAATACTATACCGAAGATTCGCCAAGAGATTCCAAAAAGAAGCATTTTTAGAAAAAGATTCGTACGTGTGTGTCTGTCTGTGAGCAGCATACCTCAAAAGTGAAAACTTCGCTACATACCAAGCTTGATATTTTAAGTATCTGCCAAGAAGGTGGCACAAAAAGTTTCAAGAATATTCCGCCAGCCCTAACTACCCTTTACATCCAAAAATTATTAAAGTTTTGATGACTCAAAAATGGCTCTAACGATTTAGATTAAAATCTCTTATATTTAAGATAATTACATAAGAAATAAAATGTATATATTCAATTTTATGCAAACATATTTATTGTGGATGTATTTTGCGGAATTGTACATAACTAGTAATCCGTAAAAGATACACAAAACTTACCACACAAAAATGTAGTTCATTAAAATGAACAATTATGTTATAAGCATTTTTTTCCTGGAGCCGGCCGTTTTTTGAGATATTTCTTGATATTAGTTTCAGCTTTAAAATATTTATACTTTTCTCATATGGGAATTTGTCAACTCCTGTATATACAAATAAAGATACTTCAATCTCATAGCAACTTTTAAAAGATTTCAGTAAAGATTTAGCCTATGATACTCCCTTATTACCCCTTCTACTTAAAAGGAAGAAGTAATAAGACTCTTTCTGGTATTTTTTTTTGATTAGCATTAGCATTAGAAGAATAGGTTTTTAACAATAATTTAATGTAGAGAAAGTCATGTGAATGTAACACAATAGTTTTTCATAAAAAGGTCTGCGTGTGCATGTTTAAGTGTGTCTGTGTGTTCGTGAATACGATAAAAATGAAGTCGGTAATCTTACCAAGGTTGCGACACAAAGATTTTGAGAAAATCCCGCTACCCCAAACTACCCTTTACATGGAAAAAATGTAGCAAAATTTGATTTTCTCAAAAATAGCTTTAACGATTTTAATTAAAATAACTTAAATTAAATATATTTACATGATAAATAAAATGTATATCTTGAACTTTCTGGGAATTGCCTTTGAAGTCCTCTTTATTGTGGATCATTTTTTCTGGAGTTTACACAACTAGTAAACCACAAGAGATAGACACCATCTTACAACACAGAAAATGTAGATCTTGTTAAAAAAAACGCGATTTATATCATATATATTTTTTATAGTAGACAATTTTAGAAATATTCCTTGTTTTATGTTTCAATTTTAAAATACTTAAACTTTTCACATACGGGAATTTGTCAAGTTCTGGCAAGCAAAAGAAACGGATTTCATCCACATGGCAACCACCTTTCAAAAGACATGTCTATGCTTAAGCCCGGTGTATTCCACGATTCTACTTCTACATAGAAGAAAGCAAGTAATAAAGACTATTTCTGCTAAGGTTTATCCCAATTAGCACGAAGAAGATGGAAGAATAAGCTTTTTAACAATAATATGGTACAGAAATATAGGGAGAGATATGTTAATCAGATGTTTAAGTTTTGCTCTCCGCAGACACACGCATACGCAAAGATTTTTTCTAAAAATGCCTTTTTTGTGTTGGATTCAGAGTCTTCAGCACACATACATCAGGTGAAATCTCTTGGACGGAATAAACCACCACTTCTAATTACTATATGCACATACGATTAAGTAAAAACTAATGTGGTATATTCATTTATTATTATATTTTAATTATATTTTAATTTATACTGTTCTATTAATAGTATTTCATACTATTCAATCTTCTATAAAATACTGAAAGTGAAGATTTTTTTATTGAAAAATATATAACGTTTATTACGTTATATAGACTTTTGCTATTGAAATTAATGCATGTGATTTTATTACAGGGAGAATTCTTTATGAAGCGCAAACGTCATTTATTGGGCACCGTTTACACCGCAGGAACTTAGATATTAAAGGGAAATGAAAGGAGCGAGAATAAGGAAAAGAATATCTTGTTATGGTAGAAAAAAACTACCCCAGCATTCGTTCTTATCGACCAATCGAAAGATACTATTGTCCTTCATTTCAATTCCCTCTAGTCTTTCAGATGTACCTAAGGGTACGTGGGGTATGGCAGTGCGGGCAGTCAGCGAGGGTGCATGCTCATTGAAAATAATTCTCCCGTGAGCACTAGGTGGCTGCCAGGTTGATGGGTCGCTTGCACGCCTTCTCTGGCGGCCTCATCAAGCTTGGTAACATTAGCAACTTCCACAGTATGTGGTGGTTTGTCAGTCTGCGGTCAGTGGAATAGATGTGCATTTGTCTTAGTGCGCCAGTTGTCCTCCGTTGTCTACCCTTTACCCCTTTAATTTAAGTAAAAATTAAAGCCATTTCAGATCCAAATTTGTAATGAAGTCCAAAGCAATTCTACACAGCGCCTCAGCATAATTATTACCAATGTTACAGATTGTTGAGAATCTCTGTCAAAATGATGCCTATATACCAATATATCAAAATATGTGTATTGCTTCTGCTAAACATTCAGCATTAATAATCCCTTGCAGCTTATGAGCTTGAAACTGTCAACCGACTGCCGGCCTCACGCCCACTAGGCACGGCAGAGGTGGGCAGTCATCCAACCGATACAGGTAGGTGATGTGGCCATACATCACGCATCCCCCTGGCGGAATAGGTATCTATCGCAGCTCCTCTTTTTCATCACGTTGTGATGAAGTTTTTTTTGTTTGAGTCTCAATTAAACTTCAATTTAGCAAACATTCTATCCTTAGCTAGAAGTATAGCTACGAGTGTCGCACCTGAGAGGGGCCTGAAACGAGTCAACCGAGCCTTGCTGCAAATGCATTTATCAGAAGATATGAGTGGAGCGTGTAATATAAAATGTTCGAGTGCGGTCAAATTCGTTTGAAGGGACATGTTGGAAGCCATACTTGCTGACTGGAATGGATGGCTTTTCATGAACTATAGATTCTCAAGCAAATTGATTAATTCAGACTAATTAAAACTTATTAAAAATATACAGTCGGGAATTCAGTGGTAAGTAAAGATAACGGATTGGTTCAACTAAGAAAAAGTCAACAACTTTATTAATTCATAACAGTTTGATAATCAGTAATTTCATTCGCTCCTATTTGGAAGTAGGGTCTCCAATGTAGTTTGTTACCTTGGATATGATATTGAACAAAAAGGAAGACTTATTTTTCTTTTATTTTGAAATGTTTATATTTATGTGGTATAACGACTTGATAATTTGTACCGTTATTATTTCGGGGTTCGTAACTAGTTATTTTTCATATCGTATTTTCATTAATTTATGTATTTGTATATATAAAAGATATATTTGTAAGAACCTTTACAAAATGTGTAACTTATTCATTTAGCTGCGGATACAATTTTTGAATGGGAGATATATTTTCACCAACTGCTGTTTATATGAATTCACCATACATTCAAAGGTATTGGTTACTCTGATTTTAATGTTATTCCGTCCCTCCTACCTAAAATTATCTGGTGGGATGTTTTAAAATAACTTCCTATAAAATATAACATTCGATTATTTCTCAAGCGATGTCTTTCTGCTAGATATTGGAACGCTCCTCTTAATTAGTAAAGAAGTCATGAGTAGGTGAATCGCACAGGTTTTCTTGTTCTATGCTTATTTCATTTTAATCGAGGAGACGGTGAGTGTTATTTGTTTACCGTGGAGCACTTACTGCAGTACAAATTGGTAGCAAAGGCGCGAAGATAGCCCTGGAGGTTTACAACATTGTTGCACAGATATTTCTTAAAGATAAACGTTATGCAGAGGTTGCGGATACAATTGATAAGAAACCGAACAACAGTGTTTAACATTACTCAGCTCTATAAGAAGTTCCACACGGTACTGAATAAACCCAGATCTGGAAACAGAGGATAACACTGAGACAAGTAAATTACAACCCAATGGTTTTTGCACAGAAGAGTATGAACAGGTAAAGAAATATCTAGAAAAGTTACGACTGTTCGGCGGATCCTTATTAGAATCCAGAGCTCCCAACCAGAAAAAAGGATTTGCAGATTGCAAACAAATACGTAACCAAATTATTGCATAAAGTACTGTATTCAGATGAAAGCAAATATAACATTCGTCGGAATGATAGGCGGATACCTTAAAGGCATCTCCACAATACCTAGACTGCAATCCAATTGAACACATCTGGAAAGAACTTGACCGACTAAAAAATTACTATATGACATCCAGTTTATACGAAGGAAGTTCTGGGGCATGAATGAGAAAATCAACTACGAATTAACATTATGTGTACTTGTTAGCCATAATAACGGGTGTCTCAAATTTGTCTCCGTAGTGAGGGGAATGTGCTAGCACGTTCATTCATGATCTTTCAGTTGGTAGCGGATATCTCTAAAGATTAATTATTGATGGGAATGAAAAAGAGCTGAACTGAAATTGAGAATAATTAGTCACTACTATCTTGGAACTGTTTCGTCATCCCCTTAGGCAGAGTTCGACTCTTTTGCCTTTGTTTCGGGCACTGTGTATGGTTTTCCACGTAATTTGTGATTTATTTCTTTATTCAGTTTCGTTTAGCTTTTCGGGTAGTTTGCACTTATAGCGACGCAATTTCATTTCCTTACTAATAGCTCCATGTGGTGTCTACACAAACAGTTGTTTCCTGTGCTAATTTCCACATTCATTTAGTTGGGCTTCTTAACATAACATCTGAAATTTCGCCTCTATTAAAAGTTTAGACCTACCGCGTTTCGGAGCATCATGTCCAGGCATGGTTTTACGGATTTTATGAATTAAATCTGTCGCGTAGTGCAATGAGGTCATACCAAATGTGCAAAACGTTCAAGAAATGTACGTTTTTCAATTTCTGAGATCTTATCACCACCTGTAAACGTTTCTTCAATTGTTGACATTTTCTCTTCGTTTTACAAGCACAACCACACACTATTGACTTAAACCACACAGTTCTCATAGTATTATTCAAGTAGGATGAGTACTATCATCAATGTAACCACAGTTACAACCGTCCGAGTGTACTATAGAGACTCTATTGAGACACCCGATACTATCTTCAGTTATTGCAGGAAAAGGACTCGTATTTCTTAAAATACTCATGTTTTAATATTTTTCCCAAGTTCAAACAAGCTATTTTTATTTGTGAACATTCAAATTAGCTACTTTTAAATTTAATTATGTATTTTAAATGGATATACATATTTTGTAGATAGTATTTGTCTATATTTCACGGTTTATCACTTATGCAAAAGTAATTAAAAAAAGGAGTAATTTAGGGGCTATTTCCAAGATAATCAGGATATACATGCATTTTATTTTCCATATAAGTATTTTTATTATACGTATTTTAATTGTTTGAAAACTGAAAATTTAAAAATAAAATATATATATATATATATTTTTTTTTTGAAGATACGAAACTTAAATACCAAGCCAGGTATTTAACACACCTTTTGTTTTGACCTTTATACACAAACTGGCCTTTCTGGACTCAGGGAGGCTCAAAATATGTATGCCCGGTGAAATATGTACATAGAATTTTTGTGTGGAATTCAATACAGTCTATATTCGTTTGTATAGTACGTGAGAGAAAATAAATAAGGTATTTGTTTTAGTTTTTTTATTCTAAACGTCCTTTAACGCGTTCGTCATGTAGAGCGATGAAAGAAATCTGTGACAACATGCTCAAATGATGTCGGGGTTCATTTGTCTTCTCAGGATAAAGGAAAACCTCGAAAGGAACAATATACGGGAAACTTTCCAAAAGCGAGATACGAACTCATTACCTCTTGAATGTGAGGAGCCAGCTATCAAATCAAGGCTAAAAATTAAAGGCATAAATATATTGAAAGCGACTTAGTATAGTTATGGGCCTTTTGTAGCTTAAAATTGTAACGTTCTCGTCACTGAATACTAATTCTGGTGGCCAGATCTATGTAGGGGAAGAACTGAAAAGGGGAAACGAGATTAGAGCGCTGGGAGGGTTAAGCTGCCTGGTTGACCTTTATTCGTGGTTTTCCCTCAGTCCTTAGGGTTATTAGCGCTTTAGGTCCCCAAGCTCATTTCCGTTTAATTCTGTCATTGTCCGGTCTAAAGATGGCGAAATAAAAAAGGAAAAACAAAACGCACATTAGTGTGATTTTAAAACTTTACGCGGATATACTCGTATTCCTCACAGCATGCAAAAACTAGCGGAAATGTCAAAACTGCCGAAAAATAAACATAAGCTTTATATACTGCATTAAGAAGTGTCAGCGTGCTTTGTTTATCAATACGCTATTTTGTTTTTATGATGAGGCCCGAATTTCGATTCCATAAATAATTTAAAAATCTGATGTTCCATTCACATGACTTTATCTACATCTCGGTAACAAATTACGGTTAAAAAGCTTATTCTTCTATCTCTTCATGCTAATCAAGATAAACGTTAGCATAAATGGACTAAGCTAAAGTGATAGTCAAATATTTTAAAAGCTGGTCGCCATATGATTGAAATCCGCATTTTTTTTTATTTAATGAATAAAAACAAATTCCCGTATGGGAAAAGCTTAAGTAATTAAAACTGAAACCTACGCTCGCCTCCCATTTAGGTGGCCCGGGTTCGATCCAAAGTGTCCTCATGTGGCATTCGAGGTGGGCGAAGAGGCGTCTAGGCGGGTTTTGTCCGGGCTGACCTGTTACGGGCTGACCCCTCGTAACAGGTTCTCAAGTTTGTGGTTTCCTGCTATAGGCTCCACAACGGGCTTCTGACTCCTAGTCATCGGCTTGTAAGTCCTAGAGGTGTGTTTGTCCTACAATTGCGATCCAATAACAAGGAATATCCCGGAAATGGCCAACTCCACTAAAAAATGCATATGACATAAACTGTGTGTTTTTCTGAGATCTACATTTTTTTGTGTTGTAAGTTTTTGCCTACCTCTTACGCTTTACCAGTTTTGTAAAAATAAAAAATATTCATTCAGAATGAAGAGCTCTTCAGAGGTTATTCCTAGAAAACTAAGATATACGTTGTATGTACTGTAAATATCTTTAATATACTGTATTTTAATGAAAATCGTTAGTCGTTTTTGAGAAAATCATTTCATTTTTGTAAAGGTTGTTTTGGGGTAGGGGGATTTTTCTAAAAATGTTGCATGTTTCAAAAATCCTAAGCTTAAACCCCAAGAGTGGTATTTTACCGACATGGTTTTAGAGTTGTCGTGTTCACAGACACACGGACATACACACACAGAACTTTTTTTCTAAAAATGCTTTTTTTGGATACAGGGGACCTAAAATTTGTTATCCGAAAACTTGAATTTTTGGGTGGAGTGCAATATCTTCTATACCTTTGTACCATATACCGTGTAAATAAAGTAAATATGGCTTGAATAATTCATATACAATTTAAAAACTAAAATGATTACAGCAACAAATACCGAACATGTGAAATGTATTTTATTTTATTGCCATTAACGCAAACAAGATTACAAATGTGTTTATGGATCAGTATAACTACTATAATATTTAAATGAAGAATAAGATCTGGTAATTTTTAAATGTATTAAAAATATTAGATATATAAACAAATTTACATGAGGCTAATAAAGAATGATCATAATTTTTGCGCTCATAATTTCACGCGCTAACATTTAATCTTATGATATGATGTTAGCTTAATGTGTAAGAACTTTAGTAGTTTCACGTTGGTACTTCTGGTTCCCGCCTATGAGAGGCGAGCAAAGACATACATGTTCAGTATCGCCTACCGCAAGAATGGAGGTGATTCGCGAGTAACAATGTGCGACTTTGAAATTCTGCTTTCGTCTCAACAAATCTTCAGCTGAGGCGTATACAATGCTACAGGAAGCCAATGGAGAGTTGTTCTTCCCTACAGCACAGCTCGAAGGTGGTTTAAATTATTTAAAGAGGGGAGGCAGTCAATTGCAAAGGAAGCTGGGTCCAGCGCTCGTAGTACTGCTCTTACGAAAAAATAAAACATCAATACCGTTGTTCATTTGAGAGAAAATTGACTAATATTTTTAAGAACACTTTCTCAAATACAGAAAATTCCACTGGATGTTATCCACAGCTGGTGAGAGAAAATTTACACTTGAGGCGTGTTTGTGCGCGATGGGTTTGACGACGTTGATTCCCGAACAAATGGACATTCGCGTGCCGGTCTGCATGCACTTGAAGTTGATGTTAGAAAACGATCTGGAGCTTCTTTCGAAGGCAATCACTGGTGATTAAACTTGCCTACATCATCGTACTGCAAGCTCAGTGTGGAAATACCCTTCATCATCAAGCCAGAAAAGCGAAAGTGGTTGCTGCTGCTGGGGAACTTATGGTCATTTCATTTTTTAATATCAATGGAATTATTTATCAGTATGCTGTACCTGCACGGACATCATATCTAGACAATACTACAGTAATGCCTTGAATACATTGCAAGTCTATATGAGGCACAAGAGCCCAAATTTCTATGAAACAGACTGGATGCTACACCACGATGATGCGCGGCCCCATATTCCCAATGTTTTTCTGAATATCTTGCAAAATTCAAGGTGTGATATGTCCCTCATCCTTCCAAGTGTCCGGATTTAGTCCCGTGTGACTTGTTATTATTCTATAACATGAAGACACACCTTCGTGGGAGGCATCATCCATCATCAGAAGTAGTAGTGAGGGCTGCGGAGGACCACTTTAAAAATGGTTTTCAGCATGTATTTGCAGCCTGGCTAAAACGCTGGGTCAGGTGCATTCCGTCCAAGGGAGACTATTTTGATAAGGGCCATAAAAGTTATGAGGATGAGCAAAGGTATGTTGTTAAAAAAAAAATATGATCACTATAGAGTCATAAACCATAAGATAACCCCTGTCACACACAGCCTCTCCCCAATATAATATCTTTGAAATAGTTAACTGTACAAAAATGCATATGATATAATCTGTTTTATAATGATATCTGTATTGTGGTAAGCGATTTTGTTTCACTCTTATGGTTTACTAGTTATGCAAAAACCGTTCAAAATGAAGAAGGCTTCTAGAAACTGTTCCCCAAAATTCAGAGTACGCATTTTATTTTGCATATAAACATGCTTAATATACGGCATTTAAATAAACGTTATTAGAACAATTCTTTAGAAAATCTAAAATATCTAGAAATGTTCCAGTAAAGGATATTTGGAGTTGGAGTATTGATCTGTAAATCTTCATTTCATATATTTGGAAAATACGAAACTAAAATTTCATTTTTTTGTTTTTTAGTTATATTAACCACACACATACAACAGCCTTTTTCTAAACATGCTCATTATTCAGGTGGTGTGAAAACATGTATTTCTGAGAAAATCTGGCTATCAAATTTTTCAGTAAAATACAATACCTTCTCTACCAATTTTATATAGTGTACATAATTGCTAAAAAAGTAAAATTTGGTTTTGAAGCATGTCTTATATAATTATGACATTAGACTGTCGAGATCTTAGATAGTAAAAATATAGAATTATATCAGACTGTAAAAGATACAAGGCTAAGGAAAAATAAAACCTTACTGTGCGCATGCATTAAAACTCAAAAAGGAAAGCTGTCCTGTCTCATCTCTCTCGTTGGGACATCAACTCATAACTATAATGATGCACACCTTGCAGTAGCTACTTCTCACACGTAAGTGACCCATTCTAAACTAACCATTATTTTACAGGAATTGATTTTTTCTCTAGAATGGTTATCAAAGATTCACATGAATGCTAAAGTTTTGAATTTTGAATTGTTATACTTCAAATAAAAATATATAAAGTGCTTAAATACTGGATAATAAGAACAAGAAAATGAGAAAGTAATGACGTAATATAGAATAATCGGATGATAATATAACACACGATTCGCTCTAGCTATTCTGCAACACCTATTCTTACGAAAGCTTATTACCGTATCTACTTTATGCTAATCAAGTCTAACATTTGACAAAAAATGTTGAGTACAAGGGGAATAAGGTAATTTCACTAGGCTAAAGCGAACTTTGAAGAGCAGGTCGCTGTGTGATGATTTTAAAATTCCTTGTGACTAGAATGAAAACAGAACTAAGGACTTTCCAATTGAGAAAAGTATAAGTATTGGAACATTTAAACCAATCATAAGAAATGTTTGAGAAATGGTCAACTCCATAGAAAGGTCAATGCGATTCTATCTTATTAGTCAACAGTATGTGGTGTGAGGTTTAAGCTTTCTTCCATCCTTTAACTGCAGGGTCATATTGGTGGCATTCACCTTTGAACCACGTGTTTTCTTGTCATTGGGCTTCTATACTTTTTCCTTTTTTCTATATTTCCTTTATTTGCTTACAAGACAAACACATTCACTCTCTGATGCATAATTTCAGACTTTGGGAAGTGTAAGATGTATTCTTTGGTACAGAAAAATTACAACATCTAGTCGAGAATCGAATCCGGGGTATAACAACAAGGTTAGAAAATTCGTATCCTTTTGCTAAGACAGAAGTGACGTGACGTCAGCGTGTATAGCCTTCCACCGTATGACTAGACTGTTTAGTTTCCAGTTGTTCTCATAACTGCAGAGAGGCATTGCCGTTAGAATAAATTTCCTTGAGCGAGGCTTTTCCCGTTTTATTCTGAAAAGACAGATGCCAGGTAAATTTTGGAGCAGTGAACCTAACTTTGTATTACGTCAACTTTTATTAATAAAAGCCACAGAGCGAGGATCCAAAGGTAAGACGTTGCATATATTTGGAAGTAGATGTGAAAATAACCATTAATAAGCAAGAATATACACCACAGCACAAAGAAGGGTGTTAAATTTAACATCCTGAGGCAATATGAATGCTTCTATTTTTATTTCAGTAGTAGGTATGTGTGCATGTGTGTGTGGTGTAACCGCTTTGCAAAACTCGTCCAGACTAAAGAGGTCTTCAAAGGCTATTCCCAGAATGTAATCTTCAAAGAAATGTTTACTTTCTCTACATGATACATGGTACATAGGTAGATAAGATCCTGCACTCCATCTAAAAATTGCATACCAAGGCTTCACCAGAAATACACATTTTAATGTCCCTTATATAAAAAAGGATTTTTAGAGAAATGTCCGTGTCTATGTGTGTGTGCCTGTGAACACGATAACCCAAAAACGAAAAGTTGGTTAAAGTACCACACTTGATATCTAAGTTTAGGATTTTCCAAGGACGCGATTAGATTTTGATTAACATACCGTACATTAAAAATAATTGCATGGAAAATAAAATGCATATACTGAGTTTTCTGGGAATATCTTATGAAGACCTCCTTATTCTGAATGAATTTTGCTGGATTTTGTATAACTAATAAACCATAAGAGATACACAAAAATTTACTACGCAAAAAATGTGGATCTCGTTAAAATACCAATTTATATCATATACATTATTTTCATGGAGTTTACCGTTTTCGAGATATTCGTTAATAGTTTCAATTATAAATTACTTATAATTTTCTCAGACAGGAAGTGTCCATATTTCTTTTGTTCTACTTCTGGCCAAGGAAAGAAGCGATTTGCAATGACAATCGCATAGCGATAGCTTTTAAAACATTTGACTACCACTTCAGCAAGCGTATTACTTTAGTTTCGTTCTACTTATAAGGAATTAAGTAATACGAATATTCTGCTAATGTTTATCTCGATTAGTATTGTGTAGAAAGAAAAATAATCTTTTGTAAGAAGTTTGTTTGAAGAGCAGCTAGAGAAATCATTGTGTGTAACTCATCTATTTTTTTTTTTATTTATTTTGCTAGTATGCGTGTTTCTTTTTGATCGCCACGTTTTCGTATTATTTTATTCGGTTTTATTTTATAGTTTTTTAAGTTGATTTTCAAATTGCGTGAGATGTTTAAAGTTTTTCATTTAATGCTTTATTATATTCCCATATCCAAGCACCAGTGGATTTTTCAATGAACTAGAAAAATGTCAGAAGATAAGGCACAGAAAACGTTAAATAAAAGTCCAGAACACTGATTCCCAAATGCCAGTGTGGTTCAGGAAAGGTCATTTCATCATTATTAAGTCAACGGCGTGCTGCGCTTCCATTTATTTCCTTGGCAAGACGAATGCCCTGACGTCGTTATATATGTATGATGCTAGAGCCGTAAAGGTATACTCAGTCTCTGACCTTTAGGATTAAAGCAGCACCTCTCAAAGCCTAGTCCTCTTGAATATATAGTGTTGTTCGAGAGTTTAAGGAGATAAAAACTTCCAAGGAATTAATTTACCAGTGTCTAGGGGAAAGGGCGTAAGTCAAAAAATGCTCCATAAAGTCCTTAATACGTCCGTCCACTCATTTCATACGATGTTCCTTTGTGTAGCACAGCCAGCGAAACCTATTTTCATCGTCTAGAAGTTCAACAAGATATGTAAGTTCCTTCGGAAAGTCCCGACGTTCCCTTGTATACAAGAAACAACCAACTTCACCATGAGTTTGGAATACTCCCTCTATAATAATACTTCAGAGCTCTCTGAAAATCATGTTTAACAAACTACCAAACATTTCTGGGGCATGTACACTCAACATTGGTGTGTCATAACAGGAATACGATGAGGAATAATCCTTTTTATTGTCTCAGAAGTATTTTTCTTCGTTTCATTTTTTTGAACATTCTATCACAGAAGACTTGCTCCTGCTATTGATATTGGATCACTTTGACCTCCTATAAGAATTATTCCTTTTAATGCCTTACAGGTTCCCTTACTTAATACCAGAACCAGGCTAAAAAAAGCTACCAAAAGACCTACTCAGTGATTCAGAAGAAAAAGGGCTATCATAACCTTTCTTTTTAGCACCATACTTTCATGCTTTGGTGGTTAATTTTCACTATTTAACCTGTATATTATATTTTGGAAACTAGTTTATGTTAGAGGAGCCATAGCTCAACCCCAGCAATGTGCAATTCTTAATTAGGCACTACACATTACCACTGGTCCTAACAAGAATTAGTGTTGGTCTATCAAAAATAAATTAAACAATCTGATGTATTCTATTGACATGACTTTCTCTACTACTCCGTAACAAATTATTGTTATAAAACTTATTCTTCTATCTATACTTTGCTAATCGAGATAGACATTAGCAGAAATTGTCCTTATTACTTGGTCCCTTGTAAGTAGAAGCGAAAAAAAATCTAATGTGTTCCATTCACATGATGACTTCTAGCCGTTTGGCACAAAAACCTTTTATTCAAAACATAACTCTGTTACCTACAGCATACTAATTAAAATAAGAATAACCCTTGTAAGTAAAAGGAAAACAAGAAGGTCACACAGGCTAACGAGAAGGTATCGTTCTTTAAAAACAAGTCGCTATGTGGAACAATTGAAATTCTAATTTCTTTGTTTGCAAGGAGTAAACAAACGAGAAACGGGAAGAAAAATGTATTCCCGTTTGAGAAAATTTGTAGTGCCTAAAATTGAAACCACTAATCCGGAATATCTCGAAAACAGTTAGCTCTACAAAAAGATGTATATAACTTAAATTGTGTGTTTTAGTGATATCTATATTTTTATGTAGTAAGATTTTGTATATCTCTTACGTTTGTAAGTTATACAAAAGTAATCCAGAATGAAGAGGTTTTAATAGATTATTTCCATAAAATCCAAAATATACATTTAGTTTGTCATAAAGTATCCTAAACATAAGGTATTTTAATCAAAATCGTTAAGGATCATTTTTGAGAAAATCAAAATTTTCGAAAAATGTTCCTTCTAAAGGGTGGTTCGGGATGGGAGGGTTTTCTTCATGACACATGCTTGGAAGACACCAAACTTAAATACCAAGTTTGGTATTTAATGGTCTTCTCGTTTTAGACCCGGCGCAATCCGATGTTTTTACTGTGATTTACTTTCTGGAGGTAGTAATGCATCCAAGTTTCATCCATGGTAATAAGCCGTTTCAAAAATTCACTGGGATTTTTAGGATAGAGCTCCATATTCTTAACAGGAACAACTTTTGTTTGCAACTTTTGATTAGGTGTCAACAAACGCGGCACCCATCTTGCACAGACATTCTGAAAGAAACATTACTTAAAATACTACCTGCGCGTTCTTTTTATATGTTTACGACCTCTGCTTTCTCAAACAACTTTAATCTGCGTTCTTCCAGAACTAAATGATGAATTGTTTCAATGATCTCTAGAATTGTCACTTCTACAGGTCGTCCAGAGCAAGGCTGATCACTAGTCCTCGTAAGTCCCATTTTAAACTCTGCAACCCCCCTTTTAATCATTGAATATGAAGGGCAGGTTCTTTCGATGTACTGTCCATTTCCTCCTTGAATCCTTAGGCGTTAAGTCTTTCAAATTGAAGTATTTAATCACTGGCCTTTTTCCAAATCCTCCATTTTCGTGAAAACTCTAAACTATGGATACAGGTCAATAGAGTTGAGCTATACGATGCTTCCGTCTAACTGGCCTAGTGGCGCCATAACTGTGTGAGGCTCGGGACTTATCAGCCGACCCTCGTAATACCGAGCCAGATGGCTCAGACATTACGTCCGGGACTGCCATTCAGGATATCGTGGCATGGGTTCCCCGCGTCAGCCTCTGTGACCCTCGGGTTTTTCATCGGTTTTCCCGGTGTTTTGTTCTTAAAAAAATTATTTTTTGCGAAAATTCTTTTTTTTTTGGGGGGGGGGGAGGAAGGGTCAATAAATGGAATAACTGCCTTCTGGAAATACAGCACGCGGTGGTGGGATGGCGCTGGTGGTGTTCTGAGGACTCAGGTGATTGATTATTCGAACCTGAGTGTTCAGAGGAAACACAGCTTGTGAACTGTTAGAGAACCACCCTCCTCGATGGCCCACAAACTGTTAGGATGTCGGCCGCCCTTTGAAATTACCCTCATCTCATTCTTCCTCCAGGGTCTGACGTACAGTAAGCTGTAGTGTGGAATACCCCTCCGTAACGCAAATACACTAAAGTTTTTATGACTTTAATATCACTATTTGTGCCTTACATTTTGCTTCTTGCAACCTGTAAAGTATTCATATATGAAAGAACATTGCGGAAACTGCACACCTTTTTGATTTAGATGCCAAAAGCATAGCATTAAACCAAATCCCCCGGGAAGCCAAATGAGAATAAATGATTAATGATGTACGGTTTCTGTCACTAAATAAAGCATTTCAACAGTTATTTAAAACAATTGTTACATTTTCAACACTTTGGTGAATAGCTCGAAACTAACATATTACATCAGATGTTTTAGTATATTTTACAACTCTTGCTTTACCCTTTTTACTTTTTCTACACGTACTATGTACATGGTGTATAGAGAAGTGTATAGTGTATAGTATATGCTTTGCACCTAAAAATGCGATACCGAGATTTCACCGGAAATACATGTTTTAAGTCTCCCTGAATCCAAAAAAAAAAAAAATGTTTTTGTAAAAATGTCCACGTGTGTGGGTCTGTGTGTGACTTGGACACCATAGCTCAAAAACGAAAAGCCCGTTAAATAGGTGCCAATGATGCGCCACAAAGATTTTTCAAGAAAATCCCCCCACCTCCATCTTCACTTTACATGGAAAAATTTTCGAAAATTTTGATTTTCTCAAAAATGGCTGTAAAGATTTTGATCAAAATCTCTTACATTTAAGACATTTACATGCCAAATAGAATGTATATCTTGAATTTTATAGGAATAACCACTAAAGACCTATTTATTCTGAATGAGTTTTGAATTTTGCGTATCTGGAAAACCGTAAGCTATAGACAAAAATTTAGTCCACAAAAAATGGAGATCACACTAAAACACACAATTTATGTCATATATGTTTTTTTCGTTGAATTGACTATCTCCGATTTACTCCTTGTTATTTGTTTCAGATTTAAAGTATTTAAAATTCTTTTCATACTGACCCTGCATAGAAACGGATTTCATCCACATGGCAACCGACAATCGTTTTAGTCTATTTTATTTCCTTATACCTACAAGGAAGCGAGTAATTAAGACAATTTCTGCTAATGTTTATCTTGATTATAGATAGAAGAATATGCTTATCAACAATAATCAGTTACAGCGATGTAGAGAGAGGCATGTAAATGAAACACGTCAGACTTTTTTCGATAAACACCTTATTTCTTATTTAAAGCCAAAAACGTTAAACGTACTCAGTCATACGAGGAAATGAAGCTCTAATCCGAATTAAAGAGGTTTTTATATGTGGCTGCAAACGTCCCGTTCCCAAGGGGTGTGCGTGTGTTTTTCCTCCCCACCTTACTAATTAAGCCCTCTGGGGTGGCACTTCCGCTCCAGTTCGCACCCAGTTCTCTGGAAGAGTGCTAATACAGCAAATTATGGAGTTGTCTGCTATAGCATTTTTTGTTGTAAACTGTTAATAAAACGCTAGTCATGCGAATTAAATTTCTAGTCTGGCACGCTTCGCAAAAGTGGTTTCAGTTGAGCAATGAAAAACGTTAACGCGTAAATCACAGCGTTTAGTGCTTTAGCAGATGAGTTTAGAGCTTCGTGAAATCTGATGAAGCTAAGCTTCCGCTTATGAGTGATGTTTAATTTTACAAAATAGGTCAGATACAACGAAAAACAAAAATAAACGTAATTTGTTTTGTCAAGTTTTAATTACCACTTTATCTCGCTTTTATATTCCCGAATAGCTCTTCCTGCGAATGATGGTCTAACTCGGTTTTTTGCGTCAATGAAGCGAAAAATAACTACGGATTTTAACGTGATCTGGACTTTTTTATAGTCTCTGTTTTCCCTTCGATGGATACAGCTATAGATTAGAGTAACATAGTTACAGTTTGGAATATAACAATGTGTTTGCATCTATACGATACATTCGATGTTTAACAGTAATATGATTTTATACATTTGCAAATTATTCCCACAAGATTTATTTTCATATGCACCTTCTAGTAATTACAATACACTCAGGGAATGGCTGTAATTACGCAGTTTCAAAATATTTATTGTTAATGGCAAATAAACAGTCATGGACAAAGCATGGTAATTTCTTGTTGGTTATCTATTGTTTTACAATGTTGCTTGCAAAAAGGAACCAGGTTATTAAATATGAGATCATTCATCTATATGTTGCACTCTCATGTTTTTTCTCTACCTACTGTCTCTCATTCTAAGTAATTTCTCCACGCAATTTTTACGAACATTTATTTTGTAATACTTAAATTTAATGAAGTCAAACTCTTGCAGAAATACCGTGACCGCGGTACGAAACAGCCGCCTGCTGTCGTCGAGCGCGTAGTGGCATTGCTAACCGGCTAGGCGCAGCTATTGTTACGATCAGCTGCTCTTAACAATAGCGCGCAGAAAACACAATAGTTGCACAAAGCTTATTATGTCACTTCCCGAGAGTTTGAATAATACAGTTCAGGAATCACCCTTTTTGCAGTGTCAGTACACTTTTGACAGTTAGAACTTTCGACCTGAGCTAGGTGACGCATATATGGGAGCGACGTGTGGCCGATCGGACTTCAAAAATTGAACAGTGAACTCAGTCAATGAGTGCAAAGTTCAGACGATTAAAGGAGGGCAGTGCAGAGTGCAGTTTAGTTATGAGTTGTAATGCGATTCGCCGGATCAGTTGTGTAACAAGTGTGTGAAGTTAGTTTGAAGGGTAATGCCTATTTTTACGTTGTGCGTCTTCGTGATAATTAAAAATTTTTAGGTGTAACTAGTGCTCTCATTTGTTGCACTGTTGTCAGGAATGGCATTAAAGAACCATATTTGAGGGAAGGTTTCAAACATTATTGGTTTAGATGGAGAATAAAATTGAATTTGGGATGGACGAAATGAGAAGTGAAATTAAGAATTTATATGAATGAAGAAAATGGAAAATGAAATGACAGTAAATTTCGCATTAGAAAAGCTGAACACGGAAATAAAGGGTGTAAATGAAGAATTGAAGATATGCCTGAAATATATGAAAGAATAAATGAAGACAGAAAAGAAAGTTGTATGGCAGAAATGTAGACAGAAATTTCAAGGTGAAAGCGGAGTTATTGATCAACATTTACGAACACCCGAGAAGATGAAATATCTCGATCAATGCGTTAACACTCAAGAGAACTTAAGGGAATGGCTAAATAATCGAGGTAATATCAAGGATTTTGACGTCATGATGGAATAAATGACAATCGCACAGTGACAACTTTTAAAAGATTAGACTACGGCTTTAGCCTGGTGTATTGTCTTACTTCCCTTCCATTTAGAAGAAAGCGAGTAATAAATACAATTTCTGCTAACATTTGTCTTGAATAATACCATGTAGATAAAAGAAGAATATTTTGTAAAATAGTTTGTTTTCATAGCCGATAGAGAATGTATCAATTTTTAACTATCTCTAGCACGTATACATATAATACATATAGTAGCTAGAGAAGGTTTCATATTCTACTCAAACATCTAATGTCGATACTTCACAGGAAATATATGTTTTGAGATTCTCTGAGTTAAAAAAATCATTTTTAGATAAATGTCCGTGTCCATATGTGTGTGTTTGTAGACAGTATAGCTATAAACGAAAAGACCGTTAAAAACCAAACTTGGTATTTACTTTTAGAATCTTGCAAAATGCGACATGCATTTTTTTTTTAATTTAGCTTTTCTTAAAAATGGCTCTAACGATTTTATTTAGAATACCGTACACAAAAGATATTTACATCACAAATAAAATGTTTATTTTGAATTTTCTTGAAATAGTCTCTACAGACGTCTTTTTTTGGGATAGACCCTACTGACGTCTTTATTCTGGATGAATTTTGCAGAATTTTGTATAACTGATAAACCGTAAAATATACAAAAAAGATTGCAAAATTGGGGATCTCGTTAAAACACGTAATCCATGTCATATAATTTTATCTTGTACGTTTGACCATTTTCAAGATATTCCTTGTTATTTGTTTCAATTTTAACCTACCTCACTTTTCTGAAATAGTAAGCCACCTTTGGTTTCATCTCACCTCTTTTACTGCTAGGTATACCAACCGAACCGAACTACAATTGTTCACATAGCCACCTGCTTTTAAAAGATTTGACTATCGCTTTAACCTAATGTCTTATCTTATTTCCCTTATATTACAATGAAGCAAGTAATAGACCAATTGTGCTAATATTTATGTCAATTAGCATGATATAGATAAAAGAAATGCCACTCAAAATCAGTTTCCTTTGAGAAGTCAGAACAATATTCTCTTATGAAACGCTATCGTTGGGTAGTTGAACTAATTTGCCCATTATGTTTCACTTGTGTTGATTTACTACTATGGTGTAGAATAAGATAAATAATAAGTAGTGAACAATTTACTAACATGGGGAAGTATGGTTTTGTAACACTCCCAACGGATATATACGAGCATCAGAAACCTTTGGCCGTTTCTAACATGATTACCTTCATTATCCACTGTGGAATAATTCACTCGCCACGCAAAGTAAGGCTCTAGAGTGAGAGAGAGATGAGAAGGAAAGGAGAGAGAGAGAGAGAGAGAGAGCTAAATATCTGGGTCCTCTTGTTCTGTATAACACATTTAGCGCAGGCATCCCAAAAGAGCTATATAACCGGTAGCATATAGCGACCGGAAAAAGGATGGCGCAGCGCATAACGCCAGTTCTTGTTGTAACCTCCCAACCCTTTTGTAATATTATATAGCAGCATAATATAAGTCAGTGTTTTTAGCTGCAGTATATACGCAGTGTACATTAGTGGTTAGCGCCATCATCAACCGGTGTTCGTGCAATAATATAACATGTAGATCATCACCTCCCTGTGAGTGCACGCGATAATACTGTGAACCCGGAACAATAAATAACGTTTCCTGAGAGAAAGGGGTGAATAGACAGGCTCTCAGCCTCAACAGTCGCCGCCATATAGCAAGGAGAATACCTCAATACACTTAAAACATGTATTTTTCTTCCTCTTCTGTTTACGTGCCTATATTTATAGGTCTCCTGAAAAAAATGTTTTAAAACAATTCTTTTACATATATACAGGATATTTCAAACACTGTTAATGAGGAATGATAAACCTCACTTTCTCTTTCTCTAATAATGTGCATAGAAAACAGAAGAGCTGTTGTATTCATCCAAAATTCAATATCTAAATATCATCGTAAATACATGTTTTGATGACGCCCGAATCCAATATAGTGAATAGTTTTAGCAAAATATCCGTGTGCATGTATGTGTATATATGTATGTGACACTGCATATGATCAGCATAACTCAAAAACGAAAGTTCGGTTAAATACCAAACTTGGTATTTTAGTTCGGGATGCAACACAGTTTTTCAATAAATCTCCACTCTTATCTATCATTTACATTAAACACTTTTCAAGAATGTTTATTTTCTCAAAAATGGCTTTAACGATTTTGATTAAAATACTATATGTTTAAGATAAATTCATGATAGATTAAATGCACATATTAAATATTCTATGAATAGTCTCTGAACAGTTAAATTCCCGATGACTGTTTACAACTAGTTTTCCGTAAGAGCAAGACAAAAGCTTACTCAAAAAGTGCAGATCTTGTTAAAACACATAATTTACCAGGCCCATATTCTTGGTTTTTCGTCTTTTACAGCGAACTTAGTAATGTTTGGTAATTCTAATACATGCATGCGGTTGTCAACAGTGCAGATTTTCAGTCGACTGTAACCTACAGCGCTACTGTAAGATAAACACAAATGGCAACTCGTATGGAAAACTGGTCTTGCGAAGAAATCCTCCCAGTTATTCAATTTCTGTGGGCGAAACATGCAATCGCGGCTGACATTCATCGACATCTGTTAGAGGTTTATTGAGAGACTGTAGTACCTTGCCTGTATGACGCCGAATAATGTTGAAAGTTAGCGACGGGTAGAGAAAACGTCATCGATAGGGACTGCAGTGTCCGAACCAGCACGGCATCCACAGATTTGAACACAGCTTGCGTGGAGGAGCTGATTCAGAACAACAGGAGGATCACGTAACGGAATATAGTGTTAGAACGGGGCATGTCTTTTGGAAGCATTCATCACACTGTTCACGATTTTCGGCAGTACCGGAAAGTTTCTACCCAATGGATTCCAGTAAATCTGTCCAACCGACACAAGGAGAAGCGCATGGGGAAAATCTGCAGGCTTTGTAACCTTAGTTTCTGATCATCCCTCCTAATATTTATTTTTGGTAGAAATTTAACCGTTTCCGAGATGTTCCTTGCTATTGGTTCCACATTTAAACTACTTGAACTTTTCTCAAACGGAATTTATTTTTTTGTTTCACATCTCTTGTGTTTTACATCTGTGTCATACATAAAGAATTGAATTTCAGTTAATTCCCATAACAACCAGCTTTTAAAAGCACTCAATATCACTTTAGTATAGTGTATACACTTGTCTCCCTTCTACTTATAAGGAAGCAAGTAATAAGATCAGTTCTGCAAATGTATATCTTCATTAGCAGGATGTAGACAAAGCAATGATCTTAAGACTAGCTTGTTTTAGAATAGGTAGAGAAAATCATGTGAATTGAACGCATAAGATTCGTTTTCAAGCAAATACTATCCTCTGTTGCATTGTTATGGAGTTATATATCCCTGTCCGAAGCATAGAACAGGTTTGATATGTACAGCCAGTACACTTTGTCATTGTTTATTTACAACTGCTGAATCAAATTTCTTCGCACCTTTCTTGTCCCTTATATGTACGTCTGCCCAATTTAAGTCAGTGTTTGTTTACTAACAATATAGAAGCTGTTGGCTTATTATCCTTTAATCTATGTTCCACGTCATAGGCACATTTAGCAATTATTCACGAGTATGTCTGACTTCACCTGAGCTTACAGAACGGTAATATGAAGCTTTCCCTAACTACCAAGAACGGTTTCCTGACAGACGTCAACCACATCACAAGAATGTTTGCTCGAAGTTATTCGTTGTATCAATTTTTGCTTTAAATAACTTTTACTGTAAATTATATTTTATGGTATAAATGACAAGTTTTCTCTATGTTCACTATATCTAAATTAAATGTTAGAATAGTAACACTAACTTCTAGGTGGTGTTTTGGATCTACTTGATATTAATAAGTGTTTGCATACATTTAATCAAATAAATATAATGTTAAATTTGATAAATTAGTAACTTAATTTTATACTTTTCTCTAATATGATACATAATTCCAATACTAATTCTAAAGTATCAAACATTATTGATACTGATAAAAAGAGACATTCTCAAATCAACTTGGACCCTGATTCATTGAACCAAGTGGAAGAAATAGTCAATGCTATTCCCGTAAATCAACATCCAAAGGAGTTTATGAATGTTATAACAGAGCCCAATTTCAATTTCAACTTCTGTCATGTTACTGTTGAAAGTGCTTTCGACACCATTATAAAGTTGAAACAACAGTCATTGCACAGATGTTTATGATTTAAATGTTACTATTCTTAAATGTGCAGGTAAGTTTATTTCTGAAACTTTGACCCATATATACAATTCATGTATTGACAGTTGTACTGTTTCGAACTGTTTAAATGTGCTAAAGTTATCCTCATTCACAAAAAGGGTAATAAAACAGATTTTTCTCACTACAGACCCATTAGCATGCTACCTATAATCTCCAAAGCTTTTGAAATATTACTAAATAAGCAAAATATTCAATACTCTTTTCACCTAATCAGAATGGCTTTAGAGCTAATCATAACACTATTTCCGCAGTCTTAGCATTCATTAAACGAAGTTTAAATGCTCTAGAAGATAAAAAATCAATTCCTGGTAGCTTTTTAGACTTAAAAAATATTTTGATAAAATATCCCAAGATACTCTTAAGTATAAAATGGAGTATTATGGGTTTGGCTCTGAAAGTATAAGTCTTATTGATTCCTATCTAAGAGGAAGATATCTGTTAACTCCAATGGATGCAAATCTAAATTATAAGTGTCTTAAATATGATGTTCCCCAAGGCTCTATTCTCGGCCCAGTCCTGTTTATAATCTCTATAAATAATCTTTGTAGTTATATAGGGAACAATTTTATTGAAACTTATTTGTTTGCAGATGACTTGGCGCTGAATATTTTGTTACAAAAATGATGATAGTAATAATAAAATCGAAGATGCTTATCAGAAGGTATTAAAATGGTATAATGTAAATAAACTTAGTATAAATCAAAGCAAAACAGTAAACATGCATTTTAAATTAAACCATCCATCTGGTTGTGGGGTAACATTTTTTGGGTGTTTATCTTGATGAACACCTGGGTTGAAGGTCACATATAGATCACATAAACAGTAAAATAATTAAAGGTATATTCATGCTACGAATTTTTAAGCAAAATATTAATAAAAATAATTACTGACAGTTTTTTATAGTAACATGTTCAGTCATCTTAATTAAGGTGTCCTATTGTGAGGCAACCATTCTTATGCCAAGAAACTACTCATTTTACAAAAGAAGGCCATTAGGATTTGTGGAGCTCAACCCAATACCCACTGTAAACCACTATTTATTGAGCTTGGTATACTGACTCTTCCTTGTATTCATATTATGAATTGTCTTTTATTTGTTAAGAAAAATATATATAAATATTCAAGTGGCAATTATATTCATAACTATCCTACTAGGACTTCTAACCATTTATATATAGACATGTAAGTATACCATAGCACAAAATAGTATGAAATTGTATCTTTAAAATCGTTCAATGTTTTACCTAATTCTTTAAAAAATTCTTCTATTCAGCATTTTAAAAGAAGGATAAGATTTTATAAAGTCCAGGAATTCTCCACAATTGATTGGTAAAAATTATTTTTGCTGTCCTTGATGTTGCTATACGTGTATTTGTCTATGGCAATAAAAAAATCTATCAACCAATGAATGTCATAATTAAGAAAAAATAATATTTCCATAACATGTTTTTCCTTATATGTTCTGGAAACAAACTATTCTTACAAAACATTGTTTTATCAAAATCATGCTAGGCAAGCTATATATTACCAGAAACTTATTATTTAGCTCCTCGTAAGCAGAAGGAAAATAAGGAAATACACTAAGCTTAAACGATAGTCAATATGCGATTTTCACTCAATTGCCTCTTTCTTTCTGGCCAAAAGTAAACTAAAAGAGAGATGAAACAAATGAGAACCTCTCATTTAAGAAAACTGATTTTAAAATTGAAACTAGTAACAGGGAATACTTCTGAAATAGCTCTAAAAATCTGTGTATGATATACATTTTGTGATTTAAAGAACTTTAAATTGTTTCTCCAGTAAGCTTTGTCTATCTCTTGGGGTTTACTTTTATTCAACACTAATTTAGAATATAGAACCCTTTCAAGGAATGTTCCCAGAAATGCAGGATATACGTTTTATTTGCTATGTAAATAGCTTTTATATACGTTATTTTAAACTTACTCGTTAGATGCATTTTCTAGAAAATTTAAAAATTCAAAGAATGGTCCATATAACCAGTAGTTGATGGGAGGGGAGCTTTTCTTCAAAATGTTCATGTCACATCCTTGGAATGTCGAATTTAGACTTAAAAGTTGGTATTTAAGCACTTTTCGTTTTTGAGTAATGCTGTTCACATTCAGACACACTGAAACGAAAAAAGTTGGTGTGCATTTAATTTTCTTAATTTTATACTTCTACCATGTATATAGAATCTTCTGTCTTCTCAGGTTTGTGGTATACGAGACGCATTCTGTACTCTGGTTTCAACTACCATAAATAAATACTGTTATTAATCTTTTGAATTTGTTGTGATTCATTACAGATACATAAACACATACACAGAATCAATTTATAACACTTATTTTTCACAGGAATACAACATGTTTTCCTTCTTGTTTCGTTATTAAGCAAAACGATCTTCCTTTTTCTTTACAGCAATTATAAACAGAAATATTGTGCTGCCGTTGCGTTCATTCCAAAGCCGTGTAACGTATGTAAGTTTTAGCATACGTATAACACTTTCCGTCTCTTTCTATCATTGTTGCGATTGTTGGTCACGTCTCCAGCAGCACATTACAAACTCCTTTGCTTAAACCTTTTTTGTATTAGAATGAACACAACGTCTTTCAAATATGTTAACAACAGAAGTAAAAAAATTCAGCAGTAACAATTCACACAAAAATTAATAGTTAAATGTATGCTTTAAGATATTTAGCCAAATAAGTTTTAAGTTAATAATAAAATTACAAAATAAAAACCTTATATTTTGTGGTTTGTGGCCTTAATATTGTAACAACACACACAGACATTTCTCTAAAAATACTGTTTTTGCTCCAGGTAACCTCAAAACATGTTTTTTCCGGTTGCATCTTGGTATCCAATTTCGGGTGGAATAAATACCTTCTCTGTCTACTGTGTTTAATATACATACGTGCTAGATAATATAATAATCTCCATACCTTTATTAATAAACAAATATACTGAGTATAACTGGATAAATTAACCTGCACCTGCAATTTGAATCTCTTAGTGAAATAGTTTCTGAGGTAATAAAATTAGCAGATTTAACATAATGGGGGTACAAATTTTAATCTCGCTTATGATAAAAGTACACTAAAATAAACGTTTGTGTAATGCACATTTTTAATAAAAATACAGAAATAGACTACATCATATTGATGCCCATGTTTCGTTAATTTCTATGCACATCATTCACCGTTTAAATAAGAGGAACTTTACTCTTCCCTTACAACAGATTGGGTGGCATCAGATTCGAAAATGGGGTACTTTTCTAAATTTATACACTTATTCAATGGCATAGCTTACTAGGATATGATGGCGATACAAAGAAATAACAGCCTTTAAGGGCAAATGACTACGATATCTTAGCCGATTTTAAGAATTGATTTCAGTTGCAAAACCTAATCTTAAAGGTAAAATTTGTCAAAAGTTTTTCATTATAGAATATCTGATTAAACTTATTACTAAGCCATATGTTGTAACAATGCCATCCGCACGTACGACCTTTCTCATATTGGCTGTCGTACGCGGCAGTGAAGCTGGAATATGAGATATCGCACTTGGATGCGTAAACAACAGCGCAACGAAACACAAGACTGGAATGTGACACATTGACATCACGATTCTTCCGAAATTCGAAATGTTTCTCCCAGCTTCGATTACGAGTACTTTTGAGAAGTTTCCAGAAAGCTTATGGCGTCATTTTCTCGCTATAAAATAGGAAGAATTACAGTGTGGTGTGTTGTGTTGTATATGTTACTGAGTCGTGAGTTTCTGGAGTGTTAGCTTGCAGTGGTGCGCGACCCATGGATGGCGAGCAGTCAAAAACTGTCAATTGCTGTCTAATGACAAGTGATCTACTTGCAGCACTGATTTAAGACTTTAATTGTAACAATTTTTAAGCCAATAAAGATGTTTGTTACATTATTGTGTATTCTAAAATGTTTTCTCATTTTCATTATTGAAATGCTTCAAAATCTTCCATTCATCTGTAAAATCTTAATAAGGTCCGTATTTGTGTCAAAAATGTGTAGACATTATTATTATTATTTAAATATTTATAACATTTTTATATCTATGGAATACGATTTTGCATATAAAGTGGTTCATTAATATATACTATCTGCATAGCCGTAAAGTTTTCAGTTAGCTTTTTCAATTAGATGTTTAATTAATGATTACATTTGATGCTTTGTTTGTATATGGCTCTTATTTCTATAGTTCGATATTCAAAAATATTAAGCTACAAATAGAAAACTATTTAATGCATGTTGTTAAATCAAAGAACGAAAGGAAAGTAAATGTATAAATAAAGAGGCCATTGGCGTAACTCCTTTTGTGAAACATTTTTCACTAAAATGGGCTGAACTCATGTGAAACTTTAACTCAAAATTATATAAGAACGAGAGACAGGATTTTAAAAAGTTTGATGTGTTTCATTCAATGACTTTCTCTACCTGTTCTGCAAACAAAGTATACTTACAAAATATTGTCTTAAAATCCGCACTCTCATTGGTGGGATGGAATCCGGGTGCATTCCGTGACGGGAAACCAGAGAACTACGGAGCAGGATATCTTTAAAATGTATGAACTTAAATACATATATTGATAAAATATGATATTAATCCGACATTTAGTTTTTGTGTTACAGAGTTCAAAGGCGCCCACAGATTCACGCATATACGCCTACAAACGGACCATTTCTTTAAAATGCATTATTGGATTCAGGAGTCCTGATAGCTTCAATTTCGAAAATTTTAGTGGATTGTACTAACTTCTCAAATTAACTGAGTACATGGTAGAGGAAGTAAAATCGTAAATATGTATAATTTATCACATAGTACGTTAACAATACCGTTAGAACAAGAAGTAGAACTGTATGCAAAATCTAACAAATGTCTACAGAGAAGCCTTCAGCTTGTATCTATATCAAAATTGCTGAAAGCTGAAAACACAAGAGTATCTTTCTGCTTATCTATTTATTAAGAAAATCAGAATTATTTAACTGCATAATATAAACTGTATTACAGTGCAAAAAAACGGAACAAAGCTTACATTTCTGTTAAAAATATCCAAAAGCAAATTTATTATATTTCGTCGCATTTTTGACGAAGTGTCATATCAAAAAATGTCAATATAGATTCCAATAAATGTGTTCACAGATTCAAGCTTTCACTGGTTCTCTCTCTCTAACTCGGATACACAAACCTATTTTATTTGCATATTAACAGCATTTCTAATGTGTATCGCCCATGCTGGAGGTACAAAATGCACAGCCTCTGATCGTTTATTAGAGGCTTATCTTGGATTATTGGTAAGCTATATACATATGTGTGTTTTCAAATTACACGTAAATTTCTTCCTTAGCGTATCTGGTATCAGTAGGCTTACTATATGTCCCATAAAAAATGTACTGGCCCAGCTTTAGAGCTAGGTGGAATGTTCCCTGGTTTTATCTGAACGAAAGTACAGTACAAATTGGTATATTCTCGATCACCTCGTGAAAGTTAGAATTCATTTAATTTCACATTAAGGGACCAAACTGTGAAAATTTCAAATTGGATGTTATTTTTTATCACGATTCTGAAATTATGGGACAAATGCATCAAATACATTTTGAGAAAATAATATGTTTTAATTTTAGCTACCCTATCACAAAATTTCCTTGGGCTGCACTTTTCAAGATTTTGTAACAGAAATTCATATTTGTATTCCAGGAATACTGGTTTAAAATGATCGGATAAGTTTCAAATTAATTAAATATTACTGCAGGAAAAGCTATGATAAATTATTCGGTCACACTTTTTTCATTATTTTTGTGGATTAATTACTTTTGTTGATGCATGTAGATGACTAATGTTTCTTGCTTAAAAAATTAATTCCATAAATTTTATCTTTTATGATATTATGGTTCTCTGATAAAAATCAGAATTAATAGGCTTAAAACATTTAAACGTTTATATGCGTTGAATAATACATTTAGAGAAATAAGCCTTTTAATATTTGAACTTTCATTTTTACAACTAAACACAGGTGTTTATATTCCAAGTGGTTGAAAATAACATATTAATCTACAAGCACCACGGTATATTAATGTGCTAAGGCCAAAAATAAAAAAGTTCAATAATTTTGATCAATTTTCACAGGTTGGTTCCCTTAAAAGAATACTTTGAGAATAGTATTGAATATATGAGTGTCATTTGGAAAGTATAGAACCATTTCACATACTTAAATGATAACAAAATATATCAATACAAAACTTTGTAAATGAATGTTCAGCATGTTGCACTATTTTGCAACGTAATCGAATTGCTAGCAAGACTCTTATTGTCAGGTGCCGATGTTATACTCTTCTACCGCCTAAGAACTGATTAGTTTTTTGAATGCACAATATGTTGGGCCAATCGAATTTTATAGGCACATAACACAAGCGTATGGTGATAAATAATGAACTGTCTTCAGTGAGGAAATGGTCCATAATGCTTAATCACTGAAGAGCCTCTGTGTAATTTGAAGTCACTCATTATAGAAGAGTTGAAAACAAATATTGAAAGAATTCATTTTAGACATTTCATTTTAGACACCTTAAATTATTTCCTAACTACAAAACGGCTCTCAAACAATGAAGACCTCAACGCAGACAGATGAAGACAGATATAAATAAATAATTTGGCCACAATAGAGATAACGTTGAGAAATAGATCAAAGTATTCTAACTTTGTAAATAAAGATTTGAATTCGTATTTTTCGTTATTATTTAATTATGCCAAATCGTTCTTCACTTTCTGGACGACCGTCGTATAAACATACAAAAACAAGTGAACCTATAATATAATTGCACACGAATTCATATTCAACCGTTATGCGTTATGATATATCTACTTAAAGGTGTAACACTGCAAAAATAATCTATTCTCCACCGTCTCTACACCTCGGTATCACATTATTGCTAAAAAGCTTATTATTCTACCTACTTTATGCTAATCGAGAAAAATATTGGCAAAACGGTCTTGTACTTGCTTTCTAGTAAACAAGCTAAAGAGTTTGTCAAATATTTTAAAAGTTGGTTTCCGTGCGGATGCAATCCGTTTCTGTGTATTGTCAGGAGTTTACAAATTCTCATAATTGGGAAGTTTAAGTATTTTAAAACTGGAACCATTAACAAGGAATAACTCAAAAAAGATCAACTCCACTAAAACAATGTATATGACATAAATTGTGGGCTTTAACGAGATCTACCTTTTTTGTGCAATACGTTTTTGCCTATCCCTTTCGGTTTACCAATTGTGCAAAGCTCATCCAGAATAAAGAGGTATTCAACGGCTATTCTCCAAAAATTAAAAATATACATTTTATTTGTAATGAAAACATCTTTAAGATACGGAATTTTAATCAAAATCGTTGGAGCCATTTTTAATATTTAAAAAATTGTGAATTAAAAGACAGTTTGGGCTAAGAAAATTTTTTTTGAAAATATTTGCTTTACATCCTTGTAAGGTACTAAACATAAATACAAATTTTGAATCTCAAGGTCTTTTCGTCTTTAATCAGTGCTGTTCACAGGCACACACAAGTGGATTTTTTCCTTAAAACGTTATTTCTGGACCTCAAAACATATATTTCCGGTTAAAACTCGACATCAAATTTTTGGGTGTAATGCATTTCCTTCTCTACCTACTATATACATAGTATTAACATTCGTGCTAGAGAAAGTAAACATTATGAATACCTACTGATCTCCGTTTGTAAATTGTACCATCTTCAACATTTCTTCATAAAATGAAGCTTCGTGCTGCCGTATAAGGGAAATACCCAATGAGAACAAAAACATGAATTAGAAAAATGTAATAGCCTGGAAGAAGTCGTAAATTTTAATTATTTTATTGGTGACCTAGCTACAATGTCGTTTGAGATATAGAAAATAAGAAAGAAGTTTTATCAGAAATTGTAACCATAAGAATAACTCTACAAAATAGAGTAAGAAAAGATACAAAAGTGAAGCTCTGCAAGAGAAGAAGCAAAATCGAAGCTCTACAAGAACATGGTAGACCCTGTTTCCGTGCATGGCAGCGAAGCGTGGATAATACGAGAAAATAACGAAGTAAAACTCAAACAACGGAAATAAGATTTTTACAAAAAACAAAATGGTTGAGTATACGAGACTAATAAGAAACCAAACTATTATACAATAAATGAATACTTATATATTATATAATAGCATTGAAGAAAATAAACATAATTGGAAAAGTCGTATCAACTGCATGAGTAAAGGAAAGACAACTTTTTAATTAACAAATACAAACATTTAAAACATCTGATATTTTATATTAAAAAACTTTCTCTATTATTTTTCAATAAACCAATTTCACAATGACTTATTCTTCTATATACTTTCTGCTTATCGAGAAAAATATTAAGAGAATGGTTCTATACATTCTTCTATTAGCTCTAACGCAGATATGAAATACACTAGGCTAATTCTTTAAGAGCTGTTCGCTATGTATTAATTATGTAATTCCGTTCTCCAGGATGAACATAAACCATGTGAATAAAAGTATATATTTTTGTAAAATTTAAACCAACACAATGGCCTGGAAATATTTAGTCCCCTCCTTACAAATATACCTCACAGTAGTTGTGTGCTGTAAGGAGATCTGCATTTTTTGTGTGGTAAAAGATCTTACGGTTTACTAATTACGTAACATATCAAATGAAGAGAACTGCAGAGGGTAGTAACAAACATTAAAGATTTAAGTATATTATATTTGCCGTGGAAAATGTCTTAAATATAACTTTAAGAAATAGTGGGAATGAAATTTGGAGTGTAATCGATCAAAATACAGAAAACGTTTTTATACAAAATGGTTGTAGGAACTTTGAACATCCATACAAAATCAACATTTAGGTGCTCTTCCCTTACATCAGAATTTACAGTCATTTAAAGATCCATTAATTCCCTATTTCCTAGCATACTTGTTTTATAAAATAACGTTTTTCCCAAAACTACATTTTCACAATTTCTAAATGTTCGACACGTCTCGGTTTTTGTCTAAGTACAACTAAAATGTCCCAAAATGTGCAACCATAGTTATTTTAAAATTACGTGTAACAAAAATATTCTAACAAATATATTGACTTTTAATATATTTATATGAAAAGTAATTAATTTTAAATATATTTATACAATTTTGATGCCTGCGTTACATTTTCATAAAGTAACACATTTACATTTAAAAATCTATGAAATAATTTTTATCTATCAAAATATTGATGCAATTTTGTATTCATATTGACATAACAAAATATAATAATGGCTAAGTTTCAGAAAATATGTACAAAAATACAGAAATTTAACTCTTTTCTTCCTTTAAACTAAATTTTAAGTGTCATTTTAGATCAAAATTGAACAAATATGTCCTTATAAAGAATAGTTTGGAGTGATGGATTTTCTTTAAATCCTTGTGTCACATCCTTGGAAAATGGGACACCTTAAATGCTTATTTTTTCACTTAATTATTTTTCGTTTATGAACTATGCTGTTCGCAGCCACACAAGAGTACGCACGCATCACACTGTTATTTTTCTAAATCTGCTTTTTATTTACTTGTTCAAGGAACCTCTAAACTTATATTTTCGGTGAAATCTCTACATCGAATATTTTGGGGGAATACAATATTTCCCTTGTTTACAATACGTAGTGGAGAAAATAAAGGAATCTTGAGCGTTCCAGAGAAGATGGGAGCAAAGCAAAGAATGCGAAGATGGAACAGTTGAAACGACTAATCTTTGAAGTGAAGAATACGAAGAATAATACAATAAAATAGTAACTCACAGAGCAATATTTTTAGGTAGATATTTACCTTCTCTACACGTACTATATACATAGTGTATAGAGAAGGTACCTGTTGTAATGCACCCAAAAATTCGATACAGAAATTTCACCTGAATCCAAAAAAAAAAAAAAAATTTGAAAATAGGTCCGTATATTTAAGTGTGTGTGTATGTATGTGTATTTATGGACGGCATAATTCTAAAACGAAAAGTTCGTTATCTACAAAAAAACATGGTATTTAAGTTCAGTATCTTCCAAGGATGAAACAGAAGATTTTCAAGAAAATTCCCCCACCTCCAACTACCCTTTACACGGTAAAATGTTCGGAAACTTGGACTTTCTCAAAACTAGCTATAACTATTTTGATTAAAATATCGTATACTAAAGATTTTACCTGGCGAATAAAATGTATATCTTGAAATGTCTGGGAATAGCCTCTGAAGACTACTTTATTCTGTATGAGATTTACGGAATTTTGCATAACTGGAAAATTGTAAGAGACAGAAACTTACATAACAGAAAATGTAGATCTCGTTAAAACACATATTTTATTTTATATATATGTATATATATATATAGATAGATATAGAAAATTATATTTGTTGTAACATTTTAAGTTGTTAAAATATTCCTTGGAGAGTGCAGAGATCCGTTGAGTAACATAATCATTAAGAGTTTGCAAAGATTTGAATTTCATCATGGCACTTTTATTTTCTCTATTATATACCAGGAATAAATAGATATATTATTGTGTTACACCTAAACTAAGCAGAACTTTTAGCATTGCAACGGAAGATATACAGAAGACAATACGACATTGAATTAATTACATTTCTTCAACGATCCAAAGTAAAAAATAAAATCTTATGTACTTAATTAAGTTAACTTTGTCTACCTGGTAAAGTATTTTAAAAAGCCGGTCGCTGTGTGATTGAAATTCGTTCTCTTTGCAAGGCCAGGAGTATAACAACAGGAACAGGAATGAAAAATTCCTTTTGAGAAATGTAGGTATTTTAAAATTGAAACCAATGGTAAAAAATATCTCGGAAATGGTCAAATCCACCAAAAAAAAAGTAAAGGCCTAAATTGTGTGTCTAAAAAATTTGTATTTCTTGTGTATTGTGTTTTCTATCGCTTGCCAGTTTTATCTATCTAGTAATTATGCAAATTATGCATCTTGAATAAAATATCTTCAGAGATTATTTCCAGAAAATCCAATATATACATGTTATGTGTCGTGAAAATATCTTTAATATGTTGTATGTTGCTGAAACCTGCTAAATCCAATTTTGAAAAAATAAAACATTTTGTACCTTTTTCTATTATAAAGAGTAGTTTAGGGTGGAGGGTTTTCCCTCAAAATTTTCGTGTCGCATCTTTGGGAGATACTAAACTTAAATACCAAGTTTTATATTTAAGAGGTTTTTTGTTTTTGCTATGCTGTCCAAAGACTCGCACATACACAGACACACCCACGCAGGGCATTTTTCTAAAAATATTTTTTTTTATTCAAGAGGACTCAAATCATATATGTATTTCCGGTAAAATCTCGGTATCGAATTTTTGGGTTGAATACGATACCTTTTACCTAGCTACTGCATGCGTGTTAGAGAAAGTAAAATAGAAAAATGAGTATATTGAACCTGCAAACATGTCTATGTTTATTAAAGTAGATGTATACAATTGACGAAAACTATAAATATCTGCTAATAGCAGAATTGTTTGAAAATAAGTAAACATAACAAAGGATTATGTGCATTTTAACTATCAATTAAATGAAATAACATGGATTTCTTATCTTGCTTCATTCCAATCTAAAACGGTAGGTTCCAACTGTTTATTGGCTTCTAGAGTTGGTGTTTTAGGTAGACAGGAAGATGTTTCTGTCTCTCCCAGTCTTGCTTTGATAAACCAATGCAGTAGTTATGGAACTTGGTATCTTTAATTTTACACTCTGGTTGAGCCAGCTGTTTTACGTAGGGTGGCTGCTGTTTCTAAGGACGAAGTATGCACATCGCATGTCCGATCATGTTCCAGATTTCCTTTGCCCGTTGGCAGCAGAACAGCCAATGTACAAGAATATCCACTGTCGCACAGATGTTACACCGATTCGCTGTGTGAACAATCTCATTTTTTTTCTTAAATTTTTTATTGCCCCATTTAACATCTAAGGTCACTTGAAACAACTCGTTATCTTTAGGTTGGTTTAAATCATTTTTGTTTTACTCAAACACGCATACATTCACACTCCAGACTCTGTGGGAGATAGGGAATAATTCTAGCTAGAGAAAAATTTTCCGCCCCAGCCGGGAATCGAACCCGGGACCCCCGGGTGAGAAGTCATCTCGCTGACCACTCGACCACTTAAACCTATACACTAAGATAATATTGCGATTGTTAGCATTTATCAACTGTACTTCCAGCTACGCTTGTGCTTGATTTCCATATTAGACCAAATTAGCGAAAGGGTATAGAAATTTCTGGTGATCGGAGACTAATCTAGAGCTCTCTAAAATGGAGCCGTAACATGCCTATGAAGCGTAGACATTTCCGTAATACTCCTTTATTAACTGGTATTTCCAAAACTGGTTATCACTCTGACAGCAATTACCGATTTGCGCAGATAACACCGTTTTCCCAACAGCACAAGGCATTTATTAAAATCAGTAGACCATGGCCACTTTTTTCAAAAGAAGAAGTAATGCGATCGGGCTACGCTAGTGAGCAACTACCTCGTATTTAACGTGTGAGGATACCCCTTCGTGCATTAAAAGAGTTGCAGAACTCTGAAGTGCTATTTCAAGTTCAAAATCACAATTAGCGATATCCACTCAGCGTCTCCGCTAATAAATAAAACAGGTAAAACTCGCTCACGCGGTTTTCAGTTGAAATATCCCCGTTGAGTTTTTCAACTCTGTTAACGCAGAAGGATATCTGTACACATCCGACACGGTGCAGCTGGCCCACCTGGTATTTTTTCTCTGTCCAAAGTAGTTGTTCAATCCTCGGTAGAGGCAGCACTTGTACCATACACCAAAGCTTACTCAGTGCATAAGTATGGATGTATCAAATACGCTATAGAAGTGTTAGATTATTGGAGATGTTACTCTGAGCAGTTCAACCTGGGTATTTTACAAACATTATGGTATATTGTATTTTTGTATCTAAACACAAAATGAAATTTTACTACCGTTCTTACTAAATCGCAAAATGATTTTTATACTGCTTTTAAATGTAAATATAGGTATAAAAGAAATATTAAAACTGCTCAGAAATATATTCCTTAAACGAACCAAATTCCACATCTAACCGGTAAACAACAAGGAGATCTGTCCACCTGGTAGTATGGTGGTAGTGTGTATGCTTCACATTCACAGGTCGTGAGTTCAAATCTCGCTTAGGGTGAGTTACCCGAATAAGGCTTTTTCCGGAGTTTTCTCTTATCCTGAGAAGACAAATGTCGAGTAAACTCAAGCTCCATGGACCCCGAGATTATTTGAGCAGCATTTGACTAATTTCATTCATCGTCCGATATGACCAACCCAGTTAAAGGACGATAAACTACAAAAAAAAAACAAACAAAGAGGTCTCAAATTATTTTGAAATGACGTATCGCAGTAGTGACTTACAATGTCATAAGTACATTAGCTACCGCGCATCATAGTTTAACAAACTATTAGGTTAATTACTGCGAGTCAGTTGAGCAATTAAATGCCATGTCGGAATATTGGCATGTAACTCAGTGATTAGAGAATCTGGACGGAGACCAGAAGATCCGTGGTTCAAATTCCACGGTCTGATTCTACGAATAGTATGGAAATACAATTAAGTTTAGATAATATTACAAGAGTTGCGGGAGGAGATCAACATTAAATGGGCGATGTTTACGGAAAAAACAACATATAGAAACCTAAAAATGACTAATTTACGTGCTGTATGAACAAAACGTTGAGAACATCTACGTTAAATATAACACGTTTAAGGAACTAACATTAACTATAGGAATAAATATGTTAAAGTAGCAAATAATGACATAATTAAGGAGAGAATAAGAAAGAGTAAAGTTTTAGAAATCAGATAAAAATAGTGTCTATATAAAGAGTTATCCATGGATATAATAAAATAGGCAGAAGCAAATACTCGGGTAACGCTCAGGGACAGAATATACAACGAGGATATCAGGAGGAGAGACACAATGGAAGGATGTGTCATTACAGATAAACTTGTAGAACACGTCCCCTGAACAGGAAGAAAAACACTTGGCAGGGAGAGGACCAGATGAGTGGGCTTCTTGAAGGAGGAAGTGGAACATCTGTGATCAAGGTGTGCAAGATAGTATATACATAGGTTGCAAAGAACTGTTAAATGTTTAATGTAAAATGTGATTTAATAGACTAAGTATTATGGGTGTCTTTAAAATTTTAATGTAAATATAGTGCTAATGCTAATGTCAAATTCCACACAGGACAGGAGTGCACCTTAGGATTAGCTACTCTGATGAGTAACCTTTTGAGCTAATCTGACAACAATTAGGTCTTCGCCCTTAAGAAATGAACTGGCTAATAAATAGAAATAAATAATATATGTATGCAGAACAGTATATTATTAAGGTAAACTTACACAGAAATCTGCCTAGCAGAAATGGTAATCAGTAACCACACAATTAGTAAGTTAAATAAGTGATCAAAAAACACGGGGGTAAAGAGAAGAAGATACCAATGTGAGTGAGACTCAACACTAGAAAGAGGCAGAGATAGCTTGAAATTCCCCGAGTAATCAAGTTTTGCCATGTATATGAATCGTTCTATTTTCATCGGGCGCCAAACATACTATCCAATGGAAAAACACAATATATATTACAGCGGATAACTGGTTATTCTTTGCTGCCATGGTAACATTCCGATAGGGCATTAAATTCTCCAGTTTAACTTTTATCTTTTCCGGAGATTCAAATTATAATTTGAGAAAACATAACCCATAGGTGCCTTATGTCATAATTACTTTAAGTCTTTTTTTTTTTTTTTTTTTGTAGCTCAGCCTCCTTTAATCTGTTTGGTCAAATCGGACTGGGAATGAAATTGGTGAAATGATGATCAGATGATCTCAGGGTCCAGGGAGCTTAAAGTTAATCGACATTCTTCTTCTTAGAATAAGGAAAAATCCCGTAACTCACTCTAAGCAAGATTCGAACTCGCGATCTGTTGAATGTTAGGCAGACACGCTACCACCACACTACCCAGGCGGGCTAACCGGGCTTCTTGTTTAACCGTTTGGCGAAGTGTGGAGTTTAATGCTGCATGGGCATGTTGCCTAGATAGCTCAATGATCAGATATCCGTGTTTCAAATCTCCGCTTTGGCACTGCATTTTACAGTCAGATTCCACCTTTCCATCTCTTGTTCTACACACGGCTAGTGTAGAAGAAACAGTTATACAATAGCTTATAATTTATTTCTCTTATATAGGACACAATATTTCCAAAATCAAAGTTAAGCTGTTATATACCACTAAAGTCGCAACATAAACTATTCTTGAATTGCGTTCTACTAAATGGACTTGTTTTGCCATAGCTATTTTGAACGATGTTTCAGTCATCAATGTCACCCCATTAGCATCGGGTTGGTGACTTCCTAATGTATAAGATGAATATATGCATTGCCCACCATTCCATCATTCACAATGTGAAACTTCACCAGAAGAGGAAGAGAAATGCGGAGTGGGCGATAACCTTTAATGCACGAGTGCTGAAGGCAAATGACGTTTCCAAAGCAAGAAATTACTTTATCGGATCTCATAACTTCAGAAGCTTCAGTTGATGCATCAGCTTGCTATTGAGCACATTCGATGTCACCGAGGGATGAATGTAAATCTTATCAGAACCCTCAGAAAAGAAGCTCACCTCATATCCCTACACAACGTTATTACTTTCTCTTCTATTTGCCTATAGTAAGTACAAGTAGTTTTGCATTTCACTCAAAATTCAATATAAAAATGTCGCCCAAAATATCCGTTTATAGACCCCATAAATATACAGAAAGCATTTTACTACGTACATAGAAGGTATTGCAATGCACCCAAATATTCGGTAGCGGGGATTCACCGGAAGTATATGGTTTCAGGCCACCTGCATCCAAGAGAAGCATTTTTAGAAAAATGTCCTTATTATGTGTGTGGACAGCATAGCACAAAACGAAAAAACTGGCTGTAATAATTTTGATTAAAATATAGTATATTAAATACATTTATATGACAAATAAAATGTATATATTGAATTTTCTGTGAATTGCCTCTGAAGACATCTTTATTTTGGATGAACTTTGCGGAATTTTGCATAACCGGTAAAACATAATGCATAAGCAAAAACTTGCTTTACAAAAAAATATAGAGCTCGTTAAAAATAACAATTTATAGCATATACTTTTTTTGTGTAGTTGATCGTTTTCGAGATATTCGTTGTTATTGGTTATAGTTTTAAAATGCTTAAACTTTTCTCATTTGGAAACTTGTCAACTCTTGACAATGCAAAAAAAAAAAAAAAAAAAAAAAAAAAAAAATTGATTTCAACCCCGTAGCAACATTATTTTAAAACATTTGACTGTCGGTTTAGCCAAATGTATTCCTTTATTTTCCTTCTATTTATAAGGAACTAAGTAATAAAACAGTTTCTGCTAATGTTTATTTCGATTAGCATGAAGGAGATTCAAGAACACTCTTAGTAACAATAATTTGTATGGCGATGTAGAGAAAATCAGGTGATTGTAACACATCAGATTTTTACTTTCTCTACACGTACTATGTACATAGCGTATAGAGAAGGTTTTGACTCCAACCAAAAATTCGATCCCAAGATGTCACCGGAAATACATGGTTAAATCTTGTTCAGAAAAAGGTCCGTGTGTGTGTGTGTCCATGTGTCTGTCAACACAATAACTGAAAAACGAAAAGTCGGTAAAGTAACAAACTTGGTATTTTAGTTTAGTGTCATCCAGGAATGCGACAAGAAAATTTCCAAGAAAATCCCCCCACCACGAACTGCCCCTTACATAGAACTTCTTTAGAACATTTTGTTTTTCTCAAAAATGGCTCTAATGATTTTCATTAAAATACTGTATCTTACCTGACAAATAAGATGTATATCTTTAACTTTCTGTGAATAGCCTCTGAAGACTGTTCTGGATGAATTTTATGGAATTTTGCACTACTGCTAAACCGTAAGAGATGGACGAAACTTGCCCCACAAAAATTTAGATCACGTTAAAACACACAATTTATGTTATGTACATTTTATCATGGAGTTGGTCGTTTTTATATATTCCTTGTTTTTGGTTTCAGGTTCAAAACATACTTTTCTCATACAGGAGTTTGCAAAAAAAAAAAAAAAAAAAGAAAAGAAAACTTCATACACATAGCAACCAGTTTTTGGTATCACTTTAACCTATGGTACTCCCTTATTTCACTTATACTTACGAGGAAGCAAGTAATGAGACTATTTCTGCTAATTGTTTCTCGATTTGCTTCAGGTAAATAGAAGCACAAGCTTTTTAACAATAATTTGTTGCAGAGATGTAGAAAAAGTCATGTGAATGGAACACATCATATTCTTAGAAAATGTATCCGTGTGATGTTTGTGTATGTGTGTTTCTGTGTCTGTCCTGAAAAAATCTGGAAAATTAATATATATACTGCTCTACCAAAATGATTATACATTAGATATCGAAATTAATTCAGATTATCCGAAGGACCGCAGAGCTTTGATGGTAAAAAGGTTAACATCATTATAGTTATTTAATGGAGTGTGTGTGGGAAGAGCATAAAAATGAAAAGTAGCCGAAATACCAAATTGATATTTAATTTAACCAATGTAAATACAATATACGAAGATGTTCGAGAATATCTTCCACTCTAAGCTAACATGAAATATAAATTGTTTTATTGTTTTTAATGTTTTCAAAAGCGGATCTATAAGCTTTCCACAAAAGCTTGTTATATTAGAATCACAAATAGAATATATACCCAATGAATAGCCTGCCCCTAGGTATATTTACTTTCTCTATACGTACTATGTACATTGTGTATAGAGAAGGTATTGCACTCCACCAAAAAATTCGATACCGAGATTTCACCGGAAATATATGTTTTAGGGCCCCTGTATCCAAAAAAAAAGTATTTTCAGAAAAAGGTCCATGTGTGTGTGTGTCCGTGTGTCTATGAACACGATAACTCAAAAACGAAAAGTCGGTAAAATACCAAACTTGGTATTTAAGTTTAGTATCCTCCAGGGATGCGACACGAAGATTTTGAGAAAAATCCCCCCACCTCAAACTATCCTTTACATGGAACTTTTTTAGAAATTTTTGATTTTCTCAAAAATGGCTCTAAGGATTTTTATTCAAATTTCGTATATTAAAGATATTTACCTGGCAAATAAAATGTATATATTGAATTTTCTGGGAATAGCCTCTGAAGACTACTTTATTATGGGTCAATCTTACGGAATTTTGCATAACTGCTAAACTGTAAGAGAAAAGCTTAACCACACAGCAAATGCAGAGCACTTTAAAACACACAATTTATGTTACACACATTTGTTTCGTGAAGTTGATTGTTTTTGAGAAATTCCTTGTTTTTTGTTTCAGCTATAAAAACTTATACTTTTCTCATACAGGAATTTGTGAATTCTTGTCCTTACAAACAAAGGAACTTCAGTAGTAGAGCAACCAGTTTTGACTATCAGTTTAACCTATGGTACCCCCTTATTTCGCTTATACTAACAAGGAAGCAAGTAATAAGACTATTTCTGCTAATTTTTGCTCATGACATGTGAATGGAACACATTAGATTTTTAATTTATGCAACGTACCTTAGGCCTGTCTTAAACATCTTCTAAGATTTAATTTTAATAACACTTTATTGAGGAGAGGATACAGAATCCAATGCATAAATATTTTATACGGTAGAAACTAATCTATATGTGTATGGATTTTTAAATTTGTAGAGCCAATTTTAATAAGCTGTTATTCTTTATCGAACATTCACACATATTGTGAGGAATGAAAACCACATTAATTCGTATACGTCTATGAAAACACCCATTAAAAGAATAATCTATCAATGCCTCTATTGACAATAGTATTATTAAAGAAAAATACAGTTTTACGCAATGCGACCAAATCAAGACAAGTCTTCAGCCAACAAATGGGCATTGTACAGCCATATCAAGAAATGCTAAAAGTTAGGTAGGTTATTCTGGTGAAAATCACAGCACCATTTACTCTCAATGCAGATCCAATATGGATAGAAGGCATTGAAATAAGATAAGATAAAACGAAGGCTATGAAGTATGAAGACAAATGAACATCTAAATATCTAAAACACCAGGACCACATCCACAGAAGTACTCTCCATTTTAACACGTCTTACACCCATAACAGTTAAACTGAATGCACTATTGAATATACACTATAATGAGCTAACTCAAATAAAAACTTAGATAAACCAGTTAGTATTAAGAATGGCCTCATCCTGCTAACATTTCAACATTAAAAGAAATAGGCCTGAAATCTATACGGATGAAAATAAAACTGAAGGAGTAGGCTCTGGAGTTGCAATCACTTATAGGAATACATTGAAATATCAACTGCAGTGAAAATTAAGCAATCAATGCTCCTACAACCGCGCGAAACAATTTGTCATTTTGGAAGCTGTGGACAACATTGACAATATACAACTCATAGATGAAGTTAACAAAACTGCAACAATATACACAGATATCAAGGTTACAATACTGTCGTTACATAAACAGAAAATCCACAGTTACCGAATAGAAGCAATTGGAACACATGTAAGGGTATTAGAAAAGAAATGGATGGGCCTAAGCAACGGTGATAGAAAGTAATGAAATCGCAGACAAACTAGCTGTTTTGATAGTGTTTAACGCCCGTTTTTACTATTAAGGCCCAGAAGGCGACACTGATGATATGGAATGAAGATGGAGCACCGGTACAATGCGATGGCGGGGGAAACCGAAGAACCCGGAGAAAACCTGCTCCTGCGCCACGTTCACCACAAATCCCACATGCCATAGGACCAAACTGGGGCCGCCTTGGTAAGAGGCGAATAGTCCAACCACTTGGCCACGGCGTGGCCAAACTGGCTAAGAAAGCGACTGTAAATGCAGAAGAATGTTGTAATATTATTCCGTTAGGAAAAAAATAACATTTGAAAATTTTCAAAATTGAGAAAGGCAACAGCAAAAAAAAAAAAAAAAAAAAAAAAAAAAAAAAAAAAAAAAAATGCCCAGGAGATAAAAATAGTATCCTACTGTTTCAGAAAGAATGAAATGAATTAATTTAACGACAAATCTTTCAACATTGCTGAAAGCTAAAATCATATTATTTCAGATCTCAAACAATAAAAGATCCAAGCTGCCCAAGTAAAGGAGAGGAACAACAGATCACGTATTTTAGGACTGCAGCAATTTTAAAGAGGAAAGGAAAAATACTTCAAAGAAGAGGAAAATGCGCACCATATGAAAGAGATAGTGTAAAAATGTGTTTTAAAATATGCTTATTTTATAAATGCTATTGATTTAAGATAGCATAATTGAAATACTGTATAATTTTTTTATCAATGTACTTGTTAACTTTTAATGATTCAGATAAATTATTAAATCAACCGCATGTAACCAAACATGCAGTATTTCACAATATAATGAAACATGTGTATCTATAAATGGATAAAAAACAAAAACTACAGCAGATTGCATTCTATAGAATAAGCGCAATATACTATTTGAGTTATAAATTACGAATCAAAACACCATTGTGACAGATAGTTTGTGTTTTTTATAAAAAAATATTGATAATGTACCATGATTTCCTCTGACGGTTGGATATAAATTTGTACTTCCTAATGTCGTTCCTTGTGCTATTATTCTTACTCCATTCAACATAGTTACGAAATTTTAAAAAATGTAAGGGTGTTTTTGCTATTTGCACCTGCATTAATAGTTGGTGTAAATCACTCTCTGTAATCTACTCAGTATTGAAATCTTTCAACGAGACGCGGTTACTGTTCAGACACAATTGTGAATTCAAACCACCAGTGTGTTGACATGTTGATCTACGAGATGCAAGGTGTAAATGCCCTGTCAGCAAGGTGCCTGTATGAAGAACGGTTTCCAGGAAGAGGGCACGGAATGCAGACACATTTTGAAGGGATGAAAGGCGCCTACATTAAATAGATTGATACCGAGAACAGCTCCAGCTCGCGCTGCTCCTCTGGAGACAATGAAGATGTGCAAAAAAAAAGATAAAAAAATAATCCATATAACAATTCCAGGCCCACAGTATATGTTCTCAATATCACTCGGATATCAGTGATGCGCATAAGCCACACTAAATCTCATTCATACCATCTACAGCTAAGCTAGGCCCTCCATAGACACGAACTGTCAAGCGTGAATAATATTTTCCCAGTGACTATTGCAGTTAATAAATAAACGGATGCAGAATTTTTAGAAACTGTTATCTTCAGGGATGAAGGCACATTCCACAACAACGGAATTGTTTATCGCTACAACATGCGGAGTATAGGAAACACTCACTCAATAACAGAAGCTGTATTTGAGGCATTAATGTCTGGTGCGGAATATTATGGGACCAGATAATTCTACCACACCGTTTTAAACGCAAACTCATAGGATCACGATACCTGGAATTTCTGCAACATTGTCATTACTACTAGAAGAAGTGCCACTATCGAAAATAATCAAGTTGTGTTTTCAGCAGGATGGAGCTCCACCACACTGGTTGGTCACTGTTTGTAAAGAATCACTTACATAGGATCGATAGAAATGGATTGATTGAGGAGGCCCCATCTCATGGTCCGCGAATAACCTAACCCCTTTCCATGGATTAATTTCTGTGGGATTATTTAAAGAAATAAGTTTGCGCGCAAGAATCTTAAAGCCCAAATCATCTAATGTCTTTCATAAATAAAGAATGTAGGCTTATTTAATCAGGCACGTTACACTATTGAAGAATGACTCTTCGGCAACGTACCCAATTGTACATTAGTGAAAGGGGTCGTCATTTGTAGCGTATACTTCGTTGATTAAGTCAAGGCCTTTTAACAATTTCGTTTTCACTCCTACCTAAGAACTCAACGATATTTCCAACTTACTTTATGTCAGTAGGTGCATTAAATATGAATCTTAGCTGAATAAAAGAATTGTTAGCTTTAATATTATCGGTAATAGAATGAAATCTAAAAAAGTAGCACAGTATACAATAGCAACTACGGTACAGTGAAATAGAGGTCACCAAACTAAACATAGTACAAAATTTTCTCATTGTAATTCTTGTATCCATGACTTACTGGTGAGCCAAAACTAAGAAATAAATAACTACAAAATTAAATTCAAAATATTAAGATAGAAGAAGATAGAAACTAAGTAACACCAGTATCGGATTTGACCTTCTGAGCTAGCTTCACCACGTTACCTCAGCTAGTACTCTGAGCTAGAAGCACATCCTGAGAGGCCTTCTTCAGCCAAACCTTCCTCTGTCCCCTTCATATTCATGAATAACCGTTTTTTAAGCGTTTCGCATTTCTTTGGTGCCCATTCAGTCATAAATCATAAATTCTGGTTAATGATGTAGTTTAAAATTGAGTTTCTGGAATAATATACATCCTTTGGTCTTCGTTTACGCCATTAGAGAATGAAATATACTAACGGATTGTACTTGTTGAAAGTCATACCCTATGTTGTCTCATTTCAAATTAGTTAATTGCCATAATAACTACTAAGGTCGTTTAAAATCAGCAATGCAGAGAATTAAAGAAAGTAATAGTTTACTTATAAAGAATATTTATTTCTGCAGTAATTTTGGATAACTTTCCACTCATCTTGCCATTAACTGTACATCACAATGAATAAATTTCTCCCATTCTAGGATATATATTTGCAAGAGTGTACAGTATATACATAATATATTAATGCAATAGACAACAAACTTGTCGTACTCCTTTATTAGTTTTTTTCCGTTTCGTAATTTGATTTGATTTTTTAAATATGCTGCTGCAACATATTGTTTCTAAACTATAGCTTATGGAGTAGTCCTTTGTTAACCATCACATTCATGAATAAAACGTAATTTAAAGTGTTCTGTATCTACATAGTCAACTGGGTTGTAAGTTGCAAGAACGACCTATAGACTTATCTATTCCAAGAATCCTATAAAAGAATAGTTCGTTAATAAAACAGCCTGAACATGAAAATTGTTCTTTGGTGAACAGATTTAAAGGAACTTCAGAAGCTGTACAAACAGTAAAGATATTTTAATAATATTTTAATAATATATTTACTTTTAACTTGCTTACATCAAGTGGTTCTTCAACACTAGATTTTAAGCTATCAATTGAAGTCTCAAAAAATCATTTCTTTTTATTTTTTGAGAAAATGTTAAGTTCTTAAATTCTAGCTGATCAGAATTTGATATGTTTTACTTGATTACATTATTATTTATGCCCTTGGATTTGTATTTACCGGTAGTGTGCTCTTTAAATCGCTAGCACCTCCAATATAAATTTAATATTCTGAAAACAGTATTTTTTTTCCTTTGGTTCAATTCCTCTGAAAATAGCAGAACATTCGCAGTGAATTTTGTATATGTAATTCCGCCCTGTTTTTATACAATTATCTGTTTATTTTCAAAAAGATGGACAATTGCGAATGCTTCTGCTGAAAGTAAATTTTTATTCAATTACATGAACGTTTCTGTGAAGGTTGTAATTCATGTGTGGTTCAAATTAACCCTAGGAGTACCAAATTATGTTAGTTTACACGGTGCACCAACAAAAGGAAAAAACTGGCCGTGTTACAATGGGATATATGTCCTGAGATATGTATTTAAGTCATTGTGTTTCCACTGTATTATCAGTTTATTAATAAATTGCTCAGTGACATAACTAAAAACATGATGTTTGGAACATATAGAGCTTGAAAAAGGTACAGGTTAATATGCTATTTTCTCTAGTGAAATATAACAAGCAACAGTGATCTAGCCCACCGCTCTTATGTGAGGTTATTGTGTCTGCCTCACGTTCAAAAGGTCTGGAGTTTAAATGTCGCTTAGGGTGAATAACACGTTTTCTCTTATCCTGAGAAGATGACTGTCGAGTAAATATGAACTCCGGGACCATTTGAGCAACATTTAACCGATTTTATTAATCATCTGATATGACCAACCGGTTAAGAGATGTTAAAATACAAAGAAGCAGTAGTAAAAATTGGATTGTGAAAATTTGTATAAAGTATAAACAGAAAGTCTGTACTTAAAAACAAATATATGTATATATCTTGAGGTTCGCGGACTATGTTGGTAGAATCCCTTGATACATCTTACCAGAACATGCAGCATATCCCATTCAGAGCGTTATCTGGACGGTTTGTTTCTTCATTGTCCTCCGATTATTCTTCAGTTTAATCCTATTAAACTTCTGTATTATCCGACTCGAAATCACTAAAAGTTCAGCAAGAATTACTGCCTCGTTCAAGCCCCTCTAATTCATTATAAAATATGCTTTACAAGAAATAGGTTTGTTCTATTATGAAAAACCACTGAAAATAATGCTTAGTCGATAAATCAACAACGAAAATTGTTGAAACAAATATTATACTCTCAAAACTGTAGAGTAAAGCTCACATTGAAAGTTGCCCAAATAAATGTAGACACGTTCATAATTATGGTTACAGAAAATGCTAACCCAGGGCTAAAGATGATTTTGAGCACAAATGTTTTATTTTTTATTTCCAATTTTTAAACTTTTAGTCACAGATATACACAATATATTGGATCGATAAAGTCAGATGGAAATTAAATTAAATTATGTTAAATTAACACTAATTGATTTAATAGTTGGCTAAACTATGAACGCCCGGGACTTAAAAGTACTTACGACATTGTAAGTTGCTTCAAAATAATTTGAGTTCGCCCTGTGGTTTACTGGGACAGGCCAATTGTTGAGAACTTTAATGCCATGCCGGCACGTTGCCAACCTCGGAGGTTAGAGCAACCGGCTTTAGATCGGGATATTCTTGGTTCAAATCCCGGCTGTGATAATTAATTTTTCAGTCTAACTCTACCTATCCAAATCCTGTTCAACACAGGGATTGGGTAAAGAAACAATTCAATTAGTACATTATATTGTTTATAATGTGGAAGACAAATAAACAGGCGCATAAAGATAGAAGGATATTCCTTGTGATTTTGTAATAACATAAACATGCACGGGGAATATCTAAAGCTTCTAGGGTTAAAACATTTTTGAGAGTCTGTGTACTAAATTTTAAAGTTATACCATCGATATTTTATTTTAAATGTCTATAAAGTTCTAGTAAATCCAAAATATGCGCATTCATCAAAGATACTTATCAAAAGTACATAATTTTTAGTGTATTTAGCGGATATTGGTGGACTTGCATGTGTAATTTGCGGAGCTTATCTGCAATATCTTAAGAGTGAAAGGTGACTGAAATAAACAAAGTTTATCCCCCTTTAAATATAAAAAATATCATATTTTCATTGAGAAAATTTTCAAACCCCCCAAAAAAGAGAAGAAAAAAAAACATATCGAAATTTCTATTGCCTTTTCCTGCGAACTTCTGTGAAACATCAAAACAGGAAGTGTGCTGATGCTTTCCCGGTCGCAAGTCATAACGTTAATCAATTTGATATCGAAGCTAATTTTTACACGAAAGGCTGAAGAAATCATTAGAATGTTCCACTTCAATGATAATAGGTGGCAAGTGCTGAGGAGGACTACACGGGTTAACAAAATGACATCAAAGCGCGAGCGTTCGGGAACAGGTGCTGCGAAAGAGGCCCACTACTCCACGAGTACGTTTCAATTTTTACGTAAAAGGAAAGAAGGAACAGCTTGACCCACTTCCATCCAACTGCGAAAATCACAAATTACTTTCAATTCGCCGCAGGTGACAGCAGTTTTTATGGAGAGTTAGAAATTGAACGCACTTTGGACGCCTCTACAAGAGACTGGCACTTCAAAGAGTTGTTCACACGGAAATGAGAGGTGGCCTCTTTTTTAATATCATTACGAAATGTTTCCACAGCGTGAAACGCCACCAAAGTTGGTCATTTTCGTTGTACGGTCGTAGCGCTGTTCTAGAGAGCACATACTCGAACCCTCATTATCCCAGATGCTTGTATTCCAGGGCCTCTCTTTGATGATAAGAAAACTACGTGAACTTCTGAAACTTTATTAATTCTGTGTCCAGAGCTCCATTATTATGGCGGTATTATGGAAACCATAGAAGTTGCCTATACCTAGCCTTTTCTATCACTTAAGGGGCACTAGGAGGGAAATTTAAAAGTTATACATTTCTGAATTAGTTTTTCTAAAGCTTTTGTTTGATTTCATTGCTTTAATGTTAAGATGAATATCAAACGTCACTATTCTTTTAGCTTAACGTCCTTTAACCTGTTTGGTCATAACGGACGATGAATGGCATAAATGAAGCCTAATTTATCTCGTGGTTCATAGAGGTTAAAATTACCTGTCATTCGTTTACTCAGGATAAGGGAAAATTCCGAAAAAAAACTTTATCTAGGTACTCTCCATAAGCGAGATTCAAACTCGCGACCTGCTGAATGTGAGACAGACATGTTATTAATGCTGTATATATAATTTTGCAGGATATAAATTATTTTTATACATTTTTGTCTCTAAATATATTGCATAAACAAATGTTCCACGAACCCCAAATTTGAGAAAATGGATTGGCTCTTTCTGAATTAGAGCTTTAAAAATACAGAAAGTTTTAAATGCCTATATTTCAGTAACTTTGATTACTAAATAAATTACTATCCTTTTAATATCTAAAATAAATAAAATATATGTTTAGTAAAATTGGTATTAGGCTACTTTTGTACTTAGTGCGTTTTTAATATAGACATTTCTGTATATTCTGGGAAATATTAAGTAATAGTTAAACAAAAATTGATACGGGTGGAACCTTTTGAATTTCAAAATTAGTTTTGAGAAAAATCTGTTTAATAAAATTGTATGCTAGGAAACAGTGCACAGCCCAAAGCAAAGGGGGCAGTGAAATGTTAATTCTCCATGGCTATCCAAAAGTTCCAATAACTATTCGCTATAAAAATATATTTTTTTAATTTTTTACCTCTCAATATTCCCTAAATCTGGCATGTACTGGTAGCATTTAATTCCACTAAAACTGCTTTTGGGAAAAGTCGAGTAGTAACTTAGCTTTCATTGAATTATGGATTTGAAGCTTTTTGACAACATAGTCTGAAATATATAGTAAATATTTCAGTATGTTTCCAATAAATTGCGTAAAATGGTTTTGGTTAAAACAATACACTATGGTTTGTTGCCAAAAATAAAAATCATAAAATATAGGGGCGAATATCGTACATAAGGAAAACTAAACTCAACTGACCTTTGGAAATATCAATTAAAACTATTAATAATAATGACATTATTATTGCGTGTGTAGACGATATTGTAATTTTACTAATAAACAAAATTAATTTAGAGATGCATATTAATAAATAGGAAAACACACTAAGAAATAATTATCAATTTAAATGTTAATAAATCTTAATAAAAATGTTGAACAAGAGGACAAAAAGTAAACAACCAGACAATAATAAATTAAATTGAAAATTATTAGAGAAAAGTTTAATACCTAAGTAGCAAAATATAATCTAATGGAAAAAGCGAAAAAAACAAATATTAATAGAATATGTCAAGTAAAACCTGTCTTCAGTAAGATAAATTACTTGTATTCAATAATATTGGCTTAAATTGAGGAAGAATTTGTATAAACATGTGTATGGAGCATAATGTTATATGGATATGAAACTTGATCTCTACTGAAATCAGAGGGAAGAAGAAAATATTTGAAAATATTTGCACTGATTAAAATTATCATTGAAGAAGTTAAGGAGAGAGCAAAACCAAAACGAGAAGTCTGGGACCGAATGAGAAACAAATCATACAGTTCATAGGACATTTATTAATACACCAAATTATTTTAACTGTGATCGAAGGTACAATTGAAGGTAAGAATAACAAAGGAAGAACAAGACCACCATAGATAGAATAAATTGAGAAGGACATTAATACAGAACGTATGAAGAATTAAATAGGAAGACAGAGAGATGAGAATGGAGAATCGCTGCAAACTAATATATGGATTTATGACTAAAGAACAAGAATATTGAGATTTTATGTATTTAACATATAACACAGAAGCTTAAGTGCATTATGCTATATGTCACAAAATAAATTTTATAATTAAATAAAGTATTAGGCTTTATAATTAAATAGCAAATCCTAGGTTCATTTTTTACTTTAAAAATATAACAAACAGTATTACAAATATTTTCTTCTTCCATGTTTGTGCAGTTTTCATGCGCCCATCCATTGGAGATCCTATATTGCATCCAATTTTGATTAAGTGTTTCTCCACAAATGCAGCAGCTGTTAAACGAAATGGAATTTGTGAGGCTGTCGTTAAATTTAAGTTGATTGTTTTCCTTGCTGTCATTAGGTTAGAATTCTCTTTTCCACTTTCGTTAATTTCTTTTTTGTACCTTGTTCATTCCTATTAGCTTCAGTTGCATTTCAGAACTGTCTTGGTTACTCACTTTCTGCACATCTTTTTTTTTTTCCTGAGGGTACCCCTTTAATTTGCTAATCCCATTATGACATATTGTATTGATGTCCTTTTTTTTTATATTATTTTGTTAATAGATTGCAGCTTTCATACTTGTTTCGTTCCATTTTTCAAGAATTTTACCACAGTAAACGGAAAATAACTTTATAAAAACATTATTAGGCCTAAAGATAAAAATCTGATGCGTTCCATTCAGATGACTTTCTCTACATCTCTGCAATAAAATATTGTTCTTATATTTACTTCATGCTAATTGAGAAAAAATAGCAGAATTTTTCTTATTACTTGTTTCCGTGTTTGTTGAAGAGAAATAAAGGAGAACCATAAGCTAAAGCGATAATCAAAAGGTGGTTGCTATTTGACTGAAGTTCCTTTGTTTGTATGCACAGGAGTAGACAAATCCCATATGAGAAATGTGCAAATATTTTAAAGCGAAACCAATAACAAGAAATATCTCAAAGATGATTAGCTCTACGAAAAAAATGTATATATCATGTATGTATTGTGTATTTTAACAAGATCTAAATGTTCCATTAAGTAAGTTTCTGTCTATCACTTTCAGTTTACCAGCTATGAAAAATTCCACAAAATGTATTTAGAACAAAGATGTCTTCAGAGGCTATTCCGAGAAAATTCAAAATATGCATTTCATTTCCCATATAAATATCTTTGATATACGATATTTTAATCAAAATATTTATAGCCATTTTTAAAAGATCTAAATGTTCGAATGTTTAAAAATCTTCGTATCGCATTCTTGGAACATACTGCACTTAAATACCAAGTTTAGTATTTAACATACATTTCGTTTTTGAGCTTTGCTGCTCACAGACACATACATACACACAGACAGACAGTTAGACTGACAGTCACAGACGGACATTTTGCTAAAAATGTTTTTTTTTTTTTTTTGGATTCGGGGGGTCTGAAAACATATATTTCCGGTGAAATTACGGAATCAAATTTTTGGGTGCAATACAATACCTTCTCTATACATTGTGTAGAAAATACGTGTAGAGAAAGTAAAAATATATCGCTAATATGCTGTCCAATATCACCTGATTACACCTTGTTCAATGCCGCCCGAATGACACGCAATAATGAGGTGGCTATTAAACAGGGAAACAGATGAAAGTGCGTGTTATTTATGGACTCTCTTAACTGTTTTGGTTCTCAGCGTCCCATTCGACATTGGGCGTGAAGACTACTTAATTTTCCTCAGAGGCCTCTCTATCAGTCTTGAGGTTCTTTTACGTGCCGTAAATCTACGACACGGTCACGGCTTTACTTCACTTCCGAAGGAAGCCATGCTAAGGATTTTTACGCCCGAAAAAATCCATCATATGAAGTTAGCATGGTAACCTTTACACCACGGAGGGCGACCATTAAACAGAGAGTAATACTCTGAACGAAATTATAATGCTGCAACCTAACAATTATAACTTAATATCATGCTAATATACACTTTCTCTCAAAGACGTTTTAACACTCAAAAGTTACATTAAATGGCGCCAGAAACCTCAAAGGATAGGCTAGACTTGGAGCACATGTCAAAAGGGCATTAGCCTCAACTAGTTAGATCCATAGAGCAGTTTGCTGATAAGCAGGAGACTGAATTTTAAAGCGAATTCATTTTTTAATATTGCATTACGAGACGTGTTACAATCAAACTGGGTAATTTTCAATCACAAGTAACCTGGTTTAACTTCTCTTTTTAATTTATCTACAAATACTGCACTCATATTATGTAAAAATGTATTTTTTCCACCCAACAATTTGTTGTTGAGATTTCACCGAAAATATATGGTGTGGGTGTGTGTGTGTGTGTGTGTGTGTGTGTGTGTGTGAGTGTGTATGTGTGTGTGTGTGTGTGTGTGTGTGTGTCTTTCGACAGCATGGCTTAAAATTGAAAAGGCCATTAAATGCCATTCCAAGAGTGCCATTCCGGATGACGTTTGTATAAATGGTAAATGAAAGACATAAACAAAAACATACTATACAAGAATGTAGAGCTCTATAAAGCACTGACTTTATTTCAATTGCAGTTTTGTAGATATTCCTTATTTTTGGTCTCAGTGTGAAAAATTATATATATTTTTTTTCAAACGGAAAGTCATGTTTCCTTTTGTCTCTCTTGTTACACCCTGGCGATGCAAAGAGAACCGAAGTTCCATTGTTCACATAGCGACTAGCTTTTACAATATATGACTATCGCTTTAGCCATGTGTATTACTTATTTCCCTTCCGCTTAGAAGTATGCAGGTAACAAGACAATGTTTATCTCGATTAGCAAGATACATATAAAACAATATTTTGTAAGAATAGTTTTTGACTAGAACAGGTAGAGAAAGCCAGTTAATGGAACATAAAGTTTTTAGCTTTTTAATTAAATTTCTTTTTGGGATCTCCTTTTATGCTGACATATTATTAAAATATTTTAATCTAGAATTGGAAACAAATTAACTCTTTAAAAAAATCTTTCAGAGCTTTAATGACTGTCAGTTCAAACTGTGGCCTCAAGTACCACCACCACCACTACCACTACGACTACTAGTATTTTTCACTCATCAGGCAACATATTATACTCTCAGCATTTTCACAATCTACATTACATAACCTACATTACTCTTGCTTTGCACAGTGTATGCATTAGAGTTGAATACAGAAATATAAATGCATTCATTTCTAAATTAAAGAAGGATTCATTAAGGCTGCAAGAATAGAACGTAACAAGGAAATCGCAGGCTTTCCATTACCTAAATTCTCCATTACTCAAGGTGAAGAAAATGGATTTCGAGCGCGTTTTTCCTCTGTCAGAATTTCAACAAGATTAACTCTATTGCATTCTGTTGGCATTTGGCATCAAAGATGATAAATCAAAGTGTTTAGTATGTTTAGTGTTTTTTTCCTTATATCGTATTACACTAATCTGTAACAATAACATCAGACTATTAACACATATTTTATATTGTAAAATTGTCAATTTTAGTGTTTTTAATAATAATAAAAAGCAAAATCCATGAAAGTACAGTGAAATATAACCCCGTCAGCATCCAGGTAAAATACCATTATCCCGTTATTTTACTTAGGCCTTCCCCTTCCTTTACCACAGACCTATAAGAGGTTACTGCAGAATGCAGTAGCTGAAACTCGTACTCGCAATGTATAGTTTTAAATGGATGGCCAGAATCGCACTAACGACCACCGCTATTCAAGAACTTGAGTTGTGGTGCTGGTGAAAGGGATATAAAAGTCAGTTTGCGAATTAGAGGAAGAAAAGCAAATGATACAGAATAATTCATGCAATAGCAGGTTAAAATATTTACCGGGCCCTTCGGTAATGAAAAACCCTGAATTTCAGTGCAAAAAGTCTTTGCGTAGAACCTCAATTTTGGAGACCGGGGGGGGGGCAGATGGTGGTGATAAAAGTTGTCAATCCACTGGACAGAAGTTCAAGCAGAGCTTCAAAAGTCAGTAAGCTGCACTGTCTTGGAATTCGGAAATTGAATGAAGTATCTATCAATAGTTTCCGTCGCTATTTAGAGGCCTTTACTTTGTACAAAGACATGTAACTTTCCAAGAGGCCGAATCTTGCATTCTAGCATATGGAAAAGTTAAAGGTGATAAGTTCAAACCCTTTTTATTTTCTCTAGCAGGTATGTACATAAATGTAAATAGTAGCTAGAGAAGGTGTTGTATTCCACCAAAATATTCGATGTCGAGCCTTTACCGTAAATATATTTTTTGAAGTCCCATTAGTCCAAAGATTGATTAGAGAAAGGTTGGTGTATGTGTGTGTCTGTGAGTGTTTTGTGTTCGTGTTTGTGTGTGTCGGTGCACAGTGTAGTTCAAAAATGAAAAGACTAAATATAAACACCAAACTTGCTATTTATTTTTAGTATCTTCGAAGGATAGGACACGAAAATTTTCAGAGTATCCCATCACAGAAACTACCCTTTCATTGGAAGCATTTTGAATATCCATTTTGATTAAGATATTTTATATTAAAGATAAATGAATGTATAAATAAGTAACACAAATAAAATGTATATTTTGAATTCTCTTGGAGTAGCCTTCTTAGACTTATTTATTGTGGCTGAGTTTTGCTTAGTTTTGTGTTTAAGAAATAAATAAAATTTAACACACTCAAATATAAAGATCTGGTTAAAACACATAACATATGTCACATATGTTTTTTTTGTAGAGTTGAACGTTTTCGAGATATTCCTTGTTGTTGGTTTCGATTTGAAACTCTTTTCTCACACGAGACCATGCAAAGCACAACTAACCCCAATTATTTCACATAGTGGTCAAGCTTTTTAAAGGTAATGCATTCCCTTATTTGCCTTCTACTTACAATGAAGCAAGGAATAAGACAGATTCTGCTAATGTTTATCTAGATTAGCATGATCTAAATAAAATAATATTTTGTAAAAATAGTTTCTATATGCAACAGACAGAGAAAGTTCTGTAAATTACATACATTAGATTTTTTTTCCATCAAATCCAATCTTAAGCAGTATGTGGCCTAAACTGTCCGATATCGATGGCTTACTCTACTTATAATTTATCGAAAATACAAGTTTTATATTCCCTGAAACTAAATCAATACCAAAAATATCTGATGTTACCTTCCCTTGATGTCTCTACTCTCCACCAGTGGCTCAATTTCCTCGTATTTGGCATGAGCAGATATTCCTTGGTGCAGTAAAGTAGTTGCAGAACTCAAAGGCACTATTTCAAGTTAAAACCCACCAGTTCATTTTACACGTTGCAATGAGCGTGACACGCTCATAGTCTACGCTGATAGCAAGACGTGCCTACAGCACCGGGATAAACGGATGAGGTGAAGGAACAGCAGGAGACAAATGAACCGCAGACCGATACAGACGATAGAGATGCCTAATAGTTCCAGGCTTGACCGACCCGGCCACATGGTATAGGTTTGTCTAAATTGAAGCAGCAGAGAGGAAGGTGCAGTAACTCATTCCATTTCATGTTAAGCATTGACGTATGGCGTATGTGATGTAATGGTATGTTTGTAAACACTAGGACTTCTTGAAGTGCATCTAATGACTTTTTTTTTTTTTTTTACTTCGATGATATGTTTTACTTTGGAAGAATCTATTATTCTGCTTCTAAGAATGATGTGCAGAATACAGAACTTAAATAATTGTCACCTAGTGTACTGAGATACTAGTTTTCACTTTCTCTATACGCACTATGTGCATAGTGTATAAAGAAGGTATTGCGTTCCAAAAATTAGATACTGAAATTTCACCGTAAATATACATTTTAGGGTCCCCTTTTCCTAAAAAAAGCATTTTCCGAAAAAGGTTCGTGTGTGTATCCGTGTGCCTATGAACACGATAACTCAAAAAACGAAAAGTCGGTAAAATTCCAAACTTGGTATTTAAGCTTAGTATCTTCCAGGGATGCGATACGAAGATTTTGAGAAAAATCCCCACCTCTAACTACCCTTTACATGGAACTTTTTTCGAAAATTGATTTTTTAAAAAATGGCTCTAACGATTTTGATTAAAATATCGTATATTACAGCTATTTACCTGACAAATAAAATGTATATTTCGAATTTTCTGGGAAAAGCGATACACAAGATACAATTAATAAAATTACCTTTAACTAATTATAATATCATCCTTTAATGTCCTCCTCTGAAGAGTGCTTTATTCTGGATGAATTTTACGGGATTTTGAATAACTGCTGAACCGTAAGAGATGGACAGAAACTTACAACACAAAACATATAGAGCACGTTAAAGCTCACAATTTATGTTATATACAAGTTTTTCGTGCAGTTCATCATTTTTGAGGCATTCCGTGTTTTTGGTTTCTGCTTTGAAAAACTTATACATTTCTCATACAGGTATTTATCAACTCCTATCCATACAAACAAAGGAACTTCAGTGACATAGCAACCAGCTTTTTACTATCACTTTAACCTATGGTAGTCCCTTATTTCGCTTCTACTTAGAAGGAAACAAGTAATAATACTATTTATGCTAATTTTTTCTGTTTAGCATAAAGTATATTGAAGTATAGGCGTTTTAAGAATAATTTGTTGCAGGGATATAGAGAAAGTCATGTGAACGGTACACATCATATTTTTAATGGAATTTATCATAGAGAAGCATTGCTCGCCAAACATCACAATTTGGAAAATGAACTTTTAGCAAAGATTATATAACTTGCAATTATTTTTTACGAACATTTTGTGTTCTTAGGATTTTGTAGAGCAAGTAATTACATTTTCAGTTTGTTTAGAGCCTCTGAAAATTACATTAGTTGATATTCTTATATAAGCTTATATAAGTTGAAAATTATCTAAACTTAACATTTTGTTTACTTTCTTACAAACATCACACTCGGTACAGCCAATGAAAGTGTGATTCATCAGTATTTCTCTTTTTCGATCGGAGTAGGGAGAAACGACTGTCTCATCTCGGTACCTTGTAAGAGTTACCGCTCGATATGCCTGCTCTGGAGAGGTTTGACAGCTTCCCTTTGATAGAGACGAGAAGAAGCTCCAGTTCGTAAAGTCCTGCGTCATCTGCCCGACATTGTCCTATCTACAGTCCTATAGTAAACCTAAAGCATGAAAGAGGGAAATGAAATGAGAGGAAGTGGAGGAGGCTGAAAATCCGTGGAAGAGGTGATGGACGAAAACTTCTAGTTTATAAAGCGTGGACCTCTATGTGAGGGAGTTTGACTATATGTAAGGTAACTATTTAAAAACACAGAGAGGCAGAAGGCCTTGTTAATCGTACAACGTAAGAATATTTATGTAATTTCAATAGATAAATATTTCTGACGAATGTATATTTCAGCGAAATTCAGTGTCTTTCCAGAGTAACACTCTGCAATGGGACTATGCTCATTACTACTTTTATTTACAGGAATAGTCTGCAATTTTCATGCAATGATGCTGCAAGAGATGCATTTTCTATTTTCAGCTTCTTTGTAATTTTGCTAAGGACCATTTAAGGGTTCATTTATTGGTGGAGGCGTATGCAATACTTTAATATAAAATACCCATTTTAAAATAAAATTATACATCATTTATATCTACCATGCATATAAAAAAGACATAGATAAGATTAATATGTTTGCATATTTTTAACATCATAAAATGCTATCATCAATTCTTTACATTTGTTGTCGTAAACTTCCAGGTCAATGTTAACATTATCTTGGTCCAATATTGGACTAAGAAAATTCTTTAGATTATTTTATTTTAATTAAACATATCACAAATAATCATAAACATATACATATTTCAGTCCCCTTTAACAAAAATAGCAATATTAAATTAATTATTTCTAAATTAAATGATATGTTCTATTAAATTTAACATAATAAACTATAATCCTAAAATATCAAAACCAATATGTAAACAAGTAACGTATTTAAACTAATGGGTTCATATCCTCTAAATAAATTAAAAGTAGAATATAGAAAGCCAAAATCTAAAACAAATGTAAATGCTATAATTGTGTAAATATATAAGAGTAATTAAACATATCAAGTTGAATAAAGTAATTAACAACACTTAAAGTTTTCAGGGATATAAATTTTGTGTTATATTGTGTTTGATTAAACATTTTAACACCACTCAGGCTGCCAACATATTTTGTATTAAGCAATATTACGGATTCATGAGATTGTAATAAGCGCTGCTTTTACCGACTGCATTTGTTAATTTGCACAAAATCCTACAGAATTTCATCAGGAAAGCGCCAGCAACTAAGATCAAGGGAACAGAAGACAAAGAGAAGCAAAGCAAGAAGAAAGTGGCATTACTGTAAGAGGTCTATTGTTTGAGAGCGAGTTTACCCACTTTCGCGGCGAAATGTTAGCTATTCTACTGTATTTCTCTGTTGAAAGTACTTAGAAGGTAAGGTAAATGCGAAGTTAAAGCCAGGAATTGTACGGTAGATATTCAAAACTAGAATGCAAATGTCTCTCATCCCTTTTCCAATTAACGTTAACTTCATGTACTACGTTTTAGTGTCTGGCTAGCAGTCCCTTCTACAGAAATCTTGCATTAAAAGTTTGTATTGTACGTGTGGAAAGTTTTTTCTCCTTTTTGCATATTGTATACTTCTGGAATAGTAAATAATGCCATAAAAACTACATTTAAAAGTTGTTACAAAATATGTAGCCATATATTACATTCTTATAAAAGGAAAAGAATTTCATGTGGTACATTCTTTATCTATTCTGCGATAAAATATTCTTACTAAAGATTATTCTTCTATCTACTTCATGTTAAATGTGATAAAAATTAGCAACATTTGGCTTTATGGCATACTAATTTAACGTATATTTTGTTATAGATTAATGGGAAATAAGTGCACAAGGGTAAGGCGAATGTAAAATGACTAACGGTGGGTCGCTAAGTGATGAAAGGAAAAGAAAAGGAATAATGATTTCCCGCTTTTGAGTATTGGGAAATGTAAATAAATAGCAAAGAACGTCTATAAGGATTTAACTCCAAAAAGACAAAGCACTGCACATAAATATTATACATTAATGATATCTAAATCTTTCTATAATAAAATGTTGTCTTTAAGATTTACCACTTATACAAAGGTCATCCTATATATATAGAGCATTTCAGAGACAATTCCCAGAAGAATTCAAGAGATACATGTTAATCCATATGAAAAAATCTTGGATATATACATCGTTAGACCTAGTTTTGAAAAAACAAGTCAATATGAGGTAGTTTCGGGTGAAATATGTCCTTTTTAACCTTCGTGTTGCACATTTGGAAAATGGAGAAATAAATACTAAGTTTGGTATTTAACCGACGTTTTGGTTTTGAGTTATACTATACACAGGCACAAAGAATTTGTAAAGTAAAATTTTCAAATTCAGAGGATCTAAAACATATATTTCCAGTGAAATATCTCATCGATATTTTTGGTGAAATACAATACTTCTCCTACTTACTATATGTTTGGTATTTAACCGACGTTTTGGTTTTGAGTTATAATACACAGGCACAAAGAATTTGTAATGTAAAATTTTCAAATTCAGAGGATCTAAAACATATATTTCCAGTGAAATATCTCGTCGATATTTTTGGTGAAATACAATACTTCTCCTACTTACTATATGTAGCAGAGAATCTAAAAAGACCAGTAAGGTACCATACCTTTCAAAAACACGAAACAGAGATTTTCAAACGTATCTCTAACTTCAAACTACCTTTTTATGAATAATTTGTTGAAATGTTTTATTTTCTAAAATGGTTAACGATTTGATTAAAATGGCATATGTATAAGACACGTACGTTCTACATAAAATAGATGAATTGGTGTTTTTTTCGGGGGAGGGGTAATCTATTAAGTCTTCTTTCTTTTGAAGGAATGTTATATAATTTTTTTAACTAGCAAAATTCTGTACACTAAAAATTTAGTGCTCTTAAAAACCTACAATTTATTTGAACTGGCTAACTGTATCCTAAATAAACATATTAAATATATCCATGGTTATTACTCTCAAGTTTTTTCAAGTACTGTCGGAATAATGGTAGTAAGCAGTGGAAATTTATCACCTGACTCTGAATCTAAATCCGAGAAAAAGAACGAGCTCCCGCCCGTTTATCCTAGCAGGTGTCAATGTGTGCCTCCCAAGCGGAGATACGAGGCAGGCCTCTGTTATTGTCACTGTTTCCTCTGTTCCACCGCCCTTCCCTGCTTTGTGTTGCCCTCAATTTGCGGTCGGCCTTAGGCCGAGTTCAAAGGCAAATAAAGGCAGAAAACAAATTCTTGGCAAAAAAGCGATTGTCGTGGTGAATTTATTTTAAGTAGTGAAGTTTCGGACGCTGAATTTCAGGAATATTTTCGTTTTACCAAAGCAAATATTTGACAACTCTCAACTTCAGTGGAGCAGGATATCAAGGACAATGAATATAATCTTATAATATCAGCTTATATTATGCAAGTGCTTTATTATACATAAGTGTCATATACATATTACATTTAGAATTTGTATTTTAACCCTGGCCAAGACCATTAATGTGTTTCCATTCGGCTCAATGTTCTTTGAATAACAGTTCCTGTCCTAAAAGACATCTGATTCTACCATTCAGGATGCTTTGGTAACGTTCAGATTTTAACGTTAATTTATCATAAAGCCCTTCTTCCTCCAAAATTGTATGCACGTACTAGTATTTTCTTACTATATGAAATATACAATAAACACTGCAACAACGGATCGTCCAATGGGAAAATCTGTTTTTTTTAACACATCTCTTTGACAGATAATTATTTAACGTAGCCCAGTCTCTTTCTCTCGGCACATAACACATTTTTTTCCCTTTTTTATATACTAGAAGTGTTTTACTGACAACCTGCGACTTAGGGGTGCTTTGCACTCCCGCAGAGTTTCGGATCAAATCCATCACTCAGTTCTGGACTTCCGCTCTCAGAAGATTGCTGAGAGTTTGTCTGTTGCACATGAATGGTAACAGGACCTCCATTTGGTTTTGGTAAGCCCAAACTTTCCTGGTCGTACAGATATACCACTTTATTTCTTTTTCACTCTCTCCTTGTTAATCACAGGTTTCCTCTACGGTTCTTTTGTGAACTCGGGCAAAAAGGAATATTTCTGATAGTATGTATTTCCAGTTATCTTGGGTCCTACTCTTCCGCTAAATATTTTCATGCAACCAAAGAATGAAAAACACTGCTTATAGCTTATATTTCAATTTTTTTCTTCCAACTCAATGTTTCAAAAAATAATGTGCCATACCTCGTCTTTGAGCTTTGTATTTGCGTAGTCTCTCGTTTGAGGGCCATAGATTATTGCCTATATTCTCTAACAATTTCAATCCAGTGCTCCATTGCTTTCTATATAGCACAGCAACTGACACAGGACGATCCTCTATTGACTCTATACTGCGTTCAATATGTGACGCTCCACTGCATCCCAAGAGTCACAGATTCCTGTACTGTACTCTCCATTGTTGTGCTGCGCTGTATTGCTTTCAATCCAGTTGGCAAACTTTATAAATCCCCAGCTTCTCGTGGGACCTTTATGGAAGACATTCACGAATTAGACACTCTGAGGACTACAGTAGTTAGCCCTCAGCGGAAATTACAGGGCCCAAAACTCTCAGGATAGAGCCGTTTTATGTCTTGGAAGAATCAGGTGATTTTAGGCATGGATAATCCTGTATAACCGGTGTAATTCAGCTGTATTCTTCTGGCCTGGAGAACTACCAGATTAGTGTTTGATACTATAATTGCATTGAAATGACGGCCTATAGACAATCTTAAATTAAAGGATGTGTTTACACTGGTGAAATATATATTCAAAGAGTGAACTGTTAGATACCTCCTACATGGAAACAAAGACGCCTACTATACATCAAAGTTCTATGTGACAGCGTTGAGCAACGTAATCAGTAGAGTAAAAGTCTGGGTGTTTACTAAGGAAATAACTATTTGCTTTCCTAGATAGAGCGGGTGATTTTGAAAACATCCCAATGAATCTATGGCTCCGACTGCACAAAGAAATACAGTAATTGTTACTCTTTTGGTTAGGTAAAATCCATCCCAGAATATCGAAAATTACAGTTAGCCTCCTAAGATAAACGAAGAGGATCGTTGCCAGAAGGGTTGCCCAAAGGGGTCAGATTTCTCTTCTCCTTTGCTCTGGTTTGGACCCTTGAGGTAGACGGTACACTAAAACATGTTATTTACATGGGGTATATATACGCAATGCTATTCATGTGTCATAACATAAGTTATTTTTGGAAAATGTCTTAATACGTCTCAGGCATTATGAGCATTGATGGATAAAAATAGACAGTTGGTGTATGCTGAATGGCTCAGCTATCAATCACAGCAATTGTTTTACTTCTACCAATAAGAGAAACTTAACAGGCATAGAAAAACTTAAACTAGGTAAGTACCCCCTGCAATATTCAGAGTCAGTTAAAAATCTAGAACTTCCACTGCATAAAGAATTTTTCAGAAATCGTCATATTGACATTTTTCTTCGTATAGCTAAAAGGGCGCTCGTAACCACCAAAGGCGATAAATGAATAAAACAGGTCACGAAGTCACGCATAAACCATTATGTTGTAATGGTTAAGTCGTATGCTTCTTACAGCGCCATTATTTGTGCATTTGGTGGTGAACACACTACAAACTGCTGTACTGGTAAATTTAGCAAATTACAGAGATTAGCATGACTTTGCATTACAGGGGCCTTCAAAGGTACTCCAACCTTTGCAATGGAGACCCTGTTAGGAATCCCATCTACATCGATTTACAAGCAGGCCCGAGTTACTTTCCTTTTAGTGTAAAATGGAAGTGGAGAAGTATTTGTTGGATATATCAGTATTGAGCATGCAGTTGACCTAATGAATACTCAGTTATGCGCGCTCTCTCTCTCTCTCTCTCTCTCTCTACAATTAAGGCAGCTCTTAGGAAAATATTGGACTTAAGGAATTAAGCTCAATAAAAAATATGACCAAATTGCATGGTTTGCAGATGGATCTCGCATAAGGACACAACCAAGGCAGGCACTTTTAGCCTATCTCTAAGGACAAACTTTGGTGTCATCCTTCGAAAATATTGCACACGATATTTTAATCCGAGCTACGCCTTAAGAGGAATTTAGAAAGGCTAACCGTGGTAAACGAGTTCTCCTCCTCTAAGATATCTATAGTGCCTTAACACTTTCTTCAGAAAGGTAAAGTAGAAATGCCTAAATGACTTGTCCTCCGTGGTGTAATGCTTGCCATGCTAACTTCACATACCCAAGGTCGCGGGTTCAAACCCGGCGGAGGACGATGGCTTTTTTCGAGCGTAAAGATCTTTAGCATGATTTCCTTCGGAAGAGAAGTAAAATCATTGGTCCCGTGTCGTAGATTTACTGCACGTAAAAGAAACTCTAGCCTGATAGAGAGGCGGTCTTTCAGGCCCAATATAGAATGGGACGAACCACAGCTGTTAAAGAGCATCCATAAATAAAACTTCATTTCATTTTTTGTTTCCTAAATGATCTGATTGTCCTGTCATACCATAACGGGCCCAAACTGCGATGAATGGCAGAGCCTCGAATGTTTATGAAAATGAAAGTGCTGATCATCATGGTAAAAGGGGTACTGTGATACCCTATATTGTCGCTGATATCAGTGTCTACTGCTAAAATCACGGTTAAGGTATAGATTAGAGACAAAAGAAAAAAAAAACTCGGATGACTAAACCTCTTCAGGACAAAGTCAAGTCATAGTGGTAAGTCCATGTAGCACACCATCCTCATATCCTGAGATTGATTTGATCACGACTATAGAAAGTAGTTGCATTGAATTCTAAGCACATCAGGAAACATTCATATAAAGCAGGACTCCTCAGGAGTGGACCCATTTGTAGAATGCTGAAAGAGGATCAGGAAACTGCCTCACATATCCTCTTTGACTGTCCATTCTAGATAAAAAAAAAAAAAAAAAAAAAAAAAAGATTACGCTTTCAATAGCCAGAAGAGACCTCAGAAGCCGACTTTGGATACAAAATTCTGCTAATTATTCAGTGTACAGACTTTGGAAACAGTTAAACCTTTATTTTAAACGGGACTGCATTATAAGTCTCTTAGGCTGACTTGCAAATATCACATTCTAAGAAAACCCCGATTACCAATATTTTTATTGTTTGTTGCAATTTTCAATTATTACTTTTCCAAATGGCCCGTCTCTATTGTTTCTTTTTCCTTGCTCATGCAAAGAGCAGAGCACTGTAGTTAACACGCAGAATAAACTCTTTTTTAAAAAGAATAGGTTAATCGCTGTACCTAATACAACTCTTAGGTCAACAATGATTGGGTAAATCTATAACGAAAGCCTACCATGAATAACAAGTACGTAAAAGAATGAGGGTATTTAAAGCTGGTTTTTAAGTTAGGGGTCTCGAAATGTATATCTGGTGACATCTTGGTATCCAATTTGTTTAGAGAAGTTGAACATTACCTTTTGTGGTCTGATGGTAAGCAAAGGTCACTTGTTGAATTGCGATTAGAGAATGGAATTTTTTTTTTATATTTAGGATCATTCCTTATCCTTTTAACAGCTGGAATTTATGAGTGTAAAAGTAAATTTGTGTGTATGTGTGTGAAGTTAATACTTATGATATTCTGATGAATACTTATGGGCTCAACCTCTGTGTCCTGGTGGTTAGCACGCTGCATCTCCAAAATATGGAAGTATGACTAAGAGAGTAAATGTGTGTGTATGTGTAAAGTTATGAATAACTAATTAGTTCTGACTCTGAGGTAACTGTGCTAACCTCTTAATAAATTCCCGACTTTAGTAATTTGGGATTTTTAAGGATGGATTGAGGTTCGTGACTGGCTGAGGGTAGCATGGATCTTATGTTATCTGGATCTTAGAGCTGTTATCCAACGCGACTGGTTGATTTGATTTTCTGTTATTAACCCTCTAATTTTCTGACAACTTTTTTATTGTTAACCACGTCACATCACACACGCACATTACATTACACAACAGTATTTGTTGCGTCATTTACCAATAACGTCTCTATGTAATTGTATTGACTCGACTGAACATTTTACCCCTTGAAATACTGATATCACTGCGTTTGACTCTCCAATGGCTGACTATTTGGCTGTAAGTGTTTTTCAAATTCCAGCCCATATTGGCTTCAAGCATCCGCCGTTCTGGCTTTACCATGTGATAGTTATGTTTTTTCTCATTGATTCTTTCGTATTTTTTTCGTTAAGAAAATTCACTGCCTATACGCGCAGGACTATTGAACTCCTGTCCCTTACAAAAAGTAACAGTAAATTACCTGTCTCTCCACAGAAGGGTTGACTAGTGCTAATGTCCTACTATTTGTCAGGTTCATGGTCAGAAATGGGAATAACCATTTAACGGTACACCTTCCCTTCGTTCTAAAACTTGTCTTTCGGAATAATGTTATTTTTGCTTGTATTTAGCATTGTGATACGACACTATTTTTTTATTGACCTCATTACGAACTTATATATTACTGAAACGTACTGTCTGAATGGGTGTGTGTGTGTGTGTGTGTGTGTGTGTGTCTGATTCTATGTAAAAACAAAAAAAAAAAAAAAAAAACAACACCAAATGAAAGATTAATAGCAATTTGGGAGCAGGGATCATTAATAATGTGACCCCCATGTTAAAAGTGAACTGAAATGGAACAAAAAGCACTTCATAAACCTGCTAGGTGCATACATTGTACAGAAGTTAATAATTATCGCAACTAAAATAAATAAAATAAAACTTACTCTATGTACTTAGATGGAAAGTACTCATATCGCGTGATTGAGTGATGCTACATTTCATTAAGTGAAGTGCATTAACCACAAAGTAAAGCTGGTTGCAAAAAGCTGTTAGTTGCATGGAAATGTTACCCTCGGAATAACTCTACCATATAATTAATTAAAATATGTTTTCAAAGCTATATAATATTTGCCATATATATCAGTTATAAGCAAGATAAAGTTTGTTCATGTTTTCACTAAAATTATATATATCTTTAATGGAAACGCCCTCATAAGATGATGAAACCCAAGGTATATCTGCATCATATTCTACTGATGATTTTAGAAACTCTAACAGCTGACAAGAGATTTTATAATTTGAATAATTAAAACTTGTGTATCATTTGAGTAATGTATGAACATAGACACCTATTTGCTGGTCTCATAGACTGCGGTACGTAGTGTATTAACAGGGAAGGGTAAGTAAAATAAGCTTAAATGAGTTTTTACTACTAATACTACTACTACTACTACTACTACTACTACTATTACTACTACTACTACTACTACTACTACTACTACTACTACTACTACTACTACTACTACTACTACTACTACTACTACTACTACTACTACTACTACTACTACTACTACTACTACTACTATTACTACTACTACTACTACTACTACTGCTGCTGCTGCTGATAATGATGATGATGATGATGATGATCAGAAAACCTCCATGGTCAAACTTCTTTTATAAGAATGTTCATGAAAAATTCTCACCTATTAAGCCTTATGCAGAGCCATGAATTCTTCTTGGGTGAAGTAACATAGATTACATTTTAATACTGAAAATAAAAAGCAATAAGCTAAAACGTTATTGATTTCTAACTCTATGCGTAGACATAAATTTTTCTATGGTGAAGTACAATAGACCAATACTTGGATTAAATATCAGGAAGCTAAAGCTGTATTCATTATACGGAATCCCAATATCGTATTGATCTCATCAGTTAACTAGTCGTGTTAGTTTTTCGGGAAATTTTAACTATTAAATCTTAAACATTAAAAATGCCTCTTTAAGTTATACTCCCATGGTTACCTGAATTCGGTGTAATATGGTGAAATGTGGTTAAATGTGTGTTTTCCTATTAAAGTAAACAGACATTTACTTGCTTAAACAATAGAGAAGGACCTTCATTTGATTGCCCTCTCGTACATAAGTAAATGCCCTGAAGCCCTGAGATTCGGTAGCGGGCAAGGTAGCAGCGGCTACAGGGACGTAATCAGAACTGATATGTAAATTAACTTTTCGATATGGATATAACTCAACCGAAACGTTTTATTGAATTACACTTTCTGTTACTAATAAGGGTGGCGCAGGGAAACGGGAATGGTGTTGTCTACATTGTCATGCGAATGGGTTTCCGGAATCAATGCGTAGTTGTTGTGAACGCATTGCTATTTAGTAATCATGCAACGTTGGAGTGGTGTGGAACGTGCTGTCGCTGTGAGAACGCAGTGCAAGCAGGGTGATACTGTGACTGCAAAGGTTATTTCGACGACATTACCAGAACAGTTCCGGAGTTTGATCGGGACTCCGACACTGTATCCCCTACTTTTTATTTACTGTGATTACTGTATCATAACTGAATCTCTGTTTTAATTTTTATGCACACATACACAAACATGTAACACCCATGCCCAAGGCGGGACTCGAACCCACGATCCCCTGCGCAGCGAAACACCAAAGCGAGACGCTTTGGCGAGCGCGGCCATGGGGACCGGCAGTTCGGACGTAATGAATCTGTTCCATCTGCTCATGTGGGTGCGTAATATTGAGGAAACAGGTTCAGGCTCGAAAAAGAAGCCTCCAGGTGGCGTTCGAACTATACGCACAGCTGAAAACATTGCAGATGCTTGAGTTTCCATCGAGAGGAGTCCTCGCCGCTCCGTCCGTCAACATGCATCTGCGCTAGGGATTGGACCACGAAGCGTGCAAGATTACTGCACGAATTTAAGTTCCACCACTACAAGTTACAGATTGTGCAGCAATTACATCCACAAGACTCTGTGGCGCTTAAGGAGCTTCGTAAACGGGTACTGGCTAAAGTCAACGGGGACGCCCATTTCCAACGTAAGGATGCCAGATGAAGAATTGTTGTTACTATGCACAGGCCAATCCTCGTGAGGTTCACAAGCGTCATTACATAGCGCCAAAGTTACAGTGTGATGTGCCGTTTCATGTCATAATGTCATTGGGCTTCGCTTTTTATGAAAGTGAGGATGGAAGGCAACAACAGTAACATCCACACAGTATGTTGATCAGCTTGAAACACTCTTTACTGCACGCTCTGAACTTCGAAAAGATATGTTTTGAGCGGCACGGAGCCACTTCACATAATGCTCGACATTCGAAGCGTTCGCCAATTGTTTGGAAGAAGCGTTATTTCTCGTATCGGCGACATTCCATGGCCTGCGAGGTCACCTGATCGCAGTGTTTTCGACTTCTTCCTGTGGGGACCTCTTAAATATAAAGTGTACCGCTCACGTCCTTCAATTATGCAAGAACTTAAACAGCAGATTGAAGACGAAATCACTGCCATTCCCCGAGACATGCTACAGCGAGCGTTCCAGAGATTTCAGAAAAGGCTATTAGAATGTGATCGTACATCTTTCCGATGTCATACTGAAGAAGTAAAGTAAAGTGATATTTTGTAATGAAAAAATATATGACATGCTGTATACATATACTGTCGTCAATAAATGTGTTGTTTCCTATTTTCACTCCTGCAAATTACTTGACTTCATAATTTTCCAAATCCCTGAGCCACGCTGTACAATAACGAGAGCAATAATACACAGTTATACAGATACCTTCATTATACAAAATAAAGCTTTCTTCTTCTTATCGCTAAAATATTAGATTAACTAAATACATAACACAGTACACCATGTTATTCAGGTTCAACTGGGTGATGAAAATGCATTTTCTTTCAAATTGGGATTTTGCAACAATTTTTATCAGTTCTCTATACCAGTTTTTCAATTCGTGGGGTTATTATCTCTGTAGCAAGCAATCGTAAACATAATTTCAGGTATTCATTACCTAATTGGCTTCTGTGATGTGAAGCTTCATATACATAATTTGTCCCAAATATGCACCAAATTTTTGTAATGCCATTTTGGAGTTTAAGAATTCTTTCTCGCGGTAGAAGTTGTAGAAATAGTTCATACTTAAACTCAAATGTCGTTCTGTGAATCAGTTATTTTAACTGTAATTCAACAGGACTATGGATGATACAACATCCGTCCAATGCAGGAAATACCACGGGCATTCAATAAGTCGTTAGAAAAATATATAAAACCAAATTATTTTTGGTAGATTCTTTTACTTTCAACATAATATCCTATTAGCTTGATACACTGTTCTCAGTGTTTCTCCAACTGTTTTAAGTCTTCCGAAAAGTATAATTTCGGAGAGTCCTCAAACTGGGCATCCGTTTAGGAGATGACCTCTTCGTTAAATGTGAAGCATTTTCCGCCAATACATTTGTAAGTTTGAAAAAAAAAAACTCATTGGTGGCCAAATCTGCTGAATACGGTGGATGTTTTAGTAATTCGAACCTTAATACTACAATTTTCACCATTGAAACTGCACAGGTGAGCACTTTGCATTGACTTGATGGAAGAGCTTCCTTCTCTTTGAAAGATGAGGGCGTTTTTTCTTGATTTGTTTATTCGGTGCAGTAGCGATGCATAGCATCTCCATTTATCGTTATTCCTTTCTTCAAGTAATTAATGTAGTTGATTCTGCGTGCACCCCATAACACCGAGGTCATCATCTTATCTGCAGATTTCACCAAATTTGCCTTTAAAACGCACTGTTTTTTTTTTTACTGTACGTTAGTCTCTGGAGTATAGTAGTGTATGCATATAACATCCGCATTTATGTATCGACGCACAAACTCATGGATTGCGACGATAAAGTGTCAAACCAGCTTCCAAATCGATAACGTGATTGCGATTATTTTCCATTGAAAGCAAACACGGACCCATCTTGCCCAGACCTTAGTCAGACCTAATTTTGGTGCAAAATTGAGAACACGTACCTTGTGATATACCTGTGGCCTCTACTATTTAGAGAATTTTGATTCGTCGATGACTCCAAAGCATGTCCTGGATTTTGTCCATTTCGGTGGAAGTCACTTCGATTGGATGTCCGGAACGATGTTCCTCATTTGTGGATGTACAGCCACCTTTAAATTCATTTGTCCAATTATAAATTGTTGCAAACCCAAGAGCAGAACTGCCATAAACTTTATCCAACTCGGTTTTTATCTCTTTCGATGTTAAGCCTTTTAAATAGAAGTGTTTAATCACCGCTCATTTTTACTGTCTTTCTAAAGAAGCATAAGTTTGTTGATTCAATTGCCTATGGGAACCAAACCACATGATGGATATAGCCGAAACTTCAACACGAAATTTGCTAAATACCAACTTCTTGATGCTACGAGAGTAATTTATTGGACTTTATAAGGACTTATTGAACGTTCCTACGTTGAGTTCTGATAAACTGAAATGTGTAATTATGCTTCTCACAGTGAGGGCTGGAAAGAGCCCTCCAGGCTCTCAAATGACTTCGACTCGACTAATGAGAGCCTAGAGTAGATTGTAGACAGTCTTTTCATAAAGTTATGCGCTTCATTCTACTTTGTAAGTATACAAATGTAATACAAATCCGTTATCATACTGCGGAAATGCATTGCCTCTCAAAACGACTTTGGGTTTCGTGGGTTTCCTTGGTCGAAAGACAAATGCTGGGGTGATTCTGTTCTACCACGACTTTGTATTCGGAATTTTATTTTTATTCCATTTCTTTCTCATGCTACAGGTTTCTGCAGTGTGAGATAGTACCTTGCAGGCGGCACAATTGCTTGAATCAAGGAAAGAACATTTCTTGTGGACACCAGAGCGATTTCTTCTTGTTTTTTTTTTCGTCTATCAAACGATTTACGCAGTTAAAATAATTTGATTCTTCAGCTGGAATCTTTAGGGACCTCTGTGGGACAATGTAGCTGTTTGCCTTCTGGCTATAGCCTCCTGTGGTTCTTTCTATTCATGCTTTCCTCCTGGTAGCCACAAATGAACTTCATAATAAGCGCTTCACCAGCTATTCATCATCCCGTACCTATAAACCAAAATACATCCTTTATTGTTACTGTCTCTACCACATAGTAGGTATACAAGTTAGGTATTGCACTCCATCCAAAATTCGATGTCGAGATTTCACCGGGAATATATATTATGCATATTTTGACTCGAATTTTTATGAATCCAAAAAAAGCACTTTTAGAAAAAAATCCATGTGTGTGCGTGTGTGCATCCGTGTCTGTGAACACACAATCAAAAATTAAACATCCGTTATACCAAACTTGATATAAAAGTTCAGTATCTCCCAAGGATGTGATAGAAGCTTCCCAGAATACCGCCTACCCCAAACTACCCTTTACATTGACAACATTTCGGAAATGTTGACCTCAAAAATGGTTCTAAAGATTTCGATTAAAATCCTTATATTAAAAATGTTAATATAACTAATGAAATGTACATATTTTTAATTGTATGTGAATAGTCTCTAAAGTCCTGTTTAATCTGAATGTATAACCTAGAACTGATAAACCGTGTGAGACATACAAAAACTTACTACACAAAAAAAAAATGTATATCTCTCAACAACAACAAAATTATATATACCTTTTGTAGGGTTAACCGTTTTCGAGGTATTATTCGTTACTGGTTTCAATTTAAAACATTTAAGTTTTTTTTTTAAACGGAAAGTCGTCTTTTGTTTCATTTCTTTTTTATTTAACTCTTAGTCATGCAAACACTCAATTGTTTCACATAGCGACCAGCTTTAAAATATTTGACCACCGCATTAACTTAATACATTCCCTTTCTTCCCTTCTATTTACAAGGAAGCAAGTAATAAAACATATGTTTTTTCTTGATATTTAATTTTTATCTTGATTCAGCATGATTTAAACAAAAGAATAATGTTTTGTTAGAAAAGTTGTTTTGAGAAAAGATAGAGCAAGCCATATGAATGGAACACATCAGATTTTTTGTTATTAATAATGCCGTCGAATCACAATCTTGATTTTCTATTAATCACCCAACAAAAAAATAGAAGCGTAGAAACCTTGACAGTTGCTATTTACCACTGTAACATTATATTCTCCTGCAACTATTTGCTGCCGTGATGTTGGAAACTCCACGTCAGTATGCAGGTACAGGCACAAGATTAGCTGTGTGAGTTGAAACTATTAAAATTCTATTTGGTTCTTCTTGTTAGAAACTCTTTCAGATTTAACAAAATTTTCAACACAAAGTGTTTTATTTATTGCTTCGAGCAACAAATTATTTATTAGTTTCTTTATAATTTATTATCACTGTGAGCCCAGTTTGGAACTTTGCTGCTTACATAAAATTTGTATCTTTGGAAACGGCGAAACTTTTGCTGAATTTGTTACACTGTGGCACGGCTAAGTCGTCGTCACTTTGTTCTGTTGTTGCGGACGTGAGGTGTATTCTTACTGAATTATGGATAAATCATTGTTTTGTAGCAAAGGCTTCACAATTTAGAATTTCTTCTTCAGTAGTAAAGTTTCGTGTCACGCTTTGCCTCGTAAGTGTGATTTTATATATTTTATGTTCTTTGTAATATAGGACGTTATTTAGACCTTGTTCGTTATACATTACTTGTGCTAAATATAACAAACAGACCGAAGTAGCTGCGTCTCATCGTGCGCAAACATTGCCAACTCTCCCTTACCTATTCCACTGTGCCTGCTTAGCTGTGTACATGACGAATAACAATATACATTCATGTTTCATTGAAGGTGGCACACGAGAGTGCTAGATACCAATTTCCAGTAGGACTGTAAATTGATTATTTTAGTATTAAGATTGGTAAAATGCCGAAAGTTTATTAAGTTATAAACAATTGTGCTACGTGAAGGCTTATAACATCAGACGACGTTTCGATTCTTCACATGATAATCAGCATGGAAAAGCTAAACTGCTGATGATAAAAATATCTGATGTTTCATTCACGTGATTTACTGTATCTGTTCCGCAAACAAACTTTGCTTATAAAAGATTATTCTTTTATGTACAGTATGCTAATCAAAATAAATATGGCAGAATTGGTCTTATTACTTGCTTCTTGAAGGTAGAAGGAAAATAAGGGAATGCACTGAGTTAAAGCGATAGTCAGATGTTTTCAATTGAAATCTGTTTCTTTTTTGTTGCCAGGAGTAAACAAAAATGACATCCCGTTTGAAAAAAGTCTATTTAATTTAAGATTGAAATCAATTACAAAGAATTTCTCGGAGACGGTTTAAACTACAAAAAAAATGTATTTGAGATAAATTGTGTGCAATCTACATGTTTGTGAGGTAAGTTTTTGTCTGCTCATTTGGTTTGTCAGTTATAACTTAAACAAAAGTAAAAAATTGAAAGGTACTGAGAGGCTATTCTCAGAAAATTCGGGATATCGTTTCTAATAAAAATATCTTTAAATATTTTAATCAAAATCGTTAGACAATTTTGAAAAAAGAAAAATGTTCCATTTAAAGGGTAGTTTGTGGTGAGAGATTTTCCTGATAACCTTTGTGTCGCTTACCTGGAAGATACTGAACTTAATTACTAGGGCTGATATTTAACTGACCTGTGTGTCCACAGACACACACACACACACACACACACACACACACACACACACACAAATGTGGACCTTTTTGTAAGAATTCATTTTTTTTTTTATTCAGAGGACTCTAAACATGTATTTCCGGTGACGAAGTTTTGGTTGAAATTCAATACTTTCTCTTCCTACTATATACATTGTACATACATGCTAGAGAAAGTAATTACTTGAGCTATACTAAGAGTGATAACGCTCCAGTTTGTAAAAATTCCTATCTATCCACTCTGCGCCTATGTGTACTATGTTGACATTCATGCATTAAAAGCACCAATTTGAGGTCATAGAAACGCCAGAAGGTTTATAAAGGCACATTTGAGCAAGAAAGACTGCAAAACATATTTTGGTACACGACCACTCCCCTTAAAAATTAGCTAGCCCCGCCACTGTTGTTGGCATGGGGAGACGTCACACATCCGCTCCGATTACCAGCTCCCCAGAGTTGTAAACATTATGAAAAGCTAAGGCGTTTAAATGGTCAGTTTCTCCCGATCTTAATGTTAATACTTAATTGATTACATTTAGGGCACCTTTAGCCATTTCCACAGTACTGTAATTCTGAATTTACTGAGTTTTCATTATTATTATAATTATTGCTATTATTATTAATATTATTATTAAAGTAATTCAGTCCCTCACTTGATACTAAAGTACTCTTAGATGAGTTTTACTTCAATACTTCAACTCGTTAAATTTCCTGCCCAACAACTTCATTTCGAAGTGAAGTCACGTCTTGCTCTGCCTCTCGTCAACAAGCAGGTGCTTTCATTCGTTTGTCGCAGAAAAAGCGGAAGCAGCATTCTAATTAAAGTATGCAAATTTTCGCTTTACATAATACTAAACCATTGATATATGTTCAGCTCTCTTTCCCTTTTAAGAAGACTAAAAGCTATCTTTGACTTTGAAACCAGGCGCAATTAAGGTTTTACTGGTATTGTTATTATAGGACACGTTTGTCTGTTCCTTCAGGTTTACAATACAAAGTTCTCTCTGAAGCTATTTTATAAATTGCAAACACAACAAAGCTCACGTTATTTTATACCATCACCTTTTCTTCTCGATAATAATTACATGCTCTAAGTGTATCAAAGGAAGTGTCTGGCCCTTTGAAAGTTTGAGCTGCTGGTTGTATGAACGATATTATTCATTTTTCCTTGTTTCTTTGTTACTATGATAAAATGTCTTTCTTTAGCAATAAACTTGTTGTTTTCAGTAAAATAACAAGAGCTATTTATGTTACAGCAAAATGGATTATGTTTCCTACGACAGGTAATTACATTCAAAGCGTGTTAATTCACATTATTGTGCTTTATTAAGGAGTGTGTGATGCAGATTTTCCACTTTGTATAAAATGTGTTTTAAAACGAGTTAGAGGTGTTATTTAGCAACATTAAAGAATATGAGAAATACTATTAAACACTTTAAAAATATATAAGTCCAAAATGGTGCAGCCCTTAAGCTTATATGTTCTCCTTTAAACCTATACTTGCTAATATATTATTCTATTCTGTTTTATTTTAAACGTTAGCAAAAAGTAAATTATGGTATAAGAAATTATATTAGTGAGACGCAATTATGCTTCGAGCTATCAAGATATGTGGACACGGGAGCACTATCGCCCAGCATAAATACCTTATGTGCTATCCACAGTTAACAACAGAAATTTCCACTTTTTGCTCCCTGAATATTCGAGTTTTCTGTGGAAGTTTCCACTGACTCAATAAGAAGGCGGATTTACAGTTAGTTACTGAGCCAGTGAATGCGTTACTGGTGTGATAAACAGTGCTGTTCTCCGAGCGAGTTTATGATGTATAGAGAGAGAGAGCTGTTACTGCAGGAGACTAGAGAGGTTATGTGTTTGACTCCTCCAATTAAATCACAGCTAGAATGTAATAAATTGACAGGAAAAATTAGACAGAATGACATTAATATTTTAATAAGGAACATTTTAACGCCTGAAGCTCGCCGAGCATGATGGACTTTTCACTCAAAATTAAAATATTTTATTTGTTACCAAAATGTAATACAGCATTATTTTAATTAAATATGCAGTTTCATCATTGCTGTATGGGCAAATGTTGGTTGTTCTGTATAAAATGAAATTAAATAAGCAAGAATTGATACAAGTTGTGTAAGAGTAAACTGAAATGTTAATAGAAAACGAATGATTAGCTATTTCTAGTAATAGAAGAATGGATCCTCAAAGGGCAATAACTTCATTGGAATCTATAATCTGAATCTTTCCAATCAGATATAGCTTCAGGACAAAAATGTGGCCAATAAGATTTTGATAAAAATAGTTTCTTAATGGACGAGTCAGTCCTTTTGTGCAGAAAGGAATTCGATCCATTGCTTAGAAGGGTAAAAACCGAATCTTCTTACTCAAAATGCTATGCAGAAAGGAATTCAGTTTAGGACTGAAGCCGTTCTTGCTGAGAATCGCCGAAGTTACAGAGTTGCATTGATTTTTCGACAACTGTGCAGGGCAGAATGGGAACCATAGCCTAGTAAGTTTGCTTATAGTTGTATAAAAAACTGACGATCTAAAATAATTATGCTTCTTTATCAGAGGCCCTCTCTTTTGTTCGACGGGAGTTTTGCTACATTCAAACGCATTCTTAGAGGGTATCATCTGCACTCTGTGCATGAAATAACCGAGCTGATCACATAAGGCTCTTCAAAATTTGAAGAATGTGAAATGAAAATAGAGAATGTTTTGGATTTCAAGACTGGTGGCCAATGTTGTATAAAAGAAGCTGCACCAAATTCAGTGCCAAGACATGAAAGGTCATTATACAACTTTGTTATAGTAGCCAATTATGTGGATGTATTATTTATATCCAAAGTATTGATGGTATCATGAAACACATATTCAGTCTTTTTCACGTGTTTCAAATTCGTTGTTTTCACCGAACGATGATATCCTATAAGGAAAGTTCAGCAAAAACAGTAAAATTGAATAAATAAGCTTTTGTATCCATTAAAAATAGGATATTCTGCCACGAATTTACACTTTGGACCACAAATGAAGTTACTGACTGCGGCGGTAACAGGGGCTGCCGGGTTCGTATTCCGCGTACAGGTTTTGATTATTAAAGAATGATGTGGGTGCCCTAGCCCAAGATTTTGTTAGCATGACATCTCTTTTCAGGCGTGGTAAGACACAAATGATTTTCTCCTTTATTCATTTAGTTCAGCCTTTCCGCCGTGAAACACACACGCATTCCTCCTAAATTTCCCTGTTAAACTACGCCTTATGCGACCATGCCTATCATCCTTATCGCTTTTGTGCGTTTGCTGGTGCATCAAATAAATACTGATTCTATCGCGGCCATACGTAACCCGTTCATTTCTGTCGCGGACTCAGCTATTACGTCAGAGCTTCGCGAATGTTCTATACCAAGTGCCAAAAATGCCGCTTGACCAGCGAGAGAATTGTTTGTGTTTTCCTATGTTCACCCTCGGGCAGTGTAAACTCACCCCTTTAGTTCAATGTCCTTCCCTTAACGGTACTAACCTACCTGAGTCGCTCGTCAGCTCGTGACAATTGTCTGTCCTCTGCTACTTAGACGTATTTAAAATATTTGTTCTCTGGCCATTTTCAATGTACATTTGCTCCTTATAGTATAATTTATATTTATTATAATTTATATAATCCTTTTAGATAGCTTTTAAACCCCATGACACAACATGTACTGTCTCGTGACTGAGAAAAAAACAGGTTCTTTTTATTGTTTTATTTTTTCTTTAAGTAGGCACAGAGACACTGATTTACTTTCTCGTTTTCACGCCTTTGTATAGTACTAAACTGTAGCATAACCTCAAAGTAATAAATGAAACATGTTGTGTTTACTAAGGAAATAAAAACAGAAAACATATATTGTTCCGTGCAGAAAGAGCTTCAGTCTAAAACAAAAAGGAATCTCAACGAACCTTTATAATCACTTCTTAAGTCAATCAATAAAGAGCGGTGATTTTCTACCTTAAATTTGAACCCATATCGTAGTGACCTAACTCTTTTATTTTCATTGTGTAAAAAAGCTAGATACAATGCACTGAAGGCGTTTCTTATGGAGCGATTCAAATAACAATAATGATAATGATAATAATAATAACAATAATAATCATATTGAGCTACTCATGGACGATATAAACCTCTTTCCTATCTCCATGAAACTATCCGCAATAACGAATACTCATTAAATCTGCGCATTGAGTGCTTGCGGCTGGTCACAGCAGCGATGGTGCTGCTAGTGGCTGGTTTTGCCCGGATCCAAGCTGCTCAGGAAATGCAGAGATTATAGTCATTAACGACAGTGGTTTTCCGCCAAATTTGGATGTTTCTAATTCTTTGCCGCGGTAAAACCTCTTATCAACTGTAGACGGAATATCTGGTAGCTTTAAATTGTATCCTAAGATTTTAAAAATTTGTAGTCTTTTATAAACGCTTATGAAAGTTCAACTTATTTTATTTCCGGGTTTTCTATATGTAATCAAAGATTATACTATTTCTAAAAGAAAATCTCTTAAAATGTTTAGTTAGCTATATTCTTCATTTCACCATCCATATAAAACATAATTGTACCATATACAATTGCATTGCAAGAACTGCATGGAAAGAATGCTTTTGATTTCTTCCTTTTGAGTAGCTTACCTACACGGATATTTTTCAGCTAACAGACACTAAAAAACGTCATAGTTCAGATAATTAACAAGCTTAACATACATAAAAGCACAGCAAAGGGTGGTTCGGGTTTAAAACCGTAAAAAGCCCCTCATTCAATTTTTAAGCCGTTTTAATATATTTTAATTTCATTATTTTATAGTTTTGTAGCGTTCACGTCGTTCTAAGATTTATGATAGTAAGGAGAACTCTTAAAATCTTTTTAAATTGTTATTTCCCCCAGAATTAAATCAGGGGAAAGTTTTGTAATTTTCGGGTGTTTTAATGGGATTCTACAGTACTTTATTGTTTTTATACTGAACTCACTGGCAACCCTGAAAAAGGTCAGTCGAAGGAATGCCAGCGATTGGAGAGACATCAGCTGATGATGTTAAGCGAAACAAAATAGGGAGGCCAAACGCGTATGCCTTCTTTTGGAGTAAGCTTTATAAATTGTAGATTATAGGCACAAAGCAGAAGCTAACTTACAAACGAACGCACAGTCATAGTAAGTCATTATCTATCAATTGTTTTAATTTTAGTACAGACATTTAATTTGACTATACATATTTTAACAAACAAATTCATTCTCTTTATTTCTTCCGCAAACTAATTTAAAAAAAAATCTTATGTGTTCCACTCACATGACTTTCTCTACATCTCTGCAACAAATTGTAGTTAAAAAGCTTATTCTTCTATTTACTTCTTGCTAATTTAGAAAAATTAGCAGAAATGGTCTTATTACTTGCTTCCTTGCAAGTAGAAGGCAATTACGGGAGTACCATTGGTTAAAGTGATAGTCAAAAGCTGGTTGCTCTGTGACTGAAGTTCCTTTGTTTGTATGGACAGGAGTTGACAAATTCCGTACGAGAAAAGTACAAGATTTTCAAAGCTGAAACCAAAAACAAGGAATATCTAAAAAACGATCAACTCCACGAAAAAATGTGTATGACATAAATGGTATGTTTTAATGTGCTCTACATTTTTTGGGTTAAGTTTCTGTCTCTCTCTTATGGCTTAGCAGTTATGCAAAATTCCGCAAAAATCGTCGAGAATAAAGTAGTTTTCGGAGGCTATTCCCGGAAAATTCAAGATATACATTTTATTTGTCGATTAAATATCTTTAATATTTGAAATTTTAATCAAAATGGTTAGTCGTTTTTAAGAAAATCAAAATTTTCAAAAAATCTTCCATGTAAAGGTTAGTTGGGGGTGGCGGATTTCTTGAAAGTCTTCGTGTCGCATCCTTGGAAGATGGCAAACTTAAATACCAAGTTTGGTATTTAACGGTCTTTTCGTTTTTGAGCTATGCTGTCCATAGGCACACAGACGCGCGCGCGCGCGCGCGCACACACACACACACACACGGACCTTTTTGTAAAAATGTGTTTTTTTTTTTTTTTGGATTCAGGGGAACCTAAAACGTATATTTCCGGTGAAATTCCTGTATCGAATTTTTGGGTGCAATGCAATACCTTCTCTATGCACTATGTACATAGTACGTGTAGAGTAAAAATCTGCTCTAAAATAACTTCTTTCAATGCTTTTGTAACAATTCTGCCATATAGTCGCAGGGTATATTCACAGAAAACTTGTTGAGATGGTAATGTAAATACAATAAAACAATTTAACCCAGAAATTAACGTCGCTATATGAATTATTTCAATAATTATCGTAGAAAGCAAATACTTGAAGTAAAGTTATTAAATTTTCTCAGCATTCTTAGAATCGAATAATGAAACTGAGTGTTTCACTTACTCTCCTCTCGTTTATGCTTTTAGTGATCTTAATCCACACCTTTTTTGTGTAATGGTTACCATGCTAACTTCATATATCCAAGGTCGCGGGCTCAAACCCGGCGAAGGACTATGGATTTTTTCGGGTGTAAAAATCTTTAGCATGGCTTCGGAAGGGAAGTAAAGCCGTTGGTCCCGTGTCGTAGATTTACGGCACGAAAAGAACCTCAAGCCTGATAGAGAGGCCTCTGAGCAAAATTAAGCGGACTTTCACGCCCAATTTAGAAGGGGACGCTGAGAACCATAGTAGTTAAAGAGCATCCATAAATAACGCGCCATTTACATTTTTCCACACCGTTTGGGTTGACAATTGTTTAAGGGCTCAGCCACAGGTAGGTTCCACTTAGTACGAAAAGAGAACTTTTAGTAGAAAATACTGGAAAAACAAAAAAAGTTAAGAGCAAGACATGTAAATAGCTATAGAAAAAATATCTTATATATGAGAGAAAATTCACGATCGAGAAAAGGGGATTCGTTTGTAAGTGGACAGTATCAATAATGCATACTCAAAGAATAAGTGAAGGAGTTGATTTGCTAGCACCTAGTTTCACAGAAGCTGAAAGTCAGAGTTACTTTTGATATTGGATTTGGCTTTGAAGAGTGAGAAAGTGTGTCGAGGAGCATCAACGGAACATCTTTCGAACGTAACGAAGTTAATTATCACAAATCCCTGACTGAGCCAGGAGCTAGATAAGTTACAATAAAACAGTAAGTTTTATTACCTAATTAGTCTTTTCTGCAGCATGATTTAGCTGTGTCCCAGTTTTGACATTGATTTGTGCATATTTAGCACATATAATCCGATTTATATACCGCTTACCTGAGTGCAATATCACAAAACACGTTTTTTTTTTCGAGGGCAATAAAATAAAAAAAAAAAAATGTACGAGAGCCAACCAGAAAGTAACAGACGATTTGGCATAACTAAACAATAACGAAATATATCAACATAAAGTGTTATTAAAAAGGTGCAGTACCTCATTCTATCTGTCAATTCAATCTCTATTCTAACAATATATTTATTGTCAAGTGACACCAGTTTTTCAATGCCGATGTTATACTTCTCTACCGCCAAAGATTTTTTTTTTCGCAACTTAAACTTTTCTCAAACGGGAAGACATCTTTCTTCTCGTTTTTTATTCTCTTAGTTTGGCAAGCAAAGAAAATAGAATTTTAATTGTTTCACATAGCAATCGGGTTTTAAAGGATTAGACTATTGCTTTAGCCTGTGCATTTTCTTGTTTTCCTTGTACTCTTTCCCTTCTTATTTACCTTATACTTCTAATAAGACTAATTCTGCTTATATTTATATTGATTAGCATAATGTAGATAAAAGATTAATCTTTTGAATAAACTAGATAACATCATGTGAATGGAACACATCATACTTTTTTCTCTCCACTTACAAAGACAAAGTAATAAGGACAATTTCTGATAGGCTTTATCTCGATTATCATGGAGAAGATAGAAGAATAGGCTTTTTAACAATAATGTGTTAAAGAGATGTAGAGGAAGTCATGTGAATGGACCGCATCAGATTTTTTCTCCAACTCATGGAAAGAGAAACATTCAATAACATCACGTAGTGATCAGATCTTATAAACTTTGACTCGCTTAAGACTACGAATCCTCTTTATTGATTTTACTTATAATAACATATTCAATAAAATTATCTCTAGCAACTTAATATTAACATAAACTAGCTAGAAGAATAAGCTTTTAAGAAATAGTTTATTAAATAATGGATGTAGAAATTCATGTGAATGTTTTCTTAATTTTTTAAGATAGGTTGGACCAACTGTTCTTATAGTCTAGCTGTTCAAACTCTACGCGTCTCAGTCAAAGTATTATTGCATCCTCAACAACAAACCTTTGAGCTTGAATGAAAGAGGTTGTGATAGCCAATACCTCACGTGGCAAAGGTGATGATCATACATTTTTTGTTTCCTCTAATTTATTTATCCTTGGCAACAACTTTCCCTCAATATTGAGGCGTATTGCATATGGCAGATACACCTATGTGGACATGTTCAGGAGATCGCTTCTTATCCGGGGGTTCTGTTAAACACAATTAGGTCCTTAGCCATATAACTCATCAGGTATGTTTTAAGGTAGCTTTGCGTGAGGATGCAGTCCTCCTGTCTCCAATCAAGAAGGGGGGAATGGGGGGAAGGGACTGTGGTGAGTCATTCTGTTAAACATATGCGCCCCCCAAGTACCTATCCTTTACATTTATTTTTCTTTATTTTTCTCAAAAATGGGTTTAACGATTTTGATCATAATACACGTTTAACATATTTTCATTCCAAATGAGTTGTGTGTCTTGAATTTTTGGCAATAGCTTCTGAAGCTCTCTTCAAATTGATTCGCATAATTGATAAATCGCAAGAGGAAGATCGCCTTAAAAGTACACTTTATACCCAATACAATTTTGTGAAGTTATTAATTTTTGGGTGGTTTAAATTTTCAAATATTTATACTTATCTGAAATGAGAAGTATTGGTTTGTTTGTTTCTTTCTTTCTTCCTTTTGTTCCTTCTTTCCTTCTTTTTTCTATTTGTTGATACAAATGAGGAAGGTCTTTTGTTTCCAAATATACCATTACATCGTGGAATATGTCAATGCCTCACACGGAATGAAATGATAAATTGTGCCTTCATCACTCCCCCGATTTTTACATCCTCTACGCTTTTAGATTTATGTTAATTCATCTTATCTGTGGCCACTTTGGCATGAATATCTCTTCCAGTACAATCCAAAACTTTCGCCGATGCATGGGATTCCTTCTTCCCCATCCGCTTCAAGATCATGAGGCTTCTAGGGGCAACAATAAAACTTATGGAAATGGTTAACATCATGAAATATTTACTTCCTACAAAATGTATATTTTTAAATCTATTTTGGAAAGACATCAAAAGTCGTTCATAAAGATGGGGACTTCACAGGCTAAGCCTTGAAAATTCAAGTCCTATATTCATTTGCCACGTAAAAATTTAAAAAAAAAAATACATTTCCATTAAAATCACTTGCACTCTCTTTCAGTCGCCGCCACGGTGTCGTGTGCGAAGAGTCCCTCGGGATCTCTCGGCCAGATATGTCTCCTCCGCTAGACAATTGCGATGACCTTCCTTTCTGAGTGATCGAGGCCCAACGCCACTCGTAAAGCTGGTGCTACAGGATCAAGTGGACCTGGGTTGCCCTTGTTAGGGCGACTCCTGCTCTTCGAGGCCAGCAGAAAGGTCTTGTCATCGCTACTGTGTCTACAGTCATAGGCTGGAAGCCTGTTCTTCACCGCCGAAGTGGTACTGCTGTGGCAGCAACGCTCTCACCGCAAATTGCACAGGGCACGACCGCCGCCGGCTCTGAGCCACATGCGGTGGCATGGGACACTACATCGGGCAGCCAAGCCCCCACTTCCCCAAGAGCAGGCAACTATCAGCCAGCCTGACATCACCCCACCTTTTGCACCACCACACACGGACTTGATAAGGAATTTCAAGGCCTAGGCGACGTTGTTCAGGACCTTTACTTCGATATTCTGAACTTGATGGTGAGCTGGCGGCCCTGGAGGAAGGGAATCAACCACCAGATACCACAATGGCGTCATAGTCCAGATCTTCAAGCAGCAGCTTGAGAAATATACCGCCTAGCTACACGACGCCGTCAGCCTAACTCATGCTGTATCAGGCCGACATCACGAAGGTCGTCAAAGAGGAGGTGAGGGACCTCTGGACAACTCTAGGCCTAGAGCACACTACCCGGAGTGGTCAGACACTCGGAAAAGTCCTTCCCAACATCCTAAACCCTAACGACTTCCGACATCCCCTCCCAGACTTCAACATTTTTTCTCACAGAATTCTCATCAGCGTAAGCAGGGCTTTGGTCATGCTTGCGACCCGGCGTTTTTTTCCTCACCTTGGGCGGTCCTTGTCTTAGGTCAGCATACCCGAACCTTTAAATGCGCGGGTGCAAACTGCAGTACTGCCCAAGTAATGCTTAGATTCACGTCTTCGTCCTACTTTCTTTCTCCTCCAGATTTTGCATCTCGGCTGGGAGTTGAATATGCAGTAATGCATTTTCCTCCTTCATTAAAAAAAAATTAAAGTGCTCAACATTCGAGTTCTGAGCCGCACAGATTACGGGTTGCTTCTTCCTGAAGATGCCAAGCACAGGCCTTGGTGAAATATTGGTGTCGATGTCTTCTGCACTACAACCTACAAAGCCGGCAAATAAAAATTATTTTATTAATTTTGAGGCCGGCCTTGAAAGCCTAAGCTCACACAAAAAATAATGCCTATATATTTCTAGTGAGATTTTTGTATCGAATTTCTGGGTGGTATATATTTCTTGCTCTTCTTTAGTAACGTAGTAGAGACAGTAAAAATACCGGCTTTCCTTCTGCAGATCAGAAAGCCAAAGCAAAAGAAGAACGCACAATATATGTTGTAAATAAGCAAAGGAAGCGAGAATAGGAACGTTACAAATAAAATACTGTATATGCTTCCGCTTGCGTCTTTCACCAAATATGCGCTACCATAACTTGCGGTAAGAAATATGCTAACTCGACATGGGAACATTTCGATTTGTACCCACACCGTCGTTTGCCTGCAGATTTATTAAGCTATTCTAGTATCGAAAGGTCCACTCCATATAGCTTTTAGTAGGTTATTGTGAAGCATTTTAGGAGCATTTTTCTCTCCCTGAACACCTCAAATAACATTTCTCCTTGATAAAAAGAAATCGGATTTGTTCAATTCACGTGTATTTTCTCTAGCTGCTCCAAAAACGAACTATTCGTACAAAAGATTATTCTTTGATCTACATCAGGTTAATCGAAAACAATAAAGAGTTTTATTTATTAACGCTGCTTAACTGCTGTGGTTCTCAACGTCCCATGGGAGTGAAATACTGCTTAGTTTTGGTCAGGCTTGAGTATCTTTTACGTGCCGTAAATCTACGGCACTAAAAGAACAGCTTTACTTCCCTTCCGAAGGAAGCCATGCTAAGGATTTATCGTCCATTCGCCGCGTTTGAACCCGCGACCATGATAGCCACTAAGAGCACGGAGGGCGACAGGCTAATATTGACAAAGATTAGCAGAATTTGTGTATTACTTATTCCTTGTAAGTAGAAATGAAATAAGAGTGTACACTAGATTAAAGCGTACTCAAATACTTTAACAGCTGGTTGCTATAAGAAACTCATGAAATTCCGTTCTCTTTACAAGGCCAGCAGTAAAACAAAAGATAGGTGAAAGGACATATGACTTTCCGTTTGAAAAAAGTTAAATGAAGTTTAAAACTGAAACCAATAACGAATAATATTTCGGAAATAGTTAACTGTACAGAAAATCTTATGTGTTCCATTCACATGACTTTCTCTACAACAAATTATTATTAAAAATCTTATGCTTCTATTTACTTCATTCTAATCGAGAAAAATTAGCAGAAATAGTATTATTTGCTTCCTTGCAACTAAAAGGGAAATAAGGGAGTATCATAGGTTATAGTGATAATAAAAATCTGGTTGCAATGTATTGAAGTTCCTTTGTTTGGACAGGAATTTACAAATTCATGTATGAGAAAAGTATAATTTTTTTAAAGCTAAAACCAATAAAAAAGTATATTCCCAAAACAATCATGTCTACGAAAAAAAATGTATATAACATAAATTGTGTGTGTTAACATGCTCTACATTTTTTGTGTTCCAAGTTTTTGTCCATCTCTTACGGTTTAGCAGTTAAGCAAAGTCCGTAGTATTTATCCAGAATAAAGTAGTCTTTAAAGGCTATTCCCAGAAAGTTCAAGGTATATATCTTATTTGTTAGTTAAATATCTTGAATATACGACATTTTAATCAAAGTCACAAGAACCATTTTTGAGAAAATCAAAGTTATCGAAAAAAATTCCATGTAGCGGGTAGTTGGCGGAGGGGGGATTTTCTTGAAAATCCAGGTGTGGCATCCTTGGAAGATACCAAATTAAATACCAAGTTTAGTGTTTAACGGTCGTTTCGTTTTTGTGCTATGCTGCCCCCGCACGCACACACACACACATACACACACGGACTTTTTCCCATTTTTATTTTTATTTATTTTTTTTTTTTTTTGGATTCAGGGGGCCCCCCCAAAGCATGTGAAATCTCGGTATCGAATTTTTGGGTGTATTACAATACCTTCTCTATAGCATTATGTACATAGTAAGTGTAGAGAAAGTAAAAAATGTATTTGACATAAATTGTGTGTTTTAACGAGATGTACGTTTTTTGTGCAGGAAGTTTTTGTCTCTTACGATTTACCATTTTGAACAAAAGTCAGCAAAAATAAAGAGGGCTCCATAGGTTGTTCCTATAAAATTCAAGATGTAAAGCTTCTTTGTCATTAAAACATCTTAAACATATGACATTTTAACAAAAATCATAAGATCCATTTTTCAGAAAATCCAAAAGTTTTGTAATCTGTTCCATATAAAACGTAGTTGGGTGTGTGGGGATTTTACCAAAAATGTTCGTGTTGCATTCTTGGATGATACTGAGCTTAAAATACTTTCTTTTTTAAGTTATGATCTCCCCCTCCCCCCACACACGTGCACACACCACCCAAACAATCCTTTTGCAAATATATTTACTTTTTTTTTGGATTCAGGGGGCTCTAAAACATGAATTTTAGGTGCAATCTCGGTATCGAGTTTTTGGGTGGAATACAATACTTTCTCTAGCTATAGTGTACATTGTGTGTACATATATGCTAGAGAAGGTAAAATCTCAACATTCTTGGTCGCATGTTATTCCGAATTGTTCCCATGAACCCAAGGCAACTTGGTTACATGCTTGTCATACTTTAGATTCCTATACCAGGTGGCTCAAGTGCCCCGTATTTCGGGTGTGCAGACATCCATTCGTGCGTTAAAAGAGTTGCAGAACCTAATGGGGCTCTTTCAAGTTAAAAACAGTCAGTGAGAACCTGGCGTGGCCAGCCTTCACTTTACTCCTCTTGTATATCAGCAGACAATGAGGGGGTCACACTCATTTAGAGGGATAAACTGAATCAAATTATCCTGGATAATATTCACGTATTCATAGGTTAATTCAAGCTCATTGCTGTGAAATAGTTCTTAAAGTTAATATGCGGTTAGAACTTTCAATTCCAACGAATTGATAGAATTAAGAGTAGAATGCAACATTCACATGATCTTCTTTGCGTCACTTTAAAAATTATTGTTAATAATAATTCGTTAATTCGTCTAATCGCTTTTGTTTTACTCACGGGAATGCAAATGAGATCCGAACTTCAATTGTTTCAGATAGCGATAGTTTTTAAAAGATTTGATTATAGTTTTAGCCTAGTGTATTCTCTTCTACTTAACAATGAAACAAACCTTTCTGGTGTAATGCTTATGGAATTAGCTTTGCATAATAGGCATAATTTCCTTTAGAATTCGATATCTCTTAACCAAGCAGCACTTCTTCGTATGGACTTAAAAGATAGAAGAAAAAACTTAAATCCATGACAGGAAGCCAAAATAGGACCCAAGGGTTCAGCTTTTGGCGTTACACATTAAGCCACAGGAGAAATTAAATAAATGCCTCTCGTGTAGGCTACATAGCGCAAAAAGGAAGTTAATCCATGGACAGTGTGGCACTGTCGCGTGATCTGTTCGAGATTTGAGCGACCTTTATGACAGTAAATCTGGAGAAAGCGAGTAATGAGTTGCTGAAAATCGATATTTCTAAACTCGCGTATCAGTTTTAAGACATTCCAAGGCAGGTTCTCATCTGACTTTGATTTAACATCACATTATCTGCATTTGAAACCAATTTATTTAACACCTACGCGAAAGTACTTATATCAGGCACATCTACAATTTCTTAAATTATTTCGGTGCAGTTCATATATGTTTTTATAGGTCACCTCCATTATTGAGTACCCTTTAATCGGTTAAGCAAGTTCGAAGTTAATAATTTATTGTAAATAATCTAAATAATAATTCCTACCTCACACTTTTAATGAAAACTACCAGAATTTCCCATTTAAAGCGATAACATATTATTCGCATTTCCTGCCTAGCAAAGTAAAGAAAGTTTCTTGTTTTGCGAATTCGAAACAAGTAAAACTTGTAAAACTGTTAAAAGGTTTTCTTTTGTTTCTGTCATTGCCATGTCTTCTACCAAGAAAATAACAACTTGCGTATGCCGGGTGTAGTGATCGACTTTCTCATTTCAAAGTTTGAACGCGGGTTGCCTCATGAATCGTTTTCAATTTATGCCAACTCTGAGAGCCTGTCATAACCCGAACTCAATAGAGAGACTGCGCTTTCCATACACAACAAAGCCGTTGTGAAGTTTGTCATACACTAAGGCAATGCCATGTGACCAAAACAGCCACGGATGATTTATTGCTGTTTCTGTTTTCAACTTGGAATGAAGGCAGTTAAAGCAGAGGTTTGTGATGGAAATAATGTTGGTGCCTATTCATAGGAACCGCCTACATTTATTTTTCGGACTCTGTGGGTGAAATTATAGCTGACATATGTAGTCTAAACCTGTCATAAGGCACTACTCTCTGTTAAATTACTGTCTGTTTTGGTAATTTAGCGCTTTTGGTGGCTAATAAGTTTGCAAATGGAACTCCAGTGGAACAGGTTTAGCTTATTCTAACGACAAGGTATATGATCTGCGTTGTTATCCAAGATAGGAACGAATTTATTCAGCAATTGATGGGCTGATTAAACCTGCCTGTTACTTTATTGATATGAAGCTCATTTCAATCAGTGAGTTTCAAAGGTAAACAAGTCTCACATCCATATTTTTTTGGAAAATAAACAAAAACCTAATACAATCCAAAGTTGGCATCTTGGAACATTATGTTCCATAGCTATATTATTGATATAGATATTATTGATTATTTGGACTATTCAATAACCTCAATTCTGCAATTCACTGATATACAGAACAATTTTTACTTTCTCTATCACGACACATCCGTGAGTCATTCCCCGTATCGATCGAAGTGCTTCGTGTATTTTCGTAAAATCAGTGTTTACAATGCACACGAAAGAACTTTACAATGGTCAGTAATTAGAGCGCAATGGTTAACTTATTTCTATTGAAAACAGATCACAGAGCAACGTTACGGTGACTGAGACGTTAAAAGGTCTTGATTCACTCATAAGAAGTTGGTTTAATACCAACCTTGGTATTTAAGTTCATATCTGCTAAGGATGCGCCACGAAGATTTTCAAGAAAATGCCCTTCCAGCATCCCCAACTACCCTTGATAAGGCAGATTTTTCGAAAGTTTTGTTTTTCTAAAAAATGTATAATGATTTTGATTAAAATGTTATGTGTTTAAGATATTTTCATGACAAACGAAATATATATCTGAATTTCCTGGGAATATGTCTGAATAGCCCCATTCTGATGACTTTTTTTTAGCTCGTAAACCGTCAAAGAGAAACAAAATGAGAAACAAAATGTATCTTACAAATTATTTTTGAAAATGTTGGATTTGTTTGCCCATTCAATTCACCGATTCAATTAAAAGTGACTCTGAGATATAAGTATAGCATTTTTAAAAACAATTTTTCTTATTCTTGCATTTAGCAAGTAATCAGCTCAGATGTACCAAGTACTGATGGTTTAGCGGTAAGTTAATTAAAGTAGACAGATATTTGACTCCATGATAAAAATATCATAAACAGCTATATAATAACAACAAGCATGAATTTTGAAGCTCAATTAAACTACCTAAACAATTAAAAGCAAGAGGGGTATTATGTAACATAATCACAATAAAAAGTCCCATATTTTAAGAACAACCGGCTGTATCTTGTCACCGTGGCCCTTAATAATGTTTTCACTGAAGAGTCAAAATACGAACAATGTGTTCTAATGCGTAGTGCCCAGGAAAAATGAATCGCTGCACCTTTCTTGTAAGTACTAAAGTTATCACAAAGCGAGAACCATTAAATTTTGTTTTACCTTTAATACAATATTTGAACTGATTTGCATATTTTACCTCGTTATTTGTGACACTTCATTTAACTGAATTTTGATTTTTTATAACAGAATATTTTTTCAAAATTGCTTTTAATGGGTACTTAAATACCAAACTTGGTATTTAAGTTTTATGTCTTCCAAGGATGCGACACGAAGATTTTCAAGGAAATCAACCCACTCCCAACTACCTTTTAGATGGAACCTTTTTCCAAAAGTTAAATCTTCTCTAAAGATTTTGATTAAAATATCGTGTATTAAAGATATTTACCTCACAAATAAAATGTATGTCTTGAATTTTCTGGGAATAACGTCTAAAAACTATTTTATTCTGGATAAATTTTACGGAATTTTCCATAACTACTAAACCGTAAGAGATGGACAAAAACTTACCACACAAAAATGTAGAGTTAAAACACACGATTTATGTTATATAATTTTTTTCGTGGAGTTGATTGTCTTTGAGATATTCCTTGTTTTTGGTTTCGGCTTTGAAAAACTTATAGTTTTCTCATACGAAAATTTTCAACTACTGGTCATACACACAAAACAACTTCAGTCACATATTTTGACTATGATTTTAACCTATGGTATTCCCTTATTTAGCTTCTACTTACAAGGAAACAACTAAAATGATTATTTTTGATAATTTTTTCTCGATTATCATGAGGTAAATGGAGGCATAAGCTTTTTTTAAAAATAATTTGTTTCAGAGGTGTAGGGTAAGTCATGTGAATGGAACACATCAGAATTTTTTTATATATCTGATAGTACTGGAACAGTCTTCTCATCTCTGACAACATTCTCGAGTTTAAAATTCTCTTTGTGAATTGCGCATAAAGTAATCAGATACTATTTGAATGTAGAAAGAGATTTGTACTCATTTTGTATATGTTTCACGAATTCTGTCACGGGTTCCAGTATTAATAACAAGCCCTGTAACCATTTATAATGTGCTGACGGGCTTTCTACTCTCTGCCCATTTTTGTGCCTATCTATCTTCTCTTCATTATTGCATATTGTTTTTTTTGCTCGTTATTGGGCTGTTCATCAAATGAAAACCGTATATTGATTTGGATATTCTCATTTGCGCTTTGATTACGACGTGCTACATGCATTATTTCATCTATAATTTTCAATACGCTGGTCTAGCATGCCCTGACAGGTAGTAAATACAAGCACAGGATCTGTTCTATATCGAAAGCGGATCTTGTTGATTGACATAAAATTGAGTTCCCAATTGAAACTGTTTTTAGGTATATCCTACTATAAAGTGCCTCTCAATTTTGCGTTTTTCTTTCTCTATTAGTAGACAAAATATTGCATTTCATCCAATAATAACAATACCAAGAATGTATCGTAAATGCACGTTTTGAGACTTACTTAATCTACTTAAACTATTTCGTACATAATACATAGGCACTCAAGCAATCCATACCAAGTTTTTAATGGAAATAACTGCTTTAGGGTCCCCTGAATAAAAAAATAAAGATCAGATGTACTCCATTCACCAGACTTTCTCTAGCTGTTGCACAAACAAACTTTTCTTACGAAAGATTTTTCCTCCATCTACGTCATAATAATTGAGATATATTACAGGAATTGGTCTTATTATTTGCTTCTTAATAAATAAAAGGGAAATAAGGGAATATACTAGCTAGGGCGATTGCCATATCCTTTAAAACCTGGTTGCTATACAAAACAATAGAGATTCGGTCACTTTGAATGGTCCCGTTTGGGAATAACTTAAAACTGACACCAATAACAAGGAATTTCTCAAAATCTGATGTCTTCCAATCACTTTCTCTACATCTCTGCAACAAATTATGGTTAAAAATCTTATGCGACTATTTACTTCATACTAATGGAGAAAAACTTAGCAGAAATGAACTTATTACTTGCTTCCTTGTAAGTAGAAGGGAACTAAAGGAATTTATGTGACATAAGTAGTGTATTTTAATAAGACCTAATTTTGTGTGTAGTAAGTTTCTGTCTCTCTCTCTATTACGGTTTATCAGTTATGCAAAATTAATTTAGAATAAACAGGTCTTCAGAAGTGATTCCTAGAAAATTCAAAATATACATTTCATTTGTGATGGAAATGGCTTTAATATGTACTATTTAAATCAAAATCGTTAGAGCAATTTTTAACAAAAACAACATTTTAGAAAATTTTATCATGTAAAGGGTAGTTAGGGAGGGAAATTTTCTTGAAAATCTTCGTGTCGCATACTTGGAAGATATCAAACTTTAATACCCAGTTGGTATTTAACCGTCTTTTCGTTTTTGAGCTATGTTGTCCACACACAGACGGACAGACACATTCATACACACGGACCTTTTTCTGAAAATGCTTTTTTTTGCTTCAGCGGTCTTAAAACATGCATTTCCGAGGAAATCTCTGCATCGAATTTTTGGGTGAATACATTAGGTACTTTCTCTATTCATTATGTACATTGTACATATGGGTCTAGAGAAAGTAAAAAACGTATATTATATAAATTATCTTTTTTAAGGAGATATACATGTTTTGGGTATTAAATTTTGTCTCTTTGTCGGTTTAACCGCTATACAAAATTCTGCAAAAGTTATTCTGAATAAATGGCTCTTGAGAGGAAATTCTATCTTTAATATACGGTATTTTAATCAAAATCGTTAGGGCCATTTTGAGGAAAATATAGTTTTCAAAAATTTTGCCATGTAAAGTGTAGTTTGTTAAGGGGGGAATTTTATTGAAAATCTTCGTGTCGTTCTTGGAAGGTATTAAATATAAATACCAAGTGTGTTTATAACTGAATTGTGTTCAAAGTATGCCATATAAAGGTTGTCAAGGACATTACTGCAGTCCTAATTACCTTTTATTTGGAAAATGTTTCGAAAATATCGATTTTTTTAAAAAATTGTTCTTTTTTAATTAAAATACCGTATATTGAAGATATTCATATTACAAATAAAGTATATAACTTGCTTCTGAAGTCCTGTTTATTTTGTTTGGTTCTTGCATAACTGTAAGACACAGCCAAAAGCTTATTACTAGGGATAGTAACTTGGGAACCGATAGCAAGTCACATGCAGATACCAGTTGCCTACCTACCGAGTCAAGACCGACCTGCATTAGGGACTGCACGCGCCGCATGTATTTACCTGTAGTAACGCGTTGAGGAAGATGGTTCACACATCAATATATTATGTTGTATATTACAGTACTGTTTTGCAGCTAATTAAATGGATTGCATGAAGATTTGCAATTCATACAGCAGAACTTTGTAGATGTATCTACGACAGTAAGACATATTTGGAAACATCGGACATTGAAATACCTTGAGCCCTGAAAGCTGTCGATGAGCTTGTGCAATCAATTAATCAGAAACTCATGACATCTGTTTTAGACCGTGTGAAAAAGAAAGTGAAGACAGTGTTTGGAAAAAAAAAAAAGTCGGATTTTCAATAATTTCTGAAATACGAAATATAGTACAAGGTGCTGTTACGGAATTGATTGTTGATGGGATATGTAATCCAATAGTCGATGATGTGTTCTATTTTCGTCTTGCTTCAATCACATATTGTAATGCGTAGCGAAGTTTTTCACAATACAAAACCTGTTTACATACCCATCGGAGAAGATTCTCATTTCGTATGTTGTGAATTTTAATCTATGTATCTTAAGAGAAAATCAAAAAGATAATGATGCTGATGACTTGTTGAACAACAACAATTGAATGTATGTAAATGTCAAACTTGTTAATTCCCGTAAATGACGGGTATTTATGTTTACCACCCACCCAACCAACCTCAATCGCCTTCACTGATAATGAAAACATCACAGTCTACCTCTGCCCCATTTTTCTTTTATTAGTACCACTAACTATACACAGTATTGTCAACAGAGCACAACTACATATCATGCTACGGTAACTTTGATTCTATCCCGCTATCGGTCCCCAATTTGCTACCCCTACTTATTACAAAGATGTTGAGCACGTCAAAACACATAGTTTACATCAGATATATTTTTATTGTTGAGATAACCATTTAAAATATCTAAATTCCTTATTAATCGAATCAATTTTTCCATACCTGTATTTTTCTCAAATGGGAAGTCATCCTTTTGCCTTTCTGCTGTTCAAGCAAAGAGAACACAATTCAATGTCACACATAGCGATCAGCTTTTGAAAATGTTGTCTGTCGGTTTACCCAAGTAATTTCTCTTATTTATGTTGTGCCTACAAAGAAGTAAGTAATAACGACTACTTCTGTTAAAGTTATCTAAGTTAGCATGTATATATAGAAGATAGCCGATTGTACATTCTTTCCTTTTGCAAGAATATACTTGGTTGTGGTTTATTGGAGATCATACATCAAGCGTGGAGTATTTCTATAACTTCTATAGAATCTATATTTCAGATATAACCACTAAATGTAAATCGATTCAATAAAAAACGCGATGTTAAATTCAGCGTTTTCCACGGATTTGACTTGAAACTGTTCAATAAAATACCCCAACGCCTATCTACGTTTTATATGGAACATTTCTCATTGTTATTGATGTCCTGAAAAATTGCTATAACGATTTTTATGAAGACTCCAAATATTATATTTGCGTGAAAAATAAACACATAGATTGACTTTTCTGGGAATAGCTTATGAAGACTTATTTATTTTGTGTAGCCTATAACTGTAAGCGATACAAAGAAGGTGAATCCCGTCGAAGTACACGATTTATGCCAAAAAATTTTGAGACGTTATCAATTTTGGGGTATTTTTATTATGGGTTTGAGCCTTTAAATATTTACCTACACTTCCTTCAAGAGGTAAGCAAATACTGATTTTTCCTTTAGTCATACAAAGAATATAAAAAAGTGTCAAATCCATATGTTATGAAAGTTTATCTTACCAACCAAAATATGAAGAAGAAGAAGGTGGAGAAGAAGAAGCATTTAATAAGGATAATTTGTATAAAACAAGAGAGAATACGTCAATTTTCTTTTTTCGGTGAATCTGCTCAAATAAAAATAATAGTGAACTATTATTTTTTTAGTACAATATGCAACCAAAACAATATTAGTTCCTTACCAACCTATATAGAACGAAGAGCATTCAGTAAGTAACGTCTGATCTTAGTAGGCTATTAATATAGAGGAAGAGGTGTTTTCTTCCAATGAAACATTACATTCGATGTTCTGATTGTGTGTGTGTGTGTGTGTGTGTGTATGTGTGTAATATAGTTTTGCAAAAATACATTTCCTCTCCGAAGTGTGTTAATTAGGCTTTGAAACTACATTCTGAACTTCTGAAACAATTCTTATTCCTGCATATAAATCCACTGTTCAAATGCTTTTTATTTGTTATCTATGCAGAGTTTGGAGAAAAGAAACAAACGGTCATTGTTAGTGAAATAAAATTTGAAAATTTTGGCTCTGAAGAATTCCTGTTTACTGTTAGGACAAACTCAGTTAATGAACAGGAAGATAATATTATATCTGATATTCATCATAGGAAAAAACATGGTGTCCCATTCAGGGGATCAACGTTGTTCTTGTTTCCTACATCAGCACATTGATATGGCAATTCAACGCTGTAATGCTGCTAGCATTTTAGGAAGCTTTCCAGAGTCAGCTTCCATGGAGGTAATTTTCATTCTTTAATTTTTCATTGCTAGCATACCATTTTTTATATATTTCCACTTCCTAATATAATTTTATGAACCTTATTGCATTCGGTAAATTGATTTTCAAATGTGTGTAAAGATATACATTCTTTAACTTGGTTGTGGTGTTGCTAATAATTGTGTTTCCAGTTCTGTATTGCTGAAGGTATGTATCAACACTTGTTTTGTTCATACTTTTCTTCTTCCGTTACTGTTGTAGGAATCAATAAATCTATCGTGAATTGTACAAAAAAATCACATGTTTATGGTGATCTGTATTTTCTGCATAGTTAGTTTTTTTGATCTCCTACAGTAATCAAAATTCAGAAATATTTCTCCAGAATAAAAAGGTTTCCACAGTCTATTCCGAGAAAAATCAAGACATACATTATATGTAAATATATTTGATATACCTACAATGTTTTAATCAAAATCGTTGGAACAATTTTTAAAATTTACGAACATTTTTCCACGCAAAAAGTAGTTAGGCTTGGGAGATTTTCTTAAACATATTCATGTCATATGCATGCAAGATTCTAAACTTAAATTTCAAGTTAATTATCTAACGGAATTTAGCTTTTTGAGTTATGCTGTCCACAGACTCAGACTCACACTGCTATTTTTCTAAAAATTCTTTTTTAGTTTCTCTAAACGTACTATGTAAATAATGTAGAGTAAATATTCTATTCTACCCAAAAAGTTCATACGCAGATTACACCGGAAAATTTATGTTTTGAGGTACTAGGTTAAAAAGTAATTTTTTCTTTCTCTACACGTACTATGTACATAGTGTACGGAAAAGGTATTGTATTGCACCCAAAAATTCGATATCGAAACTTCACTGGAAATGCATATTTTTGGATCCCCTGAATTAAAAAAATTGTAAAAATGTGCATGTGTGTCTCTGTGTGTGGATGTGTGGTGAGTGTGTTGTGGCCTGCATAGTTCAAAAATGAAAAGTACGTTAAATACTAAACGTTACGTTTATCAAACTTGACGTTGATCATACTTGATCTTCTAGGGATGTGATACAAAGATTTTCAAAAATATCTCCCCACTCTTAAATACCCTTTACATGAATTTGTTTTTTGAAATTTTTTCTTTCATTCAAAATGGATCTAACGATTTTGATTAAAGTCTCTTATTCATTTGATTAGTCATATAAATAACTTAAATATGTCTTGAATTTTTTCGGAAACAGCTCTGAAGGCCACTTTATTCTGGATTTTTTCTCAATTTTTCTGCATTTTGCATAGCTGTTAAACCGTAAGAGATAGACAAAACTTACTGCACAAGAAATGTACATCTCCTTATAACACATAATTTGTCATAAGCATTTTTTTGTGGAGTTGGCCGTTTTTGGAATAGTCCTTGTTATTGGTTTCATTTTAAAATACTTAAACTTTTTTCATACGGGAACTTGTCAACTCCTGTCCACGCAAAGAAACGAATTTCAATTCCTGAGAAATTTTAAAAATCCGTTTCTGCTAATATTTATCTGGATTAGCATTAAGTGGAAAGAATAATAAGCTTTTTAACAATAATTTGTTACCGGGTGTAGAGAAATACATATACGACCGTAAAATACCAAAATAAAATAAAAAAAAATACCAAATAAAATACAAAACTTGGTTTTTAAGTTTGGTGCCTTATGAGGATACAACACGAAGATTTCCAAGATAGTTTCCCACATCAAACTATACTTTATATGGAAAGATGCTTAAAAATGTCGCTTTTTAAAAACTGGCTATAACGATCTGAATTAAAATACCGTATATTAAAGCCATTTACATCACAAATAAAATATATATGTTGAATTTTCTGTGAAGCATTTCTCAAGACCTGCTCATTATGGAAGAATTTTGCTGAATTTTGCATAACTGGTAAGCCGTAAGACATACTTAGAAACTCACCAAACAAAAATGTAGATCTCATTAAAATACTCGATTTATATCCTATATACTGATCGTTCCCGGGATATTTCTTGTTATTGGTTTCAATTTTAAACTGCACATGTTCTCCAACAGGGTCACCTTTCGTTTCATCTCTGGAACTGCGAAGCAAGCTGAACTTCAATTGTTCACATATCGATCGGCTTTTAAAAGATTTGATTATCGCTTTGACCTGGTATATTTCTTTATATCCCTTCTGCTTTTAAGGAACTGAATGAATAGTAAGACCAATTGTATCAATGTTTATCTCGTTTAGCTCGATGCGGATAGAAGAAGAACATTTTCTAAGAATTTGTATGCAAAAAGGTAGAGAAAGCCACGTGAATGTGACATATCAGCATTATTTATGGATTCAGTGTACCTTCAAAACACGTATTTTGATGGAATCTCATTACAATACAATGCCTTTACTATACTCTAATTAGGTACCTAGTGCGTGTAGAGAAAGTAAAAATCTGATGTGTTGCATTCACATGACTTTCTCTACATCACTGTGAAAAAGTACTGTTAAAAAGCATATTCTTCTATCTACTTTATGATAATCGAGATAAACATTAACATAAATAGTCTTTATTACTTGCCTCTCTGTAAGTAGGAGGAAAATAAGGCAATACACTAGACTAAAACGATAAATCTCTTAAAAGCATTCCGTGTAAGAAAAGTTTAATTTTTTTAAACCTAAAAGAAATAACAAAGAATATCTCAATAAAGGTCTATTCCACGAGAAAATGTATATGACATAAATTGTGTGATTTAACGTGATCCACATTTTCTATGCAGTAAGCTTTTGTCTACCTCTTACGGTTTACCGCTTAAGACAAATTTCATTCAAAATATGGAGATCTTTAACGGCTTTTCACAGAAAAAACAATATAAGCATTTTATTTTCCATTTAATATAATTAACATATGATATTTTAATCAAAATCGTTAGAGGTGTTTTTGAGAAAATTAAAATTTACGAATTTGTGTTGCATCTTAGAAGATATTAAACATAAATACCAAGTTTGGTATTTTACCGACTTTACATTTTTGAGTTATTTTTCTCACAGATGCACTGGCATACGGACATACACACTGACCTTTTTCTAAAAATATTTTTATACAGGGGACCCTATATTTCCGGGGAAATATTGGTATGTAATTTTTGGGTGGAATGCAATACCTTCGCTATACACTCTGTACAAGGTACGTGTAGAGAACGTAAAAATTATATCAATGGGCTTAATATATTGCGAAGATGAAATGTAGTGACATTTTTCCTTTGGATGCTCGATTTTTCTAATGTACTACAGTTTGGAACAGTGTGCCAAGTAAGGATCCACGAGTAGGAATAAGAAGAAGAGAATTCAAAATCTTCTCGGGCTTCTAGCCAGGTAAAAACTTGGCTTGACACCAACGTTTCGAAGAAGTACATCTTCCTCGTCTTCAGGGTGAACTGATCAGTTCACCCTGAAGACGAGGAAGATGTACTTCTTCGAAACGTTGGTGTCAAGCCAAGTTTTTACCTGGCTAGAAGCCCGAGAAGATTTTGAATTAACACGTCGCCAGGAAAGCTTTAGTTCTTATTTTAAGAAGAAGAGAAGTTTTTCATTCACCTATGCCAGCTTAAGACTTTTCCTTTTCCAGAAGTTGAATGAGCAGCTTAAGGATTTGTCACAGTATTTTAAGGTACATATATTTGTTGCGGTTCTCTGCAGACAGCGCTTGAATTTATTAAAAGGATGCGGTTGTCATTGTAACTAAGGCTCAGCATAACAAAAGAAACGGAGAGAGAGTTTCACGCCATAAGTTTGTCGACTCTATTTTCCATGTTTCCAGTTGGGTCAGGACGGGCAATAAACACGTCCGTGCTATGGTATAAAGCGTTTGAGGTAACAGGCGGAGAAGGAAAATCAAGACCGCAAGGCGTGAAAGGCGGTGCTATCATTCCAGGATTTTGTTTCGGTTGGCAGAGGTTGGTAGTCAACCTGCAGGTGCGGGCTATGAATGCGAGCTTTCAGACAATTCCATAAATATGTTTATTTTAAAGAGCTTTTGCCGGTTTGCTTTCCGAAAAAAGCATCTGAGGAAAATAAATACACCAGTTCAAGCATCTAATCCAGAAAATTCTGACTCAAAAGAGAGCTATTCCGCATCAGGCAGAACAAACTTATTAAACTATAAGTTCGATTCACATGAGTTTCTCTAAATCTCTGTTACTATTTTTGTTATAAATCTAATTCTTCTATCTACTTCATACTAATCGAGATAAAATTAGCAGAAATTGTCTTATTACTTGCTTCCTTGTGAGAAGAAGGGAAATAAATATTTTACCATAGTTAAAACGATAGTGAAATAAAACTTCTATGTGATTCCTTTGTTTACATGGCCAAGAGTTAACAAATTCCCGAATGAGAAAAGTTTTAAGTGTTTGAAAACTAAGACCAATAACAACAGTATCTGAAAAATGGTTAACTACACGAATAAGTTGTATATAACACAGATTGTGTATTTTAACGAGATTACCTTTTTCGTATAGTAAGTTGTTGTCTGTCTCTTACGCCTTACTAGTTATGCAAAATTCAGCAAAATCAATCCAGAATGAAGAGCTCTTTACAGGCCATTCCTATTTTTTTAGAAAATAACAATTTTGGAAAATTGTTCAATTTAAAGGGTAGTGTGGGGTGGGGGATTTTCCTCAAAATCTTCGTGTCGTATCCTTGGAAAATACTAAACCTAAATTCCAAGTTTGCTATTTTACCGACTTTTTGTTTTTGAGCTATTGTGTGCAGGGACACACAGACACACGGATCTTTTTCTAAAAATGCTTTTCTTGGACACAGGGGATCCTAAGACGTGTATTCCGGTGAAATATCGGTATCGAGCTACGTGCCATGTACTATGTAAGGAAGCTAAAAATGTAACCTTCAAGTTTACGATCTTTGTTGAACTTCGTTATTCTACTGAATTTTTAGTTTCATAAAAAATACTGGAATCGAGATGCAAGCGCCTATTATGTTTACTAAATTAAGAAATGGGAGCGGTTCCTCTTCCAATTTCATATTGAAGTGGATCTGAAGTGCAAAAACTGAGTCGAAGACTCTTCAAGTAATAGGTAAAATCGGAAGTATATTTTATCCATAAGGCCAGATAAGGAAAGTATTGTCCAGCTATCCGAAGATCCGATATGGTGATTGGAGTTGTGGCAAGATTTTTGCACTCCAGATTGTCCATGTAGAAGTACGCTATCGCCGGTTACAATGGAGAGCACATGTTCATAAAAGTACCACTTGCATGAAGAAAGTGGGGAACTGATTGTATCGGAAGAGCTGAATAATATCTGAAGAAGTATTCGCTCAGATTTTTAATGGTGGATTGTAGGTCACCCTGGTAGAAAGAAAAACTACAAGGACTAAAATTGGCGGGATATTGAGAGTCTGAACAAAATTTGCGAAGTTACTCACATGATGGGGGAAATCTAATAAAAGCTTCAACAGGTGGCGATATATCGCACTATTTTATACGTAGAGCTTTCTATTGTATCCACGATGAGTCGCAACGGTACATATGATTTGTGAATTTGGGAAACTCGTACATTGTTGAACGATATGAGTCTGAATTTCTTAATGAGTGATGTGGTGTATCGTTTTATGGTCATGAGGGTTCCTTTTAGGATCCTATATGTCAGAATATCTAATAGCTGTTTTATTATGTCTTTGTTCTGAGCCCTGAATAGAAGAACTGTCGGATTCCGCTTTTCCGCTGGTAAGACAACCAAGTTTTCATCATCACGTAACTGCAGCTCTCGTGAACTTGTTTCACTCCCGTTAGCATCTGCCCATGGAAAGCTGTGCAGCAGGCCAGCTCACAAATACAGTAGGTTTCCTGTATTTTCACAGGAGTAAATTTACTATATAAAGTATTCTTAAATTTTGTAGTCCTATTATTCTCGGAAGTTTGTTTGTTAAAGGATGGCGTAGTAATATTTGGCCTACTGTACATATTCATGCCCAACAATACTGCTACAAAGGAGAATTTTATGCAATTATAGATTGTTAGCATCCTTCTGTCAGAATTTTAGTTTATTTCATCAGTGAATTTAGAGTTCTCTTTGCAGAATGACTTTCTCGATATAAGAAAGAATTGAAATTGTGAAAGTATATTGGAAAACACTTGCGAAGTTTTCGGGATCATGTACCGGGTTAGAGGACTACAAGCAAAGAGTAATACAGAGTCTGCATAAAAATTGGTGCAACAATTGCATGCAAGTAGGATATTAAAAATTATTTAATTTGAATCCATAACATGTGACGGTTGTGCAGCAATTACGGAATGATGATGCTCAGGAATGTGTATATTAGTGCTCATGGATTTTGAATAACGTTGACGGTGGTTTGATAGCCCTTTTCCATTTCGTAATGAGTGATGAGGCATTTTTGTTAGTGTTTAACGCATTTTTGTTAGTGTTTAACGCATTTTTGTTAGTGTTTAACGCATTTTTGTTAGTGTTTAACGCATTTTTGTTAGTGTTTAACGCATTTTTGTTAGTGTTTAACGCATTTTTGTTAGTGTTTAACGCATTTTTGTTAGTGTTTAACGCATTTTTGTTAGTGTTTAACGCCCGCTATTACTACTATGACACCGCAGGCGATGCCACTGATGAGACATGGAATGAAGATGCACCTGTGCAATGTGATGGCGAGGGAAACCGGATAAATGTGAAGAAACCTACCTCTGCGCCGCTTTGTCCAACCCAAATCCCAGATACGGTCGCTTGGGATCAAACCCGTGTCGTATAGATGAGAGGCGAGTGGTGTAACCGCCCGGCCACGGCGCGGCTCTGATGAAGCATGGCTTTATATTTCTGGCCATGAGAATTAACAGAATATGAGGTAGTGGGCAACGGAGAACCTTAACTTTGTGTGTCAGCAACCACTGCATGATGCAAAAAATTGGCGTTTGGTGTGTAACCGAAACGCACAGCATTAGGCCGATATTTTTGACACTACCTTCGGCAGGATTGCATATATGGGAAAGTTTGATACATTTTGAGCTCAACTCACTGAATCCGAAAGACAAATACTGCTTCTTCTAGCAAGATCGGGTAACATGCCATACCTCTAAGGTAACGAGTCCATAATTACCTTCTCTGAGAAACGAAGCGTCGCAAATATTTGAGGCCACCACGTCGCAGGGTCTAAGAACATGTTATTTTTTGCTGTGAGAACATTTGAAGAGCAAGGTCTCTGAAACAAATCCTCACACAATACAGGCACTGAAAGGCAGCAGCCGTGAAATTGCGATATCCCAACTTTACGCGGGTGTATCTAAATACGTTTAAACGTACACAACTGTGTATTGATGCTGCAGGGGTTCACTTTCGACATCCATTATAAATGTATTTTTCATTATAAATGTTTAGTCAATTTCAGCTGTGGTTTCTGTAGCTTCACTACATTTATTTTATAGTTAAACGGGATACTTTTGTCTGCCATTTGGTATAATATATTATTACTTCTTCTCCTTCTGCTTTCAGAATTACATTTTCCATGGATGTCGCCGCTCCTTGGTCGATATTCAAACTTTTCCAAGCTATTCAATTGGTAACAGTTCTACAAACACCTTCAGTATAGTGTATCCTATATTCATGTATATTATTGCGTGACTAAATATGTTAATTAATTTTTAGTCCAATAGAGTACATGCTGCATAAATTGTAGATATTTCATTTCTGCAGCTTCTATTCTTTTAAGGAGACAAGGTACTCTGAAATGGCAAACAATAGCATTCTTTGTTTTAGTCACTAATACAATCTATTATTTTTAGTTTCATAAAATGTATACTTTTGGGTGGTTAAGAAAAATTAAATGAATTGAAATATAAATGCTAGTCTGCATTTATTTAAAGCTATTGTATTATACCTCTTTTTAGAACATTTGTATCTTTAAATTCAGTTTTCTCAAAACAACATTTTTGGATACCTACGTACCTTTTTCTCATAAAGTATGAGAGCTGGAAAGCTGAAATTCTCAGTACATACATATAATACATAATGAACCACATATCGTGATGTTATAGTATATATTGATCCTATTAAGAAAGCACCAACATTACACATTTTTACTTTTTTGAATTTGCAAACATTTTTTTTTAATTTCTACTGAAATTGTATCATAGCTAAACAATTTAGGTTCAAAAGATAGCTGAGTGTATTAAAAACAAGCATGCAAAAGTGTGATATGTATTGCAAGTAGTATCAGAGAAAAAGGTACATATATTCATCTGTTTTAAGACTAAGTTTTATTACTTTTCTGCCGAATGAGCTACTTTTTGTAGACTTAACCACATAAATTATTAATGAAAACAACCGCTTGAAATAATTGTCATGATTTATAGAATAATTCATACAAATTTCTGGAAAACAATTGAATACTTACATGGCAGGGGTAATTCAACTTACTTAATGTGTAATTTCCGTATGTGTACACTACATTGTGCGCTTATTTGTTTGTTTTCTTAATCCATATTTGTGAGCCATACAATAATCTCGGTGCAGACAATACTTTAAAACATTTTAGATGTGTTTTCTTTCTTACCTTCTTTCCCAATATTCTTTTCAGGTTTCAAATAGGTAATAAAATCGTTGTTATCTATTATGTATATATTTTCCCTATTACTTCTTAAAGAAATGCCTAGATAATTAAAACAGTTTTACCTTTTCTAATGTTCTTTCAGTCAGATATATTTTTGCTCTTTGTATTTATTTACCACAAAGGGCCATAACTTCTCTTTTTGTTGAGGAAATGTGTAGGTTATAATTTTGTGCAATTGTGTTTAATTTGTAAATGGCTGTTTGCAAATAAATTTCAGAGAAAGGCATTATATAATATATGCCAGCAAATATAAGTGCATCAACATGGATGTTATTATTACAATTATATAAATTAAATTGCTACTTCCTGACAGTTTCCTCGATGTATAAATTAAACATCTTATGTGTTCCATTCATATAACTTTCATAGCTGTTACAGATATAAACTATTCTTACAAATGATTATTCTTTTATCTACACCATGCTAATCGATATAAATTTAACATATATTGAATATTTTGTCCTTTTTATTCGTGTTTATTCTTTTAGTTTTTTTGTATTTTAATATTCCTTACTGTTTTGTGCATTGCAAAGACACGTAGACATCTGTGGACCGTGTGATTCTTGAAGATAAATATAGGCATACTGTTATTTCAATAAATACACGTATTCGTTCATTCACTTTTAATCTGATTATTTAATCTTAATAATATATCAGATTTAAAAAACACTATTATTTGGTGCTCTGTGCATTTCCAAAGTGTGATATGGGACATTTTACTGTCGTAACCCTTCTATAAATGATTACTTAAACTTACATATTTGACAAACTCCAGGGGTCTTGGACTGAGAAGTATTAATTAATTCGAACTTGGCTGCAAATAATCTGGTACGAGGATCATTGCTCTACACAAGAGAAACAATATTTACAAGCAAAAAGTGTTACAGTTTATTACTTTAAACTTCATAAAGGAGTGTAATAAGCTTACATTATAGTGGTATCCTAGTCGTGGGACCGACGGATGAAATGCGGGCAGCAATCCAACTCCATGGACTCTCACCAGGCGACTGTGTCGCGTTTCTGAACTGCAATTCAACTCATCCCAAATCCGGCAGTCGTGCGCAATTTTGAAGGTAAATCCCCCTACAAACAGCGGGAAATTTACCTTCCTAAAACATTTCCCACCCACACACACAGTAATATGTTGCTAGATGCTGCAGAATGCTTCCAGGATGGCACATCATATAAGGGAGCAAATTGTGAGCTAGTTTCTCTCGATCACATTTTTCAATATTTACATGATTCATTTGTCTCAATGGTATTCGCCAGCAGCTGTCCCAGCCTTGTAAAGGAGAATAGAAACCCATTTACACTACTCGCATGAAATATTCAATAGAGAATAAAGGCAATCATGTAATCGATTCGGAAACTGGTTTGACACTTTTCCGTCGCAATCCTGAAGATCCTGCATCTATACATAGCTGTGGATGAAACATGGATACACTAGTGGACTACAGAGACAAAATTGCTGTCGAAATAGTGGGTCTTTAAAGGCGAACCGGCCCCTAAGAAGACAAAGTAGGAAGCTGGCAGACAACATTTTATGGAATGCACGCGGAATCATCTACATTGATTACTTGCAGAAAGAAATAACGATAAATGGAGAGTGTTGTGCATCGTCATTGCACCGGTTGAATGGAGAAATCAAGGTAAAACGCTCTCAACTGGCAAAGAAAAGGTTTCTCTTCTATCAAGACTATTTAAGGGTGCACACCTGTACAACTTCATTGGCCAAAGTTGTAGAATTAAGGTTTAAATTACTGCAATACCCACCCTATTACTAGATTTGTCCCCCAGTGACCTTTTTTAATATTCGCCAACTTGAAAAACTGGCTCGGCATGAACGATTCACGTCTAACAAAAAAGTGATCTCCCAAACAGATACCTATTTTAAAGTCCTTCCGAAATTTTACTCTTTGGAAGGCTTAAAACAGTTGGAGAAACTCTGGGAAAAGTGTATCGAGCTAAACAGAGATTATGTTGAGGAACAAAGAAAATTTACTAAAATAACTTGTTTTTATATCTTTTTTTAAGGACTTATTGAGTGTCCTTCGTAAGAACAATTTACGGAGAAGCAGCATAAATCTGGAATTACATGATGTCACAATGATCACAAGATGGAGGCATTCAGTGTGAGAATAAAATTGAAACCAATTATAATAGCAGCCTATTTCTTAACTATTGCTACTGTTGTAAGTACTATTGCTACTGAATACTGCTTTAAAGGTACACAACCATTCTCTAAACAAAAGCTTGGGAGGAAATTGCGGGATTTAATGAATCAAAAGCATACGCAAAAGCATACATCGGTTGTTTAGAGTACGTTTGGCTTCATTACAACAGCTTAGAAGGAAAATTTCACGATGACTAAGCCTCTTAGTGGCATTTCCTTGCATGGATTTCATGCTAAAATACGTTTCCTCCTGCTATAAGGGAATAAAAACGTCTGACGGAGCGGAATACGCCAAAAATATTTTCTTCACAGACAACGTATGAAAATCTATTCAACGATTATACGCTTGCACATGAATTAGATGTTAATAGACTGAATATAAATTCAAGAGAACACTAAAATATTTATAAGTGCTTGCTACTATTTTCTCCAGCTTTATGGTATAATTCACTTGCATGCCTGCTGAAACTACGAAGGCTACATTTTCAAGTTTCATCCTCTGGATATATGAACAACCTCTGATGAGCCCGCCTGGGTTGTGTGGTGGTACCGTGTCTGCCTCACATTCAAAAGGTCGTGAGTTCGAATCTCACTTAGGGTGAATTACCCGGATAAGGTTTTTTCGGGGATTTCCCTTATCCTGAGATGACGAATGTCGAGTAACTTTAAGCTCCATGGACCCCTAGATCATTTGAGCATCATTTCACCAATTTAATGCATCGTCCGATATGACCAACCAGGTTAAAGGACGTTAAATTACAAAAACAACAACAGCAACTCTGAAGCGGTATATTAACACAACATTATCTATGCTGCAGCAAACTATTTTTACAAAAGCTTATTCTTCTGTGTAGTTCAAGATTATCCAGATTAATGTTAGCAGAAAAGGTTTTATTTATCTATTGTTTTCTTGTACAAGGGGAATAAGAAAGTACAATAAGCTAAAGGGATATTCAAATCTTTTAAAAGCCGGACGCTATAAAATGGTATTGAAAAGTAATTGAAAATTTAAACCTATAGCAAACAATATATAAGTGATATACTCCAAACTAACATTTGTGTGGTATAAATTGTGTGTTTTCACAGATCTACATTTTTGTGTAATAAATGTTTATTTATCTTACCGTTTGATACTCAAAAATCATTCAGAATGAAGAGGACTTCAACGACCATACCCAAGAAATTCAAGATATACATTTCGTTTGACGTAAAATATGTTAGACTCGTATTTTAGTCAAAATCGTTTCAGCAATTTTCCATAAAATAAAAATGCTCCATGTAAACGGTAATTGTGGTTGAAGGAAATTCCGAAAACTTTGTGTTGCATCCTTGGAACATACTGAACTTATAAACCAAGTTTATGTATTTAACCAACATTTCGTTTTGGCGATATGCTGCCAACAGACACGCACACACATACACGGATATTATTGTGAATTTTTTTAGTTAGGATTCAAGAGGTCTCAAAACGTGTATTTCCGGGTAAACCATGGCATCGAATTATTGGGTGGAATACAATATATTCTCTATTTAGTATGTACATTTTGCATACGTGCCACAGATATTAAAAATTCGTTTTATGAAAACCATTAAAACAGTTTGAAAAATTTGAGCACTAAAAACGATCGTATAAAAAATAATATAAAAATCTGATACGTTCCGTTCACATGCTTTCTCTACATCACTACTGTAATTTATTGTTAAAAATCGTATTCTTCTATTTACTTAATGATAATCGACAAAAAATTACAAAATAGTCCTATTACTTGTAAGTAGAAGTGAAATAAGGGAGTACTATAGGTTAAGGTGATAGTCAAAAGCTGGTTGCTATGTGACTGAAGTTCCTTTGTTTGTATGGATAGTAGTTGAACATTTCCTGTATGAGAAAAGTTTAAGTTTTTCAAAGCTGAAACCATAACAAGGAATATCTAAAAAACGATCAACTCCACGAAAAAATGTATGCAACTTAAATTGTGTGTTTTAACGCGCTCTACATTTTTTGTACAGTAAATTTTTGTCCATCTCTTACGGTTTAGCAGTTATGAAAAATTCTGTAAAATTCATCCAGAATAAAGAAGCCTTCCGAGGCTATTGCCAGAAAATTCAAGATATAAATTTTATTTGCCAGGTAAATATCTTTAATGTAATCAAAATATCTTTCGTATACGAGATTTTAATCAAAATCGTTAGAGCCAGTTTTGAGAAAATCACAATTTTCGAAAGCAGTTCCATCTAATGGGTATTTGAGGAAAGGAATATTTTCTTGAAAATCTTCGTATCGCACCCTTGGAAGATTCTCAACTTAAATACCAAGTTTGGTATTTAACGGTATCTTCGTTTTTGAGCTATGCAGCCCATACACACATACAGAGAGATAGACAGGCACATACACAGACGTTTTTCTAAAAATTCTTCTTTTTGGATTCAGGGGGACCCAAAACGTGTATTTCCGGTGAAATATCGGTATCAAAATTTTGGTTGCAATACAATACCTTCTCTATACACGATGTATATAGTACATGTAGAGAAAGTAAAAATATATATAAAAATCTTCTATATAGATTATGCATTATTATAATATACAAAAATCAATTATTTCAATAGAATATTTACTGGGTTTGAGTTCTTTTGCATCTCATGTCTTCATAGTGGGTGTATTACACGAAATGAGTAAAAAGCCAGTTTAGATAAGCATGGCTATAATACCTACACTAAAGCACAATAAAAATACACAAAAAAATCTGTGTTACATTCACATGACTTTCTCTACCTTTTCTGAGTCAAACTTTTCTTTCAAAGCTTATCTTTCTATCTCCTTCATTCTAATCGGGATAATATAAGCAGAACTTCCTGTAGGTTCAAGGAAAATAAGGGAATACACTAGGCTAATCCAAATTTTTTAAACACTGGTCGCTAGGTAACAAAACTGAAATTCCGTTTTCTTTGTTTGATACCAATAAAATAAAAGAGAACAACTAAATTAAGAAATATATAAGTGTTGGAAATTTTTAGCCAAAAGAAAAGGGTATCTCGGAAATAGGTATCCTTTTTATATGACATAAATTATGTGTTTTTAATGAGCTCTACATATTTTGTACCTGTAGTAAGGTTTTTTCTGTCCCTTACGTTTACCATAATTACAACAGTTAACCAGAATGAAAAGTACTTTAGAAGCTATTCATAGAAAATTCATGATATACATCTCATTTATCATGAAAATATTTTACCCTTAGTTGTCTGCACTAGTATACTATATATGCCCTTTTTCCTTTAATTCAAGATAAAAGTGCAATCCCAGTAAAATATTTGGGAATAAACCTATAAAACTATTATATAGCATAATAGAGAAAATAGAAATGAAAATAAATATAGATCCTTTATTAATATTTTTCTTCCCAAATACAAGTTTAAATTCTTCTGAACCAGTTTGCATAATCCTGTAAAAGGCACTACCAAAATAGTGGTCCAAATGACCATGAGTGTTAGGTGATAGGTAATGGACTGGCCATCCATTCAAAGCCAAATGTTGTAAGTTAAAGTCCCAGAGGTTGTGGTAAACGATAGGGAGAGCCCAAGTAAAATAATAGGTGTGATGCTCGGAAGTTAATGGGATTCCATTTGACTGCGGTTATGTCGGTTTGCTTTTTTATTTATTTAAGAAAATCAATGCAATTTTAGGGCAAAAATTTAATATATTTTTAAAGTCTGATTACTTGTAGTTTATGGTTGAAGGTTAGTATAACATGAAATTAATCCTAGAGTACAACCCTATATGTATAGTTACGCTTAAAGCAAGCGGTACTTATGGGTACCGTCAGGCAACAAAGAGTTAGACAAGTATTTTGATCAAAATTTATTGAGCAATTTTTGATAAAATGAACATTTTCGAAAGAGTTCCATGTAAACGGTAGCTTGGAGTAGTTTGAACATTTTCTTCTTGCGTCTTTGGAAGATACTGAACTGTAATATCAATTTTGGTATTAAGACATTTTCATTTTTGAGGTATGTTATTCACTAACAGCATGGACCTTTTTCTAAAATACTGTTTTTAATTCAGGGTACCTCAAAATATATTTTCGTTGAAATCTCTGAGTGGAATACAATACTTAACTTGTTATGTTTATTAAAGAAAATAAAAATAATGTTATGTTATAGGTCATATGGTTATGTAGAAGCATCGAACAAAGAGTGAATTGTTCAATTAAGATCTTGCAAACAGTATAAAGAAAATGGATTCTGCAATGAGTGAATACAAATAAGTTGCAGAATGCCTCCCAGGTTATGCGCAGAATTGACTCTTGACATCTTTGTATATGCAGGTACATTCACTATATAACTATTCCAATCAACACAAAAGCTTTATATACAAAACACAGAAAATGTGTGTTCCAACGGTTCTAAGTGATAGAGAGATATTCCTCTTTGCATTGCTTTTGTTTTAAACCTGTCCCACTCAGCACGCAGTAACATAAAACCATTTATCGTAGACAGATAACAATTTAGAGAGAATGTAGTAACAATTGGCATATCTATGAAACAGGTGTGACACATTTTAAGTTTAAAATCTTTTAATTTAGTTACTGTGAACAAAATACGGAAATATTGTTTTTCTGCCAAAAGAGCAAAGTGATATGATTTAACAAACCCTTTGTTCACCAAAACATTACGAAACAAAATGTAGGTTCACAAAATGCCGTCAGGATCAGTATTTTTGTGAGGCAGCAAATGTTTAAACCTAACAAAATAAAAAAATACGATAACCTAACGCAAATAAAATACAACTGTCGAGAGCAGAACCAGGATAACAGAGAAAATAAAAAACAAAGAAAAATAAAACAGATAATGGAAACGCACTGCACCCATTTGACTCCCACACTAGCTTTTGGAATATTCAGGGCGGCCAAATTAATGCCATTCAGATCAATGCTAGCAGAGAAAGTCACTTTTCGATGCACTAAATTTGTGTGTTTACATTTGAAGCTAACATATTCTTTCAAACACACTTTATATAACTTGTAATTTGTACCGTTTACTTAAAGTTTAAAACTGATGTGTTTTTAGTCATAGTGCAAGAAATATTCTGTGTCAAAATGGCACATGCAGGCAATACGAGAAAAATAACGAGCTCTTTTCCTTTTTAGCTTTCATGGAACATAAAAAGTTAATTCCAATCCTAAAAACACACAAAGTATGTTTTGAAAATTCCAAATCTACAATATTACATTTTAGCTTTTACCTTTGTATTGCAACTTTTATTTGTATACACAGAGTTTTAGAATTACCGTTCACAGAGTACTGTGTACATAGTGCATTCTACCCTGAAATTTGATGCCGAGATGTCAGTGCAAATACATGTTTTGAGACACCCTGAAACCCAAAACAAATGTAGAAACATTTCCTTATGTGTGTCTGTACCCTTGGGCAGATTGACTCAAAAACGAAAAGTCCGTTAGATTACAAACCTGTCATATAAGTTCAGTATATCCAAGGATGTGACACGAACATTTTCAAGAAAATCCCCCACTCCAACTACCCTTTATATGTAAACATTTTCAAACATTTTGATTTTCTCAAAAATTTCTAACGATTTTAATTACAATATTGTATGTCAAAGACATGTATATAACAAATAAAATCAAAATTTTAAATATTAATGGGAAAAGCCTCTGGAGAGATCTTAATTCTGGATAACTTCTGAAGGCCTGTTCTTTGAGGATGAATTTTGTTGAGTTTTGTATTAAGTACTAAACCGTAAGAAATAGACGAAACTTACCACCCAAAAGTAGATATAGTTAAAACACACAATTTATATCATAGTCATTTTTGTTGTAAATCTTACCGTTTCCAAGATATTGCTTGCTATTGGTTTAAAGTTTAAACAATGATATTTTTCTCAATAGGAGATACCTTTCCTTTCGTCTCGCTTTTCTTTTACTGCTGGCCTTTCAAAGCCAACAGAACTTTAAGAATCGTTTTGGCCATATTTTCCTTCTGTTTACCAGGAATCAAGTAATAAGACCATTTCTGCTAGTGCGTATCACGATTAGTAGGATTAGATAAAAGAATCTCGTTTCTAAGAATAGTTGGCAAAACGGGTAGAGAAAGTCATGTGAACGGAACATATCCGATGTTTTTACTATAGCTTTTAAGTACCAGAATTGCTTCTGCCTGTAACTGTTTAAGGTTTATAGTCTCAATGTCTCAATAATCGGTGGTACGCTTTAACCAGATTTTTTCCTTTCTTGGAGCTTGTTGCAATTTCATTTGCCGCTGTTACTTGGATCGCTAACGGTCGTAAAATTTTCGGCATAATGCCAAACATGCTCGGCTCTAATTACGAAAAGTGAGAAAGCAAGTTCCTTTTCATCCTGTGGCAGAGTTCTAAAGGAATTTCTTTTTATGGGTCTTGAGAGCCCTTTTATATTTAGAATGGTTTTCTTACCTTACAGGGGCCAGTAAGTTAGGAAAATCTGATTTTTTCCATTCAATGACTTTCTATACCTGTTCTGCAAACAACCTATTTTTAAAAAAGATTATTCTTTTATCTACACTACCTTATCGATATATACATTAGCACAAATTGTTTTAATACTTATCTCCTTGTAAGCAGATGAGAAATAGGAATATATACTTGGTTAACGCGATAGTCAAATATTTTAAAGCTATCGCTATGTGAAACATTTGAAATTCTGTTTTCTTTGCATGACCAAGAATAAAACTAAAGGGGGTGTTAAACAAAGATAACTTCCAGATTGAGAATAGTTTAGGTAGTTTAAAATTGCAACCGATAACAAGGACTATCCTGCAAACGGTTATCTCTACAAAAATGTATATACCATAAATTGTGTGTTTTAACGAGACCTATATTTTATGCATGGTAAGTTTTGTCCATTTATTACGCTTTACTTGTTGCCCAACAGTCAACCAGAATGAAAATTTCTTCAGAGGTTATTCCCTGAAAATTCAAGATATATATTTTATTTGTCGTGAAAATATCTTAAAAATATGATATTTTAATCAAATTCATTACAGCACTTTCTGAGAAAATAAAATTGTTCGTAAAATCTTCAATGCAAACGATAGTTCTTCGTTCTTAACGATGTTTGCGAGACCAATTCATAAAAAAGAAGAGGAATGCTGACTTAAGGAATTGTGTTGATGCATGACAACGCTCGTCCACACATTGCTGGCTCAATTGGCTCCTTGATCCATTTCGATCATCCGCCATACAGTCCTGAACTAGCACCCAGCGACTTTCACCTTTTCCCTGAACTGAAGACATGGCTAGGAGGGCAGCACTTTCCAACCAACGAAGATCTTCAAAACAACGTCAATGTTCATTTGAATTCATTGGCGTTAACATTTTTGAAGTTTGTGCACAGGTACGATAAATGTCTCAAACCTTTCGGTGATTATGTTGAAAAGTAACCATAGGTGCACAAAACTTTTAGTAACAAAACTTTCTATGATTTTGTCTTTTATTTAAGCCTATCGGAAGTTTAAAAAACGGCCCGCGTATTAGGGTCAATTGCTAATAGTTTAATTGTTTTTTCACACAAGCCGTGTGTGAGTTGGATAGGTGGCGTCAAACTGAAAAATTCAATGCCATAACCGGAATTTGTAGTTTTTTTCACACAAGCCGTGTGAGTTGGATAGGTGGCGTCAAACTGAAAAATTTAATGCCATAACCGGAATTTGAACCACGGTTCTCCCGGTCTCTAGCCGGTTGTTCTATCACTGAGCTATCATGGCAACATACCGGCATAGCATTGAATTTCTCAACTGACTCGCATGTTTCCTGGTAAACCACAAGGTGATCTCGACTTGTTTAGAGATGACAATCCCAAAGGCGACTTACAATATTGTAAGTACTTAATGTTCCAGGATGCATAGTATAACCAACTATTGTGGCATTAGTTTAATTGTTTTTTCACACAAACCGTGTGTAGAACAGGAGTTGGATAGGTAGAGTCACACTGAAAAATTCAATGCCATAGCCGGGATTTGAACCACGGATCTCCCGGTCTCTTGCAGGTTACTCTACCGCTGAGCTACCATGGCAACATTTCGGCATAGCTTGAATTTATCAACTGATTCGCTTGTTTCTCGGTAAACCACTAATTTTAAGTACTTACACTATTGTAAGTCGCCTCTGGGGTATGTCATCTCAAAATAATTTGAGATCACATTGTGGTTTACCGGGAAACATACGAGGCAGTTGAGAAATTCAATACTGTACCGGCAGGTTGCCATGTTAGCTCACTGGTAGAGCAACTAGCTAGAGATCGGGAGATCTGTGGTTCAAATTCCGGCTATGGCACTGAATTTTTCTTCCTACCCAACTTGCCCTTATGGACGTAGATAACCTGCGATTTTGTATTTTGGATTACCTATGACCATAGTTACTACAATGCTTACCAATTATTATCAACTCATCAGTAAGACCCGGCAACTTATGAGAACTTGTGACTTCAGAATGTTTGAAACGATAAGATTATGCAAGGGCATTTGAATATATGATCAATAGTTAAAGAGAAATGGCCTCGAAACACTCCGTATCGTATGCTAATTTTCTCCGTTTATTTTCCACCTGAATTTTTGTTGTTGTTGTAGTGTTTAACGCCCACTTTTACTGCTCTGGCACCACAGGCGATGACACTGCTGATACATGAAGATGGAGCCCCGGTGGAATGTAATGGCGGGAGAACCCGGAGAAAGCTCGCCCCTGCGCCACTTTGTCCACCACAAATCTCACATGCGGTCGCTTGGGATTGAGCCCGGGCCGTCTAGGTGAGAGGGGAGTGGTCTCAATTTTCAGTAATTTTTTAGTGGAAGTGGCAGGAAAGTGTGTTTAGTGGTCTAATAGATGACAAACAGTATCAAATTTAACTATACCAAAAAAGGCAAGAAAACCATGACTTGAAAAACGATTGTTTTCTGAAACATGGCATTGAATTCCATCAATAATATCAAAATTAATAATGTACCAGGAGTCATTAAAAAGTGTCTAGCATGGATTAAGTTCCAACGACTAAAAGTATTGTAAGGAAGTATGTTCAGTGGTTGAATTGTTGACCGACAGTGTCAAGTATTTTAGTAACACCAAAGAAGACAAGAAAACCTAGACCTGCAAAACGATTATTTTCTGCAAGATGACATGGAATTTCATCAACAATATCGATATTAATAAAAGTAGCAGGGGTCATTAAAAAGTGTTTGGCATGGATTAAGTTCTATTACTTTCAGAATCATAATGTCTTTGATATTAGTCTATGCAAAAACAATTTTATTGCTGTGGGTCGTCATATATCTAAAGAATTGCTGTCTCCACTTTTGTGGATGAGTACTGTTTGAGCTTCAGTCAAGACTGTGGACGTGTAGCCCGTTTGAATATAATTCTTTTTGTACGTAAATATGTAGAAGATGCGGGCAATCGGGTCCCTAAACTGATTTTCTAAATTAAAAGAGAAGGAAACTTGAAAACTTGAAAGACATGATGAAGATAAAAGAAAATGTTCAAAATGCTGAAAAATTGACACAGATTTTCACTTTATAGCTTATAGTCATACAAACATATGGGGAGATCAAATTGGGAAACGAAAATAGGAAAAACTGGATGAGAAAATAGTAATCGATGAGGTTTGTCTGCAAAATGGGAGAAAAATATAAAACTACAGGTAACTTTTTGGGTATGTTCAGAGAGAAATGGATAATAATGGCCAACAAGAAGATGGAAGAGGAAAGAGGTTAGAGAATAAAAACGGTGGATGATATAGGGCAAGTTCCTCTGGTGTTAAAGTGTATGGTGGATTAAGCATAAAATAAAAATAGTAGCTCGATGTAAGATATAAGAAAACTGTAAGAATATATGTATAGTATTATGGTTAATAAAGACATATTATATCTACTTTTAGATGAAATGAAGGTTGTTATTATATAATTTACATTTCTGTCTAGGTTTGATGTATTTTGTGACTGCATGTTGTGGACCTAATCAGAAATCTGTTGCACTCGCTAAAAACTTAACAAAGTGTATCATATTTGTATAAAATGTAATCATCCATCTTGTAAGTGAATTTATCAGTGCAAGTTTATAATTAATTTTGTTAAACTGTATTTGCGTTATTTTCATTAGTTTTAACACAGTTGAGAATGTTCAACCGAATAGTCAATATGTATATATAAACGATTCTGAATGAGATTTATTGTTAGCTATTTTTAATTTTATTGGTTAGAAGATTACGATATGCATTAGAATGGACTTTGTCTATATGAAATTTTGACCCTTATAATATTATTGCAATATTATTAATCTGAGGTTACAAATATCTACCTGTATAGAAGGTGTCTGGAAAAAATATTACAATGTTTAATGAGGAGCTAGTGGAAAATAGTTTCTATAAAGATTGGTCGTAAACCTAAGATTATAATATTTGAGCAATGAATTAAATTGCAATTAATTTTGGAAAAAAATTCTGGAAATGGGAGGATCATATTGAAATAAATTATTTAATTTAATTATCTTTGTTGTTCAATGAATTAGAACTTTGTGAAAGAAGTTTGAAACAAAAAGGGAATCTTAATTACCTTCTGAGTTATGGTGTTAATTAGTAGGCGTACATCTCGCACTCCGACCTAGGGCACAAAATTAGAGCAACACATCAGCTTATTTTCAGCATAAGGTTAGGCGAGAGTTAACACGAGTGAAATGGAAGTGGAGTTTTATTCATGGACGCTCTTTAACTACTGTGGCTCTCAGCGTCTCATTCTTTATTGGGCGTGAAAGAACGATTGGTTTTGCTTAAAGGCCTCTTTATCATATTAAGGTTCTTTACGTGCCTAAAATCCACGACACGGTACCAACGGCTTTACTTTTGAAGGAAGCCATTCTAAAGATTTTTACACCCGAAAAAAGCCATCGTCCTCCGCCGGGTTTGAACCTGCGATCTTGGATTATGAATCTTGGTAATTATTACACCACGGAGGGCAACATTTTTGATGAGAAATGGATTGGTCTAGGAGATCCATTACCTTGGCTTTCGCGTTCTCCTGACTTTAAGCTCAAATCTTTTGTTTTGGCGACACTTAAAGACCATGGTATAAGCGTCCCCACAAATAATAATGTGCATACACTAGGAGAACGCGGATTCATTACTTGCAACGCAATCTGCTATAAATCAGAGATCTTGCAAAGAATTTTGTTTTGATAATGTTTAGCGCTAGTTTTTACTACCATGGCACCGTAAGTGATCCATCTTCATTCCATGTATCACCGGTGGAATGCGAAGGCGGGGGAAACAGAAGAAAACCTGTCCCTGCTCCGCTTTGTCTACCACAAATCTCACATGCGGTCGCTTGAGATCAAATGGATGAGAGGCGAATGATCTAACCACTCGGCCACGGAGCGGCCTTCCAAAGAATGCATGATTCTCTGAGACGGAGGGTGGAATCTGCATTGCAATGGATGCTGGCCACATCGAGGGTATGCTCAGTGCTGTGATGAGTAGATCAAAGACGTGGTAATTGTTGATGGTAATGAGTTGACTATAACTCTCAACAGATACAAGTTTACGGCTGCGTTTTTAAGGACTGTTCTTTTATTGCATAACAGCGTCTCTTTGGATATTGGAATCTTTTCCCCGAACATCCTGTATAAAAAGAGAAGTTACAAATAAATACTATTCAGTGTGAAAATACATTACAGAAATAGTTTGATGGTCAAAGAAAGACCACTTTAAATTTGATCAAAAGATAACAGGTGAAGGAAGTTCAGATTCCAGACAATCTCAGCAAGCTAAATCCACTTACACCTTAGATGTCGGGCAAGAGAAGCAGCGAAAAAAAACACAAAAGCTGCCCTCTCTGTAGTGTGGTGGCAATCTTTCTCGCATCCAAAAGATCCCGAGTTCGAATCTCGGTTAGGGTGAGTTATTCCGATAACGGTAATTTTTTTCTCAAATCCTGAGAAAACAAATGCTGAGTAACTCGAAGCTCAATGGGTCCGGGTTATGTTAGCATAATTTCAACCATGTTATTCTGTCAACGTCGTATGACCTAGCAGATTAGAGGACGTTTTATCACAAAAGGCAGTGATGCAAATAAAGCATTATTAAACACACATTATGTATTCACTTTAGCCCTATAAAATTCAAACTAATCCACTAAATTTATATTTACTAACTTTAATTTCGTTTGCTCTCGTTTTGGAAATGTCACTTTCGACACACATGCCCTGTTCACCGGCCACTTTTTTACTTTCTCTATACGTAGATACTATGTGTATAGTGTATAGAGGAAGTACTGTTCACTAAAATAATGGTACCGAGATTTCACCGAAAATGCACGTTTTTGGACCCCTTCAATCGAAAAAAAATCATTTTGAGAGAAAGGTTCGTGTGTGTGTGTGTGTGTGTGTGTGTGTGTGTGTGTGTGTGTGTGTGTGTGTGTGTGTGTGTGTGTGGACAGCACAGCTTAAAAACGAAAGACCGTTAAACATCAAACTGATATCCTCCAAGGATACGACCCGAATATTTTCCTACCACCCAAAACTACCCTTCACATGGTAAAATTTTAAAAAAGTTTGATTTTCTCAAAAATGGCTTTAACGATTTTTATTAAAGTACCACATATTAAAGCCATTTCCATCACAAAAAATGTATATCTTAAATTTTCTTGGAATAGCTTCTGAACACCTGTTTATTCTCATGACAAGTAAAAGAGATAGACAAAACTTACTGCACAAAAAATGTAGATCTCGTTAAAACACGTACAATTTATGTCATAAACATTTTTTTTCGTGGAGTGGACTGTTTTGGAGATATTTCTTGTCATTGATTTCAGTTTTAAAGTACTTATACTTTTCTCACACGGGAATTTGTCAACTCCTGGCCTCGCAAAGAAACGTATTTTAATCCTATAGCAACCACATTTTAAAACATGTTGCTCGTATTTTAGCCTAGTGTATTGTGTTATTTCCATTCTACTTATAAGGAACTATGTAATACGATCATTTCTGCCAATGTTTTAGCATGAAATAGATAAAATAATAAGCTTATACACAATACTTTGTTACAGAGATGCAGTCATGTGAATGGATCACATCAGAATTTTACTCTTTATGAATGTGTTGTGCCCATTCTTCCCAAAAATAGGCCAGAAAAATACAAAAGCTCTATTTAGATTGCTATTTTCTTCGCTTTAAATGACATCAATTATGTCGTTCCAAAAAAAGAAAAGAAAAAAGAAAGATAGACTAGCCATTATTTTAAGATTATATCATCCTTGATTTCACATCCTGAGAATGAGATTTGATTCGTAACTTTTGTAGGTCCACTGATGAAATTATTTTTAATTTCTCTTGCATACATGTCAAATATATAAGAGGTAGAGAAGGTATTGTATTCCATCCAAAAATTCTATACCGATAATTTATCGGAAATATATGTTTTGTGAGCTCTGAATAAAAATATGTTTATGTGTGGAAAGCATAATTCACTATACCAAACTTTTCATTCAAGGTTAATATCTCCCAGGGATACAACACGAAAGTTTTCAAGAAAATTCCTCCACCCCACACTACCCTTTCAATTTTTTTTTATTTTCTCGAAAATGACTGTAACAATTTTATTTAAAATATATTTACATGAAAAATAAAGTTTATATGTCCTCTTCATTCTGAATGACGTTTGATTAACTGGTAAACCGTAAAAGATATACAGACAAAAACTTACCACAGACAAATTGCAGATCCTGTCAAAACACAAAATTTATGCCCTTTACATTTTTTATGTGGAGATGCCGTTTAAGAGATTATCCTTGTTATAGGGTTTAATTTTAAAATAGATGGTTTATGTTCTCTCAAGTAGAAAGTCGTCCGGGTTTCTTTTGTTTTACTCCTGGCCATACAAAGAAGCGCATTTCAATAATAATCGCATAGCGACAGCTTTTAAAACATTTGACTATCGCCTTAGCATAGTGTGTGCCGTTAGTTCCTTTCCACATAAAAGAAACTAATAGCATCGCTGAGCTACTGATTATCTCCATTGACATGGAGTAAGAAAAAAAAAAACAACCTTCTATAAGAAGTTTGTTTATGGAACACGTAGGGAAAGTCATGTGAATGGAACACATCAGATTTTTACTTCATCATGAAATGCACTTTTTAATGTAATATGGGCGGTTTAGTCCTAATTAAGGGTGGAATTTCTGCTGATTTTGATGTTTATTAATTGAGGCGTGAATTATTGGATTTCCTGATCAAAAGCGTCATGTGTCATGGGGAATTTATTATTTATTTACTGTGGCATATTTTTACACATTCACAACCCAAGCTTTTGTATAACTTCGTGAAATTTCCTCCACCACATTATAAATAAATAACGTTTATATATACAATTTAAGAAAAATCGTGTGTTATGTCCACATGAGCTTCTCAATTCCTTATCGTTTACTTGTGCTAAGTGCAATACTATAAATTATTCGTTATGTTTCTCGAAGCATTTTTAGTCCAAGCTTAGAAGAACAAATATACATAAATGCAGATATTCTGAGACTAAATTGATTTAAAATTGTATCACTTTGCCATTTATACTATATAACTGTGAGAAAAACATACAAAAATAAAAATAATGATAGCACAGAAGATAAAATAATTAAGAAGGAATAGGGAATGACAAAATAGAATGGTAAATAACTACATAAATAATTAATATAACATAACAATGTTATATATGCAGGCAGAACGGACGTTATAATGAACAAAATGTGTACAGCAAGCTGGCTAACAGGGAATGGTAATTAGTAACTAGACCGCACAGAATAGCTGAAAAAAGCATATCAAAATGGGATCAGGAAAACTGATAAAAAACGCAGCGGTTAGGATAAATAATTGCTGGAGCTAGTAAGATAGCATGTATTAAAAGCGTGTATTACTCAGAACTCACGAATTAGTCAAAATTTGTCATAAAAGTACAAATATTATTTAATTTAATAGGAAACACAGTAATTAATATATAATTATTAGATATTATTATTATTATTATTATTATTATTATTATTATTAATATTGTCATTATCATCATAGTGGGAAAGTTAACAACTGTTTGGCAGAGTATAAAAGGTGGAAAATTCCAAAAAGCGTTCTTCCAATTATTAAATTATTATCTTCAAGAGCTCATGCTTCCTAACGGTCTGTGGTAAAGCAGTGGATATAACAGGAAATAATATGATTCAGAGAATTTCAAGTGTTATACATATTCTAACAAATTACTCTTTATTACTCAAATCTGATTACAACAGTTGTATTTATTGCAGTCCTATAGCACATTTATTCTCGTCGCTTCGACGCTCGTAGACAGTTGGCTGATCTTTGTAATGCTGTTGCACATCGAGAACTCATATTCGAAACTGATTCTCCTGGTCTGCAGCGCTCCTTTCATAGCTGTTCGATGGCGTGGCTGAAACTTCCGGAAATAAAAATTATTGTATGAGTACATGTCACAGAGGTTTGAAAACACAAACTTCTCACCTTGGTGCCAGAACAGGAACTGTGATGTAATGCGCTCGTCATCTGCACTCGTGTTCACTCACGCAAGTGTCACAGTGGATATAAAATGGAAAGGAAAGTGTCTAGAACAATTAGCTATGAAGATCGAAAGCTAACCGCAGAAGCACGTGCGGCGACTTCAGGCCGGCAAGGCAGAGACGCGTACATTCGGCTAAGCACAGCAGCACCAAATGGGGTAGCAACAGTAGAATTAGGAACTCCAGGAGGTAGTAGAGTGATCGTGAAGAAAATATCGAAATATAGGTATAAGTGCATAAAGACCGAAGACGAGATCTGCTAAAATATGTATGTAACATTTCAAGATAATTAAGAATAAGAAGAGTTGGTGGGGGCTACTAGAGGAAATCTTGAACGAAAATAAGGATGGGAGACATATGGAGGAAGGGAGGGAAAAATTAAAAATGTTTTTATGGAAGTTGGTGAGAAGTAGAGTAGAAGAATAAACAAGACATTTGGGGTGAATTAGAAAATATAAAGTCGCCCTGTTTATACGGTGGTCAAAACTATGTACATTAGGATAAGTAAAGTAATACATTAGTTAAGTAATAGGACAAGAGTTTGTAAATAATTGTAAATGTAATCTAAGTAAAATAAATGTTATGTAATGACTAACTTCTTCATTATATTTTTTTTATTTAACTGGAATAAATTCAGGTAAGCAGTAATACGTATTCAACTCCAACTACCCTTCCAGTACTAAGAGTACTGAGGTAAATATAGAAAATTTTGAACAACTCTTGATGACAACGAGAAGAAGCGAAGTGGGAAGTTCGAGCTAAGTCAACATTCTCAGACATAGCTGCAATATCTAGAACAGACTGTTCTAACTCTACTCGTCTGAGTCGTAACAGTTATGCGCACTCAACCACAAACCTCAAATTTCGGCTAAAGAGGAAGGACATATCACAATGCTTACGCTTACATTCCAATATTTGATTCAGCCAGGAGGATAAGTTGCCTTCAATTATGAGGCATATTGTGTACTGCAGGCTGAAACAGGTTGATCTAGAATAACAGCTAAATATGTTGTAGAGTCTTTAATAACTTGGTCTGCAGTAAACAATAACAACTCAATAGAAAATGAATAAGAGAGTAAAATAGGGAAATAAAGAGTATTTTATATATAACAATTTATTTAAGAGTAAGCTGTAATCTGTAAAAAATAAAATAATGTTTATAATTTAATTATGATAGTTACATAAGTTGCGAAACCTGGGGGCAGACAAAAGATTTTGTTATTTGAAAGAAAGGTTCTAAAAAAAATATGCGGATCAATTAAAGGATCAATGGAGGAACCTGATAAATACAATTACACTATAAAATTAAAAAAAAAAAAATTCACAAATACAGATCTTATAAGAGTGCACTGACTAAGGTACTAGACTAGACTAAAATGTGAGATGAGAGAACTGTCAAAAGAATACACAAATCGAAGCCTATCAAAACAAGATCAAGAGACAGACGTAACAACAAATGATACGATGATTTAAACAAAATTTAAAACACATACATACAATAGATTGGACTGAACTGTTAAGGATCATACAGAATTTTATAGAAGTCAAATCATCCAGTTAATGAAATTGCAGTGTCTTTTAGGAAAGAAGAAAGACAGAAAAAAAATCTAATGTGTTTCATTCACACGACTTTCTCTACATCGCTGTAACTAATTCTTGTTAAATATTATATTTTTCTATCTACTTTATGATAACCGAGATAAGCATTAGAAGAAAGTTTTCTTAATTATTCGTTTCCTTGTAAGTAGGAGGAAAATAAGGGGATACAGTAGACTAAAACGAATGTTAAATCTCTGAAAAACTGGTTTCAATGAGAAAATTGACAATTTTGTGTGTGGGAAATGTTTCAGTATTTTAAATCTGAAACAAATAACAAGGATTGTCTCATAAATATTCAATACTACGAAAAAAACATAAATGACATAAAGTGTGTGTTATAACGTGATCAACATTTTTTATGATGCAAGTTTCTGTCTCTCTCTTACTATTTACCAGTTATGAAAAACTTAGCAACATTCATTTAGAATAAAGAGGTCTTTAGAGGCTATTCCCAGAATATTCAAGATATACATTTTATTTACCAAGTAAATATCTTTAATATTCAGTATTTTAAACAAAATCGTTACAGCCATTTTTAAGAAAATCAAAATGTTCGAAATTTTTTCCATATAAAGGGTAGTTTGGGGTGAGAAAATTCTTCTCAAAATCTTCGTGTCACAACCCTGTATGATACTAAACTTAAACACGAAGTTTGGTATTTTACCGACTTTTCGTTTTTATATTATCTTGTTCACAGTCTCACGGGCACACGACACGGACGTTTTTCTGAAAATGCTTGTTTTGAATACAGGGGATCCTAAAACATATATTTCCGGTGAAATTTCGGTATTGAATTTTTGGTTGGAATGAAATACCTTCTCTATACGCTATGTAAATAGTACGCATAGAGAAAGTAGAAAACAAAACGAAACTAGAAGTTCTACTGAGTCATAGAAGGAGAACACTAAAACTAGTGTTAGATGAAAAGAATGTTTAATACTCTTGCCAGAATGTATTTGTGTATAAAAACTGGCTTTTCCAACAATGGCAAATGAGTGGAAACGAAGATTTTAAAGCGGTTTTCATTTCTTGATGCATCATATGCTTCGAATATCAATCTCTGTCTCACAAAATAAATTTATTCAACCTTTAACGTAATTTTCCTAAGTTTAAATTACCCAAGCAGGCAAAAATCCTTGCCTTAATGGAGCCATTTTTGTCTTTTACACTACAAGAAGGGTTGTCTCTAGGGAAGGAAGTAGACACATACCACGTTAAAGTCCAATGAGGGAGAAGCAAAAAAGAAAACCAAGATGGAGTACGCGCCATTTTAAATGTGTCTACTCCTTTGTTCACAACTGCCTTCAATTTTTCCCTTCTTTACAACTCAACTCTCTGAGGAAAATGAAAAGTTTAAGAAGTTCACAAACACCGCATTGGTGTTGTCTGTCTCCGTCTAGTCATTACCTCGCACAGAAGCTTTTCTCTTTGGTCTGTTTCTGAATGCGAAACCCCGTGATTTCCCACTTGGCACTGGAGAATTCAAACTTACGTGGCCCATGCATATGAATGCCGCGGTAATAATTTTATCGTGTATGTACACAAGAGCTTCTCCACGGCGCGTGTGTGCAAACATATTAAAATATTTCATTTTTGCTTCGTGGCTATTTAAAACTGAGAACAAAGCAAGTGCTAAATTCTCCACAAAACCCTGCTGAGCGAAAACGAGCCAAATTCATTCGGGATGGTCCCCTTTTTTCATACCCTTTATAAATGGGACCAGGCTACGACATGCTTGTGCCCTTCTATATAATTTCGTCGCTGCAAAACCTCATGCATATACGCTCCATGCATTGAGAAGTAATTTATTATATAAATTAATAATTGCATTAGAAAATGCATTCTAGTGCAGCTACCCTAGAGCTCTGAAGATTCAGGAAGCTTTTGAATGTGTATGACGACGGAGGGGATTCCACACTGCAGCTTATTGATGAGAGGATAGGATGAGATGAGAGTAATCACAGCGGGCGGCCGGAACCGGGCGGTGGGAAGGGAGGCATCGTGAAGGATCTCCAACAGTTACCAAACAGTTCCTATATCGACACGGGAAGCGCTAAGAACCCGCATCCCTGAGTCTATAGACGACTTCCAACGCCATTGTGCCACTAAGAACTGTATTCCCAGAGCGCAGTAACCACCACGGAATTGCGCCACCTCTACAGTCCTCGCCAAGCTTGCAAACCTTAAACTGACCGGTTGATGAAATGGAGAAAAAATGAAGGGACAGGAAGTTCGGGGGAAAGAAGGAAATTCCCAGCATCCGACTGGTGACGCGGTATACCCCCGGAAAAACCCACGGGACAGAGAGATTGGCTGCGGGGAGCGATATTACGACCTTTCAGACAAAACGTCTGAGCCAGAAGAGCTTAATTTGCTCTGCTCACTATTGTAATTAAATATTTAGAATCATAAGCTTTCCTCTCATAATCATGATCATTATCGTCATTATAAGAATCATCGGCGTCATTCTACCGTTATCCTTATCAATTAAGTATAGAGTCTTGTTCAATGCTTACGTATTGCAAAACTGCTCTAGATCTTCTCATGCATTGCTGTTGGCATGTCCTTTAACTTTCTCTACCTTGAACCTAGAAGGTAGATGAAGATTTTATCCAAAAGTTCGATGTCTAGAAACGGATCTTTTGTGACATAGTAAATCCAAAACACAGTATTTAGAAAATGTTCTTTATATGTATGTGTGTGTGTCTGTGAAGAGCATGATACAAAAGCGAAACTTAGCATTTAAGTTCAGCAATTTCCATAGATGGAACAAGAAGATTTTAAAGAGATATTCCTCACTTCAAACTAAATTTGGCATACAATTGTTGATTTCTCCAAATGCTTGGTTTTATAATAATTGGCAAATTATATAAGAAACCACATAAACATACGAAACAAAAAGTTTAAGGCATTCAAAGCACATTTGTTTCAGATAAGTTTTTCTGATTCACGTAATTTCAATTTATTCTACGTTTCAATTTTTGAATAGATACTTTGTCATTTGAATCGCTCGCGATGACATGGAAGTATGTAATGTCAACGACAAAGTAAAGCAACATATGACTGTCATTTTTAATAGCTATACTTTTCTCAAATGCGAAGTTGTCATCTTTTCTCTCATTTTAATGTCATTACTAGAGATAGCATCTTGAGGTACGATAGTGGGATAGAATCGAATTTAGCGCCGTATGGTATATTGGTGTTGATGTGTTGACAATGCAATGTGTATGTAGTGATATTAATAGAAGGAAAATGAGAAAGTTGTTGCGTGGTAGACTTTTTATTTTTTTACTAGCAACGCAAGGCTATTGATATTGGGTGGGTAGTAAACATAAATAACATTGATTTACGGGAACTAACAATTTAAATATTTTCGTACATTCAATTACTGTTGTGCAACAAGTCTTCAGCACCATTGTCCGTTTCATTTTCTCACAAGATACTAGATTACAATGCACAGCACGTGCATCGTAAAGTCTGAAATGTGAATCGTCTCCAATTGACACGTTAACAGGCTTTATATTGTGAAAAGCGTCGCTGCACATCACAAGATATGATTGAAGCAAAACGGAAATAGGACACACCATCGAATATTGGATAAGATACTCCATCAGCAATAGTTTCCTTAACAACACCTCGTAGCACATTTCATATTTCAAGCATTATTGAAAATCCGAATTTTTTTTCCAAACACTATTTTCACTTTGCTTTTTCACGCGGTCTAAAACAGGATTCACGGGTCTCTGATAAATTGCTCCCACAAGTTCATCGAAAGCTTTCAGGTCTCGAGGAACTTCAGTGTTCGATGTTTCCAAATAGGTGTTATTGTCGTAGATGTATCTGTAAAGCTCTACTGTATGAATTGCAAACCTTCAATGAATCCATTTGAAGCAAGATATTTCACTATCTTGATGAAAGCATACACTATCATTTAAGGCATTAGTTACCTGTAAACTGTATTGTGATACACACCATAGTATACTTCTGCTTCCAGCCACGTTCCCCAACGCGTTACTACAGGTTGTTTACATGCGACGCATGTAATAGCCAATGCAGGTCGGTCTCTACTCGGTAGGTATGCAACAGTTTACGTATACGTCCCGCTATCCGTCCCCAAAATGCTATCCTTAGTCATTACTTGGCGAACCGACTTAAATTAGTTTAGTTTAACGTTCTTTAACCTGATAGGTCATATTGGACGAAATTTGAAACAGATAAAATGGTGCTCAAATGAGTCAGAGGTTCATAGAGCTTGGAGTTGGCATTTGTCATTTCAGGATAAAGGAAACCCACGGAGAAGTACATTTTCCGGGTAACTCATCCTAACCGACATTCGAACTCATAATCTCTATTGTATTCTTGTCACTTCTAAATCCACATTGATACTCGTCTAATACATTTTCCACATATTTTTAACTCTATTATTTAAAATACTTGAAAATATTTTATATACTACGTTTAGCAATGTAACTCCCCTATAGTTATGGCATTGATATTTATTGCCTTTTTTATATATTGGGCACGTTATGCCTGACTTCCAGATTCCATGCATTTATTGCTTTCTCCATATTTCTATATTAACTTCTGTATTGCTTTCATAATTCCATTCCCACCATATTTAAGTAGCTCAGAATTATGTCATCTTCTCCTGGTGCTTTATTATTCTTTAGGTTCTGTATTGGTATCTTAACATACCAATATCCCGTTATTCTTCTTCTTCTTCTTCCATTTTTTCTTCATTTCCATTTTCGTTCTCTCCTGGTTCCTGATTATTTATTGTTTGGGATTTATTTAACAATTCGTTGTAGTACTCAGCCCACCTTTCCAGTATATCTTTGACTTCTCCAAGAAATTTTAATTGCATCACATCTATTTTTAACTTTAATTGCAGTTGTTAAAATTATTAATATTTATAAAGGACCTCTATGTCAAATAAATTATGTGTAAATTAAGAGAAGAAAGACGAATAATAATGTTATTCTTCATATAAACTAGAAATTCAGTTGATAAAGTCCTTGCTTAGGTATTCTTTTACTTTATTGTGTTCCCTTGTTTCATTTGCTTTAATGCCGCATAGAATTTCTCTATCTCACTCGGTTGATTCAATGTTTCTATTCCTTGGGTTCGCATTTTCCAGTATTCTCTTTTCTTTTTCTTACATATGTTATTAGCGTCTCCTCTTGTTTGGCGGTATTCTTCATAGTTATTTCTAGTTTCTTTCTGGAGCCCTTTTTTCCTAGCAATATCCTTTTTTTTTTCTATAGCTTGCTCAAACTCTTTATTATACCATTTTATGTTTCTTTCCATTTTCTTTTCACCTATACTTATTTTTGCTACCTCTTTTACTGTCTCCTTTATTATCTCCTAATGTTCTTCTATACCTTATTTTGTTCCTTTTTCATTTAATTTGCTGCTCATTAACTTTTTATATTTCCTTTTTCCTCTTTATCTTCTATTTTTTTCTCTATCCTATCGTATATATTTGCTATCTTGAACTCTCTCCATTTTCTTTATTGTTATTCTCATTCTCACTCTAACTAAAAAGTGATCCAAAACTCAACTTGGGCCTCTACAACTTCTTACATCTGTAATTGATGATGTACGTATGTCTTGCTTTAATTATCACATGCTCAATTTCATTTACTATATCTGAGCCTGGCATTTTCCATGTTCCTTTATGTATTTCTTTGTGGGGGTAGCAGGTACCTTTGATAATCATATTATTTCTAACTGCGAATTGTCAAAGTGGATTGCCATTTTCATTACTTATTTGATGTAGTGTATGTTTCCCTACCGCTCCTTTTAAATAGTCTTCTTTCCCCACTTGTGCATTAAAATATCCTAGTATCACCAATGTATCATAAGTTCCTACTAAATTACACGCATTTGCTAAGCTTTCATAAAAATCTTCCTTTTCAGCTCTTTTTTCTCTTCTGTAGGTGCATATATGAATAATATAGTTATTTTCTGAATTCACCTTTAAGGCGTGTTTTACAGATTCGTTCACTAATTCATTTAAACTCTATTAGACAGTTTTTGGCTTTCTTTGAGATAATAGATCCTATACTATTAAGTACAGCTGTTTTAGATCCAATATATAATACTCTATATTCTTTCTTATCTATTCTACCTTCCCCTGCCCATCCTATTTCTTGAATAGCTACCACATCTTATGTATATGTTAAGCTTTATTCGCTATTTCTTTCATTTTCCCAGGTTTCAGCATTGTCCTTACGTTCCAGGTCGCCAACATTAAATCCTTCCGAGGCTATTTTGCAGGTTTCGTAGCAATAGTTTTTTTTTTTTTATCAAGATTAGGCTGTTAATCTAATGCGTAACCCCCAATCTGGAGGACTAGGCTTCCTTATTTATGTCCCCAGGAAGCAGGGTGGTCCGGTTATACCCCCGAACACCGGGTAGCTCAGGCACCTCGGGGGCGCTACTCCACGTACTCACCAAGGTGAGCCCCTGAGGGGACACAAAAACTTACTATAAAAAATGTAGATCTTCTTAAAACACACCATTTATGTCATATACATTTTTACCTTCTCTACGCGTACACTCTATATAGTGTATAGAGAAGGTATTGCATTGCATCCAAAAATTCAATACCGATATTTCACCAGAAATACATGTTTTGGGACCTACTGAGTCAAAAAAAGCATTTTTAGAAAAAAGTTCCGTGTGTGTATGTGTGTGTCCGTGAACAGCATATCTCAAAAACAAAAATACCGTTAAATACCAAACTTGGTATGTTCCAAGGATGTGACACGAAGATTTTCAAGAAAATCCCGCACCCTAATTATCTTTACATGGTCATTTTTTAAAAATTTTGTTTTTCTTAGAAATAGCTATAACGATTTTAATTAAAATACCACACATTAAAGCTATTTACATTATAATTAAAATACACATCTTGAATTTTCTGAGAACAACTTCTTAATAATTGCTCATTTGTTTTTCTTAAAAATGGCTATTTCAATTTTGATTAAATACTGCATATTAAAGCTATTTACATCATAATTAAAATACATATCTTGACTTTTCTAGGAACAACTTCTTAATAATTAAATCTCGCTAAAACACACAGTATGTGTCAGTTGACAGTTTTAGAGATATTTCTTGTTATTGGTTGCAGTTTTAAAATACTTTTTTCATTCAGAACTTGCCAAATGCTGGCCCCGCGAAGAATCTGATTTCAATCACATAGCAACAAGATTTGAAAATATCTGACTGGTGGTTTAGCCTAGTCATGTCCTAGTGAATTCCCTTTATTTCCCCTCCTACTTAAAGGAACTAAGTAATAAGGCTGTTTCTGTTAATGCTTATCGATTAGCATGAAGTAGATAGAAGAATAAGCTTGTTAACAATAATTTGTTACAGAGATGTAGAGAAAGTCATGTGAATGGAACACATAAGGTTTGTCTTTGAAGAGAACACATCAGATGTTCCTTATGTGGTCTGTGTAGAACGGAAATAAAGGAGCTGTTTTACTAATTACGTATTTTACGCGGACGTAAGCAATCTTATTTAAGATCGTCCAATACTTTTATTTTTAATTTTTACAGTAATAAATTATATGTAATACCTAACCCGTCTCATGCTCATGATTTTTCAGAATGTAGATGGCGTATCACATTAAATCTCTCTAATTTTAAGCAGAGGTAAACAATATTATTTAACATTTCAATAGTAATACTTACAAGTTTTACAATATTGTGAAATGTAATAAATTTGTATTATTACAGAAACATGTATTTTATTTTACCAATATTATTATATTTTTGAAAGCATTCTATCATAATATTAAGATATGTCTGAACTGCGTCAATGAGCATAGAATGTTCAGATGTCATGTGCATGTAGCAACGACAAAATTGTAACGAAGTGTGAGAAGTTGCAAGAGCTTATAACACTACTTTCCTTGTAGTGATTTTCCATACAGAAGGTTAATCAAATGTAACCATACTTTGATGTCTGATAACTAATAAAGCTTGCGATTTCTCTACGAAAATGGTATGAATGGGGTATAATGGGTACCCAGTAACAGGGACATTGCCAAGAGTATGGACAAAAAATTGTGACGAATAGTGATACTCCGTTATTTTCTCTTGCAGTTAGACATAACATATTCAATTATGCAATCTAAATCCAGTCTAGATTTAAAAATACTTATAAACATGTAATAAATTTGATGTCCATGTGTTTTCAACAGACCTATTTCTTGCTACCTTATATTTAAGAGTAAGGGGTGGCAAAGGTTGTGCGCAGCTATACGCCCTTGCAACGGTGGATATTTTCAACCAACCATAAAGACATCGGAACATTATATTTTATCTTTGGAGGAAGGGCCTTTGTTTATTTTTACTCAATTCATCCCTCCTTTACTAATCCAATTCATCCCTCCTTAGTCATTAGCAGAGGTAGATTCAATTACAATAGGCATAAATATGTGGTTGGCTCCACAGATTTCAGAGCATTGTCCATAAAATACTCCAGGACGATTAAATCAGAAGGTTGCTTGATTTAACCATAGTCTCAGTCACATAGCATTACGCGTTGTGGCTAGTTCTATATATTCTGAGTTAGATGCAATGCTTTTAATTGACAGGGAATACGGTAATGTTTATGATGTTTAGTATTGCTTCAAGCTGCTTGTGGAATACGAGAGAAGACTTCAATTTGATGCAAGGGAAATGATCTGTTTGGCACAAATTCTCCGCGGATGAATGGAAGCGTTGAAATGTGAATACCAGTAAGATCCATTTCACAGGTCATGGAAAAGAACTTCAACACCGGTGTATCTCGCTCTCCCACACCTCCAACTCTTAACAAATGGACGGCACATCTATACTGCAGCCATCTATCTCACAGGGTGCAAAGCAATGAAGGATTCTAGGAAAATTGAAATATTAAATACAGAATATTTAAATAAAAATGTATTTAAGTTATACGGAATTATTATTTTTTCAGGCTCTACATGATTTATGATTTTCATTTTAAATGTAAACATAAAAAGAAGATCCAAATTTCTCTTGGATGGTGAGCAATAAAGAAAATGTTTTAACAAGGAGTGTCAAAGAAAGCTGCATATATGTGGAATGGCTTAGGAATAGGCAGTCAAGGTTACCTACGACGGAGGGAGACATTATGTGCTATCTTTTTATTTGCTATGTTTCAACATAAGCCAGAAGAACTGTAACAAAACAACACTCGCTTCAAAAAGTGGCCATAGGAAAATAAGGAACTTTGAGTCTTTTTTACTAGAAATGTTTAAATCATTAGTTGATGCCATCATATTATAACATAATGATATATACTGTGCCAATGTGTCTTGATGTAACTGTCTGTGCATTATTTTAATAAAATGGTTGGTTATTACATATTACTTTCTCTAGCCCATATGTGCAATGTATATTGTGGATAGAGAAGGTATTGTATTCCACCCAAAAATTTTATGTCGAGATTTCACCGGAAATATTTTAGGTCCAATGAGTCCAAATAAAAATGTTTTAGAAAAATGTCCGTGTGTATGCCTCTGGACAGCATAACTCAAAAACAAAAAGATCGTTAAAAGCCAAAATTGGTATTTAAGTTTTGTGTCCTCTATAGATGTGACACGAACATTTTCAAAAAAATGCCTCCTACCCCAAACTACTGTTAAATTTTTTGAAAAAAGTTGTTTTCTCAAAAATCGCTATAATTATTTTGATGAAGATGTTACATATTAAATATATTTACATCACAAATAAACTTTATACCTTGAATTTTCTGGGAATAGCCTCCTAAAAAACTCTTTATTCTAGAGGAGATTTGCAAAATTTTTCATAATGGTTAAACTGTAATCGATGGACAAAAATTTACTAGCAAAAAATGTAGCTCTCGTTAAAACACACATTATGGGACACATTTATGAAATATTCTTTGTTGTTGGCTTAAATTTTAATGTACTTAAACTTTTCTCATTGCAAATCTAACCGAAATTGAGTTGTATCACATAGGACCAGCTTTTAAAAGATGTGATTGTCGATTTATTGATTCCAGTGTATTCATTTACGTCTCTTACACTTACAAGTGAACAAGTAATAAGACCATTTCTGTTAATGTTTACCTCGATTAGTATGTCGTAGATAAAATATTAATATTTGTTAAAGAAAGTTGTTTGTGTGACAGCTAGAGAAAGTACTGTGAATGGAACACGTTAGATGCTTTTATTATAGATTTTGAATTTTTTAACATTTTTTATACTTACTGTTTATTCTCCTTTTTTTACATTTTAGTGTACGTACTCAAATTTTATACATGCTTATAATGTACTAGATTAGGAGATTATGCGGAATGATTATGTCTTATTGCTGATCCAAAAGTGTACCAAATCTACCATTTTGTGTACTGCTCACGATACTTTGAATTTCTACATTCCTCACGAAGACCGAGCAGGTAGACATAGTCTATACCTTTATATAAAGATAAAGCAATTACTTTACATTTATTAGTTCACACGAATCAATGATTAAAATAGGAAACCTTTAAAAAGTTAAATGTCGACAGGATGGTAAGAGGACCAGAGTGATTTGACATTCCTCTGGAAGCAACGGATGACATTTTCATGTATGTTTAGCTCAGCTTACTTCAACAGGAACGTATTCAAATTAATTGAAGCTTAAAACCTGCTATAAGCAATGTTCCACAATTTATTAAAAAATAGCAAAATAATAGGGATATGAAGAAATAGTCACAAATCCGTAGAACTTGGTGCAGCTTAATCCAAAATATATAAGTGAAATAACAGTGATTATGTAATTAAAATATACAATGTATAAGAAGATGAATAATCATTTTTAAACACTCTGCAGTTGAAAGTGTACTGCTTGAGTTCTGTACCGTAGGATCAATACAGGACATAGCGGGGATGTTTTAAGTGGAAGAGGAAGTGAAACTGGACAGAGCTGAAGTTTTGAGCATTCCATGATAAACCATAGAAGTTAAGGAAGTTGACCCAAGAATGTTTTCATTTGTTAATGGCTGCTTCTCTAATGGAAAGCTAGAAGTACATAAACTATGGACTCGCAGCCACAAAAATGTCTAAGCTTTACCCAAAAAATCCGCTCCCGTACAGAGAACGATGGATATTTCCTGAAATAAGACCGTACCAAGACTTATGATATCAATAAACTATACAACATTTAATTACTGTACATAAACATTTGATATGACTTTCTCTGTAACAAATTATTGTTAAACAGCCTATTATACTATCTATTTCATGCTTATCTATATAAACATTACAAGCAATGCTTTCTTATAAGTAGAAGGGAAATAATGGAATCTACTAGGCTAAAACGAGAGTAAAATCTTTTAAAAGCTGGCTGCCATGAAGATGAAATCAGTTTCTTTGCATTGCCAGGAGTTGACAAATTCCCGTATGTGAAACGTATAAGTATTTAAAAATTGAAACAAATATGAGTAATAAGGAATATATCTAATATGGTTAATACCACGAAAAAAAATGTATATCACATAAATTGTGTGTTTCAACGAGATCTGCATATTTGTCTATCTGTTGAGGTTTACTGGTTATGCAAAATCCAGCAAAATTCATCCAGAATAAAGAGGCCTTTAGAGGCTATTGCCAGAAAATTCAAGATATACATTTTATTTTTCGTGTAAATATCTTTAATTTACGGTAATTTACTTCAAATCATTAGAAGCATTTTTGAGAAAATTAACTTTCGAAAATGTTTCCAGGTAAAAGGTAGTTTGTCTGAGAGGATTTTCCTCAAAATCTTCGTGTCGCATCCCTGAAAGATACTTATTTGCTTATATACTTGAAATTTTACTGCCTTTTCGTTTTTGAATTATCGTGTTCACTGACACACGGACACAAACATGGACCTTTTTCTAAAGTGATTTTTTGGGATACAGGGGACCCTAAAACGTCTATTTCCGGTGAAATCTCGGTATCGAATTTTTGGGTGGAATGCCATACTTTCTCTATACACTATGTAGGTACATAGTGCATGTAGAGAAAATAAAAGATAGCTTTCTCGTAATATAATAGCCAAAATTGGACATGTTATGATTAGAGGCACAATCTGCGTCTTTGATTTACAATTCCCTTCATGTCATGAATAGGGAAGTATTTGAAGGTTTATTTATCGACTTTTTTCTCACTTTAAAGTAAGTATTCTGAGTTACCATCTGCTAAATCACAGGCGTAATGAGCATTTATTCGCTGAATACATGAATATCGGCACCCAAAAACATTTAAGAGTGATGAATTTACAAAATGGTATAGCGCACTTATTTTTCTCACGTTGAACTACGAAAGAACAATACTTTGCCAAAACTTGGAAATATTAATGCAAGACAGAAAGTTACAGTTTCAAAGTTTTCAGCTTCACTTTCCCGAAATCTTGCTTCAGGAGGAAGGAAAACTGGATTGAGCATTACAGTTTCCGAATCGCGCTTTCTGAAGTCCTCTTAAAGCGGAATTTGTTGATTTCGGAATGTCCACAGGTGAATTGTAGAGTACTAATGACATAGTAAATTGCGAAGGGGTTAGTTAATCTAATACAAATTTTGGGATTGAGCAAGTTCCTTGCCGTTTGTTCACAATTAGTAGGACTGGCAGTTTATTGCAAACCCCAGTAGGTTATTTGCTTACCTTATTTACGTGCTAAGTATCCCTTTGTTTTTATCCGTAAAATTTTGCTTTGTTTGTTTAATAAATTCGGATTTGTTCTGTTCGTCCTCATTTGTTGACATGGTAAATGTGATGCAAAATATCAAATTCTAGAGGAGTTGAAACTCGATTATTGTATTAATTCCTTTTAGTTTCTCTACTCTAGGGGAAATATTGTATACCACCCAAAAATTTGATAGCGAGATTTCACCGGGAATACGCATTTTTAATCCTATTGAAATTAAAATAATTATTATAAAACGTTCCTTATGTTTGTGTAAGTGTGTGCATGTGTGTATGTGTGTGTGTACTTGTGAACGAGGTAACTGAAAAACGAAATCTTAGTTAAATACGAAACTAGTGTAATTTAATCTTGAAAGATGCGATCTCAAGATTTTCAAAAAAATCTCCCACCCCATACTTCCCTCAGTCGCCCTTCATGGTGTAGTTCTTACCATACTGGCCTCTAAAACCCAAAATAACAGGTTCAAACCTGGCGGAGGGTGATGGATTTTATTTTAAACGCAAAAAGCATTAGCCAGGAGCCCCATGTAACGTTTACTTTCAAGTAAAAGAACCGCATATCTTAAAACAAGAAAGTTGCTGAACGATATTCCGCCATTTCGATTCCGCAAGTCGTGATAGTGCCATCTGTGGTCGACGAGCTGATCCCTCGTCACCATGGTGCTAGCGGCGGACTTGGGAACTAGAAATTCCAATCCGATCACGGAAACATCTTCACGATGCCATCTGCTCCACTTAGAAGATATAAAAAATAACTTGACATGAAACATTTAAGAAACTTTCCATTTTGCAAAATCTCTCTAACGATTTTGTTTAAAATATCATACATTAAGAATGTATAACTGGAATGTTGTGGTTATAGTTTATAAAGGAATATGCATGCATAATTGGTAAATGTAATACGGTACACAAAAGCGAGTACACCGTATCGTTATTCCAAATAACCTTTTGTATCATAACGGTATTTCCAAGATGTCCGTTTTTAATGGTTCGACTTTTCCAATACTTCTTTCTTTCAAGATACTTACGTTATTCAAAATTTTCTGGCGATGGTATGGAAATAGGTTAAAGGCCCACATATAGTATTTGCTTCTGTATGAGTGTATAAAGCACTCATTTCTGTTAATGTTTATTTGCCTAAAATGAAGTAGATAGAAAAACAAATTTCGTAAAATAGATAATTTTTAAATGTTTTAAAAATATAATGCGTAGTTTAATTAAAGTCTTTTAAATTGAAGTTTCTATGTTTTGGCCTTTCTGATCATTCTGATTAAAATATGTTGAGTCAGTTGTAATAAATTAATGTTCCTAAAGAACGATTAGTAAATTATCCCTCCTAAAAAGGCAGGGGAAGATAAGATATGATTAACGTATAATGCACTCAAAAATTTCTGAAATACTAAGTTGAAATCGTACAGTTAAAGTTTGACTGTCATTTGAAAGCCAGATCAGCTCCCGCATGAGAATGCCGTGTCTTTGACATAAATTACAAGAGGATTAGCATTAAATCTGTCAATAACAGAACTGACAGCTGTCTGTGAGTCCCATAAAATGCATCTATTGATCATGATGTGATTTAATTAATGGAGGCGATTTCTTCAGATTTAACAGTACAGTTTGAAATATGACGATGTAGGTGCAAGTCTGTGCATGATTGGTAACTTTGGATGGATGCCGCAAGTAAGAACAAGAGAATTTAGTCTCATGTTCAGAAATACGCATTATTCCTGTGTTGCGGCAATGGTTAATTCCATATTTCACTATTTACTACTGCTTTACTTTACTGCTGCTGCTGCTGCTGCTGGTAAACAGAAAAGCACAAAAGTTTCATTTTGCTTTAATGCACTTAGGAGGATTTAATCAGTGATTTCAAGCAAATGATTTAAAAGCGTATTTAATTATTTAGTTGCATTTATTTTAATTATATTTAATTTTTACTCATCAATCACGTCACACCCATGTATGCACTTCAGAGGTGGGTGATTATCTAACCGCTGATGGATGGGTGATGATGTGACAAACGTCACCCATTCCCTAGCCGAATTATTGGCTTTCTTGGCCGAAATAATTGCCTATTCAAACTGAGTAGGCGCCGCCTTTATAGTCGAAACATAAAATTAGCAAACATAAAATCCAGGCGCTCTAGCTCAAGCTCACAGTGCCACCCAATAGCACATTGACTCTTTGTTGAAATTCAAATATTGATGAAACATTAACATTTTCTTATAGGAGGTCATACTTATCCAATTTCAATAGCAGGAGCAAGGCTTCTGTGATAAAATGTTCAGAAGAATGAAACAAAAAAAAAAATGTTTCTGAAACAATAAAGAGATTTATTCCTCATTGTAATCCTGTTATTACTTCTTGTAGTAGGTATGTCATCCTTGATATGTTCTTTCTCGGACAGATGATTTGTATGTCTTGACATTATTAACTTAACTTTTGTAGAATAAGTTGTTCTTAGGTCTGTGAGGCGGGTGAACAGTGAGGCTCAAAAGGCTTCCCCTTGGCATGGCCATTATTCAAATAATGTTAATAATCTGAAGACTTTAGTATGCTTGTAAGCTTGAAAAAAATCCTTCAACAGTCTATGTATAAAGTAACAAATTTTCTATCTCAATATTGCATCCTGTCAGCACTGGAAACGAACCCCAGATATCAGAGTAAAGTAAAAACCGGGATATTGCTGAAATTACAGTGAAAGGTGAATCTGACGCCTCGCAGTGACCATATCGAGATCGCAAGCTAGACTACTACAATGGCAAATACAGAACGTCGTCACACTGGTCGTAGTAACAAGTATTTCAATTACTTGTGAATGATAACCAACTTAACCGTCAGCGAGGTGTGTAAGAATCTGACGCATTTACAAACTGTAGACCTGAGCAAGGGTAGCAACTATACTTAGAGTGCTTGTTTCAATCGGAACCCCACCTCCTTCTCGTGCCGCACGCCTGTAGGCGAATGCTCTACCTTTCTGTTACACAAACCGTGCAGCGTTGTTATAATATTAACATTTTGAACTGCCATTTCGTTCATTTTCTCATCGACTGTGGAGAAGAAGATCTGCTGCACACTAAAATTAGCTTTACAGCTCTGGCGAAGTAAAATGTTGTTATTCTATTAGGACAGCTGTATTTTGGAAAAAATCTGGGGATAGGCTTTAGTAGTAGTTGTGCCCTTCTGTACGGGCTATTCTTTCTTCTACTCCAAGTGCAATATTCTAACCGAAAAGTATGAACGTATTTACATTCCAGTTTTATTGTACTTGTCCTTTTTGAACATTGTGTCCTTCTTTTCTCATTCCAATATATTTAATCTACACATAGTTATCAGCTCAGCCTCAGACAAGTTCCTATTTTTAACGAATAATCTTACGCACACAAGTTTTCCAACCCTAAGCTTAGAGATGCTCCTGACAATTTCCAACTATGGGATTGAGAAGAATGCGGAAAAAAAACCTTAGTCAGGGAATACAGTTTTCCAGCGGGATTGATCCGCAAATATTCCTTTTACGAGTCCGTATATTAACGACATAGATCATCGTACAGCGCCAAATCTATTCGGTGGCGTTTTTACCATTTGAGATATTTCTCGTGGTGCTGTTTTTTGGCCATACTTGGAGCCTTCAACGTGTAAATGAAAATGTCATCATTCCAATTCCAATTTTGCTATTTAGATCACTATATATTCAAAATAAGTAAATCTATTACGATTTCATACTATTCAACATGGACATTGTTATCTTGAATACGGAAGATTCAAGTTGCTCAGCCTCTAACTGCACAACTGCATTATTTATTCCAATGTGTATATTGTCGTTTACATTTGTGTTGAACAGATTTCTGCATCAAGGCCCACAAACATACTTAATGAAATGTAATATGCGTTATGTTATACCTGTGTTTCCTGTTCTATTCATTATTACATCACTGTCTATAAGGTTCACCAATATGTACTATTACCGCAATTAATGCAATACGTACTAATTTTATTTATAATATTCGTAAGTCACTCCGCGAATTACCTTGTAAGTCAAAAACACAGAGCACTCAGAAGGTAGAAAAGCCTGTCTTCATCAAGGAAAGAAGTATAGTGCAAGTGAAGAAGACGTCTTTAAAATAAAACAGCAATCCAACACATACAACATTAAAAGCCCACTATGTTTTATCTTACGAATTTGAAATCACAGAAACAATTATAAGCCATCAGCAATTAAAGCAAAAGTTGATACAAAAAATTAACGGAAATAAGCATTAACTGAACAAAATCATTTGTGTATTAAGGGGATCGAAACGTAGTGGCCAAATTTTCAACATTGTTTTTCTTCTGATTTTTGTTCACTGATAGTTTCAGATGAATATTCAGAAGTTTCGTCACCGAACTCCAGTTGAAAGTATTCTTTAAAAGCATACATTTAAACTTCTATCACTGGTTACGCCCCCTTTGCTGGTCTCCTTAACTCTAATTATTCAGATGTATATCTACAAGCCTTGTATAGGTTTATGAACATACCCAATATTTGAATAGGAAGTTTTAGTTTCTTTTTATATATACTTAACAGCATATAATGAGGTAGAAGCCTCAAAACCATATCGTTTAAGTGTATAACTGTAAAACTGGAGTGTGTGGGACATATACATAAGAGAATGGGGTCTCCACTGGTACAAGATTTCAAGGGAAAGGGATTAGAAGATGGTAGAGGTAGTGGTAAGGTCAAAATTACAGAAATATTATGACAAAGCAACAATAGATATGTAATATGGAGAAAATAAGAGCAGCAGCGTGGGTCAGTTTCTTTCATATAGTTTCCACAGATGAAAATCCATGACGTGGACTGCCCTAAAACCTCATGGTATAAGTATAATTCTCCTGATAGAGCAAAATATATACACCATACTAAATATGTTAAAAATATATTTCACAATTTGCAAATCAAATACTATATTTTACTGCAATTACGAATCGTATACATTCTTAAAAAACGGCTTAAATAAAATCAGTGTTGATACAAATAATGTAAGCATCAGAGGCCAAGGGTCACTGACGGACAGGTTAACACGAGCTAGTGGGTGCTGTCTATAAGCGCCGACAATCGCTGGACGAGTACTTCAGATTACGTAAATGATTCCTTTAAAGTTCTTGATTTCCTGGAAAACTTATAAATGAGTACATACCTACGATTTATGGAGTCTGTGTTTGAAATCACCTGCCGTTTTTCTTGGGCTAACGCCAGGTAGCTTAAGAGCGCGTCATTCAACTAATACAACCTCCCAATTTGTTTACAAGATTACGATTTTCTATAGTCTAATGTTTTTCGGATAGCCAATTAAGCTTTCAGCGATCTAATTATTTCTGTCTTCATGGCACTACACTTGGTGCACGATCAGGAGAACATTTGGCTGGAATGTCTAAGACGACCATTGCAATATCTCGGCAGAATAATTCAAGAGTGAAGTTTGACCTCGGCAATAACGTGGACTGCCAATAAGGAAATCGATTAAATATTTGAAATTGTATTAATTACTTTTAACTGATTTTTCGTATTCCTTTTTTTAATTTATGAAAACTTCTTTCGTTACACATTAAAAATTTAACGTTCTTAAATTTAAGTATAATTAGCAAAGGTAATAACAGTCCTGTATATATGTAACAACTTCATAACGGCACGGAAAAACAGCGCGATTTCTACAGTGTAATGAAGCCTTCAAGTTATTACCTTTTCTGCAAGTTCTATGTACATAGTATACAAAGGAAGTATTCTATTTTACTCAAAAATTGATACCAAGGTTTCACCGGAAATACATGTTTTGAAACCACCTAAGTCCAAAACAGCATTTTTAAAAAATGTCCGTTAGAATTTCTGTGTGTGTGCCTGTGAGAAGCATAGTTCAATGATTTTTTCAAAAAATAGCTTCAACAATTTGTACGAGGGCCTTTTCTTTCAACCTCCGATAGGCTATAAATAAAAGACAAGTTCATAGAAAACAATTGTTTTATTACTAAGAGTTTTGTACACTTATGTTTACTTTTCAACACAATCACCGAAAATATTGAAACGTTACCGTATCTGTGCACAAGCTTTGCAATACCCGCTTCAAAAAATGTTGCCGCCAACGATGCAGCCCGTATGCTGATATTTATTGTGAAACTTTACGACGTTTGCGGAGAGCCATTCAAAACAGACGAAGAGGAATTTTGACCTCAGATTTTGTGTTGATCCATGACAACTTGTCCACACACTGCTGGCACAACCCATCCGCTCCTTGAACATCTTCAATGGGACATTTTCGATCATCCGCCGTACAGTCCCGACCTGGCACCCAGCGACTTTCACCTTTTCCCTGAACTGAAGATATGGCTAGGAGGGCAGCTCTTTCAAACCATCGAAGATCTTCAAAACAACGTCAATGCTCATTTGAAATCATTGGCGGCAACATAGGGGAACAGAATTTATTGCATATACTTTTTTGTAAAGCTAACTCCTTCTAAGATATTCTTGTTGTTGGGTTTAAAATTGTATAGACTTAGACTTTTCCCAAATGGAAAGCCATTATTCACTGTTTTCATCTGGTTATGCAAAGAGGAGAATTTTTATTTCATCACATAGCTACCGGTTTTTAAAAACTCTGACAATTGCATTAGCTTCTATTTATAAATAAATAAATAATATCCATTTCTGCTAATTGTTATCTTAGCATGAAGGATAGCAGAATAATAAGCTTTTGTAAGAATAGTCTGCTGCAGAATACGTAGAGAGTCGTGTGAATGGTACACATCAGTTTTTCTCTTATTGTAAATTAAAATCTGTTACATATAATACTAGGTGTTAACCTACATCATTAGGGAAAGCCTAATTATCTAACACGCTTCTACACGCTTACGCACTGCTCTTCGCGAATTTCCCATTGCCAGGAATTACTGGCGGACTTTACAGTCGGTGCTTTCGTTATAAACGCACTGCAAGGATTTACGATTGTCGCCTTTCTTATCAGCCAGTACGTGTCGGCGTTTCGTGCATGCAAAACTCTATAATTGGACGAAATTTTCTAACTTCCAGGAGAGTAGCCTCCACGAACCTACAATTTTATTGTTACTACAAAAAACTGTGAAACAAAGATAACTTGGGTAAAAAGTATGTATCAACGTGCATCGTACATTTTAGCAATTTATACAGTCCTTATTTTGGTTCGTGTTTTGCACAAATTTTCCTTTAAGGGCAGATGAGTATCAAAAGTCAACACGCTTTCATTTTAAATAAGTTAATAAGTAATAACTAGGGCCTAGGCTCTTAAGTTTTAACCTATTTTTACTTTCTCTGCACGTACTATGTGCATAGTGTATAGAGAAGGTATTGCACTCCACCCAAAAATTCGATACCGAGATTTCACCGGAAATATATGTTTTAGGGTCCCCTGTATCCCAAAAAAGCATTTTCACAAAAATGTCCGTGTGTGTGACTGTGAACACAACTCAAAAACGAAAAGTCGGTAAAATATCAAACTTGGTATTTAAGTTCAGTATCTTTCAGGGATGCGACACAAAAATTTTGAGAAAAATCTTCCCACCCAAAACTACCCTTTACGTGGAAATTTTTCGAAAATTTTGATTTTCTCAAAAATTGCTGTAACAATTTTGATTAAAATATCGTATATTAAAGATATTTACTGGACAAATAAAATGTATATCTTGAATTTTCTGGGAATAGCCTCTGAAGACTACTTCCTTCTGGATGAATTTTACGGAATGTTACATAACTGCTAAACTGGACAAAAGCATACCACACAAAAAATGTAGATCACGATAAAACACAATTTATGTCATATACATTTTTATCGTGGAGTTGGTCGTTTTTGAGATATTCTTTGTTTTGGTTTCAGCTTTAAAACACTCATACTTTTTTCATACAGGAATTTATCAACTCCTGTCCATACAAACAAAGGAACTTCAGTCACATTGCAACCAGATTTTGTCTATCACTTTAACCTATGCTACTTCTTTATTTCGCTTCTACTTACAAGGAAGCAAGTAATAGACTATTTGTGCTCATTTTCTTAATTAGCATAAAGTAAATAGAAGAATAACCTTTTTAACGATATGTTGTTGCAGAGATATAGAGAAAGTATATTTCTAAATATGTTTTTTTATTCAGGGTTCTCACAATATATTTTTTCGGTGAAATCTTGGTATCTAATTGTACATAGTGTATAGAAGGTTATTGCATTTCACCCAAAAATTCGAAGCGAGATTTCACCGAAAATAAACGTAATAAAAAAAAGTATTTTCAGAAAAAACTTGGTATTTAAATTTAGTATCTTCCAGGGATACGATAAGAAGATTTTAAGTAAAATCCCCTCACCTCAAAATGCGCTTTACATAGAAAAAATTTCGAAAACTGTGATTTTCTGAAAAAATGGCTAACGATTTTGATTAAAATACCGTATATTAAAGATATTTATATATCAAATAAAATGTATATCTGGAATTTTCTGAGAGTAGCCTCTATAGACCTCTTTATTCTGAATGAATCGAGTAACTGGTAAACCGTAGGAGATAAACAAAAGCTTACTTCACAAAAAAGTAGATCACGTTAAAACACACAATTTATGTATATACCTTTTTTTTTGTGGAATTGATCGTTTTGAAGATATTCCTTGATTGGTTTCAGTTTTAAAATATTTATACTTTTATCATAGGGAACTTGTTAAGTCCTGTCCATACTAACAAAGGAACTTCAATCATATGGCAACCGGCTTATTATTATCATCACTTTAACCTATGGTACTCTCTTATTTCCCTTCTACTTATAAGGAAGCAAATAATAAGACAATTTCTGCTATTTTTTCTTGATTAACATGAAGTAAATAAAAAAATGTGATTTTTAACAATAATTTGTTGCCGAAATGTAACGAGGATCATGTGAAAAGATCAATTTAAATGAACACCTTTGGTGCGGAACTGGGTTAAATCTCCAAACCATAAAAAGGCAGAAGAACATAATTTATTTATTACAACACCTTAATAAGAACAGGAAAAATAATAAGCAAATTATTGACTTTCATAATTCTAAATATAAAGAATAAACTGATATTTTTTGACAAAAGCTCTGAGCACTACTATACGAGGGTATTTTGATATGTCTAGAAAAACATCAAGAAAAAAATGTTAGCAAGGTAACATAGTCTTATAACTCTCGACATAGTCGCCTCGGTTTTTTCATCCCGTTGGAAAATAGGTTGTGTCAAACTCTGTAAAATACTCGTCGACTGCGATTATCGCTTCCCCATTTGATGAAAATGATTTTTCCTAAGTGAAAGTTTCTGTTAGAGAATAGGAGTAAATCATTTGGGGATACGTTTGATGAATAGAGTGGATGCAGAACGAATTTGAAATCTAATTCATGTACTTTCGCAATTCTTGATGTGGGAGAATTATCCTGGTGAAAGAACACTTTTTGATGTGACACCTTGTTTTTTTTAAACCAACGAACCAATAATAATGAAGCATAATAAAGTCCTGTTCTGGTTCTGTCTTTTTTTGCAAGCAATCTATGACGAAAACTGTGAGCATTACCTTACCAGCTGACAAATTGGTCTTTGCGTCCTTCGCTGCACTTTCACCAGCTTTTGTCTATAATTTTGACTGCCTTTTGACTGTGATGTGTATAAAGAATCCAGGTTTTTTCAACAGTCATAACTTGCCGCAAAGTATCTTGCGGATTGCAATTAAATATCTCCAGATATTGTGCTGAAGGTTGTTCCGGATGCGCTTTTGGTCGACAGTGAGCAATTGCGGTATCCACTGCGCACACGGCTTCTTCATAGCCAACTCTCTATGCAGGATAACTTCTTCTCAGTTGAGATATATACAGTCACATCAATCTCACATCAATATCTTACATTACCATATGGATTTTGTCAATGGTTTGCTATGTACTCAAATCAAATGGAGGGCCGCGTCCGACCGCATTTCATTAATCCAAAGGCGTCTTCAATGATGATGCAGAGTCCTCGTGAACTTCATCCATTTCTGTTTGGATTTGTGCAACACTCCAACCTTTCAAATGAAAATATTTAGTAACAGCATTAAACTCAGATTTCTTCATTTTGATTCGCAGTTGATAGATTGACCAATTCAAATGGCTATCAACAATTAACTGTTCGCTACCATTGCTCAAATTTTTATACAATCCTTTGAATAATCAAGCTTACCAACCATGAAGCGGCAGCAAAAATGTCCCTTTCTTTCACGCAAATTTATCAGACTTATCAAAACACCCTTGCAGTAAACAAATGAGGCTCCTTGACAGGTATTCCCATTAGATATGAAACAATGAGGGACATCTAGATAACCTACTGTGACCCTCCAAAAAGGAAGGCTTAAACGATGAGGATACAGGAGGATACATTCAGTAGGCAGATAAACCATAAACACGCACAGAAGCTCCTAGCAATTCCAGCTTTAAGACGACCACCAGCTGCAATGGGATGCTGAACGATCGTTAAAACTAGTCTCCAGGAACGTTTCCTTTGTGCAAATGCCTGCACCATCTGTCCGGAGCTGCCTCAAAATGTGAAACATGAAGGCATATATGAAACACTAGAGGGTAACGAAATGAATAGAAAAATAGAAAATAGAAAATCACAGTAAAGGAGAAACCAGTCCAGCATTGGCCTGCCGAAAAAAAAGAAAACCAGAGTAAGCAGTCTACGGGAATTAAATCTGGGACTTCCGCAATGCGAACCTCATACGTTATCTGGGAATTAACTTATTCAGTGTATTCATACAAGTAATTACAATAGCAATTTATACTCATTCGAGTATGCTTTCATGAGTGAGATCTGGGTTGGTGAGTTATGCATATAAGTGCTGGTCTCTGAAACTTACTGTCAATGGCATGCCAATAAATGTAGGCTTGATTGTGGTGGGCGATATTCTTTAAAAAGTATATGGTTACGTGCTTCATTAACACTATTTTCTTTATCCATTATTCAACAAACGATGTTCAAAAACCTTATTTTAACTTCAGCTAATCCAGAAAAACATTTGCACAATTGCTGTTATTATATATTTCCTTGTAGATACAACAAATAAGGGAATGTACTAGGCTTAAGATAAGGAAAAATCTTTTAAAATTTGATCATTGTGTGATGCCTTGAAATACTGTTCTCCTTGCTTGACCAATGGAAAAAGAAATGAACAACGTATCCCATTTGAGGAAAATATAAGTATTTGAAAACTGAAACCAGCTATAAAGAATATCTCGGAAGTGGTTAAATCCAAAAAAAGAAACACCTATTTGAAAATAAATTGTACGCCATATTACTTTTAAGTGTCGTCTCTTAATTGATTCGGATTAGGACTTCAGGGTCTTTTGTCAGAAGCTTCAAGATTTAAATTTTGGTTCTGATGAAAATACTCTCTTAAATATTTAGACTTTTAATCAAATCTATTAGTCATATTTTATGAAATAAAACATTTTGAAACTCCTCTATATAAGTAGTAGTTTAGGGTGTGTGAATTTCATGAAACTCTTCTTATTACATTGTTTAAAAATTCTTAATTTAAATATAAAATTTGGTATTTATCTTCTTCTCGTTTTAGACTTATGCTGTTCACAAACGTTAGAAGAATAACATTTGATAGGTATAGGTTTTTTGCAGAACAGGCAGGGAAAGCCATATGAATGTAACAGGCTTTTTAGTTAATTGCAGGCATGCGTTGTGCTGAGCACGCGGATAAGGCAAGGATATAAAAACGCCTCGTTTCCCCTGCAGTGTCCCGTGGCGTGTAAGCCGTCAGGAACAAACATATCCCTTGATGGGTAACGCTTCGGCAGCTCTAACCTCAAGAACACTAGAGCGTCCCACAAATTGAATTTCGGCTGCCGCCCTTGTGCCCACACGTCCACATTTTAACCGCAGCCAGTCCCGGATTTCCTTTCACAAGACTTCGGACGCGCAGAAATTCAGATCTACAGAAAGAGTAAGATCCCTCGGCTACTCTTAGTGAACGACCGGCAGCTGCTTCCGCTTCATGTGGCTACTATTCGCACAGAATCCGGGCGACTGACTTATTGAAATCGGCACTATGAAGCGCAACGTAGGGTCCTATCCTCCATCTCTTTCCTCCTACGTATATAAAGAGTAGTTGAGTTTCGCTTTTACCACTACATATTCCCTTTTTCTATAGTTTAAAGTAATTCATCTGTGAAATTTGGGGAACCCACATTATGTAAGATATTTTTTCTTCAGGTCCTTTACTTTGTTTGCCAATATCGGACGGTGAAGAATTTTGTGAAATGATTTCGGCAATCGTCTTCTCAGAATAAGGTAAAACCCCGAAAAAAATCTTATTGGGGTAACTCTTCTCTGCGAAATTTGAACTCACAGCCTGTTTAATGTGAAGCAGACACGCTACCACCACACTACCCAGGCGAGCTTAAGATATCTTGTTGAAATTCAGACCAGTTATTATGCATATTAATATTAGATATTATCATCCACTCACATGACTTCTGATAGCCGTTCCTTACACAAATTATTATTACAAAACATGATTCATTCAAGATCATATACATAACACTAATCAAGAAAAACACTAGCAAAATTAATCTTATTACTTGTTTTCTTGTAAGTAGAAGCGAAGTACAGGAATACCTTGGCTAAAGCGATAGTCAAATCTTTCAAAAACAGGCCACTTTGTGACCAATTGAAGCACGCAACGCTTTGTATGGTCCAGTATATTGAGAGTGGTCCAGTTGACAACAAAAACGTATATGACATGAATTATTTTTTAACGAAATCTAAATTTTTTGTGTAGGAGATTTTTGATTATTTCTTACGGTTTAACCGTTAAGCAAAATTCTACCAAAACTAGTCCAGAATAAAGAGATCACAGAGGCTATTCCCAGAAAATTCAGAATACACATTTTATTTGTGATATAAATATCTTTTATGTACGGTATTTTAAACAAAATCGTTAGTCATTTTTGAGAAAAACAACATTTTCAAAAATTTGAAAAGAATTTGTGAGCTGGGGATTCTCTGTTTTTTGAAAATCTTCGTGTCATATTCAGGTAAGATACTAAGCATAAATATTAAATGAAAAGGATAGGATTTTCCGAATGGAAATTTGATTAAATCCTCCAATCGTCCCAATAAATGCAGAAAGGATAATTATAGCTTGAATGAAGTAATTATTAATTAGTATATAGGAAATTAACATTAATGGGGCAATTTTTTGGATTGATAAGATAATAAAACAGTATTAGATTTTAACAGTATTTCTGTTTTTGAGCTATGCAGTCCAGACATACGTGCGGACCTTTTTCTAAAAAAATACTTTTTTCCGAATTTAGAAGGCCTTATAATATATTTTTCTGCTGAAATCTCGGCATGAAATTTGTTTGTCAATACAATAGGGACCTTCTTTTTTTTTAGCCTGCCTGGGTAGTGTGGTGGTAGCGTGTCGGTTTCCCATTCAAAAGGTCGTGAGTTCGAATTTCGCTTAGCGTGAGTTGCTCGGATAAGGTTTTTTCGGGTTTTTCCCTTATCCTGAGAAGACGAATATCGAGTAACTTTGAACTCCATAGACCCCGAGATCATTTCACCTATTCTTTCATCGTCCGATATGACCAACCAGGTTAAAGGACAATAAGTTAAAAAAAACAAAAAAAAAAAAAAACTTCTTTAGCTGCTATGAGAGGTTATATATTTTATGTTATATATAAATACCTTTAATAATTATGCTCAAATTCGTTAGCCATTGTTTAGAAAATCGAAAATTTCAAAATATCTTTCGTATAAAATGGGGTGGGGGTTTCTATTTGTGTTACAACTTAAAAGATAATAAAATAAAGCACCAAGTTTGCTGTTTGACCAACTTTTCATTTTTGAAAATGCATTTTTACTTTCTCTAATACATATGTACAATGTACGTAGTATCGCCTGCAGTGCCACAAATAGTAAAAGCGGGCGTTAAACACTATCCAAAAAGGTACGTAGTGCATAGAGAGAGTATTGTATTTCATCCAAAACTTTGATATTAAATTTAGTCGGAAATGCATGTTTTCAAACCACATGAATTCAAAAATAGTGTTCTTGGAAACATGGCTATGTGTGTTCTGTGTGTGTATGTGTGTCTCCTGTGAGTATGCAACGTAGCTTAAAAAGGAAAAGTTGGTTAAATACCAAGCTTTGTCTTTAAGTTACTGACCTTCCAAGAATGCAACAGGATTTTCAATAAAATCCCCGCATCCCAAACTACCTTTTTAATGGAACATTTTTTGAAAGTTTTGATTTTTTTCAAAAAATGACTCGAACGACTTTCGTCAACATGCTTTACGCCTAATACATTTTTATGACAAACGAAATTTTTATCTTGAATTTTCTAGGAATAGCCTCTGAGGATCTCTTCATTCTGGAAACTTACAATTTAAAAATGTGGATCTTAATAAAACACATTTTTCTCGTAAAGATAACAGTTTTCGAGATATTCTGAGTAATCAATTTCAGTTTTAAGCTAAACTTTCCTCAAATGGGGCAACATCCTTTTTCGTCTCCTTTTGTTTACTCCTAGTAAGTGTTCGGTTTTTAAAAGATTTGACTATCGCTTTAGTTTAGTGTTCTCTATTACTTCTCTTTTACTTACAAGGAAGCAAATAATAAAACTACTTCTACTACTGTTTATCTCGATAAGCATGATATAGATAAAAGAATAATATTTTGTAACAAACGTTTGCTTACAGAATAGTTAGAGTAAGTCATGTGAATAGAACTCATAAGATTCTTTGGATTTGGACTTCAGATTACACATCTCCGGTGAAAACAAGGTATAGAATATTGGGTGGAATGCATTGCTTTTTTTTCGTACTATGTACGTCGTAAAGAAAATAAAAAGCGCTTTGTTATGATTATACTTCTTCTTGTTATTTGAGAAGTTTGCCAAGTTTTATCTCAGTTTCAGCACATAGAAGAGAGCATATTCTTTTCATAAATCTCTGCCGTCCTTGCAGATATTGCTCGTTCTGATATTCTATTCAATATCAACACAAAACGTCGCTCCCGGATACTCTCGTATCCGCATGTTTCTACTCAAGTGAACACAGATCCGGCCTGTCTTTCAAATACGCCATATGGAAATATCCAAGCCAACCTAGCAGCAGACATTTATGAAGTTACAATATACAGTGAGTAGAATTCATCCACTAAACACAAGTATTTCTGGGACTAAATATGGTAAGACTGATAGGAGCTATTTTCTTGCTTTATAACTTCATTGCTGTAACTATATAACTACAGTAGAGTCCCGGTTTTTCGAGATTTCATCTACTTTGAGCTAGTCTTAAGAAAATTAAAATATCGTATAAAATTAGAATAAAAATTTCCTTTTTATACTTGCCCCTATGTACGTTTTACGCAGTTACGATTGTGTTCACTAATTAGGTCCAGGTGTCAAGCAGTTGTACAGTGCATACCATTTTTTCAGAAAAATACCGTATTGGTAGAGTTTTCAGCAACAGTGGACATTAAGATACACTTATAAAAATATACAGTTTGTAGCAGTAACAGACTTACCGTTTTTGTAGATGATATGCACCTGTACATACTGTACCGTAGTGGACCCACCATAACACAGATTTGTCCTATATTGTTTTTTATTTATGTATTATTATTATTATTGTGCTCATTAAACATATATTTATGATTTACATATTGATTTAGTGATATTTCCGAATAATCAGACTTTTTTTTTTTTTAATTTGAGGCTGCCTCAACTCCAATTTGCTCGAATTACCAGAGCTCTACTGTATTACATAATCTAACAAATCTTATATGTTCCATCCACGCAGATTTTTCTACCTGTTCTGCAAGCAAACAGCTCTTACATATCTTCATCACGCTAATCAATATAAACATTAGTAAAACTGGTTTTATTACTTGCTTCCTAGTAAGCAGAAAGGAAATAAACGAATGCACTAAAACATAGTTATGTTTTCTTATGTGAAACAATTGAAATTCTCTTTGCATGCCCAGGAGAAAAACAAAAGAGATGAAAGGACAAACCATATCATGATGGAAAAAAGTTTTAAATAATTTAAAATTGAAATCAATAACAATTAATATCACGCATATGATTATCTTTAAAAAAAATTTAAATAAAAATTGTGTGTTTTAATGGGATCTACATTTTTGGTATGATACTTTTTGTCTATCTCTTACGACCTGTCAGTTATACAAAAATCATCCAGAATGAAGAGGTCTTCACAGGCTATTCCAGGAAAATTAAGATGTTTGTTTGTTTGTATTGAAAACATCTTAGAAATGCAATACTTTAATCAAAATCATTTGAGTCGTTTTTGAGAAAACAAAAAGCTTTTAAACAATTTTGAGTAGTTACGGGTATGGTGATATTCTTGATTTTGCGTTTTCTATGCTTGAAAGATATTAAACTGTTTTAATACGTACACTTTACGGGTATTTTTTTCAATAAATGTTCTTGTGCTTTGTTTAATCAAAGAGTCTCAAATTTCTTGTGAATCCCCGGTATCGAAGTTTTGGGTACAACACGATTGTGTATTATATGTACTCGAGAATGTAATTATTATATAGATAGCCATGCAAGCTAGAAGTACACAGTACGTGCAGAGGAAGCGAAAACAAAGTGAGCAATTTTCCGCAGCCAGCTATCCCAAGTTTTTATTATGTTATTTACATATTCATTCTTAGAAATCGTTTTTCCTGGCACACAAATTATTTCAATGCTTTACGGTATATCCTCAAACATGTATATTTTTTCTAAAGCAACGTTTCTATTGTTCATTTAATCCTCTAATTAATGGTACTGCCATCTTTTAGTACCAAAGGTAACTCAAGGTTGTAATATATTTAAGTTTTTTTGTTATTTTCATATTATAAATATTATACTCGCATTTAATAATAATAATAATAAAATAACATTATTTGTGTTCTATATGTAATAGAAAAATTCATTTATTTCAATGTTTTTGTAATTCATTTTTGTTTATTTATAAGAACAAAGTGTAAAATCCATGCAACTTCGGTTAAATGTAAGTCTATGATTACGCCTTCACAGTGGCTATTTTACCTAGGACCTTCCCATTATTTATAACAAGCAATTTTTCACTACAGTCAGTGAAATTCTGGCTCATTACGTTCAGATTTGAATGGATAGTTAGTCCATTACGAATCGCCCATTATAGGGATATCTAAACCGGTTCGAAAATTAGAAGAAGAGTGGCATTTTTTGCATAATATTTCTTACATTACAGGATAGTGTCATGCTCTACGACATAAATTGAATCTATAAGTTGATGGCAGGTACACAGTTTTATATAGTAAGACAATACAGAGACGTCACCGTTTGGTTAGACCGCTCACGTTTCACTAAGGTGACCCAAATTTCATCCCAGGGGCTGATTTCTGTTGGATAAAGTGGCATCCTGAAAGTTTTTCTCCGGATTTGCAGTTTTTACTTGCTATTCATTCCAAAACTGCTTCATCACCACCTTTCATATTATTCATTTCGCCTTGATTTCATAACATCTTCTTCCTTGGTGTCATACCTGGATACCTGTCCGATCACTCGTTCTGAGTTCTTTGTTCTATAACTTAACGTCACGTAAGTCATAGGGAGCGTTAACTGCTTCATACGGAGAGAGAGTAATGGTAGGGTATTTATAAAAGTCAATGTATTTTATGCAACACTATTGATAACACTATTGATAAACAGGTTCTAGTTCTACTCAACTTCAGGCCACATACCAATAATAGAGTGTAAATCATGTGGCGAATAAGTGCCAGTGGGCTTGCTCTCGTCTCTATTTATGTCGAGAATTCGAAGTTCTATCCTCTGTGGAATTTCTTGCCCTACATTTGGCAGCGGCGCGCACACGCATTTATCCCCTCTTAGCTACGATCGGCCAGGTCCTCGACAGCGAGGAGAACAGTCTGCGAATCGAGCCAGGTGCTCTCTAGGAGCAACAATTATAGTCGCCTTGTCTCCGGCCGGCTCGCTTAGCCTCCATGTTGTTACCATCGCTGAGGTGACGCCATAATGGACACAGGACACTTGAGTATTTAAATGGGTATTTTACTTCAGTTGTATCAGTATGCAAGTCTTTTTTTAATATGAGTAGATAATCCATAAGTTAATGGGTATGGTATTTTGAGAAGTAATTGTTATTTGTTAGCGCGGTGGTAGCGCTGCTGCTTGCCAAGCGGGAGATTTGGGTTCTATTCCCAGTACCGGCGTGGGTATTTTTTCCCCGCTGGGAGACCTGGACCGGGGTACACTCAGCCTCATGAGGTCCCTGGGGAGGCCAATTGAGGAGATACTAGATGGAGAAGTAGCGGCTCCAGGTCGTGAAGACCGCATTAACTGGCCGGGGGGTCGAAGCGCTGAACATGTCTCACCCTCCCCCAATGGGACCGAGATTGCGAAGCAGTGGTCGGGCGGTAGCCCAAGGCTCTTAGTGAGCTGTGCTAAGGAGTAAGCTAAAACTTGCGTTTTGGATACAATGGCAGACAGATTTAGCTGGATTTAACTGGTGTGACCAGGTGGTTTTCTTGCGTTCGTTCTATGAGCTGGTGCTCAAATGAACCTACTGGATTTTCTCTACCACATTTAGCTGGGCAAAATTATGTAAGGGGAATTATGATACAACTGATTTCATTAGTAGGGTGTGCATGTGTGACCAGCAGTGGGTGAATAATAATATGTAGTTATGAGTGAAAAGTTAAAAGAATGTCAGCTTCACTGACAGTATATCTTATCCAAAATTTTGTCAAATTTTTAAACTAATTTTGATCCAAAAACGGCATTCAAGTGAATAGATATTTGTTAAATTTTCAATTTGTCTGAAGCTAGCCTATGCTGTTAAGTTTGCATAGTTCATCTTTGTTAGTATTTGCCTTTTTCATTTGCTACTGTTTTAAGAGTAGCCATTTTGGTAATCAATTTCTAGCACAAGAGTTAACTATTACTTAATCAAGTTATCAATATATGCCCTATTACACAATGTATGATAAACAATTTTGATATAAATGAAATTTGTTTTACCTTCCTCTGAATTACGATCCATAACTGAATGACTTCCAGTTTACATATATATATATATTTTTTTTTTTTTTTTGAGAGTAGCTGCTTACCCTCTACGTTGTGTAGGAAGGGAACTTATTTAAGTGGGGTAACAAGTTTAATAAAGGGTGGTAGTGGTTACAGTCATACGACTTCTTAATATAACAAAGAAATTGCCATGGCTTATAGAGAGGAGAAGACACGATCTTGTGGTATTGTTTTCTAGGAGCAACGAAAATGTAAAAATCTCTGTAATTAGTTCATCACAGAAAATTTAGTATCTGAAATTATAAGTATTTGCCATGCTACGTTAATAAATAGGTCATATCGCAGTCCTTAACACCTGCTCACTTCTCTTCCAGGAAGATAATGTATACCATTTTTATCGGTTCAACACACCAGGTAATTAGCAAACAAAATGCAGGAAGAGAAACTAACCTCTCATTTACGAACGAACATATGCAAACACTCGAGAACTTTCCTACGAACAAGATTTCTCGCTATCTGCCTCGGTTCAACACTGCACATCCGCTAAACGCATCTGAAATTGAAAAGGGGAAGCAAACTGACTGGAATCTCGTGGTAGAAGGGAAGCCATCCTGGCACTCGCCTTGCCAATCAGGAAAAACCACATTGTCACAGTCGGCCACTGAAATCGAACACAGAACGTTTTAAGGTTGAGTATTTCCGCTCGGTTTAGTGTCAGTTTTAATGTATATATATACATATTTTTTTCAAGATCTAGTAATACAGATACCCCCTTACTCAAAATAAACAAAATACTCTACGGCTCTATACCTAGATTTAAATTTTTGCTTCTAATTTGTTTCTAATTACAGATATATTATTTAAATTGGATTTAATACTAATCCAACATTATCGATCTATCTGAGTGGTATCTTCACCGAGTACTTCACTACATATTATATCTAAGCTTCTGTTCTTCTGTGATGTCCTAAACGCGCCCATATCTCAATGGGTTCTCGTTGCTGACTTCTCGTATAGCAACCTTCAATTACATTGGCTTTCTAAAGTTCTGGTCGCATTTCTGTTTACACAATATCTTAATATTCTTCCAAAACTTTTTTACACTGAGCGTAGCTCTGTGGCCCGCATTCGGGATGTCCTGGCTTCAAATCCAGTGAGCCGATCAAAATGACTGATGTATTTTCGTGCTTTCTCTCAGTTGCTAAGATAATACCGAACTGGATATTTAATACCATGACCCAAACTATCATTCTCAGTCTAAAGCAATATTTTAACTGAAAAATATATAATAGTTAGGATCACGCCGCCATTTATCCACAGAAAGTGAAAGTAGCGAGACCGGACAGCATCACAACACTATTTTTTATAACGCAGCTAAGCATGGTGTATAAGGCATGAGACCTTGAAGGCTAGCTGTAATTTTATGATTCCATCTGAATACACATGGGGAAAAAGCAGGTTAAACTAAATGGCACTCTCTGCTTGGGTGTGAAGGGTATGGGTACGGGGATAAAGACCTTGAATGCTACTGTTCAACACATAAAGATCGAGATCATGAACAGAACAGTCGCGATATGACTATATTTAAAGCGACGCTATATAAATTGAATAATAAGAAACTACTAACATACTTTCATTTTGTTTACCTTTTACTATTAACTTAAAACCAAAATAATACAAAATCTCTTATTAAAATCAACAATTTGTAAGCAATCAATGAGAAATGGCAGAGTCACAATAACAAACACATAAGATGTATATTCCAATATCTTTTAGGTAATTTCAATAATATGTATATTAAATGCTTATTATACACTTACAGTATTTACATATGTAAATATCATTTTTATCTTGTTTTCCGTCCTTTATTAATAAACTTAGTTTTACAATATTTTATAACCAAAATATTTAACCTTAATTATTTTAATCAATTTTCATTGTTTTGGGAATTTAATGCAATTTCTGGTTTAAAGTTACTGAATTATAAACCTTTTTCCATGTTCACTGTTTGGTCAGATGCTTGCAGAGTAGTTCGCCATCTTTGAAGGAATACTCGAAAACTTGTGAGAACCGTTTAGGCAAACACAAATCTTTTCTCTCCCTAAAACTCATGGGATATAGTCAGGCGACAGTATCACTGTAATTAGATTTTAACAAAAAGGGGAGGCGCCCGACATTCAGGTAAGGTACCTTTAAGGAATACAAGATGGCAACATAACTTCACGCAGACAAAGCATTTTCGCTGGAGAGAAAGAGAAACAAAACACGCCCAGAGAATATATTTATTACTTGTCAGAAAGAAAAAAGTAAAAGAGCACGGGAGCTTCTGGATATAAAGCTGCAGCAAATAAAAACAAGTGCTGTACACGAAAACAATGAACTACGTTGTAGGGAACAGAGTGGTTACTGCGGGCAAAACAAGCTTATATCCAGAAAATACGAGGTGTAAAGAGATTGCTCATTTTCCTTTTTTCCTTAACATACTTCAAAATAATTATCCATTTACTTAATCCAAGAAAATGAATACCATGGTAAATCTTAACAATATTAAAAGTTAAGAACATTTAATACAAACTAATAAAGGGTAGAAATGTGTTACACAACAACAAGTGCACACAGTTAATAAAGACACCTGCAAGACTGTTGCATCGCTAGGAAGTTTTAGATCACCTACATATAAATTTAAATGACGTATCTAAAAGTTTACGTTCGCATGAGCCTTTCTACCCACTATCGTTTATTTTTATTCCAGGTGGTCAAACTACCCGTATTTGACGCTTGCAAACATCCTTTTATGGATTAAGAGAGTTGCAGGACTCAACGGGACTATTTCAAGTAAAAACAGGCCAATGAGTAACTGGCATGAGCAACTTTATCTTCATTATAATTTTTAGGATTTTAGTCAAAACTGTCGTTTTTACTTTCTTTGTTGCATATTGTGTACAATATATATAGACGCTAGAGAAGGTAGGTATTGTATTCCACCCAAAAATTCGATGCCAAGATTTCACCGGAAATATACGTTTTGACATCCCCTGAGCCCGAAAAATATTTTTAGAAAGAAGTCCATGCGTGTATGTGTATATGTGTGCGTGTGTGCGCGCGCGCTTAAGTCTATGGACGTAAAGATCTCTGAATACCAAACTTGGTATTCATGTTTAGTATCTTCCAAGGATGCGAACATGTGTATCAAGAAAGCCCTCCCACCACAAGCTACCCTTACAGGGGAAAATTTTTGAAAATGTTGCTTTTCTCAAAAATGACTAAAACTATTTTTATTAAAATAACCTTTATTAAATATATTTACATCACACAAAAATGTATATTTTAAATTTTCTGGGAGTATTCTCTGAAGACCTTATTTTGGATGAGTTTTGCAGCATTTTGTATAACGGTTAATGGATAGAAATTTTGTACACAAACAATGTAGATCTGGTTGAAACATATAATATATATATATATATATATATATATATATATATAATATGTTTATCTTGTATAGTTGACCATTTTTTAGATATTCCTTGTTATTGATTTTAGTTTTAAACTACTTAAGTTTTCAGAAACAGGAGCATGCAAAGCGAACTTAACTTCAATTCTTTCACATAACGACGAGCTTTTAAAGCATTTGACTATCGCTTCAGCCTAGGCATTCCCTAATTTCCCTCCTCTTATAAGGAAGCAAGTAATAAGGCTATTTCTACTAATTTTTATCTCGATTGGCACGATGAGATAAAAGATAAATCTTTTTTAACAATAATTTGTACATAGAACAGCTAGGGGAATTCATGTGTAATTTACGCGTTCCAAGATCTCCAACTGCAAAGACTTGCATAACAACGAAAATGAGAATCGCTGCAAAAGACGGCATTGTAACATTATTTCTTGATGGCATTTATACTCATTCCATGACATCGCTAAAAACACCGAAATATATAACAGCTTTAAAAATTGCAAAAGTTGTGAAAAAATAGAACCAAATCTAGCGGGAATCTCAGAATTTTTCTAGATTAGTATGAATTAAATAGAAGCATAAGCTTTTTAAGAATAATTTGTTGCAGGGATATAGAGAAAGTCATTTGAATGACACACAGCAGATTTTTTAAATATATAGTATTTTAATAAAATCGTATAAAATATGTTTAGAAACCAAAATATAAATGACACTTTAAGAATTTAATCTTCTTGCAGCAACTCCTGCATATTCAGTTTAAATACCAATTTGGGGAAGCTTTGGACGTTGGTAAGAAATGAAATGAAGTGGCGTTTTATTTGTGGACGCACTTTAACTGCTGTGGTTCTCAGCATCCCATTGTATATTGGGCGTGAAAGACCACTTGATTTTTCTCAGAGGCCTCTCTAACAGGCTTGAGGTTCTTTTACGTGTCATAAATCCTCGACACGGGACCAAGGACTTTACTTCCCTTCTGAAGGAAGCCATGCTAAGGATTTTTACTCCCAAAAAATCCATCGTCCTCCGGGTTTGAACCCGCGACCTTGGGTATATGAAGTTAGCATGATAACCATTACACCATACAGAGTGACTGGACGGTGGTATGTCAACAAGGCTGAAATTTAATACATTTTTGAAAGGCTAGACATTTGACTCTCTAAAAATAATTATGTGAATAAAAAGATGCTTAATGAAATATAGCTTGAAAAATTATTATTAGTGTACTATAATTTTATCACTTGTAATAACCAACATAATACACTTAGGATTCACATTCTGGTTTTTAGGTGGTATTTGAACAAAAACTGAACAGTTTGAAAGTGTGAAAATGTGGTTAATAGAATAATTCTGTTTATTAAGCAGTATGCTAGGAATAAGCTGCAATGTGCGATCTTTAAATGGCTGAAGAGTACGAGGCAAGTGGAGAATGGGTAAATTGATTCTGTAAGAATTCCCAAGATTTTCAACATCCATTTACTATAAGGAAACCTATTTATAATTTTTAATAGATGGGAAGAAAACTCACTTACAAAATAATTGCACTGTAAATAAATAATAAAGTGAGATAAAAAATAATGAAACCAACAGTTGTCTAATTCAAAATCTTCTCGGGCTTCTAGCCAGGTAGATTTTGAATTAATACGTCGCCAGGAAAGCTTCAGTTCTTATTTCAACAGTTGTATTTCTATTACATTTTTAGATTCCCGTCTTATTTTTATTTTATAAGAAATGTATTTATTTATGTCTTTATTTATATTATTTGATAAACAGCTAATATTTTTCATTTTCTTTCATTAGTTCTTTTTTATATCCTAACAATTAGCAGTTGTGCATATTTTATTTTCTCTGCTAAGTATAAAAAGTAGGGGAAGTATTTTATTCCATTCAAAAACTTCATGTCAAATTTTCATTGATGAAAATGTATTCAAACCACTGAATCTAGAAAGCACCTCCCGTGCATAGAATAATTCATTAAGTCCAAGTTGTTTAATACCGAACTTGAAAATAAACTGTTTAATCTTCAAAGGCCTCGAAATGAAGATTAAGAAAATGATCCAATCCGAAATACCTTTTATGTGGAACTTATTTTGAAAATTTTAATTTTTACTTCCTCTATACGTGCTATGTATATAGCTCGTGTATAGAGAAGGTATTGCACTCCACCAAAAAATTCGATACCGAGATTTCACCGGAAATATATGTTTTAGGGTCCCATGTATCCAAAAAAAGTATTTTGAGAAAAAGGTCCGTGTGTGGACGTGTGTCAGTGTGTCCGTGTGTCTGTGAACACGATAACTCAAAAACGAAAAGTCGGTAAAATACCAAACTTGGTATTTAAGTTTAGTATCTTCCAGGGATGCGACACGAAGATTTTGAGAAAAATCCCCCCACCCCCAACTACCCTTTACATAGAACTTTTTTCGAAAATTTTGATTTTCTAAAAAATGGCTAACGATTTTGATTAAAACATCGTATATTAAAGGCATTTACCTGATAAATAATGTACATCTTGAATTTTCTATGGATAGTCTCTGAAGACTATTTTATTCGGGGTAAATTTTACGGAATTTTGCATAACTGCTTAACCGTAAGTGATGGACAAAACTTATCACACAACAAATGTAGAGCACCTTAAAACACACAATTTATGTTGTATACATTTTTCGTCGAGTTGAGAAAACGCCATGTGAAAGGAACACATAAGATTTTTTCAAAAAAGTAATGTGTTGAAATTTGCTTAATATTTCATATTTGAAGTAATTTAAGATAAATTTCTTATTGCATGTCAAAATTCTTTAAACACGTGGTAAAGAAATCAAGAACCAGAAGTTGTAACGATATATATATAATTTAACGTCCTTTAACCTTATAAACCTTATAAACTTTACCGGCATATGAATGAAACAGGTAACATTCGGAGTTTCTATAGCTTGTGCTTAATCAATATTCGTCTTCTCTGGATAAGGGCAAACCCCAGATAGTTCAACCTAACCGAGATTCGACTTCGGAACTTCTTGAAGGTGAGGCAAACACGCTACCCACAATACAGAGGTGGGAACATCACAAATAAAATCTATAGGTACGTTGAATTTTCTGGGAAGTTATTGAAAACCTTTACATCCTGGATGAATTTTACGTATCTGATAAACTTTAAGAGATAGGCAATAATCTATTATGCAGAAACGCTGATATTAAAACACACAATTTATGTTCAGGTTTATTTTTTGTAAATATTTCTTGTTATTGATTTAAATTCTGCAATACTTAAACTTTGCTTAAATAATAGAAGAGAAAATCATGTGAACGTATCACATAAATTGTTTATTTAAGACTGCTAAGGTTGCTACAGCACTACTTCTGTGTGCAAATTATAAATAAAAAAAAAAGGGTTCAGTATTTAACATTAACTTTCAAAATATATATAATATCACATTATCTGTGCACCAGCACAAAAATGAGCGATTTATTTTTAGGTCAGTCATTTTTGCTTTTATATTGTGTTCACATGTATACATATTTGAATTTAAATTTGAATATTTCGAGTTAAGACAGACGTTTAGATCAGGCAAAAACTAGCTTTCTTCAGTAGGATTTTAAATAATGATTAAGCCAGTAATATTCTTCATTATGTTTTAATAAATTCGTATGAAAAAGATTAAATACAATTACAGAATGTAATATAGTGAGTATGAATTTATACCTATTTAAATTTATTATTCTCTTTCTCCATTCAATTCTTCCCAGTGTCTATGACCTTCGGTTTAACATATCCCCCAAGAAATTAATGGAATAATTTATTAGCTGAAGGCACCAGTGTTACTTACAGAGAATCCAGATGGAATGAGAGAACCAATAGGAAAGATCGTAGAACCGCGTTGTGTTTTGGGGATTGCATGTAATAGTCAGAAAAACACGATTTGGTTAAGGCTGACTTAAAATTGAGTCGGGAATTGAACCATGAATCCTCAGTACGAGAACCACGAACGGATCTGTTAAACCATTGATACTTCGTTCTCTGTTCTTAGAATAAGATAACAGTACAGTATGGGATAGGAATAGACAAACAAGAAATTAAAGAAAAGTATATCACAACAATCTTGCAGTTGTCGCAAAATATTTCGTCCATTTTGAGCTTTTTGGTTGTAAAAGGACATTTTCTGGTGTTTAGCTGATTCCACTAATTTACTCTAATAGCATCCATTTATATGCAGCCAATGTAATTGATACCATTCGTAGCTTGTTTTCAAGGCAAAATACTTCACAGAAAGCCTTATGTATTGAGTAAAGTGGCTATCTCTCAAGAGGGTTTCCTTGAGTTCGAATATCGTCAAAGACTTCTTGGATTAGGCTTTTTACTTTTTTATTATGTGTTTAATAAGAAGAAATAGTTCTCCAAAATTTTTGATGATGAAATTAGGCCAAAAATACGTTATTTCGAACTCCTTGAACGCAAAATAAATAAATGAAGTAAAAAAATCAATAACTCACTCTTTTGGTGAGTGTATCCATAAACACGTAACCAAAAACAGTGTGTCCAATAAATAGCATATTTGATGATACATTTAGCACATCTTAATGGTGCAATACGTAGATTTTAAGGAAAATTTCCCTATTTCGAACTAATCCGTTACAAGATTTTGTTTAAATATTCGATTTTGTAAAAAAAATGTGCCGGCAATTATTATAGGACCATTCTGAGCAATGCCTTACTTAGCATATATTTATTTAGCTCATACATTTTTATTAAAACAGATATGTTTAAAATATTCATTTCAGAAACAAAATATTTAAGTTGAATTTTCTAGAAATTGTGTACAACCGGCAAGCTATAAGAAATGCATAGAAATCGGCTACATAAATGCTATGGGCATAGAATTTTAAATCCCAGAATTTAATTTAAGTAACATTTAAGCGGCATTGACTGTTGCTGATATATACGTTATTAGTGGCTTAAATTTACAATAAATTGTTCTCCTGTTCAGTTTGTTTTCCAGATGTCATTAGAAAGAAGATTGAATTTCTTGGCTGGAAAACAGAGACTACTTTTAAACATCTGACACACACTTTATACTACAATAATGTGTAGTTAATTATTTGTTCATATGTTATTCCAATTAAAAAAAAGTAGATAAAAATCTTATGTTCCATTCATATGACTTTCTCTACATATCTGCAACAAATTATTCCATTTACTTCATCTAATCGAGAAAAAATTAGCAGAAATAGTCTTATTACTTGCTTCCTGGTTAGTAGAAGCGAAATTAGGGAGTACCATAAGTTAAAGTGATAGTCAAAGCTGTTTGCTATGTGACTGAAGTTCCTTTGTTTGTATGGACAGGAGTTGACAAATTACTGTATGAGAAAAGTATGTTTTTCAAAGCTGAAACAAAAAACAGGGAATATCTAAAAAACTATAAACTTAACGAAAAAATTATGTAACATAAATTGTTGTTTTAACCTGCTCTACATCTTTTGTGTTTTAAGTTTTTGTCCATATCTTACGGTTTAGCAGTTATGCAAAATTCCGAAAATTCATCCAGAATAAAGTAGTCTTCAGGGGCTATTATCACAAAATTCAAGATATACATTTTATTTGTCAGGTACCAAACGATACCAAACTTAAATACCAAGTTTGGTATTTAACGGTCTTTTCGTTTTTGAGCTTTGCTTCCCACATACACACACATACACACAGACAGACAAATAGACTGACAGACAGATACACGGGAATTTTTCTAAATATATTTTTTTTTTTTTTTTTTTTTTTTTGGTTTCAGCGGGTCTCAAAACATATATTTCCGGTGAAATCTCGGTATCGAATTTTTGGGTGCAATACAATACCTTCTCTATACACTATGTACATAGTACGTATAGAGAAAGTAAAAATAAGCTCGTAATAGCGCGCACAAGCCAAGTAAAATAAACAGTAATGGATGGGGAAATTGGTGTGAATGTAACACATTAGATTTTTCTGTGGAGTTTTTCTAGAAGATGAAGGCATATGACTGTATTCTCCGTGGAAATTGGACTCATTTAATCATCATTTGTACACATTTTGATGTCACTTATGTGGATAAAGAAACGCAATAATGATTTATGGGCAAAAATGCTTCTATCTATTGCTAACTAATTAATTAAGCCAAAATCCATTCGAAGGTAGTAAGTAGTGACCTGGAATTGTGATTTGTTTGTTTACTGTGTTCTCAATTTGCCTTTGATGTATAAATACATTTGTTTACTTTGTACTCTGAACAAAAGAATACGTTCAAAGCTAAAACAATGTGCTGACGTTTACCATCAGTGCTTATAAATGCAGGAGTACTTACTGATAATAAGGGTCCAATTCAAAATAATTAGTGACTCCATTCTATAGAAAATTACCTCTCATTTCTCTTAACGCTAAAATAGACCGCTATAATAAACGTTAATTAAGAATAGAAGCAAGCCATCTGAGAGTGTCTGTTCTTGGAAACATGCAGGTAAAATGAAAATGTCTTTAACTACTGTGGTTCTCAGCGTCTCGTTCTATACAGGGCATAAAATACCACTTCATTTTGCTCAGAGGCCTTTTTCTCAAGCTTGATATTCCTTTACGTATTGCAAATCTACAACCGAGTCCAAAGGCTTTATTTTCCTTCTGAAGAAAGCCATTTTAAGGATTTTACGCCCGAAAACATCTATCGTCCTCCGCCGGGCTTGAATCCGCGAACTTGATTATATGAAGTTAACATGGTAACCATTACACCACGGAGGGCGATATATGCAGGGAAGTGAAATATTTTACTAAATAAAATATCAACACAATGATGTTTTAATGCTAACCTTAGAAAATAAATGTTTATCTTACGAGGTATAGTGTAATTATATATTACTATAAACCATCTTATTGTGAACTAGTAGATTGCAATGTGAAAAATATGCCGTATTGCATATTAAGATGTGAATTTAAAGTACAACTTTGAAGTAAAGCATTTAATATTCCTAAAAAGGAAATTTTATTACTGTAGTGAAAGAATAGTTCCAAATTTATGAATGAATTTATTTGTACATTTTTCTTCCATATTATTGTTCTCGTACAGCCTTGTTGCTGACTCTTATACGATTAACTCGGTTTACTTGGCTTCCTAGACTTTTTTTCTTAACTGAGTAGCTATCTTATACACTACTTCCCTCCTCATTATCTTCTCTTCCCTTTCAGTTAGCATTTTTAGTCACTATTCTTGTGTTTATTTTCCCCATTTTTACCACATTACTTCCCTCAAACTCGCTAATTCAATGATTTTTAGTTAGTTACAGGCACACAGAAACGATACAGGTTTTATTTTTCTAAAGTATTAAAGCAAAATCTTTAAATTTTTGTACAGACATTTTCAGTAACAATAGAAGTATTCACACCAATTCTAAATGTATTAATTCTAAATGTACACATGAATTAATATATTCCTCTTCTATAAATATTGGATTGCATGCGCTATTTTTAAAATTACATTCCTTAATACATGTGTAACAAAATGTCTTTATGACCTTTTCCTTAACTGAATGGTATTTTTAAAATTTATTTTACATTACAAATTGGAAAATCTGCAATTTTTAAAGCATCTATAACAAATATCAAAATTCCTACCAACATGTTATTACACCCACTCTGCAGTGCTTTGAGAAAAATGTGCAGACTTCTAGCTTAATTTTTATGGATGAAGATATGAAATGGGAAAATAACAGCAAATTTGAATCTGTAAAACTGACTCTAAAGTTTGACATAGAGAGATTCTGAAGCAAAATATGTTTCATGCACTCTAAGTGAATAAAACACTGAAAAAGTGCACTTTAGAGAATGATGCATATTTTGCACATAAAATAAAAAAAAAGCATATTTTTGAGCAAAATCGCTAAAAGGTACTTCTGTTTCCTCTTAAATCATATAAATGCAAACATCAAATGACAACAATGTCTGAATGAAATATTTATACAGGAGCATATAGAAAATGTTTCAAATTTAATGGAAATATGGCTTTCCAGGGTGAAAACTACATAATTGATCAAGGTACTGCACATAGAAAATGCAACATAATTTATAGTTCCAATTTTGAGCTATATTCAAATATCATATTTTATATACAGTGAAGAATATAATTTGGTTTCATCTTTCATGGATGCAACGAATTCGCTGATTTTTCTCTACACTAAAGGTTATAAACTGTGAACTAATAACTATAAAAACATCTAATAAATTACTGACCCATTCACATGCTCTGCATTTTTATGAAATCAAAAAGAATACATTTTCAGGAAAAAAAAACAAATGGGGCAATGATGGTCCCATGCAACTCAATGTTTGCAACTTAATTCAATAACATATTTCATCGTCATAGTTTAGGTGCCAATATTACACATTTATAGTATCGACTTGCCTTAAGAATGAGAAACACAGATGTTTATTAAAATACTTTAAAGTCGTTGATTATTTATGGTGAAGAAAATGATTTCCATATGCTCTGCCATCTAATATGTTATCTGTGATAAAAATTGTCATGCTGTAACAATAAGCAGCTCATCATAAATTATAGTGTCCTAATCGCAAGGCCAGATATAAGACGTAAAATTGTATGTGTTAAATTCATACAACTTTCTCTACATAGTATTATATGTTTTTATTTTTATATTGTTACTACAAGTATTCTTGCAAAACATTCTATCTACATCAAGTCAGTTACTAAAGACTTTAGCATAAATAGATTAAATATTATTTTCGGTTATTTACTAATGTTCACTCTATCATCATCTTCCTAAGGTGTGAGTTAAAATGACTGGAATATTTTCAACAATAACAACATACTGTCAAAATTTTAATGCCACAACAATATTTGAAACTCGGTGAGCTTGAAAGTCTCTATATTTTTGTGTTTTATATCTTTTATTCAACGTTTCTTCATTCGAAGAAAATATAAGTCAATGTAAACTACAAAATACACCCGTTTAATCTAAAATTTAACTCAGATTCCCAAAAACTCATGGCAAATATCCATACATAAATAATTCAGTTTTATCTAGTACTTGTGTTTTTAAATATGTTATCACTAAATACGAACACATCCAAATGTTTAAGTAAACATACAAACGCTAGGGAAATATGTCCATAAAATTTGTTAAGCTTATGGTTCGCTCCAACTATAAATGTTTTTGATACACTAATTGGCTCAAAACTTACGAAGATAGAGCCATTGAAACCCATTCTCAAATTTAGATTTTTAGTTTTGATATTAAACACTGTCATTAAAGATGTCACTTCAGTTGTCTGAGTAAAGGAGGGACCCACATTTCTGGAGAGTATTACACACACCTTGTAGTAGCCATTAGTGGAAAAATCTGATGTTTTCCATTCATATGACTGTAGCTGTTCCATAAAGTATCCTTACAAAATATTATTGTTTTATCTACTCTTGATAATCCAGAAACTAAGGTCGCTCTCACCAGTTCCCCACCTGCCGATTTTAGCTTGAAATAGCCCCTTTGGATTTTGCAACTCTTTTAACGCACGCAAATGCGGAGCAGTTGGGATACCTGATTAATATTGCAGATTTGCAGCTGTTAGTAAAACATCTTTAGGGTAAGACACTAAATATGAATGAATCTTTCAACTGTGATTTAATTTTACTCAATTCATCCCTCACCAATGAAACCAACCTAGGATTCCCAAGAATACATTTATAGAGAGAAAATCTTTGCAAGTTGTTATACATGCTATGTTGAGCTTTAATTTAGAAAATATAGGCAAAAGAAACCACTCGGGAGAGAACACGGAAAAAATACAACAGCATTCCTACAACATTTGGGCCAAGCGTAAATTTCCAAGCCGAAATTCTGAATGGATATGTGACTAATAAGCTTGAAGAAGAAGTAGAAAAAGAAAACGAATAGCTGGTCCAAGACTATATGGCTGGATGATTTTAACGTGTTTCTACAAGCAGATGAGAATTTTCCTAAGTTTTAGACTTAAACTAATTTTTCGAAAACTATATTTACGTAAATATGTACATACATATTTCAGAACTATAAGTGTTCAGGCTACATCACAACAAATCGGCGTATATTGCGCTACCATTAGACTGATTACTTGATCAGGAAATTTATAGTTCACGAGTTCGCCACTATGAACATATAGTGATGAGGAATCCACTCATCGTTCAGAGATCACTGAAATTCAGGACGTGACACTTGGGAATTCAACCCAGAGACTCTGTACCTTTAGTACAAATAAACATTACACTGTATCAACACTTACCTCCCTTCCAAAGGAAGCATGTTAAGTGTTTTACGTCTGAAAAAACCCATCACCCTCCGCAGAGTTTCAATCCGCAGCCGTGGTGTTATAGATTAGTATAGTAACCACTAAACCAAGGCTAAAGACATGAAAACAACACACTAGTTAATACGTAGTTCTGTTTTATTTAGAATCTAAGGAAAGGCTGATTCTAGAATAAAGTACTGCATTTTTATTAAACATTGTAAAAACATCATAGAATTCTTAATTAATAAAATCTAGATAAAAATCTAATGTGTTTCATTTACATGACTATCTCTATAATCTATAGTTATAAAATATTATTTATTTATCTTCAGCATGGTAATCCAAATAAAAAATAGCAAAAATGATTGTATTAATACTGCCTTTTCAGTTGAAGGGAAATATGCTAGATAATATATTAGCCTGAAGCAATACTCAAATCTTTTAAAAAGCCGGTCGCATTGTGAAATAAATGAAATTCCGTTCGTTTTTTGTCCAGGAGTCAAACAAAAGAGAAATGAAACGAAAAATGATCTCCCGGTTCAGAAAAATTTAAGTAACTTGAAACTAGCTAGGACCAATATCAAGCAAATACGTAATACTAGCACAGCACTTATATCGATAAATAAATAAATAAAACTGAAATTAATAACAATATGTCAGAAACGCTAATTATACAAAACAGTATAATTGTCTATGTTTTATGGTTTTTCAGCTATGGAAAATTAATCCTCAATTAAGACGTCTTCATAAGCTGTTGTTAGAAAATTCAGAACATACGTTTATTTGCCATTTAAATATATTTACTATGCGGTATTTTAATCTAAATCGTTAGTCAGTATTGTTGATAAAACTCTCAAAAATGTTCATGTAAATGGTATTTTGGAGTCAGGAATTTTCTTGAAAGCCTTCGTAACGCATCCTTGGTAAGTACTAGTCTTAAATAGGTATTTTTCGTTTTAAGCTATGCTATTCACAGACTCACACAAACACGTGGACCTTTTTCTAGTAGTTTTGTTGCAGTGGACCTAAAAACATACATTTCCGGTGAAATCTCGACATCAAGTTTTAAGGTAGAATATAGTATTTCCCTAGGTACTATGTGCATAGTACATGTAGAGAGAGTAAGAAGTGGTTCATCGAAAACACAAGACACGTATCTAAACATCCTATAATATCGTAATAACACCAACGGTGTTTGAGAAAAAGTAATATAAAACTAATAATTGTAGCATTGCTTACATGTACCTTTTAATTTTCCTTCTATCATTATTATCGTAGTGATAATAATGTTAGCTTTTATAATTCAAAATGTATAGGAAAATCACATAATATGTGCTTGTATAACAGCATTGATAGGATAACAATTCAAGGATAATAATTGGGAATAACATAAAACGACCATCAATAAAATCAGAACGTTAAAGCTTTTACACTGAATTACATGGAACTTGTAAAGCTTTGTTATACGGAAATGTGTTTAAATATACCAAAATATCTGTTACTGTCAAGCTGTTGATATATCCAGTATGATGCTTTTTTTTTTTTTTTTTTTGCTCTGCGACTTCAAAGCTAAAGGTCTAATTATGTTTCGTCATCACTGTATGTTCATTGTGAGCATTTCGCAGGGAAAATGTAATTATACAGTGTAATTAGGTTTTGGGCAATGAGAGGGTGCTAGGTGACAAATAGATGTAGTGAAACAAAAGTAGTACGCCACAGAAGAGCCAAGTGCATTCCTTGCTGTAGGCTAAACTCTGTTGTAACGGGTGTTTAAACCTCATTAACATTCCTTGTTGCTCTGAAGTCACACCATTCTGCCAGTTAATTTTCAAGTCTTTCAGTTCCAGTTTATATAAATTCTACAACATGTACTTCAATACGACAGAGAGGATTAACTATGATCGTGCGAGTTAAAAAGTTAACACTGGCCTTTTACTATGCAGTTAAATTTGTGGCTTAAAGTTTCATATGGAATAAGTGTGTACAAATATCACTTGTTTATACATTCTTTTTACATTAAAACAGGCTAAAAGTTGTATGAAGTGATACTGGAATTATTTTATTAATGTAAGAATTTTTTATAGAAAACAATGATAAGGATATAATAATAGCTAATTTCATAATTCTCAACATCAAATAATGTAAAAAGCCAATGTTACTATGCAAGTGTTCTTTACGTTGAAGAAAACAATTAGCCAGGTGTCAGAATTGTAAGTGTAATTAGATTCCTGGAAACTCAGTAAGCAAGCGCTTCATTAGCTCAGGGTCAGTTAATGAGAATTCGTATGCTTATACATAAATCTAAAGAGACGCATGTGAAGAAGGCGCGCAGATTAGTTCTGGGAATTATAGAGGAAGCAAGCGGTTAAACAGTCAAAGAGTAAAATGATGCCTCAGATGCTAATATGAAGTGTATGATTTGGCAACAGATAGAGTAGAGGCTCCTGCACGGAGCAAAAGAGTGTGCATGTCGACAATTTAGTACTTAGTTCCATTCTAGCTTACATTTATCGACAGTGCTGTCGGCAGTCAGTAACGTTTATTTACTTACTGCGTGCGGCTTACCAGTAACTTATCGGTGATCGTTGGAGAATTCGTCGTATAGCAGTTATGCGCGCCACGTGATTTAAAATTGTTACTTTCCCAATTACGGTAACAAATTTTGCCTACAATGTTAACCTGCTAATACTCTAGAATTTAACAGAATTGGTACAGTGCAGTTATAATTATTCTTACCGCTTATATTCAGCAATGGTTGATTAATCTTTTTAAAAAAAGCATTAACTCGTTCCAGTTTAGTTCTTATACCATATTAGGATAATGAAAAACCTGTGCAGAACGTCTTGGGCGCAACTATTGCCAATTACGTCATTCTATCTTCTCCCGTATGTCTATGGGACACCAGACACGCATGCGCATCGCAAGGTTTTCGTCAGTGTAGGGACAGAGGAGTTGCAAGCGGCAGTGAGTGACCACAAAAATCATAGTGAATATGTGATAGTATATAATAGAACTATTAACAATAACACTCAAGTTATCCTCTAGCAAGGCACTAAGAAGACAGACTAGGGAGATTGATTACAGTGTTGCCACTTACTTCTGCAAACAAGTACTTGTTCGTATTTTACGGTCCTCAATGCGTAAATTGTAACAGTGATATAGTGGTGATGACGAACTGTCCCTTCATCCCCACATATCCCACCATCTCCGAAAAAACGGTCGGCTAAAGCGGGAAAAGGCGAAGCAGCTGAAAGAAAGAGCTGCGCGTTCCGAAATATGGCAACATTTTTAATTACCTTGACAAGCTATAGCCTCCTTTAAACATTTTCAGTACATTTAAATAGTGTACTCCATTCCTGCAACAAAAACTCGTGCGTACGTTGTGAAAAAATGTGACATCGCTAACCATTAAACCAGGTTCAAAGATCCCCAATTACTTCAATATGTAGGATTCTTAGGGGGGGGGGCAGAACCCGAAATCGAGAATACGGTTGCAAAATGTATCGTGATAAACCAAAAACTGCTAAGACTCGCCCAATAATTATGCTTTTATTAAAGAGCTAACCATTAATGCATTTGCAAATATTAACTCATAATGGCTGATTATCACATTGATATCGCAGGTTGAGCTTTAATTCTTTATAGTGAAAATACATAGAAAACAAAAATAGTTGTGGCTCGGCTTTCTCTTCCACAGGATCCATATTCTGCAAAAATTTATGAAGTTTTAAGTTGTCAGGACTGACTTTAGTTCTATTTTCCGCTCAACAATCAACTGGCATATTATAACGGGTGCTAATAATGAACTCTTCCTTAACCGGATGATACAATTATATATGCGCAAAACAGCACTAACGGGAAAAAACACTTAAGATTTGTTTAGCGAACAGAATATCTGCCTCAGATGTGTTTCATTTTTGTAAATTATCCCTTTTAATTATTTGAAAACACGAATATATTTAAGAAATTGGAAGCATGTCCTTCTTATTAAATCTAGACTTATGGGAAAGAAAGCAAATACAGAGATATTTTTATTTTAGATCTACTTTCATTTACTAAAGCATTCACTTTGTTTTGTATCAATAATTATTTGTGTGTCTTCTTATACAAACTTTAGGGTAACTAACTTAAAACAGAAAGAAATTAAGCATTTATATGTACTTAGAGTAGAACTGTTATGAAATTGAAAGGGAAAATACAAAAATATCTCTGGTCAGGTAACCTATTTTTTCGAGAAAAAAAAAGTAATACACCGTTTTGTATCGAAATCCAATCCGAAATGTCTTTACCCGTATTTACTATTAGATTTGTTGTATTTTTTCAAGTATTATGTTTCAGTTATGTATGTTTATAAATACCTAGCTTACAGGTTTAGTAATTAATCATAAAGTTGCAGCGATCTGATTGCTAGTGTGTTTTTCAATCGTTCATAAACACCATAAACCTCGAATAATGTAAGAAGTATCGTTTTACTTGATAACATATTAAGTAAATCAGTTTTATTTATATATATACAGAAGACATACACCCGACAGCGCTACAACATCTGCTTTTATTAGTTTAATTTTCAATGCATTTTTCTCTTTTTTCAGTAAAACACAGTTTGAACCATTGCTTACAAACATTCAAACAATGCGCTTACATAATATCAGTGATTGAACTGAACCCCTTATCTTTCTTACTTCTTTTTACTTTCTCTAAAATTAATATGTGCATAGTAGACAGAGAATTTATTGTATTCTACCCAAAAGTATACTGTCTAAAATTCACTGAAAAAATGTGCCGTGAACACGATAACTCAAAAGAGAAAAGTCGGTGACAAACTAAACCTGACATTTAAGTTCAGCATCTTCAAACTGAAGATATTCAAGAAAACCCTCCCAATCTAAAATACTCTTTACATGGAATAATTTTCAATTTTTATAAATATTTCTAACAGTTGTGATTAAAACCACTATATTATAGATAATTGCATGACTAATATAATCTATATCTTGAGTTTTCTGGGAATAGCCTCTGGAGTTCTCTTTACCCTTATTGACATTGCATATCTGGTGAACTGCAAGATATAACAAAAAGCTACTAAACAAAAAAGTAGGTCTCGTTAAAAAAACACGATATATTACTTTCTCTAGTATTTTTAGAGAATTACCTATTTCCTAGGTATTCTCTGTTATTTGGTTTTAGTTTTAAAATAATTTTAACTTCTTTCACATAGGTAACCTTCATCCATTTCATACCTAATTCTGTTTACTCTTGGCTATGAAAGAGAATTTCAATTTCAATCACATAGCGACAGATTTTAAAACATTTGATTATCACTTTAGATTTATACATTCCCTTATTTCTCTTTTACTTACAATGAAGCAAGTGATAAGAATAGTTAGTTAAGATTCGCCTCGATTAGCGTGATGTAGACAAAATAACAATCTCTTGTAAGAAAAATGTATTTGCACAACAGCTAGAGAAACTCATGTGAATGTAACATATTTTCTTTCTTTCATAAGTTTTTAATGCCCTTTTTTACAATATCTAATATGCATCACAGACTGTAGACATCAAAGATACCTGAAACCAAATTATATTTCAGAAAGAGAATTGTAGAAGTAAACATTCCAGGCTGACGGAGTTCCTTCGATGTAATTTAAAATTTATGAGAATTGAGAAAACCCTAGGAATAACCTCAGGCACATTAGATCGGATATAACGGAATTTGAATCGTGAACCTCCCGTTTTTGAGTCCCTGTCTTACAAATTTTGATTACCCGTGTGGTTAGATATTTAAACGTGCTACCTGCCCAGATAATATTGAAATCATTTCACAATTTGGAGCAGAAAAAGTGACCTTCCTAGATGTCAGTAATGTGTTCATTTTCATGTACTCACGTGAAGAGTTTTCATTTTTTTTTTTTTTTTTTTTTTGAGGCTCTGTAATATTTTAAAGTACCTGAACTCTTTTAATTGAACTGAACGCCAGAGTCATTCCGGATAATGCATTTTGTTTCTTATTATCATTGACATCCATTGAACCAAAGAAGGAAAGAAAATAATTGATTTGTAAATTAATATTGTTCTGTGTAATTAAAAATACAGCATTTATAAAGACCATTTGATGATCTTTCTTATAAAATTTGATATTCCAAAGCTCATCATAAAAGTTTTTAGATATTTCACAAAAACCTGTAAAGGTTGGATTTATACCAGTGAACAGATTGGTCAGTAGATATTACAAAGATGATCACCTAGCCTTAGAGATCTATCACAATAGCAAAACATATGTTTCATGTATTCTTCTTGAGAAAAATTTATTTTCCGGTCACTGCAATTTTTTTTAAATAATAAGTGATTTACATAAATTCGATTGAAAACTATAATTTATTAATATATTTTTCAAAGCTACAAAATATTAATACTGTAGGCTAAATTGTTCTTGTATAGATTGAAGTGCCGCACTAAGATATACATGTCAACAATAATATACGAAAATATTTTTTCTGGCAACACAATCTTCATCATGTCTGCTTGGGTCAGTAAACCATTGATAAATTCTCTCATAACATTCTAATGCTATCCTCCATTCATTTTTTTCCTCCATTAAGAAAATTTATATTTTCTTCTTTTCTGTAGAAATTGAAGAAAACAGGAGCTTGTCCATTACTCTTTTGACAAAGTTCCTGCTCTTAAACAATTTTGAGCTCTTTTCATTTTGATCTTGTGCATTATTTACAGTGTAAACGGTACTGCACTGTGACGCCTACAGATTACAGTATTTTTCACAAAATAATTTTCATTTGATAACTGTCATTAGTTTTCTTGAAATATTGTGAGAGGTTATTAACATTCGAAAGATCCTAGCCCTTGTAAAACACGTTAACTTCTCTAAATTTTTAATACAATTCTAATTTTTAAGACAGAGGATTATGGAGTGTTTCTCAAAATCTTCTCTGTTCAACCCGACACTGTATTGCCTCTTATACGAAGTATAAGTGACATCTACTGAGTATAGCAAGCATGTCCAAAATGACGTCATAATTCGTTTTCTCCAACCCCAGTAAGATGTGAAAAATATTGATGAATCACACATATTGCAAAATATTCGTATAGTTCTCGGTAGTGAATGTACTGTCTTAAACAAATATAAACGGTATATTAGCTTCGAAAACCAAGAAGTATCATTTTCATAACGGAAAGAAAAGATCTGAACAGAAAATTTCCTATTAAACATCCTTAAATACAAGTTTCAAAAGGAGATGAAGAAAAATCCTTATTAGATTTAAATATCAAAATGAAGTTGCCTGAGATTTAAAGTTCTATTCTGGATATATTAAATATTCTAAAAGCGTGGTGCACTCTTTCAAACGCTACGTAATATATAAAATTACATTTTTATAAAAATAGATGTCTTTTAAGTTCATAATATTATTTTATCCAATACGTTTTTAAAGAAGGTAGGTGTTGGTCTTAATTAGGCAGCATTTTAGTCATAATGTTATCATAAATAAACAACAATTTTATTATTAATTCTGATACAGGTCCATAATAGTACCAATAGGTGTTTTTTTTTGCATTCTAAGGTTTATTTAAATTATCTGTAACTCTGCGAAACTTGTGAGCTATATCAGAAAACGTCATTCACATAAATATCTGTTCTACGTAAAACTGGAGGGGAAAATTAATTCCTGTAAACTTGAAAAAATGGTAACCGCATGGCCTTAACACAGAGAAACATGCTTAGTTAATATTTGTACAAATTTGTAGAGCAGAATTTCCCATACAATTTGACTAATGTTGCTCTGAAGTGTGTATTTTTTATGTGAGGTGTATAATTCACATTCCAAAATGTCAGATGCAGCATAAATAAAAGTGTTTTTCTTGTAATGATCTAATGTATTTCAAACTAATTAATTAATTCCAAATAATAAGACGCTCCAAAGAAAACAATGGCAGATTTCACAATTTTTTATTTTAATCCATAAAAATAATAATTTTATTTTCTTGCCGGGTTTCAAAATACATCTTACCTTTCCTTGCCTATTACCTATCTGCAATTATAAATTTAAAACACAAAGAATTTGTCTAGTTTGGTTTGCGTAACCGGCAGTACCGTAAGTGTGATCAGAAATATTACGCTAATTTACACTACGACATTATTTGAGCTAATTTAAATTGAAGATACCTTGAATCAGATGTGAATTGCCCGATGGATTTTTTGATATCTGTACAAGTAGCATGAAGACTGTGCTTGCTGATCTTGAATATTTTTTCGATTTTGAGGTATGCTTTTCGCAGAGACATAGGAAGATTTTTATAAAAATATACTTTTTTTAGATTTATGAGGCTTCAAAATATATTACTGATGAAATCTGGAAAACTTTTTTTATTTACGGCTAATATTTTTATAAAGGTTTAGTTAAGTAATTATAAGCTATCAAGCAATTTAACCATGTCATTGAACTTTTTTGTGGAGTCCATTACCTTTACTGTCTTTCTCGTATACATTGTAGATAATAAACTCATAATTTATTATACACCGCAACGGTAGCCGTTTTCATACTTTTGTTAAAAAAAACTACACTATTGAGAATTAATACCATATTCGTATAAAGTAGGTATTCATTTTATTTATTTAGCATTATCAGTAAGAGCATTCAAATAAGAACTTATTATATTGCTACAAAGTTGATCGTTGGAGGACACACATGTTCTATATTAACGCGTTCTATACCATTCCTTTGTTAGCTCTGAAAGCTTGATGGTTGATGCTACACATGTCTAAATGAGAAACTACTAAAATCGACAGCATTACAAAAGCAATCATCGAAGGTTCCGCGCAAAAACAAACGCTGGTGGTGTCAGTAAACAGTAAGGTCATTGGAGGAATGTTTATTACTTTTATTATTATAGTATAGAAATATGTTTTGTTTCTCTAAACAAAACAACGTGAACCAATTGAAAGTCGGTTCCCTTTGTTGGCTAGAAGTTACCACAAAGAGTCGTAAAAAAAGGCGACTTGTCATTTGAGAAATTCTTTAACTTAAAGCATAAAATAATAAGCGGGAATCCCTCAAACACCGTTAATTCTACAAAAAGTATATGGCATAAATAGCGAGATCTACATTCTATGTGTAGTAAGTTTTTGGTCATCTCTTATGCTTTATAGTTATATAAAAGTAATCGAAAATGAAGTCTTCGGTGTCTATTCTCAGAAAATTCAAGATATAAACTTTGTTTGCCATGAAAATATCATATGCATGCATTTTGACCAAAATCGTAAGAGCCATTTTTAAAAATCAGAAGTTTTAAAAAGTGTTCCATGTAAAAGATACTTGGGGGTGGAAGGTTTTTCTTGAAAATCTTCGTATCCCATCCTTAGAAAATATTGAACTTAAATACCACGTACTGTATATAACTGACCTCGTTTTTTAGCTATGCTGCCCAAAGACACACACACCCATAAACACAACGACCATGCACTTAAAAATGCCATTTTTGGTATTCATGGTCTCAAAACCCATACTCAGGTACCGAATTTTGAGTGGATTACATAGTTCTCTATCCACTATGTACACTGTACATATTTATAGAGAAAGTATAAATTATCAGCTTTCAGTTCGATACAGTACAGACACAGTAACAGCTGCAAATGGCAGAAGAGGACTGCAAATTTGATTCCGCCTAAAGCCGCTCATCACGAATTACACAGAGCAGCAGAGTTTTTCATCGTAATTCCTGATCTGCAGGCATTTTATGAGGGTTTAAATATACCGCTTTAGGCTGAAAATGTCAATTCATGTTATCCTGCTGTATGAAAAAGCTTGCAATAAATGATGATGGTTACACTCAAAGCAATAATCTGTGCTACAAAAAGAGTAAAAGGATCGAATTCCAATGATTAGTCAATTTCAGTAAGGCACTCTGCTGTTGCGTATGCTCGCCATATCTTAAAAGTTCCAATAGCCCTTATATTAATAAACTATAATTGTGGATTCAAAATCTTCTCGGGCTTCTAGCCAGGTTTTTACCTGGCTAGAAGCCCGAGAAGATTTTGAATTAACACGTCGCCAGGAAAGCTTTAGTTTTTATTATAATTGTGGAATTTAAAACATATCAACGGTTATGACTGATTAATAATATGCTTATATGGCTAATATATAAATGCTTTAAGCTGCTATCACTAAATGTGTGTTTCAAGAAGTGTGTAACTTTGAACTCACAGCATTTCCTATTTGCAATAACTTAAGCTCTTGCGATGTTTAAAATGTCAAAATGAATGTAAGCTATCAAATTTACAATTGTCCACTTCCAAAATTGTAAAAATCCTTATCGTCTTACAGAAAGCTTCTATAAACTTATATATTTACTAGTCTGAAACATAATGAATTTGTCTAGTGACATAGAATAGACGTTTTAACAAAAGTATTATAAGTAAATATTACAAAAATATTTTAAATATCTTATAATAGTTACATAAAATTCAGTTATGGAAACAAAATGTAAAAATATTTTTAAAATGTATAACAATAAAGGAGAAGAATTACAAAAATAAAGCGATTTCTGAACTATAATACATTTTACGTTCTGTTTAAACCATACAAATGATTTCGAAAGGTAGCCGGCTACATTCAACATTTCTAGCAATTTTCTATTTCGTTCTCCATTTCACAAACATCTTTTTGATTGTTCCTCAAAAACCTAAAAAATAGGCTACTACTGTAATTTTTGAAGCCGTATTGTTGTTTAAAGTATAGTATGTTAAGGCTCATATATCTGCTTCCTCTAGATAAATTTCCACAGGCTGCTCTTTGTACAATTCAAAGCGGATGATTGGGTCAATTATCTCTGCTTCGGAGTTTCTTTTACTATTTATCGCAGTGAACTTAGTAAACTCCCACTCCAGTTTCATGCAGTGCGTTAGCTAATATGGCTCTTATGGTGTTGTGATTTACAATTTTAAGAGGTTCTCCCTGAGGACATTTTTCAACCACATGGGGAAGTGTTCTGTACTCACTACAGTGTCTGCTGTGGTTTGTGCTTGAACACTGCGAACTGGGGCAACAATTGCATTTGTCTTAAGAATGTCCCTTAACTGCTCAAACCTTTTTTATTAATTAACCAGGTTGTAATTTATGAGATGTTCCACTCCTTTCCCTTTATGTGGATAGGAACACCAAGCCTCGTATTCTTTATCACGTAAGGGGTTCTTCAGCTGTCTGACAGTTTTAACAACAAATCGTGCATTTGTAGAGCACAAAAGTTGTGGTTTGATGGCTTCCTTAAATTCCAGACGCGTTCGAAAATTCCTACCGTTGATATATTAAGTACGCGATTAACGAATGAAGCGTTGGTTCTAATGAAGTGTCCTATATGTCAACATTCGAACAAAAATTAATGAGAATTCTCAGCGTTTGTGAGGGCAGATCTACATTGTTTACAGTCCCCTTTTAGGGATATACACCTCTCCGAATATTCCTAACATTTTTAACTTCTCCGAAATAGGAATTGTCAAGCTCTGTAAAATACGCATAACGACGTTGATCAATTTGTTTCAACATTTTTCCCGAGTATTTTTCTTCAAGTTTGGGATCAAGAAGAAATCGCAAAGAGCCAGGTTGGATGAATAATGAGAGTGCGGCAGGAATTCATAACGCGATTCATGCAGTTTGGCGGTGACTATTTCGAATGAATGTATTGGTGCATTATGTGGGTAACATCACTTTCTTCTTCACAAAAAAGGCTTCAGCTTCTTGTCCAATTGGGTCAATAAATTCATTGTAACACTGTCCAGTATATTAATTATTTTTCCTTTTTCGAAGAAGTCAGTATGTCACCTTCATATCTCAAAAACAGTCTCTTACACAGTTAAGCCATCTTTCACACCCAATATAGAAGGGACTCTGAAAGCTTCAGCAGCTGAAGAGCTACAGAAAAACAAATAAAAAACAAGACTGGAAAAGCCATTTAAAAGTATACCCACCATTACTTTTTCTGCTAATTGGAGCTTCTTTGGCATCTCTGATCATCGGAAGCAACCCATCACATTGACTGTTGCTTAGCTTCTAGGGTATAATGATAAATCCGTGTCTCATCCCCGTTGGTAACTCAACGCAAAAATCCTTTGAATTTCGTTTAATCACCTCTTAACATAGCTTTGTAATTGAAAGCCCCATCCGCTTTAGGTTGACTGCGTGCAATTACGATATTCAGCTTTTCATCTCCAACTTGTTAACGTAAAACATGAATTACTCTTCCCATTGACACACCTATGGCCTTAAGAATTTCGTTCTTCAATTAGCAAGAATCATGTTATGAACTTTAATGTTTTCCTCAGTAACCACATATGCAGGTCATCCTGGGCGCTCCTCATCAAAAACGGATTTTCAACCATGTTTAAAGTCGTTGAAACAATATCTAACTGTTGTCATAGATGGCGAAATGTACCCATAAATAACTCCAATATTGCGTTTATCTCTTCAAATATGTTTCTATCAAAAGTAAAAAGCCAATCACTGAACGATTCTGCACTTTTTTATTTTAGCGAAAATACATTTATCGACGGTTAAAATGACTCCCAAATCCAAACTACTCAATGAATTACTACCAAATGTGCTTTCGCGGTGTGTAACAAAAGCATATACACGATGGTAGCACCAACTTGTCTTAGCAACACCATTATTTTGAAACCGGGTATTTATTAAACTGGCATCATACTTTCTGCATTCTTTACGTGTAGTAAGTACAGGAAAGTTCCACTCGATTTCAAAATTCATACCGAATTTTCATTAGAAATACATATTTTGAGACTTTCTGAGTCCAAAGTAATAGTTTTTACAAAAAAGTCCGTGTGTTTATGTTGGTGGGTGTATATGGACACGATAAGAATAAGAAATCTGATGTGTTCCATTCACATGACTCTCTACATCTCTACAACAAATTGGTGTTAAAAAGCTTATACTTCTATTTACTTCATGCTAATCGAGAAAAAATTAGCAAAAATAGTCTTTATTATTTGCTTCCATGCGTGTAGAAGGGAAATATGGCATACCATAGGCTAAAGTGATAATCAAAAGCTGGTTGCTATATGATTGAGGTTCCTTTGATTATATGGACAAGAGTTGATAAATTCCCGTAAGAGAAATAAATATTTTAAAAACGATTAGCTCCACAAAAAAGTATATAACATATATGTTACGTTTTAACAAGCTTTACATATTCTATTATGTAAGGTTTGGTCTATCTCTTACGGTTTACCAGTTATGAAAATTCCGCAAAATTCACCCAGAATAATGATGTGTTCAGATGCTATTCTCAGAAAATTCAAGATATACATTTTTTTTTTCCATATAAATATCTTTAATATTCGTAATTTTGATCAAAATGGTTTTAGCCATTTTTGAGAAAATCAAAATTTTCGAAACATTTTCCATGTAAAGGGTAGTTTGGGAGGGGGAATTTCCTTATAAATCTTTATGTCGCATTCTTGGAAAATGCTGAACTTAAATATGAAGTTTGCTATTTAAGGGACTTGTTGTTTTTGAGCTCTGCTGCCCAAAGAGAAACACGGTCACACACACACACCTTCACACACTATACACTATAAAGTAAAGAGTTGGGTAAATGCCAAACTTATCCTCCAAGGATGTGACATGAAAAATGTCAACAAAGTATCCTGTATTAAGCCAATATGTATAAGAATGTCGTTATTTTTCACTGTTTCAAATATTTTAAATAACAAATGTATAAAACAGTTTCATGAAATGTAGAATCATATATTTAGGTTTCATGTAATGGTCTGTGAAGGCCCTTTCCTGCTGAATTAATTTTTATAATTGGTAAAATGTATATATCGTAAAAGCAAACACCTTATGTAAAATAATACTTTTGTGATATTTCCCACATATTGTTGTTATTAGTTTCATTTGCAAATACATATACCTTTTTCAAGCGGTAATACGCTATTCGTGTTTTCTTTTGACATGCAACTAGCATGGAAATGCAAACCCATACCATATCGATCCGATTTTTAGAAAACGAACTATACAAACAACAAAATATATAACGAGAGATTATCTGTACTAACAAGAAGTGTGTTGAATATTAAACTTTTGTAAGAACAGTTTGTAGAATAGTAGGCGGAGAAATCTTGTGAAAGTAACACAGAAGATTAATTCTATTTATTTTCAGTTCAACTCAAGAGTATTCGTTTGTTTGCTTCCAGAATGTTTAGTTTCTTTCAATTTAATACATCATATTTGGATGTGGCACTAAACATGGTCAAAATATCTATATAGTAAATACAGCTATCGGCAAGTTACCTGCTGTGTGACGTCATTATGCCTAGCAGCCCTTTTCTCAGTAAACCGGCTTTCAAGGGCACCAAGAGTGACGGTAGGATACAAAACGTTCTTTGAACAATGGCGGCCTTTGCGTTTGTAGATCATTTTGTTCAGCTGATAAACTAGTAATGTGACCAGGGTTTGTTACCTTCGTTGAAAAGCTTAAAAGTGCGTAATTTAGTTATTTATGCCAATGAAGTCTTCTGTTTTGCTATCAGAAACACGAAGAGCATGCAAATATTAGACACGTTTGATAACGTAACACAAGCTAATTATAAGCGCTCAATAAATATAACAGAGTAGCTTAGGGGGTAGGGGTTACACCAATTATTTTCCGCTCGCTGCGGTAGTGGATTTAGCCTCAGTTGATGTGTTTCCCTGTATTATTTACAAAAGTATAATAAATTCTAATTAATCAAAGAACAAATGCTTTGTAATATTTGTCCGCATGATCTATAAATAATTAGTTTTAGTGACAGATAAAAAAATGGATTATATAGGTGACTTAACTCACTGTGATATTTAGTAAAAGTAAATAAATTCCAAACACAATTTTGGAAAAATTTCTTCCTTGAATAGCGAAGGAAAAAATCTGATGTGTTCCATTCATATGAATTTCTCTACATATTTGCAACAACTTATTGTTAAAAAGCCTATGCTTCTATTTACTTCATGCTAGTTGAGTAGAAATTAGGAATAGTGTTATTACTTGCGAAATAGGGGAGTACCACAGTTAAAGTGACAGTCAAAAGCTGGTTGCTATGTGGCTGAAGCTCCTTTGTTTGTATGGACACGAATTGAAAAATGACTATATGAGAAAAGAGTAGGTTTTTTAAAGCTGAAAGCAAAAAACAAGAAATATCTCAAAAACGATCAACTCCACGAAAAAAAGGTATATAACATAAATTGTGTCTTAATGTTTACGGTTTAGCAATTAGGCAAAATTCCATAAAATTCATCCAGAATAAAGTAATCTTCAGAGGCTAGTCCCAGAAATTGCAAGATATACATTTTATGTCAGGAATATCTTTGATGTACAATATTTTAATCAAAATTGTTAGAGCCATTTTTGAGAAAATCAACATTTTCAAAAAAATTCCATGCAAAGGGTAGCTGAGGGTTGGAGGATTTTCTTGAAAATCTTCGTGGTGCATCTTTGGAAGGTATCAAACTTAAATACCAAGTTTAGTATTCAACGGTCTTTTCATTTTTGAGCTATGCTGACCATAGTCACTCACGGGCCTTTTTCTAAAAATGCTTTTTTTTTATTCCAGGGGACCCAAAATATGTATTTCCGGTGAAATCTCAGTATCGAATTTTAGGTGGAATGCTATACCTTCTCTATACACTAGATACATAGTAGTTGTAGAAAAAGTAAGAATAAATACTGTGAATGCAATATAACAACTAATATATAACAGATGCAGTATACGCCATAAATAAAGCTTCCGCCAATAAGCAACCACGTTGACACGAACTTAAAGCACGAGATGTCACCACACAAATGTTTTTATTGCTGCTTAATGTGCACTACCCTTGACTTCTCCAAACGCAGTGCTTCGTGGGCTTTCACCTGCTCTGACGTCACAAGTTTAGCACCGCTGACATACCCATTCTCTATGTTATAAAGATTTTCGTGTAGTTTAAAATAGCAACAAGTTTTATAGTGCAATTTTTATGCGAAATCTTGTCACCAAGTGTCATCTTTTATACTCAAACTCAAAATTGATCGGGAAATTCTAATCCCTTTATCACGAAGATACGTGAATGAGGTCAGGTCCGAGCTATATGAAATATGGTTGGCACTCCACCTTGGCGAATATATTACCCACACTATTAAATTTTAGTTATCAGAGCATTTCAAGAGAAGCACCAAGATTGATTCGCTGTAATTTAAACTCTTTTTTGTAGTGCTGAAGTTATTGTATTTTTTTGTTTTCTCTGCGATTTACTTTAGCTAGAGGGGATATTATTTTCCACCCTAAAATTCGTTACCAATATTTCACCGGAAATATAATTTTGAGGCCCTCGAATAGAAAAATCAATCACAAAGAAAAGCATGTGTGTCTGTGAACAGCAAGACTCTGTATTTAAGCGGAGTATCTTCCAAGGATACGTCACAAATATTTTCAATATAATCCCCCAGCCTAAGGTAACCTTTAAATGGAATATTTTAGGATTTTTTTAGAATTCTCTAAAAGCGCTTCAAAGATTTTGATTAAACTGTCATATATTAAAGGTATTCACATGACAAATAAAATTGAAACTTTAATTTTAGGGGAATATCCTATGAAAATCTTATAATTTTGAATGGCTTTGCATAAATGGTAAACCGTAAGAGATAGACAAAGTGTTACTGCATAAGATGTAGATCTCGTTTAAACAACGATTTAAGCCCAAAATATATTGAATGAACATTTTCCAAGATTTTCCTTGATCGCTTTAGTTTTTCAATACTTAAACTTTTCTCAAGTTGGAAGTCATAAATCGTTTTTCTTCCTCCTTATACGAGGTACGTCCAGAAAGTAAGTTCCGTTTGGTAATACAATTAAATAGTGTACAGATACAGAATAATTATTTATTGCACAAAAGTATACAACTTAAACTACTTTTCTCCATAATCACCGAAATTTTGCAGGCATTTCTCATAGCGTGGCACAAGTTTTTGTATACCTTCTTCATAGAAGTTTGGCACCTGTGTCTTCAAAAAGTTGGAAACATTTACTTTCAGCTCTTCGTCATTGTTGAAGTGTTGACCGCCAAGGAAAGACTTGAGATTTAAGAACAGATGAAAGTCGCTAGGAGCGAGGTCAGGGCTGTACGGAGAATGGTCAAACACGTCCCAGCCAAATCCCTGTAGGAGGTTTTTCGTCACATTTGCAGTGTGTGGTCGTGCGTTGTCGTGAAGAAAAACAACACCTTTTGACAGCAATCCTTGGCGCTTATTCTGTATTGCGCGGCGCAATTTCCTAAGTATCTCGCAATAAACATCTGCTTTGATTGTTTGACCACGCGGTAAGAAATCAATGAGTAAGATGCCTTTCCAGTCCCAGAACACTGTGCACATCATTTTTCGAGGTGTCAAGATTTGTTTCGGCTTAATATGAAGTGTGCCTCCATTCCATTGATTGCCGCTTACTTTCAGGGGTGTCGTAGTCATCTCCTGTGACTATCTGTGTCAGAAATTCTTCGCCGTCTTCATCATAACGGGTTAAAAACTGAAGTGCACTACCCATCCGTTTTGTTTTGTGTTGCTCAGTAAGAATCTTTGGTACCCAACGTGAGCAAAGTTTACGAAATTTCAGTTTTTCGGTAACAATTTCATGAATTAGTGATCGTGAGCTTTGGGGAAATTCCATAGCGAGAGCACTAATTGTAAACTTGCGGTTTTCCTGGATCTTGTCATCAATCGCGTGAACCAGTTCTTCTATAACCATAGATGGACACCCACTTCGTTCTTCATCGTGCACTTCACTACGTCCTTAATTGAAATGTCGGACCCATCTTCTCACCATTGAATCACTCATCGCAATTTGTCCGTAAACTTCGCAAATTTGCCGATAAATTTCAATTGGTTTCACTTTCCTAATATTCAGAAAGCGAATCACAGATCTGATTTCACAAGCGGCGGGATTTTCAATCAACACCGACATTGTAAACAAGCACAACAAAGCGTATGTGGCTCAAAATGGCGCACGTTTCTTCTCCTTGATACAGAGCGTTTACCGCGCATGTACGGAACTGCGATCGCAGCGCTGCAGCGGAGATAAATTGAAACGGAACTTACTTTCTGGATGTACCTCGCATGTTTTACTCCTAACCATTCTTAAGAACGACCACTTAGCGACCAGCTTGCAAAAGATTTGACTGTCACTTTAGCCTAGCGATTCCGTTATTTCTCTTGTAACTATAAGCAAATAAGCAATAAAAATATTTATGTTAATATTTATGTTACTTAGCATGGAGTAAATGGAATATTAAGCTTTAGTAAGAATAAGATTTTTGCAGATGAGATAGAGAAAATCACGTGAATGGCACACATAATATATTTCATTTAGTGGTATGTTCTAAAGTTTTTTATTGTTTTTTCTTATGGATGTAATACGAGGCATGAAACATTAATTTGCACTAACGTATGCAGTGGTAATTTATACAATAAGCGAATAACCTTGTATGTTATGGGGTTAGCACATTTTTAAAACTGTCATTTCAAGGTTATCCATAAATAGAGCATTTCATGCAATTAAAGTATTATATATGTAGGAAATGAATCATGGAATAATAGTATCATTAGCTGATTATAGTGAGGGAGTCTTCATTTGTTCGTAAAGATACAAGGGTTATTGAATAAATCATATATTATTTAATTGTATTACGATAATTATTATTATTATTATTATTATTATTATTCAACGTAATTCCACAAGTTCTATGTACTTATGACAACGCTGGATAATTTTTTCAATTCCACGTGATAGAATTCTTCGCGGAGTATGTGTAACCAATTATGCACTGCCGCCTTGACTTCATGTGTGAACGTTCAGCCATTAAGAAAGAGCTTTCTGAGGGTTAAATATGTGATAATCTGAAGGAGAATACGGAGGTGGGACAAGCGGACGAACTTCTAGGTGCTTAATGGTATCTAATGTCACTCTAGCAGTATGTGGCCTCGTGTTGCCAGGGAGCAAAAGTACGCCACTGGTCATCAGTACATGTCGCTTCCTCAAAATTGTTGGTTTCAAATTTTGACACACAATGTTTGCATTCGTGTCACTGTTTATATTTTGAACTCCTCAGAATGTGATGCTCAAGAAGTACTCCCTTATGGTCTCAACATGACCTTACCTGCACTTCTTTCTGTTCACACCAACTTTGGTTTTGGAACTCGCTTTAAGTTCTGGCCACTCATACACTTGTGTTCGACTCAAACAACTTTCACTATATTGCACTGTTATCAATAGTGAATTTTGATTGGCTTCAACCCTTCTGCTAACAAAAATCTATTGACAGCTTGTGCAAACCTGTAAGGGCGTCACCATCTTGTTTTCACAGAATATCAACTACTTTTTCTCGAGGCAGGGATGCCAAGCCATCTAATAATAGCTCTAGGACATCACCAAAACATAACAAAGAGACACAAGCTTTGTCGAAGTTTTGTGTTTTTGTACAGTTTTTCTGGCTATTTATTGAATTGACCTTGTATTTTAGCACCTCTCCTTGCATTTAATTTGTCACTACCTGCAAGCTGAACCGAAAAGCAAGAAGTTGCTTTCCTGAGAGAGAAATTACAGATGCCACTGATGTTATGTAGTCCACTATCAGTATATGATGGTAAGTAATCGCAAATTAAAAATTTAACTACTCTATATTTTAACACAACAAAGGTGTTTACACTGTTTCTTAGAGAAAAACATTTTCTGCGTCAAAGCCACCCCAACTTAGAATAGCGATATTGCGTCATTGCTATAACAAATAAATCATTATTCTCATAGCATAAGAATAATTTTAAATATAATGAGCTAAATATACGTAATATATGACATTAATGGCGAATTCCATAGAATTTATACTTATTGTATAGTATAATGACATTAAACGAGTTTCTTTGTATCCACTCAAATACAGCTTTTGTCTTTCTGGGGGAACGTTGTCTGTATTTTAACATTTTCAGAGCCATCTATTGCTAGCAAATAGGAATAATGTGGTATCACAATATTATGTCAGTTCTTTTAAAGAAGAAGTACTGTTTTGTAAGGAAGTGTTGGTTTTGTTTGTGAGGGGAGTGTTTAGCAAAAAGAAACAAAAGCCTAATCTTTCAACATAATACTAGTCAGAAAGTGCCCCCTGTATTTATCAGTCTTTTGTTTTCTTCGCGTTCATATATGAAAAATTGTATGTGTTACATTCACATAACTTTTTCCACATATAGTAACAAATTATTTTAGAAAGGCTATTCTTCTATCTAATTCATGCTAATCGAGTTAGCCATTAGCAAAGATGGTCTTATTTAGTTCTTACAAATAATTATAATACTTAATATTAATGTAATAGTTTTTGTTCACACAAGTCGTGTGAATAGATACAGTCACACTGAAAAATTCAATGCCACAGCCGGAATTTGAACCACGCATCTTCCGGTCTCTACTTTACCACTGAGCTACCATGGCGACATGCCTGTATAGCATTGAATTTCTCAACTGATTCGCGTGTTTCACAGTAAATCACAAGGTGATCTCAATTTAGTTTGAGATGACAAGCCCAAAGGGATTCATAGTACTTACCCAGCTCCTGTCCTACACACGGTTTTTGTGAAATAACAATTAAACCAATACTAATTGATCATAATGGTTGGCTTTACTATGAATCTTGGGACTTAAAGTATTAAAACTTTGTAAGTTGCCATTGGTGTATGTCATCTCAAAATAATCTGACATCACTATGGTTTACCGAGAAATGCAATGCTATGCCGGCATATTGCCATGATAGCTCAGTGTTAAAGTTACCGGCTAGAGACCGGGATATCCGTGACTTACATCCCAGCTATAGCATTGAATCTTTCAGTCTGACTATACCTATCCAGTTATATTACTTATTATAGTTGGGTACGAGGACATACCAGCACAGAAGGAAATGAAAGAGCTGATGAATTGTCAAAAAATTCTGCTACTTCTAATTTAATGTTTAGCTATAACTTATGTCTCACATCTCACGGTAGGAATAAACTTAAGGAGTATATTATATGTCATTGGAATGAGCAGTGGATATCCATTTCTAAAGGAGCCACTACAGGAGATATATTTTTTACAATAGCTGAATATCTCTGCACTACAATATCACATCAGACTTCATATTAATTCAATTTTTATCAGTAAATGGTAAATTTGGTATTTACTTTAAAATATTTAAGATACTAAGACAGACCGGATATCAATGTATATGTACTGAACAGCAAACTGTTAAAAAACCTTTTAGTTCAGTGCCCAGTCTTGAAGAATTCTCGATACACATTATTATAATATGGAATTTGACAAATTACTTTAGAAAAAATTTAGAAAAAAATTATATTTTAGGAAATTCCAAAGGATTTTATGTTCTATTTATAAAACGCTATAGCATTCTTGTTATAATATACATTATTTATCTTGTTTTCTTTCACTACTATGGCCTCCATATACCTATGGCTAATTTATTTAATATTATTGTAAATGCATTTGTTTAGCACTATGCAAACCTTAATATACCTTCCGATGAAATAGATTTTATGTACGTGTATATTCAATAACAAATAGAAGTAAAATAAAGGAATGCACTAGGCTAAAGCGGTAGTCAGATCTTTTAAAATCTGGTTGCTATGGCTATGTGACTGAAATTCGTCCTCTTTGTATGGTCAGGAGTTAACAAATTCCTGTGTTATAAAAGTTTTAAGTACTCTTAAATTGAAACCAATAACAAGGAATATTTCGGAAATGGTTAACTCAACAAAAAATAGTGTATCATATATGGTTTGTGTTTTAATGAGCTCTACATCTGCTGTGTAAGAACTCTTGTGGTTTACCACTTCTACTAAAGTCCTTCAGAATGAAGGGGACTTTAGAGGCTATTCTTAGAATATTGAGGTGTACATTTTGTTTAATATGTAGCGTATTTAATATAAGATATTTTAATCAAAACCGTTGAAGCCATTTTTAGAGAAAACAAATGTTTGGAATTTATTTCATGTAAAGGGTAGTTTGTGGTGAGGGAAATGTCATGAGAATCTTCGTGTCACAAGGTTAGTATTTAACCGATTTTTCGTTATTGAGTTATCGTGCTCGCAGACACACGGACATATTTTAAAAATATTTTTATTCAGGGGACCTTAAAACGCGAATGTCTATGAAATCTCGGTATTGAATATTATGGGTGGAATAAAATACCTTCTCTACATATATACTACAACATTAAGCTGAGAAGGTAAAAGGAAGTGTACGAGTACTGCAGCTTGAATGTTTGCCCGAAATGGAAGACAGAAAGGAGGACAAAAGGCAACAACTGGCGCATATAATACAGAAGACTCGTCACATGTTGTCACGCTCCCAGTGGCTTGACTTGGAACTTTCCGGCTGAATGAAGCATGTCTGCAACTTGACGTTTACAACCCGCAAATGGACGTAAACTCCTGAGTGGCCCGTCGTGCGTGCTGCTTCACATTTCTCCCCTGTCAGTGCTCTCAACGTGTGCTACACTAAAAATAAAGATATTTGGTACGTGTAGTATCACAGCAAAACCTGCGCCCTGGCGCAGCGTGCTGGAGCGGGAGCTCTGATTATCCCATACATAATGTTCCTGGTTTCTGTCCCTTCCTTGGGAATGAGAATTTTAAGTTCCAGGTGTCCACTCAGCATCGTGAGGAAAGCGAAGAGCTGCGATAGGTAGCGATCCTCGTCTAGTGAATCAACTGTCTAGCCGGGAGAGCTTCACCTCAGCCGGCAGACCCTGGCAACTCGTGGGGTGTCACAGGATTACAACCAAAACGAGCGTCGTAAGGTAAACTTGAATTCCTTATATACTTATACCATAGACTTCGAATGCTTAGGATTCGCTTCAGGGGAGCTGTTTATACATTCAAACAGTGGCTGTTTGCACTAAAAGTCACATGCTTTTCCTTTAATTTTGAAGCATACATACCTTTAAATAATGTTTACAAACATTGTTGATTGATAAAACAGTAACATATTCCGGGCTAGAAGGCATGTATCTATTGTGTCTATGTATAAAATTATAAAAACTCAACTTGTAGGTCAAATCTTTCGTTAGTCTGTTTACATAACAACCGCAAACGCAGGATCAAAATAAGCGACATTGCTGACTTGCATTAACAGTAAGTCCGTAGTCGCTAAACATTTCGATTACCGTATCCTCTATGAACACACGAAAGAATTGGATACTGCCAAATATCATGCTAAGCTTCAAGTAAAAGTGCTTGAGATTTAAAATCATGCTAACAGTATCAATAAAATAGAAGAGCATTTTAACCTCAAACGAATGCTCTAAACCCATCAACTGTAAACCTCTCCTGGCCTTAGAGTAAGCTAACTAGGTGGCCCAGCTTCCCCTATTTGATGTGTGCGGATTTTCCTTTCTGCGTTAAAAGAGTTGCAGAACTCAACGGGCTCTATCAAGTTAAACCCCGCCTGGTGATAGCGGCCTTAGTTTTATATCTCCGGCATATCGTCTCCGCTGATAAACAAGACGGGTAAAGCGAAGGTTCCTCTTTCCTGTCCTGCACTGGTAGGTTTTAACCTGATATGGCCTGAAACTTTTTAACACACGAAGGGATGTCTTCACATGTCAAATAAGGGTTGGCTGACTTTGTGGTAAATTGCGAAGCGTCGCTGCCTTTATGGCAATCATTATTCAGCTGCGCTACACTTTGAAGATGCCAAGCAAAGAATTCATCAAAACATCGAGTTTTAATAAATACTTTTACCCATAGACCATCCATTATAAAGAATTTTACTGTTTTATCAAGAGCATAGAACTTTATACATAAACCCTGAATGTTTCAGCATTTGCATTGTAGTATACAAGAGAAGCACGCTTCGCAGACACTTGGTGTGTGTGTATCTGTGTGTGAAGAGAACGAACCAGAGTCCACTCCTCTTCGAACAGCTTAGAAGAATTCTTTGATTTAATAGGAGTTGTTTGTTATTTCGAGCAGGAAGATATGGCAGATTGTTGCAGGAAGGCTGAATGAAGCACCTGCAGAATTCGTAGATAATATATATTCTTTCTTTCCTTACGGAAGTTTAGTTCCTATATTCTTTGTAATTTTAAATAACCGCCTTAATACTTTTAAGTAATTTTCTAGATATTATTCTAAGTTTTGAAATCAAGGTATACATATAACATTAAGAAATGCATTATAATATATTTTCTTTGACAACATACCAATATCTTTTCGAGATAATAATTAATATTAGTTTATATGATATATGGTTAAATACTGCCTCAAGGTGTCATGACGGGGAAGACAATTGCATGTGTTATTAAAAGTTTTATTTAATTCTCATTAAGTTGACAAAGCGATACGCTTTAAACCAAATTAAAGTTAGTGCTTTATGATATAAATATTGTTAAACCAAAAGCTGCCAGTAAAACTTTTAATAACACATTACATTGTCTTCCCCGTCATGACACCTTGAGGCAGTATTTAGCCATAGCTCATATAAACTAATATTAATTATTATCTCGAAAAGAGACGGAAAATAACTATAATTCACTGGTTTGACTAAAAGGAAGAAAACATATCTTAGCAACAAATGCTATGTGACATCAACACCAACAACATACGTTACATATGATATAATTCTGAATTCTATGCTTAATAGGAATGTTATAGTGCAATGATATTATAATTATGTCACTTTATATGATTATAGGTAAAAAAAGATATATAGTAAAACATAGGCTTATAAAGCATAAAACTATAACAAATATACGTTATGAATGGAACGGCCAAGAAAGAAAGGAATATTAGGTTGCTGAAGCGGTTGTTGGTGAGAATTAAATCTGTGACACAGAAATATTTAAAAGCGTAAATTAAAGATCAAAAGATTATTGCTCTATACAAGGTATTATTATATCAATAATATGCAAAATAATTAATGCATGTGTACTTTAAAAAATTATAATATTTTGCCTATTAAAATTATACCAATATGATGTTTAAAATTTTGATGTGTTCATTCACATGACGTTCTCTATATATCTGCAACAAATTATGTTAAAACGCTAATGCTTTTATTTACTTAATCGAGAAAAAATTACAAGTCTTCGTCTTATCACTTGCTTCCTTGTAAGTAGAAACGAAATAAGGGAGCACCATATATTAAAGTGATAGTCAAAAGCTGGTTGCTACGTGACTGAAGTGCCTTTGTTTGTAAGGACAGGACTTGACAAATTCATATATGAGAAAATTGAAAGTTTTTTAAACCTTACACCAAAATCAAGGAATATCTCAAAATCGATCAATTTCACAAAAACAATTTATATAACATGAATTGTTTTAATGTTCACTACATTTTTGTGTGATAAGTTTTTGGCTATCTCTTACGGTTTAGCAGTTATGCAAAATTCCGTAAAATTCATCCAGAACAAAGTAGTCTTCAGCGACTAGTCCCCCCCAGGGGCCTACTACGGTAGGTACGAGTTTGGCGCACCCGGGGGTTCCCGAGCCACTCGCCGCCATCTCATCATCATCATCATCGCCACCAACTGAGCCACGTTTTGTGTTTGTGTGCATATTTGTTTTTTTGTGAGAGCGAATTTACTCGCCTCATCTTCTTCCCCTTCTAGGCTTATTCTTTACATGTTAGTATTAAGGTTTTAGATTTATTAACTCCTGCCTCACCAACAGGGGGATCTTTATTCTATCTCCTTGGTTTCTGTCCCACGGTTTCAGCGCGGCTTCCAACATGTGTGCTCTTCGGAGGTCTCAGGCGTGAAGGTTGAGTGGACCCTTCCTACTGCCCCTATGTATAAGCCTTAGGTGCGGAGCCCGTCCATACCGTTATGTACACCCACGTGGCTTCCTTGGGGGCCCGGTCCGTTTTAATTTCCCGACGAGCGCTCGTTGGGTTAGAATTACGGACCGGTCGTGTTACCGCTAACGGAAAACCCGGTATAATCAACCACAAGTCCACTGAATCCATGTCTGCTTTATTACGCAGCATGGCCTAAAGTGGGGAGCCACAGGTGGTAGGGGCTTAAAGCCGGGTTGTACATTGTGAACGGCTTACCCGTATGGACCAGCAGTGGTGGCTGGAGGGTTACTCCTTCTGAGGTATTCCTTGAGATCGGCCTGGTAGGGGTCTACCAGGCGGCACAGACCGAAAAGTATTTCGGTGTCTTTCCTCTCTACCCCAGGATGGCAGGCTGACGCCGACGGTTCCGGAAGGGGGTCTTTCCATAATGCTATCTCCGCGCAAAACCTCTTCTTTTGACCGCTTTATAGTTGTGACCTTGGCATGTGAAAAGAAAACTATGCGAGATATCAGTCCGTTTTACATACAACGCGAGATTGACAGGGTATGCGGTAAAGTGACCAATGCCACCCGAACGCGAGACGGTACGCTTTTGATTGAAACGAAGACGGAAGACCAGTCCAAGAAACTCCTGAAGGCCAGCTTGTTGGGTTCCTACCCCATAAAGGTGGCCCCCCACAAGACTTTGAACACCTGTAGAGGCGTCGTAACTACCTCTTGTTTAGACGGTCATTCCGAATCAGATATAGTCACTAATTTATCTGACCAGGGTGTATGCCAAGCGTACCGTCTGGTCGGCAAACGAGATGGTGAATCAGTGGCACTGCGTACGGTATTTCTGACTTTTAAGGGCACCACAATACCCGAGACCCTATATTGTGGATATGAACCCGTCTCTGTGCGACCATATGTGCCAAACCCAATGCGCTGTTTTCGGTGCCAACGGTTCGGTCACACGCAAACTCGGTGCACCTTCGACGCTACCTGTGAACGTTGCGGACAAGCTGCCCACGGAGAAACTGCTTGTGCTCGAGACCCCTGTTGCGTCCGTTGTACAGGGAAGCATCCACCTAGCTCCCGGCAATGTCCACGTTTTCTCGAGGAAAAGGCCATCCAGGAGCTGCGAGTTCAGGAACGCCTGACTTTTCCGGAAGCCAGGCGTCGCCTCCAAAATCTGCAGCCTGCGACCATCTCAGGCTATGCCTCAGCGCTCCGCCGCACTCCTGTTTCCTCAGTGGCACTACAAACCGTGCCTGTAGCCGACGCGTGTACTCAAACAGAACAGACGCCGACCACAACAACCTCGCAGTCTTCAACATTCACACCACCCACTGCCACAAGTTCTATTTCTCCCGAACCTGCACGTAAGCCGCTAGTGAGACCGACACCATCTGTCGCTGCTCCTCGTGAGCGCAGTCGCAAGAAACTCAAGGCAACTGATAAACCTTCCAAGTCCCGTTCTCGTTCTACGAGCCGTAGGGGATCTTCCGCATCCCGAACATCAGCGGATAGCGCCGACGAAGGTGGCTATACTCTTGTGGGTCCAAAGAGTGCAAAGCACAAGAAACGCCCACCTTAACTCCATCTGCTTCGTTTCCACCCTTCGTTTGCATCCCAGCTGCAAACTCATATTATGATTATTTGGTAAGCTTTCACGGCTCTAACTGTGCCCCATGGCTCTCCTGACGTGGAATATCCGGGGTGTCCGTACCCATAGGGCCGAATTGCAGCTGTTACTACGGTCCTATAGCCCTCTGATTCTGTGTTTGCAGGAGACAAAGCTTCGCCCCCATGATGTATTTGCCCTGCACCAATACCTTCCCATGCAGTTTGACGTTACACCGGAGGAGGGCCCTCCTGCTCATGGGGGTGTTATGATCCTCACGCGTAATGACATCTGCGGTCAGCCAGTCTCACTTACTACCACCTTGCAAGCTGTTGCTACCCGACTTACCCTTCCTGGTTTCTGCTTTACCGTGTGTAATGTCTACGTTCCGCCTTCATCTATCCTCTGCGCCGCTGACATACTCCATCTCTTGTCACAGCTCCCAGCACCTTTTCTTCTGCTGGGTGAGTTTAATGCTCACCATCCCCTAGGGGCTTCTCCTAGGGCCTGCGCGCGGGGGACCGTTCTTGCTCACCTTTTCGATCAAAATAGTTTCTGTGTTCTGAACACCGGTGAACCTACTTTCATTTCGGATTCTTCTGCCACGCTTTCCCACCTGGACCTTTCTGTTTGTTCAGCACAGCTTGTTCACTGCTTCCAATGGAACGTAGCATCTGACACTCATTCCAGCGATCATTTTCCTTGTGTCCTCACCATGCTTTCACACCACATTTCCTCATCGCGTGCTAGCACTTGGCAGCTGTCTAAGTCTAACTGGGCGCTCTTTTCCTCTCTGGTTGTGTTTGGCGACCGTCAGTTCCACACGGTTGACCATATGCTTGAGCATTTTAACTGTGTTATACTCTCTGCCGCAGAGCAAACCATGCCCCGGACATCTTCCCGACCTAAACGCTTACCGGTCCCTTGGTGGACTGCTGAGTGCCGCGAGTCCATTCGTGCTCGTAGGAGGGCTCTTAGGGTACTTCGCCAACACCCTAAGCTGCAGCACTTGATCATTTTTAAATAAACACGCGCACGGGCACGCCGAATTATTCAAGATAGCAAAAGGTCTTCATGGAATTCGTTTGTATCTACCTTTAGCCGCACAACGCCTTCATCCGTTGTGTGGGAGAAGCTCCGCCGTGTTGCCGGTAAGCAGACTGGTACCTCCATACCGGGGTTACTCGTGGGCACCGACATCGTAGTTGATCCGGTTGCTGTGACAGACGTCCTAGGCAGCACATTCGCAAATGTGTCCAGTTCTGCCAATTATCACCCGGCGTTCCGTGCCATTAAGACGGAGGTGGAGTCTTAGAGTCTCTCTTTCCGGTCCTCTGACACTGAGTGCTGTAACACATCTTTTAGCATGCGAGAGCTGGATGCCTCACTAGCATCTTCTCGGCATTCCGCTCCAGGACCCGATGGCATCCACATTGCCCTGCTGCAGCACCTCTCTTCTGATGGTAAACTCTATCTCCTGAACCTATATGACCGTGTTTGGCAAGAGGGTGTGTTTCCTGCGGCTTGGCGTGAAGCCACGGTTGTTCCCATTTTAAAACCGGGAAAGGATCGTAGACTTCGTTCCAGTTACCGTCCTATCTCCCTCACCAGTGCAGCTTGTAAAGTGATGGAGCGCATGATCAATGGGCGGTTACGATGGTGGCTCGAGTCTGAGAAACTCCTCTGCAATATCCAGTGCGGCTTTCGCCGATACCGCTCTTCGACTGACCACCTAGTCTCCCTCTCGACTCATATCCTGAATGGATTTCTGCGCAAGTGCCAAACTGTGGCCATATTTTTCGATCTCGAGAAAGCATATGACACCTGCTGGAGGGCTGGCTTATTGCGTACGTTGCAAAAGTGGGGCTGCCGTGGCCGCCTTCCAGTGTTCCTCCGCGAGTTTATGGAGAAGCGGGTATTTCGTGTACGTGTTGGTTCTATTTGCTCCTGCGTATTTAGTCAGGAGAATGGAGTACCTCAAGGTTCGGTTCTTAGTTGCACCCTCTTCGCCATCGCCATCAATCCTATCGCTGATTGTCTTCCTGCTGGAATTTCCTCATCCTTATTTGTTGATGACTTTGCAATTTATTGCAGCTCTCGGCCCACATGCCTTTTGGAGCGTTGCCTTCAGGCTTGTCTCGACCGTCTGCATAGTTGGAGCGTTGCGAATGGTTTCCGTTTTTCTGCCGAGAAAACCGTTTGTGTCAACTTCTGCCGTCGGAAACGTTATGCGGCACCTTCCCTACACCTTGGGCCGGTACCGCTGCCCTTCGCCGAAACTGTGAAGTTTCTTGGCCTAGTGTTTGACAGGAAGCTTCGCTGGTCGTCTCATATTTCTCTGTTGAGGGCTCGATGTGATCGAGCACTTAATATTTTACGTGTTTTATGTGGCACAACCAGGGCAGCAGATCGCACTGTACTATTACAGATATATCGTTCGCTTGTTCGCTCTAAGCTTGATTACGGGTGCATTGTGTACTCTTCGGCATGTCGTTCAGTTTTACGTCGTTTAAACCCCGTTCACCATCGAGGGATTCGCCTGGCACTGGGTGCGTTTCCGACGAGCCCAGTTATTAATTTGTCTGCTGAGACTGCTGAACCTCCGCTGTGCTATAGGCGTGAGGTCCTTCTTTGCAGCTATGCCCTCCGCCTCCATGCAATGCCGGATCACCGGTCTTTCAAGCTGTACTTTGACGAGTCTCTTGACCGTCAATATGCTGTAAGTGCGCTTGGCCTTGCTTCCTGCCGGGGTTCGCTTTCGGAGTTGCTTCGCCTGTTGGATGTTCAGCTACCGGCTCTGCTGTCACTGGGGGAATGTTCCTCCCCTCCTTGGTTACTCTGCGACACCCCGGTCCACCTACGGTTGGCATCCATGACGAAATCAGTTACTCCACCCTCGGCCTTCGCTCCGCTTTTTTAGAGTTGCAGGCCCAGTTTCCCAACCATTGTTTTATTTTCACGGATGGTTCAAAGGATGACCGTGGTGTGGGATGTGCTTTTGTTATTAATTCGCAGAGTTACGCGTTTCACCTATTGGGGCAGTGTTCAATTTTTACCGCCGAACTTTTCAGTATTTATAAAGCTCTTGTTTTTATCCGGGGACAGGATTCTAGGCAGTTTGTCATGTGTAGCGATTCCCTCAGTGCACTACAGGGCCTGCGTGAGCTGTATCCATACCATCTTTTGATACAGCGTATTCAGGATCGCCTGCATTCGCTCGCTGATGCTGGCGTCAGCGTGTCATTTGTTTGGGTTCCTGATCACGTAGGTGTGAGCGGGAATGAGCAAGCGGACGCAGCTGCCAAGTCTGCGATTTTAAATCCCACTGTTTTTAGCTCCACTGTTCCTCCCAATGATGCTCGTGTCCTCCTGCGCCGGGCCATTCTTTCGCACTGGTTCGCGGAATGGTCCGGGGTGCGTGGGAACAAACTCAGAGAGGTCAAGTCCCTTCTTGTCCCCTGGACTACTTCTTCGCGTGCATCTCGCCGCGATGAAGTGATTTTAGCGCGACTGCGTATTGGACACTGCCGTTTTAGCCATGAGTACCTTTTACGTGGGGAAGCCGCACAGCTATGTGCTTCGTGTAACGAGCGTTTGACGGTGCGTCATTTTTATTGGAGTGCCAGCTTTATACTGTGCTGCGTGCGTCCCTATGTCTGCCTACTGACATCCCCACCCTTCTCGGCGACAATCCTGTATCTTGTGCCGGACTTTTTAATTTTCTCCGCCGCTGCGGGATGTACAGTAGGGTTTAAATTTTTATCTTGGTTTTATCCTTTCCCGAATTGTTTTTGTTTTTTGTTTGTTTTAGTACCTTGTTTTTAATCTGGCTAAGGTAGCCTTTTTGATCTCTGTCAAGTTTTAACCCTTGTGTGGTAATTCTGTTTTAGTGGTTTTTGTGCCTTTTAACTTTTGGCTCTTTTAACTACTCTAAGGCGCTAATAACCAATGCAGTTGTACGCCCTAAAGCTATACTACTACTACAGCGACAAGTCACAGAAAATTCCAGATGTACACATTAGTTGTCAGGTAAATATCTTTAATATACGATTTTTTAATCAAAGTCGTTAGTCATTTTTGAGAAAATCAAACTTTTCAAAAAAGTTCCATGTAAAGTGGGGGTGGGGGATTTTCTGAAAATCTTCGTGTCGCATCCTTTTAAGATACTAAACCTAAATACCAAGTTTAGTATTTAACGTTCTTTTCGTTTTTGAGCTATGCTGTCCAAAGACATACACACGCTAAGACGCATACACGGACCTTTTTCCAGATTTTTTTTTTTTGATTCGGGGGGACCCTAAACATGTAATTCCGGTGAAATCTCGGTATCGAATTTTTGGGTGCATTACAATACCTTCTCTATACACTATATACATAGTACGTGTAGAGAAAGTAAAAAAATGAGGCGACATTGCGGCGAGAAATACATAACAGATGTAAGCAACGATGCTCATCTTAATGAGTTTTAAGACATTTATTCCGTATTTCCGGATATAGAGCGTCTAAAAGAAGCTAACCTGTAGATGTGATAAAGAATCTCGCAATCTGGGAAAAATTTGACATCTACCACGATTTTTAGTTACCTAAATTATCCATAGACACACACACAAATAGTCCCTTTTTTCTTCTTTTTTTTTCTAAAAATGCGTTTAGGTATTTAGAGGTCCTTAAAATATATATTTCCGGCGAGAAATAGATATAGAATTTTTGGGTGGAATACAACACCTTATCTACCTGCTATGATTACCAGTTATTTGTGATACTGAATTCCAGTAATTAATAATAATTGGTTTACTGTAAGTTTTTATATATACTTTTATTAGGGGAACTTTGTATGCTTGCTTTTTTGTATTTGAGTTGATTTCTTGTTAGTTTCAATTATATTTGTTACTATTAAATAAGTTATATCTGCAAAATTATAGTTTATGAAAAAATGTAATGTAAATAAGTTACAAAGTTTGCTCCATACTCTAGGGAACTAGATGCAGAATGTGGTATTAAAGATTTGATTTTATTCTTTACATACGTGCCAGAGAAAGTGAAAACTCAAAATACTTTAGTACATATCGAGCAGCAGGTAAAACACAAGCATATGCTGAGTTTCAGGTCCTAGGTGAACGTGACATTGCCAAAATTCCAGAGTGGAGGAGGAGATAAGCAGCGCCTCCTTCACGAAACTTAAATGACATATCAGAAGCGTTTCTTTTTAAACACAGATTGAAGCATCAGACTCTTGTAGAAGAATCCCTTCTTGAGGAATCGTGCTTCTGAATAAAAATGGCAGGCGAATGTCGGTAAACCAAAATGCGGATGAATATTGCTGACATAAAAGGAGATGGCAACCTGCTTGCATTCTTCTCGTAAAATATTGGTGCACATACTTGGCAAAAAATGTCATACGGGCTTCAGTTCAAGAGGCAGGCTAGTTTCGGCCTTAAGGTTCAGAATGCAGGTATGGAGAATACAGACATTAAACCTAAAGGGTGATTAGCACACAAAACTGGCTAAAGTTATTATTTTCAATCTCCAATAGGCTATAAATAAAAGACAAGTTCATAGAAAATAATTATTTTATTACCAAAAGTTTTGTACACTTATGGTTACTTTTCAACATAATCACTGAAAAGATTGAGACATGTATCGTACATGTTCACAAGCTTTGCAATACGCGTTTCAAAATATGTTGCCACCAATGATTTACAATGAGTTTATGTTTCCCAAGGATGCAACACAAAGATTTTTAGGAAAATCCGCGCACCCGAATCTGCTCTTTATATGGAAAAAATGTCTAATATTTTAATTTTCTTAAAATTAGCTCCTACGATTTTGATTATAAAACCGTGTGTTAAATATATTTAAATGACAAATAAAATGTACCTATATATTTAATTGGTTGGGAATAGCTTCTCAAGTACTCTTAATTCTGAACGACTTTTGCACAGGTGATAAACCGTAAGACATAAACAAAAATCTATTGCACGAAAGTGTAGATTTCCTCAAAATACACAATTTATGTACACGTTTTTGCTGTAGAGCTAATCATTTCAGAGATAATATTTTTATTGGTTTAAGTTTTAAAACACTTAAAGTTTTGTCAAACAACTGTTTCTTTGTTTTACTTCGGGTTATATAAAAAGTGAATTTCAATGAAAACCATTATGCGACAACTTTTAAAACATTTAACTGTCGCTTTACCCTACTGTATTCCCTAGTTCCTTTAACTTATAAAGAACTAGGTAATAAGAACATTCTGCTAATGTTTATGTTGATTATCATGGTAATGATAATAAAAAGTATATATCTAAAATGATTGATGCTACAAAATATTGTTTAAGCATTTGTTTGAACTTCTAGAGCAATTTACATTTTTTAATAACCTTTTATACAGAAACAAATAAAACTCCTCAATAGAGCGACTATTCTAAGGATATTTAGTATATTTTATTTTCCTATTATATTTCAAGAAAAAGCATAATAGTCATCCTTAGGACGCTAATATATCAGACACGTTCCCATTAAAATATAGCTGATTTGTGAGAATTAAACAGAGGTGTTCGTGTCGCATCTTTTTAGGATATTGAGTTTACATACCAAGATGGTGTTTATCGAACATTTTGCTTTATAATTATGCTTTTCACACACACAAACACATACAGCACTGGCATTTCTTTATATACATTGGTCCTCAAAACAGGTATTTCCGATGAAATCATAGAATTTTTAGGTAGAATGCAATACTTTTTCTTTATTGCTACGGATGACAGATAAACCAGGACAGTAAAAAATCTATATTTATTTATTTTTATTTCGGATCAAAAGTGTTGAATAAAGTATTCTAAAAGTTTTGTGAACACGCTTAGATATTTACTTAATGCTAGCAACCCCAGACTATTTTACAGGATAAACTAAGCAACGAAGCAACAAATGATCTAATATAATTGCTTACTGTTTCATCCAACTCCCTCTACGTCACACGTCAGTTTGTCCTCTAGTACATTTACTGCCCTTTTTATTCAAAGGCGATGTTCTTCCAAGGGATTCACTTCTGAAACGTTTTATTCTTCAGTCCCAATCTTGGAAGGTTAAAAAACAACGCTTTACTGAGCTGTCATTTAAGTTTTATCAAGAAAGATCTTTGATCCTCCGTGGTTGGAAGTTTGTCACGTTGACTTTAAGAACTGAACGACTGTCTAGAGACCTTGTCAGCAAGGGGCTCTCTTGACATCTATAACGCACCTTGCAAGTATCACAAAGAATCTGGAACGTAAATAGCTGTCATAGAATTTATGTAGCTTTATGGTATTTCCTGAGACAACTTGTGAATACATATTCAATAAATCATACGAATTCTATATGTACAATTGCATTTATCCACACTAACAGTGACAAGAACAGGAGTTGGAAAAGTAGAGTTGGGTTGGTAAATTTAAATACCATAGCTGAGATTTAAACCACGGATCTCCTGGTCTCCCAGCAGTTGCTCTATCCATTAGGTGTCATGGCAACATACAAATACAGCATTAATAGGTTAAAAACTAGAATCCCAGGAGTTATAGTACTTATGACATTGTAAGTCGTCATTTGGGAATATAATATCAAAGTAATTTGAGAGATGTGGCTCAGCGGAGAAAACGCGAATCAGTTGAGAAATTTAATGCGCCATGTTAGCTCAGTGTTAGAGCAGCAGAAGACCATGAGATACGAGGTTAAAATACCGGCTATGACGTTGTACTTTTCAGTCTGACTCTACTTTTCCAAACACAATTTTATTGTACAAAGCAAAAAAACAAAAATAAAAATACAAGTGTGCATGCCTTTTATGAACATTTTGCGCTATATCGTGTTTGGGGAAAATTATTACTCCTACCTTGAAAAATCTATCATCTACTTTAAGCCTAAGTACTCTTAAATACATATATGGTATACATGTTTACAACGCCAGTTGTCATGTTCAATTTCGTCCAGCAGGAGTTTTCTAACGTGCCAATAAGTCTACTGGCATGAGGCTCTCACTCTTAAGCACACTTAAAATCCATCGTCTGAGCCGTGTTTGTAACCACGACCAACTGAGTCACTTAGATCGAAATGCTGTTAAGACTTGCTGAAATCAAGGGTTGTTAGAAAGGACTTCTTAAACTCGAGTAAAAGTAATATACTTATAATTATTCAAATGTTTAGGTTTGATTAAGTCAATGTAATATTATTGATAAAATAAGGAACATGAGTGTAACTCTTAAGTATAACTGCGTCAATACTAACGAGAATCACGCTTAAAATGTGTTAGAAATAACGAACTTCATTTAAACTAAGAATTATTTTTATTTCTTTCAGGTAAGTGTTTGCTGATATATCACCATGGAGACATATGCCGTTTTGTGAGTATAGTACTTACCATTTTATACCACGACTTTAATTAAATAATGACAGCTCCTTAAGTGATTTGCTTCTTTGCCCCATTTTTAAATTTTTGTGAAATGTATGTATGGAAATGAGGTGCACAAAAATTTTAGGATTAAAGTTTAATTCTGTTAAATATGTGTTCAATCACTATTGGTTCAAATATAATAATTTGTTAATGAGACTGAACATACTTAATGAGTGGTTAAGGAAGGACCGATTAGGGAAAAAATTACAAAATTCTAATTTTTTCCTTCTAAGAAGATAATTAAGCACATCCCGTGATTCTGAGGTGTTGTATTAGATGGACCCGTCTCTGGTGGTCGATTTAGAAACTTCTGGAAAACTTGTCTCCGGCCAGGATTTCTTAGTTCATCAAAAGATTTCTGTTCTTCCCGATGTGAATATCCTCCCAGGTTTCCAATTCCCAACTGTTTTTTGTGCCTTTTAGTGTACCAAAAATAATAAGCACGACGTCTTCTTTAAGTTACAAGGAATTTTGCAAAAATGTCAGGCCACTGCTGACTTACAGTCCTGTTTTAATTGTACTTTCTAAGAGGTTCCACTGCATCAATTAGGCGAGCCCTGCGGCGTTGTCGGGTTGCACCGCATTGTGTGAGGCTGTATTATTGGACTCACGTGCTATAAAGCGTTGCCTCCACGTTGAAGATCCGTTTGGCGGTTGCTTCCAGACTCACTCCACTACCAAATGAGTAGACCTCCACGTACCTTTGTTTAGAACTACCGGTGATTTGCCTCGGCCAGCTCAGTGTGCATGTGGGTTTGACTCACTCAGGGTGGTAGCAATGAGGACAGCTTGGGGAGTGATCTTATACAACAATAAAACACACTTTACTTTCTATTTTGATTTATTCCAAACTAGAAGACTTCGCGACAAGCCCTTTGCTTTACAATCTAGTAGGTTACTATAGCTTCTAGGAGCTTTCCTTGATTGACGATGTACACGAATTTCACGCAATAAACTTATTTCCTTCACTTATTAGTTTAAACCGTACTAATGAGTATAACCTTGAGGCGCGTAAGACTGAGTACGTGTGTAATACTGAGTGCGTAACTGTGTGCCAGGCTATGCGTAACTGAGAGCCTAAATATCCATCACTGAGTGTATGCGTACCTGTGTTTTACTGAGTGTCCCGATGTGCTACACTCCCTTACCTATATAATGGAAATACTGTCATGGCGGCTTCTTTCTGATGGGTCAGAAAGACTCTGATCAAACAATACGAGGCTTAGCGTCATCTCCATGTCGTGATGTTTCAAAATGGCATGTCGCTGCTGATTTATCTACCTGTTTTTAAATTTACCACACGGCAACAACAAAATCAAGCCTGTTACAGCAATCAGTTTCATAGTGTCTCTAAATGCTGTCTCAAAATACTCTAACCCAAGTATAAAAGACAAGCAGCAGTTGGGAATTGGAAAGCACATCTGGTTGATAACCACCAAACCGTTTTATGAATTTCGAATCCCGCCAGGATACATCCTTCTCCAGAAGTCCTTTATCCACCGCCAGAGGTGAGCCTAACTACTGAAAATCACGGCACAGCTAGTCAGAGAAAAGTTGATAAGAAAGCTCCAGAGCTTCCGAAGCACTTCTAAGTGAGTTGTGTAAATGTGCTACAATCAACTGTAATGAATGCTTAACGAAATTATGAACTTGACGGACTTTTCGTGGTTTAGTTATGCTGTTCGCAGACACACACATATACTGACACACATAAAATAGTATCAATTCTGGTAATACTTTTAGTATTGTGATTAGGAAAATTATATTTAAATAAGATTAGAATATTTATTTGAGTTTATTTAAATATTATGGAATCATTATTTTTTCATCTTCTGTGTGATTTATACCTTTAATTTTTGCTAAAGAAGTTTGACAAAGCCTTTAATAATTAGTTTAGATTCAATTAACACATAAAAACACACGCAGTCTATTTTATACATTATACGTGGAAGAAAAAATAAAAACAAAATCACATATGGTCCATTCATAAACTTTCTCTATATATTCTGTAACAAACTGTCATTCTTAAAAAAGTTTGCTATTCTACGTACTACATAGAAATTGAAATGGTTATGACCTAAAATAGTGTTATAAATTATTTACTTGTAGATACAAGCGAAACAAGAAATTACGCTAGGGTAAAACAGTCGTAATTTTTAATAGCTGGTCACTATGTCATAGCCTTCAAATTGAGTGCTGTTTGCATCACAAGGATAAAAAGAAAGAAAAGAAAAGTGATTGGTGAATTTACATTTGAGAAAATATAATTACCGCAACATTTCAACCAAGAAAAAGAATATCTTGGAAATGGTTAACTTTGGAGAAAAAAGAAAAAAAAAAGGCTGAGTATCCGGATCCTCATTTTTGTGTATCAAATTTTGTATCTCACCGTTTACACGTTAGGTCGTGCAAAATGAAGAGAATTTCAGAGGCTATTCAAGACAATCATTTTATTTGTCATGAAAATATGTTAAGCATACTTATTTTAGTCAAAATTGTTAGTCTTTTGAGGAAATGAAAATTTCATAAAAATGTTCCATATAGAGGGTAGTTTGGTAGGGATACTTTGTCGAAAATCTTTGTTATACTAAAACAATGACTTTCAATTATGAAAGAATGATTATATTTTTAGTAGGGAAGAGAGACGACATGCATAAAACAGATGCTGGACCAGGACAAGTATGTTCGTGAATTTAGTTCTCACGATTTCAGTGAACGGAAAATTGATGAAAAACGTTAAGGAGAAGGTGAGGACGACTGCAGCAGAGCCTCTCCGGATATATAGTACATATCTATACATATCTATAAGGTTGCAGGATACAATAAATGGAGCGACAGTTGGATCCACTATAACATAGGAACAAAAAAGTTGAGGCGGGAACAAAAAGAGAAAATTATACCAAATAAGCTTAGCTCCTAGTGGAGCATAGAGTACCGTTACGATGTTTCCTTGATCGGATTTGAATTTCTAGTTCGTGATTTGCCTCTATGCGCCATAGTGACGAAGAATTGTCTCGCCGCTACAGATGGCACTGTAGGACTAAATCACGATTTACGGACGCGAAATGGCGGAATGTTGACCAAAAGCCTTCTTCTTTCAATGTATGGGGTTCCTTTACGTGGAATTAAACATTACACGTGACCCCAACTTTTCCCTTCCAAAGAAAGAAATCCTGCAATCTTAGACTTTAGAGCCTAGCATGTAAGCTCTACACAATGGAGGGCGACTATACAAAATAGGACAATATTTTAAAATAAATTCTGGCCAAGGGAGGAGGCCTGCAGCGGAATATTGAGGGATTTTGGGGCGCATTATGAGACGATAAAGTGCAAAATAAAAATAGTCAAATAATGATGACAATTTTCATGAAGACCAATCATTTTATGGCGGCTTGCTATCGTCAACAGATTACCATGAAAGAAATTTCGATATGGACATCAAAATTAAAGAAAGGTTTGGAAACACGGGCTATGCTTATGTGATGGATCAGGAAAATATAGGAATTGTTGAGACAGGTTAAGATTAGCCTTTTTTGACATTGGCAGGTAATATGTAATTCACAGAGTACACTTTTAGGAAGTACAGTCTAGGCTAAAATACAGTAAAACAAACGCCAAGTTAGTTTGAAAGCGGTTAGTGTAGCTTGAGTTGCTGCACGGAGAATGATGAAAGTTACGGATGAGAATCGTATGAGAAATATGTCCCATTTACAAGGGGAAGTAATCGTAGGTATATATATCCTTGAAAATGGGATATATATTGGCTGGCAAATCGGAGCGCCCTCCTTAGGTCTCTTAAAATCACACAAACCGCCGCTTCGGGCGCTACCGGCTTCCCCGCATGGTTTGCGAGCATCCCAGGTAACGAAGGCCTACAGCTGCTACGGCTAAGTTCCTTACAATCCTTCAAGAGTTGCTTGGATAAAAAAATTAAAACTTCAAAAGTAAACATTTTTGCAAAAGCATTACACCAGCAGTGCACAAGGGTCGTTGCACCATGACTGGCAACCGTTGAGGAGCAGAACTTCCTCCTCCAGTCACTCCACAACCTCACTCTCACCCGCCATCCTGCAAACCCCACAATCCCGTCAGAACATGGTTGAGTTCTATCAAAGAATAGGAAGACGTCTAACACTCCTCGGGCTGCCCTCAGCCGGCCAACTGCTCGTGTCGTGTAGGAGTACGGAGGAATGCGGGAACTATTCGCCACAATTTTAACACCTCAATGAAGGTTTATTGGCCTGCTAAGCGCTACTGGCAGGCAAGGAAGAGCTGAGCAGGTACATACGTTTCTAGTTAAGCAACACAGCAGAGTTACGAGAAGCCTAATAGTAGGGAAGGTGGAAAAAGACTGTAAACAGAGCAGTGCTGTTCTATTTTTACGTTCTCTAGTACGCATGTAGAAAGTACTGTATTCCGCCCAAAAATTTGATATCATGTTTCGAGTTCCCTTGAATCCAAACAAAATTAGATAGACACCGTACGTGTGCGTCTCTATGGGCAGCATAACTCAAAAACGAAAAGTCGTTTTAATACCAAATTGCTATTCAAGTTCAGTATCTTCTAAGGATGCGACACAAACATTGTCAAGAAAATCCTCCCACCATCAAATACCCTTTACCTGGTACTTTTTTCGAAAATGTTTAGTATTTCAACAATGGTTCAAACTACTTTTATAAAAAAAAGTCATATGTTTAAGATATTTTCCTGATTTTGAAATGTATATCTTGAATTTTCAGAGAACAGCCTCTGAAGACCTTCTCATTCTGAATATCTTTTGCATAACCCTTGTAAACTGGTAAATCGTAAGAGAGAAGAGACAGACAAATCTTACCGCACAAAAAATATAGATTTCATTAAAACACACAATTAATGGTATATACATGTTATGTAGAGTTAACCGTTTTCGAGATATTCCGAGCTTATTGGTTTCAGTTCTAAGGTACTTAAAACTTTTCTTAAACGGGAGACATCTTTCTTTTCCTCTCTCTTTTGTATACCTCTAGCAAACAAAGAACCAATTTCAATTGTTTCACTTAACGACCGGCTTTTAAAAGATCTGGCTACATTTTAGCCTAGTGTATTCCTTTAATTTCCTTCTAAGAAAGGAAAGAAGCAAGTAAAAACACAAATCCCGCAATGTTAATGTGAATAGCATGAAGAAGTTAAAAGAATAATCTTTTGAAGGCAAATTTGTTTGTGGAGCAGGTAGAGAGAGCAATGTGTATGAAACAAATCAGATGTTTGTACTCCTGTTCTCTGGGTAGTACAATGCATAGCAATGCATCATAATATTGTTTACAGTTTTGGTGTTGTTTCTTTTGGTTTTGATATATCGAACTATATGTATTTTATTTCGGAGTGATACTTGCTTCTTGTTATTCTATTTTTGTCCTTTTTATGTTGCTTTATTATTCTGTGTATAATACAAAACGTGTTGGAGCTGTACTACTAATTAGGATCAATGTCTGTATATTTTAGCCAATTTACACAAACACACCCATTAGTAGTAAAACGGCAACATGAATGAAAATTCTGGTATCCATATTTGAATTGCAGATTTTTTACGAAAGATTAAAACAAGCACTGTAATTGCAATTAATAAATATTCGCTGCTAAAATTCATATGCTAAGGATATTTATTCAAAATTCTGACTTGCCAAAATAAATAATTTTGGTAGGTTGGTACATTCCGGAGGGTCCTTTGTTTTTGTTTTTATAATGTTTAACGCCCGCTTTAACTACTTGTGGCACCGCAGGCGATTCCACTGGTGATACATGGAATGAAGATGGAGCACCGATGGAATGCGATGGCGGGGGAAATCGAAGAACTCGGTGAAAACCCGTCCCTGCACCGCTTAGTCCACCACAAATCTCACATGCGGTCGCTTACGGAGGGTTTCCACACAGCAGTGATCTTATGGGTCTATTGGACTTGCGCAAGGATAGAATAATATGAGAGTATTTCCGATGAGTGGCCAAAAGTGGACAGCGGAGAAACAACCACAGAGATGGGTCCCTAACATTGTCTAAGCAGTTGAAATCGACTCGGGAAGCGCTAGGAATACCCTAGTTCACACAGTTGAGTTCAACGCCACCTTATAGCCGAGAATTGAATTTCTAAAGTGCATTCGCCACCATGGTTGTGGCCTCGGCAGTCTTTGCCGACATAATCATGAAATTCCAACTTTCCCAACATTTGCCTAGTGACCTGGGAAAACTCGTGTAGCAAGACAGGCCACAAAAATCGAACCCACGATCCCCCAAATGCCAATCCGAGCCATATCGCATCCGAGTAGCTAGACCGCTCGTCTCTCACATAGACGGCCCGGGTGTGATTCCAAGCGACCGCATATGAGATTTGTGGTTGACAAAGCGGCGCAGGGGCGGGTTTTCTCCGGGTGCTCCCGCCAAAGTATTCCACAGGTGCTCCATATTCATTCCATTTATCATCAGTGCCATCGTCTGCGATACCACAAGTATTAAAAGCGCGTGTTAAACAGCTCCAAAAAGAAATGCCAATCCTAGAAAATAACTGATTATTTTCAGTTTTTGACCCTTCATCAAATATTATAAATGTACCAATTAACTGATTAAGAACTTTCATTTGATTTATATTAATTCCAATCTCAATATGCCTTATCCCTTCACGAAGAACAGTTCTATGAAATTTAATTATGAATAAACTCCATGAAACGCTTGAAGCACGGTACGCCAAGACTTAGATTGCATTATTTTTAAAATCTAGATACATGCTGTCTGTATAGTTGGTGCAGTTACTGCCAAGCATTATGCGGTAGCATAATATAATAATAAACCATTCTATAATATAAGATTTTAACCTTGTATTTCACATGTGAGCGAGCAAGTTTTATGATCCTCTGTCCCATAGCGTTATGAGCAGGGTCTCTTTATTAAATTCCCTCTTATTGGTTGTCTGTGTCATATAGAAGCACCGTGACGGCAGATGTGCATGTAACCTGCAGAGCAAGCGCTCCACATTATTAAGATGGATAAGCCTCAATCTTTTCTCGAATGAGATTTGACTCCATCTTTCAGAGATATGCAGATTGACAAAATGACAGCCCCTGCAGCGACAAAACCCCATTTTCATTATGATTGTCCATCTATGAGGAAACCTTAGTGTGTAGTGTCACCTGCGGCTACAGAATAATAACTGATCCTTTTTCTTTGTTTTTGAGATAGCGTGTTTTGCCAGCAGCAAACAGAACAGAATATGGTACATATTTTCCGCCACAGCTCACACAGTTTTACGTCTCTAAAGCAGATATAACAAACATTCAAGTTGGCACGGTTATCTTTTTACACAAGAATGGAGAATAAATTAGTTTTATTAATGGGATACACACTTTATGAAATTATTGTATAATGATCTAGGTAATTATCATGGTTAAACTTCTCCTTTATTTACTTTCTCTAGCACGTAAATGCAATTGTACATAACAGGTAGAGAACACATTGTATTCCACCCAAAATATCCATACCAAAATTTTACCGCAAATGCATGTTTTAAGAATACCTGATTCTAAAAACATTTTAGACAAAGGTCCATGTACATATCTCTTTGTTTGTGCTCGCGGGCGTGTATGTGTACAGCACAACTCTAAAAGGTGTCTTCCAAGTATGCAATACAAAGGCTTTCAGACAAATCCACCAGTCCAAACTTCCCTTTACGTGGGAAAAAGATCAAAAGTTTTGATTTTCACAAAAATGGCTGTAAAGATTTTGACTCAAATAACGTATATTAACGACATTTTCATAGAAAAAGAAATTTATACTTCGAATTTTCTGGGTACAGTCTCTAAAGAACTCGTCATTCTAGAGGTCTGTTAAATAACTGGTAAGAAATGGACAAAAAAAGCTGTACAAAAATGCATCTCTTTAAAACAGATAATCTATTTCGTATACTTGTTTTTAATGGTTTTACTTAAAAAAGGAAATAATATAAATAAATTTAAATTTACTATTTGTGGAATAAAGAAGTATTAATTTATTAGTAATTTTAATACATTTATACATTCATCAAACGGGTAGTCATCTAGAAATAAACATGAAATAAGAAAATTTCTCTAACGGTTATCTTGATTAGCCAATTGAAGATAAAAGCATAATCTTTTGTTAGAATAGTTTGTTTGCAGAACAGGTAGACAAATTCTTGTGCATGAAATCCTGCGATTTGTAATTTCTCTATTACGTACGTATTTACAATGTACACAGTAGATAGAGAAAGTAAAGAACATTTTTAGAAAAGGTGTCTTCGTGTGGTGACTGTGGATAGCATAAACTTAAAACGAAAAGTACGTCAAATGCAAAATGTGGTATTTATGTTTAGTATCTTCTAAGTATGTGACACGAATATTCCCCACTCCGAACTACCATATACATGAAACATTTTCGAAATTTTTCATTTTCTAAAACGTGGCTTTAGAAATCTTGATTAACATACTGTTTACAGGGCAAAAGAAAATGTATATCCTGATGAAAGGATGCGCTCACAAAAACCAGCATCGTCTTCATCATGTCACAACATGTCGATGCAAAAGTCACGCCGTATGACCATCTTCTTCACTCAGAAACTGCAACATCTGTAATCTGTAAGGCATCATGTGCAAGATTTCCCATACAGTTTGCTGTGGAATTTGTAATTGAATGCTTGCCCTAGATGTCGATTTCTGTGGGCTTCTTATGTAGGCAGAACGAACACGTTCAACGTTTTCTTCCGAAACTCTTGGTCTTCCCGAGCTCTTCCCTTTGCACAAACATCCCGTTGTCTCGAATTTTCTATACCAGTCGTAGATTGACTGTCTAGTCGGTGGCGTTTTGTGGTAACGTTTCTAAAATGTCGTTGGACAACAGTTGCTGATTGCGTTCTAGCAAATTCCAACACGCAATATGCTTTTTCCACAGGATTTTCCGCCATTTCAGCTTCTGTAACAACAAACAAAACACTACAGCATTACCAATAGTAACAAACAAAACTTTGAGAGTTTCTCAACATACCTCCAAAATAATTAGGTTGCTTACTCTAATAGTTTTTGTTTTACAGGCAGTTGAAGTTGTCTATTTCTTTTGTAGTAACCCTGTATATACACAATATATAATACCACAATACAACAATGACTTGAGTATGAAATAAAACATGTGTGTAAACCATTGTAATCACTTGTTTTGCTATTCTAATCACCCCACCCTACCCGCTTCCCTATTGTCAGCCTTCTCAGATCCCAGCTATCTCGCCTTAAGTTTAAATTTACCTAGCACGTCCACGTCTTTCTTGTCTGCCAGTAGCGTCTAACATGCTTCTAACTCTACATTGGCGGTGGTAATATATTTACAATCTTTTGGAGAGCTAACCATTTCAGAGATATTTCGTGTTATTGGTTTCAGTTATTTCTCAAAATTGGAACATTATTTTGAAAAAGCATGCGGTCTTTTTTTTTAACATACATGTTATACATAGTACAAGAATTTTAAACATATTAATAAAAAGTTGCTTTGAGTGGAGAATTTTGAGCAGGTGTTGATGTTGAAAAACTTTTTGCGAGAAAAAAAGGTTTATAATCGAGTGCGCCTATTAATAACCTTGCGCATGTTCATTTATAGTTTCCGTTAATTGGTATTTCAAATTCGCCAGTGGAAAAACCGATATCTTCCCTTAAATATTATAATTCATACTATCCTATTATAAAAATATGATATTTTAATTTTCAAAATATTTGGTCAAATTTCACGATGCTTTAGCTTAAGATACATGAATAAACACAGCGGATGGTGATTGGAACTGTGTGTCTAATCCAAGGATCGAACGGGTCTATTCTTTCAAGCTTTTATACCAACATCTCAGTTACGAAATTGAAGCAGCTCGGCACGCTCATTATGTTCTTATGTGAGTGCAACATAAATGATTTTATTTATTTACTCAATTTATTTATTTTGCTTAAAGCCTAATTGGTGAATATATCTATGATATATTTTCCAGATTTTTCATTTATCTTTGTGGATTAAAATCCCCATTTTATCAGCCCTATCTGGTGTATGCAGCATACAGAATGTGTCAGAATTTAAAGCACTTTTGGTTGTTGACTGTTAAACCATACAAGTTTATTTATGTACACACCGTAAAGAAGCTTACTCTCTACTGCAAGTAGTTAGTGATATCCCGTCTTAATTATACTAGTTCAGTAATTGGTTAGACTCGCCTTCCACTGCAATATGTTACAAAATCGGTAGAGCTTCAATGGGTTCATACTGAGTTGGCAATGAATGACACTTGCTTCTAGTCAAATCTATACAGATTTGTGGTAGACGTATGTAGAATCCCATGTAAGATCCCTCTCTAAGCGAGTGAGAAAGGAATAAAGGAATACGTGTAAAGAAGAAACCCTGAAGAGTCGACTTGCTGTGTTCCACACGGTTGCTGCCATTTCAAATAACACTAAATGGCGTTTCGCTGTATCAGTCCACCATATTTACTGCAGACAGATTTGTTTTCTGCTGTGGGAATGATAGGATTAAATTACTGGTAAACTGAACACATTCTACTGAAGATATGGTTTCTCGAAATGCATGCCCACTGATGATTGGACATTGTGTTCCACAGCAGAACTAAAGCTAATTTGTAGTTATATAAAACGATAAATTAATTTGGTATACATAACTTCTCGGTAGTGGTGGAAGGGTTTGGATTTTGTCCGTGGTTGTTGAAGAAACGACGTAATGTGTGACGCAGTCCCAAATCATCCGTTTGCCAATGTAGATTTTCATATGGTTCTATCATACTTGGGCCGTAGTAAATTGCGAATAAATTCCAAACATTTTAAGTGAACTGATATCAGGTTGAGACCTGTCTTCACTGCAGGAAGGTGCAATTGTTACACAATTTACAAAAAATAGCGTTTGCAGATATATGTAGCCATATCTCCCTTTCAGTGCAATAGTGTGCTTTGGTTCTGTGGGAATCTCTTGAAACTAGTAATCCAATATTGACAGGCACAACACATTTACATGCCACCCTTTCGGAAAGAGATTCAAGTTCCTGAGATCACCTCCTTTCACCGGGTCAGTAACTCTTGCCCAATTCAGAGAAGTCATAACCATCCAGTTCCTAGAATCTATACATAATACTAATAATTACAGTCTTATATGGAGAAGTAACCACCTAGCCTGTGATATTCTGCTCACTTTCCCAATTTTATCAATGAAGATTTGGAGTAGTCAATTCTGACACCAGACGGTTAACTGCAAGTCTCAAGTAGCCCGGGAACAGTAAAACCTTCCTGGTATTCTCGTCAAGGCGTCCAAACGTGAGATTTGAATGAGCCACCTGTATCAGGGGCTGTTTCAAGCTAAATACAAAATACGTTTGACAGAGGAAAGAAAACCTTGACGTACAGAGGAGTGTATACAGACAGGCTCACCGCAGTATCTGATTATGGAGAATCATCAAACATTTTGTGGCTTCTAGGATCTCATTGGGGAAGAAGAAGGCCTGATTTTCTGCATAAAACGCCTTTTCAGAGTATAATAGCCCACCTCTTTTTTATGCATCATCCCAAAAATGGAAAATACTGTCTCTGAGGGCGTTAGCCTGACCAATACCACAGAGATTATCTAAAACGGATATGATTCTATTCACCAATGTATGCATAAATGGTTCATAGTCAGTTCCCAAGCGCTGTCAGCATCTCATTTTCTGCTTGAGGCTGGAGCAAAGTCTCTTGTTGACGTTTCGTGCATGTTTCCTATCAAATGGAACGTTGGAAAAAATTTCACGAAAATGTGCGCGCTGCTACACGCAAGATACCACATATTCAACATTTAAAAAGAACTTTTCTTATCGGTTTTGCATTTTTATAGCTATCACGCAAAAATTTAGTGGATGACATACTATGGTCTTTGGTCTCCTTTAGCTCGTAGAGTTTTCTTTGGTGTTGTGTACCTAACAGTGAAAACCATATTATATTTTATAATATATTGAACATTGCGGTTTATCTTTATAGATCATGAAAAAGAATTCACTCTCCCTTTCAATTCGAAACTGAGAAGTGGACATGTTAAGGAAACAGCTCTGAAGTTTTGTCACTAGTATTAACCCACTAATCTGCCTGAATGCAAGTCCGTGGTTGCCGACTTTGTAACATTGCGTGGAAGGGGTGAAAGTTGGGATGTGTACCAGAGCGTACTGAACGGATGCCTGGTTTAGTGCTATGTTGTAGGATGGCAGTACGGCTGCACATGTGCATATTGTGGAATAGGTAATTTGAGGAATTGCTGTGATGATGAAGTATTAATATGCTTAAAGTTCTCGGAGAGCTAGAATCAGCTTAAATAGCTCATTTTCAGCTCTGGAATGGCAATACAATTTTAAACAGATTAAGACTTACGATACAGCCAATCCTAACTTTATTAGGTCGAATTTAAAACACATACAGAATACAATGACAAGATACAAACTGTAAAATAATATATGCTATTATTGGATGTATATTAAAATAATAACGCATAATTTAAAAAAATGCGTAAACATAGAACATGCTTCCACAAACATTTGACTGTCTCCTAAGCTTCTAAATACGCTGTTTACCTAATAGAAAATATTCCATTTCGAGCTTGATTTACTAGAACTTTGCAGAAAAGCGAATTATGTTGAACAAGTGTAAAATATACATGAAAATAAATCATAGTAACTAGGGTTACATTAATGTACATCAGACAATTTGCTAAATAAGTCGGTGAACGTGCCTAAAATGTCACATGGTTTGTTACTGCTAACCTAACTACCTTGAATAGTAGTCTTTCAGGGTCCTCATTTAGGAGAGGGACAATCCTATCGATTGTCACTGCTCTACCAGAATAAAAATCTGATGTGTTACACTCACATGACTTTCTCTAGCTACTCTACAAACAAACTTCTTACGAAAAACAATTCTTCTTTCAACACCATGCTAATCGTGATAAACATTAGCAGAATGTTCTTATTGCGTAGCTCCTTATAAGTAGAATGGAACTAAGGGAATGCACTAGGCTAAAGTGATAGTCAAATATTTTAAAAGCTGTTATTATGCGATTGTCATTGCAAATCGCTTCTTTGCTCGGCCAGGAGTAGAACGAAAGAAAAACGGGCACATCCGTCTGAGAAAAGTATAAGTACTTACAATTGAAACTAATAGCAAGGAATACCTAAAAACGGTAAGCTCCACGGAAAAATATGACATGACATAAAATAACAAAATCTACATTTTTTGTAGAATAAGATTTTGTCTATCTCTTACGGTTTGCTAGTTATGCCAAATTAAGCAAAATTCATTCAGAATCAACCGTTCTTCAGAAGATATTCCCAGAAAATTCAAGATATACATTTTATCTGTGTAAGAAATGGCTTTAATATGTGGTATTCTAAACAAAATCGTTAAGCCATTTTTAAGAAAAACAAAATTTTGGAAACTTTTTCCATGTAAAGGGTAGTTGTGGGTGGGGGTATTTTATTGAAAATCTTCGTGTCGCATCCTTGGAAGATACCAAACTTAAATACCAAGTTTGATACTTAATTATCGTTTCGTTTTTGAGGTATGCTGTCCACAGGCATACACACACAAACACACACACGGACCTGTTTCTGAAAATTCTTTTTTTGGACTCAGAGGGTCCTAAGACATGTATTTCCGGTGAAATATCGACATCGAATTTTAGGGTGGAATACAATACTTCTCTATCCCCATGTATATTGTACATGCGGGGCTAGAGAAAGTAAAAGTTACGACATTACTTTAAATATTATTAAGAAATAAGCAAAAAGTATCTATTGTATTTTACCTATTAATAGCATTTATTTGTAAGTGGAAGGTTAGTGATTGTCTGTTTTTCTCATGCTTCAGGTGTACCAGCAATATTGTACTGTGGTTTAACTTAAACAGAAAGTTATAAAACAACACTTGCAGTAAACTTTTGGTGTGGTTTAATTAATCCAACAGTCAAATTAGTCTGTAACAGCGAGTCTTAGGAGTTCTTGCCCTACAATATTTTGCTTTGGAGATAAGCTTTCTCTCCCTTTAGCTCCCAACCACAATGCACTCGTATATTCGCTAGAAACCAACAACCGTTATTGAATACTACGCTGTCCCACCAAATGGCGTCATGAAAGCGCTTGCTGGCAATACAAAACGGCAGCAACGAGAGAGAAAAAGTGCTCTCACTGGTGTCATCTGGCAGCTATGTGTGAGCTGGCAAGAAAAAGCTAATTCTAAAGTAAAGAGTAAAGTTTAATTTTGAATTCTTCACAGCAGTGTCCCGGTTGTTCCAAACTCTGTCACATGCCTGACATCGATTTGCGTTCCACCAACGGGCTGCTGCTTTGAAATGCGATCCTATTACTAGGACGCCATAATATTGAGGAAAGGGGAAAGAAAAAATGTTAAAGCGACACAGCGGAAGCGAAGAAAGAAGCAGAATAAGCGAACGAATTGAGAAGAAAAGAAAATTAAGTCGGCTTGAGATTTTACGGGTTGAAGGGTATTCACGAGTCAATGTGAAGTGTCTAGGCCGATTGAGTTTCAGAATAAAGTAAAGGCAAAAGGAATGACAAGGAGTCAGTGCTTTCTTTCGGTACAAAAGTAAAGTCTATTAGCAACTTTTTGAGTTAAGAAAATACTGCTGCAAAGAGTTCCTTCAACGTTGAGTGCACACACAATTCAAATTAGAGAGATGGTCATTAAAATTCGTATCTCTGTCTTTGTAACTGGGAGTCGGAAGTTGTTTGTCTAATGATGAAAAAGTGCACATTGTTTCTAATAATTCATTTTATTAAATATCACCTTAAAGCAGTACAGCTGAAACCAAGAGACGAATTACGCAGAACATTTAATTATAATAATTCTCATATATTGCTTCTTAAGGGAGCTAATATTTATTTATCTATCAAAAGAGCTGAAGTTCATGTCCAACTGATGCCCATTAGTCTACCATTTAGGTATTGCATTCCTTGAGAGTTTAATTTCGAATCTACTTTCCAGCATAAATATTAATATTTCTGTGGTGTGTATGTATCATTACTTACTTCCTATTAGGTACAAGCGAAATAAGAAAAAGTTGGGCGATAAGTGATGGCTTTGAAATTCCCTTCTCTTTGTATATTCAGGAGTATATACAAAAATAATATATGAAAAATCTGATGCGTTCCATCCACATGACTTTCTCTACGTCTCTGCAACAAATTATTGTTAAAAAGCTTATGCTACTATTTCATTAATTCTAATCGAGAAAAAATTAGCGGAAATAGTCTTATTACTTACTTCCTTAAAAGAAGAAGCGAAATAAAGGAGTACCATAGTTAAATTAATAGTCAAAAGCTGCTTCGTGACCGAAGTTCCTTTGTTTGTGTGGACAGGAGTTGACAAATTCCTATATGAGAAAAGTATGTTTTTCAAAGCTGAAACAAAAAACAAGGAATACCTCAAAAACTATCAACTCGACGAAAAAGATGTATATAACATAAAGTGTGTGTTTTAATGTGGTCTACATTTTTTGTGTTCTAAGTTATGTCCATCTCTTACGGTTTACTAGTTATGCAAAATTCCGTAAAATTCATTCAGAATAAGGCTATTCATAGGCTTTTTCCAGATAATTCAAGATATACATTTTACTTGTCAGGTAAATAAAATTATTATACGACATTTTAATCAAAATCGTTAAAGCCATTTTTTAGAAAATCAACACTTTCAAAAAATATCCCATGTAAAGGGTAGTTTGGGGTGGGGAGATTTTCTTGAAAATCTTCGTGTCGCATCCTTGGAAGATACCAAATTTAAATAACAAGTTTCGTATTTAACGGTCCTTTCGTTTTTGAGCTATGCTGCCCCCCCCGCACACCCTCTTTTTCTCTCTCTCTCACTCTCACACACACACACACACACAAACACAGATAGACAGACACACACGGACATTTTTCCAAAAATGTTTTTCTTTAGATTTAGGGGGACTCAAAACATATACTTCCGGTGAAGTCTCTGTATCGAAGTTTTGGGTGGAGTGCAATATCTTCTCTATACACTATGTACATAGTGCGTATAGAGAAAGTAAAAATGACGATTTCCCACTTGAGAAAAGCACAACTCTGGAAGAAACCAAATCGGAAATGCTTAACGCCATAACAAAATGTATTGGTCATAATTTTGTGTTTTGACGAGATCTACTTCTTGTATGTAGTAACATTTTGTGTTTGACTAGTGTACCAGTTATGCAAAAGTGATCGAGAATGAAGGGAGCTACAAAGGCAATACCCAGATATAGAGCTGTTTTGTTATGAAAACACATATTAATACTACATAGCAATTTAATTCTTACAGCCATTTTTAAGAAAATAGAGTTTAGGGTGGGGGAATATTCCTGAAAAATCATGTCGTATCCTTGAAAGATGCTGAAATTAAATATAAAGTTTCGTATTTAACTGACTTTTCGTTTCAGAACTATGTTGTTCACAGACACAAATAGGTGGACTTTTCCCCAAAAATTTGATGTGCTACGTTTGCATGACTTCTCCAACTTTACTGCGGCAAGACAGTCTCTGATCTCTTTCATAGTAATCGACATAATCTTAAGCAGAAATGCTCTTATTTTTTATTTCCTTGTACTAGAGAAATAAGCAATACTAGACTGAAGCGATAGTAAAACCCTTTAACAGCACTATGTCATTATAATACCGTTCTCTATGTATGGCTAGGAATAACAAAACAAATAACAGTGGTAGGGTTGGTGGTGGTTGTGGTGATGGTGGTGGTAATTTACGACTTCCCATTTCAAAAAATGTTAAGTAATAATAATAATTTACATCAATATTAGGAATAATTCAAAGGTGATGAATTCAACAAATTAGTATATTGGACATAAATTTTGTTTTTAATAATGTCTTAATATCTTCTATAGAATGATTTGGTCTATATATATATATATATATATATATATATATATATATGGTCAACCAGTTAAATAAAAATGATTCAGAATGAAGAAATTTCAGAGGTTTATCCCAGAAAGTCACACATATAAAAATCTGAAGTGTTCCATTCACGTGACTTTCTCTCATCTCTGCAACAAACTGTTGTTAAAAGCCTATGCTTCCATTTACTTCATGTTAATCGAGGAAAATTAGTAGAAAGAGCTTTATTACTTGCTTAGATGTAAGTAGAAGGGAAATAAAGGAGTACCATAGACTAAACCGATATAAGCCGTTTGCTATGTGTTTGAATTTATTTTGATTGTATGGACAGGAGTTAATAAATTCCCGTATGAGAAAATTATAACATTTTAAAGCTGAAACCAATAACAGAAAATATCAAAATAACAATTCACTCCACGAAAAAATGTATATAGCATAAATTGTATGTTTTAACGATCGCTACATTTTCTATTGGGTAAGTTTTGATGTACCTACGATTTACCGGTTATGTAAAATTCCGTAAAATTCATCCAGAAAAATCTGATGTGTACCATTCACATGACTTTCTCTATATCCCTGCAACAAATTATTCTTAAAAAGCCTATACTTCTATTTACTTTATGCTAATCAGAAAAAATTAGCAGAAATAGTTTTATTACTTGCTTCCTTGTAAGCAGAAGCGAAATAAGGGAGTACAATAGATTAAAGTGAAAGCCAAAAGCTGGTTGCTATGTGACTGATGTTCCTTTGTTTGTATGGACAGGAGTTGACAAATTCCTGTATGAGAATGTATAAGATTTTCAAAGCTGAAACCAAGAAAAAGGAATATCTCAAAAACGATCAAGTCCACGAAAAAAATGTGTATAACATAAATTGTGTGTTTTAACGTGCTCTACATTTTTTGTGGGTTAAGTTTTTGTCCATCTCTTACGGTTTAGTAGTTATGAAAAATTCATCCAGAATAAAGTGATCTTCAGAGGCTATTCCCAGAAAATTCATGATATACATTTCATTTGTCAGATAAATATCTTTAATATACGAAATTTTCATCAAAATCGTTAGAGCCATTTTTGAGGAAATCGAAATTTTCGAAAAAAATTACATGTAAAGGGTAGTTTGGGGTGGGGGGGATTCTTCTCAAAATCTTCGTGTTGCATCCCTGGAAGATACTAAACTTAAATACCAAGTATGGTATTTTGCCGACATTTCGTTTTTGAGTTATCGTGTTCACAGACTCACGGACACACGGACACACACACACACGGACCTTTTTGTGAAAATGCTTTTTTTGGTTACAGGGGACCCTAAAATATATATTTCCGGTGAAATCTCGGTATCGAATATTTTGGTGGAGTGCAATACATTCTCTATACACTATGTACATAGTGCCTATAGAGAAAGTAAAAATATGTATTCAGAGGCTAGTCACAGAAAATTCAAGATATGCATTTTATTTGTCAGGTAAATATCTTTATATACGATAGTTTAATCAAAATCGTTATAGCCATTTTTGAGGAAGTAGACATTGTCAAAAATTTTTCCATGTAAAGGGTAGTTGCTGTGTGGGGCCATTTTCTTCAAAATCTTTTGTCACATTCTTGGAAGGTACTGAACTTAAATATCAAATTTGGTATTTAATGTAGTTTTCGTTTTTGAGCTACGACACACATACGGCCATTTTTCTAAAAATGTTGCTTTGTTTTAGTTTTTTACTTTCTCTATACGCACTATGTACATAGTGTATAGAGAAGGTATTGCATTCCACCCTAAAAATCGATACTGAGATTTCACTGGAAATATGTTTTAGGGTACCCAATATCCAAAAAAAGCATTTTCACAAAAAGGTCCGTGTGTGTGTGTGTTTGTCCGTGAGTCCGTGTGCCTGTGAACACGATAACTCAAAAACGAAAAGTCAGTAAATTACCAAACTTGGTATTTAGGTTTAGCATCTTCCAGGGATGCGACACTAACATTTTGAGAAAAATCCCCCCACCCCCAACTACCCTTTACATGGAATTTTTTTCGAAAATTTCGATTTTCTCAAAAATAACTCTAACGATTTTGATTAAAATTTCGTATATTAAAGACAAGACCTGACAAATAAAATGTATATCTTGAATTTTCTGGGAATAGCCTCTGAAGAGTAGTTTATTCTGGATGAATTTTACTGAATTTTGAATAACTGCTAAACCGTAAGAGATGGACAAAAACTTAGTACACAAAAAATGTAGACCACTTTAAAACACACAATTTATGTCATATACATTTTTTACGTGGAGATCGTCGTTTTAAGACATTCCTTATTTTTGGTTTCTGCTATGAAAAACGTATTCTTTTCTCATACAGGAACCTGTCAACTCCATATAAACAAAGGAACTTCATTGACATAGCAACCAGCTTTTGACTATCACTTTAACCTATGGTAGCTCATTTCGCTTCTACTTAAAAGGAAGCAAGTAATAAAACTATTTTTGCTAATTTTTTCTGATTAGCATAAAGTAAAAAGAAGTATAAGCTTTTTAAGAATAATTTGTTGCAGGGATGTAGAGAAAGTCATGTGAATGGTACACATCAGATTTTTTATTCAGAGTTCCCAATACATATATTTCAGGTGAAATATTGGTATCGAATTGTTGGTTTCATTACAATACCTTCTCTATACACTATGTATAAAGTACGTGCAGAGAAAGTAAACATTATACGTGTTATAAAATGAAGATATAAGTACTTTTTATTTTAATCTAAATATCTTTAATATATATATTTTACTCAAAATCTTCAGAGCCAATTTTTAAAGGATTGTTCGGCTAGGGATTCTTAAAAATCTTCATGTCACATCTTTTGAAGACAGTGGGCAAAATTACAAATGTTTATATATAATCCACTTTTCGATTTTTACTTTCTCTATATTCACTATGTACATAGTGTATAGAGAATGTATTGCACTCCAACAAAAAATTCGATACCGAGATTTCACCGGAAATATATGTTTTAGGGTCCCCTGTATCCAAAAAAAAGTATTTTCAGAAAAAGGTCCGTATGTGTGTGACCGTGTGTCTGTGAACACGACAACTCAAAAACGAAAAGTCGGTAACATACCAAACTGGGTATTTAAGTTTAGTACCTTCCAGGAATGCGACACGAAGATTTTGAGAAAAATCCCCCCAAAACTATCTTTTACATGGAACTTTTTTCGAAAATTTTGATTTTCTAAAAATGGCTCTAACGCTTTTGATTAAAATATTGTATATTAAAGTTATTTACCTGGCAAATAAAATGTATGTTTTGAATTTTCTGGGAATAGCCTCTGAAGACTACTATTCTGGATGAATTTTGCATAACTACTAAACCGTAAGAGATGGACAAAAACTTAACACACAAACAATGTAGAGCACGTTAAAACACACTATTTATGTTAAATACGTTTTTTTCGTGAAGTTGATCGTTTTTGAGATATTCCTTTTTCTTGGGTTCAGCTTTGAAAAACTTATACTTTTCTCATACAGGAATTTGTCAACTCATGTCCATACAAACCAAGGAACATTAGTCACATAGCAACCAGCTTTTGGCTTACACTTTAACCTATGGTACTCCCTTATTTCGCTTCTACTTACAATAAAGCAAGAAATAAGACTATTTCTGCTAATTTTCCTCGATTATCATGAAATAAATAAAAGATAAGCTTATTAACAATAATAATTTACAGAGATATAGAGAAAGTTATGTGAATGGAACCTATCAGATTTTTAGTTATATTTTTTACTGTCTGCAAATTTCCGCAAAATGACTGAAATTTATGTATTTTAAAGGCAATATGCCTTGTTGAATTTAAGCGTACAGTGAATTCATCGTATTAGGCACAAACTCTGTTATCATTTAAGCGACATACGTCATTTTATTTTTTCTTGTGTGTTGGTTTAAAAATAGTATATATAATAATAAACTCCAAAAAATTAAAAACTCTAATGTGTTCCATGTGTTTCACCATTTACTATATAATAAAATATTCTTGAAAATCGGATGAGCTCCATTCACATGACTTTCTCTACATTTCTGTAACAAATTATTGTTAGTAAGCTTATTCTTCTACTAATCGAGATAACCATTAGCAGAAATGGTCTTGTTACTTAGTTCCGCATAAGTATAAGGGAAATAAGCGAATACACTAGGTTAAGCCGACACTCAAATGTTTTAGAATGAGGTTGCTATAGGATTGAAATCGATAATTTACGTTGACAAGTTCCCGTGTGAGAAAAATATAACTGTTTTAAAACTGAAACCAATAATAAGAAATGTCTCAAACGGTTAACTCCACGAAAAAAGTGTATAATATAAATTGTTTGTTTTAAGGAGATCTACACTTTTTTATAGTAAATGTTTGACTTTCTCTTACTGTTTACCAGTTACGAAAAATTCCAAATTCAACCAGCTTATTCGCTGAAAATTCAACATATACATTTTATTTGAAATGTAAATATCTTTAATGTATGCCGTTGTTACCAAAATCATTAGAGCAATATTTGAAAAAATATATTTTTGAAAATTTTCTATGTAAAATGTAATTGGAAGTTGGGGGATAATTTTGAAAATCTTGGTGGCGACTGAATCTAAATACCAAATTTGGCATTTCACGATCTCTGGTTTTTAGCTACGCTTCCCCAGACAGACACACACACACACAGACAGACACACACACACTAACACACACACACACACACACGCACACTGACAGGCAGACTGACAAACAGACACATACACACACCTACATTTTTTTAAAAATGCTTTTTTCGGGCTCTGAGGGTCTCAAACATATATATACACACATGCATACACATATATATAGGTATATATGTATGTATGTGTGTATATATGTATGTATATATGTATGTATGTGTGTATATATGTGTATATATATGTGTATATATGTGTGTATATATGTGTGTGTATATATATATATATATATATATACGCATCCTTTGAAAATACTAAACCTGAATACCAACTTTAGTTTTTAGTCGTTATTTCGTTTTTGAGCTATACACACACACGGAACTTTTTATAAAAATGTATTTTTCGGACTTACGGTATCTCAAAACATAAAATAATTTCGGTGAAATCTCGACATCGAATTTTTGGGTGGAATACAATACTTTCTCTGTCCACCATGTATATTGTCCATACGCGGCTAGAGAAAGTAAAAATATTGTGTGTTCCATTCACATGACATTCCCTGTCTATTATGTGACAAACTATGCTATAAAAAGCTTGTTCCTTTATCTACTTCATGCCAAGCGAGCTAAATATGAGCAGAAAGGTCTTCTAACTTTTCTCCTTGTTGATACAAGAGAATTAAGGGCATGCACTAGACAAAACGAATGGCGAGTTCCCATTTGCGAAAACTATTGCAACATTTAAACAAAAACATGAAAAATCTACTAATTGGATTTATTTACATCATATATATGATACAAGTTGTGTTTTTTCGAGATCTACATTTTTCAAGGGGATTGTCTAGCTTAACGGTTTCGCAGTTATACAAAAGCCATCGAAAATGAAGGAGACTTCAGAGGGGCTACCCCTAGAAAATTCAAACGTGGCACGAACATATCTTAAATACTAGTGTTTTAATCAAAATCCTTAAGTCATTTATCAGTAAATAAAAGTTTTTGAAAAATGTTCCATGTGAATACTGTATTAGGGTAGGGAAATCTCTTCTTGTAGCATCCTTCGAAGATACTGAACTTAATAAGTTTAGTTACTTAACCGACTTATACGTTTTCTAGATATACAAACACACGGACGTTTTTCTATTTGTTTAAATTTAAGGCTCCTCAAAACGTGTACTGGCACAGAAACCTCGGTATCGGAATGTTTTATGGAATGCAATATGTTTTCTGCTTACCATATAATTTACATGAAAGAGACAGTAAAACATTTAAACTTCATGTCTATATTCCATTGCAGAAGTAGTGAGCATCCAACATACAAGATCATTTGATCGACGTTACGCTACCCCTAGTGGGGATGTTGAGTTTATTAATTTAAGAATCATTAACTTAAGCAGTTTATCATATTCCTCACATACTAATTTGACAGTTTTCCATACATAGGTCTTTTTGGGTGTATTCTTTGTTCGGGAATAGAAGCACTGCGCAGCATAACTTCATCACATTGTTAAGCTAAGGTAATAAACCCCTCAAAAAAAAAAAAAAAAGGATTCACATATTCTGGGCATAATAGTACAGTCGACTGATCAATCAGTTTTATGTTTCTTCTTCCACTCCGATGAAGGGAAAATTCCGAAGAAGTATAGATTTGTATTTGATACGTGTTTGACAATTTTCTTTCATATGCATCTATAAATATTTTGCATGTGTAATTATTTTAGATATATGTTGTGTATGCTTTATATATATATATATATATATATATATATTGTACATTTTTAGTGCGCTTTGTCAATATTGTGAACTCCAAATATGGGAAGCTGAAATCCGACAAGGCTTTCTATTATTATATTATAAAGGAGAGAATTTGTTTGTATGTGTTTATGGATATATTCATGCTTGCATATGTGAGTACTATAAGACTGTAACCGATACGGCACTTGTTTTTTCTTTCAGTTGAACCGTTATTTTGTGTGTTGGTAAGGTTAAACTAGACACAATTAAAAGCAATAGACCTTTGCCACCGCCAAATATCCAGGTGCAGCAGTGCAATTACCTTCAATCCAGATATTCTGGAACTTGTAAAAGATTTATCGACAACAGTTCTAAAACTCTTATACAGGTTGATTCAAAAATTCTTTTATAACGTTTGGAATGGATTCCTGACATTCCGCGTTATCAATTTATTAATGAAAGTCACCTTCAATGGCTTTTCGGATCTAACTTAATAGCTTCATTTATTTATGCATTCATTCATAGAAGGCTTTGACCCATTTAACCTGAGGAGTGGACCTTGTGTTGCCAAGGCTGCTTGTTAACATTTATCAGATGTGTAATACATTTTCCCAGCACGCCTTACAAGTGCTGTCTACAGGACTTCATTCCGAACATTCTCCCAGTCTTATTAGAAAATGTGCTTCTGAAAATAATAATAAGAAACTCGCGGTCTATAGCACATTTTGGTCTCTTTTTGAGATGCATGAGCCGGTATCTAGCATGAAAAATGGATAGATAGAGGAGGACCAGCTGCATGGCCTGTACATTCCCGCGACCTCAATCTTTGGGATGTTTATCTTTTGAGAGAACCTTAACCATTGGATTATTCAGATATCCTGAATAAAGAATTTCTTAATCTGCGTGTCATGTAAGCCTGCAAAATCATATGACAGTGACTGGAAGTATTTGACATTCTATTCTTCGAGGAGTGCATGCATGTCTAGACTCAAGAAGAGATCATTTGGTCCATTTTCTATAAGTCGTGTTTGATTGGAACACCTCATAGCAAGCTCACAACATCAATAATAGAATAGCATGTCACTTTAAAACAATTAATAGAATTTTGAAGCTAAATAAATTGAGAACAGAAGTTTCTGCAACATGTGTTTACATGAGCATTTTTTATTGTTTTGATGTAAGAAACCCGTCCCTGAACTTTATAAAAGTATGTTTTTATTATCCTGCCAATTCCGTCATCTACACTGATGATTCACGCATACCTGAAAATTATGAAAATAGTCAGGTTGGTTGTTTCTTTGGGGTGAATGAAAAATACGGCCTTAAAATATTTTCAGCACAGCATAAACTTTTCTCAAAGTGTTCCGTTTTCAGGCTGAGCTTTGTGTTAATGCGTGAATATTAGAATGGTGCAAAATAACAAGTTTACAAAGTCCTGCTTCACAGCAGTGTTTAACTCAATAAGTAATTATTATAATTAGTTCAATATAAATCCAAGAGTCTTGGTACACTAAAATCAATAGCTCCACGCTTGTCTCAAGACTTTATACTTTATACGCTCGTCTCTCCTGGGTTCGCGGACATACGGATACTATTAGAAATGAAGAAGCATATCCACTGGTAAAAAACTGCAACACCTACGATGTAAATTTCTTTTGGTAAGGTACCTATTTATCATCTCAAAACGATAATCACCACAAAAATGAAAGGACTCATTATACTCTGTTTTCTCCTGAAATTAGCATCGTCTCCAAAGAAAAACACTTGTGCCAATTCCTATCCGCGCACGATAAATGTTAATAATATTTCGAAGAATTTGATTTCAGTTTGCCAAATAATTGTTTATGTTTCTTTTGATCCCTTCAAACTGTACAGCACCTGATTTTTTACTGTCCTGTGTATGGAAGATCAAGATATACTATAGACAGTGAACCTTTTGTGACAATAAACTGACATATCCTTTATTAAAAAAAGCAAAAACAAAAAAGCAAAAAAACAATTTTTCATTTTCACTTTATAGCATTCATTCTTTGAACCTATAATAAGACTCCATCATAATGTTTCAATTTGTTTAGTAAATAGTGTATACCAGATTGTTATACCGCAACCATATTAAATTAAATAGAGGAACAATATAATAATAATAATAATAATAATAATAATAATAATAATAATAATAATAATAATAATAATAATAATAATAATAATAATTAATAAATATTAGAATTGGTGTGGTGTTGCGAAAAAATTTAGTTTGAATTGGAAGATGGGTAGTAGAACATTACATCACTATGGCGGACAAGAATTAAAGGCTTTCGCTAAAAAGTGGAATGCTGAATTGAAGAGGAAGAAGTACTGCACCATTGAGTGTCAATTGTTATATATATATATATATTTATATATATATATATATATATATATAAAAGCTGTGCACCATTTACAGAACCAGGTACACTCTCGGAGGAACTAAAGGAAGTAAAACGTTCCCGGTGAATTATCAGAAAATTCTTCATCGGTCATTATAAACAATCAGGATTCTATGAAACAACAATTATAACGGATATATTGGGATAAAGACTCACTAAAATGTTCTACATCATTGCACAATCATTTTATGAAAAAGAGGAAAGTAAATGAAATAAATGAATTCATTATTTGGGCATAAAAGATAACTATTCAAGGTCGGGGTGATAGTATATATGGTGGAGGGAGTATTCATGGCAATGATTGCCACGGTTTTAAAAGTATTCTGTCTCTTTTTACAAGTCGTTTATGACTGCAGTTATGCAATACATAGGAGAAAGTGACGCAGTAGTCCCCTGTAGACACATCATTAACAAAGTTAGTGCCTGCAGATATCCTCTTCCAAAAAAAAACACCTTCTTATGATATTTTCTTTCAGATTTAACGTATTAAGTATTTTACGACTCAGAAACACTTGGCTTTTATTATGTTGTGTTTTGGATGATCATGGGTTACGTAGGCTCTTCCCAGAATTATACCAATTTGAAGATATAAATAGGCCTCTACTCATTTCGTGCTTGTTGGTTGTTCCCTTTGAAGAACGGAAGCAATCTTTTCCAACCCGCTAATTAAACAAGTTGGAGGGATGTCTGACGAAAGGTGTTTTAAAACTATGTTAGACCTTCTAAAGCACTTGTACTGGAGGAAGGTATAACAATGCATTTCATTTGGACTTCGTTGTTTTACCGCTTTCATTGTGAGAACCACTTACGTTCTAAAACATTTCTTCCGTTTCATTGACATACAGTTGATCATTCGTTAAGGCTTTCGCTATAAACTCTGCTTTTTACTTTCTCTACACGTACTATGTAAATAGTGTATAGAGAAGGTATTTTAATGCACCCAAAAACTCGATACCGAAATTTCACCTGAAATACATGTTTTGGGTCCGCCTGATTAAAAAATACATTTTTGGAAAAAGGTCCGTGTGTGTATGTGTGTGTCTGTGAACAGCATAGCTCAAAAATGAAAGTCCGTTAAATACCAAACTTGGTATTTAAGTTCAGTATCTTCCAAGGATGGCACACAAAGATTTTCAAGAAAATCCCCCCATTCCCAACTACCGTTTATGTGGAAACTTTTGCGAAAACTTTGGTTTTCTCAAAAGTGGCTCTAACGGTTTTGATTAAAATATCGTATATTAAATATATTTACCTGACAAATAAAATGTATGTCTTGAATTATCTGGAAATAGTCAGAAATACTTTATTCTGGATGAATTTTACGGAATTTTTTATAACTGGTAAACCGTAAGAGATAGATAAAAACTAACATAACAGAAAATGTGGAGTTTCTTAAAACATATTTATGTTATATACATTTTTTTTCGTGGAGTGGATTGTATTCGAGTTATTCATTGTTATTGGTTTCAGCTTAAAAAACCTAATACATTTCTCATACGGGAATTTGTCAACTCCTGTCAATAGAAACAAAGGAACCTCAGTCACATAACAACCAGCTTTTGACTAATACTTTAGCTTATGCTACTCCCTTATTTCCCTTCTACTTGCATGGAACCAACTTATACGACTATTTTTGCTATTTTTTCTGGATTAGCATGAAGTAAAAAGGAGCACAAGCTTTCTTACAATAATTTGTTACAAATATGTAGAGAAAGTCATGTGATGGAAGACATCAATTTTTTAGGTTGTATTACGCAATCTCGAATATATGTATGCGATTGTGTTTTATTATACCACTAGAAGGGATAGTAAGCTAAAAGGAGGAAGGTTTAACTTCACTACTGTATGAGATGGTAAAACACCCGCCTTTTTTATTCTATCTTTTTCTTGGTATTCTTTATGTTACACGAATGAAAGTAGGAACTGAACATAAAGTGTCTTTGTTTTATGCCAAGGTCGTGTATCGTGCGAATGCGTGCTCCGCACACACTCTACTGTAGTGTGGGGTTTTCCGTTTCATAACTCTCGCGTACTTGCGAGTGTTAGTAGCATATATGTAATGAGAACTAACCTTGTTATAAGAGTTGTTGAAAATGATGTCCATTTGTGAAAGACATTCTTGCCATCGTGGGATGAAGCTACCATTTACAAGTTTAAGTTCTTCTTGTGTAATGTTAATAATTTCTGTACTATAGTCACTGAGCAAAGTCTCCGTGTTAACCTCTACTGCAACTTTTATATTTGAGTCCAGAGCCCTCTATTTCACGAAAGCTGAAGTAATTAAAAGTTAATAATTGCAATGTTTAAACAATGCTAACCTTCAACAATAACATTAAGTAAATATATTTTTAAAATGTGAGAACTCTTGCAATAAATGTGGAGTGCTTTTTAATAATAATAATAATAATAATAATAATAATAATAATAATAATAACAGAATCCATGCAGTTACAGTCAAATGTAGCCTCGTCAGCTTTCAAGCTGCCAACTTCGGTTATTTTACTTGGGTCCTGCCCATCTGTTATCAAAGGCAAATTTGACTGTAATCGCTGGGACCCAAACTCAAGACGTTCAACTTTGAATGGATGGCCAGGGCACAGTGTATCTCAGTTACGATTACGGATATTCAAGTTGCTTGGATTATGGCGCCGGTGAAAAATTTTGGGAATTAGAGGAAGATCGGCATATTTAACAAAATAATTCCTACAATAGAGGGCTGAGTTTTGTAGCTGTATGGTCAGAGGTTGGTGAAACAATCACTTATTATACAACACGGCTGAGAGACTTATTAGGTGAGCGTGAATTTTGTCTGACTTTTTTCTCTGATTGAACATGTTTTCGCTTCCTTGGTTATGCGTTTAAAACTCCCGTTGTTCTAAATTTATTGGCCAAGCTTCTCGCAGTATCCAAACCCGGAACTGGATAACTAGGACATTGGTGCTAAATTATCTACATATCTGCCTACATGACTTGAGATTCAATGTATATATAGAGGATAAAAATACGCTGTTCAAGCGTAAATTTGTGGCAGGCATTTCCTTGGACTAATAAGAGAATAACATTCCTAAGGAAATCCTAATCCCGTCTCTAAGCGATATTATGTGTACACCTAACAAGCACGCTTTCTCTAGCACAAAATCAAACGAGTTTGCGACGTCTGGCTAGACCTTTGAGGGACGATATAAAAAAAATCTGATGTGTTACACTTATGACTTTTTCTAGCTACTTGACAAACAAACTTCTTACAAAAGATAATTCTTCTTTCTACACCATGCTAATCGAGATAAACATTAGCAGAATGTTCTTATTACTTAGCTCTTTATAAGTTTAATGTGACTAAAGGGATTCGCTAAGCTAAAGTAATAGTCAAATGTTTTAATTGCTGTCGTTATGCGATTGTCATTGCAAATCGCTTCTATGGTTAGCCTGGAGTAGAACAAAAGAAAAAACAGACACTTCCGTCTGAGAAAAGTATAAGTGCTTTACAATTAAAAGCAATAACAAGAAATATCTCGGAAACGGTTACCTCCACAACAAAAACGTAAAGGAAGGTCTTAAGAAATTATTCCCAGAAAATTCAAGATATGTATTTTATTTGTGATTGAACTGTAAACTGTGCAAAAAAAGCATATGTAACGTAAATTGTGTGTTTTAATGAGATATTCAGTTTTTGTGTAGTTTATCTATTTCTTGCGGTTAAGCCGTTATGCAATATTTTTCAAAACTCATCTAGAATAAAGAGGTCTTCAGAGACTATTCCCAGAAAATTCAAAATATAAATTTTATTTTTGAAGTAAATATCTTTAACATATAGTATTTGAACCAAAATCGTTAAAGCCGCCATAAAGAAACCAAGGTCAGAATTTTCGGCCCAATGAAAATCGAACTAGGAACTCCCGAATATGAGTCTCATTCGAGTAGGTTACCACAGATATATCTCGCTCAATCTACTAGGGGATATTAGCTGCCGAAAATATGCCACTTGCGCATCAGTATTAAAAAAGCAGCCACGAGAAAGCATTGTAAGAAGATTTTCTAAATACTTGGAGTATGAGAACTGGCCATACTAAGGTCAGTGACTGGTCACCCCAGATATCCCGTACCTGACACCGTTTATAGTACAATGTATGCAATACTGTTAAGACAATGCTTAGAGAAGAAGAACTCCCTAAAAACTATTAGACCATACGCTTGGAGAAACCCGTTCGAGGCACAAAAAGTCCTTCCTATATGCTGCATTCATATGGCTTCTCTACATCTCAGAAACAAATTATTGTTAATAAACTTATTCTTCTATCTACTTCATGCTCATTGGGATAAACATTAGCAAAATCGATCTTATCACTTAAGTTCCTTGTAAGTAGAAGGGAAGTAAGGGAATACACTAGGCCAAACCGACAGTCAAATGTTTTAAAATACGGTTGCTATGGAATTGAAATCCATTTCTTTGCGTGGCGAGGTATGCTAAGTTCCGTAAGAGAAAGGTATTAGCATTTTAAAATTGATATCAATAACAAGGAATATCTCAAAAACGGTAAATTCCATGAAAAAAGTGTTTGTACCATAAATTGTGTATTTTAACGACTTCTACATTTTGTGTTAAGTAAGTTTTGTCTATGTTTTACGGTTTACCAGTTATACAAAATTCCGCAAAATTCAGTAAGAATAAAGATGTCTTCAGAGGCTATACCCAGAAAATTCAAGATATACGTTTTATTTATCATGTAAATATATGTAATATACGATGTATTAATTAAAAATTGTTTGAGCCCTTTTTGAGGAAATTGAAATTTTCGAAAAATTGTCCATGCAAATGGTAGTTGGGGTGGGAAATTTCCTGAAAATCTTGCGTCACGTTCTTGGAAGTTTCGTGTTTAGTTACTTTTCGTTAATATACAAACACACACACACACACACACACACAGACAGTCACACACCTGGAGTTTTTTCTAAAACTGCTTTTGTTGGCTTCAGGGGGTCTCAAAGCATATATTTGCGGTGAAATCTTGGTATCGAATTTTGGGTGAAATACGATACCTTCTCTACATAGTACATATAGAGAAAGTAATAAAAAGGCCCACTCTGCTGCATGAGCCAAAGACCATTTGAATTTCACACTTGCCTACCGGGAATGTGCTTTTTGATCAAGAAAGTACTATTCCCTTTGATGTTCGTGCCTCATTTTACACTATTACAAACTACTTTTTATTGCAGACATACACCTCCGCAGGCAAGATTTTTCAATATGTTTAGGTATGTCATCTGTTGCAGTAAACTCGCACTCAAATGGTAATTCACCCTTCCGTTTTATAAGTAGGCATAAGGTTGTAAAGTTTCTTTTGTCGCAACATTTCTGAAGCTAAATTTTCTAATTCGCCGAGATTTAACTTTTAGGGATTAGAACTCTCCACCAGGTGGTCCAACTGTCCCCATTTTGAACTGTGTAAACATCGCTTCGTGCGTTAAAATAGTTATAAAACTCACCGGGGATATTTCAAGTTAACCTCCACTGATCGTATTGAGCTTGAAATAGCCTCGTTGAGTTCTGCAACTCTTAGCGCACAAGGGGATATTTACACACATTAATTACGGGGCAGTTGGAACATTGTGTACAATAATAGGAAATATTATACTGAATAATGTATAATTAGCCGCATGGAAAACTCTTTGTAAAGTAACATTGCGACATATGCCTACATGTTATTCATAAAAAATAAGCTATCCTGAAAAGAGGAACTTAAAACGGAAAGGCTCGTTTTTATTTTAAGGATTAAACTCGTATATGTATTAAAAGCGCAAGCATTGCGTTAGACAATCTAAATTAAAACCTGAAGACAAAGCTAAACAGCCCATCGAGCTCACGTGACAATGGAATTCTGAATTAGTGTATAAGAGGTCTTAACTATAATGTATCAGTTAGTCTGTTTGGCTCAATAGGTTGGGCACTGGCCCTCTTACTGCAGGTCGCGGGAAGGGGTGATGAGCGAAGATACGAGAAAGAACCAGGTGGGCACATTTGACGACGTGCACAAGCCTCAAACCACTTAAAGGGCATTCAGCCAAAAGCAACCGTATGCGAGTTTTGACAGTTTTCCCACAATGACACTAAAATGAACTTGTAAGCAGAGAAAATTCTGCATTTTACCCCATAATTTGATATCGGTATTTCAGAGAAAATGCAGGTTTTGAAACACCCTGAATCTAAAACAGCATTTTTTTTAAAAAAATAGGTCTGTGTGTTAAGACAGGATTGGGATGCCGCTCTAACTTAGTATTTAACCTTGCCTTCTTGTCTGAGATTCGAAGTTTCACCGGCTGCTTGAAGCTGTTGCAAATTAAGTCTATCTCTATCGACTTTTATTTCAGGTTTGTGTAGGTAGGTAGGTAGGTAGGTAGGTAGGTAGGTAGGTAGGTAGGCAGGCAGGCGGGCGGGCGGGCGGGCATGGACCTAACGAAATCAAGGTGTTTGGTTAAGCTGAGTTCTATTCAGATGTAATAGTATAAATGTATATAATTCCCCTTACGTATTTACAATTTTCTGTACTATTAACTATTTTTGGGTACCTCTCGCCTGCAATATTTAATAAGGAGCCAAATTTATTTTCGTCACATTATAGCCCGCCAATTATTCACACAATATTTGGTAGGTTCAGAGTCTCCCTGCTTGGAAATTAGAATCGTATTTTGAACGCTTAGAAGAAATGTGCCCTTCATTATGAAAATACCTTGTTGCGCATATTCACACCAACAATTTTTTCACATATATTTTGATTAGTGCTTTAAATAGCGTGTCTAAGAGTGCAGTTCCTTAATTAGACCTTTGCTGGGAATTCTTATATATCCCCCCTCTTTCTCTCCAGAACCTAATTTTCACGCTTTCCAATTCACTGTGTTGCTAATTACATATCTGGAAATTCCTGAGTACCTCTTCCTCTTTCATCATCCGTCCTCTCTTCACTCACTATCTCTCTCGTACATATTTTTACAATTATCAAATTCTTATACTACTAAGGTCTACTTATTAACTTTTTGTACTTGATACCTAAATTTGCCTATCCAACGCATCTTTTAGAATTTTCCTGTATAAGGTAATAAGCTTTTATACAGGATTTATCTTTATTTTTGCTGTATACTTGAGAGATGTGTTCCTGGCTTCAAAAATGTAAAAAAAAAAAAAAAAATCCATACGAACATGGGTCTAAAAATCATTTATTTCGGAGTAACAACACAAAATCGAAAGTAAAGAGAAATTGCTCGAAGTGGCTTCATTTTCATGAGGATTTTCAAATGCCCAGTTTTGAGTGTTATGAAAACTGAAGTTGCCGTCGCGAGTAAAGCCAGCCTCAACCGAGAATAAAATACCATCAACACAGGTTACCTCTGAACAGAATACGACAGAGCATGGAACGCAGGCTTACTGCATATATCGAAGACACACTTCTAGCAATTTTTGTAACTTTCGATTTTGCGTTTTAACTCTGAAATAAATGGCTGTCAGATCCATGCCCATATGAACTTTTTTACAGTTTTGATGTCAAAAAGACGTCCCCCAAATATATGGGACCATCCTGTATTATATACTATTTACAATATTTCTGCTGTTTACATCTCGTCCCCTTCACTACTTTTTCCTTTTAATACATATTCTCTGTTTTTAGTTTAACTACTCTTTTTTAAATATCAGAGAACATATTCTTTGTACTACCCTTCAATGATTTTGTATAATTGGTAAGCCGTATCAGATAGAAAATGGGTATTATAAATATATAGATCTCATTAAAGTAGACAACTTATGTGAAATAAAATTTGTTGTGGCACCAACTATATCTTATATACTTTTTTACACTAGTTTGACTTTTCAAGCATATATCTATGTATACTTTTGATTTCTCTCAATTGGTGGTAAGAGAACAATTATTAATGGATTCCATCCAAACATTTGATCCAGAAGTTTCGACGAAAATATTCTTTGGAGGCTCCCTGTGTACAAAAGTAACATTTTTAGGCAAGATCCCTGTGCGTGCTTGTGTGTATGTGTGTGTGTGTGTGAGAGAGAGAGAGAGTCTATGTGCAATTAAAGTAATAAATTTTATAATTTAATAGTAAGTTCCATAACTCTTGCGTGGTAGAGTTCCATACATATCTAAAATAAAAAAATGTGCTTCAATATTATATATTTTATTACCATTATCTGTTCACCCAAATTTGTAACATAAACTTAACATTTATAACCCATTGTTAATTGGGTGAGAAGCAATGGTCATTCTTAATTGATAAACGTTAAATATCCTAAATGTATAATTAATTTACTTCTCTAACACTAACTTGGGAAACACCACAGAGAACTGTGTTAGTTACCTTTGGGAAAAGCTTTAGTGCCCCTTTATCTTACTGTCCAAACTAACTCCATCAATCACTGCAAGGAAGTGGCTGTTTACAAAACAAACTTCCTTGCAGTGGTTGGTTAATAAACGAAAATGAAATATGCTGGTTGCTTTGGCTCTTAATACTCTGAAACAATGGTTTGTTGTAACAAATTCTTTCACGTCCTTCTTGTTAAAAGTTAAAGCAAAAAAAAAATATTATAGTAATCACGTGACTTTTCTATCCACCAACAGAAACTTTGTTTTCTATCTACCGCATGTTAATCGTGATAAACATTTTCAGAAATAGTTAAACATTCTGCTGAAGGATAGCGGTTGCCAAATCGATAGTCAGATCCTTAGAACCGTCTAAGCGAGCTTCATAGCAAATGCAATGGTTTTTGACGTCACGTGTCTTGTGCAGAGCCCCCTAATGCTTCTGCAGAAGCTTATGACTCATAGATTGGAGAAGTTGCCTATAACGCAAGGCGTTAGGCAATATGTAGATGAATAGTACGTTCGCCTGGGTATTGCGGAGGTAGCGTGTATGCCTCACATTCAAAAAGGTCGTGAGTTCGAAACTCCCTTAGGGTGAGTTATCCAGATAAGGGGTTTTTCGGGGTTTTCCCTTATCCTGAGGAGACCAATGTCCAGTAACTTTAAGCTCCGTGGACCCAGATATCATTTGAGCATCATTTCACCAATTTCATTCATCGTCCGAAATGACCAACCAGGTTAAAGGACGTTAAACTACAAAAAAAAAAAAATCTCTGAAACGATCAACTCTACAATAAAATACTTCGTTTGTTTTCCATGTGCAGGATGACATCCTTAGGATTTTGAATCTCCCTAGGGCATGTTTTGGGGCACATTATCCGGTGGTGCCTGTATTTCAGTGTCCGTCATCAGAATTGCGGAGCAAAGTGATACACCGTATTGGGCAACTCTTACTCGATTTATTTGCATAATTTGGACTTTTCTAGTATTTCATCACCATTATCATTCTATCATGTAATTTCAATTTTTCCTTGTTTTAGCCATGTAATATTCTGACAGTAACCAGGTTCCCTTAAAACTAGATCTGTGATCTCAATTTTGTCTTTTTTTGAACGTGTAATTTATGTGGTATTGTGGATATATTATTTGTGCACTTGATAATTTATTTGACCTATATTAATGTTAAATATGTACCACTCTGTATGTAGGAATACATTTTCTAATAAAAAATAGTACCAAAACCTCATTTGCACTGTTTTTTTTTTGGTCGATATTCATGGTCCCTGAAAGATTGTGGCCATCTCTATCATTAGGAAAAATTAATTTGTCAGTCAAGAGTTTAAAAATCTTTGGTTGCTTATTTTATTTCTCGGTTTGGCGCGTGACATTACAAGACGTTGTTTTGTCTATATTTTATGTGTAAATTTGATAAGTAACACTCTCTTGAGATTGGGCATAGTGCTTGCTGGAAAACTTGTAATAGGTAACGCACTTCCTCTTACAAGTTACGCTCGATCAAATATTTATCTCAAAACAATCACTTCTGGTACTTTTAAAATAGACATAGAGTATACTGACCTTTAAATCCCACAATATTTCCATAACACTATCAAAAAGCTGAATAGTGACAGCACTTTAGAAAATAAGTGTTGAAAACTGAAACCAATAATAACAGATAACATGGAAATGATTCTTACCATAAGTAATTCAAATTAATTGTTGGTGTTAAAGAATTTTAATATTCATAGAAATTTTGCCTCTCGTATGGTTTACCACTTACAAAAAATTATAGCATAGTATTTCCGAATGAAGAGAATTTCCAGCTGAGAGAGGCAAAACGAACGAATGTAAATCAGTTTTGGCAATCATTTTCCACGTCTCTCGATATAGTGTCCCCGCATACGTGCATTCTTTCCGCTCCTTCTAGTTCAGCTACCATCAACCCGCTTGCTGTACATATTGATTTTTCTAGGATGCCAATCATTCTGGATGACTTTTGCGTAACTGGAAACCGTAAGAAATAGGCAAAAATTTACTGCATAAAAATAAATCTGGTTACAACACACAGTTTATGCCACATACGTTTTTCGTGAAGTTGTGTGTCTTTGATATAATCCGTGTTACTATTTCCAGTTTTAAAATACTTAAAAGTTTCTCATAGAATGTTTTAGAAAAGGATTTCAAGTATATAGCAATCAGCTTTAAAAGATACGATTGTCGCTTTAGTTTATTGTACTACCTCATTTCTCCTCAACTTAAAAGGAACTAAGTATCCATTATCTGGTAATGTTTATCTCTAGCAAGAATTAGATAAATGATTAGGCTTTTCAACAATACTTTTTACTGAAATTAGGGAAAAGCATGTGCATTTTAACTTGTGGCTTTTATATAGTTCCCTTGAATTTCTATGATCACATCGGTGGCCTTGATTTCAGAAACAAAAGCTAGTGTTTTCATCACTGAACTGTAGGATTTCTTACTGTTGATTTTTCAGGTTTAAATTATTAAACTCCACACACTCGCTCCCACATTAATTCTTAGAGACTTTGTGGGGATAATTAATTATTCTTAGAGAAAATTTCCCACCCCAGCTGGGTTGAGGAGCCAGAACGCGTACCACTTGAACACACAGGCAGTCTTTTTTGCTCCTATAGTTAAGGATTTGGTAGTATAGGACTAAAAAGCTATAATTGATTTACATTCGGTTGTTTTGTATATTATTTCATACCAAGCATAAGAGAATATTAAACTACATATAAGACAGTTTATGACTTTTTCTTCTGTACTAGACTATCGTTAATATTTTAATAGTAACGTACCTGCAGATTACAGAACGCCACTGCGGAAGTAGTGATTGATGCATAAGCGTACACCTCGCCGTCACAGACTAGCGGTCTACAGTACTGCGCATAGTAGAGATACAGCGTACTTGGGAGTTGCTTGTACCTGCTCTACGTTACTAAACAAATGACTAGTTGAATACACCGACAGCAACAGAATACTCAACCAATATCATATACAACAGGAATTAATTAAATGGGCAAACGCGCTTCTAGTTGGTTCGCTATTCATTGGGAAAATCCAATGACAGATTTTTGTTGATGTTGACTAGAGGGGCCTGCACTATATACTGCTCTGGCGCACTTTCCCGCTCCTACTTACGAAGAAGAAAATTCAAGATATTTTGAACAAAATCTCTTTTTGAGAAGGTTAGGATTAGAACGTTTCATATTAAGAGCGGTTTTGGAAAGCGGTATTCTCTTAAAAAGTCTCGTGAGCATCCTCTTATCACACAAAAATGAATATATGTTAAGAGGCACAATTCAAGAACTTTACATCTTGTTTATTGGTCCTGCAATTGCTGCTCCCGATAACGATCATCCGCAGAAGGCTCCATGCTGACACCATGTTCATGCTGCAGACACTTAAATATGCAGGCAACAAGGGGATGGATACTTTTGATAGTAGTAGGAAAGGAATAGTGAAATAGTAATTCTCAATTATTTATATTCTCCTCTTCTTAAACGTGAAGTCGTTATTCGTATTATCCCTCTTTTGTTTTACTCCTGATCATGCAAAGAGAACCGAATTCCAATGTCTTCACATGAAAGAGTTTCTAAAAGAGTTTACTATTTTTATCCTACTGTACTCTCTTATTTTCCTTCTACAAAACCACTTTACTAGGTTTATCTCCATTAGCATGAAGCTAACAGAAACATAAACTTCTGCAAGAACAATACGTTGCCGAATGGACACAGAAAGCAATATGAATGGAATAAAATGGGAAGTCTTCATTCCTTTTACTTTACTTTTTTTATCTCTGAGCATGCAAAAAACAAATAACAAGTTCAACCACTTTTTAAAATATTCAGTCACTTTAACCGAGTGCATTTTTTATATCCCTTGTTCCTAAAGGAACTAACTGATAAAAATTATATTCGTTAATGTCTATTTTGATTAGCATTCAGTAAATAGAATAATAAGCGTTTGTAGGGATAATTTTTTGCAGAATACGTATAGAAAATAATAGAAATGGAACACACAACAAGTTTTCTCTCATTCATGTACATCAACCAAACACAGTTCAGAGGCAGAGCTCCAATTGAAGTAGAGAAGAAAGAAGAAGACAGAACCCAGGTAAGGGAAAGAGGGTTTGGCAGTGGAAGAGGAGGAGGCACGTCGAGATATAGATGCAGAGAGAAAGAGAAACTCCTCTCGTTAAATGCGAGGGAAGTTATGGATTATTTATCTTGTAAAATAAATGAAACTTAAGTGAAAATGAACATTCTAAATAATTATTACGTTGAGATAGGGTTAATGGTACAAATGATTAAATATTACATTTCAGTAAGAATGAAATGAAAACTTAAGATAATACTTACCTACCTGCCATTATTTTCCTTGATAAGAAGCTTATTGAAGTCGCAAGTTTGCAAAGACTGAAGTTCAATGGGAGGTTTTTGACGTGCACGGGCAACCTCAAGCGGCGACCCCAAAACCACGACGATGTCTCTTGCTGTTTGTGGCTCTTCCCCTTCTCTTGTTATCCGAGTTTATGGCCTTGTTCTGTGGTTCCGCGCCCGAGTTCGACTCCCCGAATCACGACTAATCGCTCCACTTGAATTTATTTGACCAATTTAACTAAGAGGCCCAAAGGGAGCCGTGAGCTGGTAGAATTTGGAGATTTATACGCATTATGGTGCGCAGAGCTGAGGTACAAACAAGACCACAGCATCGCTCTCCTGAGAGATACACAAATCATTGTTTTGTCATTGAAGCATTAAGTCCAAACATGTACCGTAGTAATGTAACCACTGATTATAGATGATTACCCACTGAGCATTTAACACAAACATACCAATGCTGTCTATATCGTTTACAGTATGCATATTTGAATGCAGGCTGCTCTATAGATACAGCGCGATATATTATTTATAATTCATTATAATTAATCCAGCAGGCCAATTCTTACTTTCTCTACACATACTATGTACTTAGTTTATAGAGAAGGTATTGCACTCCACCAAAAATTCGATACCGAGATTTCACCGGAAATATATGTTTTAGGGTCCCCTGTATTCAAAAAAAGAATTTTCAGAAAAAGGTCCGTATGTGTGTGTGTGTCCCTGTGTTCGTGTGTGTGTGAACACGATAACTCAAAAACAAAAACTTGGTATTTAAGTTTAGTATCTTCCAGGCATGCGATACGAAGATTATGAGAAAAACTACCCTTTACATGAAACTTTTTTCGAAAATTTTAATTTTCTAAAAAATGGCTAACGATTTTGTTTTAAATGTCGAATGATAGATATTTACCTGACAAACCAAAAAAAAAAAAAAAAAGAATGACTCAAAAACGATGAACTCCACGAAAAGAATGTATATAACATAAATTGTGTGTTTTAACGTGCTCTACATTTTTCTTGCAATAAGTATTTGGCCATCTCTCATGGTTTAGCAGTTATTCAAAATTCAATAAAGTAGTCTTCAGAGGCTATTCCCAGAAAGTTCAAGATATACATTTATTTGTCAAGCAAATATCTTTAATATACGACATTTTAATCAAAATCGGTAGGCCATTTTTGAGAAAATAGGAATTTAAAAAAAAGTTCCATGTAAAGGATAGTTGGGGGTGAGGGGAGTTTTATCAAAATCTTCGTGTCGCATCACTGGAAGATACTAAACTTAAATACCAAGTTTGGTATTTTACCGGCTTTTCATTTTTGAGTTATCGTGGTCATAGACACACACACACACACACATGTATGTTTTCCAAAAATGCTTTTTTTTAGATAAAACATATATTTCCGGTGAAATCTCGGTGTCGAATTTTTGTATCTCAGTCTCTCTGTCTGAGTGTCTGTGGACAGCATAACTCAAAAACGAAAACTAATTAATTATCAAACTTGTAAGTTCAGTATCTGAAATATCTCACAACATTTTTAGGAATATTCCTCCACGCTAAACTACAATTTACGTGATAGCTTTTTGAAATTTTCAATTTTCTGAGAAATGACTGTTCCTGCTTTGTTTAAAGTACTAAATAATGTTATTTAGATGACAATTAAATGTATATCTTGAATAATCTACGAATATTTTCTGAAGCTTCCTTCTTTCTGGTTTATTTTCTTACCTAGGAAACCTTTAGAGATAAAGACATAATGCCTAAAAATGTAGACACTAATTATGTCATATGCATACTTTGGATATAACCATTTCCGAAATATTTATTATTATTGGTTTTAATTCTAACGGACTTGTACTTTCCTCAAATGGAATGGCATTATTTTTTTTTCTGGCTCCTGACAAAGCAAACAGTAAAACGCTCCACAAGGTTACCATAATTTTAAAATATTTAACTATTCATTATTTCTTAGAATGTACGTGGAAATCTGTAATAATAGCATGTATGCAAATGTTTATTTGGATTAACGGGAAGCAGTTAAAAGTGTACGCCTTTTAAGAGTGATTTGACATTTCAAGTCATCTAGGAGATTGTTGGAAACACAATTTAATAACGTTACATCTAAGCATGATAGCGAACATTTAGCCATAATCCTATTATTTTTAAGGATATGCATAAAGCATTATCACTTTGTATTAAAAATTAAAATGCTTAAATTGGTTTTAAAATGAGAATATAGCCGACAAATAAAGACCAGAGAAAATAGAGATTTATGCTGTATAAAAATAGTTATTGTCTATATAGATTTTCATCTTTGTGTGCTTCTTTGCGACAAATCTGAAGATTTCTAAGGTCTCAGTTTAATGGTATATTTACTTAAATGTTGGCAATACTTGTCAATTTACTACAATTTTATAGGGAGAGAGAATTTTGGGCAGATATTTAAAGTGTTCTGTCGCATGCTATATAATGCCATTGAACTATACAAGATATGCAGAGTTAAGAAGGGTTTGTAGAGTTAAATATTAATAACATCCATATATATATATGAATTTTGACTATTTCTTTACTTTCTCTGTTAAGTAAAAAGTACCTAGGTAGAGAAGTTATTACATTACACCCAAAAACTCCATCCCGGCATTTCATTGTAAATATATGATTTAGGATCTCTGTATTCAAAACAATTTAAAACAAGATACCTATGTGTTCTTGTATCCGTCCGTGTGTGTGTGTCTAAACAACATAAATAAAAAATGTCGTTTAGATAAACTTGACAACTGGGTTCAGAATCCTTCAGTAATGTGGCACGAAGATTTTAAAGAAAATTCCTCCACCTCAAGCTACACTTTACAGGGAAACGTTTTCGAAAATTTTGACTTTTCCCAAAAATATCTCCAACGATTTTGATTAAGGGGAAAATGTACTCTGAAACGGTCAAAATACAAGCTATTTGTTTTATATCTATTATTTTCAATTTCAGAAAAGATATACTTTCAGGGGGTTAAGAGGATTTTAAAGCATTTAAACGGCATTTAAATGCTAGCCTGTATTGATTTAAAGCTGTTGTGGAACGATTCTTTGTAGAAAGTTTGTATCTTTCAACTCAGATATCTCAAAACAACAATTTTTAACACTTGTGTACCTTTTTCTCACAACATATAAGATAGAGAGCTGGAAACTTCAGTACATATACATAACTGTGATATTAAAGAAGCAATAACGTTGGAAATAATTGTTTTACAATTTCTAGTGATGATATATATAACTAGATAATTGAGGTTCAGAAAATAGTTGATTGTATTAAAAATAAGCATACAAATGTGTGATTCTATATTGCAAGTAATATCAGAGATAAGGATACATAAATTCACATGTTTTAAGAACAAATTTTATCTTTTTTCTACTGACTGAAATAATTTTTACAGACTCAACCACATAAGTTATCAATGCAAACAACCATTTAAAATAATTTTCATGATTTGTAGAATAATTCATAAACAATTCAGGAACAAACCATTCAGAACTTTATGAACATTGGTAATTTAACTCGTATAAGGTGTAGTTTCCCTATGTTTGGACTACCTTGTCCCTTTAAACTACGGTATATTAATGATAAAGAGCTACATGACAAACAAAATATGTACATTTTCTTAGAATAGCCTCAAAAACCTCAACATTCTGGATGACTTTTTACAACTGGTAAACTTACTACATAAAAATGTATTCTCTTTAAATCTCGCTTTGTTACATACACATTTTTGTATAAAGTTAACCATTTCCTAGTAACTGGTATCAATTTCAATATTATTTTCAATGTATTTACATGGGAATATTATACTCCTTGTTTGTTTGTTTTTCTCCTGCTCATGCAGCAAAAATAAAAAAAAATAGATAAAAAAAAAAACGAAATTCAATCACATAGCAACCAAATTTTTAAAAGTTTGACAATCGCTTAAGGCTAGTGTATTTGCCGTTTGCTTATAAGGAACTAAGAAATAAGACTATTTCTGCTAATTTTTATATTGATAGGTAGAAGAATCAACGTGTTACAGAATAAATACGTAGAGAAATAATGTGAATGGAGCACATCAGCATTTTTTCACGAGTATCCTGGAAGAGTTTGGACAGCTAAGGAAGTTTCGTCAGTGAAACTTAGACACATTCAAGATGCTTGTTAACATTTTCAAAGAAGACAGTTTCAAGTCGTTAGCAACTGAATCAGCTAGGACTGTTATAACGGCTCCCATCTCCAACAGAATTGTACACAATTTAATGTTTTGGAGCATTATATTACACTTCTGTACAAAAATAGCGTATAAATAGAAATGTTCTGGAGGAAGCGAATACCTATTGAACAAAACAGAATCATGGTGTACCAGGACGTATTCAAAGGCAGTGTTCAACGCTTTCTTGTAATGACACGCTTATGCTTTCTCTCCTGGTATAGTAAGAAGATTGAAACTCCACACAAAAATTGGATACTTAAACTTCACCGGAAGTACCGAATTTTAAACGACCTGAATTCAAACAAAAAATTAATAAATAATAACAATCATTTTTCTAAAAAGGTCCGCATATGTGTATATCTGAATATCTGTGTGGTCTGTGAACAGTATAACTCAAAAACGAAAAATACATTTTAAACCAAACTTGGTACAAGTTCAATGTCTTCCAAAATTTCGACAGGAAAATTGTCAATAAAATCTCTCACACCTAAACTACCCTTTACACGGAAGATGTTCCAAATGTTCCATTTTCTGAAAAATAGATGTAAGGGTTTTGATCAAAATACCATATACTAAGATACTTTCATTACCAATGAAGTATATCCTTAACTTTTTAGAAATAGCGTCTGAAGCCCTCACTCCTGCTGACTTTCAAAACTAGTAAACCGCTGGACAAAAGCATACTACATAAAAACTTAGATCTCGTTAAGGAAGACAATTTTATGTTAGATACATTGTTGTGATATCCCTTGTTATTAGATTTTTTCCCTTCTAATCCTGGTCATACAAAGAAAACAGTATGCAATTCCCATCGTATAGACACTCTTAAGAAAGCTATCTATCGCTTAAGCTTGTGTATTCCCCTATTCTCATTGTATCTACAAGGAACTTTCAGGTGGTCCAATTGACCTCTCTTTGATATCTCGTCGTGTGGTGAAAAGAGTTTCATAATTCAACGGGATATTTCAAGTACAAGCCGGCAAATATGGAACTGGCTGAGCTATCCTTCATTTTACCTGTTTCAATGAGCGTGACATTTTCACCGTCTCCGCTGCTAAGCAAAAGAGGTAAAGCTAAGCTCGCTCATACAGTTTCCCATTTACCGGTTTTAACTTGAAATATCCGCGTTGAGTTCTGCAACTCTTTTGACGAACGAAGAGATACGTCAAATATGGGGCATTGCACCATCTGGTATGTAATAAAACTATCTCTGCTTATGGTTATTTTGACTACCATGAAGTAGATATAGAATAAGCATTTGTAAGAGTATTTTGTTGCAGATAGGTAGAGATGGGCCTGAGAATAAAACACATCCCATTTTTTTAACATTTATGATTATAATCCGGCTGTATAATCCAGTTACTGAGTGAACATACGAAATGTCCGTTCTCTGATATATTTTGGCGTACGTCAGTGCGACAAGCAGCTGCTTTAGAAACCATGTAATAGGAAAATTTTAAAACAGGTCTGACAGAGTATGTATGTATTAACAACTGAAGCCATAATTGGGATGTGCGTGATATTGCGACCGCGGCATTCGTTGCAGTAAATGTGATCTGATGATCCTCTTACTCTAATGAAGGGGAGAATCACGTCGAAATAGCACGGTTTAGTTGCGTTTGTGCCTGCGTGCACACAAGCACCGTATTTTATGTATTTCAGAACCGTGTCATAATAGACGTTTTATGTTAGACGTGATATTCTTTTTGTTCATTTCATTTCCCACTAATTGTATGCGGGACGAAGCAAATAACATGGTCATCTTCAGATTCTGCTAACAAATTTGATCAATGAATTGTAAAAGTGTGCAGAGTTTTGTATTGGCTTTTTCTTTTTTGTAACAGCATTAATATAATAAAGTTATTTTACCCTCAGTTTGCATTGCTAATTACTTGGAGCAATATAATAGGAATTTTATGGTTTAGTAATTGTAACAAACCATTCATATTTACTTTATAAAAGGATTTCTCATAATCTAGGAATGCTATTAAGGGCTGTATAATGGAATTCACGTCATGTTAGTTTTTCTACCACGTGTAGGTAAATAAAAGTATCTCTCTTTCATCAATTAAAGTAGTTACCAGAACCGTAACTTCAAAATGATCAAATTTCAATAGAAAAGGTGTTATATTTCATACAAAAACTACAAGTTACACTGAAAGTACAAGTTTTGACGAACCTAAATCCATAAAACTTAATACTTAGAAAATGACCCAGTTTTTTTCTGTGTCTGTTTGTGTGAACAGCATAACTGAAAAATCGGTTAATTACCAAACTTAGACTATTGTATTGTAAATCTAATACGGCCATAAATATTTTTAGTAAAATTTCCTCACCCTAAATAGCCTCTTATAAGGTAGACTTTCCGGAAGTTTCTCCGATGTGGCTTAAACGTATTTTATTTGATTATATGCATATTATATATATATATATATATATATATATATACTAATAAAATGTATTGGCTGCGGTGAGGCCAAGTGGCCAGACCTCTCTCCTCTCACCAAGGTGACAACTCCAAGGAACGACACATACATGTGGCATTTGGGCGTCTATGTTTTCTCCGAGCTTCGGTGTTTCCTACCATTCCTTCCAGAAATTTCTCGATCATAATATTCCTTATCACCCATTTCACCCTCATTTCATATCATCCTCTTCCTTACTCTCATTCCAATACGCAAGCTGATTATCCCTCCTTGTTTCTTTCTAACCCAGAAACATTCTGTTCAACATTCATTTGACCCCAGTCTCTGGCTTTGCTAGTCCAGTGGGACGAAGATGTAATGAATACTAGGAGACTAAATGGAGTAATAATCTTGAATTTTCCGGGAAAGACTTCCCAAGCTCTTCTTTCTGAATAGCTTGTACATATCTGGTAACTCGTAAAATTTTAATACTAAAAAAAATGTACTTCTCGTTATAACATAAACACAAAAACTGCATATGTCGAAGGCATTTTTGTGCAGTTAACCATTTCATAGTTATTGCTTGTTGTTGGTTTAAATTTTCCAGTTCTTATATATTTTAGAAATGAGAGTTTGTTAATTGTTTTACCATTACATGCGACCAGTTCTTAAAAATATTTAACTAATTTTATCGTAATGTAGTTCCCTTGATGTACAAGCAAATAAGTAATAAAACCCTTTCAGTTAATGATTACCAGCATGAAGTAGACAGAAGAACAAGCTTATGTAACAACTCCTGTCCTACACCAGATTTCGTGGTAAACTACTAAATTTACACTTATGCAGCAATAGTTTGTTGGTGAATAGGTAGACAAAGTCGTGTGAATGTAGCACAACGAATTTTTTAGTTTATTTTTTATTAATGGCTCCTATATTTTGTATTCTGTACTTATAATAAGATTGTATATATGTTATCCTCTTTTTTGTATTTAATGATTTAATAATTCTTTTGCAGTGGTTAAAACCAAATCCATCAATACAGAAGCAATTTTTCCAATTGATATGTACATAAGACATGCTACCAAACAAGGTTCAAAGGCTTCAAACTTTTATACCAGCATTTCGTTTCTGAGCTATCATCTCTTCTCACACGCACTCGGACCTTTTTCTGAAAATGATTTTTCTGAATGCAAGGGGTCCTACAACATGTATTTCCTCAAATCTCGCCATAGACTTTTTGAGTGGAATACAATACCTTCTCTATCCACTATATACATTGTCATACGGGGCTAGAGAAAGTAAAAATCACTCTTAGCGAAAATCGGTTTGTGGGTTTCATCGTGTCCGACTCATGAAAAGCATCATTCAGAAACTAAATATGATGAGTAACAAATCTGGTATTTGGCTCCATCATCTTACAAGAGTATGAAAATCGTAGTATAAAACTCACTCAAACCATACTTTACATGAATCATATTTTGGTTTTTCTGATTTTCTGAAAATTGCCTCTAATGCTTTGATTGAGGTATTATATGCCTAAATTATTCAAATTACAAATAAACTGTACACTTTGAATTTGCTAGAATAGCTTTTAATGTCGCTTCATTACTAAATATGGCGATGGATATTTCGGTAGGATACTCTTTAATCGGTATGTGATGTACAATAGCCTTCAGGCTCTCATTCCCGTAATATACCACTTTTGCTCGAAGCCAAGCAGATGGTGAGGTGCAATCCTGTTGAGATAATTGTCATGACATATACTCAGACGAAATAAAACAAATCTTTGAGGTCTTGCCTCTTTACACCATATCAGTATGCTTCTCAAAAACTAGATGAGGTTGAAGCACCATTCGGTCTAGCTGGTTTCATCATCTGTGGTTGTATGGTAGCACAATCGCAATTAACATCTATTGTCAGTTTTACCTATTTTCCTATAAACACCTCGTACCTTATAGTCGATTTGACTTTACTCATATTGGTACTATAAATATTATACTTGTACAATGAGTATTGCATTTTTATATTACTTTATAAAAAAAATAAAGGTTTTAAACCATTTTTATCAAAATTTAAAAAACTAACTTTGAGGTTCTATTTATGCAGTATGTAGTTTTAGTATGGCAAAAATAAATATATAAATATTTAAATATATAAATACATATATTTTACTGTAAAATTTATTATTTTTATTGTGTTTGATGTAGGATTAAGTACTTTTTTACTTTCTGTGGCACGTGTAAACAAAGTTCACAATAAAATTAGAAGATATAATATTCCAATCAAAAATTCTATACCGATACTTATTCAGAAATACATACTTGGGGTCCCCTGATTCCAAATAAAAGAGAATTTTTAGAAAAAGGACCATGTATACATTTGTCCGTGTATGTGTCTGTAATCATAAGTCAGAAAGAAAAAGTTGGTTAAATGCAAAACTTGGTATATTGTAAATCATCTTCTAAGGATGCAACACGAATATTTTGAACAAAAATCTCTGCACTGAAAACTACCCTTTACATGGAAGATTTTTCAAAATGTTCGATTTTCTCAAAAATGGCTCAAACAATTTTGAGTAATATATTCTAAGCATACTAAAAACATTTAGTTGGAAAATAGCATATATATTACTTGAATTTTCTGGAAATATTCTCTGAAGACCCTTTCATTCTGAAAGTCTTTTGCATAAGTGGTAAGCCTTAAGAGATAAACGAAGACATAATACACAAGAAATGTAGAGCTTTTTTGGAAGGAAGAGCCTTTGTTTTATTTTAATACAATTCACCCCCCCCCCACTAACCAATCCAATAACACACAATTTGTCATGCATTTTTTGGAGGTAACCATTTCCGAGATATTCCTTTGTATTGATTTCAATTTTGAAGTACATAATACTTTTCCCAAACTGGAATTTTGTGTTTCCTGTTGTTTTTATTTTATCCCTGATCATGCAAAGAGAACTGAATTTCAATGTCGAGCAATCAGCTTTTAAAAGATTTTTACTATTACTTTAGCCCAGTATATTCCCTTATAACCCGTTTACTTATAAGGAACTACGTAATACGAGTATTTCTGCTAATGTCTTGCTTGATTAGCAGAAGTAGATAGAAGAATAAGCTTTTGTAAGAATATTTTGATAAAGAACATGAAGAGAAGGCGGCAGTGAGTGGTTAAACCACTCATCTCCCATTTGGGTGGCCCGGGTTCGATCCTAAGCGCCCGCATGTGAGATTCGTGGTGGACGGAGCGGCGTCTGGGCGGGTTTTTTCCGGGACCTCCAGTTTCCCCCGCCACCCATGCGACCAATTACTCCAACATCACCTTTCCAATCATCAATTTCGCTTCCACTTTATAACATCCACTTCTTTATTTTCATGCCTGCTACATGCCGCTCCTCGTAACAGGTTCTCCAGGCTTTGGTTTCGTGCCGTATGCCCCCTGACAGACTTCTGACCCCTAGATATTGCCTTTAAGTCCTAGGGGGGGTGTCAGTACTACAATTACAGCGAGAGTAGCCGATTACGAAACATGTCGAGAAAGTCATGTAACTGGAACACATCAGAAGTTTATACAGTTATCATGTTCAGGACATTCAAGTATGACGTATTCAAATTGTTAGTATTGCAGTTGCCACATATCATAAAAAATGTTTTCTTGAAAAGCAAGAAGGTGTGAGTGACGTTATTATGTCAATTCTAATTCTTGCAATAATAATTTGGGTTTGACAGCTGTTTTGACTGCCATTCTGGGTTTTATTATTTATCCAATCCAGTATTTACATTGGCGATCGAGGGAAACAACGATAAAACCCAGCCATGTAGATCGATCCATAGAACTTGAATCCGGGACCTCTCAAATGCAGGCCATGGATGTTAACGCTTGAGTCATCCTTCCTATACCTTGAAATGTGTAGATGTGTAAAATGAAATTTTATCTCAATTGTCAATAAGTAAAGATAAGTAAAGCTGTTAAAAATTTTAGGGAAAGTCATACGAAGGAAAACATGACATTTCTATCAAAAGAATTGCTTACACTCCGAATGTCTCTTTCTATTGCATTCTCATAACATTAGTAGGAATACTGGGTTCCAAACGTTGAACCAGAATGAATATTAGAGGCAAATGGCGTAGCTCTGGGGTTGTGTATTTTGGCAGGCCAATTCAGCATTTTACGACCTTCAACTACATAACTCTCTTGCGCAGACCCTCCCCATAAATGGCCCTGGGGCAATACCATCATTTACAATACTACAGTTTTTTCTTTTCACTGTCTCAACTCTTTTGCAGCTATTTGTTCTTGTTTAAACGTTTTATCCTTTATTGTTTGTTTCTTTTATAGTTCTAGAAGGGAAGGTTTTAGCTAACAGAATGGGGAGAGGATTTTCTCGTACAGTATTGCCAGTTTCTTGTCGATAGTGTTATTTCCCTTACACTACCGTTACCCGCTTTAGTAGGCCTCTTGTCACTTACATATAACATTATTCTGTTTGTTTCAGGTTAAGATACAAGGGAAATAATACTAACAAGGATTGGTAGTATCGTTGATGAGCTACCGAGTCAGCGCTCACAGCTTTATAAATATTCTTGAATGAAGAAAAACAAGCTCCAAACTAAACTATCACATCAATGATACTTCCAATACTTGTTAGTGTTATTTCCCTTTGTATCTTAACCTGAAACAAACAGAATAATATTATCTGTAAGTGACAAGAGGCCTGCCTGCTGTGCCAGGGGTTTTTGGCCAATTCTCGGATGAGAACGTTCCTGTAGCCCTATCCTTCCCAGAGTATGGAAGTATGAATGAGAGTGTGAATGCGTGCGTGTTGTGTTAAACAGATGTGATGTTCCATAAACATGACTTTCTATACCTATTCTAGTAAAACGGTTATTCTTCTAGCTATTTCCTGCTAATCAAGAACATTAGTTAAAATGACCTTAGTTTCACTTAAGTATAATGGACATGAGGAACTAACTAGACTAACGTCATAACTAGATCCTTTAAAATCTAATTTCTAAGTGATACCACTGAAATTCGATTCTCTTTGCATGGCCAGGAGTAAAACAAAAGAGATATGAAGCGAATGGGTGCTCCTTATTTGAGAAAAGTTAGTATATTTTAAAATTGCAAACAACAAAAAGAGATAACTCGGAAATGGTTAACTACACCAACAAAAATAAAGATGTGTATGGAATAAACGTCCTGTTTTAACAATTTTTTTGGTAGTGTTTAACGCCCGCTTTAACTACTAATGGCACCGCAGGCGGTGTTTTAACAAGAATTACATTTCCTGTGTAGTAAGTTTTGGTAACATTTTGCAATTTATCAGTTAGGCAATAGTAATCCAGAATGAAAATGTCTTTAGAGGCTATTCCCAGAAAATTCAAAATATATATTTCGTTTGCAATAAAAATATCTTATACAAGGTATTTTAATCAGACCAGGTATTGAAAGAGTCAATATTTTCGAAAAATATTCCATGTAAAGGGTAGTTGGGGGTGGGGGATTTTCTTGAAAACTTCGTGTCGCATCCTTGGAAGATACTCAACTTAAATGCCCAGTTTGGTATTTAATCATATTTTCGTTTTTGAGCTATGCTGCCCACAGACACACACACACGTACACAGACACTAACGAAACAAACTTTTTCTAAAAATGTTTTTTTTTTAACTCAGAAAATCCCGAAACATGTATTTCCGGTGAAATCTCGGTATCAAATTTTTGGATGCATTACAACACCTTATCTAAACACTATGCACATAGTACGCATAGAGAAAGTAAATACAGCGTGTTTTAAAATGTTTATATATGTGCCTATATTACTGTTTTTCTTCAAAAATGTGCTAAATGGATTTCTATGAATTTTTAATATGTCACATAGCTTAGTTCCATTTTATACAACATATATTGCAATTATTTATCACTTTACTCAAAGATTGCAAACCACGGAAATACCCAGTTAATATTAAACGTTATGAGAAGTATTACACAAAAATGTAAATATGTTACATTTACATAGCTTTCCTCACCCATTCTTCCACAAAGTATTCTTAAAAAAAAAACCTATTCTTTTAAACACTTCATGTAAATTTAGATAATTATTTGCATAAATGTTTCGTTATCATTAAAAATATGATGTGTACCATTCACATGACTTTAATATCTCTGTAACAAATTATTATTAATAAGCTTATTTTTTATTTATTTTATGCTAATCGAGAAAAATTAGCAGAAATAATGTTATTTCTTGCTTTATTGTAAGTAGAAGCGAAATAAGGTAGTATCATAGGTTAAAGTGAAAGCCAAAAGCTGGTTGCTATATGACTAAAGTTCGCTTGTTTGTATAGACACGAGTTGGAAAATTCCTGTATGAAAAAAGTATAAGTTTTTCAAAGCTGAAACCAAAACAAGGAATATCTCAAAAATGATCAACTCCACGAAGAAAATGTATATAACATAAGTTGTGTGTTTTAACGTGTTCTACATTTTTTGTGCGATAGGTTATTGTCCATCTCTTACGGTTTAGTAGTTATGCAAAATGCATCCAGAATAAAGTAGTCTTCAGAGGCTATTCCCAGAAACTTAAAGATATACATTTTATTTGTCAGATAAATATCTTTAATATATGATATTTTAATCAAAATCGTTAGAGCCGTTTTTTAGAAAATCAAAATTTTCGAAAAATTTCCATGTAAAGGGTAGTTGAGAGAGGGGGGATTTTCTTGAAAATCTTCGTGTCGCATCCTTGGAAGATACCAAACCTAATATTAAGTTTGGTTTTTAATGGACTTTTGGTTTTTGAGCTATGCTGCCAACTGGCACACATACATACACACACACAGATAGACAGACACACACGGACATTATTCTAAAAATGCTCTTTTTGGGTTCAGGAGCTCTCAAAACATGTATGTCCGGTGAAATCTCGGTATCAAATTTTTGGGTGCATTACAATACCTTCTCTATTCACTATGTACCTAGCATGCATAGAGAAAGTAAAAAGGTATAGGAGACCACTAAGCTTAAGTGATAGTTAGATCCTATAAAAACTGGTCGCTGTGTAATGGCTTTAAAACTAAGGAGTTTATGTTTGACCAAGAGTAACAAAATTTAAGATATAGGTATTTTAAAACAAATAATAAGGAATATCTCTGAAATGGTTGACTGCATGATCAAATGCATGTGACATAAATTGCGTGTCTTAACGAGATCTACAATCTTTGCGTAGTGAGATTTTTTCTATCTCTTACAGTTTACTGGTTATTCCACAGTCCTCTAAAATTAAGAGGGCTTTAGAGGCTATTCCCAGAAAATTCAATATACACACTTTCTTTATCCTGTTAATGTCTGTAACATACGGTGTTTTAATCAAGGTTTTTATGGCATTTTGGAGAAAATCAAATTTTTTAAAGTGTTTTCCAAGTAAAGGATAGTTTGAAATGGGTAGATTTTCTTGGAAGATAGTAAACCTGCTAGAGAAAGTAGAAAAGTAGGGATACACGGAAAGACAAAGAAATTAAAACTCCACAACTGGAACGTTAAGAACATTAAAAATAAGGCAAGAGCAGACTCAACCAGCAGAAATGAGGTTGCTGAGATTTGTAACAGAAATGGAAAAAGAGACTTTTATAAACATCCACGAATAATGAAATAGCTGACTAAAAACATATGAACCAAATTATAAATGACATTTGGACAGAATGCAGAGCAACAGTATACCCAAGACAGTTTCAAATTATAACCCACAAGGGAAGAGGAAACAGATAGAGGATACTATGGAATCAGCAGTTTGGATTCAGAATGGGTTGTAGTCCAAGGCATGTAGTGGAAGAAGATGATCTACCTATATATGGATATAATGAAAGTAGTCTCAAAGTATATTATTGCTTTGGAAAATATTGTTCTTTTTCACCTGCTTACCCTCCTCATCTGGATTACTTAAACCTCTCAGGACTTTGAACTTAAAGTCTGGGCTAAAATCTTGTTATCCTCTTGTTGAGGACTGGATGTATAGAGTATATAGGCCTGGGAGATTAACCCACTGCTTAGTATGAAAGCGAAGAAGTAAATATTATGAAATGAAGCCGAAATGGATGATAGGAAGGGGGGGGTGATAAAGCTTAGGACACTGTTGCGATTTGGTTGCAATTTGCCTGGAAAATAATTTCTGTCGCAAGGGGTTCACTGGGGCCTTGCTTTCCCCAAACACTACCGTTCATTCAGTCTAAGCAAGTGATCGGCATATGTATAGCCTGTTCTGAAAGTATAAAATGTAACAGAATATTTTTGTATTTCACACATTCAGAAAATATACTGTAATAAATTTAAATTGTTGCCACGCAAGTAAATCATGAAACTGATGTACACGAAACTGATCATTTCATCTTCCACAATATAGATTCATTATTTATGTCAAGATATTTATACTTTAGTAAATAAAAAGTTACATATACTACAGAACTGTATACTTACTTTTGTGCCCTCTCATAGCTGTAGCACAACTCGGTAACGCTTACTTGTAAACTATGTACCAATATACTAGAAGTTAACTTAATCTAAAATCATTTCCAAAGCCCAGTGATGGAGAAATGTGTGAAATCAATAGTAGAGGGAAATCGGAGGGCCATAAAATCCGCTTCGTCCATTACATATACTACATGCAGTCACCTGGGATTGAGCCTAGGCCTCCCATGTGAGAGACGAGTGCCACGAAGCCGCTGAGAAGTATAAATATTTAGTATTATTATTGTTCATCATATTTTACTCAGCAAATTATTGCCATTATGAATAATAACCAGCTTTTTACCTTGTTTAGCACATATGTACAACGTACATAGTAGATAGAGAAGATATTGTATTCCACTCAAATTTGAATACCGTAAATACATGTTATGAGACCCTCTGGAGCAAAAAAAAAAAAAAATTCTTAGAAAAAGGTCAGTGTGTGCGTCTCTTTCTCTTCTGTGGACAGAATAACTTGAAAAGGTAAGTCCATTAAATGCCAAATGTAGTATTTAAGTTTTGTATCTCTCAAGGATGCGACACAAATATTTTCAAGAACATCCCCACCTCAAGCTACTCTTTTTATTGAAAAAATTAGAAATTTTGATTTTTTAAAAAATTACTAATGATCTTGATTAAAATACTTAGATGGAAAATAAAATATATAACTCGAATTTCCTGGGAATATCCGTTGAAGCGCTTTCATTCCGAATGACTTTTACATAACTAGTAAATCGTAAGAGACACAACAATGTAGATGTCGTGAAAGCTCACAATTTTTATCCCTTACATGTTTGTTGAGGAGGCAACTGCTTCCGAGATATTCCCTGTTTTGGTTTCAATTTTAAAAACTGATACTTTTGTCAGAGAGGAAGATGCCCGTGTTCCTTCGTATTCCTCCTGGCCAAGCAATGAAACAGATTCCAGTGTCAATCCCACAGAAACAGCTTTTAAAACATTTTACTCATTCCATTAGTTCCATTTTACTTATCCGGAACAAGTAATAAGAGCATTCAACTAATGCTTATATCGATTAGCACGCTGTAGAAAGAAAAATAACCTTTTAAAAGAAATTTGTATGTAAAACAGCTATGGAAAGTCCTGCGAGTGTAATGTATCAGATTTCCTTATTTCTAAGACACTGTTCAATATTTTCGCTATTTACGTTTGGTGTTTCCAATCTGTCTAAACACACCCTTAGAGAGCATTTCAGCTAATCAGTTGTGAACTTACTGGAGAGCGGAGATTTCAGAACACGCAGTGTATATACATCAAATGTAAGGGCTTCTACAGTCCTTGGCTTAAAGGGGAAGTAGTTCTTAGAATGCAAGAGCTTTCCATAGTGCTCTTGCATCTCTCGGACTGTAAATTATTAGATGATGGATTTCTTTGCGCTAAAATAATGAATATATGCATTCATCCACTCTATAAAATCATTGAAAGTATATTTAAATGTTTAGAAATATGCAACAAAAGGTGTTGACATTCAATGAAGTTCACAATTTTCTCAAACTTATCAAGTTTGTGAACTAATCAAAGGACAATGATGAATAATGCTCTAATTTCATTTAATTTTAACTTATAAAAGGCCTAAGTACATGCTTGCCATAATCTTCTTCGGTTTCAGGGATGAAATATTTATGAACTACTTCCGGCCCCAATTATAGATGTTAGACATTTCTTCCGTGGAAGTCTCTGGTTTCTTTTTCCGTTTCTCGGTCGGTAACACAAACATTTTCCAGTACATTCTATTCACACTACAGACATACTCATACCATTGTCTTCTATATTCTTCTGTTTTATTTGTGAGAATAAATTATTGCAATTCGTTGCGAATATCTTCATTTTGTTTTTATCATTAAAGTGTATCCTGCCATAAATCGTAAATATTTCATTTCTGCAGGCTCTATGTTTTTAGTTGTTTGTTTGCCATTAACCCATTTCAATTACTGAAGTGTCACTCATCAATCACTGTATGATCATTGATCGTTTGATTTTGTCACTATACACAGATTTATTCTTCTCTAAATTTTCTGAAAGGATATTTTTTCTCCAATCATCTAAAATGTCATTGTATGAAAAAAAAAAAAAAAAAAAAAGAAAGAAAAACAACCTCTGCATGTCACACAAAGTCACAGAATAGTATCGCAAAGATAGACGCCAATTGCAGAATAAGCACTAAATTGCTTTACAAATTCATGAGGTCTGTAGAAGTCTGGAAATGCTCCCCCTTAGCATAATTGGATTTTTTGGGCTCTCGTGTGTTTTAGGATAATTGTTGGCTATAAAATAGCAACTTACTGCATTTCTAAAAGATTGCACTAGACGCGATTGTTTTCTTTTGTTGTTTTGGATGAAAAATATCTACTACTAACGTACAACATACGTAATCAAATATTACTGACTTACGGCCTGTTTTAGACAGGCGTGTTCTTAGTGCTAAGTGACTTATAAGAATGTTCATTTGCATTAAAATTTAGGTTATATTTTTAGTTTTATAACATTTATTTCTCGCAGTTATGTAAAAATTTAACTCTAATAAATATCAGATGTGTTTCATTACATGACTTTCTCTACTTATTCTGCAAACCAACTTTTCTTACAAAAGATTATTATTTTATCTGTATCATATTATTCGAGATAAACATTAGTATAAATTGTCTTATTACTTGTTTCATTCTAAGCAGAAGAGAAATAGGGGAACAGCTAGACTAAAGAGATTACCAAATGTTTTTAAAAACTGTCGATATGTGAAGCAATTGAAATTCAGTTCTCTTTTAAAAGGAGATATGAAACGAAAGCTGATTTCCTGTTTGAGAAATATTTGTGCTTAAAACTGAAATGAATAAAAGAAGTATCTCAGAAACGGCCAACTCTATAACAAAAATATATGTTTGTATATAATAAACTGTGTGTTTTAACGAACTTCACATTCTTTTGTTCAGTAAGTTTTTGTCTATTACTTATGGATTTCGTCAAAATTCATCCAGATAGAACAGGTCTACAGTATTATTAAGGTTTACATTTTATTTATTAGGTACATATCTTTAATATAGGACAATTTAATAAAACGTTACACCATTTTTGAGAAAAGCAAAGTTTTAATTTTTTTTCCATTGAAATGGTAGGTTGGGTTGCGGGGATTCTCTCGAAACTCTTCGTGTTGTATCCTTGGAAAATTCTTAACTGAAATACCAATGTTGGTGTTTAATGGGCTTTTAGTTTTAGATATATGTTTTTCCCACATATACACACACGCGCGCGCGCGCGCGCTGGCCTATTTCAAAAGATGCTTTTTTGGACTCGTGGGACCTCAAAACATATATTTACAGCGAAATCTATATATTACATTTTTGGGTGAAACACATTAGCAGAAATGGTCTTATTTCTTTCATACTTTAAGTGGAAAAGAAATAAAGGAATACCTAGATTTAAGCAATAATCCAATCTTTCAAAACTTCCGTCCCGCATTGCTAGGAGTTGTCAAGTGTATGAGTGCTTTAAAACTGAAACCAATAATAAGAAATTTCTGAAATATGGTCAACTCCATGAAAAAAATGCATATGTCATAAATTGTGTGTTTTAACGAGATCTTCATTTTTTGTGTAGTAAATTTTTGTGTATCTATTACGATTTATCAGTTATGCAAAATTCAGCAAAATCCATCCAGAACAAGGCTGTTTCCACAAAATTAAAAATATACATTTTATTTGTCATGTAAATACATTTAATATGCCATATTTTAATGAAAACCGTTGGAAGCATATTTCAGAAAATGAAAATTTTCGAAATTTTCCCCATATAAAGAATAATTTGGGATGAGGCGATTTTCTTCAGAATCTTTCTTGAGTATTCTTGAAAGATTTTAAACTTAAATACCAAGTTTGATATTTTACGGACTTTTTATTTTTTGCGTTATACACACAGACAAACATTTTTCTAAGAATGCTTTTTTTATACAGGGGACCCTAAAGCGTGTATTTCCGGTTAAATATGGGTATAAAATTATGGGTGGAGTACGCGTAAAGAAAGTAACACAGTCCTAATCTGTATTTAAAGTTAAAAGAACCTCCTCTTGATAATATTCGCTGCTATGGCTTGTCGGCGCCTTCCTTTATTAACTTTAATCTCATGAAATTTTCTTTTGTTCATGTTCTGTATGCAATTTCTACCCTTGTTTCGTGCGGTTGTAATTTATTTCAACTTCTCTTGAATATCAATGGAGCCTTATTTAGCATTAAACTTATCTCCATATTGAGATAACATTCAGAACTTTTCGAGTTCCAGAAGTTTGTTTTAACAACAGAGATTGCGTCTTATTTTGTGTTTGTATGCTATGCTAATTGATAAAGGCAGCAGCTAAGTTGGTGCAGAGTAGGCATGAGAAAGGAGAGGACGTAGTGTGGCAAAGTAAGGCCTGTATTACACTGGCACAGTTCTGTGTCACAGAATGTAATAAAGCATGTGATCACATTAAAACTGTCGAGTATATTGTATTATTTTATCTCATTCTATTACAAATTTAAAAAGTATTTCCAACATTTAACACAATCAACAGAAGTAATGTTCTTATTTTATTCTGTTTAGAATGTTAAATGTGTCATTATCTTGAATATTTATAAACACATTTTCTGTAAGTTTCTATTACATTCATCTGCAACATTTTTAAATAAACGAACCTAAAACTTAACCTCAATAAGTCCATTTCTTAAAGATGTTAAATAATATTACATTTATGAATATGAATAACAAAGCCAGCAGCAAAATGGTAATTAATGGCTGGCATAATAACTTTAATTTTGTTCTCCTAAATATTGGCTTCCCAATGCATTTAAGTTTTTCTTTATATCATTATCCGTTTATTCCTCATGCATTTCATAATGACTTTTGCTATGCTTTTATATATTTCTGGTTTTTGTTTCTGTTTTATAATAATTATGTTTTGAATAGTAAAGCATTTCACGTGATTCATAATAGGAAAGGTTTGGCTGTAGCCACTGAACATGTGTAATGTCTGCCACTTTGTTTTCTAATTACAGATATGATTAAAGGTGGTATTTCAGTGACACAGAAATGTGATACTGTAATATAGGTGTAAAAGATAGGGTTTAACACAGAAATGTGATACTGTAATATAGGTGTAAAAGATAGGGTTTAACACAGAAATGTGATACTGTAATATAGGTGTAAAAGATAGGGTTTAACACAGAAATGTGATACTGTAATATAGGTGTAAAAGATAGGGTTTAACACAGAAATGTGATACTGTAATATAGGTGTAAAAGATAGGGTTTAACACAGCAACGTGAGGAATACGATTATGTTTTATATTGCAGGGCTGTAATTTGCAATAAATACATTTTAGTTTTAACACTATTATTTTCATGTTTATGTGAAACTATTTTTAATAAGAATACAACGCCCACCTTAGTATACCTCGTACACATACTTCAAATGTGTTTATAAGCCAATCGCTCAGATATATATGACTACACGGACCTTTTTACTTGCTCTAGCTGGTATACACAATGTACATAGTAGATAAAGAAGATATTGTATTCCATCCAAAAATTCGATACCGAGATTTCACCGGAAATACATATTTTAGGACCCCCTGAATAAAAACAAGAGAATTTTTAGAATCATGTCCATGTATGCTCGTGTCTGTGGGCAGCATACCTCAAAAACAAAAATTCGGTTAAATACCAAACCTAGTATTTAAGTTCATTATCTTTCGAGAATGCGACACGAAGATTTTCAAGAAAATCGTTCTAAACCCAAATATCGTTTATACGGAATATTTTCGAAAATTTTTATTTCCTCAAAAAAGGCTGTGAATATTTTCATTAAAATGCAATATTTTTAAGATATTTTCATGCCAAACAAAATGTTTATCTTGAATTTTCTGAATATAGTCTGAAGGACTTCATTCTGGATGATTTCAGTATAAATTTTGTATAACTAGTAAACCGTAAGAGATAGCAAAACCTTGCTACAAAAGATGTAGATCTCGCTAAAGCATACAATTTGTGTCATATATACTTTTTGGTAGAGTTAACCGTTTTAAAAATTCCGAGTTATTGGTTTCAGCTTTAAAGTACACAAACTTTTCTCAAACGGAAAGTCGTATAACAAGCAAAGAGAACCACTTTATATTGTCTCGCACTGCGAACGGCTTTTAAAGGATTTGACTATCGCTTTAGCTATTGACTACCTGACAATTCTGCTAATGGTCATCATGATGTACAAAAGAATGATCTCTTGTAAGAAACATTTGTTTGCAGATCAGCTAGAAAAGGTCGTGTGAATGATTTTTTGAGTTACGACAATAACTCAGCAAGGTTTTAGAAATGTCTTCCAATGACTGAGAAACTAAACAGGTAGGTATTATTATACTCGTAATTTAACAAAATGTTAATAATGAGTAAACGTGCATTACAATATTATTACTGTAAACTGGACTGGTTACTTGTACCACAAGAATATTTAGAGCTACGATACTGTATGAGCATGAGATATACAAGGTGTTAGAATTGCATAATTATATTGCAACTGGGTAACAAGGTTTACCTAAATGGAAGCCAAACGGGCAACACAAATGGATTACGCGTAAACTATTTCACTGGAATGCAATGGTTTTACGAGTTAAAGTCCAGCAGCACGAATCCAAGGAAAGTCGTATTTGAATAGCTATAACGTTTTAAACAAACTTAATAATGATAAATCTAAATCATTAAAACCATTAACAACTATAATGACACAATAATTAGAAACCCTAGATTCAAAAAGTCCCCGGAATCGTTTATTTTCTATTTAATATGTACGAAAGTAAATAATATTTTATTCTTAGGTGTTGGTAACATTTGTGACAATCCTCATTTCATTTTCATGTTAATAATGGTTGTTGTATTTGCTTGGCAACCAGTTTTTTGTGTCTGTATTGTCATAATGCCGACAACGAAACGCGTTTGAACATAAAAGTTTTGTTTTTGTTTCATTAAAAAAATCTTCCTCAGAGAAATTGATAATGATGCAAGAAGCTTATGGTGTAGCAGCGAATAACAAGAACTCAGGTGTACGAGCACTATAAACGTTTCCGTCAAGATTTTCGAACGCAGAATAAATTACGGCAGTTATATCTGAAAATGGCTTCCAGGAGTGTTTCCTGTCTCTTTACACACGTAACAGAAGCGTGTCACTGCGGAAGGGAACTATTTTGAAGGAAATGTGTAAATTGGCTATTGGTAACTGTTTCTGTGTTATGTGTACATTCTGGAAATTTTTTGAATGTAGTATGTATATAGATCTCGCAACAATTTGGATTCCACAGATACTTCACCCATAAAATTGGTGGTTGTTTGCTTGAAACAAATTACACGGCCAGAAATGCCCAGATTAGCACTAGATAATTATATTTTTTGTAATAAAATATGTACATTCCACCCCTCCACCCCCGCCGATCCGACATCAGTAATGAAAATATATCTAATTATAAAGATTTTAAGTCCACCGCTTGTGGCACACAGACTATTACCGGCTCAGTTCAATCTAATGACAAACATTTTGAACCTATAGCGCACAACTCTAGCAAAAGTCGCGGTCAGGAAAACTGAAATTGGATAAAACAGATTAGACTTATTGAAACCATTTTAACGTGTCCCTCGAGTGGCTGTTAAGGACAACTTAATTCACTGGTTGCGCAAAGAAGACCAACTGACCGCTCGCACTGCAGCCTAAGATTATGCAACGACCCGTGCGAGCAATTTAGTAAGCAGAAAATTTAAAGAAAAAAATATGATGTGTTTCATGACTTTCTCTAGTTTGTCTACAAAGAAATTTTCCTTCTAAAAGATTATTTTTATCTATGTCATGCTAATTGAAATAAACATCAGCAGAATTGGTCTTATTATATGCTTTCTTGTAAATAGAAAAGAAATAAGTGTATACATAAGCTAAAGCGATAGTCAAATCTTTTAAAACCTGGTCATTATGTGAAGCAATTGAAGTTCGATTCGCTTAGCATGGTCCCGTTTGAGAAAGGTTAGGTAGTTCAAAATTGAAACCAATAATAAGGAATATCTCGAAAACTGTCTATTCTACAAGTAAAACACATATGGACATAAATTATGTGAATAAAGTTTTTGTTTATTTGTTGCGATTTATCAGTTATGCGAAATTCAACAAGCTTTAATCTAAATAAAAAGGTCTTCAGAAGCTATTCTCAGAAAATTCAAGATATATATATATATATATATATATATATATATATATATATTATGTGTAATGTAAATATATTTAACATACCGTACTTCAATACAAATCGTTTGAGCTGTTTTTGAGAAAAACTAAATTTTCAAATATTTTTGCATGTGAAGGTTAGTTTGGGGTTAGGAATTTTCTTGAAAACCTTCATGTCGCATCCTTGAAATGTACTAAATATAAATACTGTATTTGGTGTTTAACGATACCTTCGTTTTAGAGCTATGCGTCCAAGGACACACAGAAATGGACCTTTAGTAATAATGTTTTTTTTTTTTTTACTCTTGGGACCTCAAAACTTATATCGCCGCTGAAATCACGGCTAGCAATAAATGAATGCAAGAGAAAGTAAAAACAATTACAATGCGCGTCATCGGTGGTATCTGGTGAAATTAACAAAATTTATTTAAACCAATGTGTACCAAACGGTACAAGGGGTATAGATATAAGTATTTTAATAAATGATATTGTAATGTGTATTCATTCTGTGTTGTTTTTTCCTCTACGCCTAACAGTTTTCCCACAAACCAATCATATAGTGTATGCGTGATATATTTTGCACCGTCTAAATTCGCGGCAAAATGAACAATGCTACAAGCATTCAAACTCGGTTCCGATACAACATTCGTTAAAGCAAGGCCCATCCACTAATGTACTCCTCCAACCTAAGGTATCAGGGAAAATAAACACGCATGTCTTGTATGCTTCGCCTACTTGATGGTACTGACAAACCTGAAAAAACACTAGTCTTAATAAGTAAAATTGCTAGTTCGCAAATGAAGTAAACATTGACGCAGTGATGTCCATTACATTGTTTTTAATCAAGAACAGAAATATCTGAATTTGTATCCCTAACAATTGTGTAACTATCTTTAAATTATAGATGTTATATTATATAGATTTTCACTTTCTCTATTACTTAACTATAGTAGACAAAGGAAGTACCCAGAAACTACTCAAAATATAAATTACTGATTTGCTACATAATATATACATATTTGAAGGACCGCAAAGCCAAAAATCATTATTAAGTCAAGCGGGCCCTAAACAGCAATAAAATTGCATCATCTCCTAAATGATGAATTTTTTACCAGTATTAGAAATGTCTGCTTCTGTTCTTATTAGGTATCATCCAATATTTTAAACTACTACTTATACTATAACATATTGATTGCAATAGTAAAATGATTTACTTATATCGTAATCAATAAAATCACTTACAATAGATGTATGAAGGGCCGTTTCGCAACTACAAGTTCAGAATACCGCAAGAGAGAAAAGTAGGAGAATGCACATGTGTAAACAAACTAGCCAGTATACGATGGTATCTCGTTAAACAGATAACTTAATAAAATAATTAAGAAATATTATAAAGATGCACATTGAAAGAGTACTGAATTTTGAGTGATTATGAACAGAAATTATTTTCAGGATAGTGTCGAAATGTTGGTTCGCTGATGTTTCTTTGCGGAATAACTCCAGAAAACCAATATTCATAGAGCTTTCTGTATTAAAGTCCCGAGGTTATAAGATTAATATTTTTGGAAAATTTATCGAAATGATTATTTTATAAATAATATAGATTATGAAATTAAACAATTAGTATATATTTCTAGAAAATGTTGTGATACTAAAATCATTCTCTTTTGCTATGGATTGGCGGTATTTTGTTTTCCTTTCTCTACGTTCAATTGGAGGTTTGCAATATGGAGCTATATTTGAATCGCCAACACAGGAATACGCAGAACGACATGCCTCACTAATTAGTACACGAAGAACCAGCTCGTTGCAACTTGTTTGTATTAACAACGCACATAACTGCATAAATAGTGAAGATTACCAGAATAATAAACACTGTCAGGCAGGAAGTTTTACGTCACCTATTAATTATTCAACACGTTCTCGAATGCGAGCTTTATGAAAAATGTAATATGGAGCCCGCCGTCATGTACGCGCTTTTTGACTGCTGTACACTCGCATTAGAAGACTACTGTGAGGTCAGAATTCAGTTACTTATGTTTCTCACTACCAAAGCTGTAATACAGCGATGTATTGTATTAATATGGACACTCTGGAGTTCTTCACATATTTAGTATTTGCAAAAAGGTTAGGTGCTAATATGAATGAATAAGTATATTTATTTAAATACAGTATACATATTTTTAATCGCATGGGTCCATAGACAGTAGTCCTTTTGGAATACACAGGTCAATAAGCTGTATTAAAACAATAAATAATATGAGTGAACACGAAAAATAAAATACAAACGTATGCAGATAAAGCATCTTAAACTTGCAGCAAACAACACAAATAAACACTAAACCATATTCCAAAGCATTAGCGTGCCCTTTAAAACACTAACAACGACCGAAAAATTTGACATAAAAATCTGATGTGCTCCATTCATATGGCTCACTCCACATCTCTGTAACAAAATGTTGCTAGTAAGCTTATTATTCTATATATTTAATGCTAGAACATTAGCAGAAACCGTTTTGTTAATTAGTTCCCTTATAAGTAGAAGGGAAATAAGGGAATACACTAGGCTAAACCGGTAGTCAAATGTTTTAAAATGTGATGCTATGGGATTGAAATCCAATTCTTTGTGTAGCCAGAAGTTGACAAGTTCCAGTGTGAAAAAAGTAAGCATGTTAAAACTGAAGTCGATATCAACGAATACCTCGAAAACGGATAACTTCAGGAAAAATGTATATCACATACATTTTGTGTTGTATTGTGATATACAAGTTTTGTATAGTAAGTTTTTGTGTATCTCTTACGGTATACCAGTTATGCAAAATTCAATAAAAGCATCCAGAATAAAGAGGTTTTTAGAGGCTATTCCGAGAGAATTCAAGATATAAATTTTATTTGACATGTAAATATCTTAAATATAAGATATTTTAATCAAAATCTTTACAGCTATTTTTAAGAAAATAAAATGTTTCGAAATGTTTTTCCAGGTAAAGTATAGTTTGGGGTGAGGGGATTTTCTGGTACGTAACGTCTTTTTGTTTTTGAGCTAAGCTGTCCACAGACACACACATACACACATGCACTCACGCATATATTTACGGAACTTTTTTCAAAAATGCTTTTTCTGGATTCAGGAGCGTGTATTTCCGATGAAATCTCGGTTTCGAATTTTTGGGTGCAACACATTATCTTCTCTATACACTATGTTCATAGTACGTGTAGAGAAAGTAAAAGTCTTATCTGTTCCATTCACATGCCTTTCTCTTTATCTTTGCAGCAAATTAGAAAGCTTATGCTTGTAATTCCTTCATGCTAATCGAGAAAAAATTAGCAGAAATAGTCTTATTGCATGCCTCCTTACAAGTGGAAGCAAAATAAGGGAATACCATAGGTTAAAGTGTTAGTCAAAACCTGGTTGCTATACGACTGAAGTTCCTTTGCTTAATGAACTGGAGTTGTCAAATTCCTATATGAGAAAAGTATACGTTTTTTAAAGCTAATACCAAAAACAAGGAATATCTAAAAATGATCAACTCCACGAATTTATATAACATAAATGGTGTGTTTTAATGTGCTTTACAGTTTTGTAAAGCTTTTGCCTATCTCTTACGGTTTAACAGTTATGCAAAACTCCGTAAAATTCATTCAAATATAGTCTTCAGAGGCTATTCCCAAAAATTCAAGATATACATATTATTTGTCAGGAAAATATCTTTAATATACGATATTTTAATCGCAATGGAGCCATTTTTGAGAAAATCAAAATTTTCGAACTAAGTTCCATGTAAAGGGTAGCTGGGGTGGGAGGATTTTCTTTAAACCCTTCGTGTCGTGTCGTAGGAAGATACCAAACTTGCTACTACATATCATTAAAACTGTAGAAGTAATATATTACAATTAAAATAATAAAAGTGGTATTTGTTTAATTTGCGAGTGGTGATTACTTTGAATACGCTATCATAAATTTAGTTTCTACCAATGCGTATCTTACAGAACAACTTGCTTTAGATCATAGTCTTTCAACTCATAGAAGCACCTTACATAAGTGAATAAGATTGAATTTATACTTTCTTACACAATATCACTTAACTAGATAGAAGCATTCTGATGTGTTCCATTCACATAACTTTTCCCAGCAGTTACTTATACTAACTATTCTTACAAAATATTATATTTTTATGTACAGCATGCTAATTGAGATGAACATTAGCCATTTTGGTTTTATTACTTACTTTCTTGTAACTAAATAAAATAAGGAAATACTTTAGGCTAACGTGTTTGTCAAATATTTTAAATCTGGTCGATCTATGAAACAATTGAGGCTTGTTCGCTTTGCATGGTTCTGTTTGAGAAAGGTTAATTTTATCTTAAACATGAAATCAACAACAAGAAATATCTCCAAAACGGTCAACTCTACAAGAAAAACATGTGACATAAATGATACGTTTTATCGAGATCTACATGCATAATGTAGTAAGTTTATATCTAGGTTGCACCGTGGTTGAAAGGTTAGACCGCTCGCTTCCCATTTAAGTGCCCCGGGTTCGATCCCAGGCGTCTGCATGTGGGATTTGTGGTGGACGAAGCGGTGTCTGGGCGGGCTTTCTCCAGGTCCGCCGGTTTCCCCCGCCACTCATTCTACCAGTTACTCCATCATCACCTTTCCAATCATCAATTTCGCTTACATTTTTTTATCATCCACTTCCTCATGTTCATGCCTGGCTACGGGCCGACCCCTCGTAATAGGTTCGCCATTCCGTGGCTTGTAAGTCATAGGGGGATGTCAGTCTTACAAATACGGGGAAGGTAAGCCGATTACGAAACGAAGTTTAAGTATACCTCTTACAGTTAAACCTTTATGCAAAATTCTGTAAAACTCATCCAGAATAAGGAAATCCTCAGAGGATATATCCAGGAAATTCAAAATATTTGTGATATGAATATATTTAATATGTAATTGTAATCAAAATCTTTTGAGCCTATTTGATAAAAACAAAATGTTCAAAAATGTTTGCATGTAAAAGGAGCTTGTGGGGGCGGGGGAGATTCTCTTGAATATCTTCGTGTAGCATTCTTGGAAAATATTAAGTATGAATACCAAGTTTGGCACAGCTTGCTTTACTGTATAACCGCCAAAGGTAGGGAAAAGTAGGATTTCTTTCGGCTTGCGTAAATTTGGGGGTTAAATGCATTTGGTAAGTGTAAATTATTATTATAATTATTATTATTATTATTATTACTATTATTATTGTAGTTGTTGTTGTTGTGAAAACTCTCTTTGTTATTCAGGGCAATCAGACGTTTCCTTCATTACAACATTTCTGTTCAAAGTGTATTTCATATATTGTACTGTAACGTACAAATGTATCTTACAAATGCAACTTAAAATATAACGCATATCTACCTAAAAACTTTAATGGTAAAATCAAATATCTTTAATGGTTTTTTGATAAAGGTACTTATTCTTCTAAATTCTGAATCTCTGCCAGTGTTTCTGTGTAGCTTCCTGGAAACTTTCTCTCCGGATCTTTAAAAAGGCTTATTTATTTAAAAATTTCATCTGAGTTTGTGTACATTAGTTTTGCCTAGGATAGCTGCAGTACATACTAAGCAGTTAAATTGAGTTAAATAGAATTAAAAGTCAAAAGTAATAAGTAATTTAAAATACAGAGAAAGAACATTTGCATTACAATATGATGTATGTAAACTTTAATAAATGATAAGTAAAGAAACAGAAGCTAATATATGAAAAATAAGTTAAAAAATCAAGATGTGTTCCATTCACATAAGAATCTCTACATCTATAAAACAAAAGAACAGTTGAAAAGCGTATTCTCCGATTACTTCATGCTAATCCAGACAAAAAAACAGAAATGATCTTATTGCTTGTGTCCTTGTAAGCAAAAGGGAAATAAGGTTGTAACATAGGTTAGAGCGATAGTTAAAAGTTTTAAAAGCTGGTTGCTATTTGATTGAAGTTCCTTCATTTGTATGACCAATAACAATGAATCTCTAAAAAACTTAGCTCTAAAAAAGGAATGTATTATATAAATTGTGTGTTTTAATGAGCTCTGCAAGATATGCATTGTATCTGTCATGTAAATAGCTTTAATATACGATATTTTAATCAAATATTTAGAGCCATTTTTGAGAAAATCAAAGTTTTCGAAAAATGCTCCATGAAAAGGAGTTGGAGGTGGGGTGATTTCCCTGGTAATCTTTGTGTCGCATCCTTGGAAGGTACTGACTTTTAATTACATGTTAAGTATTTAACGGGCTTTTCGTTTATGTGCTATGCTGTCCAAAGGCGCGCGCCCACACAAACACACACACACACACACACACACTCACACGCATGCTCACTCACTCACGAAAGACACACACACATATGAGCATTTTTATAAAAATGTTTCTTTTTGTATTCAGGGGGTTTCAAAACATATATTTACGGTGAAATATTTGATGCAGTACAATGCAGTATGTAAAAATTCGCAGTAACATTAAAAGATAATTATTAAACGAGAGACAAACATTAATCGTTGTATGTATTGAAAGATCTGTGCTAGCAGGAAACAGAACACATCAAGAACGGAAGGTTGGCAGTCTCAAAAGAAATCAGAGTGAGCAGAAAATGAAAGAACGGTAGCTTCTACAATTCCGGGAAAGTGATAGTCACCGAAAATCAGTTAACCGAAAAGAAAACGAAAAAAAGATGAAATAAATATGTTACTTTTATTATACATAGTATACACCTGTGACCTTAGTATATTGTTCGAACATTTTTTTTTTTCATGTAGTTGATCATTCCGAGATATTCGTTGTTTCAGTTTTGAAATATTTAAACTTATCTCACTCGAGAATCTGTTAACTCTTGGCCATGCAAAGAAACGTTAGCAATCGCTTTTAAAAGCTCTGACTATTGCTTTAGCCTAGTATATTCCCTTATTTCCCTTCTACTTATAGGGAAGTAGCTAATACGATCATTTTTACTATGTTTTGTTATCTTGATTAGCACGAACTACAGAGAAAGATCGACTTTTGTAAGAATAATCTGCTGCAGAATAGGTAGAGAAAGTCACGTGAATGGGACATATCAGACTTTTTATTCAATCTTGCTTCTAAACTATAGATTACCATGTTACTGTATTGTATATTGCTTCATAAGTGCAAGTAATAACTAAACAAAAATATCTATTGAAATAATTCCTAGACCGCAAGAACCCGCGCCATCACTGATACATCATTAAAGCGCCACCTAGTGAAGGTTTACGACATGAAATGTGAATGCAGATGAGTTAGACCACCATTGATCTACTGGAGAAGATCATCTACTACTAATGACATTTGAATAGAGGTTTTGACTGGTTTTGATCTCTAAAATTAGCCGTTGGTTTCCGTACAGGAAAAATAATTGATATCATTTAGCGGAGACTAAACAGCAAGGAAATTGCCAAATTTTGCTTTGATAGTGCTTTGTCGGTTGATCATGTAGTAATAGTATTTTAGGGTTTATTAAAATCCTACGCTAAGTTACAGTAGGGGTTATGATTGCATTCATATTCCCTTTGCGGCGATCAACAAACTATTTGATAATTTCCAATTTGGCTATTCATGATGTTTCTATGCGCTTTCAAACTGAACTGTGACCTACTTCATTAAAACAGAATCAAGCGCATTACAAATTGTATTCTGATTATACAGCCTGTTCGATAAGCAGTAGTTAAACCTCTCGCTGAATCAACAGAGGTGATCAGTTATTCGCCTTGTAATTCTGTGGAATCAGTGTTTTAAAAAAACTGATGTGTTCTATTCACATGACTTTCTCTACCTCTCTGTAATATATTATTGCTAAAAGGCATATTCTTCTACCTACTTAATGCTATCAAGATAAACATTAGCATTGGCTTAATTACTTGTTTCCTACTAAGTAGAAGGAAAATAAGGGAATACACTAAGTTAAAGCGATTCAAATCCTTTAAAAACGGTTGCCATGTGGATGAAATACGTTTCTTTGCAGGTGCAGCAGTTTAAAACTTTCCGTGGGAGAAAAGTTTTAAGCATTTTAAATCTGAAACAAATAAGAAGAAATATCTAAAAAAAAAAAAAAAAAACCTATATGACATAATTGTGTGTTTTAATGTGATATACATTTTTGTGTAATATGTTTTTATCTATCTCTTAAGGTTTACAAGTTACGCAAAATTCAGCAAAATTCATTTAGAATAAAGAGGTCTGTGTAGGATATTCAAGATATACATTTTATTTGCCATATAAATATCTTTCATATATGGTATGTTTAATTAAAATCGTTAGAGACATTTTTGAGAACATCTAAATTTTTTAAAAGTTTTCAATGTAATGTTAAATTTGCAGTAGAGAAATGTTTCTCAAAATCTTCATGTCGCAGAGCTGGAAGAAACTAAACTTAAATACTAAATTTGGTATTTTACCGACTTTCCAGTTATCGTGTATACACACGCACGGACACACACACACACCACACGGACCTTTTTCTAAAATGCTTTTTTTTAGATTTGGGGTCCCTAAAACAAATATTTTCGGTGAAATATTGGTATCGATTTTTTGGGTGAAATACAATACCTTCTCTACACTCTATGTACACAGTACGAGTAGAGAAAGTAGAAACCTGATGTGTTCCAGTCACAAGACTTTCTCTACATCTCTGTAACAAATTGTCAGCAAGTTTATTTTTGTATCTACATGTTAATCGAGAATTAGCAGAATCGGTCTTATGTTTTAGTTCCCTCAAATAGAAGAGAAATAAGGATGTACACTAGACTAATGTTTTGAAATGTTTTAAAATATGGTTGCTACGGAATTAAATTCCGATTCCTTAGGTGGCCAGCAGTTGACGACTTCCCGTATGAAAAAAGTGTAAGTATTTTAAAACTGAAGCTAATAACAAGAAATATCTCGAAGACGGTCAACTCCATGAAAAACAAAATGCATATGACATACATTGTGTGTTTTAACGACATCTACATTTTTGTATAGTAAGTTTTTGTCAATCTATTACGGTTTACCAGGTAAGAAAATTTCAACAAATTCATCCAGAATAAAGAATCTTTGGAGGCTATTTCCAGAAAATTCAAGATATACTTTTTATGTCATGTAAATATCTTGAATATAAGAGGTTTTGCTCAAAACCGTGAAAGCCATTTTTGAGAAAATTAAATTTTCGAAAATTGTTCCATGTATAGGTGAGTGATTTTCCTGAAAATCTTCGTGTCGCATCCTTAGCAGGTAAAAAACTTGTATACCAAGTTTGGTATTTTACCGACTTCCCATTTTGAGTTATCGCGTTCACAGTCACACCGACATACACACACAGACAGGGATAGTTTTCTAAAAAAAATTTTTTTAACATAGGAGTCCCTAAAATGTCTATTTCCGGTAAAATCTTGGTATCGAATTTTTGTGTAGAATGCAATATCCTATCTATAGACTATGTATACAGTACATGTAGAGAAAGTAAAAATGAAAGTGTTGCTGGAGCCATTCTACAACACTGTTAAGAAATGATACGAATCTGAAGTAGCATCTTTATTCATTAATGCCAGGTAGCCCAACAAAACATAATTTAAATTAATTCAAAATCTTCTCGGGCTTCTAGCCAAGTTTTTACCTGGCTAGAAGCCCGAGAAGATTTTGAATTAACACGTCGCCAGGAAAGCTTAGTTCTTATTTTATAATTTAAATTGTATATTATTTTTATGGAGTTAACCACTTCCGAGATATTCCTTGATATAGTTTTCAAAATGTCCAGTTCTGAAAATTATTCAAAATGGAAGGCCTTTTTAACTTTTTTTTCCATCCTTGTTATGTAAATAGAAGGAACTTCAAATGCCTTACATAGCGATCAGCCTTTGAATGATTTTACTATCGATTTAGCCTTGTCCATTCCCTTAATTCCCTTCTACTTACAATTAGAAAGCATATTTTGATAAAACCCTAATAGTCATCTGGATTACCATGAAGTAGAAGAACAAGCTTTTGGGGAATATGTAGAGAAATTCATGTGAATTGAACACAACAAATGTTTTGAAATATGTGTTGCACTCACATGGCTTTCTCCACTCACTGTTCCACAAACTATAACTTTCTCTACACCTATTTATACATAGTGTATAGAGAAGGTATTGTAATGCACCCAAAAATTCGATACCGTGATTTCACCTGAAATACATGTTTTGAGGCCCTTAAACAAAAAATTAGAAAAATGTACGTGTGTGTGTCTGCTTGTATGTGTGTATCTGTGTGTGGGCAGCACAGCTCAAAAACGAAAAGTCTGTTAAAAACCAAACTTGGTATTTATGTTTGGTATCTTCCAAGGATGCCACACGAATATTTTCAAGAAAATCCCCACACTTCCAACTACCCTTTGCTTGGAACTTTTTTCGAAAATTTTGATTTTCTCAAAAATGGCTTTAACGATTTTGATGAAAATATCGTATGCTAAAGATATTATTTACCTGACAAGTAAAACGTATATCTTGAATTTTCTGGGAATAGCTTCTGACGAGTACTTGACTTTGTATAACTGCTGAATCATAAGAAATGGACAAAAGCTTAACACACAAAAAATTATAGCGCGTTAAAACACACAATTTATGTAATATGCATTTTTTTCTTGGAGTTGGTCTTTTTTGAGACATTCTTTGTTATCGGTGCCACTTTGAAAAACTTATACCTTTCTCATACAGGAATTTGTCAACTCCTGTCCACACAAACAAAGGAAGTTCAGTCACATAGCAACCAGCCTTTGACTATCACTTTAACCTATGGTACTCCCTTATTTGTTTCAACTTATAAGGAAGCAAGTAATAACACTATTTCTGCTAATTTTTTCTCAATTAGCCTGAAGAAATAGAAGCAATAGCTTTTAAATAATTTTTTTTTTTGCAGAGATGCTGAGCAATATATGTGAATGGAACACATCAGATTTATTTTATGAAAGCTGTTCTTCTAGCCATTTATTTTTGATCCAGATAAAGGAATATTATGCATTTGTAGATACAATAGTTTAGAGCAAATGTTGTGCTTTCACATGTTTCAATGTTACAGCGGCTATTGCTTTGTACAAAATTCAGCATAAAAAACCTTCATATATGACAGCGACCTTCGTTTTGTGCCTCTGAAGGAGCGCATTCTGTTCACCTCTCCACTGATAAACAAGACGAGTGAAGCGAAGGGAAAATGCGGACGTAAAGTGTATTCAGAAAACTGTGGCAATTATCTTGTATCCCATTAAGGAAAAAATAGAACATGCAATTTGAGACCTTCAGAAAAAGGTGTTATAATCGAAAGAGACGATGGCTCAAAAAAGATTATTGAAAAGATCAAGGGCTAAGATTAAGAATATGAAAATAGAATGATCAAGGAAAATAAATTCCTACGTTCTACTTCTACCCATTACATTTTAAATTAAGGTGATGCGTCAGTGAAATTTGACCAAAAATTGTGAAGAACTATGTTTCTTTCCATAAGAAAGTAATATGAATTCAGAATTTGAAGATATGCTTATTAAGAAATGTTAATCAGTATCTTATTCTCTGGCAAACATTTTGCCAACAAGATTTTCATATTCAAAATGTTCCACACAATGCAATTTTTTACTAATTTGTTTCACAATTTTTATATTGCCTCTGAAATGTACATTAAATACAATGACCATATGGGTTTTCGAAATAATGATCCAATTTAGAGAAATCTATTATTAAGTTTTCAAAACTCTAGAGTTTCGAGGAGAATAAAAATATATGTTTCTACAGTAATCATGGTTAATATAAAATGTATGTTATGGCAGATCTATTTTGAAATTCATATCTGTAGAAATCGGAATACTTATGTGAATATTTTTAAAAGTGGATCACATAGGTCATTCTTATTAAAACAATGAACTTTGGACAGTAAAATCTTTGATGTATTCCATTAACAAGACTTTCTCTAGCTGTTGCACAAACAAACTTTCCTTAGAAAGGTTATTTATTTATCTACATCATGCTAATTGAGATAAACGTTAGCAGAAATACTCCTATTGCTTGCTTCCTTATAAGTAGGAGAGAAATAAGGAAATACGCTACGCTAAAGCGATAGTCAAATTTTTTAAATGCTATCGCTATGTGAAACAATTGAAATACGGCTGTTTTAACATATCCGTTTAGGAAAATTTAGTATTTTAAAATTGAAACCAATAGCAAGGAATATCTCAAAAACCGTGAACTCCAGGAAAAAATGTATATGACGTAACTGTGTATTTTAACGATATTAAATCTTTTGTGGAGTAAGTTTTTGTGTCTCTCTTACGATTTGTCAATTGTACAAAATTCAGAAAAATTCATTTCGACTAAACATAACTTCAGAGATTACTCCCACAAAATTCAAGATATACATTTTATTTGGAATATAAATACCTTAAATATAAGTGATTTTAATCAAAATCGTTACAGCTATTTTTGAGAAAATAAAAATTTCGAAAAATGTTCCATATGTAATGGGTAGATGGAGGTGGGGGATTTTCTTGATAATGCTCGTGATTCATTTTTGGAATATACTAAACTTAAATAACAAATATGGTATTTAACTGACTGCGTCTTTGAGTTATGCTGCTCACAGACAGACACACAGACACAAACGGACGTTTTTCTAAAAACGTTTTGGAACCAGGTGCCCGCAAAGCATTTATTTCCGGTGAAATCTCGGTATTGAATTTTGGATGCAATACAGTACCCTCTCTATACATTATATGCATAGTACGTGTAGATAAAATAAAAATTTATGATGTAAATAGCCATGCAAGTTAGAATGTTAACACATAAAAACAATATCACCTTTATTGTGTGTAATAATTGGTGTAAATTATGAGGAATAAATAGCATTTATTTTTTCTAATAAATAAACTTCGTTTCGAATCAAAATATCTAATGTGATATATTACATACTATGCATTTTACAAATTTTACAGATATATCACCTTAAGTGATCGCTCTTCTGACACGTGTTTTTTAATATTGTTAAGGTCAAAGAATATTTTTACTAACCTGCCAACAAAGAGTTAATCAATGTTATTATAATTTTTCTGAAGATGTGAGAGGTGTGTGGTGGTAGGAAAACATAATTTCTAATAACCTGTTTATGAAGGTACTGGTTATTGTAGTTTTAATTTGCGCAAAAAATCTATATACAGTATAATCTCCACGGGGTAACATGGGGGAGAAGCACGAATAATCGACGATTAATGCAGAAACCCGTAATTAAAGGATTTTAAGGTACAGCATACATATGTAAATACTAAATTACATTTGCAGTATGTATTTATGTTCAAATATTTATTCTAGTTCTTTGCTTAGGTTTTGCTGTTTTTAGGTAACAGCAATAAAAGATCCGGCGCAGACAATAAGTGACATTTCCATTAAAATAAGAACTGAAGCTTTCCTGGCGACGTGCCATTGTTTAAAAGATACCGCGTGACAACAGAGTACCGTTCCCATTGTTATCAGCCTGCCTGTTCCGTGTGAATAAAGAAGAAATTCAGTTTTTCTGATGTGATCAGCGTGTGCCAACGAAGCAAGTTAAGAAAAATTTATAAAAGATGTGGCGGAGAAACAAAAAAGGAAAACGTGTATTAACATTAAAACGAATGGTCAGCGAGCTGACTTCTCACCCAGAGATCCCGTGTTCGATTTCCGGCTGGGGAAGGGAATTTTTCTTTAACCAGAATTATTCCCTATCTTCCACACAGTCTGGAAATATGAATGTAAGAATAAGTCTGCGTGTGTTTAGTAATATAAAGTTTATTAACCTGATATCCTGAACCTACAGTTTCACAAGTCAAAGCCCCCGATATGACCATTGATGTTAAAGGGGGCTATACAAATAAAACAATAAATAACAATAAATATATATATATATATATATATATATTGGGGTGAGGGGGGTGCACGGATAATCCGTAAACTGGATAATCCACTCACGAATATTCGGGAATATGTTGTACTTGTATAGGTATATAAGCGGCTTGGAACCTGACACAGCGTGCGTGCTTGAAGGTATCAAGTAACTCCCATTGGGCCGGCCACGTGTCGAAACTAATGCTATCATTATGAAAATCTGATGTGTTCTATTCACATGACTTTCTCTACATCTCTGCAACAAATTATTGTTAAAAAGCTAATGCTCCTTTTTACTTCATGCTAACCGAGAAAAAATTAGTATAAGTAGTCTTACTACCTGTTTCCATGCAAGTAGAAGGGAATAAGGGGAGTATCTAAGGCTAAAGCATTAGACAAAAGCTGGTTGCTATGTGACTGAAGTTCCTTTGTTTGTATGGACAGGAGTTGAAAAATTCCCCTATGAGAAAAGTATAACATTTTTTAAACTGAAACCAATAATAAGGAATATCTAAAAAACAATCCACTCCACGAAAAGATGTATATAACATAAATTGTGTTTTAACGATATATACATTTTCTGTTAAGTAAATTTTTCTCTATCTCCTACAGTTTGCCAGTTATACAAAATTCCGTGAAATTCATCCAGATTAAAGTAGTCTTTAGAGGCAATTCCCAAGATATAGATTTTATTTCTTAGGTAAATATTTTTAGTATACGACATTTTAATTAAAATCGTTATAGTCACTTTTTATAAAATCAAAATTTTCGAAACTTTTTCCATGAGGGTGGGGGAATTTTCTTGAAAATATTCATGTTGCATTTTTGGATGATACTGAACTTAAATACCAATTTTGGTGTTTAACGCTTTTCGTTTTTGAGCAATGCTGTCCAAAGATACACACACGCAAACACGCTCACATACGTACCTTTTTCCAAAGATGCTTGTCTTGGATTCAGGGAGACCCAAGACATTTATCTCTGGTAAAATCTCATGTTGAATTTTTGGGTGCATTACAATACCTTCTGTATACACTGTGTACATAATACGTGTAGAGAAAACAACGATGGGATAAACATTTAAATTCAACTCCAACACTTACTCAGGAAGCCATAATTTAATAATTTTGTAAAAGATGGTTGCTTTACTTTGGCGAACAAGATCTCCCTCTGCATTTTACGCTGCATCAGTGGACCTGAGGGGTACCGAGTTAAGCCATTTGAAAGCTTACCTCTGATATATAATTGTTAAGCTGCGGTAGCATTGTCAGCCTCCTAATTGTCACAGTGGACAAGCAAACACACTAATCCAACAATACATACCCGTCACGTACCATGAGGCCTAATCTGACGTTTTTTTTCGGTACAGGGATTTGCTTTTGCGAATGTCAGCCCCAGAAAAGCTATAATTCTGCGTGTTGCTCACCCTCTGTCCACAAAAAGTTCTGCTTTCTTTAAGCCTTATTAGCTTACATGGACAACTTTTGACCCGCCTAACTGCTGTCCTTGTTAGTAAGTATTCAAAAGCACGCGAGGTCAGTTAGTAAGTCTGCAGATGGCAAAAAAGGTAAAATATATCTTTGCATTATAACGTAAAAACAAAACACTGCAGTGATTTAATGAACAAGATAAAAACTAAGATGTGTTGCATTCCCATCACTTTATCAACTCGCTCTTATTTACTACTGCATTGGAGCTTACGTCTATAAGATAAATAATTCGGGGTTAAAATTTTCTTTTAAAACTTAATTAAATAAGTAGTGCAAAAATGTCTATTTTTGAACTGTCTATTACATGTCGGTCTATAAGTTTATTTGTTATTAATGATGAAATTATATAACCTTGTTGAATCTGCTTACGCTAATGATTTTATCACATTAGTTACTGACTGCCTCCGTGGTTGATTGGTCTGTGAGCTGACTTCTTATCCAGAGGTCCAGGGTTCGATTCCCGGCTGTGTGGTGAATTTTTCTTTAATCAGAGTTATTCCCTATCCCCCACAGAGTCTGGAAGTGAGAATGAATGTGCGTGTGTTTAATTATATAAATATTATTACCTTAATGTTCTAAACGTACAGATGTATGAATTGTTTCACATATCAAAGCCTCCAATGGTCATTGAAGTTACTACTTTATCCGAAGAGTGATAATCATGTATGCACAAATGACATACTATATAAAGAAGGTATCCAAAAATTCTATACCATGATTTCACCGGAAACAGGTGTTTTAAGGAGTCTTAGATGTCTTGAGTCTATAAATATTTGTTCTTGAAAAAATTATATCTAATTTCTGAGAACAGCAAAACTCAAAAACAATAAAATAGCTAAAAATATGTTTGATATTTAAGTCAGTAACTTAAAAGGATCCAAAGGATTTTCAAGAAAAGTACCCCACACTACCGGAAAGCTTTACAGAATGTTGAATTTCTCATTTGTTAATACAATACTGTATACTAAATTATTTACTTTCCAAATAATATGTATAGCTTGAACTTTCCAGGAATATCCTCTGAAGTCCGTTCATTCGGAATGCTTTTGCATAACTGGTCAACCGTAGGAGATAGACATTTTGTTCTCATAATCTTCTCTAACTGTTGGACAAACTGTACTTAATTTTGTCACCATCATATTAAGCAGAAATGGTGTTATTATTTAGTTCCTTATAAGTAGAAAGGAAGAAAGAAAATACAGTGCAAGGCTAAAGCGACAGTCAAATCTTTTAAATGCTGTCGTCATTGAAATTTGGTTCTATATTCATGGAGTAAAATAAGGACTGCCCGGATATGAAACCTTTAAGTAAATTAAGATTGAAACCACTATAATTGAATATCTCTGAAACGGATAGGTCTAAAAAATGTATATAACATAAATTATGTGGATTAACGAGAGCTAAATTTCTTGTCTATCTCTTATAGTTTACCGGTTACGCAAAGGCCATTTTAAATATAGAGGATTTCAGGGACTATTTTCGAGAAAATCAGGATATACATTTTATTTACCGTGTAAAAATCTTTAATATACAGCGTTTTGATAAAAATCTTTAGAGCCAACTTTGAGAACATCGATAATTTAAAAAAATGTTCCATACAAAGGGCAGTTTAGGGAGAAGGTATATCTAAAAATCTTCGTGTCACATCCTTTTAAAGGTACTAATTTTATGTTTGGTATTTAATTGACTTTTCGTTTTTGAGTTATACTATTTACAAACTCGCACACACCCTCACACTCACCTATATATACCTACAAATATACAAGTATTTTTCTATAAATACTTAATTTTGGGTTCAGGGGTCTTCAATACACGTGTTTACGGTGAAATCCCAGTATCGGATTTTTGGGTGGAATAAAATACTTTATCTATTATGTGCACTGTACACACTTGCTAGAGAAAGTAAAAATACATTTAAAAAAGGGATGATGTGTGTTTCTGTGAACAGCATAATGCAAAATCGAAAATATTTTTAAATAGAAAACTTGTCATTTAATTTCACTATCTTCCAAGGATGCGACAGGAATGTTCTAAAGAAAATCCCCACTCCACATTACATCTTAATGCGAAAGGTTTCGAAAATGTTAATGCCTCAGTATATTTTGATTCAATTTCCGTATATTAAATATATTTACCTATAAAAACGCATATCTTGAATTCTCCGGAAATAGCCTCTGAAGTTCTCTTTATTCGGAATCACTTTTGCATAACTGATAAACTTCAAGACATTGACAAAAACGTACCACACAAAATGTAGATCTCGTTAAAGCACACGATTTATGTCATATACCTTTTTATATGGATATCGATTTCCAAGATATTTCTTCTAATTGGATTCAATTTTAAGATACCTAAATTTTTCTTTTGTTTTTTTTTTTTTTTTATTCCTGGCACTGCAAAGAGAACCGAAATTCCAGTTGAGTCTCATAGCAACAACTTTTGAAATATTAGACGTCGCTTTAGCCTAGTGCATTCACTTACTTCCCTACTACTTATAAAAAGCTAAATAATAAGACCATTTATATTAATGTTTATTTTGACCTGCATGAAGGACAAAGAAGAAGAATAGTTTATGAGAATAGTTTGTTTGCAGGATAGCTAACGAAAGACATAATGAAGTCGTGCGGTTTTCCTATTTAATGGTAAAAAATAAAATTAAGAGAAATTTCAATGAAGATTCAAAAATAGTTGGAAGGAAAAATGAAACCTTTTTTTTTTTTTTTTTTTGGTTCGTTTGGTTCAATTTGGAAACGAGGGTGGTTCTATAGGGAGTTAATATATGGGACAATCAAATATTGTGACTAAATGAGTGGTTCATAAGCCTGAGATTCTGTCAAAAGGGCGCAATATAATCACGTTTCGCAATAAATATAACAGGTGCGTATTTGAGGTAGAATTGTTAATTATGAACGGAGCCTTGAACTCAAATACCACCCGATTCTAATGACATTCAAAATAGTGGAACGACATCAAAGTTATATTTCAGTAGCCTTTGGTAAAATATAACAAGTGTAGCAACAGTACCTGAAATGTGGGGTACAGCTTGGCCTAGGGTCCAGTTAGAATGATTTGTATTTACTCACTGTCAAAAACAGAAACGACAGTAGTTCAGTATTTCCTGGTAAATGTAGATGATGAATGCCTGTGGTGTATCCCACCTCCAGATTACGGGTTCACCTTTACCTGCAAAAACCACACCGAATATAAACAGTTACTGAACTTTTGTGTGTTTTATTGGTACGCCAGTAGAAATACACCAGTTGTACGCTGGATTCACGGCTATCAAAGTCGTATATTCCTTGGGCTTCCACACAGCTGAACAATTTTGAATAAATTTGGAGGTCATAAATTTTAGGAATTTAATAAACCCCTTACTTAATATAGTAGTAGTGCAAATAAACATTATTAAGTAATTGCAACTTTTACCTGAACGTTGCAATTTTAGATTACACTTACCAATAAACCTTCCCCTTCTTAGAAGCCATTTAAAAACTATTACAGAATACAATAAACAATTAAAATTCTCAGGAAATTACAAAACAAGATATTGGAACAATGCCATCCATGTTTGTGACCATTCCTGCGGTCCATCTGGTATGCGGCAATGAACCTGTAATGTGACACATCGCAGTTGGAGATTTTGGGAAACGAAACCTTGCGCAAATAAGACCAGGACAGCGGTACTGTGACGTCATTTTCTGGGAATAAAAGAAGGAAGAATTTCAGTGCAGGAAGTGGTTGTTTTGCGTTGTGAATTGTATTGAGTTGTGAGTGGCCGTAGTGTTAGCGTGTAGTAGAACGAGAGCTGTGCATGGTGTGCAGTCATAAACTGTCTTTGTGTTGGGTGAATTATTTGCAGCAGTGAATCAAAGACCGCATTTGACTATTGTCTTGCCAATAAACACATTTGTTACAATACTCTTAAAACACTATTCAAAAGCAGTGGTCATAAATGCCGCAACTTGTGTGGTAGTAAAGATATACGAGAGTTGTTTTTTTAAGAAGTGAAATTAACCTACTATCCAATGCGCAATATCTACGAACCAATACGTTGTTTTAATATGATTTAACCCGCCACACCCTCGTCATAAAAACACTTTCTTAAATAGCAAAATTTACGAATATTAGTAAGGTGGGAGCATTTTTAATAGTATTTAACGCCCGCTTTTACTACCATTGCGCGGCCTATGGGAGGGAAATATAGCAGTAGTTGTTAGGCTGGAAGCAGCTGTTTCTGAGGCAGAGGCACTGAAATATAGATGCTACCAGTATACTGAAATCCATCAGAGAACAAACCAGAACAAATTACTAAAAATCTGATGTGTTACACTCACATGAATTTCTCTACTTCTCTGCAACAACTTATTGTTAAAAAGCTTATGCTTCTATTTACTTCATGCTAATCAAGAAAAGATTTCCAGAAGTAGTCTTATTACTTGCTTCCTTGTAAGCAGAACCGAAATAAGGAAGTACCTTAGGTTAAAGTGATAGTCAAAAACTGGTTGCTATGTGACTGAAGTTCCTTTCTTTGTATGGACAGGAGGTGACAAATTCTGTATGAGATAAGTATAAAGCTAAAATCAATAACAAGGAACATCTCAAAAACGATCAACTCCACGAAAAAATGTATATGGCAGAAATTGTGTGTTTTAACGTGCTCGAGAGTTTTTGTTTGTTAAGTTTTTGTTCATCTCTTTAGGTTTAGCAGTTATGCAAAATTAAGTAAAATTCATCCAGAATAAAGTAGTCTTCGGAGACTATTCCTAGAAAATTCTAGATATAAATTTTATTTGTCAGGTAAATATCTTTAATATACGCTATTATAATCAAAATCCATAGCACCATTTTTAAGAAAATCAAACTTTTAGAAAAAAGTTCCAAGTAAAGGGTAGTTTGGGGTGAGGGTATCTTTCTCAAAATCTTCGTGTCACATCCCTGGAATATAATAAGCTTAAATACTAAGTGTGGTATTTTACCGACATTTCGTTTTTGAGTTATTGTGTTCAGACACACACACACACACACACACACACACAAACGGACCTTTTTCTGGAAATGCTTTCTTTGGATACAGGGGACCCTAAGACATATTTTTCCGGTAAAATCTCGCTATCGAATTTTTGGGTGCACTGCAATACCTTCTCTATACACTATGTACATAGTACGTGTAGAGAAAGTAAAAATTACCGAAAATCATTTTATTATCACATACACAACCCACCTATTACCTAGGTGTAACAAAGCGTATGCTGGCTGGCTTGCTTGCTTGCTTACTTGCTTGCATGCTTGCTCGCATGCTTTGGTGATACCAGTGAAAATTATTAAAGGCAAAGTACAAGACATTGGGTTTATTTATAAATACACACACACACACACACACACACACACACACACACAACACACACCTACTACCTACATCTAACAAAGATCATGCTTGCTTGCTTTGCTCGCAAGTTTTGGTGATACCAGGGGCAATTATTAAAGACAAAGTACAGGATAATGAGTTTATTTATAAATATGCACACGTACTCACATACACACACACACATAACACACCTACTACCTATACTTAACAAAGCGCATGGTTGCTTTGCTCGCATGCTTTGGGGATACCAGTGGAAATTATTAAAGGAAAAGTACAGGAAAATGAGTTTATCGCCATACTCACTCACAAAAACACACACACTCTCACACACACTTACACTCACACACACACACACACAGACATACCCTAACCTAGACAAAACTCGGCGATTGCTTTGGTAAAACCAATGGAAATAACTAATATCTAAGTAAAAAAAAAATCGGATTATTTCACACAAACCTATACCTAACGCGGTGGCTCTAATTTCAGAAACTGTTATTTTCTAGCGATAATCTATATGCAAACCTCAAACTTTTGGGATGTGAACGCTTTTTGTGATACAACGCTGTTTGAAATGAAGATTTTATAAGGAACCAAAGCAACCGAAGTAATTTTGATATATTTCAATATAAATCGCGTTCTTTACTAACCAAAAACTAGTCTTGAGAAATTCTAAAAGATTTGTATTGAGATATTACGGTGAGGAAAAGTGAAGAACTAATCCTAAATAGTTTTAGTGGAGTTTAAGTGGGTAACCAAATATATTAGTCATATGGATTTTTGTCAAAGTAGTCCATGTAATTACATTCAGGTGGCTTCTTCGATATTTTAGATATAATAGCTCAGTAACATCAATATAACCTTGTTTTGCATGAGCAATCAACACTTACTTACTAGTAAGGATCACAAGAAACACAAAACAAAAGACAGGCAAAAATAATATGTTAAGGTTAGACATTTACTAATATCTGAAAAAGATGCAAGTGATATTGTAAGGTTTTGTTAGCCATGATATAAAACTAAATAATTAAGTGTGAGAAATTTTCGGAATTTCTAATTTTAAACTAAATAACAATTTTCGACTTGTGTTTAAAGTTATCTGTGTCACGTTTGTTCGAAATCAGTGCAAAGATGTAGAAGCCTATAACATGCCTGCCAGCCTGCAAAAAAAAAAAAAAAAAAAAAAAAAAAAATTAAATGGCGTGTTATTTATGGGCGCTCTTTAACTACTGTGGTTCTCAGCATCCCATTCTAAATTGGGCGTGAAAGACCACTTAATTTTGCTCAGAGGCCTCTCTATCAGGCTTGAGGCTCTTTTACGTGCCGTAAATCTACGACACGGGACCCACAGCTTTACTTCCCTTCCGAAGGAAGCCACCCGAAAAAATCCATCGTCCTCCGCCGGGTTTGAACCCGCGACCTTGGGTATATGAAGTCAGCATGGTGACCATTACACCCGCCCGCCCACACATAACAGATGAATACATCATACGTATAAATACATATTTTGTTACTGACGCCTCAATTACTAGGATAATATCAGCACCCAAAATTGGTTCCAAAGGTGTTCTTTTACATGCCAGTAAATCTAATGTCATGGGGCGTTCGTTTTTAAATACACTTAAAAAAACATCAGTTTGGGCAGGGTTTAAACTCACCATGACCACCCATCCATCCGTCAGTCCGTCCATCCATCCCATTGACTTACATATATTAAGATATTTCTTCAGCTCAAAGAATTAGTTGTAAAACAAAGCGTTCGAAACGTTTAGAACTGAACCGATGAAGTAGTTTCAGCAGCAGTATATGAAGGCTGAAAAGTATAAAAAAGATCAGGAAGAGAAATTTGGCTGGAGCATTGAATAGGAAGTAAAGTTGCTTAAGAAATGATATGGAAAGAATTCGAATGGGAAAATGGTCCTGGGAAGTAAATGTCATATGTAAGTAGAAAGTCAGACAACCAGAGAAAAGCTGAAATCAAGGGACAAATCAAAATGAATGACAGATTCATTTAACAGATAGGAGTATTGGAGAGGTAGAGGAGTCAGACTGAAAAATTCAATATCATAACCAGCATTTGAACCACGGATATACTGGCATCCATCAAGTTGCTCTAACTATTGAGCTACCGTGACAACATCCCGGCACTAAATTCTCCAACGGACTCTAGTAATTCCTGGTAAAATTCAAGTAAATCTCAAATTATTTTGAGATTTCATAGCTCAATGGCGTAAATACTCGAATGCGGTACTTCATAGTTAAACTACCTATTAGATCAATCAGTGTGGATTATCCAATTGCTTTTCCATACCAATGTTATCTTGGAAAGGAGTTGGAGAGATATGGCATTGAAATTTTCAGTTTGGCTTTTCCTCTCCAGTTTTGCATACAACTGATGTGAAGAAACAGTTAATTCAATATAGGTATATTGTTATATGAGCTTTCTCTATCTCTTTTCTAGGTCTTATTGTTTAAAAATCTTGTTCTATACTTCATGCTAATCGAGATTAACATTATTAGAAATAGTTTTAAATTGTTCCCTTGTAAGTACAAGGAAGATATGTGAATACGGATAGCCAAATATAAAAACTGGTTGACATGTGTTGAAATCGGTTTATTTGCATGGCAGAAGTTTCAAAATTCCCGGAAGAGAAAATTTTTAACTATTTTAAGTTTTTTTCTTCCACTTACGGTTTACCAGTTATGCAAAATTAAGACAGAATAAAGAGATTTTCGGAGGCTATTCCCAGAAAATTCAGATATACATTATATTTGTCATGTAAATATCCCCAATACCCTTACGGTATTTTAATCAAAACTGTTAGAGCCACTTTTGAAAAAATCCGAATTTTCTAAAGTTTTTCCACGTAAAGAGCAGTTTGGAATGCCGGGGGGGGGGTGGCCACGTCGTGGCGTGGTTAGACCACTCGGCTCTCACCTAGACGACCGGAGTTCGATCCCAAGTGGCCGCATGTGAGATTTGTGGTGGACAAAACAGCGCTGGGCGGGTTTTCTCCGGGTACTCTTGTTTCCCCGCCATCGCATTCCACCGGTGCTCCATCATCGTTCATGTATCATCAGTGTCACCGCCTGCGGTGCCATTAGTAGTTAAAGCGGGCGTTAAACACTACCGGGGGGACGGGATTTTCCCTAAAATCTTCATGTCGCATTTAGTATTATATTGACTTTTCGTATTTTGAGCCATCATATTCACAAACACAGGGACCTTTTTCTAAACATATTTTTTTTATAAAGGGGACCCTAAATCGTGTATTTTCGGTGAAATCTCGGTATCGAATTTTTTAGTGGATTACAAAGCTTTCTCTTTGTGCTATGTAGAAAAAGTAAAAGAAGTCAACAGAATAGCGTTATAACTTCCTGCGGATAGCTTTATTGTGGTTCTCTATAAAAGCTAACCTTTTTTCAATATTTCCTTCCAAAATGATAAGAGGACCCGAAAGGAAAGAGATAGATGCTGAGGGCAGAAGTGACAGGAAGTTATTGCTCCTTTTCTGCGGCGACCAAGAGGCGATATTTATGGGAATGTGGTACATAACACGCATGATTTGAGAAGGATCGTGCGACCCAGGGACACACAAGGCATGTGAGTGAGTGCGGAATTTCGACCGGCTTCCTGGAAGTGCAGATTCCATGGCGAATCCTTCCGCGTCGTTAACCTTCCATGAATTTCAATTATTCAGAGCGATATACGGTGCATTCACTTTTTCGGTACACGAATACGCTTTTGCAGCTGTCATTTTAAATCTATTTTCTTCGAATGGTATTTTCAGCGTTCACATAATCCACGGTTTTGCTTAGCTCTTCAAGTAACAGTTTGCAGTCTGATGCACAGGATAAAACAGAGTAATTTAGCAAAGTTAACCTCAGTAGAGAAAAGAAAGCAAAGGTGAAATATATAAACACTGTACCGTTTGTTATTTAAACTCAAGAAAAGTTCACACTGGATGCTGAAATAATCCATGAAAACACTGCAAAAATAATCTAGATACAGTACGCGACGAAACAAACCCTGCGGAAATGTTAAAGTTTCTGAAGATTATTGAACGTAGTGATATGGGCGAAGGTTATTGTAAAGACAAAGCTTTTGTTAACTATTAGATGTTGCCAAATTTCTTTTTGTCAGTTTATTATACTAATATAAATTATTCGACTATCTTCTTGCTTAGTTTGAGAATATTTGTAGAATTGGTCTTCTGTATTGAAAACTGATTCTTTCAGCAAGAAACATATGTAGACTGCCGAGATTATCAGATCCGGAAGGTAACCAGGTTAAAAAAAGAAAAAAAAAAAAAAAAGCTGCAGCAGACAGCTTAGCCCAAGACTATACGCAGAAAACAACTCCTGAGATTTTCCGTTACTATGGTAACTAATGTATAAGCCGCTTGAGTAGACACAGTAGAGGACACACCTATTGCGCGCGACAAGCACGAAGGGAAGACTACCGAAAAACCTTCACGGGGCCGAGAACATTTAACTAGTCACTCCAAGTTAATGCCGAAGCATATTAATAGGTAAGTTTATTTCCTTAGCTTTTACATATTGTTATGCATTTCCTTACTTTCTTATCACTAAACTAAGTTGTTGAGTACCATTTGGCCCAATAGACTCAAACCCTGAGGTTGCTAAGCTATTGGGTCCTTTTTATATCTTAGTTCTAATACATATTACCTACCATTGCTTAATTTCGTTCATCTTCCTGCTTATTTGTTTTCCTCAACCATTTGGCTCTTATTCTGTCCAAAATGTGGTCAATTTCATTTAAGTTTCTCCTAGCTTTCACATGCATAAACTTTAGCCACTTGAATTTCTTGTGGTAGTGTTAACCATTCTTTTTTAAGTATCCTCTTCCTAAGACATTTTATTTCTTCACATTCTAAAGCTATGTGTGACATAAGGATATTTTTCCTAATCACACTCCCTTCTCACCCCTTTCAATTTGACCACCCATGCAAAGCCTGCTCTTGCTGCTTTATCACAAATATCAATGTGGCTTTCCCTGTTTCACCTTGGTCTCTCTATACATTGCTAATGAACTTTTCGAATTAAAACTTGCTATTATTTCTTGTCTGACAATATCTTCCATTCTTATTCCTATTTCTCCACGGAACACATCTTGTAATGATTCCTAGATTTCCCCAAATCCAATTTTCAACACTATTTCCTTTATTTTATTTAGCCAAGAATGTTTTTTTGGTCGTCTCCTTAGCGCGGTGGTAGCGCAGCTGCTTACCAAGCGGGAGACCTGGGTTCGATCCCCAGTGGGGATTTTTCCCCCGCTGGGAGACCTGGCCCGGGGTGCACTCAGCCTCGTAAGGTCCCTGGGGGGCCAATTGAGGAGCTACTTGATGGAGAAGTAGCGGCTCCAGGTCATGAGGACCGCATTAACCGGCCGGGAGGGACTCGAGGCGCTGACCACGTCTCACCCTCCAATTCTGCACCCCATCCATGACGTCTGTAGTGGACCGAGATGGGGGACGCAGCGGCCGGGCGGTAGGCCAAGGTTCCCCGTGAGCTGTCGTGCCATGGAGTTATAAGAATGTTTTTGCTTTAGCCTTTCCTGTAGTACCAAACATTGATGTAGAACATTTTGTTCTTCTAGTATTTTTAATTCTCGCCCAATATTTTAACAATTTTCCCTCTAGTTCCTAATCTTCCTAGTTCTACTTGTGCCACTCCATTTGGTGAAGCTCTTGGCAGGCCCAAAATTTGCTTGCAAAAGTTTCTATGGATCATTTCCATATTTGCGCCCCCTTCCTCACCCCATATCTCCACCCAAAAAGCATTCTCACCTTCACTACAATCGTATAAACTGCCACTAATTATTTTATTTACATTCCTGGCAATTTATCAAAGCATACTTTGATAGCTTTTACTGAGAGTTTTACCTTTGGCCAGTACCATTCTCTTTTGCTCACTCCAACTACTCCTAATGCTTAATCGTGCTCCCAGATAATCAAATTTATTAACCACCTTGACTTCTCTTCCTTGCCAATACCACTTTTCATCTTTCCTTAACTTGTTACCCTTTTCAAATACCATAATTTTTGTTTTCCTATATTAATTCTTATACTCTACCTCTTAGAAAATTCATCTATTGCTTCGATTGTCAGAACTATCCCCACATCGAATATAGCTCCTGCTTCTAAATCATCTGCAAATAGTTAACTAAGTAGTTCCTTATTGTTTATTATTGGTACATGACTGTTTTTAACTTTAATTGCGTCAAAAATATACACTATAAACAAATTAAAGAAGACAGGGTACAACTTACAACCCTGCCTTAGTCCCATATTATTTTGAATAGTTTTAGTTACCTTATTATTTCCCGTTCTTATACAAAACTCACTGTTTAAATATAAAACTAGAGCTTATTCCTTTTTTGCACAACTCGTACCATAGTGCTTCGCGATAATCGTATGGAAGGCCTTTTCAAAATCAATAAGTAACACACACGCTCCCCCCGTATGACATCAAGGCATCTCATGACCCCACCCAGATGTACATTATCTCCCTTGGGTTTAGGTAACCACTGCCCCGCCGAGCCCAACCAAATCGGGAGGGACTTCTAGTAATGGAAGTGCCCGCACCAAGGTAGTTGACGAGGTCTGAGCCTCTTCCTTACGGTATTGATACATCATGCCGAGGTCTGACTACTTCTTGAAACATCAAAGGTAACATGGGTGCTACGTGTCGCCTGTGTTCACACTAAGTTGCTGAAGGGGTCTAAACGCTCATCTTTATGAGGAGTGTGCAAGATACGGAATTGGATTTCCATGAAATTTAGAGGATGTCCAAAGAGTTGTTGCAGGACAGGTGGCTCCCCGCAGTGATTCACCACTTCTAATCAGCTGAGAAAATCTCCCATCTCTTTAAATACCCGCTCAGCAGAACTATTGCTCAAACCAAGTTTCAGTGATTATGTTCGCCGCAGTCTACGGTTTGGCTATTTTGGTGAAGTAATACCCAAATCTTTTTTGTGGTGCCGATTCTTATTGTCTCCTTTCGTTGACACTGGGCTCGTTCCATAGGAGAGAATATGTCTATCACAATCAACATTCGAATCTCGCTTCGAACCTTTCTCCAACTAAAATAAACTAGATTTTTCTTACATTCCACTTCGTGTGAGCAGAAGTATTATTCCACAATGATTAATTTGAGAACCATAATTGCTGAAATCTACATTTTAACGTGCAATATACCACCAAATGCTATATTAGTATTAATATTATAACGAGAGAAAATTTTTCAAAGTGTATTGTATTTGTGTACAGGGTAATCTGTAAATCGATTTTAATAATTATTTCATAATTAAAAATCCCTATTTGTTCTCTTGGATTCTCCAGTTGACTTATCATTTTGCAGAGATATTTGTATTGCTTAACTTCCATTTCACAGTAATGAATGTTTCAAATCCTTGGACTGAAAACTTCATCGATTGTAACAAATGATATGCAGAAAAATATAAGAAATTCAACCTTAAAATTTTAACTTATTGGTATTTATTGTACCACCTCACAAGCACCGTTTGCCATTGTATTACTCCTGAATGGAGGCAGCTCAGTCTTTTCCAGCTTGGAAACGTATTAAAAGAGCAGTGACTAATTTGCAGTTTACAGGAGCCTTCTAATAAAGCTGGGAATTGAGGGAACGATTTCGTAACGTCTGAATCAATTGACTAAACTGGCAATAAGTACTGTCACTCTTTCCGCTTGACATAAATGTTATCACGCTTCACCTCTTCCCTCCTCCAAGTTTTGTGGTTGAGCACCTGAGTACTCTGACTCAGACGAGTCGAGTTGAAACAGCCGGAGGTTAATGATATAAAATAAACGCGAACTAGAGGGTATGAAAGGTGATACTGAAGCAATTGGTGGAATTCATGTGGGGAATAAGAGAACCTGGAGAAAAGCAAACCAAACTGTCCAGAAAAGGTTGATCAGTTGTATCATTTGTTGCAATATCTAAACAAGCCGTAGGATACTTCGTAGGCAGCTTTATGTGAGGCTGGAATAAGTGAATGTCTATATCGCGAAGAAAGAAGCAGAGAAATTCATTTATGAAATGAATTGTTCGTTATAAAGCAAAAGACTAGGTTCTTCAAAATACCTATAAATTCCCTGCTTAATTTAATTATATCCGTTTAAACTGTTTTGAATGTCAACGTGATATTTTAAAACCATAATATATTGGAGAAACTCAGGAGATCTTCACATGTGGGTAAAGAATCTATAATCTGCTTTCTCTAAAGCAGCAGACACGTACAATAAAGAAATGTGTTTTAAAATGAATAATCTAGATTAAAGTTAGAAATGGAATGAAAGGTCAGGTGCTATTATCAAATTTCTATTGTAGTAATACTTAAACCGAATTTCGATCTAATAAGTGGTCTAGATTGCCTGGCACAGAATTTATGGTTGAAGGAGTGAGACAGAAAGCATAGGATTTGCATCCGTCTCTCGTGCCCAATAATTCATAGCGGAACGGGCCATAAAACAATTCAGAAATACAAATGAGAGCGAGAAGCCGACAGATTGCACTTAAAGCTGGGTAAAATCAGGTGCCAGGAAAGAAGAAGATCCTAAGCTGGAAGCAAAATCTGGTCTTTTCCGAGAGGATTATCATCCCATTCCCATATAAATTTTCGTATCGGTTTTACATAAATCACATTTACTGCGCAGGCAGGACTGGTGCAGGGGAAGCCATGCCAACATTCTTTTCTGCGTTACAGCTTTTATTGACATGTTTTATCAAACTTCCGCCACGCGACTTGTTCTTTTGAGAGACTGCGATATTTGCGTAGTATTCATTTTATTCTCAACTCGGTTACATCTTTTTGAACGTCAAGAATATTCGATAATCGCTTAAAAGCATTCTATATGTGCCTAATCAAGGTGACAGGGCATGATGTATGAGGAGCCATGTTCTTCACTGTTTGTGTTTTGTTGGGAAACTACCTGACATGAAGGGAATTGATGGTTGTTTCAATGACGTTGTCTTTTACGGAAATCTTTAATGCATGTAACAAGTTGCGTGCCCGGAGTGGTGAACAGTTTTGTACTACAAATATTCACTCGCACTTGGGTTGAAATTCGGAAACGCCATCTACGATTTGTAACTACTTCAGTAGCGCTGATGTTGCGCTTGGATTCTCCAATTCTGTATGAAGGTAACAAGTAATGACAATTGTCACAGCCTTAGATGGATGAGTGTTAGACCACACGCCTCTCACCTAGAGGACCGGGGTTCGATCCCAAGCGACCGCATGTGAGATTTGTGGTCGACAAAGCGGCGCTGGGGCGGATTTCTCCGGTTTCCCCCGCCATCGCATTCCACCGGTGCTCCATCATTCATGTATCAGCAGTGTCAACGCCTGCGGTGCCATAAGTAGTTAAAGCGGGCGTTAAACACTACAACAAAAAACAGCCTTAGAACCTTTCCTATTTGATGGAGGAAAGCATCTTGCGTCTCTCCGGGGAACTCGTGTTCGTATCAGCTGCGAGGAACAAACTTACAATTTGGACTCATGCCTAGTGGTTATAATGCAAACAACCGGTGTAACCTTTAAGCAGTAGCAATAATAATAATAATAATAATAATAATAATAATAATAATGCATTACTATGGGATATAGATGTAAAATCTGGGTTTCCATCACGTGATTCCTCTGTCAATAGTTATATCCACTTTATTCCTTTTCACAAATTTAAATCCAAATCCTAGCAACTCATAACCTGTGTATGCTGAATCGTTTAAAAGAAGGCAGCATAGAATCATTGTTGAAAGAATTTACGACTTTTCCTAACCTTATTAAAGAAATACTCATGCACTTTTATACAAATAACACATTTGGTGAATTAGATTTTTTATTATCTACTTGAATGAATGAACGAATGAATAAGTGTATTTATTGACATAGCAATATCATACATAGAATTTCAAGAGTCGCATGGATCCACAGATCGTACGTGCTTTTATTATTCAAAATGTTGTGGCGTTACCCATTTTGGGACAATCCTTGTTTTCTTTTCAAGTTTGCAATACTTAAACGTTGATTCTCAAATGAAAAGTCCTCATTCATTTTGCATTCTGTAGATCCAGAAAAGAGAACTGTATTTCAAAACTTCACATAGATACCCGCTTTTAAAACATTTGACTTTCGTTTTAGTCCAACTCTGTCCTATCACGGCTTGTGTGAAAAATAATTATAATAACATGAAACACATAGGTTTATGAACTAATATTATATAATTAATATTTTATTATCAAGTTTACACTGATACAACATTTGCGTCATACAGTCGCATAGGTCGGGTGACCGTACATGCTGTTTAAAAATACTTGCATTTAGAATGTTAGCTACATATCTAGTTTATATATCTTAACAACATTAGAAATACACACACAAACACATACATACATATGCTCGCGCGCTACACAAACAGCACCATAGAATAATAAAGAAAAGAACACCCTGATATCACGCACAAACACACACACACACACACTTGCATTTACAACTACACCACGTATTCACACATACAGATTACTCAAACACCAAATAAGACTGTACATTACTTACACAAATATTTTGTCTCTTAGTGCACGAACTTCCATTAAGTATGTGTCCAGGCTTGGCCACTTTTGGCTGTTTAGAATCAAATCCCAGAATGCTGTCCTTCGTCTGCTTGAAGCTAAAAATACTTCCGGCAGTAATTTGTAAGCGCTAGGCGCATGCGGGGTTTTAATGAATGAATGAATAAGTGTATTTATTAACATAGCAATATCATACGGTTTTAATTAAAGGATGCCCTTGTATGTCGAAGGGTTCAGGTGTCAGCAGTATAGAGTTGATGGAGCTGTAAAGGGTCTTCAAGAGAATGCCATACTAACCTGGATTCCAATACGGCAGTAGACAGAAGATGCTGAGCAAGATTTAGTTATATAATGACAAAATAGATTAAATTAAAGATAATGTGCTTAACAGAAAGTTTTAGTTCAAAAAGACAGACAACGATTTCTACGCCAGCTTAGAGGAAATGAGGAAGCACAATGTAAATTAAAACTTAATAAAGCATATAATATGATGGATTTATATAATATCTCTAGCTGTTTTATATCAAATTATTCTTACGAAACATTTTTCTTACACCTACATCATATTAGTCTAGATAAACTGTAGCAGAATTCATGTTGTTACTTGCTTCTTTGTAAGTATAAGGAAATACATTAGACTAAAGCGATAGTTAAATATTTTGTAAGTTGTTCTCTATGTGAAACAATTGAGGTTCGGTTCACTTTGCATGGCCAACACTAAAACAAGAGACATGAAACGAAAGGTATTTTCCCGTTTGAGAATATTTATATAGTTTAAAATTGAAACCAATAACGAGGAATACCTTGAAAAAATCAACTCTAAAAGAAAATAGTATGTCACATGAATTATGTTATAACGAGATTTACATTTTAGTGTATTAAGTTTTGGCCTATCGCTTACGGTTTAAAAGTTATACAAACTGTTTCAAACTTCATTCAGAATTAAGAGGTTTTAGAGGCTATCTCCAGAAATTTAAAAATATACCTACATTTTATTTTCTACCTAAATATATTTAATATGCGGTATTTTAGTCAAAATCATTAGCTATTTTTGAGAAAAAAAAATTTACAAAACAATTTCCATGTACAGGGTGGTTTGTGGTGGGAAATTTTCTGGAAAATCTTCGTGTTGCATCCTTTAAGGATAACGTAAATCCATGGCCCGACACTCCACAGGGGACAATGGCCTACCGTCCGGCCGCTGCATCCCCCATCTCAGCCCAAAGGCGTCATGAATGGAGTGCAGTGTTGGAGGGTGAGACGGCATCAGCGCCTAGATCCTTCCCAACAGGTTGATGCGGTCTTCCCTATCTGGAGTGCACCCCGGACCAGGTCTCCCAGCAGAGCAAAATTCTCCACACCGGTACTGGGAACCGAACAGAGGTCTCCCGCTTGACAAGCAGCCACGTCCTTGCTTACTAAACATAAATACCAAGTAGAGTATTTGACAATCTTTTCGTTTTTTAGCTATAATACCCATAGACATAAACGGATTTTTTTTAAAAATGCTTTTTTGAATTCAGGGATCTCAAAACATACATCACTAGAGAAATATCGTCATCGAAGTTTTGATTGGAATACATTGCCTTCTCTAGCTTCTATGTACATACATGCTAGAGAAAATAAAAGCTTCTAATGTTCAAATTTAATGTTAGTATATTTCTGAAGTAAATTCTTTTACAACCAACTTACGGTTTACGATCTCCGGAGTGCCTTTCTATCGATTTGTAGCTATACTTCACGGAGCGATATAATTATTTAAATTCTTTTACAGCCAATTACGTGACAATATTTAATTAGGTTTCCTATAAGCCCAATTAAATACGGTTAATATCTCTGAATGCTCTTCAAGGTTGGCGCGAAATTGGCAGTGTGTATACTATCTACATTTTAGAGTCGACAAGCAATTTAGTGCGAATAGGAATGAAAGTTTAAATGGACAGCGAGTAATTAACACAGAGGATCTGTTTAGTGAATGGAAAAGTGAGGATAGTGGCCAGTCTCTCTGATTCATTATTTTACACAGAGTTAATCTGGCGTTCTGCAGAATACAGATATTCACAATCACAAACTCAATCAGACACACATTGCTGTTTCATATGAACATCAATATAGTTATTAGTCTGTTTCCAGAAGCGCCTCCTCATACCCTGTAATTTTGGGGCTGTAGAACTGGAATAAGCCCCCAAATCTCATTTCATTAATTGTTTCTCGCGATTGCAGATGAGTCAACCAACAAGGGAGACAACTGCGACTTCTCGCAATAACTCTACTTAAAAGTTTGATTTCCACTCACGTGATATGAATAATTATAGTGCTTCTCTCTTGTTGGTCACAGTTGGTACACTGATTGAGTTGTACCACGGTAACTCTTGAGGCAATTTCTGTCCTGCAATTGAGCTATCATTCTAACCATAGTTTTACCTTCTCAACTTTGTAGTATTTAGATAGAGAGGATATTGCACTACATCCAAAAATTCGATATTGAGATTCCACTATAAATTCGCGTGTGAGGATCCTCAATCCAATAAAATCACTTTTAGAAAAAACTGATGTGTTCCAATCACATAACTTTCTTTTCCGTGAACTTGTTTCATATGCAAACTATTTATACAAAATGTTATTTTTTTATCTACGTCATGCTAATCCAGATAAATATTAGCAGAATTGGTTTTATTACTTGCTCCTTTGTAAGTAGAAGGAAAATAAGGGAAAACACCAGGCTGGTCGCTATGTGAAACAATTGAGGGTCGGTTTGCTTTGCATGGTGCCATTTTAAAATGATATGGCGTTTTATTTATGGACGCTCATTAACAGCTGCGGTTCTCAGCGTCCCATTCGATACTGGGCGTGAAAGACCACTTAATTTTGTTCAGAGGCCTCTCCATCAGGCTTGAGGTTCTTTTACGTGACGTAAATCTACGACACGGGACCAACGGTTTTACTTCCCTTCCGAAGGAAGCCATGGTAAGGATTTTTACGCCCGAAAAAATCCAGCATCCTCCGCCGGGTTTAAACACGTAACCTTGGGTATATGGTGCCATTTGAGAAAAGTTAAAGGCAGTTTAAAATTGAAAGCGATAACAAGGAATGTCTTGAAATAGGTCAACTCTACAAGAAAAATTATATATAATATAAATTACGTGCTTTAACGAGATCTGTATTTTTTGTGTGTTAAGTTTTTGCCTGTATCTTACGATTTACCAGTTAGGCAAAATTCAGTAAAATTCATCCAGAGCGAACAGGTCTTCAGAAGCCATTCCCGAAAAATTCAAGACACACATTTTATTTGTGACGTAAATAGTTTTAATGTACAGAATTTTAATCGAAATCGTTAGTCGTTTTTGAGTTAGATAAAGTTTTCAACATATTTTCTAAGGTTTGGTATTTGATCTTTGCAGTTTTGAGCTATGCTGACCACACACATACACACGGACATTTTTCTATTTGTTTTTTTCACACTCGGTGGACCTCAAAGCATCCCATGATATCTCGACATCAAATGTTTGGGTGGAATACAATATCTTCTCTAGCTACTATGTACAAATAAAGTAAATGGTCCATGTGTGTATGTGTGTGTGTCTGTAAACACCATAACTCATAAATAAAATATCGGTTAAATATCAAGCACATATCGAAGTTCAGCATCATCTAAGAATATTAGAAGGTACCCTGTGAAGAGAATATTTTTCGAAAATGTTTATTTTCTCAAAAATGGCTGTATCGATTTTGAATAAATTACTACATGTTTAAGCTAATGTTGTGCCAAACTAAAACTGTATCCTAAATTACTTAGGAGTAATCACTGTTAACCTGTTTACATACAAACGGACGCACATCACGGATATTTTTTCTAAAAATGCTTTTATATGTTTATCAATATATTCAAGAAGGCTCAAAACCCGTATTTGCGTTAAAATGTCGGTATCGAATCCAAGCACTGGAGTACAATTCATTCTACATCTCTATATCTCATTCTATATACCGAGTTAGGTGCATAAGGAGATTCGTCTAGACTGGCATTCGGGAAGTCATGGATTGAATCCCGTGGCCAACCTCTTTGACCCATGTGTTTTTCTTGGGGATTTTCCCGGCTCACTAAGTGAACAATGCGGATGATTTTTCATTCCTGCAAACTTCCTGCCCTTCATTTGGCTCCAACCAGTCTCTTTCAGGGTTCTAAGTCGGTGAAGATGTGGTGGCGGCGCCCTCCCGTAGAGGTGAATGCGCTTTGGATATAGCAGCAGAGTGGCTTTGGAGTCGTCTGTGGGACTAATGAGTGTTCCTTAAGACTTGGAACGTGCGCTACTAGCGCTCTCAGCGTCGAGATGAATTACTTGGTGTACGTTAGGGAGCCACCGTAGTGATTCTTTCCCCGCTATTTCGGCCGAACTTCGATAACACTCATATTATCCTATTCTCCTGGGATTTGATGCATAATGATGGCTGTAGTGTATCACTTCCTTTGGGGTGTTCCAATCAACTTCTCCTCCGTAGTGTAGTGGCTATCATACTAGCCTTGTATACCCAAGGTCGCGTGTTTAAATCCGTGAATGTTTTTTTTTCGGGCGTAAAAATCCTTAACATGCTTCCTTGAAAGAGAAGCAAAACCTTTGGTTCCATGTCATAGAGTTACTGCACGTAAAATAACCTTAAACCTGATGAAGAGGCATCTGAGCAAAATTGATCCTTCTCACCCAGCATAGAATGTGACTATGAGAACTGCAGTAATTAAAGAGCGTCCATAAATAAAACTCATTTTCATTTCAGTTATGCACATTTTACAGATATTAAAAATATTTTATGTCCTTATAAGACCATGAAGCCAGATGCCTCTAATTAAATGTGATATTTTTTCTTTATTTCTTTACCTTCTCCTCTTTTCCCTCAGAAAGTCGAACCAGGTTTTAGACGCCTGATGAGGATGGATGATCAGCCTGGTATGAAAGTGAGGAAGTCGATGATAGGAAGTGATGGAGAACTGAATGGCAGGAAAGATGATTATGGAGCACTTGGTGGAAAGATGGCGGAGGAAACCAGTGAACCATGAGAAATTCCACCCAGATGCCGCTTCGTCCACCAAAAATCCAACATGCTGTTCTCTGGGGTATCGTATAAGAGAGAGGCGAGCGATCTAACCACATGGCATAGGCGTCAACTTGACCAAAGCAAAAATGTAACATTTTACTTTCTCTAACACGGATGTACATACAATGTACATAGTAGCTAGAGAAGCTTTGTATTCTGCCCAAAAATTGGATGTCGATATGTTTAGTATTTTCCAAGGATGGGAAGATTTTCAAGAGAATCCTCCCACACCAAGCTACCCTTTATATTGCAACTTTTTTTTTTAAAATTTGCATTCATAAAAATAACTCAAACGTTAAATATAGTTTCTTATATAAATTTATACTGTAAATAAAAGTATATTTTAAAAGTTCTGGAAATAGCCTCTAAGAACCTCTTTATTCTGGGTGAATTTAGCTTTATTTTGCGTAATTGGTAAACCATAAGTCAAAAACTTACTACACAAACAATGTAGATCACGTTAAGATACATAATTTATGCTGTATACATTTTAATTGTTGAGTTGATCGTGCCCGAAATATTCCTTGTTATTTGTTTTAAATGTTTAGCTATGTAACTTTACTCTAATGCCGCTTTTCTTTTATCTCTTTTGTTACATTTTTGGCCATGCAAAGAGAACCGAATACCAATTGCCGCACAACAGCTTTTAAAAAGATCTGTGGGAATACACTAGGCTAAGGCTAAAGATACAGAAATTTAGGCTTAGCCAGGTGTATTCCCTTATTTGCTCTTCTATTTTAATGTATATAATATAATATAAAATATAACTTAATATATAATATAACATGTAGTCCAATATAAGGTATAAAGCGATTTAATTTAGAACATCATCTTAATTTCTGCCAAATGTCCTTCACGCCAACAATAACCCAGTTTTTCAAAAGGAAATTTTGCTTTCATAAGTTTAATCAATTTATTAGTAATATTTTTAAAATATTGTATATACATATTTATTTACCTACCTAATAATTTATATGTGAATTCTAAATATTTGTTATAATGTTATAAACTAAAGCCCTAGAATGCTTTTCTAATTTAGGGCTAAAGCTTTTAGAGAGTAAATAATATATAACAGATTGGTGTTATGAATAAATAGATAAAGACATTTGAATGAAACGTATCAGATTTTTGTTTGTTTGCTATCTTCGCCCTTATTCTTTTTATAAATCACAACTAAATTGATTCAAATGTTTTTTCACACAAGTCGTATGTAGGACAGGAGTTGGCAGAGTCATACTGAATAATTCAATTCCATAGCCGGGATTTGAGCCACGGATCTCCGGGTCTCTGGCTGGTTGCTCCACCACTGAGCTACCATAAAAATTGCCACTATGACGTTAAATTTCTTAACTGTTTCCTGGTAAACCACGAGATGATCTCAAATTATTTTGAGATGACATGCTCTAAGGCGATTTTCAATTACATAAGCACTTACAATGTGAGTCAGTTGAGAAATTTTATGCCGTGCCGGCATGTTATTATAGTAGTTCAGTGATGACACTGATGATACATGGAATGCGTTGGCGGGGGAAACCGGGGAACCCGTAGAAAAACCACCCCTGCTCCGCTTTGTACCCACAAATCAGCTCACTGATAGAAACCGGGAGATCTGTGGTTCAAATCCTGACTATGGCATTGCATTTTTTATTCTGACTCTACCTATCCACAATTAAATTATTTGCAATAGAATATCGCTTCGTGTGGCTCCTTGGCCTCCGAAATAAAACACAGGACTTAAGCCGTTCTTCTTCCCGATTGCGGGGCGCAGTAAGGTAGCACAAAGTTACGCTGAAAGCAGTGCTTCCCTATAACTCAAGAGCTTCGCACGGTTCTTATCCTGCTACTTAACACTACCTGTTCCTTTGAATTTAAAGCGCTAATGGACAATATTACACCGAAACCGGCATCACATGAGCAACTTGCTGCGATAATGCCCTTCCTAATCTTTTCACCTCTACCCTCTCACCACCACGCAGCTTAGCTATTTCCCCATTTGCTTAACTTAGCACCAGCATTAATAAACTGCACGTGAAATACTGCCGTTATAAAACGCTACTATTGCCGTAGTCCCGTGGACATTTCACTATTTAAATGCTAAATTATGGCTTCTCCCTCTACTGGAAATTATAAAGAATATATAAATGCTTGAAAATACCTCCTGTGTTTTACTCGAGCTAAAACACAGAAAGCAAATATTTTCTGTATGTATATTCTTGTTCTTCCATATTATATAGTAGAAAAAAATCTGAAGTGTTCCATGTGACTTTCTCTACCTATTCTTCCACAAATTATCCTTATAAAATGTTATTCTTCTATCTGCTTCAGCTAATCGAGATAAGCATTAGCAGAAATCTGCATATTACTTACTTCCTTGTAAGTAGAAAGGAAATAATGGAATGCGCTAGGCATATGTTTTAAAACTGGGTACTATGTGCTTTTAATTTTGTACTCGATGCATGGTCATTAGCAAAACAAAAGATATAGGAATGAAAACTCTATTGTGTTTCATTCACATGAATTTCTCTATATCTCTGTTACAAATTAGTAGAGTTAATACTAGTAGAAATGGTCTTATTACTTGCTTCCTTTAATTAGGACCGAAATAAGGGGATACCAGAGACTCAAGCGATTTAAGCGCAGGTTGCCTTGTCATTGAAATCCCTTTTTTATGGCTAGGAGTTGACAATTCCTATATGAGAAAAGTATCAAGGACAAGTACACAAAAATGTCTTTTGACAATGTCTACATTTTTGTGTACTTCGTTTTTTGTTTTTTTTTCTATCTCAAGAGTCTTCTGAGGCTATTCCCAGAAAATTCAAGATATATGTTTCTGGCCATGTATATATCTTTAATATATGACATTTTAATCAAAATCGTTACAGTGACGTTTGAACACTTTTCCATGTAAAGGGTAGCTTAGATTAGAGAAATTGAAACTCTTTATGGCGCATCTTGGAAAATACTTAATTTAAATACCTAGTTTGGTATTTAACGGACCTTTCATGTTTTCGTTTTGCTGCTAACTGGCACGCACACGGGTCGCGGATATTTTTCTAAAAACCTTTTTTTGGATTCAGAAGTCCTCAAAACATATATTTTCGGTGGAATCTTGGCACAGAACTTTTGAGCGGAACACAATACCTTCCTATACACTAAAAAAAAATAAAATTCCTGTTTGATAAAAGTTAAAATACAGTGTACATGAAAATTAACTCCCTAATGTAAAATAATATATTATGTTATGCCATTTTGCAATTAATACAATCTGAAAGTCCAGCTAAAAGCTTTAAACTAGCAACATTTCCGAGATTGCCAATAAGAGGTCGCCGAAATCTCTTTGGAAGAATGCCCATATCATAGATGTCAACCACTAAGCCAAATGTCGACTCTACTCTATATTAGGAGTCGAGGAAAACAACGCAACAGACATCCGCAGACCTACTAAAGAATGACATCTAGTTAAAACGCGTCCAGGCAACTTCGAGCAACATTTCAGCGAAGAAGTATCAAGAATGGACGTCCATACATGTATTATGTGATTTAATACATGCTTTCCTTACTTTGGTAGACCTTGATCTCAAAAAAAACCCTGATCTCAAAAAAAAAAAAAACAAAAAAACAGTGAGCCCCCCGTTATGAATTCTGGCTTTCTTTGTTCAGATACGGAGATGATGGCCGACAGTGCATGGACCTCGTGTTACACTAAATCCAAAGATGATTAATGATGGCTATCCCAAAGTGATGAATGCAGCTTCTGTAATCAACACTAACAGAAGTGGTCGTCCATCGACATCCAGGACAAAGGGAAACATTAAAATTGTGCCAAATATGTTCACCAAAAACTGCAAAAGCTAGAACGAAGCCGCTCGTGAAAGTAGTTCTTTCAAGCTAAACAGTAAAACGTTTTCTGAAAAATAAATTGAAATTTCCTACCTGGAAGCTACACTACTGTCAAGCGCCATCGCTGGAAAATAATTGTCGTCCGATGGAATATAGTGAAGTGACGAATGGTTCGATTTGATTATTTGGACCGACGAAGCTGTTTTAACTTTCTCTACACGTACCTATGTACAGAGGTGTTTTATTCTACCCAAAAATTCGATGACGAGATTTCACCAAATATGTGCTTGAATGCCTTGATATACTTGAAAATTTTGGTATTCAAGTTTGGCATTTTCCAAGGATTATTTGGAGGAAAATTTCCGTACTCCAACCTACCCTTTACATGGAAACATTTTTGAAAAACTTATTTTTTCAAAAATGACTGCAGCAATTTTGTTTAAAATATCGTACATTAAAGATATTTACATGAAAAATATTACGTATGTTTTGAATTTTGAGAGAATAGCCCCTGAAGAGCTCTTTATTCTGGATTGATGTTACATAGCTTGTAAACCGTAAGCGATAGACAAAAAGTTACTGCACAATTTTTTTTTTTATATTGTATACTTTTTTTCTGTGAAGTTGGCCATTTTGAGATATTGTTTGTTATTGGTTTTAGTTTTAAAATACTTAAACTATTCTTACCTTTAAGAATGTTTCAACCACATTCACACATGACAACCACATTCTAAAACATTTTTGATTATCGCTTTAGCCTAGTATATTCCCTTATTCCCCTTTTACTTACAAGGAAGCACGTAATGCGACCTTATTGCTAATGTTTTTCCCGTTTAGCATCAAGTAATTGGAAGAAGAAGCTCTTTAATAATAAATGTCCTAGAGAGATGTAGAGAAAGTCATGTAAATGGAGGACATCATATTTTTTTTAATGTACGAAGGTTTAATAATGATCACAATTGTTACTAATGGGCACAGCAGGATTTAGGGAAGAGCTATAAAGGCATCCTAGCCGTGTGTTAGAAAGGAGCTGGAAGGTAGAGTCAGAATTCTAAATTCAATGCCATAGACGGGATTTGTACCAGGATCTCCTGATCTCGGCCTAGATGGTTTAACCATTGAGCTACCATTCCATCATGGCGAAACGATATTAAATTTCCTAACTGACTCACATAGTTCCCGGTAAACCACAAGCAAACCAAAAATCATTTTGAAATGACATACCTCAATGGCGAATCACAAGTCATTTGTGAAATTACCCTTGTGGGGTGAAGTTCCGGTCTCACGTGGCAGTGGCCTGATACCCGAGAGAGATTGGGTTTGCCCGAGCGGAGTTGTGAGACATCACCGGCACTAACCTAGAGAGTTGGTAGACACAAGCTGGTAAAAGTGGCCCTCACTGAGTTCTCCTCTGGGGTTGACGCACGTGAACACTTCCGTCTTTGCTTGCAAGGGGAGCCGGTGTATAAAATAGGTACCAGGAGTACGCACACTTGAGCCGTCGGATCAAGGCATGATTTATTATGTACCTAAGCCCCAAGAGTGAGACGAAATACGAGCGGCCGGAACTAGGAGTGACGGCACAGCAATAACAGAACCCCTAAGTTTCCAGATTTAAGACGGACAGGAGACCAGAGCCATACATGGAGTCCAACGCCCTTGGTATAAATGGTTCTCATCCCAGCAACCAAAAAAAGTCTTGGGCTGGGGATATTCACTTTGGGCATCCTTTTTCCCCGCCACGCCGCACCAAGCACCGTCACTGACACTTTCAACCCTAAAAGAAAGCAACGGGATGAAGGTTGAACGAAATGACAATAGAAACGATATGAAAGGATAGAAAATTTGGGGGATGAATGAAATCATCCATCATTTGCCTGGTGAACCGACAAAGAAATCCATGGATCAAGTTGGAGGACACGTGAAACGAACCCGCGATCCCCACAATACATACCACAGACGAGCCATCCCGCTTGGTATGTAAAAATCTATTAACACACTTTATGTTACTCCTATTAGTAACACCGAGTGTTTATCCGAAATCTAAAGATGACACAGTGGCACAAACAGAAACCATATTTTTCACTACCAACTGCTGGGTTGAAATCAAGAACAGCGCTCCCTCCCTTTAATTCATTCAAAAATTTTTCGAGGGTAAAAATGTGCCCTTTGTGACCACTATAAACTAAACACAGAAAGGGACCAGCTTTTCTCCCAGAAGTGCTCTAACGTATCCACCTGCGTTTTTTCACTTCCCTTTTCACATTTAAATATAGACCTCTGAGAGTGCTTTGACCTTTGTTTGCGTAAATCTTGCACCGGAAAACTTTTTCTTTCGTCTACCTGGAAAACATTCTCTTATTGCATCGCTTGCCATAGCACTGCGTAATACATAAGAATTTACCTCATCACAGTAACTCAGTAACGACGTGCTTTAGGAAAAGGAAAGCATGTTGGGAAACAATATTTAATTATTTAAAGTGAAACGAATTACTGAATAAATAGGCTTCTACTCACTATGCCCATTAACGTCCGGCAAGCCTTTGGTCTACAATGAGGTGTAAAGCAGTCTGAGTGAGGATATTCTTCCGTTCGCCGTGCTAGTAAGCAAATTCTGTTTTCCGCTTTGACACAATACGGAATTAAAAGGAAGATATAAATTACATTAAGAAAAGGCAAATATACGAGAGATTTGAAATAGTCAGGGAAGAAATATTGTGAAACACGTCCAAAAGTGAATAGATGGATTTTACCAAGGTGCGAATGTGCCCAGTTGGCAAGTGGGCCAGTTAGACGGGTACCGTTACTGGGGGGGACAATAAACCGAAGAGGGTAAAAGGTCCATTGCCGGAGGTGGCCTTGACTAAAGTAAAGCAACGGATTTCTTGTTGGTCGAGAGAAGCAACTTCACTTGCTATGGGAGACTCGTTGAATTAAGATATGCTATTTGATTCAGCGGTGGAACGGATGGGCTATGTATGGCCGTTATAGAAACACTGTTCATGAATACACAATAATAATAATAATAATAATAATAATATAATAGTAATAATATTAATAATAATACTCAAAAGTAAGAAGGGATAGCAGGTGCGATCGCATAAAGAGTAGTGGGAAGAGGGGAGGACTTAGAAGATGTGCGTGCGTATTAGAATGTAGAAAATATTAAAGAAAAGAAATAAATGAGTTCAACAGTAATCATGAACTCAAAACTATTTGCGTCTTAACACCAGTCCTGAGAAAGATTCCATGCTGACATATCCTGAACTAGGGTGTTCATACTTCCACACCATTTCTTAATCTCCTAAACCAGCACAAGGGATTCGAACCCGGAACCCTTTAAAACCACCTATAACACGAACCGCCGCAACTCGTCTTTGACTCTAACACTTCTGTACGTAAACTAATATTTTTATTCCGGCTTCAACTGGTGTATGATCCATCGTTAGGGTATTTCAATATCACCAATGATATAATATTATAATCGGCTATTTGAGCATAATCTTGCTCCAGCTGTCTTGTCAATTGTGTTGTGGCTATTCTGTACTAAACTGATTAGTGTAGCTCCACTAATTGCCTGCTAAGCAGCAGTAAAGAGGTGTGAAAACGCCCTCGCTAATCTTGCTTCAGCTGTCTTGTCAATTGTGTTGTGGCTATTTTGTACTAAACTGATTAGTGTAGCTCCACTAATTGCCTGCTAAGCAGCAGTCAAGAGGTGTGAAAACGCCCTCGCTAATCTTGCTCCAGGTGTCTTGTCAGTTGTGTTGTGGCTATTCTGTACTAAACTGATTAGTGTAGCTCCACTAATTGCAGTCAAGAGGTGTGAAAACGCCCTCGCTAATCTTGCTCCAGCTGTCTTGTCAATTGTGTTGTGGCTATTCTGTACTAAACCGATTAGTGTAGCTCCTCTAAGCAGCAGTCAAGAGGTGTGAAAACGCCCTCGCTAATCTTGCTTCAGCTGTCTTGTCAATTGTGTTGTGGCTATTCTGTACTAAACTGATTAGTGTAGCTCCACTAATTGCCTGCTAAGCAGCAGTCAAGAGGTGTGAAAACGCCCTCGCTAATCTCTTGACGTGGCCTCGGAAATACAGTTTACTTACTTGTTATTTAGAAATAATATTTTTTTACCTTTCAACGACTTACTTATTATCTTTGAGTTAAATACTATAGCTAATTACTCTCACATGTGGGATTTGTGGCGTACAAAGCGGTGCAGTGGCTGGTTTCCTCAGGGTTCTCCAGTTTTCTCCCGTGCTCCATCTTCATTCCATGAATCATCAGTGTCCACTGTGTAGTAAAAGCGGGAGTTAAACACTATTATTATCTATCAATAGCTAATTGCTCCGATAAATTTTGATTCGGTTTCATTAATGCGATACGCCCAACAAATTCATCTTTCAAGGAGGTCTATGACACCACCCCAAATAACGTCTCTTTCTGTGAGTATCCATCATGTTGTGCGACATAATAAATCAATATCAACACATAATAAACTTACCGTATTACAATTAAATCACAATTGTTAATATGTAACAACTCCCATTAGATTGGATAATTCATTTAGAGTTATTTGAAAATGACTTACTAAATGCATTATTGAGCTTAATTAATTATACTTGACGCTTCTTATTCATTTTCTTTCATTAGGTGCTTTTTATTTGAGACATGTGCGCATATAGAAGCCCTAAAATACTTAAATTTTCTCTTATATGGCCTTTTGCCTTTAATCTTGTCTCTATACATAGTACAAATCAATTCACTACACCTTGAGTTTAACATGGTCAATCGTCTTTTTTCTCTGTTACTTCCTCTCCTGTTGATTATAGAAATACATTTCAATGGAAAATACTTTTAAGAGCATTAGAAGTCAAATTGTGCTCAAAAGAAACACTGTATATTTTCATAGGGGAATGTGATATGGAAATTTATATAAATTATTTTTATTATTAATTTTTTTTCATTGCTGTTGGTCAGATTCAGGGACCTTCAAACTTGTTAACTCTCACATGTACTGAGACGAAGAAGCTTTGTGCACCACGCTTCGGACTTACTAGAATCGCCTTGAACATTTCGCAGTCAGGAAGAAACAGCTGAGAAGGCGAGGAAGGGAAAGACAGGTGAAAATCACGAGATAAGCGTAACAAAAGAGAGACAGAGCTATTGTTCATAAATGACGAGTGGAGATTTCCACTGGGGTCAACCTAGCAAAGTCTTTAATGCATAGGTGTTGTTTCGTTTGAAAAATGTTATCGGGTACGGAAGCAGTTGGATCACGAGAAGATGGCGAGAGCGATCTGAAGTCTGCTCACATAGTCGATGTTTACTATGAAACGTGTGTATGTGTGTCTGTGCGTTATCCATGCTTCCAAATTTAACTGCTGCGATAGTATAACTAGTATTTCTAGGTTCTCATTGTTATCAACCGAACTAACAAATATATTTGTTTATTGGCCCAAGCATCCAAAAGTGTCAATATAGAAAACAATGTTTATGCAGTACATTCCCCTTGCGCATATTACATCTAGCCCATGTGGAGTTTAATACCAACTTCTCTACTTCAAAACGACTTCAGAAATGTTGGCTGAGTGCAATTCCATGTGGAGTCAAGAACACCTGTTTCATAAAGGCACTCTACCATTGGTTACAAGAGCAACATCATAATCAAACACTAAACGGGTGCGTTGATACCACCTCCTACCTTCAGACTTCTTGTATACATACTTGATACTTGATACCCACTTGCAGAAAATAAATAAATACATGCATACATACATACATACACACATACATACACACACACATACATACATACATACATACATACATACATACATACATACATACATACATACATACATACATACATACATACATACATACACAATACATACATACATACATACATACATACATACATACATACATACATACATACATACATACATACATACATACATACATACATACATACATACATACATACATACATACATACATACATACATACATACATACATACATACATACATACATACATACATACATACATACATACATACATACATACATACATACATACATACATACATACATACATACATACATACATACATACATACATACATACATACATACATACATACATACATACATACATACATACATACATACATACATACATACATACATACATACATACATACATACATACATACATACATACATACATACATACATACATACATACATACATACATACATACATACATACATACATACATACATACATACATACATACATACATACATACATACATACATACATACATACATACATACATACATACATACATACATACATACATACATACATACATACATACATACATACATACATACATACATACATACATACATACATACATACATACATACATACATACATACATACATACATACATACATACATACATACATACATACATACATACATACATACATACATACATACATACATACATACATACATACATACATACATACATACATACATACATACATACATACATACATACATACATACATACATACATACATACATACATACATACATACATACATACATACATACATACATACATACATACATACATACATACATACATACATACATACATACATACATACATACATACATACATACATACATACATACATACATACATACATACATACATACATACATACATACATACATACATACATACATACATACATACATACATACATACATACATACATACATACATACATACATACATACATACATACATACATACATACATACATACATACATACATACATACATACATACATACATACATACATACATACATACATACATACATACATACATACATACATACATACATACATACATACATACATACATACATACATACATACATACATACATACATACATACATACATACATACATACATACATACATACATACATACATACATACATACATACATACATACTGTCCTGGAGGTATTGATAGTGATATCCTTACTTACAAAACGGTGTCTGAGTCTGCATGGCTTGGTTGTCAGATGTTAACGAATATTCTGCACAAAGTATACCTTTTGTCGTGAAATGCACTGGCGCATATACTCTTAGAGCTCTATATTATAAGTTTGAAACAATTGAGATTCATGATATCTAAATCAAATAATTGGCGACTTCTGTTATTAATATTTTGTTTAATGACACAAATAATATCTAATTCTTTGTTAGGCACATTCACTTAAATTCTAGTATTAGGTCCTGATAGTCTGCTATGATCATAATGTTTAGAAATAGACTTAAAAATCTGATATTACATTCACATGACTTTCACTACCCGTCATCGTATATATACACGACATTTTAATTGAGATAAAGCTTCGCGTTAACGGCTACATTCATATTTTGTTTTACATACAAAGGGAATTGTGCTATTTATGAACTGGACGCCATATGACGGCTTTAAAATTCCATTATCGTTCAACTTAGTAGCAGAAACAGGTGAATGTCAACAGCATTAGAAAAGAACAAACTATTTAAAAAGTCGAGAAATTATTAACGGATATCTCGAAAACGTTGTGTCAAAGAAATTATAATTTTGAATAAATTGTATGAGAAGTTTGTAGTGGAAAATAAATTTTTGTACAGTATACATTACTGTCTATCGGTTACCGTATGCAATTTATACTAGAGTATCTACCAACGTTGGCATTTATCAGACTATGTTCACTTATGCTATTCATAGACACACTCTCGGATCTCTTTCTAAGAATACTTTGTCACCAAAATAGGTGTATCGGCGTAATCTCGGTGTCCAATTTTTGGCCAACAAGAAATACTTTCTATATCTATTTTGCACCTTGTGTAAAAGATACAAATGCTATGTGTCGCAGATTATGAGTTTCTTTGCCCCTCTATTGCATACAAACTATTCTTACTAAATGTTATTGTTATAGTTCGCTTTATTGACATAATTCCTTACAGAAATAGCCACAGTACACACACTGAAGAGCCTATGATTGGCCCCGCGTGACGATGCCAAGTATGATGTTTTCGCCCCGCTTTCGGATCCAAGTATGAAGATGTTTTTATTGTTGTACCGCGTGTTGTAGCAGTTTAGCCCCATGCTCAGATGTAAGATGACGTTGGCGGTGCTTCAAGATTCAATCCACTACCAGATGAAAACACACGTTACTTTTACTTAAATTTATTGCCAACTGAAGATGCGAGATAAGTTTGCTGTACAATCTGCTAAATCAAATACTCACTAGAGGTTTTCATAATCGATGACGCACACGTATTTTACTTAATAGCCTTGTTTCTTTAACTAAGTCGAGATGTGCTTAACTGACTTTAACTATTAATCACTAAGAGCGCCGATAATTAACTAAGTATTGCTGAGTCTTGCGATGTTTTAATTGAATGCCGATATCTAACTGAGAGACCGCCACTAAAAGACAGCAGCGATATAAACTTAATGCACCTATGTAACTGAAAGACAGCCCCGTCTACTTATATAGCAAAACTACTGACAAGGTGGCTTCTTTCCGATCGCGAACCTGAAGTTGATATTACCCAAAATGCATTATTTCCTACCCATGATGCATCATACCGCCCACGAGACAAATGTACACAATGGAAAGAAAATCTTCCTTAAACTAATAGGGTCTTTACCATCACTTGGTTCTCTATTGCACTCAACGCTACTCGTACGTACTGTAACAATAGAGCAACTTCTAACAAAGAAGGTTTCTCTTTCCACTTTCTAAGTTTGGAGTAAACAACTCCGAACTGCTCTTGCTAAAAGCTAATTTTTATACTCTTAAATACATGAAATAATTGAGCATTAATACTCTTTAAATATAAACTACAAACAATTAATAAAATTACAACGGTTATTATAGAGAAGCCGGCTAACGGTCTCAACACACACATACACACAAGGATAGCAATAGTCAAATACCAGGTGACCCAAACTGCTCCGTATTTACCGTGTGCAGATATCTCCTCTGCGGCACTAGAATAGCAAAACCTAACGGGAAAAATTCAAGATAAAATTAGTCTTTTTGGAACTGGCGTCAGCGACCTTATTTTACTGTTCTTTTTTATCAAGGGAAATGGTGAATGGGTCGCATTCATTAATTTTTATCTAATGATAGCGAAATGCATGACCAGGCGGTTTTGTTATAAAAAAAGCTGGGCTGAAGTATGTTTGTTTTCGGCAATAAGCTTCAAATTTGTCTTGCTGTTAAGCTCAACTTTATGTAATAGATAATAAATTAAATTCTGTATACCGTAAAGCTTAACAGAGTAGTACTTTACAGAACTGCTATGAATACCAAAAACATTGAGGTGTATCTTTGTACTTGCTCTAATACACGTACATAGCAGATAGAGAAGGTATCGTATTTCACCCAAAATTCGATATTGAGAGTTCTCCGGAAATACATGTTTTGGGGCTCCGTGAAAAAAACCCATTTTTTTAGAAAAAGGTCGACGTTTATCTGTGGACAACAAAACTCAAAATACAAAATACAAAAAAAAAAAAAAAAAAAAAAAAAAAAAAAAAAAAAAAAAAAAAAAAATTGTATTTAAGTTTGGTACCTTCCAAGGATGTAACAGGAAGGTTTTCAGGAAAATCCCACCACCGCAACTGCACTTTACGTGGAAGATTTCTTGAACATTTTTATTTCCTCAAAACGGTTCAATCGATTTTGATTGAGACATTTTCATGAAATTTATATGTTGAAGTTTCTGGAAATAGCTCTCAATACCTCGTCATTCTGGATGACTAGTAACTCATAAAAGTTAGGCAATAACTGGCTACGGAAAAATATAGATTTCATTAACACCCAGTTTGTGCCATATACATATTTGTAGTGCTAGCCAAGTATTCCTAGTTAATGGTTTAAATTTTAAACTACTTTAAATTTTTCTTAAGAAGGAAGTGAACTTTTATTTCATAGCACTTTTTGTTTACTCCTGGGAATGCAATAAATACAGAGATTCAATTGTTTTACATAACGACGAGCTTTTAAAAGAATTGACTATCGGTTTAGCTTAGTGTACTCCCTTATTTTCACTTAAAAGTAAGTAATAGACAATTTCTGCTAATGTTTGCTTCGATTAGCATGCTGTAGATAAAAATAGTTTTTTTTTTTTTGTAATAGTAGTTTGAAGAGAAAATTTATTAATGCAAAATTTTAGATTTTTATTTATTTAATTTCATAAAACTGTTGTTATTAAATAGATAAGTCACCGACTATGAATATCTACAGGCCTAAGCGTATATTGTGTTTATCTCCACAAAAGTATGACGCAGAAAATGTGAGCCTTACGTAAAATGTAGCTATATTTTGACGGAGAATAGTTCTGCTGGAGATTTGTACTTGACAACTGCAATAATAAACGCCATTTGTGCCAGGTGGTGCTAAACGTTGTGTCATTTGTGGTTTGCCTCGGGCTAACTCGTCTCGTGCACGTGGGTAATACAGGATTTTGAAATAACACTTTCATTGCCTGTTACCGCTACAATGTTGTTTATTTGCCAAAGTCCAGTCAAACACAGTTTTACTTATGTTACCGGAATAAACTGCCTATTGTGTATGTTACTTTCAATAATAACACGTTATTCATTCTCAAATTAACTTAATTTATATGTAAATGGTCGTTCCCTGTGCACAGTGATAGCGCGGCTGCTTGCCAAGCGGGAGACGTGGGCTCTATTACCGGTATCGGCATGGGGAATTTTCCCCCGCTGGGAGGTCTGGTCCGGGGTGCACTCAGCCTTGTGAGGTCACTGGGGGGCCAATTGAGGAGCTACTTGATTGAGAAGTAGCGGCTCCAGACCGCATCAACCGGCCGGAAGGGACTCGAGGCGATGATCACGTCTCACCCTCCAGCATTGCACCCCATTTATGATGCCATCGGGCCGAGATGGGGGATGCAGCGGCCGGGAGGTAGGCCAAGATCCCTTGTGGATTGTCGAAGCATAGAGTTACGTTATAACCTTATGCGGTCGTCTCCTTAGGGCGGCGATAGCGCGGCTGCTTGCAAAGGGGACACCTTGGTTCAATTCCCGGTACTGGCGTGGGGAATTTTCCCCCGCTTGAAGACCTGGTCCGGGGTGCACTCAGCCTCACGAGGGTCAATTGAGGAGCTACTGGACTGAGAAGTAGCGGCTCCAGATCGAGAAGTCCGCATCAACTGGCCGGAAGGGACTCGAGGTGCTGATCAAGTACCCTCCAGCATTGCACCCAATTCATGACGTCATCGGGCCGAGATAGGGATGCACTTTTGGCTAATGTCCCTCGTGGGCTGTCGTGCCGTGTTATATGTGACTATAAAATATAATTAAAACAAACTTATAGAGGAAACCATCCCACAGATTAGACATTTTTGTGAGTTATGAACCGCCTTTGGAATCGGGAAAAATCCACACGTGAGCAGTTAAAACAGTTATTACAACCTCATTCTGCAATTGGATAAATTATGTTATGTTTACCTTATGTTTGAAAGCTATAATTACAATGTTGTATGCATTTATTTATGGTGTTCATTAAAATACATTCTAACAAATAACAATTTGCATTTGAATGAAATTACACAATTAATTTAATTCAGTGAAGCGACAACTCCATGTCAAACTATCACTTCTAGTTGAATTTACTAGACATAAAAAGTACCTTCAAGTGCAGTATTTGAACCTTGGACTTTTATCACTAAAGGCCATGCGCACGCTGTCGCGCTATGAGAATAAGTCATTTCACGCAAAGCAGTCATTTTGTCTGAAATTGTTACAAATGAGGAGACGCGATGAAGTGGACAGTGTTTCCACAAAAGCCTGCAAAACGTCGAAACTTCACAACTTCTTAAGCTACATTCACAATGAGATGCAAGCGCAGTCGTAACGCAACAAAAGCGCAAGCGGGAGGGAAAGTCATTCATTATATAATCGTAAGCGTAACGCAAGAAGTTGGCACGGGTTTCTAGATCTGTAAATTGCGTACATGCAGATATCTTCCAAGCGCTCCGCAAGTTTCAAATTAAATCAACAATACCATAAAAGAAAATTCACTCAATCTTATACAAATAAATGGGTTATAAAATTACGTACTAATATCTGTGCACTAACTTTCGAGCAGAATTACTTGCGTTTAAGAAAACAGCTAAATGTAGTGTAACCAGTTCATATAGTATGTATACATATATTTCGTGAATCGCAGCACTTTTAGCCATTGCGGATACTTATAATTTTCATTCACCTGAGAGCTAAAGCAGCCGCACATTTACATACACACTATTATCTTCGAAACCCAATAATATATATAAATGTTAATATTTACATTTGTGGTATATATTGTGAAACAACAGTTACAATGCCCAAATCACAAAATCAGTGTTTTTTTGTTTTTTTTCAGGATTGAAGACTTAAGGTCACACATTATGGAATTTCTTTCTACTAGCGCAGTTTATAACTGGACATGAAATCTGCAAATCGTACTTTAAAAGTTCAAAAATAACAATGCTATTGTCTTAAGTTATTTTTATGACATCTATTTATGGTATGGTTGTCCAATACATAGGTAAACAGATATAATTTAGATCATCTTAACTTCTGTCAAATATGTTTCACAACACCTATAACCAGATATTAAAAGAAAATGTTGCTTTCGAAGTTTAATCAATTTATGCATCATTTATTCAAAACAAGTATAATATAGTTATTGTTTGTGTCGTTATTTAATAATTTATATATGAATTCTGAATATTCTTATAGTATCTAAAACTATAGTATCTAGCATGTTTTTCTAAATTAGGGCTAAGGGTTTTGAAGAATAAATACTCACTTGGAAATGATATACCTGATGCATCATTTTTGTGTATTTTAAGACTATATTCTTCACCATGAAGGCAAACCTCATAAATAGAATTGGCAAAATCTTTCTATGCAATAGCTGTACAACTCTACCGAGCCAGGTATAAATCTATTAGTGTCCGCCTGAGTAGTGTGGTGTTAGCGTGTCCGCCTCACATTCAGAAGGCCGTAAGTTCGAATCTTGCTTAAGGTAAGTTACCCAGATAAGTTTTTTATTTATTTATTTTTCTTTTAGGTTTTCCCTTATCCCGAGAAGGCGAATGTCCAGTAACTATAAGCTCCATGGACCCCGAGATCATTTGAGCATCATTTCACCAATTTCAGTCATCGTCCGATATGACCAACCAGGTTAAAGGAAGTTAAACGAGAGGAAAAAAAAGTCTATTAATTTCCATGCATATTTTCCTCGCCGATATATTCAAATGTGTATCTTATAAAATGCTTTGCGGATTAGAGGGTTTAATAAGAATGTGCTTTTCCAATTAATCGATAGTTCAAATGTACCAAGGTCAAAAACTATACATTTCCTTAAAATTCTGAATTCCTGACAACGTTGCCACCGGGCCATGTCCTAAGCAGTGAAATAAAAGTATCCATCCATCCACTGGTCTGTCCATCCATCCATCCATCCACCCACTGGTCTGTCCATCCATCCATCCATCTACCCACCCATCTACTTCTGATGAAAAAGGAGTTAGTTAAATAAATTTGTCATATTAAAATTATTAATAAATTAATACTTCTTTATTCCCCAAATAATCCATCCATCCATCCACCCATCCAACTATCCTCCCACTCATCCACCCACCCATCTATCCACTATATACAATTTACGTAGTTGGTATTTCAGCTCAGGGGGTTTGTTAAATAACTACTATTAATGGCGTGAATGAGAAAAAGGGCAAGGGATAGAAAGAGACATGACCAAGAAGCAGTGCTCTATTTAGTGACCATTCAGGTGTGGCTCTTGACACTTAGGGAGCAAGTCCGTGGGTTTTTTCCATTGGGAGTTTTGTATCACTGATCACCTTACTTAAGCAAGAACGGAAGTGATTGCGCCACTTACACGCGTGAACCCCTTAAGAGATGATTACTAAAACCTCCGTGGTGGGGGGGCGACAATTACTAGCTCCTGTCTACTAAACTCTCCAGGCAACTAGCAGGAGGCCATTAAGGTATTACCCTGTCGAGTCCAACTCAATTCAAACAGCTTCCTTTTGACAGGGACCCGGATACTTGGCACAACGTATTTCTAATAAGCCAGAATTACCATGGTTACTTGGGGTCCACAACGCTTACACAAAAGCAGTTGAAGAGGTCGGAGCTTCTTCTCTACGGGGACAAAGAAAGAGACAATAAATAAAAATCTGAAAATACTGTACATTGGTACCTAATTTATAAAACTGGGAATTTATTCCAAATTTCCAACATTAATTTATACAACCATATAACATTATTTTACAGATATTAATTAAACTAATATAAAAAAGCAAAACTAAAATTACATATAAATTTCAGTGCCTTTTTTTCTTTTTCGTTTCTTTTTTTCAAAATTTAAAAAAATTTAGCTTTATTTATTTTGATTAATTGCCATAAATATTTATATCAATTATTCATAATTTATTTATAATTATTATTTAATAACATCAATTAAAAATAGTAATTTCAATTTCACGTACTTCAATTAATTGCTTTTTTCAGAACACTTTATTTTTCACATATTTATTACATTTTAACTTGATCTACTAACCGTAAACCATACTACCACCAAAATGTCTCAGAGAAAGAAAGAGACAAAGACAGCGAGTGGCATTTAGAAATTTTAATTATGTCTAAAAACACAAGCCAAAAAATCATAAGAACATAAATAAGAGTCGTGAGAATTCTCTTGCAGCACCCATGTCTTAAAGGGAGGAAGAAACACCAGAGACCACCAAGGTGTTTACAAACCAACTATAATATACATGGAAAATTCAGATATATAAGTTCAATATTGAATTGATTCAGTACCTGACAAGAGGAAACAGAAGTGCTTGAAGTCATTTTCTAAAGTATTGGAGCTAAAGGTTTTTGTTTTAGCTCAGGCATTACAAGCAACAAAAAGTATTTACATCAACTTTCAGCTGAATATGTAATGCTATTTTGGATATATTAATTCACATCAATACTAGCAATATTCAAAGGCAGATATCGTATCCAAAGTATCATTATTTAAAATTAAATTTCTTTATAGCTTTGTAAAAGCATATTTGTTATGAGTTTTCCTGTATTTGATATATATTATTTTCTATTGTATACTACAAAGTGAAAAAGCTGTGGGAAAAAAAGGTAAGATTACGTTAATTACCTTTTTAGAACCAAACTATTGGTACTATCAAAATTCCATCACATTAGTTTATTGTACGTATTTTAAGATGTTGTGGAAAATGTTCAGATCTGAAACAGATTTTTTTTTTGGAAAAAGATAGTTATTGAATATGAGGAAGTAACGAAAAAATTTAACTTGAGAAAAGCAGCAGAGTCGCTTAACCAGCACGATGAGCCGCGCCGTGGTCGAGTTGTTAGACCACTCGCCTCTCATCGATGCGTGGTGGACAAAGTGGCTTAGGGGAGATTTTTCTTCGGGTTCTCCGATTTCGACCGCCGTAGCATTCCACCAGTGCTCCATCGTCATTGCATGTATTATTAGTGTAATTTTCTTCGGCGCTATAGTTGTAAAAGCAGGCGTTAAACTATCAGGAAAAAGAAAGCAATTCACCACTTTAAAATAGCTCCAAAATATGTGTTAAATCAGTCCTAGGAGACTCAAAAATTGCAAATGTGTACTTTAAAGTATGGAAAACTTCTGTTACAAAAATTAGGTTCAACATTTTTACCACTTCTGTGTCCCTTAATATATTGAAAAGTCAATTTTTATTGCCGTGAAATGTTTGATCTTCTGCGAGGCTATTAAAAGGGTGCCAACGTAACAGGTACAATATAACTGACCTGCGCAATACAAGTAACAGGTGCGTATTTTTGGAAGAGTTGCCGGTTATGAGGGAACCTAACAACTCAAATATTACCAGATTCTAGCGACTTATCCCATAATGGTGGGAAACTGTCAAGGTATACTTTAGTAATCTTCGGTAAGATATAACCACTCTGGCTTTAGTTATAACAGTCGTATCGTCAGATTTTGGCTCGCGTCCATCCCATGCTAGCCACAGGCATTTAAACGGAGGAATGGGTGCAGTAATATTTCTCTACCCTTTTAATAGTGTTGTTTGTTACTGTAACCCTAGAGGAATGTTTACCCAGTTATCCCAAATAAAGCTGTTCAATCTCCAGCTCAATCTAATTCGGCTCTGTTTTACTCATGAACTGATTTTGCTGGTGTCCGCTTCAACCCACAAGAAAAATGCAGCTCACGAACTGGAGCTCCAACCAAGGAATGGGAAGAAGCTGTTTCCGATTTACTGAACATAAAATCCTCTTCTGAAAATGTTTTATGTCTAGGTAAGAAATTGTTTTAAATTTCTTCATCGTATTAAAACTTTGTTCTGTAAGTCAATGAAACGCAAATGAAATATTTTCTACAAAAACGGAAATGGTAATGAAACAAGGAGTGACGATTAAAGAAGGAACACATACATTTATGTGTTGTATTCAGTAAGTAGCGATTTCTTATCAAGGAGGTGAAGTCTATGATACAAATAAAAGTTAGTTTTGTGTTAAATGTCATTTTCTCACACCTTAGTAAATACCATTTGTGGATATCATGACGAAAGTAAAATTAGTCTTTTAGTTTTTCGTCCATGGTTGTGACGAAACGTCTCCCGGTGTAGAACCAAATTCTGATTCTACATTGCAAATAACTTCGACTTAAGGAATAATTAATTAAACACTCGTAATTATCCTTTCTCTATCACTACTATAATTAGATGCACTGTCTGTTCTGCGGTATTATAGCTAGTGGGTTAGGGTGGATTATCGCTCAAGTAATACTTTAAACTGTGCTGAGCTCGTTTCGCGCGTGGCAAAACAGTGAACAGTGTCTTCAAAATCTACAGAAATCAGACAGTACACAGTCAGCACACAAATATTATCGGCAACAGTGCCTGCTTCTTCCACTCGGACACGCGCCTTAATTCCTCGCTTGCTTGAGACTAAGAAAACATTACCTCCATCCAATTGCTAAACCCCTACCTGCTTGGAAGGGCACCCCATCCCTCTAGCTAAAACAGACGACCAGACAATAAACGGAATGTATTACACCCATTAATTTTATACAAATATTTCATCTTAAACACATGTATTAAGGACCCAGAATTTAAAAAATGCATTTTTACTTTCTCTACGCGCACTATGTACATAAGGTATTTTATTCTCCCCAAAAAGTCAGAGATTTCACCGGAATATATTTTGAGGTAACCTGAGCTACCCCAAAAAAAGTTATAAAAATGTCCGTGTGTGTGTGTGTGTGTCTGTGGACAGCATAGCTCAAAAACGAAAATACAATGATGCGACATCAAGTCAATACATCCCTCCGCCCCAAATTACCCTTTAGATGGAAATGTTTTAAAAGTTGAGTTTTTAAAAAAAAAAGATTGTTTTAAGGGTTTTGATTTAAATGTTGTATAGTAAAGACATCCATATGGCAAATGAAATATATATCCTTCTTGTAATAGCCTCTCAAGGACTCTTCAATCTGGACAACTTTTCCATAATTCTTAAACCTTAAAAGATAGATAAAAGCTTACTAAATAACAATTTACATCTCATTAAAAATAATGTATATCCTTCACATTTCTTGTGCAGTTAATCACATTTGAGATATTCCTGTTATTTGTTTCATTTTGAAATACTTATAATATTAATGGGAAGTTATTATTGTTTTTCTTCATCCTAGTTAAGCAAAATAAACGGAATTTCAAAGCTATAGCATAACAATAAATTTGTAAAAGATTTGACGATTGCTTTAGCCCAGTATATCTTTCATGTAGCCATTAGCTAAAATAAATACTATACAATAATAGAATTTCTACAAACGCAATGGAATAAACCTTTCAAGTATAATTTATTCAATGATGGATGTTCAATGAAATAAAGGTGAATGTAAAACATCAGATTTTAAACAATATACCACGTAAGAACACACTGATATGCTACGATTTCATATCTTATCTACGTATACTACAGCAACTATTCTTACAAATGCTTACATTTATATTTAGTTCAGCTTTTCAGGATAATAATTAACAGAAATAGTTTTATTACAAAAAATGTGCCTTGTACAAGGGGTATAAATAAATTCGATAAACTAAAGTGATAGTCAAATTATTTTAAAATTCATTCCCTATACGACAGAATTGAAATTTCGTTCTCTTTGGTTGACTAGAATGTGAAAATATGAATAACGACTTCCCATTTAAGAAAAATTAAAGTATTGGAAATTTTAAACCTAAAATAAATAATCATCTTGGAAATTATTTGCTTCACAACAAATATATATGTCATAAATTGTTTGCTTTGACAACGTTTACATTTTGTTTCTAAGTTCTGTCTATCTCTAGCGGTTTATCTGCTATGCAAAGGCTTTCAGAATGAAGAGGACTTCGGAGACTATTTCCACGAAATTTAAGATATACCTTTTATTTGTCATGCAAATATATTTACTATATGTTATCTTAATTAAAACCATTAGTTAATTTTTGAGAAAATAAAAATATTGATTTTCCATGTAAAGTGTAGTTTAGGGTGTGATTTTCGTTTTTAGTATATCCTGTTCAAAGACAGACACAGCCTTTTTTAAATATTTTTTTTCTTTCGATAGGTTACCCTAAAACGTGTATTTCCAGTGACATCTTGGTATTAAATGTTTGGATGAAATGCAATAGGTCATCTACCTATGTATTAGAGGAAGTAAATCATATGCGTATCAGGTTTTAATGCGTAACAATAATCGAGATATGTTATTAATTATTTATTCGCAGTCTATCTGTCTATGCTGTGTATATAATTACATGATAGGTTCAGTTATTCTTAAAATGTAAGCTTGCGGTTGTTCATTAGGTGTACCAATGTGGTTGACATCTGGAAATAATTTGAGATCACCTTGTAGTTTACCGGGAAACATGCGAGTCAGTTGAGAAATTCAATGCTATGTCGGCATGTTGCCATGGTAGCTCAGTGGAAGAGCAACCAGTCCATGGTTCAAATCCCGGCTATGGCATTGTATTTTTCAGTCTGGCTCTATCTATCCAACTCCTTACTTACACAGGGCTTGTGTGAGAAAACAATTAAATCAATACCAATTGTTCATAACAGTTGGCTATGCTATGAATCCTGGGATTTAAGTACTTACAATATTGTAAGTCGACATTGGGATTATAATCTCAAAATAAATTGAGAACTCCTTGTGGTTTATCGGGAAACATGCAAGTCAGTTGAGAAATCCAATGCTATGCCGGCATGTTGACATGGTAGCTCAGTGGAAGAACAACCGGCTAGAGACCGGCAGGTCCGTGGTTCAAATCTCGGCTATGGCATCGAATTTTTCAATATGACTCTACCTATCCGATAGCTAGTTTAGTTCAATAGGTCCATAATGGTTTAATTTTCCGGAAAAAGCGTTGATTTTGAACGCCAGAGAGGGCTGTGCATCTGTGATTATTGTTAAACTTTAAGTTAATGGATGCATCTTCCACAAATATTGTGTATTCGTCCATTGTTCTCATTTTTAGGTTAAAATGTATCAAAATCATAAGATTTTCTTCCCCAAAACAAACATGTACTTAACATAATTGTAGAGCAGCACAGAAATGTTTTGACAAATAAGAATTAAGAATATGTGTCTTTGAAAAAAGAAGTCAACTTTGCAAATAGTAATAGAATAATTCAAATCCTATGAATTTAACATCACTCTACGTATTTTGTACTATTTCCACGATATCAGTAATAGGGGCTTTACTAGTGTTTTATTACATTTCTGCATATCCAACTAGAATGTTGAACAAAAATAGTACACTAAAGACATTACATAGCGATGATGTTCCATGTTTTCTACCACAACATCTGTGTTAGCGTCGCACCAAAACAAATGATAGTGACAATGAGCTCATTTGTGCATTTCCATTGAAGTACACATAAGAAAGCATAATTGTAAACTCATTTATTTAATTTATCTGTATAGAAGTAGGAGCTGTTATTATAATTATAATATAATAATAGTAATAATAATAAATAGAGTATTCTATATAACAATTTATCTTTTGCAGTTTCAAATTACGCAAAATGGACATTCACAATTGAATATATTACTTAACTGTTTGTATAATGCTAATTACTTTTTAATAACGTTTCAGAAAACGTTTTAGTAATCGATCATCAAAAAGTGATTTGACTGCATACCTAGTCCATGCGAAACTTCACTACAAAAATACTTAAGTGTCACTCAACGTTCACTTCAGCTTTTAGTTGAGTTCTGTTTCTGAATCTGATATGGCACTTAAGTAAGTTTTGATATGAATGTTCCTCAAGCAGCGACTAGGTATGTAGCCCCAAGATATTTTCATAATGATAAACTATAACACTTTAATCAACTAACGTTGATTTAAACTTTACAATCCTTAATCATCTCACTTCAGCTTCCACTCTTCCTATCGATTCTTCCCTAGCTCTCACTCTTTCTCTCGCTCTCTTGGTATAGCAGACTATGGAAGCCAAGGACGACCGCAAGATTCACCTTTGTCTCAACTCACATCGGTCATCATGCCAGGAGATGCGGTGAGAAATGGCATGAAGTCAATTTGCTGTGTACCTCTGACCGTTTATCCGCAGTTTGAGAGTCGACAATCATTATTTACCAGGAGAACGGTGGACTGAGGCATGCCTCTGAGCCCACCTAGCCTGAGAAAACCAGACAGGGAATCAAGTCTAAATCCACTGCGTCCTAAGTAGTAAACAGCAGAAAATTGCTGATGTCCTTTGCATTGTCGTCTTCCGTGGTGTAATGGTTACCATGCTGACTTCATATACCCAAGGTTGCGGGTTCAAATCCGGTGTAAAAATCTCGGCGATGGAATGAGACGTAAAGCCGCTGGTCCCGTGTCGTAGTTTTACGGCACGTAAAAGAATCTCAAGCCTGAGCAAAATTAAGCGGTATTTCACGCCCAGTATAGAATGGGACGCTGAGAACCACACCAGTTAAAGAGCGTCCATAAATAAAACGCCATTTTTCCTTTGCATTGATTCCAAATAACATTAATGCTTGAAAAGGTAAATTATATGTATTTAGTGCTAATGTTCCAGAAAGAAATTTGCTCTCTTTCATCCCATTGTTATATTCCAATAAAAATATATACTCCACCGTATGTAGAGTCTATGGGAGCTGACCTTGGCTCTTTTACCATAAATCCCAATAGTTTATTTTTACACATTCTTCTCTATTTTTACTTTCTCTACACGTAATATGTACATAGTGTATAGAGAAGATATTTTCATTCCACCCAAAAATTCGATACCGAGATTTCACCAGAAATATACGTTTTATAAAAAAAATCATTTTTGGAAAACGGTCCATGTGTGTCCGGTGTCTGTGAACACGATAACTCAAAAACGAAAAGTCGGTAAAGTGCCAAACTTCTATTTAAGTTTAATATCTTCCAGGGATGTGACATGGAGATTTTGAGAAAAATTCCTCCAGCACAAACTTCCATTTAGTTGGAAAAAATTTCGAAAGTTTTGACTTTCTCAAAAATAGCTCTAACGATTTTGAATAAAATACCATAGGTATATTAAAGATAAATAAATATATATATATATATATAGAAATAAAAGTATATCTAGAAATTTCTGGGAATATCCTCTAAAGACCTCTTTATTCTGAATGAATTTTGTAGAATTTTGTGTAATTGGTGAACCGTAAGAGCTAGACAGAAACTTATTATACAAAAATGTAAATCGCCGTGAAACACACAATTTATGACATATAGTTTTTTTTCGCGGAATTGACCATTTCTGAGATATTTCTTGTTATTTGTTTCAGATATAAAATACTTAAACTTTTCTCACAGGAAGGTTGTAAACTTCTGACTCTGCATAGAAACGGATTTCAACCACATTTCAACCAGCTTTTAAGAGATTTGACATTCGTTTTAGCCTAGTGTATTTCCTTTACTTAAAAGGAAGCAAGTAATAAAGGCAATTTCTGCTAATGTTTATCTCAATTATATAAAGTAGATGGAAAAAATGAATTTTAACAATCAATTGTTACAACAATGTAGAGAAAGCCATGGGAATGGAACACATCAGACACTTTTTAGATACCTCCTCCTTGCCAGATATAAAATTGTCATACTGATGTCTATCAGCGCACCATTTCCATTTTATTTTAACATTCCAAAGACGTTCTCCTAATTGCCTTAACTGAGATGAATCTATAAATATGTTCTTAATTACTATGTGCTATACTATAACTAAGCCATTTCTCCTAAATAACTGCTACATTCCTCTATATTGTCTCAAAATATGCACACTGTTTTCGTTATCCCAATATATTTTATATATAGCTTCCATTTCAATTTGAACTTTGCCCCTTTAAGTTTCCACACCTCTAGCTGAAACTATGCATTGATTTCTTTCTCATTTTACTGCACATGTCTGAATATCCTTCCCTGTTAGGTTCTGTTTTAATAATTTTATGTAGGGTTGATTGCATCATTTTATCTCATTTCAAATAACACCGGAAGTAACTCCAAGACTGTACATTCCATGTCTTTGGCCCCTAACCCATTCTTATCCAATGTGTTGATAATACTAATAAGAATGAAATATGTTATACATTAAGAAAGTTAAATGTATTATTTGAGGAATAAAGAAATATTAATTTATTAATAATTTAAATATGTCATTAATGTTTTATTTTCTGAAGTAAATTGAATTCTAACTTTGTATTTAATAATTATTAGTGCGTTAGTGTTTTTCTTTAAAGTTAAGGCAACGTAGTTTCAAATTAAAAATAGTTTAGTTTGAATTCTATTATCATCACTTAAAGAGACCAGATTGCAAATTATTATTTTGTTTTTAGACATCCATAATTATTCTTTACTCACATCAGGCCACACTGAGGCAAAGGATTTACTAATTTTCCTTATATCAGAAGGAATCAGAACGAATCAGAATCTGTAATAATCAGAATCAATAAGATGATATTACACTTGCATGTAATCTGTATAATACCACATGTCCACCACAAACTGTAATAATTTAGGAATGCATTTATATAAACCTACTGAGTCACTATTTTTATTATCCATCGAAACTCAACATATAACGTATAAATGCGTGTTAAAACTATCATTTTTATCAAAAATTAGCATGTGCATTATTACATTGTAGCCCAACAAACAGTTTATAATAAAAAGTGAACATGTTCAGTGCCGTTTAACATATAGCACCTGCTTTGTCTTCATAACTCAACAAGTCCAATAAAGAATTTCACCTTTTCTACTAAATCCTTGAATCGCTTTCTTTCTCGGAAGCTTATGGGACTTTCTTAATGGTATTCTACCACTTAACCAATGATCATTTAATGTGTTCTTACCTGGTTAGTCCGGCAATTACTTCTCGCACATACATTAGCTTTTAATAGCAGTGCAGAAATTCGTAGTGTATCAGGTATTGGTTGAGGAGAAATAAAATGACTTTTAAAGAGTGAAATTGAATGGCAGCTGAAGAAATTAATTGCGGTTACCATAAAGAGACGAAGAGCAAATTTAGCAGTCAATTTAAGAAGGAAAAAAAAATAAAGGAAAAACATGCTGAAATAAACCCTAGGTTAAATCAATTGCAAAGACCATGTTCTCACATTACATGCGCACTGTACTGTAAAAATAATCGCTTTAACTAACTTGACAATGTGGCATTCATATATTAAAACTTGCATATTTTAGATATGTTGTATTGAAATAATACTTTTGAAGCTATTGTACTTTGTTTCTGTAAATTATGCTGTATTCTTTGGAAATGTCTCAGGTTTAATACTTTTATCTGTCCATATTCCCGTCACTATCTTTATTGTATAGAGCAATAAAGTGGTCTGAATTATTCTAAACAAAATATAATTTTGGTGTTTAGTAAACACAGTTATTTTTGTTTATAAAAATTAATATTTCCTTTCTGTTTAGTCATTAGAATACTATATATCACCAAAATACACTAAACATGTTTTAAATGTATGAATAAGGCTTTTACAATCTAATTGTTTAGCTTGTTCTGTTTTGAAGAATGGCTGCAAATATATCACACGTGTGCTGGAAACGTGATAAATTGACAGCATACAATGGTTATTGCAAAAACAAAGAACAGAGGGAAAGTGGTAGAGAAGCTTTTTGTAGAAACACGACTCATCCCGTAACCAGACACTGACTTGTCGAAAGTTTGCTTTTATAGCCTCTTTAAAAGAAGCAATATACCGGTTGTACCTTTTCCGAATCTTTCACAAAGTATACTTAGAATTCCCTAAAGTTACTGCACCAGGAATGAATACTAATAAATAAATAATAGTAATAATAACAATTATTTTAATAATAATAATAATAATAATAATAATTATGATAATCCTCAATAACGATTAGAGCACAATTTTAGAGCAATTAACTAAACAACATTCACAGTTTCTCTACGTTCTTTAAGCCCAGATTCCAAAACCACATTTTCCCTGAGAAACAAGCAGCAAATAAGGGCTCGGTAGCATGCCATTTCGGATTTGAGAGGCTACAAACCCCAAGACTTCTTCTTTAGCTTAATGACCTGCAGTGTTTTCAAGACGATCCTCTCGGCTCCATATAGAACTATATATAGGTACTCATCTCTGAGAATGCTGTCTGACTGCTCGTAAATAACACAAGTAATAGCTAAACAACGTGTACCCTCGGTCAATATAAGGCTTTTCTTCAGCTCCATAAAACGTTACAAATTGCTATTTGCAGCTTTGGCAATGTAGGAAGAAAGACAAATCAATTCAGTATCGCTTCTTCTGAAGAATATCTGCAATAAAAGCAGCTGCTTGTGAATCTCTAGAGAAAATGTACGTTTCAAAATCAAGCTAACTTCTTGTGTATAGAAGTACAAAGTTCATTCACTTGATTTAATCCACCCATTCTTGTGTTCTTCTTTCTACTTCTATTGTTATTGAAGCAACTAGACCATACGAGACACAATTAAACATTTAAAACATGTGCATACTAGTAACTGCAACAATATACACGATCCATAATATTATCAAAATATAATTGAATGAAATTAGCAACAGAATTTACAGTACGTGTGTGTAACAATATACAAACAGTAACAACATTAACATTTACAAAGGAGTTCTAAAATTAATTAACTACAAAACATTATTCATTTTGAATTAGATTAAGTCAATAAGCCCTATATCTCTTAGGATTTCTAGGTATTTTACATGCTTGAATATCTTCTACAACTTTATAGAGTTCTTTGACATAGAAGGCAGAGTGCTTGCAGTGACAGATGAAGTGTTCAACATTTAATGTGCACTCATTGGGTTGGTCTTTTGTCCTATTTGACCGACACAGAGTTTTGCAATAGGAACCTTGTCTTTCCTGGTAAGGATAGTGGAGAACTACTGTGTTACCCGGCGAGGGCTGCTGGAGCATTAAAGGCGGTGAGCACTTGCACATGTAGCACTACGGTCAGTCATTCATCCTGAGCACTGACCACTCCGTGCCCACCTGACTGTTAAGTTTCAAGAGGGAGCGTGCCGCTGCAGTTCCTATTTTTCCCCTATTTTTCCTTTCTCTACACATACTATGTACATAATGTGTATAGAGAAGGTACTGCACGGCACCAAAAATTCGATACCGAGATTTCACCGGAAATATACGTTTTAGGATCCCCTATATCCAAAAAAAGTATTTCAGAAAAAGGTCCATGTGTGTCCGTGTGTCTGTGAACACGATAACTCAAAAACGAAGAGTCGGTAAAATACCAAACGTGATATTTAAGTTTAGTATCTTCCAGGGATGCGACAGGAAGATTTTGAGAAACATCCCCCACAGCTGAGCGAGTGAGCATTTTCTTGATAATCTTAGTGACACATTCTTGGAAGATGCTGAACTCATATACCAAGTTTAGGGTTTAACCGACTTTTCGTTTTTGAGCTATTCTGTGCACAAACAAACACACCGTGGACATTTTCAAACGTGTTTTTTGATTCAGAGGATCTCAAAACTATATTTCTGGTGAAATCTCGTTATCGAATTTTTGGGTGGAATACAGTATCTTCTGCATACATAATGTACACAGAACGTGTAGAGAAAGCCATATGCGATGCTGCTCATGAGGTGATAAGCCGTACCCGTGACTGAATTTTCGTATAAAGGAGAGACAGACTGCCTGTTAACAAACAAAATACTGAGGCAGCATTAACGCCTTACTGCCATAATGGGGCTGCGCCGTGGCCTAGTGGTTAGAACGCTCACCTCGCACCTATATGGCCCGGGCTCCATCCCAAGCGACCGTAGAGGCGGGTTTTCTCCGGTTTCCCCCGCCATCACATTCCACGATTCTCCATCTTCATTCCATGTATCATCAGAGTCATCGCCTGCGGTGCCATAATAATAAAAGCGGGCGTTAACACTATTAAAAAAGCTGCCATTATACAGTTTAAATATTTTATAATAGGTTATGTTAAATAATGTATATATTTGTAAAATTATGAAAGACGCGTGAAATCTTCAGTTACCGCTATGCACAGAGTAAAGGCGCCTACATTGCGTGTGTGGGAGCAGGAACAAATTAACATTCCATGAAACATGATAAACTAATGTATTTGAAAGAATATGTAAATTAATGTAAACTGTTGGATGGCTACCATATCTTAAACGTTTATCTCAATGACGTAACTGAAGGAAAAGTTTATCTTTAAAAATGGCTGCTTATAAGATATGGAATGTGGGTAAAAGATTTGAGGGAAAGATCAATGCGTCATCCTCGTGTGAGACTGCCGTTTCGTGACCCGCACAATAAGTATTCGCATTGGTTGCAAATTATAATATCTATATGCATTTCTGAGCAGCCATCTTTGTTCATTTAAGATTCCTGATTGAAAAGAAACGCAATATTATGTGTTATTATTTGTAAAAGGAAATATGTAACACCAAAATTATCTTATATCCAATGGATCAACGAAGCATCCAGTATACACGAGAAATATGGGGTTTGGAACATAAGGAAGTGAGCACCCAATTTTTGAAAGAAATTCTCCGAGTAGGCAGGGGTACGGCCGACTGCGGAATAATGAGGGAATCTGGGGCGCATCTTGAAACGATAGAGTGCAACATCTGTAAATATTGGTTGAGAATCGTTCACAGAAACAAATCTCTAATTAGATCAGTCTACCACCGTAAACAACTGAGACCGTAGTTTGACGTGGGTTACAAAATTAAAGAAAGGTTTGGAAACTATTGGATTAGGATGCATTTGTATGGCGGGGCAGGGAAACAAACAGAGAGTTTGAAGAAAAATTAAGAATCACCTCTGTGATATTGAAAGATGGCAAATAAATTCGTAATGCACGGAGAAGGCTTCGTTGGAAATACTGTGAGCTAAAATCGGAATGGGGTATGTAGCAATATGTCAAACTAAGCTCATTAGAGACACGCTGGAGTGTGAATTGGACTAGAAGTTTGGCGGAAAACATTATTGACGAGAATGGTATGAAAAGCTGCTCCATTTGTGAGGAGGTAGAATCACGAGTGAATGTCTTGAAGTACGTAGGTATGGAGGAAAAAGTATTTGCCGCAGTACGCGGAGAGTTAGGAGCATGTTGGACGCTACTGGCAGGCATGGAAGACAGGAAGGAGAAAGGTAAATTTCTACTTAAGACGAGACAGCTGAAACCTGAGAAGGCTGATAGTAGGGACGAGCGAAAAGAGGCAATAAGAAGTGCTCAAAGGTGCTTCAAATACAGATATATACAACACTAACATCACAACAAAATAATGGCTGAAAAGAATGACAAACTGCATACAAATCAATATAATAACTTTTTAGCTCTTCTGTTTTATATATCTTGAGTGTATTTTTACTTTCTCTATACGCACTATGTACATAGTGTATAGAGAAAGTATTGCACTCCACCAAAAGATTGGATACCGAGATTTCACCGAAAATATATGTTTTAGGGTCTCCTGTATCCAAAAAAGGTGTTTTCAGAAAAAGGTCCGTGTGTGTATGTGTCCGTGTGTCTGTGAACACGATAACTCAAAAACGAAAATTCGGTAAAATACCAGACTTCGTATTTAGGTTTAGTATCTTTCCGGGATGCAACACGAAGATTTTGAGAAAAGTACCCCACCCCAAACTACCCTTTACATGGAACTTTTTTCGAAAATTTTGATTTTCTAAAAAATGGCTCTTACGATTTTGATTAAGATAACGTATATTAAAGCTATTTACCTGACAAATAAAATGTATATTTTGAATTTTCTGGGATTAGCCTCTGAAGACTACTTTATTCTAGGTCAATCTTACAGAATTTTGTATAACTGCTAAACCGTAAGAGATGGACAAAAACTTACCACACAACAAATGTAGAGCACTTTAAAACACACAATTTATGTTATATACATTTTTCGTGGGGTTGATGGTCTTTGAGATATTCCTTGTTTTTGGTTTCAGCTATCAAAAACATACTTTTCTCATGTAGGACTTTGTGAACTCGTGTCCATACAAACAAAGGAACTTCAGTCTCAGAGCAACCAGCTTTTGACAATCACTTTAACCTATGGTAGTCCGTTATTTCGCTTCTACTTACAAGGAAGCAAGTAATAAGACTATTTCTGCTCAATGTTTCTGATAAGTGTGAAATAAATAGAAGTATACGCTTTTTAAGAATAACTTGTTGCAGGGATATAGAGAAAGTCATGTGAATGGTACATATCAGATTTTTTGCTACATAAGGGCACGCTAATGCTCCGAAATATGTATGGTTTGTCGTTTATCGTGTGTGTAAATTTAATATGTTTGTATTTTTATTTACATGTGCACTTTTTTCATTTTTACTTCCTCTATACGTATTATGTATATAGTGTATAGAGAAGGTATTGTAATGCACCCAAAAATTCTATACCGAGATTTTGCGGGAAAGACATATTTTGGGTCCCCCTGAATCCAAAAAAAACATTTTTAGAAAAATGTCCGTTTATGTGTGTGTTTGTGTGTGTCTGTGTGTGTGAGGGTGTGTGTCTGTGGACAGCATAGCTCAAAAACGAAAAGACCGTTAAATACCAAACTTGGTGTTTAAGTTCGGTATATTCCAAGGGTACAACACGAAGATTTCCCAGAAAATTCCCCACCCCAAACTACACTTTACATGGAACTTTTTTCGAACATTTTGATTTTCTCAAATATGGCTGTAAGGATTTTAATTAAAATAACGTATATTAAATATATTTACCTGAAAAGCAAAATGTATATCCTGAATTTTCTGGGAATAGTCTCTGAAGACTACTTTATTCTGGATGAATTTTAAGGAAGTTTGCATTGTTGCTAAACTTAAGAGATGGACAAAAACTTACCACACAAAAAACGTAGTGCACGTTAAAACACACAATTTATGCTATATACATTTTTTGTGGTGGTGATCGTTTTTTAGACATTCCTTGTTTCTGGTTTCAGCTTTAAAAAACGTATACTTCTCTCATACAGAAATTTGTCAACTCCTGCCCATACAACAAAGGAACTTGAGTCACATAGCAACCAGCTTTTGACTATCACTTTAAACTATGGCACTCTCTTATTTCGCTTCTGCTTACAAGGAAGCAATAATAAGACTATTTCTGCTAATTTTTTCTCGATTAGCATGAAGTAAATGCAAGCATTAGCTTTTTAACAAGGATTTGTTGTAGAGAAAGTAATGTAAATGGAACACGTCGGATTATTTGTTTTTAATATTGCTTTTTATTTTGTGTATTACAAGACCACGTACGGTCTGTGGACTCGTGTGATGATAATCATTGTATCTATACTGGTATTTAAATAAATACACTTATTCATTCATTTATTGATTAATTCAACCAGTCTACATATATCTAGGTTGCAGTTACGCCGAGTTAAAGCAGGGGTCTCAAGTAACTACTACAAATATATAAAATAAATAATCCGCTTTCTGTAAGTTATAATATTATACATATGTGCAATAATTAAATAAAATAAATGTTAGAGGGCAAAGTCCAAAGAGCATAGCTTGCCTCTTGTCTCAGAAACGAACTTCAGTATTGGCCACACCCAACAAACGAACCGAATACCGTGTTTTGCGTAACACTAATAAATGTTAGTGTGTAGAGAAAGTTATGTACATGATAGCACAACAGATGTTTTCAAAGGAATATCAGGTTACACGTTTATATTTCCAGGTCCTGTATTTGAAGTAGTCACCATTTTCCCGTTTCTCGCAAATTCCGTGAAACATGTGCGAGCTGGTCGTAGCCAGTAGCCCGTATTTCTCTGACCTGAAATCCAGATTGAGTTAACAGCAAACGCAGTCTGGTAGCATGTTATTTTACGGTATATGCGAAGGGACCATGCTACGCACTGCAGAGACGCGCCAGTGCCCCTCATCCACTTAGTAGCAGTTTATGCTCGCATGCTCCTCGCTGCACGCATATTTCGTGTATGAAGGGTGAGCGCGTCTGTGTTGTGTGTTTTACGATCCTAATGGAGGCTGTCTCGGGCACACTTCCGAAAACACCAGCGCGCTCTAACGCCGAAATGATAGAACAAAACTTCCATGTGACGTACTGCACTTAGTGTACTTACTCCACGCATGTTTTCGTAGTTTGCTCATCCTGCAAGCGAAGGGAAGAAGCAGCCAACAAGTTCCAATTCTCCGCTATAAAGATTTAGTAGCATATATACCAGCTTCAAAAAGTGCCCAGCTCGCTTCTGTAGCGTGCCTGCTTTACATTCCAGTGATCCAAAGTTCGAGTCTCCGCTAGCATGAGTTACTCAGATGAGTTTTTTTCGTGGTTTTCCCTTATATGAGAAAACGAATGTCGAGCAACTTTAAGCTTCATGCACATTGAGAATCCTTTCATCAAATTCATGCATCGTTTCTTAAAACCTACTAGTCTAAACCACAATCCATAGAAAAAAGTTCGGAAATATACATTTTTTTACTTTCTCTGCACGTACTATGTACATAGTGTATAGAGAAGGTATTGTATTTCACCCAAAAATTCGATATCGAGATTTTAACGGAAACACATGTTTTGGGACTCCCTGTCTGTTGTGTGTGTGTCTGTCTGTCTGTTTGTCTGTCTCTGGGCAGCATAACTCAAAAACGAAAAGTGTGTTAAATACCAAACTTTATATTTAAGTTCAGTATCTGCGACACGAGGATTTTCAAGTAAATCTCCCAACCCACAACTACCACTTACATGGAAAAAAATTCGAAAGTTTTTATTTTCTCAGAAACGGCTCTACCGATTTTGATTAAAAATAACTAATACTTAAGCTATTTGCGTTGCAAACAAAATGTGTATCTTGAATTTTCTGGGAAAAGCCTCTGAAGACCTCTTTATTCTGGATTAATTTTTTTCAGTTTTACATAGCTAGTAAACCGTAAGCGATAGACAAAAACTTTCTGCACAATAATATATATCTCATTAAAACACACAATTTCGTGCAATTGACGGCATTCCAGATATTCTTTGTTATTGGTTTTAGTTTTAAAATATTTACTTTTCTCATGCGGAAACTTGTCAATTCCTGGTCAGGCAACAAAATGGATTTCAACCCCATAGCCCTACATTTTAAAACATTTGACTGCCAGTTTAGCATAATGTAATCCCTTGTTTTCCTTCTACTTATAAACTAAGTAATAAGACCGTTCCTGCCAATGTTTTTCTCGATTAGCATGAAGAGTAAGCCTTTTAACGATAATATGTTATAGTGACTAAAGAAAGGCATGTGAATGGAACAAATCACATACATTTTTTGTACTTTCTCTACTACATACATAGTAAACAGAGAAGCTACTCCTACTTTTCGCCTAAAAATCCATACCAAGATTTCGCGAATTGGAATCCCTGAATATAAAAGTATTGTTAGAAAAAAATGTTAGTGTGTTAAACACAAAACTTCAATTTGAGTTCAGCATATTCCAAAGATGCAACAAAAAGGATCTTAGGAAAATCCCCCACCCCTAAACATCTCTTACGTGAAGAAAATTCGAAAAGTTTTTCTTTTTAAAAATGACTGGCATTTTTATTAAAATATCATATATATGCAAAATTTTATATTACATGAAATATACATCTTAAATATCTAGGAATATATTCTGTATTTCTGATCGCTCTGGATAACCTTTGCTTAACTGGTAAACTATAAGATAGAAAAAATATTACTACAAAAATGTGACTGTTCAATTCAAATGCCTTTCTCTAGCTGTTCCACAAACAAACTCTCCTTAGAAAAGATTATCATTCTTTCTATGTCATGCTAACCGAGATAAATATTAGCATAACTGGTCTCCTTACTTTAAAATGGAGAAAAAGAAAAAGAAAAAACTGATTTGTTCCATTCACGTGGTTTTCTCTTCATCCCCATAACCAATTATTGTTAAAAAGCTTATGCTTCTATTTACTTCATGCTAATCAAAAAAACATTAGCAGAAATAATTTTATTACTTGCTTCCTGTAAGTAGAAGCGAAATAAGGGAGTACCATAGGTTTAAGTGATAGAAAAACTGAAAGAAAAAAGGGAAAAACAAGAAATTCATTTGGACTGTCATTAAAGTATCTTTAAACACAGTAACTTAATTCAAAACGTTTGAGAAATTTTTGAAAAAGTTAAACTTTCTAAGAAATGTTCCATATAAGAGAGTTTGGCTGTATGAATTTTCTCGGAAATATTTCTGTCGCATTCCTGGAAAATAAATAAAATTGAAGTAGCTAGTTTTGTACTTAACCGATGTCCACACACACACAGATATATAGGGCCTTTTTCTGATTCCTTTTTTTTTTTTTATTCAGGTGGTCTCAAAGCGTGTATTTTTTGTCACCTCTAGTTATAAAATTGTTGAATGGGACACAGTACTTCTCCATTTATTATGTACATTGTACACACGTGCTAGAGAAAGAATAGGCAGAAAGAAAAGGTGAGCACAATCACATAATTTCTTTGCTTATCCTGCAACAAACTGTTCTTACCTAAGCATATTTTTTATCGATTTTACGTATATCGATATAAACATTTGCAGAAATAATGTTATTATATATTTCCTTATAGATACGCGGGAATTAGGAAATGCACAAGCAAGACTACAGTAATGGTAAAATCATTCAACTGGTGGTCACTATGTTATGCTCTTGCTTGAAGAGGAGAAAGAAAAATGAATAACGGTTTTCCATTTGAGAAATATAAGAGTATTTTAAAATTGAAACCAATAACGATTAACTCCGGAAAAATGTATTTAACACAAATTATGTGTTATGAGAACTAAATTTGTTTGTGGAGTGAAAATTTCTCTTATTACCTGTGGTTTATCAGTTATACAAAAGTCATCCAAAAGCTACAGAACTTCAGAGGCTTTCACGGATAAATCATGATATTCGTTCCATTGACATAAATGTATTTTAAATATACTATATTTTGGATGGGGAGTTTTCTTAAAAAGCTTCGAATCGCATCCTTGGTAAATGCTTGACTTAAATATGAAGTTTGGTATATATTCGAAACTTCATTTTGGATTTACTGATGTACGGGCAGGCCATACTGACAGTTTTCTAAAAGTGTTTTCTTCTAAGTTTTAGGGACCTCGAATCATGTATTTCTGGTGGAATATTGGAAGCCAATTTTGTTGGAATACCATACCTTCCCTAGCTTCTGTGTACTTTATATATACATGGCAGAGAAAGTAAAAGGCTGATGTATTACATTTCAATGCTTTACACTAACTGTTCTGCATCAATGTACTCTTACAAGCCTTGATTCTTCCATCTACTCCATACTAATCGAAATAACAATCCGTTGAAATTGTTTCATTATTACATATTTCCTTGTATGCACAAATAAATTAGGCTAAAGCGCTAGGATATGTATTCTTTTAATAGTTTATCGATATGTCATGACATGGGAATTGCTATCTTTGCATGGTCAGTAGTAAATACCATGAAAAGCCATAACGACTTCCCATTTGACAAATGTGTAAGTATTGGAAAACTTAAATCAATAACAAAGATATTTCGGAAATGGTTGTGCTGTTGAGGGAAGTTTAGGTTCTTATATTTTCGAGTTTCCGTGATGTCCCCTTTGTTTTTCTTTGTCTCAGGAGCCTAGCGAGAGCCAGCTGGTAGTCTGATAGTGTTTGCGTTTCCTAATCTGTTAACTGTGGTGTCGTAAGTACAGGTACATGATTTGTTGTGAGGATTGAAATTACTTAAACTTTGTATAATTCTTGGTTTAGATTCAATAAAGTTTTCAATAAAGATTGTGGTTTTGAGCCATAAATTATTTGTTAGTGCTGCAAGTCAAGTTTGGAATTTCATTCTTACATACAATGTTTATTTTCGGAGACTCAATTATAATTTATATTGTGGAACGGCGAAGTGCCCTGTGTTCCCGCGGATAAGTAATCGTTTCGTAACAAATGTTCCTCGACTTAGAATTCCAGAGCTTATCTTGAATCTTTGTAAACAAATATACTACTTCTTATTCAGCAGTTCGATGTTGGTCATGTTTCCGTTTTAACTGTAATTTTATGTAATTTATTTACTATGTAACTTATGGGCTCCATGAATCTTCTATTCTAATACCACGTTCCATGGGGGAATTTAAATCTATCGGACTGCAATTCCATTTATATACTTTGCAGTTTAATTCAGTTCAAATTGAGTTCGTTTGGGCACGCGAAGTTCAGAAGAAATAGTTAAAGCTTTTAATTTGGATTGACGTTTGCGACTCTATTAAACGTAGTTCTGTGATTTACAAAAATATTTTGATGTTGGTGAATGTTTCTAAGAGGAATAAATTGCCAGATTATGGAAATGATAAAAGTGCGCTGTTATATATCTTATGACTAGAGCGCGGAACGGGTCCGAAATTGCCGGATTGAGGTTCGGTACACAGAGAGCATGACGTGATGGAGTAGATGTGGTCTATACAGCCCGTTCGAAACGTGTTGGACTATCTAGCATTGCTCACTGCCTGACCTCGTTCAGTTTTTGCTAGTAGATAAACCAGTCAACACTGAAAGTGAGTGCAGATTGAAAAATGTCGAAAATATGAAAGGATAGGCGTTCGTCACTGAACAAACTTGTGAACGATTCACACATATTTTGAGTGACAGAAGAAGAGCCCTTTCTTTCGATACAGTAAAGGTGTATCTTGTAATATTCTGCAGTGAATTCTGAGTGAGTTTGTTAAATTTATTTTCACTGTCTTTTCAAAGCTCAGCACATTATTATCATGAATTTTTTGTATCAAGCTTCATGCTTTTATTTGTAAAAGTACACGGCATATTTATTTATTAATTATATTATGAAATTGTTGTTTTATTGTGTTAGTTTATGAGTTAGAACGATGCATATAATTTCGATAAATGTTATTAGTTGTTTTGGGAACAGATTACACCTCAACGTGTGCATGTTTACGCTACAAATCCTTTCCCCCTGCCGTCTCTTTATACCTCTGACTGCCCTATGTGTTTGCAACTGTGAGCGCTTCGTAACTCAAAATTGAGCTCTATTTATGACACCAGTTTCTGGCAAGTATATTTAAGAAAAAAAAAAAACGAGTGTGTAGCGTGTTGTAAAGGATAAGTAGTATACATAACATTTTTGTTTACATGCAACACATTTTCATCTGATACCATTCCAATTCTACTTTTTAAAAGGTTTGAATCCAATATTCAATAAGATGTGAATCCACAATTTCATACAATCTTCAACACGGAATGAGTACTCCAATCGATTTCAATTGTCCATAGAAACGTAAAATATGTTACATATTACTTTTATTAAATGTAGAATATTGTTAAAAGGTTAGCGTTTAATTGGTCAGTTTTTATCGATCCTAACTTTAATTGAATACACTTAGAAGACCTTAAGAGGTCTCCACAGTGTTACTATTCTGGACGCGCGGGCCTGTCGCAGTTTTGATGACCAGAGATGTGGTTGTTGTTTAAATACTTATGATATTTTGGTTCAGGGTTTTGGTCAGCTATTGATTTATTGTGTTGCACTAATTTATTCTGTGTTGTTTTAAGAACTATCAGGTAGTTTTATCTGCAATATAAACTGTTTGGCGGCCCATTTTAATGTCTCACATACTTTTACGGTATTTTCACATTTTTTCCACTTAGTACATCGGTAGGGAAAGTATCCGTGGGCGTGTCTGCGAACAGTTTAACTCAAAAACGATAAGTCTGTTATATACCAAACTTGATAATTAAGCTCAGCGACATGAAGACCTTCACGAAAAGTCCCCCTCCTCAAACTACCTTATACTTGGAAAACATTTAGAAAATTTTGATTTTATGAAAAAAATGGATGTAATAACTTTGATTAAAATATCGTATTTTAGATGTTTACGTGACAAATAAAACGTACTTACATAATTTTTGGGGAATAGTTTCTGAAAATCTCTTCATTTTGAATGCCTTTTGCATAACTGGTAAAACTTGAAACATAAAAAAAAAAACATAGTTCACAAAACTACATTAAAACACACATTTTATGTCATATTCTTTTTTATTTATTTTTTTGTAGAGTTAACCGTTTTCACGATATTCCTTGTTATTGGTTTCAATTTTAAAATATTTTAAGCTTTTCTCTTCTCAAATGGGAATTTGTCATTTCTGATCCTTTCTTTTACTCCTGGCCATGTATACAGAAACAAATTTCAATATCATCATATATCGACAAGTTGTTAAAAGACTTGCTTACCGGTTTAGCCTACTGTATTCTTTCATTGTCTTTTTACTTAAAAGGAATTAAGTAAAAAGTTCATTTCCACTGATTATCTTGATGAACATGAAGTAGATGGAAGAATAATCTTTTGTAAGAATAAGTTACAGTATAAGTAGAGAAAGCTATTTGAATGGAATAGATAATTATGCCTATTTGTTTATCTTATCTGCATCTGTTATAAATACAGGGACTTGCTTTTGAATTAGTATTCAGTATTTTTCGGAAGCCGATATTAACTCTCTTTTGTCTCTTTTATCGCGATTTCCTGAACTGAAGACGTGGCTAGGAGGGCAGCATTTTCAAACCAACGAAGATCTTCAAAATAACGCAAATGCTCATTTGAAATCATTGGTGGCAACATTTTTTTGAAGCGGGTATTGCAAAGCTTGTACACAGATACGATGATGTCTCAATCTTTTCGGTGATTATGTTGAAAAGTAACCATATGTGTACAAAACTTTTAGTAATAAAATAATTGTTTTCTATGTTCTTGTCTTTTATTTATAGCCTATCGGAGGTTGAAAAAAATGACCCTCGTACTTACAAGGAAGCAAGTAATTAAGACATTTTATGCTAAGATTTATCTCGACTGACATAAAGTAGAGAGGATAATATGATTTTTAACAATAATTTGTTACAGCAATTTAGAGAAAATCATGCAAATAGAACATGTGACCTCCCTGCATATAATCCACTGGCAAGTTAAACCTTATTTTGTTCTTCTGTCCTGAATTTAATATATACAATTTTCATTGATGTACTCGTCATAAATTAATCACTTGTTTGTGTGTTCCTTGCTGGTATCATATAAACAAAAAGCAAGTAGAACCTCAAGCCACATAATATTGATATAACTCTTATTGGGAATTTATCACATTTACGGTAGTTAAAAGTTGTTTCCTAACCCCCTACCATTTTAACAAACAGTCTTCACCAGTAAATTTAACTACTTCTACTCATTACTTTCACAGAGCACTGTCATTTTAAATAAAACAATCACAACTTTTACATAGCAGAAATTAAAATAAAAATAAATGGTTGTATGAGTTAAGAGTTACCTGTGGTTTAAGTACACACGTCATGAAAATTTATACTTCAAATACAAAAATCTGATGTGTACCATACACATGACTTTCTCCATATCCCTGCAACCAATAATTCTTAAAACGCTTATACTTCTATTTACTTTATGCTAATGAGAAAAAATAGCAGAAATAGTCTAATTACTCGCTTCCTTGTAAGGGAAATAAGGGACAACCGTAGGTTAAAGTGATAGTCAAAAGCTGGTTGCTATGTCAGTGAAGTTCCTTTGTTTATATGGATAGGAGTTGACAAGTTCCTGTATGAGAAAAGTATAAGTTTTTCATGGCAGAAACCAAAAATAAGGAATGTCACAAAAACGACGAACTCCACGAAAAAATGTATATAACATAACTTGTGTGTTTTAATGTGCTCTACAGTTTTGTGTAGTAACTTTTTGTCCATCTCTTACGGTTTAGCAGTTATTCAAAATTTAGTAAAATTCATCCAGAATAAACTACTCTTCAGAGGTTATTCACAGAGAATTCAAGATATACATTTTATTTGGCAGGTAAATATGTTTAATATACGAAATTTTAATCAAAATCGTTGGAGCTATTTTTGAGAAAATCAAAATTTTCGAAAAAAGTTCCATGTAAAGGGTAGTCGGGGGTGGGGGGATTTTTCTCAAAATCTTCGTGTCGCATCCCTGGAAGATACTAAACTTAAATACCAAGTTTGGTATTTTACCGACTTTTCGTTTTTGAGTTATCGTGTTCACAGGCATACGGACACACGGACACACACACACACGGACACACACACACACACACGCACCGACCTTTTTGTAAAAATGCTTTTTTTAATATTGGGGACCCTAAAACATATATTTCCGGTGAAATCTCGGTATCGAATTTTTGGGTCGAGTGCAATACTTTCTCTATACACTATGTACATAGTGCGTATGGAGAAAGTAAAAATACTAACCAAAAGTGAGCTAAACTGCTTCGTACCTTCTTACAGTGCTAACCTCCTGATGAACTACTTTTGTTTCAATAGGTGGAGTTCTGGAGTTTTTCGTATGATAGGTTTATAAATATCTATGCAATGCAACACACATTTTCTCATTGCTGGATAGCATCTGAGTGTTAGTGTCTTGAATGCCCAGTTAATTGTATATTACTGCTGAAATCAGTGGAAGGAGAATTGTGACAAATTACACCTCTATAGAAGGGAAGAGAAGGTGAGAAACCTTACCTTACCAGAAAAAGACCGTGTCTTAGGATTAACATGCTAGCCTCTGAATACCAAGGTCACCGGTTCAAACATGGTGGAGAGCGATGAATTTTTTCCGGCATAAAAATTCATAGCAAGGCTTTCTTTGAAAGGGGAGTAAAGCCGTGGGTCGTAGATTTACGGCACGAAAAGGTCCTCAAAATGAGAAAGAGGCCTCTGAGCAAAATTAGGCGGACTGTTACGCCGAATATAGGATGGGACGCTAAGAACCCACCAGTTATAGAGCGTCCATAAATAAAACTAAATTTCAATTTCGTATGTTCGATACGGGTTTGATAACTTCACCAACTATTAGGTCAAATAGGTTAATTATTTAAAATTGTCTGTAATTAGCATTGCATGTATTCTGAAAAATGCAGGTCATCATCGCAGATTCATCCACGATGAGAAGCAGAATGTATTTGTCAAATATTTTTGCTCTAATTTAGCAATTTATAGCAAATTCGACATTAACATAGTCTATTGATAGTAATATTGCATCTCTGATTAGTGGAAATGCTGCTATGTCGTAGGATGCCAGAGATTTTAGAAATACCTTCTGAAATTCCAAAGATTGGAGCAAGGTGCACTCAAACCGAGCTCTGCTAAAACAGAGCTTTTGTTGATAGCGTGTTTCATATCGGACCGCTTGACACTTATGTGCTGAGAGAGGGATTGTAATTATGTCACGGTAGGGGAGCGATCTGCTATTGTTTCCAACCCCCACAATGGATACATCAACCACCAGCAATCGCTTTGCTCATCGCAGATATCAGTTGCCAGCTCTGTACTCATTTATTTGCCTATATAAACGCAGTCAACGGTCATGCAGCCCAAACTCTTGACGCGTAATTTGAAATTCACAGGGGTGTTATTCTAGCAAAACAAAAACTCAATAAAAAGCTATGAAAATTTTTAAAAGGACGTGCTAAATAATTTAGATTCGTATCTTTTAAAGTGCTTTCATAAAATAAATAAAAATAAATCCTATATGCTAACAAAAGAAAATTAAACAAAAACAATGGAGGGGAGCTACACTGCTGTTCCAAATGTGGGATTATTAATTTTATAGAAAAACAAACTGATGTGTTATACTCAAATGAATTTCTCTACCAGTTCTCCAACAAAGTAGACTTAAAAGCATTTCCAGAAAAATATCCGTGTGTATCTTTCCGTGTGTGTCCGTTAAATACTAAACTTGATAGGTACGTTTACATCTTCCAATAATGCTTCAAGAAGGTTTGCAAGAAAACCCCGCACCTAAAACTACACTTTACATGAAAATATTTTCAAACATTGTGATTTTCTTAAAAATGGTTCCAAATATGTTTGTTAAAATACCATACAGTAAACATATTTACATGTCCACGGAATTAAATTTACGTAACAGATTATTGTATAATAACAGCTTAAGTATTTTAAAACTGAAACCAATAACAAGGAATATCACGGAACTAATTAACTAAAAAAATATTGTATATAGTATAAAGTGTGTGCTTAAACGAGCTACATTTTTATCTTTCTCTTAGGGTTTATCAGGTATGCAAAAGATATTCAGAGTCTTGAAGACTTCAGAGGCTATTCCCAGAAAATTAGAGATTTAAATGTTATTTGTCATGTAAGAATCTTTAAATTATGGTATATTATGTAGTAATTAGAGAAAGTATAACGTTTGTATAATTAGTTACAGAATAAATAAAGAAAGTCATGAGAATAGGATATATCATTTTTTTTTTTTTTTAAAGAGTTTTCCGTTATATTAGCTCTAAGCTGTATATGACTTGTGCATCATTTCACCGGCTTCATTAATTTTCCGGTGTGATGTTAAAGGCATGTGTTTCTACTTGTTCACTCTTTCTAAAACTTAGCAGATCCTTCACCGTGATCGAGCTGACTTCTCAACCGGAGGTCCCGGGTTCGATTTCCGACTGGGGGGGGGAGAATGTTTCTTTAACCATATTATTCCCTATCCCCCACAAAGGCTGGAATTATGGGTGAGAGAGTGAATGTGTAAGTGTGTTTAATGATATAAAATAATTAACCTAATGGCAATGAACTACAGTGATTACATGAGTTGTTTCACAAGTTAAAATCTCCTAATATGACAATAGAAGTTAAAGAGCGCTATATAAAATAAACAATAAAAACGTGAGAAAAAAATCTGATGTGTTCCATTCACATGACTTTCTCTATCTCTCTACAACAAATTATTGCTAAAAAGCTTATGCTTCTGTTTACTTCATGCTAATCGAAAAAAAAAATTAGCACAAATAGTTTTATTATTTGCTTCCTTGTAAGCAGAAGGGAAATAAGGGAGTACTATAGGCAAAACTAATAATCAAAGCCGGTTGCTATGTAACGGAAGTTCCCTTCTATGGACAGGAGTTGACAATTTCCTGTATGAGAAAAGTAGAAGTTTTTCATAGCTGAAACCAAAAACAAGGAATATGTCAAAAACGACCAACTCCACGAAAAAAATGCATATAACATAAATTGTGTGTTTTAATGTGCTCTACATTTCTTGTGTGTTAAGTTTTTGCCTAACTCTTACGGTTTGGAAGCTATGCAAAATTTCGTGAAATTCATCCAGAATAAAGTAGGTTATTCCCAGTTAATTTAAGATATAAATTTTATTTGTCAAGTAAATATCTTTAATATACGATATTTTAATCAAAATTGTGAGAGTCATTTTTAAGAAAAACTAAATTTTAAAAAAAAGTTCCATGTAAAGGGTAGTTGGAGGTAGGGGGATTTTCTTGAAAATCTTCGTGTCGCATCCTTGGAAGATACCAAACTTAAATACCAAGTTTGGTATTCAGCGGTATTTTCGTTTTTGAGCTACACTGTCCACAGGCTCATAGACACACACACAGACACACACAGACACACACACGCACACACGCACACACGTACCTTTTTCCAAAAATGCTTTTTTTGGGATTCAGGGGGACCCAAAACATACATTTCCGGTGAAATCTCGGTAAGGAATTTTTGGGTGCAATACAATACCTTCTCTATACACTATGTACATAGTACGTGTAGAGAAAGCAAAAAAAAAAAAAAACAAAGCATGAATGATTTATGCTCTCTGGTCTTGTAAATTGAATTGAAATGTTGCCTTAGTAACTAGAAACCCCTGGAAATTATTTACATAGAGCGATGTATTTATTTTTACTTTCTCTACCACGTGCAATAATAATAATAATAATAATAATAATAATAATAAGTAGATAATTTATTGTATTCCACCCAAAAAGAATTCGATGTTAAAATTTCACCGGAAATTTATGTATAACTTGAGGTCCCTTGAATCCTAAAAATACATTTTTATATTCTCTATACGTACTATGTACATAGTGTATAGAGAATATATTGCATTCCACCCAAAAATTCGATACCGAGATTTCACTGGAAATACATGTTTTAGGTCCCCCTTAATCCAAAAAAAGCATTTTTACAAAAAGGTCCTAGTGTGTGTGCGTATGTGTGTCTGAGTACCTGTGTGTGTGCCTGTAGACAGTATAGCTCAAAAACGAAAAGACCGTTGAATAGCAAACCTATATTTAAGTTTGGTTTCTTCCAAGGATGCCACACGAAGATTTTCAAGAAAATCCCCCACCCTCAACTACACTTTACATGGTACTCTATTTGAAAATTTTGATTTTCTTAAAAATGGCTGTAGTGATTTTTATTATAATATCGTATATTAAAGATATTTACCTGACAAATAATATGTATATTTTGAATTTTCTGGGAATAGCCTCTGAAGATTACTTTTTTCTGGATGAATTTTACGAAATTTTGCATAACTGATAAACCGATGGACAAAAACCTACCACATAAAAAAATTGGAGCACATTAAGACACACAATTTATGTTATTTAATTTTTTTTCATGGAGTTTATCGTCTTTGAGATATTCCTTGTTAGTGGTTTCAGCTTTGAAAAACTTGTACGTCTCACACAGGAATTTGTCAACTCGCGTCCATACAAACAAAGGAATTTCAGTTACATAGTAACTAGCTTTTGACTATCACTTTAACCTATGGTACTCCCTTATTTCGCTTCTACTTACAAGGAAGTAATATGACTATTTCGGCTAACTTTTCCTCGATTAGCATAAGCTTTCTAACAATAATTTGTTGCAGAGATGTAGAGAAAGTCATGTGAGTAAAATACATCAGATTTTTTCCTTGGCAATGAATTCTTTTGACCTTCTTTTGTTAGGCTTTCATAAATTATTTCAGTAATTTTAAAATTTCATACTTGCTTTACAGGAACAGGTGAGTATATTCACTTTTGTTTTCAATTAATTGTAGCCCGTTTCTGATAATATTTACTTTTTATACACGTACTATATACATGGTGTTTAGAGAAGGTACAGTATTCCACCCAAAATTTCGATGTCGGATATACTTATTTTAAGATCTCCTGTATCCAAGAAAAAGCGTTTTTAGAAAAAGATCCTGTGTGTAGCCGTGTGCCCGTTTGTCCGTGAAAACGATAACTCTAGAACGAAAAGTCCATTAAATGGCAATCTTGCTATTTGAGTTTAGTATCTTCCAAGGATGTGACACGAAGATTTTCTGAAAAAGTCCCTCACCCAACAATATCCTTTATATGGAAAACGACTTTGATTAAAATACTGCATATTAAAAATATTTGCATATCAAATAAAATGTGTATGTTGTATTTTCCGGGAATAGCCTCTGAACACTGGTAAACCGCAAGAGATAGACAATAATTCATAATACAAAAATGTAAAACTCTTTAAAACACGTATTTTATGTCGTAGTCATTTTTTTTCGTGGAGTTTACTATTTTTGAGATACGTCTAATTATTGGGTTTAGTTTTAAAATACTTATACGTATCACATACAGGAATTGCACTCCTAGCAATACAAAGAAACGGATTTCAACCACAAAGCAACTAGCTTTTAAAAGACTGGTGAATTCCCTTATTTCTCTTCTACTTATAAGGAAGCAAGTAATAAGACAAACTCTGCTAATGTTTATCGCGATTAGCATGAAGCAGATAAAAGAATAAACTGTTAAACAATAAATTATTATCGAGATGTAGAGAAAGTCATGTGAATGAAAGACTTCCGATTTTTTATAGCTTTTACTACTATGGCACAACAGACACTAATGATACATGGAATAATGACGGAGCAGCGGTGGAATGCGATGGCGGGGAAAACCGGAGAATACCCGCCTCTGCTTTGACACCACAAATCCCACATACGGTTACCTGGGAGTGAACCCGGTCTGCCACGGCCGTTTCCGATAGTGTGGAGGTAATGTATCTGGCTCACAGATAAGAGGTTCCAAGTTCGAATCTCGTGAATCACTCGGTGAGCTACCCGAATAAATGTAGAGGTTTTCCTCTTATTCTGAGGGTAAGAATTCTAAGTCTATTTGAGTGCCATCTCACCAATTTCATTTACGTTCGATATAATCTGTCAGGTTGACTGAAGTTAAGCTGTGACATATGTTTCGGAACGATATATTTGCTTTCCTTTAGTGATGGCTAGCTATGATGATTTATACCTTTAGGTAAGATTGGATTGCATTGACAATGGCTCATCTAAAGGAAATATTATTATTATTATTATTACTATTATTATTATTATTATTATTATTATTATTATTATTATTTTATATGGAATGTGGAACAGGAACCAAATAGTTAATTTTGGAAGAGCAAAACTATAATTTTAGAGGATTATAGAATTTGAGTATTCATGAAAAAAATACACATTAAAATAATTTTAAGTACAGAACCAATAAAGGTAAACGTATTATATGTACGCTAAATAGTTCACCTTGAGAATACACATACATATAGGTATGAACAACATCTGATCTATTCCATCCCTTTGTCTTTCTCTTACTGTTCAGCAAACAAACGTTTCTTATAAAAGATTATTCTATTATCTACATCATGCAAATCTAAATAAGCATTAGCAGAAGTAGTTTTATTATTTGCCTCTTTGTAAGTAGAAGGGAAATAAGGTAATGCACTAGGCTAAAACAATAGCCCAATCTTTTAAAAGCCATTCCTATATGAGACAATTGAAATTCGGGTCTCTTTGCTTGCTAAGAGTAAACAAATGAAAGGTGAAAAGAAAGATGACCCCCTGTCTGAGACAAATTTTGAGAAACTTATAACTGAAAAAATAACACGGAATATCTTTAAAACGGTTAAATCTGCAACAGACATTTATACGACATAAATTGTGTTTTAACATGGTCTACAGGTTTTTGTAGTAAGTTTTTGTCTATCTATTTTTCACTAAATGCAGGTCATCCAGAGAGTATTCCCAGAAAGTTTAAGAGATACATATTGCTTGTCATAAAAATAAGTTAAGCATGTGGTATTTTAATGTAAATCGTAGGAGCCATTTTTGAGAAAATAAAAGTTTTCGAAAATCTTTCGTGTAAAGGATAATAAAGTGATTTTCCTGAAAAACTTCTTCTCGCCTCCTTGAAAGAATATGAACTAGTTTGGTATTTATTTATTTAGTTTTTATAGTATGCCATCCACTGTCTCTCTCTGTCTCTATCTCTGTCTCTCTCTCTCTGTCTCTGTCTCTCTCCCTCTATCTCTGCAAACCCGGCGGAGGTCAATGGATTTTTTCGGGCGTAAAAATCGCTAGCATGGCTTCCTTTGGAAGGGAAGTAAAGCCGTTGGTCCTGCGTCGTAGATTTAAGGCACATAAAGGACCTCAAGCCTGTTAAAAGAGGCCTCTGAGCAAAATTAAGGGGTCTTTCACGCCCAGTATTGAATGGGACTCTGAGAACCACAGCAATTAAAGACAATCCATATATAAAACTCCATTTTTCCCCTCTCTCCCTTTTCTCTGTCTCTTACTCTCTTATATGCGCACACATATTCACATACACGTTTTTTAATATATATGTTTTGATTCAGAAGATCGTAAAACATATATTTCTGGTGCTATCTCGCTATTGAACTTTTTAGTGGAATACAATAATTTTTCTATAGCCACAGTACATACGTGCTAGAGAAAGTAATAGATTACACATATATAATAAATGGCTGAAAGTACTGTCACATATGGAGCGGAAACATTGAAATTTAACAAAAACAAGGAATAAAAGCCTATATCGATGAAAATGAATTTTTAAAGAATGTGTCGGTAATATGTTTAAATTGGAAAAAATAGGAAGTGATGTTATAAGACCAAACATGAATATTAAGCACTCAATATTAGACTATGTAAGATGCTTACAGCTGAGTTATTACGAATATAAAGTATACAGAATAATAGGTTTTTGTAAGAACATGTTGCTAAAAAAGTGTAGAAAATTACGTATATATCACATCCAAATTTTTAAAATGTGTATTAGAAATACCTCTAGTAGTAATATTTTTAGTTTATCTATCACGTACTTTGTACACAGCCGGTGGAGAAGATATTGTTCTCCTGTCATTAATTCAATATCGTTATTTCACTGGAAATATATATTTTGAGGCCACCTGAATAAAGTATCTTTAGAAAATGGTCCGTGTGAAAAGTTTGTGTGTTTATCTGTGAAAGTACCTCAAAAAACCAAAGCACCTTTAGATGCCAAACTTGGTATTTATGTTCAGTATCTTTTAGATTTGCGACACGAAGATTTTCAAGAATATTCTTTAACTCAAAACTACCCCTTACATGGAAACGTTTTAAAACTGTAATGATTTTGTTTAAAACACCATAATTTAAGATATTTCAATCCAAAATAAAATGTGTATCTTGAGGTTTTTGAGAATAGTATCTTAAGTGCTCTTTATTTCGGATAATTTCGCAAAGTAGATAAAGCGTAAAAGACAAAACTGTTACTGTACAAAAAAGTAAATTTCCTTAAGGTACACAGTTAACATCAAAAACACTTTTAGTGGAGTTAACCATTTTCGAGATTCTCTTTGTTATTGGTTCCCATTTTAAAATCCCTATAATAATTTCAAACGCAAAGCTCTTAATTTTGTATTGCTCCTTTAAAGCCTAACGTAGCAAGCAGTTTTTAAAATATCTAACTTTGGCTTAGGCGTACTGTTTTCTCCTGTCAGAAGGAGATGAGTAATAAAGCTCTTTCCGTAAATGGATATCTGTATTAACAAGAAGAGAAAAGAATAATAAATTTTTGTTAGAATATGTTGCTGGAGAATGAGTAGAGAAAGTCATATAAATATATAACAACCTACTTTTATTTTCTCTAGATAGTACATAGTACCCAAAAAATTCGAAACCGAGATTTCACCGGAAATCGGCGTATTAGGTCCCTGTATTAAAAAAATAAATAAAAAGCATTTTTAGAAAAAATGTATGTGTGTGTCAGTGTGCATGTGTGTTAGTGTGTCCGTGTGCATGATAACTCAAAAGCGGAAAGTCTGTAAAATACCACACTTAGTATATAAGTTAATATCTTCCAAGGATGTGTGTGACACGAATATTTTGAGGAGAATTACACCACCCCAAATTACCCTTTAGAAGGAAAACTTTTCGAAAATTTTAATTTTCTCAAAAATGGCTCTAACGACTTTGATTAAAATGCTGTATATTAAATACATTTACACGGAAAATAAAACGTATATTTTGATTCTCTGGAAATAACTTCTTAAGACTTCTTTATTTTGGATGAAGTTTGCTTGATTTTGCATAACTAGTGAATCGTAAGAGATAGACAAAACATTATGATACAAAAATTGTAGCTCTGGTTAAAACACACAATTTATGTCCTATAGTGCTTTTTCATAGAGGAGACCATCTTTGAGATATTGCTTGTTAATTGTTTCAGTTTTAAATACTTAAAACATTGCACATGCGGGAATTTGTACACTCCTGGCAATGCATAGAAACGGATTTCATCCACATGGCAACCAGATTTTAATGTCGTTTTAGCCTAGTGTGTTTTTCCTTTCTGCTTACATGAATGCATTTCTGCTAATATTTATCTAAATTAGCATGAGGTAGATAGAAGCTTAAGCTTTTTAACAATAGTTAATAAGGTAGCCCGCCTAGGTAGTGTGGTGGTAGCGTCTCGAAGATTCAACAGAACAGGTCGTGAATTCGAATCTCGCTTAGAGTGAATTACCCGGATAAAGGTTTTTTCGGGGTTTTCCCTTATCCTGAGAGGACAAACATCGAGTAAATTTGAGCTCCATGGATCCCAAGATCGTTTGAGCAACATTCTCACCAATTTCATTCATTGTCCCATATGACCAGCTAGGTTAAAGGACGTTAAGCTACCAAGAAAAAAAAATAATAATACGTACTGCTTCTGTGTTGAGTGGTCAGCGAGCTACTTCTTACCCGGAGGTCCCGGGTTCGATTCCCAGCTGGAGCGGGGAATTTTTCTTTTAGCCGAAGTATTCCCTATCCCCCAGAGGGTCTGCAAGTATGTATGTGAGAGTGAATGTGGGTGTTTCAGGAAAATCAGACAATAACAGGAGTTGTTTCTTATGCAAAGCCCCCGCTATGACATTAGATGCTAAAGGTGGCTATAAATGAAACAATAAAAGAATCTAATATTAATTAATTTTAGCAATAATTTCTGTCAGAGATGTAGAGAAAGTCATGTGAATGGAACACATAAGATTTTTAAAATAGCAACAGAAATACGTCACATTATGTTCAAAATAGTGAGTTTCTCTACATGGCAAGAGTGAAACCCAGCGCGTAATGAATGACAAATGAAAATCAAAGATGACATAAATGGGCGCTACACATTAACAGCGAGTACAATGCCTTGTTTTGTAATACCAAATATGAGAATATTGAAAGAGAATTTCAACGGGCAAGTGTGTATGTTGTGGTGTCCTACATTTGTAGAAACTTTATGTTAAAAAATTCAGAGCTCGCAGGTCCCGCAGCGGCCATCATACATTTTCGGTTATTGATTACGTCACGTAAATTATCATTCCCGTGTACCTGACTACATCCTCTGCATTGTCGGTGCTTTTAATGACTCTGAGCGCCTAGTCCTATACCGTGCCTTAAATTACGAGCTGGATTCCTGGAAACTTTATTAAAAGCCTCGTTCCCACTTAATGAAATATAAGCCTATCGGTACTGAATTCGTTTTATTAATTTATTTTCTATCACCCGTGTTTCAAGTGTAATATCACAACGCGCAATGTACCTTACAGCGATATTAAAAGATAATTTAATCCATACGTTTATATTAATGTCGTAGGTCATCTGGTATGATTTTAGGGCAAAAGACGTTGAATACACTACCCAAAAATTCGATACCGAGATTTCACCGGAAATACAGGCTTTGAAACCATCTGAACCAAAAAAAAAATGTTTAGAAAAATGTCGTGTGTGTGTCTATCTGTGTGTGTGTGTGTGTGGCTGTGGGCAACATAGGTCAAAAACGAAAAGACCGTTAAATACCAAAATTGGTATTTAAGTTCAGGATCTTCCAAGATTGCGACACGAAGATTTTTCAAGAAAATCTCCCCACCCCAAACTACCCTTTGCATCGAAATGTCTCTAACGATTTTGATTAAAATATCATATATTAAAGATATATACTTGACAAATAATATGCATATCTTGAATTTTTTGGGGAATAGCCTCTGAAGACTACTTTATTCGGAATGAATTTTACGGAATTTTGTATAACTAGTATTTCTACTTATAGGGAAGCAAGTAATAAGACTATTTCTGCTATTTTTTCTCACTTAGCATGAAGTAAATATAAGCATAAGCTTTTTAACAGAAATTTGTTGCAGAGATACATAGAAAGTCATGTGAATGGAACACATCAGATTTTTAACATTTGACATGGGAGATAGATTACAACATCCACTGTGTAAAAAAGAATTAACAGTTGAAAATGTATAGAAAAAGATCTTATGCGTTCCATTCACATGACTTTCTCTTCACCTCTGCAACAAATTATGGTTACAAAGCTTATGCTTCTATTTATTTCATGCTAATTGAAAACAAAATTAGCCGAAATAGTCTTATTGCTTCCTTGTAAGTAGAAGCGAAATAAGCGAATAACATAGGTTAAAGTGATAGTCAAAAGCTGGTTATGACTGAAGTTCCTGTGTTTGTGTGGACAGGAGTTGACAAATTCCTGTATGAAAAGAATGTGCTTTTTAAACCTGAGATCAATAACAAGGGATATCTCAAAAACGAACAACTCCACGAAAAAAAGTATATAACATAAACTGTGTGTTTTAACGTGATCTATATTTTTTGTGTAGTAAGTTTTGGTTTATCTCTTACGGTTTCCCAGTTACGCAAAATTCAGTAAAATTTATTCAGAAAAAGAGGTCTTTAGAGGCTATTCCCACAAAATTTAAGATATAAATTTTATGTAACAAGTAAATTAGTGGTATGTTAATCAAAATCGTTAGAGCCATTTTTGAGAAAATAAAAATGTTCGCATTTTTTACATGTAAAGTGTAGTATGGGGTGGGGGAGTTTTTCTCAAAAGCTTCCTCTCACATCCCTGGAAAATATAAAATTAAACGCCAAATTTGATATTTTACAGACTTTTCGTTTTTGAGTTATCGTGTTCAGACACACGAGCACACACACATACACGCGCGCGGACCTTTGTATAAAAATGCTTTTTGGGGGAAGGTTTCTTACAAATATATTTTCGGTGAAATCTCGGTATCAAAACATATACATAGTATGTGTAGAGAAATTAAAAATCGACATGATAAATTCTTAAACCTTTGTAATAGCATATAAGAGTGAATAAAAGTAAAGAAATAACATATATATAAGTGGTGTTACCCAACCAAACTAATATATTGGCAATATATCAAGCTTATAAACATAAACATTTTCTGATTGTTTCCATGTTTTACAACTATTAGTATAATGGAATTACGGTTAGAAAATCTGCGCTCGTATGAACACAAATACATTTCTCTGCTCCCTCCCCTAACAAATGTTGGAAACGTGCATTATTCAAAACCAGCATACATGTGATGTTTTGCATTCTTGCTTTCTAGAGAAGCATTCAGTTTTTGTACAGCTGATAACATGTATCGGACATTTCATTGCTGTTGGTAGCATTGTTGTTGTAGCTTTGAACTTTAGGAATCTGTTTTCAGAATTCCTCATGATAAAAACAATAAAGGAAATTTAGCTTCATTTGCGGAGTATCACAGCGTTTAGGTATGCATTTTATACAAATGTATTGCAAAATTAAGTAATTTGGAAATGTAATTGTTGGAATTTAAAACGTGAAGTAATTATAATTATTGAAATCAAACATATTATAATAATATTAACATATCATGAAATGGTATCACGGTAGTAATATATATATTTTGTTACATTAAAATCCCCTTTAAAATCTAAGGTCACATCGGCGGCTTTGCACTTGAAACAACTCGTTGTCTGTAGGTTCTTTTACGTTTGGTTTAAATCATTATATCTTCATACACATTCACTCTCACATACATATTACCAGACTGTGTGGGGGATAGGGAATAATTATGATTAAAGAAAAATTCCCCACCTCAGCCGGGAATTGAACCTGATACCTCCGGGTGATAAGTCAGCTCGCTGACCACTCGACCACGGAGGCAGTTTGCTAGTAATATTGTTTCACAGTTTAACGATGTCTTCCAGTTTCCCAACACCATTGTCTCAATCTCTGTAATATTCTTATTTCATGTGAAATCCTTTCTTCGTCTATTCCTTGCGTTCATTTTGGGTGTCATCAGGTAGTTTGCATGCAATTATATATTTAATTTCTCTAATGTTTTAATTGTTTATGCTAACTATGAGATCAATTCTAGTAGAACGATTAGACAGTCCATTTCTAATAGCAACAAGCGGTTTTTCTATTTTATTGATAAAGCCCATACTTCTTATGTGTAGAGTACTACAGTTTTAATTAACGTAATATACAGGATGTTAGAAGTACATATAGATATTTTTAAAAATTGTGCCTTAATGTGTATTCACTTCGGGTAGGTTAGTCATTTGTTTCTGTTTTTCTAACAGTTGTTCCACAAACTAAACACATAGTGTATTAATTGATGTCTTTGCATTGTCTTAACTGAGCCGATTAGATACTATCAGTTTTTACGCTTAAATGGTGACCGTTGGCTTAAGTAATTGCAGATAATTGGCCTTGCAGAAAGCATTCAAACTTCGGTTCCGATGCAACATTCGTTATCACGAGGTCTGCGCACTCAACGTTACGCTTTCTGCCTTGTACTCTTGGGAAAAAAAAACAGTAAGGTTTGTGTGTGCCACGTCTACTTGGAGGTACTAACCAATCTGAATATATACTACTCTTAATAAGTAAAATTATAAGTCCGCAAATATTCATGCAATGTTGTTCGCTACACTCAATTCTCAATTACCAACACAAGTATTTTCACTTAACACTTGAAAGTCTATATATAGAAATCTAAATTACTAATATATATACTATCTAATTTAGTACTCTTCCAAATACTCCTACCTCAGAAAATTAAATTTAGTTTAGCAATATTCTTCCCTCAATTTACGTGCCATATATTCCAAATCCTTTTATTTTTCACAACTATTTCGTCACACAAGTTCAAGACAAAACATGAACGAGATACATATGCTAAGGGCTATTAATACATTTTCAATTTATTTTTCTTGTAATGCATAGGTTTCTCATAGCTTATGCAGATTAGTCAGTGAATTAATGATGTATTTTTTTTTATTTTCAGTGAATCATACATTTGAAGAACACAGGCTCTAAAGGATCTCCAAAGAGGTAAGTGATTTAAAAAGTACAATTTTTATGAAGATATTTTGGGGAATATATTGCATATGGAGTTTCAACACACGAACTTGAATACTGCCATAATACTCCCTGCATATTCATAGAGAGAATGAAGGACGTGTATCATAACCCCAGTGACCTTTGGGCGAATGTATCTTTACAATAGGCAGACTCGTTTTTACTTTATATTTTAATCCCTCGCAGCATCTGCATGCAGTGAATCTGAATGTATACCGCGAAAGTTCGTGACATAGAAAAATATAAACTTCTGTACTATTCTATTTTATTTCTCCATTTAATGCGTAATCGGCTTAGTTTGCAAGACTTGCAGCTAAAGGAAGTTAAGACCAACACAATGTTGTGCAAGAGTATTGTGTACTTATATGCTCTGCAGTAATAAATTACTTCCATTTCACTTAGTATTCAGTTTTTTTTATTTTTCATTGTGAGGAGTATATAAAAAGAGTATGTTAAAATAAATTAAATATACTCAACTGGTAGTTAAGGAGGTACCGCAGTGCTAAAAGTGATTTTCTAAAGTATTAAAGCTAGAAAATGAAGTCATTATTAAAAATAATATAACTAATCATATTCAACCACTTATTCTATTTAATAAACCAAGTAGTTGTCTATAACTGTTGCTGCTACAATAAATGGAAGTACAAAGTGAAATGTAAAAAATCGATTTAAGGTTGCATTTCAACAGCGAAACCTCCTCATACTCATTGAACTAATAATTATTTGTACAGACATTACTAATAACAAACGAATCATTCTACCAAATTTCATTAAAATATGTGTTTCATTCTAGATCTATTAATTTATTCGGTGCAATTAGCTACAATCAAAATTCATCTTTTCCTACAGTTAAATACACTATTTTTAAAATTATATTCTTTGATATATTTTCTACAGAGTGTTTGGTAGAAATTTTCCTACACAGGATAATATTTTTTACAAATTATTTTACATCACAAACTCCAAAAATCTGACTGTTTAATTCACATGACTTTCCCTACAGCTCTATAACTGGTTATTGTGAAATTACTTCTATTTCATGCTAATTGAGATAAAAATGATCTCAGTACTTGCTTCCTTGAGTAGAAGGGAAATAAGGAAGTGCAGTAAGCTAAATCGATAGTCAAATCTTTTGCATGATTAGGAGCTAACAAATAGCCGAATGAGAAAAGTTTAAATATTTTAAAAATGGTCGGCTTCACGAAGAAAATGTCAATGACAGAAATTGTGAGTTTTAACGAGATCTATAGCTTTTGTACAGAAACTTTTTTCCCTAAATCTTACAGTTTACGAGCTAAGCAAAACTCATTCAGAATGAACAGATCTTCAGAGGCTATATCTAGTGAATTAAATATATACATTTTAATATACGGTATTTTAAATAAAATGGTTAGGGCAATTTGGAGAAAATAAACTGAAATATCAAGTTTGGTATTTGAACGACTTTTTCTTTTTGAATTATCGTGTTTACGGACACACACATATAGATATACGCATCATTTTTCAAAGATTTTTTCGATACATGAGAATCTAAAATGTCTTTTTCCGGTGAAATGATGATATCGAATTTTTGGGTATAATACAATACCTGCTATGTATTTAGCATAGTACGGGTAGAGAAATTAAAAATTGCATACAGCAGCCTAAAATAAAAATAGAAAGTGAAATGAGATAGAAGAACCAAACTTTACTTTCTTAGCATTTGAAACGAAGATTGTGAATAAAATTCCTCCATTCAAACTACCCTTTATTTGAAACTTTTACGTTATTTTATGCGCTCAAAATTCATCCTTAATGAGTTAATAATAGTGCAAAATATTAGATAAATAGAGATAAATAAAATGAATATTTTGAATTTTACGTGAATAATCTGTGAAGTTCTCTTCGTTCTGTGGATAATGTATAATTAAAGATACAAGAAAAAAGCTTTGTACAAAAAATGTGGATGTATTAATTTATTTAATTTATCTATATATATTTGTTATTTGTTTGAATTTTTAAATCGTCCATATTTTGTTTTCAATGCTATGTCGATGTTAGCTTTTTTCAGTTTTTTATCACGTTCATATAAAAACCGGAACAAAGTTATCATATAGAGCAGCTTTTTCAGGATTTGACTTACGTTTAAGACTATTGAAATTACTGTGATGTATACTTACAACAGTAAATAAGATGTGTATTATATTATATAAGGATATTTTGTAGAAGTGTGTGAAGAAAAACTCTTGAATTTAACACAGTTTTTACTCTCTCTAGCACATATTTACATGCACATAGTAGATAGAGAAGTATTGTTCTCCACTCAGAATATCGATACCAACATTTTACGAGAAATAACAGTTTTTAGGACACCTGAATCAAAAAGCATTTTAAGATTGGCGTATATGTTTATGTGGGTCATTTGTGGGCAGTATAACTCAAAAAAGATAATGCTTTTAAATACCATAGTACCTAATTTGGCATCTTCTAAGGATCCACACGAATATTTCAGGAAAATCTCGAAAATTTAGTTTTTCTCAAAAATAGGTATACCCATTTTATTAAAATATCATATACTAAAGGTATTTTCATGACAAATGATAAACACGTTTGAATATTCTGAGACTAATACCTAAAGTCTTCATTGTTCTAAATGACTTATGCATAACCTAAAGGTCATATTGATATGGATCTTAGATAATTTTTTATCCATATAGTGTTGCAAGTCAATTGAAAAATTTAATTCCAATTGGAACAGAAATTATTATACTGGCTCCTATAAAGTAGGTTCATGTATCTACATCTATCCCTAAACGTAAACCGGACTAAAAAATGTAGATCTCATTAAAAACACAATGTACGTCACATACAGCCCTTTTGTATAGGTATTTCAGAGATATTCACTGTTATAGATTTCTAAAAGTACTTTATCCAAACGATAAGTTCTTGGCGGTTTCATCTCTTTTGTTCTATTCCTTGCCATGGAAAGAGACCGTAGCTAATCTTGAGCTTTCAGGGGCTAGAAAGCGCTTTAGCCAATTGTTTTCTTGTTTCCTTCTACATACAAGAAACTAGTAAGGCCATTTCTGTAAATATTTATCTTCATTAGTATTGATGTATAAAAAGGGATACTCTTTTGCATGACTAGTTTACTTGCAGAACAGATAGAGGGAGTCAAATGAATGGTACACATTAGGAATTTAGTTTTTTATAGCAGTGTTTAGTAATCCTGGTTCATCTAGTCTAGATTCATCATCACTGCTCTATGGTTTAGACACGCTGAGATATTGGCAAAGCAGAAATGGAGGAATGCCTATTGGACGTGCTGGTGTTGAACGTTAATGATAGGGAGGTGTTTGGAAGAAGGGCAAACTTAACTTGGAATCTGTTCGATAGCAACCGCTCACATTCTTCAGGTTCCAGCCTTCTCTCTTCAGCTGACAAAGGCCTGCGTTGAATACGATTTTAAATTAAAAGGCAGTGGTTGAGGGGTGAGCTAAAAATGTCATAGATGGGATTCTTTTCTTTCAAAATGCTTCCCCTAAATGGATTTTATTATACAGGATGTCCACAATATGAATGCGGCTATTCTTATCAGGTGAGTGTTTTAAACAGGGTGGTCATTTAAAAACAGCTTGTTCTAAATTTATTTGAATTTTATTTAATTTAAACAAGAACACGACAACTTATATATTAAAGGGGAAGCTTAAACTGCTCTTAATTGCATTCTAGGTTTCCTCCCCTAATCCTCAATCACCCGTTTTTTGAAATTTAAAAATCTGATGTGTTACACTCACATGACTTTCTCTAGATGCTCGACTAAGTTCTTACAAAATACTAATCGAAATAAACATTAGCAGAATGTTCTTATTACTTAGTTCCTTATAAGTAGAAGAGAACTAAGGGAATGCATTAGGTAAAGTAATAGTCAATGTTTTAAAAGCTTTCATAATGCGATTGTCATTGCAAACCGCTTCTTTGCTTTGCCAAGAGTAGAAAAAAAGAAAAACTGACACTTCCTGTCTGAGAAAAGTATAAGTATTTCGCAAATAAAACCAATAACAAGGAATATCTCCGAAACGGCTACCTCCACAACAAAAACGTAAAGGACATAAAGTGTGTATTTTCACGAGATCTGCATCTGTTGTGTATCTATTTCCCGATGCCGGGATTTCGGAATCAGATCACTATTCTCACAACGCTTGGCTTAAATTCTACACCAGATGCGTGTGTGGTGTTTTTAAAGTCATGTACTTTGCCTTTTCTGGATAAATTCACCGTCACAAGGGCAAAAGCACAATTTATGTAACAGAGAACCATATATATCAAAGAGGCAAAGAAAGCTAGCTTTAGTAATAGAAAGTCATTAATGTTTTCGGGTGTCAATATGATGTACTTTTTGTTTTGTTATTGTTTCATTTATATATAGTTATTTAATTTTAACGTCTAAGACCAAATCGGGGGGCTTTGTACTTGAAACAACTCGTTGAGGCTCTTTACATGGGTTGAAATCGTATCATTTTCCTCAAACACACACATACATTCACTCTCGCATACATACTTCCAGACTCTGTGGGGGATAGGGAATAATTGTGCCCCTGCCGGGAATCTAACTCGGGAGCTACTGGTGAGAAGTAGGCTGATCACTCGACCACGGAGGCAGTCGTTTTTGTTTGCGATGACAATGATGATGCATGAGTAAAGATGGAGCACCGGTGGAATGCGATGATAGGGGAAACAAGAGAACCCGGAGAAAAGCCGCCCCTGCGCCACTTTTTCCACCACAAATCTCGCATACGGTTACCTTGGATCTTACCGGAAAATATGATGGTGCTGAATCCATGCCCCATAATATTAATAATAATAATAATAATAATAATAATAATAATAATAATAATAATAATAATAATCATCATTATCATAATCATAATAATATGAAGAAGAAGAAGAAAAACAGTTGAGAATGTCGTTTACGTGTTCCGCTTTCTTCTCTTTCGCATTTTCACTATTCACGTCTATTTTCATTTGAACTCTCACTAGAACCAGTTACTGCTGATTATCCATTCTATCCATCTCTATTTTTGCTACTATTTACCATCGTCCTCCTATAATGTTTTTAAATAGCATTTGTCTGCCTATGCTCCTCTACTCTTGGGTCTCACATGGTCTCATTGTGTCCATCTCTGTAGTCCATCCGTGCCATATGTCCGATCCGTCTTGAGTCGCTGCTTTGATGATCACGCCACCCAGGCCGGTTCTTCTGTCTACCTCTTCGTTTTAAAATATACCTCTTATTGTTAAAAGAAGGATTTTATCTTTCCACCCTTCTTCACAGATCTGGAAAAAAAAAAAAAAAAACAAGCACAAGAATGACGTATACTTAGATTGAACAAAATTTTAATTTCTCGTGTTTTTCTGAAATGTTAAGTAGGTACATGCTACGAAAGTATTCACATGAAATATTTGGACATTGCAAGGTAACGACCACCTCCAAGTAATTCAGATAACTTTTATCAGTTGTGTACCCGCTCGTTTATGAGTTGTTCTATTACAGAGTGTTCATTAACATTTCTTTGTAAACTCTGAACATTCTCCGGTTGATTTCTGCAAGCATCTATATTCAAGGGTCATCCAGAAAGTAAGATACTTTTTGAGTTAACTAAATAATAAAAAAGTCTCTACATAAAACGTTATCGATAAGTTAATGCATCTTATTCTATTTCGCAACCTTATCGCCATTGCTCCCAAGGCATAGTGGTGCCAGTGTTTCAATACCGATGTTATACTCCTCTCCCGCCAAAACCTGAGCCAGAATGTCACTGCCGCTTTGATGTGTTTATCGGTGGGAACTCTTCAATTGAAAAAGTCATTTAAGGTGTCCAAAGTGAAATGCCGGATTTCCTGAATTCTTTCATCAACCATCATTTGCTTTCAACTTCTTCATAGCAAGTCTTTCATCCGGTATTCGTCTTGCACACTAGTTCTTCCATGATTAAATTATACGCCATTTTTTCAATGAGGACTTATTCATTATACTTGTTCCCAAGCACTTGCGTTGTATCGCTATAAATTTTAATTGGCCGAAGATTTTGAGTATTCAAAAAAAGAATTATGTCTTGGGTGGAGAAGTGTCGACATTGAAAAATTGGCATCACGTTATACAAATGCCTTGGCAACAAAGTGATTACGTTGTAACATCGTAATTAAAGTTTTCTGTTGATATCTTTCATTATTTAGTTATACCAAATGGCTGTTTGCTTCCTGGACAGCCTTTGTATTTCCAGAATATGTGTGAAAAAATACAATGAAGGTATGATATATACTTAGGTAAATAAAACAGCCTCTTTCGTCATATACAGGGTCTTAAAGTCACTTAAAGATTTAACCGCTATAAATATTATAATATTTGAGACGGGATAAAAATCATTTCTTGCATATTGGGCAAGCAATGATATTTGGTTTTCTTTCGATGTTTTTCAGTTTACCGTTACCATGGGAAAAGTTTTTTTAATACAATTTTTGTAATTTTATTCATTAATATAAGAATTTATAGCTATAAACCACGGTTCTATCACTAAATAGTAGAATACAGCTGATTGAATGCTATAATCTTTGTGTAGAATAGCGTTCGTCCGATATCTACACCCCTGCAAAACAATTACCTACCAAGATCTTTGGCGATCGTATCATCAGTATACTTTCCAAAAGCTCCAGATTTTTTTTTATTTGTAGTTTAATATCCTTAAACCTGGTTGGTCATATTGGACAATCAATGAAATTGGTGAAATGATGCTCAAATGATCTCGGAGTCTATGGAGCTTAAAATTACTCTTCATTCGTCTTCTCAGGATAAGGGAGAACCCCGAAAAAAACCTTATCCGTGTAACTTACTCTCGCGACCTTTTGAATGTGAGGCAGACACGATACCACCACACAACCCATGCGGGCTCCAGGTCTTTGGTTGTGAAGTTACCTTAAAAATAAATCTTCCCTGACCCATCCAACAACCCAACAGTAATTGAAAGATGGTATTTCTAAAGGAATTGCTAATATTGTAGGACATCATCTGCAAAATGTTGTGCATGGAGTCGCAGAAAGAATTGTGTAGTTGACAAGAAATGCAGGCCATCTTCTCAATGTTTTATAAAATCCATTGTTTGCTCAGTTTGTGGCTTCTTTGGCTTCTTTCCTATCTGAAATATTGTAATATTTTAACAGTTTAAAGTTTGAAGGGACTTTTGCCTAATTAAGTTCACAAAATCTAGGCGTTCATTTCACACATTTCTCTGAGATTTACCGACTATCTATAGTTCCAACTGTTGTGTTACCCGAAGTAAAGTTTGCGAAGCTGAGGATTATGCTGCGTTCCATATGCCTCGGTTTGAGAGATGATTCACATATCTGCTTCTGAGTAAATGAGGGTTCTGGGATTCCAAGTAATGTAGATCCAAACAATCTAGAGTATGCCTTTGGAAATACCTCACATATTCTTGGGGAGATGTTAAAAGCAAGGATATTGGCATCCTACTCATGGCAACATAGACATTGATATGAATATGCGCATATGCATACTAAGACCTTGTGATAGCATGATTGTTGTTATATTATATGGAATTAATTTCTTAAGGCATCTCGGGATATTTGCCAGAAATATTATGAGACTAAAGAAATAAAAATACTAAATTATATGCGTAAGCTTTCATGGCCAGTGTTCATATTATTATGATCTAAAATTTCCGGTCTATTCTGCCGTGGTCTATATGTTAAAACATCTTCACTTGTTGGGGTACATCAAAGTGCTAAAATTGACTTTAAAGTGTTAAGATAGAATTTTAATTTTTTGTGTAGGCATTACCGGTAACAAAAGAAGGTCCATACTAAGTTTCATTCAAATATGTCATTCATTCTGGACAAATTATTTAACATATTGTATTTAGTTAGCTAAAATAAAATCTTCTATAGATATCGAGTTAAATGCGCAATGCTTAAAAACTATACTTTTTTAATATAATTGTAATATATTGTCTATTTTGAAGCTTTCCTAAAGTAAAAATTAGTTAAAAGTATGTATTTTACTACAAAATTAAAAAAAACTGCAAAAACAGCACTTAATAACTTTTTAAAAGCAGTCTATATCCAATATCAATATTATAATTAGACATTCTATTACACATATTCTTCAGTTAGAACTGTTAATTCCTGTAGCTCCTAAGTGGAGCATAGGGCATCGTTACTATATTTCCTTGGCCGGATTTTAATTTCCAGTTCGTAAATTCGCCGCTATGCGCCAGGTGACGAGGGATCGGCTCATCGCCCATAGACGAAATTACGACTTGCTGTCGTAAAATGGCTGAATTTTGCCAAACAAATTAATTTCTTTCAGGTCAGGGATTCTTTTACGTACAAATAAACATTACATGGGACCACCGGCGTTACTTCTCTCCCGAAGATAGCCATGCTAATATTTTTGCGTTCGAAAAAACCAAGATTGAGCGTGCAATCAGGGTAACCACCACACAATTTACCAGCGGAGCAGAGGAAAGAAGCTGCTCCTTAAATAACAAACGTTGAGGAGCCTATTCAATATCGCTACCTCCTTATCACCAAACCCAATAGAAAAACAAAAATTACCAAACTACAACTATTCATCTTTCCTGTGGTTAATCCCTTACCAGGGTAGGTTCACAACAACACCTAGCTCACCTGGAGTCTACCAGATTTTGGACGGACGGGGGTTGTCCCAGATAAAAGCAACAAAAAAACTGCACTAAGTACTTCCCCCTCCCAACTTTGGGAGTGGTTATCTAAAAACCAACCAAATAAAAATATAATAAACAAACAAGACATCAGCGGCGGAGTAAAGGAAAAGATTCTGCTCCTGAAAATAGCAACCGTCGAGGAGCCTAGTATTTGTGCTACCTCCCTAACATCAAAACCCTAAACTCCACCAAAATACCAAACCACAACCATTCCCAACATTCCTGTGGTTAAGCACTTACCAGCATAGATACACAGCAACCCTACCTGGGCTCCTCAAATCTACCAGATCTCGTACCCATCCACGGAGGGCGATTATTCCACAGCGTTTTGGAAACATTTTTCAGAGTTCTAGCTGTATTTTTGTGGGAGAAAATAGATTTTAAATATGGAAAAATAACAACAAATTTGAATCTGAGGAAAATTGCCTTAAAGTTTGATATGGAGAGAGACATTCAACCACGCCAATGCTTCAAAATGACTTTGAAAATATGTGGTACAACCCCTCTAGGGGAAATTGCAAGTATATTCCCTAAAGTATCGTGCGTCTTTTGCAACAAAAATGCGGATATCAGAAAATAATATACATTGTTTACTAAAATTGCTAAAAAAAGCACTGGTGTTCATTATTATTGGTGGTGGTAGCAGTGGTGATGGTGCTGGTGCATTGTAATAAGAAGTAGTAGAGGTAGTTTGTCGGTTTATATTCACATTTCATAAAATTTAAGCACAGGAATGAAGATGTTGTAAAAAAATTTAAAAACCTCGGTGGGAGTTCGAGAGAAACAATCGTAAAATCAAAATCAATAATTATTATACTAAACAGTTGAAATGTTACATCTTAGTATAAGGTATTTAGTTCTTGAGAGAGAAACGACGTGAATACAGAAGTACTGAAGATGTCCTAACAGACAGGAATGTAACGTCAGGTCAAGAAGAATACAAGAATGTTCGTAAAGTAATTGTCACATACAGAGATGGTTCATATCAGCATAGTTCAACTCTATTTACCGGATGAGGTAAAATTTTCGCTTCAGTATACCTTTAATGCGAATTTTATATACCGCTGGTCATATATCTCGTAATGCTTAGAAGCACTTCTTTGTCGATTTTTTCTCGAGATATTGCAGTTTAATTCGATGATTTAAAGTTTACTCGAATGAGTTTCCCTGTTATTTTATACATGGCATCGTTTTAATTATTTATTTATATATTTAATAACACCTGTATCTCGATACAATATTTGTATATTTATATTTACAGCTCCAGGCTCATACATTTCAACATTTTAATCTTTTTATCCACAACACAGCATAAGCATGCAACTTTCTCTTCTCTTTCTTTCTCAGTGTACTCACCTCGTATGTAGGGCTTACACCCTACCCAGACCGCGCCTGGGGGTTAGACATCTGTTAGGAGCAGAGGCTCTGGATCAGAGAGAAACCAGGATGGATGGCCATCCCCATGCGTGGTATGAAATTGATGAAGTGGTGATTTAAAATTAGTCTGAAATGGGTGACATTAGAGATTATTACGGGACAGTTGGTGGAATGCATGGCGGAGAAGACCAGATAACTAGGATAAAACTCCCCAAGATGCCGCTTTGTCCACCACAAATCAATAATAAGGTGCCTAGGGATTGAATCCTTGTGAGAGATATCCACGGCGACGCCACAATTTAAGCAAAAAAAAAAAAAAAAGTGGGGGGGGGGGCTTCATTCTCATTATTTTCTCCATATCTCTATAACAAATTACTGTTAAAAAGCTCATTCTTTTATCTACTTCTGAAATGAAATTATCTTATTTCCAGCTTCCTTGTAGGTAGAAGGGAAATAAGGGAATACACTTGGCTAAAGTGAAAGTAAAATCTTTTAAAAGCTGGTTGCTGTATGATTGATATTTGTTTCTTTTTGTGGCCAAAATTTGACAAATTCCCGCGTGAAAAAAGTATATTTTACAGATAAAAGCAATAACAAATAATACCTCAGAAATAGTCAGCTCCAAAAAAGTTAAAAAATAAATTAATGAATAAATAATAAGTATGAAATAAAAAACTTATGGCACAATTAATGTTTTTAATGAGATCTTTATTTATTGTGTTGTAAGTTTCTTACAGTTTACTAATTATGCAAAATTCAGCAAAATTCATCCATAATAAAGAGGTCCTCATAGGTTATTCCCAAAAAATTCAATATATGTTGTTTATTTTTCTTATAAATATCTCTAACTTTAGATATTTTAATAAAAATCGTTAGAGCCATTTTTGAGAAAATCAAACTTTCCGAATTGTTTTCCTTGCATAGGGTATTTTTAGGGTGAGGGAATTTTCGTGAAAATCTTCGTGTCGCATCCTTGGTAGATTATATATATACATATAGACAACAACTGATATTAATCTTAAATTTTTTTGGGATTCAGGGAGCTCAAAACATGTATTTACGCTAAAATCTCGGCATCGAATTGTTGGGTGGAATACATTACCTTCTCTGACCTACATCATCTACATAGCACGTGAAGAGAAAATAAAATATGAATTAATACATTTAGCAGTATTTCATTTTACAATATCATTGATAATTTAAAACATACTTAACTTTAAATAGCGATATTACATAAGCTATAAACCAATACCCAGAAAACGGAATAAGATGTTTAGTTTAGAAATCTGGTATGTTGCACTCGCGTGACTTTCTCTAGCTGCTCTACAGATAAACTTCCTACAAAAGATTCTTCTTCTTTCTACACAATGCTAATCGAGATAAGCATTAGCAGAATATTCTTATTACTCAGTTCCTTATAAGTAGAAGGGAACTAAAGGAATGCGCTATACTAAAGTGATGGTCAAATGTTTTTAAAGCTGTCGTTATCCAATTGTCACTGCATATCAATTCTTTGCTTGACCAGGAGTAGAACAAAAGAGAAAAGGACATTTTCTGGAAACTGAAACTAATAACTAATAACAACAAGGAATATCTCGAAAACAGTTAACTCCACGAAAAAATGTGTATGACATAAATTGTGTATCATAACGAGATCTACTTTTTTTTGTAGTAGGTTTTGTCTATCTCTTAAGGTTCACTAATTATGCAAAAGTTAGAAAAAAATGTATCCAGAATATACAGGTCTTCAGAAACTATTCCCAGAAAAATCAAGATATACATTTTGTGATAGAAATGGCTATAATATATGGCATTTTAATCAAAATCGTTAGGACCATTTTAAGGAAAACAAAATTTTCGAAAATTTTTACATGTGAATGGTAGTTAGGGGGGAGAGATTTTCTTGAAAAGCTTCGTGTCACATCCTTGGAATATACCAAACTTACATACAAAGTTTGGTATTTAATCGTCTTTTCGTTTTTGAGCTATGTTGTCCACAGACACAGACTTTTTTCTGAAAATGCTCTTTTTTTTATCAGTGGATCCTAAAACACGTATTTCCGGTGAAATCTCGGAATCGAATTTTGGGTGGTATACAATATATTCTCTCTATACACTATGTACATAGTACGTGTAGAGAAAGTAATACAATTGGATCTTTAACCACTTATTAAATACAGATTGTCATGAAGGTCACATTCCCATAGACAAGTCAGTCTGTAGTATAAATAATCGCCTCTATTACGGTATTTCAATCGAGCCATTGGTTAATTTGACTGGGCTTTTTATGTTTACATAATTATTAAAACAGATGTAGGGAAAGTACTTTTCTTATATATTTTGTAGTCAATGAATTTAAAAAGGTTGTAACATACTTATAGAACTAAGCTGCAAAATTTGAATTGTTTAGTATTGTAATCATTAATATCAACTTTACAATTGGTTCTCTCGAACTTTTAGTGAGATTTATAATATTTTATACAAAAAGCTTCTTTTATGTGATAAAATTTTGTGAAATTTTGTAAAATAATTAAAATTTGACCATTTACGGGTTTTAAATAATTAAAATTTTAATGTTACTATAATATAATGTTAAATTCTTTAATTAATATTTAAAACGTCGGCTATAGTACCACTAAAAACCTTGTTTGTTAATTATAGACTCCATATATTCTCTGAAGATCAAGCTGTTCCAATTTGGGTAGCGCGCAAAGAACAGAGAGCTACTCACGGCACAGTATGCAATACAGCTCAGCATTGCGGTCATGGCTGAATGAGGTGTTAAAATGCAGTGGCAAGAAGCACAAGAAGTTGTGCTATGACATTTGCCCAGTGACTATTGGCTATCACCCTCCCCCTACAGCCTGGCTCCGAAATCTGTTACTGAATACATATTATACTCTGACTTTGTAGTGATATTTAGATGATGCAGGATTTGTAAACTTTTCAGCAAACGGCGAGCAGGTTCATGCTTAAGCACAATATTTACTGCAGCGTCTGAAGCACCTAACAATGATTGACTGTACGTGTACCTGACTCAGCAACACAAAAATGGCGACAATGGATTTTCGAGCGGGAATTGTCAGTCCGAAATCCCGGGAGACGGCGCGAGAGTAGCAAAGGAGAGAAAGGCCGAGAATAGATTGCCATATAATATCATAACTCTATAAATTGCAATGCTCATACAAAAGCGATTCTTTTATCCATGTTACGTTATTTAAGTTGTTTGTTAGCATAACATATACTCTAAATAAAGAAGTGCAGGTGCACTTGGAAAAAAGAAACGCGTTCTATTGCGTAATCAGGTGTGCAATAAATGCTGTTCTTCCTTATCTTCCACAAGAATGGGATTCTTATCTAATTCCTAAGGAAGATAAGAAAGAAACATTAAGAAATTGGAGATATCAAGCGCAATATTCAAATCGGATAGCGCTTTGCAGATTATTTAACACAGCTAATACTTGCGTTATAGCCAAATTTATATTTTCGGCCATATCAAACAAAGGCTTTAATAATTAAAAGACAAAGAAAATAATAAAGTATCACAGTTAAAATTTCTTCCCTTATAATTTCGTACTTAAACAGAAGTATGCAAAATACAATCGCATTAACAGAAGCGAAACAGTTTTTGGCAGAAAATAGAGGATATTTCATTTTATTCCTCATATCAAAATCTGAAGCATGTATTTTTATGTAATTACCTACAACCATTATTTGTAAAAACAAAACACTTATGAATTTATATATACAAATTATTTTAGGAAGGATAGGGTGAAAATCTTCGTGTACATCCTTGAAATATACTATATTTTTGGAAAATGCTATGTTTATCCGACTTTTCGTTTTCAGGCTGTGCTGTTCTCTCTCTCTCTCCCTCTCTCTCTCTCTCTCTCGCTCTCTCTCTCTCTCACACACACACACAAACGCAAATGTATTCAAAAAACACACAGGCATACGGATATATGTCTAAAATTACTATTTAGGAGTTTTTTTAACCTCAATACGCGCGTTTTCTGTGAAATTTCAATATAGACGTTTTAGGTGGAATACACCCTACCAGTAGGTAACTTATGCATGCAGTAGAGAAAGTAAAATTCAGTTTTTACACTCAACAGCAAAAATAAAAAAATCCAGAGCATTAGTCTGCAAGAAAGGTTTTATAAACATAAGCATTTCGGGAAAAAGTAAAGCCAAAAATTATGCATTTAAATGAATTCATTGGTGATGTTACGGTTTAAAAAGAAATCAGAACTATTATGTTATCAAGAGCTTTTACTACTCTCCTGAATCTTTGATTTCATGCTTTGAATTTTTTACATTTGAGAAAAATGATTTACATGTCTAAATTAATGTGAATTGATTTGATATTTCATTTTTGGCGTCATATTCTTCTGTTTCTGTTTAACACAGGTAATAGAATCGGTTCGAAACCTTTAAGTCATCTGAGTCATTGCCAAAAGACGTGCAGAAAAGATTTTTTGTAAATTTTATGTTCAGGAAGCTCGTCTGAATCAGTAAAATCTTTAAATGCTTTAATAAGACCATTCACTTTATTAAGGTATATAAATATTTACCAGGAAACAATCACCTAACATCTTTGAGCAAGGCTCAAAACAATCTAAATGTATTGTTATATTTCACTCTTTGAAATATAACAATCTTATTGTGCTCCATTCACACAGCTTTCTCTACTTATTTTGCAAACAAAAAAAAAACAAAAAAAAAACAATTCTTATAAATGTGTGTCAATTTAGTTGTTTTTTCATTGAAGCCGTGTACATGACAGGAGTTGGATATGTAGAGTCAGACTAAAAAGTTCAGTGCCATAGCCGGGATTCGAACCACGATTTTCCGGTCCTTAACCGCCCCTATAACCACTGAGCCACCATTGCAACATGCCGGCACAGCATTAAATTCCTCAACTGACTCGCATGTTTCCTGCTATACCACAAGATGATCTCAAATTATTTTGAGATGACATACCGCAATGGCGACCAACAATGACATGCCATCTCAAAATATTCATATTTTATTATGCTCAGTACTTAAACTTTTCTCTTTTGAGTTATCGTCTTCTAAAATGACTTTTTTTTTTAATTCAGAAGAATCGTGAAATTTATGTTTTTAATTTTTGTGTGGAATACAATTTCTTCTCTACCAATTTACTAAGTAGAGACAGTACAAATAATTGTTTTAGACTTAACTGTTACAAAGCGGAATAAAACTAAATTAAAGAGATTATTCTGGACCAGCTTTACTTGAAAATTTCACCGAAAACATGGAATGTCACCATCAATTACCCATAATTTTATCATGCGTAACTTAGATCATCAGCTAAGGATTTTCTGAGGTAAATGCACCTTTTATTTGTTTTTCAAGGATATATTATAACTCTTGTATTTCTGTTACCTATTCATTGAAAATGAAAGAATAAGAGTGCCGTACTAAATATGGTCTGTTGTACCATTCTTAAATAGAAGAAAAGTAAAAGCAGCAAATTTTCATTACATCTCGCTGTTTTATGTTACTGATAGTGAACAACCCCAGAAAGACACAAAACAGCCATATTTCAAGATCATATCAAAGTGGTCATACTGCACAGAGTGTGTGCCAACTACCAAGCGAATTCTATTTTCTCTGCATTGCAGATATTGGAATTATCTTTGTCTATTAAAATAAGAATCCTAAATACAAAACATATTTATACAAAATATTTGCCATATGCAAAATATATACGAGCTTAAATATGTGTAAAACGACATTTCTCCAATATAAAAGTTCGGTTGACTTTGTATGCTACGAGTATAGCTAAAAATCCGATGTAGTCCATTCACAAGACTTTTTCTGCATTTTCTGCAAACTTATTACAAAAGATTTTTCATGTGTCTAATTCATGCTAATCGAAATAAAAATTAGCATATTGACCTCATTACGTAGTTTCTTATAAATAGAAAGGAAATGAAGGAACGCACTAGACTAAAGCGATATACATATGTTTTAAAAGTTGTTGCTATGCAATTGTCATTATTCGTTTCTTTTTGATGACCAGGAGTAACACAAAAGAAACACTGATGACTTTTGTTTGAGTAAAGTTAAAGAATTTTAAAATTGAAACCAATAACAAAGTATATCTTGGAAACGGTTAGCTCCACAACAAAAATATATAGTCGGTATATAAATTGTATGTTTTGACGAGATCTAGACTTTTTTGTGTAGTAAGCTTCTGTCTATCTCTTAAGGTTTACCAATTATGCAAAACTCAGAATGTAGAAGATTTGAGAGGCAATTCCAAAGAAATCGAAGACAAACTATTTATTTGCCATGTATTTTTATGTACGGTATTTTAATCAACATTTTTAGAGGCGTTTTTGGAAAACCGAAAATGAATTCTATGTAAAGAACAGTTCAGAATGGGGTATTGTGTCGCATCTTTTGACGAAACTTAAATACAAAGTTGGGTATTAACCGACTTGTTCCTATGCTATCACTCACATATCTTTTAAATATAGATATTATTTTATTTTTTATTTATTTATTTTTTGTCTCGGAGAAACTCACAGCATATTTCAGTTGAAATTTGCAGCGAATTTTTGGGTGGAATATAATACATTCTCTATCTACTATGTACTTAAACAGAGAAAGTAAAAATGATTTAAAACATTTCAGCAGCAATAAATATTAAAAGTAATTCAACCAGCACATGGAAAAGTAATTTTAAGCTGTTTTAAATTAGTGATACAAAGACGAATGGAAATTTAGTACACGAAAACAACAACAAAAAGAATTTATCTGCCAGATTCTCACGAGAAAATTTACAGTTTCCAGCAGAGTTGGAATCTATGAAACAAATTCGGTTGCAGAAAACTCAATCCTTAGGATAATACATCTGTGAATTTTTATGAAATCTTAAGAAAGATTGAAACATTATATTTCTTAATTATAAAGTAATATGAATTCTAAGAATTAAGAAGCGGCCCGGGTTTGATCCTAGGCGACCTCATGTGGGATTTCGGATGGACTAAGCTGTTTGGACTTAAGGGTATTTTCGTTTTTGAACTATGCTGTCCTGAGTTACACACAAAATACTTTTTAGGTCTCAGGGGACCTCAAAAATATATTTCCAGTGAAATCTCGATATCGAATTTTTGGATGGAATAAAATACCTTATCTAGTTATTTATCTACATATATAAGTGCTAGATAAGGAAAGAACTTCAATCGAAGTCACTCACCCTAAGCTAGATTAGGTCTCACTACCTCTTGAATTTACGATATATAACTATTCCCATCCCAAACTACTTTTTGCATACAATTTTTTCGAATGGTTTTATTTTGGCTCAAACAGTTTTAATTAAAGTACTATATATTTAAAATTAACTTATTGGATATAAAATATGTGCCTTATTTTCTGGAATGACATTTTTTATAATTTTATTTAACTTCTAAATCTTAAGAAATAGATAATATATTACACAAAAGTATAGAACTCTGGAAAATATAAATTATGCTTAAGATAGCTTTTTAGTGGTATCGATCATTTCCGAGATTATTACCTATTTGTTTGATTTTTCAATAATACTGTCATTTTAAAGTGCTGACGCTATTCAATAGTTTCTCGTGATTTAATCGAAAGAGTATAACATTTCAAGGGCTGCATATATCGGCCAGCTTTTAGACATAAATTTATTGATACGGTTTTCTTGAGATTTCTTGTACCAATAATGGAATAAATAATAACAATATTTCTGAAAAATATTTAGCATGTTGGATATAGAAAAATAGATATGCATATAAATATTTTATAGTTCTATAAAAATGCAGTGTGCTACATCATATAACTGCACCAAACTATTCTTACAATGATTTAATCTACTACACTCGTATCAAGATAAATATTAGCATAAAACATTATTATAAATTGTTTCCCTGTACAAGAATAAGGAAATACAATAAGCTAGAACGGTTGTTATGTCATGGTTTCGAAATGCCGTTCTTCTTGCTTGAACAGGAGAAATAAAAACGAATAATGACTTCCCATTTCAGGAAAGTTTAATTATATCAATATTGAAATTGATAAAAAATTGTTCACTGTACTAAAAATTGAATATGACAAAATTTGGTGTTTTAACGACATCTACAACATATTTTAGTATTTTGTAGCAACGTTTTGTCTGTCTCTTACTGTGCACAAATTGTGCAAAAGTTTCCAGAATGAATAGGGCTTCAGAGCCTATCCAGAAAATTCAAGATATTCATTTCATTGTAATGAAAATATGTTAAATGTATAGCATTTTAATCAAAATTTTGGAAAAGGTTTACGTTTAAAAGGTAATTGGGTGTGTTTGTGTGTATATGTGTGGATGGTATTTAACGGATTTCTCGTTTTTGAGTTAATAATCTTCACAGACAACACATGCACACACAGACATTTTTCTGAAAAGACTCTATTTTTGGATTCATGGGTTCTCGTAATATTTATATCAGTCTTTGTAGACGATGTGATTAGTCAATATTTGCAGTTCATGCAGTTTATGATCATAAGAAAATTTCACAATGTTATAGGATGACAATTGTTCTCTATCTCAGATGTTCGTCACACATCATTGTTCATAGGTCACACGGTTAACCTTCCCCTGGCCTCTGTCCTGCCAGACTATAGCTGGTATGATGCATGTAAACATAACACATGCATAGCTCAGGACCGTGCAAAACACATTAGACTCGGAAATTTGTGCTTCATTTATGACAATGCTATTAATAAGGGAACAAAATGACATACATATATATGTTATACGAAATTGTTATTTACTAAATATCAACTTATTCACTTCTACCCTGTATATTTGGGATTAAATATTGCAGCAGGGTTTCTAAGATGGCGGCTTGCACGGGCATAGATCAGTCCGCCGAGAAATTGGTGAGTTCTCTTCTATTCAGAGCGCGTACATGGTGCAGGGATTTACTTGGTGTGAAGAACAACCATTTTCTTTTCTTTGGAACAAAGCTCGCATTTATTCAAAACTTATCAACAGAGTTTCAAATTTGAAAGTTAGCCGTCTTTCTTTTAAAACTTGAAAATCGTCTGCAATTTAACGACGAAGTTTCTTTATTCCCGTCGAAAATATTAACTTTACCATATATTTTTACCTTGCATGCAATATGCTTTCCTTCTAGCTTGAAACTAAGATGTTCCGGACGATGACTTTCTAATTTCCCGGAAATATCATCTCGTCGAAAATTATATCTTATATACTCTTCGACGTAATATTACTTCGAAACAACAAACTCTTTTATCACCTTAATCTTCCTGACTGATGAGGAAATTCTATCTCTCAGACTAAGTATCTCGAGGACCTCCTTAACTTACGAAGTCAGAAGGAGAAGTGTAAAAGTTATAAAATGTTCCTTGGTTACTGAAAAAAATTTCCGTTGCTAAAACAGTTTATTGACACAAAATTAAACAGATTTTCGCTACAGGAAAAGTTTTCTTAAAAAGGAACTAGGGGTATTAACATAAAAACACAAAATGACGGAAAAATACTTATTCTAAAGAAGGCTATAAAAAATACAAATAAAACATGAAATAAATGTGGCTATTGGTCCGCAATACTAGATCTTTCTTCAGTATCGACATCAATTTTTGGGTTGAATATAATACCACCTCTACACACTACGTACAGAGTACTGGCAGAAAAAGAAACAAATTGTAGTGAATACAGAAGGTATTGTGAATGTAACATGCTTGAAATTAAACTAAGGGAATATTTTCTCAGATATTTAAAAGGATAATAAAATAACCCTGTTTTTAAGGAGATGAGCATATAGGTGAGATGAGTTCCCATAATTCAGAAAGATCTCGCAACTGCTGCATAACAGTAAAAGCGAAATTTCCACACGATTATTCCCTGGATATTGTTCTGGCGCATTTGGCAAATTCAGAGCGGTTATCTGTCGCAACATACATGCTTTATTGTTGACTAGTCACTCCCTCACGCTAAATAAAGCCCATTATATTTTTTCCTTCCCTCACATGGTAAAGCATCCGTAGTGGTCTTCCGAAAACCACGTGCCAATCCCACACATTAATTACAGTACGTTGAATAGCAGCGCATTCAGCGTTTTATTAATTTCTCTTGAGCGTTTCTAATTTGGGTTGCGGTGCGACAACCGTTTAAATTTTTTCAAAAGCGCAAATGTTGTACTGAGCTCTTTAATAAGCTGTAATAGATTAACTTCGTTTAATAAATGTAATTAAAAAGTTAATCTCAGAAGAAACATTTATTTTCAAACAAGACCATTGGCTTCGAAATGTTACAATGGCATTAAAAATAGCGAATGTGCAAACGTGTACATCATAATTTTATTAATTTCTCTAGCACTTGTTTGTAATATATATTGGATAGAAAAGGTATTGATGTCCACCCAAAAATTAGATATGAGATTTCACCGGAAATACATATTTTGGGACCGCTGAATACAGAAAACCAGTTTTTTGAAAAATGTAAGCGTGAGTGCTCTTGTGTGAACAGTATAATTCAAAAACAAAAAGTCGCTCAAATACTACATTTGGAATTTAAATTCAGTATTTTCCAAGGATGAAACACAAAGATTTTCAAGAATATCCCTCTACCCACAGCTACCCTATACATGGTAGATTTTTCTAAAATGTATATTTTCTCAAAATTGTTCAAATTATTTTCATGACAAAATGTATATCTTGAATTTTCTGGGAATCGCCTCTGAGGGCCTCTTTATTCCGGATCAACTTTGCTAAATTTTGCATAACTGGCAAATCTCAAGAGCAATTTATGCACAGCAATTTATGTTATATAGATTTTTTTCGTGGAGTACATTTCCGAGATATTCCTTGCTATTGAATTCAGTTTTAAAATAATGTTTTCCACACAGAAGTTTTTAAACTTCTTGTAATGCAAAGAAACGAATCATCCACATGGCGACCAGCTTTTAAAAGATGTTACTATCGCGTTAGCCTAGAGTATTCCTTTATTTCCCTACTGCGTCCTATGCAGTGGTTGTATTGGCTTCTTCCTGGTAGAACTCTAATAGGGAACTGACAGTCATCTATATGGCTACAGACCATTCAGACTAGGAGAAACCCTCGTGTATGCTGATCCATCTTTTTGCCTTCTTGTTTTAATTTTCCATATAGTTTTTATATTCTCTTTACGCAATGATTTTTCTTCTATGTAATCAGTTTATTTAATCTTTTAACTATTGTTTCTAATCAATTTAACTTTTAGTCAAATATTGCGACAGTGCCGTGTGCGTACGTTCTCAGGTAGCTTATTATGCGACGGTGGGATGGGATGTGGTAAACACAGGAAGTACGACGCACCGGAAGCCGGAGGCTTTGGGACGTGACACGTCTGACACACACAAAATTCTTCCAGTAGCTTCAACAGGCTTTCAAAAACGTTTTAACCTCATTGCTAGCTATAAAAGAATGGAAGAATTGCAAGTCAAGTGAGGAGTCGTGAATGAGACTTGGACTGGAGTGTTAGCACGCAATGGCATGCGGACATTGGAGTGAGAGAGTCGTCAACTGTCTACGCGTCGAAGCGTCGAGTGAATTGTTTTAAGCAGTGAATTAAACACTTTATTTGTAACAAATTTTGAGTCAGTAAATACATTTCTTAGCGGCGCCATGGGTGAGTGGTTAGACCGCTCCACTCCTATCTAGGCGGCCCGCGTGCGATCCCAAACGCCCGCATGTTGATTTGTGGTGGACGAAGTGGCGTCTGGGTGGGTTTTATCCGGGTCCTCCGGTTTCCTCCGCCAATAACTCCACCAATTGGTCTATCACTACATTTCCAATTCATCAATTTAGCTTACATTTTATATTATTTATTACCTAATGCCCATGCCTGACTCCGGCCACCCCTCGTAACTGGATCTCCTTTCTGTGGTTTCGTGTCGGCTTCCCGACATGCTTCTGACCCGTGGGCATTGGCTTGTATGTCCCCCTTAATTTGCTTACTAAGCATAACTATTATTATTATTATTATAATATTATTTTTAACATCATCCTGTTATATTTCTAATAATAAATGTGTCTAATTTAGGGAAATAAAATAAACAAATCTCACACAGGTACATATATTACGTTACCGCCTTTGAATACAAGAAATTCAATTTTCCACCGGAGCAGCTTAACCGGGAAGTGGATCAAACAGCAATATCCACTAAAAGAGTGGTTCCACTGTGTGATGCAACATTTTCGAAGTCCCTATATGCCTTGAAACTACATCCTTGATCCGATACAACCCTTTCCAATATTTTACTTTAAATATTTTACATTTAAAATATTTATGCACTAATATTCCAGTCCATATTCTGACCCTGTAATTTGCCTATTTATGAGTTAGGTTGAGGGATCTTTTATTATTTAAACAGTAAAGCTGGTAAATAAATGGTTCCAATAATTTGCTAAATAATTATTAAGTTTACGTCAAAACGTGAGTTGAAATATAATTTTTAAATCGTTTGCATTGAGTATTACTGTAATATTCACTTTAGATTTTAGAAATGTAATATTGCTATAAAAATATGAATGGTTTATTAACTGCTAGAGAACAGGTTTTCAAAATTGTTAGCATGTTTCAAATGTGATTGTGGAAGTCTAGCTGAATCAAATATTGTTCACGAAGGGTTGCAAATCTTAATCTATAATACTATTGATATATAAGAAAAGGTAGCATCAACTTTACACATACTTGTTCTGTTAATTTTCCGATTCTAATAAAATAAATTTGACTTGTTTTTGTTTCCTGTTGTTGTTTATAAATTAAATTTAAATAGAATATATACGTCCCTCTCTCCATATATAAGTAGACAATATTCAGGTTTTCTCTTGTATAGAATGTGATTAATTTGACGCATTCTTTATCCAATATTTTACATTATTTAAAAAAATATAGAATGTGCTACATTGATTTGATGTTTTCTGCACACTACCTTGTAGTTTAATATAAGTTCTGCACGCAATTTCAGTGGATGATTACTTTCTTATTTACTTCATGTCCATTTTTAATTATAAAGTAAAATAAGGAGCAAATTCATTGTAATTGGTTTTAACCTGATATATATTTAATTGAAACCAAATTTGTACGCCTATATCACTAGATAAAGCTTTACATAAATCGTTAGATACATGTTTCGTTGAAGGCGCATTGTGTATATAGTAAACAAGAGAGGATATTCAGATGTCCTTTCATGCTGAACATGAAATTGCAGTGGACCAAAGCATTTTTCCGTAAATTATAAACTGTAATATATAAAATAAACTTTATATATCATAGGTATCTATATATATATAGATCATTATCTGACAATTTTCCAATTCTATGAAATTAAAACTTTTAGTTTTGTATTGACTTTTACTCAAATTTAGTAAAATCAGCACAATTTATACATCCCAGTCTATCTCCATAAATAAATTAAATCATATATATTTTTCTCCGTTGGTAGCGTAAATGATGCAGCGGATTCTTTAATCAATATTCTACGTTATCAAAAAAAATAAGTTGTTCACACTATTCTTTCGAAAGTTTATTTTTGTTATATACTTCTACCTATTAGAGATACGTATTTTCAGAAATAATTGCATTACATATTTTGTTGAAGGCTCAAGTGTGGTATACTAAATGGTATGGATATTAAGATTTCCCTACGTGCCTAATATGTCATTGCAAGTAACAACTGAGTAGCAACCAAAGTTTAAAAGCATGCTAAGATATTGAGAAAGTCAAGCAATAACATGTTTTGGAAATATCTCACATTGCAAAGTATATTTAAAGTAAATACAATGTTTGAAAAAGTTAAACATATTGTTCGTTGTTGCTTCTTTTTAAGTAATAATAATGGTTTATTTTAAGATTAGTCTATATATAAATATATATATATATATATATAAATTTATATTGTGGAATTTAGAAAAAGCATATACAGTTTCTGTTGAATGAATAATGAGTTTACATTAAAATAAATGTAATGTTTGAAAAAATATACCTGCTATATGCCGTATGTTCAAAAAAGTCATTGTGTATATATATACGGAACTTAAAACCTTATGCGGCGGAGAAAACTATGTTGATGTTTGTAATAAACGTAAGAGAGGGTTTTGCATGGGCTAGGACAGGGCTGGTGAGGTTAAAATCTTTAGGGGGACGGAGTAAACCAAGGTAAATATCTATTGTGCAATAGAAAGTTTAATAATCATTATTGGCATTTAATTTTAGAATGTGTAGGAACAATGAAATTAAAAAAAAAATTACGAAAACACAATTGGTATAGTTTATCAAATGATATACTCTTTAACAGCTGTGGCTCTCAGCGTCCCATTCTTCTACTGGGCGTGAAAGAGAGATTAATTTGGGTCTGAGGTCTCTTTATCAGGATTGAGGTTATTTTACGTGCCATAAATCTGCGACACTAGACCAACGGCTTTACTTCCCTTCCGAAGGAAGGCATGCCCGAAAAAAATCCATCGTCCTCCGCCGGGTTTGAACCCCGACCTTAGATATATGAAGTTAGCATGGAGCGAACAGAGTTAAATCAAAGGAAAGTTTAATAGAAATAGGAAAATATTTAAGTTTAGCAAGATGTAGATGGATAAAGAAAACAATTAGAAATAATGAATAGGAAGAAATGTGGATAGGTGAAGAGAAGAAGTAAATACGACCTGATAACTAGGTAAATATGGTGTTGGATGCAATGGGTCCTCAGAAATGCAGCAACTCAGTGAAGTGAGGAAATGTAGGGATAGAATTTAAGTAATGTGGGTGTGAATTGAACCATGTAATTAATGAAGTGGCATTTTAATGAAAATTGTTATAGCTATTTTTGAAAAAAATAAAAGTTCGAAATATGCTCATTGCAGAGGTTACTTTGTGGTGGACAGATTTTCTATAAATTCTTCTTGTCGAATTTTTGGAAGATACTGATCATAAATTCTCAGTTTGTCACTAATCTGACGTTTTGGTTCTGAATTAAGTTACCAAACAGAAAGTTATAGAGAGAGCATTATCTAAAAGTGATATTTGCTTTGTATCCAGTGAGCATCTAAACGTGTGTTTCCGGTGAAATTGCCATATAAAACTTGTTGATGGAATAAAATGCTTCCTTTATCTACTATTGAGGTGCTGGAGAAAGTAATATGATGTTTTTGCTGAACGTGCTCTTTGCGAGCAGCAGAATTTGTAAGGACATTTCTCCGTTATTTTATGTCCCTGAAGAGAAAGGTTGTGCATGTATGTGGGTATCCAAGAAAATAAGATGACAATGTCTGTGGAATCTCACGTTTGTCTGATATTTATGTTTCGCTCTTTTCTTTTTCCCCATTATGAGCGAGATTCCTCCTATATTTTCAATGGGAGAATGTGGTGGGATAAAAGTGGTGCGGCTAATCTGCTAGCGAAGAGATGTGGAGGAGAAAAAAGGTTTTCTATTCTGGAATTTCTGGGAGCTTTGGTCGTTTTTCATTCACACCCACGCTAAACGTTTGTTTTATAGTGGACCAAAGCTTTTAAAGCCTTTCAGGCGTAAGAAGAAGCTCCTCGCATCAGAGTAGATAGAATTTTTCCTGCCACACACATGGATCTATGTTACATTTAACAAAATGGGCTGTAGCCTGCGCATCTCTGTTTTAATTAGAAAACCAAAAGAAAAGGGATTTTTAAACAATCTCTTTAAGTGCAATTCTTTGTGTACCGTATATGTACAATTGCGTAAAGAAAGCTTTTTCCGACGATAATGTTTTGATGCAATTCACACTCACACTGTCATGGCTGAAACTTGAATTTCCTGCATTCACCTGCCTGCGTGTTTAACTGCATGTATTTGCATGAACTATATTAAATCCTCTACCTCGAGGCACCACCCTACCGTGATAAACCGTAAAGATAGAATAAATCTAACCACACCAAAAATGTAGAAATCACTAAAGGATCCAGCTTATGTCGGATACATTTTTGTATCGTTAAGCGCTTCTGAAATATTCCTCGTTGTTGTTTAAATTTTCTATATCGTTTTTTTTCTTTTATTTTAGGTATATAACAGAATATAGTTAAAGACCTGGGCATAGCAACCAGGCCCTCTAAAGATTTGAATATTGCTTGACCGCAGTACATCCCTTTATTCTTTTGTATAAACAAGGAAATACGCAATCATATAATTTTGCTTATTCTTATCTCGATTATCACGATATAGATTTTTGTAAGAATAGCTTGTAGCAGTATGAGTAAAGAAAGTCATGTGTATGCAGACATTTTGCTATATAGAGGGCTGATAGGTTTGTATCATTAGTTGCAGTTTTGCAAGTCCACATTTTGTTTTAATTTATCAAGCGACATCTTTAGAACTGCTTCGTTTTCTTTGACTTTGAACGTTGTTGGTAATGTTAGTTTTGAAATTCTGTTAAGATTTGTAAAATCACTGTTACTTATGCTGAATCTGGTAGTTGCGACCAATCCGTCCCCTCTACTGTTATAGATTTGCTTGATTTTTTAACATTATCTAGCATTAAAATGATTTGACCAAGTTTTTCTTCCCACCCCTTCAGGCTTCTGCGTATCGCAAGACAGGGAAATTGGTGATATTTAAATGAACATAACTTTTCCCTCTCCTGGTATCAAAAGTCGGGACATTCACATGTTCATTAATCATAAATACTTTTTTACCTTCTCTAGCCCCTTATGTACAATGTACATAGGGGATAGAGAAGGTATTGTAATGCACCCGAAAATTCGATACCGAGATTTCACTGGAAATATATGTTTTGGGGTCCCCTGAGGCCGAAAAAAGCATTTTAAAAAAAAGGTCCCTGTGTGTGTGTCTGTGTGTGTGTCTGTGGACAGCATAGCCCCAAAACAAAAAGACTGTTAAATAGCAAACTTGGTATTTAGGGTTAGTATCTTTCAAGGATGCAACACGAAGATTTTTAAAAAAATCCCCCACCACAAACTACCCTTTACATCGAAAAAAAATTCTAAATTTTGATTTTCTTAAAAATGGCTGTAATGATTCTGATTAAAATCTCGTATATTCAAGCTATTTATATCTGAAATTAAATGTATATCTCGAATTTTTTGGGAATAGCCTCTGAAGACATCTTTATTCTGGAAGAATTTTGCTGAATTTTGCTTATCTGCTAAACCGTAAGATAGAAAAAACGTACTATACAAAAATGTACCTCATGACAAAACTCACAATTTTGTCCTTTACGTTTTTGTTGTGGAGGTAACAGTTTTCGAGATATTCCTTGTTATTGGTTTCAATTGTGAAGTAGTTAAACTTTTCTCACACAGGAAATGTCTGTTTTTCTTTTGTTCTACTCCTGGCCAAGCAAAGAGGTGATTTGCAATGACAATCACATAACGATAGCTTTTAAAACATTTGACAATCACTTTAGCATAGTGCATTCCCTTATTCCCTTCTACTTATAAGGAACTAAGTAATAACATTCTGCTAATATTTATCTTGATTAGTATTGTGTACAACGAAGAAGAATATTTTGTAGGAGTTTGTGGAGCAGCTAGAGAAATTATTTCTGTATTTCGCCACGTCTATTCGTTATTATATTGAATTCTTATCGGTATTGCCTTTAATTAAAATGATCTTCAATGTGTAGCTTGTGTTACTCGTTATTCATTTTTTTCGCTGAACCACAGAGGCTGACTTTTATTTTCCCTTCAACCCCTTTATAATCATCTGCTATATTTTCACCACCCGATAATTCAATTACTCTTAATTGCTTGTCTGCGGAAGTTTGCATTGTGAATCAGTTCCATTTTCTTCACAAATATCATAGCGTTTCTCTCGGTGGTTTTCCTCTCCCTCTTCAAGCTGAGACAGAGAGCCAAAATATTGGTTAGTCTTATTTTATTTTTGCTGATAATGTATTCAGCTAGATTTGTTGTATAAAATTCTAACAATAAGACGAAACTTAGTATCTGATTTGGTAATTATTTTCAAACTTTGCAGTGTTTATCGTGGGAATAAGACATTGGGATTCCAAATTAATCATACTTTTACTTTGCTGAAACCCTTTTAACTTAAAGTGCTATTCTCTGTCAACAGTATGCCACAGTTCTTCAATTCCGCTTGCCACTTTTCAACGGTTGTTTGTAATTCTTTCCGCCATAGTAATGTTTCGCTCCACTGCCAATCTTCCAAATCACACCACCACATCAACTTAGACAAGTTCATCCTCTTTTCTTTCTTTCTTTCTTTCTTTCTTTCTTTCGGTAGAGACCATCTAGTTTGCGTATGTGCCATCTTTCCCGCTTCATTCTTTGCACATGTTCGTACCAGTGCAATGTTCCACCTTCAATTTTACATATTTATTACCGTGTGTTTTGCTTTCATGTCTGCACTATTAGTATTATTCCTTATATATTTTTGCCAAGATACTCTCATGTGGCTTTGTAACCCTCCATCTCAGTGCCCTCTGACCTTTTCCTTCATCTGTCCTTCAAACTCCAATACTCTGACCTGTATAAGCCGGCCAAGGCAGGTACAATCCCGTACCGGGGAGTGCCACTTGTAGCTAAACGCTTGCCAGCCCATTTGTACAGCCCAGTTGCCAAAACACGAGCGATATTTGATGATGGTATTTCCTTGTGTGTGTACACATTCATACCATAAGCAATCAAATATATTCTGAAATCCATTACAATACAATAAATGTGTGCATTTCTTTCACTCTCTCGCCTGCTTGGTATTATTCCGTAATATTTCCCTCACTTGCAATGTCGGTCTCCGAACCAGTGGCCGTTTCTTCTCCCGATTCAGCATTTCTGTCAAATCCTGGATTTATTGTTATGCTTTCCATGTCTTTTTCCATTAATGAATCTTTATTTCAATATGTTTCTTGAATATTTGTCACCTTTTGAACCGAGTTTTTCCAGTCATTTGCTGTTATAGACCCAATAATATTCTAAGAAATTATGCTCTATAAGCCACTACGTCTCACTAAATTCCGTTTATCTTTGCACTTTCTAACTTCAGTATCTTCCTAAGCATTTCTTTACACCCAAATTCAATAATTTTCGCTGGCTATTTGTTTTTAGCCTCGTAATACATCTGATATTTTCTTCTTATGTCACACTCGTCCATATCATCCAAAACTGTTTTTTTTTTTGTTTTTTTTTAAAAACAGTAACGGAGTCTGATCAGGACTCCGGTACTGTATCCCTATTTACATTTCCCCCCGTAGGTTTTACTGATTACTGGTTTACTGGTTTTACTGTTTCTTTTACAAACATATACACATTGCACAAACATATAACATCCATGCCCAAGGCGGGACTCGAACCCACGATCCCCTGCCCACGAAGCACCAAAGCGAGACGCTTTAGCGAGCGTGGCCATGGAGACCGGCATTAGAATAAGACAAAGATAAGCAGTGTGTTTGCAAGAGGTTTACCAATTTTGTGAGGTGTTTTAGTTTTGCTCGTCTTGTCTTCTTAAAGCCGGTCCTCTTTTCTGAACTTATCTTTGTCTTATTCTAATAGGCAGAAGCGACAATAAGCTCAGTAGCATTTGTAATAGGTATCTTCTGAGATTCTTTCTTCTCTTCGTCACAAATCTTAAGAATATTATTGTAAATATCACGTTTTGCATTCCATTACTGTAACTACGTGGCGTGCAAGTGGATTATACCAGACTTTACAGCATTTCATGACGTATGCGTGAAGTCGTATTGCGTCATCGCGTTAGTTCGCATGCTCTTCGCTCCCAGAGTGTGAATGCACTCACCTTGGCCGGCTTACACATAAGAATTCTCTCCCTCATTGTTTTCAAAATATGTTTTTAGTTGGTTTTGTCATTTTTCTACTCCAAGAGATACATATCAGAGACCTAAATGACTTTTGTTAAACGAGAAGTAACCTTTCGTTCCATTTCTCTTTTGTTTTGCTACTGGTCATGTAAAGCGAACCAAACTTCAACTGTTCAAATAGCGACCGGCTTTTAAAAGACTTGGCTATCATTTTAGCCTAGAGTTGTTCCCCTACTCTGGCTAATTATATTTATTTCTTTTCTACAGACTCCAGAATTGGATATAATTAAACCCAAATGTTTATACTGCTTAACATTCTTTATGCTACATCATTTAAAGTCAAAATGTCTTCCTTCCGTCCAACAAATATATATATATATATATATATATACATATACTGCCTTCATAAAGTTTACTCTCCATCCAAGAAGACTGTATGTATGTGTTGTATTGCAATGCATTGCTTGTTTGTATAAGTTTACTAAGCATATTCCACATTTTTCTGCTCTTATCCTATGATCACCTGCTCATCCGCAAATAATAGAGATTGCAGCATATGACTATTAATTTCTACACTCATACTTTAACAGGAAGCATTCCGTATCTTCAAGACACTCTCTAAAAAAACTTAAAACGAGTTGGCTACAGAAATAATTTATATGCTAGAGTAATAATTTACTTTTATATCGAGTTTAGGTACAATATAATTATTTTCTTCGTGTTACCTGAATTTATTTACGTCTATGCACCATTTAATATAATTCCCTTAAAGGGAATATAGTCACGCATTAACTAACAAAATAACAGAACTAGTTACATAACATTCAGTTTGTCTTAATTCTATCGTTAAAGTTTTGAGACAAAAATATACAAATTATGAGATATGATTATATAATTAAAAATCCACTCAATGATTTTAGATAAGCCATTTTAAGCCATTCTTAATTAACATCCATTTAACATGCTAATATTCAAAATAAGACTTTGAACTAGATTTTTTTCCGTATACCTACGGAAAGTTTACTAAAAATTTGAGTATTTATGATTGGTATACCTTTTACGTTAATTTTTCTAAAACGTTACAATTTTATGTACTAAATTTCTAAATGTCTTAGCGACAATTTAACTATGAGAATAATATTGCAGCTTTTTATTACGCCTTTTCTAGCGTAAAAAGTATCTTGATATGCAATTTTGGTAAGATCAATAGGAACATTTTATTATTAGCTTGACTTGTTGTTTATAACTTGACTTGAACATTGAAGAGTTTCAGCTTGCTAACGATTTACACGAGTATCAATAAACATGAAACATTGTAAAAATTAATGACTTATCAATACCCTAAAAGTAATGTAAGTGTGTACATATCTATACATATACAGGATGTTAATGAGCTACGCCGAAATATTTAAGAGATTATAGACGTATCTGATCTGAATAATTGCAGATGGTAAATGCATGGTCCATGGCATAGCGCTTTTGTAAGGTTCTAAACAAATTGGTTTTAAAGGTAGATAAGTTGTTGTTATCAAAGACAAATGAAAATCGAGCTTAAAATGTCTGTAAAAATAATACGCGAGGTTATAATTATGGATTCTCTTTTTTCCGTTTTCAAGATTTACTGCTAAAAAGTTTTCTCAAAGCATGATGAGATCATTTGACAGTGCGACACTCTCCATGGATTAACTTCCTTCTTGCGTTAGCTAGCTTACTCTAGAGGCATTTCTTTAGTTTCTCCTGTGGCTTAGTATAAAACGGCAAAAGCAAATGACCCGAAGGTCATAGGTTCGTTTCTTGCCGTAGGTTTAACATTTCTTCTTTTAAGTCCAAACGAAGAATTGATGCTTAGTGTCGAGATTCGAACTCGGAAATAAATGCTGCCTGTTGTGCGAGGATAACGTCATAAATATCACACACACACACACAAATGTACGCTTTCCAACAGCCATTCGTTTTTGCGGTTGTGTTCTCGAATGGTATCGTCATCAGTCAGTGGCGGATTGGTACTTTAGAAACTTATATCCGCAACTTCGAAATCTGAACAGACACACCAGGGACTTCCTATGTCAAATTACTTGTTTAAGACACATTATCTGAAAATATTTTATGTACCTTATTAACTATATATAACGTTATATGTATAACGTTGTAGAATATAAAATGAAGTTATACATGAAACATTAAAACTATTATAATTTTTGTGTCATATTCAAATGATATTTTGTATCCATTATCATTAGCGGCTATGAAAACTAGGGTTAAGAAAGATAATGTTTCTATCTACTTCATTTTAAATGGTGCAAATATTTGAAGAAATAGTTTCAGTACATATATTTTTTCTAGTTGTTTCAAAACGACTCCAAATTAAGATGCGAACGTTGTTCAGATCCACTACGAAAATATGATGTTGAATGCAGTAAGTTCATCAACAAAATGTCTAGTGGTTAGCGTAGATTAGGCAGTTACGCAGCAACAAAGGCACGCAATGCAGTAAAGTTCATCAACAAAATGTCTAGTGGTTAGCGTGGATTAGGCAGTTACGCAGCAGCAAAGTCGTGTGCCTGGCAGACACTATCGGAATTAATGGAAGCACTTAGTTACGTGTTTTAGCAGTAGATTTATAAACATGCCAATTTACTCTAAATTGGTTAGCTAACATTAAGTGTTCTTTGTTTAAATCTCGTAAAAGTATATAACTTTTTTTTTCTTTTTTCAACATATCATTTCATCACAACAAGAAATGATTGAGAAAATAATCTGGAATACATATGCCCCAAATACAATATTCTAGACGTTATTTTACGTTAGTGATCTTGAGGATAGAAGCAAGGAACGGTGGAGATTACATGAACAAGAATTTTATCAGAAAACTATAAAAATACTCTAGATAAAGTTAAACAAAACGACTTTGGTAAGACACTAAATGACTTGCACACTTGTTATTGTAAAAAGTCAAAAATTATAAACTTTTTAGGATAAAACTACACGATACTCGTCCCTAGAGATAAGTATCAATTTTTCCCATTCAAGAGCAACCTGGAAACGTTGAGTCATAAGCAGCCTTTTGAGTAGGTAACTGGCCTTTTTCTCTTTACCTGAAAACTAGAACAGGTTTGCTGATAACGAACACGAAAACCCCCGTTTGCCAAACACACCCTCTGAAGTGTAAGTGGGTATCACACATTAATGGTTCATGAGTTTCTCCAAATCTTAAAAATGAAATGGATATTTATTTATTTATGGGCGCTCTTTAATCGTTGTAGTTCTCAGCGTCCCATTGAATACTGGACGTTAAGGACCGCTTAATTTTGCTCAGAAGACTCTTTTTCAAGCTTTTACGTTTCGTAAATGTACGTCACGAGACCAACGGATTTACTTCCCTTCAAAAGGAAGGCAATAAAAGAATTTTTACGCCCAAAAAAATCCATCGTCATCCACCGGGTTTGAACCCGCGACCTTGTATATATGAATTTAGCATGGTAATCATGGAGGGTGACTAACCAAATATCAAAATAATAGTGTTTATTAAATAAAAATGAGATGTTTTTAATTTCAAATCTTAACTATTTTATATTCCCTTTATTATCTTTTAAATCCTTTAATTACTAAATTTGAGATAGCATCGTTTATCAATAATAACTATATGCGTACTCTTACAAAAATTAATTTTTGCTTTTGATTAATTTTAATCCAGACAACCCTCTACAGAAATAGCAATACTACACATTTCCTTGTATATACAAATATATTGTGGAATTTCAAATGTTTAAGTACTGGGCGCTGCAGGCCATATCCTTCCATGCAATCTTGAGAAACAACAGTACTGAAAATTGGCAGGAGTTGAAAGAAACACCAGTTTCGAAAACTTCGAAAATTAATAACCGATATAGTGTATACTACAAAAAACGTTATTTCGAATAAACTCTATCTGTATTCATGTGTTCAGGGCGGCGCTCCCTCCAATCTACCCGGCCCGGGTTCGATCCCAAGCGCCCGTATGTGGGATTTGTGATGGACGAAGCGTCTGGGTGGGTATTCTCCCGGTCCTACGATTTCCCCGCCACTCATTCCACAATTGCTGCATCATCATATTTCTTTATCATCCATTTCGCTTGATATTCATATCATCTGACTAAGGGCCAACTACTCGTTCCAGGTTTTTCACTCTGTGGTTTTATGTCATCAGCTCCCCGACAGGCTTCTGAGCCTCAGGCATCCTCTTGCAACCACACACTAAATATTGTGTTATTAATTATGGGTCTTCTTATATTTCGGTTAAATTAGGTAAAGATATCGGAATAGCATTTTTGGATGGACTGCAAAATCTTTTCATCATGAAATTTCCATGGTAGAGAAAGTAAAAATAAAATCACAAACTTTAGTTGAAGCACAGTGTGAATGTTTGCATTTATTGTTAAATCTGGTATAGAATGTTTTTTGACGGAAAGCAGTACCTGCTCACCTGCATGTACATGATAGAGTAAGTAAATATAAATTTAAATTTACAAACGTAAGGTTGAAATTTTGTTCATGAGTACCACTTCTGGTGTTATAATGGCAACGAGTTAATTGTTAAATATAAACCAAAGAACCGCTTGCTGTATCAGATGCTTTAGCATATTTTCAATTATTCAACATCCATTTATTATATACAGATTCACGGAAGGGAGAGCAGCACTCGGTGTGGAAAATGTATGTGGCCTTACAGTAGTGATTAAAGCAAATGCCCGGCTTACAACTTTCACAGAGCTTCGTTTCATTTAAAGGAAACAGTACGAAATAAATGTTGGTACATGTGCTGAATGGAAAGTGGAAAGTTCCAACCATTAGGAAGTTAGACAACTTCTTCGACCGGAAGCCATACCCTTCTAGGGAAGTATCAGGCGGATTGAATTCTAGGTTCAGCGGCTAAATGAGGTTATATTACAGCTTTTCATTGCAGCCAAATAACATATTATAGTACATATATGTATATATAAATAAATGTGTATAAAACTTACATTGTTTCCTTCATCCATACAGGCTAGGAAAAGCCACATCATCTGTAGAGCTAAACTGCTCCTTTTGTCCAGCTGTCATATACTTGATGTGGGTCATCTGATTTTGAAGACTCTTATTCTACTACAGCTTCTCAGTATTTTTAAGGTTTCAGCTTGATTATGTATATAATAACCCACTCTAACTGTTAACTTTGTTACAGCGATGTTAGTTAAAAGCATACTTCCATAAACACAACTCTTTCACATCTGTTGATTTCAGGTACATTGAATATTTCTTCCGTTGACTTTGAGAGGTGCTACCAAAATGATTATAAAATGTGTATAAAGTACGTCAGCCTGCTCGAAAGATACATAACACCTGTCATTTCACACGTTATAGTCTGTATTTTTGATGGGTAGTCCTGAAACTTTGGCAAATTGAAAGTCTCTTCTCTCTTCAGCCGCTCGTATGTCCTTTAGAACGTACACTTCCATTTTAATAATGTTCCTCTTAATCCGCTGATTCAAAATTCTGCTGAAGATGTCATATGCACAGGCTTAACTTTAATGAACACCTTAAATGGACAACTGCCTCTAAAAGCGGTCAATACTTCATCAATTGGGTATGCGGATGAACAATAAACGTATTTATATTAATTTAATGTACATTTTATAAATTTTCTGAGTGGTACAAAACTATTTTACTAACGCCCTTTTTGATCTCGTATCCTTAGAATTGATTAACGATTAAGTATTCTTGACCATTCTTTACTCTATAGTATATCTTCCAAGCTTTACCATAAATCCTGGATTTAAATATACTGATTATGAATGACTTAAATTAATATAAAATATTCGTAGATGAATGCATTTATTTCACCTGCAGGGGGAACCTAATTCCCAGTTTACTTCTCATGGAATGCTGGAAAATTATATGAACATCTCATATAAATAGATTCTGAAACAAGTTCTATTTAGGGTTGCCTATTTCCATTTCTTTAAGGCAGATTTCTCAACCAGGGTTTTGAGGAACCCTATAGTTCTGCCATCTGATAGTTTAATCAAAAATGGGCAGTCATAAATCGTTTACATATTTTTTTCCTTTCATTTGTGTGCAACTACTATCAGTTTTTCGTATCCTAAGGTACCTGTTTCACAAAACTAAATTCATACAACACCCTTGCATCGTACAATATCATCGCCATGCTTTTCCGCTTGGCCTTCTTTGAGCTGATTAACCAAAAGCAACCCCAGCTTTGCTTATTTTTTTGATTTCCAAAGTATAATGACAAATCTAGGTCTCACAAGTGGTGACAACTTGGAGCAAAAAGTGCCTCAAAGTTTGCTTAAATATCTTCAAACCCAGCTTCGAGTTTGAAAACCGCTCCCGCTTGTTGTGAACTTTAATTAAGGATATTTACAAACAAATAATGTTCTCGAATTTTCTGGGAAAGCCTATGAAGTCCACTTCATTTGGTTTTTGAGATAATCCTTTTTACTCTCTCTAGCAATTATGAACAATGAACATAGTGGTAGAGAAGGTATTGCATTCCACTCAAAATTCGATAGCAAGATTTCACCGGAAATATATGCTTTAGGGTCTTAGGAATTCTAAAAGCTTTGAAGAAAACTGTGCGTGTGTACCTGTGGACAGATAGCAAAATAAGGAATTGACCATTAAATACCAAACTTGGTATTTCAGTTCAGTATCTTACAAGGATGCGACACGAAGATTTTCAGGAATATTCCCATAAACCCGGCTACCCTTTACAAAGCAAATTTTTCAAAAATTGTATTTCCTCAAAAATGGCTCAAGTGATTTTGATTAAAGCACGGTATGCTTAATATATTTGTTATAACAAACAAAATTTTATCTTGAATTTTTTCCGAATATCATCTGAAGACCTCTTCAATCTGGATAACTTTTATATAAATGGTAAACTGTCAGAGAGAGAGAGAGAGAGAGCGAGAGAGAGAAAGAGAGACAAAAACTTACTTCGCAAAAATGCAAATCTCTCTAAAACATACAATACAATTTATATCGTTTACATTTTCATTTTATATTAATCTTTACCGAGACACTCCGCGTTATTGGTTTCAGTTTTAAGTTACTTACTTTTCTCATATGGAAAGATATCGTTTTTCTTTTCATCTCTTTTGTTTACTCCTAGCAAGCAAAGAGAACCGAACTTAAATTATTTTAATATAGTGACTGGCTTTTAAAAGGTCCCCTTAAAATACAGTGCATTCCTTTGTTTCCCTCCTACTTAGAGAAAAGCAAGTTTTAAGACCAAATGTGCAAATACTTATCTTTATTAGCGTCATGTAGATAAAAGAATAGTCTTTTGTAAGAAAGTTTGTTTTCGGAGCAGCTAGAAACAGTAATTTGAATGGAACACACCGGCTTTTTACTTTTTCTACACGTACTACTACATCTATAGTGTATAGAGGAAGTATTGTAATGCACCCAAAATTTCGATCCGAGACTTCACCGGAAATACATGTTTTGAAGCCCCCTGAATAAAAAAAACAGTTTAGAAAAATGTCCGTGTGTGTCTGTGTGTGTGTATATATGTGTCTGTGTCTGTGAGCAGCATAGCTCAAAAACGAAAAGTCCGTTAAAAACCAAACTTGGTATTTAGGTTTGGTATGTTTCAAGGATGCGACACGAAGATTTTCAAGAAAATCCCCTCACTCCCAACTACCGTTTTTGGAAATGTTGGTTTTCTCAAAAATGGTTCTAACGATGTTGATGAAAATGTCGTATGACAAGTAAAAATATATCTTGAACTTTTTGGGGATAGCGTCTGAAGAGAACTTTATTCGGGATGAATTTTACAGCATTTTGCATAAATGCTAAACCGTAAGAGATGCACAAAAACTTAACACACAAAAATGTAGAGTATGTTAAAGCACACATATTATGTTATATACATTTTTTTCTTGGAGTTGATTGCTTTTGAAATATTCCATGTTATTGGTTTCAGGTTTGGAAAACTTATACTTTTCTGATACAGGAATTTGTTAACTCCTGTCCATACAAACAAGTCACATAAGCAACCAGCTTTTGACTATCACTTGAACCTACCTATACTACTCCATTATTTCACTTCTACTTACAAAGAAGCAAGTAATAAGACTATTTCTGCTAATTTATTCTCGATTAGCATGAAGTTAACAGAAGTATAAGCTTTATAATAATATTTTTGCAGAGATGTAAAGAAAGTCATGTGAATGGAACACATCATATTTTTATAACATTTCATTGAATGTTCTCTATTACCTAACGTGATGCTACCTATTATTCTTATTATTATTATTATTATTATTATTATTATTATTATTGCATTCCATCGCTTAATGTTAACGGTGCAATTTTCCTGAATTAAGTCTAGTCTGTACATGCAATATTCTATTTACATTTATGGAATTAGATGGAATCAAAAGTCTATTATTTTGAAACATTTACTTAAAAGTATCAGATATTTATTTAGTGTTAGTTCCTATGTCACTGGACGTTTGTTTTTCTGTAGCTCTATGACCTTATTCAGAATTTTGCTTTCATTTTTGTAATTTTGGGTATATTAAATATGGTGTTGTACCTACTGTTCTACTAAAGAGGAACATGTGGGATCATTGGTTATTCTTATCGTTGCTATGGAAACTGTAATGGTTACCATGATAGCCTCATATAGCCAAGGTCGCAGGTTCAAAACCGGCGAAGGATGATGGATATTTTCAAGTGTAAAAACCCTCAGCATGGCTATCTTCGGAAGGGAAGTAAAGACATTGGTCCCGTGTCGTAGATTTACGGAATGTAAAAGAACACCCTAGTCTGATAAAGAAGTCTCTGAGCGAAATTAAGCGAAATTCACGTCCAATATAGAATGGGACGCTGAGAACCACAGCAGTTAAAGAAATAATTCTATTTTTTACAGGTGTGACTTGTTTTCGCCATAATTGGTGTTAATGGTGGGTTGATGGGGTGTAGTGCTATTGGTTGTGCTTTTCCATTCAATCTGCCTCTGAAGTTCTTTTTCTTTTCATTACTGATATTGAAGTTTTAGGTTGGTTTATATGCACAAAAACATACCCACCAGACTAGACCTATATATACATATATATGTATGTATATAGGACCAGCCTGGTGGGTATGGGTATTGTATACACACACACACATATATATATATATATATATATATATATATATATATAATTTCTTTTGCCAAGATAAACATCTGAAGTGTTCCATTCACATGACTTCCTCTACCTGTTCTACAAACCTATTATTTATTTATCTACATCATGCTAATTGAGATAAACATTAGCAGAAACTGTCTTATTACTTTCTTCCTTCCTAAGCAAAGGGAAGCATGGGAACACGCTAGGCCAACGCAATGGTTAAATCTTTCATAACCAACGGATATGTGAAACAATTGAAATTTGGTTATCTCGGCATGGTTAAGAGTAAAATAAAAGAGGTATGAAACGAAAGATAACTTCCCAATTGAAAAAAATTAAGTACATTAAAATTGATACTAATATTAATTTATTGTGTAATAAAATTAATTAAATTTTAGATTACTCACATGCTTTTGGTGGATTTCGGTTCTAAGTGCAACAAAAAGTATTAGAATTGAAATCCGGATTTGGTAGTCCAACTACAGCTATGTGAGTGAGTACTCTTATATTTGCACTATCATGTTACATATAATTCATGAACTCGCTTTAAACAAAGGTTTTTAAATAATAAAAAAATATATTGTACGTTTCTTACGGTTTGTCGATTACACAAAAGTCTACGAGAAAGAAGAGACAATCAGCGGCTATCCCCAGAAAATTTAAGATTTATTTTTATGTGTCATGAAAATATCTTAAAACTTACACTAATTTGGTCAAATCTTAGAGCCATGTTTGAGAAAATCAACATATTCGAAAAGTGTTCCATATAAACGGTAGTTTGGGGTGGGGGATTTTCTTGTAGATCTTTATGTCGCATTCTCGGATGATACTGAACTTAAACACAAATTTGGTGTTTAATTGGACTTTTTGTTTTTAGCTATACTGCAACTTCATTCTTGCGCGTAGACGGAATTTTTCTAAACATGCCATTTTTAATTCAGGACTTTCAAGCTATGTATTTGCGGTGAAATCTCGTTAACGATTTTTTGGTGGAATACAATACCTTTTCTATGTATTACGTAGTTCGCACATACGTGCTAGAGAAAGTAGTAACAGAATACAGGTAAACACCATTACGGTGAGCAAAAACTATTCCCAACATAAAGCCGCCAACATGATCTAGATGTTAAGAATGACATATAAATGAAATGGTAACAAAGACACACCCACATATAAAACAAATAGTCTCTTTTTGTAATATTAATACTGTAACAAAATCTCGGTATTACTTCAATAACTAAAGTAAGTAGGTATGTATGTTCGTTACAATAAATGTCAATGATGTAGTGTCTTAGCACAATTTTATTCCTCATCCTTGATGCCAGTGCACATTTGACGGGTTTTTTTTTTTCATCCCAAATCTACGTTACTTATTCGCTGTCAAAAATGAGCACTGCGAGTCTACCAGCTCTGCTTGTATACCTTTGAGAAGAAATATGGCAAGAGAGTTCAGATACAGGGATAATTATTGCATGTTTACATTACACAAAGGTGTCACAAAGTGTCATGTGTATAGCTCGGTATTGGGTTCCAAAATGCACACAATTACCAACATATAGAGCAGTCAGCGGTATAAAGAGAGGGTAGTGAGAATGAGTTTGTACCGTAAACATGCACATACGAGGTACGTCCAGAAAGTATGTTCCGTTTGGTAATTAAATTAAATTGTGTACAGATACAGAATAATTGTTTATTGCACAAAATTCTACAACTCTTAAACTACTTTTCCACATAACTGCCGAAATTTTGCAGGCATTTGTCATAGCGTGGCACAAGTTTTTGTATACCTTCTTCATAGAAGTTTGCCGGCTGTGTCTTCAAAAAGTTGGAAACATTTTCTTTCAGCTCTTCGTCATTGTTGAAGTGTTGACCGCCAAGGAAAGACTTGAGGTGTAAGAACAGATGAAAGTAGCTAGGAGCGAGGTCAGGGCTGTACGGAGAATGGTCAAACACGTCCCAGCCAAATCCCTGTAGGAGGTTTTTCGTCACATTTTCAGTGTGTGGTCGTGCGTTGTAGTGAAGAAAAACAAAACCTTTTGACAGCAATCCTCGGCGCTTATTCTGTATTGCGCAGCGCAATTTCCTAAGTGTCTCGCAATGGACATCTGCTTTGATTGTTTGACCACGCGGTAAGAAACCAATGAGTAAGATGCCTTTTCAGTCCCAGAACACTGTGCACATCATTTTTCGAGGTGTCAAGATTTGTTTCGGCTTAATCTTTGCTGGGGATGAAGTGTGCCTCCATTTCATTGATTGCCGCTTACTTTCAGGGGTGTCGTAAGAAACCCAAGTCTCATCTCCTGTGATTAGCTGTGTCAGAAAATCTTCGCCTTCTTCATCATAACGGGTTAAAAATTGAAGTGCACTACCCATCCGTTTTGTTTTGTGTTGCTCAGTAAGAATTTTTGGTGCCCAGCGTGAGCAAAGTTTACAAAATTTCAGTTTTTCGGTAACAATTTCATGAATTAGTGATCGTGAGCTTTGGGGAAATTCCATAGCGAGAGCACTAATAGTAAACTTGCTGTTTTCCTGGATCCTGTCATCAATCGCGTGAACCAGTCAGTTCTTCTGTAACCAAATATAGACGCCCACTTCGTTCGTCATCGTGCACTTCACTATGTCCTTCATTGAACTGTCGGACCCATCTTCTCACCATTGAATCACTCATCGCATTTTGTCCGTAAAATTCGCAAATTTGCCGATAAATTTCAATTGGTTTCACTTTCCTAGCATTCAGAAAACGAACAAGCGGCGGGATTTTCAATCAACACCGACATTGCGCATGTGGCTGACAACGATCTCAAAATTGCGCGCGTTTCTTCTCCTTGATATAGAGCGTCTACCGCGCATGTGCGTAACTGCGATCGCAGCGCTGCAGCGGAAATAAATTGAAATGAAACTTACTTTCTGGACGTACCTCGTAATTAGTAAATATAAAAGATAATAAAAAATATAAGTATATAAAACTTGATACAAAAAAATCAGGATAAAATGTGGAGAACTTTGTAAGGTTATGGACATAAATACCAAACTCACTCAGAATTCATTGCCGTGAGTTACAAGATACATTTTTACTGTATCCAAAGAAAAGTTTCTCCTACTGTCACTCAATATGTTTCCTCAGCTACAAGTTTGTTAAGTGTCGAATTATGCACTCCCTTTCATGTTTCAGTAGTTTATCCATTAGCACGAACTGAACGAGGCCGGGCAGTGAGCAATGCTGGATGGTTCAACACATTTCGAAGCGGGCTATAGAGACCATTCGTACTCCATCGCGATACAGTCTGTATGCACTAACCTCAATCCGGCAATTTCATGATCCCGGACTGAGGTCCACTAATTAAAATTTCAAGTTACGGTGCAGTTATACATAAGCCGAATAATGGATTACAATAATATTTATTTATGGATTGTTATTAAACTATAGTTTGAAGGTGATTTAATTATTATATTATAAATATTGTTAAAATGGTTATAGTTCAATAACGTGCTCACAGCGCCCATCTTTATTTACTGTTATACAACCCTCTTTTGTCTACGCCATCCATTTACCTTTACCACATGTTGCTTACTTTCAAGGTTTTATATATTCTGGTAAATATTATTTTCAATATCTGAACGTGTTGGAGCAAGGAGTCGAGCAGTTTGTGTCTTGCAAACACTCAGCTTGAAAGTAATTTCCAAGAAGGGCAGAGAGGTCATATGAAATGCTAATAAGACGCCTTCATGTACTCTCTCTTGACTTGAGAGTAGCTCTAAGTAAAATATGGTAATTTCTCACTGCATCTCAGCTAGTTCTCCTGGTCAATATGCAGCATGCTCTTGGGTATTACTTGAAGTTGATGCAACATAGCAACAAAACTGGGAGAAAAACATTTTGCTATACCCAATAAACGTCCTGGGCTATTAGATAAAATGCCTTCTTAAACCCCGAGCGCAGAAAATATGTGATATGAATTATTTACACTACGACCTGAGAAACAAAGAAACATAAAAAACATGTCTACTTTCTGTACCTTCTATCAAAACCGAGTAGGATGTCTCAGGCGGTTGCGTCTGTGGTCGTATTCAAGAGGGCATTTGTTTGATCTCCGCGACCAGTTTACTTTACCCATGGTTTACTTTGTCTAGAGAAGGTATTGTATTCCACTCCAAAATTTACATCTCCAAATTTTCCAGTTCACCACTTCCTGTTTCCTAAACTTCTCTTTCGGGATTGAAGGGCCACGCGACGCTATTCGACGTGTTGCGGCTAATGACAATTTTCTAATTGTAAAATGGTCATTCTTGTATTCCACACAAAATTCGCTGATGAAATTTCATAAGAAATATATATTTTGAAGTCTGATGAATTCAAAAATAATTTTAAAAGTATTCCCCCTTGTGCTGTGGGTGTGTGTCTATGTGTGAACTTTAAACAGTCGTATCTTAAAATGAAATATCAGACTTTATATCTAGATTCCGCATCTTTCAAAGATGTGAAACGAAAATTTTCATCATATCCCTCCACACAAAACTAACCTTTATGTGGTAAGTCTAAATGGAGGAAGATTCATGACTATACGCCCAATTGCAGGCGCATGCCATCTGATCATTTCAAATTGGCGGTCGGCCATCTTTACAAATTCCGACTCACTGTCGCAGGTGTACTAAATATTAAAACGTGACCGAGCAGGCACATGAATAGAGCTTGGCCCCCGGACACGAAATTGCCGGAAGGTTCGGAGCACACAAAATATAACTATGGCGTTTTGGAGTGGGCATGATCTCTACAGCCTGTTTCAAAAAGTATTGCACTATGTAGTATTCCTCACTGCCTGGTCTCATTCGGTTCCTGCAAATAGAACACTGTGAACACAGTGAACACTGAAAGAGGCCACAGAATGGAAAATGTTGAAATTAGGAAAGGCCAGGCTTGGACACTGAACAAACTTGTGGATGTTTCAAACATATTTTGAGTGAAAGAAGAGTTTTTTCTTTCGATACAGTAAGGAATGTATCTTGTAATTCACTTCAATGAATTTTGAGTGATTTTTGTTGATTTATGTGCATTGTATTTTCAAATCTCTGTTTTCACCGAGAAGGCCCGTGCTCAATGACGGGTTTACTCCAGGTTCTCTGGTTTTCTCCCATCACATTCCACCGGTGCTCCATCTTCATGCCATACATCACCAGTAACATGGCCTGAGGTGCCACAAGTAGTAAAAGCGGGCGTTAAACACTATCAAAAAATCTCGGCTTATTGGTATCCCGAACTTTTGTACCGCTCTTTACAATTTTATTTATAAAAGAATAAGGCGTTTTATTTACTAATCATATTCTGAAATAATTGTTTTGTTATGTTACTTTATGAATTAGAAGGATTTCACTTCGGAACCCAAGACCGAGCTTTGTTAATTACCAATTTTATACAAACGAATTGCTGAAGTGGGCTTATTATTAGTGGCAGATTGGCTGAAATACCCAGCGTTGCATGGTGGTATCACAGCTTATAAAGAGAAAATATTTCAAATTTTGTTTATGTAATGTTTGTATATAAAGGTCTGTATGTATGTATTTAAAAAAATCTCTTTTTCTCCAACAACTCCGTATTTCTTCCACAAACTGATTACAATTAGAATCTGCTTACAATGTCTGACTTTCTTGGGTGTTTTAGTAATAATTTTGCGCTATACATTATTTTCGACATTCCCTGCAGCGACAATAGCTTGGTATGAATTACCCGTCGAAATTCACTCAACTGCTGCACGCGATGCATTCCCAATGAAACTGAACTAAGGGAAGAGCTTTATTCCCCCTCGTATAACTGTTGAAGACGTGATAGGAAATTTTCAGAAGCCGACGCAACTACATAAACATTGCAGGTGTTTGCAAACTCACTCCGGTGTAACAATGCTTCCGGCACCTCACGTCAAAAGAACTTGCCGCGGCTCAGGTGTCCACTAATGCAGTGTAATAATGAATGCCAACAATCAGCTATGAATAACGAAGCAAGTCGTATACATGTTCGGCGATTACGGTCGCAAGGTGTAGTCATGGTATATTCCTTAGGCTTCTACATGGTTGCTCCGTTTGGACAAATTCGAAAGTCGTACATTTTAGGTTGACAGTAAAAATACTGTAGAGCTAACATAACAAATTCCTTGCCTGAGGTGCTGAAAATGTTTGGAGAGTATGAGATTTTTAAACAAGAACGAGTCTGCTTAACAACACTAAATGACCAAAAATCTGTGTTCCATTCACCTAATTTTTTTTTGTAGTGTTTAACGCCCGCTTTAACTACTTATGGCACCGCAGGCGGTGACACTGATGATACATGAATTATGATCGCGGGGGAAACCGGAGTACCCGCCCCAGCGCCGCTTTGTCCACCACAAATCTCACATGCGGTCGCTTGGGATCGAACCCCGGCCGTCTAGGTGAGAGGCGAGTGGTCTAACCATTCGGCCACGGCGCGGCCAGTCATTCACCTAACTTTGCCTAACTGTTCCATATAGTAACTATTCTTAAAAATAAATATTCTTTTATCTAAGTCATGCTAATCGATATAAACATCAGCAGAATTGATCTTAGTACTTGCTTCATTATAAGTAGAAGCGAAAAAAGGGAATACATTTAGTCAAATCCTTTAAAATGTGATCACTATGTGAAACAAATGAGGTTCTACTCTACAAGAAAAATCTGGTGTGTTCCATTCACATGACTTTCTCTACATCTCTGCAACAAATTATTGATAAAAAGTTTACGCTTCTTTTTACTTCATGCTAATCGAGAAAAAACTAGAAGAAATAGTGTTATTACTTGCTTCCCTGTAGGTAGACGGGAAATAAGGGAGTAGCATAGGCTAAACTGTTAGTAAAAATCTGGTTGCTATGCGAATGAATTTCCTTTGTATGGACAGGAGTTGATAAATTCCCGTATGAGAAAAGTAAGTATTTTAAAGCTGAAACCAATAACAAGGAATATCTCAAAAACGATTCACTGGGTAAAAATTGTGTGTTCCAAAGACCTCTACATTTTCTGTTAAATAAGCTTATGTCTATCTCTTACCACTTATGCAAAATTCCGTAAAGTTCATCCAGAACAAAGTAGTCTTGTGAGGTTATTCCCAGAAAATTCAAGATATACATGTTTATTGTCAGGTAAATATACGATGTTTTAACCAAAAGCGTTAGAGCCATTTTTGAGAAAATTATTATTTTCAAAAACTTTTCCATGTAAAGTGTAGTTGAGGCTGTAGACATTTTCTTGAAAACCTTCATGTTCTATCCTTGGAAGATACTGAACTCAAATACCAAGTTTGGTATTTAACGGACTTTTCGTTTTTGAACTATGCTGTTCACAGGACGCACACACACGGACTTATTTCCAAAAATGCTTTTTTTTGGATTCATGGAACCACAAAACATGATTTTCAGTGAAATCATGGTATTGAATTTTTGGGTACATTACAATACCTTCTCTATATACTATGTACTTGGTACGTGTAGAGAAAGTAAAATGTATGTAACATAAATTATGTGTTTTAATGAGATCTATATTTTTGTGAAGTAAGTTTTTGTCTATATCATACGGTGTAACCGTTATGCAAAAGTTTTGTAAAACTCGTCCAGAATAAAGGGCAATTTTCAGAAAATTCAAAATAAGCATTTTATTTGTAATGTAAATAACTTTAATGTATGTTAATTTAATGAAAATCATTTGAGCCATTTTTGAGGAAAAACAGAAAAGATTTTGTTCAAAATTTTCCTGTCGCATCCCTCAAGATAGTAAACATAATAACAAGTTTGGCATTTAACGGTCTTTTGCCTTTGAGCTATGCTGCCCACAGGAACATACACACATACACACAGACACACACATGGACCTCTTTCTGAATTTTTTTTCGTTCTCAGGGGACCTCAAAATATATATTTTCGGTGAAATCATAGCCAATAACAAGAAATATATAAAAATGATCAACTCTACGAAAACTGTATATGACATAAGCTGAGTATTTTAAGGAGATATACAATGTGTGTGTATAGTAAATGTTTGTCCATCTCCTACGGTTTACCAGTTATTCACAAGTCATTTAGAATGAAGAGGTCTTCAAAGGTTCTTCCCAGAAGATGCAATATATACGTTTCATTTGTAATGTATACGGTATTTTAATCAAAATCGTTAGAACCGTTTTTATAAAACCAAGATGTTCTAAGCTTTTTCAATGTAAAGTCAAGGGACAGGATTTACCTGAAAAACATGTCTCAACCTTGGAAGTTACTAAACTTAAATATCAAGCTTAGTATTTTAGTAACTCTTACTTATTATGCTTTACTCTCCACGGATACACATATACACGCGCGCACACACACATATTCGGTATTCTTCTAAAGTGTTTTTTTACTCAGCATAATTTACTTTTTGTAACCATGTTTTGTAATAGAGGTATAAACAATAATTGGTCTTAGGAATAGAGAATGTATATGTGGCATCAGAAGCTATTTTAATCGCAGAAGTGAATACCATTTATCAAGCGCAGTGTTCTATTTCTGTGAAATAGTAAGCAACCTTCTGTAGCCCGTATGTACAATATACATAGTGAATAGAGAAGGTAAAGAATTCCACCCAATATTTTATACCAAGAATTCACTGTAAATACATATTTTGCGACCCTCTGAATCCAAAAAATTATTTTTAGAAGCATGTCCGTGTGTATATCGGTCTGTGAGTGTGTGTCTGTGAACAACAAAAACAAAAAGTCGGTTAAATACCAAAATTAATATTTAAATATTAAGTGTCTTCCAAGGATGCTATAGAAATATTTATATAGAAATCCCCCTTCCCCCAGCTAACCTTTTCATTGAACATTTTTACTAAAATGTCATATGTTTAGATATTTTTACGTCAAATGAAACGTATATCTTGAATTTTCTGAGATTATCCTCTGAAGCTCTCTTCATTCTAGACAACTTTTATATAACTTTTATATAAAAACTAAACCCTAAGACAAAAATTTGCTACACAAAAAATGCATATCTTGTTAAAACACACAATTTATGTCGGAGACATTTTTCATAGAGTTGATCATTTTTGAGATATTTCTTGTTGTTGGTGGAGTTTTAAAATAATTAAAGCTTTTCACAAACAGGATTTTTTCTACTCCTGGCAATGCAAAGAAATGGATGCTATCCACATGGCAACAAGATTTTAAAGCATTTGTCTATCATTTTAGCTTAGTCTATTCTCTTGTTTCTTTTCTACTTACAAGAAAGCGAGTAATAATAGAATTTCTGCTAATGTTTATCTCAATTGCCATAAAAGAGATAGATGAATAAGCTTTTAAATAATAACTTGTTACCGAGATGTAGAGAAAGTCATTTGAATGAAACTCATCAGAATTTTTAAATTTACAATAAAAGTGTAGTTGGTATAATTGCAATAAACTTAACATGATAATAGACAAAGTACTGCTCTAAAGTTTGAATTTTAGGTGACCCCGGTTGTCATTGTCATGATTATATTCCAGAGATATAAATTGCGTTGAGGTTACAGAGAATATAATGATCATCAGTAAATTTATTAATAAATGAACACGTGCGCAAACAGAAGAGAAACGTACGTAAGCGCAGATAGCCTACATTAACAGAGATATGTATCGCTTCAATAGCAACAGCTATAAAGCAATACATATAAACATTCTTGAAAAATATTCCCAGCCAAATGTAGTCATTAGCAAAATTGGATGGAGTAATGATACGAAATAATTTACAAGATAATGAGATAACATATTTCCTAATGTGGAACAAAGCTATGGAGGAAATCTCACTATACAGCGATGTTAAATTATATTATATCATTCTCGTGTACCCTTTTAATTAGCAATTATAGCATGTGTTTCATCCATCCAAGGGCTAAATGATTAGAAGCGACAGCAAAGTTGAGTTTCCCAGTAAATATATCAGCATATTTGATTAGCTTAATCAAGGCGATATAACCCTAGATTCAAAAAGTCTCCGGAATCGCTTATTTTCTCTTTAATGTATACAAAATAAGGTATATTTTATTTGTAGTTCACGTTGACATTTTATTTAAATTGTCATGCTAATAACGATTGCTGCCTTTGCTTGGAAACTAGTTTATGTTCATTTATGTTTCATTATGTAGGCAACGGAGCCATTTCGAACATAAAGTTTTTTGTTTTGTTAAACGAATTTCCCTCAGAGAATTTGAGAATAATGGAAGAAGCTTGTGGTGAAGCAGCGATAAAAAAACTCAGGTGTGTGAGTGACATAATCTTTTCAGTCAAGATTTTCGAACGCTGATGAACTGATAAAGGAACTGCTACAGGTAGGTATCTGAAAATGGCTTCGAGCAGTGGTTGTGACAAGCCACAATAAATAAAAAAACTGATTTTGTAATTTTATTATTAACTTGAAATTTATTTGGTTAAATAGCTTATAGCATACATTTAACTGTTAATTTTTGTGTGAATTCTTATTGCTGTATTGTTTTACTTGTGTTATTAATACATTTTGAAGAAGTTGTGTTCCTTCCAATGCAAAGGAGTTTATAATGTGTTGGCTGGAGACGTGACCAACAACCGCAACAATGACAGAAAGAGACGGAAAAGACTTATAGGTATATGCATTAAAACTTACCTTGCACCGCCTTGGAATGAACGCACGGAAACTCAAATATTTCTATTTATAATTGCTGTAAAGAAAAAGGAAGATCGCTTTTTGGCTTAACAACGAAACAAGAGGGAGTAAAGATGTATTATTGTGAAAAATAAGTGTTATAACGTGATTCTGTGTGTGTTTCTGTATCTGCAATGACTTACAATAAATTCCGAAAGAATAATAACGATATTTATTTATGGTAGTGGAAACCAAAATACAGAACGCGTCTCTTAAACCACAAACCTGAGAAGAGAGAAGAGTCTACATTATAGAAGTATAAAATTATGAAAATGAAATACACACGAACCAACATATTCGCTGCATGGCTCCAGTTTCCTTACACGCTGTGGCAGAAGAATGTTGCTGCGGAAGGTAACACTTTTAAAGGAAATGATGTGCAAAGTGCCTTATTGTATCTTATCTCTATATTATCTACACATTTCGGGAACTTTTTGAATACAGTGTGTAGGCCACGAAGGCAAGCTGCTCCAGATAGCTTCCAAAATCAACATGTTGAATTTATTCCGTGATGAAAGTGTTAACTTAATATGGGCTATACTGGTATAATATAGTGTTGTTACCCGCCTGGGTAGTGTGGTGTTACCATGTCTGCTTCACATTCAAAAGATCGCGAGTTCGAATCTCGCTTAGGGTGAGTTACCCGGATAAGGTATTTTTTTATCCTGAGAAGACAAAAGACTTTATGCTCCATCATCCCCGAGATCATTTAAGAATTATTTCACCAGTTTCATTCATTGTTCGATATGAACAAGCAGGTTAAAGGACGTTAAACTACCCAAAAAAAAAGACGATAATTGCAATTCTTAACGCAACAAAAGGCCTTTCAAGTTCATATATGGAAAATGTTTCCACGGACCCCTTATGGAACAGAGGAGAACAACCTTATAGTTTTAGAAGCACGCTACTTTTTACTTTCTCTACTTCGTATATAATGTGTACGTAATGAAGGTACATTCAACCATAACATGTGACACCGAGATTTCACAGTAAGTACACGTTTAGGCTCCCCTCGATGAATAAGCATTTTTAGAGAAACGTCCGTATGTATGTGTGTGAGTGTGTATGTGGATGTGAGTGTAGGTGTGTGCGTCTATGAACACGCAAATCAAAAACTAAAATTCAGTTAAATATCAAACTTGATATTTAAGCTGAGAATCTTCCAAAAATGCAGAAGAAAGATTTTCAAGAAAATCCCCCCACACCAAAAATAATATCCTCAAAGATAGTTTTAACAATTTGACTAAAGATATTTACATGACAACTAAAATATGTATATCTTTAATTTTTTGGGAATAACCTCTGAAATCTGTTCATTCTGAATGACTTTTGCATAACTTATAAACTGCAAGAGATGTACAAAACCTTACAGCACTAGAAAGACAGATCTCAGCAAAACACGTCATTCTATATTGATTGTTGTAAGTTTACATTTTTCAGTACTTATACTTTTCTCAAATGAAAAATTGTTTATATTTTTCATTTTTTGCCTTTCTTACTTTCCTAAACGGAGTTTTGAAGTTATTGGTAACCAAGGCTTAAAAGATTTCATTATCGCTTTAGACAGTGTATTCCATTACTCTCCTTGTACTTACCAGACATTAAAATAAAGCAATTTCTGCTATTATTACCTCATTTAGCATAAAACATATAGAAGAATAAACGTTTCTGAGACTAGCCGTTACAAAATAGACAGAGTAACGTGAAAGCAAAGTCTTAGTCATTTGCAACAATGGTTATCCTCAATAAATCATAAAGCTATCGGAACATATTTTATCGTTGGTACATGAGCAGGTATCTTAGGAATATCCTTAAGAATTTGATTGAAACCGAATTAGGAAAACCAGAATCTTTAATTGGGAACGATATAAAATCTATAATGTTACTGAAATCCAAAAGTCTACAATTTGTTTCAGCACAGGAAATAAATTATACATTAAGGTAAACATACGAGAGGTATTCAATAAGGTATTCAATACTTTGCAAATACAAAAAGTTAAACTAGTAGCATCGAAAATGGTTTGTATTTAGTAACCGTCGTATTTTTATAGATGGCAGTTAAAGTTTCAGCTGTATCCATATGTCGTATCGTTGCCGTAGGCGATTGAATCAACAATCTTGTGCTTCTTTAGAAATATGGGAAAAAACGAGTTTCTGCGATGATTAAACTTCTATATAAAAGGCTTAACGCCGAAAAGCTAAAAGGAGAGTTGGCTGAAGTCCATAGCACATCTGCTCTGAATTTGCAACAATTTATAATTGGATAACTAAATTTAAAGGTGGCCATACATCCACAAACGATGACTATCGTTCCAGACGTCCAATAGAAGTAACTTCCTCTGAAATGGTTGACAAAATCCTCGATATGGTATTGAGTGATCGACGAATCAAGGTCTGACAGAGGTCTCAGCAAGATGAGTGCCGCGTGTACTCTCAATGGAGAATAAATGTAATCGTGTGATCGATTCGGAAGCTGGTTTGTCAATTTCCTGTCGCAATCCTGACGACTATCTGCGTCAATACATAACTGACGGTGAAACGTGGATACACTGCTGTACTCTGCAGACAAAAATAGGGTCGAAGCTGTGGATTTTTAGAGGTAAAGCGGCTCCTAAGAAGGCAAAGGTGGTGACATCAGTAGATAAGGGATGGCCTCATCTAGGAAAGCAAAGAATGTTCTTCCATTAAGTTAACAGATCTGCGCTTTTTCGAAATTGTAGAATTGTGAATTAAGATTTGAATTACTACATTATCCATTGTATGCACCAGATTTAGGCCAGTGACTATTTTTTTATTTCCAAACTTGAAAAACGGACTCGGAGGAAAACGATTCACGTCTGACGAAGAGGTCAACTCCCAAATAGATGCCTATTGTCAGAACCTTCCGACATTCTACTTACTGTATGGCTTAAAACAGTTAAAAGAATCCCACGTAAAGTGCATCGATCTAAAAAGAGATTACATTTAAAAAAAAATAAATAAAAAATGTACCAAAAATAATTTGTTTTTCTATATTTTTATAAGGACTGATTAAAAACGAAAATGAAATTATCTGATAGTAATAAATCAAGTATTGAGTAAATTCTAATCATACAAAATATCAGATTTTTTAATATTCCCTTAATAAACAAAGAAAATATTATTAAAACACTAAGTTGTCCTAAAATTAATTGTTGAGCTATTCTTATTGAAGGTAGAACTCAGGGAAGAAGTAAATTATAAAATCAAATGAATATGAGCATTGTGCCACCTAAGCTATCGAAATACAATATTATATATCCTCTACTCTGGGCACTCCTTCCAAAGAAACCTGCTTTGCTCCATTCACATGACTTTCTCTATCTGTTTTGAAAACAAATTATTCTTCTAAAAGATTATCCTTTTACCTACAAAATGCTAATCTAGATAAATATTATTACAATTAATCTTATTACTTATTAGTAGGAGCTAAATAAGGGAATGCACAAGGGTAAAGCGAAAGTTGAAGCTTTTAAAATCTGTTATTATGTGATTTTCATTGAAATGCGGTTCTCTTTCCATGGCCAGGAGTAAAACAAATGAGAAATGCAACGGATGAGGGCTTATCCTTTGAGAAAAGTATTTTAAAATTAAAACGAAAAACAGGGAATAGCTCTGAACGGTTATCTCTCCGAAAAAGGTATATAGCATAATTTGTGTGTGTTTAAAGCGATATACTTTATTTGTGTAGTAATGTTTTGTCAATCTCTTACACTTTACCAGTTGCGCAAAATTCATTCAGAATGAAGAGGATTTTAGGGGCTATTATCAAGAAGTTAACGATGTGCATTTTACTTGTAAACCATCTTTAAGATACGGAAATATAATCAAAATTTTTGCAGAAATTTTTTTAGAAACTCGAACATTTCAAAACATGTTCAATGTAAAACCTAATTTGGGATGAGGATTTTTTCTAAAAAAATTTTGGAAGTTAGTAATTTTATATATCAAGTTAGGTATTTAACCTTTTAGTTAAAAATCAAATTTTTACTTCAGTGATCCTCAAGATATGTATTAGCGGAGAAATTTATGTATCAAATATTTTGGTGGAGTGCAATACGTTCCCTATCTATTATACATATTGAACATATGTGGTAGAGAAATTAAAAACACAAGTGTTTATACATTACCAAAGGCTACAATGGACGTTTAATAAAGCAGGTTAAAAGGATCTTGCGGTATTTATTGACTTCTTTTCTGCAACTGCTACTTCAGTTAAACCATCCAATTACAGATCAGTAATTCATTTTAGAAAAAAATCGTGTATTGATAAAAGTGATTACTTTATTTGAGAGTTCGGGAGAAGAATCTTAAAAATTATCATTGATCCATTTAAAATTCTCAGGTTTGCGCCATTAGCAATTTCAATATTCAAGTTCGGTGACGCCGTCTCGACGTATTTATATAATTAGCTTGCGTAGAGTTTCTAATTTGCAATTCTCTCTATGTGCACACGATGAGAAAGATCAGTTCTTAACTCCATTGCCCTCCGCTGATTTTGAACTCACGACCTTAGGTAATAAAGGCGCACAATGGCAGGCGACCCAAATAAAAATTAACACTTTGTTTTTAAAACATTAGGATCATATCAGCGGCATGGCCAGTGTGCCTGAATTTTGTCCAGCGAGTGCTTTTTTTTTTATATGCCAATAAATCTAATTGCATGTAAGGAAAGGTGTACCGATCATCCTAAGGAGTCCCGATACGTACAAAATACTTCGCTTCACAATATTCCATCATTGTCGTGTATCTGTAACGTGTTGGGGCTGGATATCAAAGGACTGTCTAGGTATGCTGTGGCGGCTTAACGATACACTGAGCGTTGTGAGTATATGGTAATACTCGATACTATTTTGATTCCCTGAGGATGAGATCCTGATGGAATTGCTGAATTTTTACAGGATAGTCATCCTATGTACACACTCAAAATGTTTCAAATTGGTTTTCAGAATGGTAGGGTGTCAGAGTGCTAGAATGTGAGAATGTGTGAGCTGGGGTTAAAAGGAAATTCCGCTCCAATTTAACTGTAGAAGGGCGAAGGACAACAGATGGCTTCAAAGCAGACATTCAATAAGCCTGGTATTTTGTAGCTTCTCGTCCACATTACTGCAGGCATTTAATTTTTCTCTATGTCCCTCAGATTGAGTGCAGTTATACGGGCCTAGGGTTCATACACCCAGTACTATTTATGTTTATTTTTGTGTTTTTTTATGATTTATACCTTTAATTATACACTATGTATATAGTATGTGTAGAGAAAGTAAAAAATTACAAGCAGTGCCAGATTTGAATCCAGGAACTTAAATATGGGAGCAGAGCCTTCTGAACCCCATGACCCCCAGTACGTTATTATTTGGCTTGTTTCCAGCATTCATAAGTTAAGCATTTCTCGTCAGTCATTGTACAGTTTTTTCGTCTGCATTGTGAATACAGCTTTTACGAAGATACACGAAGCTCTTTGATCGACACATGGAACCTGGGGATGACTCATTTTTTGTGTCCACGGCTATACATAGGTAGATAAGATCGTGTATTCTAATTCGACGCCAATGTTACACCGGAAATAAATGTCTTGAGATCCCCTCAATCAAAAATACGAGTATTTCTATAGAAAGAGGTCCTTGTGCGACAGGATAGCTCAAACACGAAAAGTCCGGTTAATACCAAAATTTCAGGAAAATTTCCTCACCCAAACTACCTCTTATATGGAACACTTTTTTTTAATTTTCTTTTTTCCATAAATTGCTGACGAGTTGATTTAAATTTACGTATATTGAAGGTATTTACTCGAAAAATAAAATGTGTATTTTGAGTTTCTTGGGAATTGCTATTGAAGTGCATTTCATTTAAATAACTTTTGCTTACTATACAAAAAATTTGGATCCCTCAAGAACACACAATAAATGTTCGAGGTAACCATTTCTGAGTTATTCGGTGTTTCACTTTAACGGTATGTATTGAGTAGTAGAGTGGGAGAGAATGTCCAATGGCCTAACCCTAATCCTTATTTTGGTGTATTTCGCTATGGAGAATAATAGTGTTTACCAGTCTCACACTAATTTGTAGTATATTGGTGACAGAATTTTCTATAATACGTAAGGGATGAATAGCTTTTATTTTGTTGCATAAGTATTAAATTTTAAATAAGGTATAGCTTGAAAAGTTCGCTATTGCAATTATTTCAAAATTCCTCCACTATTCCGATAATGGCTTCACCATTATAGCATACCACACAACATTTCTAGACCCGGAAGACTGTAGAGAAGCGGGTAAAGGAATTAGGAGTACAACATTCGCCAATATTTGTCATGCTTTTGTTGATGCGCATATTGGGGAATTTTTCATACGTTATTAGGAATACATTGCGGCTTTACGAAATTACGTTTTTAAGCTATAAAGGGGAAGATTTCCCATTAAAGCGTGCAGTTCATCGTTGAAAAGTTTCTACACCGTACATCATTCTGCCATAAAGCCACCCATCTTACAATAGGTACATATAGTGTTAAGTGCGGAATATCTCTTAAATCCATAGAAAAAATCTGATGTATTCCATTCACATGACTTCCTCTGCAAACTGTTGTTAAAATGACTATTCCTTTACATGCATTGCGGTAATTAGATAAAACTATAGAAAAATGGTTGTGTTAGTTTGTTGTAAGTATAACGGAAATAAGTGAATTCAGTAGGTTAAAACAATAGTCAAATTTTAAAAGCTGTTGCTATGCATTTTCCATAAAAATGTACTTCTCTTCTCAAGGCCAAAAGTAACGCAGAAGATATATAAAACGAAAAGCAAAACTAGAGATAAAAACTTCCCTATTGAGAATAGTTTAAGTAGTTTAAAATTGAAACTAATAAAAAGCAGTAGCTCGGAAACTACAAAAATGAATGTGTGTTTAACGATATCTAGTGCGACTTTGTATAGTAAGACTTCGTCTATCTCTTAAAATTACCAGTTATACAAAAATCATCCCAAAAAGTTCAGGATATGCACTTTATTTGTAATAAAATACCTTAAACATATGGTCTTTTAATCAAATTCGCTACACCATTTTTAGAAAAATCATTTTCGAAAACATTTCATGTAAAGGATAGTTGGGAGTGGTAGTTTTCCTGAAAATGTTTCTGTCGCATATTTGGAATATACTTAAATTTACGACTTTACTGTCTGTCCACAGATATACCGGAAATACATATTTTGAGACCTCTGAATCCAAAAAAAAAAAAAAAAAAAAAAAAAATATGTCCGAGTGTGTTTATGTGTGTGTTTGTGTAGCCAAAGTCCGTTAAATACAAAACCTTGTATTTAGGCTCAGCATCTTCCAAGGACACGACCGGCGATTTTCAAGAAAATTCCCTCACTACCAACCACCATTTACATAGAAAATGTTTTGAAAATGGTGATATTCTGAAAAATGGCTCTAAAGAGGTTGATTAAAATACCGTACATTAAAGGTATTTATATGAAAAATAAAATAAATATACAATATATAACGATTAACTCCGGAAAATATATATATATATATATATATATATATATATATGACATAAAATTGCGTGTAGTAAGTTCTGCCAGTTATGCAAAAGTCATCCAGAATGAAGAGATGTTCAGAAGCGATTCCTATAAAACCCAAGATATACAGAGATATACTGTAGGAGAAAGATAAAAACTTACTACACGCAATCTATTATGTCATATACATTTTTTTCTGCAGTTGGTCGTTTTCGAAATATTCTTTGTTATTGGTTTCAATTTAAAAAAAATACTTGGTCTAAAAATATTAAGGAATGTAATTGATCAAGAAAACTGTGTATTTAATATCTGTCGGAAAAGAAACAAAATTGATCTTAGCTATTTAAATTTGACAAATTAATTAATATATCCAGAGCTAAAGCACAAATGTAAAAGAAACTTTGTATCAATACTTTGTTGTTACTAGCACTGCTGTACAAAATATTAAATATATAGTTTTAATAGTCCGCTTAGTTTTGGTTTAACTCATTTGCCTACTCTATACAATATTTTTTATCTCTCACTAGAATTTTGTACCTAGGCCCATGGAAAAAAGAGCATTACTGTTTCAATGAAAAGTGTAAAATAGTGAAAACTTAGCAGCAGCACATTTATTGAATTAGATCTAAAACAAAAGCATTTCAGTAAGAGCTGAGAGCAACATATTTTCCTTCATCCTGGCACAGAGAAGGATGTGGGGAGAAGAAATTAGTTGTCTTCCTCTGGTGAAGACAGATAATGACGTAATCATGAGAGATGAAATCTCGGCAGAAACACAAATGTCACCATTAAAGACCATTAGAATGTGGTGCAAATGATACTACGCTCTCTTTCACTCCCAGCCTGGGAATGACGTTTACGAGCCCCTGCACCACCTGGCGGTTCAAATCGATTTGATGAGCGTTTGATGAAACCACGTGACTCAATTGCAGCATGGAAACAGGTGAATGGCCGCATGGGTGTCATTATAGAACGAAAATTATTAAGAGATTTTTTATATGCTCTATGGCGATATATTTCAGCTCTTTGCAGATATAAACGTGCTGTTTTTTCACTGTTTGAACGTTGTAGGTTTATTGTCCTACCAAAACAACAATCCAAGTTAAATCACGAGGCAAAAATAGGTAGTACATTCTTCAAGAAAGTACCGGGAATTGATCATTTAAAAATCATGTTTAAAAGGGGATTCGAAATTATTGTTGTCGCTAAGTTGGTACAGCTTTCCTCTGTACCCCCGGAGTTTGATCGTCATCTGTCATCTAGTTTGTTTACAGTACGCCATTTTGTTAGTTCAACTCAAAGGTGATTTGCGATTTTATGATGGATGCAAATATTGAACACAAAATCTGTCTCAAATTTTGCATTGCAAATGGTATTTCGTGTGCTGAATCGCAGAAAATGCTACAGAGGGCTTTCGGTGAATCGACTTTATCAAACACACGTGCATATAAGTGCATTCAAAAGTGGTCGAGATGTGATCGAAGATTTGCCTCGCTTTGGTCGGCCATCAACGGTTTCAACTGAACTGAACATCACTAAAATGAAGAAAATGGTGTCTGAAAATCGTCATTTAGCTCTGAGAGAGATTGCTGAAGGCCATGTTGACAGTTTTTTTCGATCATCGCGGTGTCGTGCACTCAAGAGTTTTTGCCAGAAGGTCAGATGGTAAATAAAGACTATTATCTGAGCGTTATGTGGCATTTGAGAGAAAAAATACGGCGAAAAAGACCAGATTTGTGGAACGACAACTCATGGTTTCTGCACCACGATAACGCACCAGCTCACAAGGCTATTATTGCGAACAAATTTCTAGCCAAAAACTCAAACAAATTTCATCGAACAACCACCATGTTCACTTCATCTGGCTCCTGCTGATTTCTTTCTCTTTCCAAAACTCAAGTTACCGTTTTCAGTCGATACAAGACATAAAGGAAAATTCGCGGTGACAATTGACATCGATTCCTAAAAGTGCCTACAAAAATGTTTTGATGACTGGATTATTCGTTGGCATAAATGCAGAATTTCAGAAGGAGCCTACTTTGAAGGCGATAACATAAAATTGGAAGAATAATTCATTTTTTGTGTTTTATTGTCAAATTCCCGGAACGTTCTTGACACAGTAGTATTTGGCCAGATTTGACCACCGGAATTACATTTCTAAGGCTACCTGGATCCTACAAAAGCATTCCTATAACAGAAGGTTTCAATATATGTATGTGTCTATCTCTCTGTGTGTGTGTGTGTGTGTGTGTGTGTGTGTGTGTGAAAACAACATACTCAAAAACCAAATGTTCGATAAATAAATATGAAATAAATACATAACTTGATATTTAAGTTCAAATTCCTCCGAGAACGTTACACGAAAACTTACAGTAAACATCTCCGATATACAGTAAAACAATCAATTGCCTTGAGCATTCTTAGTACACAATTATGATTTTCTTTTTTTCTTTTTACTAAAACGAAATGGTTTTAAAGATTTCCATGAGAAATGAAATCTATTACTTTTGTATTGGTAACTTAGAGGTTACTATAGAAAAGCAAACTTTAGATATGTTAAACCATGTAATTTATGTCAAATAAAAGCTGTGTGAGATTAAATTAATACCAGTCGAACCAAATGGTACCCAGATCAGGAATCGCTAAAGTATGCTGCATAAGAGTAGGATATAGAAATATTATATCGAAAATCAAAGCCAATGGTGATATGACGAATAAAAGAAAAAGAGTAAAAATATTAATTAAAAATGAAGTTAAAAAATCAGGTATCGCTTGTATATTGAGAGTACTAACTAGGTATAAAGCACATGAACACCTAACGGGAAGTAGTATGACAAAATTGAATAAATTAAATAGATGGGGAAACACAAGTCACGCCTGCGGAATGAATAATAGTAGTGGTTCGCTCTCCTATATATATATAGATAAAGTTTCAAGAAGATTTTGAAGCAACATTCATAGTTTAAATAACAAGTTTTTATTGAATGAATGAATAAGTGTATTTATTGACATAACAATATAATACATAGAATTTCAACAATCGCACGGGTCCACAGACCGTACGTGCTTTTGTAATACACACATTAAAACAATATTAAAACAACAACAACAACAAATAATTAAAAGAGTAAACACGAAAATAAAAACACAAAGGTAATACACAATCAAAAGCAATATTAAAACAACAATACAGAATTAAGAGTAAAGCCGAAAATAAAAATACAAAGATATTGAAATATAGCAATTTAAATTTACAGCACAGAGTACACCTTCATAAATGCACCCTCTTATAGTAGATAAATACACTTAAAAAAAACACACACACACACACAATGTATAAAACCATAACGCAACAGTGACCTAAGTATGACAAAATATGTATGCAGAACATTGTAGTCACTTTTGTTTAGTTGCCCTTATTCCTCCCCCCCCCCCTTCTCTATTGACAGCCTCCTCAGATCTCAGTTGTCTTGCCTTGAGTATAAATTTACCTAGCCCGTCCATGTTTTCCGTGCCCGCCAGTATGGTCCAACATGCTTCTAGCTCTACATTCGCAGTGGTAAAGAATCGCGGCAAATATTTTTCCCGCCATTCCTCCGCCACATCTTGCCAAGATGTGAGTCCACGACTTCTCCTCCTCGCAAATGGGACGGATTCTCGTACCATTCTTATCAGAAATTTTCGTGCTCCTCCATGCTCTGTCTAATCCACGCGAGCCCCTCTCTAATGAGTTTGATACCTATTTTGATGTATGCTCCATACCCCACTCCGATTTTAGCCCAGACTGTACTTCTAATAAAACCTTCTCTGTGCATTGTACAATTATTTGCTATCAATATCACAGAGGCGGTTCTTAATTTTTCTCGAAATACTCCGCCTGATTGCCTGCCCCACCATCCAAATGTATCCCATCCCAATGGATTCCAACCCTTTCTTTAATGTTGATACCTTCCAGTCTCTTACAGTTTATCAGTTATGAAAAATTCCGTAAAATTCTCCTAGAATAACGTAGTGTTCAGACGCTATTCCTAGAAAATAAAAATATACATTTTATTTTGTCAGGTAAATATCTTTAAGATACGGTATTTTAATCAAAATCGTTTGAGCCATTTTTGAGAAAATCAACATTTTTGAAAAATGTTCCATGTAAAGGGTAGTTGGGGGTGGGGGGATTTTTCTCAAAATCTTCGTGTCGCATCCCTGGAAGATACTAAATTTAAATACAAAGTTGGGTATTTTACCGACTTTTATTTTTTGAGTTATCTTGTTCAGACACGGACACACAGACACATACGACATTTTTCTGAAAATACCTTTTTTTGGATACAGGGGACCCTAAAACATTTATTTCCGGTGAAATCTCGGTATTGAATTTTTTGGTGGAGTGCAATATCTTCTCTATTCACTTGTACATAGAACGTGTAGATAAAGTAAAAATAACACCTTGCAGATTTCCTGAGCAAGCTTTATTACCAGAATTGATCAGAAACTAAGCTTACAAAGCCTGCAGTCAAACGAGTATATTAAATTTCGTACAACCAATTCAGCCATCAGCATACATTAGGTTATTTTTGCACATAATCTCCATATCGGTTGTCGCTTCGTGAGATAGGTTTGCATATTTCCTCCTGATAAAACCTTTCCTGTTCAGTTACGTTATTGAGAATTGTTGCACCTCCTCATCTGGAGCAAATCGTTGGCCTCCTATGTGTTCCTTCAGGTGATGAAAAAGATAAAAGTCGCTTGGAGCGAGATCCGGGCTCTACAAAGGGTAGTCCATGATATCCCAGCGCAATTGCTTCAACAACGTGGTGGTCTTCTGGGCTGTAGGAGTTCGCATGTTGTCTTGAGGAAAGATGACAACCTCGGTGAGGAGGCCTGACCGTTTCGTCCTGATTACTGCGTGCAATCCTGTCATGGTCTCGCAGAATTGGTCAGCGATCAACAACCCTTTCCAAAAACACCACGAATATGACACCCTGCGCTGCCCCAAAACACTACGGCCATCTTCCCGGAAGACAGCGCCACCATAAAGTTCTTTGTCTTTTGAATAGAGGGATGTTTACACTCCATTGACGACCACATACTGTTGGAGGTATAGTGCTCGATTCATGTTTCGTCACGCGTGCCAATGCAGTTAAACAAACTTTCCGATACTAGGAACATCGTGAACATTACGATGAATGCTGCCAAAAGATATTCCCAAATATACCAACATATGTCGTAAGGTGATCTTCCTGTTGTCCTGAATCAGCTACTCCACGCGAGCTGTGTTCAAATCTTTGGCTGCCGTGGGTTAGCCACTGTGTTCTCGTTGGCGACATTTTCTCTACCGACCGCAAACTTTCGACAGCATTCTGCGACATGCTGACGAGGCATTACAGTCTCTACATAAACCTCTACCAGGAGAATCTTAGCCGGGGGTACAAGTTTAACTCATAAAAATCGACTAACAACGTATTTATTCGCCAGATCAATTTTGGAAAGAAGTCGCCATTTGTGTTTACCTTGCGATAGCGCTTTAGGTGGCAGTTGGCTGAAACTGCATGTATTGGAATTACAACATACCACTAAGTTCGCCGTGAAAGATGTATCACCACCAAGAACATGGCCTTGTAACTTTAGTTTCTGATCATCCTTCATATATAGGTGGGATGGAAGGGGGTTCTAGGAAAACCTTAGAGAACATAGAGTGGTTAACGAATTTAATAATTACCTACCCTCGGAACCGGTCGTTGACCCAACCATGTTTCGGAAGAACAAAAATCCATCATTTGTTATCAGTTCGGATTTTTCATTAAGTTATTATATTTAATATCGTGGGATAGGGCTTTTAATTTCACTTCAACAGAAGGACAAAAATTTGCAAAATTCCTGAAAATACATTACTTCTTTCCGATAAAGCGTCTCTTGCATCAGCCATTTACAAGACGATTATATGGTATTCATTACCTATTTTAATTTGGTTTTACTTCCTCTAGTACGTTGAGTGTACATAGAAGTAAGAGAAAGTATTGAATTCTCTCTAAATTTCGATTCCAGGGTTTCACCGGAAATACATCCCAGAATACAAAAAATAATTTTGAGAAAAACAACCCATCTGACATAACGCAAAAACAAAAGTCGTTTAAAGATTAATATTTATTTAAACACAAAGATTTTCAATAAAATTCCCCAAACTAACTACCATTTACATTCATGATTCTTCGAAATTCTGGATTTTCTAACACCCGGCTCTACAATTTTGATTAAAATATTCTATAATAATGATATTTACATATCAAATAATATGAACATATTGAATTTTCTAGGAATGGTCTCTAAAACCATCTTCATTTTGGATGACTCTTTAAGAAATAGAACAATAGACTAAATCTTATTGTACAATAAATGTAGATCTCGTTAAAATACATAAATTATATCCAATATATTTTTGTGAAATTAGCCATTCCCGTAATATTCCTTCCTATCGGTTTAAGCTTTTCTCAAATAAGAATTTGTCATTTTCATGCCATAGTGACCAACTTTTTAAGGATTTGTCTCTCGCTTCGTTTAGTTTTGTAAAAATGATTTGCTGTAGAAAAAGTAGAGAAGGTTATGTGAATGTAACACACAATAACTGTCGCAATTCATTGTTTACGATGTCTTGCAAGGAGAATGCAATTCATAGGCTAGCAATTATCTTCAACATTAGATTATCGATTCGGTTTTGTCTCTTGTACTAGCAATGAAATATGTAAAACATAGTTCGCAAAAGATGTATCAATTAAAATGTATCATATAGAAAAATAAGCTTTATAGGAGTAATGTATGGCAGCTATATAAAATTAACAATAGTGAGTGATGAAATTCATATGAATGTAACGCATTAGAATTGTTTCCTTTCTTTCTTTCCAGATTAAAGCATTTCATACTGAGGTCAAAGTTTGTATTGCAGGTTTTATAACATACCGAAATGTAGACAAATGGTTACAGATTTGAGCCCCATCGAACTCAAAAGCGAAAAGTCAGTAAAATACCAAACTTGATATTTAAGTTTAGTATTGTCCAGGGATGCGACACGAAGATTTTGAGAAAAATCCCCCCACCCCAAACTACCCTTTACATGAAACTTTGTTCGAAAATTTTGATTTTCTCAAAAATAGCTGTAACGATTTTGATTAAATATGGTACATTATACATATTTACCTCACAAATAATATGTATATCTTGTATTTTCTGGGAATAGCCTCTGAAGACTGCTTTATTCTGAATCAATTTTACGGAATTTTGCAAAATTGCTAAACCGTAAGAAATAGACAAAAAACCTACCACACAAAAAATGTGGAGCATATTAAAACACACAATTTATGTAATATACATTTTTTTTTCGTGGAGTTGATCGTCTTTTAGATATCCCTAGCTTTTGGTTTCAGTTTTTTCTCATACAGGAATTTGTCAACTACTGTCCACAGAAAGGGACCTCAGTCACAATACTACCAGGTTTTGACTATCGCTTTAACCTATACTACTTCCTTATTTCGCTTTTACTTACAAGGAAGCAAGTGATAAGACTATTTCTGCCATTTTTCTCAATTAGCATGAAGTAAATAGAAGCATAAACTTTAAACAATAATTTGTTGCGAGCTAGAGAAGGTCATGTGAATGGAACACATCAATTTTTTCTGTTGTGTGTGTCTCTGGCTCGTTGCGTATGGCAGTGCTGGCTTTGTAAATCGTGTTTTCGGCGTTAGGACGGCGTTGTGATCACTGTTCCTGCAGTGGCGATGACGATTGCCTTGCCGACACCAGGAATATTGGTATTAGCGGCTACATGATGCTTCTGGTGCCAAATTGAAGTATTGAGAACCAAACAGTTATAGACTTCTACGTCAATATAGCCTCCTTGTGGTTCTCTTACTTAACCTCTTCCTTCTCGAGTGTGTCAAAGCACAATAGATGTATATAAATCGCGGGAATGAGGCGCCCTCCGTCATTATTTTATATATAGAATATAATTATAAAGTAATTATTTTATAATAATATTTTAAATAATTATGCATCTAAATATTTAAATTGCAAACACTGCATACTGAAGAAACACTATAACTCCTAGAGTATATCCAGCGAATTTCTCGTAAAATTAATCGAAATTCGAATTAAAAGTATCACTATTATTTTTTGAGATTCGGTAGGTAGTGTAATGTAAGAATTCGTCTTATATATATATATATATATATATATATATATATATATATATATAAACCTTTTTATAAGTATTAAATCTACTGATGTATAATTCGATACTTGTCAGAAGCTTCTCTGGCATATTAGTTCAAATGTTGCTCCTCTTTGCACTTCATAGACAAGGTTCATTGTTGTAGAAAAACGAAAGCAGATTTTTAGTAACAATGTCACTCACAGTTTAACATTCTGAATAGTTCCAGCTTTTCACATTAGAGTAGTTAATCCTTTACACTTCACATGGCGTGATGTTTATCCACTATCCTATATATATCGTAAAAATGATATATGATTGCGAAAAGCGATCTGTGAGATGGTTAACAGTTTATGTGTAGGTAATCAGGCCTAACTTCCTGCGTTTTATGTGAATATGGTATTTCCTGGCTGTAACTGGGTTTTCTGCAGTGCACATTCAGCTAAAGCAGCAACATACAGTTGATGCCAAAAGCAATAACACATTTCATACGATCATAAACCTGTCGCTTTGGCGGTTTAATGTTTCCATTGATTTTTAGATGGCAATCTGTACCTAATTGTTTAACGAGGGAGTGTTATCCTATGTAACATTAAAAAAAGACATGAAATATCATTCTTATAATGTTATTTCAAACATTTTAAATATGTAATGGTTCGTTATAATATTTTTCTGAGTAAACATCCATAATAAAGCTTTGAATATCTGTCGTATCAATAAATAAAATATGCTCTCTTCAGAACCGAATTGTATAACATTGAGAAAAGTTCTTCATTTTTTACATTCTGTAGCACGTAAGTACATAGTTGGTAGAGAAAGTATTTTATCATACCCAAAAATTATACCGAGAAATATGCGTTTTAGATTTCCCGGATTTAAAAAAAACTCATTTATAGAAAAAGGTTTTGTGTGTGTGTGCACCATAACTCGAAAACAAAAAGTCGGTAAAGTTCCAGACCTGATATTTTACGTTTAGGAAAATCACCCACCACAAACCGTCCTTTAATGAAGTTTTGTTTCGAAATTTTCGATTTTCTAAAAAATGAATTTAATGATTCTGATTAAAATGTCCTATATTAAAGATATTTACATTACAAATAAAAGGTATATCTTGAATGTTCTGGGATTATCCTCTCAAGTCCTCTTCATTTTGAATGAATTTTGCTTAACTGTTAACTCTAAGAAATAAACAAAAAGGATGTGTATCTCTCTTAAAACATACAATATAAGGTATACACTTTTTTTGGCGATAACGATTTCCAAGTTATTCCCTATTATGGTTTCAGTTTTTGAAATACTTAAACTTTTCTCACAGAGGAAGTTTTCATCCTTTTCGCATCCTTTCTGCGTTATTCCTGGATTTAAAAGAGACAAATTTCAATGATAGTGTTATAGCGAAAGGTTTTAAAAAAATTGACTGTCTCTTTAGACTCGTGTATTCCCCTATTTCCCCAATTTTTGAAAGGAATTCTGGGTTTAGGGAGGGGTACGGCAAACTGCGGAATAATGAGGGAATTCGGGGCACATAGTGAAACGATAGAGTGCAAAATTTGAGCAGTCAGATATTGGATGAGAATCCTTCACGGGAATCAATCTCTAATTAGGGCAGTCTGCTACCGTGAACAGTTTCGAATGGAAGGTAATTCGACGGGGGCATCAAAATAAAAGGAAATGTTGGAAACCATTGGGATGGGATACATTTGGATGGTGGGGCAGGCAAATAGGCGGCGTATTTGGAGAAAAATTAAGAACCGCCTCTGTGATATTGACAGACAGCAAATAATTGCGCAATGCACAGAGGTTTCATTATAAGTACAGTCTGGGCTAAAATTGGAGTGGGGTATGGAGCAATACATCAAAACAGGTACCAAACTCATTAGAGAGAGGCTCGCGTGGATTAGACTAGGAGCATGGAGGAGCACAAAAATTGCTGACGAGAATGGTACGAGAATCTGTCCCATTTGCGAGGAGGATGAGTCGTGGACTCACATCTTGGCAAGACGTAAGGGTACGGAGGAGTGGCAGGTAAAATATTTACCGCGATTTTTTACCACTGCGAATGTAGAGCTAGAAGTATGTTGGATGCTACTGGCAGGCACGGAAGACATGGACGGACTAGGTAAATTTATACTTAAGGCAAGACAGCTGAGTATTGAGGAGACTGCCAATAGAGAAGGAGGGAGGGATAAAAACAGCTAAACAAAAGTGACTACAATGCTTATATATATATATATATATATATATATATATATATATTATGTTATACTTGAGACACAGTTGTGTTATTGTTTTATATATTGTGTATATATTAAATGTATATACTTCTTTAAACTGTAATTATCTATTATAAGAGGGTGCATTTATGAAGGTGTACTTTGTGCTGTAAATTTAAATTGCTGTATTTGAATATTTGTGTATCTTTATTGTCGGGTTTACTTTTTCTTTGTTGTTGTTTTAATATTGCCTTGATTGTGGATCAACTTTGTGCTTTATTTTCGTGTATATTCTTTTAATTATTTGTTGTTTTTTTATTGCTTTTTAGTATGTATTACAAAAGCACGTACAGCCTGTGGACCCGTGCGATTGTTGAATTTCTATAATTTGTTTATTGTTATGTCAATAAATACACTTATCCAATCATTCATACAAGAAAGCAAACAAAAATACTATTTCTGATAATGTTTATCTCGGTTATTTGATGTAAATAAAATAATACTGTTTTGTAAAAGTAGTTTCTTTGCGAGAGGGATAAAGCCATATGAATGGAATGCATCCAATTTTCAGCCACTTGAGAGTGACACGGCAAAATTTTAGAATGTCATGTTTTTAAACAGAAATTAAATTGGTTTTTATAGCTACTGGCTACTTTCTAATGTTTTACAAGTTGATTGTCGTAATTAGACTAGAGAACAATTCCAGGTTATGACGTTTTTACTATTTTAAATTGCCATCAATGTCTAAATAAAATGAAAAAATCGGGTAAGGATTCCATTTGACGATGAAGTGCTATCTGAGGCGACAATTTGTAATTCAAACCGAATCCAATAACGTAACTCTCTTCACCCTTTACTACTGAAAGAGGAGTTATACAGCGTGGCTTGGGTTCTCCATTATTGTTTATTTTTGTTATGAACTTATAATGAATGGTTTAAGTGGTAGCAGATAATCTAGTATTCTAGTATGCAAGATTCGAAATGCATATTAGCCAATAGATTTTCATATATAACTGTAAACTTCATGAAATATAAATTGGTAGATGATGCTATATTGGAGATAAATATAAAACAACAGAAATTATTATTCATAATAGACAGATTCCACGTTTATTTTAAAATAAGAAAAATAGCAGCTACAAACGAATTCTGTGAATGGCGGCTCAGATAAAGATTTATAAAGCAAGTAAGATACGCCTTCATTAACTTGAAATCGTTTTGGAGATGGAAGAAAATCTCTTCAAAATTCATTATTTTACTCAAATATAAACTCGATTTTACTATACAGTTGCGAAACTTGGAAGGCCAAAAAACAAACTGGAAAGGAACTGCAAGTCTTTATAAATGTATGAATGGATATTTGGCCAGAGATTGTAGCTAACAAGAAACTATGGAGAAAAGTAAGACATCACGAGATTAAATTTAGAAAGTGGAAGTGTGTTGAACACATGCTCAAGAGGAAGAATGAGCAAATTGCTAAAATGACACTGAATTGGAATCCCCATTGAGTGAGCAAGCGAAGACCTAAAGCAGACGTCTCCAAAACTGTGCTCCTCAATATTGTACTCCTCCCCTGAAAGTATGGAGGACGGTGTGGGCTATGACGTGACTACAGTCCATTCAGCCTTTCGCTGAGACGTGCAATTGTGGATTGTCTGTTGTAGTTAAACAGTGATCCATGAAAACGTGTATGCACTTTTAAAGACGAATGGGAGGAACAATTTTTCTTTACTGTTTCTAGCAAAAATATAAGTTGTATTATTTGTTCCATATCATCTTTATCAACATCATCGTTATCATAAAGTTTTATTTGCGAGTATAATTTAATAAATTCATCAAGTTTTAAACATACTTTAGGAGGTATGTAAATGGAAGCTTAATACTTTATTTAGGCATGTAAAAATGCAATAATGGGTAAAGATGTATAATCGTACTATAGGAATGGAACGTGCAATATAATTCTAGGAATGAAGGGTTTTTCAAAATAAAAACCAGTAAAATTGTAATCATTATCTTGGATAAAAAATGCAAATCCATGTGCGCAGTTAAAAGCAGTCGCATGTGACGGTGGGGTAGATTTGAATACTCTTATGTCATAATTAATCTACCAAATTCATTCTTTATTGCGGCCTGTGGCAGGTATTTACAGTGCAGCACTGCGACCCCCAATACATTTTTAGTGAGTACAGCATCTCTGATGAAGTACACTTTGGGGATACCTACCATAGAGGAACTTAGAGCAACAGCATAATGGTTAAAGCTAACCAGGCAGGGACAAGTTAAAAAGAAATTAAAGCATTGGCGAGCAGTGGAGCACATCGAGTACCTAAGCTTGCTTGTGGAGACTAGGACGACTAATGCTGCTACTACTGCTGCTGCTGCTGCTGCTGCTGCGAATTCAAGAGAGGTGGGATTTTTATGAGGGATGAATTTTGTAAAGAATGCCACAGAATGAAGGTATGAAAATATTTCCGTTAATCTACAATGCCTGGAGATCAATTGACATCTTATATGTTTATTTGGGAGACAATGTAGATTGGAATGAGTCAAATCCAAAACATTTTGCATCTATAGTTAGACATGAGAAAACTTAGTTGGCAATGGATTCCACATAAACTGACGCGAACAAAAACAGCAACGCATTGATTGGTGAAAAAGAAAAAAAATGCAACGGGATATTTCAATTTTGGTTTAAAATATCATTACTGGTGACGCATTTAGGATTTATTATTCCGATTCTGAATAGATGTCTAAAGGTTCAAAAGTATTTCAAACAGAACCTAAGATTCTGATGCTTTGTTTTCTAATCACTGTTTATAGAATATTCAGTAACATTTTCGGGCGCATTGCATTAAAATAGATTTTCAAATTACACATTTTAAAACACATAAATATTAATAGCTAAAAACTATAAAAGGTACACTGCTCAAAATTCAATGGATTTATACATAAGTCATGAATAAAATGTGTACAAAAACTTGAGTACCTATTTTTAAACTCCATACATTAGATATGAAACTTTATGCCACTAAATATGCTTAATAAATGTAATTTCTTTCATTTTCTCTTAAGTTTTATTCATCTGATAGTTAATTTGTAAATATTTCTAGAATTTAGCGATAAAAAGATTAAACAAAAATTGATCTTCGGTATGGCTTACATTTTTCTCATTAGGCCTAAGTTTTCGCAGCTTTAAGGGGAACCAAAGTTCTTAAAAAGGTATCCACTCTGAAAATGTTGAATTTTGTATTTTTTGAATGAATACACCTTAATTCTATTATATTAATATGCTGAAGTTATTTTCAGCCGCTTGCAATTTAAAACTCATCGCGTGCTCTTTTAAATGAAAGTTTTAATGGTAGCAAATGCTGCTTAAAATATTAAAAGAGGTGTTTCTCTAAACACATTTTCCAACTCATGTACATTTTCAAAACGCTCCTTGAGCTACACATTTCAACCATTCAGTTTGTTTTTTCTAAGAAAACACCTTAATAGCATAACAAATAAAATTATTGAATTAATGTTCTAAGAAACTAAAATTGTAGTTTGTAACAGCTAACAAAATTAATTAACCCGCAAAAATGTTGAAAAAAATACGAACGTTAATTTATCAAACCATTTCCTGTTAAGATTGTAAATTAATTTTAAACTCTTCCAATAATTTATTTAAAGTCATATTCATGGAACTAAAATATGAAGTTTCTATAACATTTTGAAAACTGAAGCTCAATGAGCTTTTTTGGTAAAGTAGTTAACAAAAGATAAAAGTATTTTTTCTCGAAAATTACTTGATGCATTTGTGAACATTTCAGAATTAGTTACACATAACAATAGAAATATGTGGTAAAATGTGAATGTGTAATTTCTTAAGAAACATAGAATTGAAATGTACACAGATGGTGCCTTTAAATTAGGACCAACCTAACAATTCCTGGTATAAGCCAGTTTCAAAATTACTGATATGAATTTATGACAGTTTGTTGAGGTATGGCCGGCAATATACTTTATAAATAAAATAGCGATTGTAATTTCCAAAGTAACAGATTACTTATCACGGAATGAAGCTCTTCTATAATGAATTCCTTGTTTTGGCATAAGCAATTTAAGGTTCTGAGGGTTTCAAACTACAACATAGTAAAGATAAACGTAATTTTAATGTTTGAAAAATCAATGAATATTCCCATTTTCCTGTTATTAAATAATAAGCACTGACAGATATTAGTGATTGTGTTTATAGAAAATATTGCGCAACTGCAAAATATTCCTCTTTAAGTAAGGAAAATCAATTATGTCAGTCACGTGATTCAGGTGAAAAAACAACTGCCAGTGGAAATCTCAGAATCTTGTTTGAGAGAAGCAGGTATTAATCAAACCCCATTGTGCGTATTTTTATAGCTGATAAGATTTATTCCTTTCCCAAAGAAAACACACCGATTTTCTCCCCTCATCCAGTTTCCACCAGATCACACACAAGAAAATTTAGAATAAAGAAAACAAGCACGAAATTATAGTGTATGTAACTTAAAAGAGTAACGAATAAGAAATTATGAGGAACAAGATTTTTGTAGCACATATATTTAATTATTATTTGAATCCGTTTCTCTGCTACGGTAGTAGGTATGGGAAGTAATGTATTACACCCAAAAATTTGATTACTAAATTTCACCAGAACTATATGCTTTGAGACTCCCGTAAGAACACTTTTTTAGAAAACGTTCCAAGTTGCGTTTAGATAAATGTGTCTGCGTGCGCGCATGTGTGTGTGAACAGCAGAACTTAAACATAAAAAAGTTGGTGGAATGATTTTCTTGTATTAAATTCAGAAAATTGTGTTTTTACTCCAACGCGTAGGAAGAGTAGACATTGCATTCTACTAAAAATTCGGTACCGAGATTTTACCGGAAATTCACTTTCACAATCTCCGGAATATCCCTAAAAAATTTAACAAAAGGTATTTTCGTGTGTACGAGTGTTTATGTGTGAATGGAAGAGATAGACAAAAGTTTACTCCACATAAAATGCAGTAATTTTTATAACACACGAAGTTGGATATTTCGATATATTGCGGTTGTTCATTCAAATTGTCCAATTCTTTTATTTTTCTCCAATGAGAACTTATCATTTCTTTTTCTTTCTTTTTCTATCCTGGTTATGCATATTCAAAAGGGATTGCATTACCATCACATAGCGTCCAGCTCTTAAAGTATTTGTCGCCATCCGTGGTGTAATGCTTCATAATTCCAAGGTCACGGGTTCAAACCCGGCGGAGGACGATGGAATTTTTCGGGCGTAAAAAATCTTAGTGTGGCTTCCTTTGGAAGGGAAGTGGAGCTGTTGGTCCTGTATCTAGATACATGACACGGGAAAGAACCTAAAGCTTGATAATAAGGCAAACTTAAGCGATCTCCACACCTAATATGGAATGGGACACTGATGATCAAGTTCTTAAAGAGCATCCATAAATAACACTCCATTTCCATTTTTTAAAAGTATTTGATTATCGCTTTAGCCTAGTGTATTCCCCTTTCCTCATATACCTACAAGAAATCGTGTCTGCTTTTGTTTATGTTGATTAGAATTAAATAGATGATTAAGTTTTTTTTTAAATAGATCTTGGAGAATAAGTAAAGGAAATAATGTGAATGACACACTTCAGATTTCTTAAATTTGATTTAATAAGGCTTGCAAAAAAGATATTCACTCCCGCATTCATATTACCACACGCAGCGAAAGTTAAAGGCAAAGGCGGGGGACACCTCGCGCACCGCCACCTCCATATATCTACTGTCCGTTAATACCCTAAGAGAAAGGGATGAATTTATACCGGCCGGATGCAGACAGGCCACAGTCACTAGGAAGTCATTAACTGTTTGAGTGATAGTTCTTATATCGGCACCAGAAGCGTCACGCTGCCGCTTTCGAGTGTCGGCAAGGCAACCATTCATGCCCCCGCAAGTACAGCGATCTCAATGTTGCCCCAATGTCGAAAACAGCATTCACAAAGCGCATGTATCCGCGCGCCACATCCTCCACAGCCGCACATCACAATCCCAGAACCACACACACTAGAAAGATAAGGAAATGACATGAAAAGGAAGTGGTGGAGAATAAGAACCTCAGCATTCGACAAAGGGGACCCATAGAAACCCCAACCGTACGCGGAAAACCGTACGGGTATCGAACCCCGATCTCTCCGCACACGTTACAGCGGCGCCATCCTACTCGGTCAACGAAGCGTAGTGAATAATTCCCGTTGAAGGTAAATTTCGGGAATTGAGCTCGGGATCTTATTCTGGATGAGAAGCCTGAACGCCGACCTCTCGAATAAAGAGGCAGTAGTCATATATCCTCTCATGGTTAGCCGTTTTGTGATGTCCATTGCCGCACCCTAGCACTGGAGTTGGAAATTGATTTGTTACAGGATAACCAATAAATAACGTGAACTGAGAGCACAAGTACCATAGAATATGATCCAGCGTGCTGCATTTATGATTCATTGCTTTATTTGTTCCATTTTTGGAGTGGCTTTTACATTTGAAGTATTTCTGTTTTCCGTTTTTACTTTAGGCATATTTCCCCATTATTCCTGAATCTTCATAATGGTTTGGATGCGTAGACCTCCGTAGCCTGTGTTTTAGTAGGTGTTCTTAACTTCCGGAGATGAACACCGAAGAAGCCCAAAACAATATGGAAGAAACATCGGGAACAAGCCAAGATACGACCCGGCCTTTTCCGGAAGCTAAGAATACTTACTATTCACAGTGGATTGGATTGGCTCACGGACACTCTGACTTACAGAAACTAAGGCAGAGCACCGGTATAAGCTCCGAGGGTCCGTGTCTCCCGTGACCCCAGAGCGATGGGCTAGGGGATAGACCCAAAAGTTGCGAAATAATCACATTTTCCCAAGATTAAATTTTGATATAACAAATAATATTTCAAATCAGATAACATATGCATTTTTTGCTTAAAATTTAAATTCAATTACAATAAATATGAGACAGACTTCATCTCGTCCAACCATTTATACAAGCCCTCAAAAGGGTATGTGAAATTTAGATGTACAAGACAGTGCTGCACCATTAATAGATGAACTTATAAATCTTCATGATCATTCCGTATTACTGATACTATAATTGAGTCTCATTAGGTTATATCATTTTATCTTTAGTAATAAGTAAACTTATTTTTTAAACTTAATCCCTTTTAAAGTAAAAATTAAAATATAGTGTCACAATGTCTATGATTTTTTGAGAATAAATGTTGTTGTGAAAGGTCAGTTATACGTTTCTTATATCTATGGTACCATAAATCAGTATTATAGTTAAACACCAGATCCAGCTACGATGGACATAAACATAACAGGTTCCCTAACGGTTACAGTATGAATGGCCCGAGTGATCCACGGAAGGGCTGAAATCCTCCCACCCCAAAAGGAATGTATGTATTTGTAGAAAGTACTGCAAGTAAATAAAGTACCTACATTAGTGTTTTTAAAAATCCTTAAAGTCGGTTTTTGGGTGCCGCTCGGAAACAACTCATAAGCCCCAGTGATTCACTGGAAGAGCTCTAACGAAATAATGGAATTTATACACAGGGTGAGTCAAAAATCTCCATACAAATGCGTATACGGATGTCTAAATGTTTATTTTGCGCTTCAGGTAGGTGAACAACTCCAAAGTCATGTTACATATGAAGGACTGACATTATTCTGTTGACTGGGAGTGGTACCACGCGTACGTTCAATGCAACACACACAACGCAGATAACCCATCACACGTGGCCAAGCTCATCCTGAAATTGAAGGGGACAGGTTCCGTCGCGAAGCAGGGAGATCTGGGAGACCAAAGACAGCGACAGATGAAGCTGCGTCAACTGTGGTGCTAGCAGCGCTGGTCAAGAGTCCAAAAAAGGGATCCCGACGCCTCTCTGTAGAACTTGCTATCAGCCAAAACAGCGTCATGCGTACCTTGCGTACTAAGAAGTGGCATCCATATAATATGCCAATGTTGCACCAGCTGTCAGAAGATGAACCTGATCGCAGGTCAGAGGTTTGTGAATGAGCACTAAACATGTACTACTATGTTCCTGAATTTGTTAGTTTCATCCTTTTTTCAAATGAGGCAAATTGTTATGTTAATGGTGAAGTGAACCGGCAAAATGTGAGGTGCCGGAGTGATACCAATCCACATTGGGTGTCGAACTACAAACGTCCAGGTGCAGCGAAACTCTTGGTGTGATGCAGGATATGGGGTAACAGGATTGCTGGCCCGTTTTTCATTGAAGGAAACCTCAACGCCAATGGTTATCTTGACATGTTAAAGAATGACATCATGTTAATCTTGGACGAGAGTGAGGACTTCTCTGCATTGTTTCAGCAAGACGGAGCACCACCGCACTACGGCGTTGAACAGCGTCGATAGCTGGACTAGCAGCTCCTGGGTATTGAATCGGTCGACGTGGTTCGGTGGATCTCACTCCCATGGACTTTTATCTTGTGGCCACCTGAAATCGATTGTGTACCAGAAGAAAGTTCGAAATTTGGATCATCTTAAAAAGAGAATCACTGCAGCGTACAAACAAATAACGACCTCAACATTGAAGATGTTCGTCGAAATTGTTGGAGTGCCGGTCACTTTGTATGGACATTGAAAGGAAACATTTGGAACATATTCTATAACTGTAGCATAATATTATTCCCATTTGTATAGATGCTTTGACTCACCCTGTAGTTGTAGAAAATACTGTAAATAAATAAACTAATGTTTAAAACAAACCTTCATATCGAATTTTAAGCTAATTTTGATATGTTGGGAGTACAGACCTTGTGTTTTTGCTTAACACACCCCTCACTAAAGTACCGGGAGGGCGAGTTTCAAGAGAGTCCCTCCACGAGTCAGGAATAAACCTCCGCAGTGCGCACGCCACAGCTCAGCCGCAACCCGCCGAACACCGTTGCCTGATACTTCCATCCTGAAACAGGTAATAAAAAAATAATGAACAAGAAATTTGGTCAATGTAGTGCACCTCTCAAAAGTCACCTAACAACCCGGGAAAACCCTGGTAAAATTCATGAGTCGGGAAGGCCAGACAAGAGAATCAAACCCAGGACCTCCCGAATGCAAGTAGCACACGTTAGCTCACGTGATGCTCTTTCACTATAGTTCCAGGTTTCTAAAATTGATATTCACACTCGTACACACAAACACGTCATATTTGTCTGCATGAAATATTTAATCTTTGCCATAATGTTTGTTTGCAAATTTTTAAACTTATGCGAATTCAATAATATGCTCGCCCATTCAAAGTTGTATACCTGGGGTAGAGTAGGGAGTAATTCTAATTAAAGGAAAATAGTCATCCTTCAGAATTGAACACTAGACTGTTGTACTTTAAGAAGCTAGCACTAAAATATTCATCACACAGGTTTATTGCTTATTTAATGTTTCAAAATGCAGCGTTAGTCATTTTTAAAACATGAAAAGTTTGTATTATTTTTCCATGTTAAGGGTAGTTTTGGATGGGATATTTTCTTGAAAACTCTTCTTGTCGCAACTTTGTAAAATGCTGAACTTAATTATCAAATTTGGTATTTAAACGATTTTTCGTTTGAGTTATCATGTTCACATTTATACGGACACACGCACATGTGGACGGATCTTTTTCTGTTTTTATTAGATATAGGGGACCATTGAATGTACACTTTCAGTGCAATTTCAGTATAGAATTTTTGGATGAAATCCAGTAATTTCTCTACCTATGTTTTATGTACTAATTAGAGAAAATAGAAACTAGGCTTTGTAAGACTGCTAAATAGGTAGAGAAATGTAACAAAGGAGATTTTTTAAAATTCCACTATCACTTTAATCCACTGGATTCTCCTTATATAATGCATGTGAAAATGTGTAATGAAAATTATCTCGGGTATCAATAAATGGAGAGAAGAATTTGCTTTAGCAAAAATAATTTGTAGAAGAGAAGAGAAAGTCATGTGAATGGAACACATCAAATTTTTGATTTAGTATATTCTATTATAGACCGTGATATCCATCTAAAATCATGAAATCCCAGCTACAACCGTCAAACATATATCACATTGCTAAAACATTTAAAGATTTTATACTGCAGTTTGTGTCTCCATCATAATGAAGAACCAATAAGGTAACGGAATGACGAGCTCTCACAGGAGAACGACGCAGAGAGAGGAATTAGGACCCACTCCCACATAGCGGAATGGAATCAAATCGAATTGAAACGAAACCCTTCCACATCTTGCGGAATCCAATCGGACAGAATCGAAGGATTTGGTGCCAGGAAATAGACCTGTAGCTTCACTGTATTCAAGCTCAGAGACAGAGAAAAATCTGTATTAGGTAAAATAAAAATTGAATCGAGGCAGATAGCTCAGCCTGTAGTTTCTGTGGCTCGCATTTCAGGATATTATGGATTCAAACTCTGTACACCGGCCAATCTTGTTTGGCAATTTGTGTTGCGTTTCAACTAAGCACACGTTCAGGATCAAATGAAGGATTTTGGAAAAAGTATATTAACGTTACATTTTCGTGACTTTATCTACCCAATTTCTCTATAAAGTTGCCTTCTATAAATTTTAGTTCCTATCTACTTATTGATGATTAAGTAAACATTTTCAGACATGGAGCATTGTTTTATGATCAAGTGAAATAAAAGAATTCGAATTGATACTCAGATATTCAAATATCGTGTGGCTTATAATCTTCCTCAAAATTACACAATATCCCTATTATGCCGCATAAAACAACTGAATATCGAAATCACTTTTATCAAATGCAAACAATAACAATGAATAGCTTATAGTTGATGCCACAAACGAAGTCATTTCACGTATATTATGTACTTTAAAAAACATCTCCATTTTTTTGTGCAATGTGCTTTTTTACTTTCTCTATACTCATTATGTACATAGTGTATAATGTATTACACTCCACCAAAAAATTCAATACCGAGATTTCAACGGAAATATATGTTTTAGGGTCCCCTGTATCCAAAAAAGTTTTATCAGAAAAAGGTCCATGTGTCCGTGTGTCCGTGTGTCTGTGAACACAATAACTCAAAAACTAAAAGTCGGTAAAATACCAAACTTAGTATTTAAGTTTAGTATCTTCCAGGGATGCGACACGAAGGTTTTGAGAAAAATCCCCACACCAAACTACCCTTTACATGGAACTTTTTTCGAAAATTTCGATTTTCTCAAAAATATCGTATATTAAAGTCATTTACCTGACAAATAAAATGTATATTTTGAATTTTCTGGGAATAGCCTCTGAAGACTACTTTATTCTGGATGAATTTTTCATAAGTACTAAACCGTAAGAGATGGACAAAAACTTAACACAAAAAATGTAGAGCACATTTAAACACACAATTAATGTTATATACTCTTTTTTTCGTGGAGTTGATCGTTTTTGAGATATTCCTTTTTCTTGGTTTCAGCTTTGAAAAACTTACTTTTCTCATACAGGAATTTGTCAATCCCTGTTAATACAAACAAAAGAACATCAGTCACATAGCAACCAGCTTTTGGCTTTCACTTTAACCTATGGTACTCCCTTATTTCACTTCTACTTACAATAAGTAAGAAATAAGACTATTTCTGCTAATTTTTCTCGATTAGCATGAAATAAATAAAATATAAGCTTATTAGTAATAATAATTTACAGAAATATAGAGAAAGTCATGTGAATGGAACACATCAGATTTTTTTTATACCTTCAGAAAGTATAGAATAAGATTTTTGTTTAAGTGTATAAATTTGTGACACAGTGTATATATGGAATTTTACTGATACTTTCTCTTCATTCGTAAACGTTAAGCGATAGACAACATAATATTTACTATATAAGCATGTGCCAATTTTATCAGTCTTATTGACATTTCTGAGAAATTTAAACAACGAAAGATTCAGATGTAGAACAGGATTTGGTAATAGAGATTTTTGTTGAAAATCTTCACATTGCTTTCTTGGAAGGTAAATGTCCTTAAATACCAATTTGGCATTAGTCCGTGGTTTTGTTAGAAATGTGATATTACGCACAATACGTGCTCTAAACCTACAAGAGCAGTCCAGCTCTATAAAATTCATCTTCGATTAAATCAATAGTTACAAAATAGTTGCAACAGAAGGCCACTCACATAATTGAGGCTATACTCCAGCAGGTTACCTAAATAGGCTTACATGAAAACAAAAATCGAGAGTCAATAGGGAAATTTAAGTGCTGTATCGCACATTGCCTGGTGGCTTGACATTTAGAGAAACTGTACATGGAGATAAAGACATCCGTGGTTCAAATACCGGCTATGACATTAAGTTTTCAGTCTGACTCTACCTTTCTGCTGGAAATAGACCAAAACGCTATATAGAAAAATACAGGACTCTGTGTAGTACATAATCTATTGGAAAAATACATTTTTAAAGTCATTTCCGATTTGGGTATCCATTAGTATTGGTTTCCGTTTTTTAACACTTCTGTAGTTTTAAAGTTCTTTCACTGCTTAGTTGTGAGGAAAGAGTATGGAATTTCAAGCCCAGCATTGCACAGCTCACGTTAAAGAATTCCGAGTTCATTTACTCCCTTGTATGTATCTACGACATGTCTAATTTAACTAATTTTGTAAATGTTTATTTCCATTTGCTTGAAGTACGTCATAATGATAATTATGATAGATGCACATGAACTTCTCAAACTATTCTTCAAAAAGCTATTACAACAGAAGTTCATCTATCTTTCTAACTACTTCATATTTATCGAGATGAATATTTGATGAAACTGTTTGTTTCCATATTTTTTCTGTCAGTACATGGAGTTAGAAGGGCACAGTAGACCTTGAACGATATTCAAATCATTTAAAAGCGGATCACGAAGTTATATTTTGGAAATTCCGTTTCTTTGTATGGCCACGCAAAGGTATTGATTTCCTATTTAAGTATTTGAAAATTCAAAACATTTACACAAAACCTTGCTTTAACGAGATTACGATTTACCTAACTATGAAAATATCATTCAGTATTAACATACTTCATAAATAATTCCTAATAAATTCAAGATATACATTTAAGTTATATTGAAAATATATTAAATGCATGTGATATTTAAAAAAATCAGCTATTTTTTTTTACAAAATCAAAATAATCGAAAAATGTTCCCGGTAAAGAAATGTTTAGGACAAGTATTATCAGTAAAATATTGTGACGTGTCTCTGAAAGATGTTGGATTTAAATACAAAATATTACTCACATACACATCTCCAACGACGCTCATGGGGATGTTATAAAAATGGCGTTAATGGGTTCACAAACTGAAAACGTTTATATCTGGAGAAAACTCAGCATCGAGTTTTTTTGTGTAGAGTATAATACAATAGGCATAAATGTATAAGAGTAAAAATTAACATGCCCTGATGTTACTGAAATGTTAACGAAAAATAGTAGATATAGAATTTGAAAATACACTAAGGAATAATATAGAAGTAAAAATGTTGACTTATGGGAAAAACGAGAAACGTAATAAAATGCAAATTAAATAGAAAACTGTTAAATAAAGCTAAAGCACTTCACTAACAAGGTAGCAAACCATCATTGATGGAAGAAGTAAGCGTACACTATTAATAGGATATGTCAAACAAAATTTTCCTTCAGTGCCTAAAATAGTTTATGTAGATTAAATAATATTAGCTTAGAATTTAGAACAAACTTGGTCAATATTAAAATGAGAGAGAAGAAGAATAGATGAATTTGAAAAGGGTGATACAGGAAAATTAGTAATGTTAGTTGGACAGATAATATTACCAATGAAGTTTATAAGATTGAAAAAAAAGGGAATAATTGGAATTGGAGTAAAAAAAAAAGAATAAAATTCAGGACATTATTATGTCCTCAAAATACTCTGTAAGTAATAACAGTATGTGGCCAAGCTTCCCCGTATTTGACGTATGCGTGTGCTAAAACAGCTGCAGAACTCAGGAAGGCTATTTCAAGTTAGAGCCCCCCAGAGAGGGACTGGCAAGAACGACAAATGAGCGCGCAACCCGTTTCCGTCTCCGCTGATAAGGAAGACGGGTAAAGCGACTGTTTCTCTCGACAGTTCGTCACTAGCAAGTTTTGACTTGAAATTTCCCCGCTGAGTTCTGCAACTCTTTTAACGCACGAAGATATATTTGAACACGACAAATATGGGTCAGTTGGGCAAACTCGTAGACGGTATATAATTGAAGGCAAGAATAGCAATTGAAGAGGACGACTATAATACATTGAGCACATTAAGAACATAATTAAAGAAAATAAATTAACAACATGAATTAAGAACAAACTAAATACATATGCTGCAGAACACAAACTATTCTATAAAAATACTATTCTTTTATTTACATCATGCTAATCGAAAAAAACAGCTGCAAGTTATCTTATTAGTTGCTTCCTTGTAAGCAGAAAGGAAATAAAGGAATACACTAGGCTAACGTGAAAGTCAAACATTATAAAAACTATTCGCCATGTGAAACAACTGAAAATCGGTTCTCTTTGCAAGTCGGGCAGTAAAATAAAAGAGAGATGAAAAGAAAGATGACTTCCCGTGTGGAAAAACTTTAAGTAGTTTATAATTGAAACCAACAGCAAAGAATATTTCGGTAACGGTTAGTTCTACTATATATTATATAAATTTGTATGTTTTAAGAGACCTACATTTTTTGTTTGTCAGTTTTTGTCTACCAGTTCGACAAAAATCGTCCAGAATGAATAGATCCATTTCTGGAGAATTTAGGAAATACATGTCATTTGTCATAAAAATATCTTAAACATATCGTATTTTAAAATAAATGTTTAAAGCCATTTTTTGAGAAAATCAGGATTTCAAAGCATTTTCCATGTAAAGGATAGTTGGGTTGGAGAATTTTCTTGAAAATCTTCGAGTCACATCCTCGGAAGGTACTGAGCTTAAATATTAAGTTTGGTATTTAACTGATCTTTCGTTTTTGAACTGTGCTGCCCCCCCCACACACCCTAACACATACACACACAGGGACTTTTTCTAAAAATACATTTTCATAGGGTGTTTGAAAACATGTATTTCTGGTGAAATCTCGCTATCGCAAATTTTTGGGTGGCATACAAAACCTTCTGTACGTACTAAGTACGTGGTACTTTTGTACATACGTGCTAGAGAAAGTAGAAAAGGCAAACAACAGAAACGTAAGGAAAATGGGGAAAGGTCGCGCTACACTAGGGTTTTAATTTGTAAAATCGCCGTTGAGCTTTGCAAAACTTTTAACGTATGAAGGTATATCTGAAAAACTAAAATACGGGTAGAATGTACAATTAAAGGCAAGAATAACAGTTTAGAATAATATATATATACATACATATATATATATATATATATATATATATATATATATATATATATATATATATGTGTGTATATATATATATATAGAACAAACTAAGAACGCAGAACGCTTGAAGAATTAAAAATCAAAGCAAAAGAAGATCATATTTGGAGAATGGCTGCACACCAATCCTAGGATTCATAGTTACAAATAAAAGTAATGCCTCTAATACTTTAATCACGTAGTAGAAAAAGTAGCGGCGTCATGGCCGAGTGGATAGACCGCTCACCTCCCATTAGCCGGGTTCGAACTTAAGAGCTCGCATGTGGTATTTGTGATGGACGAAGCAGAGTCTTGGCGGGTTTTCTCCGGTTCCCCCGCCACTCTTTTCACCAATTTCTCCATCGTCACCATTCCTACCATCGACGTTCATGCCTGGCTACGAGCTGACATCTCGTTCCAGGTCCTCCAATCTGTGATTTCGTTCCGTTGGCTGCACGACAGACTTCTGAACACTAGGCATCCGCTCGTATGTCCTAGGGGAGTACCAGTCCTACAAATATGAGAAGGATAAGCCGAATATGAAACAAAACAAAGTAGAAAAAGTAATGCATTTCATTAGAAAATGTTGTGGAAGTTATGTGAAACAATTTGTTTGAGAAAGGCATTTGAATGTAGCACATAATATTTTGTTTTCTAAACTTTACAAACGTTTTTCATGTCTCCGTTTATTTATCACCCTTATTGTTTTAGAGATGCTCATTTCAGTACTCTTGTAATTAACACAAAAAGAAGAAAGAAGCAGCAGTTTGCGGAGGAGCTGCAACTGACAAAGAAGAGACAGAGCGTGACAAAGCTCGGCGAACCGTAAACCTTAACCCGCTGAAGTGAAATGGGGTGCACCAATCTTTGTTCTGCGGCTATGACACCAACAAGATTACGAGGAACAAGATTTGGTGTAACAGTTACAAGCCTACAGTACACACCCGCTTCACTAAATCACGGAAAGACAAGCTCCGCCCGTAAATCCAGGTTAGGCAAGTTTCCTTCGGCGCTGGGGCTGATATTAGCCCTGTGACTCCGCATCACCATTCATCATACGGCACCACGCACCTTGCGATTTTTCAGCCTGAATGGCAACGAAAAGCAAGGCTCGTTTGTTATTTTGGATGAGCACCCTCTGGCAGCGTCATACGCCAGTAGCGTCTGTTCCTAAGTGGATAATACTTAATGGTTTCTGATGGCCTTTTATACTCCATTCAAGAAATATAAATAAACTCTTGTCACGATATTCTGCTTGTTAGCGTTGCGGAAACCGTGTTCTATAGCTATTACCGAAGTTTCTTCAATGACGTCATTTTAATTTCTCTACAGGTACCATGTACATAGTGTATAGACAAGGTAGTGTATTCTTTCAAAATATTTCATACCGATATTTCACCGGAAATATAATTTTGAGGCCCTCTGATTCTACATAAGGCATTTTTAGAAAACGTTCCGGGTATGTCTGTATGTGTGCGTGTGTCTTTGGACAGCATAGCCCATAAATTAAAAGTGTTAAATACAAAACGTAGTATGTAAGTTTATCATCTTCCAAGAATGCGACATGAATATTTTCAAGAAAATCGCCACACAAATCAACCTTAAATACGCGTTACTACCGTTTGAAATATTTTGTTTTTCTCAAAAATGGCTGATATGATTTTGATTAAAACACCCTATATTATATAAAATATCATAAATAGCTTCAGAGCGGCTGTTCGTTCTGTTGCTGAATCTTGAACAGCTAGTAAACCGTAAGAAATAGACAAGACTTCCTTCACAAAAAATATAGATTCTATTAAAATACATCATTTAGCCATATGTATTTTTCTTCTTGAGTTGACCGTTCCAAAAAATATTCCTTTCTATTGGTTTCAAGTTTAAACTCCTTAACTTTTCTCAGTTATCTATCCTTACATTTCGCTTTTGTTTACTGCTGGCGTTGCAAAGCAAACGGAACTTTAATTGTTCACGAAGAGACCAGTTATTAAAATATATGACTATCGCATAAGCCACATTTCCCTTCTGCTTACAAGGAGTCAAGAAGCAAGACTATTTCTGCTAATGCTTATCTCGTTTATCATGATGGAGATAGAAGGGTCTTTTTTGCAAGAATAGTTTGTTTGTTGAACGGATACAGAAAGGTATGTGAATGGGAAAAATTAGATTTTTTAAATACAAAGTCCATTTGTCCTCAGATTGAGTAAACGAGCAGCTTTATTTATTGTTTTAGATTGCCTTATAAGGTGATGCATCTGTAACGTTTGGAAAATTCATAGTATTTAAAGTACCATATTGTAAAATTATACCAATTATTATGCAAAGTAAATATATATTATAAAATTTCCATGTATGAAAATTATGGATTACATGCTTTGTTCTAATAAAATTGACCCATATGATACATGCTAAAACTTGTTGTGTACAAAATTGCAGTTTTACACCAAATTAATTTATATGTCATATTATGTTCTTTTTTATTAGTTCTAATTAGTGGAGATCATCTATTCTTCGTAGTCTTCAAAACTCCTGATTTTTTTCAACATTTCCTGCTTTATTTTTTCAAAATTGGAGCTTTATTTCGAGAAAGAAAATTGATGTGTTTCATTCACATAGCTTTCTCTAGCTATTACAGCAACAATTTTTTTCTTCCAAAAGGTCATTCTTTATCTACGTCATGCTAATCTTGATAAACATTAATAGAAATGTTTTTATTGCCTGCTTCCTTGTAAGTAGTAGGGAAATAAGGGAAAGCAAAGGTCAAATCTTTTAGAGGCTGGTCGCTATGTAAACAATGGAGGTTCAATTCGCTTTACATGGCGAATAATAAACAAAAGTTTGGGAGTTTAAAAATGAGTATTCCGAAAACGATCAACTCTACAAAAAAAAATGTATGACATAAATTACATGTTTTAATGAGATCTATATTTTTATGTAGTAAATGTTTGATAAGCTCTTATGGTTTAACCATTACGTAATATTCTACAAAGCTCACCCAGAATAAAGAGCTCTTCAGATACAATTTCCAGAAAATTCAAATACAAAATTTGATGTGAATAATTTTAATATGCGGTATTTTAATCAAAATAGTTAGCCATTTTTGAGAAAAACAAACTTTTCGAAATGTTCCATATAAAGAGAAGTTGGAGGTGGCGATTTTCTTTAAAATCTTTGTGTCGCATTCTTGGAATATACTGAACTTAAATACCAAGTTCGGTATTTAACTGACTTTTCGTTTTTGAGCTCTGCTGTCCACAGTCTCTCACATACTTTCTCTCTCTCTCTCTCTCTCTCTCTCTCTCTCTCTCACACACACACACTAACAAACACATTGACAGAAGGAGACACATGGACATGTTTCTAAGAACACATTTTTTTGGATTCCGGAGGGTCTCAAAACATATATTTCCGGCGAAATCTCTGTATCGAATTTTTGGGTGCAATACAATACCTACTCTATAAATTATGTACGTATAATGTGTAGAGAAAGTAGTAATATGACCATTTTCTTTAATATGCTTGTGAGAGACAGCATAAACCTTTTGCTATAAATCAGTGAAAAATTACATGATGTGGGTTATTTTGAGTGTGAAAAAGTGTTGAAAAAAGCTATGTTCCAGACAAATGCCTTTCTTTAGTTGTTCCGCAAACATACTTTTGTAAATAAACATTATTCGTTAATCTACATCATGCTAATCGAGAGAGACTTTAATAGAATTGAAGTTATTACATATGTCTTTGTTAGTAGAAGGGAAACAAATGAATGCACTAGGCTAAAGAGATAGACATAAAAGCCGGTGGGTATGTGAAATAATTGAAATTCAGTTCTTACGCCAGTTATGAGTAAGCAAAAGAGAGACCAAAAGAAAGATGACTTCCTGTTTGAGAAAAGCTTAAGTATTTTAAAACAAAAACCAATAACTAGACTATCCTAGATACACTTAACTGTACAAAACAGCATATGACTGAAATTGTGTGTTTTTTAACCAGTTCTAAATTTTCTGTTCAGTAAATTTTGTCTGTATTTTACGATGTATCAGTTATGTAAAAGTTACACAAACATCATCCAGAGTTAAGGTGTCTTCAAAGGATATTCCCAGAATGTTCAATATACACATTTATGTCTTAAGCATATGGTATTTTAATAAAAAGCGTTAGGGATATTTTTTAGGAAATAAATACCTTGAAAAATGTTCCATGTAAAAAGTAGTGGGAGATGGGGGATTTTCCTGAAAATCTACGTTTCGCATTTTTTTTAAACAGTACCGGAGTCTGGTCATGCTGGCTTCTGGTTCCGAAGGTCGCGGAGGGTGATTGATTTTTTCGGGCAGAAAAATCCTTAGCATGACTTTCTTCGGAAGGGAAGTAAAGCCAGTCGTCCCATGTCATAGATTTAAATAGCGTAAAAGGACCTGAAGCCTTAAAAAAGGCCTCTTACCAAGCTACCTTTCACACACAAAATAGAATTGGACGCTGAGAACCACAGAAATTAAAGAGCGTCCATAAATAACACTCAATATTTTGCAGCAGTTAATTCGGTTTCGACGGGAAATTGGTAGCGAGCAGTAGTAGCCATCGTCGCAGCGAATGTCGAAAGGAAGCTATATGGCAGTATTGTTGCGAAAGAATCCAATAAAGGCATTTATTTGTGAACATATTTACATTTGTAAACATTGGCAGAAATAAAGATTTTTTGTTACAATAATAAAGAAGAGCTTTTGTTACCTGTATTATTTTATTTTAGGCTTAGAAGAATTAGCCATTTGATGAGAGATTAGAAATTTCCCGCATAGGGAAGCGCATATTAGTAAACATTTTAATATAATATGCATTTGATATATTCGTAGATATACAAATTATGTTCAAAGTGAATTTTAAGGTAATGGCCCACAGATGAATTTGCGCAAGCATTTATATATTTGTTCGTGCCTAAATTCCCAAACAAGAAAAGTAGCGCTAAAGAATGTAAAGTAGTGATTAATGTTTCATACAAAGCATTACATTAAGTACAGAACAAAGACTTGCTTCAAAAATAAGTGCTCGGTTTTCAGCCTTTTTCGAAGTAAATCATTAATGTACTCCTAAATCCAGAAGAGCCCTGGAGCGGGTGTACCGAGTTTTAAAGAAGACTCTGAGGCAAACTTTTGCATTAATTGAGGAGGAAATTTAGAAGGACTCCTATCGAAGCTCATTCACGCTGTTCAATGTGCCATGAGTATAATTTCAGAACTTGAATTTGTTCAGAATTTGAAAGCTTTGGTAGTGATCCAAGGCATAATTGTCACAAGTTGCCTTCTTCAACAAATTCACAGCAAACATATGATCAGCCATATTTAGCACATAAGCTAATTTTCAGAACGTTATAATTTATCATTAAATTAAAATAAATATAATACGATAAATTTGCTTTGCGCTCAGATTTAAAGTACCTTTTCTCAGGACAAACTGGAAAAATTCACAACTGTGTATAAATCTGATATTTACTTTATTTTCCATATTCTATTAATCACATTAATGATTTCAGCCCACCTCCATGAGGTAAGAATAGTGTATCTGTCTCACATCCAAAATATTCTATTCTTGTTCAGTGTGAATATCCTGTTAAAGTACCTACTTTTGTCGGGGTTTTCTCTTATTCCGAAAACATAACTGTCGGTTGCTCTAAGCTTTGTGGCTCCGGGATTTTTCAGCATCTTTTCAGTCATTTCATTTATTCATATACCAGTTAAATATTTTTAAACTTAAAAAAAAGATAAGGACGTTATTCTTCACTTTTGGATTTGTTTATCTGTTGAATTAGACGTATACTTCCTAATAAAGCTACACAAAAGTGTTTTTTTTTTATAATTGTGTCCAAAAATGTCGATTTTCGATTTTTGTTGTAAAAATACACATATTTTAAGTACATATTTACAAAGTTTGAAGCCACGCTCGGCAGTCATTTTCAAGCGTTTCGCTGGTTAAATAACTCCCTATGTCAAAGCCATTATCCTGAGGTTCTCTTTTTTTGTTTCCCTAGCGCATATGTACAACATTCATAGTAGATGGAGAAACTTCACCGAAAATACACGCTTCAATTTCCTCTGAATCCAATAAAATATTTTTATAAAAAGGTCCATGTATGCCTGTGAAGATATTACTAAAACGCAAAAGATTAGGTACAAAACTGGATATTTGTGTTCTGTATTTTATAAAAATACGAAGGTTTTCAAGATAATCACGCAGCCAAAGTACACTTTAGATGAAGTCTTTCTGAAATTTTTGAGAATTTTAAAAATGTCAACTAACGATTTGATTAAAATACATGTTTAAGATTTTGTTATGACGAATAAAATGCATATCTTGAATTTACTGAGAATAACATCTGAAGTCCTTTTCATTCTGAATGACTTTTGCATAACTGGTAAACTCTAAGAGATAGATAAAAACGTACTACACACACAATGTGGAAGTCCTTATAATACATTTTACGTAAATACATTTTTTGTGCTAAACATAACTAAGTTATTTCACGTTATTTTCAGAGTTTACATATTTATTTATTGTTTCTTTCTTCTTGTTAAGCAAAAAGAATATACAACAACCGGCTTTAAAATGTTTTGATTATTGCCTTAGCTTATTGCACTTCATTTCTTTTGTATAGGGAAATAATATGTAATATGATCATTTCTAGTACTTTTAACTTAATAAACATGAAGTGGATAAAACTAAAAGCCTTTTCAAGAAAAATGTGTTGCAGGATAGAGAAGATTATTTGTAGCATATAGGAGGGTGACTCTAAAGTGACTCCTAGGAGGGAAAGATCCAAAGGGTTATCTGTCTTAACAACCCCAGCGCCATGTTTCAGCCCCTCAGAAGTCCCGCCAAATGCCAACGAGATACTTCAAAGTAGCACACAAAACGCCGAACGCCGTCACCTTGTCCTTCAACCGTGAAACCAACGAAAGATAATAGTAGGGACAGGAAATGATGGACAGGGCATTTGTGGTAGAAGGGGAACCACTCCAGCATTCACTTGCCTACCAGGGAATCCATGAACAAATATGCATAGTCCGGCTCGAAGGGACTCGAACTTGGCGTCTCCTGAAATACGAGCGTCATAGATTATCCTGGAGCTATCTCCGTCGGTCCACTAGCTTCTAGTTTGAATGTTCATAAATGTACGCATTGTTTTGTTACAGACACTCTTCTCTCTTGTTTTATCTTTGTTAGTACTCAGAAACTCAGTGAAGCGAATGATATCATTTCCAGATATAGTTTTTCCTTCCTCAGTATTACAATTTAAATTCCAGTATTTGAGCAAGTGTATTTCATTAGCTCTCAACTGCAACAACAAATATCTCCACTGAAGACAAAGCACTCCTTCATTTCTGTGTTTTGCCATTTTGTTCGCTTCCTTTCCGATAATACATTCTTCCAACAAAATGTAGTTGAATATTCATAGATTGTTACTAAAAGAAGTAACTCAAGTCTTCATAAAACTTGGATATTATAACTTCACCAGAACGTGTTCACTGGCTCACTGAAAAACAATAAGGTGAAGTTTTGAGAAATAGCAGTCAGAGAGGCCTCCAGTACCTGAAGAACAACACTACATATAGGCAATTTTGCTTCCAACGTGATTCGTGGGAGGTAAGGAGGATCGTGATATCCGAAGGATAACCGGAATCGGACGACCCAAACCTCACCTGCTAATCTTCATTCTCCCCGAGAATTCCGTGGCAAACGGGAGAGTTTCTAGGAAGGGGGCCCCAGCAGTCCTACCGCAAATGCCATCGTCCTGCCACAATATACAACCGCAAACCGCAATGGTGAAAGGTAGCTGCGGACAGAAAATGATAGATAGGGCATTCATGTTAGAGGAGGAGCCTCAGAAAAATGCATGGATATATTAGCCAACCCAAAGGGAGTGGAACCCGGGACCTCTACAATACAAACCTCCCATGTTATCGCTGAGCCATGTCGCTCGGTGAGCGAAAGGGGAAAAATCTCGAAACAGGAAGGTTAGGAGATCGCAAAAGTGCTTAAAATTACATTATAAGGTGTTAGAATTTACCAACTTCCTTTATTAAGACATAGGAGCGTAGCTTTAGAGAAATATCATTGGAAACTACCTAGAAAACGCTGCGGAAGATATAAACTACATAGAGAACAATTATAGTTTACAAATACAGTTTATTATAAAAACGGTACAGTTACTTGTTGCGGTAAGGTGAAAGGTGCCACAACTACTCAATTCTACATGCTCCCCTCTTGACGGTCACAGACACAAAGATCACCGTACAGTGTAACCTTTCGGCTTCCCAAAATTCCATTTTATGACAGTAATGTTGCAAATTATTAGCAATATATGATCTAATGGTTAGATCAATGAATGAGAAGCATAGCTCAGGTACGTACTCGGAAGGACCAGGGTCCAAATTCTGTTGATAGACAATCTAGCTGGAGAATTTTAGTGTTTTTCCTTCAATCACCAAAATAAATTTTAGATTATATATTTAATACCACGACCACGGCCAAGGCTCCACTACCAGTCTAAAACAATAGTAGAAAAACCCGTCTGGGTAGTGTTGTGACAGCGTGTCTGCCTCACATTCAACAGGTCGCGAGTTTGAACCTCGCTTAGGGTGAGTTACCCGGATAAAGCTTTTTTTCGGGGTTATCCCTTATCCTAATAATACGAATGTCCAGTATTACCGTGCTACTCAAAAGGTTAACACGGGGTTTATCTTATTTCATAGAAACCTCTCAGTCAGCGCACTGATTATTCTGGGAAGTCGCCGACGTTTTGCAGTACACCAATGAGCTCGTTACTTCAGCCAATAGAAATGACAGAAAGACGTAGAGTACACGTGGAGTAAAACACAACCTGCCTTTGAAGGCGAGGTGTTAATATTTTGAATAACACAGTAAAAACTTAAACATCGTCCGATATGACCAACCAAGTTAAAGGGCGTTAGACATAAAAAGCTAAAAACAAAAAAAAAAGAAGCAAAAACAAATTGAAAATAGATGGTAGCTGCAATTACTCTGCCATCTCTTCACCGACAGTGACGCTACCAAAACGTAATCTACTTGACGCAAAGCAAAGTGTTACGGTGTAATGAATGAGACTGTTAAGGCTGGTTACTACGTCTGAGTACAGATGGAGCCATCTGAGAACAGGTGATGAAAGGAAGCTAGATTGGATTGTACTCTTAACTACTTGACGAAACATTATAGTATGGTGTAGGGTTAAAACCTTGAAGGCTACCTAAGGCGACGTCAATAGAAAAATCTGAGTTGCTTCATTCGCATGTCTTTCTCTACCTATCCTGCTAACAAACTATTCTTACAAAAATTATTCTTTCAACTACTTCACACTAATCAAGAAATGACCTAATTGCATGCTTCATTTTAAGTAGAAGCGAAATAGGGAAATACATTTGGCTAAAGCAATAGTGAGATCTCCTAAAAACTAGTCGCACTGTGAAACATTTGAAATTCAGTTCCCTTTACATGAACAGAGAAAAACAAAAGAGATATGAAGCGAAAGATGAGAAAAGTTTTTCCCGTTGAGAAAAGTTTAAAGTAGTCTATAATTGAAGCCAACCACAAGAAATATCTCAGAAACGGTAACTCTACCAAAAGTTGTATATGTTATAAATTGTGTATTTTAACGAGATCTATAGTTTTATGTAGTAAATTTTTCGCCTATTGCATACCCATCACCAGTTATACAAAAGTTATACAGAATGAAGAGATCTTTAGAAACAGTTCCCAGAAAAATTAAGATATACGTCTTTTTATTGTTTTGCTATGTAAATATCTAAAACGTAAGCTACTTTAATCAAAATCGTGAAGAGAGATATTTGAGAAAATCAACATTTAACAAAAATGTTGTATGTAAGGAATAGTTTTTAGGAATTCTCCTGGAAATCTCCGTATTGCATCCCAAAATATTACCAAGTTTCGTATTTAACGGACTTTCTATTTTTGAGCTATGCTGACCTCAAATGCACACTCATAAACACACACACACACACACAAACAGCCTCAGAATGCACACGGACCTTTTTCTACAATACTTTTATTGGCGTCTTAAAACATGTATTTCTGTATAGAATTTTTGGGTGGAATACAATACCCTCTATACCTACTATTACATTGTACATATGTAGGGGAAGGATTAGTAAAAGTAAGTGATAATAAGCTGCTTATTAAAGCATGATAAATGGGAAAAGGCTTCTCAATCTAAAAATACCAAATGTTAAAGAAGGATTAAGGAGGTTGTGTTTGCAATGAAGAATTTTTGCAAAAGCAATCTCCCTTTTAGTGAAGGTGTTGAATTCGTTATTATTATTATTATTATTATTATTATTAGTTGTTGTTGTTGTTGTAGTGACAATGCCATTGTTACTGTGTTATTATTATTATTATTGATATTTTTAGCTTCCAGTACACATTACAATGTCTAAAAGCTCGAACATGCATTTCCTACTTCTATGTCATAATCACATGTCAATGTTAATAAAACGGACACTTTTACTATATAAAATAACGCTGTTTTTGTAGTATGCAACGCCCGCCTACTGCACTGCACTGCAGGCGATGACACAGGTGATATATGAAATGAAGATGGAGCACCAGTGGAATGCGATGGCGGGGAAAACCGGAGTAAGCCCGCCCCTGCGCAGCTTTGTCCACCGCAAACTCACATGTGGTCGCTTGGGATGGAACCCAAGGTCTAGGTGAGGCGGCCCATAACGGTGTTACTAATGTTATGTCATATAAAGGATTTCAAATACAATCAAACACTCCCACTAAATCTAATGCAGAACCAGTAGATGTATTATCATTTCGGATTTAGCTACTGCTTACATGTGAGTTGCCTCATCGAAGTGATTCATTTACTATAGTGTTTAAAGAAAAATAAAAACGATTAAAATGAAATTTGTATCTCCGTGTATTTTAAATGGGAATGTTTAGTTTTCTTTGGATCAAACTTATTGCCGCGGGCAATTAAAACTGTGTAAGCAAAACCTTCTTATACTACCAATGTTAATTATTCTTTCTGCTGCAAATATAAAAAAATAGAAGGAAAGAATTGTCACGAGATGCACCTCGAGCGTAACCTACAGCTGTTTATCCTTGTCATTTGTAGAAAAATAACGTTATACACTGAAAAGTATCATAAGAACTAATTTATAAATGTGGTTTTAAATTGCAAAAGCTGTGATCTCTCTGTTTGTGAGTATATATATTTTTTATCCCTTAAGGGCTAAGTCCTCCTACTTGTTCGCAGGGGAACTCCAAAAGACTCGTTATAAAAATTAATCCTAAGGACTATATTCGCTCTTTTCCTATGCAGAAACAAATTTTATTAAGATTAGCACTACTCTTACATTAAATGTTTTTAAGTTGTTCCCTGTTTTGTTGCCTCTGACCTTCTATATTAACATTTTTAGAGTTCTTTTCGTACATTTCCGCCTCTTGAATACCTTGACTAGAGATGACATGCATAAAGAAGTCAGCCTATCTGGCCCCTCTGTCTGCCTACGCATCTTTTTATCTGTTCTGTGATCCCATTTGGTAATTATATAAGTCCAATATTTATTGCACATTTTTGCAACGTGGCCTTCCCATTTCCATTTGAGATGCTCAGTTATAATTGCATGTATACAGATATACTCTTTTTTACTTAAATTAATTAAACTTGGGTAATGGTAATGCAAAATTTAAATGTATTCTAATTAATAAATAATTTATTTAAATGAAAAAAATGCAAACAATAATTTAGTAAAAATCCTGATTTAAAAAGGTTACCATGATAGGATAAATACTTTTTCATTTACCTATGCCATTCTACGTTCCATTTCTAATAAATCAGCAGCATAGTTGCTCTAGTAATATTAATCGCCGTTACATTTTTACAAAAAGTTAATTATTAATAAGCTTCATGAAGAACTTAAACTTCTAAGAAGAAAGAAAACATTATTAAGGAATCTAAATGCATCTTCATTTCCATTCTTTTTAGTATTTTATATAAAATAGGGTTATTGTAACTGTACAAATCTAACGAAGCAATCAGTAAAGAAAACTGACAGCTTACAGTTTACATCACATACATTTTAACGCGAATTTATTACCTATAATAGTCCAACGGCACTATGTTAGAAACATAGCTTGTGACATTCTAATACGATTCACCTATTTTTACTTTGTCTACCACGCGTAGTAAAGAGAGGAAGTTTGCTTTCCTTATAAAATGTTGATACCGAGATGTCACTGAAAATGTTTTTTTGACATTCCTGAATAACAAAATAGCATTTTTAAAAACAAATTTCCGTGTATATCCGCCTGTGTTTTTTATCTGTGAACATATAACAAAACGAAAAATCTGTTATTGGTATTGAATTTCATTATCTTCCAAAGATCGATCAAATCTTTTTAGCAGAATACATCTGCCCCAAACTCGGTTACGATTTTGAATATAATGTCCTTAAAATAATTTCATGACAAATGCAAAGTGTATCTTGAATTTTCTGGGAATTCCCTACGAAATCCCCTTCAATCTTGATGCTTTTACATAGCTAGTAAACCGTAATAGATACAGAAAATCTTAACAATACTAAAGCAACATTTTTGTTTTCAGATATCTTTTTGATGAGTTAACCACAAAATGGATATTTCTTTTTAATTTTTTATTTATGTCACACTTTTCTCGAATGGCATATTATTCTTTTTTTTTTCTTTTTCTTTTTCATCCGGTTCATTTTTCTGCCATTACTTAGCGACGCGCTCTTTAAAAATGTGACTGTCTTAAACCTGAAGTCCCTATCCTTAGTGTATCTACAATGTTATATGTAATATACAATTTCTGCTTATGTTCTTCTTGATTAGCATGAACTAGATATAATAATCTTTTGTAAGAATAGTTTGTTACAGAATGGGTAGATAATTCAATGTAAAAATTATTTTTCATATATTTTATTGTTCCATTTATACCCCGGTTCTAACTGCGGTGCTAATACAGGACTACAATTAGAACATGTTCCAATCTAATTGTGTTTAGTTGTCATTGAACTTTAAGAGGATTTTTTTATTTGTACATTGATACACAAACACACAATTCCTACTCTCATTTATACTTCTGAACTCTAGAGAGGATAGGAAATAATCTGCGATGCATAAAAGTTCCTACTCCCAGCTGGAAATTAAACACCAAGCCCTTACACGCCTAGCTGCGCAGACCAGATAAAGTGTCGTAATATGAAGAAGTTTGGTGGAGGGCAAGAGACTTCCTAGGTCGCGCGCAATACATTGATTGTGATGGGAAAACAGTGAAATTTAAAACAGCTATAATTACTTCATAAGGATACCTGAGTAGAAAATAATTGCGATAACACGTTCTTTATGATAGTCAGCATCTATGAACAGGAATTAAACCTTGAATGTACTATTAGAAGTTGAGTAAAATCACTTCATTGACTTGACGGAGTTTCATGCCACAACTGAACAAAACAGAAGTAAATATTATCATTGAACTTGAATATCGCATACCTGCATTTAATGTGCTTTACGAACAGGATGTAAGCATCACAGAGAACATAATTCAGTTTTAATTTCGTTCTCTCAGTTTCTTCGCAGTGATTCCATGTATACTTTCTCCTTTTAACTGTAATGCACAAGGTCATTAACAAGAATTATCAAGAGGGTTTGTTAAGAGTGTCTCTGCAGTAAAGTGGTAAAAATACTGAATTAAAAATGAAAAATATGCTGGGTTTGATTCTAACCTGATGAAGCTATTCTTATTCTCCACCCTCAAGAGCCTGGAAATATAAATTCGATAATGAAGTGTGTTAAGTTAATCGAGAAGTACCTCAAATTTAAGCAGTCAATATATAAGATCAAAGGGGTAATACGATGATATTACCTAAGGTGGCATATAAATAAATAAAAACAAACAAATAAATAAAATGATACAGCAGAAAAAAACCATATGCAATACTAGATTTTCAGAGATGGTATGTACAGCATAAAAATAAAATAAACTTATCATATGCCTTATCATAAGATGGGCGAAACGTCGGCAGATTTTAGCCTTAAGACGCGGTCTACACCGGAAACTCTGGACCAAAATAAACGTAATTAAGTACCTGAATTCCTCTTCAGTAAACTATATTCAAGACGTTAAGTAAACATTTTCTATCAGTATCTGTGGTATATTTGAGTTAGATAGATAAGATAGGTATTTTAATATATGTACAACAGCAGAACTGTGCTTCCTGACACGATTTATAAACAAATATAAAATTAAAATCGATTACTACCTAACATTCTTTATGTTCTAACACTGTTGCAAACTTCCTTTTTGCACCCTGTGGAGCTGTGTTTCATTCTGAAATTACATATTTGAAAAATTAATTTAATCAAGATTTCAACCATTTAGAAAAAGTGTCGAAATATGAACGCAATGCAGAATTTTTGAGGCCATATCACCTCAGAAGTGCTGACAGTTTTAAGGACTCTTTAAATGGTATCGGACGGCCTATGTCGCTCTCTATGCATCCCCATTGTCCGCTTTCTCTCTCCATTGTCTCTCATGTCTCTCCATTTCTAGTTCATCTTCGGATGCGCACAATTGATGTCCAGATTGATGTCACCAGGAGTAAGAAAGAGTCCTGCAACAGCAATAACTTTTACTTAAATAATGTAATTGTGTGTTAAGCCTAAATGTGCCCAGATAAGTCAGGAGCTAAGGTTCTTAATTTACTCTGCCTAAACGAATATTTCTGAATTGCCATTATGAAAGCTATCTGTACCACGTTCCTTCTTTTACTCTCATCTCACTGATAATTTCCTAATCCCCTCAGGTTAAGATTATTCCCATTTCCCATTTATTCTTTTCCTGGAGGTCACCATCTGCTTATACCTCTCGCAAGCCAAAATCTGTGTTACCAACCTCTAGGATTACCGGCTGAGGTGAGAGAGTAAGTAACCCACGAACCCTGGTATCCTAAAATATATAATTTTGTGTTTAAAAAGTTTAAGACTATGTAATAAGCTATAAAGCAAAATGCATTGTACTGGGAGTACTTTTAAAATAAAAAAGTACAATGAATATTTGGAGAACCCAAATAAATAATTGTAGCTAGAGCATGACAATTTCATCAAAATTGTTGATGGAAATCTACACCGTAACACCGAGTTGAATCCTCTGTCGTTTTATAAGAACAGTAGGGACATTACTTTTTAAAATATGTAGAGCGCGTTGGGCTTGCATGCAGTGCTATAAGGGGATTTATATACTGTGATTTTCAGCTTAATCTCCTCATGTGCAGTAAACCTTATCAGCTTGGCTTTACAACGGGGAGATCTAATTCAAAAGCATACCCCCGCAATAATGTAGAGCACTGCATCCATCTGTGTAACTAAAGCAATTAAGTTACAGTATTATCAGGAACCGAAAAATCGTCTTTATCAAATCCCTTGCTATTATAGACAACGTAGCTCACTATACAATGCATTTGCAGCACGCTGTTGGGTGCTGAGCAGCTTAGTATAGATAGTTTTACTCTGCTGTTAAAAAGTTTTCACAATTATCTAGAGAAGTACTTGACTACACTTGATCTTTATTACTTTCTCTACACCTACTATGTACATAGTGTATAGAGAAGATATTGCAAATGAAAAGAAATGGCGTTTTATTTACAGACGCCCTTTAACTGCGTCCCATTCTATACTGGACGTGAAAGACCGCTTAATTTTGCTCAGAAGCCTCTCTATCAGGCTTGAGGTTCTTTTACGTGCCGTAAATATACGTAAAGGGACTCACAGCTTTGATTCCTTTCTAAAGGAAGCCATGCTAAGGATTTTTACGCCCGAAAAAAGCCATCGTCTTCCGCCGGCGTGCTTAGGTATATGAAGTCAGCATGGTAACCATTGCACCACGGAGGGCGACAGAAGGTATTGCATTCCACCCAAATAGGCGTTTTAGGGTTTCCTGTCTCCAAAAAGAAAAGGTCCGTTTGTACATCTGTGTGTCTGTGAGTACAACTCAAAAACGACAAGTGGGTAAAATACCAAACTTAGTATATAAGTTTAACCCTCCCCCCTCATATTCTGGAATCGCTACTTCCCCATCAAAAAGCTCCTCAATTGCCCCCCCTCAGGGACACGAGGCTGAGTGCACCCCGGTCCATCTCTCCCGTTTGGCAAGCAGCAACGCTACCACCGCGCTAAGGAGACAAACGAAATCGCACCTCACAGAGCTTTGCGTATGTTGGTTGCTTCCACACTGTTCAAACTTTCCCAGAGGTGTTCCCTTAAAAAGTACTACCTTCTACAGCAAAGAGGCTTAAGCAAACTTAAACAGCTGTACGTGGGGAAATAAAGAAAACCTTACTCAGGCAACTTAAAATAGCGTACATGACTTACGAAGGCCTACTTCTCTGTCTCTTCTACGACAAACTGCACTGCCTCGTGGTCCAACCAACATCATCCGCCTTTCTCTCGACGTCTCTCTCCTCCAATAGTATATTGTCTCTTGTCTTTTTTTGACCAGACATATCACCCAGCTGTCTGTCGCTACATGAACTTCTACAGCCCCTAATATGGATACTGGCGCGTGCTGTTGAGGGGAACTTATCTTTTCAAGATTACACATAGAATTTGAAAACATTATAAGTATTTGAAAATCAGACCTTAGTATACAAATGGTTAACATAGTAAATATCATTTGACATAGACTTTTTTCTTTATCAAGATAGAAATGTTTTGGACAGTAAAAGTTTGCCTAGCCCTTATGGTTTAGGAATTAAAATAAGGAAATTTAAGGCCAATTGCAGACATTTCAAAGTATATCTTTTTTTTTCTCCTGGAAGTATATTGCATATGTTTTGTTAGTTAAAAACACTTTAGACACATTTTTGAACAGTCGTTTGCGATAGGAGATTCTTTTGAACTTATTCGTATCATATCCTTAAAAATGCTTATCTTAAATAATAAGTTTAGTATTTAATCAAATGTTTGAGGCATGCTGCATATTCAAAAAACAAGTGCATAAGTGATTGTGATGCCTATATCTGAGTGAGTGTGTGTATGAGTGAATAAGTGAGATGTATGCATATATGTGAGTGCATTATGTGAATGTGTGACTGAAACAGTAGTTGTATGAAAGTATGTGTGCCAGAGAATCAATGAGTATGTGTTTGAGTGAAAGAGTGAATATGTGAGTGAACGAAAAACCAATTCAGTGTGAGTCAATGATGTGTGTGTATGTGTGAGCGAATGAGTAAACAGGTGACTTTGTTTGAGGCAGGAGTAAACATGTGAGTGTGAAAGTCAATGAGTAAGTGAGTGAGTATGAGTGAATGAGCAAACAAGTGAGTGTGAAGGAGTGCGTGTGTTTAAATGAATGAACCAACAAGTTAGTAAGTGAGTGAGTCAATATATGTGAGTTAATGAGGGAATAAGCGAGTTTAAGTAATTCAATGAATGGTTGTGAATCGACGAGTGCGTGCGTGTGTATGAATAAATGAACAAACAAGTAAGTGTGTGTGAATCAATGAGTGAGTGCAAGTGAATGAGTAAACAAGTGCGTGTGTGAGTGAATAGTGTGTGATTGCGAGTGAATGAGTAAATAAGTGAGTGTGAATAAATTAATGAGTCAATGTGTATGAGTGAATGGATAGACAAGTGAGAGTAAGTGAATGTACTCACAACTACACCACGTATTAGTCAAACAGCAAACAGTATTTACACAAATATTTTATCTCTTAGTGCCCAGGCTTGGCCAGTTTTGGCTGTTTAGAATCAAATCCCCGAATGGTGTCCTTCTTCTGTTTGAAGCTACAAATACTCCGGCAATAATTCTTTCCTGGCATCCGCCATCTGCACGCAATCTGCCAAAATATGCCTCCAGTCTCACTGGTCCCCGCATAATGGGCAAATCCGCCTACCAGCTTCATCAACTACCTTACGATTTTTCCATCCTCCCAAGCTATTTCCGATCTTTGTTTCATACTCAATTTTAAAATATATGTTTCTTTACCCCACTCAATTTTTATTTCGTGTTGTAAGTACAGTGACGATTTGTTTCTACACTCAGATTCTATTTCCTGCCTGTTTATATCGCATAGTCGTCTTTTTACTTTACTCACAACGTTATATCTATTTTCGTTACACTTTGCTAAATATCGCTTAAGCCAATATTTGATAATCCCCGTTGTGGCCCCGCCGCCCGCCATTTGGGATGCTCCATGTTATTCATCTGATGCCTATAACATATTGCTCTAAGAGTTGTTTGATCACCTTTAATTATTCGCAGCCAGTATCTAACTACACTTAATTTAGCATATACAGCATCTTCCCAGCATCCTACCTCACGAAGAACACTGTGATTAGAAGTTCCCATCCCCAATCCCAGAATACGTTTCCAGAAACGATATTGTATTTTATCTACCCTATCCCATCCCCACACCTCACTTCCATATGGTAATGAAGACCTAACCATTGCCTCATACATGGTTTGTAATGTTTTTACTGGCACTTCTGGTATCCGGGTCAATAACTTCAATATTTCAGAAAGTGACTGAGTAAGCAAGTGAGTGTGGGTGAGTCAATGAATGTGTATGCTTGAATTAATGAGTCAATCAGTGAGTATATGTAAGTAAGTAAGTGTATAAGTGATTGAGCAAGTGTATGTGTGGGGAGTCAATGATTATAAGAGCGATGTGTGAGAGCGAACGAGTGAGTGGTGGATTGTAAACAAGATAATGTAGATGATCAAAACTCTTTGTGACAATGATGGCAATTGATAGCTAAAGAAAGGAAATATAATGGGCAGTTCGGATTTCAGGTAATACGTAACTGTGACTTTATTGTGCACTTCTAAAGATGGATATAAGTACAGCTAATATCAGATGAAAATGTCTTCACTTAAACAGCTTGCAAATTAATATACATTTGGTAGGTTCTACAGCATACAATAAATTGTGCAAAGAAAAGTAAGTGAACTATGTGAGGGAAACAAAGCAAATTGTATTATCTAACTGAATGTAATGAAATAAGAAGAGGTAAGGAATAGCAGAAAAAAAATACAAAATGAACACAAAAGCATTTGAGAGAAAAACATTTAACGAGAAAAGAAGAGTTTAGAAATAGCTGTGTATGGAAAGTTCTGAGCTGTATGAAAAAGAAATACATCATGAAGATAAAGCAACTATTAAGTAGAGAAGTATGATAATTTAATGGTCTTCTCACAGAAACCGTAAGTAGAACAGGAGTTGGATAGGTAGAGTCAGACTGAAAAATTCAACGCCATAGCCGGGATTTGGATTACAGATCTCCCGGTCTCTAGCCGGTTGCTCTACCACTGAGCTAACACGACAGCATGCCGGTACGATAATAAGCTTCTTAAAAGTGGAAACCGGGAAACATGCGAGTCAATTGAGAAGTTTAATACTATGCCGGTATGTTACCATGGTAGCTCAGTGGTAGAGCAACCAGCTAGAGACTGGGAAATCCGTGGTTCAAATCCCTCTCCAATAAGTAAAGAAGATTATAGGGAACATAATGGGAAAGGAAGTTGAGTTTAACCCAGTTAAGCCAAATTTCCAGGGAGCTAGAAAAACTGAGGTAGCAATACTATTAAGGTCAGCAAAAAATATTTACAGCAAAGAATTTTTTGTAAATACAATATAAGTAATATGTAAGAGAATATGTTCAAATAAGTTCATTCATAAATTGCGAAGAAAGAAGAGCAGCAACTACTAAACAATGTTTTTGAATATATTATTATTGTGTTTATCTCTATTTTCTCTAGCCCGTTAGTACAATGTATACGTAGTTGACAGAGAAGGTATTGTAATCCACTCAAAAATTCTATACCGAGATTTCACCAGAGATACCTGTTTTCAGACCCTCTTATAAAAAAAAAAAAACAGTTTAGAAACAAAGTCCGCGCGCGCGCGCGTGCGTGTGTATATGTATGTGTGTGGGGCAGCATAGCTGAAAAACAAAATGTCAATTAAATACCAAACTTGATACATATTTAAGTTAAATATCTTCAAAGTATGCAACACAAAAATTTTCAAGAAAATCCCACTGGTCAATACACGGAACATTTTCGAAAATTTTAGTTTGTGATTTTTATTAAAATGTCATATGTTTAACATATTTTTCATGACAACCGAAATGTATCTCTTGAACTTTCTGTGAATGAAGACCTCTTCTTCTGGATGGCTTTTGCAAAACTTTTGTGTAACTGGTAAAAGATAAGAGAGAGACTAAACCTTACTAATACAAATTGTAGGTGTCATTTACATACACACAATTTTCTTATAGATTTTTTGTAGAGATATTTCGAATTGTTGGTTTCACTACCAAACTTTGAACGTTTCTTGTCTTTTTTTGTTTTGTTTTTTGTTTTCTGTTTTTTTCTTACTACTAGTAAGCGAACAGAACAAATTTCAATTGTATTCCCGGAGATGGCTGATAGTAGGGAAGAGGGGAGTGATAAGAAGAGCTAAAAAGTGATTATAATATTTTATATATCTTTTTATCTTCCTTTACGGCCATTGTTTTGTTGTGGTGCTAGTGTTGTGTGTATATATCTCTCTTAAGTGTATTTGTTTGCTAAGCAGGGTACACATATGCTTGGAATACTGTTTTCCGTTTAATGTGTGTTGTAAATTTAAGATACTGTATTTAAATGTGTTTGTTTTTACTTTCTCTATACGTACTATGTACAGTTTATAGAGAAGATATTGTATTGCACCCAAAATTTCGATACCAAGATTTCACCGTAAATATATGTTTTGAGACCTCCTTAATCCAATTAAAGCATTTTTGGGAAAATATCCGTGTGTGTGTGTCTGTGTGTGTGTGTCTGTGTGTGCGTGTGTGTGCAGCATAGCTCAAAAACAAAAATACCGCTAAATACCAAACTTGGTATTTAAATTCGGTATCTTCCAAAGATGCGATACGAAGATTTTCAAGAAAATCCCCCTCCCAACTACCCTTTACATGAAACGTTTTTCTAAAATTTTGATTTTCTTAAAAATGGCTCCAAAGATTTTGATTAAAATATCGTATGTTAAAGATATTTACCTGACAAATGAAGTGTATATCTTGAATTTTCTGGGAATAGCTTCTGAAAGCTACTTTATTCTGGATGAATTTTGCATAACTGCTAAACCGTAAGAGATGGACAGAAACTTACCACACAAAAAATGTAGAGCACGTTAAAACACACAACTTCTGTTATATACGTTTTTTTCTTGGAGTTGATGGTTTCTGAGATAATCCTTGTTTTTTTTGTTTTTTTTTTTTGTTTCAGCTTTGAAAAACATACTTTTCTCATACGGGAATTTGTCAGCTCCTGTCCATACAAACAAAGGAACTTCAGTTACATAGCAACCAGCTTTTGACTTACCCTTTAACTTATGGTACTCCCTTATTTCGGTTCTACTTACAAGGAAGCTATTGTGCTAATTTTTTCTCGATTAGCATGAAGCAAATAGAACATAAGCTCCTAAGCTTTTTAACAATACTTTGTTGCAGAGACGTAGAGAAAGTAATGTGAATGTTCACTCTTTTCATTCCTTGTTTTTAATTTTGCTTATTATTTTCTGAATTGCAAAAGCATGTAAGGTCTGTGGATCTGTGTGATTGATGAAGATCAGTGTTTGGATACTGGTATTTAAATAAATACACTTATGCATTCATTCTGAGAAAGCAGATTGCTTTACATCAACCGCGGTGTAATAAGCTGGAAACTACCCCAACCCAAGATAGCAGTCAGATATTCTCTTTCACTCGTTTTATCACTTGTTGCAGATGTGTTTGGTTAGGGTTTGCTGTGGCAGTAAACCGTGGAAGATTTATTATGCATGTGATTCCACAAGGTTTCTGTTGAGTGCTTTTAATATTTTCCCTTTTATTTCCTGCATAATTAGAATATGAAACCGTCGGCTATACTTTGCACCGCTTTTAACCTACTATTAGGTTTCAGTGGTCTGTTAAATTTTCAGGAGTCTAAATTGCAATTAATTTGAATAGAAGGCGCATAGCTTACGCTACATAACAATTTAGCTCCTAACTGTTTTTCTACTACGAATAGCAAGTAGGGAAACGTTGTTTACCGGATATACACATTTTGAGACTCCTTGAATAAAAAATGAATAAGCAAGCGGACTATGAAGGTGCGTAAACAGCATAACTCAAAAACGAAAAGTTAATAAGTCTGGTATCATTCTAAAAAACAACACGATTTACAACAAAACTCCCATATATCAAATCTCGCTTTGCATGCAATATTTTTCGAAATTTTTGACTTTCCCAGAAATGACTAACACTTTTAATTTAAATACCATATACATGCACTGGATAAAAATTAATAAACTATTCCTATCTCTGAAATGTCTTTTATTGATAAATCTGCTTATAGTTCGATCCCAATATAATCGCCCAGGTTACATATATATGACCATTGCCAGATGTACGGAAGGCGTCATATACCATCAGCGCGTCTTTTTCTATTGATATCCCGCATTGATACCCTGTACCATGGATAATGTCATCTCTGGTGTTGTACCGGATCCCTCGCAGTGGTTCTTTTACTTTGGCACGGAGATGGTAACCACAGGGACTCGTGTCGAGTGAGTACGGTGCCAGCGGCTCAAGAGGTTCAGGACAGCAGCAGGGATGTGGCATCTTGCATTGGCATGCAGAATAATGGGATGCTGATCCATGAAATGTCGCTTTCACCTGAGCTCTGGACAAAGGTGATGTTGCAGGAAGTAGGCAGCGTCTCAATGAATGAAGGCCTCCCACCTCTCCTCGTCCAAGGAATTTGCGGGCTATACCAAGTTCTGTGAAAGTGATATTCATTTTTGCATTGATCGGGTAATACTGCATCACGCTGTACCACTAAGGGTAACGATAGTCCCTGTGATTACGAAATTCATGCCAAAGTGAAAGAACCACTGCGAGGGATCCGGTACAACACCATAGATGACGTTATCCATGCTATAGGGTGGTTCAATACGGGACATCAACAGAAATAGACGCGCAGATAGTACACACCTTCCGAACATTTGGCAAACGATAATAAATAGCAGGGATGATTATATTGAAGGTATGCGACTAAGACTTTGTCAGAAAAGTCATTTCAGAAAAAAAAATAGTTCTCATTATTTTTTATACAGCCAATGTATTAACATTAAAAATAAAACATGTATCTTTAATTTTCGGGGAGTAGCCTGTGAATTTCTCTTGATTCGAAAGCAATTTTATATTATCTTGTATAATTGATAAATGTGAAGCGATATATAAAACAGACTACGCAAAAATGTAGATAATTTAAAACACACAACTTATTCTAAATAAGTTTTATGTGATATAAAACATTTATGAGACATACGTTTATTAATGGCTAAAATTGTTCCATACTTTAAAATCCTTTTGATCTGTTCTTGGTCGCGATTGCATAGAAAATGAAGGAAATGTTAAGTCTAGATCTAAAAAAATTGACTGTTGCTCTTCGTTTTCTATTCAAGTGAAATATGTTCCAAAGGTTTCTCCTACTTAAATTAATGTATCTGGAAAAACAAAATTTCGCAAGAATAATTTGTATCACTACTAGTAAACGACAGAGTGAAGATAAATATTAATGTATCAATAAGATATTAATACATTTATTTTTCGCAGGTAAAAGACAGTCAGTACAATACATGGATATATACCCTGTAGATGCAGTTTCTATTATATATCCAATTGTATTCACAGGATTTGCACATAACACATTACAAAGTTTTATAAAGTACTGCAAACTGCTGGTTATTTTGTCTAAATATATCCCTATAAAGGGATAGTTTTCTATAATCCAAATGCATTCAGAATTTTTACATAAAGCAGTATGCTACTTTAACTCTTTATTAAAGCTTTAGAATTACAAAGAAGTTCTCTACTTCGTACATAGGCAAAACAGGTGTTGCCTTCTAACAAAAAGTTTAATATAGAGATCTCACCAAAATTACACGTTTTAGGGTTCCCTATCTCCAAAATAAACATTTTAGAATAAGGTACCGGGCTTGTGTATGTGTGTTGTCGATAAAATATCAAAATTGGTATTACGTTTAGTGTCTTCATGAATGAGACACGAAGATTTCTGAGGAAAATTTCTCCGCCCCAATCTAACCTTTACATGGAAAAGGTTTGAACAATTTGATTTTCTCAAAAATGGCTGTAACAATTATGATTAAAAGATCATATATTATACATATTTCTGTGATAAATAAATTATACATCTTGACTATACGGGAATATTTTCTAAATACTTCTCCATTCTGTATGATGTCTATGACTTCTGCATAAACCCTAAGTGATAGACCAAACTTACTACACAGAAAATAATATATCACCTTAACACACAATGTATTATTATACATTTTTCCCTTGCGGTTGACCTTTTCCGATATATTCTTTGTTATTTTTTCACTTTTAAAATACTTGAAACTTTTCCCATACGGGAATTTGCCAACTCCGGCTATTAAAATAAACGAATTTGAATCATAAAGCTCTCAGCTTTTAAAATATTTGACCAACGTGTTCCTTTATATACATTTTACTTACAAGGAAGCCTGTAATAACTTGATAAATACTAATGCTTATCTCGATTGTCATAAATTAGATAGAGGAATACGCCTTTTAAAAATCATTTGTTAGAGAATAGAGAGTGGAATATAACATTTTTATATTTAAATTTCTCTTTTATAATAGTATTATCTATTGTACAATTTTTTTTAGATATTATATAGCTCTTGTGCAAAACTTAATGATATCTGTTAATGACTCAGAAGGAGTATTAAACAAACAATCACACAGAACATCATAAAAAATGCTGTAGCAGAAAACGCTAGTTTTGTAATGATTCTCTTTTATTGTTATAAAGTTATTGTTGTTTCACATTTTTTATAATCTTCCAGTTTTTCCCTACTTACTTTAATATAAATATTATAAAGTATCGTAAAATATTTTCTGCAATACTCGTTCAATATATTTTTTTTTTTTTTGCTCTTAACGTAGATATAGTATTATTATGTGTCACTAACCAAACTCATTTATGAGTCAGACTAATAAATAAATAAAAATCCAAATTTCCCCTATAAATGCGCTTTTTTCCATCCGACAAAGCATTCTTCTTATATCATTACAGCATGTTGCTTGTAACTCCTATGCAAAGTTGTATGAAAATAAGCTAACGAAGCAGTGATTAAATAATTATGACATATTCATTGTAAATGAAGCGGTTATTTCTATTATCAAAATGTGTACAGGATTTGTATACATTAATGACTTTTCACTTATTCCTTTTATGCGAAAAAAAAACTACAGATCAGTTCATTATGAAAGAAGTTAATTTTTTCCCCATCTAGATTTGCGATGTGTCCCACTGTAGGGAGGCTCTAAGATAAAAGCGAAACAGAAAAGGCTGCATTCATATTCATATTGGTATTGACTTTCAGAAGCAACATTGGGAAAGTAAATCATAACTGAAGCTTGTAAAAGGACGAAGAGAGGAATTAAATGCGCTGGCATGCCATCGTTTGCATAGAACATTATCGAACATACTATTGCATCTCGTTTAATTCCCTTTGGTGAAATTTGTGTAAAACTCCTGCCATATGTGCGTATGACTGGAGGCATAGGTGTTATTGATTACTTTCCGCCTGTGTGCTTCTATTTTTCGGGCATAACATTTTCTCTCCGCACACTTTGTGATAGGTTATTGCTTTCTCTAGCTCGTATGTATAATATATAGGGAAGGTATTGTATTCCATCCAAAATTTTGATGTCTGGATTTCACCCGAAATATATGTCTTGGGGTCCGAGTAAACAGGTTAAACTTAAGGTTAAGATTTTCATTTACACTGAAGCTGTTAATCGTGCGATTCGATGTAATCTGAAATCAATAAAATTGTTTAATTATGAAATTTGTATTATATATTTGAATTAAATATTTTTTTTTTGTAAAATTAATTGATAAAATTGTCTTTAATATACTGAGTCCAAAATAAGCATTTGTAGAAAAAGGTCCGTGTGTACATCTGTCTGTCTGTGTGTATGTATCTGAGGACAGCATAGCCCAAAAAAAAAGAAAAAATTGGAATTTAGGTTGGCAACTTCCAAGGATGCAACACGAAGACTTTTAAAACACAAACTACCCATTTACATGGAACAATTTTCAAAAATTTTGATTTTCTCAAAAAGGATCTAACGATTTTTATTAAAATCCCTTATATTAAAGATATTTACATCCCAAATAAAATGTATATATTTAATTTTCTGGAAATAGAGTCTGAAGACCTCTTTATTCTGTATGAATTTCGCCGAATTTTGCTTAACTGCTAAACCGCAAGAGATAAACAAAAACTTACGGCACAAAAAATGTAGATCTCGTCAAAACACACAATTTACGTTCATTACGTTTTTGTTCTGGAATTAACCGTTTCTGAGATATTCCTTGTCAATAGTATTGGTTTCAATTGTAAAGTGCTTATACTTTTCCCAGAAAGAAAGTGTCCATTTTTCTTTTGTTCTACTCCTGACCAAGCAAAGAAGCGACTTCCAATGGGAATCGCATAATCACTATTAAAACATTTGACAATCATTTTAGTACAACGCATTCCTTTAGTTCCCTTCTACTTATAAGGAACTAAGTAATACGAACATTCTGCTAATGCTCATCTTGATTAGCATTGTGTAGAAAGAGGAATACTCTTTTGCAAGAAGTTGGTTTGTAGAACAGCTAGTGAAAGTCATGTGAGTGTAATACATCTGATTTTTTTTCCCTGAGGGAGAATTGATGGATGTAACTTGAAATATACAGTTTTAGGCCAATAAGAATGCATATATTCGAAAATCATAATAAACTGGAAGATGGAACTGTTATTGTATATGAAATGAACGCTGGGTGGATTCCTTATTAAAAAAAATCTGGTGTGTTCCATTCACATGACTTTCTCTACATCTCTGCAACAAATTATTTTAAAAAGCTTATGCTTCTTTTTATTTCATACTAATCGAGAAGAAAATAGCAGAAATACTCTTATTACTTGCTTCCATGAAAATAGAAGGAAATAAGGGAAAGTATTAGTCAAAAGCTGGTTGCTATATGACTGAAGTTCCTTTGTTTGTATGGACAGGAATTAACCAATTCCTGTATGAGAAAAGTATGTTTTTAAAGCTGAAACCAATAACAAGGAATCCCTAAAAAACGATCGACTCCACGAAAACAATGTATATTACATAAATTGTGTGTTTTATCGTGATCTTCATTTTTGTGTAGCAAGTTTTCGGCTATCCTTTATGGTTTGCAGTTATGCAAAATTCAATAAAAATCATCCAGAATAAAGAAATCTTTAGAGTCTATTCCCACAAAATTCAAGATATATATTTTATTTGGCATGTAAATATCTTAGATATAAGATTGAAATCAAAATCTTTTGAGCCATTTTTGAGAAAATCAACATTTTCAAAAATATTTCTATGCAAAGAGCAGTTTGGGGTGGGTGGATTTTCTTGAAAATCTTCGTGTTGCATCCTTGGAAGATATAAAACTTAAATACCAAGTTTGGTACGAGGGCCGTTTTTTTTTCAAGCTCCGATAGGTTATAAATAAAAGAAGTTCATAGAAAAATATTATTTTATTACTAAAAGAGTTGTACACTTAGGCTCACTTTTCAGCATAATCGTCAAAAAGATTGAGGCATTTATCGTAGCTGTACACAAGTTTTGCAATACCCGCTTCAAAAAATGTTGCTGCTAAAGATTTCAAATGATCACTGATGTTGTTTTGAAGATCTTCGTACTTTACGGCGTTTACGGAGAGCCATTCAAAACAAACCGGAATTGTGTTGATCCATGACAACGCTCGTCCACACACTGCTGACACAACCCATCGCCTTCTTGAGCAATTTCGGTCATCCGCCGTACAGTCCTGCCCTAGCACCCAGTGACTTTCACCTATTCCCTGAACTTAAGAAGCGGCTAGGACGGCAGCACTTTCAAACCAACCAATATCTTCATAACAACGTCAATGCTCATTTGAAATTATCGGTGGCAACATATTTTGAAGTGGGTATTGCAAAGCTTGTGCACAGATAGGATAAATATCTCAATCTTTTTGGCGATTATGTTGAAAAGTAACCATAAGTGTACAAAACTTTTAGTAATAAAATAATTGTTTTCTATGAACTTGTCTATTATTAATGCCCATCGGAGGTTGAATAAATAAATGGCCCTCGTATTTAACGCTATTTTGGTTTTTGAGCTGTGTTGTCCACAGACACACATACACAGATAAACACACGCACACACGGACCTTTTTCCAAAAATGTTTTTTCTTGGTTCAGGAGGACCCAAAACATATATTTCCAGTAACATCTCAGTATCGAATTTTTGGTCGGAATACAATACCTTCTCTATACACTAATCGCCTGCGGTGCCAGAGCAGTAAAAGTGGGCGTTAAACACTACCACTCTATACACTACGTACATAATACGTGTAGAGAAAGTAAAAAAGAGGTTTCAGAAAAAGGTCCGTGTGGGTATGTGTGTGTCTGTAGAAAACGAAAAGTCGATTGAATACCAAATTTGGTGTTTAAATTCAGTGTCTTTAAAGGATGCGACACGAAGGATTTCAGAAAAATCCCCCACCTCCAACTACCCTTTACATGGAACAGAAAGCTATTTTAACAAAAAACAATCCAGAATTAATGCCACTACATAACTCCATGGCACGACAGCTTACGGGGAACCTTGGCCTACCGCCCGGCCGCTGCGTCCCCCATTCGATGCACTACAGATGTCATGGATAGTAATGCCACTACTGTATATTAAATTCAAATGTAATAGAATGAGTAATGTTTTGTAGGCAATTGTTACCAAGAAATAATGTTAATTGTTGGTGACAACATGCATGATGAAGCCGAATATAATTTAGTTAGTAAACTGAGGAATACCCTCTATTGTTTTACATACATACACAATACGTTTTACCTTACATCTCACGTCTGCCACTTAGGAGTTAAACAATGCTGAACGTTACGTCACTTTGTCGTCGTCGGGGCATTGTAATCCAAAGGTGTCCAGGTTGACGCAACATCACTTTGACGCCACGTCAGTTTGACACTCCTGTGCATCGAGACATAATCGTGTGAGCTGCGCTCTGGTGGTAACTGAATTTATCTAACACAATAGCTGAATATTCTAATAATCCCTCCCTTTTCTGACTGATGTCAAAATGGTAGCTCCTACAACTACGAGTTATATTAATATTATTAAAGAGGAGGGGGAGATGTTATCATCATATAACTTTCTCTTTCCTTTATTGTTTCTTTCCTTAGCCCTTCTATGTGTCAATCATTACCCACAGAGCTTAATAATTTTGTAGTAAATATTTGATGTGTTACATTTATATAACGTTCTACTCCTGCACTGCAGGATTATTCTTTTGTCAATTTAATGCTAAAAGAGATAAACATTAACAGAAATGGTTTTATTAAATAGCCAACTGAGCCAAGTGGCTCAAGCGTATCATCTTGGACTGGCATTCGGGAACTCTTGGGCTCTGTTCCCATCGGCCGACATCTCTGACCCATAGGTTTCTTCGGGGGTTTTCCCGGGTCACTAGAAGAATGCTGGGGAGGATTCTTCACTCCCCGAAGTTCCTGTTTCTCCATTTCACCCGTGTGGTCTTTCCTTAAGGCCTGTAAATGTGGCGCCTTCTCGTGGAGATAATTGCATTTTGAAAACTAAAGTGTTGGTGGCAGGATGGCGCTGGGGGTCGTCGGTGTACTCATTATTCATACTTAATTTGCGGGTTCCTAGCGCTCACCACGTCGAGATGAAGAAATCATTGGGAACTGCCAGGGGCTCTCCACATTGGCTCCCTGTCACAGTCTGGTTCCGGCTACCCTCTGTAATTTCACTCATCTCATCCTCTCCTCCCGGGGTTTGAAATACAAAAAGCATAATTACTGACTGAGGTGGGAAATCCCATCCGGTACACTACACTACATTACTACTTAGCTAAAGTGATAGTAAGGTGTTTCAAAAGCTGTCGCTATGCAATGATATTGAAATTTGTTTCTCTTTATGTAGCCGGAGAAAAACAAAACGGATATGAAATATTATACCACATCAAGTTTGAGAAAAATATAAATAGTTTAAAACTGAAACCAATAGTAAGGAATGTCTCGGAACGATCAGGCCTACAAAAATGTATATGTAATTTGTTAATTTAGCTAGATTTACATTTTTTGTGTAACAAGTTTTTTCTATCTCTTATGGTTTACCAATTATGCAAAAGTCATCCAAAATGAGGACTTCAGAGACTATTTCCAACAAATCTGAGACATGCATTTTATTTGACACCGAAATATCTCTAATATAAAGGAAAGTCGTCGATTGCCGATCGGTTGGGTAATACCGATCACTTGAAAATTCACTCCCAGGAGTGATCAATACGCTGTTATTTGGTGTTGCCATCTAGTGTCACTCACATTGCATAGATTCAACATAAGCCATCTTTCATGGGTACTCTTTGTTTGTCGTTAAAACCCTGAAAATGTTTGTGCCTCATTTGATCTAAATTTCTCACATTGTTACACAGACTATACACATGTTCATTCAGATAAGGTTCAATCCATTGGTAACAGAGTGAATATCATAGTTTTGGCATAGCGATACGTAATTCGTATTCATGTTGATATTGTGAAGTTCACAAAGAAGTAAGATGGCGATATGGGGTTATACCGGTCAAACAAGTAGGGCAATGGCAATACTTCTTCAGAGGAAGAAGACACTTTTGATGACTATGTGACGATGTCATCTACGATTTCAATGATTAACATGAAGCTTCTTTAGTATATGGAGAACAAGAAATAGGAACAGAAATGTGAAATCGATGTGACTCACCAGCGGGTTATATCTGTGATTTCTATGGAAGATAATCAACGTATATGCTAAGCTCTGTTGCTTTTTCGCATAAGTATCTATCCTCACATGCCCACTGTTTCTTGCTTCCTTTTTCATTATCACGACTAAGCCTATGAAATATAAAGAGTTGCAACTATTCCATATGCTGTGAGGGGGGGGGATTCTAATTAGTTGTGCTTTTTAATTAATTTTTAATTCTGTTATCTAAGTGTACATTTTCTTAATTTTTTCATAATAAAATGTACCTTCAAACGTTGCATGCCATTAATTAACATTAGTGTTGTTGAAAATAATCTAATTTCGACCCTTAATTTGTGCCAGTTTATAATCATGTGATATAACTATATCTGATATATCTGAGTTTTTTTTTTTTTATTATTTTAAAATGTGTTTCTTTATATCTATTTGAAGTTCTGCGGGCTATTACTTATAATATATTAATTTCTTCAGAACTTTTAAGTAGAAGAGATTAAATTAAAGTTATCTTTCTCTGATCAGTATTAACGTAGCTAGTTGGTATTACCGATCAAAACAATATTTTGATTTATCCGTTGCAGTTACGATATTTGTATTCTCTTTACATTACAGCTAGGGAGTATTTTGAAAAAAGTGTAGTGTATTCACATTTTAACAGTCTTAAATAAATATATGAAATATCTTACAATTTATAGCAGTTTTTCCTTGGATGATCGGAATTACCCCACCTTCCCCTACGACATTTTAATCAAAATGGTCTGGAGTCATTTTGAGAAAATTGAAAACTCCATTAAATCTTCTATATTAAGGGTACTCTGGGGTGGGTGAGTTTTCAGAAAATTATCGTGTCGCATCCTTAGAAGATACTAACTTAAATACCAAGTTTGGTGTATCCGCAACCACATGACCTTCATCTATAAATGTTTTATTCGTGGTCATCAAAACATACATTTCCGGTGAAGTCTTGATATCTAATAAAGTTTAAACTTGCAAATATATGTGAAGTAACCATACATTTTAACCAAAATAATATTATTCCCTTATATCTTACGGAAACTCTCTCTAGTTACGTTTTATGATATATGATATACTGGGCACTGGAAAAGAGCACCTCATGTGCTAACCTTTGGTACTTACGTGACCCCCGGGAGGGCGGGTGGGAATGTTGGGTGCAGAGATCTGAAGGGTAATCAGATCCGGATGACGAATGGCTCAAGGATGAATTGGACCACTGACGTTTCCAGATAAAACGCAACCGACATAACCCGGGCATTACCCACAAGATCTGAGCATCCAGGGTCCCCCTCTCCCCAAGGCGCAGGAACTGACACTAGTCCCCCAATGAAATCGGTGATCACATCTTTACAGAGCGCACAGCCACCGCCCAATCACAACCCGCGAACACCGATACCTGAAATACATGACAGGATGGGTCCAGCAAATGGAAAAAAAAGTCGTGATAGAAGTTGCATCATGTTTGCCCTCCGACCCGCGAAAACAAGGAAAAACCTAAGTGTCAGAATAGGCAGGCAACGCAACCGTTTTACAGACGTAATCACCTGAGCCAGCCCCCTCTATTGCTAGCTTTTTACAGGTTGGAAGATGATCTGTGGTCATTCTTGAACAAAATTATATTTTGTAATGATAGAACAAAATGTTTTAGTGCAGTTTTTTTTTCTTTGAGAAAAGAAACGAAATTAAGTTAACATTAATTCTATTTTACATGAAGATATTACGAAACATAAACACTTTTTGAAATATTTGTACGAGGAGATTGAAAGCTAAATAATTTTGACATTTTTGGCTTCACGTGGTTAATTCAAAACTTAAAATTATCTGAAAAACTTGGCTGCTGTTTTATTATGCATATATATGCGATTATGTATATATTGTAATGCTCAAGTTTATAGGCTAGGGGATGCAACCCAAAATCCGGCATCGACACCAAGTGTAACATTAACGGTTTTACGTTACTGATTGGGGAAATGGATACTTAAGAGGATGGGCGTAGTCAGATATATCGGGAGAAAACATTATTGTAATCTAAAATTAGGAAACAAGATCAGGTGGTGTGAAAGGTAATACGCTGCTTGAAATTAGACGCTACGAGAGGGGTAACTCTTATTTGATAATTAAATGATAATTATGTTACAGAGATACTGAACTTTCTATTTGTTGATGAAACACAATTTAGATATGATCTCCTCGTCAGGGAACGCGTTGGTTCCCAGATATCGCGGGAGGGCTTGCAGTATTTCACGATAAAATAAACTAAGGAGCTAAGTTCCCTACGGAGATCTGAGTGTCGTGGATCTGGCAGCAGTCGTGGCCAAAATTGCAATACAAAAACACGAGGTTTTTATGTTATTTTTAAACCTGACCTCAGCATTATGCTGAGAAATCCCGGGCTGAGCTAAACGGAAAGCATCAACTTCACCGCGGAACCGCTAAATCACGGGAAATACAATATTTATTTTGTGAATCCAGCAGCGAAAGTATCAAATACGGCTACCAGGCTGTAAATCTACCTTCTGTTTCTCACGCAATCCAGACATACTTTATAGGATAAGAAAAGCATACTTTCAAGAAAAATCATAATTACTAAAATTTGACAATCGCAATATGAACGCAAAAGTAGGTATGCACGTTAGTACTTGCTGAATGAGACAGTTGTGTGTAAAATATGATATTAATTGGGATTAAACATGATAGGCATGTAAGAAACGGTTATTTAACTTTCTCGAAATAGCTGTCTTCTCCCAGTTTGTTGCTAGTGTTTGTTGATTGATAGTTTAACCTCGCTTTCAAGTACATCTAGTTGCGCCAATTGCTCAAGTAGAAATTAAAAATCTGATGTGTTCCATTCACATGACTTTCTCTATATCTCTGCAACAAATTATTGTTATAAAGCTAATGCTTCTATTTACTTCATGCTAATCGAGAAAAGAATTAGCAGAAATAGTCTTATTACTTGCTTCCTTGTAAGTAGAAGCGAAATAAGGGTGTACGATAGGTTAAAGTGATAGTCAAAAGCTGGTTGCTATATGAGTGAAGTTCTTTTATTTGTATGGACAGAAGTTGAAAAATTCCTGTATGAGAAAAGATAAGTTTTTCAAAGCTGAACCAAAAACAAGGAGTATCTCAAAAAGGAAACAGCTCCACGAAAAAAATGTATATAACATAAATTGTGTGTTTTAATGTACTCTACATTTTTGTGTGGTAAGGTTTTGCCCATTTCTTACGATTTAGCAGTTATGTAAATTCCGTAAAATTCACTCAATAAAGTAGTCTTCACAGTCTCTTCCCAGAAATCTCAAAATATACATTTTATTTGTCAGGTAAATATCTTTAATGTACGACACTTTAATCAAAATCGTTAGAGCCATTTTTTAGAAAATCAAACCTTTAAAAAAAATTGCCATGTAGAGGGTAGTTTAGGATAGGGGGGATTTTTCTCAAAATCTTCGAATCGCATCCCTGGAAGATACTAAAATTGAATACTAAGTTTGGTATTTTACCGACTTTTCGTTTTTCAGTTATCGCGTTCACAGACACACGGACACACTTACACACAGAAACACGGACACACGCAACACACGGATCTTCTTCTGAAAATATTTTTTGGGATACAGGGGACCCTAAAACATATACTTCCGATGAAATCTGGGTATCGAATTTTTGGGTCGAGTTCAATACCTTCTCTAAACACTATGTACATAGAAGGTGTCGAGAAAGTAAAAATAATTTGGAATCGTGCATAAACTCATGTATTTGATCTTCAAAATGTTACTGCTATAGGGTGTAACCTACTCTTCCAAAGAGGAAATCTGTGGGCTTCAAATGCAGTTCCAAAACATAAGTTCTATAAGAACAAGATAGGCTTGGGAGAAGTAAAGGAACAAAACAGAAAGTAGAAGCATATTAGTGGAGATAACTAAAATTATTTTACTTACTATCCCACCAACCTTTCTATGCTGTATACTACATTATTTAAACCAAACTGTTCTCTATTCACATTAATTATTATAAATTTTGAGAAACCAATAAGCAGCTCAATGATATAAAACTGCGCACATAAATATATAATATAATTACAAGTATATTTCAGCATTATAATAAAAACTGGAAGGGATGTTAATTATTAACGAAATAGTTCAATGTGTGATGCTATTTTACAAATGCTATAATCTAAGATCTATGTTGCAATTTGTTTTTGTGCCGATATCAATTTTGCTGTGAAAATTCAGGTCTTTGGTGTGATGTTTTTTGTCCGGTTTTTCTTCCAGTCTATTTTTAAGCACATAATGTGAATTTTATTGCGATTCTAGCATTATAATGAAGGATTGTGAATCAATGAACTAATAATATTTTAAACGAACGGGATGGCTGAGGCGTTCGTTCTCGGACAGCTCGGGTTCAAACACCGAGGCTTACTAATCTGACGTCTGGTTGTTTAATTTGATCCCTTATATCACTTAATTTCAGTTTCCTTCTTCATTATCATTTCAGACATTGAAATGGCCAGAGTTTGCCTATTCCCAAGATAAATGACTTTCATGTATTTTGGAATGTAAGTTCTACAAAAGAGAAGGTTCAGCAAAAGTTGAAGAAGAAGAAAAATATAACATGTTAGAAATTAATTGTATAGTTTGAGACCCACAACTGAAACTACCTTTAAAATCATTAATTTAATTCCTTACTCAAAAAGAAAAAAAGAAAGAAAATGTGATATACGACACTCGGAACTAAATAACCTTCTCTTAGTCGAAAGCCAAGATCATCACCACGGCACAAGAGGAAACCTCTGTTTATCATCATTCATTATATAGAATATAATATATTGTATAGAATGGAATCTTCTTCACTTATTGGCATGTTATCATTTAAAAGCAAGCTATGGCCATAACTTCAAAATGTTAATAGCCCGGCCACACTTTTCAATTCAATATTCTTGTCTAGACATCTCCATGTTATCTGATTATTTCGTGAGTTCATTAATTCTTTGTGAATCCTGGTAGTAAATAATATCAATTTCACTATTCAAAAATAAAAATAAGGCAAATTGTCAGAATATAAATTATATTTTTAGGGTGGAAACATTTTCTCAAAATACCTTGCCTGAAATTAATAAATATCTGATACAATGTCAATTTTGTTGTTCTTATGTTTTGCAGTTCTCCCTCTCTCTCTCTCTCTCTCTCTCTCTCTCTCTCGCTCTCTCTCTCTCTCGCTCTCTCTCTCTCTCTCTAACACACACAGGAATATGGGTGATTTTGAGTAACTCTGAATAATAAATATTTGACACGAATATATCTATATCTTAACTATACGAAACAAAATCTTAATGATTTTATATAATAACAAAATCATTTAAACAGTTATTGTAATTAACTCTTACTTTTGATAATTTCACTTTCCTTATGTTCTGAAAAATTATTCTGTTACTAAGGTAAGTGCTGAAATGTTGCAAACAAAGCCCTGCTGGCTATAAAGATACTTATTTATCGCTAGCCGTTATCTACAGCATACACTGTATACTTATGAAAGAATAAAGCATCCTGAAATATGCAAGCATTACAGGAAAAACAACTTGGTGGTTGTTAATCTTAGCAAGTTAACTACAGTGGAGGGTTAAGAAAAGCCCTTTACTTACATCAACACAGAAGAGATAGCTTTCTCCACGACAAACTTGAAGTATACCTTCTTATTAAATGCGCCATCGTGTTTCTTCATCCAGATTCTCTTTACTGAATTGGCCTGGTAGAACATAAATTTTCATTCTCTCTCGCACTTTAGTCGTAAAGTTTGTTTCAGATAGTTTGTCATTCTGCAGAAAGGGCAGAATGTTAACTTTTGGTAGTGTTAATCTCACCTGCAGGATATTTTGTTAGAAGAACATTCAAGTTTGTTCTATGAGCTGTAACAAATGTCAACCATGGTGTTCTCGTTACCTCTGCAAACAAAGGATGTGCTGAACTCTCTGTGAGTTCCGCCAACATAAATGTAGATCCACAAGATAGTGGATAAGGGACCCAAGTTTTTATAAGGCAACGTTTTCATTCTCTCAGCACGGGAGATTTATTTCGTGATCTCACTGATAACGCATTTCTTAAAGGTCACTGAATCAGAAAGTTCATGCGTGTGACTGTTTGTACAAAGTCGGTTAAATAAGTGCCCGAGTTACAAAATATTTGGTAATGTGTTACCAACACACGACATCAAAACAAATTTGGTACCAATTCATAGGTTAGTTTAGATTTGGCAGCCGTTTCAGATATTCCTCTAACATGAGTGGACATAAGTGCAATATTTCAATAATAAACTGTCTACTTTTGGATGGGTAATCTTACGAGGAGATAAAAGCGAAGATGGAAGCTGTTTATGGGGAAGTTTTTCCATCTTGGAAACAGATATTGATTCAAAGCCTTTAAACCTGGTCGAGTATCTCTTTTTGATGAGGAGCGACCAGGAAGCCCGGCAGTAATAGTTACAAAGAAATCATTGAAAAAATTGATGTGTTCCATTCACATTACGTTCTCTAACTCTTACACAAACAGCTTTCCTCACGAAAGCTTATTCTTTTATCTACGACATGCTAAACAAGATAAACTTTAGCAGAAATTGTTTTATTGCTTCGTTCCTTTAATTAGAAGGGGCAAAGGGAATACACTAGATTAAATCGATAGTCAAATCTTTTAAAAGCTGGTCCTATGTGAAACAATTGCAGTTCGCTTGGCTTTTAATGGCCTGCAGTAAAACAAGAGAAAGGAATTGAAATATCACTTCGTTTGAGAAAAGTTTAACTAGTTTAAAATTGAAACTAATAACAAAGAATATCTCAGAAGCGTTGACTCTACACAAAGTACATATGACATACATATGTGTTTTATTACCTACACATTTTTTGAGATAAGCTTTACGTCTATCTCTTTCAGTTTAACAATAATACAAAATTCTGTAAAACTCATCCGGAATAAAGAGTTCTTCAGAGGCTATTCCCACAATATTCAGTATATACATTTTATTTTTAATGTAAATATGTTTAATATAGGGTATTTTAATCAAAATCTTTGGAGCCAATTTTGGGAAAACAACTACTTTCAAAAATTGTCCATGTAAATGTTAGTTTGTGATAGGGGGATTTTATTGAAATTCTTTTTGTCACATCCATGGAAAATGCTAGACTTAAATGCGAAGTTTGGTATTAAGCGGGCTTTCCGTTTTTGAGCTGCTCTTTCCTTAGGTACGCGCGCGCGCGCACACACACACACACACACAAATACATACACGCATATTTTTATAAAATGCTTTTTTCGGTCTCAGGGGATCTCAAAACATATATTTTCGGTGAAATCTCAACATCAAATTTTTGGGTAGAAAAATACACATGATTGTACCTACTTCTCGAACAAAAGCTCTTGATGTTGCAGAGGCCATAGTGTCTAGACTGAAACGGCAATTGTTATTTTGAATGATAATTTGGACATTAAAATATCGGTCCAATGGGTGCCAACAAGCAGGTGCAGCTTTCAAATTCGATGGTGTTTTTGAAGCTATTTAAGCAATCAAAAGGATCTTTCGCATCGAGTTTTCGCGTACTTGTGACCTGAATTCATCATTATACTCCGGAAATAAAGTAACAATTGAATCAATTTTTCAATACTTTTCTCAAATGAGAAGACATCATTAGTATTTCTATCTTTTTTCTCCTGTATATGTAAACATAATGGCAATGTATAGTGATTAGCTCTTAAAAGATTTGACTGTCGCATTTGCCTAGTCACAGAATAGCCAGAGAAGGATATGTAAATGGAATATACTCAATTTTATTTTATATACCTCATTCTGATTGATTATGTAATTGTGATGGTGAGGATCATGAATATTTAAGGGCGCTCGATACAAGGTCAAAATACAGTGTTATTAAGATGCTTGAACATTGGATCGCTATATGTTATAAAGGTAGGGATGGAGGGAAAGTCATATTATTGTTATAATGCACGCGAGCATGACTTAATGTAGGATAAGAACAAGTACTTGTTTTCCAAATAAGTCGCAGCGTTGTAAACAATCTCCCCAATTTGACCTCTAAGAGTCTTGGCACAAGAGAACAGTCTTGAAGCTTCCGACAATACTGCTAATATCTCTCAGTTTATATACTCCTACAATAAAAAGTGCAGTATGATTTTTGTGTTCACTCACTGCCACTTGCAATGCCCTCTCTTCCTTCGCTGATACAAATTTCGCGATGCGCATGCGTGTCTGATGTCACATGGTCTGACGGGAGAAGGTTGAATGACGTATTCGGCAATAGTTGCGTCCACAACGTTCTGCGCAGCATTTGCATTACCCAGACAAGGTATAGTGAAGTGTTTAATGTAGCTGGGAATAAAGGGGAGGTGGCAGAAAAAGGCTCAGCAGAGCTAGGGGTGGGGAAGACAAGAAGAAAAGAGGGAAGTTCACTCAAAGCAGAAGGAAGGGACATCAGCGAATTACGTCGTGGAAAAAAGCAGAGCCGAAATATAGTTATTTGCTTTTGGGGGGGGGTGATATACCTCAACAGAGAAGGAGCTGGATTAATAAGGAAAAAGGGAGTGTAGGCAATGTGGGATGATACTGTGAACAGTAGGAACGGAGTGGAAGAAATTACAAAAGAGGACGTGGGATAATAACAATAGAGAATGGTGATAAGTGAGGCAACAGGTGGTACATGGTGGTAGAAGGGAAGGTAAAGCAGAGAGTACAAGGAAAAACCAAAAGGAAATATCACCCAGGGTGACTAAATTAAGGTCATGGTTGGGTAAGAAAGAGCGAGGAGGAAGATCGAGAGAAAAAAGAGGAGAATGTGAGGCAAAGAAAGGTTAAAGAGGAGAGGCAAAGTGAGAATAGAGAGAAGTATAATGAAAAAAGCTAACAGTGCAAGAAGAAACAAATAGTACAGAAGGCAAAGAAAGAAAATTTGAAATGAGATAAGGAAAACATACAGTGGTAGCGTCCACAGATAAAGGGGTGGAAGGGGGTAGATCCACAATACACAATATAACCAGGTGTTCAGCCGCCTTACAGAAAAATAAACGCTTAGACTAACGAAATGTGTAGAATTGTAAAATTGTAATGTAATGGAGGAAGAAGAAATAAATTCAAATGATAAAATAATAGAGATGTACAGTAACCTATCTATTCCTGCCTACGCTCGCTTACTTAGACAACACGCACGATATTCTTCCCACCGCGAGTATTTAATGTTCTCAAAATCTCCAGTACAGACTGCCTATGCAGCAGAACTACTACTTCTCTTGTATTCCTTAACCAATAAAAAGAATAAGTATCTCCAAAATTGGTTTTAAAATTTAAAATTTTCGGGCTGTTTTGCCGTGGTCTGTAGGTTAAAATATGTTCAGTTAAAATATTTCTCCCTAACGTTTCGTCCCTGTCTGTGGGGGACATCTTCAGAGGCACAGATGTCCCCCACAGACAGGGACGAAACGTTAGGGAGAAATATTTTAACTGAACATATTTTAACCTACAGACCACGGCAAAACAGCCCGAAAATTTTAAATTTTAAAACCATGGACACCGGCCGTGAAAGCTTACGCATATATCTCCAAAATTGTTAAACCTACAAAAAATGTTTTGGCATTAATTGTGGTTTCACGAGATCTACATGTTTACTTTCTCTAGCCCCGTATGTACAATTTACATAGAGATAGAGAAGTATTGTATTCAACCCAAAAATTCGATGTCGAGACATCACCGGAAATATATGTTTTGGGTTCCCCTGACCCGAAAAAAAGCATTTTGGAAAACGATCCGTGTGTGTCTATAAGTCTGTGCGTGTCTGTGGACAACATAGCTCAAAAAAGAAATAGCCGTTAAATACCAAACTTGGTATTTAAGTTTAGTATCTTCCAAGGATGCGACACGAAGAAAATCCCATACTTTACATGGAAAAAATTTGCAAACTTTTTAATTTTTTTTAGAAATTACTCATTTTTATCTACAGGATAAGTTACAATAATTAGAAGCTGAAATTTATGCATGACAAATATTTGAAAAGAGGACAGGGATCAATATAGCTTACTAATTAGGAAAAGTGCAGTAATGGAATTTTTAATGTTCATATGTACATAGCATTTAAGAGAAAAAATAATTAATTTCAAAATGTCACAGGAAAAATGTTGGCGAGTATCATTAGCTGTGTAAACTTTCTTTAAGATTGAAGACAGAGAAAACAAATACATAAAAATTTGTTTGCTTTTATATGCAATGGTTTTAATAATACTTTGTTAAAAAGAATATGGATGAGTTAATAAATCAATGAATGATTTATTTGAGTTAATTTTCCATCCTTATTCCTACATAGAGCAAGGATTTCTGATCCGGCACCATCTGACTCATTTCCCCCCCCCCTCTTCGTCTTCTCCATTGTGTCTACTTCTTCCTCTGGTACTTTTAGGGTTCCATTCCAGCGCCTGGTTTCAATAGTTCAGTCTTATTTTATCAGTATATTGCCAATTCAATTTCATTTCCCTTTTTATCTTACATTTAATGGGAGTTTGAAAGTAGTTTTTCGGTTCTATCTTACTTCATATTGTGGATAAGAGATATTCACGAGTAAGGTAGCTGTTTCAAAATTATGGTCTGTCATTACCTTTGTTACCCCAAAGCATTCTAATTAAGTAATTTTTGCAACTCTTAATCTCTATGGCAAATAATTATAAGATGTGCTAATTAATGTATTCCACCCCAAAAACTCGAAATGAGCCTTCAGGTGGCTCTAAATTGAAAAAAAGGTTTTTTAGAACAAGGCCCGCATGTGCTTCTTTTGTGTGTGTGTGTTTGTGTGTGTGTATGTGTTTGTGTGTGTTTGCGCGCGCGTCTGTGCAAAGCGTAATTCAAAAACTAAAAGCTATTTGGTAAGTGCCAAATTTGGTATTTAAGCTCAGCTTTTTCCAAGGAATCAACAGTAATATTTTTAAGAAAACCCATCCGTGAAAATCCACCATGTAATAAAACACTTTGTTTAAATGCTCATTTTCTTAAAAAAGGCTTTTCATTAAAATACTACGCAGTTAAGAGAGCTTTATAACAAATAAAATGTATATACGGAATTTTATGGGAATATTTCTTCATTTTGGTCGACTTTTACATAACTGGTAAACCGATAGATAACGACAAAATCTTACTACAAAATATCTGATGTAGCACATTCACATTACTTTCTCTACCTATGCTGCAACAAACTATTCCTGAAAAAGCATATTGTTTGTCTTTTTAGGCTTATCAGGGTAAATATTGACAGAAATAGCTTTAGTATGATGTTATATCGTTATACAAGGTCGCCCTCCGTGCTAGCTTTTAACATCCAAGATTGAAGGTTCAAACCTGGCGAAGTATGGTGGATATTTTTGTACGCAAAAAATCCTTAGTATGGCTTCCTTTGAAAGGGAAGTAAAGCTTGTAGTTCCGTGTAATGCTTATTTTGCATTAAAGGAACACCATGTCTTAAAAGAAGAAGGTTTTTGGGCAAAATTCTACCATTTCGGGTTCACAAGTCGTCACCATATGCGAACTCACGAAATAGAAACTGAAATCCTAACAAAGAAATATCGATGCCCTAAGCTCTACTTAGGAGCTACAGGTTCTACTTAATATCCGTATAAAGGAGATTAAGAAAATACAATAAGATAAAGCGATAGTAAAGAATTTTAAAAGTCGATGGCTATGTGATTTGACTTTGCGTTCTCTTTGTTGACCACGACAAAAAAAAATTATATATAATATTATATATAATCCTTATATATATATTTATATATATAATACTTAGAATAATATAAGTATTGCAAAATGTAAGCCAATAAAAGTAATATCTGTGAAATGTTTAGCTCCACAAAAACTGTATTTGACCTAAATGGTGTCTTTTGACATCTACACCTTTGTGTGTTTTTAAAAATGTTGAAAAAGCCATTCAGTACGAAGAGGACTTCACAAGCCAGGAAATTCAAGATAGGTATTAATGTTATTGGTCACGTAAATATATGCATTTTCGGTAATTAAACAAAACTATTAAAGCCTTTTTTGAGAAAATAAGAATATTCGAAGATTTTCTTACGAAAAGCGTAGTTTGAGGTGGGGATATTTTCTCGAAAATCTTTTCGTTGCATCCTTGGAAGATGTTGAGCTTTAACATCAAGTCTGGTAACTAGCCGACCTTTCGTTTTTGACTTTTGCTCTTCAGGAACACACACACACACACTCTCTCTCTCTCTCTCTCTCTCTCTCTCTCTCTCTCTCTCTCACACACAATCACATCTGCACATAATGCACGATCTTTTTCTAAAAATGTGATTTGTTCCATTCTAATGCTTTCTCTATTCTGCAATAAACTATGTTAACAAAACTTGTCTTTGTATCCATTTCATGCTAATCGAGATAAGCATTATAAAATATTATATTATTATTCATTTTCTTGTAAACACGTAAAAATAAGGGAATGAACTTGGCTAAAGTGACAGTCAGATTATTTAGTAAGGGTTGTTATTTGTTGCTATTCGTTCTCTTTGCATATCTAGGAGGAAAATAGGAAAGAAACAAGGAAAGAAAAATAGTAAAGCTGGTTAAGGATTTCCCTTTTGAAAAGAAAAAAAAAAAAAAAAAAAAAAAAAAACCTTAATCCTATAAAAACGAATAGCTTGAAAATGGTTAACTTCTCAAAATATTTAAAGGACCAAAACAAGATCTACATTGTTTGGGTAGTAACGTTGTCTGTCTCTTATGTTACGAGGTATGCAAAATCATCCGGAATGAACAGAATCCTTGGGTTATTGCCATAAAATTCAAATAATGTTTCATTTCTTGATTAAAATATCTTAAATATATGGTATTTTAATCAAAACCGTTAGGCATTTTAGAGATAATCAAAACTCTTGAATACTATTCCGAGTAAAGGGTATTTTAATAAAAATCTTTAATCAAATACTTCGAAAATGATTCTAAGTAAAGTGCAGTTTGGGGTAGGGGATTTTCCTGAAAATATTCGTGCCGGATCTTTGGAAGATGTTAATGTTAAAACTTGGAGTTCAGCCGCTTCTCGTTTTTAAGATATGCTATTCGCAGACACACAGGGACATACGCACACACACACACACGCATGGAGCTTTTACTAAAATAATGCTTTTGGATTCAGGGGACCCTAAAACGTGTATTATTAGTGAACAATCGGTATCAATTTTTTGATGGAATGAAATACCTCCTCTACCTACTATATATGTCGTAGAGAAAGTAAAACTGATCTTTTTTTATTTATTTATTTATTTATTTATTCAATATTTATTGTACGTTAAATCTCGGTATTCAATTGTGCTTTTCTTGTATCTCCTTTTCCTAAATAATATGTATCTGCATGTGGCATAGAGAAAGTGAAATTATAGATATCGTTAAAACATACAATTTATGCCAGTGGCTTACAATCTAACCACTCTGCCACGGCATGGCCATTAGGTATTCCTTATTTGTTTAACTTTTACAATACATATCTATAAGTCTCTCTAATGGGAAGTCGTTATTCCTATTTATTTCTGGTGGCCAAGCAAAAAGATTGCAATTTCAAACCAAAGAGACGGCAAAAAAAGTATCTTCCCAAAATCCGAAGCTTTCACCATATAAAGCATCAGAAACTGCTTACACTGAATGCCGTGTTTGGGGAAATTTCTTTGCTGCACGAGAACTTGCGCTACCGACACATGTGACAGAGGACTTGAATCTTAAGCCGGTCCCCATGGCCACGCTCGCTAAAGCGTCTCGCTTTGGTGCTTCTTGGGCAGGGGATCGTGGGTTCGAGTCCCGCCTTGGGCTTGGATGTTATATGTTTGTGCAATGTGTATATGTTTGTAAAAGAAACAGTAAAACCAGTAATCAGTAAAACCTACGGTGGGAAATGTAAATAGGGATACAGTACCGGAGTCCTGATCAGACTCCGTTTAAAAAAAAAAAAAAAAAAAATCTACAATACCATACCAGGAAGAGCCGGAAGAGTAAAAACCGTAATTCTTTGTACTACTGAAGAAACCATGATCAAGTGACCCTATCCTAGACTAAAACTACTGTACAAAAATCCAGCACCAATCTTTAATAAAGGACAAAACAAAACAAAATTAAAGGTCGAGAGGGAGAGAGTGCGTGTGCGTGTGCGTGTGCGTGTGGGTGTGGGTGTGGGTGTGGGTGTGGGTGTGCGTGTGCTTGCGCGTATGCATGTATATGTTTATTTTTTTCCATGAAATGGAAATGACCTGTTATTTATGGACGCTCTTTAACTGCTTTGGTTCTTAGCGTCCCATTCTATATTGGGCGAGAAAAATGGCTTAATTTTGCTCAGAGGCCTCTCTTATCAGGCTTGAGGTTCTTTTACATGCCGTAAATCTTCGACACGGGACCCACAGCTTTACTTCCCTTCCGAAGGAACCCATGCTAAGGATTTTGACGCCCGAAAAAATCCATCGTCCTCCGTCGGGTTTGAACCCGCCACCTTGGGTATATGAAGTTAGCATGGTAACCATTACACCACGGAAGGCGACTTATTTTTTTTCCAGGAAACTGTAAAGAAATACTGGAAGAGTTTCGCTTTATTACAATAAGAGCCATTAACGATACATATGATATTACTGTTAATGCTTTTGCTTAGAATAAATTTTACATTCGTAATGTTTTTCAATTGTAAGTTACAATTATAAGTTACAGGCCTTGGAATACAATTTGAATACAAAACTTGTGACGAAACAAACGCATGATAGTCCCAACTAGCAAGTGGGTTTTCACAATAATAGTAATAATATAAACTGAATCAATCAATATTTACAGACATGTTGTGAATTGTACTCTATTTTGTATATGTTTGTCATTCAGATGTTTCTCTCGTTTCATATCGAAATCAAAATCAGGGATGCAAGTTAATTATTCTATGTGCTTTCGTTAGTTATAAGTGTTTTGATTTTCTCTCTGGGATTTTTAATTTCTCTACACGCATTATGTACATAGTGTATAGTAAAGTTATTGCATTCCACCAAAAATTCGATACTAAGGTTTCACCGGAAATATAAGTTTTAGGGTCACCTGTATCCAAAAAAAAATCTGATGTGTTCCATTCACATAATTTTCTCTACATCTCTAGAACAAACTATTAGTAAAAAGCTTATGCTTCTTCTTACATTTTGCTAATCGAGAAAAAATAGCAGAAATATCTTTTTACTTGCTTCCATGCAAGTAGAAGGGAAATAAGGGAGTAGTACGGCTAAAGATGTAGTCAAAAGCTGGTTGTTATGTGACTGAAATTCCAGGAGTTGACAAATTCTCGTATGAGAAAAGTTTTTTAAAGCTGAAACCAATTACAAGGAATATCTAAAAAACCATCCACTCCACAAAAGAAATGTATAAAACATAAATTGTGTGTTTTAACAAGCTCTACATTTTCTGTTGATTAAGGTTTTGTCTATCTCTCACCAGTTATGTAAAATTTCATTAAATTTATCTAGAATAAAGTAGTCTTCAGATGCTATTTCCTGAAAATTTAAGATATACATTTTATTTGTAAGGTAAATATCTTAAATATACGAAATATTAATCAAAATAATTAGAGCCATTTATGAGTAAATAACAATTTTTACATTTTTTTCCATATAAAGGGTAGTTGGGGGTGGGAGAATTTTCTTGAAAATGTTCATGTTACTCGCATCCTTGGTATTTAACGGACTTTTCGTTTTTGAGCTATGCTGTCTATAGACACACTCAGCAACAACAATACACGGACCTTTTTCCAAAAAGCCTTTTTTGGTTTCAGAGGGACCCAAAATATGTATATCCGGTGAAATCTCGGTATCGAATTTTGGGTGGAATGCAATACCTTCTCTATACATTATGTAAAGGTACATGTAGAGAAAATAAAAAGCATTCTGACCATTTTGACCAAAATGTTTAAGATATTTTCATGTGAAACGATATGTGTATCTTGAATTTTCTGGAAATAGCCCTTGAATACCACTTCATTCTGGATGAGTTTCGTATAACTCCTAAACCGTGAGACAGTGACAACAGTATAATACACAAAAAATGCAGATCTCATTAAAACACATAATTTAGCCATATACATGTCAAGTTTTACTTTAACTAGCCCCATATTAACAATGTACATAGTGGATAGAGAAGGTATTCTATTCTACCCAAAAATTTGATGTCGAGATTTCACCGGAAATATAAGTTTTCAAGTCTCCTGAGTCCGCAAAAGGCATTTTGATAAAGAGATTCGTGTGTGTATGTCTGTGCTCATAACGAAAAGTCCGTTAAATATCAAACTTGGTATTTAGGTTTATTATCTTCCAAATATGCGACACGAAGATTTTCGAGAAATCTCCTCCTCCTTTACATGGAAAAATGTTTGAAAATTTTGTTTTGCTCAAAAATAGCTCTAACGATTTTGATTGAAATACAGTATGTTAAAGATATTCACATCATAAATCACAAATAAAGTGAAAACAATTTCAGTTGTTTCACCTAGCGATAGCTCTTGAAAGATTTGACTATTGCGTAAGCCTAATTCCCATATTACCCTTCTACTTACAAGAAAGCAAGCAACAAAGCCATTTCCGGTAATATTTATCTTAATTAGCATGACATATATAAAATAATAGTCTTCTGCAAGGACTTTTTGTTTTCAGAAAGGATAGAAAATGTTATGTGTACGATCGATTTTTTCTATTATTTAGTTTAACCCTGTAGTGTGCAGTTTGTACTATGTTCAACTCATGCACGTGTGTAGGGAAGATGTATTCCGTGGTAAAGAAATTAGTATAATCTCTTCTTCATTTGACATACTTAATGCTTCTTTTGTATTGAAACGCAATCGCATTTTACTTTCTCTACATAGTACTATGTAGAGAAAGTAAAATGCAGAAAACATATCCAAAGTACCAAATTTGATATTTAAATTAAATATCTTTAATGTATACGATACGAAGATTTTGAGGAAAATCCTCCCACCCCAAACTACAAACTCCATGGAGAAATTTTCGAAAAATTTTATTTTCTCAAAAAAGGATTTAACGATTCTGATTAAAATACCGTATATTAAATATATTTACGTAACAAATAAAACGTTTTAAAATTTAAAATTTTCGGGCGGTTTTGCCGTGGTCTGTAGGTTAAAATATGTTTAGTTAGTATAATTTTAACTAAACATATTTTAACCTACAGACCACGGCAAAACAGCCCGAAAATTTTAAATTTTAAAACTATGGACACCGGCCGTGAAAGCTTACGCATATATTTAAATAAAATGTTTATTTTGAACTTTTTGGGAATAGCCTATAAAGAGCTCCTCACTCTGGATGAAATTTGCTGAATTTTGCATAACTGATGAACCATAAGAGATAGAGGAAAACTTGCTACGCGAAAACCATAAATCTTAAAAACTCATTTTATATCGTACACACTTTTCGTGGGACTGACCGTTTTCGAGATATTCCTTGTTATTGGTTTCAGTTTTAAAATCTTGGAACTTTTCTCATACAGGAACTTGTCAACGCGAAGAGGTTTTCATTCCCTTAGCAACTATATTTTAAAACATTTGACTGTTGGTTTAGCCTAGTGCATTCCCTTATTTTCCTTATACTTATAAGACACTAAGTAATAAAACCATTTCTACTAATGTTTATCTCGATTAGCATGAACTAAATAGACTTACTAACCATAATTTGTTACAGAAACGCAGAGAAAGTCATATAAATGGAAAAAATCAGATTTTATTTTAAGAGGTTCTATTTCTAGTTCCATACATACAATAATTTCAGGTTAGGTAGTCCATACAATCAGAAAACGGACTATCAAATTTAGATTTTTTTTTGGGGTAGTGTTTAACGCCCGCTTTAACTACTAATGGCACCGCAGGCGGTGACACTGATGATACATGAATGATGATGGAGCACCGGTGGAATGCGATGGCGGGGGAAACCGGAGTACCCGGAGAAAACCCGCTCCAGCGCCGCTTTGTCCATCACAAATCTCACGTGCGGTCGCTTGGGATCGAACCCCGGCCGTCTAGGTGACGGCCACGGCGCGGCCCCTCAAATTTAGATGATGGTGTCCTTCTTTCAGCTTCTGAGCGGGGTGCACCATAGTGAGAGCATGTTAGCTAAACAAATTCAGAAGCGGTCTTTAACTTCGATGCACCGTATTTTGAATTAACAAGCGTAAACATTTGACAGTCTTTTGCTGACGATAGTTGCTGAATAAATGTCTTGAGAAGATAATATGCTAGTTAGTAAACTAACATCACGCTCTCCCAAATAATATGAATGTAACTGAAATTAAACGTCTCTATACAGGTTAAACATCTAAGAAATTCTAAGAATGAAAAAGGACCCTTAATAAAATTGCTGTAAGTACTATAATTAGCATGAACGTAAGGTAAGAGATTGAGGCTACCTCAGAGAGAAAGAAGTATTTCAGGATTTAATATTCAGAATCCTTTGTATGAAAGCAGAAACGCTGTGCAAATAAGAGAATTTAAATCGGCGTTACTGAAACAGTTTCATGCGCGGATGATCAGATGAGTATGAGGTAATGAGAAATAATTTGCAAAGGCACAATGAATAGTGAGGGTTTCTCTCTAGAATCACAAAAATAAAACAAGTCATTTTATTCCTTCCATCTTTTCCCTTTAATACCATTTTACGCTCATTACCTGTTCCAAGAATGGTTAATTTCCCAGTTCCTAATTGTTTTCCCTTTCTGAACTCCCATGTTCTATATCTGGTTCTATTTTATCGCTAGAGCTTTAAATACTCCTCGGTGTAAGCGTAGTGTTGTTTTCTCTTTGTTTATGTATAATATATTTATTAGATATGTTATATATTATATATTATTGTGGCCCTCCGCGATGTAGTGGTTATCATACTAGGGTCTATAACTCAAGATTTCAAGTTCAAATGCGACGGAGGGTGCTGGATTTTTTCGGACCCAAGAATCCTAAAATGGCTTCTTTTAGAGGGTAAGTAAAGCTGGTGGTCACGCATAATATTTATTTCAACGTAAAAAAAACCTATATCTTGAAAAAGGAAGGTCACAGAGCAAACTTTTCCGCAATTTTGCGTACGAAAGCCATGATTTCGTCTTATATTGCCATCTGTGGGCGACGAACTGGGCCATCGTCACCATGGGGCATAGTGGCAAACTCATGAACTAGAAATTTAAATCCGGTCATGGAAACATCGCAAAGATACTCTTTACTGCGCTTAGGAGATACAGGAAGTACCATATATTATATTAAGTTACGTTATGTTATATTATATATTGCATTTGTGTGTTATCATAAAAGCAACACAAATACAAGTAGATGAAATGCATAGCAATGTTAATATCATACAAATTACGTATATAAAATATTAGTTATTCAAATGGTTAATCTTGGCATGCATGATGAGTTTTATTTTTACTTCCTCTACACAGTACATGGTATCAAAAAAGAAGTATTTTTAGAATAATGCTGTGTATGCGTGTATGAACAACATAACTCAAAACAAAGTCGTTAAATGTTCCAAGAACTCTACAATTTAAAATGAATTCGAAAATAATGAGTTTATCAAATATGCCCCATAAGATCTTTATTAAGATGGCATATATTAAGATATTTACCAGACAAATAAAATTTATATCTAGAATTCTCCGGAAATAGCTTATGGAGGTCTCTTCATTCTACATGTCTTGTACTTAATTGGCAAGACGTTAGAAACAGACAAAAACTTATTACAAAAAATGTATGCGGTATTTTTTGTGGAGTTAACCATTTCTGATATATTTGTTGTTATTTATTTCGAGTTTAAAATACTTAAAGTTTAAGGACTTGAAGCTTTCTCGATGTTGGTTATCCCGTGAAGTGAAAGGAAATAACAAACTCCCATTAGACAAAATTTTAACTTAATAATGATTTCACAAGATAACGGGCTAGTTAAATTTGAGCCTTACAAATACAACCTTTTGAACATCTCAACTCTGTAGTCTTCGTCAGGGTTGGTCGAAAGCTTGGATTTTTATTGCTATTTTCAAAGTGAAGGGAGCTTAAGTGGTAGTTCCCAAGATATGTATATATGTATCCAGTATATTTGTCATGTAAATATGTATAATATGTGCATTTTAATCATTGTCCTTAGTGCCATTTTTGAGCAAAGCGAAAATTTCGAAACATTTTCCATATAAATGATAGCGGTGTGGGTTCTCCTGAAAATTTTTGTGTCGCATCCTGGACGATATTAAACTTAACTGCCTGACTTCTCGTTTTTGAGTTATGCAGTCCACACAGTCACATCGATATACACGCGCGTGAGCGCGCGGATCCTTTACAATTCTTTTTTTTTTTTTTTTATTTTTATTCAGAGGTTCACAGCGCCTCATTTCCGTTAAAATTTTGATATGAAATGTTTGTGTGGAATGCCATACCTTCTCTACTATGTGCATACAAACAGAACATGTTGCAGTAGAGTTATTGGGGAGGGATTGGGGGAGGGGGTTCAATGGAAGGGGCAAAGTGGGATATTTGGATTCCTACCCGTCTCAGTCGCAAATATGTTTTGGTTGAGGCAGTCAGTGATTGCAGTGCAAAGTGCCTTTCGTCGTTGCTTTGATATTCTTCCACGAGGTCGTGTTCCTGATCGAAAATATGTTTTAATGTGAGTGGATATCTTTAGAGACACGATAGTGGAAAGGTCCGCCGAAGACGTTACAACACCTGAAGATGTGCCGAATCACACATTGTGTTCTTCTCTGACGAGGCTCATTTTCACCTCAATGGCTTTGTGAAGAAAACAAAAACAAAAAAACAAAAAACATGCGATACTGAATGCAATAAATCCCCCCCCCAAAAAGACGTTATGAGAGTCTCATTCATTTGGATCGTGTCACGGTATTTTTGGTAGTGTTTAACGCCCGCTTTAACTACTTATGGCACCGCAGGCGGTGACACTGATGATACATGAATGATGATGGAGTACCGGTGGAATGCGATGGCGGGGGAAACCGGAGTACCCGGAGAAAACCCGCCCCAGCGCCGCTTTGTCCACCACAAATCTCACATGCGGTCGCTTGGGATCGAACCCCGGCCGTCTAGGTGAGAGGCGAGTAGTCTAACCACTCGACCACGGCGCGGCCGTGTGTCACGGTATGGTGTACCAAATCAAGAATAGGGATCATTGGACAATTCTTTTTTCAAGAAAACTGTCGTGCTGTTACCGTGAATTAGACCGTTATGTGACAATGATCCAACAATTCTTCTTGTTTAGTCTCCAAGAAATGGATCTGGGCATATTTGATTATTCTCATCCACTGTTATACCTGTCCCTGTGGCAAGTTCTTTAGTTTTCGCAGCTATGATTGTTACACTTATGCGAGTGGACGCGTATCTGTGGGAGGGTTCTTTGACGTCGAAACCGCGCATTGTTAAGCCTGGGCTTGTTTCTAACAGTTGTGGTGGTACTGCACTTGCGGGCGCTTCTGGAAATTTCCGGTCACGATCATAAACAACGGATATAAAAAGGGCAACGAATCCCTTTCCAGCGCTCAACTTTTAGCGTGAATGGATATCATGCCACAGTAAGCGAACAGTATTGTCGTCTTAGTAAACGTCAAAAAGAAACTGTGTGCTAGAAGTCTTGAGAAAACAGTTATATATTATGAGCAGATTGTAATCAGTTTGTAGTAAAATAAACAGTTGGTTTTGGATAAGAAAAGAGTTTCTGTTACAACACCATGTAAAATTAAATTGAAGTTTATTTATGGACGCTAGGTTCCCAGTGTGCTATTCTATATTGGGCGTAAAAGACTGCTTAATTTTCTTCAATGTCTCTTTTATCAGGCTTTAGGTTATTTTACGAGCCGTAAATCTGGAACACAGAACCTCCGGTTTTGCTTCCCTTCCAAAGGAAGCCATGCAAAGCACTTTACGCCCGAAGGTAAACATCAAATCCAACCCGCGATCTTGGGAACCGCGGGCTTAAATGCTGCTGCCAGACCACAGAGGAGATATACAATGTCTTGTGAGATTTCCCTGTAGAACAGAATGCATCCATTGAGCTCATATTAATGTTACAAAAGATAATGACACTGATTCTCACAGCAGTACTCCTACGAAAATAAATCAATCATTTGATGGGCAAATTTTGTTCTGCGGCACATTACCTACCTTATGAGAACGTCCAACAGGTAAACGTGTTAAAGAATGAAACAGCAATTTTCTTGAAATTCTAATTATTATAGTCTCTTTTTAGATATAGACACGCCAAGGTGCCATTAGACCTCGGCACGCAAATGTACCGGACCCCAAGGAACAGACAAAGGAGTTTCTACCATATGTGGAAGACGTCATCACGTTGTTCGGCTGTTAAAGAAGAAGGGCATCATAACTGTATTTACGCCGACAAGCAATATAGGTAATATGTAGTAAAAGATCTGAGGGACCCACTGGGGATTGAGACGGATTATCGCCCAGGTGAATAAGCACATAACCAATATCTGTAATTGATTAGGTTAATTAGTAAGATATCATGCATTTATTGTATATTGGATGTTCAGGGAGATTGTTCTCGAAGTGTTTCAAACTTCAACCCGAAAGTTCTCAAGCGACGAATTCAGTTGTTTATGCCAGTTCTTTGTATATTGCAAGAGGGGAAAGACGCTATTGTGTGGTCACGTCTCCGCAAGAGAAAGCGAAGGCGACATATAAACCGGGGAGCCACGAGGAAATCTAGGTCAAGAATTTCGTGAAAGACGCATTGACCAATTAGAATTAATCACGTCACGGCAGAAGCGCACCCCAAGCCACTTTCGGCGCCAAAAGTGGCCCAATGAGATTACGAGTTGAGGGTTTTGGCGTGGGTAAGATTTGCTATAAATATAAGAGTATTCGCCGCAATTTTCACGCAGTTGAGATGTAACTCCAAGGGGAATCTGCGACACCCAAAACAAGAAGTATGCGCGAATTAGCAGAGTTATTATAGTGATTGAGGCTGTCGGAATGTAATTACACGTAGAATCTGTGATGCTCGAAACAAGAACCCTCGTAAATATAGTAAAGTTATTAAAGTGATTCACACAGTTGAAATAAATGTCACGCGTAAGGAAGCCACGGCGGAAATACAAAATGTCTAATTATTCTGCACGTAACAGTTGCACTCGCCGCCGCGTAAAGTTTAGTTACCTTCATGCGCGTTACGCCCTTGCTCGAGGGAAATTATGAAACTCAATCGCGCCAGGAACATTCTCGGGAACGCTTGAAAAAGAGAAATAAATCTTGATTGAACGAAAAGTGCCGACGTCATTTAAGTTAATTCCCGTACCACTCCCTGGAGATCACCGTAGCTAAATACCAAAGCTAGATGTAAATAGGTCTCAATTGCTCGTCGCTGAGTCCACCAATAGCCGAGGAGCATCGAGAATCGACTTAACCAGCTGCAACGCCGGAGAGAGGACCAGTCGTCGCTGCGCAGCCCAGCTCCACCAGGTACGTCCACCAGTTCCCGCCACAGGATCTAGAATATATCATGTGAGACTGGCAAGGCATATGTTGGCGTGACCGGATGGTCTATTAAAAAACGTGTAACAGAACATCGTCATGTCCACCTAATGCAGCCAGAACATTCAACACTTGCGGAACACGAATTTACATAGAACCATAGAATCAAATTTCTAGATACTAAGGTGCTGGAGAAAACAAAAGGATATTTCAATCTCCTCAGGAGAGAAGCTATTGAAGTAGAACAACATCCGAACAATTTAAACAAATACGGCGGATACTTATAAGTAAAACCTGGAAACTGGTATTAGTAAACAAACAGCTGGTTGACCTTCACTCGCTGGCTGGACTCATCTTTGCATTGCCTATCACCCATTTAACCTCCCCACCCGTCCCTCTAAATAGAGCGAATAAATAACCAGCATTCCTTTCCTGGTTTGCATTACCACCTACAGTGACCACCAGAAAATGATGACCGTAGAAGTCTGCGAAACGTATGGTTCGCATTTTAACCTACGACCACGGCACAACAGCACGAAAAATAGTTTTTATACATAACGACACCGGCCGTGAAAATAGTCTAAGACATTCTATGTAGACTTTTCTCACAATTTTCATATCACTTTTAAACTCCTCCAAAAATAGAAATAGTCAATCTCTGCGAAATCTCTGAACGCATATGATCTGATTTTGCTCCCACGAACCATTTCACTTTCTATAGTACGTGTGTACATGTATATGGTAGAGAGAGAAGGTATTGTATTCCACCCAAAATTTCGATACCAATATTTCACCGGAAATACATATTTTAGGATCCTCCGAATAACAAAATGGCCTGAATTTTCCTGGATTGACCTCTGAAGACCTCTTTGTTCTGAAGGACTTCTGTATAACTTTTGTATTACTGGTAAACCGTAAGAGAAAGACAACAAAATATTAGGAAAAACATGCAGATCCCGTTAAAACTCAAAATTTATGTCATATACCCTTTTTCTCTTTTGTAGAGCTAACCGTTTCCAAAATATTCCGTGTTATTGGTTTCAATTTTAATCTGCTTAAACTTTTCCCAAACGGCAAGTGATCTTTCTTTCCATCTCTCATTTCTTTACTCAAAGCAAAGAGAACGGTTTGTCAACGGTTTCACATATCGACCGACTTTTAGGAGACTTGAGTATTGCTTTAGCCTAGTGTATTGGCATGTTTTTCTTCTACTTGCAAAGAAGCACGTAATAAGACCTATTCTATTCATTTTTATCTCGATTAGCATGATGTAGATAAACGAATTATCTTTTTTAAGAAAAGTTTGTTTGCGGAACAGCTAGAGAATGGAACACATCAGATATTTTAATCTTATTACTAATGACTGAAACGTGGTAACATTATTATCGGGTTATGAAAGCAGAAATAGGTATTACAAGAAGGTATAGATTGCTAATTAAACCCGTGGTCCTAAATCCATTATGTATACAACTTATAGACCTGTAATAGCTTATACGGCTACTCAGGACTGAAAAAAAGGAATATCTTGCATTACTTAATTTCTATTTCTGGTATACTTGATTCTAGATCAGGCGTCACAACTCGCTTGATTTTGTTTGCTCCGTGCATGCACGTTTATGCCTGATTAGGAGAAATGTTGCTTATTCAGAGAAAGTGGCGGAGTAATGTTATAGTTTGCGACGAAGTCATTTTATAAGTCATACAGTAAGTAGGTACGATAGTTTCCAAGGAGAAGAAAGTTTCTCTCTGTGTTCGAAAGCCCGTTTAATTAACAAAATATCTCGTCATATTCACTGCTATAAACGTGAACGTTTTATGTTACAAATTCTTATTCTGCTAGCGTTACAAAGTGGTTACGTTGCTATGATCATAGTACTCTAATAAATATTAGTTTTTGATGTTATTTATCTTATAACTACCAATTCAAACCAAAGCTATGAAAATATGTACATGTTCATATACGAAATACAAATACTAATGCAAAAGGCAACTATGAAGATAGAATAGGTGTATTAATCTATATGCATTTCAAACGTAAATTGTTGTATACGCCACAGCACTGTGGCATTTATTTGATTTTACTTCCCGCGCAGTTGGTCGGGATGGGAACAGTAGGGGATTCTCCAAAGCAATGAGCAAAGTTCCTCTCTCTACTTAACTCAAAGGACAACCGTAGTTAATTCTGGAAGAGAATATGCTCTACGGTTTAGATGTCGCAGACGTTCCTTGAATCCCTTATGTTGATCTGGGTACCCTGTTAGGGAGAATGTTCCTATTGCGAGGAACAGTCATGTACATTCCCAGTTTCCTCGGTACCATACCAAAGTCAAATGACAGGCATTTGTTGTCAAAGCGAAAGAAGAGTTACCACCCGTCCTGAACCGCCAAAACAGCTTTTATTGAATTTCGTGAAATTTGCTTTTCCATGTATTACATAAAGTGAAGGAATTAAATAATTTTCTCCAAGATGGCTAAGAAATTTGGTTATCACAGCTGAAAGGAGACATACCACCCGTCGTGATCTTGGCAAGACGCGCATTTACTGATTTGTGTGAAATTCGCTTCAAATATTAAATAAAAGTGAAAGAACTAATTCTTTAATTTTCTCAAAAACGGCTAAAAACTGTTGTTATATATATATATATGTCATAGAATGTTTTATTTTTTAAAGGTTACATTTCTGTGCATTAATTATAAGGTAGTACTAACAAAATTCTTACCTAAAATTCTTTGCCGTAATATTAAAAATAAATAAATGGATAACACATTTAAGAACATTTTATTTACAATGTTTTGTGTATAAATGAATATAGAATTCGAGAAACTACCTTCCTCTTTTGCATTTGTATTTAAAAATGTTTTAAATAATTCTCAAAATATGTATATATTTTACACATTAAAAACATAATTCTTAAAGCTAAAAAAATACATTATTTATTGTACTGTTATTTGGTCGTATAAATGAATAAGGAATTCTAGAAATTAATTTCCACTGTTGCTTTTGTATTTACAATAATCCTTTAAACAATATACAAAATATGTAAGTGTTTTACACACTAAAAGCATAATTCTTAAGATAAAAAATACAACACAATTTACAGTAATAGAATAAGTATTTAAACAACGCCCCATTAACGTATTAAGAAGCACACTTTGCCAGAATATTACTTATAGGAGAGAGCTCGACATAAATTTTGAACAGTTTGCCAAGCTAACTACCAGCTACAAAAGGTTTTTAAAAAGGTGCTCGGAAAAGTGTCGCGCTCACCACCAGTAATGCCAACTCGAATTCTCTAAGCTCTTCCGTCACAATGCGGCTAGATACAACGAACTAGTCTTGTTACTGAATACCATACTCCTCGAGGATATTCTGTCATTGCGCACCCACAGTGCACAATTCCTACCGCAAATCCACTCCAACGAAAAAAAATCTTGAATGTAGCACATGATACATGGTTGCTACCAAAGAGGTTATACCGCCGCCATTTTCGGGGCAGGTTGCAGATTGGCGATCTACTGGTGACAATACACCGTAACACATATTGTATCTTCCAGACATTTACACTTAATTAAATATAAAATATCTTGAATTTTCTGGAAACAACATGCGAGATCCTCATCAATCGAAATACATTTTATTACTTTTGTGTAAATGCTTAACTTTTAGAAAGAAAAAAGGATACTCCATAAATATTTAAATCTCTTTAATATTAACACTTTATTTCCTCTAACGAGTTTTATAGCATCAATTATTTCAAAGCTATTTCTTTTCTTGCTTTTACACTTTAAAGTGATCTTATTATACGTATATGTGCTTCTCATAATGTCAACAAAGAGTATTTAATTTCTTCGCCCCTTCTACAGTGACAGAGATTTTAAATATCTGACCAGGCATTCTGTTTCCTCTAATCTGCTTGTAATTTGTGTGAAGTTCCATTCCATTACAAAGAAAAGAGAGAAAAATATGCTTCACAAAGATTATTTTCAGAAGATATATTAAAATAATCTAATGTAACAGAGAAGAGAATTTGGGTATAATATATAGAATGTTTTATATATTGAGAGCAATATACAAATAATGAGATGTAAAATGCTTTGACTACGTCAGGTCTTTTTATAAAGTTTTCTTTCAAATTGTTTCAAAACTTTGCTGGTGTAGACCTTGGATAGCTCTACCACGAAAGAGGGATATTTATTTATTTTTCTAGTACTGCAATTACAAGGAGATTAAAAAACAGCAGTTTCGTGTAACAATAATCCCTTGATAAATTTTCGCTGTGTAGGCTAGCTAGTTGGCGAAAAACAGCAGATCGTGAAAATAGTAGAAGCGACGTAAAGAAAAAATTTAAGGTAAACAAACAGATTGTATTTATTTAGGGTTTTTGTTCTCACGTTCAAATGATTTAAAACCGAGTGCTACTCTTAACATCCGGCACAAAAGGTGTTTTTTATCCTCTCTGTTTTTTTTTTCTCTTCTTTCTTTAATGCTTTTCCAGATATTGGTGCAAAAACGATCTATAGAAGCACACATTAAATGTGGAATAAAATTGTAGGAACAAAATCATAATTATACTTATTTCCTGGGGTATATATTATAAAATATTTGTTTAAGTTAAACACCTATCGAGGACAAAACTTTCAAAATTATTTACTAATAATATGTAATCAAATTCTTAGAAGCAGCCCAACTTCGTTCCTTGAAATCTTCCACTTCTCGTTTTCTCCTAAATTTTCAGAATCTGAAACATCTTCATGGAAGCATTGCCTTTGATATTAGTTTCTCTACTGCATACAGTATGTAGAGCAGCACTATAGACCTCCCAAAAATGTTGAGATTTCATCGAAAAGTGTAGGAGCACATACCATATGTTCACAAAACATATAAAAAGAAAATTTTATATAATATTATAACCTTATAGAAAGCAATGTAAAATAACTGTAAATGTTTATTGGTAGAAATATGCATAAAAGCGAGTTGTTATAACTTAGGTAATTAAGTCAAGGCGCGCTAGTTTAATTCCAGGTAAGAGTTCACCAACCACCACTTGCTAATGAGCACAGGGTTTAGGCTAAAGAATGTAAGATAGAAGAGAACAGGCATAGAAATAAGTGAGACAGGAATAGTGACTTGTGCCCCAAGTAACACAGGGAATTGGAGAAATAGAAAAATCAAGCAGGAAGATAATGTGAGAGGGTAGCGTTCGGTTTTCCCAAACGCGTCATGTGGGCACTATGACTTCAAAACTTGACACAATTTATTTTCATATCATGTGAAGTGATGCTAACGAGGAACCAATCAGATATACTGTTACATTTTATGGCGCGAAAGTTGGCGTCACCCAGTATCAGTATATAAGAGACAACATATCTCCTATGTGGTTACTCTTTCTTGTTCTCACGCTTGACTTACACAGTTACATTGTGTTGTGCACACGTCCACGTGCTTAAGTGGCGGGGGAGCGTTGAGCAGATAGTTAGATTAGGCTCCTGATTATTAATTTTAAGTGGTGGGTTGCTATTTATTTATAAAATATTTTGTAAGGAAACAAGCTAGCCGCCCGTTAAACCTGTGGTATAATAAATTCAAGTAGTAAGGGGAAATGCTGTGTTATTTAATATTCGCCTCAACCACAAAACCCCTGAGATATAATTAGTTAAAAGATATTTGGAGTGTAATCTGCATCGACGACGAAGCTGAGAACACCGTAGAAGGAGACGAACGCAGACTTCCCGCTACAAAAATGTATGCCCTCAAAGTCCCATAAATAGCTTTTTAGAAACACCGATATGTATGTAGTATGTGGGATTATGTGATTATAATGTATAATTGTGTATGTGTCTGTGTTATTAGACGTGCGTGTGTATTTTCGTTTACCTGTTGTGAGTGTCCCTAACTCAAAAATGAAATGTACGATCATTATATCAGTATTTTCCAAAGATGTCACGCAAAGATTTTTCAAGAAAATCCCCTTTTGCAAATCATTTATATGGAAATTGTTTATTATATTATTTTATCAAAAAATGGCTGCATCAATTTTAATTAAAGTATATTGAGGCGGGTTCATTGTCCCATGTGATGTTTTTATGTTGCTTTTTTTTTTGTAATGATTAATGCCCGCTTTAACTACTTATGGCACCGCAGGCGGTGACACTGATGATACATGAATGGTGATGGAGCACCGGTGGAATGTGATGGCGGGGGAAACCGGAGTACCCGGAGAAAATCCGCCCCAGTGCCACTTTGTCCACCTCCAATCTTACATGCGGTCCCTTGGGATTGAACCCTGGTCATCTAGCATTTGATGGTTGCCAAGTATGAAGCGGACAGAATGCACCACGTTGTATATGCAAAGTATACAGTGTTATTTAACACCCCGTTGAAGAGCCAAGCATGAAGTTGGCGTTGCTCTTGCGTTGTCGGGTGCCTCTAGACTCACTCCACTACCAAAAGAGTAGATCTCCACGAACCTTGTTCAGAAGAGCCACTACCGGTGGTTTGCCTCTGGCTCAGCTCAATATGCATGTAGATTTGACTCACTCGGGTGGAAGCAATGAGGGTAGCTTGGGAGTGATCTTACGAAATAGTTAACACACACTTTTATTTTACCTATTCGTTTATTCCTGACTAGAAGACATGTCGACAAGCACTTTGCTTTACAATATAACTGCAATTATTTCTAGGAGCTTTCCTTCTTTAACGACGTGCATTAACTTCACTTATTAAACTTATTACTTGTTCACTTATTACTCTCTAACCGTACTGACAATCTTACAACAAGTAAGCGCCTTGAACTTAACGGTTACGCGTACATAGCGACTGAGTGTATTTTAATGTCTTGATGAGTATAACTGTGGGAGTCTTGATGTACGTAGCTGAGTACCCTGAGATCCTACAATCTCCTACTTATATAGTAGATTTTCTGTCATGGCTGCATCTTTCTGATTAGTCAGAAAGACCGCGAACTTAGCGATGATATAGCCCATAATGCATCATAACACTCACGTGACCAACATCACACAATGGAAAAAAGACTCCTTTCACTACAATTTGGGTCTTCACCATCACTTATTTCTCTATTGCACGCACATGCACCATTTACGTGACCAACAAAAGAGAAATTTCTTCCCCAATAGCCTAGTTTAGGTAAACAACTCTGAGCTGTGCTTGCTAGAAGCTAGCTTTACACTTCTAAATACATTAAACAATTTATTATTAACATTCTTAAATACATTAGCTAATTAACAATTGATGGAAATAACAATAACCATAATAAAGAGGCCGACTAACGGTCTCAAGATTTAAAATTATTTGCATGACAAAATGTACATATTGAATTTAACGGCTTTAGCCTGTGAAACCTCTGATTTTTTAAATAATGTTATGGGTATGTTTTCGTACAGAAAGTAAAGTTACCTTTTAATTTCCATGCCCCGTAATTGGGTTACTTATGCCACGATTTCTTCCACATAACAATTAAGTAAATCAATTTGGTACCATGAGTTTTGGCGAATATAGTTAGCTTCGCCTGGTACTGCAATGTATCATTATTTGGGTAGCTATTACTAGGCATTAATTATTATTTAGGTCCCTATTTAAAAATTTGCTCGAGCTTGGAATGATAGGTGTGATCAGATTGAAGGATCAAAATGACAACATTGAGCTAATTTTCACTGTGAACTTTACTTTTATTTGTAAGTCCATTTACTAGTAAATCAGTTTACAATTAGCACTTCATATCATTTGATGTATATAAATTATATGAATTTCCATTACAAATTACAAATTAAAAGTTACGAGGCACAAATTTATCGAAAAATCTGTAGCAAGTTGATTCTCTTAGATTTCAATTTGTACTGGGCGTGAAGTTATTGCATTGGATGCTGTATATTCAATTTCGAATAGTTCAAATCCTCCAATGACTTATTTCTAACGTTTACATCCATATAATATGGTATCCGGTTTTTGTAATCTTACACACCTTTATAATTTCTGGCTGATAAACTTGTAAGAATCACTTGTGTTTCAAACATTACGACTCCTATAACTTCATTCTCATATGCTTTAAAATATTAACATATGAGTTTGAAATTTTTAACTCCCTGGTCGTTTAAGAAGCTTTGCTCAACGTTTTCTTAAAATCCGTTGGTAGTTCTTTTGACTGTCTTAAGAACAAAAGAACGTTCGCTGTCCCTTATTTGGTGACAAACTATTTCTGTCTTAAAAAGGGTATTTTCAAAAACTCTCAACGATACTCTAACTTCCTACCAATAATTTCAAGTTACTCTTCTATCCTAAGCATAACATAAATATAAGAAACATAACCCGTCTCTGTAGTGTAGGAATAGTGTGTTTGCCTCACAGTTAAGACGTCCCAAGTTCGAAAATCGGTTACAGCTGACGGAGCATATTGCGAAAATGGCCCCATAGCGCACACAGTTAGTTATATTGACTTTCACGGTCATACAGTCACATAGCGCACATGGTTGTATTGAACATGATGGTCGCATAGTCATATTGCACACACTACTTACATTTTAGGTCATTACTCAGTTTACATGTAACAACATTTTATGTCATCACTGAAATCGCTAAGTATTTTAATAATCCACATCCAAATACATTTGTTTTTACTGCCGTTTTAAAAAGTACCTCTGCAGAAGCATACATAAAAACACCAATAACAAGCAAAAAAAAATTTGCAAATATTTATAAAACATGGGTACCATAGTGAAATTATACAGTACCCACTCGGACACATAACTCGTTTTAATTTTCTTAAATAGCCTGCACAACTCTACACAAACTGTTACTCACTGCTAAGTGATCTGATATTTTTACTTCCTCTACTTGCACTATGTACATAGTGTATAGAGAAGGTATTGTATTGCAGCCAAAAATTCGATACCGAGATTTAACCAGACCCCCTGAATAAAAAAAACAAAACAGAAAAAGGTCCGTACGTATGCCTACGGACAGCATAGCTCAAAAATGAAAAGACCGTTAAATACAAAACTCGGTATTTAAGTTTATAATTTGTATCTTCCAAGGATGCGTCATAAAGATTTTCAAACTACCGTTTCCATGGAAAAAATTTCTCAAAACGACATTCCAATGATTTTCATTAAATACTACATATTAGAACAATTTCTATCTCAAATAAAAGGCATATCTTTAATTTTCTGAGAATAGCCTCTGAAGGTCTGTTCATTCTGGACGGATTTTACTGAATTTTGTACAACTGGTAAACCGTAACGGATAGAGAAAACTTGTCTACAAAATAATGCATATCTCGTTGTTCGTATATTTTTTTCGTGAAGTTCGTCGCTTTCGAATTGACCGTTTTTGACTTGTTATTAGTTTTATTTTTAAAACACTTAAACATTTCTCTTGTGGGAGCTTGTCTACTTCTGGTCACGTAAACAAACGGATTTTAGTTTCACATTAACCACATTTTAAAACAATTGACTGTCGGTTTAGCCTAGTGCATTCCTTATTTCCGTTCTGCTTACAATAAAATAAGTAAAAAGACTGTTTCTGCTAATGTTTTTCTCGATTAGTATGAAGTAGAGAGAACAATAAGCTTATTAATAATAGTTTGTTACAAAGATGTAGAGAACGACATGTGAATGGAACACATTATATTTTTTTAAAAATTTTCATTTGTTATTTTAGAAGGTTAAAGGAGCAGTTTTCAAACCACCAAAGTAGTATGACATGAATCAGTTTCTGCGCGATCGAATTTCTACCCTGACATTACACTTCTGAGGCAGGGCAAAGGTCAGAGGCAGAGGAGGGGCAACCATGTGACCTTTTTGTTAAAGACTCATTCAAATGCCTTAGATAAGGAGTAATACTCGCCCTAAAAATATCATGAAAAAATGTCGCATGAACATAATTTTAGTTGAAAGCTAAAAAAAACTTCAAATACTAGAAATTGATATCTATTTGCACATATACACCTCCCAGCCTGTATATATTCATTATCGTTTCATTAAGTATTTTAAAAATACAAAATTTTCCCTCATGTTAAGCGATTAAAAACAACAATTATATATATGCACACACTTGGAATATCCGAAACATATCTATATTATCTTCTGCTTTAAAAGAAAAAACTTTTGCCTAATTTCATAATTTGTAATTTATTTGTCTATTTTAGTAAACGCAATGAAAGTTTCTGAATAAAAACTTACAAGACTTCATCATATTAAAATTATAAATGCAGATAGATAAAACCTTAAGATGAATTACATTTCAATCAGTGCTTTCTGAAGTCTAAGACTCCGATATAACGAAGAAGGTTGAAGGGATATATACAAAAGAAAACAGCAATAAAATAATCCACTCCCCTGCCACCATATTGTACCAGGTCATCTGAGTTTCTTTTGCCAATATTATAGCTTTCTCTAGCACGTATGTACAACATACAGAGTAGGTAGATAGGTATTGCATTCCAACCTAAAATTGGATACCGATACTTCTCAAAAAATGCACGTTTTAGTGCCCATGTGCCTTTCTGGATAAAGGTCCGCGGGTGTGCGTATTTGCATGTGTATGTCCACGTGTGTGTGTGTGTGTGTGTGTGTGTGTGTGTGTGTATGTGAACACGATAACTCATAAACTAAAAGTTGGTAAAATGCCATATTTGGTATGTAAGTGTAGTATCTCAAGAATGTAACATGAATATTTGGTGGAAATTTGCCTGCCCTAAAAATATCCCTTACATGGAAACAATTTCGAACATTTTGATTTTCTCAAAAATGACTAACAGTTTAGATTAAAATAGCGTATATTACATATGAAAAATAAATTCTTTATTTTGAATTTTCTTGGAATAGCCTCTAAAGACCTCTTCAGTCTGGAAGTCTTTTGCATAACTGATAAACTATAAGAGATAGACAAATGCACAAAGAATGTAGATCCTGTTAAAGCACACAGCTTATAACATATTAATTTTTCCTTAGAATTGACAGTTTTCGAGATATTGCTTGTTATTGGTTTTAGTATTAAAGTAGTTACATTTTTCTCATACGGGAATTTGTTAGCTTTTGACCATGCAAAAAAAAAAAAAAAAAAATGGATTTCAATTAAAGACGAACAGCTTTAAAGACTTTTATTGGACCATTGTTTTAGCCTAGTATGCTACATTATTTCCCTTCTACTTATAAGGAAACAAACAAAGTAGATCATTTCGCTATCTTATGTTTATCTGAATTAGCACTAAATAGAGAGAAGGATCAGAAAAATTTGGTGCAGATTAGTTAGAGATATTCATGTGAATGGAAAACATCATATTATTTTTCATGTTCTATTCTCAATATTAATGGCATTGTCTAGAATTATAATGTGTTGTCTTTCATATGCTTTTCTGATTAATAACAATACCAGCGAAAGATATTTGTTTTGACGGGTCCTGTATGATGATACCTGTTGATTTTTAACCTTCCACCACATTACCGTTGCGAATAGTAACTTAATATGTTTTAAGCTCCCAATTGCGCTTAAGGCTGATTATAAAACTAAGCTCAAGCGAATGCTATGAGTTTTTGTTATGGATTTTTTGTCTTGAACATTTTAGTGACATATTTGCAAAAAAATATTTTTCGGGTCTCATGCGTAACTACGGGAAACTTAAAAAAATATACGAAAGAATGATTGTATGTACAAGAGATTGCAAAGCTATAGCATTTCTAGTTTATGCTCATTTGCAATTTTCTGTGATAATTCAAATGTCACAATTATCAATAGTGTTCCGAAGTGCATACAGTTACGAATATATTGAGCCGTCGCTGGTGTAAAAAGAGGTTAGTGGAGAGTGGTGTGTAGCGCAAACATGCACACGTTGAGGTACAACCTGTTCCAAAAGTAGTTCATTAGGGCTGTAATGAAAGTAGTGGCAACATGGTCCCCACATTCACAGAAGAGTGGGTATGAGCCAATAGGATACGGGAGCGATCGGGTGACTAGTGTCGATGTGAGGTGTGCATTGGTCAGGCTGCCAGTTGACAGTGTGTTGTTGCTGTGTAGCGTTGAAGTGAGCAGTGTCAAGTGCACCGCTCTAAAGCATGTTTACCAAAGACGATCAGCGTTCATGGATTAAAATCGAGGTTGCCCGTGGAAAAAATGCATCAACATGTTATCGAGGATTACGTGAAGCCTGTGGCGGGAATGCATTGCCGTACAGGAGGGCTGCACGATGGGTCAAGGCGTTTCGTGCAGGTCGGACTGAAACTGCGGATTTGCACCGCACAGGTCGGCCGTCCATTCCGCAAGATCAGATTGACATCTTGAGTGGTCTCGTTGCCATGGACCATCGATGGACTGTCCGGGAATTATCCGTAGAGGTTGGTCTCAGTCATCAAACTGTGTGGCATATCCTGACGAAATGTCTTCACCTGAGGAAAATTGCGCCCGTTGGGTTCCACATCGACTCACTGAGGTACAGAAATGGCACCGGTATGCACTGGCTGGCATCCGCCTGGACAGATACCGCAACAAAGGCGACGCATTTCTGCAGCATATTGATGAAACGTGGGCACGAGCCTATAAGCCGGAATTGAAGCGTCAGTCGAATGAATGGCGTCACCCAGGTTCACCACGTCCACAGAAAGTTCGACAGGGACCCAGTCGGGTGAAGCTGATGTTGATTGTGGCATACGACTATGAGGGGGTTATTCTTACGCATGCTGTGCCTGAGGGACAAACCGTCAACAGTAACTACTATTGCCAATTTCTGGAGGGACATCTTCGTCCGGCTTTGCGGCGCAAACGTCCACGTTTATTGTGAGACGATCACCACATAGTGTGCATGACAACGCACGTTGTCATGTCGCAAACAATGTCCAGCTCTTATTGCAACGGTGGCATTGGGAGGTTTTGGAACATCCTCTGTACTCACCAGACATGAATCCTTCGACCTGTTTCCGAAGTTGAAGGAACCCCTCCGAGGCCGCCGATTTCCTGACGTGGCATCTGTAGTCCGCGCAGTAGGGCACTCCGTCGCAGTCATCAACAGAGATCGCCTTGCCAACGGTCCCCAACGGCTGCCCTACATTTGGCAAAAGATCAGGGGCTTTGCGGGTGAATACATTGAAGGAATGTAATGCAATTGTATTTGTGAGTTCAAGAAATATTGTGTTCTATCAATGTTGCCACTACTTTATTTACAGCCCTCGCATATTGATATTATATGCATCGTTGCAATTCATAAAGGTCACAATAAAACAATAATAATTATTTCATATCATATTTCATTAGTAAATAAAACGCCTTATTCTTTTATAAATAAAAGTATAAAGCTTAATACAAAAATTCAAAATAATAATATGCAGAGCTTTGAAAAGACAATGACATAAATTCTCCAAAACGACTGAATTCATTGCAGCGAACTACAAGATACATCTGTGCTGTATCGAAAAAAAAAGGCTCTCCTCCTGTTCACTCAAAACATGTTTTATCATTCGCAGTGTGGAATATAAATTTGGTTAAGTCCACCAAAAACTCCAATAAATGCTGAAAAAATAATGTGTTTAAACATTATACAAATGTCACAGTAAATAGAAAGTTCCAGACTTCTGACTTCCCTGAGATATTTGATGCTTTCGTTTAAAATATATGGACAGGCAATGCTTTCCAATGTCTAATATGGGTATTTATTTTCCCTTTCAGGTAGGAAATGGATCTCATTACACTAATTAGGTCACAGATTTATTTTGAAAGGACTTATAATTAAATGCTAATATAAATTTTCCGAGTAAAGCAACTTTCCGAGTAATCTTTAATTAAGAAGATAATTAACTTTCTTTTTATTGTTATATTCAAGCAGTATTTTTCAATCTGCGCTCTCTTCCAGTGTTCACTAGTTTACCTACTAGCATAAACTGAACGAGGCCAGGCAGTGAACAGTGCTACGCTAGATAGTGCAACACGTTTCGAAACGGGCTGTAGAGATCACGCCCACTTCATCGCGTTATATGTAGTTATGCTCTGTGTGAGCTGCACGTCAATTCGGCATTTTCGTGACCTCGGATCGAAGACTAGTTATCAATGTGCTTCCGTTTTGAGTCCATAGGAGCTAGTTCATCTTTTCTTTCTTATTTCGTGAAGACTGGCAAATATAAAAGTTATTATGAAGGTCTAATTCCATGGAATTTCCTTTGATTCTCTACTGCTCGTATATAACAGCAAAAACAAAGATAATTATCTCCTTAATTAAACATTACTCGGAAGGTTAGCTTACTCCGAAAAATCTATATTAGCGTTTAATTATAAAACTTTTTAAAAGAAATTTCTGACCTAATTAGTGAAATGAGATCCATTTCCTACCTGAAAGGGAAAATAAACACCCATATTAGACATTGAAAAGCATTGTCTATCCATATATTTTATACATCATATATTTTAACCATCAATCATCTCTTGGAAGGCAGAAGCATTTATTGGAGCTATTGGTGGACTTAACTAAAAATCCTGTCTTTTTCATCAATTAATCTTACTCTATAAACTTTAAGAGAGGTGTTACATTTTATTCACACTTTGTTGGGATTTTTAAACGAAAATATAGGAGTTAATGTCTTTTATATAAAAAGTTGTGGATAAATAACATAATTAAAAAGTAAGTCTAAGACGTACCAAATTTCATGCATATTTCAGGCAACTTTTAAACACGCAAATCAAGATTTTCAGACAGCTCCGCCAATTTGAAACCATTCATTGCATCGAAAAAAATTTTGAAATGATATTTTCTTAAGCATTGCAATATTATCATGCATTTGAATTTTCTGAAAATGGCTTTTCTCTCATTTTGAAATGTAGCTTATCTTGGGACTCTCCCGATTCTTCTTCTCCTACACTTGCTTGCCTTGAAGGACTCACACCCCCACCCCCCTATAGTTGCCAGCTATATAAAAAGTCATTCAGTACAAAGAGCACTTCATAGACTATTCTCAACAAATTCATGATACACATTTTAAAAGTCTTGACAACCTTTAATATACGCTATTTTAACCAAAATGTTAGTCATTTAGTTTTTTGGGGTGAGGGGATTTTGTTAAAAATCTTCGTGTCGCATCCTCGAAAGATGGTGAACTTAAACATCAAGATAGGACACACACAATTCTAGGATTTAGGATTGGATTTATGATACCCAAAAAGCATATTTCTATAATGCCATCCTTGTATCGAAACTTTGAGTGGAATGCAATACCTTCTCTACCTCTGTACTATAAGCATGAATCACAGAAAGTAAACATTAGAAGAAATGTTTTTATTACTTAATTCCTTGTGAATATATAGGAATTAAGAGAATGCATTAGTCTAAAGTGGTAGTGAAATCTTTTAAAATCTGGTCGCTATGAAATTCGGTTCCTTTCATAGCCTGGATTAAATCAAAAGGAAAACAAATGAGAACTTATCAGTTGAGAAATATTTAAATATTGATCAATTAACATAGAAATGTGGAATAACCCGAAAACGATTTACTCCACAAAAATAATGAATCTGACAAATTGCACACTGTAACGACAAATGTTTTGTGTAGTAAGCATTTGTTCATGTCTTAAGGTTTACCAGTTATGTAGCCTTCAGAAGCTATTGCCATGGAAGTTCAGATATACATTTCATTTCCATAAAACATCTTGCATATGGTACTTTATCCACAAGCGTTAGAGGTCATTTTGAGAAAATAAAAAATTCCGAAAAATTTTCCATGAAAAGAATAGTTTGCTGTAAGGGAATTTTCGTGAAATTTCCTGCAAGATGCTGAACTAAAATATAAATGTTGATGTTTAACATACTTTTAGTCTTTTGAGTTCACTGCTCAAAGACGCGCGCGCGCAGTCTCGGGCACGCACGCAGGAACTTTTTTACTTTCTCTACACGTACTATGTACATAGTGCATAGAGATTATATTGTACTGCACCCAAGAATTTGATACAGATATTTCCCCGGAAATACATGTTTTGGGACCCCCTGAATTAAAAAAACATTTTTAGAAAAATATTCATGTGTGTATGTGTGTCTGTCTGTGGGTATGTGTGTGTATGTGTGTTTGGGCAGCATAGCCCAAAAACGAAGAGACCGATAAATTCCAAACTTGGTATTTAAGTTTGGTATTTGCCAAGGATGCGACACGAAGATTCTTAAAAAAAAGCCTCCACCCCAACCTTTCCTTTACATGGATAATTTTTCGAAACTTTTGACTTTCTCAAAAATGACTCTAGCTAATTTGATTACAATCTCTTATATTTCAGATATTTACATGGCAAATAAAATGTATATCTTAAATTTTTTGGAAATAGCCTTTGAAGATACACTTATTCTGGTAAAATTTTGCGGAATTTTGCATAACTGATAAACCGTAAGAGGTAAAAGCTCACTAAAAAAAATTTAGTGCTCGTTAAAACACACAGTTTATGTTATATATTTTTTTGATGGAGTTCGTGTTTTTGAGATATTCCTTATTATTAGTTTCGGCTTTAAATTATTTATATTTTTCTCCAGCTTTTAAAAGATTTTACTATCGATTTAGCCTATGGTACTCCCTTATTTCCCTTCTGCTTACAAGGAAGCAAGTAGGAAGACCCCTTTTTGCTAATTTTTTTCTCGATTATCATTAAGTAAATAGAAGAATGAGCCTTTTAACTATACTACATCTAGAGATGTAGAAAAGTCATATAAATGGACCACATCATATTTTTAAATAATGCCTCTTTTTGTTTTCGGGGAACCATAAAACAAATATTTTCTGTGAAATCGCGACATCGATTTTGTGTTGAAATACAATAGCTTCTCTGTTTACACTTTATTTTTCGCTTGGCAGAGAAAGCAATAAACTTTAGGGGTAGGGAAAGTGATGTGGATGTTTAGTTGTTTTTTTTTTATTTGAAAGAAAACTAAAAGTGCTTGTCGTGTCAACTTTGGCACTTGAACAAATAAAGCCTTTCTAATAATTGCCAAATAGAAACAAATGTATAACAATTACTGTTTTCCTCGCATGCTGCAGTAATAATTGAAACAGACAAAGGGCTCAACGACGACGCCAAACTTTTACCCCGTCCAAACGGATTCTGGACAGCATAATGATGCTGCCCATTGAGACAAGGGGAGCCACTGTGGAAAGCGAGAAAATTGCCCCTCATTCATTTAACTCTTCCTTTCCCATCTTCTCCTGACCTAGATTATTCTCCAGAGAGGAAGAGAAAGGCGTTCATGTCAAATTGAGGAACCCGGCGGGCGACTTGAATCCGTCTTCACAGAGGACAGCTTAAGCTACTACAGCCGTTATGTACGCCCCATGAATCCCTAAGTAGTGGGGAGGCTCATTCCCGAGCAAAAATAACATTAAAGCTCTTTATAGAGGGCAGTAGTCCTTAAGTGACGTCCTTGCCATTCCAGCAATGTCACTCGATCTTTCTCATGGCGACCGTTACAGTTAGCGGTTATGGAAAATGGTAGACCTCCTGATCTATACAAGTGCGCATCTACTTCACTATTCGCATTGACCAATTTATATATTTTCCACCATTGTGAGTCAACTCGGTTACATAGCTTCTCGTCGTCCTTTAAGGACTAACCTTTGGTTTGCAAAGTCGTGTGTTCAAACCCGGCGAGGGCATTGGATCTTTTCGGGCATAAAAGCATTAACATAAATTTCTTCGGAACGGAAATAAAGCTGGTGGTCCCATGGAGTAGATTTACGGCACATAAAAGAGCCTCAAGCCTGACAAAGAGGCTTCTAAGCAAATTTAAGCAGTCTTTCACGACCATTATAGAAATGGACACTGAGAACTTCAACAGTTAAAGTGTGTCCACAAACAATATTCAATTTAATTTAATGTAATAACCGGCAAATACGCGCATCTTATTTGCATTTGGGTAAATTAGTTATATTGTATCTGTTACGTTACCGCCGAGCTGTATAATTGCCAGATGTGCCAACTTTGCGTTTCGACCATTTCAACCAAATTGAGCACTATTATTATGTTAATATTTATATATTGTTAAAATACATATTCTATTAATTAGTCATATTTATATTAGTTGGCCTAATTATGCGAGCATTTAGTTAATTTATTATTGTAATTATTAGGTGCAAATTAGGCAAATACAAGTAATATGGTAAAATTAGATACACATAAGACCCATTATCAGGTCTTCGCCATTGTATGTGGTTTTATATTTAGAGGAAGAAACTACGTAATACTGTTCAGTATTTCCACGAAACTCCTTATATACTCATTCGTATGCTCCTCTATCTCATCTCGAACTCTCCCCCTTGATCGTCCTACCCTTCGAAGTAACCACTTCTCTCGTAGCAAGAGTGATCCCTCTAACCTCACCTTTGTCCACTAGCATGCTTAGTATGTAGGAGTAAAGCCTTACCTCCATGAGTACGGTGCAATTTAGGTTTGATGACTGCAATTTTTATTTGAGATTTTGGAGAATATTCTAGCTGATTGCCAATGATTTGCTTATCTGATGTAGAGCATCTTTGAACTATTATTCCTAGGATAGCAAGGTTATTCTTCTGGGATGCTATATCATATTCTAAAATCTTAAATTTTCGCGCGAATCATCCCTTAAATCCAAAACAAACCCAGTTTCAGCTTTAGATCATCCACTTTACAATGCAATTAGTCGAATTGGTCGCAAATAAAGACAATTTACTGATACAGTTCTGTTACATAAAACCTAACATATTCGTCATCCATATGTAACTTAAACGGTTCCTAGTGAGATAATACAGAAAATACGTTATATGCGGATCTACGCTGTAAGAAGATAAAAGGAAAGTGGCCCAGATACGGTGTCTTGAAAGGAAGAACACGCTTTCGCATTAAAGCGCGATTTAGGTTTGTATTTGGCTTAAAACGTACACAGCAATAAACTCCACTATTACTCTTTTCACGTTCACTGGAATTACTCAGCGTAAATTTAACATCGCTTACGACCAAGGAATTCCCTTCCATCGTCACAAACAACCCAATGTTACCGCAGCACATTAACCCTGTTCCAAGTTTAAAAAAATACGGAATTTACATCCCTCTATACTATGACAAAAACTCTTTCTTTATTACTCCAACAAGCAGCCGCTTTCACTGATTAGAAATGAAAATCGGTTCAAAAATAACAGTCTTTATTATATGCATTTGCAAACATTCTAAGTATGTTTTTTTCGACGTCCGCTGCTACGGCACCTACTACTGCATACTACAAATTTCCTATCGAAACTCACTCAGCTGCTGCACTCTATGCTTTCCCAGTTCAAGCTGATATTTACAGGACTCCGTCTTTTTTATACCACTGCAGATATCACAATAGCAAGCTATTCTTACACTACGCCAATTACGGCCCCAGGGCGTAGTCACACCTTATTTATCTCTTTCTCTTGCTCCAAAACCTCCCCCATATGTTCTGATTACTATGGGGTGTTCACTTTCATCCATAATTTCCCGCATAACGTTAGAGCAAGAATGGCGTCATAGTTAAATGGTGAGCCTACATTCCTTAGCGCTCCTTACCAAGAAATAGCGATCTGTACCGGGAAAGAGGAATGATGATTTACGGAAGAGCAAACTAACCTTAACGCTCTAAAGGTGGTGCTATTACAATCAGCCTTCCCATGTATCCACCAGTCAGTACAAATAACTATATTGCATCCGTTATTTATAATATTAAATTTACCTTGTCTAAGGCTTGGTATTGTCCTATGGTGTGCCTCGGCTTAGCATCAGCGGCGAGCAACGTAAAATCTTCTGCACCGATCTCATGTCCCAATCTTGGAGACAGGAGTTCATGTCATTATTTAAATAAGTCACAACACTATATTCAGTGTTTTAGACTCTAATCTATTCACTGTAAATTATAGGCATCGAAGCTGATGGTTCCGCTAAAGAAGTGCATACGAAGGTTGATCAGAAACTAGGTTACAAAACCTGCATGAACCGAGTATATTTTATTTTGTACAGCCAATGCAATCATCAAATAGTTCTGCATTGGGTTCTTTTCCCACATAGTCTCCATATGTAATTCCTTCGTGGAATGGATTTAAATACTCCTCCTAGTAAAAACCTTATTCTGGTGTGTTCAGTCACGTCGACGTGCAGTGCTGCACCTCCTCACCTAAGCGAATCGTCGGTCTCCTAGATGTTCCTTCAAGTGAGAAAAAAGGTGAAAGTCACTTGGAGCGAGATCCGAGCTATACGGAGGGTGATCCATGAAATCCCAGCAAACTGCTTGAACTGGTCTTCTGGGCCGTTTGAGGCCGCGAAGAAAGACAACAACCTCACTGAAGTGTTCAGACCGTCTTCTCCAGATTGATTCGCGCAATCGTGTCATGCTCTCGTGGCATCGGTCTTCGGTAATTGTGTGACATTTTTCCAAAATCACCACGAGTGTGACATTCGCGCTGTGACCATCCCCTTCTCGGCAGAAGAATGCTTTCAAAAAACATTCCCAATTCTACCGCCTTATGTCGTAAAGTATCCTCCTGCAGTCCTGAATCAGTTCCGTCGCCTGCGGTGCCAGAAGTAATAAAACTAGGCGTTACACTCTATAAAGAATGAAGCAGTTCCTCCTCGCGAGATATGTTAAAATCGAATGAGCAGAGTCGGCCACTGCGATCGCCGTCGGTAATATTTTCTCTGGTGGGCGAAAACGTTTGGCACTTTTCTGCAAAACTTTACATTCTCTTCGTAACCTCTACCAGTGGTTACATATTTTACCCACAGAAATCGAATAACGAGCTGATTTCTTCGCGAAACCAGTTTTCCAAACGAATCGCCATTTGTGTTTACTTTTCAGTAGCGCTATAGGGGGTAGATGGCACGGTTGCCAACCACATGTATTAGAATTACTGCACACACCTAACTTCTCAATGAAAGCTAAAACACTAAGGATATGGATTGGTAGCCGTGTTTCTGATTAACCCTCGTAATTGTCCAAACTTCGGATAACGGTTTAGGCTTAGGCCGGGACCATGACTGTCACCATGACTGTTCTGTTTATTCAAACTATTGTGTATTTATCAAATAATTTATGTATGTTGTTAGGCATAATTATAATTCAATGTTTTTGCGTGCCTTTTCTCGTTTTCACATATATACAAAATAACTCTTTGAAATATAGGGCCTTTCAAAAGTCACTTCATACTTTAGACCGCTATAAATATAACATTTTAGATAGAATAAAAACAAAAGCAGTCATGTATTGGGCAAGGAATCAGGTTTGGTTTTCTTTTGCTTCTTTTCAGCTCACCATTTCCATGGTACAACTTGTTGAATAAAACACATATAATATTATTAACTCTGCTATAAGGATTAGAATTTGAAAATCATGGGTCTATCACTAAGTGATAAGATTCAATGGCATTATGAAAACTCAAGAGAAAATTTGAGACAAGTTAGAACTCTTAATTTAAGATTATCAACATATTCCATTCGTAAAGTTCCATCAAAGGGGCCGCCGCCTCTCTATATCTCAATCCGATTGACTTTTGAATGTGGAGCTACCTTATTAAACGACTTTCTGATACATACAGCAACCTACAGTAACTGAAAGATGCTATCTCTCAAGAAATTAACATTCCAAAATGCTGTACGTGGAGTTGCAGAACATGTGCTGTACGTTTAACAAGAGAATCTTCCAAATGTCTTATAAAACCCCACAAGTTGATCCAAATATGACTAATTTTGTTGTTTTCCTATCGCAAATATACTATTTATAATGATTTAAAATTTGAAGTTACATCTGAAAGACCCTATATATTAAGTTGGTTATTAATATTGTTTCAGGTCGCTGTAATGAATAACTTTCAAAGGCTATTTTTCACAGGCTCAATATGCAAAACACGCCAGTTTAGTGCGATAAAGTATTATCATTTTTCTGCTGTCAAGAGAGGAAAGAAGTATAAATACAACTTACATAAGTGCTTAGATATGAAACTTACTCCGGATCTTCAAGTACAAATACCTGTCACTAGAGGGGTATATGAGGGGTATGTTGGATCGATAAGTGAGAGATGTTACTTAAAGAACAAAGGCCTATCATCCCAAAATAATCAAATTTGCCCTAAGTTTGATTGGTTGGTTTAAATATACGAAGATTCCAGTGTTCAAGTTGCCTCATTGGCATCCCTTTACATTATGTATGCTGTTCTGTCGCTAGAGGGATAATGTGTAAACTCGCTTCATCAGCTGACATCGATGACACATTCCTTGGGCGGGACATCCGTATTAAAATAAACATAGTTCTTAGTCCCTGTCTCAACGTCATAACCAACCCCACAGACTTTTGCCATGTTCTATGTTTATCAAGTGCTCTAACAAAACACGTCGTTAATTAACAATGGCTTGTTAAACTACAGAAATCCATAAACAACGGAACAGCCTACCAAAATAACATACAAATATAAAAACAGAACTTTCCTGTGTTCTGGTCTCACTCTCTAAAAATAGAACCCGCATAAAAGGTTATTATTTGCTAACTGATTCTCTCACTCTTCCCCGTTCTCTTTGGCGTTGGTGCTCATTATGATTGCTTTTTGTGTGGTTTTATGGTTAGCGCAGCATTACAGCTTGCCATGCGATTCAACGAGTGCACGTGACCGCTAATTATTCAATGTTTACTGAGAACGCACTTTTAAAGATTAAGCGGATTATTTTGAAATGCCGTAAGCTGACGATTTCCACTTTAATCCTTACAATAACTCGTACTCGTATCCAGGTGAGCGCAACGACCCCATCAATCCCCAGCAGGTTATCGGAAGCACAGAAATCGCACATGGAAATGCAAGGGTAAGTTAATCCATCCTGAAAACACAGTGATCCGTGAAACTCGTGTTTACCACTTCAGTCCACTTGACCTCGTACCATTTCAACGCTTTACCCCCTGAAACCCAAGGAATAAATCTCCTTGGCATCGACTTGCAGTGTTTCAATATAACTATTTAATGAGGGAGAATATTAAAATCATCAATTGCTTACTATTAGGATGGTTCTCTTTATTGAAGGACATAAACTGAGGTGTTTGGTGGAATAACATAAAGAAAGATAAAAATATGTTTCCTACAAATGATATATAAGTTAAATTAGTGATTAATTTAGAACGTTGTATTCCATTTCTGTTAACGTTTATATCTATAGCATGAAATAGAGAGTGAGGGAGAAAGGCAGTATTGTTCATTGTTTAATTGAATGTAGAGGGGTAAAAAAATTTAGGAAAAGAAATTTGGGAACATAAATAGAATAGTATGCAAAGACAGAGACATTTTAAAGAAATGGGATAATATTTGGGAAAGGCATAAGAAAACTTAAAAATAAGTGTGTTTCATTCACATGACTTTCTCTATATCTATAAAATTAAAAGAAGTTGTTTTCTTACTCCTTCCTTGTAAATAAAATGGAAATAAGCGACTGCCATAGGTTAAAGTGATAATTAAATATTTTAAAAGCTGGTTGAAATGACTGAAATTTCTTTGTTTGAATGGCCAGGGGCTGACAAATTCCAATATGAGAAAACTATAAAGTATTGTAAAACTGAAACCAATAACAAGGAATATCTAAAAATGGTCAACTCAATGAAACAAATATTTTATATATAAATGTGTATATAAATATTTTATATATAAATGTGTATATATATACATATATATATATATATTATAACATAACATAAATTTTTCGTTATAACGAGCTCTTCATTTTTGTGTAGGGGGCTTTTGTCTATAGCCTACGGTTTACAAGTTATACAAAATTCCGCAACATTGACCCAAAATAAAGAAGTCTTCAGAGGGTATTTCCAAAATATTCCAAATATACATTTTATTTGTGATGTAAGAATCTTTCATGTCCGATATTTTAATCAAAGTCGCTAGAGCCATTTTTGAGCAAATAAACTTTTTAAATAATGTTCCATGTAAAGGTTAGTTGGGGTTGGTGGGGATTTTCTTGAAGATATTCAAGTCGCGTCCTTGGAAGATACCAAGTTAAATACAAAGTTTGGTACTTAACGGACGTGTACTTCCGGTGAAATCTCGGTATCGAAATTTTGATTGCAATACAATACCTTCTCTACACACTATATACATAGTACGTATAGAGAAGGGAGATAACATAGAATGGCGTGGAAAGGTAGCACAAACAAAAATTGCCTACAGTACGTTCGTATTCTTTTTGGCTATCGCTTTTAGCAGGGGGAAGGGTGCCGCTCGAGGCAGGAACTGGTCTTTACACCTCTTTCCCAACTACTGGCGAAAATAATGCAAATAAACTATACAGTCCCTAATAGCTTAGATTACAGCCGATCAACCGAATTGTATATTAGAATAAATGATATAGCTTAAGTTAATGGACATGATTTTGTAAATAATAGCTAATATAACCTAACTATAATAATTTATTTTAATATTACCATTATTATTGCGATTATTATTATTAAATTAGTGAGCCATTATCTTAGAAGTTCTATCAGAATGTAAATGGACGCACTCTAAGCTAATTGATCTACTTGTACAACATCAGATATGTGGACATTTTCTTGAAACCACGCATTCTCAGAAGACCGTGAACTTACTAAGTATAGTATTTAGCTGAAAGTTAAATTTGGTTTATGTTGTTCCCAGACACGCAGACACACGTACACGTGCTCATACGAGTGAGCGCGGTTTGTTTTTCTCTGAAATTGCTTTTTGAATTTAAGGAGCTAAAAACGTGCATTTCAATTGAAATCTGGATAATAAATTGTTGTGTGAAATGAAATACTTCATCTGCTTACCTTAGATTTGTAGTAAATAAAATAAAATGGATTTATTTCACCCTATAAAGCACTAAGTAGTGTAATTACTTTATAATCAAACCTTATAATCGTAAATTTATTTTAATTCCTGTACCTGGCATAGAAGTGAATTCGATGTGGAGCTTTCACCGGAAATATAGGTTTCGAGAACGCCTGAAATCAAACAAAGCATTTTTAAAGCAATGTTCCTCTCTGTGTATGTGTGAATAGCATAACTTGAAAATGAAGATGAAATACATGTTTCAGAAATACTACACGCAATTTTTCAAAAAATTCCTTCACACCTAACTGCCCTTTACATAGCAAAATCTTACTACAAAAATGTATATCTCGGTAAAGCACACAATTTAGGTTTTATACATTTTATATAGAGATATGTTTTATTGTTTTAAATTTTCCCACACCTATATGGGAAGTAGTCATTGCTTTTATACCCCTAGTCATGCAAAGGGTATCGAATTATAACTAAATCACGTAGTAGCCAGCTTTAAAAGCGTTGTTCATCGCTACAGCCTAATTTATGCCCAACTTTTCCTTGTACCTCCAAGGAAATAACACCACCATTTTTGTTAACGCCTATCTCGATAGCATGAATTATAGAAAAGATTTAGGTTTTGTAAGTTTGCAGAGAATGTCATGTGAATATAGTTTATCAGGTGTTTATCAGTTTTAAACATATTTTAATGACGAAATCATAACTGGATTCACTAATTTTACTGAAACAATAGAAAAAGTTCATATTGATGTTAGGACATATTTAGCATTTGCTTCAAAGAAATACGGTTCCACGTGAGCATTTCTTGCTGAAGGGGGTAAATATCTTGTTCAACTGGAAGATAAGGATTATACGGGTGTTTGAATAGTCCATAGTTCTTTTATAATTTAATTTCATTCTTGTTGTAGCTGTTGGAACTTACTACTTTAGTATAAGGTACCAAAATCATAGATTTTTTAGAAAACATAAGTCACTGAATATTTTATTATAAAATATTTAATGTTTCTAATATCCTTCTTCCAATACAAATATAGTTTTCATACGGCTGCCTCTGCCGTCCAATTGCTAGCATACTAGCTTTCTAATCCAGAGGTTTCCGAATTGTTTTCCGGTTACAGATTGGGAAATGTTCTTTAATTGAGATTATTGCCTATCTTCCTGTAAGAGCACATACCATATGTTCACAAAACATACAAAAAAAGAAATTGCATATAATATTATAAGCTTATAGAAAGCAATGTAAAATAGTTTTGAATATTTAAGGGTAGAAATATGCATTAATGCAACTTGCTGTAACTTAGGTAATTAAGGCGAGCTAGCTGAATTCCAGGTGACAGTTCACCAACCACTACATGCAAATGAGCACAGGGTTTTGGCTAAAGAATGTAAGATAGAAAAGAACAGACCTAGAAAGCAGCGAGACAGGAATAGTGACTTGTCTTTCAAGTAGCAGGGAAATGGAGAATCAGACAAAGCAAGCATAAAGTTAAAATGAGAAAGAACCATTGGGTTTTTCCAAACGCGTCATGTGCACGTTATGACGTCAAAACTTGGCACAATTTATTCTCATAACTTGTGAGGTGATGCTAACTAAGAACCAGTAAGAGATACTCTTACATTTTATGGCGCGAAAGTTGGCGTCACACAGGATTGGTATATAAGGCAAAGCAGATCCCTTACGTAGTTACTCTCTTACTGTTACTCTCTTGAGATTGTGTTCACGTCACATTCTGTTGCGGGCACGTTCACGTGCTTAAGTGGTGGGGTAGCGATGTGCAGGTGGCATCTGATTAATAATTTAGGTGGTGAGATGGTATTCATTTGCAACACATTTTGTAAAGAAACCAGCTAGCCGCCCAGCAAATCTGTGATAAAATAAATTCAAGTCATAAGGGAAAACGCAGTGTTTTAATACGCCTCACCCAAAAACCCCTGAGATAATTTTAATTAGGAGATTAGGAGTAGAATCTCCTTCAACGACGGAGCTGAGGACAACTGGAACGAGACGCCGACTTCTCGCGACATTCCCTACGTCTGGAGGTATAAGTTTGTGAATGTGTGTGAATTTAAAGACAACCCAAGCGTAAACACAAATCATAAGCGAGTGAAAACCATCTGAGCAATTATTATAAAAATAAAAGCAGTCGCAATGATATACGTTGATTTCAAAAGTTAAATAAAAAATAAAGATACACATAGCTTCATTTTTGGTGATGTTTACATTCTTTGCTACGTATAATAAGGAAAGTATTGTATTTCACTCAAAAACTATATCAAGATACAACTGAAATTATATGTTTCGATACGCATGATTCAAAAATAATTGTTAGAAAAAGGCACGTGTGAGTATTGTGTGTGTGTTTGTGTGTGTAAACCTCATAACTCAAAAACAAAAAACCCGTTAAATACAAAACGAATCTTCTCAAGATAATCCTCCACTTCCAACTTCCCTAATAACAAATTTTTCGAAAAATGTTAATTCTTCAAAAAAGGCATTAACGATATTGATTATAATACACCTTAAATATATTTTGATGCCAAATAAAATGTATATCTTGAATGTCTCATAATTATAATTTTCACACATAGGAAGTTGTTATTCCAATTTCTTTCTGCTGGCCAAAAACATGAACGGAATTTTAAGGTCATCAGATAGCAAGCAGCATTGTAAAGACCTGATACCGCTTACACCTAGTGTTCCGCTAGTACGTTTTATCCACCAAGAAATATGCAATAAAAGTATTTCTGTAGACGCCTATCTCGCTTTAGGTAAATGAATTTAGTGGAGTAGGTAAATGAATAAGCTGTTGTTAATAATCGTTTTGTGGAGGACGTCATATTTTTAAAGATATACTAACACTTTAAAATACCACTTCCTCTTAACTATAATAACATCTGAATACATATTTTTACTTTCCCTATTGCATAAGTACAGCGCACATAGCAGATAGAGAAGTCATTGTATTTCACCCATAAATTGAATACCACAATTTCACTGGAAATATGTTTTGAGACCCTCTGAATCCAAAAAAGCATTTTAGAAAACGGGCAGTGTGTGTGTATATATCTGTGCCTGTGTGGCAGTGCGTGTGTGCTTGGCCATCATAACTCAAAAACAAAAAGGCTCGTTAAATACCAAACGAAGATTTTCAAGAACTCCCCACCACCACAAACTATCCTTTAAATGAACAATTTACAATTTTTTTTTATTTTTTCAGAAAAATACTAAATATTAAAATATTTATATGACAAATAAGATGTATGTCTTGCATTTCCTAGTAATAGCACCTGAAAATCTCTTCATTCAAGGTGAATTTATCATAATTTTGTCTAACTGATAAACCGTAAGAGATAGACTAAAGCTTACCACACCAAAAATGTACATCTCGTTAATACACACAAGTCATGACTTATACAGTTTATTTCTATAGCTAACCATGACCGAGACATTCCCACATTCATTTTAATTCTAGAATATTTAAATTTTTCTCAATTGGCATGTACTCACTCTTTTGTTTTACTTTTAGCAATGGACAGAGAACAGACTTTCCATAACAATCGCATTGCGACAACTTTTAAAAGATTTTACTATGGCTTTAACCTAGTGTATTCCTTTAAGACTCTTCTCTTACAAGGAAAAAAATAATTCGAGCATTCTGATAATGTTCATCTGGATTAGCATGATATAATAAACTAATACTCTTTTGTAAGAATGTCTTGCTATCAGACAGACAAAGAAAGTCATGCATGAAGCACATCAGATTTTTGCTCCTCTCTCTTCTGTTTTTAATGGGTTGGCTGGTGAAGCAAACAATATTTGGTAGATCATGGAAGGTTTCTTGATAGAAATGCAATGGATTTTAAATTATTTACATGGCTTAGTGGCGTTGAACAGCATGACACCGACATTGCATGAATGCATAATGTGGCTGGGTGATACGTGCAAACAGCAAAATGCTGCTTTTGGCAGCACTGTGTTTGAAATTCACAACACATCCCTGGGGGCAGTCTCGCTTTGTTGCATAGTTTCGGAACACTTAATTATGCTGGCGTAATATATAAAATAAATGCCTGGGACTTTAGAATTCAACATCCGTCCCGTCCCCAGCATGAAATCCGCACTGCCCCGGGCAGGCCTCAGAATGTCATAGACCTACTCTATAATCATGACTTGCACTACCACAAAGTTACAACAAACATGTTTTGATGATGACGAATTAGAGGATGCTTTGTGTTCGGAATGCGTAATTATCACACTTCTCCCCACAAAGTAAAAATGTTAGTATAATTTGCAGGCACGTTACAGAGGTTATTGTAATTTTGCAGTGTCACTGAGTTAAAATTAATATTAATTTCCGCCAGCATAAGTTAAATGAATGCACCAAATGTGTTTTATAATTGTATTCTATGAGATCTGCAATTAAGTCCAAAAGCAACCTTTTACCCTGTTTTTGTTCTTGTATATTTGCTTCTAACTCATATAAATAAATAAACAAATAAATAAGACACAAATTCACAAATATCTGAGTTAGTTTTTACAAAATCAGACCAGAATTATTTTAAAACATTTGGAATTTTTATTAAGTTTTTAAATATTGTGCTCTAGCATCAATATACTTTTGCATTCGATGATGCTAGTCTTCAAAGCAACCTTCCTGAGATGCTTCAGAAACCAATTTTTTATAATTTTCCATCTTATCATTTGATGATTTAAAAGTTATTCCATGCAAATTATCATTCATCATTTTAGGAAACAAAACAAAAACACAAGGTGCTAGGTGGGGACTGTGAGGTCGAGTGTCCGTGGTGTTGATGTTAGGATATCCAGATACTCGTCGCTAATTTTCCTATGCGACGAATGCGTTGTTATGGTGTAAAACAGTTTTTCCTCTTTCAAAAATGTTCGATTGACATTCATAAATGGAAGTAACAATACGTATAAATTGTAATGTATAGTAGCAGACACAACCATCTTCTTAACAGCACTATTAACTCGTCGCACTTTTATAGAGTTACGCGTTTTCTATTCGATGGAACCTTTGAACCCATTGATTTTATTTTTCGAATGATAAAAATAAGTCCAATATTCATCAAAAATAAACCAAATTTGAAGTGCCACCTAGGAATTTTTCCAACGGTTTTCTGGTTTGCTGTTTCTCATCGGGAATCGGTTTATGTGGAATCCATCGGCAACAAAGTTTACTCACGTGTGACTTTTGAAGTAATTTTTTTTAGATATGACACACCCAATGCCCAATGCCAACCAAATAAATTTAAAGTTCCTTCTCCGATTGTCTTCAAGAACTGCTCGAATAGCAGCGTATTTTCATCAATAACTGCATTTCTTGGACCCCTTCCTTAAATGCATTACTAGTGGAACCCCGAGCTCTTTAGAATCCTTTGTTCCAAATGTTATACATTTTTTGCCTTTGATGGGCCTTCTTCACCAAATACTTTCTATATTCACATAGTTTAGTGCTAATAAAGATTAAAAATCGTTAAATATTGCACTACAAAAATATTCCTTAGTCAAATACATTTTAACAGAACACAAAATCTTTTATTTATTTTAACAAACTACTTGAAAATCAAGTAAACTACAACAAAGTCGACTCGTAAAGCATTAGAAATAAGCTGTCAATTAAGCCGAATTTAATTTGGTTTTAGATACATTGCATTAAAAATATTTTCAAGGACACATTTTGATAGCAGATCATAGTGCGCATAATAGATTAGGAGTAATAAATTCAAAATCTTAAATGTAAATAAAGAACATTTTATTTGTCTATTTGCTTGACTGGCTGTGACCTATTTATGTTACATGCAGTACATCTACGATTATCTAATGAAAAGGAAACAGTGTTGTGACCATCACATGGCGGTTTATGGTGGTTAACAGTATTGAGCTTCATGTTTAAGAGTTTTGGAGTTTTCAATTTTCTACCACCTATGTATGGTAAAATGCCTAGAGTTCATGGGAAAAAACATGTTTTGAGGTTCTCTGTATAAAACATGCATATAGTAGGCAGTATGTCCTAGATTTAAGATATAAAGGACGAACAGCTCGACAGCCTCATGGTTTGAGTCTGTTGGGAAGCAGGGAGCACTCAACCCAGTTTAGAGATAAATAAAGAAATATATACTCATTTGTGAAACTTGTGGAAAGTAGTCTATGTGTGTGTACAGTATAATTCGAAAACAAAATATATCCATGATAAACATCAAACTTGGTATTTATGTTTCAAAGATCCAACAAGAATCTTTTCAAGTAAAACTAAAGCTATTCTTTACGTTGACAGTTTTTAGATACTTGTTCATTGTCTTAAAAAAGCCTTACACATTTTTATGGATAGCTTGTGAATAGCTCTTTCTTCGGAAGGGACTTGTCTAATATTGTACAAATTCTAAACAGTGAGATTTACATAATCACATTACGTAAGGATAAAGAACTCTTTAACGCAGAGAATTTATATCAAATAATGTTTAGACATCTGCCATTACCTAGTTCCCAATTCTTATTGGTTTGAATTTTTGAATACTTTCGACACTGTTTTAAAATACGATACTATTTCTTTGTTTCTGTTAGTGTCATGGAAAGAGAAGTATAGTTTTCAACATCTGTCAATATGGTGTACTGCATTCCCCTTGTTCCTTTAAAGAAATATGTAAAGAAACTATTTCTGCAAAATTTTATCTCGTTTAACATTAAGTAGATAGGAAAAAATATTGTGTACTGCATTCAAAAGATATTCTCTATTCACTCTTCTATAAACTATTCTTACAAAGGAATATTTATCTAATCCTATTTTAACATTCCTGCTGATCTCCAGCGCTCCTCCTAACGAAAGATGCTTTGAAAGACCTTTAGGAGTACATCGGGTGAATTGAGTAAAATTAAACAAAGGCTCTCCCCCCAAAACAAAACAAGAAGTTAGCCAAAATTCAAACTTTTAAAAACAAATGAAAACATTGGTTCAATTAACAGTACTTTTAATTTACTTTCATACTCATAAATTTCATGTTTATGAACTGATAAAAGTAATTTTATTAAGTGTTAAGCCTATAACTTATTTTGTAATGCATATCGTTAAAATATTTATTAATACTGGATATATCAATTTGATTTAATTGGCCAAAATCTTCTCCTACAGATGTTGAGCTACATGCACCATTTTAAAAAGAAATACTTAATGCCTTTGCAAGAAATGATATGGTTTTTATCTTGCTATAATAGATGGTTTTGTAAACAACATTATTTTACAATATTAAGTGGAAAAACTGCAAAAAGTGCATTATACTAATTACTTTTTAAAAAATATTCTATGAGTAACTCAAAACCCCAAAAGGATATTTTATTACACATATTCTTCAGTGCTTTTGGATAAATTTCAGACCTCCAGCTGTATTTTTGTAGCAGAAGAGAAAATATCTATTACATAAAACAAACAAAAAATGAATTTAAGAAAAATGGCTTTAAAGTTTGAAATAGGGGGGTATTTAACCACAACCAAAAAATTCGTTACATCCGCTCTAGGAGAATATATCATTGCCAATATGTATTTTTAAGTATTTACTTACACCAGAAGTCTAAAAATGCATTACATAAATCTATACAGAATCACTTCTATATCTCCTTGTATCGACTTTGGAATAAAGTTTGATATATTGGGAAGGTAGCATCTGTTGCTTTTCCTTGATTATTCCTCCACCATCCCTCTGACACACACGGATGCAGGGTGAATATGCTTCTTTGACTATTTACCAAACCTCCCTTAAGGGGAGTTGAAACGGAATTTTCGTAATTTTTTCCATTTTCATATTTTAATTACATATGGATAGTTTGAGCCTCTTGCTCATTTTGGTGTAACCTTCATTGAGGTACACTAATTGTAAATAGTTTAAAAATATTGTTGAAAATAATCCTGCGTAGTAGCTTTTTATAATATTCTGTTGCACTCACTTGATAAAATGCAATAACTTTGTAAATATTAGTGTTAGAGAAGATATCTCTTTGGCAACATTGGCACCCCGCTCATATAGTCTTCATGAGACTTTTGAAGCACTGCAAAGCTGTGATTGGAAAGTTAGCTTACATTTTTATTAATGTTATGTTTGAAATCAATTTATGAAGAAGTCAAATTGTTTATAGAAATATTCCATTCCTTAGAAACTAGTTGGCACAAAGGGCTAAAATGTTTATCATAATTTGCATCTAAATAGGCCTTATTTTGATGGAAAAGTTTTAATGTATATGGATTACTTTTTTTAAAATCAATGAACAGTAAAGGTGTTGCTGAATACGTCTTAAAAAGTAACTCACTATCTAAAATATTTGCTGAGATTAATCGTCAAACTTTAATATTGGCAAGATGGGGCATATAAACCCTCCTTAAAACTGAATTTGAAGAGTCAGGTCGCTAATGTTTTTTTTTTGTTTTTTTTTTTTGTTTTTTTTTTTTTTTACTTTCCTTTTCTGACAACTTTTTTTTAACTAACAAAATGTAATATTTTTAATTTATTATATATGTAACCTTATAGGATAGGATGTAGGAAAATTGGAAATGTGCATCATTATATTTTTGGAGTTATGATTGGAATGGCACTCTACGGTGTCCCTGGATCAGTTTCCATGTATAAAATTGTGTTAGTTTGGGCAGTATGCAATAGCTAGTCCGGACCTGTGATTCAGAAGGAGCGCTGGTGGGTGCCTGCAAGAGGCGACATTGTAGATTCTAGTTCAGTTTTAGATTTGACTCTGCCATTGGTTGATTGACCAAAATGCTGCCCATGCGCAAGCAGACACAACGAACGGAAGACTGTGCATTTCGCAATTGAAAGAAGAGGTGATATTCAGAAAGTCCATTTTTACTCTTTATTTCGATCCAGTTCATTTACATACACCTAACCTAATTTAACGTAGCCTAACCTCGACGAAATCTCAAAACCTGTCTTTCACCTGTCCCATAGCCAATAGGAAAGACTCGGGAAAAAGCCTTAGTCTAAAATTTAACTAAATTCAATCTGAAAGTTCGCCTGTAGGAGTGTCCCATACAGAAATTTTAGGTACTCCACAACACCTGCACTTGCGCTACTAGATCCGGGCAAAACCGTTGGAATCTTTCATGACGTCCGTTCCTCCCGGAGGTTGGTTAGAACACAGCAGGCTTCTGCCCGCAGTGCCTAAAATCACCTCTGTCCCTTGCGAGGGGAAAAATGTGTTAATCGGCGAAAGTAAGTTTTAGTACACTTAATGCCCTATTTATGAGCAATAAATTAATATTCTTTCGATCCTGTAATAATGCTCACTACTACCCAATCGTTGTGAATCAATAGCTGCCGACCATTACGCAGCCCATTGGATATGATCGGAAAGAACCCTAGTGCCCTGCAATCCGAAAGGGCAGGTCCAATTTGCTGTTAAATCCGTTGGCTTGGGGCACCACTGTAAAAATGAACTGGCTTATAGAACAATGGAAACCTTCCATGAATTATTGCTGCGAACGAAAATCACCTTTGTGAATCAATAACTACATTTCATTGATTGAAGGCTTTGAAAATGTTATATGACTGAAAGTGGCTGAAGCAAATGTTGCTGAAATATCCAGTGCAAGTCTCAAAAACAACGACATCGGCTTTAGTGTTTGGAAATCGATTTGTTAACTTCTCCGGAAATGCATGCATGAGTATGTTGTTTCTAGAACATATTTCCTAATTTGAGCAACCTATCGTTTGGGCATTCCTGCTAAACCTAGAAAGTGTTGAGGAAAGAATGTGAAATTAACTTCTGCGAATATTTTTTAAAACAAAATAGCTTTTAATCCGTACACCTTTAGCAAATGTGCTTAAATATTACTTTCTCTATACGTACTATGTATACAGTGTATAGAGAAGGTATTGTATTGCACCCAAAAATTCGATACGAGTTTTCACCGGAAATATACGTTTTGAGACTACCTGAACCCAAAAAAAGCATTTTTAGAAAAATGTCCGTGTGTGTGTCTGTCTGTCTGTCTGTGTGTGTGTGTGTGTGTGTGTGCGCGCGCGCGCGCCTTTGAGCAGCGTAGCTCAAAAACGAAAAGACCGTTTAAAACCAAACTTGGTATTTAAGTTTGATATCTTCCATGGATGCGACACAAAGATTTTCAAGAAAATGACCCATCCCCAACTACCCTTTACATGGAAAAACATTTAGAACATTTTGATTTTCTTAAAAATGGCTCTAACAATTTTGATTAAAATGCCTTATATTTAGGATATTTACTTTCTTGAATTTTCTGGGAATAGCCTCGAAAGACTTCTTTATTCTGGATGATTTTTACTGAATTTTAAATAACTCGTAAACCGTAAGAGATAGAAAAAACTTACTACACAGGAAATGTAGAGCACGTTAAAACACAATTTATATATATATATATATATATATATATATATATATATATATATTCTTTTTTTTTTGTGGAGTTGATCGTTTTTAGATATTTCTTGTTAGTGCTGTCAGCTTTGAAAAACGTATACTTTTCTCATACAGGAATTGGTCAACTACTGTCCATACATACAAAGTAACTTCAGTCACATAGCAACCAGCTTTTGACTATCACTTTAACCTATGCTACTCCCTTATTTCGCTTCTACTTAAAAGGAAGCAGGTAATAAGACTATCTCTGTTAATTTTTTCTCAGTTGACATGAAGTAAACAGAAGCATAAGGTTTTTAACAATTATTTGTTGCAGAGATGTAGAGAAAGTCATGTGAATGGAACACATCAGATTTTTTTTTTTATGTGTATTTATTTACATACTGGACGAGGTATATGCAAGTATTATGGTTCGGTTGTTTCCTTATCGCGGAGATAATAGCGATGCTGCTTGCGAAGCGGCAGACCTGGGTTCGATTCCCGGAATTGGAGGGAGGTGCCAAATGAGGAGTTAATTGATGAGAAGTAGCGGCTCCAGATCGAGTACTCCAGCCGGGAAAGACTCCAGGCGCTGATCACGTGTCATCCTCCAGCACTGCACCCCATTAATGATGGCCGAGATGCTGGATGCAGCGGCCTGGCGGTAGACCAAGGTTTAGTTTATATATTATGGTTCATATAAATCTTATGGTTTAGCATGGCTGTTTGTAAGTTATTTACTGGGTTTCTTTTCTAATAACGATATTCTTCTGGCACCACTATTGTATATATATCCGAAAGCATATTAATATTTAAATTTATTTATAATGTATTGTTTCAGGTCTCTTTATATTTCATATAGGGGTAAAATTTGACGAAAGTGCTACTGTACATGTTGAATCCCATACCATGTCTTAATTTTTGCTCTGTTTTTTCTTTATGTTAATTTAGATATTCTTTTAAACTTCTATCTTTATCAGATGCTTTCACTGAAACATCACTGCTCCTACTATTTTTCTCGCTGAGCTGTAGTATTTCTTGACGTTTTTCAGTATAATACTATTAAACGGTTTCACACACATACACACACCTACATACATGTTTCCAGATCTTTTGGGGGATATGGAATAATTTTGGTTAAAGAAATATTCTACGCCCCAGCCGGGAATCGAACCCGGAATCTCTGGTTTAAGAAAACAAAACTCTTAACCATTTGACCACAATAGTTTCTTAAAAAAATATAAACGTTTATTAATAATTTTTGGGGTAGTAGTGTTCACTTATTAAAACATAGCATTTTATCTTATATTGTTATAAGGAAATTCTATTTTTCTTGTTATTGTTAAATTGTTTACTTTGAATTTTTACATGTCACTACTGATTATAATAAGTAATTCTTGTTATGCTTATTCGCCTGTTGTTGCTTAATATATTTGGAATGGTTAATTTAGTATGCATAGTTATTTTTCCTTTTAAAATGTGTTCTATATCACGTGCTTCAATAGCCCTTAGTTTATTAAACTGTGTTATGGCTATGGATCTTGTTTCCGAAGTGTTTTGGAAAATTAGGGCAAATTTTCGAGGATAGTTTTCATTTTCTCTGTTTCCCTATATTCATCCAATTGTAATTCAGAAATTTAATTATGTCAATACATGCATGTTCTACGTGAAACTACGTTGGTAATTTTTTAATGAACGGAAGTGACATTTTATATATGCTGTTCGATTATTACTTTTGAGCATTAAGGGGACACCGAGATGCTAGAAGTCAATTTGTAAAGTATTAAAGCTATAGCATTGCCTTTTTGCAAGACTCTACTAGCAACAAAAGTATTTATACCAAGTTCAGCACCATATGCAATGTCCTTCTGGAGCTATTAATTTATACAAATGTTATTAGCAAAATCCAAAATCTATCTTCTCCGGCAGATATCGTAACCAAATACCCATTCTTTAAAACTACATTTCTCAATATCCTGTAATAAAATGTTTCATTGAAATTTTCCCATATTTGATAGGTTTAAATATATACATATTTTATACCACAAGTGAAAAGCCTGAGACAAAGCACAGTATGATTATGTTAATTATTTTTTAAAATTTCACTCTGACCAACATCAAAATGCATATAAATGATGTTATTGTAGACATTTTGAAATACATTAGGGAGCATTTTCAGATCTGTAACAACATGTTTGTGGGAGAAGATGGAGTTTAAATTTGGAAAATAACGAAAAAACTGCACTTGAACGTTTAACCAGCACAACGCTTTAAAATGGCGTCAAAAGCATCTGTTACTTTCACCCTGGGAGAACCATGCATTGAAATATGCACTTTAAGTTGTAGTGAATGTTTTGCACAAAAAATGCAAAAATGCAAAACTAATTTTTGACCAAAATCAAAAAAGCACCTTTGTAACCCTTAAATGTATATGGATTTCATTTGGTTTTGTAACATTTGTGGAGAGGCAGTCCTTCCCTAGTGCAGATCTTGTTGTTTCAAAATATTATGTCCAACGTTTCTTGGCATTAGTAACTCTAAATGTAAGCAAAAGCAACAATGATAATGCAACCGGTTGTGTTAAAAGTTTGTAAGGAGAATGAAAGTCCGTGTCACAGCGCAATATAAAGTGGCAATATGCCTACCACCCCTCCACGTGGAGCTTATTGCAAAGAGAAAGGAGAGTGGTGGAACTCTCTAGAGAAACAGCGGAGGGGAAGTTGCTATGGTAACCACACGAAATATTCTCCTCCATTAACTGTCACAGAATTATTACTCTGTCCAGAATTATTAACCCTGGATGCAAACATTAAAATATAGCATATAGGATATAACATTGAAATATATCCTTCCACGGTAGTGTGTTGTGATTGGTCGTTGAAATAATATACCTCCCTTATTGCTTTCTCTACTTAGTGAACAGAGAAGCCATTACATTCCACCCAAAAATTCCATGCCGAGATTTTACCGGAAATACGTCTTTTAGTGTCCCCTGTGCACCAAAAAGCAGTTTTACTTTCTCTATGCGCACTATGTACATAGTGTATAGAGAAAATATTGCACTCCACCCAAAAATTCGATACCGAGATTTCACCGGAAATATGTGTTTTAGGGTCCCCAATATCCAAAAACAGCATTTTCACAAAAAGGTCTCTGTGTGTGTGTGTGTGTGTGTGTCCGTGTGTCCGTGTGTCTGTGAACACGATAATTCAAAAACGAAAAGTTTGTAAAATACCAAACTTGGTATTTAAGTTTAGTATCTTCCAGGGATGCGACACGAAGATTTTGAGAAAAATCCCTCCAGCCCCAACTACCCTTCACATGGAACTGTTTTCGAAAATTTTGATTTTCTCAAAAATGGTTCTAACGATTTTGATTACAATTATTAAGGATATTTACCTGACAAATAAAATGTATATCTTGAATTTTCTGGGAATAGCCTCTGAAGAGTAATTTATTCTGGATGAATTTTACTGATTTTTAAATAACTGCTAAACCGTAAAAGATGGACGAAAACTTACTACACAAAAAATGTAGAGCACGTTAAAACACACAATTTATGTTATATACATTTTTTCGTGCGTTCGTCGTTTTTGAGATATTCCTTATTTTTGGTTTCTGCTATGAAAAACATACTTTTCTCATACAGGAGCTTGTCAACTCCTATCCATATAAACAAAGGAACTTCATTGACATAGCAACCAGCTTTTGACTATCATTTTAACCTATGGTAGTCCCTTGTTTCGCTTCTACTTACAAGGAAGCAAGTAATAAGACCATTTCTGCTCATTTTTTCTGATTAGCATAAAGTAAATAGAAGTATAAGCTTTTTAAGAATAATTTGTTGCAGGGATATAGAGAAAGTCATGTGAATGGTACACATAAGATGTTTACTCTCTCTCTAGCCCCGTATGTACAATGTACATAGGGATAGAGAAGTATTGTATTCCACCCAAAAATTCGATACCGAGATTTCACAGGAAATATATGTTTTAGGGTCCCTGTATTAAAAAAAAGTATTTTCACAAAAAAGTCCGTGTGTGTGTGTGTGTGTGTGTGTGTGTGTCCGTGAGTGAACACGATAACTCAAAAACGATAAGTCCGTAAAGCACCAAACTTGGTATTTAAGTTTAGTATCTTCCAGGGATGCGACACAAAGATTTTGAGAAGAATCCCCCCACCCCAAACTACCCTTTACATGGAACTATTTTTCAAAAATTTTGATTTTCTTAAAAATGGCGTTTTACCAAGGTATGCATTTTTAGTATGTATTAAGCTTTTGTATGTCTCAGGTTAACAGTTACGAAATCCGGAATAAAGAGATTTTGAGAGGCTATTCCCAGAAAATTCATATATACATTTTATTTGAGATGTAAATATATTTAATATACGTGTATTGATAAAAATCGTTATTATTTTTGAGATAAAACAACCTTTTCTAAAATTGTTTCATGTAAAGCGTAGTTTGGGGTGAGGGAATTCTCTTGAAAATCCTAGTTTCACATACTTGGGGAATATTAACTTAAATGCCAAGTTTGGTTTTTATCGGGATTTTCGTTTTTGAGCTATGTTGTCCATAGACACACACATACACACACAGGCATTTTTCTAAAAATGCTGTTTTTAGATTCAGGGCGTCTCAAAACATGTATTTCAGGTGAAACTTTGTGTCTAATTTTTAAGTGAAATGCAATATATTCTCTCTACACATATACATCGATGTAGAAAAAGTAAAAAGGGTTGTTTTTTCAGTCGGTTTGGAAGATATGCTTCATTGGAAGTAGGTATGTCCCTTTTAGTCTGGTTTTTATTTAGCACTATATTTCTTTATTATGTTTCGTGTACTGGGGCAGAGCTCTCATTTATTTCCGTCATCACAGTGCTTATGTATTATTACTTCAGTGTACATTATCCTTATAATTTTGTTAGTTTTAAGGTTCATGAGTCTCTTTCTCAGAGCAGATTTGGATCATTGAGTTTATTTTAAACTGTTGATGGCTGGCATAAAAAGGAAGAAGAAGATAAAGAGAGACAAAATAATTATAGAGAAACTAGACAGCAGCAGGTTAGAAACGATAGCACATTATATAAAATCACCCACTTTTCCAACTATGTTGTGATTTATTTCAGCACACCTAGTTCTGCAAATTCTTTGTATATACATGGCTATCACGGAGGACTGTAATATCCCGTGCTGACGAAACTGTTAAGTAATATGGTCTGCAATTTGATCTTCGGTTAACATGGTACTCTCACATTAATTCATAATTAAATCTCTTTTACTCTAGATTACGCAAATTGTAGCTCATTCTCATCCGCAAGTCTTCATTGCAAGTTCCAAGTGGTGCTCTTTTGTAAGAACCTTTTCTTCCTGCAGCCGCAAGCTAAACTAATCGCCTGCAGGTGTTCCAAAATAAATTTCTTAACGCTTATATTGAAGGCACGAACACTCAATACATCTTGAATTTGGATTCGGTACCATCTCTGCACACATTCGCTTTCAGGCTCGCACTTTTTGTTCACCTTCTTCGTTTAGTACTAGGCTCAGTGGACTTCTCGTTGGAACAGAGACGTGACGTGATGCAGTTCTCTGGGATAAAGCGTGTTCTGCTAAAGGACTTGCTGTTTTCTTCCGGAAGAGATTTCGCATTACACGAGACTTAGTGAAAGAGTATGTGAAATTATCTTGGTTTAGTGCCAGAGGGGCCTCTCGTGGCTGACCTCACAGAGCCATCACAGATTTATTGTGCGTCAAACCACAGGAGGGTAGGATGACAAAGTATTGATGGGCGGCCGAAATTGACTGCGGAGAAAGAGCCCCATGATGGGTCTATAACATAGTCCATGCAGTTCATCTCAACGCGTAGAGATGAACTGCACCCTGGGCCTGACTTTACTCTCAAGTCCTGCTCACGAATCAGGTACCGTCCCGGCGCTGAGAGCTTTATTGCCAAAGTGCACTCACCACCACGCAGAAGTGCCACCGCCGCAGTGACACCGATACTTATTATCCCGAAAGAGACCTGTTGAAGAGAAATGGAGGTGAACTGAAGGGGCAGGAATTTCTAGGAAGTGATAAAATCTCTCCAGCATTCGCTCGGTGACCCGGTGACCCGGCAAGATCTCCGAAGCAACCTATGGTTCAGAGTGGTCGGCCGCGGGAATTGAACTCATGACCTCCCTATCGCCTGAGCCAGTCGGTAAAGCATTATTAATGCTGAAAGAATCTAAATACATTAAAAAAAACAACAAAATAAAGGTATATATAAAGCACCGTAAACTTGGTCATGATTTGAATTATGTAGGTCATGGTACTGTAAAATTTCTGTGCCTCTAGGCAAACGAACACATATTTCTCTATTTGTTTTTCGTTACTCTTTAATAGATGTTTATTATATCAGCCATGTTTCACTTATTGGCTATGCTTAACCGCGCTTGCACTTGCACATGATTGATTTGTACTGAACCAACTGTAACACAGAAAATGGCGTTTAAACAAGAGTTGTGTGAGTCTAACGTGTAAATTGCTTACCTTCTGGAAATAAATGCTATAGCATTTACTTCTCGCGAGAAGTGTGAACCATTTATGTAATTCATGTTACACGAGACTATTTTATCATGTCTCGTCCCAAAAATGTACACGATAAGCTAAGTTACCATAGCAACTGCACTATATGAGACTGATAGAATTGTATTCAAATAAACCGCCCTGGAGCGCCAGTCAGGGTTAGAACAGTGGTGGCGGTGTATCGCAGTGTATTGTCATGGCTTCAACGAGTGGTATACCGCAAAGACTTTGTACTGTAACAAATTTTCTTCCTATTTTGGAAGAGTTATTAATGTTTGTGAATCCTGGAACAGTGGAAAAATGTTTAGTGTATTCCAAAGAATTGCAGTATGTCAAGAAATTAATTTATAGACATTCTATTCGTGCTATGCTACCGAATACGCTAAATACCAAAGAGCAGAACGTTCTAAGACAATCATCATAAAAGTTAAACAAGTATTCTTACATAATGCTGAAAGAGAATCTCTTTTGCAAAGATTATACCATATGTATGTATACTTTTGTACATAGAAACGCTTATCAGATTTAGAGTACATGGTACTCTTGAGTAATGTTTTTATTTTTTTCGGGTTTCCATCATGCGGTCTATATGTAATTACAGTAAGAATTTATCTCCGTCCCAAATTCTTTCGGCATTGGTTACCAAATACCTAAAGGATCAGTGACAATTAATCTTTGTTTTGCTTGGGTACAATTATTTATCCATGATTCTAACGCTACTGCTACAACAAGGTCAAGTGGCCGCATTTGCTCCGTCAGCCTGCTCAGAAAAGCTCTGAGTGGCGTCACAGAGCATTCAGTTGGAAACACCTGTTCTAGACAAACGGCAGAAATCTTAGAAATGGTGCAGCAAGCAATAAAGACTATACTTTTAGCAGAACACAAGTATTTGAGTTGCACAAATTTTCAGAGGGCTATGAAGACCTGAAACACATGTGAGAGCAACAATGAAGTCAACATCAACACAAATGACCAATTGTGCAAGAAGATCGTCGTATAAAAATTGCGAATCTTACAGAGACAATTAATTTGACAAAGTAGACATAATTCGCAGAGCACAGGATGGACCTTACAGCAAGACAGTGCGTGGGCTTATCGAGTGTGTGCAACTCAAAATGGTATCGAAGAATTACGCATTGAGTTCATGTCTCATCAATCGTTTCTCCGGATCTCGAACCTTGCAACTTCACCTCTTCCTTAAAGTGAAAAGGTGTTACGCGGTCACCATTTTCAAAATGATAAGAAGTTGAACAACGCTGTAATGGCTATACTGAGCAGACTGTCAAAAAAGGGGTTCAATGAGTATTTCGAACAATCATTAAGGCGTTGGAATAGTTGTGGAAGAATACTTCTAACGTTTTGAAGTGAAGTTGAATGATAGCAAGCTATTATACTTTAATTACAAAATTAATTAGGTTATTTATTGATACACCCTCGTAGATCAAATAACCATTTGAACTTTAATCTAAGCTTTTATTCCTGCCATTTTCCTGAATATTTTCCGCAAATAGGTAAGATAACTCTAGTATTGGACACAAAAATCAAATAAGATATGTGTATTTGGAGTTCCGTCTTAGTATGTAAAATCGAAAGGTCTGATTCTATTTCTCAAACTTAGTCTCTCACGGCCAGTTAAAGAGAATGAGGAACATGTAATAGATATCTACGTTTATTTCAGTATTTAATTTTATGGACTAACATTACGGTAATCATTATCGACATTTGTTTGTTATAGTGGAAAAACATTTAGAAATGTTATGTGCTGTATTCATACAACTTTTTTGATCACCCTTCTACAAAGATATTCTTTCAAATAGGTCTTCTTCTCTCTATTTATTGCTAATCAATAATTATTGAGGCAACCTCCGCTGATAAGCAAGAGCAGTAAAACGAAGGTCGGTTATGCCCGTTCCCATTCACCATATGGAATAGCCTCGAAGGAATATATCTACACATGAATACGGAGCAATTGGTCACCTTTAATAATCGACTGCTTGTTGTTAGTTATACTATTCAAAGAGAAATGCATAAGGGACCCTTTTGCTAAAAATTTTGAATTGGAGGTTTTACCAGATTTAATGTTGCTGACGAAGTAAATAATTAATAGGTAGGATAGTACAAAGCATTTATTACTTTCAACAGAAGTTGGATATCCTAGCGCAACAAAGGAGACGCAGAACCTTTTTAATTCAGCTATTTATAGCTAGCTAAACATACCTATAGAACGATATGAATAGTGTTCCTTAAAATGTTGACGACTGTTGCAATAAAACTTTGTATGCAATCATGGCTACAGGAATTAACACCCGGGCAGAAATCATTAATCTGCACGTAATTGCTATTTTGCAGGATATTATCATTTTAGTTTTTTTCGCAGCGGCAATGTTTCCAAAGGTGAAACAAACGTTTATAGCTGCAGGGATTTTGAGTTCAATTACAACGCGAAAAAAATGTCTCGCTCGCATGTATTCAAAGCGTCCGTTCTCTTTGTTAAAAATGTTTCCGAGCCGACAGTTGAAAGTAGTGGGGCATAGCTCGGGGCAGCATTCCACCCTGTGGACAGGGAAAGGGTTGGCTGGAGCCGTTGGGGGTAGAGGGAGGAGAAAACAAGCGCATTGCACTATGTATAGCCTGCCCCCTCCACTAGGCTTCAACCATACGGATAGGAATATTTTATATAATATATGAAGTTTGTCATGGCTTATTGATGGAGGGTGTTGGTTAGGTCCTTGTTGATAATGTTGGTACACATATCGGTTCTGCTCTGAATGATGCCAGAAGTGTGTCTGTACATGAACATGTGTCCGTCGATAATGTTGGCACACTTGAGCCTTACAAACAGGCTCACCAATCATGGGCCTGTTATTACTATCTCTACTGTAACCATAGTAAGTAAATTAAATATTTCATTTCAACCAGAATTGGATACCAAATTTTCACCGGAAATGCACGTTTTGCGATTCCCGGAATCTAGTTAAAAGTATGTAAAAAGCATTGCTCGAATAGAAAGCTCCTAAAGATATCTGATGTGCTCCATACACATAACGTTCACTACATCTCTGTAACAAATTATTGTCAATAAGCTTATTCTTGTATCTACTTAATGTTAATCGAGATAAAAATTAATAGAATCGGTCTTACTTCTTACTATCTTATAACTAGAAAGAAAATAGGGGAATACACTAGGCTAAACCGGCAATCAAATGTTTTAAAATGTGCTTGATATTGGATTGAAATCCGTTTCTTTGTGTAGTCAGAATTTTTCAACTTTCCGTGTCAGAAAAGTTCAGGTATAATAACAAGAAATACTTCAGAAATGGTCTATTTGACGAAAAAAGCGTATATGACATACATTGTGTATTTTAACGTGATCTAGATTTTTGCGTATTAATTTTTTGTCTATTTCTTACAGTTTACCAGTTAGGTAAAATTCAGCAAAATTCATTCGGAATAAAGAGCAATTTAGAAAATTCAACATATACATTTTATTTGCCATTTAATATCTATAATATACGGTATTTTAATCAAAATCGTTACAGCCATTTTTGAGAAAATCAAAATTTTCTACATTTTTCCATGTTAAGGGTATTTTGGAGTGGGGTGATTTTTCTCAAAATCTACATGTCGAATCCCTGGAATATATTTAACTTAAATACAAAGTTTGGTATTTTATCAACTTTTCGTTTTTGAGTTATCGTGTTCACAGGTACATGACCATTATGACACACGGATACACACACGAACCTTTTTCTAAACATTTTTTTTCGGATAAAGGGGACCATAAAATATATTTTTCTGGTGAAATCTCAGTACCGAATTTTTGGGAGGAATGCAATACCTTGTCTATACACTATGTACACAATGCGTGTAGACAAAATAAATAAGACATTTTATATCTACATTATTACATTTAAGTTTATCAAGTTGTGAATGTTAAGGGGATGCATCTGCGATATTTGACCAACATGTGAGAATATTTAAAATATTACGTTATTTTATAGTAAAACAGCATTAACCCAAAACTTCAAGAAAAGACAACGTTTTTCCCACTTGACGCACTTCAACTATCAATTCACTGAAGCTATAAGGACGCATGCACATGATTATTAATAGGCACGCTCAAATTCAAACTTGTTTTTTTTTTTTTTTTTTTTGCAAAACTTTTCTAACATTTTTCCATACTCTAAATGCTTCATACAATGTATTTCTTTTTGTATTTACTTTCAATATTTGTATTGTCACTATCCTAAGAAAATAACTAAGGTACAAAAACCCAGAAGGAATCGTAAAATAAAACAACGTTGCCTACAGGCCTAAATTCCAGGAAGCTGCAAACAAACACTAGCAGAATATCATAATGTATTTACTTGAAGATTTGTAACAAAACAGCCTTTAAATATGTGAGTGATTTTATTGATAATGCATTTTGCAACTTGAAGAGTTTTAACAAAACAGCCTTTAAATATGTGAGTGCTTTTATTGATAATGTATTTTGCAAAGAATAAGTTTTTCATTTGTTATATTTTAAGTTACCGGTCTTGAAATAACAATTTAAAAAGCTAAATCTTGCGATCAAAGAAACGTGTGATTGTTGCGACTAGCAAAGTAGGTTCTTCAAAATAATGATAATAATAATATTAATAATAACAACATTAATAATAGTAATAATAATATAAACTAGCAAAAACATATTCATGAGTTTGCCCAAGCCGAAAATAAGTAATGCTTCTTAAGACGATTTGTCCCTCGGCGAATATCCAGCTAAACTAAAGCGAAGGATGCAGTTTGCAGCTGCATCTTGTAGCATAGGTCCCTCTGAAAAACACACTAAATAAAATACCCATGTACTTTATTGAAATAACTTTTTCTACAATAATTAGAGCAAATATAAAAATATCATTTGACATGTATTAGTAAACTCCTGTACTGTAACTTAAATTTTTAATGTGACAATTTTTAAAATTGGAAAGCAATAATAATAATAATAATAATATATTATACTATTATTCTTTTATTATTGTTGTTATTGTTATATTACTATATTAATATTATTATTATTATAATAATAACCATTCAACCTAGAACTTTGACACATGGCAGAGATGTCACTATTTCCAAATTAAAAGAATTACTGCCAACTCAAAGCAATTCTTTGGTTAAAAAAATAATTATTTTCATGCACCAAATATTGTTATGCATATAGTTAGAGTAATTTATTTTTGAATTACTGAAGCCAAATAAGTTCATAACTAGATTTTGTTGTAAACTGCCTGCGAAGTATACATCCTTTAGAGTAAATGTTATTAATTTGGAAATTGAGATGTATGTAAGCTGCAGAAACGTAGCATTCTATTCGTTAAAATATTTCCATGACTTATTAAGTAATATTAGCTTATTCCAGCTCATTAATTGTTGAACTTGCAAATTTTTCCAACCTTCGGAATGCGAGAATCTTCTGTGATGTGGTATTTCGAAACTTGTGCACTCATCTAAACATCTGTATTGTCCAATTTGAAATTATTTATTGTAAAAAAACTCATAGTGGGTCCAATAAAACACTTTCATTCACAATGTGACATAGAGGTAACTTTTATAGCATCCTTGTTGTATTGCAGCTAGGTTGGGATGTGAACTTTTATCCATCTAATACCATTACGATTAGACAGTCACTAACGCACATCGCTCGCAGGTCGCTTTCAAGTGTGCAACTTACTACATAAAATGTAGATCACGTAAAGCAAACAATTCATTTTAAATAAATGTTTTGTTGAATTAATCACTTATTTAATAATGGTTGTTATTAGCTAGAACTTTCTAATATTTAAAATGCTCTCAAGTGGAAAGTCATCATTTCCTGATTATACAAAGTGAACTAAATATTAAAATCATTACTAGTGACCATCTCTTAAAAGATTCGATTATACCCTCAGCCCGATATTTTTGGTAATTCTCCCTGTGCCTAAAGATAATAAGAAATAAGGCAATGAATGCTGATTGTTGATCTTAATTAACATGAAGTAATAGAGTAATAAACCTTTATGAGAATGGTTCTTTGCATAAAAATTAGAGAAGTCATGTAATTGTAAATCAGTCGTTTCTTGTTTATGCAGGGAATTATTGAAAGAGCATGTTTTGGAAGAAATATGTGTGCCAATATGTCGTATAATCTCATTGCATATCTCAATAGTATGAATATTCCAACTGATCACAAAGATAACAGAAGTAAAAAAAAATCCATTTTCATGACTTTCTCCATATCTATGTATTAATTTATTGTTAAAAATGTCTACTTCATGCTAATCAAGATAAATTTAGAAGAATTAGTCTTGTTACTTGCTTCTTTTTAAGCAGATAGGAACTAAGGAAATACACTAGGCTAAAACGAGAGTCGAAACTTTTAAAATCTGATTGCTATGTCATTGAAATTCATTTGTTTGCATGGCCAGGAGTTGAAAAATTCCGCTTTTGAGAAGTTTAAGTATTTTAAAACTGAAACCAATAACAAGCAGTATTAATCGATGAGCAATTCCACGAAAAAAGTATACGACATAAATTGTGTTGTTTAACGAGATCTACATTCTTTGTGCAATACCTGTTACGCAAAAGTCATCCAGAATGAAGACGTTTTCAGAGGCACTTTCTAGAAAATGCAAGCTATATATTTCATTTATCATCTAAATATTGTTTATATATGGTGTTTAATAAAAACCGCTAAGCGCTATTTTTTCTAATTTTTTTTCTATATAAAGAGTATCTTCATGCCGCGTTCTTGGAAGATATTAAACTAAAGCACCAAGTTAGATATTTTAGCGACTTTTCGTTTTTTGAGTTATCGTGTTCACAGATGCACGGATACACACGGACCTTTATCTAAAATTGCTTTGTTTTGGATATAGGGGACACAAAAGCTGTATTTCCGGCGAATGAAAACTCGATATCGAATTTTGGATGGAATATAATGCTGCTTCTACTTATTCAGTACTTAACGTAGTACGTGTACAGAGCCTAAAAAAAACATTCAAGCACACACGCACGTCCACACACAGAAAGAATCCTTTTTCACATATAGTTTAGTACGAAAACGATAAAAACTGTAGTGTATTTATGTATATATGTATTTTTATAGTATTTACATATATATCATGTTTGTCATATTCGATTATGGTTGAGTACGCAATTTCAAAAGAAATAACTCAAAGCTTCTCTCTAGAGGAAAATGTGAATATCTGTTTAATGAAAAGGAAGGGGGCAAAAAAGTATGAGTTTGGTTATTTAATGAACTCTTAAAACTATTTGAAAGGTCATCATGAAAACCGTTATGTTTATTTTTCTGTGCTGGTCGTCCTTTAAAGCGTCTTTTCGCTCACATCAAAACATACACTAAAACAGGAATATACCAACATCGTATAGCAAAAAACTATTTGTAAAAATATGGTAAGTGCCTTTTACGGAATGTAAAATCAGCATCAACTTCACTTCTTTGATGTCACAAAAATCCTATATAGCTACCAAATAAATGTTTCAACTCTCTGCAGAAATGTCAGAAAAACTCTGATGTGATAAATTCACATGACTTTCTCCACCTTTCCTGCAAACAAACTATCCTTACAAAAGAGTATTCTTCTATCTGCATCATGCTAAACGAGATAAACCATAACAGAATTGGTCTAACTACTTAGTTTCTTATAAGCCGAAGGGAAATAAGAGAATACAACAACCTAAAGCAATAGCCAAATCTTTTAAAAACCGGTCGATATGGAACAATTGAAGTTGGGTTCGCTTTGTATTACCAGAAAAACAAAAGATAAATGAAATGAAAGATGACCCCGTTTGAGAAAATGTATAGTTTAAAATTGTGATCAATAACAAGGAATATTTCAGAAACGGTAGACTCTACAAAAAATTAATATGTCATATATTTTGTGTTTTAACGAGATCTCAATCTTTTGTGTAGCAAGTTTTTGTCCATCCCTACGTTTTACCAGTTATGCAAAATTCAGCAAAAATTAATTCATAATGAACAGGTCTTCAGAAGATATTTGCAGAAAATTCAACATGTACGTTATTTGTGTTGTAAATATGATTAATATACCGCAATTTAATCAAAACCGTGAGAACCGTGATTGAGAAAAACTAAACTTTCAATATTTTTTTCATGAAAAATGTAGCTTCGGGTGAAGGATTTACTTGGAAAATACCAAGCATAAATACCAAGTTTGGTTTTAACGGACTTTTAGTTTTTGAGCTATGCTGTCAACAGACACATCGGCACACACATGCATACACGCACCTTATTCTAAAAATGCTTTTTTTGGATTCAGTGAACTTTAAAACATATACATCCGGTGAAATATCGGTATCGAAAATGTTTGTGCAGTACAATACCTTCTCTATACACTATGTAGAGAGTACGTTTAGAGAAATCAGAAAAAGTGTTAGAAAATATTTAACAAGGCTGTAGAAGTTTTTCAAAACGTTTCTAATTAGTGCATAAATTCTCAATAGTGGATAAATATTATATATAAATACTTGTAAGCTTACTACTACCACTATTTCAAATAATAATAACAATACCAGAGACCGAAGGAGATCTTCGTACCACCACACAAAGCGGATCTTTTATGGATCTTCAGAAGATATGATGAAGTGAAAGATCCGCTGCGGTGAGCAACTACGAAAAGGCTCCTACGAAGGAGCCTGGGAGAACTGAATCCAGCTGAAGGGGCTCAGATAAAAGTAACCTATCAGCGTTGTTTTCCACAACAACCGAAGTTGTATAGCCCCTAATCTTGCCTAAAACATGAATGACGAAGGAAAATGATGGAAAATGAGGAATGGAGGTTCGAGATAGAAGAGAAACCATCCTTGCATTCACCATGACAACCAGGGAAAACTACGAAAAACAAATAATCATGATGGCCAAACTCAGTATCGCCTGAATTCGAGTTTTGCGCTTTACCGCAGAGTCGTCTCACTCAACAACAACAACAACAATAATAATAATAATAATAATGATAAATCAAACCTAATTTATCTACCGAAATTCCGAATAGTTTACCATCAATCTTAAATGATTGGACAAAACGGCGCATGGGCGTGTTTTCTCCAGGTTCTCCGGTTTCCCCCGCCATCGCATTCCACTGGAGACACATTTTCGTTCCATATTTCATCAGTGTCATAGCCTGCGGTGCTATAGTGGTAATGACGGGCGTTAAATACTATAAAAACCAGTAACTGAGTATAAACAATTAGGTATACATAATATTTTGGCAGTAACAGGTATAAGAAAGCAAACTTTTTGGTACTTAAACGAATATGTGATCACTCTTTACTGTTTCTTACATATTTGTAGCTTTTTTAATCTCAAATTTGTGCTGGGTTTGGAAAGAAAAAATGCAAAATAAACAATAGATTAATCAGGATTACTGATTGTCGGGTATTATTATTATTATTATTATTATTATTATTATTATTATTATTATCATCATCATCAACTCGTCATGGATTAGGAGGATTCTCCTGTTCCGGCCTCATATTTCTTCCCATCTTTTAACTGGTCTTCCTATCGTTCTGTAGCCTAGAGGTTTATATTTGTATGATTGAAATGGAATGCGAGAGTTATCCATTCTTTGTAAATGGCTTTCCCATTTTTCTCTATTTATTTGTATCCTTTCTTTTAAGCAAAAAATGTCTAATTCTTTCCTTATGTCTTCATTTCTAATATGATCTTGTCTGGTGCAACCTTTTACTGCTCGGAGATATTTCATTTCTGCCGCTTGTATTTGGCTCCAATCTTTCTTTTTAAGAGTCCATGTCTCCGAACCATACAGTAAAACTGGAACAGCCATTGTCTTATAGAATGTTAGGTTTGTATCTTTTCGGGTTTTCCTTTTTAAGGTACGAGCTATTACTCCACAAATATATTGGAACTTACTCACTTTATTATTTATTTCTTCATTGTTTGTCTTAAAGGTTACATTACAACCCAAGTAGTTATATTTTATCACCTGTTCTAACATTTTATTGCTTAACACTATCTTTGATCTTTTTATATGTTTTCCTATAAATGACATTATCTTTGATTTTTCTATTGATATACTTAAACCATAATCCTGGATCAATTTTTGTAGCTTGTACATACTTATTTGCAGCTTATCTTCTCGGTCTTGTATTAACATCATGTCATCTGCAAAGAGTAGCATATTTAAGGCATTATCTTTATTTATTTTTATTCCTAATGGTATTTCATCTTTTAATTTTCTGAGAATATCATCCATATAGATATTAAATAAAAGCGGAGATAAACTACATCCTTGTCTTAAACCATTATTAATTATCATATCTTGTGATAATCGTCCATTTCCTAAAACTATTTTTATTTTTGTTTCTTGGTATATATTCCTGAGTACATATATCAATTGTTTTGGGTATCCTTTTTTATCTAATATATGCCAGAGTCTAGTTCTGCTTACCTTATCAAAAGCTTTTTCTAAATCTACAAAAGCTATATGTGTTTCTAAATTATATTCTCTTCTCTTTTCAATAATTTGGTTAATAGAAAATATATTATCGGTGCAGGATCGTCTTTTTCTAAATCCCATTTGGTTTTCTAATAATAACGGTTCTGTAATTATACTTAGACGTTTGTTTATGATTTTTGTATACAGCTTATAGCCTGTGTTCAGGAGACTTATACCTCTGTAATTACTACATACGTTTCTTTTGCCCTTTTTAAATATATTGATAACGTGTGCATAGTACCAGCATTTAGGAATTCTATTCGTTTTCCAACATTTGTTGATAAAATTAAGCAGTCTTACATTTAATTTATCTCCTCCATACTTATTAATTCTGCATATATTCCATCTGGTCCTGGAGCCTTTCTATTTTGCATGTTTTGTAAAGTTAATTGTAATTCTTCTTCGGTGATTAAATCTATAGATGTTTTAACTATTACTTGATCCTCTATTGACTTTCCATTTTCTTCTAATTTATACCATAGTTTCTTATAATATTTCAACCATTCTTCTTCAGATATATTGTTTATTCTCACTTTGTCTTTCTCTTGTTTTGTTAACGTCTTAATCACTTTATAGGCAAACTGTTGTCTGCCATGTATGTCGTTTTCTATCTGGCTAATAAAATTCTCCCATGAATTCTGATGTCCTCTTCTTGTAATTGCTTTTGCGATGTTTCTTTTTTCTTTATAATTTTGTCTTGATTCTTCAGTTTTATTTTGTAGAAACCTTTTATACGCTGCTTTTTTGTTGTCAATAGCTTGTTTAATTTCTTCATTCCATATTCTTAAACCAATTTTTCTTCTATATTTATTTCTTCTTCCAATTGCTTCTTCTGCTGCTCCTTTGATTGCTTTAATTATATTGGACCATTCTTTATCAATATGTTCTTCTACTTTTGTATCTTCTAGGCAAATGTTTAATCTTTCTTGATAAAGTCTCCTGATACTAGGTTCTTGAAGTAGGTTTATTTTGAAAACCGTTTTATTTTGTTCCTCGTTTGCCCTTATTTTTGATTTTTTCCATCTTGTCCATAATTCTATTTTAGATATCACTAAATAGTGGTCGGAGGATATATCACAGCCCCTGTAAACTCTAGTATGTATAATCTGTGATATTAATTTTTTATTTACCATAATATAATCAATTAATGATCTTTGACCACGTGCATTCCATGTATATTTATGAACATCTTTTGTTCTAAAAAATGTATTTGTTATCTTAAGTTCATTAAAAGTTGCAAACTGTCGTAATTGTTTACCATTTTCATTAATGTGGTCTTCTCCAAATTTTCCTACAGTTTTAGGTATAGGTTGTTTCCCAACTCTTGCATTTAAATCTCCAGCAATGATCATATATTGGGTTTTGCTTTTATTTACTTCTTCTTGTAATTGTTCATAGAATTCTAAAACCTCTTCCTTTTTTCCCTCTTCAGGACTATACACTCCCACAACAATTAGATGTCCTCTGGGGATTTTAAACGTTACTTGTATAATTCGTTCATTAATAAAAGTATAGTGTTCAATTCTCTTTGTCCATTTTTCATCAATTAATATTGCTACTCCTTTTGCTGCTCTTTGTTTTAATGAAACCCCACTATATACTAAAGTGTATTTTCCTATCTTTTCTGTACCTTTTAATTTCTTTTTAGTTTCAGTAAGTACCGTTATATTTACCTTCATTGTTTCTATTTCTTTTACTAATTCTTCTTCTTCTGTGGATATTCCTCTCACATTCCATGTTCCTATTTTTAATGGTTCTGCAATTCCAAATCGTGCGTCCTTTTTCTTTTGCTGTGGTCGAAATCCGATATTATCAATCCGGCTATTATTTTGAGGCTGTTCAGTATGTAAAAGTTTCACTCTGGCCGCGGTACGAACGCTGCGCAGAGCTAGTTCAGTGGTGGGGCTGCCACCTCTCTGCTCCTGAACTCGCAGATGCTTTTCGGGCATTTACCCTAGATGTGTTGTCTTCACCTCGACTTTCGACTCACATCCACCCGTTGTGCCAGTTTTGGTCCACCCCGAGTATTTTATTTCCTCGGTACCACCTATATCTAGGAGGCATTCACCGATCCGCCACCTGGGGAGGCGCCCGATGGGGGATTGGCACTGAACCCCTCACGGATATTATTATTATTATCATTATCATTATTATTATTATCATCATCATCATCATCATCACTATTATAATATTACAAGATTATTACAATATTATTATCATTATAATAGTATAATAATATTATTCAACACATTTTATGTTCCATTATTATTATTGTTATTATTATTATTATTATTATCATTTTATTATTATTATTATTATTATTTTACTATCATTATTATTATCATTATTATCATTATTATAATATTATACTGTAACTATCATTATAATAATAATGTTATAATAATAATAATAATAATAATAATAATAATAATAATAGTAATAATAATAATAACAATAATGGGACATAACATGTGTTAAATTGATTTTGGAGCATTAACTTAAAGCCAAATTTGCGTGTAGGTAAACAGTAGTGGTGTTATTTAAAACATTACCGTAGCCACGTGATTGAAGTTGCCGGTGGTCCATGTCGGCGTGAGTGCATACCGAGCGGTTTTATCAAGCGTCTTGTTCTTTATTCATCCACGCAAGTATTTGTGTGCGCTTCCCTCTCAGGTGTTCTAGTAATTTAATTTCGGAGGGATTCGAATAACTTTCTCTTCTGCATAATTCCATCAGTATGCGATAACTAAAAAATATCACGATTTTCAAAATTTTATTTTAATTTATTCTTGTTCTTTGAAAACTGGTATATACCATTTATTTATTTTGCTTTATTTAATAACGCATCTTTATTTTTAAAGCTATGCTGCGTGTGTCAAAAAGATAGTGAACTGACAGTAAAAACGAAAAAAATGTGTGATGCTGTACCTTTCTTTACTATTAGAAATACTTATATGTTTGAAATTGTAAGAGCATGGGTAAACTTCTTTCTTCTTTCGTTTTAGAGCGCATTTGGTAGCTGTGTTTCAATATTGAGCCTGTTTGTTTACATCGTTCATAACTGAAACACACGCATGTAATGCGCATAATTATAATACAAGTATAAAATCCTATGTAAATATTCCTTATTTTAGATTATCAAAAACTCAAAATAGTGATATGTATTTAGGTTTCAAACGATATAATAAGCTAGCAAAACAAAGTAAATGCGTAGATAAGAAAACTTTTTAAGTCCAAGTTGGTTGCAAATTCTCTATATTCAATACAAGAATTTTTAGATTTTAGAACTTGTGAATTAGATATGTCATTTTAATTGAGACCTGCATCAGCATTTGACTCCCTATGGGCCTGTAATGAAGTGCGTAATGAAAATATTTATGTAAACGCTAAATTAGCTCCTACAAATATTCTTAAAAATGGAGCTTTTAATCAGTTGGGATTAAGGGATATTTCGGTAAACAATGTGTGTCAATATTTAAATCCGGCTATACAGCTCCTATGGAAAGCAGATAATGAAAGTGAGCTACAACATAATAGCGTGATGAAGGTCGTTAGATGAATGATTGTGATTAAATGAAACTACATGGAATATTATTTTTATTTTTAAATATTTTTCGTCCTGTGACTTAGAGCATTATATTCCTTTTATTTACTTTACTGTTTTATTGCTGTCAAAGGTATTATTTGTTTCATAGTTTCCAGCTGATTTCAGCGTTCGTTAAAATTCAGAGTAGGCAAGATAAAATATAGTAATCATATACGTATGCTGGTGCAGAGTCGAGTCCACGAAAATATGTCGATACTTTTTGTTTCCTGTAACGTTTTCTTTATTTAATATTAGCAAAAACACATTTTCATTAACTTTTGGACCAAAGTTAGATCTATGTGAGTGTAGTGTACTAATACATCATGCGACTGGAAGGTATTGTTTATAAACACGGTCCGTATCAGAACCTGGAGAGACCGTTTCTATAGGTTTGATGCTAGATGTGGATTAAACCCGTGCCATTCGCTCATTACTCGTAGCTCACGCTGATTCTCGAGATGTCGCAAAAAGAATATCGTGTGTATAAAACTAGTGCTCATGAGCGAGGCGACTCCAGTATTCTCGTAACTACAGGCGAAGTATGTTACGTATGATCCGTAGTATAAACTGGTTACGTATAACTAGGGCCGGGATTGTTGGAGAATATCTTTCGAAACTTTTGATTTCCTCAAAAACTGCTCCAAGATTTTGATTAAAATCTGTATATATAAGATATTTTATGTAAAATAAAAGGTATAGCTTGAATTTTCTGGATATAGACTCTGAAGATCTTCGTTCTGGAGGGCTTCTGCAAAACGTAAGAAATAGACGAAATCTTACTACACAAAAATGTAGGTCTCGTAATTATGCTCCTGGTTGTTAGTTTCAGTCTTAAATTACATATGCTTTCCTCAAAGCGGAAGCTGTCATATGTTTTATATCTCTCTTGTTTTATTTCTGACCATGCAAAGAAAACCGAATTGTTGTGCCATCGTATTCCGATAGTTTTAAAACATCTGAATATCGCGTTTACCTAGTGTATCCCCTATTTCCCTTCTATGTACAGGGAGGTAACTAATAGAGCAATTTCTGCTAATGTTTATCCTAATTAGAAAGGAAAAGAAAGAAGAATAAGCTTTATAGCATAATTTGTTGCCGAATAGGTAGAGAAAATCATTGAAGGGAACGCATTAGTTTTTTCACCAAACTAAATCATTGCGCATTATATCAACATAGCTTCATTCACCCGACAGTACATCTGATAATATCGGTCAAATTCATGAATTGAACACGATTTTTTCCTATAAATTGTGGATCTGCTTTAAATCTCAGTGCTCCAAAGGTATGGATATTGCATGTTAAAGTAAACATTATTTTTAAGTTCAATTTTCATATTGGGTCTTTACGCAAACAGTTTGGACTTACTTTCAACTATACCTACTTTCTTACAATGTTAAACTAATCGCTGTTAACTATTTGCTTACCGCAAATAATCCAATTGCATGGCTACATTCACTACAATATTACTTTAAAGACATATATTTTATTTGGAGAGCTTTCTCACGAATACCGACTATTTTGTACTGAAATCTACGAAGGTAGATAAGGCAACACAATTTTTTTATAAAAATGTTTAATAGTTCAAAACCAACAAAAAATGTACAAATTAATTTAATATAACCTTTTAGCTACGTTTCGACATAGTCAGCAACTTTCTCAACACATCTGTCCCATCGTGATACTAATTTCGATATGCCCTGTTCATAGAAGTCCGTTTCCCTGGAGTATAGCCGTCTGTAGATTGCTGATTTCACTTCCGCACATGGCGATAAGCATTGGCTGGCCAGGAATTTCTTCATGACATCAAACAGATGAAGTTCCTGAGGTTCAAGGTTCGGACTATATGGTGGATGCTGGAGCACCTCCCAACCAAATTTGATGTTTTTCTGATGAACAGCAGCAGCAACATGGGGGCGAGCATTTAATGTTGTTGCATTTGTCACGAAGGGCACGAACTTCACCAAAGTTTTAATGTAGGCCGCAGCATTTATATTGTTTCGTGTTCCGCAAATACATCAATAAAGCTCCATACATATCCCAGAACACTGTCAGAAGCTGGTAGTATGCTTTCCTAGCAGATTGAGTCACTTTGAATTTTTTCTTTACTAGAGAATCAGCAAGTTTCTACTCCATACTTGCCTGCCTTGTTTCGGACATGTAGTGGTATGCCCAAGACTCGTCACCAGTGACGATTCCTTTCAGAAAGTCATGCCCTTCTGCGATGTACCTCGTGATCCAAGTTTGTCATCATTCACCCTTGAGGTTGTCAGGTTCTTAGGCACTCAGCGAGCATCAACTTAATGAAATTTCAATATCGTCATGTTCAATATCATGAATTGAACATGAATATGATCAATATCGTATACGGCCCTATAGGAAGTGTTAAACTGTTACGATAATGTTACGCTCATTGGTCGTTCAAAATTGCCAACTCAATGTCTCTGACATTTTGCGGGGTTGCAGTGTTACCGGCCTCCCGGAGCGTGACGAATCACTTAGGTTCACACGGCTCTCTTGAAAGAATGTATACCACCTGAAGGCATTGCTACGGTCCATACAATCATCCCCATATACGCCATGTATGTCCCTGTGTATTTCACTCAGCTTATGCCCTTTGGCCCACAAATATCGAAAGACATCTCTCTGTTCTTCAGACGTAGACGACAGTAGCATGTACCCCATATTTTTGCTTAGTTCGTTCTTTTATCGTTAGAGTTGTACATGAGACCAAAAATACTCTCTGTAGCAAAAACTTAAAACTATATCTGTGTAAAATTGCAGTATCCAGCTGCAATACCAACGCAGAAAAGCTTATTGAGTGTTACTTTTCGATTCGCCCTCGTACCTTGAGGTTAGACTAGATTGGTTTGGTACATTCTGGAGGGGTTCTACACTTAAGTCGGAATAGGTTTATTGAGAATCAGACCCCAGGAGGATAGGATATTGAAAGTATTATTGAGGGGCGGCGTAAATCGGACCGCGAGGAAAATACCATCGTGGTAGGTCCAACAAAGCCCAAGATCTTCATCTCGACGCGGGAAGCGCTGGGGCAACGCTCTCACCCAGGTATGGCTGAACGCTCTTGGTCCCACAGCCAACTCCAACGCTACCCTATGACCGAGAACTGTATTTCCAAAGCGCATTCACCACACACAAGGACGCCACCATCACAGTCTTCGCCGGTACTTACAACCCTAGAAGAGACCGATTGGATTGCATTGGAGATGAATTGAAGGGTCAGAAAGTTCGGTGGAGTGAAGAAACTTTCCCAGCATTGGTCTTATGGCGCGGAAAAACCTCCGAAATAATCCATGAATCAGAGAGGCTGAACACGATAATTAAACCCACGATCTCCCAAATGTCAAACGAAAGACCTGAGCCAAAAGGATCGGTTACAATGGGGTTTGATAATTGCTTAACAAAAACTGTCAACGTGCTTTTAATTTTCTTCAGTGAAAAGGAAAACCCTAATCAGTACATCCACGTGTATTTGATTCGTATTTACGTAAATACAAATTGAAAGAGATAAGTTACGCCTACGTAACTGAGAATAGAAAACCACAAATTTTTGCGCTGGAAAAAGGAATGAACAGTGGTGCTTACTCAATGGATTTTGATGCGAGAGCTCCGCGTCGTGATTTATTTTTTGGTGTGTAAATAATATTCTTTTATTTCAGTTCGAAGCAAGGTTTGTCGACAGATGAATGTGATTGGATTGTATTTCTTTCAGCTCTTCCTGTGTTTCTCCAATGTTTGTTTCCTCTCTTTTTCCACATTGATCCTGGGAATTCCAATTTAGAGCTTGTCTTTCCACCTTTGGTGTGTGTCGCACCTTCTTCCATTTTCACTTTTTGACAAGCGACGACCGTGTGTCCCTTTTTATTGGAGGATGAAGCTCCAGATAAGGGTGTGTTTCTCGTAGCTTGCCGATGGCAATGAACCGAGTATAGGCACTCTCACTACGCTTAAAGTAGAACGAATGAATACCATTAAAGAGAAACATTATTTTTAAAATTGCACATTTGTAGCAAGGAAAGGAATTAGTGTATATCAACCAAAAAAAATCTGATGTACACAATGCTAATCAAGATAAATGTTAGCAGAATTTTATTGCTTAGTTCCTTATAAGTAGAAGGGAATAAGGGAATGCACTATGCTAAAGCGATTGTCAAATGTTTTAAAAGCTATCGTTATGCGATTGCCGTTGCAAATCACTTCTTTGCTTGGCCAGGAGTAGAACAAAAGAAAAACAGACACTCCCTGTGTGAGAAAAGTTTAAGTAATCCAAAATTGAAACCAATAGCAAGGAATATTTCGAAAACGGTTACCTCCACAACAGAAATGTAAAGGACAAAAATTGTGTGTTTTCTCATGAGGTACATTTTTTGTTTAGTACGTTTTTTTTCTATCTCTTACGGTTTAGCAGTTAAGAAAAATTCGGCAACATTCATCCAGAATAAAGAGGTCTTCAGAGGCTATTCCCAAAAGATTCGAGATATTAATTTTATTTCGGACATAAATAGCTTTAATGTACGGGTTTTAATCAAAATCGTTAAGAGCAATTTTTAAGAAAATCAAAATTTTCGAAATTTTTTCCATGTAAAGGGTAGTTTGTGGTGCGGGATTCTTTTCGTGTCGCATCCTTGGAAGATACTAAACCTAAATACCAAGTTTGGTATTTAACGATCTTTTTGTTTTGGGGCTATGCTCTCCACAGACACATACAGAGACAGACACACACGGACGTTTTTCAAAAATGCTTTTTTCGGATTCAGGGGACCTCAAAACATATATTTCCGGTGAAATCTCGGTATCGAATTTTTGGGTGCATTACAATACCTTCTCTATCCCTATGTACATTGTATATATAAAGCAAAAAAACACAAACAAGTCTTGAGGACCCCGATTATTATTGTGAATATTTATTACTTATATTACATTGATTACGTTTTAATGTATTAATTTAAAAAAGATTTTGTATTAATTTGGTTTAAAGTTTAAAAACGTGATGTGTTCCATTCACGTGACTTTCCCTACCTTTTCTGTAACAAGCTATTTCAGTCTAAGTTAAGTATTCTGTTTCATACTAATGAAATAGTAGAAACTATCTTATTAGTTAATTGATTGTAAGTGGAAGAGAAATAAGGAAATGCACTATCTAATGCGGTAGCCAAATCTTTTAAAAGTTAATTGTTGTCATTGAAATCTCTCTGCATGCCCAGGAGTAAAATAAAGGAATAGTAAAGATAAATTCCCATTTGAGAAAATCTGTACGTATTTTAAAATAACAAGAAAGATTTTGGAAATGCTTAAATACAGAAATATGACATATATAACCTAAATTGTGAGTTTTGACAAGATTTAATTCTTTGTGTAGCACGTTTTTGTTTATCTCTTACGGTTTATCAGTTGTACAAAAGTCATCGAGGTTGAAGAGATCTTTGAAGGTTATTCCCATAAAATTCTAGATATACGTTTTATTTTTCATATAAATATATTTATTATGCGCTACTGTAATCCGTATCGTTAGAGATTTTTTTTAGAAAATAAAATTGGAAAATTTTGAAAAAGAAGTACATACAAAGCGTAGTTTGGAGTGGAGGACATTTACTAAAACTTAATAATTAAATTTTTTATTTAATTGATTTTTTGTTTTTGACTTATTGTGATCACACTCAAATGGACAGCCACATATACACTTGCGCGCGGACCTTTTTCTAATGATATTTTTAGGGACTATGTTTTGACAAATGTATAAATTGTGGTTATCATTGAACGTACAATGCTATCGTCAGAGAAATTTAAAAAAAAAAATATGAGTGGTTCATTTACGTGCCGTTTAATCCAACCTTCAATGACTTTGTGTGCCTTATCTCTTTTCACACATATAAAAATAACTATTTCAAAGAAATTCAATATGGGGGTGCGGGATGGGATGGAATGGACGGGACTGATGTTTATACCTCGACAAATGTAACAGGAAAGAAATGAATGGACCGCAATTTCTGCACTCAAATGTACATTTTTATGATGCAATTATTATGCTGAACCATACTGTACTTATTAATTAACTGTTTTGTCTGTTTCAATTCCAGAGTAGCATGAGTATTACCTCCTATATAAATACTTTTCTCTAATGCTGTTTGTAGATTCTAAATTTGTTTTATTTGCTCATAAGCACTTCGCAAGTGCTCATAATCCTCATAGATAAATTCAGTGTCAATGTATGACGCATCAAGTTTTGAAGTTTGTACATCTATGACACAAAAGCTCCGAACATTAGGAATGAAAAATTTACATTTCCTACACCTTAAAAAGGTTACTAAATGGCATAATTAAGCACCTTCTTTAATTTAAGTAAGAAAAATTAAATAAATCGTATTTATAATACCTAAAACATGCCATAAACGATTAAGTATGTTTGTAAGTATGTTTACACTTTGCGCATGGTAATAGGAATAGGATGGATGGAAGTCACTCGGCACCGAACCTAATGTGATTCTTGTACCTTTGTCACACAAAGGGACATCTTGGTGAGGTGAGAGGAGGTATCGGGTGACCGGAACCAGGAGGAATAGCGCAGCAATGATAGAGTCCTTACAGCTTCCAGATATAAGTATAGTATTTATCAAAAAATGATAACCTTTGGCGTGACTTTGAAGTTTGGGTTCAGGTGGTTTGCGGTTGGAAACCAACCATTGCAGTTGCCAAGTCTTCCACTTGCTGGTCCCTAACTGAGGTGTGAATCTCATCTTGCGACCAGATTCTTAGAGTCTTCAGGAAACAGAGATTATAATGCGTTGCCTCTCACCCCTAGTACAGACTCGTCTTTTGTTTGCTAATAGTTATTGCCCAGTAGCAGGGGGAAGCGGTCCCGTTTGAAGGCCATCATATTTTTGAGAAAACTGTATCTGGACAGTCGGACAGGCACACAGGGTTCAACGCCGCCAGCAGATGCGTTTCTCTTCTGGCAACCAGCCGAAGTCCTTTTCCTTTTACCCTGTCACGCTGCACCGAGACTGTCGGTGACACTTCAAACCCTGAAAAAAAAAAAAACAACGGAGTGAAGAATGATTGAAATGGCAATGGAAACGACATGGAGAAAGAGGAACATGAGGAATGAAGGAAACCTACTCATATTCGCCTAGCAATTCAGGGAATCCCATAGAAACAAATGGGTCATTTAGGTCGTCCACAGGGTTCAAGCCCGCCTGAACAATCTCGCTTGGTCAGCGCATGTCTATTAAGTGGGTTCTCTCTAAGTTGTCAACAGTTAACGTCTCTTGTTTGTTAAAACTATTTTGAAGGCTGAAAATGACTTTTCAACTTGTACAGATGTTATAGTATCAAATTTAATTTGTGCCTTTTCTTGGTCACTCTTTCTGGAATTTATAGATATTCTCCCACAACTGTGTGTTACTACAACATATACGGTATATTAGTTAGATAGGTAGAGTCAGTCGGGAATTAAACCACGGCTCTCCCGGTCTCTAATTGGCTGCTTTGACCACTGAGCTACAATGGTAACATACCGTTATGACATTAAATTCCTCAACGGACTCGCATATTTCCCTGTAAACCACAAGATGACCTCAAACTATTTTGAAATGAGATACCCCCAATGGCGGCTTACAATGTCGTAAGTACTCACAGCTCCTGGCTGCATAGTTTAACCAACTATTAGCTTAGTTTTAATTTACAGTTACACACGGTTTGTGTAAAATCAATTAATTAACACAAAAGTAATTAATTTTATACGGTATTGCTTTTTATTTCACTTTCCCACTTACACCTTTCTTTGTCCCCAACTTCTCCTTTAGTATTCCAGCTTTTGCTTGACACCTGATCCGACTTTGGGCTTCCTTTGAATCTAACTTCGTCATTGTTGAGGACAAGAATAAAATACTTCCCTTAATATAAATAGGATCTCGCTTTAATTTCGAGTTTCATCAGTTCCTCTGAAGACAAAACACGAGTTGTACGTATTCTTAGTAGTACGCTCCTTTACCATAGCGGCAATGTCATCCATGTTAGACATTATATAGAGCTGTCTCTATCCAGGTGCCTCAGGTTATCAAGGTGAGTTTATGGGAGATTTTCCCGGCAAACATACAATCTGGGATGGGACACTGCAGAAATATTTCTTCATATCGCAGATTAGAGCACTCTGGAAATTCATTTCTGAATGTTTCTGAGATTCGGCGAAAGCTTGATCCGCTGACTAACATAAGAATGAATGTTTCCAGTAAAGAAGAGACGAATTGATATAAATAAATCCTGTGGATAAAGAATGATTTAAAAATATGAAATGAGCAAAGATATGTTTTTTGCTGTTAATTCATCCTAAAAGTATAACACTGAAATCCCTTAATCGCATAAAAATGAAATGCAGTTTTATTTATGGACGTTCTATAACTACTGCTGTGATTCTCAGTCACATACAATGCTGAGCGTGAAAGACTGCTTAATTTTGCTCAGAAGAATCTTTTTCAGGCTTGAAGTTCTTTTACGTGCTGTAAATCTACGACACGAGACCAACGGCTTTACTTCCCTTCCGAAGGAAGCCATGCTAAGGGTTTTTTGGCCGTCCTCCGCCGGGTTTGACCCTCAACCTTGGGTATGTGAAGTTAGCATGGTAACTATTACTCCATGGGGGTAACTTAATAACTTATATTTACTTAGATAAACCTTTAAAAGCAGATTTTTGGAAGTAGCGTCAGTGTAGAAAACAAAGACGCGCAAGAACTCTCTTCATCACCATAGGCCACGCCGTGACTGAGTGGTTAGAACTAGCTGGCCGGGGTTCGATCCCAAGCGACCGTTTGTGTTATTTGTGGTGGATAAAGCGATGCAAAGGTGGGTTTTCTCTGGGTTCTCCGGTTTCCCCCGCCATCGCATTCCACTGGTGCTCCATCTTCATTTTGTATATCATCAGTGTCGTCACCTGCGGTGTTATTTGAAGTTAAAGTGCGTGTTAAACACTGTAGAATAAAAGTAATCACAAGTAAATAACAAATTGTAAACTTTTCTGAAGCGTCCCAAAACAAAAACAAAATATTATGCATTCCATCTTTCTCTACAACTATTTTTAAGAAAGATTATTCCTTTATCTACTACGTGTTAATCGAAATAAACATTAGCCGAAATGATTGTACTAGTTCCTTGTTAGTAAATGGGAAATAAAGTATTCTCTAGGCTAAACCGACAGTCAAATGTTTTCAAAAATAGATCTCTGTGTGCAACAATTGAAATTTGGTTCGCTTTGCACGGCCAGAAGTTAAAAAAAAAAGCAAAAAAAAAAAAAAAAATTGAAACAATAATGACCTCTCGTTTGAAAAGTTTAAATAGCTTAAAATTGAAACCAATAACAAAGAATATCTCGGAAAAGATTAGCTCTACAAAGAAAACATATATGACATAAGTTGTGTGTTTCAACAATGTTTAAATTGTTTGTGTGTATTTATCTCTTACTATTTACCAATTACCATCCAGAATGAGGAGGTCTTCAAAGGCCCTTCCCATAAAATGCAAAATATATAGTTTATTTGGCATGTAAATATCTTTAAACATGGCTATGTAATCAAAATCATTACAGGCATTTTTTTAAAAAAAAAGAAAAACATATAAAGATAGTTAGGGGTAGTCGGATTTTGCTGAAAAGTTGTGTGTCGGATCCTTGGGTGATGATAAAGTTAAATACCCAACTTTGGTACTTAATGGAGTTTCCGTTTCTGAACAATGCTGACTCACCTACACACGTTCGCGCAAACCTTTTTCTAAAAGGGTTTTGTATTCACGGGCCTCAAAACGTACATTTTTCGTGAAATCTCGCCAACATACTTTTGGATGGACTTAAATATCTTCTTTAGTTAAGCACTATATTGCATAGCACTTGTAGGAAAAACAAAAATCAATTTTGAATCACCTGTGAATTTACTTGTAAGTTTAGTGTTATTACTCAGTAGTAGATATTTGGGATATTTTTTCATTCGAATTCCAATACCCTAAAGATAAATGTGTATTTCATACAAGAATAATGAAGGTAAAATACTCCCATATGAAAAATAAGGTATTTTGGGTTAGAATACATTAGAAGCCGATTTTTTTGTTTTGTTTACAAGTTTATGGGTCAGCCATATGTGGAGACGGCGCACCATGGGAATTTCTAATTGTTATATTTAGAATATAGGAATCTATTGAGAGTATCTTTTGACTCATCAATACCTAGCCAATTGCAACAAGTCATTTTTACTTTATCTACTTAGGTAGAGAAGTTATTGCATTCAACCCAAAAATTCGATGCCGAGATTCACCGAAAATACACGTTTTAGGGTTCCCTGTATCCAAAAAAAGCATTTTTGTAAAAAGGTATAGCGTGTGTGTGTTAGCGTGCGTGTATGTGTCTATGAATATGATATCTCAAAAAACGAAAAATCGGTAAAAGGCCAAACTTGGGATTTAAGTTAAATATTTTTCAAGATTGCAACAGAAAGATGTTTAGAAAAATTCTCCAAACTACTCTTTGCATGACAAAAATTTTAATTTTCTCAAAATTTTCTAACAGTTTGATTAAAATGGCATATATTAAGAGCTATTTTCTTGGAACAGCCTCTGCGTACCTGTCCATTTTGGACTACTTTTGCATATCTGACAAACAGTAAGGGATACACAAAAATATACTACACAAGAAAAGTACCTTTGATTAAAGTACACAAATTATATACATTTCTTCTGTGGTGTTGATCATTTAAGAACCATTCTTTGTTATTGATTTCAGTTTTAAAATACAAACGTTCTTCATATGGGATTTTGTAAACTCTCTATGATGCAAAGAAATGTGGATTTCAATCACATAACAACCAGCTTTTAAATGATATGACGTCGTGCGTTCTTTTGCTTACAAGGGACCAAGTAATAGAACCTTTTTGCTAATGTTTATCTCGAGTAGTATGAAGTAGAGAACAGAATAAGGTTCTTAACAATAATTTGTTACACAGATATAAAGAAATTCTCGTTCATGGAACACATCGATCTACAAATTTGTTTTCCTGAGTGTAGATTAACATGCTTTGTTTCCAAAAATTTACGAGAGATCTAATTTTGCAGCATGTTCAAATGAAATAAATGCTCTGCAAGATCTAAATTTAACTCAATAGCTATAGCCAAAGTCGAAGAATTTTGAGTTAGCAGAGCTATTTCGGAAATTCCTATCATTTAGTTTTTGCTGTGTGACCTGTACCAAGCACATGCTGCTTAAGCCTATGCATCTCTGAAATTTGTAAATGTAATTTACACCAGTTATTATACACAATAAGAGTGATATTATTGCGAGTTACCAACATTCTGCTTGTTTAGTTATTTAAATAATTTTTATTATCAAAATTAATTTTCTAACACATATTAGTATCGTGATGAATTTTTAAAAATATTCATTTAAAGAAATCCAGTTTCATAGTAAATGAGTTTGCCAATAGATCTAGTCATACCATATTTTTATGTTAGCAGCAATTGACAAAAAACAATTATTACTTTTGGTACTCCCCAAAGCTTATTTTTCAAATTATGTGACTAATTTCTTTCATGTGTTTTTGAAAGTCAGTAAAAATGTTTAAAGAAATTACTGAAAAATTGCATTGCGTGGAACATTTTGTATATGGAAAATTGTAGAAAAATTTTTGCTATAAATTAAGGTATAAATGTGGGAGTGCTTATTAACAAGTAAATCTCGGTCTTAGGTTCCGAAGCGCACCAAGTTACCTACACATTCAGCCTTATAATGGTTGTAGCGTAAACATGCACACGTTGAGATATAATCTGATCCAAAAGTAATTCATTACATGTATTGATATTATATGCATTTTTCTAATTCATAAAGTAGCACATTGAAATTATTTCATAATATGTTTAGTAAATAGAAACGGCTTGTACTTTTACAAATAAAAGTATAAAGCTTGATGCAAAAATTTCAGGGTAATATTATGCAGAGATTTGAAAAGACAATGAACGTAACTCAACCAAACTAAGTCAGAATTCATTACAGGAATTACAAGATAGAACTTTACTGTATCGAAAGAAAAGGGTTTCCTCCTGTCACTCAAAATATATTTCAATCTTCCACACGTTTTATCAGTGTTGAACGCTTACATTTCCGTATTTTCAACATATTTCAATCTGGGCTCTGTTTCGGTGAAAGAAACGGCGTTTTATTTATGGACGCTCTTTAACTGCTGTGGCTTTCAGCGTCCTATTCTACACTGGGCTTGAAAGACGCTTAATTTTACTCAGAGGCTTATGGTTCTTTTACGTGTCGTAAATTTTCGACACGGCACCCACAGCTTTACTTCCCTTCCGAAGGAAGCCATGCTAAGGCTTTTTGATGTCCGAAAAAATGCATCGTCCTCCGTCGTTCCCTTTCGGTGTTCACTGGTTTATCTACTAGGAGGAACTGCTCAAGGCCAAGCCGGGAGCAATGCTAGGTAGTACAAAACGTAGAAAACGTTTCGAAACAGGGTGTAGAGAAAACGCTTACTGCATCACGTCATACTTACACTATGTGAACATCGAATCTCAATTGGACAATTTCGTGACCCTGGACCGAGCTCTATTAATAAACATGCCTATACTGTTTATAGCTTCAGTCAATTGATGGTTAAAGCGTGTGGAGTGAGTAAAAAATATGTTTTCTTAACGTTTAGAATTCATATGATTTAATTATGGGAAAATTAATTTTTAATTCTTCAGAATTCCACAGATACATCGCCTTAATGCCAGATTTTCTCTTGTGAAATCTAAAAGCATAAATATAATTAATAAATATGATTGGGAATGTATAGTTTGAATTAATTTAATTTGCTTTCCTTCCAACTAAGGTTTGAACAATACTTTTATAGTGTTACTTCTCCCTTTTTTCACACAAGCCGTGTGTAGTAGATGATTTATATAGGTACTGACAGATTGAAAAATTAATACAACAGCTTCGATTTGACCAACGAATCTCCAGGTCTCTGGCCGGTTATTCTACCACTGAGCTTGTCATTAAATTTCTCAACTGACTCCTATGTTTCCCGGTAAACCACAAGGTTATCTAAACATTTTTGACATAACATACCACAATGGAGACTTACAGTGACGTAAGTAACTTAAATACTCAATTTTTCAGATTCTTCCTATCAATGATGTTGTATTCTAATTTCCGTAATAATAGTAATAATAATAATATTAATAAAGTTTCTGCATTTAACATCTATAAAATAAATATTTATTCAACAATTCTATGTTATATGTAATATACTTAGAAACTCTTGTTATTGTGGCCGTTCTTGTCTTATTATTGATCTACTGAAATGCTTACGAAAAATCCACTCTTAAACAATTATGTACTTTGATCTGAAAACAACGTGAAGTTTATAGGAGCAATTCTCGATACCATAGACACCATAAAAATTATGAAACCTATGCAACTTGAGAGTGCGAATGTACTTTTCACCCAAAGGTGTTAGAAATGTCTATGCAAATGGATACCATTTTCAGCACAACTGATTACGAAGTTAGTACTCATTGTAGAACATGTTATTAACACTCGTAACTAACACAAAGGTTTAGAACAGAAAACCCAGCAGTGAAATAACTTGTGGTATACACGCGATTCATGGCCCCGAAATATAGCGAACGCATTGTAATTATCATGATAATATTTTCTTAAAATAGAGTGTAGAAGAGTAGAAAATGGCATATGAAAGCAACAGCTCACATTTTTCTTTTATCCCTTATATGTTTAATATAGCACAGTTAAACTTAGGAATTTTAATAACCCGGGAGCAACTACAGGTAAAACAAACGATTAGTTAATGCTAAAAAATCAATGCCCAAATAGCTTTGTCTAGGGAGCACTCGCCGCTTTCCTTATGAAAATGGACGTCAAATGAAACAAACAGAATTCATCAAAAAGTAACAATATGAGAAGAAGGCGACAGATGAAGTTGTTTAGTTTTCAAATGAATTCAGCACAGGTGGCCTGTTGCTTGTTGTTATTTTGAATTAACGTTCCACAAACTTGTTACAGGTTTTACAAAAAGCAAATTGAGTAAACTAATAGGATTGCTTGCTACTATAGGGCTGTAGTTGTTGTTGAAGCATGTAATAACAGATTTTCGCTTGAGGGGTGAACTGTGTTAGCTTGTTTTTAATTAAGGCGGTGTAAACCATATCTATATTATTTCATTAAAAAGGAAATAAACTATAACAAGATGATAGCACCTCATGTTTACATCTGCTATGTAAATTAAACACTGGAACATGATGATGCTGCAATTGAACTTAGAGACAAAACATAACTCCGCACATTAAACAGATGAAATATGATTAAGTATTAATTAAAATAAGTGTCAGGGAAATAAACAAATCAAGGGCACTTCAATAATTTGAGAAGATATTTCGTTAGATTATAAATTACTAAAAAGTGTTTGTAGTTCAGAATTGGCTGGATTCGGTAACAGAGGTTAGAAGGTCACTCAGAATCACACATGTTGCCGACAGGTAGGCAGGAATCTTTTGTATCCCAGAGAGGGTGAAAAAGGGGAAACATCTTGTGTTAAATCTGTTACGGTTACTTGGAGAGTCACGTAGTCCGAACAACTCGTGCGAAGTAACGGAGGAAATTCACACGACCAAATCAAATGGACGAATCGATTGATGGAAATACGGTGACGCAATGACAGTAGCCAATGGTAGTGAAAAAAAATCCACCAATCCTCTAAAACTAAGTATAAACTTCACGAATCTCAAAATTCGTATAAACAGGGATGAAAAATTAGGACAGCATGCACTTTCTGGAAATCAGCAACGGGACATGAACGCGCGTACAAAATGTGTAACATAAATTTAATTTTAGTATGTCGCGGAATAGCTAATTAAGCACGGAGAGAGTAAATTTTATTGTTGTGATGCCGAAGATTATATCCGAAGTAGTGAGATGATTCTGTAGGGCGTTGTGAGACCGCGAAGTGATACAAAGGTCCGCTATTAGTTACGATAAGGATAAACTTTATTCTATGAAATATAATAGTTTGGTTCACCGATAAATTAGAGAAAAAACTTAACACCGTGCTATCTCTCATTCCACCACTAGAATCTCCAAAAACATCCTTACCAGGATCAGGACTCACGCTCTGCCGAACCCGCAGGTTCCTGGAATCCAACCCGGACCACCTTGTTGAGAGGCGAGTAGTCTAATCGTTTGAACATGGCGCGGCTCAGTATTCATTTTAAAAGTATCTCAATACATTATGAAATTACACGAAAGGTAATTACCAAGAAATTATCGTTCATCTACGAACAAAATGATTTAGAGTGTTGTGGATATACCTGCAATAAAAAGTTCACCTGTTAATTTAACAGAAACACGAAAATAAAGGACTTTATTGCTGAACTCAACAAATCTGTTTCAATAATAACTAACGACCGGAAAGCAAAAAAAAGTGCAAATACGTGAAAAAAATGTAGCGTTACGAAAGAAATTCTCGATGATGAATCTGAAGAGAAAGAGCAAACAGTTAGAAACATAAAAACGTGAGAAAGCGTAAAAAGAGTAAATGGAAAGAAAAAAAGTAGTGTTGAAAAAGGAAAATGCTGCAAACAGCAATGTCGGCGTCTGTCGTACGTGTTGTGATTTTAATACATGTTGCTACAGATCCTAAATCATGACCACAATAGCCTTAGGGCAGCAGAGGACAGGTCATACCACGGCTCGGTGAACGTGTGCCTGGAATATTCAAACCCTGCGGACGCTCTTAGAATTATATGGAGCTACCAAGAAACAAGGAACAATAGATCAGTGTTTCAGCTTAATATATTCTTTCTACACGTCATGTATTCCATTTCCACCCAAGCAGCGCATAAATTATTTTGTCAAGGATACAGTATTTTGTCACTGCTTAGAGCATAGTACATAGATAGAGAAGGCATTGTATTCCTTCCAAAAATTCGGTACTCAAATAGCACCAAACAATATATGTTTTAGGTCCCTTAAATAAAAAAAAAACATTTTAAAGATGAAAGTTTCTGTGTGACGTACGTTTGTGTCTGTGAGGTGGATACTTATTTTAAATACCGAGTTTGGTATTTTACCGACTTTTTTTGGTTTCTTACCTGCGGTACCATATGTAGCAAAAGCGGGCTTTAAACACTATCAAAAATATTTGATGTGCTCCATTCACACTACTTTCTCTAGCTGTTTCATATATAAACTAAATATACAAAAGATTATTCTTTTATCTACGTCATGCTATTCTAGATAAACATTATCAGAAATGGTTGTATTACTTTCTTGTAAGTAGAAGGGAACTAAGGGAATACACTAGGCTAAACTGACAGTCAAATAGTTTAAAACTTGTCGCTATGTGAAACAATTGAGGTTCAGTTCGATTTGCATTGATCCCGTTTGAGAAAAGTTAGGTAAACTGAAACCAGCTAAAAGAAATATCTCGTAAACGATAACTTCTACAAGAAAAATCTACATGACAAGCTGTGCATTTTAACGAGATATACATATTTTGTGCATTAAGTTTTTGTCTATATCTTACCGTAAAACCATTATGCAATATTCTGCAAAACTCATTTAGAATAAAGAGGTCTTCAGAGTCTATTCCTAGAAAATTCAATTTAAACATTTTATTCGTGATGTAAATATCTTTAACATATGGTATTTTAATTAGAAACCTTAGAGCCATTTTTGAGAAAGACAAAATTTTGACAAAATTTTTCATTCTTGTCAAATCCTTGAAGGATACTGAACTTAAATACTTAATGTAGTATTTAACGGACTTTTCGTTCTTGAGCTCTGAAGTCCAGACTCTCAGACCAACAAACACACATACGTGAACTTTTTCTAAAATCTTTTTTATTTTTGGATTCAGGGGATCTCAGAACATATATGTCCGACAAAATCTCGATATCGAAAAATGCATAGTACGTGTAGCAAGAGCAAAATATAATCAAGCAAGATATGGATAATTGTACCTTGTTTGTGACTGTAAATTTCTGAAATGTAGAATCCTATACTAATAAGTTAAAAGCTGTCACTTGAAGTAATAAAAAGCCACATTACTAGAAAAGAAACTATAAAAAATAGAAACTCGGTGCGAAATACAGACTTTGTTTTCCTGAGCCTAGGAGTTCAGTTTCTGACATTGCTAAGCTACCAAAGTGCATAAATACCACTCAAGGCAAGATTGTAATTAAAGAAAACATAGTCGAGTTAATCAGCTAAGTTAAGAAACGTGTGAAGAAAAAAACGTGGCTTGTGACAGAAGACTCTCTATACTTTAAAACTGATTACTAACAAAATCTGTATTTCGATGCTTTCGCAACAATTCTACAGTAATATTTTCTCTCGTTGCTTCGATGCAACCGCTGCACACATTAAACTGGCAGTTAAAACTGACTCGCTTGGCTTGCAGCTGCTTATTTTATAGCTGTTGATGTCGTGGCAAAATGTTTCTCAGAGGCCGCATTCCAAGGCTTTGAGTTGGGGCCGCTGCTCTTCAGGTGCTATGGCCTCTGCGACACTGAGTGTTACTTAATGGAAGCGTACTGGACGCGTACAACAATAAGCTATAATATTTCCAAAGCAAACACGTGCTTCGATTACAGACCAGCAAGCAAAATCAAATGATCTACTATTTGTTTCAGTAAGACAAAAAACGAATTATACATTACATACCTAAAGGTAAGCATAAAAACAAAAAAACAAAAACAAAAATGGTAAGGATAATGTGTATGTATTGACACTATTAATGACTTTTCTACACTTATTTTATTGTTTTTTATTCTCTTAATTAGAAGTTATTCATTAAAATAGTCAAATAAATGCATCAATCACTCTGTTTTAACAATTTAATTTGGAAGCTCAAGTAGGTGAATGTGAAGTCTTGTGTCCGAAAGTTAGGAATAAAGTTTTTGGTAGGATACATAAATGGGCAGTTACAAGCTAATAGTAGATAATATTTAATTACTTTCAGTTCACACAACCTCTAAAAAATAACATCCTCAGTTCATAGAAAATATCATGAGGGATTTCATTGAACTAGTTGAAGCCAAAACCCTTTTGCTTTTAAGGGACCTCAAAAACTTTTGCTGCAAAAATTGGCTTTCCGTCTTATATCTATCCATCTTTCCGTAGTGCAAGTATTTTTTTCATTAAAATGTTACATATACGAATATATACAGGTGTGAGGGGTAGTTCTATAAATGTTACTTTAATGTGTATCCACTTCATATGTTAGTTGTTTTCTCTCTTAGTTTAAAGGTTTTCTCACAAACCTATCACATGCTAACTGATGTGTTTCGCATGGTCTTAACATCACAGCGAAATGAACAGCGCCTGTCAGTTTTACTTGCACGTTTTCATGCCTAGGTTACGTGCTAACCTAAGCAGTGTGAGGTCATTGGTCTTAGAAAGCATTCTTACTCTGTTCCGACACTACATTCACGTTTACGAGGCCCGCCACTCAAGATTACGCCTTCCGACCTGCGGTCTAAGGTAAAATAAACATGTATATCTTGTGTACCACGCAAACTTGTAGGTATTAAGCAACCTGAAAACACGTTACTCTTAATAAATAAAACTGTAATTCCGAAAATGAAGTAAATAATGAATTAATGTTGTCCATCTCACTACTCTTAATTATTACTAATACAAATACCTGCCTTTATATCTCTAATAGCATTTACAGTGTAAGGATATCTGCTGATATAAGAACTTTAATGGTCGATTTAAATATAGCGAGATGCCAGGCCCAGCCGAGTTAGATGTTTTTTTTTTTTCTTATTTCTTCATTTATAACCCGTGTTTAAATGCATGGTCCTATCAGCGGTGTTTCCTTGTGGATTATATTGCCTTGGCAATGGTATTAACTCGCGTACTGTTTGTTGTTGTTGGCTTCCATTTTCTTTACTTTTCATCGTTAGATCTTATACACATCCACACTCATATTCATACATCCAGACTCTGAGGACAATAGAGAATAATTTGAGCTGGAGAAAAATTTCGCATCCCATAGTCGGGTGTCGAACCCGAATCTCTAGCACAAAAGGCAGCCCTATCGAATGTGCTTCTTTAAATGCAGTTTTCCATTACTTAAAACTTCTGAAACATAGGTGCACTTTTCTTCAAAACAACTGAACTTTTATACAAACTTTTATATTCCACAAACATAAACTACTATTACTAAAACATCCAATTTATAAAATCTAGTAAATATATTTCTGAAAAAAAAATTAAACTATGTCAAAGTCCAGTATTTTAGCTCTTGAATAAATTTCAAAATATTAAGTTTGAGTTAATAATTATAGACATCGTTTATGTGATCTAAAATATTCAAGGCATATGCTTGAATATTACTACAGCAATTACTACACACATTTTGTTTATTCCTGACGAGCAGAGAGATTGCAATTTCAATTGTTTCACATAGCGACCGGCTTGTAAAATACGAAACTATTGCTGTAGCTGTGCATTTGCTTATTTCATTTCTACTTACAAGGAAGCTAGTAATAAGGCTAATGTAGCTTATGTTTATTTTGATTAGCATGAGTAGATAACAGATTAATATTTTGAATAAAAGTTTTGCTTACCGAACTGCTAGAGGACACCATGTGAAGGGAACATATTAGATGTTTTCCCTTCTACTTGCAAGGAACCAAGTAATAAGGATATTTATGCTAATGTTCATTTCGATTATCACGAAGTAGATAGAAGAATAAACTTTTTAACCATAATTTGTTACAAAAATGTAGAGAAAGTCGTGTGAATAAAACAATCAGACTTTGTTTTTAAAATATTGTATCAGTTACGACATTTTTGCAATAATTCTAAATACATATTTGGTTATTATTTATGCAAAAATTATATTTTAAATTGGGTAGTACAAATCTATGAATGTTCAAATAAATTTACGTATTAATCTTATAAAAAACGATACCCAGCAGACAAAAATGATTAAAACTACGACATAATGAAAACAGAACGTCTAATATTATTGGGAATGTTTGACGTCTAACACCAAAAACAGTCCATATATTCTTGAAACTCTTCTGGAGCTATGTTAGCTCTAGAATCACCTCATATACATTCCAAAACATAAAAAACCCTTCCTTGTTGCTTTTCTTAATTTTAGTTCACAATTGTTACACCTCCCAGTTAATTCTTTGAGGATTAATGGAAAGAAGCTCGATGGCTAATGACTAGCTGGAAATAAGAATCTGAAGAGAATACCAAAGGAGGAGACCGTCTTTTTAAGACTCAAAAAAATTATGGCATGCTTCTATGAAAGCGGTAAAATGAAAACTTTTTTGTTTCCCTTGAATCTTTTGTTGAGTGCATTTTGTTCTCAGAAGTTTATTGCGTGGAAGGCAAGAAAACGAAAACACTGCAGCTTACACATTCAGGGTAGACATTACAAAACCCGATCCATTTCTCCCTCAAGTGAGCGAGATGGACATGCAAGAGATTTACAGAGAGAGACAGAGAGAAAGAAAGAAAGAGAAAGAGAACGAAAGCTCTCAGTGAAAATATAAGCACACAAAGAAATGTAAAGATTCATTAAAGTCAGGAATGAGTTAAATAGATTTAATTTTGGTTACATATCACTTTCTCTACTGAGTTGTATATCCTATAAGTAGGTAGAGAACGTATTGTGTTCCACCCAAAAATTATATTTCACCTATATTTCACCGTTTTGAGAACCACTGAATCAGAACAAAGTTTTAAACAGGTACTTATGTGCATGCACCTGAGGGAGGATAGGTCAAAACGAGAAGTTCGTTAAATGCCTAACTTATATTTAAGTTTAGTTATCTTCCAAGGATGTGTTGCAAAGATTTTCAAGAAAATCCCCCCGCAGCAAACTACACTTAACATAGAAACATTTTCTAAAATTTTGATTTTCTAAACATAGTCAAACGATTTTGATATTTACAAATAATATATATACTGAATGTTCTGATAATAGCCTCTGAAGCATTGTTAGTTTAGATCAACTTGCATAACAGTAAACCGTAAGAGACAAGAAGTTAGCAAAATAAAAATGTAGGTCTCGTTAAATCATCCAATTTAAGTTTTATACGTGTTTTGTATAGCTGACGATTTCCGAGATATTCCTTGATACTAGTTTCAATTTTAAAATATCTATCCCTCAGTCAAAGATGAAGTCAAAGTCCATTTTCTTTTGTTTTACTCGTGACATTGCAAAGAGAACCGAATTTCAATGTCAATCGTATAGCGACAGCTTTCAAAAGATCTCATTATCGTTTTAGTTTAAAGTACTCCCTTTGTTCCCTCTACTTACGAGGACTAAATAATAAGATCATGTATGCTAAAGTTTACTTTTATTAGCAAAGAATAATCATTTTTAAGAATAGTAAATTTGCAGAAATGTTGCAGTTTTTTTAAATGTCTCTTCACATATTAAGTACCAGAAAAATATTGTATTCCATCTAAAAATTCTAAACCGAAATTTTACTTGAAATATATGTTTTGAGGTGCGATATTTCGAAAAAGTTCTGTATATTGTATATGTATGAGTGTGTGTGAAGTTAAAGCACTAAAATTCGGCTCTAGTCTATTGTAATTTCTATTCACTTCCTCAGAAATAGATAAGGTTTCTCGGGTTATAGCGGTGCCATGATAGTTGGAATAGTTTTTGTTACGGTACTTCGATATTTTGATTTACCCTTCAATGGATCTAGTCTCTAATGTTGAATAAGAATACCATATACAGGTGAAAAACCAGCTATTGGTGAACACTGATAGGTGACTTTATTCTCTCAAAAATAAAGGTTTTGTTACTGAAGTTAAAGCAGTAAATATATTTTCCTGTCTTTTGTTTATCATCAGGGACTGGAAAGAGCGCGATTCTCTTCCCATTATCGCTGATACCCAAGAGGGGTACAACGAAGGTTGCTCGCGCTATTTGCTCATCGGCTACTGACTAGTGTTTGCTTCCAATTGCCCCGTTGAATTCGGCAACTTCTTTAGCACACGAAAGGTTAGTAGTTAATGTGAAATACGGCGGTATTGGGCCACCTGGGATACGCACTCTGCAAAGCGGAACATCATGTCTACTACGGTATACTCCTTTGCTCTTTGATTGTACGAGGGACACGTGCAAGCCATGATCTTGTATCAATAGAATGTAATGAGGAGTCCTCCAAATTCGTCCTTTAATTATTTCAAGCTTTTAAATCCATCAGAAGCCTTTATTTTTTATGTCTAAAATTAAATGTAACGTTTATTTATTAATTTATTTTTGGAATTATTGGATACTATAGAGTACAAGTGCTTGAAATTGAACACCGTAAGGCATTTAAAACACAAAGAGTCGAATTTTGAATTTTAGATAGAATATTTAGTACAAAAGTTCTCACTCTGCCAGTAAAATCCGTTTCAAATACCATATAAGTAAAGCCCTTAGCTCCCTGTGAACTGTTGAACCGATTGTGCACGGTGCTAAGGCAGAAAGCGCATATCGAAATGCGAATTAATTAGCTCATCAGGGACCAGGCCCCTGTGAATACACAAAAAGACACTGATTATTACCCTAGGGACTCGAGCTTGCTGCTGTATAGACGATCGCTGCAGATAACATTACAAACGAGCTTCGTTAATGAATGCGCCTACGGTGACTTTGGTCTCCGAAGACCGGACCAGTAAAAGCATTCGGAGGAAAGGAATATAGGAGATTGAAGCTAATAGAAGCTGGGAAAAGTAAACTTCTCTTTGTTATGAACATAAAAGTTTATTTCTCTTTTCGCTATTTCCAAAAATATATTTAGATATTTCTCTGTACTGCATGGAAGGCAAACAAGTGAAATATCAGCTGCAAAGAATCATAATATATATCCACTTTCAGTGTTACAATTGTATACAAACTTCTGAAAGTATATGAGGAATAATAATAATAATAATAATAATAATAATAATAATAATAATAATCTTCAGTCAAACATATAATAATCTTATACGTTAGTAAACGTATTTATTAAAAATAACAATCTGTAAATAACTCAAACTTTATGTCTCACACTTATTTTATTTTACCGCACACTACTTTTATAACTAATCTCCACATTGTTAGACAAATCTATGAAATAGTTTTTCAGAAAAAGAATTTAATGTGTCTATTAACACATTTAGTTAAAATACTTCTTCATTCAAAATTTTGTAACGAAACTTCAGATTTGCTTAGTTATTGATGATTTTGAAGTGGAATAAGTATTACTATGGAAAACACAAAACCTGATGTTTCCCATTCACATGACTTTCTCTAGATATTCCATTAATAAACTTTCCCTACAAAAGATTATTCCTTTATCTGCATCATTCTAATCAAGATAAATATTAGCAGAAATGGTTTTTACTTGCTTTCTTGTAAGTAGAAGCGAAATAAGGGAATATACTGGGCTAAAGCAATGGTCAAATCTGTTAAAAGCTCATTGCTATATGAAACAATGGAAATTTAGTTCCCTTTTGCATTCCCAGAAGTAATACAAAAAATATGAAACTAAAGTTGACGTCCAGCTTGAGAGAGGTTTGAGTAATTAAAAAATTGAAACCAATAACAAGGAATATCTCAAAAACAGTTAAGTCTACAAAGTGCGTATGACATTAATTGTGATTTTTAGCGAGATCTGTATTTCTGTGTAGTAAATTTTTGTCTACTTTTAAGCTTACGAGCTACATAAAAGTCATATAAAATGAAAACATCTTCTTAGTCTATTCCTAGGAAACTCAAGATATGCATTTCGTTTGTGTTGAAAACATCTTAAACAATGTTACTTTAATCAGTAATTAGAACCATTTTTGAGAAAAATCAGAATTTTCAAAAAATGTTCTATATAATGGGTAGTTGTTGATGGGGGGGGGGAGTTTCTTGAAAATATTTTTGTTGTATCCTTGGAATATAGTGAATTTAAATAGCAAGTTTGGTATTTAATGGACTTTTAATACTGGAGCTATGCTGCCTCCCTCCATAGTGAATTGTTTCTAAAAGTGTTTTGTTTTTATTCAGGAGGTCTCAAATTATATATTTCTATTATTGAAATGTTGGGTGGAATTCAAACCTTCCATGTCTACTAGTACATTGTACATACGTGCTAGAGAAAATAATAAACTACCTCTTCATGTGTTTTTATTTAAGAGGTAAGAAAATTTGTAATCTAATGTTTAGATACATTATCATGTTACTTTCTTAAAAATTCCACATATTTTTGATATGATATTAAGAATTTTTGATTCGAAAGTTAAAATAATTAGTTCAAAATGAGCATTTCACATACTGATGCGATGAACAAATGTATTACGCATAAACAACATTTAATTTATAAGGTATGACTTTTAAAACTGCTAGTTAAGGAACGTGTTATATACGTTTAAAATGCATTAATTATAGGCATATTAATCTTCAAAACACTGTAATTTAATGTTTAAAATATTTCTAAAATTAATACTTTAAAGAATTTTCGCCCACTTTCCAGCTTGTTTCCGGTAATGGCGAATAGCTTAAAGGGTGAGTTCATGTCAGTCTTTTGTCAGTGAACAAATAGCGTGGGAAGCGAGCACACGAATGTCTACGTAGCTTGAAACAAAAAGTGATTTTCTCGGTGGCGCTCCATCATTAAATTGCTTATGCATCAGTGAGTAAATAAATCAGTCAGCCACGTTAATTTACGAGCTTCTCTTTCTCTACAGATGAGATATCCCTTCCTGTGGTCGGTTTCATTCAAGAACGGAGCTTCTGTAGCCATGCCAGGCAGCTGTGAGTATGCAACCTCCATCTCCTTCCTGTATCTCCTCCCCTCGTAGTTTCCGCTTTTTCAAAGATTTATGCCCGCCGTTTCACCTTGTGGAGGACTGGAGTTCTCTCTCTCTCTCATTCCCTCCTCCTCTTCTGCCAGATACATTAGAAATAAGTTAGTTACGTGACCATTTGGGTTCGCCGATGCTATCACGTGATGAACTTCAGTGTTGATTATAACAGCATAGTAAGGCTATAAATTTGTTTTCTGTAGAGAAAATATTGTGAATACTAATAACGCCATAAATATCTCGCTCATTGAATCATTTTATGGAATCTGTGATAGTATGAAATAAAACCAATTGTATTGTTAAACAAACCATGTTTTGAAATAAAGCTTTTAAAAATCGAATTCGATTATTTTGGTAGGATAGACTAATATTCTTTAATACCTTCCCTAGCATGAAATACAATGTACATAGAAGCTAGAGAAGATATTGTATTCCACCCAAAATTTTATGTTGATATTTCATCGGATATATCTATATGTTTTGATGTCCCCCGAATACAAAAAAAAAAACATTTTCTTAGAAAAGAGTTCGTGTGTAGGCAATATACCTCAAAAACAAAAAGACCATGAAATACAAAACTTGGTATCTAGTTTAGTATCTTTCAACGATGTGAGATGAAAATCTCCCGCACCAAACTACTCTTTACCTGGTGAAATTCTTGAAAATGATGCTCTTCTCAAAAATGGCTACACTAATTTTGGTTAAATTAACGTATACCAAAATATGCATATCACAAATAAAATGTATATTTTCAACTTTCCAAGAATAACCTCTGAAGACCTCTTTATTCTGGATCAGTTTTGCATAAATTATCATAACGGTTAAAACGTAAGAGATAGACATGAACTTGCTACACAAAGACGCAAATGTCAATAACACACATTATTTATGCTATATGTGCTTTTCTTGTATAGTTGTCCGTTTTCGAGATATTCCTTGTTATTGGTTTTATTTTAAAGACATATACTTTTCTCAAACGGGACCATGCAAAGCGAATCGATCGTCAGTTGTTTCACATATTGACCAGCCTTTAAAGGATCTGACTATGGCTGTAATTAATTCATTTCCTTATTTCTGTTACTTAGAACGGAGTAAGTAATAAGAGGAATTCTGCTAATGTTTATCCCGATTAGCATGATATGGATAAAATAATTATCTTTTGTAAGAATAATTTATATATGTAACACTTTGTATGTCCTACATAATTATCTAAATAGGTACACATACAAATTTCTCATAAGTCATTTTTGATCCCTGAAAAAAGTACCGTTTTTTAACAACTGTTCTCTTATTTAACTCTCCCCCTGCATTCTTATCAATTACTTGTTTTGATACGGCAAGATGGTCTGTCGCAAACTATATAAGGAACGGCGAACGGTATGAACTTCCTAGCTCTGGTTATAAAGTACCCAAATAATTAAATCCAGTTTTACACAAAATGTATTTACAAATAGATCGTCATATTATATTCTCTATTAGCTCTAATTAGTGTAGAAAAATTATTAAATACCTTTCAAACTTTCGAAAACTATTGATTTTTCAAAATTTAATAAATCATTTCTTCAAATTAGAGTTTTATTTCGAAAAAGTATACAACCATGCTCTTTGATGTGCGTTTGAGAGGCAGCATATAAGTTTTGAAACAAATTAGTGAAAAATGTCCTTGTGTGGAACATTCTGAATGTGGAAAAGTGTTCAAAATTTGTTTGCGAGAAAATGAGAGTTAAAGTCGGGAGTGCCTGTAATTAAGCACGAGCCTAACGAGTTATAGCTTCAGTTAAGCGATATTTAAAGAACGCTATGTGAGCAACACGATGTTTTCTTAAAGTTTGAAATTCCTATGACGTTGTTGAGAGACATTTATTTTTTAATTTTTTCTTAATTTTGGTAATCAAAACAGGCAAGTATCATCCTAACGAAAAATCTGGATAAGTGACTGCTAGTAAGCGGTTCATGTTATTATTATTATTATTATTATTATTATTATTACTATTATTAATAATATTAATAATATTACTATCACTATGATTATTATTATGATTATTACTATTATTATTAATATTATCGTTATTATCATGATTAATATCCTTATTATGATGAGGATTATTATTATTGTTTATTCATCTGTTTTTATCCTTTATATATTATTATATATTTATTATTTTATTGTTATTAGTATTATTAATATTGCTATTGGTATTATTGGTTATTATTATTACCATCATTATCATTAACTTTAATATTATTGGTAATGTGGTGGTGGTGGTGGTGCTGCTGCTGCGCATTATACTCCAATAAGAAATCGAAACATAAAGCGTTGTAGCGAAAACGTAAAAATTGCATTGTACTACGTGCTCTTATGATATAATAATGATGATGATGATGAATAGAAACACTGCGTGCTCTCATGTATGGTTTTTGCTACGTGCTTCATATTTTAATTTAGTCCCGCAGTGGGTATAGTCTCTATTGTTATATAAGAACAGCGTATGATAGAATTACAAAACTATCTATTGGCGAATATTGATAAGTGAAACAAGATTTTTTAATTACTTGTGAATCTAAAGGGTGACTCTATTCATTGAAAAATAAAGTATTTGCAGTGTAAAATAACTTAACTTTCTCTGTGTGGTTACACTGTTCTTGTGTATTGTCAAGGACTCTAGCAGAAATCTGGAAATCTCAATCACCGCGATTCCTTCATCGCTTACGCTGATATTTAAGAGAAGAAAAACGAAAACCACTCTCGCTTACAGCGCCACTGACCGGCGTATGTTTGGGTTTACCCCGTGGAGTTCTGCAAAAGTTATAACACACGCGAAATGCGACGCTGTTGGATTACCTGGTGCATTTTATGTATTATCAAATATCTCAAACATATGCTATTTAGTTCAAAACGTTCACAGCCATTTTTGAGAAAACAAACATTTCGAAAACATTCCCATGTAAAGAGTATAGTGTGGCTTACTCTGGATTTTCTAAATATGTTCATGTAATGGGATATTTAACTGACTTTGAGTTATTTTAGTTGTCTTGTTGACAAACAACTTTCATAGGATCTTTTATTAAAACGGATTTTGGATTCAGGGAACCTCAAAACAAATACTTATAGGGAATCTGGACATTCAATTTTTGGGAACAATGCGTTATTTCTCCTACTTTCTACATGTAGATAAAGTAAATTTAAATAATTTTGAAATAAAATGTTATACTTCCTCTACGTTGTATGTCAAGATATAGCAGAAAATAAAAATTGCTTATAATTATTTTCATTAAAATATCATTAATCAAAATATAATAAATAAGATGCATGTGCTAAAACTTTGACAGAATATTATAGGTGATATGTTCTTAAATGGTGTTTATTTTAAAAGTGGAAGATTTGAACGAATTGTATGTATCAAATGAATACATCGAATTTATCGGTTGAAAACATGGCATTTAAAAAGCTAATAATTTCCTGTTTGTGAATGAAATACTTGGAAGTTGGCATTTTCAGTCAGCTTTTAGTGATCTATTAAAATCCATTGAGATTAAATTTTCCACAGTGGGGAAGTGGAAAAATGTCTTTAATGGAAGTCAATCACATTTAAGCCGGACAGAGAAAACCATTCAAATTGAAGTAAAAACGCTTTGGCAATTAAGCATTTAACCGGCATTAAAACTGCAATTAAGTGAAAAATTAAAACCTCTATTTATTCCCTCTGGTGTACTGATTTTTTCCCTTTTTTACATAATTTGTTTCCGAAGTACACTTATTATGTTTACCTTAAATATAACACATAATTTTATCGTTGCATAAACGTGAGTGTAACAGTGGAGCTGCAAGTTCCCGAGCGAATAGAATAAATAAACTAAAGCCTTTCTATTTGCTTGTGGACAACAAGTGATGTAAACTGAAAAATATATTTCCAGAAAGTAAAGATCACAGCGTTGTTATAATTCTTTAAATATATAAATTAATGGATATAGACATCTCTAATTCGGTTCAAAGTTCTAAACAGGTACACCAAATAAAATGTTGTATAAAACTTGTGTTCTTCTATTCTAATAAAGGTAAATATTTTCAAGTAGTGTGTTTCTCAACTAGTTATATTCTTTCTCCAGAAAAATATAATTTGAATTAATTAAATATACTGCATGTACCTTTTTTGTTTTTAATTTTATATGTTTTAATTGAAAGGTTATGCAATTAGTTTCTCTGGTAAATTTGCTAGTACTTTGCCATGTGAATGTCATTAAACCTAATATCCATTAAATTATTATTCAATCTTCCTCTCTGAATGTAAGTATTGTAACTAAATTTAAATATGCTAATAGAGCTTAGTAAAATAATGGAAAAGAAGAACATGCTGTTATTAATGTGGAAAGAATATAAAAAATATATACATATTAAATGTATGTTTTGCTAGGAATTCTCGTCGCCTTCTCAAGGATATTCCTAGAAGGCTGAATTAGGAGCTGTTACTAGTCAAATGCATAGACTTTTAGTTATAACATAACACATCAGCACTTTAATTAATTCGAGATGTAACACAAAACTAAAAAATCTGATGTGTACCATTTACACGAATTTCTCTATATCCCTGCAACAAATTATTCTTAAAAAGCTTATACTTCTATTTACTTTATGCTAATCAGAAAAAAATTGCAGAAATAGTCTTATTATTTGCTTCCTTGTAAGTAGAAGCGAAATAAGGGATTACCATAGGTTAAAGTGATAATCAAAAGCTGGTTGCTATGTCAATGAAGTTCCCTTGTTTATATGGATAGGAGTTGACAAATTCCTGTATGAGAAACGTATAAGTTTTTCATAGCAGAAACCAAAAATAAGGAATGTCTCAAAAACGACGAATTCCACGAAAAAATGTATACAACATAAATTGTGTGCTTTAATGTGCTCTACATTTTTTGTGTAGTACGTTTTTGTCCATCTCTTACGGTTTAGCAGTTATTCAAAATTTAGTAACATTCATCCAGAATAAACTACTCTTCAGAGGCTATTCCCAGAATATTTAAGATATACATTTTATTTGTCAGGTAAATAACTTTAATATATGCAATTTTAATCAAAATCTCTAAAGCCATTTTTGAGAAAATCAAAATTTTCGAAAAAAGTTCCATGTAAAGGGTAGTTGGGGGTGGGGGGATTTTTCTCAAAATCTTTGTGTCACATCCATGGAAGATACTAAACTTAAATACGAAGTTTGGTATTTTACCGGCTTTTTGTTTTTGAGTTATCGTGTTCACAGACACACAGACACACGGACACACACACACACACACACACACACACACACACACGGACCTTTTTGTGAAAATTCTTTTTTTTTATATTGGGGACCCTAAAACATGTATTTCCGGTGAAATCTCGGTATCGAATTTTTGGGTGGAGTGCAATACCTTCTCTATACACTATGTGCCTAGTGAGTATAGAGAAAGTAAAAATGTAATGACAACTAATAAATTCTTATGTTTGTCATTCACATGACTTTTTCTGCCTATTATGTAACAATTCATGCTTACAAAAGTTTATTCTTCTTTCTAATCCATGTTAATCAAGATAATTATGAATACGAATAGTCTAATTACTTATTTCCTTGTAGGCACAAGAGATAAAACATTAAACTAAATCAATAGTCAAATCTCTGGTCGCTAAATGAAGACCTTGAAATTCCGTTGTCTTTGCAAGTTCAGGAGCAAACGCCAGCATAAATGACGACTTCTCATTTGAGAAAAATATGTAGGTATGGCAAAATTTAATCCAATTGATTATTTCGGAAATAGTTAACCCCACAAAAAGTATTAAGCACTCGTTCCCTGAAGAAGACCATAGAGTTCAAGATGTTCGAAAGCTTGGATTTCTCTGATTCCAATTTAACTATCCCGTGAAGTCATCTGTAATAGCCAACACCGGGAAAGCTTCAAATCTTTAATAAATTTTGTGTTTTAACGAAATATACATTTTTTGTGTTGATGTAAATATCCTTAATATATTGTGACTACGCCCTGAATACCGCGCCGGTGTGGTCGGCTTCTTTTCATCACTTCTTGACTAATTGTTGCCGGCAGTTTCCTTATCCACATTGGATCTGTTGACGCACCTGTGTGAGTGTACACATGTACGATCGACCGTCGCATTACGCCAAAGCTGCAATTGCCGCATTTAGCTATGACGTCACAATTGTGAGTACGATACATGTGTCGAAATTCTGAAAATGTTTTACCACGTCATCCAGTGGTATATAGGGGTTGGCAAGCTCGCAAACTCAGTACGGAGGGATCAGAGAGCCTTCAAAAAGCGCAACTTAAGGACAATCCGAATCTTGGACTTCAGTATTGAGTACAAGGAGGCCGCAACTCCAGTAACCAATACCTTAGCTTGTTGATATGCTCCCTAGAAGTTACGCTCCCTCACTGCCAAGTAGGTGATGGTGTTCGTCAACTGAATCCCTTCCTGAGGTACTCTGCGGGGAAGTGGTGATTGATGAGAATTGCGTGGCTTCTCTTCAGTTTGATGGACAACCGCCAACGCTCGCACCACTCTTGCAGGAGGCGGAGGTGTCTCTGAATGGGGTTGAAGGCTCTGCGCGGGTTCTTGTTGGTGCAAAACATCACATCGTTAGCATTTTGTGGTATATCGAGTACTGCTGAGTTCATAGGTCGGCCACATAGACGCTGAATAGCGTGGGGAACAGTACAAAGCCTTCGGGGACTCCGTCTCTAATTGGCTTTTGTGTACATTTGTGTCCCACAACTAAAACAATATAAGATGTGTGTGTATCAGGTGCATACTGTGTGTAAAGAGCTCCAGACAGATGAGCTGCAGCAGGAGATCCGCATTACAGGTCGTAGAGAAGACGTTCTCGACGTCCAGCGATACCGCCGCGAGCGAGCGAGATAAACTTGTGTTAAAGCATTACAATGAAGACATTTACTATAAAAAAACAGGATTTGAATCAATCAAGAGATTTAGTTACAATACATATTTAATTTAAACCGTTGGTCATTTTTGAGAAAATTTAAAATTACGAAAAATCTCCCAAAACGTATTTTCAGATATAAATTTTAGTCTCCTTGGTTCCAAATACCAAGTTTGGTATTTAACCGACTTCTCGTTTTTAGTTACGGTACTCATAACATATACAGACACTCTGCCACACACAATCATTCCCGCGCTCGCAAAAACACATATGGACGTTTTTCGAAATATGCTCTTTTTTACTTTACCTGGCACATATGTACACTGTAATAGTAGATAGAGTAGATGTTGTATACCTTCAAAAATGTTGATTCCGAGATTTCACTGGAAATACATGTTTTGAGGCTCTCTGAATCCAAAAATATTATTTTTAGGATAACCTACGTGGGTGTGTCCATAGCTCAGAAACAAGACTGTTAAATGCCAAACTTCGTACTTAGTTTAGTATCTCCCAAGGATGCGACACGAAGTCTTTCAAGGAATCCACACTCTAACTAACCTTTACATGGAATTTATTTTCTCACAAATTAACGACTTTGATTAAAATATCATTTTAAGATATTTTCATGACAAACGAAACCTCCTACATCTTGAATTTTTTGTGAATATTCCCTTAAGACTTCTTCATTCCACTTTTATTTAACTGGTAAATCGTAACAGACATACAAAGCTTACTACACGGAAAATATATATCTGCTTAGAACACATATTTGTCAAATACATTTTTGTTAGAATTATTGGTTTGTTACTTGTTTCAGTTTTAAACTACTTTTAGCTATTCTCAAACTGGAAGCCATCCTTTGTTTCATACTCCTTTGGTTTACTCCTAGAGGAGCTAAGAGAATTGAATTTAAATTGTTTACTAGTGACAGCTTTTAAAATATTCTACTATCGCGTTAGCCTAGTGTATTCCCTTATTTTCCTAATTATAAGAAAGCAAATAATAAGACAATTTTTACTAACATTTATCTCGAAGTGGAAAAATATGATGTTTTACAGTCACATGACTTTCTCTAGCTCCTCTAAAACAAATTCTTACAAAGATTATAGACTTCTTCCTATACAATGCTATTCGAGATAAACAATAGCAAATTGTTCTTATTACTTACTTAGCTACTTATAAGTAGAAGAGAACTAAAGGAATATGCTATGCTAAAGTGATAGTCAAATGGTTTAGAAGCTGTCGTTATCAAATTGTCATTGCAAATCGCTTCTTTGCTTGGCCATAAATAGAAAAACGGACACTTCCTGTCTGAGAAAAGTTGAAGTACTTTACAATTGAAACTAAAAACGAGGAATATCTCGAAAACGGTAAACTCCATGAAAAAAATGTATATGACTAAATAAGGCTTTAGAAGCTACTCCCAGAAATGTCATGATAAACATTTTATTTGTGATGGAAATAGCTTTAATGTATCATATTTTAATGAAAATCGTTAGCCATTTTAAGAAAAACAAAATTTTTGTAAGTTTTTCCATGTAAAGGGTAGTTAGGGATGGGGGGATATTCTTGAAAATCTTCGTGTCGCTCCTTAGAAAATACCAAACTTAAATACCAAGTTTGGTATTTAACGCTCTTTTCGTTTTCGAGCTAAGCTGTCCACACACACACACACACACGCACACACACACGGATATTTTTACGAAAAGTCCATTTGTTTGATTCAGGGTGTCCTAAAACATGTATTTTCGGTGAAATCTCGGCATCGAATTTTTGGGTGGAATACAATAATTCCTCTTTGCATAGTGCATGTAGTGAAAGTAAAAATGAACAATGTATTTTTAAAAGTAATTTTTACACAGCAGGTAGAAAACGTAATGTGAACGGAACACATAAGGTTTGTTTATATTGGGGATCTCAAAGCATGTGAAATCTCGGTATCGAAGTTTTAGATGGAATACAATTCTTGTTTTACTAAATATGTACATTGCTTGACAGAGAAAGAGAAACGTAAGGAGGTTAGTATGTTTTACACAGATGGAAGAATCTGATATGCTGTATTTACATGGCTTTCTCTAATCACTCTTCTACAAAATATTCCAACTAAAGCTCATTCTTTTATTTTCATATACCGGTAAGTTCATAAATGGTTTTACAGCACTTCTTTGTAGATATTAAACGAATATTTAGGGCATTTAGACTAAAATGGCAACTAGGTTATAAAAGCGAATACATATATACTGTGTTTGAAAGTAAATACTATTCCCCATTCTTAAAAATAGAAGTTTTTGAACATTCAAACCAAAGAATGTCCTGAAAATGGTTCACTCTAAAGAGGCAAATTCCTAGACTTCATCACACAATTGACACATATTATTTCATTAGTGAGTATAAACATACTGCTTAGTTTTTTATTCGTTTCATTATTCAAATGTAACATTTTATATTAGTGCTGAGTACAAACATATCGCTTAGATTTATATTAGCTTCGCCATTCTTTAAGAAATTTTATTTTAAAGCTGTTCAAGGATATTGTTTATACGATATTTATATTTGTAGCATATACATTGACATAGTTTATTTCAACGGTAGGTACTATTATATTGCTTAGTTTTATATATGCTTTACCATCCAACTAAAATAGTTTCTATCAATGCTGTGTATAAAATATTGCTTATATTTATATTAGCTTCATCATTCAACTGAGATATTTATATCAGTCGTGGGTACAAGCACATTCTTATATTTATATTAGCTTCATCATTCAACTGAGATATTTATATTAGTCGTGGGTACAAGCACATTCTTAAATTTATATTAGCTTCATCATTCAACTGAGGCTTTTAAATCAGTTCTGGGTACAAGCACGTGCTTATATTTATATTAGCTTCATCATTCAGCTGAGGCTTTTAAATCAGTCCTGGGCACAAGCACGTGCTTATATTTATATTCGCTTCATCATTCAGCTGAGGCTTTTAAATCAGTCCTGGGTACAAGCACATGTTTATATTTATATAGCTTCATCATTCAGCTGAGGCTTTTAAATCAGTCCTGGGTACAAGCACGTGCTTATATTTATATTCGCTTCATCATTCAGCTGAGGCTTTTAAATCAGTCCTGGGTACAAGCACATGTTTATATTTATATAGCTTCATCATTCAGCTGAGGCTTTTAAATCAGTCCTGGGTACAAGCACGTGCTTATATTTATATTCGCTTCATCATTCAGCTGCGGCTTTTAAATCAGTCCTGGTACAAGCACGTGCTTATATTTATATTAGCTTCATCATTCAGCTGAGGCTTTTAAATCAGTCCTGGTACAAGCACATTCTTAAATTTATATTAGCTTCATCATTCAGCTGAGGCTTTTAAATCAGTCCTGGGTACAAGCACGTGCTTATATTTATATTCGCTTCATCATTCAGCTGAGGCTTTTAAATCAGTCCTGGGTACAAGCACATGTTTATATTTATATAGCTTCATCATTCAGCTGAGGCTTTTAAATCAGTCCTGGGTACAAGCACGTGCTTATATTTATATTCGCTTCATCATTCAGCTGCGGCTTTTAAATCAGTCCTGGTACAAGCACGTGCTTATATTTATATTAGCTTCATCATTCAGCTGAGGCTTTTAAATCAGTCCTGGTACAAGCACATTCTTAAATTTATATTAGCTTCATCATTCAGCTGAGGCTTTTAAATCAGTCCTGGGTACAAGCACGTGCTTATATTTATATTAGCTTCATCATTCAGCTGAGGCTTTTAAATCAGTCCTGGGTACAAGCACGTGCTTATATTTATATTAGCTTCATCATTCAGCTGAGGCTTTTAAATCAGTCCTGGGTACAAACACATGCTTATTTTTATATTAGCTTCATCATTCATCTGAGGCTTTTAAATCAGTCCTGGGTACAAGCACATGCTTATATTTATATTAGCTTCATCATTCAGCTGAGGCTTTTAAATCAGTCCTGGGTACAAACACATGCTTATTTTTATATTAGCTTCATCATTCAGCTGAGGCTTTTAAATCAGTCGTGGGTACAAGCACATTCTTAAATTTATATTAGCTTCATCATTCAGCTGAGGCTTTTAAATCAGTCCTGGGTACAAGCACGTGCTTATATTTATATTAGCTTCATCATTCAGCTGAGGCTTTTAAATCAGTCCTGGGTACAAACACATGCTTATTTTTATATTAGCTTCATCATTCATCTGAGGCTTTTAAATCAGTCCTGGGTACAAGCACATGCTTATATTTATATTAGCTTCATCATTCAGCTGAGGCTTTTAAATCAGTCCTGGGTACAAACACATGCTTATTTTTATATTAGCTTCATCATTCAGCTGAGGCTTTTAAATCAGTCCTGGGTACAAGCACATGCTTATATTTATATTAGCTTCATCATTCAGCTGAGGCTTTTAAATCAGTCCTGGGTACAAGCATGTGCTTATATTTATATTAGCTTCATCATTCAGCTGAGGCTTTTAAATCAGTCCTGGGTACAAGCACATGCTTATATTTATATTAGCTTCATCATTCAGCTGAGGCTTTTAAATCAGTCCTGGGTACAAGCACGTGCTTATATTTATATTAGCTTCATCATTCAGCTGAGGCTTTTAAATCAGTCCTGGGTACAAGCACGTGCTTATATTTATATTAGCTTCATCATTCAGCTGAGGCTTTTAAATCAGTCCCGGGTACAAGCACGTGCTTATATTTATATTAGCTTCATCATGTATTGTACCATTGCATTCCAGTGCTGAGTACAAGCATATTGCTTATATTTATATTTGCTTCATTTTTCATTGAGATACTTTATATTAGTTCTGAGAACAAGTATATTGCTTGCACTCATGTTTACTTCATCATCAACTGAGACAAGATATTTCAGTGCTGAAACCAGGCATAATGCTTAGTTAGATTGCCAAGTTCAGATAAAAAGTTTAAGGGAAGGTCTTGGATACATACAATAGAAAGTATATTTTATAGAGCATGTACGAAATAAGTTTGTGGTGTTTATTTCTGGCATGTTACTTGCTCTTTAGCTGCTGAGGCAGATAGGAAATAACGAGCGCCTGCAGTACATTTGCACACAAAGTTTTGTAAGCTCTTCGCATCCAGCAGAATTCCTCTTTTCACTTTAATGTTCTACTTCGATGTAATCCTCCTGCATACGTTTGTCTTCACTCCATCACTGGCGTTTAACAAAAGGTACATACGCACACGGAATTGTGTGGCAAATGTGCTGCATTCTCCCCCATAGCGTGTGTCTAAATTATGTTTAACATGACGCTCGCATTTGTCACTGCAACTTCCATGGGGAGGAAGGAAACCAAGGATTTACGAGGAGGGCTTTTCAGTTGTGTGTGTGGGTGCATTTCCATCTTGTGTGCGGTGAAACAAGTACAAGAAATAGATCATAGAGTGGGTGTGCTCCGTACCCAACTTAATTCAGTGTACTGTTGTGAAGTTATACTGAATACCATTATGATAATAAATAGTTATGAAATTATAATACTATTCTAAAAAGACTTTGATGTGTTACATTTATGTCACTTTCATTACAAACTATTATTCCTTTATCTACATCGTGTAATCGACCTAAACATTTGCAGAAAGGGTTATATTAGTTCTTTCTAAGTGGAAGGAAAATAATGCAGTACAGTAGGCTAAAGAAATATGTAGTCAAAGCTTTTAAAAATCCAAGAAACAATTAAAATTCGCTTCAGTTTGCACAGCCAAGGGTAAAACAAAACGGAGATGAAACGTAAGATGTCCTCCAGTTAGAGAAAGGTTTAAGAAGCTTCAAATTGAGATATTTTGGAAACGGTTAACTCTACAAAAAATGTTTCCTTTCCCTCGCCGTAACTGTAGGCTGACACCCCCCTAGAACTTACAAACCAATGCCTAGGGGTTAGAAGCCTGTCGGGGAGGCTACAGCACGAAACCACAGAATGGAGAACCTGTTATGAGGGGTGGGCCCGTAGCCAGGCATGAAAATGAGGAAGTGGATGAATAGAAATGTAAGCGAAATTGATGATTGAAAAGGTGATAATGAAGCAATTGGTAGAATGAGTGGCGGGGGAAACCGGAAGACTCGGAGAAAACCCACACACACGCCGCTTCGGCCACCACGAATCCTACATATGGGCTCTCGGGATTGAACCCTAAATGGGAGGCGAGCGATCTAACCATTCAACCACGCCGTCCTACAAAATATGTATGTGACATAAAGTGCATTTTAACCAGATCTACATTTTTATTTCGCAATTTTAATCTATCCCTTACGGTTTACCAATTCTGCAAAATTCATCCAGAATGAAGAGTTCTTCGTAGACTATTCCAAGAAAATTCAAGATATGCGTTCTACTTCTCATAAGTGGGCAAATATATATTTAGTATTATTAATTCATCCAAAAAATATAAAACTTAATCTAAATATAAATATATTTTTGTTGGAAGAAAGTAGAGATATGCAGGAGAGTAAATTAATTTCTAATCCTATTTATAATTCTTAATGGAATTTATTGATATTTAAATTGTTATATATCTATTACACGGTATTTTGTCAAAAATCTTTTGAAGCATTTTTGAGAAAAACAAAACTTTCAAAGAATGCTCAATTAGTTTGGGGTGGGAGAATTTTCTTGGAAATATATTTGTCGCATCCTTTGGTATTTAACGACTTAACTTTTTTGAAATATGCTGTGCACACACACAAATATACACGCGCGCGCACACACACGCACACGCACACACACACACACACAAATACGCACATATGATAAGTGCATACGGGCCTTTCTCAAAAATACTTTTACTTTAATTCAAAGGAGTTTAAAATATATATTTTCCAGAAAGCTTTAACATCGAACTTTTTAGTGAAATATAATGTCTTCTCTACCTACTATAGTTATGGGCGTGTAAGGAAAGTATAAATAATGATTATTCCCATGAAACTAACATTTCATTTTATTTAACTTCTTCAAACTATCCTTACGAAATCCAATTTTTTATTTCTCCACTGGGTATAGTAATTAGGAGAAACATTGCATTTCACACAAAAATATTCGACGTAGAACTTTCACCAGAAATACCTTGTATCAGGGGCTACGAACCTCCAAAAAACATCTTTTAGAAAAACAACAGTATATGTGTGAGAAAAATAAATAAGAAAGAAAGGTTGGGTCAGTTCAAAACTTGATCGTTCAGTCCTATTCAGATCTTCCAAAGAATTATTTATAATATATGCATCTTTTTGTGAAGTTAACCATTTTCAAAATATTCCTTGTTGTTAGTTATAATTTAAAATAGTAATTTAATAAAATCCACAAATTTTTGTTCAGTAAGATTTAGACTACTTCATATGGTTTGTCAGTTATATAAAATTCATTCAGAATGAAATAACTTCCAGAAGCTATTCCCAGAAAATTCAAAATACTAATTTTATGTCATGTAAATAATTTGCTTATCTAGTATTTTAATCAAAATCGTTAAAAGCATTTTTAGAAAATTAAGATTTTCAAAAACTTGTCCATGTAAAGCGTATTTACGCTTGGAGTCTCATCTGAAAATGTTTGTCTCTCATCCTTGAGAGATACTGAGCGTAAATACAAAGTTTGGTACTTAAGTGCAGATTTGTTTTTGAGTTATGCCGTTCACAGATACATAGACAGTCAGACACACACACACGTATATACATATATATATACATACATACACACTTTTTTCTATAAGGTTCTGTTTTGTTTCTAGAGGTCCTCAAAACATGTATTGTCGTAGAAATCTCCCAGTTTTTGTTGGAATGCAATACCTGCTCTACCTACTATGTACATTGTACTAGTGAAAAAATATACATTTAAAATATTCCTTAATAATCAGCCGAATTTGTTTGTATGGAAAACAATATTTATATGGTCAATACCTCTTTGTGACAACTTTATCGGCAATAGTAAACAGACTTTTTTTTTAAATTTATTTATTTTATGTCGCTTTAACTTACAAAGTAGTCATATTGCGACATGTTTTAATGGTAACAATTACAAAAATTTGACATTGGTAAATACAATTTCATGAATACTATTATATTTCATTATACATATTTGTTAGTTTTAAGTATTTAAGTAGTATTTTGCTGTGTGATGAATTGTTGAGTGCTTCTTGGATGTCTGGTAGTTTGCATTCTGCTCGCTGCTGTTGATACTGAGGAGACTCTGAGAGTAAGTGGCGTACAGTGATGGTAGTGTGACAAATGTTGCATTTAGGTTGGTCTGTTTTATTCAGTAGATGGGAATGGGTTAATTTGGTGTGTCCGATACGTAGTCTGGTGATGACAGCTTGATCTTTCCGTCTCAGCTTCTGCAGTGGATATAATTTTCTGGAGTTCTGTTTAATTTCGTGTAGTTTGCTAGGAGGTGATTGTGCCCATGTTGTTTGCCAGAGGTTGTAAAATTTTCTGGATGCATATTTTGCAACATCGTTGTGGGGTAAAAGTGTCTCTTCATGTATTGGGAGCCTTGTGGCTTCCTTTGCTGCAGAGTCTGCCTGATCATTACCTAAAATGCTCTGATGGGTGGGTATCCACATTATGGCTATTTTCCTTCCTTCTTTCATTAGAAGTGTAGATAATTTTTGAATTTCTTGGACTAATGTATTTGTAGAGAATAAATCTTGTAGCGCCTGTATGCTGGATTTAGAATCAGTGTGTATTAGGTAAGCTTCAGTTTTGTTTGTCTCGAATAAGTACAGTAATGCTTTCTTGATGGCATATAACTCACAACTAAATATAGAGTAGAAATGTGGTAATGTGTACAGCATAGTGTGATCAGGATAAACCACAGCACAACCACACCCGTTTCCAGTCTGCGATCCATCGGTAAATATGTGAATATAATTTGGGTATTGCTGCCATTGTTCTTTCAGTAGTTGCTGGTATATCAGTTTATTTGTTTGACTTTTAACAAGGTAGGATATTTCCATATTAATTTCAGGAAGTGTAATTCTCCAAGGAGGGATGTCTGTCGTTTCATTAATTGTGGCAATGTTAGAAAATGGTAAATGTATTTCTTGAAAGAACTGTTTCTGTCTCAGTGCAAAAGGCACAGAATTGTAATGTGTTTTAAATAGATAAATTAATATATGTGCAAATAAAGGAGAGAGCGCCTCAAAATGCGCGTGAGTGTGCATATAGAGATATATATACAAAGAAATGTTGTGGGAAATATAGACATATATAATTTATAATTTAATTTTACATAATTGCAAGATAGTTAAAGTCTAAAAAAATGTACTGAATGTCTAATATTAAATAATGTGATGTATAAATGTGATTTTGTAGAAGAAACAGAGCGTCATGGGTAACCTCGAGTACTGGGGTAACCAAACATTCATAGAGTCAGTTCCATCTGAGTTAGTCGCGTCGAACGACGCTATATGTAATTCGCATAGGGTTGTTTACAAAAGTATATATATGTTTAGAGAGAGGTCCTCCTCTGAATTGAAGTTAATAAATCAGTGTGCTTCAGCTTAAACATCGTGATATTATTTAGTAAAATATGCCATAAATGTTGTATCCCATGAAGACGCGGACCCAGATAAAAAAAAATAATCAGATGTGTTACACTCACATGACTTTCTCTAGCTCTTCATCAAACTTCTTACATAACATTATTCTTCTTTGTGCATCTTGCTAATCGAGGTACTCATTAGTACAATGTTATTACTTAGTTCCTTATAAGTAGGAAGAAAATAAGGGAATACATGACCTTCTCTAGCTTTTCTACAAACTTCTTACGTAACATTATTCTTCTTTGTGCACCTTGCTAATCGAGGTACTCATTAGTACAATGTTATTACTTAGTTCCTTATAAGTAGGAAGAAAATAAGGGAATACACCAGGCTAAACCGATATTCAAATGTTTTAAAAACTGTCGTTATGCAATTGTCATTACAAATCGCTTTTTTTCTTAGCCAGGAGGAAAAACGGACACTGCCGTCTGAGAAAAGTATAAGTACTTCATAACTGAAACTAATAACAATGAATACCTCGAAAACGGTAAGCTCCTCGAAAAAAATTTATATGACGTAAGTTGTGTATTTTAACAAAACATACATTTTTTGTTTAGTAAGTTTTAGTTTATCTCTTACGGTTTACCAGTTATGCCAAATTAAGCGAAATTCATCCAGAATAAACAGGTCTTTAGAAGCCATTCCCAGAAAATTCAAGATATAAATTTTATTTGTCAGGTAGATATCCTTTAATATGCGATATTTTAATCAAAATCGTTACAGCCATTTTTAAGAAAATCAACATTTTCCAAAAAAGCTCCATGTAAAGGGTTGTTTGGGGTAGAAGGATTTTTCTCAAAATCTTTGTATCGCATCTCTGGAAGATAGTAAACTTAAATACCAAGTTTGGTATTTTAGCTACTTTTCGTTTTTGAGTTATCGTATTCACAGGCACATGGACGCGCACACACGCTTTTTTTGGATACAGGGGGTCCTAAAACATGTATTTCCGGTGAAATTTCGGTATAGAATTTTTGGGTGGAATACAATGCTTCCCTATCCCTATGTACATTGTACATACGGGGCTAGAGAAAGTAAAAAGGAGGCTCTACATAGTTCTACATAGGAGTCTACATTGTACTATACTGCACTAAGCCGAGGCATAAATATCAAATGGCTACATTAAAGTAACAAACTTTTAAACGCACTTTTCGTTCAAAAATTCGGATGCATTACATATACATGACTTTCTCTGTGTGTTCTACCAACAAACGTCTCGCAAGAGATAATTTTTCTTTCTGCTCCATTTTAATCGATATAAATATTGGCAAAATTGTCTTTATAAGTAGAAGGGATTTAAAGGAATACTTTAGACTAAAACGATAGTCAAATGTTGTAAAAGCTGTCGCTGTGTTCTTGTCATTGAAATACGTTTAATTACATGGCCAGAAGTAAAGCAAAAGAAACATGGATGACTTCTTGTTTAATAAAATATAGATATTTTAAAACTTAAGTCATTAATAATAAATAACTCGCAAAGAGCGAGTAAATGAATTTTGACGAAGTCTACATTTTTTGTAAAGATATTACATATTTCATTTGGCTTATTACAGTTTAGCAGTTATTCAAAAGTCATTCAGAATGAACAAGATATCAGAGTCTATTCTCAGAAAATGCAAGATATACATTTTATTGCTTATGGAAATATCTGAAATATAGATATTTTAAATAAAATTATTATAGCCATTTATGAGAAAATACAAAATTTTGAAAAGGTTTTCATATAAAGGGTCTCTTAGGGAGGGTTATTTTCTTTAAAACCTTCGAGACGCAAGCCTGGGAGAGCTAACTTAAATACCAAGTTATATATTAACCACCTTTCTCTTGAGCTATGCTTTCTAGAGACAGCCATACAGACTATTTTTTTTTCTAAAAAATCCCTTTTTTGATTCAAAAGTCTCAAAATATACATTCATAGTAAAATATCTGTATCGAATTTTGGTGTATAATACCACACCTACTCTCCCTACTGTTGATATTGTACATATGTGCTAGAGAAGGTAGAATAGCTAAATAGAAAACAACACAATTTGTTACATCTTGTAAACGTCAGTAGCAAAATTCTGATTCTAGAGAAAGTAGTTTACATGAATAAGAAAAACAGAAATGAACCCTCTGTCACAGTATCCTCTCTCACAGACAGCAAGAAGAGAACAAAGAATGAGAGAGAGGTGCATTTTACGTCCAATACAGAGAAATAGATGTCCGATACAAAACTCGTCTCCTCATCCATCTTCGGTCAAGGAAAGGAACAAAGCAGAGTACTCTGTTCGGCGTCATGAGCATGTGAAGGAGGAGCTGTTTACTTCTGTCTGTGACGTATACACAGTTGGAAATAAATCCCCATGAGCCCTAAACTCCCTTTCCATTCCTTCTCAGATGTCTTCCTCTTTATTGGCTATTAACTTCACTTGAATGGACAAAACAAACTTAATGTTCTCACAGAGTTTAAGACGGGGCTCTTATTCTACTTGACAAGTCTGAGCACTAATGCCTCTCAAGTAGACTTTATCCTATGGGAGAGGCAGTTCCCTTGCAAGAACTTTCTAACTTCAGGAATTTGCCAACATATCAGACACATTGTCCAATCATATTCCAGCTGGAATTAGAATTGTAATAATAACATGTACCTATTAGTTTGTGCAAAACACACTTTTTCTTTGGTTCATGTTTGTTGAGCATGATCATTAGCAAAGTTTGCTTCTTAGAGAGGAGGCAGGCAGCTACGTGCGTTCGACTTGATTTTTCTTTATGGATGGACACTTTTTCTGCTTTACACGGTAACTCAATCGCAGGCGAAAATTCTGTACGCCTTTCGAAGAAATACAGTGTGATCCTCTCGTTAGGGCCCCGAACTCTCGTCCATATTCCAACCATTCACTTTTGTGATGAAAATCCGTGTGGACATGCCTTGAACAATATAATTTAGTGCCCCACCCCTCCTGATAAGCTTGAATTGTTCCACTGACCCTAGCGTGTTCAGTTCTATGTATGGTTTCAAAGTTTTATTAATCAGAATCCTGGATTTTGGATTGTACTTGGTTTACGGATGAAGCGTGAGTAGCTACATAAACTCTCAGAATGCTCTTATTTGGGCGCAAACAAATCTTAATTCCCTATATGCAGAACCTCTACATGCACAGAAATTGGAGTGTGGTGTGCAGTGTCTCGTATGCGTATTATAGACCCTATCTGTCATGAGAATGTTGTAAACAATGAAGAATATGTAAGAATATTCACTGAGTTAGTCAATCAGTTAACAGATGATGAATTAACTCACGGATATCTCCACAAGATGGTGCAACAAGTCACACATCAGCGCAAGCATGAGGGAAATGGAAATATTTTTTGAAGATCGAATCATCTCAAAAAAAATTTGGCCACCAATATCTCTTAACCTAACATCACCCGACTTCTTCCTGTGGTGATGTCTGAAGGGAAAGTTTTACAGACATAGAACACGTACAATTGCAGAATTGAAAGATGCTATACGTCAAAAGATGGAAGCCATTACCTAGCAGACTTTATGGGCAAGTACGGAAAATAATTAAACAAACTCTCCTCATAAGGAATACGTTTCATTTTGGCCTTATATAATGTATTTTGTATCAATATATGCTTAGATTAATTGTTCTTTTCTCACTAGCCATATGTAGGACAGGATATTTTAGACCACCTTATGGCTTACCGGGAAACACGTGAGTTAGTTGAGAAATGTGATGTCATGCCGGCATATTGCCATGGTAGCTCAGTGGTAGAGTAATTGACTACAGAGCAGGAGATCCATGGTTCAAATTCCGGTTATGGAATTAACTTTTTCAGTGTGACTCTCCTATCCTTCATAAGTGAAAGAATTTCCTCGTTTTTCAACGGAAGAATTGTTTTGATTTCGCTAGTGTTTATGAGGTCACTAAGAACAGACGACGTACTGCAAGTTATGGTAAACACAAAGACATAACGTATGTTTACAGCTCAGTGTAGTCCATCCCTTCGGAAATGTACAAAGCATATTTTATTCGCCTATATGACAACTTACATTAGTTTATGCTTGAAGTGATATATGTCACCGCTCTACTGAGGTTTGAATTCCACTCTGCCTTTCAAACCCTAAGGGCATTCTGCAGTAGGCAGCAAAGGGAAATGGTGTTATGTTCAGTATTTGTACTGCGTTCACCAACAGTAGCCTTGTGAACCTCTCAGGAAATGAGGCAAAGAGCAGGAAATTTGTCTATTCATTATAATACATACAATATACAACACTGAGTGTGAATCTCACTCTTCTTTTGCGGTGCCTTTTTAAGTTGAGGTTAGCTTCTATGACTCCCTGCATTTAGGTTGGTAGCTTCCTGTTCTCCTCCTCTTTTCTTCCGCCCCACTTCAGGTACTTTCCTCCTCTGTTTATTATTTAGCTTTTTCTTTATTTTGCTTAAAATTGATCTATTTGCTTAATTCTTATTCCCCCTTTTATATTTAAGGTTTCTACACTTGGTAAGATCTTACCCAAGTTGCCCCATTTCTTAGCCCCTCTATATTTTCACCACTTTTGAGTTTCTTTACGTCTGATAATTATTGTTCTTTACTCGTTTGTTCTTAACACTACTTCTTGTAGTCTACCTCTTATCTACTTTTAAGTATATGGCTCCAGTTCTGAGCCATACTAAACCTTCTGTCTCATTTTATTACATATGTTCTAATATATAATATATCAGAACATACCTAAAGCTGCTCTGACAATGTATAACAGATTTGTGAATGGTTCTCGGTATGCAGCGTTGGTTGCTCTTCCTCGTCTGGTCTCAGGTTCAAATCTTGGTTCCTGCAGAAGGCTAGAATAGTTTCTGGGAATGCGGGATCAGCAGAGCATGAGCTCGTATCCTGGTAAGGAAGTTAGCGGAGATCTCATTGGTGGAATGAGAAGACAGCACATAGTTTTCATAGTTTGCCTTACAAGCGAACCAATAAACACATATCACAGAGTTTCTCATAAGCCCAGGTTGCTGGTTTGATTTTTCTAACGGCTGACCTTTGTTACTTCGGGGTCCCAAAACGACCCGCGGTTTGCGCTACTTTTGTAACTTTGCCTAAGTATTTATTTAAACTTGTTCCGGTAGTAATTTCGGGAATATCACGACCAATATAGAATGCCCGCTGCTCGCTAATTACCTGTTCACCACACTTAATGATTTTGGAACTTACAAGAATTTAAACTTAAGCCGCACACTTTGCGCGCGTCCCTGTCCCGTCTGGACATAGCTTCGCCGCCGATGTCTTCCAGAAAAAATTGCCAGATGCCCTGATTCTTCCTCCCTTTTTATATGAATATAAGTGTTGTAACGTTCACGTCTTTACTTTTGCAGAATAGGTGTTATCGAGCTCTTTTTGGCGTCACCTTATTCCCATCACACGATTCGTCTGTTTAGTTTCTCAGGTGATCATTTGTCTATCCTATTCTCTTTTTATCATTTTATATAGCCAAAGTGATTTCTTTCCTTCCATTCGTCTAAAAATTGTTTGCCTAGGTATATCAATATTCTAACCTTGAATCCTCAAATAAGCACATGTTCATTTACCGTTATGTTTCTCATCCCTATTTCCTTAATTATTTTTCTTTATTCATCCACCAATTCTTTGCATGTATTCCATTTCTGTTATAGGTACAAACTTTGATTAACTCATCGTTACGTTTTGCACACCTATACCAAAATTGTAATAATTGCAATATGATACCCTACCTAGCTCTTATTCCTAGTACTATTTGCCCTCTTCTCCTAAATTTAGGACGCTTGCGCACACATTATGAGGTAGTCAAGTGAATGCTTTATCATACAAATATAACGTAATAAAAATACGCAAGTAGTTTACGTACTGCCTTAATTACAATAATTTTTAAAATCTCGGTATGCCCTAGATAAGTTCCACATGGCATGCATCCTGGATATTCAAAAACTGGAGAATAAAAATAAAATCATTGCTTATGATCCCGTAAGCGACGAGCTTGTATTAACTAGTGAATGAACTACATTATGCTCAAATGAATCGGGGTTCTTTCAACTTTTTCTCTGTAATAAAAACTATTATGTAGCTATTTATATTATAGTTTATGTTAAAATTAAATAGAAAGATAATGTTTCGTAAGAAAATAAAATATGTAATAGTAGAACGGAGTACATACACCTTTACTTACTATATTATGTCGCCCACAGCGCCGTATTTTAATGTGGCCAGATCGCGCACTTAAAGAGTTGCACAGCTCAACGGGGCAAATCTAAATAAGCAGCGGTCAGTGGAAACGGTGAGGGAATCTCGCTCATTACAAGAGTTCTCAGATTTGCATCAGAGATCCTGATCTCGTACGTACAACAATGCAAACAGATTGACAAGGATATCATATTTTCCATTTCAGTTACAGAGCTTTTGTTTTTTTTTTTAAATAACAAAGTCACCTTTTAGATTAAGGATTAATTAAGAAAATCTTTTGTCACTTATAGTATCCATCAATAGCTAGTGTTGTACTTGAGTATACGCTATTGTTATTTACCATTAGAGTCTGAATCCACTGTAGGATTAAATCAAAACATTAAGACGCCGTAACAAGAAACAAAATTTCGCTTTTTTATTATTAGTATTATTACCATCATTATGAATATTATTATTAGCACTATAGCATAGGCAGAGTATATCAGAACAGCATTACAATTAATTACCTTCTTACTTAATTTATATATCTTAGCCGCAAATCTTTATACTAGGGTGCGCTGATAAGTCCCGAGCCCCTCAATGAAAACAGGATTTTCGTGAAAACGCTAAAGTTGTCTTTTTAAGTTGTCTTTTTTAAAATGCTGTCATTCGAAAACTAAACAAGCTATTGATCCGTAACTATGGATACAAGCTAGCCTAGAGTTAAATTGTACGATGCTAGCGTCTAACTGGCTTAGTGGCGCCATATTTGCCTGAGGCCCGGGACTTATCAGCCAACTGTCATTTAAATATTGTTAAAACAGAAATTACTAAATACAAATTTAATAGTACGTAATCTTGGAAAAGCTTTACTAAACCGAACAAATAAATAAACGCCTGCTGTAACCGAATTTGACAGTGAACTAACCGACACAGGAGTGGGAACCGCCATACTGGCTGGGTACATGAAAGCCTGGTGACAAAAAAAAAAAAAAAAAAAAAAAAAAAACGCACACACGAACACACATGAAACTTCACTGAGTTACATGCTATTGTGTTGTCATATTTTTTCGTTACCGAGTTTTCATGTTTTGTTTACTCTCCTTAGGCGAATAATGCTAGCAAAATAATATAGATAACAATAAGCATTTACAGAGTATATTAAAATATGAAAGTCTAATACAAAATATGTAAATAGACTGCACGTAATGTTTTACTGTATAATAATAGTAATAATAATATACCGTTTTGAAGAATATGTGCAACTTTATACCTAGGAACTATCTGCTTTGTATTAATTGAAAAATATATTATATTGCGTTTCCAAACTCCAGCTAATGCAATTTGCAGCGACATGAAATTACTATTACACCGTCGATAATCATCGCCTCCATTTTTATTCGCTTCCACTCCTAAGTTATCCTGTTTCGATGTTAATGGTTTATTGACATAATACGCAATGGGAAAGCGAATTATAAGTTTATATCATTGTTTATATCTTTGTGAATGAAACTTAAGAAATTGATGTTTTATGATATTTAACACTTAATGCATGGCTCAGAAGAACTACACACAGCACATTCAAAACGTCCAATACAAATAGAGATTAACTTTTATGCACCAAAGTACTAAATCAATATTTTTAATCGAATTTGAAGCAATTGTTAAAGGGATTTCTTATAACACCTAAAGAAATATTGCAGGTATTACCTTTTGCGTATATTTACTTTAAACCATAAAAGGACAAGATTAAGAGCACCTATTGCGAAAAAAACAAATCACTAAAATCCATTGGAATTAAAAATTTGAATAATATGTTTATGAAGTAACATTACTAATTAATCCCAACTACCACTCGCGCTCGCTCTCGCTTTGTGTTTCTTTTTTTCTTTTTTCTTTTTTTTTTTCTTTCTTTCTTTCTCTTTTTAATGCGTGGCCCTTTGAGTATATTCAGGTACCCGCAATGCTAAGGCGATGAAACTGCATTGTACAAAATTGTACCACAGGGTAAAATAATCTGTGCATCACGCTGCGAACGGATATGTTTCTCAACTTACACATCGAGCAGAATATTGGTTTTCCAATTACCCCATAGAACTGCAGCAAAGCCAATTCAGAATGCCAAAGTATGACAGCAGTAGTGCCCAATTCTTTAAATCGAAAAGTTTTTTTGTCTTAAATTAATTTTGGATAATAATGAATGCAATGTCTAAAATAATTAAAATATTTTTCTCCATTGCTGACGTAGTTATGGCAGTATCTCTGCTGTTTGTAAATATTTACAGCACATTTAAATCATAGTTCGTAATTAATGTCAATGTTGCAGCTTGTTTTCTCAAAATAAAGCCGCTTACGATATTCTAAATGTTTTGGGACAGTTGTGTTTTTCTGCTTAGGTGTTTAAAGCTTATTTAAAATTCATCTGAATATAAATTAAATATTTAGATACGCAAACACACAACCGGTATTTATCGACATGTAATTGATTACCAATTCAGATGCACTTTTTAAGTGTGTACACTTCAGTTATACAAGCTGTTAGGTATAAAAGTGCAGATATTTGTATTGGTAATTTGGAACTGTGATATGAACATTACATCAGTATTTGTACATTTTAGGACTTATAATTTTAGCTATTAAGAGTAGTATGTTTTCCAGTTGGTTAGTATCTGCAAGCAGACTAGGCACCTTCACGACATGCGTTGTTTATATTCCCTGGTACCAGGGACAGAAGGCATAATCTTGAGTGGTGGGGTCTCGCTATAACGAATGTTGTTTTGGAACTGAGGTAGTGTGCTTTCCGCAAGGTGAATGATTCCTCACTACCGAGTGCAGGTGCAGAATCAATTTCGCTTCACTCATTTCTGAAGAAGCCATACATCGTGAATATTCAGGGAACCTGTTTTTCCAAGTTCCTGGCTACAGCAGCAAGAGCTAACTTGAGCTCCAATTCCAATACCAAGGTTGTAATTTGTGGATTGTTAACCATCTCTTCATCACTTCTTTCCACGCCGTGGCCGAGTGGTTAGACCATTCGCCTCTCACCTAGACGGCCCGGGTTCGATCCCAAGCGACCGCATGTGAGATTTGTGGTGGACAAAGCGGTGCAGGGGCGGGTTTTTTCAGGGTTCTCCGGTTTCCCCCGCCATCGCATTCCACTGGTGTTCCATCTTCATTCCATCTACCACCAGTGAAATCGCCTGCGATGCCATAAGTTATAAAAGCGGGCGTTAAACACTACACTTAATCGACTAAAGCGCTTTTGATATGCTAGATTCTTATTGCATGTTCCCCGTAGATAGCACATATTTTCTGCCAACACTTTCCATTTGGCTTTCCAAAGTATGTAAACACAAGTTCAGGCTTTTATATCCAACGTCAGTCACAAACGCATCCAAACATATCTAATAGTGTCTGGTTGTTAAATTTTAAGTTATATGGGTGGATAGGCACCTATGACAACTTGAGTGCACAAAGGGCTCAAGGTTTTCAGATGTTATAGATGGAACTTGCGCGCAAGATCAAGGAACTTACGAGCAAGATAAAGGAACTTACGAGACAACCTTGTCTAAACACCGCTGATGTGCATTTATGCCAGCAAGTGTCTTCAAATAGTGTGCACGCTCTTCCGATGGCGTACTAATTAACATTGATTGTCCAGTATTTTGTATTTTTCACTTTATATTCTTAAACACAGCTAGAACTTAAAAAGGCAAAATAAGCAAAACTAAAAACGCCAAAAACATGATTATATATAAATGATCTTTGACTTATTATCACCCGTTAAAAGGGCCTAGGCTTTGTACCCGGTCTTACATAGAAAACAGTTAAAATAAAATCTCAAATAAATAAATGCTAAGAGTGGTCTGTGAGATTCATATTAAACACCGGATGTAATACATTCTACGAGGATCTGTTGTTTGTGGCACAATTCCTTGTTTACTTCCCGCTTCGGAAGTAGCGGAATTATCGTCGATTCCTTCCACAGGTAACTTTCCTCCACTAACATCCGTTGAATAATAAATATTTACTCGGAAGTCATCTAACAAGTTATAAACACTTAGCTTCTATCAATTTACACTCCCATAACGCCATATACTGAGGAAGTCTAAAGGGAACCTTCTGATGTTATAAATCATGTTTTTACCTTCTCCTCTACCTACATTTAGTGAAAAGGAAACTATTTAATTCCTGAAAAAAATTTGAAATCCAAATTTTGCCGGTAGTATAAGTTTTGGTAACCCCTAAATTTGACAACAATTTTAGAAAAAGGTCCTTTTATGTGTCCTGTATGTGCGTGCGTGTCTGTGTGTCTGTGTGAACAGCGGAACTTAGAAAAGAGAAGTGCGTGAATTCGAAAATCTGTATGTAAATTCAGCATCTTTGAGGATAGCAACACTAAGATAAAAAAGAGACATATTTGGATTACACTCGTGTAACATTTTTACGAATTTTGTTAATAAAATTATATATATATATTGTCACAACTAAAGTTGGACACAGGGGGGAATAGCTATTAGAGGGTAGTGAAAGGAAGCTAGATGGTAGAGCAATGATAACAATGGGACTTAAGTTAAGCTAATATATTAAGAAAGATTAAATAATCTTGGTTACGCATGTTTGGTTTACAAAGGTGGAGGATGGCAAACTATTCTATTAATCCTGGCCAATATCATTCTCATTATGGAGTTACTAACATAAATCCTTACCTTAAGAAATATGTCATGATGTGTCTAGGGGAGGTGAGAAGTGGTCAAAGTGGTGGCCGGTTGAGCCCGGAGCGACGCCTCAAGACGCACACAAGCAAATAGAGGTTCCCCGACGGTCAAAGACAATAGCCCCGGAGGACGGGTTTGCCGTCCCTTAAATAGATTTAGTGGCGTCCCCGGAAGGGCATTCCAACATGGTGGCCGTTCTCCTAATATGAAGAACCAACGCCCTGATAGTGGGTAGACTTAGCCAATCAGCACCGAATGCTTAAATGTTCTAGAATATCCTGTGTGACGTCAAAAGTGCGAATGTGCACGTAAACCGAACGGAAGTTGGTGGCATCAAAAGTCCACTGGGAGTGCCATCGGAAGAGGCTAGTCGCTTCCATCCTGTTATTTCATCAGCTTATAACAAAGCTTGTATTTTCCTAAGAATCTGTAAGCTCAAATCCCAATTAATTCAGATTAATTAATTCGTAATTACTAAAACATAATAAATTAAACTCTCGCCAATGACACATGCGACAATATATATATATATATATATATATATATATATATATATATATATATATATATATATATTCCATGTTTTGGGAAAACATTCAAAAGTCCATTTCATTCCAAAATTGTTATAGCTAATAAAGCATAAGTGATAGACAAAGCCCGTAATTTATATTAAATATGGTTTTTGTGGAGTTAAATATGTTCAAGGTAGCCATTTTATCGATTCCAGCATTGTGCTTGGACTTTTCTCAAATGCGAAGTCGTCATTCGTTTTTCTTTCTTTTTTTCTCCTGTCCATATAAAGAGAACCAAAACTCTATACCTTCGCTTAGTATAAAACTGATAATCCAGCGCAAATGCTACCATGTATAAAACATATAGAAGAAGAATTAGCAAAACATAATGACGAATGAGAAAATGGGAATATAAATTGTGTGAATATCAGGGAATTTTACTGGATAGTCACAAAAATGATAAAATGGAAGGTGAAATAATAAGAATTAAAAGCGTTTAGGAGAATTATATCTTAATAAAAATGCAAGTTAGACTATGGGATGCAGAAAGGTGGGGAGAAGAAGTAGCCGGTGTAGATTCAGAATGCAATAAATAGAAGGGAAATAGTTGAGGAAATGAAGAGGGAAATACAATACCCAGAAGGTAGAATAAGCTGGCGGAGTTATGAACATGGTGAAAGTGATAAGTGAAGCGTTGTAATGTGTAAATGATGACGTTAAACGGTGTGTAAGAACAAATCTAGTAAGAGTTAGGGTGTTAGGTGAAAACTGCCATAATGTTAGTGTAAACCAAAATTAATTGTGTAACAGGAAGAAGGCCACAGAATAAGCATGGCCGAGAGGTCGAATTAACAGGCTGATAACTGGTGAAGCACTGATCAACAACAACCGCTCTGTAAGGTTTAAATCTTAAGGCTTTCACATTCTGTACTTCATATAGTAAGTAGGAGAAATATTGTACTTCACCACATATTTGATGTAGAAATTTCGCTGCAAATATGTTTTGAGGTCCCTGAATCATAAAAAGCCCTTTTAGGAAAAGTTTTATGTGGGTGTACTTGTAAGTGTGTCTGTGAACATTATAATTAAAAACGATAAGTCGCTAAATGACGAACTTCATGATTAAGCGCACCTTCTAAGGGTGCTACAAAATAGTTTTTAAAAGCTCTCGCACCTCTAACTACCATTTCGTGACTTATGTTACAAAAATTATGATTTTTTCAAGCATGCCTAAAATGATTTTTATAAAAGTGCACATGTTTACCAATTTCGTTGCGTAGGTGGCTTACCCTCCTCATTTGAAAGCTTGACAACCCCTAAGACTTACTTGTAAGCGGGTGCTAGGGGACAGAAGCCTTCGGGGAGCCCACGGTACGTAACTACAGATTGTAGAACAACCTGGAACGTAGCCAGGCATGAGCGTGAGGAAGCGGATGAGGATAAGAAATAGAAGCGAAATGGATGATAGGAAAGGTGATAGAGCACTTAGTGGGATGAGGGGCGGGGGATGCTGGATTTCCCGGAGAGAACCCGCCCAGACATCGTTTTGTCCACCTCAAATTCCTCATGTGGTCGTTTAGGAACGAGCCCGGACCGCCTAGGTGGGAGACGAGCGATCTAACCAATCTACCACGGCAGCGCCCGTTTGTTAATTTCACGACAAATGAAATGTATATTTTAAATTTTCTGGCTATAGACTCTGAAGTCCTCTGCGTTTGGAAATTTTTTATATTGGTAAACCGTAAGGGATACCCAAATCTTTCTGCACAAATAGTGTAGATGACTTTAAAACACACATTTTATTTCAAATACATTTTTAATCATTTTCGAGATATCCATTGTCATTTATTTAAATATTTCAAAGCATAGTCAACTGGAAATCTGTAATTCAGTTTTCTTTCTCCTGGCATTGCAAAACGTTTGGAATTTCATATTCGTCATATACCTAGCGACCAGCTTTTAAAATATTTGGCTATCACCTAAGTTTTCCGCTATTTCCGCCATATGTATACGAAAATATGTAATAAAAGTAATTTTGAAATATTCATCTGATTTAACGTAAAGTAAAAATAACTATATGCTACTGTTTAAACAATAGTTTGTTGAAAACTGGCAGATAAAATTATATGAATGCGACATATTTTAAACGATATAGTTATGTGATAACAGGAGGAGGAATTACCAGTTCAGAGAAATATAAGTTTGTGAAAATTCAAACACAAAGTAATATCTCGGAAATGGATAAGGATATAATAAATGGATTTTATATGAACTATGTACTTTAACGAGCTAAACATGTTAGTTGATCAGATTTTGTTTATCTCTTAGGATTTATGTATGTTGCAAAGGGAAATTAGAATGGAACGGAATTCATAGAATGTCTTATAGTTTTTATTGCTCCATTTACATCTCGACTTTAACTGCATGGTTCTATTTTACTCCAATACTCTTTCTTTAGAACGCATTGCCTATTGACAATTATTTTAGCCCGTGTACTGATGTCGTTAGAGTTTCCGTTTATATTTCGATGTTAATCATTAAACATCTCTGTCACTCTCTCTCTCTCACACTCACACACATTCACATTCATACTCCCACACTCTGGGGAGGATAAAGAATAATACGGGCTAGAGAAAAGTCCCTGCCTCCCAGGCGGGAATCAAAACCAGGATGGCTTGCTCAGTAGACAAGTGCTCTACTGACTATATGCTTCCGTGCCTGCTGCCTTATATTGGTCACGCATCTATCTTCACTTAATAGCATTTTAATCAAAATCGTTAGAGCAATTTCTGATAAAATCTAAAATGACGCAAATATGCCATGTTGTAACATAGTTAACTGAAGCACCAAGTTTGGTATTTTACCAACTTTTTGTTATAAGTTATACTATAACATACACACACTACTCTCTATTACGCATTGTAAGGGAAGTATTATATTCCACCAACAAATTTGATGTCGAGATTTCACCGGAAATATATTTTGAAGTCTCTGGAATCGGGAGGGAAAAAACAACTTAAGTCTGTCAATCTGCTAACAGCATAACCCGAATAAGAAAATTGCACTAAATACCAAACTTGATATTATAGTTCTGCATCTCCCAAGAAAGCGAGGTGAAGATTTTTAAGAAATCCTCCACCCGCAACTAACCATTAAATGAACACTTTTCCAAAGTTCTGATTTTCTCAAAAATGGTACCAATGATTTTCATAATAATATAATATATTTATGACATTTTATAACAAATGAAGTAAATATCTTGAATTTTATGAGAATAGTCCCTTAAGACTTCTACATCCTGAATAACTTTTACATAGCTGGTAAATCATAATATATAGACCAAATATTGCTGCTTAAAAACGCAGGTATCGTCAAAACACACCATAATTGATGACAAATACATACATTTTATTTTTTTAGTTAACCGTTTCCGACATTACATCGTCTTGATTTCAAAATTTTCCATACCTATACTTTTCTCAAATGATCATTCGACATACAAACAGTGACCAGCTCTTTGGAAATTTGACTATTTGTGTTCCCTAATCTCGTTATATCTAAGAAAATATGAAATAAAATACCTCTGCAGATGCTTTTCTCCATTAAGAGGAAATAAATAGGATATTTTTTCTTTTCTTCAAAGATTAACTTTGTGAAGAACGTATGATGAATCTCACGTAAACGTACCACTTGTATTTCCTGTAGATGCGGTAGATAGTAAACTTCAGAGTTGAATGAAATACTTCCCCTTTGGAGAGAAACTAATTAAAACGTATTCGAGATATTGCAGCTGGGTTACTCTATAGGTAACGCAATATGTGCGCAGATATACTGACTTGCCTTATTAAAGAGTCGAGTAGTTTCCCTACACCTTAATATTTTTGACCACCGGAACATAAATAAAAGTTAATATATGTATGAATAAGGTTCATACTTCAGGTCTAATTTCATTATAAAATAACATTAAACCATAAAATGTAATTGCTTAATAATATTTTATGTTATAAAAATATAACATATCTACAAAAAGTATAACGAATTTTTACTTACTCTACACGTACTACACTATATATAGTGTACAGAGAAGGCATTGTAATGCACTCAAATCTCGATATCGGGATTTCACCGGAAATATATGCTTTGAGATCCCATTAATCCAAAAAGAAAAGCATTTTAGTGTGTGTGTGTGTGTGTGTGTGTGTGTGTGTGTGTGTGGTGTGTGTGACGCAAGCAGTATAGCTTAAAGACGAGAAGGCCGTTAAATAACAAACTTGGTATTGAAGTCTAGTACCTTCCAAGGATGGAACACGAAGATTTTAAGAAAATCCCCCCCGCCCCTAACTATCCTTTAATGGAAAATGTCTAAAACTTTTATTTTCTCGAAAATTGCACCTGCAATTTTGATTAAAATGTCGCATATAGGTATTTACATGCCAAATAAAATGTACATTTTGAATTTTCTGGGAATAGTCTCTGAAAACATCTTTATTCTGGATGAATTTTGCGAAATTTTGCTGTAAGAGATAGACAAAAACGTATTTCATAAAAAGTGTAGTGTTCGATATACAATTTATGTTAAATACATTTTTCCATGGAGTTGACTGTTTATAAGATATTCCTTGATGACTGTTTATATGATAAGATATTTCAGTTTTAAAATACTGGCCACACTCCTGCTCACACAAACAAAAGAATCTCAATCACATTAGTTATCACCTTCTAAAAGTTTTGACTAGCACTTTAACTTATGATACTCCCTTTTTTCTCTTCTACTTAGAAGGAAGCAAGTAATAAAATGTTTTCTGCTAATTTTTTTCTTGGTTAGCATGAAGTAAATAAAAGAATAATCTTTTTTAACAATAATTTGTTGCAGAGATGTAGGGAGTCATGTCAATGGAACACAGACTTTTTTACTTTCTCGACACGTACTTTGTACATAGTGTGTAAAGAAGGTATTGTATTGCATCAAAAAATTCGTTACCGAGATTTCATGTTTTGAGGCCCCTGAATAAAAAAAACATTTTTAAAAAATTATCCGTGTGTGCATCTGTCTGCCTCTGGGTGCGCGTGTGCATGTGTGTGTGTGTGTGTGTGTGTCTGTGGGCAGCATAGCTCAAAAAGGCAAAGACCGTTAAATACCAAACTTGGTATTTAAGTTTCGTATTTTCCAAGGTTGCGAAACGAAGAATTTCAAGAAAATACCCACCTCCAACTACCCTTTTCATCGAACATTTGATTTTCTCAAAAAATAGCTCCAACGATTTCAATTAAAATACCTTTTGTTTAAAATATTTAATGGAATAAACAAATGTTGATTATATGTTAATCACATACGTAACTTACTTCCTCAAAAATAACGTCTCTGGAACTGAAGTAATCTGTCAACGTCTTCACTGATAAGCAACAATTATGTTGAACTAACATTTCTCTCGCTGGTGTGATTAATATGATGCGTACCACTGACCTGTGTTTACTTAGTATTGCCCCGTTGAGTTCTGAACCTCTTTTAATGCATGAAGAGATATCTGCACATGAGAAATACGGCGCTGTTAGGCCACTAGGTATATTTTATTTGTCACTAAGATATGCTTAAGGAGTTTTATTAAAATAGCATATATTTGCTCCCTTTTATAGAAAAATAAAGCATAATAATATTATATATGAAGGGTATTTTAAAGTTATACAAACATTTTTGAAATTATTCTTGTCACACCCTTTGAATATGTTGAAATCAAATACTAAGTTTGGTATTTAACGACATTTTTGTGTTGTGTTAAGCTGCTTACAAAGAGCTATTGGCTTCAAATAGGAATTTCCAGTGTATGTAATCTCGACATCAAATTTGCGAGTGAAATACTTCATTAGTACTAGTTACGCTGTAGAGAAAGTAAATTTTTGTGGAATAGCTTTAGTAATTAAATTCACAAATATTATAAGTTATATTAAATATGGAAATAAAATTAATTAGTACCCGGATAATTTAAGTAAGTTATCTTCCGTTGCAGCGAATATCTGTGTATATATTGTTTGAGGAGACCATCAAGCCACGCTCACCAACTGAGGACAACTGAACCAATCATAGAATGAATGTGTCCTTACAAGACAATGGTACATACAAGTAATCGTACCTCGGTGGAGTACACAAAGTCCGTAATCAACTGTTGTGAGGGTGAGAATAACAGGATCCACCGCCGACGTCATCACATCAGAAAGCTTTACTTGCCCTGCTTTAGAATTATACCGGGATTAGGCATACGAAATATGGTAATTTTAATAACAAGGATTAGCGGGAAATTTTTACGCAAGCTGGGAAGTGATGAATGACTATTTTTTTTTTTTTTCATTTATATAGCCCCTTTAATATCTAAGGTCATATCGGCGACTTTGCACTTGAAACAACTCGTTGTCTGTAGGCTTTTAACATTGGGTTTAAATCTATTGCTTTTCCTCAAACAAACACATTCACTCTTGCATACATACCTCCAGACTCTGTGGGGGATAGGGAATAATTCCGGCTAAAGAAAAATTCCCCGCCCCAGCCGAAAATCAAACCTTGGACCTCCGGGTGAAAAACCAGCTCGCTGACCACTCGACCACGGAGGCAGTGATGAATGAGTATTGTTTCAAACTATGAAACTCACTATTTTGAGTGTTTGCATTTAATAATATTTTACTTTTCCTAGCTCGTGTATACAACGTACATATCTGACAGGGAATGTATTGCATTCCATCCAAAAATTCAAGGTATTTCACTAAAGTACGCTTTGAAACCCCAAAATCTCCCCCACAAAAAAAGAAGCATGAAAATTTTGAAAATTTGTATGATCTCAAAAATGACTTAACGTTTGTTATTAAAATACCGTATACTAAAGCTGTTTACATCGCAAATTTTATTTAATTTATTGGCAAGAGCCCCTGAAGACCTTTTTATTATAAATGATTTTTGCATAACTGGTAAACCGTAAGAGATAGACAAAAGCTTACCGCACAAAATATGTAGATCCCTTGAAAGCAATTTGAGTCTTTTGCATTGTTGTTGTGTAGTTAGCAGTTTATAATTGGTTTCAATTTTAATTACTTGTACTTTTCCCAATTAGGAAATCATCCACATTTCTTTTGTTTTACTCTTGGTCATGTAAACAAGCGAATTTCAATGTCAATCACATAGTCACATCTTTGTTTAGCATTTGTCTTTTACCTTAGCATTGCGTTTTCCTTATTTCCCTTCTAATTAAAAACAATTAAGTAGTATGACCTTTCCACTAATACTTATCTCGATTAGTATGGATCAGAAAGAGGAACAATCTTTTGTAAGAAGTTTGTAGAATAGGTAGAGAAAATTATATGCATGTAACGCATCACATTTTTCAATAAAGCTTTCAATTGTTGAGGTAATTACTGTTTTATTTTGCACTACAAAGTAACAAGTTCACTTTACATTTAATAAGTTAAACTTAATTCCTCAGATTTTGCTGCTATGGCAACAAACAAATAAACAGAAAGCTACACGTTATTTTAACGTAACTTTAATCCCATACGGAATGTGGAACTCAGGAAGTATTTACAGTATTCAGCAAATTATTATTAAGGGGACAAGTTACTGTCAAATGGTTCAAAAACCATATTGTTTGTCTTAACCACTAATAAAACCTCTAGTATTTCCAGTTTAAGAAAATAAATATGTTTGCGGAGTTAAGAGGTATTAAGGCATTTAAATATAGCATTTAAATGCTAGTCTGCATTGCTTTACAACTGTCATGCAACGCCCCCTTTTTTGAACATGTATTTTTTAAACTCGGTTTTCTTAAAACAACACATTTTACTTTTTGACTTTCTAAATAACTTTTTTTCAATTTCTAGTGAACTAATATTCATGGCTAAATAATTGAGTTTCAGAAAATACCTGATTACACTAAAACGAGCATGAAAAAGTATTGCAAGTAGTATAAGGGAAAAGTCAAATAAATTCATACGTTTTTACTAATTGTTATTATTTTTTTGCTGAATAAAATACTTTTTACTGACTCAACAACATACGATATCAATGAAAACACCTTATTGAAATAATATTCATTTGTAGAATAATTCATAAAAGAGAGAAAACTGTTGAGAACTTTAAGAGCAGTTGCAATTTAACCTACGATGTAATTTTCGTGTGTTGACAATACCTTGTTCTCAAGATATGAACACGTAAAATATGAACAAGTAAATAAAATCTTCATAAATCCAAGTTATACTTCCTTCATTGGGAGTCATAAAATTGTATTTATATTTAATATAATGCATGCAAGAAAAGTTAATAAGAACTCCAATGAAGGGGGGGGGGGCATCTCCCTACACCCCTCAGGAGAAAGCGTAGCATAGGCAGCCTCTAGCCGGATGCAGAAAAGCTGCAGTGTCTCACGGAAGTCCCTAAGTGATTGACTGACAATTCATAACGGCGCCAGCAGCTGCGAAGACTGCAACCAAAGCGCCGCCCCAAGTCGACTTGCTAAACGCATGCACCCCGCCATCTGCCAGCATTGCCACATATCACGAGCCCATAAGATTGGAAGGAAATGATATAAAAAGGAATGAGATAAAGGTAATCGTAGACAATAACCATGCTAGTATTCGCCCAAGTGCCAAGAGAAACCCCAAGTCAGATTGCCGCGGTCAACGGGGTTCGAAACCGCTTCTTCCGAATGCGAGTTGCACACGAACGCGAGAGTTATTCCTCGGTTGTTACTTTGAGATCTCCTGCCACCAACTGAAGGATTTCGTCTTTTTGGCAACTCCTTCAACATGAGGAGAAATGTTTCCTGTATCTAAATTTATTAGGCAGCTCTTATTTTAAACTAAAACAAATGTATTATGATGTCTTCGTTTGTTGATATTCTACCGGTATATTCTATCCGCAACTGTTGCATTCGATGTGTTTACCGTAAATAAGTAGAATTTCAGGATAGTGGGCATTATTAACGTGAACCATTCTATAGCTGATATTCGGCTATTTTGAGAAAAAGTCATTACGAAGAATAAACCAAGAATTAAAGTGTTTGTATCTATCTTACAGTGTTGCATTGCTGTGCAGTCTTTATGGCTAGCAATATGGATTCAAAGGAGACACATTTCGAAAGATTATAATAATAGCAAGGTGGCGAATTGTTTTAATTAAAAACTTGTTTAAATATGTTTAAAATATTTGTCTTTCGATATTCTCTAAGAAAGGTTTTAAAAAGTATTTCTGTTTCTTAAAATTCGCATTCAAAATAGTTATTATATATAGCTTTCATAGCTTTAAAATATTTAAAAATTTCACTAAAATTAATTTCCTTTTCACCCAAGCCGTGTATAGGATACAAGTTGGATAGCTAGAGTCAGACCTGAAAATAAAATGCCATAGCTGGAATTTGAAACACAGATTTCCTCGTCTCTAGCCGGTTACTCTAACCACTAACATTAATTGGTATAATATTTGACTAAAATATGAAGCTCAGGGCTTAAAGTACTTAGAGCATTGTAAGTTGCCATTGTGTATGTCATCTCAAAGTAATTTGAGATCACCTTGATGTTTACCAGAAACATGCGTATCAGTTAAAACATTTAATGCCGTCTCAGCATGTTGTGCTGGTCAGTGATTGCAGCAACCGGCTAGAAACCAGGAGATCCGTGATTCAAATTGTGCCTACTGAATCGAATTTTTCGGTCTGACTGTACCTATCCAGTTTTACTACTGTCTTCTATGCAGAAAGAAAATCAAGGAATACGCTAAAGCAAAAATCAAAAAAGCAGGTCGCTGTGTGAAGCAATTGAAATTTCCTTCTCCTTGGTTCACCAGGATAAAAAAAAAAAAGATCACTAATCTCCCATTTTACAAAAATCTAAGTATTGGAAAATTTAAAACCAATAACATGAAATGCGTCAGAAAATGTAAATCCCATTAAGTGTGTACTTTATCGTGAACTATATTTATGTAGTAATTTTTAGGTTGCTTTGTCTACCAACTATGCAAAATCCATTCAAAATGAAAATATTTTCAGAGACTTCCAACAGTAGTTTGGACTGGGGAATTTTTCTGAAAAATTTTACATCGCAGTTTCGTAAGATACTAAACTTAAATACAAAGTTTAATATTTAACGGACTTATTGTTTTTTAGTTATACGGCAGATAGAGACCTACTTACGCGGAACTTTTTGTAAAATGCTATTTTGGCATTCCGGGGTCCTTAAAACGTGTATTTCGGTGAAATGTTATATAGAATTTTTGGGTGAAATACGATACCTTTTATGCCTAATATGTACCACATAGTACTTGGTAGGGGAATTAAACACCTATTTAAAGTAAAAATAATGATTCAAGTCTGAACTACATATCAAATTAATGAGCAACTTCCAATCAACTTAAAAATCTCATGTGTTGCATTCACAGAAATTTCTGTAGCTGTTTTGCAAACAAATTATTGGTGCACAAGATTGTTCTTTTATCTACGTCATGCTAATCTAGACAAACATTAACAGAACTGGTCTAATTACTTTTTCCTTGTAAGTAGGGGGGAAGTAAGGGGATACATTAGGCCAAAGCGATAGTCAAAACTTTCAAAAGCTGTTCGCTAAGTGAAAGAATCGAAGTTCGGTTCAATTTGCATGTTCATTAATATAAAATTGGGGCCAATAACAATGCATACCTCAAAAATAGTCAACTGTACTAGAAAAACATACATTAGATATTTTATGTGTTTTAACGACATTTACATTTTTGTGCATTAAGTTATTTACTCTCTCTTGCAGATTAACCGTTAAGCAAAATTCTGCAAAGCTCAACCATAATAAAGGGCTCTTCAGGGGCATATTTCCAGAAAGTTCAAAATGCGCATTTTATTTGTGATTTGAATATCTTTCTTTATACACGGTATTTTAATTAAAATCGTTAGTGTCATATTTGAAAAAATCAAAATTTTATAAAAATGTTTTAATGTTTGTTATTTATCCGACTTTTCGTTTTTGAGTTATGCTGTCCACTGACATACACTCACGGACTTTTTTCTAAGCATGTCTTCAGTGGATTCAATGGACCTCAAAACATATTTTCATGATATCGAGGTGTCGAGCTTTGTGCGGTATTCACCACCTTCTCATTGTTGTGTACGGAAAATAAATCAGAGGGCATTAAAAGCTGTAGGCAATTTTGAAACGCTCCAGCAAGAACTTTGCTTTTGAAGTGCATTGGAGGCACTTGCTTGTTTTAATATTGTATCCCCTTGGGAAAATACAGCAATAAACGGAACTATTACTCTATCTGAATTTCTTAGCTCTCTTCATCATCCCTAGGTTGAAATTCCTTCCTTTCTTCATTCTACCCTAGGGAACTCATTGCTTATCAATTATCGCGAAGCCTCTAAAGTACGACTGGGGAGACCATTGTGGGAAGGCAAATTAATTACTCCCAGAGTGCTATCTCAGACATCTTCCGCCGCCTCTTTTCTACTTACTCATTTCCCGAGGCAACGCCGTGACTGTTTTTCCCTCTCAACAGAACTGGGCTAGCTCCCCTGACATTTCTAAATGAATCAGCGGCTATAAATTTGATATTCCCACAAAATCGCTTAAGATCGTTATTTATAACTCTTGGGAATGTTTGCTACAGAATGTCACTAGTTAATATTTTACTGCCTTCGTTATACACAGAATATTAAATCTCAGCAACAGACTAGATAATAATCAGCAAGTTAAAAGTTTCGCAATGTGCAACAGTTAACCTGTTATAGACGTTTATAACGGAATTATGTGCTTGACAATTCAATGTCTTTGGGGAAATAGTTAAGGAATACAGACTTAACAAATGTCTTTATTGACGACACACAACTCTTCAAATTCCCTTGAAAATCCAGTATACTCGTATAGCTGTAAATAATGTCTTAGAAGTTTCTGAAATCTAGTTGAAGCTACTGGGAGATTCTGGAGTGTGCCACACCTGTCGCGAACCAAAGCCTCCGGTTACCGCCACTTCCTCTGTTTACCGCATTCTAGCACCGTCACCGCAATCCACGAAACCGTAATATTTGATTATCTACGATAACACAATCCCAAATTTCGGAAGTTGCCTCCTCTAAAGGTTTCTGTATCAGTGTAATGTCAAGTTCGCGACTTTGCTACAATGCGCATATGGTGACGAGACAGGACGAAACACGAATTCCGGACTGAAACATGTTGAATTCAGCCCAGAGATTTTTATTTCAAGATAGGGGTTCTTTAATGTGCAAATAAACATTTGAAGGAAGCCATGCTAAGGATTTTATTGAAAAATGATATATCACTCTCGACCTTGAGTATTGGACATTGGTGTGGTGGTCACTTCGCCGCGGCATCGACACTAATTATTGGCTGGCCCGTAATCGCTGCACGTGTTTTAGCTTCTTTTTTAAGTGGAGAGGAAAATGCATTCAACCCCTAATCAGGGCAGACTGGGGGGGGGGATGTGTGGGATCTTGCAAAAGAGGAGTGGCGATACCTCTTGTGCCCGCGAATTCAAAGGTGAAAATGTTGGACAGGCGGCCAGGGAAGTAAAAGTTGAGGCGGGAGACTTGACCGAGACACAGAGTGTCCCCTTAGCGGATTCAGGATGAGGAATGCGGGATTAAAATTATGGACGTGATGCAATTACGGAAGTGTCATGGGTGGCCTCTCTGGTTTGAATATGACCTCCCCGATGAAAATGTTGGTTTCTCTGGCGTCCTCAGGAGGGCTCTCACCTCCACCTCGGAGATTCCCCGGATCATAATGTTGTTGAATCTTATGTTGGCGTTAATGAAAGTCTCGCCTAGAAATTGTGCAAGAAGTTCCTGGAGATTTTGGAATGATGAGCCTGTTGCATCCTGGTGTTCCTGCAGTCAATCCTCCAGTGCGTCAGCTTGAATGTTAGTGTCAGAAACCCCGAATGGAGAGCCTGTAAGACCTCACTTAGGCTCTGGATTTCTTGCAGCAAGATGTCTGATATGGGACGAAGTTTGTGTTGGCTGCGCTGGCTGTGGGGGTGGTCATGTCCGGACTGGCTATGTGTTGGATGCCTGCTCTTGGGGTGACTGGTATCCCCGAACCACGGCATTGTACCAGGGCGGCGGCGTGGAGTTCAGCGGTGGGTGAATGTGGCAGCATTCGCGGCGATGAAGTGGCGCTGGCTGCCGTGAATCAAAGGTGGCGGACGTCGATGGTGATCTTGATGGCAGCCCTTCCCTACCGGCGGAGAGGTGGTAACTGAAGAGGCAGCGGTTCGGCAGTGGTGCTCCTTCCTCGGCATCTCGAGCAGAAGGGTGAAGAATCGAGTATTTTAGCGATCTGCTTGGGACACTTATAGTTATTCTTGCGTGTGTTCGATCGACTTCCTTTTAACTCCAGGAATGTTTGTTACAAAATATCAATAGTCAATATGTTTTCCTTCATTATAAGCAGAATATTAAATCATAGTAATAGACTTGATAACAATCAGCAAATTAAAAGCTTCAAAGTATGAATCAGCTAAGATTTAATCAACGCTTTAAACCAAAGTATCTGCCTGACAGTTCAATGTTTTTGGGCATATAACTAAGGAATACACATGTTTCACTCTCCGTAATACTTAATTATCTACTAAGGCTCGCCAGCCCAGTTTCGGGCGTTGTCTCCTCTAACGTTTTTCTTTTTTTTTTAAATAGCAAACCTTATCTGAGTGCCTCACTCTAAGCGATATTCGAACTCGTGACCTTCAAACGTGGGGCACATGTGGGGCTACCCTCACACTACCGAGATGCACTAGGTTCTAGTTCATTGAAATTTCTATTTCGCTGACTTTCCTCAGCTCCCACAGATGACATATTAGGTCAAAATCAAGAGTTGCTGACATAAAATTGACGAAATTAAGCTAAGGGACCATTTATTCCAAGGTATGGATGGAGTTACTTTACATGCAAATAACCATTACATAGGACCTATGGCGCTACTTGTCTTCCAAAGGAGAACATGCTAACGACTTTTACGTCCGACCTCCGCTGGCTTTTAACCGGCAAACCTTATTATTACAGGCTAATGTGGAAACCACTACACCGTGGAAGACGACACTAATTATTGGTGCTATGCCTTGCTGGACCATAATCACAGGGTATGTTTTAGCGATCTGCTTTGGATACTTATAGCTGATTGTTGCATGTATTCGTCGGCCTCCTTTAATTGGCTGCACCATTGTCGCAGATTTTCGAGAAATTTACACGAGAAGAGCGGCGGCAATACCTCAAAACCTTGAAATGGACACCTAAGCGGAGAAACCTTTGCTTTATGTGGAAATGTATGTTGAAGTCACCTATAAAAGGAAGAGCTGGAAGCCTGGCGAGTCAGTTTTTTGACTGGCATTCACAGTATACTGAGTTGCGTCGAAGCGACGAGAGCAGAATTGCGAAATGTATATAGGAATATTATATTATATAGGAATGTTAAGAAAGTATGAGAAAGAGAAAATGTGGCAATGTGGATAACAATCTGCGCTATATAATTGAGTGCGAAGAAACTAAAATGTGAAGAGGAAAAAAGATGGAATAAAAATTGGAAATGTTATCGCCAGAGATAGTGCACTTAAAACTTTTTGGTAACAATAAGAAAGAATGAAACATCTAACTATTCAGGAAAACTAAGAGAGAAATGGGGAAATAAAATCACCAAAGAAAGATATGATCTGAATAATAAAACTCACGAGGTTATAAGGCATAATTGAGATAAACAGATTAAGCTGATATGGTATAAAAATACACAAATACAAGGAAAGATACATACACATAAAAACGGGGTTTAAACTGTATACGATACCAAATTCAGCAACTCCAGGATAGTAACTTGTATGTATAAAGTTTATAACTGAAAGTATGAAATAAATTATCGATCTGTTAAGTGAGCCCCGCCTACATCAATGCGTACTCATAAGGTTTTCTGTGCTCTATATTCCCAAATCCCTACAAATGCTGGAGGGGCATGAGCAACATGTTGTTAAATTCAGAGTTCTTCTGGCTCCCAGTGATAGAACTCTGTGAGGGTCCTTGAGCACAGTTTGGTGAAAAGCATCAAATGCTCCTAGACGGACGAGGACATAGATCCCAGCGGTGGAATCCTTCTTCCTGACAATGGGCAGCAGTACTATCTGTAGTTACACAATGTCATACTAGACTGTGACTGGAAAATTTAGTTCAATCAGAATGACATTAATGGCAGTAAAATTGTGATGTAGAAGGCAAGAACCTGCTAAACTGGAAATGGCGTGTTATTTATGGACGCTCTTTAACTACTATGGTTCTCAGCGTCCCATTCTATATTGAGTGTGACATACCGCTTAATTTTGCTCAGAGGCCTCTCTATCAGGCTTGAGGTTGTTTTGCGTGCCTAAATCTACGACACGGGACAAACGGCTTTACTTCCCTTCCGAAGGAAGCCATACTACGGATTTTTACACCCGAAAAAATCCATCGTCCTCCGCCGGGTTTGAACCCGCGACCTTGGGTATATGAAGTTAGCATGGTAACCATTACACCACGAACCTGCTAGGAATTAAAACAGAATGGAGAGAGAAAATCATATGGAAAAATGCTGTAAAGTAATCCGAAGACTGATGACTCAAAAAAAATGATGATGTTGTTAATCTTACACTGGCCTCTCTGATCCGAATTTCAATATCTCAATTCCTAATTATCTACAATTCCCAGAATTGGCCTACGTGGTTTTTAACAACCTTCTGATTTCTGAGCGTAATGACCAGAGCTAGGAAGTTCGTACTGTTCGCCATTCCGCATACGGGTTGCGACCGACCGTCTCGCAGCGTAAACCCAGTCATTGATAAGAACGCACGATGGTTTACTCGTTGTCAAAGAAACAACACTGTTTTCAGTGAACAAAAATGACTAATGAGACATAAGTAAAAGCATCTATTTAGATAATTAGATAATTATGTACAACGTAGAAATTGTTACATATAAAAGAGTGACTCTGATTTCATTTTTGACATATATACATTATGAAAACGTCCAAACCATTTACAGCACGGAGTGAAATATTTACTGACTGAATGTAAAATAATATCCTTTCAGGTGAAAACCCACAAACAAGTTTTGTAATGCGAAAAAGTTCGTTCCACTTCGTATGAAGTGGACAGAGCACATTTGAAATAGTTTATCAGTTCTGCATCAGGGTCATTAAGCAAATAACATTTGTTGGGACCTAAAAGTGCAGTTTGTATGCGATACATCACACTGAATTCTGCATTATTTTCATCTTTATTTCAGGTAGGATGCTCATGAATTAGTAGATCCGTCTCGACAGTTCTTCCACATGCTGCGCAGATTCAGTTCAGCTCCATTCCTCTGGGCTGTAACAGTGTTAAAGTTGTGGGTAACTCTTTGAATAAATAGCAATCAATATTCTGTGAAGTTGTTCTGTTACCCGACGTTTGACATTTTGTATAACTGCTATCGGTTTTTGAATAACTACATGAATAAATGCACTGCTAGAAAACTTACTATAGTTGTAAAACAAATTAATTTTGCTAACATTTTAGCAGAACAAAGCTGTTATTCTTGCGCCTTTCTTCTGCAAACGTGGTTCTGTTATCAGAGATGACTGTTTTGCAATAATGTGTTGCACTCTACGTTGACCTTTGCTCGCACAAGTAGCGTCGCATGGTATTGCCAAGCCTGGCCGCTCTTACTCTGCATAAGGAAATTGCTACGAAGTTCCTAGATCTGCTAATGACTTACCACAATTTAGGTCTTGAGCTTAAATGAAATTGTTTCTTTCTGACCTTCCCGGAACTAAATACCTTCACTATTCTGGTTTTTGTACTAATTGCTTTGGCAACTGTGATGACCGCAACAGTTAACTCCATTCGTTTATTTTAATATATAAAATTATTTATGGTAATAGTTTATCTGAATTTCCTGTTATTACTTTATAAATAAATATTAATTTAATACCAGAATAATTAAAATGTCCACTGTGCTTATGAAAACCTGATTTTCGCTTTAGCCTACTGCATCCTTCATATACTTGTAAAGACTTGTATAAATGTGTAATGGAAGTTCACTTGTATTAACAAGAAGTAGATACCGAGGGGGTGGCTGAAGTTGTGAAGCCTGTGCCCCGAATTTGGGAGATCCTAGGTTCAAACACCTTGGACCGGCCAATCTTCAAGGTAAATTCCGAGATGCATATTTAATATCACGAATCAAAGTTTCACTTTTAGTCTAATAAGAATAGTAAATATTAATTAAGATTTATCTACAGATAGTGGAATCTTGATTTAATTGTTTTTTGTTTTTTTTTTTCACCCAAGCCGTATGTAGGACAGGAGATGGATAGGTAGAGTCAGACTGAAACATTCAATAGTCTAAAGGGATGATATGTAGAAGACAAGCTGCATTGCTCCAACTTACTATGGATGGTGAAAGCAGCTAGACTGCATGACATACTGCTTGGAATGAAGTGAAAGTGACGTGTTTTGGGGTTCAGGCTAAAAAAGGCCTCTGCCCAGAACATACCGATCGAGTATCTATCTCACCTAACAGATCCATCGCGATATGAGCAAGTAGTTAAAGCGACATAAAATAAATAGTATAAATACAAGGTGGTTCACCTGTCCCTTATTCTCTGGTTTTATGCAACCTGCAGATTACTGTCTAACCTGAGAACAACTTTTCCCGAGGTTCGTCTTCTGCACACCAACATTATAGACTTTGGAGCTGCAAATTATAGTTAAATATTAGCGTAATTGATTAACGCGCGGAGTTAGTATGAGTTCCAAGATGTTCGATTCAGCTTGGAATCTTATCAAAACATTGACTATTTTTGCCTCGTTTTTTTTTCTTCCCAATTTTGCCACAAAGATATCGGAACATTTTTAAATTGTTTATTCGTTTCTTTTTTTTTTTTTTTTTTTTTTTGTTCTCTTTATTTATGTTTATTCTAACTTTATCAGTCCAGTTACAGGAAATACAAATGAAAATGAACATTGTTAGCCATACTCATTCAGTTTCCTCTAAATTTGCAGGTAGTATTACAATGTTTTAAAACTAACATAGGTATTTCAGATAATACTATAGAACCAGATCCATTTTCAGAGTATCTCTAAAACGAAAAATACACAGAATACCTAGGCTGACAATTACAAACTGTGCCAAATACATAGATATTCACCAATACTTTCAGTCGAAAAGAAAATTACGTTTAATCCGCATAACTTATACTTAACAATATCCATACCTACATATTTACTTCGTGCACTCGTATCTAATGGGGCATGTCTAGAGCTAAAGAGGTATCAGCTACCAAAATTTTGTAGAGAACATTCTCTAACTACGAAGAACAATCGATAACATGTTAGATGTTCTAGTATTTGAAATTGTTTTTATTAACTTTTTATGTATTGAAAATTTCCTTTATTATTTAAAGTCTTAGTGAAGTTTCTTTTTCAAAATAACTAGAAAGAAAATTAAGGATTGAAGACTGAATAATACGTAAATGAACTGTGTTTTTCATTCTTATACCTTTTTGTTCATTCCTAAAATTATTAGAGTGACAAACACTGAACTAACTTTGCACCTTGATGGATAATATATAAAGAAGAAAAAAAGTGTACGCAGACTGCGAGACTCGAACTGCTGACACACTGGATGTGATAAGGGAACATGAAATTACAGCTACAATCATTGCACCCGCTCGACCCGTTAAAACTTGTAGGAATAGTGTCACACATGTCTCCCTCTCCGCTTCTGATATCTTTATAACTGTTGTGGACTCCTTTTTGTAGCTTAAGCCGTTCATTTAGCCTTAATCCATTACAATTTACGTTGCGACGCATATGATCTTATTGATATAACATGTACTTTAACAGGAGTTATTAAGTGCATGTTTTTGGAATGGACGTAACAAATGCTGCTAAGGTCTATTTTCCGATGAAGAGCAGACTAGGTTTACATGGTTACAAAATGGCCGACAAGCACAGTAATTTCGACCTTATTACTTTCAGAGTATGAAGTGTTGCCTATCTCCAAAAATAATAAGTAACAGGTGAACCACCTTGTATAGTAAATGAATGCAGCACATTAGATTTCTTAGTTGGCTGCTTTCTCTAGCGCATACAACATATACAGCATATACAGTAGATAGAAAGGGTATTGTACACCAAAAAAACTCGGTTCCGGGATTTCACCAGACATATATGTTTTTTAAACCCCTGAATAAAAAAAAAAAGGCATTTTAATAAAAGCTCAGCTTGTGTGTCTGTTGGTGTGCGTGGACAGCATAACTCAAAAGAAAAGGCCATCGAGTATGAAACTTGCTATTTATGTTTAATATCTGTCAAACCACTTTACATAAAGTCAACTCCAATTACCATTATTTGTTTGATCAGTTGGTGTTACTCCACTTTTAGTTTTATTATCCCTTCCAGTTTTAGCAGGAGCTATTACTATACTTTTAACTCATCGAAATTTAAATACATCCTTCTTTGATCCAGCAGGAGGTGGAGATCCTATTCCAAACAGTTTTAAGAAAATACCCCACCCCAAACTGCTCTTTACATGGGAACATTTCTGAAAATGTTGATATTCTCAACTGTATATTTGAATTTTCTGGGAATAGTTTCTGAAGACATGTTCATTCTGGATGCATTTCGCTGAAATTTGCATATCTGTAAACTGTAAGAAATACACAAAAACTTACTGCACACAATGCAGGTCTTGTTGAAACACATAGCTTGCGTTAATCGTTTGCGAGATATTCCGTGTCATTGATTTCAATTTTAAATTACTTGCCAATATTTTCCCAAACGGTATTTTCTCTCTTTTGTTTTCTGAGAATGCAAAACGAACCGAAATTCAGTTGTTCACATGGCACCAACTTTTGTAAGATTTGACTATCGCTTTAGCCTAGTGCATTCCTTTATTTCCCTTCTACTTACAAGGAAGTAAGAAGGCCATTCTGCTAATATTTATCTTGATTAACATGCTGTAAATAAATGAATACTCTTTTGTATTGAAAGTTTGCTTGTGGAACAGCTGGAGAAATTCTCATGAATGGAACACATCTGAATTGTGTATTGTTTTTATTTCAGTTTTATTTTTTTTTTTTTTTTATTTTAACGCCCTTTAACCTGGTAGTTTATATGAGACAATGGATGTAATGGTTGAAAAATTATGAAATGGTCCATAGAGTTTAAAGTTATCCGACATCTGTCTTCGCCTCATAAGGAAATAAGTTTATCTGGATAGTTCACCCTAACTGAGATTCGAACCCTGGGTCTCTTGAATGTGAGGTAAACATGCTATCAGCACACCACAGAGATGGGTTGCGCTATGTTGAACTTCGCGAAAGGCATCAGTGTGACACCCTGTTATCCCAGTTTATTCTTCAGTGTCTGCAGTAAGCTTAGTAAGAGCACTGTTGGGAACAATGCCAATAGATTGCCGAGCAGCACGTTGTTGTGCCAAAAGGAAGTGGAATCCTGAGTCTCAACTTCATTGTTCTTACTGACGCTTATGAAAGCGCGATTTAAAATGGCATTAGAGAAGTTTCAAAAATGAATGTTCGTACTCGCCGGAAAACGGAAGAGAGACTCCTTACTCGCGATTGCTTCCTCTGAATGACGCTTTGTTACATTTTGAAATGGGTCAAGTTGACTTTTGCCAGTTTTTAGAAGTACAACTAGAATTTTGGACGCTTTAACTGATAAAAATCTGAGGTGTTGAATTGATATGACTTTTTATTTTCCGTTTTGTGTAATTCCAGAATGGTTATTTATCCAACGATCCTATAATTATAGTTATCGGATACGAGTGAGAGGCAAGAAATACCTCACGAGTATTCTAATACTCATTATATGAGAGTTGCGTACATAACTTGTTCATCTAAGTATATAACAAATATTTAATATTTAGATATCCTATATACGAAAGATAACTCCGCCAACCGCTTTGGGTATTGTACTCATGCGTTGCTAACAAATGAAATTCAATTCATGGTGATTTGCTAGATAGAGACTGAGGTGTTTTCGTCTAGTGATAATAAAATGGATTTAATTCCACGCTTCCTGATATAAGAGAGGAAGCGAGTAATATTGTTAATAATTTACTTCCACAGAAATCAAAAAAAGTACTACGAAAAGTTATAATATAACTTCATGGCATCAAGAATAACAACAAAAACTGTAACTTCATTCTTGGAAAATGTCCTCATAGTTTACTTTGAAGAAATGTCAAAAACAATGAAATCGCCAGCCTTGTGCACAAATTATTCAGTATTGAAAACTACTCTAAATGTGAAGCGTGGAATTGATATATCCCAATATAAGAAATCGGTAGGGTACAGTGGAAAAGAAGCGAAATTATTTTCCACAGATGAAATTGAAACCTTCATTGATGATGCACCTGACAATACATATCTACTGATAAAGGTATGTAAGTATAACTATTCTCGCAAAAATAAACATTTTGGTTGGAAATAGAATTAGCACGCATGTCCTGCGTTATTGATTTCCTCGTCTCCGTGATGCCAATGCCATGAAGTACTTTGTTTTGCTTACGTAATATTATGAGTTTGGATTCGGAAAATAATTATATATACTTATAAATAATTAAATATTCTTGGAGGTTATTGTTCGCGTAAGATGTTTTTGTATTTTATGCGTGAAAATCTATATTTAAATGAAAATCTGTGTGGAATTGGTTTTTATTTCCATACAGATTTTTAACAGTAAATGAACACATTTCAGTATATTAGTATAAAAAACTTATTCTTCTGTAGCCTTCATACTAATCGAGATAAAATATTTATTAAAAATGTGCACATTATTTATATATATGGATGGGACATCGATACCTTCGATACCTCGACACTCTCGATACCCTCGGTACTCGATGGTATCGAAGTATGTCTAACGTTTGAGATAAACCTTAATACTTTTTCGATATTTTACACTTTTAAATTTTACATTATTGAAGGTTTTTGCGTTAACTTTACACTAGATAAAGAATACAACAATTGTAAATCTCACGTTAATACCTCGCACATATCTCCAAAGAGTTGCTGGCTATATTTCTTAGCAATGACTGCATTTGCTGTGGGTGAATAAATGCGACATTCCATAGATTCTTCTATCTAGATGTTAATTTGCAATGAATGGGGGAAGGCGTGGAGGTACGCTGCAGCGTAACCGAGTTGTGAATGAAACTGATTTAGGTGACTTGCCCTCAGCCGTTGCATATAACAACTCCTGTGAATAAAATCTTCACAAACAAATCAAAGCATAAGACATGAGATACTACACCTCATTAAGATATTTGTTCTGACCATAGGGAATATGAAACCCATGTTATTATAAGAATAAGAAGGTTGCTACCAGTGTACAATGCCAAATATAAAATTCCTGAATTAGCATGCACTACATAATGTTGGTTTTGTGCATTGTTCCCAGAAAACTGCTAATAGCAATACAATATTAAACAAGCTATCGCCTTTGCATGTTTTATACAGAAAGTAGTAAAATTGGGCGTCAAACACTACCAAAAGAAAAGTTAGTACCAGTATCGAGTATCCAGAAACAGTGATAACGTTACATTACTCTCTATAGGTATAATAATAATTATAATAATACAGTGTGCTGTCATATTTTTTAAAACTAGATCGCTGTGTGATAGCTTTGAAACTACAGCCTCTTGTGCACCACAAGAAATAATGAGTAGCGGCTTACCCCCTGTTTACATATGTGAGGTAAAACCTTATTTTCCTTCATAAACACAAACTTTACGTTAACTATCTATACATTTCCTAATAAGTACTACAATGGAAGTAGTGGTAATCAAAATTCAAACACTTTAGTTTATAGGTATATATGTATGCATATGTATTTATTTATTATATGTATATATATATTGGTTTAAATTCGATATTCTTTTCATAAAATGCCAAGAATCAATCGGATACCCTGAGAAATTTAAAAATGGAAGCAACATTTAAAATCTTCAGCAATAATAAAATACTTCAAAAATATCCAACTTCAGAAAGCATTATTTTAGAAGCTTTTCTATATTAAGAAAAACTACATTTGTTACGCAGTAAAGTGTTTGTTTATCGCTTATTTTTTTATCAATTATATAAATTTACATAAATTGTTTTCGAAATGAGGATAACTTTGTATGGTTTTCGCAGAACATTCAAGATGTATGTTTTATTTGTCATATAAATATCTGCAATATATGATATTTTAATTAAAAACTTTAGACACGTTTTGGAATGAATAAAATAACTTTTTTTCATGTAAAACATGAAAAAACATGGGGTGGAAAACTGTCTTGAATATCTTCCTATAGAATCCCTCGAAGATATCTGAGTTTAATGAATAAAATTTTTATCCATAATTTCGTTTTTGAATAATGCTCTACACAGGCATACACATTTAATAGAGAGGGTGGTGAGAGAGAGAGAGAGAGAGAGAGAGAGAGAGAGAGAGAGAGAGAGAGAGAGAAACAGAGAGATGAAGGGAAAGTGAAATTTCCCAAAAAAATAAAACTTCACTGGCACACACGAATGATTTTATAAAAATCCATTTTCGGAAAATTTAAAACATACACTTCTGAAATAATAATTTGGGGCGCAATTCCTTGTAGAGAAAGTAAACATTTATAAATTCTGTTAAGTTATAATTACTTTGCATTTAACTGCTTTTTTGAAAATTGATTTCTCTGTATTTATTTATCAAATTTGAATTTCTGGCCATCATTTATTATAAAATGTACATAACATTAATATATAATCAACATAACATCCGGCCGCGCCGTGGCCGAGTGGTTAGATCCCTCGCTTCTCACCTAGATGGCCGGGGTTCGATCCCAAGTGACCGCATGTGAGATTTGTGGGGCGGGTTTTCTCCGGGTACTCCGGTTTCCCCCACCATCGCATTCCACCGGTGCTCCATCATCATTCATGTATCATCAGTGTCACCGCCTGCGGTGCCATAAGTAGTTAAAGCGGGCGTTAAACACTACCAAAACATAACATCAACATAAAAGAAAACAATAATAGCTTATTTGTGTTCATTTTTATAACTCGATGAAAAGTAATTTAATCTATCAATTAATGGATTAACTTAAATTAGTCAATCCAGTAAATTTTTTTAGCGATCAATTAAGATTCTGTTGTAGGTAACTCATTAGGTTGCTAGGTAAGAAGCGGAAATAGTTGCCAGCGACCATAAGAACAACAAGGGATGGATAATTGATCCAACTGCAGTATTCGAAATTGACGAAGATCAAACTATGGAAGAAATAAAGTCGCATTATGAGCTATGCACAAACTACATGAGGAAAAGTATGACATTTCAAATTGAGCACTATTTATTGCTTTATTTCATGGTGCTCGGGGAACAATTACAAAACTTACAATAAATGTATTTGGAAAAGTGAATATCGATTTTTAAAAATTACAATCTCTTTCCCTAAGTATCCTGAAAGTTTCATTATGTATTATAAGCAACCACTTGTATAATCAATATTGTAACTAAATTATTGTATTACATTTCTCCGGAAGAGTCTGACCTTAGCCAATCAATCTCAACAATGATGAACAATCATTATATCCTATTAGTCCAGTTTCACAGAATAAGTTTACCTCGTTTTAACCATTGTACATTTGGATTAATATGTCGGTTGTACCTTTATGGCTGTCTGTGACTAAGGATGCTAGCCTTCTTAAGTTTTCCTCTCGTTATGTTGGAAGTAGCAATTGCCCTGAAGCTATAGTATTGAAGGTATTTTAGTTACAGAACCTCAAAAACAATGAAGCCATTTGGCTCGAGGCTCAATCTATTGAATTACTATGTTCACAAATACTTTTAGAATGTTGTTGAAAAGACACTAAACCATTTTGAGAATTTAGCAGACGGAAATGATTCTTCGGATAGGTACTTGGCAATCAGCAGTCAAAGCGTATGAAAAGTGTACCTTAAGTGATAATGTGAAGTGTACAATTTGGCAACGTAGAATATAGTAACTCCAACAATGTGATTTAGGCGGAACTATAGTTAATATAACAGCAAGGTTTTCCAAAATGTGGTTATCCAACCCCTCTTGCTCTTTAAGTGGCATATTCTCACACTACTCTCACTCGCGCTTTACCATATAACAGTTTATTGTCATCGAACTTAATACGAAGTTAAAGGTATAAATATTCATAACTGTCCTATAAAACGAATAGCCTGAAGCTTTTTACATTGTGGACTACCATCACCACACATATAAATAATAGTTGGTCAAACATAAACATTGTAATAATTATTATATAATTTGTATTAATTTTAACAGTTGGGCAGTAATTTCTCGTGCTTAGATTTAAAAGTTCATTATTCATTTTACAATAATCGGCAAACGTTCCTAACAGATTAGTTATTAGCTTCCATTACATTATTCCCAGAAAATGTATTTTGATTTGTCCATTCTCGCCGCACCAACGCAAACTAGAGAGCAATACTTCACAATATACCACTAGAGCAGCTAGTAGGGGAAGAAAATCTGTTGCTATTTTAAGAACAAAGCTTTGTTCTTTCTTTAAAGAACCTTGGTGGCTTAATATAACAGTTTCCAGCAAGTTTCGTGTTAAGCAGTGAGATAACTCATAAATGATTTATTTGTGTTGTATTAAATACCGTGTAAAAGAAGCATTTCATCAATAATGCATATGTATCATCAAATAAGTACGTATTTTATGAATTCAGTGGTTCTCTTTAATCACTTAAATATCACACTTTTCTGTAACTGGTCATCCAATATTAGGCAATATTATAATCATTTCTTTAAAACGAAAGCAGCACATACACTTCCATTAGACTAATTAATTCCAGATTTGGCCATATAAAACTGATATCTATCAGCTGAAATACCACCTGAGTAACTGTGTACTCTAATATCTCAAATTCGCACTAGTAGTAAAAGAGGGCATTAAACACTATGTAAAAAAAAATCTCAAATACTAATAAATACTAATAATGTTTTCACCTTCTCTACTTAGTGCATAGTACATAGAGAAGGTATTGCACTCCACCAAAATAGTCATACCGGAATTTCAGCGGATATACACGTTTTAGGGTCTCCTGCAATCAAGAAATGCTTTTTTTAGAAAAAAGTCCATATGAGTATGTCTTTGAGCACCATAATTCAAAAACTAAAAGTCGGTTTAAGTTTAGTATTTTCCAAGGATATGACACAAATATTATGGGGAAAATTCCCCCACCTCAAACTACCCTTTACATAGAAAAAATATCGAGAACTTTTATTTTCTCTAAAATGGCTCCAATGATTTTGATTAAAATACAGTATATTAAAGACATTTAAATGAAAAATAAAAAGTAAACCGTGAATTTTCTGGGAATAACCTCCGATAACTTTTGCATAATTGGTAAACCGTAAGGGATAAAAAATATACTAAATAAAAAATGTAGATCACGTTGAACCACAGAATCTGCCATACACTTTTTTTTTTTCGTGGAGTTGATCATTTCCGAGATATTCCTTGCTTTGGTTTCAATTTTAAAATACTTTAATGAGCTTTTAATAGTTTTTTTTATCGCTTTATCCTAGTTCCGTCTATTTACAAAAAAGTAAGAAATATGACCGTTTCTGCTAATGATGAGTTGGATGAACGTAGAACTTAACTGCTCGGATGACGCCACATGACTACGGCGCCGCGAGTGCTGGAGAAGCACCTTTCCTGGTTACTGAAGATCAGACATGGTATAGCTATGAAGCGAGAAGCGCCTCTAAAATCGGAAAGATCCATAGGATCCCTGACAGTTGCCTTACCTCGTGGCCGCTTCGTCACATTGTTGCCACTTCGTCCCGTCCATTGCTACAGCACCAAACCTCTGTCTCTTGGCAGGGACTCTTTTCCTAAGTCATCTTCATCGTTGCTTTTAAAGTCCAAGTCACTGTCATTATTAGAGCCATTAACGAAGTTCTGTAACAGTTGAAATTGAACACTAGACTTACAAGCTGTACGACCTTCCTTATTATTATTATTATTATTATTTATTTGTTTATTATTATTTTTATTATTTATTATCATCTTTGCTTATCTCGTATTTACTATTACACTAGGATTACTCGGCACCCACTGAAACTGCATTGAGGAATGTCTGTTGCATCTTGCAACAAGGATGACATCATGTGGCATGAATCTATTTCCAGAGTGCAGACACCCCTCTTATCAGCCGAGACAGCGTGCTGGTTGTCAGGGATCACTATGGATCTTCCCCAGTTTAAGTGAAGACTGGTGAGATTTGTAGGAAGACAGATGGAGATATACCGTTTGGGCTGTTAAAATTAATACAATATATTTTTCGTGAGAATATTCCAAATTTATCCAGACGACTAACATACCTATTATGTGTATGCAGGACGCAAACAACTATGTCGTTGAATTGCTCAAGCACAGTTGACTTAAACAACATTTGCATTATAGTAGTTTGTAATTTGTTATAACTTCTCAGATATTTAAAAGGGGTAAATCGTCTTGTTGTATTGTAAATGCTTTAGATAGTGTTATTATTAAATACATTCTTGTTTTATATATAACTCACTTAAATATGTAATAAATTTACGTAACACGAATCTGATCATATGGATTTAAACTGAATTTCTTTCTCATTGTACTCCTATAATCCCTTTTTGCATCTACTGGTCTAACAATATAACTGTCGAGATACGTATTAGAGGGAGGAGAAATGCTCTATCTTGCCAAAGCTAAAGTTTGATATTTTATCTCAGCAACCGTATAAGATAATGAGTTAAAACTTTCAAGGTATATTCAAAAATACCTTTTCTGTTGTTGGTGGAAAACAGGACGTTCTGTTCATTAGAAGGAAAGATACGATCTTTTGAATAAAGCTCTTAAAATGTTATTGACAAATTATGATTTTTAAATTGAAAAAATAACTAATCCATATGCATAAAACTTGTTGAATAAAATAAAGCCTATTTAGGTGCAAATTGATAAAAATGTCAGGCTCTCACTGTCACTTAGTTTCTCAGATAACGGAGCTTTTGTATAGAAACTTTTACTTCTTCAGAAATTGTTTTAAAACATGAAATTAAAACAAAACGAAACGTAGCCTTCCAAACACAACTTCGCAGTACATTGAAACTCTCACATGAAGAAAATATGCAGCGAATAACTAAAGTAGAAATTTTCGATCAAAATATGAAAAAGATCTCTTCTCTAACATTAATATTTACAAAGTTATTGATGGTTTACCAAGTGAGGGCACCAAATGTTATAAAAATCTACTACGGAGATTTATTTTCAACAATATTTTTGGCCTATTCATAATTAGCGTATCTTTCTGAAAGTTACAACAAAATGAGCGGGAGATTTCAAGTATTTGTGTGCAGTCAAAACATGAAAATGTAAAAGAATCTGATATGTTTCATTCACATGACTTTCTCTACATCTCTGCAAAAAAGTATTGTTAAAAAGTTAATGCTTCTATTTATTTTATGCTCATCGAGAAAACATTTGCAGAAATAGATTTAGTACTTCTTTCCTTGTAAGTAGAAGCAAAATAGGGAAGTAGTATAGGCTAAAGTGATAGCCAAAAGATAGTTGCTATGTAATTGAAGTTCCTTTGTTTGTATGGACAGGAGTTGACAAATTTCTGTATGAGAAAAGTATAAGTTTTTCAAAGCTGAAACCAAAAACAAGGAATATCTAAAAAACGATCAACTCCACGAAAAAAATGTATGTAGCATAAATTGTGTATTTTAACGTGCTCTACATATTTTGTGTGGTAAGTTTTTTCTATATTTTACGGTTTACAAGTAATGCAGAATTCAATAAAAAGCATCCAGAATAAAGAGGTCTTTAGAAGCTAATTCCAGAAAATTCAAGATATACATCTTATTTGGCATGCAATTTTCTATATAAAGAGTAGTTTGGGGTGAGGAGATTTGTTTGAAAATCTTGTGTCGCGTCCTTGGAAGGTACCAAACTTAAATACCAATTTTGGTATTTAACGGTCTTTTCGTTTTTGAGCTATACTGTCCACACACATACACACAGACCTTTTTTCCAAAAATGTTTTTTTTTTTTTTTTTTGGATTCAGGAGGAGCCGATACATGTATTTCCGGTGCATCTTGGTATCGAATTTATGAGTGGAGTAAAATACCTTCTCTATACACTATGTACATAGTACATATAGAGAAAGTAAAACGTGTTAAAATCCCATTTCGACTCCCCTTAAGAGAATTAGCTTCCACGTTTGGTATAAATGAATATATTATATGTACAAAATATACTGTAGACCTTCCCAGGCGAGTATGAACGCTTTAAAACCTTTATGTCGCCAATATTCTTCAGCATAGCAAGGCCACGAATAGAGGGTTCTATCCACTAGTTTGTTGAGTTTTTCAATGCTCTATTGAAATAGACGGTGTTGACTATACAGAGCGAGATATTCTATACTGAATTTTCTGCATCCCAAACACAGAACATTGTTATAAAAAGCTCACAAACGTTACACCGTATAGAAATTCTTTTCTAGCCACCTGCATATTCAAATAGAAGCATAGTTGTATACGATAGCATGCGCATCATTTTACATGGTGAAATGACTTGGAAACTCAACTGAATGGAGAAAGATGAGCTGATGATACAATGTACCGCTTTTCAATACCAAAAGCTCGATATTCCGATATTGCGATAAAAAGATATCCGTCTGAGAAAAGAGAGGTTAGGATAAAGAGAGACGGGCGAGCCCCAGAAAAAGAATCGATGATATCTGATTGACGAAAGACCTTATATTCCATTTTAGGAAGCAAAGTAAAGGTAACGTACTGAAAATATTCTAACGATGTATAAAATCTTTTCTTATTCGGTCTGTAGAACACAAGTTTCAGAAATATATTGCTTCATGTCAATACAATGTTGCTTCAGGCAAGGCTACTTCATCTTACGACACAAACATTCAATAGTAAATCAATTAAACTCTCACGCTTTTTCAAAATATTATAATACCGCAATATTTATAATCATTTTCAGACATACAAATAATCAAATTGTTAATATACATTGTTAAATTGTTAATATGTCGTTTTTGTTCTGTTCTAAAGTTATTGTTATAAAGCTTCTTCATCAATCCGCTTCTCGTTGTGGGCATAAGAAGAATAGACTATGAATCAGATGTTTAAAAATAATATAGCTTTGAAATTCTATACTGTTATACAACTACAAGAAAATTCTAATATCTGCTTCTATATAAGCAAAGAGTAATTATTTTGAAATCCAAAACAGTAAGAAACAAAATGATATAAATAGATAACACTATACAACATGACATATTGCTTGCCTTAACAATTCCTCTCGTTTATCCGTAGTAATATTATGTTTATCACTTACCGTTTGCCCCTTTGCAGGATACTCCCATAACATGAAACACATCAGATATGTAAATAACTTCAAAAGTGGGCCTTTAATAAAAATGGTTAAGGCCATTTTTAATTTCTCCACAAATACTATGCACATAATGTATAGATTGTATTCGATACCGAGATTTAACCGGAAATATATGTTTTGGGCTCCCTGAATCCAAAAAACTTATTTTTAGAAAAAGGTCCATGTGTGTGTCTGTGCACAGCATAGCTCAAAAACGAAAAGACTGGTAAATACCAAATTTGGTATTTAATTTTGGTATCTTCCAAGGATGCGACACGAACATTTTCAAGAAGCTCCCCCCACCCTATACTACCCTATACATGGAAAAATTTCGAAATTTTTTATTTTCTCAAAAATGGCTCTAACGATTTTGATTAAAATATCTTAAATGTAAGTGATTTACATACCAAATAAAATGCATATCTTGAATTTTCTGAGAATAGCCTCTAAAGACCTTTTTATTCTGGAAGAGTTTTATTGAATTTTGTATAACTGGTAAACCGTAAGAGATAGACAAAAGCTTACTGCACATAAAATGTAGATCACGATAAGACACACAATTTAAGTCATATACATTTTTTTCGTGGAGATGGCCGTTTTCGAGATATTCCTTCTTATTGATTTCAGTTTTCTTATATGAGAACTTTTTAACGCTTGGTCATGCAAAGAAACGGATTTCAATCTCTTAGCGACCACATTTTAAAATATTTGATGTCGATTTAGCCTAATACATTCTTATTTCGCTTCTCCTTATAAAGGAACTAATTAATAAGATCGTTTCTGTTAATGTTTTAGCATTAAATAAAAGAATAAGCTTATTAACAATAATTTGTTATAGAGATGTAGAGAAAGTCATGTGAATGGAACATATCAGATTTTTAAACAATGCGAATTACGAAAAACTGTTCAGTAAAATATTTAGTTAAAGACTTAGTTTGGAAGTGGCTCGTGGATGTTAAAAACTTGCATGTCACATTTTCGGAAAATGTTAAATGATCTTACTGGCAGCTAGCGTGTGGCCCCCAGTTGGGAGCTTCCCGTTTCGATTTCTGTCGGGCTGGCTACCCTGATTTTAGGATTTTTCGTGGTGTCCCGGGATCGTAGGGAATGATAGTGAAGGTTGGTCTTCATAAAATTTTCGGTCTATCATTTTCTGTCCACGTCATTTCCAAGACACTTCATTACTTCCTGTCCATGCCATTTGCTATGCACATCATTCTTGTTCAAATACCTTCTTATGCACTTCACGTGGTTTCCTAGGCACATCTTTTCCTGTCTTGATTATTTCCTACACACACAATTTCCTGTCCTGATCATTTATGTACTATGCACGCCGTTTTCTGTCCACATAATTTCCTATGTGCATAATTTCCTGTCCATGCATTTCCACGATCATTTCCTGTCTATATCAGTTCCTGTACATATCATTTCATCATATTTCACATACCCATATATTTCTTGTACATATCAGTTCCTTCGACAGCATTTCCTGTCCACATCACTTTTTATCCACACCATTCCTATCCTGTTCATTTCCAGTGTACATAGTTTCCTTCCAGAGGTTTCCAATGCTTATCATTTCCTGTTCACATAATTTCGTATCCACATAATTTCCTGTCCACATCACTTCCTATCCACACCATTTCTTTCACCTGTTTTAGGATGGAAAGACTAGGAGACGGCGTTCGGTCTGTTGTGGTAGGACAATGGATTGAACGCTTTGGAAGGATCTCCTCCAAGATCCTTTTTCTCGGGGTTGCTCAAGACTCTGGTCCCCCCCCTAGCTGGTTTTGAAAGCTATGGCATGATGTTACATACCTTGGAGTTATCTGTAGGGACAAACTCGTTATATGAATAGCCTTATTTATTTGGATTTCAGATCTTCATCTTCGGAAAGGAAAACCAACACCTTCTTTGGAATCGTTCGCATAATTACCAACACAATTTGGTAAATCTCACGCCTAAGGCATCGTAACTTTGATAATAGCATAAAATTTAAAGCTACTAATATGAAAATGTTGCCACAATTCCACACAAATCAAATATGATCACAACGCCCAAAGAATGCACGTCACGCCATATCTTTGCTAATGTTTAATGCAAGGCTTTCCTCTTAGGTGGTGATGGTATGCTTAATGCCGTCACATGTTTACATCAGATTTTATTCTAGGAATGGAGTGATCATATAATTATATGCGGAAAGTCTCCGGCAACACTCTGCAAAGCACTTTTATACTCATTTGGATATATTTACTTTACCATCAATGTATGTATGTATGTACTGTCTTCTCTCTTAATACGTTAGAATTAAATTAAACTTGAGGTGTTCACCATATATATTGATGCTGCAGATAACATATTTGTATAAATGAGTGTAAAGATTTGAATGCAATTAATATATTTATACATACTATCCACAAATTATATACCACTTTAACATTGACTTGAAATGGAGCTGTTTTATTGTTCGCTCTGTCAATAAATTAAATATATATGGGTTGCTATGAGAAATAAATAATGGCAATAAGCATGAGTTTGAAAGCTCTTTTTCATTACATAATATATTGTCACTATCCTAGGAAATAACTAAGGTACAAATCTCTATTAGCGAATAAAAAGAATAAGTTATTTTAAATGCCTAAAGAGAACGATACCAGAAAACAGCAAAACCACGCTAGCAGATTTTAAGAATATATTTTGAAATCTTTTAACTAAGAACCATTAAAGGCCTAACTGATTTTCTTTTAATGCATTTTTAATTTAATTAAGAATGTTTACATTTGTAAGTTACAGGCTTGAATTAAAAACTTGAAAATTAAATCTTGCGATCAAATAAGTATATATTTTGTAACCCCCTAATTCCAAAGAAGCATTTTTAGAAAAAAGTAACTGTGTGTATCTATGAACAGCATAGCTAAACGAAAATTCCGTTAAATAACTTGGTAATTAAGTTTAGCATCTTCCAAGGATAAGACCCGAAGTTTTCAAGAAAATCCCCTCACCCCAAACTGTTTTTATATGGAAAAATGTTCAATTTTCTCTCTCTCTCTCTCTCTCTCTCTCTGTCTCTCTCAAAAGTGACTTAAACGATTTGAATAAAATGTCGTATAAAAAGATATTTACATGAAAAAAATGTATATCTTGAATCTTCTGGGAATAGTCCCTGAAGACTGTAAATTGTTGTGATAAATAGAAATATGTTGTGAGTTCTAGGTTAGGGTTAGATTTTTTTGTGTGTTCTTGAAGTTAAACACCTCCCTTAAATTTTTAGCATGTTCTGTTACTTTGGTTAAGAATAAAAGCAGCAGAGATTATAAAAATAAATATTTCTTCCTCTATTAATTTTATTATTATTTTTATTATTATTTTCTCTTTACGTACTATGTACATACTGTATAGAGAAAATATTGTAGTGTACCCAAAATTCGATAGCGAGATTTCACCGGAAATACATGATTTAGGACCTCCTTTATCCAAAAATGTATTTTTAGAAAAAGGTCCTTGTGTGTCTGTGGACAGCATAGCTGAAAAACGAAAAGTCCCAAATAACAAATTTGGTATTTAAGTTCAGTATCTTTCAAGAATGCGACACAAAGATTTTCAAAAAAATCCCTTCACCCCCAACTATGCTTTACATGGAAAAATGTTAGAACATTTCTATTTTCTCAAAAATGGCTCTAACAATTTTTATTAAAATATTGTATATTAAAGATTTTTACATAATAAATAAAATGCATACCTTGAATTTTCTGGGAATATATGTGAAGGCATCTTTATTCTGAATGAATTTTGCGGAATTTTGCAAAAGTGGTAAACCGTAAAAGATAGACAAAAACTGTACCTCGCTAAAACACACAGCTTATGTTATATGCATTTTTCCCTGGAGTTGACCATTGTTGAGATATTTCTTGTAATTGATTTTAGTTTTAAAATACTTAATTCTTTTCTCATACGGGAACTTATCAACATCTGACTAACCAAAGAATTGGATTTGTATCCCATAGCAACCACATTTTCAAACATTTGACTGCCGGTTTAGCCTAGTGTATCCCCTTATTTCCCTTATACCTTTAAGGAACTAAGTAATAAAACCATTTCTGCTAATGTTTATTCTGATTAGCATGAAGTAGATAGTACAATAAGCTTATTAACAATAATTTGTTACAAAGAGGTAGAGAAACTCATGTGATTAGAGCACATCAGATATTTTAAGCGCATTGTTTTAAACTATTTATTAAGCTCAGGTTTGATTTACATTAATGAGACCAATGTTGGCTGAAAAGCGCTAGCATGCAATTATGAGAAATAAATTACTCAGAAGTGAAATAAACACAAAACACTTCTATGTACCACCTTTCCTCCAGCTCCTTCATTACACTTTTCATTCATATTCCTTTTTCATTTTCTTCAAAAAAGAAGGATGCACAAACAGCAAACCCTGGAAACATAAATCGTCGGTGCAAAAAGTTTTCGGTAAAAACGGAAGTTTTGTAAGCAAATACGATACAGAGTTTATAGGCCAAAGGATTCCCTCATCTTCAAAGACTGCAAAGTAGAGCTATATGCCTCTCAACATCGACCAAAGAAATGGAAATCCTGAAGGACGCAGCTGCGCTTCTGAAAATGGAAGGAACGACTTTGTTGACTAAGGAAGTTCAGAATATGATACAGAGGAAGAGGAGATTGCAGCTACTTCAAAAGAATATAGAGGATGCTTGAGGCGAAAAGGGCAGTACTATAAACGAGCAAACCTGTAGAGGATAAGGTCAACTTGACGCTGTAGGGGCTTCTAAACCAAAAAAAAAGGTTCTCTTCTTCTAGCCAGGTAAGCTTAACCTGAAAATCTGATGCATTGCATTTCCATAACTTTCTCTAACACATATAATTTATTAATTTATCTAGCCCGCTATATACAATGTATAGAGAAAGTATTGTATTTCACCAAAAAATTCGACGTCGAGATTTTACCGGAAATATATGTTTTGGAGTTCCCTGAGTCCGAAAAAAAAAGAATTTTTAGAAAAAGGTCCCTCTGTGCCTCAAAAACGAAATGAGCATTAAATACCAAACTTAGTATATAAGTTTAGTATCTTCCAAGGTTGCGACACAAAGATTTTGAAGAAAATTCCCCCTCCACAAACTATCCTTTAGATGGAAAAATTTTCCATTTGATGTTCCTAAAAGTGCCTCTAACGATTTTGATTAAAATGCCATATATTAAAACTATTTAAATCCCAAATAGAGTAGTATATCTTGAATTTTCTGGGAAGAGCCTCTAAAGTATACTTTATTCTGGATGAATGTTACGAAATTTTGCTTAATTGCTTAACCGTAAGAAATGGACAAAAACTTACCACACAAAAATATAGATAACGCTAAAACACACCATTTACATTATATATGTTTTTTTTTTTTGGTGGAGTAGATCGTTTTTAGATATTACTTCTTTTTTGTTTCAGCTTTGAAATACTTATACTTTTCTCATACAGGAGTTTGTCAACTCCTGTCCATACAAACAAAGGAACTTCAGTCACATAGCAACCAGCTTTTGACCATCACTTTAACCTATGGTACTCCCTTATTTCGCTTCTACTTATAAGGAAGCAAGTAATAAGACTGGTTATTTTTGTTTCGATTAGCACGAAGTAAATAGAAGCATTAGCTTATTGCAGAGATGTACAGAACTCATGTGAATGGAACACATCAGCATCAGAATTTTTCTATTTACTTCACGTTAAGGTATGTAAACATGTGCAGAAAGAGTTTCATTACATGGAACACAAGAACACAAAGTGAGACTCAAAAGTCTAAAAACTGGTAAACCGAAAGAGAGACAAAAACTTACTGTACAAAAAATGTATACCTCGTTAAAACATAGAATTTATGTGATATATATCTTTGCAGAGCTAACCATTTCAGGCATATTTAAAGCATGAGGTCTCTGTGTTTTTTTTTTTGTTTTTTTTTTTTTTTGCTCCTGGTTATGTAAAGAAGTAAATTTTAATGACAATCATTTAGCGATAGATTTTAAAACACGACTATCGCTTTAGCATAGCATATTCCTTTATTTATCTCCTACATATAAAAAAACTGAGTATTAATAATCTGCTAATCTCCATTAACACGAAGTAGGAAAAACAATTTTCTTTTGTAAGAAGTTTGAACAGTGTTCAATGTTTGAGTTTTAAATACACTAGTGTCCAAAAGTTAAACATAATGCAAAATGTGGACCAACTGCACCTCTGAAAAGTCGCACATGTGGTTCCAGTACCTCTGGGCATTCACAGAACCACCGTCGAAGATGTAAAGATCTGTACGTCCATTGAACCTTATGCCTGCCCATACGAGTATCCCACCACTACCAAATGGTGGGATGAAACCGGGTTCCACGTCTTCTCCAGGTTATTGTGCGACTAGAATCATTGTTCAAACTGAATCTACACTCATCTATAAAGAAGCACGTTCCTCCATTCATTCAAGGTCCAATGTTGAAGTTGCTGACTCCATTGTAAACGGACCGTATTTGTATTCGAGTGAGAGGGGCACACATTGCTGGACGTCTGGCAAACAGGCCGACTACTCTCAGCCTCCAGTATACAGTTTACCTCGAAACTCGAACGCCTGAGGCGGCTGCAAACTCGGAACAGGTTTCTCCGGGCATCCTCCGATGGCGTTGTGCTGTTATGGTCAAATATCAGTCTTGTTACGTTGTTGTGCCCATGGGAGTCCACGCACAGGGATGCGACGAACACCTGTTTCTTGGAACCATCACCAAAGCCTCAAAATGACACTTTGTGGCACATTCAGGGTCTGAGAGACTGTAGTTTGGGTCTGACCTGCCTGTATGCGTCCGATGACTCTACCCTTCAAAATTGGGTCCAGTTGACGTCATTGTAGCATGTTGGTGCTGACTTGTAAACACTTTCCGAAGCAACTACTCTCTGTTCACAATGGGAGAACAATAACGAATGAGGCACGCACTGGGCCTGATACTCTGGTATTGGTTGCTCCTCTGGTTTTTTTTACCTTAGAAGCGTGAATCCACTTACCTATCAGAAACCACCAAAAAGGGGACGCACACACTGTGATAACGTTTAATGGCACTTGTATGCCGCTTTTCCTTTTAGTTCTCTGTTTTCCGAATTATGCTGAAGTACTAGTTGTATAACACGAACGGACTCATATAGGGTCTAGTGGAACTGTTGCTATAAATAATCAATCAGATTAAATGGTTTGATATTTTTCTCTTTCGACACTCAGTTAGGCTAGGTTTTTTCATAAAGAGTTTCTACCAACACTAAATAAAAGAACACTATATACATATATATATATATAAAACCCACAGCATTGACATTTCCCCATGCACTCTATTATACGCAGAAGAGAAACTACAAAATCTGATGCGTTCCATTCACATGACTTCCGTACATCTCTGTAACAAATTATTGCTAAAAAGCTTATGCTTCTATTTACTACAAATTGATAAAAAATTAGCAGAAATAGTCATATTACTTGCTTCCTTGTAAGTATAAGGGAAATAAGGGAGTACCATAGGTTAAAGTTATAGTCAAAAACTGGCTCCACGAAAAATATGTATAAGACATAAATTGTGTGTTTTATCGTGATCTGCATGTTTTGTCCATCTCTTACGGTTTAGAAGTTACGCAAAATTCAATAAAAATCATTCAGAATAAACAGGTCTTTAGAGGCTATTCCCAGAAAATTCAATATATAATCCTAATGGCATGTAAATATCTTAAATATAAGAGATTTAAATCAAAATCGTTAAAGCCATTTTTGAGAAAATAACAATTTTCTCCATGTAAAGGGTGGTTTGGGGCGGGATGAAAATCCTGAAAATCTTCATGTCGCACACTTGGAAGATACCAAACTTAAATACCAAGAGATTTCACCGGAAATACATATTTTGAGCCCCCCCGTATCCAAAAAAGATTGGAAAAAAGTCTCTGTGTGTGCGTGTGTGTGTGTGAGTGTGTGTGTGCACGCGCGTGTGCCTGTGTACAGCATAGATCAAAGACGTAAAGACCAAACTTGGTATTTAAGTTTGCTATCCTCCAAGGATGCGACACGAAGATTTTTCAACAAAATTCCCCATCACCAACTGTCCTTTACATAGAAGTTTTTTCGAAAATTTTGATTTTCTCAGAAATGGCTCTAACGATTTTAATTCAAAATCTCTTATATTTAAGATATTTATATGCCAAATAGGACGTATATCATGAATTTTCTGGAAATAGCATCTGAAGACTACTTTATTCTGTTTCTTGCGTAAGCTTCGGCGGCTAGTGTCCATGGTATCTTGGTCAAGATATCATACTTTATTCTGGATGAATTTTACGGAATTTTTCATAACTGCTAAACCGTATGAGATGTACAAAAACCAGCCGCACGAAAAATGTGGAGCACATAAAAACACACAATTTATGTTATATTCATTTTTTTCGTGGAGTTCATAATTTTTGAGACATTCCTTGCTTTTTGTTTCAGCTTTGAAAAGCATGCTTTTCTCATACAGGAATTTGTCAAATCCTGTCCCTACAAACAAAGGAACTTTCACATAGCAACCAGCGTTTGACTGTCACTTTAACCTATTGTACTGCATTATTTCACTTGCATTTATAAGGACGCAAGTAATAAAACTATTTCTGATAATTTTTTCTCGATTAGCATGAAGTAAATAAAAGCGTTAGTTTTTTAACAATAATTTGTTGCAAAGGTGTAAAGAAAGACATCTGATTGGACCACATCCGATTTTTTTGGATTCAGGGGGACCCAAAACATGTATTTCCGGTGAAATCTCGGTACCAAATTTTTGGGTGCAATACAATACCTTCTCTATGCACTATGTACATAGTAAGTGTAGAGAAAGTAAAAATGAAGCCAAAATGTATTAAGTAAAGAGTTAGTGGAATACATATAGAGAATTAAAGCTCACGGAATAAATGTGAACCTCTCTTCATTCCGCGATTAACCATTTCAAAGTAGTAACTAAAGCTTCTAATAGTAAGCATCCTATATAGTAGAAATCGTATTCGGAGACTAATTCACGGAATCCTTGGTCGTGATTAAAAGATATGGCGCACTTCCCGAAAGTGATGATCTGCTATGGAGCCGTTTGTTTTCCCTCTAGAAGTCAACGTCCAGAATCGATAGTGAAGCGTGATGAAAAGCGTTTGGAACGCAATGAAGCCTTTCAGTTTCTGCCGCCGAAATCCATCTCTGTAAATTGCAGATATTCGATTTCATTGAGAGACTCGTTGGGAGATTGAATCGGAAAAGCGTCTCGGATGACTTAATTTCATGGATTATGCTTACTTGTTAGTGAATAGCTTCTTTATTCTATTATAGCTATGAATGTGATATCGCGTTACTTTCCTTTGGTTTGAATTAATGCCAAAAGAGAGCATTCAGATCTACATTTCCTACAGTAGTTAAAAACAGTCAGCCCCATCAGTACACATGTTTATTTTCTCTATACGTACTATGTACATAGTGTATAGAGAAGGTAATGCATTGTTCCTAAAAATTGGATACCAAGATCTCACCGGAAATACATGTTTTGAGGTCACCTGAATAAAAAAAAAGCATTTTTAGAAAAATGTCAACGTGTGTGTCTGTGTGACTCTGGGCAACAAAGCTCAAAAACAAAAAGAGCATTAAACACCAAACTTGGTATTTAAGTTCAGTATCTTCCAAGGATGCGATACGAAGATTTTCAAGAAAATCCCCCCACCCCCAACTATCCTTCACATAAAAAATTTTTCGAAAATTTTGATTTTCTAAAAAATGACTAACGATTTTGTTTAAAATATCATACATTAAAGATACATACTTGACAAGTAATATGTATATCTTGAATTTTCTGAAGTTTACTTTATTCTGGATGGATTTTACGGAATTTTGTGTAACTGATAAACCGTAAGAGATAGACAAAAACTTACCACACAAAAAATGTAGAGCACATTAAATCACACGATTTATGTTATATACATTTTTTTTTTTTGTGGAGTTGATCGATTTTTAGATATTCCTTATTTTTTGCTTCAGCCTTAAAAACTTATACATTTCTCATATAGGAATTTATTAACTCATGTCCATACAAACAAAGGAACTTCAGTCACATAGCAAACATCTTTTGCTATCACTTTAACCTATGTTACTCCCTCATGTTGCTTCTACTTACAGGGAAGCAAGTAACACTTTTTCTCACTTAGCATGAAGTAAACAGAAGCATACATTTTTTAACAACTATTTGTTACAGAGATATAGAGAAAGTCATGTGAATGGATTACATAAGATTTTATACAGTATAATAGGGCAGTTTTAATTTTCCATAAATAACTGATTAAGCCCTCTTTATTCTCATTGAATATAAAATAACCTAGAAAAAGCTGATGTGTTCCATTCACATGACTTTCTCTACATCTCTACAAAAAATACTGGTAGAAAGCTTATTCCTCTATTTACTTAATGATAATTGAGAAAACAATTATCAGTAATATTCTTATTACTTGCTTCCTTGTAAGTAAAAGTGAAATAAGGGGGTACCATAGGCTAAACTGACAGTCAAAGGCTGGTTGCTATAAGACTGAAGTTCCTTTGTTTGTATGGACAAAAGTTACAAATTCCTGTATGAGAAAAGTATGTTCTTTAAAGCTGTAAATAAAAGCAAGGAATATCTTAAATACAAGCACCTCCACGAAAAAATGTATATAACATAAATTATGTGTTTTAATGTGCTCTACATTTTCTATATGGTAAGTTTTCGTCCATCTCTTACGGTTTGGTAGTTATGCAAAAATCCGTCAAATTCATCCAAAATAAAGTAGTCTTCAGAGGCTATTCCCAGAAAATTCAAGATATACATTTTATTTGTCAATTAAGCATCTTAAATATACGAGATTTTAATCAAAATCGTTAGAGCCATTTTTAAGAAAAACAAAATTTTCGAAATTGTTTCCATGTAAAGGGTAGTTTGAAAATCTTCGTGTCGCATCCTTGGAAGATACCAAACTTAAATAACATATTTGGTTTTTAACGGTCTTTACATTTATGAGCTATGCTGCCCACAGACACATATACGAATATTTTTCTAAAAAAATTTTTTCGAATTCAAGGGGTCTCAAAGAATGTATTTCCGGTGAAATCTCGGAATCGAATTTCTGGGTGCATTACAATACTGCTCTATACACTTTGTACATGGCACGTATAGAGAAAGTAAAAATATAAAATATAGCAGCTTAATATACAATCAATGGCGCGAAGTGTTGCCGTAGTAAGGATTCCCGGCGACCGAACACCTGACCCATTGGTTTTTCCATGGTTTTACCGGGTAGAAAGGTGATTTCTGGGGTGGTAGATTGTTCTGCTATAACTTTGTTGCCCAGAAAGTTTTGTATCTTTTGCTTCCTTGTCGCCTCTTTAAGATTTGTAGCACCAATGGATGGTGTTCGCGTGTTACATCTGAGCGGTGTATGTGCACTTTGTAGAAGTTTCTTTCCCGGTGTCGTTGCGAGTACAGTTCTTCAGCCCGTCGCGGATGATCTTATGTAAGCGCTCCTTTGTTGAACCCCGATGGCTGAGGGTGCTATTGATTCATCTGGGCAGCGGTTTTGTTCTGTTTATAAAATTTAGGTAGTCTGTCCATGCTTACATAGACGTCATCTGGATCTCATCGCCGTTTTGTAAATCTCCCCCTCTCTGTCTCTCTTTCTCTCTCTCCCCCAGAGGTCATAGCAGAACTCCAAAGACGCGGGTGCGGCTGTCTAAGTGCAGGCTCTGCCCCAAATGAAGGGTCACCTTCCACTTGTCCTTGTCTTTACATTGATGAACAATTCATTAAAGTAAAGACTATTTTATGGCATTAATATAGCCATAAATAAACATATTTCATATTTTAAAAACAATCTTAGCTATAAGGATATTGTTTGTGGTAATTAAATATGTTTTATACGGGATGTAAAATAATATTACCGCACAATAAAATGCGGATAATTTTGCATTAGGCTCAATATTTTTTAAATAAAAGCATTTTTTTCATTTTCGAGAAAACCCACTAGTTTTTAACTATAGTTTTGCAATTAGTAACTTCCTACTGCTACTAAGCAATCCACTTATACTTGGAGCATGGTGGATTATAGAATTTCCTAATGTAAATGGTATGAGAGTCTGCCACATTTGTGAGGAAAAGGAGCCGTAGTTCCATATCTTAATAAGGTACCTAACCGGTGTGAAGAAGTGACGCAATATGGCTCTGTTATTGCTAAAAGGCACCGATCAAACGACTGAGTGAAGATGTAAGTTGACGGCGTGAAACCCAAAATCAGTATCAACAGATAACGGAGATTCTTCTGGAATCTTCTTTCACCCCGCCTCCCGAATATACCGGAAATCTGGTAAAGTCTAGCGGCTATATAACGAAGCATGCTCTGAAATGAACCAGATAGGCGTGACTTGATGCAACTTGGAGTGATATTGAGACAAGAGTTGTAAGGTACAGTAAGTGCTGCTAATGTGAGACATTACACAAGTTTCAGCGATGAGCGGACGGAGGAACAAGCGACTTCGTGGTGTTTCATTTATCGCTATGCGCAGTAACAAAAGTGAAATGATAGTGAAACTGAACTCAATCAAATAAAGGAGAACTGGACTAAAGTATAGAGAAGTGACAACGAAAAGTACACAAAGTCTCAATATTTATTGCGACCACCTCGACTGGAGATTAAGGAGAGTTGGACATTATTGGCAGGCAAAATTTAATTGAGTTTCATTAATGGGTCTTAACGCCCCATACTATTTTTCTCAGAGGCATCTTTACCAGGCTTGAGGTTCTTTGTACGACACGGGTACAACAACTTCACTTCCCTTACCAATTCCTGCTAAGGAATTTTACTCCCCGAAAAAAATCCATCGCCTTTCGTCGGGTTTGAAGCAGTGATCTTGAGGATCAAGGCTATAGTGGTACCCCTAGACCTTGGACTACAGTTGTTATAGACAGAAGAGACGTAGAAGGGATAGGTAAATTTCTACTTTTAGGCAATATCTGAGAAGCTGGATTATATGGAGGATGTTAGAAGCACTAACAGTACTATGTGCGCTTGTTTTAATTGTTGTACCATACTATGTTATTTTGCACGTATTGCTACTGCATTCTGTTTATTTAACTTTGTTATCTATTGTTTGATGACTGTAATAAAATAATATAGTTCACGGCTGTTCACGGTTGTTACATGTGAGACAATTTTCCGTACAGTGGTGTTTGCTTTTGGACGTAATATTTTTACTCTCTCTAGCATGTATATACGTACACTGTAAATAGGACAGTCCATTCATTTCCTTTTGAGCTAGGACTTTTAGAAGGGGGAAGGGTGCCGCTTGATGCAGGAACTTGTGTCCCCCCTCCCCACCTGATGGTCGCAAAGAATGCGAATAAACAGGTAATGCGTTCCATCCACAAATTCGATACAAAGTTCTTGAGAATAAATGTTTCCAAGAAAATCATTTTGACAAAAAATGTAGGGTGCGGTTGTGTGTTTGCGAAAACATAAGATTCGCCAAACATAAAACTTGGTATTTAAACTTGGTATCTTCCAAGGATGCGACAAGAAGATTCTTAGTAAAATATTACACCACAAAGTATCCATATCAGTGCTTTGTATTTGGAATTTTCATACGGTTATACTTTTCTCAAACGAGAATTCATCATTCCTTTATCTTTCTTTCCTTCTGAAATGCAATGAGAACGGAATATTAGTGAAATCACATAGCCAACAGGTGTTAAAATATTGGACCCTCACTTTAGAATATGCTTAGAGTATTCCGTTATTCCCATGTATCTAAAGAAAATATTTAATTAAAACACCGTCTTAGGCCTTTGTAAATCAGAGAGAAGTCCTCCATATATTAATTCGAACAGCATATTTATTTGTTTCTGTGTAATCTAAGTTAAAATGATTCATTCTATTATTAATGTTCATTAGTAACATGACATCATGCCACTTAGTTTTATTGCAGAAGATTTTCCCATTCAAGTTAAACATATTTAGTTAATTTCTGATTAATTGATTATATTATTATATACTAGACAAGCAGCGCTTCTTAAAAAACTTATTTTCATTTGTTTCAATTTTCCTTCTGTCAGATTATTTTTATCTCCATTAGCATAAATAAACAGAACGATAAGCTATTGTAAAAGTAGTTCGTTGCGGCATAGATAGAAAACCTAATGCGAATGTAACGCCGATATTTTATAAATATGTGTACTGTTAAATCACTTAAGAACTATACAAAACGTATAAATCAATACATTTATATAAGTATAAAAATGCCTTTTGCTTTAGGCAGGTTTTGTTGTATCAAACCACTCGTATATCACCTCGACGAACCAGGTTCAATCCCAGGTGATATTTGTGGTGGACAAAGCGGCGCAGGGGCGGGTTTTTTCCGGGTTCTCCGATTTCCCCCGTCATCGCATTCCACCGGTGCTCCATCTTCATTCATGTATCATCAGTGTCATCGCCTGTGGGTGCCACAAGTAGTTAAAGCGGGCGTTAAACACTAAAAAATAGCAGTAAAAGCGGGAGTTAAGCACTACAAAAAAATCCTTCGTTGTTTGAATTGTTCAATACGTGTCGTTTTTTAATCTCTGTTGCATTTTTTTTTTTATTTGTGCTAATAGGTGTACATCCCGTGTTTCACCTTATATGTGTATCACGACAGATTTACAGTATTGATAGTTTGTTCACACTTGTTTATAACATGTTATTGCTGGGGTTTTACTGTATTGGTATTGTTAATTACACTTGTTTATCAAACGTTTTTTCTGGAGTTTCTTGTGCACTTTTGTAATAAAGTTCATGACACTCACTGTGGATATGTGTTGGATATTTGTTTTTATCTCCTGCGACAGGGATAGGTTTTTAGAACTGGTGGTCGTTTTCTAGTGAATTCGGAGCATCATTCAGATGTATGGCAATCTGGCTTCCTCCCTTGGGGTATTTGCAGGTTGGCGAGGGTAGTTTTCTCATTCTGAATAGACATTCTCTGAAGCTAGCGTGGTTGTGAGTAACTGGGTGAGAAGTTTGGTTTATAGAGATATAGGGTGTCTATGTGGGACATCTGGGATGAATAGCTTGGTGTGTGTTGCTTCTATAGAATTAATATAATTTGCGTTCCAGATTTTATTATAATAGACCCTCAGTAGTTTTTCCTCGTGAGATTGGGATATCTTTATATTCTATTCTGCTGATTCGGTTGGCCATTTCTCTAGCTATGTGGGTTTACCTTTTCAGTCCATCTGAGCCCAGAATGACCTTTTACCCTGTAGAGTGTTATCGTGGTTGTTCTGTTGACACAAATTTCTCCGTTATTTCTGCTACGAGTGGATGAATTGTTCTCTTGTTGGCAACAGCTCATAAAGCTGCCCTGGAATCGACGTGGATACCATATTTTGATTTTTCATGGTATTGTTTTGAATTCAGTCGATCGCTATTTGTATACCGCACAGTTCTGTTAAGAAAACTGTGCAGTCCAATGTGTCTGTGAACACGATAACTCAAAAATGAAAAGTCGGTAGAATACCAAACTTGGTGTTTCAGTTTGGTATCTTCCACATATATGACACAAAGATTTTGAGAAAATTCTCCCAACCCAAACCACCCTTTACATGGAAAAAATTAGGAAATTTTGATTTTATCAAAAAATAGCTGTAACAATTTTGATTAAAATGCTTATATTAAAGCCATTTATACAGCAAATAAAACGTATATCTTGAATTTCTTGGGAATAGCCTCTGAAGACCTCTTTATTCTGGATAGTTATTGCTGGGTTTTGCATATGTTATAAACCGTAGTAATAGTAAAAAATTACTACACAAAAAATGTAGATCAGGTTAAAACACTCAATTTATGTCATATAATTATTTTCGTGGTACTGAACACTTCTGAGATATTCTTTGTTATTTGTTTAAATTTAAAATACTTGTTTTCACACACAAAGTTGTAAACTACTGGTATTGCCTAGAAACGGATTTCATCCACATGCCAATCGGCTTTTACAAGATTTGTCTATTGTTTTAGCCTAGAGTATTTCCTTATTTTCCTTTTACTTAAGGGAGCAAGTAGTTAAGACAATATCTGCTAATGTTTATCCCGATTATCATAAAGTAGATTGAAGAATATGCTGTTTAATAATACTTTTTACAGCAATGTAGAGAAAGTCAGGTGAATGGGACATTTCAGATTTTTTTTTTCAAATAACTCAAAGTCAAATTAATGCTCGTTAATCTAACTGGAAATCCATGTTGGGTCTCCAACACTCGTGCTTACACAGTGGCTCCCTCAGACAAACTGAAAGCACGCGGACAATGTCGCGCATATCCCAGCTTAAGTCAAGGTTAGTCCTCTTTGTTACGATGATCGGCGATTTTTAATTCCTGTATAATGTTATCTTAATTAAAGTTAGTATCCTTCTGTTCTTGTGCTTAAATTGAAAAAAATATTAATTCCTGTATAATATAATCTTAATTAAAGTTAGTGTCCTTCTTCTCTCGTATTTAAACTGAAAACATATTAATTCCTGTATAGTATAATCAGTATTAAAGTTAGTATCCTTCTTTTCTTCTTCACCGTAAAATATCAGATACATGCTACAAACCGAAACTCAAAACCTTCTACAGAAATCGTCTAGCTGCCAAAGCTAGTTAAATGTGTCTCGGTAACAAGAAAAGTTTTCTATCAAACTTTGTTAGATCTTAGTAACAAGTAAAGTTAAAGAACATTGAGAAGCTGTGGAGAGGCAAAAGAGTTTTACAAGAAACCATTATTTTCAAGCCAATTATCGCTTTATAAAGTAAAGTAAATACTCTAGTTATTCGCTTCATATCCGTTTTCAAGCAAGATATATGCTTGATTTTTGTGAAGCTACTCTTGACTGATAAACTAGACATTATGATATAAGAAATTTATTTGCATCTAAATTTGTGTCTATAGCTTAATTTTTATTTAAATATAATGTGAAGAGTTTACACAAAACTTAAACCGCATTTATAATGTCGGATAACTGAAAAAGCCTTTGCTCCCTTGGGTTTCCTTGTGTACATTAATTAATGTACCCTTTTATTATGTTTTACCTCCTGCTTGACAGCATCCTTATAATAATTGTGAATTATAAATGAAAAAAAATATATGTCTTTCATTCACATAGTTTTTCTACCTGTCTGCAAACAACAACTGTTAGAAAAATTATTCTTGTATCATTCATGCTAAACATTAGAATAGATAAACATTAGCTGAACCGAACTTGTTACTTAGTTCTTTTATAAGTAGGAGGGAAATAAAGTAGTATACCAGGCTAAAGCGATATCAAAGCTTTAAAAGCTGATATTGAAATTCAGTTCCATTTGCATGATCAGGGGAAGAAAAAAAGAAACACGGATTATGATTTCCTGTTTCAGAAAAGTACATATAAATATTTTAAAATTGAAACCAATAACAAGGAATGTTTCGAAAATTATTAGATCTACAAAAAATGTATATTATATATTTGGTGTTTTAACGAGTTTTGTGAGTAATTATTTTTGGTCTATCTCTTACGATTTATCACTTATGCCAAAGTAATGGAAAATAAAGAGAGCTTCAGGTTATACATAAGAAATTCAGAATATACATTATATTTACCATTTAAAGCTCTTTATATACGCTATTTTAATCAAAACTGTTAGGGCTAATTTTGAGAAAATCGAAAATTTCGTAGAGTTTTCCACGTAAAGGGTGGTTTGGGATGGGATATTTTCCTAAAAATGTTCGTGTCGCATCCGTGAAAGATACTAAACTTAAATATCAAGTTTGGGGTTTAACTTTTTCCTTTTTAAATTATACTCTTCACAAACATTCACACACACGTACACTAACATTTCTCTTAAAGTTCTTTTTGGATTGAGGGCTCCTCAAAACATGTATTTCCGGTATAACCTCGGCATTGAAATTTCGACAAGAAATACAATACCTACTCCACCTACCATACCCATTACACATACGTGCTAAAGAAAGTAAAATTTGAATGTTTTACAATTACATGGTATTTTGTGGTATTTGCTATATTAGGTGAACCATAAAAGCTGGTTATTATTGTAATACTCCTCTCTCCTACATGTTATTGAAAGGTACAATGAACCGTATTCAATTCCCGGCTGTGGCATTGAATTTTTCAACTGGTCCTAACCAACTAAGTGTACATCATTGAGCGTTACAATTATAATAGAATAGCTTATATGTTGGCAGGAACATAATACCGCCTGCGGTGCCATTAGTAGTTAAAGCGGGCGTTAAACACTACAAAAAAAAAACGAACATAGTATTATTACCCGGACACTAAGTACTTACGATGGTAAGTCGCCATTCTGGTGGGAGACATACTGGTTGGTTGAACCAAGTAAAACACATATGATTGGTTGGAAGATTGAATGCTATACCGGTGGATTGTCACAGTAGCTCAATGGTTAGAGCAACCGCACGGGAAACCGTGTTCAATTCCCGGCTGTGGCATTGATTTTTCAACTGGTCCTAACCAACTATAAAAGCTAGTGTTCTAATTCTGGTTATTGGTAAATGTTCCGTTGTAGTTGCATAGAGGCATTGGTAACTATGGTACAAGCACCAGGTGGCTCATTTGCCCCATATTTGAGGTCACAATATTAAACATTATACAAAAACTTAAGAAATCTTGAAAGCTAACAATAACATAAATATTCCAATATAAGGGTAGTTGGGGATGGAAAACTCAATGTTAATGCATTTATGGAAAAGACATAATTTTAATACCGAGTTTGATAGGTACATATTCGACTTTTTAAATAGGGATATGGGCGCACACACAAAACAGCAACACATATTTCGGTTTAAGGGGAATCTCAAAACATGTACCCCTGATGAAATTTCCACATCAAGTTTTTACGAGGATGAAAAAATATGCATTTATAAACTTCATTAGCTATTTACCTTAAAAATCGTAATATAAGACAGGTGAATAAAAACGAACAGAAATAATTCTTCTCTGTCTCTTGTAAATATGAAAAGAATTAAAGGGGGCAGTTAAATGTACGTACAACAAACAACTTGTTCCGTTTTTGAAGGGTTTTTTTTCCACTCATCTCTATCTTCTTCTCTACTCAGGCATTCTCCTGTCTCAGTTACATTGGTCGCATACGTTCTATGTTTTATTTTCCTTTAAGAGCTTACAATTTATTGTTCATTAGTATCTACATTTTCACCTTCTTTACTATGTACGTACGATGTACTTAATAAGTAGAGAATATATTGCTTTTCACTCAAATGTTGATAGCAAGATTTCAGGCGTCCTGAAAAAAAAATATTTTAATAAAAATATTCATGTGTGCCAATGTTAGTGTATATCTGTGTGTGCGTGCCTGCGTGCGTGTGTATGTGTGTGTGTGAACAGCATAACTAAAAATCGAAAAGTCCATTAAAAGTCCTACAAAAATGCGACATGAACATTTTCAAGAAAATTCTTCCACCCTAATTACACTTTAAACGAAACATTTCTGCAAATCTGGTTTTTCTCAAAAATGTCTAACGATATTGATTAAAATGGTATATGATTAGGATACTCTTATAAGAAATGAAATATATAACTTTAAGTTCTCTGGTACTACCCTCTTAAGAACACTTCAATCTGGATGACTTTTGCTTAAGTGGTAAACACTAAAACTTATTACAACAAAATTATAAATGCCTTCAAAACATACAATTTGTCATATATCTACATAGTTTGTGGTGTTTTACCATTTCCGAGATATTTCTTCTTATTGGTATAAAGTTTAAAATACGTATGCTCTTCTCAACTGGGATATCGTAATTTTTTGTTTTGTTTAGAACCTAATAATTGTCAATATGACATACGGTGACCAGTTTTCAAAACTTTGGCAATTCTTTTTTTCCTACAAGGAAGTGTATAATAAAACTATTGCATCCAATGTTTACCTTAATTTGAATGGAATATTAAGCTTTTATAAGATAACTTATTACAACTAGGCGAAGAAAGCGAGATGGGTGAAATACCTTAGATTTTTATGTGGTCCCCCAAACTTTTAGTTTCCAAAAATCTATATCTTACTAATCTTATTCCTCTATCTACCTATTGATAATCCAAATAAATTTGATTTCATATGTATATACGAGTACTTTGTAGCAGACGTAGAAATGATAAAGCAGACTAGTGATAATTAGATATTTAAGAGCGAAATGCAATGTAATGAATTTAATATTCAATGCTGAATGGCCAGAATAAAAACAATAGAGGCTTTCCACTTAAGCAGTTTGAAAATTAAAAGCAATAAGAACCAATATCTGGGCAATAAATAACACCCAAAATCATTTATTTTACCTAAATTGGTGCTTCAACGAGATTTACAGCTTATGTTTCACAGTTACAAATGTCATTCAGAATGAAGAGATGTTCATAGACTATTCCCAAAAACTGTAAGATTTAAGTTTCACTTGTCCTGCAAATATCATAAACTTATGGTATATTAGTCTACATCTTTAGGCAAGTTAAATAAGTATATAACGAAGTATTTTTCCATATACTGTGCTGTTAAATGTGGGGATTGATCCTTTTCGTTTTTTGATAATGTGCACGTCGAAGAATCTTATTTAGGGATTTTAGCACTTTAATTGTGACCTTTTGTTCATCCTGAAGTTTCCATTTTAATTCTTCCAGGATTTATTCCATCTTGGTACTTCATTCCATTCTAAAATTGTGCTACCGAGATTTCACTTTAAATACACGTTATACGGTCCCCTATAATAATAAAATACCATTTTTAGGAAAAGGTTCACGTTTGTGTGTGTGTACCTCTGTCAACACGATAACTCAAAAAGTAAACTTTATAAAATACCAATTTTGATAATTAATTTCAGCATCTTCCAAGAATTCGACATAAAAATATATCACCCCTTTTAATAAGTTTCGAAGATTTTGATTTGATAAAAAGGGCTCCATCTTAATTAAAATACTACTAATTAAAGATGTTTGGATTAAAATATAATTTTTAAACTGAATTTTCTGGAAATTATCTCTGAAAGCTTCTTAATTCTAGATATTTTAGCACAATTGGTATGCCGTAAAATACAGAAAAGCTTATTACACAACATAGGTAAATCTCGTTAAAACACAATTTGTAACATATACTTTTTTGTGGAGTTAATCTTTCCGAAATATCCCTTGTAATTGCTTACAATATTTAAAAAGTTTACCAAACGGGATCAAATAATTTTGTTTCTTTCGTTTCACTCCTGCCATTCACAGAATGCCGATTTTAATCTTATAGCTACAGCTCTTAAAACATTTGCCCATCGCTTTAGCCTAGTTATTCCCTTATTTTCCTTCGACTTACAAGGAAGCAAATATTAAGACAATTTCTGCTATTGTTTATCTCAATAAGCATGAACTAGAAGAATAAGGTTTTGTAAGAGTAGCTTGTTACAGAATAGTAGCGAAAGCCATGTGAATGAAACACAGCAGACCTTTTGTTTTTCAGTTGTACTGTCCGCAATAAAACTAGAACCACACGCTTTCCACACACATCTGTGGGCAGCATAGCTCAAAAACAATAAATCAGGTAATTACCCAACGTAGTATTAAACGAAAGTCTTCAAGAAAATCGCCCCAACCCCAACTACCATTTACATAACATTTTGCCATAATTTTTATTTTCTCAAAAATGGCTCTAACAAATTGATCAAAATGCTACATTTTTAAGATATTTAATGAAAAGCGAAATTTACATTTTGAAATATTCTGGGAATAGATTCTGAAGACCTATTTATTCTGGATGACTTCTAAATAACTTTTGCATAACTGGTAAACCGTGAGACAAAAATTTTTTATCACACAAAAAATGTTGATACCTCAAAACACAGAGTTTGTCATACAAAATGTTTTGTAGTGTTAATCCTTTCCGACATATTCCTTTTTTTTAGTGTTTAACGCCCGCTTTAACTACTAATGGCACCGCAGGTGTTGACACTGATGATACATGAATGAAGATGGGACCGGTGGAATGCGATGGGGGGAAACCGGAAAACCCGGAGAAAACCCGCCCCAGCGTCGCTTTGTCCACCACAAATCTCACATGCGGTCGCTTGGGATAGAACCCGAGCCGTCTAAGTGAGAGGCAGATGGTCTAACCACTCGGCCACGGCAGGGCCAGAGATATTCCCAATTATTGGTTTAAGTACTTAACCTTTTTCTTGCGGTATCTTTCTTTTCCTCTCTTTTGTTTACTCTTAGTAAACCAAGAGAACTGCATTTCAAATGTTAACATAGTCACCGGTTTTTAAAAGATTTCATTAACGTTTTAGCTTATGCATTCCTTTATTTCTCTTCTTTTTACAAATAAGCAAGCAATAAGACAATTTTGCTAATGTTTATCATGTTATAGATAAAGAATAAGCTTTTGTAAGGAAAGTTTGTTTCGGAACAGCTAGAGAAAGCTATGTGAATGCAACACGTTAGATTTTTTTAAAATTATGTTTTGGGGAAGAGGAATTTGAGAGCCTTAAAACATGTATTTCTGTGTAGTCTAGAGATTAGCAGCTACAAGTAAACGAAGCGTGGCAACGTTGCGATTACCACTCACAACGACAGTGTATTCTTCTGAGCTGTGACTTCATGCGTTATAGTGTGTAACGCCCGCTTTTACGACATATGGCGCCGCTGGCGATGACACTGTTGATGCATGGAGTTAAGATAGAGCACCGTTGGAATACAATGGCGGGGCAAACCAGAGAAAAACCGCTCCTGCACCGCTTTGTCCACCGTAAATTCCACATGGGGTTGCTTGGGATCGAACTCAGGCCACATTAGTGAGAGGCGAGTAGTCTAACCACTCGGCCACGGCGTGACCTGCATTTGCAATAGTGGCGGTACATAGTTCAGCTTGCTTCGCTATTGTTATTGGTTATACTTCGGTTTTCGTTCAATAATTAATACAGAGCATGGTGCTTGTCTGAATCAGATTTATACTTTCTCTACACGTACTATGTACATTGTGTACAGAGGAAGTATTGTATTTCACCCAAAAATTCGATACCGAGATTTCACCGGTAATACATGTTTTAGGGCCCCCTGAATACAAAAAAAAACATTTTTACAAAAAGGTCCAAATACCCTTTACATGGAACGTTTTTCGAAATATTTTATTTTCTTAAAAATGTCTCTAATGATTTTGATTAAAATATCGTATATTAAAGATATTTAGCTGACAAATAAAATGTATATCTTGAAATTTTTAGGAATAGCCTCTTAAGACTACTTTATTCTAGATGAATTTTACGGAATTTTGCATAACTGCTAAACCGTAAGACATGGACAAAAACTTACCACTCAAAAATGTAGAGCATGTTAAAATACAACTTTATGTTATATTTTTTTCATGGAGTTGTTCGTTTTTTAGATATTCCTTGTTTTTGGTTTCCGCTTTTCTGATACAGGGATTGGTCAACTCGTGTCCATAGAAACAAAATAACTTAAGTCACATAGCAAACATTTTTTGACTATCACTTAAAACCCTTGGTATTCCCTTTTCGCTTCTACTTACAAAGAAGCAACTAATAAGACTATTTCTGCTAATTTTTTCTCGATGAGCATGAAGTAAATAGAAGCATAAGCTTTTTAACAATAATTTGTTACAGAGATGTAGAGAAAGTCATGTGAATGGAATACATCAGATTTTTTTGTGGAAAATATGCATAATTTGAGAAATATAAAACAAAGGAGCCACCTAGATGAAGTATGTATTTTGTAATTCACTTTGAAAGCGTATTACAAAAATCTGATGTGCTCCATCAACATGACTTTCTCTACATCTCTGTAACAAATTATTGTTAACAAGTTTATTCTTCTATTCTATTTAATGCTAAAATATTAGTTAAAACGGTCTTATTACTTAGTTCCTTATTAAGTAGAAGAGAAATAAGAGAATACACTAGGCTAAATTGACAGTCAAATTTTTTAAAATGTGGTTGCTTTGGGATTGAACTCAGTTTCTTTGCGTGGCCAAGCGTTGACAAGTTCCCGTATGAGAATAAGTATTTTAAAACTGAAATGAATAACAAGGAATATCTTGAAAACGGCCAACTCCATGAAAAAAAGTATAGGACATAAATTGTGTGTTTTATCGGAATCTATATTTTTGTGGAGTAAGTCGTTGTCCATCCCTTATGGTTTACCAGTTATACAAAATTTAATAAAACACAACACAAATAAACAGCTCTTCTGAGGCTATTACCAGAAAATTCAAGATATGCATTTTATTTGTCATGTAAATATCTTAGATATAAGAGATTTTAATCAAACTCGTTAGAGCCATTTTTGATAAAATCAAAACTTTCGAAAAAAGTTCCATGTAAAGGGTAGTTGAGGGTGGGGGTATTTTCTTGAAAATCTTCGTGTCACATCCTTGGAAAATACTGAACTTAAATATTAAATTTGGTATTTAACGGACTTTTCGTTTTTTAGCTAAACTGCTCACAGACACAAACACACACACACACACACACACACACACACACACACACACATATACTGACACACATATGAACATTTTTCTAAAAATGCTTTTTTTTTATTCAGGGGGTCCCAAAACATGTATTTTCGGTGAAATCTTGGTATCGAATTTTTGGGTGCAATACACTAAGCACCTCTATACATGTGTATATAGTACGTGTCGCCCTGCGTGGAGTAATGGTTACCATGCTAATTTCATACAACCAAGGTCACGGGTTCAAACCCAGCGGAGGATGTTGTAAAAATCCTTAGCATGGCTTCCTTCGGAAGGGAAGTAGATACGTGGGTCTCGTATCGTAGACTTATGGCACGTAAAAAAATTTCAGATCTGATAAAAGAGACCTCTGAGCAAAATTAAGTGGTCTTTCACGCCCAGAATAGAATGAGACGCGAAGAACCACAGCAGTTAAAGAGCGTCCATTGATAAAACTCCATTTCATTTCATTTCACATATTACGTGTAGAGAAAGTGAAAATTACTTATGTAACCGTACCGGTAACTATCACATGTTTATTAAGTAGCAATATTCAATATATTTACAAAATCGGTAACCTAATAAACTAAACGTGCTAGAAGATGTGATGTTGCGCCAGAGTCATATGTACAGGCACATTACCTAAAGCATAATGCAGCAAAATAATTTTGTGTAATATATGGTTCGTTTCAATGGTGAAGTTTAAATAATGTGCTTTACAGTTCTATAATAAAAATCCTTTCTTTACACTACAAATAAGATTTTATTATTCTTTATTCATGGATTTTTTGTTCGGATTATCAGGAATTTTGGATTTGTGGGGCTCTGATAAGCGAAAATCTACTTTACTTCCACGAGTTACTACAGCAGCAAGAATAAAAAAAAATCTGATATGTTCCATTCACACGACTTACTCTACATCCCTGCGACAAATTATTGTTAAAAATCTTATGTTTCCATTTATTTCATTCTAATCGAGGAAAAATTGGCAGAAATACTTTTATTATTTGCTGCCTTGTAAGCAGAAAAGAAATAAGGGAGTACCATAGGTTAAAGTGAAATTCAAAAGCTGGTTTGCAATGTGACTGAAGTTCCATTGTTTTTACGTACATGAGTTGACTAATTCCTGTATCAAAAAAGTAAGTTTTTCAAAGCTGAAACTAAAAACAAGGAATATCTCAAAAACCATCAACTCCACGAAAAAAAAAATTATAACATGTATTATGTGTTTTCACATGCTCTATATTTTTGTGTGGTATGTTTTTGTCCATCACTTACAGTTTAACAGTAATGCAAAAGTCCGTAAAATGCATCCAGAATAAAGTAGAGTTCAGAGGTTATTCCCATAAAATTCAAGATATACATTTTATTTATCATGTAAATATCTTTAATATACGATATATTAATCAAAATCTTTAGAATCTTTGAAAAAATCAACCTTTTCAAAAAAAGTTCCCTGTAAAGGGTAGTTGAGGGTGGGGGATTTTCTTGAAAATCTTCGTGTCGCATCCTTGGAAACTATCAAACTCAAAATACCAAGTTTGGTATTCAACGGACTTTTCATTTTTGATCTATGCTGTCCATAGACACACAGACAGATAGACAGACTGACTGACAGACAGTAACGCACACATATAGAAGGACTTTTTCTAGAAATATTTTTTTTTATTCCGGGGGACCCAGAACATGTATTTCTGGTGAAATCTCGATATCGAATGTTTGGGTACATTACAATACTTCTCTTTACACAATGTACATAATACATGTAGACAAAGTAATAAAGCCTCAAGATATGAAAGGCGATTTAAGAACACAGTGTGCTGTATTACGAGCAAGTGAAGAGATTGGTTAGCTTGCGAGCTGCCTGGTTGGAGTACTTGGTGTTAGTTAACTGATACAATTACTTGCTCATTAGCTGAGTTCAAGAGGTTTGCTCTAGGCTGAGTGCTAGAGCACACTAGGCATTATCCTCCTTATTAGACACATTTATCACCTCCCTTAACCCCCAAGGCAGAACCAAGTAGCACTTATCAAAATATTACGAAAAGGAATATAAATTACGTCCTCTAAATGTTGTGTCATATTTTCAATAACTTGTTTACTGTCATATTCTTCAAACATATTATGGCTTTTAGAGCATCCGGTAAAAGAGAAAGAATTATTATGAAAAAATATGGTGGTTCCATTCACATGACTTTCTCTAGCTCTTGCACAAACAATTTTTCTTACAAAAGATTTTCCTTTTATCTATATCATGCTAAGATAAACATTCTTTATAAGTTGAAGGAAATGCACAGGCTAAAGCGACAGTAAAATCTTTTAAAAGCCAGTCGCTAGGGGAAATAATTGAATTCGGTAAGCAAAAGAGATGCGAAAAGAAAGTTCGATTTACTGTTTGAGAAACGTTTAAATTGCTTAAAACTGAAACCAATAACCCGAAAGTAAACGGTTATCTGTATACAAACTGTATATGACATAAATTGTGATTTTAACTAGATGTGTATTTCTGTGTAGTAAGGTTTTGTCTATCTCTAATCTTTTACTACTTATCCAGAGTGAAAAGGTCTCCAGAAGCTATTCCCAGAAAATTCAATTTACGCATTTCGTTTGTCATTAAAATATGTTAAACCTATAACACTTTAATCAAAATCATTAGAGCAATTTTTAAGAAAGTCAAAAATTTCTAAAAATGTTCCATGTAAAGGATAGTTGGGACAGGACGTTTTCTTGAAAATCTTTGTACCACATCCTAGGAAGATATCGAACTTAAATACCAAATTTGGTAATTCAGTTACTTTTCCTTTCTCAGCTATGCTGTCCACACACACACCCACACACACACACATGCACATGAACATGTGCTAAATTTCTTTTTTATTGAAGAGGTCTCAAAAGGTCTGGTGTAAACTTGGTATAAAATGTTGGGTGAAATACAATACCTTCCGTTTCCACTATACACATTGTACATGCATGCTAGAGAAAATAATTAAGATAATTGTATTATTATTATTTATATTATTGTCTAGCCGAGCGAGAAGGCTCCTCAGGTGGTTTCGCCTGTGTCCCACATTTGGGAGGTCACAGATTGGATGGTGGGTAGGTTTCTTTCATCTCTCGAATTTCCTGTCCTTCCAGTTCATTTAATTCATCCTTCATCCCGTAGGATGTGTCGGCGATGATGCTTAGTGTAGCGTGGCAAAGGGAAAATATGCTCATTTTCAACCTCCATCCCCCGACTACACCTGGATGTCGGGTTGAGTAGCAGTCCCTGGTGGGGGAGTTGTCCCCTGTGTACCTGCTGGGTTATTGAAACAATTTTATCTGGAAAGTGCAGCGAGTCTATCACTGCTGTGTCTCATCGGACCAGCCTTACGGTGTACACTGTCATCTCACTCCTCCCTCCCAGGGGCGCCCACTCGTGGGACATAGGTACAGTAACTAACATAAGGTTCAGCGAGAGGCTCCTCCATTCGTGTTCTATTATATTCTTATTATTTACTATAAACTCATATCTTTGCACATTGTTCGAACTATATTCTGCAATTATCTCACTGTATGGGTAAAACGTAATACAAAAATATATATTGCAAGCATTACTACAAGAAATTAATATTAAATAAAGCTAGGAATAAATTACACAGAGATGGGCATACGTAGGCATTAAGTTATATGATTCATACATTTAATGAATTGAGATGAATAATTATTTATTTCATTAAGTTTCCCAGCCTCGTTTATCAGTTCTGGTAACAATATTTAGAATTCATATTCCTTTCAGCTTTTAACCTTTTTGAACGCGTATTCATGAATCTAACGTCGTCCTCCGTGGCGTAGTGGTTACCATGCTAGCCTTGAGAACCCAAAACTCCTTATGGTTTCCTTCGGAATGGAATTAAAACGGTGTTCCCGTGTAATGTCTATTTTCAGTAAAAGAACCCCATATCTTGACAGAAGGTTTCTGTTCAAAATTCCGTCGTTTCGCGTCCGCAATTCGTGATTTCGTCTCAATGCCATCTGTGGGCGACGAGCTGATTCTTCGTCACCATAGCACACAGTGGCGAACTGACAAACTAGAAATTCAAATCTGATCAAGGAAACGACGTAACAATGCCCTAAGCACGACTTACAGGATATTAACTAACCATTCATGAATCAGCATGTAATGAAATTGTCTTTTAGTTATTCATTGTTTGAGCCCCATGTGCCACGAATGCTGGTAATTTAGCTAACGATCAACGAATCTGGATTTTGGAACATTACGAACGGTTTGAGAGAAATGACATGAAGAATTTGACACATTTCTCTAATATCACGATTAAACTTAAAATAAACAATAAATTTGTAAATAGTGCTAAGTTGAGAAATTCATCGAGTTTCCGATAATGCGAGAGGTTAACGGTCTCCATCAAATCTCGTAATTCTGGAATCGAAGTAGTGAATCGTCCCGCTCAAAGGATTTATATCTCAGAGACGACGATTTCCAATTGAGATTGGTTGCCCTAGCAAAGAATAAGGGTCCTTAGGGAACATGGCAGGTTGTGTTACATGGGAATTCGAAGCTCGAATCTGCCTCAGGTCGTACATCTTGATCAGCCTTGTCACATACTGCGGATAAAAAGGAGAGAATAAAGATGGAAACTCCATTCATGTGTTTACTATTAATGTCGGCTGACATTTAAGAAAAGTAACAGTTAATATTTTATTAGTCAACGAGACAAAAAAGAAACACCTTAGATGAAGTGAATAATAGAGGTTTCCTGTTGGCATACACAAAGGGTAAAAATGAATCAAGCCTAACTGCATGGTAATACAAATTTGAAAATGTTAAACAATTTCATTTTCAATAAAGCATTTTAATATAAATAATATCACTATTTGCCATTGATATTTTAAATTGTTGTAAAGTTTATTTAATTGGAGTAATTATAATATAACATTTTTTTTAAATTTAGTATTATGAATAATATAAAATAAAATATGAACATTAAGTGTTTTAATAGTTTAAAAAATCTGACGTGTTTCATTCACATGACTTTCTCTACATCTTTGTAACAAATTATAGTTAATAAGCGTATTCTTCTAGCTCTTCATGTTAATTGACATAAACATTAGCTAAAATGGATGTATTGTGTAATTCCATGTAAGAAGAAGGGAAATAAGTGAATGCACTAGGCTAAATCGACAGTCAAACATTTTAAAGTATGGTTGCTATGGGATAGAAATGCCTTTCTTTTGTTGCCAGAAGTCGACAAGTTCCCTCATTAGAAATGCATAAGTATTTTAAAACTGAAACTAATCTAGGAATATCTCGACACCATGAATAAGAATGTTTATGACATAAATTTTGTGTTTTAAAGATTCCACATTTTTGTTGTAAGTTTTGTCTATCTCTCACGGTTTACTAGTTACGCAAAATCCAGCAAAATTCATCCCGAATAAACAGGTCTTCAGAAGCTATTCAAGCAATTTCAAGATATACATTTTATTTGTGATAGAAGTGGCTTTAATAATTGGTATTTTAATCAAAATCATTAGAGCAGTTTTTGAGAAAAACAAAATTTTCGAAAAATTTTCCATGTAAAGGGTAGTTTGGCGTAGTGGAATTTTCTTGAAAACCATTGTGTCGCATCCTTGGAAGATACCAAACTTTAATGCCAAGTTTGGTATTAAACGGTCTTTTGTTTTTGAGATATTCTGTCTACAGACACACACATACACACACGGAACTTTTGCTAGAAATGCTTTTTTTGATTCAGGTGTTCCTAAAACATATATTTCCGGTGAAATCTCGTATACAACTACTTATTATATATTTTGTTAAGTATACGGAGTGCTCGAAAAGTAGGCACGACGTTTAAAGAGCTAATAGAACATCAAAATTTATTGAAAATGCAATATTATTTTTCATAAATACATTAAATAACATCTGCCATTTACGCATGAAAAATTATTTACTCCATATGATCACCCAAGGCCGCGCGGCAACGAGCAAAGCGTTCATAGAAGTTCTGGATGACGCGATCATAAACATCTGGTGGGAAGCCGTTAATAACCCTTTGAATCTCATCCTTCAATTGGTGTATTGTTTGTGGTTTGTTCATGTACACTTTTGATTTCACAAATTCTTACAAAAAAAGTCACAAGGCGTAAGATTGCATAACCTGGCAGGCTTCAACTCTTGTGTAAGTTGCATCTTGTACACATGCATTTTCAGATCTTTTGAAACGATTGCATGCATTGAATTTGGTGATAAATTCATTGTTGGGCGTCACATTGTGATGTATGACAGCAATGTTTTCTTGTGTTCGAACAGAACGCGGTCGCCCTGTTTTTTAACATTTGCACCAAAACATGAAACAGCAATGCTCACCACACAAAATCTATTAGACTACTAATGAGAAGGACAGCAGATAACAAACATGAAACAACCATGGCAGCCAACCGTCATATGAGAAAGTGGTGGCAAATTCAAATACGTTCATACTTTAATATATATTTATAATAGCATATATTTATAATAATAACTCCATGGCACTACAGCTCACAAGAAACCTTGACCTACCGCCCTGCCGCTGCGTCACCCATGGCGTCATGGATGGGGTGCAGTTTTGGAGGGTGAGACGAGGTTAGCGCCGGTTAATGTGGTCCTCATGACGTGGAGCCGCTATTTCTCCATCAAGTAGCTCCTTAATTGGCCCCCAGGGACTTCATGAACCAGGTCTCCCAGCGGGGGGAAAATCCCCACGCCAGTTTTGTTTATCGAACTCAGGTCTACCGCTTGACAGGCAGCTGCGCTATCACCACCCTATATATTTAGGGTTCTGTATTATATGAAACATATGCGCTTTTTGTGTGATTAGATAACTATGAAAGAGAATGTATAAAATATTAAAATGGCATCAACTGTAGTCACTTAATAGGTTATTCAATCATTCCGATAGATAACCGCTCTATCGCCGAAGGGTACTTATAAGCTCAGCAGCATTTCCAGAAAATTGAAAATACAAATTTAAAACTCTCGTAGGCTACATCCATGATGTTCTCAACCTGTACTGCCAACTATTCTGCAACCATCCAGTCTTAAAATCTATCTAATTCACGTATATCAATATAAATATTCGCAGTGAGAAAAAGAATACACTAGATTAAACCATAGTCAAATCTTTCAAAAGCAGCTCTATATATGATACATTGACTTTCCATTCTCTTTCTTCCCCAGGAGAAAGAAAAAATGAGTATTATATAACAAAATTTGAAAAAGATATATGTATTTTAAAACTGAAACCAATGACGTGGAATATCTCGAAAACAGTTGAACCCACTAAATAGTATATTTAATTGAGTCTATATGTTTTGTGCAGTGAGTTTTTATCTAAATCTTAAGGTTTACTATTAATGCAAAAGTTCTCTAGAATGTAAAGCTGCACAGGCTAAACCCAGATAATGAAAGATATGCATTCTATTTGGCATATAAATATATTTAATGTATGGCATTTGAATTAAAACCGTTAGTCCCGGTTTTGAGCAAATTGGAGACTTTGAAACATGTTCCAATCAAAGGGTAGTTTATGAACGGGGTACTTTTTACTGAATTTTTTGTGCCGTATCCTTGGGAGATACTAAACTTAAGTTTGGTAGTTATCCGAATTTCGTTTTTGAGTCATGTTGTTCACACACAAACCTTTTTCTAATTGTATTGTTTTTTTATTTCGTGGTCCTGAAAGTACATTTTCCTATGAAATCACCGATAAATGAAACTTTTTCTTCCTGCTATACATTATACATACGGATAGGGAAAGTAAAAAGCTACCCATACATCGTAGAGAAATCCAGGTAGTGTGCCAGGTGGCCCTACTTCCTCGTATTTCCTTCGTGTGTTAAAAGATTCTCAGAAGTCAATGAGGCTACTTGAAGTTAAAATCTCTAAGTAAGGAACTAGTGGTTTATACGGTTTTTGTTTACCCCTCTTTGCTTATCAGCGGAGACAATGAACGGGTCACTCTCATTGCAAACACTAAAGCAAAGGTCGCCCACGTCAGTTCCTCACTGACAGGTTGTAACTTGTATTATCCTCTTTGAGTTCAGCAATTCTTTTTAACACGAAGGGTTTCTTATCTATACCTATACCCCCGCCGCTGAATCCTTGCACTTGACAGTTAGGAGTTAAGTTGGTACATTTACAGAAAACAGATGAAAAGTTTTACCCGTTTGACTTTCTGAACCAATTACAAAGCAGCATTCCGGTAGGTTGGTCAGACAACGAAAACGGAACTAGAGGCCACACCGTTGCAATATCTGGCTATTTCCAACCACGTAGCCAGTTTGTGAACTCCCAACACATGCGCAGAGTTGTTCTATACAAGCTGAGTATCATTCGTTGTTATTTATATTTATTGCTATTGTTGATAGTGTTGTTGGTGTTTGGGTGCACGTGAGGGAACATAAGACTTTAACAATTATAGAGGTGGATAGCCTTTTGCGGAAGGTGTGGCGAGGGTGGACGCGGCTTAATGAAGGAAGAAAGTGAATCATGTGCACAAAATAATACGAAAAGCACAGGAATTAGACGGAATCATCAGCGAATGTGAACCGCTAATGATATGTCTTAGTTATGACGATGATGATGACAATGACGATGACTCTTCCGAGAATGATAACGACGGAGACTTGGATTATTGAGCCATTAAAATTCTAAACCGGTGAAAATCACTTTGCTATACCTTTCTCTCATTGTAACAAGCTATTTTGTTATTTTACTGTCGTAAATACCTATGTATGCTGCAAACGTTATAGTATCACTGTTATTTTCAATTAACATCATTAATAACGAATTAGTTTTATTATTCATTGGAATTATTCATTGTTTCACAGTTTATATTCGTCTGTACACACAATAGAAACATTTGTAATCAGTTGTTGTTTACTAGTTACTCTGGCAACACCGCAAAGGCAGCATAGCCAACCTTACCGAAACTAGCCGAACTGTCAAGTGCAAGGATTCAGCGCCGGGGGTATACGTACCTGTACACGTATGGGACCACTGGGTGTAAATATAGCTTGGGAAACCGTGACAGTCAGTGACCTGACTACTCAGGTATGCAGGCGACCCAGGAAACATGTCTGTGGGCTTTTCCATTAGGCCGGTACCTATTTTATATACCGACTCCCCTTGTAAACAGGGACAAATGTTGATAGGCCATTTACGTGCGTCAACCTCGATGGGGGGGGGGCAAACTTTACAGCTTGGGTCTATTAACTTTCCAGGTTGATGCCGGAGGACACTGAGGGCTCTTCACAAGCCCGCCCAGGCCTACCCAATTCTCCACAGTCACTACCACGTTGAGACCTAACCAATCTGAATCTGAGCCTCTCCAGTAATGGGAGCTGTGCCGGTTTGGTAAGATGTGGCATTGGCCGGATATACAATTGAATTAAATTACCGTATAATTCTTCTTTCTGTATAAATCTGATATTCCATTCACATGAATTTCTCTACATCTACGTAACATATTATTATTATTATTATTATTATTATTATTATTATTAATAATAATAATAATAATAATAATAATATTGTTATTAAAAAGTTTTTTTTATTCTGTCTACTTCATGCTAATCAAGATACACATTAGCAGAAATGCTGTCTTGTAAGTGAAAGGGAAGTAATGCAATACACTAGGCTAAGACGATAGTGAAGTCTTTTAAAAGCTGGTTGCCACATGGATGAAATCCGTTTCTCTACATTGCCAGGAGTTAAAAAATTCCGGTATGTGAAAGTATTTTAAAATGAAAACAATAACAAGGAATATCTCAAAAATCGTCAACTCCACGAAAAAAAAAAAAAAACAAACAAAGTATATGACTAAAATTGTGTGTTTCAGCGAGGTTTACATTTTTGTGTAGTAAGTTTTTGTTTATCATTTACTGTTTATAGTTATGCAAAATCAAGCAAAATTCATCCTAAATAAAGAAGTCTTCAGAGGCTATTCCCAGAATATTCAAGATATACATCTTAATTTGTTGTGTAAATATCTTTAATAAGTAGTATTTTAACCAAAATCGTTAGAGCCATTTTTGAGAAAATCAAAGTTTTTGCATTTTTTCCCCATGTAAAGGTTAGTTTGAGGGGGGGGGGTTACTTTCCTCAAAATATTCGTGTCATATCCTTGGTGGATACTTAAGTTATATATCAAGTTTGGTATTTTACCGACTTTTCGTTTTTGAGCACACACGGACCTTTTTCTAAAAATGCTGTTTTGGTTACAGGAAACCTAAAACGTCTATTTCCGGTGAAATCTCAGAATCGATTTTTGGGTGAAATGCAATACATTCTCTATGTACATTGTACGTGTCAGAAAGTAAAAATTAAGCTCAACCTGTAGATTTACAAAAATACTACAGTAACCACCGCTGCTTATAGAATCATCTATGTAAATGACTTACAGGAGAGCTAACAAATAGCTTCTAAAGTGTCTATAACTGCCTGTATCATGATCGAATTCATTTACTAGGCCAGAGTCTGCGTATTACACATTGTTTTATATTACTTAACGTATAATTCCATCTACCGTTCTCTTTCACTAAAATGAAAACCTCTTCCTGGGATATCTTCCAGCAAATGCAATTTATGTAGTGCAGTGGGATTATTACTTGTCCATTTAATTTCGTTTTTAAGTAATATATGTAAAATTCTGAATTATTACTGAATGAAAATGTTATATAACTGCTTAGATTGGCAATTTACGTCCCGATATGGGTAATTAATGTCGATTCGGCGTATCATAGCCTTTATTTTATTGTATGTTTTAATTATTCATATAAACTCTTTCATTACTGCCTTTGTGAATGAAATAACTAAATCAAAGGAAAGTGGTAATTGGATACTATGTAATATACTGACATTTATTGTGACAATTGAATATTAATAATTACTTCTTAATTATTGAACTTATACTCTTCTGTAGAGCTTAGAACCACTCTACTAACTCCTATTAACAGACTGCAGCTGTATTGCCGCTGTATTCTTTGAACTTCAAAAGTGTCATGATAGCATTTTGCTTTCAATTAATACTTTAACATATACACGCATAAAAATAAAGAATATGTAAATGAATACTTTGTTAATTACAAAACAATGACAACGCATGTAAGTGTTTTTCCATCACATGCTATATCTTAAGGGTAACGAAATAAGGTAAACTACATTTCAAACTAACTGAAAGTACTGGAACTCGGTCGTGATAAAGGTACTCGGCCACAACGTTCGGTACTGTAGTCTAATTATAGGTTTGCAACGGAGGAGAGAGGCAAGCCCGAAAGTAGGAAGAACATTTCCACTACCTCATATCTTCTTCCTCCACTAGGCGCCGCGCATACACAATGAACAATTTTTCCTTACAGTGACAATTACTGTAGATGATAGGGTTAGCTCGGAGGAAGAGACAAGGATGGGGATGCTAGACTCGGCGAAGCGGTCCGTCATGCATCAACATTTTTTCTAAGCTTAAACCTGTAGATTGAGTAAACTAACCTTTCGGTTACTTTATACATGCTTATTCGTTGTTATAGGCTCTCTACTAGTCGTATGTAGCTTCTACATGTGTCAAAGTTAATCGACTAATATTGCTAAAGAGCCTTAGTATAATGCGACACAAACAAAAAATCTCATCCGTTGCATTCATATGAATGTCGCTATTCACACTTCTACAAACTATCCTACCTTAGATCTACTTACAGAGAGTGAGATATTCCCAATTCTCGAGGGTGGGCTTACATTCCATTACAATAGCTTTCCTGTGTTTCACCCTTCGCATGCTGTAGGGTTGTAGTTGACGGCAATTGTTTGGCAAGGAACGGTGCAGTTTGCGCAGTGTAGAGTCCTCTCACTGGCTCTAGGATAGCTGGCTGGTGTCCTTTCTGGAGGCTCGTTCCAGGGAACCCGGGTTGATAATGGCGCAGGATGCTCGCGCCGGGGTCAATATTCCAGGTTCCTTAGGAGCCCCATCCTTGCTAGCACATACCACCCTTGGAATGTCCCTTTCAGAGGTCATGTAAGAGACAATTGGCCTACTGAGTTGGCTCACATGAGCTGCTAATCTCCAATACTGGAAGCCTTTCCGTGAGACAATCCTATCCAAATTAGATATTTTAATAACATGGGGAAATTTAAAATCACGACAGGTAGCCATGGATTTTTGCCTTCGTATTGATGCTATAATGCTGAGGTATTATAGCAAGAAACCAGAACAGGCATTTATTTTGTCATCGGACAATATGCAAGGCTGCAAAAATCTTCAGCTTCTGATACTTCTGGTTAACAATACTATCACTGTGTCCTTGTCTAGACTAAGGTTGAAAAATTGAATCCAGATCACACAAATTTGTCCAAAATTTATGCCAGTAAATCCATCTTCAAATATTTCGTCAATACCAGCATATAACGTTTTGAAAATGTATGTAATGTTATTTTAAATGTTAACAAGGACATACTAGTAGCCTTTGCAGGTTAAAGGCTAAATAGCATGATTCCAAAACTTACCGACTGTCAAGAGCTTTTTCAATGTGCCAAATACAGTGTGTTGAGAGTTCCGTTAGATATGATACTACGGCTAACGGTGAGCAGCGGATCTAAAGTATATACATTTAGTTTCTCTTTGCACTGTGTGCAGCCCCTTCTGACAGACTTAGTTTCATTACACCCGTAATTACGCTCTGTGGTTGCGTCATCAGAGCATGAGGTTGATTAGCATATTCGTCACCAACCATGTCATGTGGCTTAATTGCTTCCCCCAAACGGAAAGGACAGGAACCCTCCCTCGACGAAGTACATGGTTAGGCCAGCACGACTCAGTCTATCTACTTCAGTCTATCCAGCGAGACGCCTATGTTACACGATTCGAACGTTTGTAGCACCGAAGCAATGATTCTAAGCACGTTTCTATAGTGAAGGCACTAAGGACTACTTTGCAGCCAGGGAAAATTTGGGCACTTGTTGTTTCATTAGCTCAAAATTATTCTAAATCGTATTAATATCTAATATCTAATACAGTATCTAATTAACATCCTATTAATATCTAATCTAAATATTTGGGGAAAGGTATGAGCTTATTGTTGTAAAATATTAATACTGTATTCTCATTACGGTTAGCAAGATATTTGCACACGATTAAAAGAATTAAAGTCAGAAATTATATATTGTAATTGCATTAAAGTATTTAATATCATCCTGATAAAAATAAAACAAATATTTTTTGGTATCACCTTTACAATCTCCAGTAGATCTTTAAGGCATAGTGATGCTTTAATTTACTTCATTGTCGAACTACGGTGAGGACAGGAACCGGTTAGGTATGTTATATTTACAATGCAGCACAACTTAAGGGGAGAAAAAGTTTCAATACACGAAAAATTAAAATATTGTTTTTATTAAAGGCAAATCAACGAGTACCCTATTCCTTTTTAATTTCTCTACCACGTACAATATATACAGGATGCACCATTTAAGTTGAGACTTCACAATAGCTCCAAAACTAAGCATTGTAAAAAGAAATTTGTGAATAAGAATTGTTTATATTTTTCAAATTAAATGTTTTTAAAAGATAACTTTTTTATGGTTTTTTCCCTCTCCATAAAAAACTTAACAATATTTGTATGAAGTACTTTGCAACTGCTCTTACACCAAAGCAAATAACAACTACATTTCTGAATGACTGTGTATGAAGAGCTCAATGATATATTCTACAGTTCTCATCTAAAATGGTCCACCCTATATAACAGTTGAGAAAGTGTTCTGTTCCACATAAAAATAATGTGTCCATATTTCACCGGAAATATGTGTTTTGAGGATCCCTGGATCGAAAAAATAAGTTTTTAGAAAAACTTCTGTGCAGCACTGTGTGTGTGTGTGTGTGTGTGTGTGTGTGTGTGTGTGTGTGTGTGTGAACGGCATAACTACAAAAATAAAAAAAATCTGTTATGTACCAAACTTGATATTAAGTTCTGCATCTTCCTAGGAGGCGACATCCCTACCCAAAATACCCTGTATGTGTAGAGTTTTTCGAAAACATAGCAATTTCGATTAAACTTCCATATGTTTACCAGATTTTCATTAAAAATTAAATGTAAGCCTAAAAAAAGTTGCGAATAGCTTCTTGAAGTCCTTTTTATTCTGCATGACTTGTTATGTAACTGGTAAACTGTTAAAGATAAACCAAAACCTAATACACAAAAATGTACATCTCGTTAAATGCATTTATTGTTTACATTTCTGAGATATTCCTTATTATTGGTTTCATTTTCCTATTTCTATTTTTCTCAAATGGGAGAAAACTTTCTATCTAATGGTGAAGCAAAACGAATGAAATTTCAAAGCTGTCACTGACCGACAAGCTCTTTGAAGATTTGACTATCACCTAAGCTACTGCATTCCCCTAGTCCCATTGTGTCTGCAAGAAAATATGTAATCAAAGCATGCATATAGATTTTTATCTTGTTTAACGTGATGAAGATGAAATAATGAGGCTTCTAAAGTAAGTGTGTTGAAGAAAGGGCAGAGCAAGTCATGTGAACACATATGAGATACATCAAGTCTTCTGGAGCCTTCATATTTTGGTGTATTTAAGTAATATTCACATAAATATAATCCATACAATTACTCAAAATGAAAAATTCCATGATATACAGTATTCAGCTTCCAAGTAACCTTAAGGCAGTATTATTAATAATGTTGAAAACCAAAATCCAATTCAGCTGAAATCTAGTCTTAATAAATTTAATAATTCTTAATAAATCGGCTTTTCAGCAGATCCTATTATATTTTCCATACTTCCTGATGTGCCATAGAATCAAGGCAAACCGTTACAAATATTTTACCATCAGTATTCAAAATAGAAAATGCCGAAAAATATAATTTATTATAACTATAAACAAAACGTACCCTATGACAATTTACCCTATGAAATTGTCAAATTAATGGGTAAGTCTCAAACATCCTGAACCTTACTTAGTAATCATTGAATAAACAAATCAAGAGGCTATAGCGTACAAATAATTTATCTTCAAAAAAATACATTACTTCACTAATTCTGTACTCACAGCAATAGTAGAGATGTACTGTCCAGTGCTTCAGGACACAATAATTAGCTAGTGATTATAAACTGTAATAGACCAGGAGTAGTATGTGCATGAAGTAATTGAGAGAAGTATTGAATCATTAGTAGTACTGTTTTTTATCACGGATTTTCCCGCTATCAGTAATATACAAATGAACAAACCCACGCTACCGTGTTGCTTGTCTGTTTCCAGCCTATTTACACAAATTAGAGGTTATGTTTGTACAGCGCGCCGTTTGATACACCGTTTGTTTTGTTGTTTCTTTCTCTGTATTATTTTTTGTTATTATCCCTTTTGTTATTTCGTTTCACTGCAATCGTTAAGCAACTTTCTAGTTCAAAATAACTCCGAAACAAAATATGAGGTATACAGTAATATTGTTATTTTCTTTCCCGCATTCGTAAACTTGATAGCAGAATTCAGCTGCTAATGGGTAATATCTGCTCAAATTAGCAGATTACGCCAAACTCATTGTTCTGGATTAGTAAAGAAATCTTGTTTTGTGGATCTTACATTTTTGTGCATAATAGAATATGGAAGCACACTCGATTTACTAACCAGCTTTATTTTCTTTCTCAAAGTTAGTACAAGAATGTATGAATACCTACCTGATGCCTATCAGATGATATACTAGTTGACCCAGCAGAGCTGTGTTTCACGAGTACAGACAACTCCTAAGTCTTTAACAGGGCAATTCCAGATAAATACAGGGCCATTGGAGTAGTAGAGAATTAGCACGCGCCATCTTTGACCTACAGCTCTTGGTTGTGAATGAAGACGATGAGCGGATACCGTGAATTCAGATACAGCTCCAGACGGCCATCCTTATCATACATTTCGCTTGCATTTCATATCATCCACTTCCTCGCACTCATGCCTGGTTACGGGCCGACTATTCGTCCCAGGTTCTCCATTTTGAAAAATCAGTTTTAAATAAAATATAAAAGAATTTAAATCAGACCCAAGAAAAATAACACATATTAATATTCTTATAAATAAAATTCTAGAATATTCTCTTAAAAAATTAAGGCGAAACCACCTCTTCCATATTCAACATTGGTTTCGTGCCGTTGGCTCCCCAACAGGCTTTTGACCCCTAGGCATTCACTTGGGGAGTCAGTCTTAAACACGGAGGGTAAGCCGACTACGAAACGAAACGAATTATTATGTTTTCTTCACTAATGGTGGTGGTGGTGGTGGTGTGTAAGAATTATTCGAATTATACGAATTGACTCATAGGATAGATGTTCAAATTTTGCCCCCTAGTACTTGATACAGTTACGACTTAAAATCCTTTGCATGCCTCATAAGCCTGCAACACCAGCCATCTAATCATCAGTGTTCCCAGCCGGTCCTTTTATTCGTCTGAATTAAAGCAGCCTTTAATGATCATGTGCGGTTGTGTGTATATGTGCGCTAGTGTTAGGAAAACATGATTGGTTATGGGCTGATGATCAGGCAGTGCTATGCAATAGTATTTCTCTCTGCAATCTACTATGTCAAATTGGCAACTCATTTATAACTTACGGCATGTATAATATGCGATTTTGTAAGGGGTAGGAAAGCCGGGTGATAGTTCACAGCTCATTTTAACACTGTAAAGAGTAAATGATAACATAGATTTCATGTACAGAAAATTGTCAATACTTTTTGCTTTATGGATTCTATTTGTGTAATGTTTGTGTTTCAGTTTCAGTTATTTCCCATGACATTTCCAGATAATTCAAATAAATATATTATCTACTAAATACGTATTAGCAATTTTAAATAATATTTTAAAACCCATAGAATGGAAAATACCAATCGGTAAAAGCGAAAATGTGTCCTGTACCTAATCTGAACTAAATTCTCATTCATATTATGTAGAAATACCGGTTTATTTGTTGTGATGATTTTTATCCATACTAGGTTAGACTCTTCTGGCCAATTTTTTTCCTTGGAGTTCTCTTTTTTTTATAGTGTTAACGCCCTCTTTTACTACCATGCACCGCAGGCGATGACACTAATGATATTTGGAATGAATATGGAGCACCGGTGGAATGCCATGACGGGGGAACCTGGGGAAAACCCGCCCTTGCCCCGCTTTGTGCACCACAAATCTCACATGCGGTCACTTGGGTTCGAACCCGAGTGAATGATGAAATCACTTGGCCACGGCGTGGCCCTGCCTTGGAGTAAGTTTAAATAGCAATAAGTACATAATTACCTACGAAAAACGTGTGGAGGTAGCATTCAAAGTATAGCCGTGTTAAATGGAGAACCAATAACAAAAACAAAATTCAAAGCTTGGCATATTTTGGAAATGACTTAGTCTTTAAAAAAACGTATTTCGCAAAAACTCTACATTTTTACTGTAGTAGGTAAGTTTTTGTCTATATCTTATGATTAAAATAATGAAAACTTTAAAAGGTAAGCCATTTTGAAGGAAACATCATAGGTTAGTCACAGAATACTAAAGTGCACGTTTTGTCACCTAAATGTATTAAGAGCTGGCTTTATGGCATGAATCGTTAGAGAAAATAAAACCTTATCGGAAAATTTCCCTAAAATTTTTTGAGGTGGGAGATTTTATATTAAACATTCATGCAGCATTCTTAGAAGATGATCTTAGAAGATGACCTTTATCAATTCGTTATCTATCCAATTTTGAGCACACACACACACGCACACGTATGCTCGCAGAGTTCACACTATCTCTGTTAAAATACTGATATAGATTTTTTGGTGGGAGTGAAATACAATAATTCCTCCAGCTGTTGTAGTGAAATTAATAATAATTTTTTTCTCTCTATTTCCTTTGATAGTAATAATTAAAGTAATATCCAAAACGTTTTCTTGTAATGCAATTCAGAAAGTTTAGAATTTATAAATATTGCAATCGTATTGAAACTTGCACCAGGTGTTAGGTCGTTAAAAGTCTAAAGTTCCGACAAGGCAAACAATTAACTTATTATATACAGGTTGATTTATATGGAGCTGACACATTTCTTTCATTAATTGTTTCAAAACGTGTTATGCTAGCGACAATTTATTATACCTAAATTGTAGAGGAATTTTGGGAGATTATTTACCTCTAAAGTAAATGTTGAAAATTTCCTCCATCCAACTCAACACGTCGTTCCATGTTACTGGCCACTCGTTGGAGGACTCTGTTGTCAATAGCTTCAATCTCCTTTGTGATGTCGTGCTTCAGATCGTCCAATGTCTGGGGACGTGTAGCGTAAACCCTGTCTTTTAAGTAACCCCATAGAAAGAAGTTCGGCGATATCAAATCCGGAGATTTCGGTGGCAACAAGTTCCTGGAAATTATCCGGTCGTCAAAGAAATTTGCAATTAGGATCAAGGATTCATTTGATGTATGGCATGTAGTGCCATCTTCCTGAAAATATCCTTGACTCAGCTCTACATCGTACTGCATTTTCACGTTGATTACAAGAACAAAATATCGAAATAGCTGCCAACAATGCAATTAGGAATAAAACATAAACATCTGCGCACGGAATCGAAACTCCAACATATTCTGCTTAATTTGGTGCTAAAATTGGGTCATTGAATGAATTTCCAACGGAATAATTAAAGAAAGAAATGTGTCAGCTGTACATAAATCACCCTGTATACGTAAATATAAAATAAAATAAACATATATCCTATATGTGATATAGCCAAAACGTGTATTCACAATTCATAATTTATTATTTTATTATTTATAATTATTTTCATTCATTGTTGTCCAAATAATATGTTATCTAAATTACCAGCTAAAATAACATAATATTTATTTTTTTTTTATCTTTTTACTATTCCTACTGGAAACCTGAGGTCACTCCACAGGTTCCCATTTGCCATACATTCTTCTTTCATTGTTAACTTTCGTTAGCCATCATTATTAAATAGACATTATCTTATTTCATCTATAAGTCCAATTATACTTTTGAAATTGTAATAGCTTTAAGAAATATAAACGATGCTTTGCTAGTATGTACTTAATAAGACATTATTATATCAGTATACTATTTACATTTAATAAAATATTCTCTTGCTTATTACATTTTTAAATTATCAATATCTTAAAATTACCCACTACTTATTACTATATTTCTTTATAACAGATCTCTCTTCCACCTTAGAATTCCAAAATTATCATATAATAACGTCCATCTTAAACAGTGTCCGTCCCTATAAAAATGTTCACAGTTTATCAAATAATATCCTCATTTGTCACTCTTTGAGTCCACATTTAGTGATTTAAATGTTCCTTAATCACTTTATTTAATGCACACTTTATTTCGTTCTTAACACATTTCACTTACTACTGAACACTCGTCATTCATTTTTCAACGACATTTCACTTCCGCCAAAACACCTGGCCGAATAAACTTCTTATTATTTTTGTATTCCTTTAGCTCTATTCTCCCGTCTGCTTTCAACTATACTTCTATCTCCGCAAGCTCCACTGCTCTTCCACATTCCAGCTTATCCTTGTCTTCTGTTATTACATATTATATATACATAGAATATGATTCTGGATCTCTGCAGAAAGCAAATTGAAATGCCAAGTCGCATAAAGAAAATCAATTGTAATTTAGCCGCTGTTGACTGATGCAGTCGCATGTTTAAGCTGACAAATCCAAAGGCTAAATAATCACATTTATTACTTTTGTAACATAAGTTATTTGAATAAATAAGAAATATAATTAAAGTATATCAATTAAAGAATTAAATAACCAAAAGTGTTTTCGGCTTTTAAAGCTTCAAAAGAAAGAAAATTAATGTGTTCCATTTACATGACCTTCTCTAAATTTCTGCAACAAGTAATTGTTAATAAGCTTATGCTTCTATTTACTTCATGCTAATCGAAAACAAAATTAGCAGAAATAGTATTGTTTATTACTTCCTTGTAAGTAGAAGTGAAATAAGGGAGTACCATAGGTTAAAGTGATAGTCAAAAGCTGGTTGCTATGTGACTGAAGGTCCTTTGTTTGTATGGACAGGAGTTGACAAATTCCTTTATGAGAAAAGTATAAGGCTTTCCAAGCTGAAAACAAAAACAAGAAATATCTAAAAAACGATCAAATCCACGAAAAAAATGTATATAACGTAAATTTAGTGTTTTAATGTGATCTACATTTTTTATATGTGATAAGTTTTTGTCCATCTCTTACGGCTTAGCAGTTGTGCAAAATTCTGTAAAATTCCTCCAGAACAAAGTAGTCTTCAGAGGCTATTCCCAGAAAATTCAAGATATGGATACTATTTTTCAGGTATATATCTTTAACATACGATATTTCAATCCAAATTGTTACGAGGCACTTTATAGAAAATTAAAATTTTCGAAAGTTTTTCCATGTGAAGGGTAGTTGGGGTGGGGGATTTTCTTGAAAATCATCTTGTCGTATCCAAGTTTGGTATTTATCGGTCTTTTCGTTTTTGAGATATGCTGCCCACAGACACACACACATACACACACACGGACATTTTTCTAAAAATGCTTTTTTTTTTTGGATTCAGGTGGTCTCAAAACATATATTTCCGGTGAAATCTTGGTATCGAATTTTGGGGTGCAATGCAATATGCTCTCTATACACTATGTCCATAGTACGTATGGAGAAAGTACAAAAGCCTTATCATTAATTTCTAATACTAATATTTCATTCCCAAATGTCCTTTGGTATTTGATTAAAAAGCATTCCAGATAAGGCCTTCAAAATGTGCAATTTTGATGTGTCTGTATTCGCGAAACAATGAATCCCTTGACCGTGAAGTCATCAGCAATATGTGAGGTCTGACGAATGCGGTATAAGGTAGCTTCTATGCACAAATCTTCCCTGGTGTCTACTCGGATAGGATGTACCATATACACCCTATAGCTCGCAAAGAAAGAAGACAAACGGCCTTATGTTCTCCTACTCCTATTAACAGAAGTTTTTTTTTTTTTTTTTTTTTTTTACAGAACAGCTGAAGTGATGCGGAAGTTTGTTCCTAAGGTCGTGAATCCTTCTCTATAGATCGATCTACAAAGGTGGTGGGCTTATATTTTCCTAGCCTGTAAAGGATTTTAATGATCCTATGTATATTACAATGTGCATAGTAGACGGAGATAAATTTGATAGCGAGATTTCATCAGAAATACACGTTTCACAACCCTTGAATCCAAAAGATAATTTTTGAAATATGGTCCGAGTGTGTGCTGACAAACCAAGCAAGGTCTTTGGTTTGTCAGCATAATAAAAAACGAAAAATCGGCTAAATACCAAACTTGGTATTTAAGTTCAGTATTTTCCGAGGATACGACATGAAGATTTTTAGAAAATACCCCATTCCTAACTACCCGTTGCCTAGATCATTTTTCGGAAGTGTTGTTCTTCTAAAAGATGTCTCCATTGACTTTGGTTAAAATAGCATATGTATAAACTACTTCTATTACAAACAAAATATATATCTTGAGATTCATGGAAATAGCCTCTGAGACCCGTTCATTCTGACTTTTGTATAAATGTAAACTGTAAGACATAAATAAAAAGTTACTACACAAAAATGTAAATCTTGTTAAAATACACAATTTATGTCATATACATTTATTTTTTGTACAGCTAACCGTTTTCGAGATATTCTTTGTTACTGATTTCAGTTTTGAATTCCTTAAACGTTTCAAACACACTATGTTTTGTTTCATATTTTTCTTGTTATACTCCTGGTCATTGAAAGAGAACCGAATTTCAATGACAATCTCATAGCGACAGCTTTTAAAATATTTCACTACTACTTTTGTTTACTGTATCCCCTTATTTCTTTTCTAGTTATAAGGAAATAAGTTATACGATTATTCATTTAAATATTCTTCTAAATTAGCATTATGTAGATAAAATAATCTTCTGTAAGAGTAGTGCAATTGCAGAACAGATATGGAAAGTTATTTGAATGGATCACAACATATATTTTATGTGATCGTTCTAGATCTATATTTTTTTATAATGTTTTGGTTTTGGTTTTTATCCACATCCAGATAGCAGACATACACACACCCACAAACACGCTCAAACACATATTCAGGTGGCTCCTACAAGCTGTTCGTAGTAGTTAATTTCGGATAGCTCAAATATCAAAAGCTTTGTCTCAGCAGAACTGTAAAGGAAGCTCTATAAAGAGAGGAAAGCCTGTAAAACAAGGATCAATGCTTGGAACAAAACCGCTATGATTGGTTGCTTAGATCAATCAATAAAGCACCTGCCTCTGAGTGAATGGAATCGGATTCGATTCGCATCTGTATGTGAGAAGTTTTCTTTAAGCAAATATTTTTCACGGTATCTTAAGCCTGTGGTATTAGAGTATAAGTGTGCGTGTATATACGTATGTTTTTTCGGTTATTTAATAATGAAATAGTACAAAACAAGAATTTAGGAGTTAGGCTGAACTAAAGCTTGAGCATCGTGCTAAACCTTACAATTACATGGTTTATTTATGACTACAAATAAAGTTCACCAATTGGTGCTTAGAAGATTAACAAGATTAAACCAAACAGTATTTTATATGTTTATGTTAGTTTATGTTCTTTTAAAGCTAGGCTACAATTAAATGTTATTCTATTAATGCAGCAATCATTATAAGTATATCCAAACACGTAAGTGCGTATATGTATGTAAACACATCTTTGTTTCTGTATGCTAAATTTGTTTCTAGTATTAAAGTACAGAAATGATTATCCTTCCCAGTAAATGTTTTCAGTTTTCTTATTCCCTCTAGTAAACCCTGACTTTGCATCCCTATAATAAATAAACGGGCAATGGAGTTTAGAAAAGGAGGGAGATTATAAAAAAGAATCACTTCACGTGTGGAAAAACAACTCTAGAAATAGTCTCCTGCTTTAAATATCTGAGAGTGATACTGTAGACCACGGAAACTACCTTGCACTTGCAAGACAGGACCACAGCGTTAATAAACTCACCGTACGACATCCCTAAAAGACGAAGATTGTCCCTATCAAAGGCGATGGCATTACTCCGAATTCAGATGACATGGAATCTTAAGAGACTGGAGATTATCAAACCTAGATACCTCAAGACCTATCACTCTACAAGTACATATGTACGAGTACAAGAAGCAGTTATGCTAACCCAAAATGTACAAGAACCGTACTACATCGAGTTCATCAGGTGCTGTTTCAACCTCCATGTACCTAAGCATACGAAGATGTTCTTCAAAGAGGAGCAAAACAAGTCCAACATCACACCGAGGGAAATAATGGAAACTGCGTTGAAAACTAATAATTTTTACATACTCTTTGCAGCACGGGGCTTTCTAGGGTAAACTCGAGCTACCACGCCCAAAGGAGGATTGCAGATGCAAGCTTTGTGGCGAGGCATGCTCCAAGTACCACCTAATGGAACGCAAAGGCAGAACCCAATCCCTGATCACAACAGCAAAAGACTGGTGAAAGAAAACCAAAATATGGATCAATATGTACACATTGAGTTTAATAAATCCTTTATAAGAAATAAATCTAGTAGACAACTTGCTGGCCAGCGATAGCAATTACCACAACCTAGCCGCCATCCGGGGTACACATTGTTGAGAATACCCTATAATTCCTTGGAATAATGGAAATGGTGTACAATTGCGTTGCAACCAGGGATTTACAGATAGTTAAATTAAGACGTCTTATACAAGGTTTCTATATTCACCTAATTATGGGGAAATTACAAATAAAACATGTTCTCGCCCAACCAAATGTCAACATGGAAAAAACTTGAGAATTCAGCCTTCAAGCCTCAAATCGCATTTCGGCGCTCTTCTCAAATCCGTGTGGTCGTTGTTGGTGGAAGTGTTACAATGAACAGCTGAACTGCCGGCAGGCGACCATGCGACGTTCAACAGAACCAACCCACGAAGTAATCACATGCGGGGAGTCACTATTGTGACTATTCGCAGCACTGCCCCTTTCAATATCAGTGATGCGGCAACTTCTTTTACACCTGAGTGTTCGGAAACATATAAGTGCAAAGAAGACTCGTTTGGCCCACCTGGTATGTTAACATATAAAAATCAGGTATGCATGCACGTATAACGTATGCATGCATACGATGTATGCATGTATGTAATGTATTTATTATCTATATTCTTTATAGGCTTTTACGAATTTTGACAAAGCTTGGTAAAGATAATCTTTAACACAAAGCAAAAATACTGTTTAGCGTAGAATTTGAAATTCCATTCCATTTCACAGGATTAATTATTTAATTTTATGTAATGCCTACAAAAGCTTGCAAGGTCATGTATATACTTCTAAGTGATTGTCGTAATGGTTCCAACAATGCCAATATAAGGAAAATAATTCGCTTCTTAGGCTTTAATGGCCTCACAGAGTAGCAAATTTATATATTATTCAATAATCTGACATTGATCATGGACTAACAAAACAACCAGATAATTACAAACAACCATTACACTTACAGTAATGCAACGTAATCGCATAGTTGAGGTTTAAAAGAATTTGAACTGCATTATATTGGACTGTAATAACAGCATTTCCAACTTAGACAAAATAAGTTTTATTCATTATCATTTTATCTTCATGGGATTGTTTATTGATGTAAAATAAAACGAGGAATTCAATGTAATTGCATCTATTACAACATTTCTATGGCACTCAAGCATTATTAACATACAGCAATAAATACGTTGTTAATAATAACACATTCTGTGATCATACCCCGATTTTTGGACACTCACCTTTCATAATATTTGTAGTGTCTCAATTTTTGTAACCGTCAGGTTTCTTCCTCGATGGGAAGTTTGATATGCAAAATCAAACTAGATGGCATATACAAAGGATGAATGGGCATGGATAACAGCATAGCATTAAACCAGACGAAGTGCTCTTCTTCTTCCTCTTATGTTTTATATGTACATTTTGTTGATTTTTCTTTCATTCTTTCGCTTTCTTAGTAGTTTAATTTAATTTGGTCAATGAAAATAAACAAGGACATATTGACGATATTTAAACTGATATTACTGCTTCCAATCTGAGATTTTCTGTTTAAATTTCGAAAAGTCGCCCCAAATGTGGCAACACGTATTAGAACTGCATTCACAATAACTCTGTGGTTCTTCAACCGTGATTTTGCATATTGTTTGTTCGGTTACTTTTCTTTCTTGGTAACGTCTTGAATTTTAATTATTTTTTGAGGGTATTATTAATAATTTCTAAATGCATACGTCCGAAGAAAATCATGGCTTTTCGACATTGCTAAATGTGGTAAAACTAAACGTCAAACCATGGGCAAGGCCAACTATTTCAGTGAGTAATATATCAAATTGACATTTTTCCTTAACGCTCGCCTCTCACCAGTCCTGGTTTGATCCCAGAAGACCATATGTGGGATTTGTGATAGCTATAGCGGCGTCTGGGAGAGTTTTCTCCGGGTTCTGAGGTTTCTCCTGTCGTTAATTCCATCATTTACTCCATAATCACATTTCCTTTCCTTTTCCTCACTCCCAACCACTCTTGAGTTGATCCAGAGTTCGTCTGCTCCTCAACAGGCATCTGACCCCAGGCTCAGAACTTGCAATTCCTGATGGGGTCTAAGTGCTGCATACGAGAAGGGTAAATAATGGAAGAAGACATGACATTTTCCCTTAAAGAAAAACAATTTCATTGCTGAAACGCCAATGTGAAACATTTCTATGTTTGTCTATCAGGCTGGACCGTCCTTCAGCAACTTTTGGATGCCCAGACCTAGGGTTATATGAGCTCGTCATCAAGAGTTGCTCATCCTATGGCCTACATCGAGCTGGCACAAGTTTTCTCTTTCTCAAGAGTGCTAGTAGTACTATTCTGCACGTTAAAATCGATTTGGGCAAAGTTCCAGGCCATCCGATTCGCAGCACAGTGGCGGCTGGTTAGACATACAGAGATAGAACCTGAATTCCAAATTCCGGTCGTTACGGGGGACAAAAGGGTGATAAAAGCCATGTACTTCACAACTAATGATCTCTTAATGAGATATTCAAAGTGATGAACGATGGTGAGCCTTAGGGCTTGGAAATATATTTTAAAATTATGGAAATATTAAATTATACAATACATAGATGTCTATCTTAAAACTAAATAAAATCAACAACTAATGTAAACAGTTCAACATATGAAACAATCTTGAAAACGTTTACACTATATCAGATTAATTTGTACTGAATATCAATTATTTCCAGACAAAAACGAGAACTTTCCTAAATAAACTTTTACTCTGAGGGTGAGTTTAGTCCAAGTATTTGTTTTTAATTTGCGGTCTGTTTATACAAACTCTATGGTGTTTGCCCTGCGTATCCATACTCGTCATAGAAATTCAGTAGTAAAGAATGAGGGTGAATAACTTAGATGTATGGTTCACCTACCAATGGTGGAACGGAATAGGTCAATAGTGTTTATGTTTCCAAAATAGTATCTAATTAGTAAACAAAAGAGAGAGAGACATACCTTCATATCACGAGTAATTTTCATTTTTGGTGATGTTATAGAACATAGCAAATGCTGGTTGTGCTGTTAATTTTAGTGACAAGAAGTGTGGTTATGAAAGCTCAATTAATTTTCGTAATAAAACTTATAAGCAACAGTGGTATTTGGTAAAATATTATACGAGGACTGTGACAGTCTTTGTAATTTCAGTATAATCCATGAAGTAATCATAATACGAGAGGGATTTCACTTTTATTACAATAACCGAAGTTGCTTACCTATTTCATCTTGTAATATGAGGCGTTAAATCGTGTACATCCTCTTTTATATTTTGAATTCACCATTTTTAATTTCTGCACAAAAAATTATGTGCATAATAGATAGAAAAAGTACTGTATTCTACCAAAAAACACGATGTGGAGTTTTCACCGGAGTATTTTTGAAATCTCCTCAATAAAAATGCATTTTAGAAATTCGTGCACATGTGTGTGAACAGCATAGCTAAAGAATGTCAATTAAATACTAAACTTTATGTTTAAGTTCAGCAGTTTCCAAAAACGACACAAAAAGTTTCAAGAAAATCACGCCACCAAACTACGCCTTACATGGAACATTTTCCTAAAATTGTTATTTCTTTCAAAAATGGCTCTAACGGATTCTTATTACAATCAGAGGTTTTATAATGTTCAATGAAATATATATTCTGAATTTCCTGGGAGTAGTCTTGGAAGTCCTCTTCATTCTGGACTAACTGGAAAATCATAATAGAGAACATCTTATTGCAATTGGAAATCTCATTTAAACATAATCTGTCAAATGCTTGCGGAGGTGTGTGTATATATACTTTTTGTGGGTTAAATATTTCCCAAGTATTTCAGGTATTTGATTCAATTTAAAAATGTTAATATTTTTGTCAAATGGGAAATATTATGCATATTTCTCTCTTCAAGAAAACAACGGGATGTCAAATAGCACCACATAGCGATTGGCACTTGAAATATTTGACTATCGCTTTAACCTATGTATTCACCTATCTACAAAGAACTATGTAATAAAACCATTTCTGAAAATGTTTGTACGAATATTCATGAAGTACTTAGAAATATCTGCTTCTGTAAGAACAGTTTGTTTTAGTATTGATAAAGTCATGTAAATGCAACAGATGAGATGTACTGATATAAATTAAAGAAACAAAAGACAGAATAAAAATGCTAAGTGGTATAAGCGTATATTATGAATTTGCTTTTCTATTTAAATACGAGCCCTTCGCAATAATAATAAACTGTTATTACCGGATATTACTTTAAAATAAATTCCGTTCGCGTAGTTTTATATAATAATTAAAAATGTTTCTCGGTCTTGATTGAGGAGTCGAGCGATAATCTCTTCTTTTTCTTTATGCTTACTCTCGGAGTCTGGAATTATGGACTTATGTTTTAAACAATAACCCGCATTTTAACAGAAATAACTATACGCATTTATTCAATTTAATGATGCAGTTTGAAGCTCATCGTTTCCGATGGCTTAATAACACAAAATATTAATTGTACATATTTGAATATATCACATCACTTGGATTGCGTCCTCACCCGACGACGAAAGTGATGTTACAGAAAAAATGTCTCTCCTTCTTGTACATGTCTCTTGATGCTTTGGGGCATCAACAATGCTTTTTCCTTATATTTTAAATTACCAATTTCATTTGTTACTTTGTAACATATAAATACATAAAACTAGATTATTTAATAAGATACACTTTAAAATACATTATTTCTTTTTAATATGTGCCTTTACATATTACTTCAGCAATACTTCCGACCACGTAAACTTCGCGCGTAATATTATTTATGGTGACATCTTGGCAATTTTGCACGAGTTTTCTCTTCGTCTCATTCCGAATACTTATTTTCTCACACAAATTCAAACTACAATTTATATTTTAATTTTTTTTCTGGCTGCTGCCATATATAGGTACTTTTTGGCATATAGAAATTTAACTACGCAAAAACTGGATGCTTATATATAAAATAAAACGTAATAAAACTATACAGTAAGAAAACTATAGTTCAGTTGTTTCTCTTTTTTATTTTATTTTGTTTTTATTATTGGTATAGAAATTCTGCTCCACAATAATTGGAAAAAGCTGAACTAAAGCCCTCTTAATGTTGCATTTTATTACATTCCGTCTACTTTCTCGTTCATATATGTAAAATGTACATAGTTGGTAGAGAAGTTATTGTATTAAACTCAAGATCTCTTCGGAAATACGTTTTGGGACCCCTGAGTCCAGACAAAAAAAAATATATTTTTAGAAAAAGGTGTGCGTGTGCGTGTGTGTGCGTGAATGTGTGTGTAAGTAGCATAACCCACAACGCAATGCCCGTTAAATACTCAACTTGGCAATTATGTTCAACATCTTTATATGCGACACGATAATTTTCAGGAAAATCCCCGCACTTCAACTACCTTTTATACTTGTATGGAAAATTTTATAAAAAAATTATTTTCTAAACAATTACTAGTGTTTTTATTAAAATGTCATATTTTTAAAGTAATTGATGAGAAATGAAGTATATTTATGTTAAATTTTCTGGGAATAGTCTCACAAGATCTGCACATTCTATATGACATAAACAAAATAAGGGAGAAGTTTGAAAAACAATTATGCATTTTGTGGTTGATCTAAATTACAAATGTTTACAGATGTATGTACTTGTAAAATCTTCCACATCATATTACTATGTTCAGTGTTCCGGTTTCTGGACTCTACTATCCATTCTAAATGCACATTTATCCACTTTGTCACAGAAGCAAACTCCCATAAACTTATGCTCGAAAAATGCATGCTTAGGGCAAACCCGCTGTGGGGGCCAATTATTATAACTCAACATGATTTCATCAATCAATTGGTCCATACTATATAATGAATATATTTCTATCATTGTTTTGATTGTTTAAAGTATTCAAACGGTGCCAAAATAATTAAAAACAAATCAGCGAAACTATAATCTCTGGTACGAGATATAAAATTACGTTTTAAAAGCATTCTGCCTTCTTTTTTTTTTTTCTGATTTCATATGTTGCACATAAGTAAATGTATTTTCTCTCTCATCACTGCATAATACACTTTGTCAGAGATCCTGTTTTATTATTCACTTTCCGTTTATGCTGTAATTGTAAAATTTACTTCATTCATTGCTTGAGGACCTGCGTGTTAGGCATATTTTACTGACTGTATGTGCACGAATTGTATTCAATCCTCTAACTTTTGTTATATCTGTTATAGCAGACATGGAATACAACTATATTTGGTGCTTGAAGTCTAACATTTAAATCCCACCTTTTATTTGCTAATATTTATGTGATTTTTATTCATGTACATGTAGTGCTAACTATGAGTCACAAATTATATTCATGTTTAAGTAAACAACCAGAGTTGGATAGTCTTATCATCAGTTTACCACAACTGTTATGAAGGTAACCTCGGCTGCGCCGTGGCCTAGCCGATCCCAAGCGAACGCATGTGAGTTTTATGGTAGAAAATGCGCGTAGAGGCAGGTTTTCTCTGGGTTCTCCGGTTCCCCCAGGGCTCCATTCTCATGCCATGCTACATCAGTGTCATACCTGACATACGTCTCTTTTCTTCTTTTAATTTCTCTGGTTATGTTAGTATAGATTCCTTTACTCATAAAATGCAATGAGAGCAATGATGCAGTGAGCATTCATTTTTTTTAGTATTTAGAGAAGGTATTATTGAGATCTAGATAATAAATATTTTGGCCTCATAAGTTAGAAAATCCTATAAAATAGAATTTCAGCAATATGTTATATTTTATATAAATTGTAAGAACAAAACAGTATCAGAATGCTATGTCAATCCTGACTTAAATGCGCGCTGGAGTCAAATGATGTGTTACTAAATATCGTATTAAGTAGGGTACTATTGAGAAGTTACTGTTATGACCGTTATTATCAACGGTAATCAAGAGTAAATGGGTATCTTTGGGCACGCAAAATAGGCGCGTGGTTTTTCATGCATATACTCTACTAGAAAGATAATCTCTCTTGATTTTGGAAAGACGTAGAGTAGAAATTCCGCAAGAAAAACAATTTAATGAAGTATGATATAAAAATATCCTTACTCATTATAAGCTAAAGATAAACATTGGTCATAAACAAATGATGTCTATTATAAACTATTAGCGTATTTACATTTTTATTTTAATAACGCTCTAACATTTTTAGCTAACCCACCAAAAGCCAGTGTCAAAATCCAGACAATTCCGAGAAATGACGTTAAGTTTTTACTTAAAGCATACCTCAGAGTGTAAAAATGCTGAAACCCAGGCTAAATTAGCAGCGGAGGCAGCTAGGCTAGCTGCGAAGCCTCGGTAAATTTGTAAAAATAGAATGCTATTAAATTCATAAACTGTAAAGAATGTATTCCTAACATGCAGCTGTTTGCATTCTAGGCTTTGTTGCGGGATAAAATGGGCTCTTACGATAAAATTGGATTCTGTAGGCAAAGCATTGTAACCAGGTTTATGGGCATATTTGCGGAACGGGACTTGAAAGGAAAGCCACTACAGCAAACCTCTCATGTATTCTCTTGTCATTAAAGCACAGCCAATGAGTCTCGAAGACACTGTTATACCTTTGGCAAGTCTACAGTATTTTCATTTAAGATAGGCGGTTCAAGGTCACATCTGGTGGCTTTCCGCGTAACCCCTCCGCACTGACAGCTGTGCGGTTACTGCCCATCCTCTCGAACTTAGCACTAAGGCATGAACAAATAAAGAAAGGAAGTAAAATGTCTAATGCAAGGAATACTAAACCAAATTATTGTACTTAACCAAATAAAACGTAATACAATAAAGGAATAGAATGGATTAAAAACCTTGCTACTAATTTATTAGTTTGACACTGATATTTGCCGTGGAGCGAGAAATGTTATTGTTGTCTTTTTCTAAACTGACAGGCAGTTCAAAGCAAACCCTGGCACCGTGGAGGTATTGCATGTCCGCTTTAAGAGGGAAATGTGACCTTGAACCATATATTATAAATTGATATAGTATAATACTTTTTATTACTGAAGATATTGGATTTGTATTTATAAAATCATAAGTTATCTATTTCAAAAATAGATGAAGCTGACTATTTTTCATATTTCTTTAATTTAAATACTTAGTTAATGAATAATTATAATTGTTACTTTTATTGACTGCATGTATTAGGCCTATTAAAATACTTATATTATTATAGATAACTTTTATTAAAAGCAGAACAAAATGTAAACATAATATTCCTTTTAAAGAAGAAAATGAGAGCTAGTCCAGAACTTAACAGCAGCATACGCCACTGATTAGCAAAAATAATAGCAATAAGCTGATTTTTGAGAAGTGCAACCGGACCTAGATATTTCCTCTATTTAGTAATATAGTGTCATAGTTAACATAGATGAACGCTCTTCATTTCTTTTGTTGAGTAAGTGAGCATAATTATTCTCTTGTTACTGATTTCCAAATTGTTTTTTGAGCTTTTGGAGTTTTCTGGAAGTAACACCTCATGTAAGTATCTAGCATAATTTTAGATTAGCTATATCATTTACAAATGTTAACGCACTTTAGCTTTAAATTACGAATGTGTACATAAACTATGCTTGTCTGTGCACAGTTTCTTGTAATGGCGTTCTTCTCTTTTATGTGACTTTCTGCTTCGAGTGTATGAACAACACAGCTATTTTTATTTAGACTTATTATCAAAAACCATTAAATAAACAGGCCAAGCCCGGATACACCCATGCTAGGGTTTTTTACAATATTAATGTTTAGCATAAGTTTTCCTGCGTTTTATGCCTTAAAGTCATAGCTTATACTAAGGGTAAAAGTAAAAGTCATGCATACTGGATCTTTTTTCACTAAGAAAAAGCAACTTTAATAAGTGTTTTATGCGTGTATATCGTATTTCCTTCGAAAATCATAGAACACTAGGGCCCAACGACAAGGTACAGAGTTTGATGTGTGGCGTGTGATCATATTTTGGTGATAAACCCATGAGCGGAAATTCGTATTTATGCACAACGTTCTCCGAAACGGAAAGGGCAGTGACCATAAATTAAACAAGCCTTAGACTCCATAATAAGTAGACGTTCAGTTCATTAGTTGAGAGTTATTAAAATTCTTAATAGCTCACTCATACATTTTATGAATGGTCTTACTCATCTGTGATGTAATGCATTGGAGTTGCCACGTTAGGGCGCCAATATGCCGTAGTTTTATTGTTGAGCGTCACGTTGGTGCACCAATATGTCGTAGTTTTATTGTTGCCTCGTTAGGATGCTAATATGTCGCAGTTTTACTTCTGGTATCACGTTGCTGCGACAATATGACGCTATCAGGTGAGTCTACTTGGAGTTGGTCGAGGGTTAGTGCTCGTGAAATTCTCCACATTAAGAGTGTACTTACCTTGCAGATTCTATTTGTTGCTCTGGCTAGGCTCGTTCTTGTAGACCATAAGTTGTCTCTTGCGGGGGGGGGGGGGGAAAGAATGACAAATGTAACACTTTGGGTAGACTAAAATAAAAGAGAAATTTCACTTACTTTCTCTGGTGATTTCTTTTATTGATGATCTGTGGTTGGATTGAGCTTCTAACCCTGCGAGCGACTCCCGACATAACCGATCGCGAACTTGCTGATATGATTTTGTTTAAGTGCTAGTTCCACTTTTACTGAGTTATTATACTTACATTCATCATTGTAATCTTGAGTTTGACTTTACCCTCTGTGGTGTAATGGTTACCATGCTGACTTCATATACCCGAGGTCGCGGGTTCAAACCCAGCGGAGGACGATGTATTTTTTCGGGCGTAAAAATCCTTAGCATGGCTTCCTTCGGAAGGGTCCCGTGTCGTATATTTACGGCACGTAAAAGAACCTTAAGCCTGACAAAGAGGCCTCTGAGGGAAATTAAGCGATCTTTCACGTCCAATATAGAATGGGACGCTGAGAACCACAGCAGTTAAAGAGCGTCCATAAATAACACGTCATTTACATTTTTTTTTATTCTCACGGTGCATATAACATTTACGGTAGTAATTGCCCGTCAAATTATATAATAACACACCGATTTCCTACACTAGACGCCGCGCGATTTCTTAGACAGTGTCTCGTCACATTTCTTATACTCTGGATTTGCTTGTGTGTCCGATTTCTTATACGCGGTTTCCTACATTGAGTGTCCGATTTCTTGTACCTTGTGAGCCCGATTTCTTGTACGCATATCATTTATATACTAAAAGGTCCGAGTATTGCCATCTTTTTTGATTGGCTGGAAACAGGTGCGGAAAGTAGCGTTGTCACGTGACTGTCGGGGATTTTTATTTTCCACCCACGTGACCTTTCTCTACAAAGAGAAATTCTCACTTTTTAAAATATGAGGTGAACCTTTCTTCCTCCCAAGGGTTGTTACTTGTGTCCCTAATGCTCTAAAATTCTTGTTATTTTGAATAAAGCACGTAGCCTTGAAGAATACAATGCGAGCTTCCACACGCTACGGTTCTGCGTTCTACTGAGCAGATATTTTTTATACTAAATATGTACAAACTAATGATTAAACTAGTAATATATGCGTCATGCTAAAATACTGTCACAGAGTACTTCACCACCCGTAGAGCCAACTGTAGTGTTTATGTGTTACTGTGTTTAGTATTTTCAAATTCAACAGTTGTGTGATAACGTCAAATAGGAATCATCATTGATGGACTTGCACAGTCCACCGAGATGCTTTCTCCCATTGAAAAATCTGAAGGAACGTAAAAGTTACTTGCAGCGGTACCTCAACAAGTCCCACCAGTCCAGTCATATTTCCAAGATTGCATAATTTGTAGGTAAAGAAACTGCTTACGTCCTAATTATTATCTCTGTTTACATCCGTAAATTAGAATTTAAACTGAACAAGTTCAGTCTAAGTACAAAGCCTTCAGTAATTTATTATAACATTATCATTTTACTTAGAGTATTTCACGTTTCTGTTTTACTTATTCCACATCTTTTGAGATCCGTATCTGGCTATGTCTTACTCCATATTTCAGAGACCCTTACAAATAACCAAACCATTTCTGCACGTGGGTTTATTAATAAAATTTGGTTACCTGGTCTTCATCTACTTATCACAAAGCTTGAGACATATTTTACACCTTGAAGAAAATTTAAAAAAGTTGCGAGTTAAGCAGAAACCAAATTATGCTGTCAAAGCGACTGTATTGCGTGTTGGAACGTATGCATATAAATCGCCTCTGCTTACTGCCCGGCGCTGTGCATTTCTCCTTAGGAAAAAGAATTGCTGGAGTTCCCGGATCTGGAACAGTCTCCCATAGGACTCCCGGCTTTCTTCGGATAATACCTCAGAACGAGGTCTTTAATGTGAAAGGCCTTGACTATATCTGAGCTATCTAGCTCCCGAGGGTCAATATGAGCCTGACCTTCTGATTGTTATTATTTCCTGTCTTTGTTTCCGGATCTGTGCAGCAGATGATTGTGCTCAATGATTCCATAAAACGAATAAATAAATAAGTAAAAATAATATGCCTATCATAAACGTAGATCGACTGAGTTGTTACTATTTTCAGCCTCAACCTTTGCTTTAATTCGTTGAAACTCTACGCTTTAATAGAAAATGAATTATAACTGTATAACGATGGTTCTATAAACAGTTTTGTATTTAGCTGATTCAGTTCCGGGAGCAGAGGAGTAATTAATAAAGAAAGGCGTTAGGTTTAAAGCTCTTAGTTTTTGCTGTGGCTTTCAGAATATCTTGCGTGACATCTTGAAGAAAACAAAATGCAACCTCGACTGGGAGCTTAATTTCTCTCCACATCTGCATTATGCAAATATATTTCGGAATACATTTTCTTTCTTATCTTCCTGGAACAATTATTTTTTATTTCAGCATTATGCTGAAAATCATTGAATATTTTGATTATAACTTAATTATATGCGAGTTGGTAAACAGTTATTAATAATTATCAATTTACGCATTTCAATAATTAAGGAGCAGTTTGTGCTCAGGTACATTGCCCAATTTCTTGTACTTTTGTAAATCTGAAGTGTCCTTAATTCAAGACTAAAAAAATCCTTCAAAATAAATGGAATGTTGTAGAGAAACTTGTAAGTTGTAACTTATGAAGCTTAGGAAGCTATAATTACATAATCGAATGTATAACTATTTTAAGATGTGATCTAATCGCGCTTGGGGTTAATCTAAATGTCTTCAAAAAGGGATAGATCAGGAACGAAATGCCTAAATTGAAGACCTTTTGGTTCTTTAAGCTTGTCACAGTCCTATTAAATTTGAATGATAACTCTTTTGTCTGTTTGTTAATTCAATAAAATGAAATTAGTGACCATTCCACGAATCTTATCAATGTTTCTTCAAAGTGTCTCCTATCAGCAGGCCTCCAGTTAATATAAGTTATATTATGTTAACATATGAATTTAAACTTTGGTCTCAAACAGCATTTAAGTACGAATCCATTGATTTATTTACAGTTTTTCTTTTGATTTTAAGATGTTTAGTCTGCGATTTCTTGCTCTGGTGAGTCAAAGCAGATGCGTAATAGCTGTGTTATGAATATTTCAGAAACATTTATGGTCACGTACAATTATTCCTCCCTAATCAAATAGAGTTATGAAAAAAGCATTAAAACATTATTTATTATAAGTTTGTTAACTTTCCGAGTTCTCACTGACACTTGAACATAATGTGGCTCAAATTTTCATTCTCACTTCACTTGGTTTTCAATGTTGCTTAACTTTCTTCGTAACATAGAGATACGCAAAGAATGCGCTACTTCGAGTCATACACAAGAGCTGTTGGAGGGTCGAACACAAGACCTCTCTAATCTCCTGAAGTAGCAGCGCTCATGGTTTACTGAAAGTCTTGAAGATTTTTGTTAAGTAGGCACAATCGTTTTCAGCTTATGGTAATCTCTCTAAGCATTACAACGTCCACTCTGGAAATGCTTTGCTACGTAATAAATAAATATAAAAGTAGAATCCAGATTTACAAAGCAACTTCGAGTGTAATTGTACCAGAGAGACAGCCGAAGAAAGGAGCGTCAAGAGAGAAAATTGTTCTAAATTATTGGAATAAAAACAGAAATTTGTAACATCAGCAAGTTAAACTAGGATAGTTTTAACAATAAATGGTATAATATATATAGTTGAATAATAATAATAATAATAATAATAATAATAATAATAATAAAGGGGATTCTACTTAGACTTAATTTGTCTTGATTGTTTTAAACTTTTATGTGATAAAAATCAGTCTGAATAGACTTTGCAAACAAAAAGTACTCATCGACTTCATAACTATACTCATTCGCTATTGCATTACCTCAGTATTTGAATCTACAGATGTACTTACGAGATAAGGATCTTTATTTTCACAATACCTGGTTACTGTGTACAGTAACGGCTTTGCTGTTGGAATTAGCAGTAAATTGGACTCGTTCCCCCCCCCCCCCCCAAAAAAAAGGTAATCGATCTTCTTTAGGTCTGGTTGGCGCTTTTCCAGATTTCTTTGATTATAAGTAAAACTAACCACGCGGGATGGCTCAGGCAGTTTTTCGTCTGTGACTCGCACTCAGGAGGTCGCGGATTCAATCCCATTTTTGGAGGCTTCCCGTGTCGCCAGGTGACTACTGAGTAGCTTTCTTCCATCCTCCGAATTCCCTGTCCACCACCATTTGTTTTCATAGTCAGTTTCCTCGTCCTTCAGTAGTTGGAAGTTCTGACGATGGTGTTCGTTGAGTCTTGCAAAGGAAAAAGAATGCTCCTAGTAAACTTCGGTCTCCGGGATGAGAACCGCTCTTGGTGGAGCCTTGGACCGTATATGGTTCGGTGTTCCCGGTCTTCGTATCTGAATGTTGGGGTGCTTAAATCAGGAAACTATCATCGGCATTGCCGTGGTTCTGGTTCCGGCCACCAGCCTGCTGTGTCCTCTTACCTCATCCCTTCCTCCCGGGGCACCCTTTCGTGAGACGTAGGTAGCCGGATGAAAACAACTATTTAAGGTACTGCTATATATTTTATACCTACGCACTTGGAGTTAAAAATGATGATAGTTACAACTCTCTCTCTCTCTCTCTCTCTCTCTCTCTCTCTCTCTCTCTGCGTTTAGCAAGAAATCAATTAATAAAATTATGAGTGGAACACAAAATATTACAGAGTATACCGCAAGTGCGAAAAAATTGCCCACATCATATTTTGTACAAAATCTTGTTCCATTTCTAAGAAAAAAGAGCTTATTTGGATTGGATTTTTCATGCTGAAATTAGAATTATTTTCGTCTTAAATGAGTATAAGTTAGTGTGCTTAAATTCCTAATAGAAGATTCTAAACATTGAACGTGAGGAGTTCCCTCTCCGTGGACTATAATATGCAGTAGACAGAGAAAAAACAAGCGTAAGATAATTTGTAAAAGAGTGAGTAAAGAAAGGCTTGTGATTAGGATTAGAATAAGACACCAATAGGGCCCCCAGGACACCGGGTATAAACCCATGCGATCCATTACCTCCTACGTTACCCCAGGCAAGGAGACAGGTAGGAAGAGATCCAAAAGGCGACCAGATCCGGAAGACGATGAGCACAAGCATGAACGATGTCCTTACGGCTGTAGTTGGAATAACGACGCCTCCTAGGACTCCACACACAAAGACGGGTGTCGATTGAGCTATCCCTATGACGAGCCAGGATAATATTTTTGCAATTCACAATCCACCTTCCAACCGCAAACCTCCGAACACCGTCGCCTGGTCCTCCAAACTTGAAAGAATGATGATTTGGGAATGATGGAAACAGGAAATGGAAACTACCAGCAGCAATTCATATAGGCCGGCCATGGGGATCACACCCACGATCTCCCGAATGCGGGCCACATACGAAAATGTGTTGGGCATCTCTCTCGGCAAGTGATATGATTAATCCAACATCGAGGTCACAATGTTCTTTTTCGAAAGAACTCTCAAAAAAAAGTATGATGTTATTTCTAAGGTAACCATTATTCGTGGATCATATAATGTTAATTATAAAACATTGGTCTTGTAAACCAAAATTAAGTCTTGCTTTTGAAACTTCAAAGAATGCCGTTTTGCTAAGTGTTTCAGTAATTAATAATTACACTTCTATAAAAGTCCGTGCTCATAAGTGTACATAACACTACAACATTTAGAGTTTACTTTTCCCAACCGATTTAAACGCTTAATAGTTTTGTTGATATGTACGTGATCTGGTGTGCTCAACCGTTGATCACACAGTTGTTAAAAATGTTTTAGAGGATTTCGACACATTTCCTGCACAGCACATTAAGTTAACATGAAATTTCAATTGATAACTCCCGGCAAATAATTAACGTTTATTTTGTAGGTGGCTCTGAGGTGTGGCGGATATTACAGCAGCTTACGGGCCGCCCACGCTCTGGCCAGAACCCTGATGACTGCGTTTAAATTGGAATAACACTGCCTGTGTCAGTCTATTTGCGTGGAAAGGAAGCGGCTTTGTGAATGAGTTTTATGACGCCCTACCCGTCCAAATCAATTTCCATTCAACTCCATTATTTCTGATGTTACTGAACTGGTGAAATGAGTTTCATATATTACTCTGAAAGCTAATGGACACGTTGTACGTTATGCCATTGCTTTACGTCTCTTTTTTTCTATACATCCTTTATGGGTACCAATCTGGGAGTAATATAAAACATTATCTGGTAAATTTAAAACATGACGGAAATGCACAGATTATAACTTGTGATGTTTAAGTTGATAAAATACATTTCAACACCGATAGAATGTACTTACTTTTACTTCATGTCTGCTTTCATGCTTATGATCAGGAGTTGTGTTGTTAAAATTCGCATTTGATTAGTGCCATGCACATGTTGCCATAGTGGCTCAATGGTTAGAGCAACTGGTTCAATTCCCGGCTATGGCATTGGATTTTTCAGCCTGACTCTACCTATCCAGCTTCTGTCCTTGTCCCAGTTTGGTAGGAATTGGAAATGATTCTTTTCGTAAACCTACCTGATGTACGTATTGTTGCCTCTGCAGGTCACCGAGAGTATGAGAGTCTCTTGTCGAATTTCATGGTACAACTCCTTTGCACCTCCTAAAAGAAAATATTGGTACCTGGGTCTAGATTAGATAATAATCAAACTGTGGTATTCTTGTTGAATTTAAGCCCAACCCCAGAGCAGAGTACCCCCGATAAAAATGATTGCTGATGATATGACAGTAAATATTAATATTTTTATTGAAGTTATGCTTTTTTGTAGCCATGCTATACGTGGTATTAATGTGATAAACAGGAAGTTAAGTTTCCTGGCAGCCTATTTGGTGCTTTCGCTGCATGCTTCACAAATATCACATTTTCCGCGGTTTCAGCGGTGAAAAGAATTCGTTATGTTTAGCTCAGCTTCAGGTTTCTTAGCATAATGCTAACATAATACTGAGGCCAGTTTTGGAAATGACATAAAATCCTCATATTTTTATGGTAATGTTGCTTGGTAACGACTTTTACCAGAATCCACAATACTCAGATTTCCATAAGGAACCTGCCTCATTTTAAGAACTCCCGCTATGCTGGAACAAACGCCACTCTCCCCGGTTGAGAAGGTAAAGTGACTACAACTAAGTTATTTATAATTGACATGTAAATAGCTCTAACATCAACTCTTTGCAGCATAAGACAAATACACCTAATGGCCTAGATTTAACTCTCTGATAATGTCTAATGCAATGTATACATTTAGGCTTTCAAGGCTGGCGTTAATCCAATAAAAAGTAGATTCCGGACTTGTAGGCCCTGGTCGAGCTCCATGAGCTATGGGCGAAATGTCAGATGGAACCGCTTCGACTCGACCATGGCCTACAGGCCCTTACATCACACCTAGTCATGTTTCATACTTGTAGGTTATGTATAGATAATTCTAACCCCCGATACTTCTGACTATGCCCAATCCCTAAGTATCTGTTTAATCAATCCCGTAACCTAAAATCGTTAGTGTTACACGTGGTGTCTTGTCATTGGCAACCCCTATTCGGATAAACGTTAGCGGTCTCCACGTTTTGGATGCTAGAGATAGCATTCAATCCTGGACCTGTCCGTGATTAACTTTACAATATTTGTGTATCTTTGCCAAACCTATTCACCGTTTATCTCGGGAGGATGCAAATTTGTTTAAGTCCCAATCGGACTATTCACTGTCGGAGACTACCAGTCAAATTCACTCTCAGGAGTGTCCTCTGCGCTGTTAAAAGCAACGAAAATGTTGAAAAATAATCGTCGCTTCTACATTTTAGGATGGTTTTCTGTTTCTCCCACCAAACGTAAACGATATTAGTCCGGAACCGTTTGTATCTCCCCTTTGCCGAAGATCATCTCCTTTAACTTCTCTGGAAACCTAACGGTATGGCTTGCTACAAATTTACTCGGCCAAGTGTGCAAAATCTCCATTTTTTCCTTGTTTGTTTTGAATATTAACTGAATTGAACTAAACATCTGCGCTCTATATGGGAGCTTTGTGGAAGAAAAAATATTTTAAAACGTTCTCTCGACCGTTTCATTTCTTACTCAAAATCTTTACAATCGTTTATTTTTCTTCTACATTAATTTTCTCTGTTCATTCTAATGTATAATTATTTCTAATAGCTCTTAATCACATTTATTTTCGTATTTTATATTATAGGACTTATAAGACGAACTCATCTTATTATTCTTCTGTCTGTAAGTACATAAAATCTAAAAATCTCTCGCTGTCAGCATTTGATATCAGTAGCCATTGCGCTGAAGACATTTTTCATAGAAAATGTGCTAAGTCGCTATTTATTCACAATGTCAAGTTTACTGTTATTACATCTAATTTGTTATCTTGTCCGTATAGATTAGTTGTTAAATGATAGCACAATGTTCTTTGTAACATAGAAGCAAAACAGAACTAATACAACTAGTTTTAAATATATTCAGTTGGTTAAATATTTTCTATATATTATTTAAATTACAGGCGTTTGATTTAGTGACTAGACTTTATGGCTCAAACAAGTCATTTAATTCATTATTGTTATTACATCATTAGCAATTTAAACCCACACGACAGCATTTGAATTCTAAGTGTTTCACAGCTTCTAGTTGCATGGTATGAAAACACAAATTAAATTTTAAATTTTGTAACTTAAAATAAACACATTTTGTTGCAAAATAAAAAATATATGTTTCTCATTTATACATAATAGCATATAATTCGAAACTATAAACATTTTTATGTTCGCAAAAAATTAGCATTTTTATAATTTCAACATTATGTAAAATACAAAAGAAATGGTTTGTTTGTAATTCAACAATGTGCTCATTTGTCGTTAAAAACAAAAATTCTTGCATCGGCTCATAATCAACAGCTTAATCCTACATATCTAACTTTGTGTGTGTGTGTGTGTCCCCAGTAGTTATAATGAAATACTGCAGTTTTGTACTAAGCAATTGACACTAAAACTTAAGAAAATACATAAGACAACTCAAAAATTACTTTAGAATTGAGAGTGCTTACATAATCAGGTAATCAGCAGTAAATTAGCTGCATGTAAAGTATGGTCTAGTAGTTTCCGCCTCTGTAACGTATCTGCTCCCAATCAAGAAGTCGCGAGTTCGAATCTCGCTTAGAATGATTAACCCGAAGACGGTAATTTTACAGGTTGTTCCCTTATCCTAAGAAGCCAAATATCGAGTGACTCTAAGCTTTATGGACCCCATTTGAGGTCATTGCACTAATTTCATTCATCGTTCCAGTGAGTAATGGACATTAAATTTCAAAAAACAGGAAGAAAAAATAAAACGTCCAAGTTATTTTAAAATATATCTCATTGAAACGCATTACAATTCCTTTTGCATGATTTTAAGCACTTTTTTACTTTCTCAATACGTACTATGTACACCCAAATATTCAATACCGAGATTTTACCGGAAATATATGTATCCTGTATCCAAAAAAAAAAGCATTTTCAGAAAAAAGTCTGTTTGTGTCCATGTGTCTGTGAACACGATAACTGAAAAACGAAAAATCGGTAAAATATCAAAATTGGTATTTAAGTGTCATATCTTCCAGGGATATGACCTACTTTATTCTATATGAATTTTACAGAATTTTGCATAACTGATAAACCATAAGAGATGGACAAAAACTTACAACACAAAAAATGTAGAGCACGTTAAAACACACAATTTATGTTGTATAATTTTTTTCGTGGAGTTGACCGTTTTTGAGATATTTCTTCCTCTTCTTTTTTTTTGGGTTTCAGCAGTGAAAAACTATACTTTTCTCATACAGTAATCTGTCAACTCCTGTCCATACAAACAAAGGAGCTTCAGTCACATAGCAGCCAGCTTTTGACTATCACTTTAGCCTATGGTACTCCTTATTTGGCTTCTACTTACAAGGAAGCATGTAGTATAATTATTTCTGCTAATTTTTTCTTGATTAACATGAAGTAAATAGAGGACAAACTTTTTAACAATAATTTGTTGCATTAATGTAGAGAAAGTCATGTGAATGTAACATGTATATAGTTCTAGATACAATATAAATTAAGGAACTTATTTTTTTTTAGCTAGGGACATTAAAGGAGATAAACCTTTACAAAAATAGTTACCCTAGATAATTAGGTTGTTATTTAAAAACCAGTTGCCGTACTCCTTCCATGACATCGCGAGAAATCACTGAATAAGTTATCATATATCCATAATAAATTTTTCTGCCTAATATTCAACAAAAATTCTTACAAAAGTCTATTATCCTACCCACTTCATACTAGTCTAAATACTAACAGAAGTGGTTTTTATACATATTTCCTTGTAAGTACAAGAATCATAACAGCTAAACCGTTTGGCAAATAATTTAAGAGCTCGTCGCTACGTGGTTGAGTTGAAATTTTATTTTTATACAGAATCTTAATCACGATCGTAAGAGCTAGATTTATTGAAAATCCAGAATAAATGTCTTGCGCGTAAGGTATAGAGCGAGCATTATCGGTGATATAAATGCCGAAATAGCTCGAATATGTATAAAAATTACCAGACATACCCATTTCCATTATATAGAAAAAAGGACAAATTCATCGAACTTATCGCAATAGTAATTCACTATTCCAATAATAAAATTGCTCCCTAATGACTGTATCCAATCATACACTTCATTTTATAATGTTTACGTGAGAATCATTTATTAGTCGAAAAGCCAAGTGTTTTAATCTTTTTATTACTCTCTAGAAACTGACAGCACTAACATTTGTGTTTGCAAAAAGTCGTTACTGTCACAACTTGGAATCTTCTTTTTAAACAACTTTCATCTTTTTGCTCCGCGCTAAAAGGAGATCAATTATCTATATTATGACAAACTTTTAATTTTTATTTTAAATCATTGCATTTGTAGCAAAAATCTGATGTGCGTCATTCACATGACTTTCTCTGTATCTCTGGAACAAATTGTTAAAAAGCTTATTCTTCTCATATTTAATTCATGCTAATGGAGAAAAAATTAGCAGAAATGGTCTTACTACTTGCTTCCGTGTAAGAAGAAGGGAAATAAGGGAATAGTATAGGCTAAAATGACAGTCAAAAGTTGGTTGCTATGTGAATGAAGTTCCTTTGTATGTACAGGAGTTGACAAATTCCCGTATGAGAAAAGTATAAGTATTTTAAAGCTGAAACTAATAACAAGGGATATCTCAAAAACGATGAACACCAATTAAAGAATGTATAAATCCTATAGTGTGTGTTTTATCGAGGTCTACATTTTTGGTGAAATAAGTGTTTATCTGCCTGTTACAGTTTACAAGCTATGCAAAATTCCAAAAAATTCATGTAAGTAAAGATGTCTTTAAGACTATTCCCAAAATATCAAGATATTGCATTATATTTGTCGTGTAAATATCTTTAATATACGATATTTTAATCAAAATCTTTAAGAGCTATTTTTGAGAAAATCACCATTTTCGAAAACTTTTCCAAGGAATGGGTATTTGAGGGTGGGGGATTTTCTTGAAAATCCTCGTGTCGCATTATTGGTAGTTATTAAACTTGAATACCAGGTTTGATATTCATTAGACTTTTCGTATTTTGAGCTATGCCACAGACACAAACATACAAGCCTGCACACACACTGGCAGATAGCCTGACAGGCATACACACGGATATTTTTCCAGATAAGCTCTTTTTGGTTTCAGGGGGTCTCAAAACATATATACTCTCTGAAAACGTGGTATCGAATTTTTGGGTGCAATACACTTTGTACATAGTTCGTGTAGAGAAATTAAGAATAAAACCAGCTTAAAAGCATTATTTAATAAAAGCAAATATAAAACCATACAACTTATAGCAGTAGCCCGTCTAAAACAGCGCTTTGTTATGATTATGTTTAAAAATATTTAATTTAATTTTAATTCCTATTTACTTAGGAACACACGGGATTATGTTAACGAAAATAAACTTTTCCCTCGCTTACAGCCCTTTTGATTCATTTCCTGTTCATTTTTGCTTTGAAAAAGTCTAATTTCCTGTATTGAGTTCTGGTAAACTACGTGTATGTTTCACGAGGCTCAAGCGTTTCGCCTGGGGCTGCCATTGGGAGGTCATGGGATCGATTACCGCGGCCGACCTCTCTGACCCATCGGGCTTTTTCGGAGGATTTCCCGGTCACTAGGCAAATATTGGGGAGTTTCTATACTCAACCGAAACGTCCTGTCCACTCATTTCAACTCCATTTCATACAACGGATCACTTTCAGGGTTATAAGTGTCGGCGAGGACAACCGGTGATGGCGCCCTTCTGTGGCAGTAATTGCGCTCTGGAAATACAGCTCTCGTTATTATTATTATTATTATTATTGCTGTTGTGGTTGAAATTATTATTGTCGCTGTGCTGCTGCTATTGCTGCTGCTGCTGCTGCTTTAGTTTACGTTTTTTAATCTAGATTGTCATGCCGGACGATTTATTGAAATGGATAATAATATGCCCAAATAAGTCCGGGGTCCAAGAGATCCGTATCTTCTGAGGATGAAAGAAAACCCCGATACAAACGTTATCTGAGTAACACCCTAGCTGAAATTCGAACTCAGATCTATTGAACACGAGTCAAACTCACTACCCCGACACTACTGAAGCCTGGTGTTCAACACTTTAAAGTCCTATCGATTTTCAATTGTTTTTACATGGAAAGAGACTAGAATATAAAGCCCAGCATATGGCGTCCATGACTTAATATTTTAACTATCGCCGTTTTCTTTGTATCTATAACGAAATGTGTAATGATGTAAACGTTTGTTTCAAATAAAATAAAATAAATGGAAAAATAGTATTTTGCAGACAAATATATACATTAAAAGTGATAGATGGTACAGAACGTTATTTCAAATATGCAGAACATTTTACTTTATTAACCTGGATTGTATTAAGTATATTTTCATGAAGAATCCGTTGTTGGAATGAAAAAGCAATGGTTGCACAATTAATACGTTCTCTGACGTGGTTCATATTTTGATACACAAGATGAGACGCAATTTCAATGCCAGCTGATATAAGCATATTGAAATGATAAAGTTTGCACCATCTGTCTAAAAGTATTATCATTTTGAACTAGTAATTCTGTGTCAGTATCTGGTCTTGTAAGGTTTCTCCTTGTTTGAAGAAAGATAGCTTAACTCGCTCATACTCAAATTTCCTTTTGAAATGCGTTTGGAATTTTAGGTCTTCGCAATCTGACTGCTGCGTCAGATGTGAAACAAAAACAGGAATGATGGCAGCAGGGAAGAGAAGATGGGTTTGTCTCTTGGTGCTTATTATTGTTCACAGTTCTCCAAACTCACATTTTCAGATGTGGGAAAAACGAAACTGCTTGTTGGAGTTATATTTTGAGGTGTTCTGACTCAATACGGAAACTCGAATGTACCAATGTTTACCTCTCATGATCTTATTGAATTAGTTATAACATAACCAACTGTTATATGACCCCGCGATCTCAACGTTATTACCCATCAAAATGACTTCAACACATTTAAATAAATTGCTATTACGTTTTCTGAGGAATTATTAACACTTTAAATGCGTTATATTAATACAGGATTAGTTTAGATGCTCATATAGGTTCAAGAATGCAGTCAAAAGAAATGGATTTCAGAGGAAAACATCTATTTGAAGTAAAACAATAATAAATAATACCATTTTATAACACGCTAGCCATTTTAAATATCCAGGTTGCGATATTACTTACACATAAGGATGTTAATATTAAAACACAACTCTCCCAGGCTTTACGTGGCACAGTTGCCAAGAACTTGAAGAAGAAAACAAGTAAAGAACACAAATAAAATGTTATAAGAAAATGGCTGTACCGACTCTTCTATATGGATCTTGAAGAAAAATGAGATTACTAGAATACAGTCTCAGAAGTGTAAAACGATGTACAACATTGGATAGATACGAATTTATGATATAAGAAATGAATTAAACCTGCTCCTAATTATAGATAAAATAAAGGAATACAGAATTCGTTGGTCAAACCGTCTAATGAGAATGAGCAAGAAACTAGTACCGAAACAGGTATTCAATTATAAACCACAAGGGAGAAGAGATCAGATTCCTTTTATTCACATCACTGTATGCGTGTAGTTACGAATATTTGGCCGCTTGCTGTTTTTGTGTGGCCTCTCTTCAATTTTTTTGGACTCCTCTTCTCTTCCTCACATGTGTACAACACTTTAAAACATATCAGATGTTTTCTCTGGCAGTTGGCTTTTTTATATTGTCTCACTGTTTACCCTCTTCGTACACCGAATCAGGTGGCTGAGGCGTTTTATCTGGGATTGGCATATTCGGGATGTTGTGGGATCGGTTCCACCGGCCAACCTCTCTGATCTTTGGTTTTTTCGGAGGTTTTCCCGGGTCACTAGGTGAATGCTGGAAAGTATTCTTCATTTCCCCGAATTTCTTGACCCTTCATTTCATCCCAACCAGTCTCTTTCTGGATTCAAAGTGTCGACGAGGACTACAGCAGAGACTCCATTTCGTGGAGGTGACTGCGCTCTGGAAATACAGCTCTCGGCGGCGGGATGGCGTTAGTTTTTGTATCTGAACTTTGGGTGGTCTATCCGGGATTGAGCCGCAGGCTCCTAGCGCTCCCCGCGACGAGATGAAGAACTACTTGTGAATTGTTAGTGGCCCTCTATGGCGGCTCTCTCCCTGTCCGGATGTTGGGTTCCCTCTGAAATTACACTCATCTCTTACTTCCTCCGTAATCATACGCGTAATAAGCCACGGCTGCAGTGTGGAATACCCTTACATAACGTACCCATACATACACACTCCTCATATAGAAGACTTGCACCACTCCCAAGGAGCTACAATCCTATGCCTGGGATCAGATGCCTGTTGCGGAGCAGAGGCTCCGAATCAGAGAGAAGCCAGGATGACTTGTATGAATGTGAGGAACAGGATGATTATAAATTACGGTGCAATGATTACCAGGAAAGATGATTATGGAGCAGTTGGTGGAATGAATAGTGGGGAAGCTGACATTTATTCCTGTCAACTGTTTTAATGTTGTATATTTATTATATACAGCGTTGAATGGTGTTCACATCGACTTTTGAACGTCAGACACGGTACAGTGAACCCGCGTCGCGTTATATCTGGTAGGATAACGGTAGTGTAGAAGTCCGCGATGTGAAGAAGTTGATTAACGTGGGAAGGAAATTAAGAGGGAGATTAGCGTGATGGGGAAGGTGAAATAGTTAATTTAATTTGTGAACAGTTTTTGGCGAGGCTCGGCCCTGAAACCACATTCTTAAAATTTGGACTTGTGAAATATCAAGTGCGGGACAGTAAAGTGCAGTCAGATACAAGCGAAAGAGTTTCATTGAGGTTCCTCCCCGCAAACCCTGAGATTATCATACAATTTCCTACGCTAGCTGGCAACCCAACCTTTTGCTGCTCCGCCTCTAAAGCCACAAACCAAAATCGCCACAATACCTACATATGATTTCATCATACCTTTTTTTTTTACTTTCTCTACGCGTACTATGTATATAGTGTATAGAGCAGGCATGGTAATACACCTAAAATTAGATACTGAGATTTCACCCGAAATACACGTTTTGGATCCCCCTGGATCAAAAGAAATATTTCTAGAAAAAAGTCCATGTTTATCTGTGTGTATGTATTTAGGCACCATGCTCAAATTTTTTTGGTAGTGTTTAACGCCCGCTTTAACTACTTATGACACCGCAGGCGGTGACACTGATGATACATGAATGATGATGGAGCACCGGTGGAATGCGATGGCGGGGGAAAACGGAATACCCAGAGAAAACCTGCCCCAGTGCAGCTTTGTCCACCAAAAATCTCACATGCGGTCGCTTGGGATCGAACCCCGGCCGTCTAGGTGAGAGGCGAGTGGTCTAACCACTCGGCCACGGCGCGACCCTAAACCATAGCTCAAAAACGAAACGAGCGTTAATTACCAAACTTGGTATTTACGTTTGGTATGTTCCAAGGATGCGACACGAAGATTATCAAGCAAATCCCCCATCTCATAATACGTTTTACATGGAACATTTTTCGAAAATGTTTATTTTCTCAAAAAAATGGCTCAAACGAATTTGATTAAAATACCTTATGCTCAAGATATTTTTATGACTAACAAAATGTATGTCTTGAATTTTCTTGGAATAGCCTCTGAAGGCCTCTCCATTTAGGACGAGTTTTGTAGAACTATCAAACCGTAAGAGATATACAAACAATTACTACACAAATAATGTAGATCTAATTAAAATTCACAATTTATGTCATATACATGTTTTATAAAGTTAACCGTTTTCGAGGTGTTCCGGATTCAATTTTAGCCACTTAAACTTTTCTCAAACGGAAAGGCATCTTTCTTCTCGTTTGTTTACTCCTGACAAGACAAGAGATTGGAATTTCAATTGTTTCACATAGCGACCGGCTTTTAAAGGACGAGACTATCGCTTTAGCCTGTGTATTTTGTTATGGCTCTTCTACTTACAAGGAAGCTGGTAATAAGACTAATTCTGTTTACTTTTACCTTGATTTAGATAACAGATTAATATTTTGAATAAAATGTTTGTGTATCGAACAGTCAGTGGACATGAGGCGAATAGAACACATTAGATTATTTTCCCTTCTACTTACAAGGAACCAAGAAATAAGGACAATCTCTGCTAATGTTTATCTCGATTATTATGAAGTAGCATAATAAGCGTTTTAACAATATTTGTTACATATATTAGAGAAAGTCGTTTGAATGGAACACATCAGATGTTTTGTTGTTTTGCATCCTGTATCTATGATTATTTTTGCATCTTAATAGAACTATTTTATTGCCTCACCCAAGCACGGCGTATATCCTTTAGTAGGTAATATTTCCCATAGCATGTAACGCTTGAAGAGCGGATGTAGCAGACCTTTCTAGGAGTGCAGTTACCCAGAGGAGTATGGATGTATGCTCAGAGACAGCAGTCTAATCACTCTTTTCGCCCTGCGAGGCGCTCGTAACGCTTCCAGGACACATCCTCTGACTGAACAGCTTCACTACCGCTTTAGCTCTCATTTCCCTTTTACTTATAAGGAGGCAAATAATCATAACGTTTCTAATAGTGCTTATCTCTATTAACATGAAAAGGTGGAAAAATTATCTTTCTTAAGAATAGTTTGTAGAACAGGTAGAGAAAGTCAAGTGAATGGAACACATGAAATATTTCTATTTTCTCTAACAGTATGTAAAGGTGCATAGCAGGTAGAGAACCTATTGTATTCCATCTAAAACTCCGATGGCGAGATTTCTCTGGAAATACATATTTTGAGGACACTGTAATAAAAAAAAAAAAAACATCTTTAGAAAAATATGTGCGTGTATGTCAGTTGACAGTATAGCTAAAATCTCTTAAATAGAAAGCTTTTTATTTTAGCTTAGTATCTTTCACGGATGCATCACGATGATTTCCCTGTCCCAAACTACCCTTTATATGGAACATTTTTCGAAATGTGCGATTTTATAAACATGTCTCTCACGACTTTGAATAACATGCTGTATATTACCATGGTAAATAAAGTTTATATCCTGAAATTTTTGGGCATAGTTTCTGAATGATGTTTGCATATCTGATAAACCGCAAGAGACAGAAAAACCCTATAATACAAAAACGTAGATCTCATTAAATCAAACAACGTGTGTCATATCCAGATTTTTTTAAGCAAACCATTTCAAATATATTCCCCACTATGGGTCTCAATTTTAAAATGTTTAAAGCTTTTTACAAACGGAAAAACCTCACCCGTTTCATGTCCCCCTTTTTTACACTTGGCTATGAAAGGAAAACTGAATGTCAATGCTAATCACATAGCGACATCTTTTAAAGGATTTGCGTATCGCTTTAGTCTACTGAATTCGTTTATTTCCCTTGTATTTATAAGGAAATAGATAATAAGGGAATTACTTTTAGTTTATTATGATTAGAATTATGTAGATATAAGAACGATCTTTTGTAAGAATAATTTGTTTGCAGAACATACACGAAAATTTATGTGAATGGAGTACATCGGACATTTGTGATTTATTTCACCTCCATACTGACCCCTTGCCTACTATCCTCGAACCTCTTTCAATCTCAGCTCCCTAAAACTCAGGAGACAGTTTTCTCGCTTACATTTGTTTGTATAGTAGGTTCAGCCTCAGATATTACTTCATTACTCTAATTATACAGTGTGTCTTGATTTCACACAGAGAAGGAGATATAAAAATAACACCATATGTTTTCAGGCGGATAGTTTTTATTTATTGAAGTTATTAGATTTTTATTAATAACGTCAACAGTGATTCTATCGGTGACTTCCACGTCTTTATTTTACGACATTCAAATTCATACGTTTGACATTTCTCATGCACATTCATCTATTGACAGTTATTAAGTTTTTCTTTTTTTAGTCCATCGTAGTAGAAATTTCATTGTTTTCCATACTGAGAATGTTGCCAACATTTCTCGGCCGCGTTGTATTTCGAAAAATGTGTTTTTAAGCTCGAAGGGTAGTAGTAATTGAAATAGTTTCTGTGAAACGGGCCTGCCACCATCAACTGAAATACGTGATGCGTAGACAGTAAATTGTTTTCATCGTACGCAGCCAGAAGCTCTTTGATCTGCTGCTGCCGAACAGAAAAGTTCACTAGTTAAATTTTTCAGACGACAATTTGTACCTAGAATACTACAATGTGATTACTCAATATAGATTTGCTAAAAGTAAATATCATTAAGAAGGTCTAATACTATTGTCCTTTTCTCCACGAAACTATGTACATAGGGTTAACAACCAAAAATTCGATATCGAGATTTCACCGGAAACAATGTTTTGATGTCCTGGAGTCCAAAAAAGTATTTTTAGAAAACGATCCGCGCTGCGCGTGTTTGTATGTGTGAAAATCATGACACAAAAACGAAAAGTCCTCTAAATGCTTATTAAATATCAAACTTGGTACTTAACTTCAGCATCTGTCAAATATGCGAGATGAAGATTTTCAAGAAATTCTCTTCAACCTACCGAAAGTATCCTCTATATGGAACTTTCTTTCGAAAATTGTGATTTCCTTTAAATAAAGGAAATAATGGTCTTTTTGATTAAAAAGTCATATCTTGAAGACTTTTACATGGAAAATAAAATGTATATCTTGAATTTCTTGGAATTAGCCTTTGAAACCCTCTTCATTATGGAGAACTTTTACATACCTGGTAAACCGTAAGAAATAGGTAAATAATATACAATAAATTTTAGATGTCATTAAAGCACACAATTTTTCATATCCATTTTTGTGGAGTTATTTTTTTCAATTTTAAAATACGTATACTTTGCTCAAACGGATACTCGTTCTTCGCTTCATATCTATTGTATACTCCTGGGCATGCAAATTTAACCCAAGTTTGGAGAACAGCAAAAAATAGAATATCCCCAGGATGTGATAACATTAATATGGAATTATGGAAATATGGAGCAAATAAACTAAAGAATAGATTATTACAGCTCTCCAATCTAATATGGAGTGAAGGAAAGATCTGAGATTGGTGTAACGCCAAAATATACATTTATTCAAAAAATAAAATACAAATGAATGTGTGAATTATAGAGGAATTTCTCTCTTAAACACAGTATATTCAGCGATTTTGATGAAGAAATTGTCATATATAAAATAGAGAGCCGATTTGGGGGAAGAACAGAATGGTTTTAGAAAAAGTAGGTCATGTATTGATGTCATTTTTACGTTCTCTACATAGTACATGGTACGTAGAAAGAGAGGTATTATACTCCACCCAAAGTTTCGATACCAAGATTTCACTCCAAACACACGTTGTAGGATCCTCTATATCCAAAAGAAAACATTTTTAAAAAAAGGTCCGTGTGAAACACGATAACTCGAAACGTAAACTCGGTATTTAAGTTCTGTGTCTTCCAAGGATGCGTCACGAAGGTTTTAAAGAAAATCGACCCACCCAAAACTACGCTTTACATGGAAAATAATTCAAAATGTTAATTTTCTCAAAAGTATTTCTAAAATTTTTGATTGAAATAATGTATATAGTGACAAATAAAATTCATATCTTGAGTTTTCAAGGAACATCCTCTGAAGACCTCATTATTCTGGATGAATTTTACTGAATTTTGCATAACTGGTAAACCGTAAGAAATGAACAAAAATGTAATGCACAAAAAATATGAATCTTGTTAAAACACACAGTTTATGTTACATACGTTTTCTCGTGGAGACCATTTATGAGATTTTCCTTGTCATTGGTTTCAGTTTTAAAATATTTAAACTTTTCACATACGGGAACTTGTCCATTCTTGGCAATGCAAACAAATTGCTTTCAACCACATGATAACCAGCTTTTAAAAGATTTGACTACCACTTTAGCCTTCTACTTGCAGGGAAGCAGGTATTAAGACTATTTCTGCTAACGTTTATCTTGATTGCATGAAATAGATAGTAAAATAAGCCTTTTAACAACAATTAGTTACCAAGCTGTAGAGAAAGTCATGTGAAGGAACGCATCAGATTTTTATTATTAGACACATTTTAGAAAAGAGAAGTATATATAATTTAAAATCTCTCTTCTGTTCTTAAACTATATTAAATCGTGTGATAGAGTGCGACGTAATAAACCGTCAGAAATAATGGCGGAAGACTATTAAGTACCATTTAATTTAACTAATGTCATCAAGTCTCTATATTCCAAAACAATAATAGTTATCAAAGGCAAAAGTGAAGAAGTCAACTCAGAACTAAGAGAGGGATATGCACTATCGCCTATTATATTTGTTCTATGTGTATAGAGAGAGAGAGAGAGAGAGAGAGAGAGAGTCACAGAATAATGGTGAGATATATTTAAATCAAACAGGATAATCCTAAATAATATGAATATAGCTATAACTTTTTTGCATATAACCAGATAATATTATCAGCAGATGAAACGGAACTGCAAAGATCGGTAGCTAAATTGAATGAAATAGAGGAAAAAATATGAATATAAAAAGTTGCTGGAAAAAGAACTAAATCCCTAACTACGATAGGGAAAGGATAAAGAGGGAGTAAATAGTTATTGAAAAAATTATAGAAAAGTTTCAACATTTAAATATTTGGGGTAAAAAATAGTAACTCTGAACACTAATGCAGATGTGGAAGAGAATATAAAAACATACTACAGATTAAATGGCTGCATAAAACGACAGTTTAACAAAAACATACGGAAAGCAATAACTCATAGGCTCCATAATATTATATCTAAACCAGCACTGATGTACTCTTTTGAAACTAGAGGAAAGTCAAGATTGGAAGCAGCCCAAATAATATATTTACGATCAAAGTTGGGAATTAGTAGGAGAGAGAGGATTAGGAATGCTGTAAGAAGAGCACAGTTAATGAAGAATTTCAGAGATATCAACACGTTGATTGAAGAGAACACGTTGTAACCGAAATACTCCTAAAGCCATAGGAAAGCCTAAAGGAATTAAAGTAAGAAAAAGAGAATGTAGAATATTTAAAACCATATGTACATAATTTTATTATTTATATGTTATTCTGTGTTGAATGAATTAAGCCATGAGCTATGTACGTATGCTGATATTTTAAATTTTGTTTCGTTGCAATCCTCAAAAATTTAAAACAGAACACAGGAAAAGGTTTTTAAAAATCTAAAATTGTAATTAATAAGGGTTATTTTCGTGTATTTTCTGTTATGACATAAGTAATAATATTGATGCAAATAATTAAATAGAACTTAAATATATTAAATTGAAAATAGCAACAAATATAAAGAGAAAGAAAACAAAAGTAAGGAGACGATCACATGTTCATTTTTTTTTTTTTTTGTCATAGTAATGAGAAAATTGAGAAATAATGTTCATTAGAAGAAGCTTATAGAGATGCCATTACATAAATAGCACGCATCATTTGTGTAAAGCTCTTATCTTAGAGGAAAGAAAGATTAAATATCACAATTATTTTAAATTTATATATAGTGGTAAATCTAGAAGAGGATTGCTTCACTGAAGAAGTAAAATCATAAATGTAAGGTCTTGGTATTTGAACATGTTATTATTTTACTGTGAATTTCGATATTAAAAGTTTGACAAATTTAATAAAAGTGACCATATTCAACTCACCTTCACTCGTAATTATTCCAATAGAAGTTTTCCAATATTGAACGGCCTGAGAAAGGTCTCTTGCTAAATAACTTACAAAAAATAAATAAATAGAACGCCGAGGAACAGTACACCATCAACTCCGACAAATTACTGGAATAAGGAATCGTTTGCTTCCTTAATTGTTACTGCGGATGGAATGGATTGTTTAAATGCATAAAGCGAAATTTCCTTCCTCTGTGATTAAACACAGCTGCAAAGTCTAATGAAGTCTTATTTTATAAACGTTCAGGAGAAGGTTGGACGACACCGGAGGAGCTGCAGCGTCCAGATCAGTTAGCTTCGGAACAGGCCGAAATGTCTAAACCTAGAGAGGAAGATGAAAATGAGAGACTTGGAGACTAAATAGCTCGAAGTTACTTCTCACTAAAGATAAAAAGCCTCGGTCTATTCAAAGTAGCCACTTAAGAATTTATAGTATTAAATGAATTTGTTACATTCACATGACTTTCTCTGCCCACTATTGCTTATCTTTATACTGTATTTTCTTGCATTAACTTATTTTTTATTTGCATCATGTTAACCCACATAACCTTTGTCTAGATAGTTTTGTTACATATTTCGTTCTGGTTACACGTAGGATAGACAAAGCCGAATGCCTAGTAATGTGTTTAAAAGCGGATCAGTGTATGCTGAGTTTGAAATTCCATATTCTGTTAATGCTAAAGCGAGAAATACCTGAATAGCAATAGCAGTTTAAATATTAAAAAAAAAGTAAAAAATAAAATCCTAGTATATATTAACAGAAAAATCGGAAATAAATAATCTCAATAGTTATTTAAAATAAGTTAAATATTATAAAGTTATTTATTTAGTGTGTTTTGTCTACATCTTAACGTTTACCAGTTATATACTTATATAATATATTTCTTCCGAATGACTTCACAATCTATTCGTAGAAAATTCAAGATACGCATTTTATATATCTTGTCGGTTTTCTTTGGGGGTGAGGGGGTACTATTTAAACCTCATTTTATCTGCACGGTCATTTCAGCGGCATTTCCTTTTGCAACATTTTGCCCATATGTAATGCTTTTAAACCGTGCTCTGTTGTCATTGGGTTTCTATCACTCCTATTCAAACTTTCAGGACTCTGGGGAGACTTGGGAATAAGCCTGCCTAGAGAAATATCCCCACCCGGATCCCTTGCACAGCAAGCAAGTGCCCTACTTACTGAACTACGGGACCGTCTATGTATGTATCTAAAATAAAGTGTATTTTATATACAATCACTAATGCCATTTAAAACAAAACAGTTTTCAAAAATTTGCCACGAAAAACATAGTTATAATTGGTATATTTTCTTGGAAATTCTTAATTTAAATACAAATATTAATATTTATGGGAGCTTTTGTTTTTGAGTTAGGCTGTTTATAGACATAAACACAGACGCACCTGTACACACTGTAAAATCCCGTGATTATGCTCTCCATTATAACGTCATCCCGTATATTACGCTCAATAGTCAAGTCCCTGGACTTTCCATATTAGCACGATTTTATTTGCTTTAACGTTTCCAATTTCTGTTATTAGCGCTTTTTATGGAAAAAAGAGCACAAATATTGTTAAAAAATTACGAAATTGGGAAATATTTTAAAAGTAGATGAGAAAATAGACTGTACTCAGCGGTCGAGGGCTCAAGCGCTTTACCTGAAAACCCGTACGGTCGGCAGAATTGGGCGATAGCAACACCTTTTCTTAAAAGGAATTTATGCTCTCAAAAGGTTTGCTGTCTGTTTTATTCTTTTCGTCTTTCTTTGAATTCTGTGACGTGTATAATGAAAGGTGCACAAGTAATTTTTATTAAAAGTGGAATTATACTTAAGTTAATTCAAGTTCTACTCTTTATAACTATCGTAATACTTTGCAGTACGAGTACACGAAAATCAACAATTAAAGATTTTTCATAAGAAATAATCTCTTGTTCATTTTGCACTGTAATTTATCCGATTATTCAGAAATATTTATTATATGGTATTGTCTATTAAATTGTATCAAAATTCCGATTATTGTACGTTTAGCCATAGTCCCTTGAAGATCGTAATTATGGGGTTTTACTGTATATATACAGGTGGCAGGTGAAATTTCAATAAAGAATTTTGCGTGGTAAAGAAATTAAATATGCTTCCAGCTACGTAAAGTAAATTAGAATGCAATACAATAAATAAATTACATCGGTACTAGTCCCTGAAATGTACGTAAATTTAACAACTGTGCTACAACATTTTTCTGTTTTAGCTGTAGGACGGATGGGTGAATGTGAAGGTAGGAATTGTTTAAATGCCTTGTCTCTAGGACATCATGTATCTACCGTTCACTTTGAAAGTGGGCAAACGCCAAAATGACCCGAGTACATCGTCAATTGGATCGTTCCCAGTCTCGTGATCCATCACATGTCACTGTAACTTTCCCCTTCACTTCTTTATATTCACCACCACATCCATCTCACATCAGCATGCTCAAGAGTCTGCCTGGCTTAATGACAGGCAATGAATCATTTGGAAAATTCGCATTTGCTTTTATCGAGGGAGAAATTGAGACAGTAATTACAACTTTCAAGCAAAATGTGTTCTGCCTTAAAATATAATACATGCAAAACAAAGAAAAAACATCTGATGTGTTAGATCCACATGATTTTCTCTACCTTCTCTGCTAACAAAGTTCTTACACAAGATAATTATTTTTTCTACTTCGTGCCAATAAATATAAACATTAATAGAACGATTTTATTACATAGTTCCTTATAAGTAGAAGAGAACTAAGGCAATAGTCAAATGCATTAAAAACTGTCGCCATACGATTGTCACTGAATATCCTTCTTTGCATGACTAGGAATAAAACAAAAGCAACAAGGAAGACTCCCTGTTTGAGAAACGTATTAGTGCTTTAAAATTGAAAACAATAGCAATGAATATTTTGAAAATGGTTAGCTCAAAAATATAACAATATATAGGGCATAAATTATGTGTTTTGACGCGATATACATTTTTGTGTAGTAAGTTTTTTGTATCTCTTGCCGCTTGCCAATTAAGCAAAAGAAAGACTTCAATTACAAAAAAAACATTTTCTATTTATCACGTAAACATCTTAAATATACGGTATTTTGATCAAAAACGTTTGAGGCATTTTTGAGAAAATCAAAGCTTTGGTACATTTTCCATTAAAGATTAGTTTGGGGTGGGGATATTTTCTTGAAAATCTTCATGTCGGATCCTTGAGAGACAGTAAACTTAAATATTTAATAAATGTTGGTCTCTAAGTTATACTGCAAACAGATACACACAAACAAATGTCTTTATATCAACCAAACGTAAACTAAAAATCCTTTGAAATTATAGAACTACAATTCTCATTACATGTTTATATACAATAGTGCCCATACCCTTTACATCAAATCATCCACATATTCTCAAAATATGTACTTCCGGTGAAATCTCGCTATCAAATTCCTTGGGTGGAGTACAATATTTTCTCTAATTATTATGTACATTATGCATACGCCATAAAGAAAGTAATACATCAATGAATAAGAGACGACAGAAGATGCAGTAAATTTGATAGAATCTGACATAAATACAATATCCACTGCATCTGTAATAATTATAGTATTATGGATAAATGTATTACATCGCAACTACTTTGTTTAATCACTTAAATAACACAATTTAATGTTCTATTTATCTATTATTTGAAGTTTAACATCCTTTAACCATATGGCTATTGTTGGACGATAAATAATAGAAATTAGTGAAATGTGGCTCAAACGATCTTATTGTTCACAATTTAGTGTTACTCATTATTCATTTTCTCAGGAAAAGTGAAAACTCAGAAATAAACCTTATTCAGGTAGCCTAACCAAGACTCAAACTTGGAGTCTTTTGAATATGGAACAGGCACTCTACCAATACACCCCAGAGGCCGCCTTTCTAACTGTTGTTTTAGTCAATTCTAACCTTAAGCTGGATAGAATTGCATTCAATATCCTACATAATTAATTCATTGTGACACGGATGCCAATAATAGCAATGAAGTGTTTTCCAGCAATGATATAATATATGATTTTCCAAGTTGCTGTGGTTCATAGAGATTTGGATACTTAGAATTCCGAAATATTTCATAATATATGGCTTATAATGTATAATGCTAATATTGCATAAAATATTTTATTCCACTCTAGATAATTTTAATGTGACATACGTGAAAATCATTGTTGTTTGTGCAACCAATATTACCTCAAGAACTTCCATTTACTGCATTATTTAATATTACATAAGAATGGATTCAGGTCAAACTGGAAAACTAAATGTACAAAGTGAGAAACCTGCTGTTACAGAATCCGGTAATATAACTTGTGATTTAACTAAAAAGTGTTTTTTACACAAACGTGAAATGATGTGAGCTTTATCACGAATTATTTAAAATGCTTTACATACCATCGTGTCAGAATTTCTTGCCAAAACAAGTGAAGTAAAGCAATTAATCTTCTGAAGAAATCTGAACTACAAAGTGTGTTATCTGCTTCATTGTATGCCAAGAAAGACATTAAAAACTATTGGCGAATATAACTTCTTTGTAGGTTCTTTCAGAGCAGTTTTGAATGGTGCCAAGTTGAGTACGGCTAGACGTGATTTATTGGTGACAATAAGTAAAATGACACGTTTTAGTGACATTTTCTGTAACGATTCTTTGTTGCAATTGAATTTACAATATTGTGCCAGTTAGGTATGCCATGGGTAGTAGAGAAGATATTGTATACCACACAATAATTTATACCGGAATTTCACTCTAAATATGCGTTTTAAGGTCCCCTAAATCTAAAAATAGTGTTTCCTGAATAAAAAAAATCGAAGAAATCCATGTGTAAGTAAAGTCGGTAAAATACCAAACTTGATATATAAGTTTAATATCTTCCGTGGATGAAATATGAAGGTTTTGAAGAAAATTCCAAAATCGCAAACTCCCCTTTTCATTAAAAAAATCCAAAAATTTAATTTTCTCAAAAATGCCTCTAAATATTTTGATTAAAATACTCTATATTAGAGATATTTACATGAAAAATAAAACGCATATTTTGAATTTTCTATGAATAGAGCTCTATATTTCAGATGATTTTTGCATAACTAGTAAACCGTAAGAGATAGAAAAAACTATGATATAAAGATCTTGTTTAAATAAAAAAAATCCTAAGTTTCCATTTCCAAGATATTCCTCATAGGGGAATTTATCAACCCCTGGCCATGCAAAGAAACTAATTTCATTAACATAGCAACCAGCTTTTGAAAGATTTGACAATCGCTTTAGCCTAGTGTAGTTCCTTATTCCTTCCTACTTACAAGGAACTAAGTAGTATATTAGCTGTAATTGGTGGATAAAAAGTGTTACTTTTTATAGTTTTCAAAAACCTTGATTTATCAAAATATAATAATTTAATTATCAAAATTAAAACATGTTTTAAAAGCGTAATATAATCATTTTCTTTAATGTGATTTTAGAAGGCAGTATAATTAATGAAACATTGCATCGTGTGGAATATTTTGAGTATGGAAAAGTGTTGTAAAACCGGTTGCCACAAACTAAAGGGTAAAGTTGAGAGTATCCGTTAAGCATTGTGCGCCTACCTAACTGTAGCTTCAAGTAATTGGTAAATAAAGTGCACCAAATGCGAAAAACAATATATTTGCTTAAAGTTTAGAGTTCAAGCTATGTTATTGTGAAACAAATTAATTTATTAGTTTTTCAAAAATGTTAAAATTTCACAGATATATCACCTTAACTGCAACGCTTGCCATTTTAATTCAAATGTGAACTTTGTCTTCCAAGAACGCGACACGAAAATCTTCAGGTAAATCTGCCACCATTTAATGGAACTTTCTGAAATGTTCGATTTTCTGAAAAATGGTACATACTAAAGATATTTACATGGAAAATAAACTCCATATCTTGAAACTTACAGGAGGCCTCTAAAGCCCTCTAAATTCTGAAAGAATAACCGGTAAGCCGTTAGACATAAACTCTTACTGTACAAAAATGTATGTCCAACATATTTTTTGTACAGTTAACCATTTCGGAGATGTTCCATGTTATTTGTATAGATTTCTCAGTTCTTACACCTTTCTCAAAGAGAGTTTTCAATCGTTTTTTTTTCTGCTTTTTATACCGGTCAATACAAAAAGAACGAAATGTCTCGAATATCTTGAATTTTCAGAGAACAGCCTCTGCAACTCTATTCTTCTGGAAGACTTTCATATAACCGGTAAACCGTAAGAGATAGGCAAAATCTTACAACTCAAAAAATGTGGATCTCATTAAAGCACAATTTTGTCATATATATTTTTAGTGGAGTTATTAATGGTTTCAATTTTAAATATTAATAATATCTTCAAATGGGATGTCGTTATTCGTTTTTTTGTTGCTCCTAGTAAAGAGAGTAAATCGTACGATACCGCGACCGGCTTTTAAAAGATTTGACTGTCGTTTTAGACTAGTGTATTCTCTTATTCATTTGTTTTACAAAGAAATATGTAGTTAGATAAAGTCATGTAATTGTAGCGCATCAATTTTTGTAGTGCTATCCATTTGCAAGGTATTTTTGTTAGTTTTTTTATCAAATGGGTACCTAAAATATTTTTAAGTGGAAGATTATTTTTTGTTTGCTTATTTTTTCATAAAACTATAACAATGGAGTGTCAATGCCATCACATACCCACCTGTTTTTAAGCACCTCACTGTCGATTTAGTTTACTGTATTGTTATATCCAAATCTTCTAAACCATTCTTCTTATGCCTAAAACACGGACTAATGGAGGACAGTTAAAGGTTTCAAATCCTTCCAAGAGTTTCTTTCCTATTTACTTTCTATAGCAGTATGTAGAATCTACATTCCTCGGGTAGAGAAGGTATTGTATTCTACCCAAAAATTGGATACCGAGATTTCACTGAAAATACGTCTATTGAAAACTTTAAATAAAACCAAAGGATTTGGCTTGTGTGTGTGCACGCGTGAGTACTTTTGGATGGCTGTGAAATGTATAACTAGAAAATGAATGTTGATTAAATACTAAACTTGGTATTTACATTTAGTATCCTCTAACAGTGCGATTTTTTTCAGAAAAATCCTCAACCTCAAACTGAACGCGTCGTGGCCGAGTGGTTAGACCACTTGCTTCTCACCTTGACGGCCAGAATTCGATCCCAAGCGACCGAAGGTGGGATTTGTGGTGGACGAAGCGGCGCATGGACAGGTTTTCTCCGGGCTCTCCGGTTTTCCCTGCCATCGCATTCCACCGGTGCTCCATCTTCATTCCATGAATCATCAATGTCATCTCCTTCGGTGCCATTTGTAGTAAAAGCGGATGTTAAACACTAAAAGCACTCCAAACTACAGGTTACATGAACAGTTTTTAGACATTTTCCGTTTTCTAAAAAAATGGTTCTAAAGGCTGTGGTTAAAATGATATATGTATACCTATTAAGAAGGTTTATGTTGCAAATAAAATACATATCCTCAATTTCTTGGGATTATCCCCTGAAATTCTCTTTATTTTAAATAAGTTTTGCATAGATTATAAATCGTAAGAGATAGATAAAGCGGACAAAAATGTAGACCTCGGTAAAATATGTAATATATTAAATATACATTTTTGTAGAGCTAACCCTTGAGCGATATTCCCTGTTATTATTGGTCTCAATTATAAAATAGTTATCCTTTTTCAAACATAACACACCCGTTTTTTTTTTTTTTTTTTTTTTTTTACTCCTGTCCATCAAAGACATCCGAATTTCAATGAAAATCGCATAGCGACACATTTTACATTTGAATATCGCTTTAGTCTATTTTGTTCCCTTGGATCCCTTCTAATTACAAATAATTAAGTAATAACGTTATTTCTGGGAATGTTTATCTTGATTAGCTAGATGTACATAAAAGAATACGTGTAAGAATTGTTTCTTACAGATCAGATAGACAAAGTCATGTCAATGGAACACATCCGAATTTTTACTTTCTCTGGCACGTATGTTACAATATACATAATAGGTAGGGAAGCTATTGCATTCCACCCAAAATTAGTTACCGAGATTTCTCCGGAAGTATACGTTTTAGGATCCCATGTATCAAAAAAGGTATTTTTAAAAAACAGGTCTATATGTGTGTGTGTGTGTGTGTGTGTGTGTCCGTGTACCTATGAACACGATTACTCGAAAACGAAAAGTCGGCAAAATACCAAACTTAGTATTTATGTTTGGTAACTTCCAAGGATACGATGCAAAGATTTAAAAGAGAAAAATAAGTCAATAAAAAATCCCCCACACCCAATTACATAATATTTTTTCGAAAATTCTGATATCCTGAGAATTTGTTTTAACGATTTTGATTAAAATTCCTTAGTTTTAAAATAATGTTGTGATAAAACGAAATGTATATCCTGAATTTTCTGGGAATAGCCTCTGATGGCCTCTTCATTCTGGATAAATTTTGTATAACTTGTGAACCGTAGGAGATAGACAATAACCTACTTAAAAAAAAAAGTGTAGATCTCATAAAAAGACACAATTTGTCTTACACGTTTTTCTGTAGAGATAATCATTTCTGAGAAATTCATTGTTACTGGTTTCAATTTTAAATTACTTAACTTTTTCTTAAATGGAAAGTCAAACTTCCGATTCATCTTTTTTTTTTTTTTTTTTACTCCGGGAAGGTAAGGGGAACCGAATTTCATTGTTTCAAATGACGATAGCTTTTAAAAGATTTGAATTCCGCTTTAGCCTAGTGTATGGCCTTATTTCCCTTTTGAAGAAAGCAAGTAATAAGAACATTTGTACCATTGCTTATCTCGATTAGCATAGAGTAAAAAGAAAAATAATAATGTAAGAAGTTTGTGGAGCAGCTGGAGAAAGCCAGGTGAATAGAACACATCAGGTTTTTTCCCCAAGTTTCCGTCAATCCTTATGAGGAGAAAATATCGGAAAGGTATTTTAAGGCATGAAACATTTTCTTCCCAAGTTCACACACAATTTATTTCATATGGTCATTTTTTCGTAGAGTTGACCATTTTCGAGATATTTTTATTATTAGTTTCAGTTTTAAAATGCTTAAAATTTTCTCATATGGGGACCTGTCAACTCCTGACTACGCAAAGAAAGGATTTCAAGTTTATATTAGCCACATTTTAAAGCATTTTACTGTAAGTTTAGCTTAGTGTCGTATTTCTAAGGTTTTGTTAGTGTTTATCTCTATTAGCTTGAAGTGGATAGAAGAATCAGATTATTAACAATAATTTGTTACAAAGATGTAGAGAAAGTCATGTTATGAAGCCCATCAGATTACTTTTTCTCTGATTTGGGTGGGATTTCGAGTCACTGGGCAGAGTACCGCACGTAGGCTCATGGAGGGGGACCTTTGCAGATTACGGGGCCCCAGGTAGGTGGGGTAAAGGCAGAGACCGTAGGTCGACCAGATCTGGATGACGATGGGCGCAAGCATTGCCGGAGCCACTTACGGTTCCAGTTTGGACGCCTTCAACGATGTCCGGGCTTCCAGTAAATACCTCCTATAGAGAAAAGCCTGCACTAAACATTAGTGATATCACACTATGTGGGCATTGTGATACTGTAAGACATGTTTGGTTTAGTAAAATTATGGGAATATTTTCATATTACTGCTTTTGGAGTATTTTATTGTTAAAGTCATAATACCCCAGAAGTGTAGTGCACCAAGCTGTAATGTTAATTATGCAAACGGTTCAAAGATGGGTATGAAGCTCGACATCCAAATGATAGGCTATTTATACGAGGTATTTTGTTCCTACAGATACCTCAAAGTAAGTAACTTGTGTATTAACCCTTTTAACGTTCTATAACTGTTTAGGAATTCATAAATATTAAGCAGTGAAATATAATATTGATAAGTACTGCAACATAACCTCTTCTGGTCATTCCCTTCCATTGAATATGTTGTAGGTTTGTGATCTGCACTTTGGAAATCGATATTATTTCCATTTATTTGTATTTCAACATTCATGAAATAGAGTTTTGTAATACGTCCTTGAATGCAATCGATGAGGTATGTATGTCGGTTGGTTCCATACTTTCCAGGAAAGACATATATTATTGGACTAAGGTTAAAGTGTCATTGTAACCAAGTTAGAGACCCGATTTCTGTCTTATTACACGTTACATTGCATTCTGTTTGAGTAACAGTTAAACGTATTAACAATCAGGAAAGAAAAAAATAAAATGTCACTCCAGAGATGTTAAGTAAATATTATTTGTTATTATGTCCTGCATGGAAGGGAGATACAAGTAATACTGGAACAGAATGTTTAATTAATAAACTTAGGAGTGGCTGCATATTATTGTAGAATAGTCAAGTATTTACTGAGGGATTCTACTGTTTTAGTTCGTTGCCACTGGATACTGCACTGGGAACTTTAACTTCTGTGCAGAACATTTTTGGTTCTTGCAATGACAACTAAAATTTTTACTTTTAAGGGTCCGTTAATATACTTTTAAAAATTAGCCAAAACGCATGATATACTTTGACTGGCCCGCTAAAAGCCCAAAGGTATGACGTCATATTGCAAGGCTTTCTCTCCATTTAGCCACAACTCACCGAACACCGTCGTCTGATCCTTCAACGCTGTAACAGATGACAAATAAATAACAGAGACAAGAATTGGCGAGCAGAAATTTCTAAGAATTTAAGCATTTTTCTAGTAAAGCAGGGAAACCCACGAAAAAATCATAGGTGAGGAAGGCCGGCCACAAAACGAACTCATAGCCTCCCGAATGCAAGTCGCACAGGTTACCGCGGAGCCATCTGCTCGGTTTTTACACTGATTTACTGATATATTTTATATTCATAGAGGGCTTTCGGTATTATCTTGTGCACATATCCCTCAGTGGCTATATTCCAAGGATACACCAGCTTAATCAAGCTATGCATGCAAAGATAATATCCTTCGATAAGGAACATTATACTTTGCCTTTAGGGACATCTTAGCTTGCTTATGATTCCCTTTCGTTTCTTTCTCCCTCGCTTTATGTGCCTCCGTTCTTTCTGTAAACTATACTGAATGTTTAAATCTGAGGCAAGGGAATTGGCGAAGGAGGATAAGGCCAGGAAATCCTGCTAGATGGATAAAGATGAAATACGACTGGCGAGAGCATGACGCAAGGGACGCAGGATCACAGGAACTAAATCACTGCGAGTAAATCTTGTCCACCGTGCTTTATCTTGCACAAATCTCATCTGTCCCTTGAGGTCACTCAGATTCTCTTCTACTGGCTAAGGACTTTAGTTGTTTTATCGGCAGAGCTGCCATTGTTTGAACATCAGGCAGTCATTATCCTTGCTTAGCAGCTTCCACAAGTTTATGGTCGATGTAAGCAAAAGTTGCCAATATGTACAGCGTTCTTACATTGCCTTTAACTACTTTCGAATAATAGAATCGCAGTAAATCTTGAATATCAACCACGTGTGCGACTATGGCTACTAAAATATTTTTTACCGACACGTGTAACTGATCGTTACGGCATGTATTCCGGAAGTTCCCGGTTCAAATCTCGTAGGAACTTTCTCCCTGACTGTGTTTTATTTTCCATATTTTCTTGCATGGTTTTCCTTTTCCAGTTATAATTTGACTTCATGTATCACCTCGCTGTGGTGTCGTATAAAGTAACAAATGGTGTTAAATTTCAACAAATTAATATATCACACTTCATAAAAAGCGATTTTCCTATCGCTTACTTTCTACTGTTATTACTGATTAAATTGTATATCTATTAACTTCTTCTGTCTTTGAGATTACTATCTTTCATTTTTCCATTTAAATGTTTCGTTGTTTCCAAACAATAACTATTCTATTTATAATAATAAATTATTTGTTATATTTTATTCATGAAATATTCCAGTCAAATCCCACCGACATTTAATTTTATCTGGTTAAGTACATTCGTATATTTATCTATAAAATACAAACTACAGACTATTTTAAGACTCACTATATAGTACATATTGACCAGTAAATAAAATATTGTAGTTGATTTTAAATTTGGAATGACATGCTTTTAGGTTGTTTTACCTTATTTAACAATATGTTAAAAATAGTTTATCATGAATATGCATATCCAAAAATCGTTAGGACAGATTAAATATATAATTAAGGCAATGAGTAGAACATTGCTTTTTTGTGAAGGCATATTAAAGCGCACCAAAATAATAGGGTAAACTAATTCACTATAAAATAGCAGTAACAAGAATGTATCAGTAAAGTTCGGTCCGTTAGTCACTTATTTGCGAGATACTTGCATATCACGTGATGAAGGTATGTGTATTATACATTTGTATAAATAGAAAACATGGATATTTTAAGCAATAGTAATATATCCCTGTTATTCGATAATTACGAAAACATTCGCTTGGCATACCTGATGCGAGGGTGGGAAATCCTGGTGGGATTTTAAGATGTTTGTTGATGTGAGTGTGTGTTTAACAATATTAACAATTAAATAGAAAAGCAATATACGGGCTTCAGAAATGAAATTTTAAGGAGTGTAAAAAAAGTACAAAAGAAATTGGAAATTAGTGCGTTACAGAAAAATTAAAAATCTTTAATATGAATGAAAGAATAAAAGATTTTAAAAAACCTAGAATGGAAATCATTGAAAAATACTCGACACTAGAATTTAAAAAGAGAGATAAAAAAATAAACCTCATGTTTTGCATTATTATGACTTCTCAAGCTGTTTTGCAGACAAACGTCTCTTACAAAAGAATATTATTTTATCTGCATCGGCTAATCAAGATAAATATTAGCTGAGTTAGTCTAATTATTTAATGCTTTGTAAGTAGGAGCAAAATAAGGGAATGCACTAGGCTAAAGTGATAGTAATACTGTCTTTAAAAGCCGGTCACTATGTGATACAATTGAAATTCGGTTCTCTTTGTTGCCCATGAGTCCAACAAAAGGAAAACGAAATAAAATTTGACTTCCCATTTAAGAAAGTTTAAGTGTTTAAAATTGAAACCAATAACACCTAATATTTAAAAAACGTTTAACTATATCTCATGCAGAAATATATAATAACAGATTTATTAGTTTTTTCAGTTATACAAAAGTTATAAAAGGGTCATTCAGATAAAAACACAAAAACATAGGATATACATATCGTTTGTCATAAAAATATCTTAAAGATACGGCATTTTAATCAAAATCATTCGAGCATTTTACAGAAAATCAAAACTTCCGAAAATTTTTCATTTTAATGGTTGAGGTTTGGGGAATTTTCCTATAAATGTTCGTGTCGTATCACTGGAAGATGAACTTTTATACCGAGTTTGGTATTTAACCGACTTGTAGTTTCGTTCCACAGACACACCACACACAACTGGACCTTTTTCTAAAAATGTGTTTTTTTTTGATAACCTTAAAGCGTGTATTTTCGGTAAAATATCGATATAGAATTTTTGGGTGGAGTGCAATACCTTCTCTATCTACTATGTACATTGCACATATGTGATAGAGGAAGTAATTGTAAAAAAATATGAAATAAAATCTTAAAAGAAAAAGATCTCTGAGCAGACTCAGAAAGCGATGATAAAGGACCTTGAAATTAGAACAGGCAGCTAATTGTCAAAACCATGAAGTGGAGAAGGAGAATAAGAAGAAAAAAGTAAAAAGAAAAATGGTTTTCAAACAAATATCATGAATTTTGTCCATAATGTGTTACATAGGAAATATTTTAAGAATGCATATGCAATTTATGAAAAACTAAAATTATTGCATTATATTTTAAAACAGCGGTCAAATAGGATTATAGTCATATAAAACGCATAACTGACCATCCTGTTATAGAGCACAATTTTGCATTCATTTTCTAGCTACAGAATGATTCTAAAGCTTACATCAAAGTTTGTTCTCTTATTCAGGAGCCGAAAGAAAAAGGTTTGAGTGTTTTTAAAATGTTAACATCTATTGTAGAAATATAAATGGCGTGTTATTTATGGACGCTCTTTAACTACTTCCCATCTCGTAAATTGGGCGTGAAAGACCGCTTAATTTTGCTCAGAGGCCTCTCAATCACGCTTTAGGTTTTTCTACGTCCGTAAATCTACGACACGGGACTAACGGCTTTACTTCCCTTTCGAAGGAAGCCATACTAAGGATTTTTACACCCGAAAAAATTCATCGTTCTCCGCCGGGTTTGAACCCGCAATCTTGGGTATATAAAAATTAGCATGGTAAACATTACACCACGGAGTGTGACATCCATTATAGACAAACACAAAAAAGCTGTGAGGTTTTACTAAGGTATGAATGTTTTATAAATAGTATCTTAAACCAAAACGTTGCATGAAAAAAAAAAATATACGTAAATGTAGTCTTAAACATTTACAGCAAATATAATTTAATTGAGAAGGAAAATAATTTATTGATCAAATGGTAGCTAATGTTAGCTAAGGTTTCGGAATGTTTATTTTGAAATAAGACGTAGCACAAAAATCACAGATCGCGATGAATTATTAAACGGTACATATTTTTCACATTAGAAAAAATAATCGTTATTTTATTTTTGAAACTGTCTGTGCTAAACCCAATAAAATGAATACTTCATATTCCAACGGAAGGTTTTACTTTTGCGATTAATAACCACTGTACTCGCTCTAATTCTAGCTGAGTATTTTAAAATATATGTCATAAATTCAAGCAACGGACTCTGCCAGAAAATGAATCAAGAAGCACATGAACTCCTTTTGCATTGAAAGCGTGCCAATACTGGCTTATTGACATGCACACGAATCGTGATTGAATCACAGCAGGCGCCGACATTCATGGATGGAACTGCATATCTATTTCCGCTGGACCGACCTCTGGTTTCTGTGTCGCATGACTTCAAAGGTTCGCCGGAACCATAAAGTTTATGGCGACAGAGACAGATTCCACTGATCGATTTTTGTATGATAGTCTGGTTAAGAAACGTGTCATGTACCCGTCCGGCAATACGTCGGTTCCTTTATCCCGTCATTCTTCTTTTCGAACAGCTTCCCCTCTTCCAGCAATCACACTGCTGCCCTGAAAAATGTTCAAGATGTGTGCTGGTTCGTAACCAAATATCTATCACCTTTCTTAAATGTGTTTGAGTGCCACTAGGGAGGGTAAAATTTATGGGATATATTACAAATGTGTATTTATAGGAATGGATGAAGCACAGCTATTATATTTATTATTGTGCTACCCTAATGACAACATGTGGCGAATCAAAGCAGGTCGAGAATACGAAAGTATTAAGGGTCGCGAAAAGCAACGTTGTCACTTTTCTCCAATTAGTGTTCGCACTCCATGGACATTTACTTCTTATAATAAGAAGAAGAAAAGAAGAATGAAAACCAGGGAAGATTTTCACTCCATATGGAGCCAACAACTATATGTAACTTATGATTCCGTTGAAGTGACAAGCTTTTTACTAAAATGTGAAACATTAGCCATTTCCAAGAGTAAAGAATGCCTGCGGTGTGTATTACTTGAGAGGCATCTGATGATAAAAGACAAAAGCGTAAGTTAACCATTACGGTAGTATAATAATACACACTCTGCTTATTAGGTAAACAAAATATTACATTAAAGATCTGCAACTTAAGAAATATCACCAAAGAATTACAGCCGAGTCAAAAGAAACCTGGATTTAAAGCTTACGGCCATCATATTTACGTGGCCTTCTTTAGTTACTGCTTAATTTGGACAAACGCGTGGTCGGCCATAATTGGTCATTCAGTCAGATGAAACTATTCCTTAGGCCGTCTCTTCCGCTGTCTCAACCAAGCAGAGCATTCACAAGGGCAGAAGCCAGAGCTTAGATCTATGGTGATTGTTAGAATATAATATCCCTTTGAGTGGAAACCAATTGATGAGGATAATACTTTTGGTCTCTGTAAATCATTGATGACATGGTGCTAGTCTCCGAATCCCTTTAGAGTTTTCTTTGACTTAATCAAAATTAAACTCTTTTCTTTTAGGTAACCGAAGGGAAATGAATGATCGCTCAAGAATAGCATACGTAGGGAGAGGGGAAAGTACAATCAATTTGTTGCACCGTTATGGTGATTTATTTAGCATACCTAAAAATGATATCAATGATATCCATTTGAGGATGAATTCAAATGATGACCATGGTGCTAAAGTCCTTCTTTTGGTAATGTGTTTAGTAAATACGCTTCGTTACTCTCAATAAATTCCTATCTCCAAGGGTGACCAATGTCTGGTATGAAAGTAAGGAAGTGGATGATATGAAATGAAGGTGAAGTGAATGAAATGAAAGATGATTATGGAGCAATTGATGGAACGGATGACTGGGGATACCACAGAACTCGGGAAAACCAGCCCAGATGCCGCTTTGCCCACCAAAAATCCCACATGCGATTCCTTGGGATCGAACCTAGTAGCCTAGGTGAGAGACGAGCTGCCTAATCACAGCGCAGCCAATTCTAACGTACTCCAAGTGAGAAAAAACAAATTTCATTGCATCCCATTTAAATCATTTCTATTACTTTTCCAAAAATGTGTTGTGCTAATTCCACATGATTTTCTCTGCCCAATTTTATACAAACTATTCATACAGCAGTTTTATTTCATTTCTTATTAAATTAGATGAACCCTCATTATACATTTAAACATTTCGAAGTAGAAATAAGAAGAATATAGTTAGCGAAATTGATAGTCATTTTTTTAAAAAGTGGATGACTTATGATAGCTTTAAGGTGTCATACTCCTTGCATGACCATGAAAAAAAAAAAACCTATAGTGAGTTATTACTTAAAGAAAGTATAAGCATATGAGAATTAAAACCAATAACAAAGGATATATCAGAAATAAAAAAAAAATGTTTGATATAAATTCCATGCGTTAATTACATTGCATTTTGTTTATAAGATGTCCTATCTCTTAATATTGTGACCGCATGCCCAAACAATTGGCACACAAGCCGCTACCTAGCCGACTTCATTGCATCACGAGTGGAGTCAAGATTGTTGGAAATGTGAACACGTGCGGCAGTGATTTTACAAAAATAGCGATTCAGCACGTGTGCATAATCCTGGATTGTTACAAGTGATGCCAGCCTTTGATCAAAGGAGCACGTGCAATAATATCACAGTAAACAAACGCTTGTGTGTGCCTTCCGGCAGTTCTGGAAACTTCCTTGACAGAAGGTTTGTGAGAAGCTGCCTATTCAGCCTTTTTTGTGGAGACACTATAATGGAAGTTGCCAGAGCCGAAGAGGTCAGCTGGACAAAGTGGTTGGAAAGTGCAGTTTGTTGAGAGAGACAGCCGAAGAAGTCGACAGCTGAGTAGTACGGATAAGTACTTAACGAATAAAAAAGTGTTCTGCAGCAATTGGAAATAGACATTTTATTGAAATATTAAGATAAGGCAGCGACGCGGTCGAGTCGAATATATGAATAAATCAGATTACATAAAATACAATTTATTTTTCAATATAGCAAGTGACATTTTAGTAACGCCGAGGCCTGCTTTAATAAATGATCTATTAAATAAGAAGCTTTAAAATAAACAGAAATGCATGTTACCGTACAGCTGGCTCTAATTACAGTTTCTAACATTAGCTATCACTTTTAATCACCCTTAAAAATCATCGGTCTGGGCCGAGTTTGAACCCGCAACCTTGAATCAGGAGGCCAGCTCCTAAACAACTGAGCTACCCAGAGATATTTGTAATCTTAAACTATTAGTCTATAAATAATAATGAATATATCACTTTTATTTGCTTGGTAATTTAATATGTACCTTGCATTTTCATAGACATTTCTGGTTTTTAAAAACTAAAAATTGCATTACGCCACTTCTCCGACAGAGGGGCGGTTACGTTCTGTACCTATACTCGCCATTCTCCTCCCTATTGGGATATGGCATGCATTCCTCCATATCTGCCCTTAATAACTACAGAACCAAGGATACTTCTGTGGTGGTGAGGGTAGTACCTTAGGCTCTTACGTAAAATGTGAGGCAATACTTATGTTTAAAACCGAAGCTAACACATGTTTACCTATTTTGATTGTACACGAAATAGCTGACATTATTTGATTTTATAACTTACTAGTTGTAAAAGTATATATATATATACATACACACAATAAGCGTAAATACGAGTACAGTGGTACAATCAAGTGTGCAGTTCATTTTGCTGAAGTATTTTATTCGCAGCAATTGGCACAATAATTGACTCGTTACCGGTACGGTAATGAGAGGAAATTACGAAAAGTGCCAGAGATTTATCATCTATCCGTTCGGATATTGCCTCAGTTATACAATAGCGAACACAATATGTGTAATATAGAACGGTATTGCTGCTTCATAAGTTAAAGTCTAAGGTCATAAACTAGCTGTTACTGCATTTACTTTATTGACCTCTGAACAGTTATGAATCAATAAACTAGGCTTTCGACCGGACAACTTCAATCACTGCTACATACACATAAGTGTGCACTGTTGAGGAAATTTCCAGCCAAACATTTCAAGACATTGTATAAATAATATTGAAGTAAGAATGAATTTGATTATGAATGAATTTGTAAAGGGTGTTAAACCTATGAAGGGCTATGGAATGGGCGATACAGTCTCAGCATTGTATACCATGCAAATGATGTACTGCTGGTCAATACAGAAGATGATTTACAAAGACTGCTATATAGATACTATCAAAAATGTAATGTGAGGAAATCAAGGTCAAAAACTAAAGTAACGACAATAAGTAAACATCCTATAATATGTAAGCTGGAAATAAAAAGTTAATAGAACAAGTAATGGTAATAGAATATCTCGGGATTGTATTAACTAGTTCGGAAGACTTAAATAACGAAGTGACATACCAAGATAATAAAGTAGCAAGAACAGCAGCCTGTATGAATGATGTAATAAGGAAAAATAAATACTTAAGTAAGGACGCTAAGATAAAAAATGTATAAAATAGCAATATGACCAATATCTACTTATGAGACACGAGCAGATACGACTAAATCAAGACAGATCCTAGAGACAAATGAAATGAATATTCTAAGAAGGATGCTAAAGAAAACTAGAAGGGATAAAATTAGAAATGAAAAAAATTAGGAATCCGGCACAAACAGATAGGGTTAGTGGGCTGTCCGGTCTAATTGTTCTCTTGCTGTGAATATGCGACTGCACAATTAGTGTAATTACAATTTTAGAATAAATGTGGAACTTTGGCTAGTATTTAATATACATTCCGGTATCTACTATGGTAATTGAGGGAAATTACGAGAAAAAAACAATAAAATTGGTCAGCCAACGAGATTTGAATCTAAGACCTCCCGAATGTGGGCCACAGACTATCTCCTGAGCTATCCCGTTCGGCACGTTAATTTTTGTGCAGACTTATAAATTGGATTTTCGTGCTTAATTGGATATAAGTGTTATCAGTTTAGAGCAAAACTTAAAACATATTTTTTAACAAGTGTATTACCTATTCCATCAAATAATTTTGCACCATTTCACACAAATATCTCAATAATCCTAAACATTTTTCTCTCTAGAAGTTGATACTACTTCGAAGTGTGACACATATTTTTTGTTCAAGTCACATAGATTCTTTCTTTGCAAATATATGAGACTATTTTTATCCATTTTGGCAATTACATTTTTTGGTATAAATTCCATTACAAGTGTCTTGGATTTCTCAAAAACTATTCGGTTAAGGCTAATTTTATATTAAAATAATTAATGCAACGAGTATTATTGTGTATCTGCATCGGTGATAAGATAGTTGGTTATTTAAATAGTAGCTTTAATCAAAAGATAATATAAGTCAGAAGTCCTTACTAAAGAAAGTTGTAAGAAAGCATAATTGAGCTTGGAAGGCAGTCATCTCGTCCTGTAAAATACCAATCTCATATATTAAATACTGTGTGACAATGGACGTGAAGCTAATAATTCCATAATTGGGGTAAAGAATTTTAATATTCCAACCATAAAATAGGGATAACATAAGCAGAAATATGTATGTTTTGACCTCCTCCGTGGTTAAGTGGTCAGCGAGCTGACTTCTCACCCGGAGGTCCCAAGGAATTTTTCTTTAACCAGAATTATTCCCTATCCTCCATAGATTCTAGAAGTATGAATATGTGAGTAAATGTGAGTGCGTTTAGTAGTATAAAGTGCATTATTAACCTAAACTTTTGAACCTACAGTTTCAGAAGTCAAACCCCCCGATATGAGCTATTGAAGTTAAAGGGGACTATACAAATGGAACAAAAAAAAATATTTATGTTTATGAGTGTATATGTATTTTCAACAAAATGATGGTGTTTTATAGTAGTTTTTCTTTGAAATCTTCACAGGCATGTTGATTTCTCAAGTATGGGTTCTTCTGAAGTACAGACTCTGGAAACAAAAAGCAGAATCTCAAGAGAAATGTAGCATACCACACACTGGAGTGAAAGCTGGGGATTTCCCAGAACGCACTGGAGCTGAGGTCTGACTATGACCTGAGACTTCAAAATAAAAACCAATAGATTCAGGAACACAAGAAGCTCGACCTTAATCCTGGCGCACGAGAAACTCACAAACATGTAATCCAACACTGCAAACTTCTAGCGCATTGTTCGGGCGTTCGGGCCTTTGTCAGTGAACCTTCTAATTTTAAAACAAGCTGGAGAGAAAGTATCAACATGCTAATAACCACAACAGTGTGCTCTTGCTTCTAGTCATGAAGTAAGGCGGAGAAGTTCACGAAAGTATACTCACAAAAAGTTACCAGGGTTTTCCTTTCCATTGCAGCCAGTTAAAAACAAAATATAGCAAAAAACATCGTCAACATTGTCGATTTTTTCTAAGCGCTTCCCTGTTCCGTATTTTGATTCAGGTAATCATCAAAGTAATAATCAAAGTCTACAATTCTTATTGGACGATAGTCGGATTACAGGCCATTGACTCGTTATTACTATAAGTATTCAAAACCTGACTCGATATTACATTAATATTCTCAGCTTCCAGTAAATCAAATTTAAGTTAGCATTAATAAGTTAATTTTTCATGCAATTTTACTTTATTTTATAACCTATATTTGTATTTTGATTTACTTTCTGAAACTCTGAATTAAGTAATGTTTAAACATGAAATGTTATGTGAATTTGTAGTGGAAAATGAAGCAATACTTGGAACCTAATGAAAATATATAAGCATCGCATTTATACGTAATCACCGTACATATTAGTATTATTTACTACTTCCTTATTGGTGTAGGGGTAATATGCTAGCCTCCGGTTACCAAGATCGCGGGTTCAAACTCGGCAGAAGAATGCACCTTTTCGGGCGTAAAAATCTTTAGTAGGACTTGATCCGGAACGGAAGTAAAGCCAGTAGTCCTGTGTTGTAGATTTACGGCATGTAAAAGAACTTCAAGCTACATAAAGAGACTTGTTTCATGCCCAGTATAGAAGAATGCTGAGAACCACAACAGTTAAAGAGCGTCCATAAATAAAAATGTATTTTCCTTATAGTGAAGAAGCGCATAACAACACTCTAACGTTACAATATACTGCAGAATAACTTATGCAGATGTTAATAATGATTGATAATTTGTTAATAAATACATTTAACTATTTTAAAAACTAAGACAATAACCATGTAATTACATTTGATTTCCCACAAGATTTTCCGAAAGTACTTTCAAAGAAAAAAATTAACTAAGAATGCAAAAAAATACCAAATTATCCTAAAAGTTTTGGGGTGGATTGCTTAACTGCTGAGGAATGCGAGACATAGCATGACTAACATCCTGTATACTTAATCCCGTTGAGGTAACTTCATTGGCGCTGTAATGACTGGCGTCTCTTAAGAGTATAAAAGACCTGATATGTTACATTCACATGTCTTTCGCGTATTTAAGCTTATTCTTACATCTATCAAGCTAATCAAGATAAACATTAACAGAATCTAAGTTAGTTCTCTATAACAAAGGGGAATAACGGAATACATTAGGTTAGCCATAGTCAATACTCCAAAAGCTGTCGCTATGTGAAACAATTGAAGTTCGGTTTGGTTAGCAAAGTTGGTATGTAAAGCCAAAGCGAGCTGAAAGGAGAGAGAGTTCCTGTTTGAGAAAAGTTGAAGTTGTTTAAAATTGAAACAAGTAACAAATAATATCTCAGAAACGGTCAAATCTACACAAAAATATACATGACATTTAATACGTATTATAAAGAAATTACATTTTTCCCCCTTTTATAGTAAGTTTTCATATTTTTCCTACTGTTTACCATTTATAAAAACAGTCGTCAGAAAGAAGTGGTCTTTAGAGGCTATTCCTAGGAAATCAAGATATACCTACATTTTATTTGGAATGTAAATATCTTTAATATATGGTGTTATAATAAAAATCATTAGAACCATTTATGAAAAGATAGAAAATTGGAAACAACTTCCATGTTAAGAACAGCTTTCTTTTAGGGTTAAACTTTTACTACAAATGGCGCCGCAGGCGATGACACTGATGATAAATGAAATGATAATGGAGCACCTGTGGAATGTAATGGCAGAGGAAACCGGAGAACCCGAAAAAAGCTCGTCCCTGCGCTGCTTTGTCCACCAAAAATTCGGTCGCTTGGGATTGAACCCGGGCAGTTTAGGTGAGTGGCCTAACCACTCCCACCTTCTGATAATCTCCCTGTTGCAACCTTGGAAGATACTAAAGTTATATAACAATATTTAACCCAATATTCATTTTTGCATTAGCTGTCCGCACATACACACACCACACACACACACACACACACACGGGCACACACTTACTTTTTTTTTCTAAAACTGCTTTCTTAGAATTATGGGAACCTCAAAACATGTAATTTCGGTAAAATGTGGATATTGCATTTTTTGGATGGAATAAAATATACTCTATATCTACTATGTGCATTGTACATATAAGCTTGAGAAAGTAAAAATAAGTGCATTGGCTTCCCCAGCTGTGTTTTGCTCTTTGGTTGTATCGAAGTATATTTGTGTTTTGGGGGGGGGGGAGTGATGTTTTGCTTACATGGGAAATAAAATACGAAATTTAAATGTTATTATGTTCACTGAATAACAACTAAGCATGATCACCCATATTACGATATAATAAAAATATAAAGATTTTTTGAGGAAGAGTATTGATGTTGAGGATATACATTTAAAGTCGAAAAACATTTAGAAAAACAAGTTTCAATTTCAAGCTAAATACCTTTTCTTAGAAGAACCGGAACGCCATGCTAGCCATTTGCTAAAATGTCCACCGCCTAACGCCTCAAAGGCCGTCCACTCGCCTGATGCTTTGACCCTGAAACATGTTGAAATTAAATAAGAAATGAGGAGCAAACAGGAAAATCCCCAGCATTTTAAAGACAAGGCTTACATAGGTATTCATTACCCCAATCTTCGTTGAAACGTAGTGAGTCGTGTGATTTATTCACTTTGTACATATGTCTACAAAATTACCATATCTTTTTCAGCGTTGCAACGGTGAAGGTTAGACCACTTTTATACACAATCCGTATACTGATGATATATGATAAAAGTTGTGGCGTAACCCGTGAATTGTTACCCCGGATGGCAATTTTCTCGGACCCGTTCGCAATCTTCCAAAATCCAGATTCATTGAGGTCTTTTTAAGCTCCCAACTGTCGTGACACAAGAGACTTAAACAATGAATAAATAAAATGCATACTAATCATAGTTACGAAATTAAACAGGTAATCATAAAAAATCAAAATTACCCATCTCAAACCAATTGCTCCAATCATACAAATGTATCTACTTATGCCCTCCTTGTATAATTCAACACACTCCAACAAGGACAAACTACGAGAAAATTCTAATTTTTTACATTCACTTGACGTTCGCCACCCATTCCTCAGAAAAATATTGTTAAAAAGCACTTACTTTAGAATCTTCTTCACCTTAATCGATGCAGAAATATTTTATTACAAATTTCCAAAAGGATTAAGGAAAATGTGCTAAGTGATTGTGAAATATTTAAACAGCTGGACGCTACAAAATGGTTTTAAAATTTCGTTTTGTTTGCTTGAACAGCAGAAAGAAATCTAGCTCTACGATGATTGAAACAAATAATGTCTCGGAATTGGTCAACTCCACACAAAAAATGTGTATTATAATTTGTGCTTTTTGAGGTGTAGCAGGATAGAGGGATAGGATAGATGAGGATACGGTCAGCGAGAACTCGGCCCCGAACCTGGGGTTACTGTACCTACACCCCAGAGGGGACGCCCCAGGGTGGGAAGGATGACGTGGAGAATACACCGGGCGGCCAGAACCAGTAGACGTGGATAGCAATGACATATTGAAGTCCCAGGCGTACAGAAAGACCGGAGACCTCGCCGCTTATGGTTCTAACGCCTCCGCCAGGAGCGGGCCTCATCCCATCAACCAGTGGAAGTCTGTTAACGTCCCTGTCATGCCCCACCAAGTACCAATGCCAACACTTCCAACCTGAAAGAAACCAAGAATGAAAGAGAATCCATAGGTCAGTTAGGCCGTCGCGGAAAGTGATATCGAGATTTACCTCAGATAAAACCTCCTGAGCCATTCCGGTTTTATCTATCTATTACAGTTATACGAATCATTCAGAATCAAGACAACTTCAGAGGCTATACCCAGAAAATTCAAGATACACATTTCATTTGTTATGGAAACATATTAATAATTTGCTATTTTAATCAAAATTATTGAACTATTTTGAAAAAATAAAACTTTCTGAAAAATTTTGTACAGAAAGAATAAATTGGGATGGAGGATTTTCTTGAAAATATTCGAGTTACATCTTTGGAAGATATAGTACTAAACTATAAAACTTTATATGTAATCAACTTTCATTTTTGAGTTATACGCACACATCCAGCGGTCTCAAAACATATATTTCCGGTGGAATTTCAGTATCCAAATGTTGGGTGCATGCATTTACACCTACTATACATATTGTACATAAAAGAGAAAGTAAACAACCAAGGTCAGAGAACCGCCATTTTGGGAATCAACCCAAAACCTCCAAAGTGTACGCCTCATACATTACAGTGAATGCACTTCGCCCAGTATGAAGTTAGGATACTTGAAATATGTAATAATATGTTAGTTAGAATATGTGTTGATGTTAACAATAGAAAATTGTCTAAAGTTTTGGGTGTATGTAACGGTTTTTTCCATTAAATACAACAATGTGAACACTCCGTATTGTAACACCCTTTCAAATGCTGCCATCGGCAAAAATGTTTTCTCACAAATACCATAAGTAACACCAGACTAAAGTTGGAAGGTTTAGTCAGATATGAAAAATTCAATGCCAATATTGAGAGTCTTACTAGGGATCTTCGGCTTTTCCTCAATACGCTATATCGCTAAGCTACCAAGACCAGACTCCGAATGTATATTGAAATGATGTCATCCGAGAAATGCAACCCAAACTTCCAATGCCGACATTTATTCATAAACAGCCATCTTAAAATCAACTTGCAATGCTACAAATTTTGCTCGGTGGTGGTGGTGGAGAAGCAGGACTAGGAGGAGAAGGATGAAGTGGAGGAAGTAAGAGGGGAAGGAGGAGCAGGAGGAGAAGGAGGAGGAGAATGATGAGGTGGAGGAGGTAAGAGGGGGAGGAGAAGGAGGAGGTAAGAGGGGGAGGAGAAGGAGGAGGTAAGAGGGGGAGGAGGAGGCGGAGGAGAAGGAGGAGGAGAATGATGAAGTAAGAGGGGGAGAAGGAGGAGGAAGAAAATTATGAGGTGGAGGAAGTAAGAGGGGTAGGTGGAGGGGTAGGTGGGGGAGGAGGAGAATGATGAGGTGGATGAGGTAAGAGGGGGAACAGGAGGAGGGGGAGGAGGAGGATGATGATGATCATGATGATTCCACTCCCGTGTTACACCGAAAATACACATTTTAAAGTTTCCTATATACAAATTAAATTTTAAAAACCTCTGATGTGTTATATTCACATGAGTTTCTCCTCCTGTTCTGCAAACAAATTAATATTGCAAAACTTTATTCTTCTATTTACTTCATGCTATACGAGATAAATTGGTATTAATATAATTGCTCTTATTACTTATTTGCTTATAAGAAGAAGGAAATAAGGAAATATATACAGGCTAAAGCGAAAATTAAATATTTTAAAAGCCGATCGATATGTGCAGAATTGAAGTTAGATTCACTTTGTATTTACAGAAAACAAAAGAGAGATGAAACTAAAGAAACAACATTTAAGAAGATACATAGTTTAAAACTGAAACCAATAACAAGGAATATCTCCGAAAATGTTAGCTCTCAACAAAAATGAATATGACATAAATTGTATGTTTTAACGAGATCTAACTTTTTTAATAGCAGGCTTTTCTGTATCTCTTACGGTTTATCAGTTGTGTTAAATTAAGAAAAATTCATTTAGAATGAGCAGACTTTTAGAAGCTATTCCCAGAAAACTCAAGTTATACATCTTATTTGTAATGTAAATAGTTCTAATATACAAATTTTAGTCAAAATCATTCCAGTCGTTTTTGAGAAAAACAAAATTTAAAAAAAAATGTCCATGTAAAAGGTTGTTTGCGGCTGACGGAGTTTCTAGAAAATCTTCGTGTCGCATCGATGGAATGTACAAAACTTAAATATCTGTTGTACACAGGCATACTTACCTTTTTCTAAAAAGGTTTTTTGGACTCAGGGACCTCAAAACATATATTTCCGGGAAATCTAGGTATCACATTTTTGGGTGGAATAAAGCAGTTCCTCTATGCATTGTTTACATGTAGAGAAAGTAAAAATGTTGGTGTGTCTGTTGAGTGTGTTTTTGCACTCAAAAAAGAAAAGTTGGTTAAATATTAAACTGCATGTTTTATTTCATCGTATTCTGAATTCAGTATAACCTTTAGGCGGAAGATTTACAAAAAAAAAAAAAAGGCTACTTTCAAGATATTGTCTTAAATGAAATATATTTTAATGATAGCTGAGTCCCACCTCCGCCCAAGTGCACAGCTGTCTGGCCTACTTTAAACAATAGAGCGAACGGACACAATAGCCGGGCAAACAAAGGTATTTGTGTGTTTTCCTGCAACATTTCTCGGACCTTCTTTATGTCTACATTCTAAGAATTCCACTTCCAAAGTAATCTCTTTCTAACCGAATAAAACGTTGTTTTCCCGTAATTTCTAAGACTGGAACTTATGGAGCCCGGCTACATATATAAGAGAGACTGAAAGTGCCGAGAGTCTGTTAAAAAGCATATTTTGGAGTGACGAATGCTAAGATAGTGACGTGAACGCAGCCAAAAGTGTAAAGTTATGTATTACTAGTAGTTTCCTAGCGAAGAATAAAGTGAATTTAACAGGTGTTCCCATTTGTTTCAATATTTATACCCATACATAACAACTATTTTCTGGGAATACTTCTCTTCATTTTGAATTAAATTTGCATAACCGGCGAATCGTAGGAGATAAATAAAATCTTACCAAACAAAAATATTACATCGTTAAAACACTCGTTTTATATCAAATAGACCTTTCGGGAAGTATGCCATTTCCTGATTTTGAAAAGCTTATACTTTTGAATGCGTTTAATTTGTCATGAAAGTACCTTAAACATATATTTTAATTAAAATTGTTAGAATCACTTCTGAGAAAATCAAACTTTTCGAAAATGTTTGAATTTTAAACAACTTTATCTTTTCGAAATGGGAAATTATATTTCGTTCCATACCTCTTTTGTTTTACTCCTAATCTAGCAAGGAGAACCTAATTTCAATTACCTCACATAGTGATAGCTTTTAAAAGATTTTACTATCGCGTTAGCCTAGTGTGTTCTCTTGTTTTCTTTCTATGTAGAAGGACCAATACAAGCATTTCTGCTAATGTATATGCAGAATACCACGCTGTAGATAAAGAAATAATGTTTTGTATAATAGTTTACAGAGAAAGTAATGTGAATGGAGCACATCAGATTTTTTGTCTCCACTTCACAATAATGAAATAGTTCAATTACACATTTCAAAGTACAAAGTAAATCGAAGCGAAAATCAAAGGTTTAAAAACGGGTTGAATACGCTGAACTGAAATTCAGAATTGAATTTGACATTTGTGGGTTTTTTTTTGGGGGGGGGGGGAAATGCGAGTCGTTTGAAGACTTTAACGTCATGCTTGCATTTTGCCTTAACAATTCAATTAATTAGATTAGCGTTCTGGAAAACCGAAGTCCTCGGTACAAATTCCTGCCATGGCATTTAATCTTTTAGTCTGATTCTGTCTTTCTATTTAATCTTAACATAGACGTTGTGAAAGACCAATCATTAAAAAGTGGGAAAAGCCTTTATGTTTCTGATAAACACAGTTATATTAACACGAGAGAAAATATTTCTTCGCTCTTCAACGATTCTCATCCCGCAAGCTGCAGTAAGAACGGTTCCTGATTCGCCATTGGTTAAGCCATTCAGTTGATTAAACTCTGCCCTTGCTCGCTCTCTCTCTCTCTCTCTCTCTCTCTCTCTCTCTCTCTCTCTCTCGCGCTAATGTTCATTAAGGAAGTTGATCTGTGTTGTAGGGTAGGGGTTGACCGCCACCATGCTTGGCTATTTCCTCAGAAATCTCATATAAAAGAGCCGTCTTCCCCTTTTTGCTTTAACCCTTGCAGTCTGAACTGCTTCTGCGGACAGTTAACCACTATGCCAATGCAATCATTTCAGAATATTGCTCCTTTGAAGCTCATAAGAGTTCATCATAACTTCTCCCTGAATATAGTACACAAAAGAAGCTTCTCCTATCTATATTAGATTTACTTCAGGAGTTATGAAAATATCTGACATCAATAATTTTAAACTGCTTCTATATTTGCATATCAAAGTGAATATAGAGAATAATTCCAAAAGAACAACACAGCTGGGAGAGTATTTAAATGTACTCTCCCTCAGTTAATTCATAATTTGTAGTCCTGTAGTCCGCTTAGTTAGGTGTGACCCTCCTCGGGGTGCCAACGGCAGGTAACCACAGAATGAAGAACCTGGAAAGAGTGGTCGGCCCGTAGCCATGCACGAGCGTGAGAAAGTGGATGATATGAAGTGAAATTGCTGATAGGAAAGCGGATGATGGAGCGATTCGTGGAATGAGTGGCGGAGGAAACTAGAAGACCCAGAGGAAACCCGCCCAGAAGCCGCTTCGTCCATCACAATTTTTTTTGTAGTGTTTAACGCCCGCTTTAACTACTTATTGCACCGCAGGCGGTGACACTGATGATACGTGAATGAAGATGGAACACCTGTGGAATACGATGGCGGGGGAAACCGGAGAACCCGGAGAAAATCCGCCGCAGCGCCGCTTCGTCCACCATAAATCTCACATGTGGTTGCTTGGGATCAAACCCGGGCCGTCTAGGTGAGAGGCAAGTGGTCCGATCACTCGGTCACGGCGCGCCCTTAGCAGAAATGCTCTTATTACTTGCTTCCATGTAAGTAAAAGGGAAATAGGGAGACAATAGGCTAAGTTATAGTCAAAAGCTGGTTGCCATGTGATTGAAATTTCTTTGTTTGTATGGACTGGAGTTGAAAAATTCCCGTATGCAAAAAATATAAGTATTTTATAGCTCAAACAAATAACAGGAAATAGCTAAAAAACAATCAACTCCGCGAAAAAGAATGTTATGGCATAAATTGTGTGTTTTAACGAGCTCTACAATTTCTATCAGTTTTTTCTTACAGTTTACCAGCTATACAAAAATTCGCAAAATTCATCCAGAATAAATGTCTTCAGAAGCTTTTTCCAGAAAATTCAAGATATATATATTATTTTTCATGTAAATATATTTTATATAGGATATTTTAATGAAAATCGTTACAACTGTTTTTGAGAAAATCAACATTTTCAAAAATTTGTCCATGTAAATGGTAGTTGTGGATGGGAGGATTTCCTTGAAAAATCTTCGTGTCGCAGCCTTGGGAGATACTGAACTTAAACATCAAGTACGGTATTTTGTTTTGAACTGTGTTGCCCACAGACACACACACAGGGACAGACACACACGCGGACCTTTTTCTAAAAATGCTCTTTTAAGATTGAAGGGGCCCAAAACCTGTATTTCCGATGAAATCTTGGTATCGAATTTTTGGGTGCAATACAATACCTTCTTCATACACTATGTACATACTTGTAAAGAAAGTAAAAATGTGAAAAAGCAGAATATGATTATGTTAATTATTTTTAAAGTTAATCTCAACAGGAAAATTACAGCGCATAATTTTACTGTACATATTTTAAAGTATGGTGAAGGAAATTTTCATAGCTTAGGAATATCTCTGTGGGAAATGATTGATTTTGAATATGGGAAAATAACGAGAAAAAATTCAACTTAGTAAAATGGCTTTAATTTTTGACATAGAGCACCCATTAACCAGCTCAATACTTTAGAAGGCGTCCAAAATATGTTATATGCATCCAAGGAGAATAAAACGTTTTAAACATATACTTTAAAGTATTGTTTATTTGTGTGCCAAAAATAAAAACAAATCTTCTTTTTTGAACAAAATCGCTATAAAAACGATGTACCTTCTGAATAGATCACGTAAAAATAAAGTCTCAGTGTTAATCACTCAGCCAAACTTAATTTTTTAGCTTTAATTTATTCAACTTTATTTTACTTCTTTGATAATGTTGAGAGCTTTTTCTTTAAAAATAATTTTTAGTGCCTTCTAGTAGGCTTTATTAAATTTAATTTTTCAGTTTTATAGTATTAAACAGAGGCACATTTATTCACAGAAGAATACTAGGTAGGTAATAGGGAAGATTGCTAATACAGAAAAATTCCTCGCCCTAGCCAGGAATCGAACCCGGGTCTCTAGGTGCAAAGCCAGAAGACTAGCCGATCGACCACAGAGGCAGTCTTAAAGTGAATATTTTTTTGTGATTTTAGTATTTTTTATTGCTACGTAGAATATAGCAAAGGCTCTAGTTTTTTTTTTTTGTTTTTTTTTTTTTTTTTTTTTTTTGTTTTTAGTCATTTATGGGTGTATATCAACATGAAAGCGAATATTACACAGTTTAATTGTTCTTGAGGACATGTTTTTCAAATATTTGTTTAATGTAATCCCTAAATAAGCAGTTCGAGCTCACGTTGCCAAAATTCGTAGGATTTCTAGCCAATGTGGGCAGATTAACACTTTTAAGTGATATTCCTATAGAGGTTTAGACGTGTTAACATAGTGAGGCAAACGAGCAGAACTGATTCAGAGGCTGTCATTGACAACTGGAACTTCGCCAAGGGATATCTGCAATATCTGAATCACGTTGGCAATTCACCAACAACTTCACTTCTCTCTGAGAATAGCGGAAAGCTGATGAGGTCATTGATTTGGTTTCTCGAGTTTTAACACCAAATATTTGTTTAAGGCCTTCAATGAAAGTAAAACAGTTTTTGAACACCAGTAATGCTACTTAAGCATCCAGTGCTCATCACTACTAAGGTTGTGGCTTAGTATAAGTACTTTGGTATTGAAATATTTGACTAAATATCGTTTTAACTTGTAATGTGTTATTAGTAATAATTATGTCATAAGGAAATAATATTTATAGTTCCAATAAATAATATATATATATATATTAAAATCGCTGCATAATATAAGTATAGAGTTATATAATTATTTTAGAGTTGAGAATCAGTAGCAGGTTAATTTCGAGAAAAGCAACTCGGTAGAAAGCCAAAGTAGCGAGGACCACTAAGTGTTCTGGGATACTCAGTTTACGAGACAGTTTCATAAAAATACAGCTTTTGTAATTAGGGGACCCTAAAATGTGTATTTCCAATGAAAAACCGGTAACAAATTTTTGAGTGAAATACAATATCTGAGGATACTTTCAAACCTGTGACACGAGGAGGCTAACAGTCTTTCAAAGTCCCAAGGTTCACCAATGCGCATGCGCAGAGTTAAATGACCGATGATTACAGGCCCTATTGCTTCTCGCATATCAGCCAACATATTTCATTTATCATGTTGTAGCCGACCTCTACAAATAATCCACAGACTGAATGGTTAGATCACTCATCTCTCACCTAAATGGCCCGGGTTCAATCCCAAGTGTCTGCATTTGGAATTTGTGGTGGACAAAGCGGCGCGGGGACGGGTTTTCTCCGGGTTGTCCAGTTTCCCCCGCCATCTCATATCACCAGTGCTCCAGCTTCAATCCATATACCATCAGTGTCTTCGTCTGCGGCGCCATTTGTTGAAAACGGGAGTTAAACACTATCCAAAGGAATAATCCCAATGAAATAATAATAATAATAATAATAATAATAATAATAATAATAATAACTCTAAGACAGCGCCTATTCAGGGGCGACATTAGATGGGGATATTTGGATGCTCACATGTGAGAATTTGTGGTATAGTAAAACCAAAAAACGTTCAGCAAATCATTTCCAGGAACGCGGGACGACATCGCGATTAGGTTTAGGTTAGACTTAGTAAACGAGGGTACATAGCCTGTCATCGTAATTTAGAGACAGTGTACATAAACAGTTATATAGTTGGTGGCGAAAAAAGACTATGTGCAGAATTGTGTTAAGTGATACATATGGGATGGTTTGGCTTCACTGCATTCTTCAGCAAAGCTATAAGAGCAGAAAGTAAATGAAATACTATAAACCTTAAATCGGGTAAAAAAAAAAATCTCAGGTAAGAAATCACAGTTAAAAGTTATTTTAAATAAATATTAGATTAAAAAATCTAAAGCCATACTTCGAAAAAGCATTCTATTCACGCTAGAAGAAATCGCGCGTCACATGTTCGAATGAAGAGTCTATTCTATGTCAATAAACGAAGTGGAGAAAGTTAGAATGTAATATCTCTGGAATTAATTTCAAAATACGCATTAAATGCTGCCTACTATTTATACCCAAAATCTGATTGCTATGTTTAATTTTTAAATCAATCGAGATTGTGCATTTTAGAACTTTCACAGAAGTCTGTGTTTAAATAAACACAAGGCAGTTTGGACGAACTCATCAGCTTTGTATAATTCATTTTGTGCAGGTGTGCCTCACATTTATTTTCTCCAAATGTTCCGAAAAAGTTAAATCAACAAAATGTGCCTCATGAGCGGAAGTTTGAAAAGCAGCAAGTTTTTCGAAAATGTTGATAGCTGCATTCTGACCCGACCGACGCCTTGCAGGAGATATTTAACCAAATATTTGTTAGCAAACAAGTTAAGAGATGCCCACCCGGGTAAGTGCGTTGGTAGCGTTTCTGCCGTACATTTACCCGGTCGCGAGTTCGATAAGGATTTTTTCAGGATTTTCCCATGTCTTGAGAAGGCGAATGTCGAGTAACTTTAAACTTCATGGACCCTGAGATCATTTGAGCATCATCTCACCAATGATATTCATCTTCCGACAACACCAACCAGGTTAAAGGACGTTGAGCTATACAAAAAAAAAACAAAAAAAAAGTTAAGAGATCTTATTTGAATTAAGAGATACTGTAGACTCTAATAAATAAAAATCTAATGCATTCCATTCACACAACTTTCTCTGCATCTCTCTAACAAGTTATATTAAGAATCTTATTCTTCTATCTAATTCGTGCTAATAGAGATAAACATTAGCACAAATTGTTTTTATTAGTTGCTTGCTTGTAATTAGAAGGGAAATAAGGGAATACATTAATGTAAAGCTTTAATCAAATATTTTAAATGCTGTTTCTACGCGATTGAATATTTTTTGAATGACCGTGAGTTGGCCAAATTCCTTTTTTTTTTTTTTTTGAAAAGTTTAAGTATTTTAAGAGTGAAACCAATAACAAGGAATATATCGTAAATGGTGAACTCCACGAAAAACTACACATGACATAAATTTGTTTTAACGAGGTCTTCATGTATGTGTCCTAAGCGTTAGACTATCTCTTACAATTAACCAGTTATGCAAAAAGCATCCAGAATGAAGATATCTTCAATGGTTGTTCCCAGATTAGTCAACATATTAATTTTATTTGCTGTGAAAATATCCTTTATACATTTTAATCAACATAGTTGGAGCCATTTTGGAAAAAATAAAACTTTTCAAAATTGTCCATGTAAAAATTGTTTGGAATGCCAAACTTTCCAAAAAATCCTAGTGTACTCTGGTACTTTAACGACTTTACGTTTTGAGTTATCGTGTTCATAGACACACAAAGGCAGACCTTCTTTTTAAAATGCTTTGTTTACATACTATAGTGTGGTGGTAGCGTTTCTGCCTCACATTCAAAAAGTCGTGAGTTCGAAGCTCGCTTACCCGGATAAGGTTTTTTTCGTGATTTTCCCTTATCCTGAGAGGACGAATGTCGAGTAACTTTACGCTCCAAGGACCCCGAGATCATTTGAGCATAATTTTACCAATTTCATTCATCGTCCGATATGACCAATAGGTTAAAGGACGTCACACTAGAAAAAAAAAAGTATAACACGTATTTCCGGTGAAATCGGGCATCAAAATTTTGGGTGAAATACCACACCTTCTCTACCTGCGTGCTAGAGAAAGTAAAAGAGTAGAAAAAAGTTTTTCATAATTGCATTCCTTTCCGGACGCGTTCAAGAATAGATCTGATACGATAGAAAATGAAGAATAGAGTATGTCTACAAAAGAGCGTATGCACACCTCGTATTTTGTACCAGCAGCAACATCTTTTATCTTTCCAATTACGCATAAATTCTCCAAGAGCTTTCTGTAGAGAAGCAGAGCTGTTCACTACTTCCTGCCTACAAATGTTATCAGCAATGCATACAAAGGATTGCTTTACCACAAGTGCTGTTTTATGATAAGCCCTTTCTCCAAAGGGGCTGTTATGCAACATTTTATTTTAAGTGAAAGCGGGAAGAAATACGGGACTGGTGAGCTCAAGTCAAGTAAATAAATTGCAAAAGAGCAAAGTTTCCCTTGTTTATTACATACACGTCTTCAGCTCATCCTTCCATAAATTGTACACCGGGTTGTGATGCACGCTTTCCTTCACTAGCTCCTTAGCATTTATATCTGGGAAACTAACTTACTACACATGGTATTACCATCATAACCAAGGCAAAGAGTAGCACGTGGAGTCAAGGTGTTTTCAAAATGTCTAATACTCTATTACAGAAAAATCCCTTGGCAAAAATCTGATGTGTTCTATTCACATGACTTTCTCTACATCTTTGTAATAAAGTATTGTTAAAAAGCGCATTCTTCTATCTACTTCATGACAATAGAGATAAACAGTAGCAGAGATTTTCCTTATTACCTGGTTCCCTGTAAGTATAAGGAAAAAAATCTAATGCGTTCCATTCACATGATATCCTCTAGCTACTTGGTAAAAAAAAACTGTTATCCAAAAGATTAATCTGTTATGTAAATCATGCTAATCAAGATAAACATAAGCAGAAGTAGTCTTAATACTAGCTTCCTTGTAGGTAGAAGGGAAATAAGAAAATACACAGGCTAAATCGATAGTCTGGTCCTTTAAAACCGGTCTCTATGTAAGCAACTGAAATCCCAATCTCCTTGTTTTTCAGGAGTAAACATGCGAGAAACGAAAAAAAGAAAAAAAAGATCTTCCCCTTTGAGAAAAGTTTAAGTGGCTTAAAACTGAAACCAATAATCCCGAATATCTCGAAAATGATTAACTCTACAAAAATGTATGTGCAAATTGTATGTTTTTATGAGATCTACATTTTTTGTGTATTAAGATTTTGTATATCTTATACGGTTTGCCAGTTATATTAAAGTCATCCAGAATGAAGAGGCCTTCAGGGGCTATTCCCAGAAAATTCAAGATATACATTTCATTTGTCATAAAAATATCTTATATCAAGATATTTTAATCAAAATCGTAGGACCATTTTTGAAAATCAAATTATTCGAAAAACGTTCCATGTAAAGGGAAGTAGCACTCTTCGTGTAGCACTCTTGGAAGACTCTCAACTTGAGTAGCAAGTTTGAAATTTAACTTGACTTTTCGTTTTTGAGCTATGCTACCCACAGACAGACATACACACAGACACACACAGACATACAGACAGACACACACGGACCTTTTTCTAAAAGTGCTTTGTTTGGGATTCAAGGAGCCCCAAAACATGTATTTCCGTTGACATCTTGGTATTGAATTTTGGAGTGCAAAAAATACTAATAAGCTATATACATGGTAGTGTAGAGAAAGTAAAAAAAACAAAAGTCGGTGAAATACCAAACTTCAATATATTTCAAAGATGCGACACGAAAATTGTCGGAAAAATCTGAGTGTACTCTAAACTTTTACCGATGGTTAAAACAGAAGCCAAAGTATTTGTGTTATTTGTATGTTGTCATTGGTATATGTCATCTCAAAATGAATTTAAGAGCTCCGTGTGGTTTACCAGAAAATTTCGTTACAGTTTGTGACGAGCTTAAGCCCGCTCTTGGATAGGCTTGCCCCACAGTTTCTTTTAACTCGAACTTCACAATCATAAGGATTTCCGTACGAAATAATAGTGGACAGTTATCTTTATTGTACTTATAATAAAAGGAATAATTATAAAGTATTCCTTCCAAAATATTTTTCAGCATGAATTTTAAGTATTTTCTCTATTTTGAATGTTATCTATTTTTCTTGCCTTTTTGATCAAGGTATTTATATCCGTTTTACATAAGCACATTTTATTTACACAAACTTTAACTTATAGACGCTCAAGAAAGAGGCTGTCATTTTCTTCAAATTCTATTCATGCTATATTGTGTGCAAAGAATGTCTGCTTGTGTAAAAGAGTGACAAAGAGTTAGATCTAAGACGCAAGGAGAAAAAAGATGTAATTTAAATGGAGAAAATTCCTTGTTAAAATTCATATTAAAAAAAATATTTTGGAAGGAATACTTTATAATTATTCATTTATTATAAGTGAGATAAACGGAATTTCCCACTATTGTTTCCTAAGGAAACCCTTGTTTTATACTCATCGTCACAAACTGTAACATTTGCAGAAGTTAATGTTGAGCTGGCATATTACCACTGTAGCTCATTTGGCAACCTATCCTACCCACGGATTAATTTAGTACATCAGATTTATAATAATGTATGTATTGGCTCAACAATTACTTACAAATAAAGCCTTAATTCACTTTTGCAAAACGTTCATTCGACGTTAGACAGTTGACAGTTAATATTGCAACGGCTCGCGCAGCACTTCAAGCTAACATTCCAGTGACTCAAGACCGAGTCCAATTCACAACACACATCGCATTGAACTTCTTCCTGCATTAATCGCGAGAAAATGACGTCACAACCTTTCTGGAAACTTTTCAAAGATGGTAGAAACTGAAGCTTAGAGAAATATCTCGAACATCAGAAGAATCGAGATGTACCTAGAAGTTTTCCTGTTCCGCAGGATGCTCTTGCGTCGCGCCGTTGTTTACTATCGAACTGCGATTTCTCACGTTCCAGCTTCAGTGCCTCATGCCAGAGCGAACATGAGAAATGCCGCACGCGCGGACTAAATTGTCACAACACGTTGGAGATACACCAAGTAACAAATTGCATTTTCTCATTCGCTTTACAGCTCTCTTATATTCTATAGATTGAATATTCATCTCTCGTCACGAGATTAATCACAGTTAATTATCATTTTGTATAGTATAATTTTTCCTCTTTGTTATATTAGTTCAAACTAACACCAAATTTACTGATTGATATTCAGATAATGATTTAAAGTTGTATTATTAAAACTGTGTAGTTTTCATTCATTATCCAATACCAATTTGCAGGATTGCAAAAATAGTATTGAAAACTTAATTGAAACCATAAACAGTTGTTGCGTAATTCATTTAGTTAACATTTTATTAATAAGGAACTAACGTTACATTTTGTTTTGGTTTACTTCTATTATATGTAGTAATAAACTATTTTCCCCATAAAACGTATATCTATCGCTGTAAACATATTAAACAACGCTGAATTTTATTTACGTAAATATTAGGAATACAGTTTCTTTATTTATATTATAATTACTCTCTCTTACTCTCTCTATCACGTACGTAGTAGGTAGAGAAGGTATGTATTTTACATCACCCACCAAGTTTTCAGCGGAAATAAATACTTTTAGACACCTTAATCAAAAAACAGCAGTTCTAGAAAAAGGTCAGTATGTGCATAATAATAAACCATTCGTCTTGTAAATTAAAATTAAGTCTTACTTTTAAAATTTCATCAGAAATAAATTCTTATGTTTAATTCTCAAAACTAATATTTTACTTTAAACTGTTTAGTTCCCCAAGGAACCCCAGGTGCCTTAACACCCTTCATAGTAGATATGTATTGAAATAGCTGAAATGTTTTATTTGTTTTTATAGTGTTTAATGCCTGCATTTTTAACATATGGCACTGCAAATGCTGTCAGTAATGATACATTTAACCAAGATGTAGCACAGGAAGAAGACAATGGTGAGGGAAGCCGGAGAACCCAGAGAAAATCCGCTCCTGAGCCACTTTATACTCCACAAGTTCCAAAGCATAGCTCAAAACGAACAGTTAGGTTACATTTAATCAAAATAGTTAAGGTTTTTTTTTTTTTTTTTGAGAACATCAAACATTTCGATTTTTTTCCATTTAAAGATAGTTTAGGTGACGGGATTTTCCCCAAAATGTTTGTGCTCAGCATCCTTAAAAGATACTATTAAATATAAAGTTTGACATTTTACCGAATTTTTGTTTTTTAGTTATTTTGTAAACAGACACACATGAACTGTTTATAAAACTCTGATGTGTTCCATTCACACGACTTTCTCTAGTTGTTACAAAAGTTTTTTGAGACATTGCAATCGAGGTAATCATCACAGAAATGTTCTTATTACTTGCTTCCTTGTAAGTAGAAGGGACATAAGCGAATATTTTAGGTAAAAGGATTACCAATTCTTTTAAAACTTAGTCTTATGTCAATCAATTGAAGTTCGGTTCGCTTTGCATGGCGGGCAGTTAAACAAAAGATATGAAACGAAACGTCACTTACCGTTTGAGAAAAGTTTACGTAGTTTAAAACTGAAACCATTAACAAAAATATCTCGGAAACGATCAGTTTTACATAAAAAAAATCTGATAAATTCCATTCACATGACTTTCTCGATATCTCTGTAACAAATTATTGTTAGTAAACTTATTCTTCTATCCACTTCATGCTAATCGAGATAAACACTAGCAGAAATTGTTTTATTACTTATTTCCTTATAAGTAGAAGGGAAATAAGGGAATACACTAGGCTAAACCGACAGTCACTTGTTTTTAATATGGTTGTTTTGGGATTGAAATCCGTTTCTTTGCGTGGCGAGGAGTTGACAAGTTCTGTATGAGTAAGTGCTTTAAAACTGAAACCAATAACAAGGAATATACTTTCTCTACACGCACTATGTACATAGTGTACAGATTAGGTATTGTAATGCATCCAAAAATTCGATACCGAGATTTCACCGAAATCCCCGGAATACAAAAAAAAAAAAAAAAGAAAAAAAAAAGCATTTTAAAAAAGGTCCATATGTGTGTGCGTGCGTGTGTCCATGTGTGTGTGTGTGTGTGTGTGTGTGTGTGTGTGTGTGTCTGTGGACAGCATAATTCAAAAAGAAAAGACTGTTAAAGACCAAAATTGGTATTTAAGGTTAATATCTTCCAAGGATGTGACACGAAGATCTTCAAGTATATCCCCCCATCCCAAACTTATATGGAACATTTTTCGAAAATTTTGATTTTCTCAAAAATGGCTCTAACGATTTTAATTAAAATACCTTATTTTTAAGATATTTACTGACAACTAAATATGTATCTTGAATTTCTGGGAATAGCTTCTGAAGACCTCTTGATTCTGGATTTCTTTTGTATAACTGGCAAACCGTAAGAGATATACAAAACTTGCTACACAAAAAATGTGACTAGACTCCTTGGCAAAGCTCACAAAGGGCCTTGGCCTACCGCCCGGCCGCTGCGTCCCCATCTTAGTCCATTACATACGTCATGGATGGGGTGCAGTATTAGGGGGTGAGACGTGGTCAGCGTTTTGATCCCCCCCGGCCAGTTAATGCGGTCTTCACGACCTGGAGCCGCTACTTCTCCATCAATTAGCTCCTCAGTTGACCCCCCCAGGGATCTCACGAGGCTGAGTGCACCCCAGTCCGGTCTCCCAGCAGGGGAAAAATCCCCACGCTGATATGAGAATCGATCCCACATCTCCCGTTTGGCAACAACGCTACCACCACGCTAAGGAGACGACCATACAAAAAATGTGCATCTCATTAAAACACACAATTTATGTTATCTAATTTATTTTGTACAGTTAACCATTTGAGAAATATTCCGGATGATTGGTTTCAGTTTTAAGCCACTTAAACTTTTCTCCAACGGAAGAACATAGTTTCTTTCGATTTCCATTATTTACTCTTGGCAAACAAAGAGACGTTAATTTCAATTGTTTCACATAGCGACCGGCTTCTAAAGCACGAGACTACCACCTTAGCCTGTGAATGTTCTTATTTTCCCTCTCTTTTCAAGGAAGCTAATAACAAGACTAATTCTACTTATGTTAATCTTGTTTAGCATGATGTAAATAACAGATTAAGGTTTGTTTAGCGAACAACTGGAGAACACCATGTGATTTTACCATTCTATTTACAAGGAACTGAGTAATAGGGACCATTTCTGCTCATTTTTATCTGGATAATTATGAAGTACATAGAAGAATAAGCTTTATAACAATAATTTGTTACACATATATAGAGAAAGTAATGTAAATGGAATCATCAGATTTTTTAATAGAGAGAGGTTTAAAAGTGCATTTCCGATGAAACCTGGCTATCTATGTACTATATACGAGGGCCGTTCAGAAAGTAGCCTCCGGTTGATTGCAAGAAATTCACCAAGTTAAATAAAAATATTTTAATATATACATCTTACAACTACATCTTTGCACTATTTTTCTACATAGCTTCCATAACGATTGAGGCACTTATCGTATCTGTTCACAAGCTTTGAAATTCCTTCTGCATAAAAATCACCCGCTTGTGCCTGGAGCCAGCCTGTGACCGCATCTTTGAGCTCTTCGTCGTCATCAAACCGCTGGGACCCGAGCCATTTCTTCATATGCATGAAGAGGTGATAATCGCTTGGCGCCAGATCTGGGCTGTAAGGTGGATGGTTGACAACGTCCCACTTGAAGGACTCAAGAAGGGCTGTTGTTCTGCGAGCAGAGTGAGGACGGGCGTTATCGTGCAAAAAAACGATACCGGAAGTCAGCATACCACGGCGTTTGTTCTGTATAGCCCGTCGTAATTGTTTTAGTGTTTCACAGTACACGTCTTGATTAATGGTCGTCCCACGTTCCATGAATTCAACCAACAACACCCCTTTTGCATCCCAAAACACCGTTGCCATCAATTTTCGGGCAGAAAAATCTTGCCGGGCTTTTATTGGTTTGGTAGGCGAATTTGAATGTGCCCACATCTTTGATTGTTCTTTTGCCTCAGGGTTCACGTACTTAATCCAGGTTTCGTCCCCGGTCACGATTCTGTTTAACAATGGTTCACCTTCGGCCTCATAACGTGACAGAAAGTCTAATGCAGAGGCCATTCTTTGAGTTTTGTGGTGGTCGGTAAGAATTTTGGGCACCCATCGTGCACAGAACTTACGGTAACCCAATCTTGCTGTCACTATCTCGTACAAGAGAGTCTTAGAAATCTGTGGAAAATCAGTAGACAACTCCGACATTGTGAAACGTCGGTTTTCACGAACTTTTGCATCAACTGTCTGAACGAGTTCGTCCGTGACCAATGATGGTCTACCACTCCTCTCTTCATCATGAACGTTTGCTCGTCCACTTTTAAATAAACGTACCCATTCACGGACCACTCCTTCACTCATAACTCTTGGTCCGTACACGGCACAAAGCTCACGATGAATAGCTGCTGCAGAATATCCTTTGGCTGTAAAAAACCTTATAACAGCACGCACTTCACATTTGGCGGGGTTTGCTATTGCAGTACACATTTCAAACGGCCACAAACACTAAACTAGCGCAGGTACGACTTTCACTCGACCACGGCTTGATGCCGACTGACCTGCTGAGTGCGTGAATGCACAGATGGCGTCGCTACTCCCCCCACTACCCGCACTGTGACCGATCGGAGGCTACTTTCTGAACGGCCCTCGTATATAGAAAGTAGTACTCCGTGGCCAGTGAGTTGACTTCACATATTGAGGTTTTGGGTTCCTTTCCTGGCCAGCGTTGAAAAAATGTCTCTTCGCCATTGAGTTTAGAAGTAAGACTGTTAGAGAGAATATGCGTGTGAAATTAAGTTTCAAGAAACGAAGCAACCGAATAAACTGACCAAATCAAGATATAAATCACAATAAAATGTGTCAAAGCCGCTCTTAACTGCAGTTACTAATCGGGTCTTCGGTTCCCCTCTCCACTTTCCTCTTCGCCGTAGACCAGCTAATTAGAGACGTGGCAGCAAACTAAGTATTATTTCGTTCTACTGTCATTGCAACGCTAATGTCCCAGTTATATGCCCACTCATCTCTCTGGTTCATTAGCTGTTTACTGACTCAATTACAGCAGGATCGTATTGTGTTTGTTTGCATTATTAGAGAGCGCTCAAATATTTAAACAATTTCTGATCCCAACAACTTAGAAGTGCGATCGGTAATACGGTTTTTGAACGCAAGGAGTTAAGCTAGCCGTCAATTTTTAAAAATCTAGGGTGAAAATGCATTGATAGATGGAATGGTGAGAAAGTGAAATCGGCAATTCAGTGATGGACGATACAATGTTCTTGACAAAGCGAGGAGTGGGTGGTTTGATTGATCCAAGTGAATGAGTCAATTCGTAGAAACAGAGGGTTCACAATAACGCAGTAATGTTCCGAAATATTCTACACATATTAATGCCATATATTCCTGTAATTTCGGAGAAAATGGCGCATACATTTATAGCAAAAGGAAAATAAATCTAAGTTAACAACAAGTAAAACAGCAATCGGATGATTAGTTTATCAATTTTAAATTCCCTCCATGCTTACTGTAAGCTCATAACTTTTGCGCAGCTTCTTGAAATACTAAGGACAAAAGTAAATTCTCACATTTGTATGTATTGTGTAACCCTTAGGTACGTAATGAAGTAGGTAGTTCAAATGCCATAGTTTCTTCATTTCGTAAACTGGTTTCCCTTTCATTACATTCTCTAGCCCGTATGTACAATGAAAATAGTTAATAGAGAAGGTATTGTATTCCTTTTAAAAATTTGATGTCAAGATTTCACCGGAAATATGTGTTTTGAAGTCCCCTCAGTTCGAAAAATATGTTTAGAAATAGAACGCGCGTGCGTGTAAAAACAAAACGACCGTTAAAAACAAACTTGGTATTTATGTAATATTTTCCAAGGATGGGACAGAAAGATTTTCAAGAAAATCCCCCCAACACAAGATAGACAAAATTTTAAAAGTTTGTTTTTCTTAAAAATGACATTAACGATTTTGATTAAAATACTGTATATTAAAGATAATTAGATAATAATTAAACTGTATATTTTGCATTTTCTGGATATACCCTCTGAAGACCTCTCTATTCCGAATTAGTTTTGCAGAATTTTGCATAACGGTTAAACCATAAGAGCTAGACAAAGACATGTAATACAAAAATGAAAATCTTGTTTAAATACATACTTTATGCAATTTAAGTTGTTTTTTTTTTTCCGTAGAGTTCACCACTTTCGGGATATTTTGTTATTGGTTTCACTTTTAAACACATTTGTCAAACAGGACCATCCAAAGCGAACCGAATCTCAATTGTTTGACATAGCGACGGCTTTTAAAGCTTAGCGCATTCCCTTATTTCCCTCCCACTTACGAAGAAGCTACTAATAACACCAATTCTGCTAGTGTTTATCTAAATAAGCATGATGTAGATAAAATATAATATTTAGTGATACTAGTTTGTATATGAAACAGCTTGAGAAAGTTATGAGAATATAGCACGTGAGATTTTTTTAAGTGGTGCGGAAGTGGTTTGAATAGTCATGGTCGGTAGTGCGATAGAAATGGACTGGCCATGCCTTCAAAGTCATACGTCACGAGCTAAAATCCGGCACTGCAGTCAAATGTGCCTGTTTCAAAGAGTGGAGATGGCCCAAGTAAAATAATTGGTATGGTGCTCAGATATACGTTTGACTGCAATTGTATGGATTTTGCCTTTTATTTACAAGATAAAAAAGAAAGAAAGACTGCAATATTGTTGAAAGAAATTAATATTTTTAGCACAAATTGGTTGTAAATGTTTGTATTTATTGTTTAAGGTCAGTGTAATTAAAAACTGCAAATAAAAGTATTAAAATTTGTCTAAAAATTATTTTGCATATATATACAAAGCAGCGCATTTAAGGATTAAAATATTTATTTCATAACAATACATCCCTATCAAAATGGAACGAGTGTAATTGTGGAAAACTTGTACAGACTCTCAAACGGGTTGAGATACACGTCTTCACCGTATTATGATTTTTTAAAGAAAAGGGGAGCAGCTGGAATATTCAACCTCCCATAACGTCTGATCCTGACAGGAAAACTTGAAAATTAATTAATGGATACTAGATCTTGAAAGCAGGATCTGATGGGAAAATGGTGGGTAAGTCTGCTCCCGGGAAAAGCAAAACAGAAAAGCCACATAGAGACCCAAACACCTGCTCCGTCCGTAGCATTCAAAACAGATTGCCACAGACGGAGCGAGAGAGAGAGCGAGAGAGCGAGAGAGAGAGAGAGAGAGAGAGAGAGAGAGAGTGTGTGTGTATGAGAGTCAAAGAATGGCTTCCTGTGTGGAATTCAGAAGCCACCTCTAGCATTCTGAGAGACTGACACTCTCGCTTCGTACGCAGAATTCAAAACATCACTGATAGAGAGTCAGATCAATCAGCTCTTTAGGCGTTTCCATATAATATTGTGATTAATACTTATGTTCCGTCAGCAGATTTTAAAATATCGACTAATACTATTACGAATAGGGGCAGGAGTAAACTCCTGTTTCTTCGGAATATCACCTCTCCTGGCGAGTGCACATCTCATTCAGTTTGATGTTCTTGTTTCGCCCGCAGAATTCAAAATATCGACTAATCTCGATATTATCGAAAGAGAAAGGGGGGGGGGAGAGTAAAACTCCTGTTCCCTTTGTAAAATGCAGTACAATCACCTTTCTCGGCGATACCACAACACATTCAGATTGATATTCTTGTTTCGTCCGCAGAATTCAGAATATTGACTAATACAGAAATAGATAGGGAGAGGGAAACTCCTGTTCCCATTACCAAATTCCCAACAATCACTCTCTCTGGAATTCTATATTACATTCAGCCTGGTAGTCGTGCTTCGTTCGCAGAATTCAATTAATCGACTAATACAGTGAGAGAGAGAGAGAGAGAGAGAGAGAGAGAGAGGAGGAAAGAGTAAAACTCCTGTTGCCATTGCCAAATTCAGTACAATCACCTTTCTCGGCGATACAATATTACATTCAGATGGATATTCATATTTTTGCCACAGAATTCAAGATATCAACTAATTCAGAGAATCAATGAGAGATTGAGAGAGAGTCAAGCTATTGTTACCTCTGCGGCATGGAAAATAGCTACCATTCTCAGGAATGCCAGACAAAAACTGCGTTCTGTCCTCTGAATACAATCATCCTTTCTTGATACCTTAGTGAGGTCCAGTGAATGAAACAACCATTTAGTTAAAAGAAATAAATAAGCCGTCTTAGACTGATTGAGCACGATCTTAGACAGCCACAAAAACAATCTATTCTGTCGGCGATGCCGTACCTGCGATCAGTATAATTGAAAAACATAAAATGGATAAATATCGGAGTTGGTATATATGTTCATTATATACCAAGGATACGACATGAACTAATTTAAGAAAATCCCACAAAATCTAAACCTACCCTTTATATGGAATATTTTTCAAAGATGTTTATTTTCACAAAAATGTATCTGACGATTTAATTAAAAAACCATATGTTTAGATATTTTCATGACAAATGTATTCCTTGAATTTCCTGCAAATAGATTCTGATGCCACGTTCAGTTGAATTGTTTCATGATAGTAACACAAAATATTACTTCACAAGAAATGTAGTTCTCAATAAAAATACAATTTATTTCAGATGCATCTTTTCTGGAGTTAGCCATTTCAAAGATATTCCTAATTGTTGATTTATACTTTCCAAAACTTACTTTTATAAAATGGGAAACCGTTATTCTTCTTTTTCCAATTTGGTCACTCAAGGAGAACAGAATTTCAGTAACATTATATTGCAACCCGTGCTTAAAAATTTGACTATTGGTCAAGGAGATGTGTAATAAATAAATTTCCGCTAATGTAATTTCGATAAGTTTGAAGTGGATAGAAGAATTGACTTTTGCAAGATGGATGGATGCATGGATGGATGGATGGGATGGGATGGGACGGGATAGGAGGGGGAGGGGAGGGAGGGGCCGGGACGAGACGGACGGAACCTAAACAAGACTCATGCTTTGGTTTTAGCCTTTCGAGTATTACAATAGTCCAGCCACTGAGCTGTATATTTCCAAGGAACTGTAAAGTTAGTAGCGCTTGTGCTCGTACATGCATATAAAGTGAGTTCACATCGTTTATAGCCATTATGTTCCTAACATAAGATTTTATAAATAATCCAGGGATACATACTTAAAAATGTCTAAAAAGTCAGAGTCGAACATACTATTCTAATAGAGAATTAAGATTTATAAATTGTAAAACAGCATAAATATGTAGTGATGTGCAACCAATCGGAAAAATTTCTGTGGAATAAAACACAAAACAAACAAAAATAAAACAAATACCAAGGATGCATACTGTAGATTTTCAGATATCAAGTAAATGTCCTGCTACAATTAGTATGTTTTCATTTACATAATTATCCTGTTTGAGAAAGTCGTGTGAATGTTACACATTCGATTTTTTTAAAGCCCCTTTACATCTATTTGCTTAAATAACTTGTATAGCTTGACCCACGCCTCTTCAAATGTGGTGAGTACAACCTTTAATGTCCTAAAACTAGCTATGGCACATGTGTGATAGCATATATTATAGACATCAACCTACGACATGAAGATTTGTATCTGTTTCGCTGAGATAGCATCTCCAGGGTTACTATCCAGATATCCTCCGTGCACAGTTATGTGGTATGGTTGTTCTGACTTCTTTCTGCAGGTCACAGAATGGATCCTTGGGAATGTTTAAGAAATTTATGCATAGTAGTGAGCAGAATCAGCCCTTATTCGCTGAGTTGCAATACCATTATGCATATGGTTATTTTAAAAATATCTGATTTTTCTAGCATACACAACCTTTTAAAGGTAACTTAAAATGCATCATTCCATGCATGATTTACAGCTTTCACCTAATCGTTATTGTTAAGCCAAATTTATTCTGTAATTTATGTATTATTACATCAGTGATCATTATTACATCATTATTTTTAGATTCATTAGTCTGATGTAGAACAGACTTCCAATTAATTTTGACTGAGTCCTTTGAACGTTTGTGATCTTTATGAGCAAGAGTATTAATATTATCATTAAATTTACTGAAATATACTTCTATTATACACATATATTTGAAATGAATAAGGTATAAAATTCAGGGCGTATAAAATTCATAATAAACCGGTATTAACAAAAGCTGCATATTAGCAAAATGAATAATATGAAGTGAGGTATATAAAATTAATCAGACAAAAACCTATAATAAAAAGCAGATACATCAAATAAAAGCAGGAACAGGATAGCTTTAAATAAAGCCATTATTAAAATTGTGTACTTCAATTTATTAACTTATCTGCCGATTTAACAACCAAAAGTAACTAGATATAATTAATGCACATGAACAAATCTTTTTGCCTTGAGCAACACATTTACAACATGATATTAAGGCCTCAAAACACAATTATCGGTTTTCTTTAAATTTCTTCCTTTATTGTTTTTCGTGATTATATTGTTAGAATTAATTCCCTTATTGAAAAGAAAATAATAAAAACAAAGCTAATAGTGAAACACATGCTTAAACTTCATAAATATTTTCGCATCGAAGTTAACAAGTATTCATATCATTGCGGAACATCTTATCAATTAATTAGCAGCAAGTTAAAAATCAAAATATATTTCACTGAACAAGTTCGTATGTGCCGAGGGTAATTTTATACTCATTAAATCTAAAACATTGCGAGTACAATTTATTTATAAGCTAACATCAGAAAAATTGTATGGGCTTTTATTATATCTCACAGTATAAAAAAACACCGACAGTAAATTATCCATTTATTGCGTTATTTAACTACTTCTGAGTAACTTGTCTCTGTCCCCCATGGAGTATATTACGCCCCAAATTACGAATCGCTGTTATCTAACATGGGTGGGTGGATTTTTTAATAGTGACCACTACTTTTTATGTAAATACATAGCATAATACAAGGTTTTACGTTTTACAAGCCTTAGACATAATCACTACCGTTGTGTACCTCGTATTCCCAAAGATGTGGAAGCCTTTGGGTACCTTTGGCACTACCCAATCTCTGGATGTTACGAAGGGAGTGGTCGGTTGCCTGGTGAATAGCATAAGCTGTGCGGAAGCTGATCCCACGAAGTGGTTCTGTCATTTTAGGGATGAGATGGAATGTTCTTAAAACACTGACGATAATTCCTCAATAATTCACTTATCCTTCTGCATGACAATGTAATGGCGCATGCTGCAGGAGCTGAGACTGATTTGTTGAATCCCTTGGGCTAGGAAGTACCTTCCCGTTGTTTTTCAGATTTAACTCCTGTGTCTGCGATCTCAATTTTTAACCAGCTCCTCTGATCTTACATCGAAATCACTGCAGCGTATTTCACGGGTGCTCCTTGTTGTTTCTATACATGGGCATGGCGGGTGGGGGGGCTCTGAGAAACGGATTATATAATCAGGTTCAGATTCTTCACTTGGACACTCGGGCGACGATGAGCACCGTGAAATGTGCTGATTGTTGGTGGAGTTGGATATTCATTGCCTCTGATTAAAAATGAGTGACTATTAGCATTATCGTTATCGCTGTCAAAGCGCTTTCGTCCAAATTCACGCTTCAAGTTAAAGAACAAATGGTAGACAGAAGACCCGAAATCGGAATTGTGTATTTGAATTACTCCTAATCGGATTGTGGAATAAGGTTTTGTGCGGCACCAGCAGCATGGAAACGTGCATGGTGATGTAAAACCATGATTTGACTGAAGATTCCATATATCTTTTTTTGAATTGCGCACCGTAGATTTCTCGGTGTTTCACAGTATTGTACCGCATTGATGGTTCTATCTCCAAGAAGGAACTTAACAAGCAGAATGACCCGTCTGTCCAGAACACAGTGTACATGATGTTTGTGCTGAAAATATTGTTTTGAATCTTTATATTTTGGGAGATCCTTTGTGTCTCCACTCCATCAACTGTTTTTATTCTGGAGTGACTTGACAAACCCAAGGTCACTATCGTGCTTAAAAATATCGCCCTCATCAATGTATTGCATAAGAAACTTTCAAAGCACCTCCCAGTCGCTTCGTTTTGTTGACATCCGGCATCATGTTTGTAACCCGATAATTTAAGCATTTGGTGTTAATCTGATACAAAATAGTTTTCAAAATTTGTGGAAATACATCTATTCTATCCCCTAACTTGCAGGAATCCGTTATCCTGAAAAGATAAAAGTCTGTTAACATTTTTACTTTATCTATACGTACTACGTACATAGTGTATAGAGAAAGTATTGTATTCCACCCAAAAATTCGATACCGAAATTTCACCTAAAATACATGTTTTAGGACTGCCTGAATCCAAAAAAAAAAGAATTTTCAGAAAAAGGTCCGTGTGTATGTGTGTGTGTGTCTGTCTGTCTGTCTGTCTGTCTGTCTGTGTATGTGACTGTGGACAGCAGATCCAAGAACGAAAAGACCATTAAATACTAAACTTGGTATTTTCAAAGGATGCGACACGAAGATTTTAAAGAAAATTCCCCACCCCCAACTACGCTTTACATAGAAAAATTTTCGAAAATTTTGATTTTCTAAAAAATAAATCTAACGATTTTGATTGAAATTCCCTATATTAAGGATATTTACATACCCAATAAAATGTATATCTTGAATTTACTGGGAATAGCCTCTGAAGAGCTCTTTATTCTGGATGAATTTTGCTAAATTTTGCTTACCTGCTAAACGGTAAGAGATAGACAAAAACTTACTACGCAGAAAATGTTGATCTGATCAAAACAAAAATGTATGGCCTTTACATGTTTGCTGTGGAGGTAACCGTTTCCGAGATATTCCTTGTTTTTGACTTCAGTTGTGAATACTTATAATTTTCTCAGACAGGAATTTAATATAATTTTCTTTTGTTATACTCCTGGCCAAACAAAGAAGCGATTTTCAATCACAATTGAATAACGACAGCTTTTAAAAGAGTTTTATCGGTTTTAGCCTAGTGTATTGCCTTATTTCCTTCCTACTTATAAGGAACTAAGTAGTAAGAACATACTGCTAATGATTAACTCGATTAATAAGGTGCAGAAAGAAGAATATTAAGTAAGAAGTTTGTAGAAGAGCTAGAGAAAGTCATGTGAGTGTAACACATATCAGATTTTTTATCTCGGTATCACTTAACCCTTAATAATTTAATCATCACTTTATTTATCATACCCATGTACATTAAACGCTAATAACGCTTGATAGCCAATACGTCACTGGGCGTAACTCATGATACAATGGATTTCGCTTCAGTCCTGCCGAAAGCTTTCACTCAATTTTGAGCTCTAGTGTATGCTTTAGGCAGACCCTCTGAGTCGTGAAATTTCTGCTGTTCTTTGTTCATACCCAACCTGGAATAGCCTCATATACGCACTCCTAGTCATAGCTTAGAGGTAACAGTACCTTCAGATACATTGATTTTTGTTAGTTTACATTTTATTTGCAGCCGCATTGACTACAAGACTTTATCATGACACCAAATATTACTTATGTATGTAATAGAAATAACATTACCTTAGCTGTTAGATTCTACTTATATATATTCCAGTGCTTTGGTAAGACAAAAACTAGAAATTAATACCTACATACATTTTTAATCAAGTTGATTTTATGTTATCAAAGAAACGTTACGACTGGTTAGCAATTTAACAGTTACCGATTAACTAATTTGCAGCTTTTTATATATTATACTGCAAATTCCATTAGATTTATATATTTGTTATAGAGTTCTTTAAGTAGGTACATTGTTCAGCAGTAGAGTGCATGGAATTGTGCTGATATAAATTAGCAGCTAAACCGCCTATGCCACGCCTAGTTCCCACTTTTTATCTGCATCTAGTACTCCACTTAGTGTTTGTCTTACCCTCCCCCCTTTTCTTTCCTGAGTCTCAAAAAGCCATGTTCATTCATTGAGTGCCACATTTTTACCATCAAATCAATCGAAGACGAACTTTCTAGTGACAGATGTGGACAATCGTTTAGAAGCATGCCTTCCAACCACTCAAGTAAAATGTTTTTGACCTTGCCGCTCACGTGATCTGATCTTTGTTCGAAAGCCAACGTGTTTGTGCGTGTGTGTGCATGTGTGTAAGACAGACAGAGAGAGAGGGAGGGAGGGAGAGAAGGGTTTATCAAGGTTAGTGTGGCACAATGAAGATCGAAGTTTCTTTTAAAGTTAAGTAAAGAAACGCTGACGTGTCCGTCCATTCACATGATTCGTTCCTCAATGAACCATGCTTAAACAGTTGATTCGTTTATCTACTTCGCAATCCAGATAAAATTTGTGGACTGCCTCCGTGGTCGAGTGGTCAGCGAGTTGACTTCTCACCCGGAGGTCCCGGGTTCGATTCCCGGCTGGGGCGGGGAGTTTTTCTTTAACCAGAATTACTCCTATCCCCCACAGATTCTGGAAGTATGTATGTGAGAGTGAATGTGTGCGTGTTTGAGGAAATAAAATAGTTTAAACCCAACGTAAACCTACGTAAACCTACAGACAACGAGTTGTTTCTAATTCGAAGCCCCCGATATGACTTTAGATGTTAAAGGGGGCTATATAAATGAAAAAAAAAAAGTTGTAAATATAATTGTACTGCACACTTCCTTGTACATATAATGCCAATATGCAATACGCTAGGCTTAAGTGATAGTAAGAACTGCTCTGTATGTGATGGTTTCGCTTGGTCGGACTTCTCATTTGAGGAAAGTCAGTATTTTAAACTGGAAACGAATAAGGCTTTCTCAGAAAATTTTATCTGGATTGAGTGGAGATTGGTACCAAAATGAACTTCTGTTCTACTAAAAATTACATGTGGCATTTTTACTTTCTCTACACGCACTATGTACATAGTGTAAAGAGAAGGTATTGCATACCTCCCAAAACTGTGATACCGTAAATACGCGTTTTAGTGTTCCCTGTATCCAAAAAAAGCATTTTTGGAAAAAGGTCCGTGTGTGTCCGTGTATCATGGTAACTCAAAAAAGAAAATCCGGTAAAATACCAAACTTGGTATTTAAGTTTAATTCTTCCAGGGATACGACATGAAGATTTTGGGAAGAATTCTCCCCCAAATTATCCTCTACATGCGAAAAAATTTGAAAATTTTGATTTTCTCAAAAATGATTCTAATGATTTTGATAAAAATTACCGGATATTTAAATGACAAATAAAATGTATATCTTGAATTTTCTGGGAATAATCTCTAAATATCTCTTTATTCAGAACGAATTTTACTGAATTGTGCGCAACTAGTAACCTGTAAGTTAGACAGAAGGTTACTTCACAAAAATGTAGATCACATTAAAATACCCAATTTATGTTATATGTTCTTTTTTCGTGGAATTGACCATTTCAGATTTAAAATACTTAAAACGTTTCTCACATGGAAACTTGTAAACTTCTGGCCCTACAGAGAAACACCATTTCAACCATATAGCAACCAGCTTTTAAAAAATTTGACATTCGTTTTAGTCTAGTGTATTCCCTTATTTCCCTTCCACTTACAAGGAAGGAAGTAATTAAGAATATTTCTGCTTATGTTTATCTCGATTATATAAAGTAAATAGAATAATATGATTATATAGCGATGTAGAGAAAGTCATGCGAATGAAACACATAAGATTTTTAGGAAATAGCACACCATGACTGCAACACGCGGCCGTAATCGCCGAACGTGTGTGCGGCTTGCTTCCCACACGTAAGTCATAGCTGATTGTTGGCATTCATTGTCACACGTTCGTCAGTGAACATTTGTGCTGGCGGCAAATTCTTTTGACATGTTGTGATTGAGTGCCCTGTGTGAGTGGACACATGTGATGTCAGAAGGTTCTTGGACGTCGAAGCCCGCATTTTTACACCTGAAAGAGTTTTTGACATTTGCGATAGTCTTGCACGCACTACTGTTTCTATACGTTTCAAGTCACGTGACCGGGAAGTATAAACATAGGAAAGAAGCCCTGCCCAGAGTTCAGTTTTCATTGGAAATGGATCGCGTACAACAGTTGAGAGAGTTTCAATGGGAACTTCGTAGCTTGCAGCCGCCGCCGCGAACATCGAAAGGAATCTATATGCATGATTGTTACAATTGTTGCAGAAAGTTATTTGTGAGCATATTCTGATTGTAATCGGTTTGTGGAAAAAATAAAAAGTTGTTGGAGAAAAATATATTACATATATTTACTGATAAAGAAAACTTATAACTTGAATTTTTTTGAGTAACTCTTGAAAATTACTTCTGAACGACTTTTGCATAACTGTAAGCAAGAGATACACACCAAAATCAAAATAGTTATTTATATCAGCAAAATGGTAATGTTTTCATCGTGTGGACCACTTTTGTTTACAATTAAAACAAGCAATTACAAATTAATCACCTGAATGCCACCCCAGATATTGGAGTGAAAATGTATATACATTCTTAAGATTTAGTGTGTTACTGCGGTATAAATGTCAAATATATATGTTCATAAATACAGAATATATAAATTTCATCTATGGATAGCCTTAAGACCACCATTTATGATTAGGATTTTCCTAACCTACATGTAATTCAAGGAAATGAACGAAATGATACTGTTTGAATCTCCTTCAAGGCTTTGCACTTTAGATGTTGATCACGTTTGGACGCGGTCCCCGCGTACTTGAGTTTTACTACTCCTTGAAACGTATTTCGGAGAAGATGATATGCAGAACTGTAACTTTGCAAACTTGTAGCAGGTGTGGATAGAAGCCTTCGTCATGTTTTATGCAATTGCATTCTTGTTTTCTCAACGAAGTGAACCTTATTTTTCCGATTCCTGTTTTAGCATTGGAGAAGCCAAGTTTTTTTGCTGGCATAGCTATAACACGCTATACACTGTAAATTCCTATATAACCCGAAGCTGAGTGCTTGCTTACAGTTAAAATCAGAGCCAGAATAAATATCGAGATAAAATAACATTGGAAGCCTCAGAGAATACAATGCGGAATCCGTGAGTGCCATTCATGCCATTTACCATTCAATAGATATTTGTACACTGGTGATGATACGTTCGCATGGCTGTCTCTATGCACTATTGTTTATTTTATGTATCCCTTAAAGCCATTCTTATGGGTGCATATTTTCCTTTCTCTAGCACGTTTGTAGAATGTATATAGCGGTTGAGGCTGTATATATTCTATTCCACCCAAAAAGTGATATAGAATTTCACCGGAAATATATGCTTTGAATCCAGATGAAACGTTTTTTATAAAAAGTTCTAAGTCTGTATCTGTGTGTATTTGAAAACAGCATAACTCAAAAACGAAAAGTCCTTTAAATACAAACTTGTTTTTTGAGGTTTAATATCTTGCAAGGATGCGATATGAAGATTCTGAGGAGAACTCCCTCCCTTATACTAGGCTTCACCGGAACATTTTTCAAAATGTTTTATCTTCTAAAACTGGCTCAAACGGTTTTTATAATAATGCCGTACATTGAAGATATTTACGTGGCAAATAAAATGTATATCCTGAATGTATTGGAAAGAGCCATGAAGACTTCGTCATCTGAATGAGTTTTGCATAATTTGTATTCTGTAACAGGTAGATAAAAAATTACAATACAAAAATGTAGATCACGTTAAAACACACAATTTATTTCATGTACTCTGTTTGTAGAATTGACGATTTCCCTGCTATTGTTTGCAGTTTTAAAATACTTGAACTTTTCTCAGTCCGGAAGTCCTCATCGGTATCATATATCTTTTGTTTTACTCCTGACTATGAAAGAAAAACTAATTTTAATGACAATCGCATAGCGACAGATTTTAAAACATTTTACTATCGCTTTATCCCGGGGAAGGCTTGCTCCTGCTATTGATATTGGATCATTATGACCTCCTATAAGAATTATTCCATATTTCCAGAAAATCACCTGGAAGTATTTTCTTAAACAGCGGTATACAAAAACTTAACATAAGTAAGGTTCAACATGGATTATCGATTACATAACGGATTCATCTAAATAAACTATATTCCCTTATTTCTCTTCTACTTATAAAGAATTAAGTAATCAGACCGTTTCTGTTAAGGCTTACTAGTAGGATATAGGTACATAAAAAAAATTGAGGGGGTCAGTGTAACAGTGGTCTAACCCATCTTTTTAAAAAAATGGAGCATAACTCAGTTAAACACACTTGGTTTCTTTAAGAATAACGAAAACCTAATTTTAATCGAATTGATTGCTCACTGATACTCTTCCAGATTATTACTCAACAACACATTGAGTACTGTTAACATAATGTTGAAATATACCTAACAATTTTTATTAGTGTGATGCAAATCTTTTACTGGGTTAGACCACAGTTGCGCTGACCCCCTCAATTTATGTAGGAAAAGTTTGTTTGCAGAGAAAGTAATATAAATGTAACTCATTTATTTTTCTATTTACTGAGAATCCAAATAAATCCCTGTAGAAATAGATTTAAAATGTTTCGTTTGTTGGAACGTGATATTTTGAGATCAATTATTTCTTTGAAAATAAACAGCAATGGTAGTGAACCGATGACATTTTTCAGTGCCAGTTCACCGGACACTGCTGATGAAAATTTTACTGTTGCCCCTTGAATAAGTCACCTTATTATTAATTATTCCAGATATACAGTGTGATCGCACTTCAGAAATTTAGAAGCGTTTATTGCATAAGAAAAATGCAGTTGGTAATTTAGTTTGTTTTCTTTATTTCTATTTATCTCCATTTATGTCACATGAAGATTTCCAAGAATATCATCCCACTCCTGAGTACTCTTTACATGGAGCATTTTCCGATGATTTTTATTTTCTGATAAATAAATAACAACAAAAACACTACCATGCATTAGAGCTTACATGGAAAATAAATGTATATCAAATTTATGGGGATAGCTTATGAGGTCTTCTCCTTTCGAAAGGACATTTATATAATCTTGTTTAACTCCTAAAAGTTAAACGTTAGACTAAAATATACTCAATAAGTATAGTCATTTCAAAACTCAACTTATTTCAAGTAACCTTATGGTCTATCTCTAATACGGTAAGATAGGAAAATAAAATTTCGTAAGAATGAATACATTCAAATAAGCAATAGAGGGTAGGAGAAATCCATGTGAAAGTGACACACGCTTTTTCTTTGTTGGCAATTGCAGAAGGTAATCTTAGTTATTTACAATATTTATCTAGATATACAATGCATATACCAACATTAAGTTCTTTTTCCCTTTTACGAACTTCTTTGATTTCATTTTGTATAATCAATCATGAACCTCTGGTATCAAGATACACCCATCATCAGAATGCTCCATGTGTACTCTATTACTAATGTACGCTGCGTTCGTAGTGTTTCACAGTTATAGTAAACAGATACCAAGCGAATGCAGCACTGTCTCAGTCAAAGCCATTATACCTTGTCGCTTTGCCTTATAATACATTAATAAAATAAAAATTAATGGCCCGTTATGATAAGTTATTTGAAATAAATTGTGGGTTTCAAACGTTCTACAAAACCACTTCTTCAATCCTTAATCTTTGTTGAAAAACACAGGGAGTGAATTTTTTACTACAATCGTTTAAATAATCTAAAAGCGGTTTTATAGCATGTAGCTGTTCAGATCTTTAGTCTTTCTTAGAGAATATAAACATTTAGCTACTCTCCTTGCCTCGGACTTTACAGTAATTTGAAGTTCGTGCAATACACCTGTTTTCAAGCATACTATGTTATAAAACAGTGTCTTTCTCAAAAATATTTTCAAACCTACAAAGTATTCCAGGCGTCAGTTTATGTTAAGTAGAACTAATGTTTCCCAGAATATGCAGAAGTATCTGTTGTAATATTACAGGCGACTAAGTATTCTAACCCAAAAGTAATTTAAACAATTTTATTTTCAATCATTTTATTTCAGACATATAAATTTCTGATTTAAAAAAAATATATATATCATAATTCAGTAATCAAAGTTAATGAAATATCACCGCGTAATTTTTTATGTGGTGCATTACTTAAAAATTCCAACAAAATATAACAAATTTTGGGTGGAACATTCCTACTATGTAATATATTAGGTAATGTAACTTATGAAACAATTTATATTTAAAAAAGTATTTATAAAATTTGAATGGAATTTGGTATTCCTATTAACATGGCACCAATGCAATCAAGGTAAAATTTTCAAAAAATTCTATACAGAAATATAGAAATTTGAAATATCACTATCTCTTAATGTAAAGTATATAGAAGAATAAGTTTTTGTGATGAATTTTTGGGCCCCCTGAACAAAAAAAAAATGTTTCAGCCTTCGAACATATTTACAACAAAATTCTCTAATTCCAAATTGCCCTTTACTTGCAACACTTTTCGAATTTTTTTATATATAACATATTTAATATATTTGAATTTATGGGTATATTCTGTGAACCCGCTTCGCTAAAAAGGAACTCTGAATATTTTCGTTTTACTGATTTAAAGCTTCACAACACTGCCACTAAAAGAGAATTCTTTAAACCCAATTTATTTCAAATAAAATGTTTCGTATTATTGATGTCAAATGTCCAATTAATTAAATTATATTAAGTGCTGAACCTATTCTGTTCCCTGCAATGTTACGCGATCCATTTTTTATCAGTCCGACTATCCTTTCCACTTCCTCGATCAAAGGTGATGCAAGAAAATGCTAATGTAACTTTTTTCTATAAATGATTTTCTCAATTAACATGAAGAAGATGGAAACATAGCCTTTCACAGAAATACTGTAGAGGAGTTAGTGCAGTAGACATACATTTTTTACTTTCTATACTGCTTATATACTAGGTAGAGGAAGTGAAGACCTATCTTGCAACTAAATATTCGATATCGAGATTTGAAGGGAAGCTTGTGAGGGGTGTGTTGAGTAAGAAAGAATAAAGGCCTACTCTACCAAGATAATCAAATTTGCCTACATTGCAATTTAACTATATTTTTAAACATTTGATTTGATTAGCACTACCAGTGTTGTTTATAACTATACATATTCTATTTGGAAATGAATGCTTTGACGTCATTAAATCCAAAACAACATTTTTATAAAAATTGCCTTGTTAATAACTATGGGTTGTTACCCTGCATGTTTATGTGGGTGGATGTGTGTGATTTTTAGTTATACTGTTCACAGACAAACACACGCATATGCATACACGTAAAACACACCACATACATATTTTTTATATAAAAAAACTTACTAATGTATGAAAACAAAGTCATGTTGACTCACCTACCGTTTGGAAAGTCCTGAGGGGTATATGTGGCATTAGAGACCCATTTAGATTTGACTAATGGCGTTTCTGTTATAGCCAATGATAACGTATCAGCTATGAAATAGCTGCACTTCGACTCCGCGTGTTTGTTCAATGGGGTTCTTGTAACCACGCACGTGCCATTACACAGCTGTATTCCGACTCCACTCGGAGTTGCACTCAGTAAAAAGAAAGACATCAGTGACCTCATTCAGTGTTTATCCAATGGCGTTCCTCTTGTACCCGATGATAACGTCCCTGTTATAAGAGAGCTGCACTTCAGCTCCATGTGGAATTGCACTCAGCTACAATTTCAAAAGTTGTACGAAATGTAAAGGAAGCCATCAGTAACCTTATTTGGTGTTTGTCTAACAGCGTTCCTCTTATAGCTGACGGTAGCATACCTACTATGCAGAGAGAGCTTCGCTCCAGATCCTATCCACATACCAGACTGCTGCAACCGTCCTATGCCAGTCATAAAAAAAAATACATGTTAATGTAAGCAATGCACCAACTCTACAGATCCTTTAGATAAAATCCCTTTTGGGAATCAAGAAACCTTAAAACGTGCATTTTCCGAGTAACTTCAATATCAAATTTTAGGAGAAATGCAATATTTCTCTATTTACTATAGAGAAGTTATTGAGAAAGTAAACTTGGTACTGAATAAGAGGAATTCCTTTTGTGTTTCCCTCATTCTACTTTCCATTTCGAAAAACTCTTGTGTTTCACTCCATAACTTTCTTTACCTATTTGGAAACAAAACAGTCTTACAAAGAATTATTCTTCTGTCTACTTCATGCTAATCATAAAACTAATAGCAGAATTGTTCTTATTATTTAGCAACTTATAAGCATAAGGAAATATCCTAAGCTAAAAGAACAGTCAAATCTTTTCAAAGCTTCGCTATGTGCTTAAAATTCGGTTTTCTTTGTATGACCAGGAGTAAATCAAAACAACAAGGAATGAAAATTTATCATTTGAGAAACATATTAAGTATTTTAAAATTGAAACCAATAAAAGTTATATCACGGAAATGGTTAACTCTACAAAAATGTGTATAATATAAATTCACAATAAAATCTATAGTTTTGTGTAGTAAGTTTGTGTCTTATCTCTTACGGTTTAGCAGTTTTGCAAAAAATCGTCCCAGATAATTATAGATACATAATTTATTTTCTATGTAAATATCTTTTAATATACGAAATTTCAATCAATATCGTTAGAGCCATTTTTGGGAAAGTCAACATTTTTTAAAATGTTTCCAAATGAAAGTTAGTTTTTAGTATGAGGAATTTTCCCGAAAATCACGCTTCAGATTTTCCTGCCATCACTCTTTAAAAAAACTGAAACTATCTCACTTTAGAGTACAAGTATAGATTTATTACACACTGTGGAAATTTTCAGTACATAAATATATCGTATTAAGGGATTATTAAACCATAACATTCCTGTCCCATTTGATAACGCTCCCGGATTAAATAAAATAGATTCAAAGTGATAACGTACGAGAAGTCATAATTTTGAGCACAATGAACCACTTTTGCCACAGTTTGCACCAATTAAAAGTTTCTAATTCAAATGCTGTTGCTGTTATCAGAAAAGTTAAAGGGAAGCAAGGGGCAGTCAAGCACCTCGTTACAGTGGGGAACATAATTGAGATATCAATAGATATCTCTGAGAGCGGAAGTGCGGGGGGCGCCGGTTTACGCAAGTTCATCATAAAGACATGAACTGATGGGCGTTGTAATTGGACGGTCGGCCCGGCAAAATGGCAGCTTGATGAATATACAGCTGGGACTGTAATTAATTGCTGGAATTTTCCTGAAAACCATTAGACAGGGGCTAAGCCCTTGTAAGGTTCTTCAACCCACAAATTGTACGTTTCTCGCGCGCAGGTAGGCTGACAGATGTTACTGGTCTGTGGCTTACAGTATTTTGTTACAAACATTAGACACGCTTGCTCAGAGGTGCGTATCATAATAGATGTTACTGCCACCACAACCGTCATCAGCACAAACACAGGTTGTTGTTGTCATTATTCACCGACGATGCATTCCTGGCTAGCAGCAGTAGCACCACGAGCTGATGCTCCCATAATATATCATCGACAGAGATGGAATGGTATTTTCTAAAATTATCGGATGAACAGATTTCATAAACTATATTAACATATACTCTGTGTGGTTATTCCATTGAATGTACTTGATGGCACACCGAAGTGATAAAAGTAGGTTTATAAAACATTATCCCTAGGTCTAAACTACGAGGATCACTCCGAAAGTTTTTCGCAGCGGTTAAACCATTCCATTGCCATTGATGTGAATGCTTTCGTTTAAAGAAAATATGTTTAAAGGTTAATTCAAAATCTTCTCGGGCTTCTAGCCAGGTAATAACTTGGCTTGACACCAACGTTTCGAAGAAGTGCATCTTCCTCGTCTTCAGGGTGAAGACGAGGAAGATGCACTTCTTCGAAACGTTGGTGTCAAGCCAAGTTATTACCTGGCTAGAAGCCCGAGAAGATTTTGAATTAACACGTCGCCAGGAAAGCTATAGTTCTTATTTTATGTTTAAAGGTATAATCACGCCTTCCTTTGAGTGGAGTAAAGAATAATATTTCGGAACTGGGAGTAGCATGGCTCAGTTTGGGAAGGTGGAAAACTCGTAAGGAAGTTGATGAAGCTGGCAGGAGAACTAGCCCATCAGGCAGGAATCAGGAATACTAGACACATATTTTGACAGATTGCGTGCAGATGGTGAATGTTACGAAAAAATTACTGCAGGAAATGTTTTTAGCTTCAAACAGACGGAAGACAGTATGTTGAGACTTCATTCTATACAGCCAAAATTGGCCATACCTGGGCACATACTTAATGAAAGTATGTATACCAAGAGATAATATATTTGTGTAAATGTTGTACAGACATATTTGGTGTATGGGTCACCTGTATGGGTGTACTTGTGAGTGTGAATGTGTGTATGTGCAATATTATAAAGTGTTAATTCTTTTATTGGTCTGTTGTTCTGTTATTGAAATGTGCGCGTGTGTGTTTCTGTCTGTCTGAATTTACAGAGTTTTGAAGATATGTAAAATAAGGGTAGGCAATATTTTAAATTCAAGTCTTTTTAGAAAGCATGTGACTGTGCGACACAATTGTTGTAATATTATTAACTTAATCAATACTACTGCAATAATGTTTTGCAATAATGTTTTGCAAGAATGCAGAAGGAAACTGACTCGTTGTTATGCGGAAGGGCAAAAGCAATGGAGCTATCAGAAAGAGATTTTTGTGCTATGATTTATTATGATTTCAAAAAGAGATTAAGGTTACCAATCTTTGATGGAATTCTTTCTGGACTCTGCAACATTCAGAGCTGCCATTTGAAACTGGTTTTGGGAGTTCCAAAGAGTTCGGGAATCCCTGGAAGACGAGCTTTGCGCAAGTCATTCTCACCCAGCAGAAACATCTGAAGCAATTGCAACTGCGCTTAAATTATTGAAGCAGGATCCCCACATCTCTATGCTGACATTCAGAATACCCTTAACATTGGATCACTGCAGTGAATGTCATCTTACGTGAACATCTTCAACTCAGCAAGCGTTATTCTCTTTGGGAAAAATGCATTCGTTATCAGAGGACCAGAAAGCAGTTCGCGTGGGATGGTGATGTTTCATGCTAGAAAAATGCAACGACACACAAAACATTGTCGCAGGGGATGAGTCATGGATATACCACTATGATCCTGAAACAAACCAGCAATCAACGGTGTGGTGTATCCCAGATTAAAAGACAGCAATAAAACTGTGAAGAAGCAGAAGTGATAGAAAGAAGATGGTGGCTTCCTTCTCGTCAAAATCTGATAATTTAGCATCGGTCACCATGGATACTTAAAACTGGTATGTGGTATGCGAATGCATGTCTGTTATCTGTCATTGCAGCCTGAAAACCAAGCTACAAATCGAAGCTTGCTCACCTGCCGCTTCATTATGGCAATGGTTCTGCACACATACAAAACATTGGATTTCTTAGCCACTCAAAATGTCCGAGTGTTTCGAAACTCTCCTTTTTCTTTAGATTTGGCTCATTGTGCCTCCCCCCCCCAACAAAAGGAAAGCTCCATAACCAACCACTCTCATTACATGAAGAGCCCATTGATGCTTTCATAGAGATTGTGGGATCTCCCAAAAGAAGCTTATGAGATGCATTTTAAGAGCTGTTTAAAGGGATGCATAAGCGTACCTGTTTGAAAAGTAGTAAACGTTTTAATTCAGTTTAAAATACTTTTGTGACTGCTGCCAAAAACTTTCGGAGTGACCCTCGTATTACTTTTTCTAGCACATGTATAGAATGTACCAAGCCGGTAGAAAAGATATTATATTCCACCCAAAAAATTGACACCAAAATTTCATCAAACAATTGTTTTGAGGCCCCTGAATCTAACAAAAAGTAGTTTTAGAAAAAGTTAGTGTGTGTGTGTGTGTGTGAGAGAGAGAGCCTATATGTGAGTGTGCGTGTATGTGTACAGCAATTTTCTCAAAAAACAAAGATATGTAAAATAAGGCTACCCATAGGTGAAATTTCAAATTCTATATTTAGAAACATATGTTTTTGGAATTTATACCGCAAGTAACATACAAAACCATAACACACATTTTCATTGCAATATAGCGGAGGGCGTTCAATGTGTCGTTAAAAAGAGATAGAAAATAAATTATTTTTGCTATTTATTTAGTTTAGCTCGATATACTTTTTACTAGCGTTTTACAACGGTTTTAAATCTTCCAAAAATTAGGATTTCGGGTGGAGATTAGGTCCTCAAAATAGTCATTTGTTTGGGAGATGACCTCTTCGCTAGACATGCATCTTTTTCATGTTTGGAAATAAAACAGGCACTGGGGGCCAAATTTAGTGAATACAGTGGATGTTGTGATAATTCGAACCTTAATTTTACAATTTCTGCCATCGAAAGTGTACAGTGTCTTGAAAGAGAATCTTTTTCTGTAGCAGATGAGAGCGCTTATTTTTTGATTTCTCCGTTCAACGGTGCAATAACGATGCATAATACTCTGAATTTATCATTCTTCCTTTCTGCAAGTAATCAATGTAGATGATTCCGCGTGCATAAAAAAAAAAGAAAAAAAAAAAGAAGAAAAAAAAAAAAGAAAACCGTGGTCATCATCTTATCTGCATATTTCACAACCGTTACCATCTTCGGAGACAGTTCGACTTTAAAACCCCACTGTTTCGACTGTATTTTTGTCTCTGGAGTGCAGTAGTGCAATCATGGTTCATCCACTGTTACGCATTGATGCCAAAATAAGTCAGGATTGCAACGGAAAAGAGCCAAACCATCTTCTGAGTCTATCGCCCGATTGCATTTATTCTCCGTTTAAAGTAAATGCGGCATTTTGACGAGACCTTTGTCACACCTATTTTTTTTTCCAAAATTGGAAACACTGTACCTGGTGATACGCCTATAGGCGTTACTATTTCGCGAACTTTGATTCGTGGATCACTCAAAACCATGTCCTGTATTTTGTCAATCATTTCGGAGTAAGTCATTTCTACTGGACATCCGAAACGATGTTCATCATTTTTGGATCTATGGTCATATATACATTCATTTATCTAATTGTAATTGTTGCAAACGCAGGAGCAGATGTGCTATGAACTTTTTCTAACTTGGCTGTTATCTCTTTCGATGTTAAGTCTTTTAAATAGAAGTGTTTATTCACAGCATGAAACTCGTTTTTTCCATCTTTCCAAATAACTACAATATTGTTGATTCAATCGCCTATAGCAGCTAAATCAAGTTATGTATATAGCTCAAGCTTTAACTGCCATCCAGTAAGAGAGAGCGGTTACTAAATACAAATTTTTTTGATGTTACGATTGTAATTTCTTGGATTTTGTCATATTGAACACCTTTAGTAAAGACTGGGTTTAGGATTATTAATTTTTAATAATTTAATTCTGGGCTATTCCCTGATAATTTCAATGAAAACCAAAATGGTCCGCACGATAATTAAACTGTATACTAATATAAATATATGTTTTGACTCTTATAAGTATTTAAAAACGAATGTTAAAAATATATCTTATTGGTATTCTAGTTTTTTAGAAACAAATATTAACTTGCGTGAAACAATATATTTTCACTAACTTTATATATCCAAATTAATTTCTCCAATGACAATCGATAGAGAAAAATATTTCCCAACATTTTAATACTTAACCTTTGGGTGCATCTGTATAACATTTGAAGAAACTCAAACAACTTTGCATTGTGTGAATATTTTAAACGTTTTGAAGTTCCTAAGGGCTATTGGGCCTTGAGCGCCATAACATTTTAAAGCTCTTGTAAAACTTATTCTGTTATCAGTAATAGACACCAAAAGAGATTATGATACTAGATAATACATTTCTATTAATGGACCTATAAACAAAAATTTGATTTGTTCCATTCATGTGACTTTCTCTACATCTCTGCAACAAATTATTGCTAAAAAACTTACTTCTATTTATTTCATGCTAATCTTGCTTCCTTGTACGTAAAAGCGAAATAACGGAGTACCATAGGTTAAAGTGATAGTTAAAAGCTGGTTGGTTGCTATGTGACTAAAGTTCCTTTGGTTTATGGACAGGAGTTGACTAATTCCTATATGAAAAAAGTATAAGTTTTTTTTTAAGCTGAAATCAATAACATTGAATATCTCAAAAATGATCAACTCCACGAAAAAATGTGTACGACATAAATTGTGTGTTTATCGTGATCTACATTTTTTGTGTAGTGGGTTTTTGTCTATTTCTTACGGTTTACCAAGTATACAAAATTCAATAAAAATCATCCAGAATAAAGAGTTCTTTAGAGGCTATTCCCAGAAAATTCAAGATATACTTTTTGTTTGGCATGTAAATATTTTAAATATACGATATTTTAATCAAAATCTTTAGAGCCATTTTTAAGACAATCAAAATTTTCGAAAAAAGTTCCATGTAAAGGCTGGTTGGGATGGGGGGATTTCTTTTTAAAATCTTCGTGACGCATCCTTAGAGGACACCCAACTTAAATAGCAAGTTTTATATTTAGCGGTCTTTTCGCTTTTTAGCTATGCTGTACGTAGACACACACACACGGACCCTTTTCCTGAAATGCTTTTTTTTTTTTTTTTTTTTTTTTTTTGAATCAGGGGAATCCAAAACATGTATTTCCGGTGAAATCCCGGTATCGAATTTTGGGTGGAATACAATACTTTCTCTGTAAACCATGTACATAGTATGTGTAGAGAAAGTAAAATTGAACTTTTTGTAGGGTTTCGCTCATTTTTCACCTGTGTCTACTCTTAAGTTGGTATCTTCCAAGGATGTGGCACGATGAGTTTTGGAAAAATCTCCCACACCAAATCTTTACATTGAATTTTTTCAAAATGTTCGATGTTTCAATACAAATGACTCTAACAGTTATTATGATAAAAATACCATCTATCGAAAATGTTCATATAACAAAATAAAATGTATATCCTTAACCTCTTTGGAATAGACACATAAGTCCTCCTCATTCTGGATGACTTTTGCATAACTGGTAAACCGTAAGAGATAAACAAAATCGTATTACACTGAAATTACAGATCTCGTGAAAACACAATTTATGTCGTTTACATTTTTGTAAAGCTAACCATTTCAAAATTATTCCCTATTATTGGTTTCAATTTTAAAATCCCTGCACTTATCTCAAACGGGAAACCCTCATACGTTCATTATCAATTATTTTACTCCCGGTCAGGGAAAGAGAATCTAAATTCTATGTCAATCGCATAGCCACAGCCTTTAAAAGATTTTAATGTTGTATTTCTTTATTCTCCTCCAGCTTATAAGTAACTAAGAAATAAGATAATGGTTAAGCTAATCTTGATTAACATTATGTAGATATAATAATAAAATTTTGTTTGAATCGTTTGTTTACAGAATAGATAGAATAAGTTATGTGAATAGAACAAGTCAGATATTTAACAGCCATTATTGGAATCAAATAAGTATTCATACTGAATTTCATTCAATTTGTCTTTTTCTGTATATATTCGTTAATGTATTTGATTTAATTAACGAAAATAAAAATCTTCTTCTCCCATAAATATTGAGCTACATGCAACCTTGGATAGGTTGTGTCAGACTGAAAAAGTCAATGGCATAGCTGGGATTTGAACCACGGATCCCCCGGTCTCTAGCCTGTTACTCTACCTCCAATCTACCATGGCAATTTGCCGGTTCGACATTAAACTTCTCAACTGAGTCGCATTTTTTTGGTAACCACAAGATGATCTCAAATTATTTTGAAATGACAAACCCTAATGGCGACTTACAATATCGTAAGTACTTCAAGATCCAGGATTCATAGTATAACCAACTATATAGCCGTACCATCAAGTTGCCATGGTAACTCAATGGTAGAATAACCCGCTAGAGACCGAGAAATAAGTAGTTCAAATCCCGGCTAAGGCATTGAATGTTTCAGTCTGACTCTACCTATCCAACTCCTACCCTACACACGGTTTCAGTGAGAAAACAAACTATTACATGTAACCTTGTTTAAAGCGCTGCATTTCTTTATGTCTTTGAAGAAACTTTTTGTTCGAGATTTTCTTATGCTTACTGTTTTCTTTTAATTTCTGTGTCTCAAAGTTGGAACAACTGCAAAAAACAGCGCATGGTTACACTTTTTAAATTTTAAAACAAATATATTACTAATATCAAAAGACCAACCAGATTTGTCTTACAAAAATTCTTTAATGCTTTGTGAAACATTTTCGAGCCACTAATTGTATTTTGTAAGAGAAAATAAATTATGAATATGGAAAAATAACAAAAATGTGAATATGAAAAAAGATCTTTAAGTTTGGCATAGAAAGTCATTTAATGAGCGCAATTATTTAAAATAACTTTCAAAACATTGTCACATCCACCCTAGAAGAATCAAACATTGTAAACATGTACTTAAAAGTATAGTGCATTTTTCATAAAATTCCAAAAATTGACATTTTTGACCAAAATCGTTTAAACACTCAATTATGTTTCTCCTTAATGTGTCTAATTTCACATATGGACACTTGTTTTATTTTATGTTTTCTTATTAAATAGAGAAGGTATTGTATTTCATCCAAAGATTCGATAGCGATATTTCTTTTGAACTACAGTTTTTAGACTATCTGGCCAGTCTGTTGAAGGCATACTCGTTAAATAACCTCAGAATAATTCAAGGATATGACACTAAAGTTTTTAAAATAATTTCTCAAAGAGAGTACCTCTTATGGAAAATTATCATAAATCTCTGTAATAATTTTATTGAAATAATGTATGTTTAAGAAACGTTTATGATAAATAAAAATATGGTGTGTTCCATTTACTTGACTTTCTCCACAACTATGCAAGCTGCTACAATAAATGGAAGAACGAAATGGAACGTAAAGAATCGATCTAAGGTTGCATTATCTACAGCAAATCCACCTCATACTCATTGAACTAAATCAATACCTAAATAAGGGATAGCTGATAATAAATTGGTAATTACTGTAGCTCCTCAAAAAGATATTTGCCCTCAAGGCAATACGTAACCTATAAATATCACTAAAAAGGTATTCTTCTATTTACCTTGTGCTAATCGAGAAAAAGCATTAGGAGAAATTTCTTATTACTTGCTCCCTTGTAAATAGAGGAGAGATTAGAGAGTACCCTAGGCTAGAGCGATAGTCAAACCTTTTAAAAGCAGGTTGCTATGTGATTGAAGCACATTTGTTTGTATGACCAGGAGTTAACACATTCCTGTATGAGAAAAGTGTTTGTATTTTAAAACTGAACCCAATAACAAGGAATATCTCAAAAACGGTTAACTCCAGAGAAAAAATTGTATATAACATAAATTGTGCGCCTTAACGAGCTCTACCTCTTATTGTATAGTAAGTTTTTGCCTATCTCTTACAGTTTACCAGTAATGCAAAATTCCGCAAAATTCATCCAGATTAAAGGTGTCTTCAGAAGCTATTCCCAGAAACTTCAACACAAATGTTTTATTTGTTATATAAATATCTTTAACATACGATATTTTAACAAAATCGTTAGAGCTATTTTTCAGAAAATCAAATTTTTCGAAAATGTTTCCATGTAAAGGGTAGTTGGGGGTAAGAGGATTTTCTTGAAAATCTTCGTGACGCATCCTAGAAAGATACTGAGCCTAAATACCAAGTTTGGTACTTAACGGCCTTTTCGTTTTTGAGCTATGCTGTCCACAGACACACACACGTACACGCGGAACTTTTTCCAAAAATGCTTTTTTGGATTTTGGGGGACCCAAAACATGTATTTCCGGTGAAATCACACTATGTAAATAGTACGTATAGAGATAGTAAATTTGGGGGGGGGGATTTAGGTAGTCTCAAAACATATATTTCTGGTGCAATCTCGGTGTCGAATTTTTGGGTGCATTACAATACCTCTTCATGTATTATGTATATAGAACTTTCTTGGAATTATTATCTTTAAAGTTCCATTTCTTGTGAATGCCTTTTGTATAAGCTGTACCCCATAATAGAAAGACCAAATCATATACACCTAAAACGTAGATGTAATTTAAAGACACTATTAATTCTTATTATTATTCTCCACTACTTGGTATAGAAAATTAGTTGCCTATTCCACCTTTAAAGTCTCCAAACATAATATGCTGGATCTGCCCACAGATCTCTTTCCTTTAGGCCTATATTTCTATATTTCTTTTGTGATTCTTGTGTAAGATATTATTTGCATTGTTTTTAAAATGTAGATCTTGTTAAAACACATAATTCATGTGATATGCGTTTTTTTATTTAGAACTGGCCGCTTCTGAGATATTCCTTGTTATTGGTTTCAATTTTATACTACTTCAACTTTTCCAAACAGGAAGTGAAGTTTCGTTTCATCTCTCTTGTTTTACTGCAGGCCATGCAAAGCGAGCCAAACTTTAGTTGTTTCGCATACTTGACTATCGATTTAGACTTTCGTATCTTCTTATGTCCCTTCTACTTGCAAGGAAAAGGACAATTATTTCTGCTAATGTTTACCTCGATTAGCATGTCGTAGATAATAGAATAATATTTTGTAAGAAAAATGTTTGTGTAAACAGCTAGAGAAAGTCATGTGAATGGAACTCATCAGATGTTTTGTACATCCCTTCACATCCCTTCAAAATTTCAATTCTCTATATTGCTTCGCTTCCGTATGTTAAGAATAGGTACGCAGTTTTAGTTTGACCTTTTTACGTAGTTTGTTTCGGAATATTTGATTCATTGTTCTATATTTTCTCTAAAATGTACATATTTTATTGTCAACTTCTCTATCACAAACAATATGATACACTTGGTAGCCAAAATTTCCCACGTGACTGATATATCTTACTGTAATAATAATTATTATTGTTATCGTTGGATATTTCCATATGAATGCCATTATTTTTGTATTTGTGCTAGAAATTTATTGCTCGTTAATTTCATTATTCATTTAAGAAGAGATTTTGCAGGACATTCCCACTATTTTGGATAAAATAATAATAATAATAATAATAATAATAATCAAATGATAAATAATAATATATTTAAATTATTATCCTTTGATATTTTAAAGCTCATATGCACTAATTGTTTCCATTCCCATATTAAATCGCAAATGCATTTTATTGAAATTAGCAATTTGCGAGATATCGTTTCCTATTAGCATTTCATAGTTATATTTTTCAAGTGAAAGTATCTATCATTGTTTTTTCTTGTGATCATAAATATATCTTCGAATTACAAAACCAAAACCCAGCAACAAATCTTTAAAAGCTGATTACTGTATCTACTGTAAAATGTTTAAGTATGTTATGAACATCCATCTGTATTGTTAAGAAGTGTGTAGAAGAATGAGCGAGTGGAGTCAGGCATGTGGATTTTTAATGTTATTTTTCTTCTTCCACATGGCTTAGGCTAAATATCCCGTTCCGGCGAAGTAGTCCGTGGTGTCCATCTTTTACGGGTTCGGCCAACATCTTATTCCTCTTGGTTTCTATTGGAAAGCTTATCTTGGTATTCCTTCATTCACTCATCCACATTAAGTGTTCAGACCATTTCTTGTTCTTTGTTTTAATTTTGTCTTCAAACTTACATATCTAGGTAATCCTTCTCTGATTGGTTAATTTTTGTATTTTACCTACTCGTGTGCATCCTTTCACGTTCCGCAAAAATAACACCCCTGCTTCTTGTATTTCCTTTGGTGTTTTATCCAGTTTTCACTTTCATACAACAAAGAAGGAGCAGCATTGTCTTATATAGTTTAAGTTTTGTGTCTTGTCTTGTGTTCCATTCTAAAATTCTCTTATGGTCCCATAAAATGCCTGGAATTTAAATATTTTATTTTCTATGTATGCTTCTTTTTCATATTAACGTGGCATCCTAAGTACTTAAAACGTATTCCTCGTTCCACTATTTTATTCTCCAATACTATTGGTTATTATTCCATATGCATCCATAAATGTCTTTGTTTTCATGTATTTTATTGATATTTTTCCACTATAAATGTTTTATATATATATATATATATATATAGTAATATATTAAAAAAAAACCTTTTGTGGTACATTCACATCAGTTTCTCTACATCTCTCTAACAAATTATTGTTAAAAAGCTTAATCTTCTTTCTACTTAATGCTAATCGAGATAAACTTTGGCAGAAATGATCTTGTTACTTGCTTCCATGTAAGTAGAAAATAAATAATCAAATACTTTAGACTAAAGTGATAGTCAAATATTTTAAAAGTTCGTTAATGTGTGATTGAAATTACTTTTTTTGTATGGCCAGGAGTTGACAAATTACCGTATGAGAAAAGCTGAAACCAATAACAAGAAATATCTCAGAATATGTCAACTCTACGAACAAAATGTATATGACATAAGCTACATGTTTTAAAGAGAAGATCTATATTTTTTGTGTAGTAAGATTTTTCTATCTCTTAAGGTTTACCAGTTATGAAAAATTTAGCAAAACTTAACCAGGATAAATTCTATTTCTATTCATAGAAATTTCAAAATATAATATCTTTAATATACGACATTTTAGTCAAATTCGTTAGTCATTTTTCATAAACACACAATTTTCGAATAGTTTTCCATGTAAAGGATAGTTTGGGATGGGGGGACTTTATTGAAAATCTTCGTGTCATATCTTACGGACATGCTAAACCTAACTACCAAGTTTGGTATACTACCCACAAACACACATATCTGCCTTTTTCTAAACATATTTTTTATTCATTGGCTTCAAACATATATTTCCAGAGAAATCTCGGTATAGTATATTTGGGTGGGATTCAAAACCTTCTTTATACAACTTTGCGTAGTAGAGAAAGTAATTATTACTTTATTATTATTATTATTATTATTATTATTATTTACATATAACCTCATTCTTATAAAGTATAATACTTAGTGCCATTTACCTGTTGACTTGTATGAGAATCTGTTTGAATTCGAAATATTTGGATTAAAAATCACAGGAGTTTGAAAAATATAACTCAATTTTAATAATTTAGGCATTAAAATGGCCTTGAAACTCTACCGTATATTTACCACTAGAATTCGCTTTTACATTGGATAAGAATGTTTTCTAACTGTGCTCTATGCAACAACATTGTTTCTCGAAGATACCAAAGAGTGACGTAGGTACATCAGTATATGTTATTGTCTTTGCTCTGCATTAATATCATGCATTTTACCTTTATGGCGCTTCTGTCGGAAAACGTTGCCCCTTCCTGTTAGTGCAGAATTGTTACCCGGACATTACCCTTGTGAATCACGGGCAGTACAACTGTTAATCGCTTCCGGCTACAATGGCTCGCTAGTTAAAGCTGAGTTCATACTATACGGACCAATGAAGTCCGCTGAGGAAACACAACTGCCTGCTTCTTTACATAAAACTGAATACACGTACGACTTAAGGTTATGCATCTGTGAATTGGAAAATCCACATTATGTAAGATAACTTACTGAAATTTATACCAATTATTACTCACAGTAATGGTGACATTTTTCATGTACCAAAATTACTTGGCTATTTAAATAATAAGTTGTTACAGTCTAAATTCATTGTTTTAATAAAAATGAGTCACCTGATACATTTTGAAAGGTATTACACACAAACATCCATTTTTACAGCAAATGAGTTTAAAATAGATCTGTCATACCATATTCTTTAACATTAATCCTAATTAGTAGAGAAAAAAATATTTTTTTCCAAAACACATGATTTTTGAAAAGTTAATATTTTATTTCTAAAAACTGGGTTGCAGGGGGTAGTGAAGTACAGTCCATCTAAGACCTCTCCTACCCAAATCCCAACCCCACCTGCTCGTTGGTGCAACCTGCTAAGGAACAAACGTGGCTCTGGGGACCGAGCCACGGCGGTATAACCGTTCCATCAAATGTGGAGGAAATGCCATGTTTTATAGTCAGTCTAGAGGCTAAAAGGAGGCAATCCCTCCACTAGACTATACTGCAAGGTGTCGGTAACTCCTTCAGTGAATTTACAATTACTCGAAAGAAACTAAAGAATAGCCAAACTGATACTTCTCATGACAACATGGAATCGTTAATGGATATGAATATTGGAACATGGAATGTACGTGGAATTAATGATAAGGCTGAGGAACTGTGTGCCGAACTTACAAATAGGAAAATTGACATCGGGATTATTAGAGACAAAAAAGAAAGGCAAAGGCTCATTGGATTTAGGAAAATATGTTATGATTTATTCAGGAGTACCAGTTGAAAATCGAGCAGCCTCTGGTGTGGCCATACTTATTAAAAAACAATGGAAACACAAAATTGTAGATTATCAATGGATATCTTCACGAATAATAAAAGTAAAACTGAAAATTAAGAACATCATATTAATAGTTATAGGTGTGTATGCTCCTATTCAAGGCGCGGATGAAGAAACAACCTGTTTCTATGATGAGCTTCAAAATATAGTAGGCAATATAAACTCAAAGGATTATCTAATTTTGGCTGGAGATTTGAATGGTCGAGTTGGAAATCATCCAATCGATGGTTGTGTTGGATCGGAAGGAGAGCCCATTTTAAATAGTAATGGACAATCATTGATAGATTTTTGTAGTTATAATCATCTTAAAATAACAAACACGTTTTTTCGACACTAAGACATTCATAAATATACATGGGAAGCCAGAGAAACTAGATCATTATTAGATTATGTCATCATTAATGAAAAACTCAAACCCTACATAAGGAACACTAGAGTTTATAGAGGCTCCGAAATAGATAGTGGTCATTATTTAGTGCAAAATAATTTTCAAATCACATTTCAATATATAAATTTCAAGAAATATAAACAGCAGACAATTCCAAGGACCAGAAGTAATAAACAATTTAAAACATATCGAACAGACTGAAAGATAAACTTAAACAAAATGCATATGACATTGAAACAGATTGGATGAATATCAAATCAGCAATATTTCAGGCAGCATTTGAAAGTCTTGGCTATAAAACAAAAAAGAAGAAAAAATGGCTCCGGACATGGAATGATAATTTGAAAACATTGATAGAAAGAAAGAAGTGGTTGCAATCCAAAACAGAAAAAGATTACATAGATTATAAAAAAGTTAGAGCCCAAGTCAGAAAATTAACTAGAGAGATTAGAAGATGAGACTGGGACAAATATGTTAAATCCTTAGAACGAGATATAACAGGGCCACAAAGGAAAGGTTTTAAGTTAATCAAACAATTACAATTAGTAGAAAATGATAAATTGAGAATAAATAAAATATCAAAAGACGATTGGATAAAACATTATTCTTCACTCTGGAGAGAGACAAGTGACGCAAATGCAGAGATTCATCTTGATTATGAGACCCAGGAAGATGTTTCAGAGATGGATCAAATTTCAGAAGACGAATTACACTCATTATTACTCAAAGCTAGAAACAGAAAGTGCCCAGGTTTAGATAATATAAGTATGGAATTTTTAAAATATGGAGACAAAATTTTAGAAGAAAAAATTTTAATTCTGTTTAATGACATTTGGAAAACCAACATAATACCGAAGGACTGGGAAACCGGATTAATAATAAACTTATATAAAAAGGGATCAAGAGTAAACTGTAAAAATTACAGAGGGATTTCTCTTCTTAGTTCAGCTTTCAAATTATATGCCAATATACTTAAGCATAAGTTAGAAAAATATTCTGAAGATATATTAGGGGAAGAACAATGTGGTTTTCGACGGGGTGGAGGATGTATGGACGCAATTTTCACTTTATCTCAGATCATAGAAATAAGAAGAGAATTCAATTTACCACTTTTCATACTATTTGTTGATTATGAAAAAGCCCTTGATAGTGTAAATAGATATAAATTATAGCAAATATTGTTAGATTATGATATCCCATGTAAATTAATTAGAGCTATCAAAAGTCTATATACAAATTCAAAAATCCAGATTAAATATAATGATGACAATATGACAGATCCAATAATAATTAATAAAGGAGTAAGTCAAGGTTGTGGACCATCTCCATCATTGTTCAATATTTACATTAACAAAATCATAGAAGACTGGAAACAAATTTCGACACATGGACTAAAATTTCATCAGAATAAATCAGTACAAACCATTTTATATGCTGATGACCAAGTTATAGTAGCCACATCAGAAGATGAATTACAGAGAGCGGCTTATAAATTAAATAATGTAGCCAAGCAGTACTCAATGAATATTAACACTGAGAAAACCAAAACTATGGCAATGTGTGGAAAAAATGTAATAAGAGCCAAAATTGAATTAAACGGCAAAATAATTGAACAAATTACTAGTTTTGCATATTTAAGAAACTTAATTTCAGAATACCAATCTGATTTATATATTAAAATTCAAAAATATAATAGATTAAATGGAACAATTAAACGACATTTTGGCAAACAGATGTCAGTGAATATAAAATTAAAAATCCACAATATTACATCGAAAGCTGCACTTCGATTTGGAAGCGAAACATGGATTTTAAACAGCAAGGAACAGAAACAGCTAGAAGCAGCTCAAAAGCGATTTTTACGGCCCCTTTTTGGACTTACAAGACCTGATAAGAAAAGAAATACTGACATCAGGGAAAAATTTAAAGTTGAAAACATAGTGGATGACATTAAAAATTATCAACAAAATTGAATGCAACATGTCGACAGGATGGTGGATCACAGATTACCTAAAATGGCCAGGGACTACAACCCACGAGGGAGAAGAGATAGAGGTCGTCCACGAAGGCGAAGGCGGGAGCAGTATCACCTATTCTGAGTTTCCGAGTACAGGATTTTCTAAATCCTAAATCTCTCAATGTTCATGATGATGATGATGATTTCTAAAATCTGGAGCATTATTTCTAAAAAGTAATATGATTATTTTATTTAATGTGCTTTTAAGAGACAGTAACACAAGTTTGAAAGATATTAGAGAAAAATTGCAATGTATGACGCATTTTGCGTATAGAAAAATTTGGAAAAAGGTTGTGAAAAGACAAAGTTTAATGTTGGGGGTTCCTATTAATAAGCATGCAGCTGTCCATCTATAGATCCAGTTAATTTGAAGTTAGAGTGCGCCAAGTGGAAATATGATATATTTTCTTAACGTTTAGAATTCATGTTATTTTATCATTAAACAAAATCATTTTTCAATTTTCCACAATCTTTGACCTAATTTCACAGACACCTCAATGCAATCACAAGGCACTTGTAATTTTTAATTCATTATAATTATAAACATTTCTTCCAAAGGTATACAAGTTTGGAACACAACAATTCGACACTGATTATAAACACAAAACTCATATGAATAAAAATCTGATTTTATCCATCCACATGAATTTCTCTACCTTTTCTGTAAACAAACTATTCTAACAAAAGAAATCCTTTAATGTGCATCATGCTAATCTAGAAAGCATTCCGAATGCAAAAGTCATTCAGAATGAAGAGGACTTCAGACTATATTTAATTTTAAAGCTTAATGCTTTTATTAAACGAGAAGTCGTCATTGGTGTTGATTTTGCTGTTCTTCTGACCATGGAAATAAAATCGAATATCAAACACATAGCGTACGGTTTTTAAAAATGCTGACTACCCGAAATAAAAGGGTACGCTTTTGTAAGAATAGTTTGTTGCAGAATAAGTAGAGAATATCATGATATATGTACTGATATACTGTTTCCATGTTTAGTTGGATAAACTTCTTTAAAATTATTCCTTTTTTCCCTCTCAATGGCAAGCCTCTCTATAGTTTACACATAAGTATATCACAAACTATGAATTGATCTATTTAAATCATTTTTCCTCACAGTTTTCATTTCTCTAAATGTATTTCTATTGTAGTCCTTTTTACCATCAACATAATTGTTCATTAACTTCGTCCAAGAGAGTAAATATGAATGAAAAGTATATTCTCTCTAGGTTCCAACACTGCATATGTAAAAATGTTCATTGATTTTGCTCAAACCACATACATATTTGAGGTTAGTAGCTATCTGGGTATGCCGCATGATCGCGTCAACTATGTGCAACCATCCAGAGACAGAAATTCCTGGCCACAACGCGTCCAACAGCAGTAGTATGCGATAAACACAAGTTGGTTAGCTTCTAGAAACGTAAACACATGTCAACTGGTATGTCGTCTGAAAAAAATGTGATATTTTACATTCACAATGCATTATCTATCCATTTGTCAACAAATTATCATTATAATGGTTATTACTTTCTCTATACGCACTACGTACATAGTGTATAGAGAAGGTATTGGTCTCCACCCACAAATTCGATACCGAGATTTCACCGGAAATATATGTTTTAGGGTCCCCAATATCCAAAAAAAGCATTTTCACAAAAAGGTCCGTATGTGTGTGTGTGTGTGTCATTGTGTCCGTGTGTCTGTGAACACGATAACTCAAAAATGAAAACTCGGTAAAACACCAAACTTGGTATTTAAGTTTAGCATCTTCCAGGGATGCGACACGAAGGTTTTGAGAAAAATCCCCCCACCCCCAACTACCCTTTACATGGAACTTTTTTCAAAAATTTTGATTTTCTCAAAAACGGCTCTAATGATTTTCATTAAAATTTCGTATATTAAAAATATTTACCTGACAAATAAAATGTATATCTTGAATTTTCTGGGAATAGCCTCTGAAAAGTAGTTTATTCTGGATGAATTTTATTGAATTTTGAATAACTGCTAAACCGTAAAAGATGGACAAAAGCTTACTGCACAAAAAATGTAGAGCACGTTAAAACACACAATTTATGTTAAATACATTTTTTTCGTAACTTCTTCGTTTTTGAGTCATTCCTTATTTTTTGTTTCTACTGTGAAAACGTATACTTTTCTCATATAGGAATTTGTCAACTCCTATCCATATAAACAAAGGAACTTCATTGACATGGAAACCAGCTTTTGACTATCATTTTAATCTATGGTATTCCCTTATTTTGCTTCTACTAACAAGGAAGCAACTAATAAGACTATTTCTGCTCATTTTTTCTGATTAGCATAAAGTAAATAGAAGTATAAGCTTTTTAAGAATAATTTGTTGCAGGGATATAGAGAAAGTCGTGTGAATGGTACACATCAGATTTTTTGCTATGTACTTCGCGTTAAACTTAATAAGTATTTGTAGAAATGCTTTTATTGAATATTCTACACTCATAAATGTCATGGAAGCAATGTAATTAGCTAGGTTAAAGCTTTAGTCAAATTCTTTAAAACCATATTCTCTGTAGTAAAATTGTCAATCTCTTACCGTTTACCGGCTATGCAGAAGCATCCAGAATTAGGGACTTTATAGGCTATTGACAGTAGATTCAGGATGTAGATCTCATTTTTACTTTCTCTACAGGTACTATGTACATAGTGTATAGAGAAGGTATTGCATTTCACTTAAAAATTCGATACCGGAAATACGTGTTTTGGGTCCCCCGAATGAAAAAAAAAAGAAAGAATTTTTACAAAAAGGTCAGCGTGTGTGCGTTTGTGTGTCTGTGGACAGCAAAGCTCAAAAACAAAAAGACCGTTAAATACCAAACTTGGTATTTCAGTTTGGTATCTTCCAAGGATGCGACACGAAGATTTACAAGAAAATCTCCCCACCCAAAACAACCTTTTACATGGAACTTTTTTCGAACCTTTTGATTTTCTCAAAACTGGCTCAAACGATTTTGATTAAAATGCCATATATTAAGGATATTTACCTGACAAATAACATGCATATCTTGATTTTTCTGGGAATAGCCTCTGAAGACTACTTTAATGGATAGGAGTTTTACGGAACTTTGCATAACTCCTAAACCGTAAGAGCTAAAGAAAAACTTACCACACAAAAAATGTAGAGCAGGTTAAAACACACGATTTATGTTATATATATATATATTTCGTGGAGTTGATCGTTTTTTAGATATCCCTTGTTTTTGGTGGCTTAAGCTATGAAAAAAACAAACTTTTCTCATACAGGAATTCGGTAACTTCTGTCCATACAAACAAAGGAACTTCAGTCACATAACTACCAGCTTTGGACTATCTTTAACCTATGGTACTCCCTTATTTCGCTTCTACTTAAAAGGAATTTTTTCTCGATTAGCATGAAGTAAATAGGAACATAACTTTTATCAATACTTTGTAGCAGAGATGTAGAGAAAGTCATGTGAATGGAAAACATCAGATTTTTCATAAAACTATTTTAAACATTTGTCAGTTTAATCAAAAACGTTACAGTTGGTTTGAGAGGACATACATTTAAAAACAACTGTTGTAATCCATTTACATGACTTTCTCTATATCACTGGAACATAATATTATTGAAAAAAGGCTCATTGTTCTATTTGCTTCATATTCATCGAGAAAAAATTAGTAGAAATGATCTAATTACTTGCTTCCTTTTAAGTAGAAGAAAATAAGAGAATACATTATACTAAATTCCACCCAAATATTCGATGTTGAGATGTCATTGAAAATATACGTTTTGGGGTCCTCTGAGACGGAAAAATGCATTTTTAGAAAAAGGTACGCGTGTGTGTCTGTCTGTCTATCTGACTATGGACAGCATAGCTCAAAAAGGAAAAGATCTTTAAATACCGAACTTGATATTTAGGTTTGGTACCTGCCAAGGATGCAACAAGAAGATTTTGAAGAATATGCTCCCACCACAAACTCCGTTTACATGGAAAAATTCTCGAAAATGTTTATTTTCTAAAAAACAGGTGTTACGATTGTTATTAAAATCCCGTATATGAAAGATATTTGTATCATAAATGAAAGTATATCTTGGATTTTCTTGGAATAGCCTCTTAAGAACTCTTTAAAATGTTGCTGAAACTTTCTTAACCGATAAACCGCAAAAGAGAGAAAAAACTTGCTTCACAAAAAATGTAGATCTCGTTAAAACACACAATTTATATCCTTTTTCGTTTTTGTGGAGGGAACCATTTTCGAGATATTCCTTTTTATTGGTTTCAATTGAACTTACACTTTTCACAGGCAGGAAGTGTGCGTTTTTCTTTTGTTCTACTCCTGGGCAAGCAAAGAAGCGATTGGCAATGACAATCGCATAACGACAGCTTTTGAAATATTTGACTATCCCTTTAGCAAAGCGTATTCCTTTAGTTTCTTTCTACTTATAAGGAACTATGCAATAAGAACATTCAGCTAATGTTTATCTCAATTAGCATTGTGTAGAAAGAACAAGAATCTTTTGTAAAAAGTTTGTTGATAGAGCAGCAAGAAAAAGTCAGTGAGTGTAACACATGAGTTTTTTGAGATTTGGTTTTCTTAGAAAGAGAGAGAGGGAGAGAGAGAGACTCACACACATGCATATACATACTTTATTTTTATTCGAAAGTTCGCTAAACATATATTTCCCATGAAATCTCCTTATCCAGTTTTTGAGTGTAACGCAATATCCTGTCTACCTACTATGTGCATTTTTACATAGGAGAGGAAGTAAACGAAAGAAAAGAAATAAATAAGGAAAGAAAAAGAAATTAAAAATGAAAGCAGAAAAGAAATAAAGAAAACAAGAAAGAAGGCAAACAATCAGATGTATTGCAGTCGCATGAATTTCTAACTCATCTACAAATTCACCTATTGTTACAAAAACTATTCTTCTATATACTCCTTATTAATCGAAATATTGCATTTATTTATCTTCTTCCCCCTGAATACAGAAGTTGACCGTAGACAAGAATATCACATCACAGCAAAATAGCAATAACAAACAGAGTAGACTAAAACAATAGACTTAAAACTGCGGACCGGCTCTTATGACTTTGAAACTCCATAAACTTTGCATAGCCACGTAAAAAAAACGAAAATCAACTCACCAATTCTAAAAGAATACGTATTTGAAAATAAAACCAGTAACACAGAATATCTGAAAAATGGCTAATACCACAGACACTTTACTGGATATAAATTTTGTGGTTTAACGAGATCGAGATTGTTTGTGCAGTTACATCTTTTGTCCATCTTTATCGAGTAACTTCGAACACAAAAGCCGTTGTCAGATAGTTAAAATAAGTATTGGTATATGTTATTTATAAGAAAAATGTCATCAATATTTATAACGTTTGGCAATTGCTGCCGCAGGGTGTATTCACAGTATGCAAGATGAAATACACGTAAAAATTAATTTAAAAAAATATTAATTTTATTATATAACTTTAAAAGTATTACTCGGTATTGCGTATTTTTTAAACACTCCCACATAATTTTAGCCTCTTCATAGCAAAGTGACTATTTCTACATATAAGCGACTGCTTGAAAAATTACAATTCCGTAAGATATTCTGAGCGTTACAGGGAATCTTGGGTGTTTCTATGTTTGTTTGTGTGTGTGCATATATATGAAAAATCACAATACGGTAATTAAATAAGGAACTAGGAAATTGTTGGGAAATGGGAAAAAAGAAAGAGAAAAAGGGGCACAGTGCTGGAGTCCTGATAAGACTGCGGAACTGTATTTAAATAGAAAAAAAAAAACTTTGGGGGAACTTTTCAACACACCCTGTATATCTTAGCCGATCCAATAAACGAATTCAATATGCGAAAAGTATTCAGCTGTACTTCCTGGAATTATGTGGGAGGTACTTTGGGATCGGTCCCTAGTAAATGTTAGATCAAAATTCCTGTAGAGAATATGAAATGAGATATCGGCTATGCAGACGAATGCAGTGTCAGGATTTACTCGACGCTGTCTTCCCAACATCCAACAAAAGGAGGCAAAGACGTACCCTGCATGATAAATGGGGTTTCCGTACTTGGTGAAAATGGAGAAGTTTGATAATACAGAGGAAAATGTGCATCAAATTACACGGAGGATGGAAGCCGGGCGGGCGACATGCCTTGGAAACTCATTCCCCATTATCGTCACGGAATTTACTTCCATAGCCAAAACTATGTAAAGATATATCCCTAAGTTTTCCAGATTGTGTTATTGCCTTCAAGATTAATACCCCATGTATATGGAGCAACCCATTTTATAGTCTCGGCATTTAGGTTAACTTTAATACCTATGCTAATCAATGAGTTTATGGATTGTTGTTAGGAAATTCTCACCATTAGAAAACTTCGAAAATAATTCTCAGAAATAAAGATAGTTTATAATATCTCGTGTTTCAATTTGTTACTAAAATATACTTTTCCTTCTTTAGTGATTATACACACAGAGAAACTATTGTATTTTACCCGACATTTCATTACCGAGATTTCATGGAAATATACGTTTTAGAGGTGTACCGCTGGAAAAATGAAGAATCAGATATTAAGGAAATAAACAGTGAATCCTTCATTTTCATTTATAGATTTAGATGGTTGGCACATGTTGGACGCATGAAGAAACATAGAATGGTTACCAAACAAATGACAGCAGTACAATATTAAGAAGAAGAAAACGTTTTCGATGGATGGATTACGTGGTTCTACTGAATGAAACTGACTCAGGATGGTGAAAGATGGAAGAGAATTATTAATGAAGTCAAACCTCTCTTGAGCTATAGCACTAAGAAGAAGATACGTTTTGTGATTCTCGGAATACAAAAATATCATTTTTAGAAAAATGCTAAGTGATTCCAGAATTCTTCAATCTCTCCAACTAGAAGCCCAGCTGGTATCAACATTGATTTTGACAATCTTGCAGCCCGTTTGTATGGCATTTTCTGAAACGATTATGTCATTGTTTATACAATTTAAAGAAAGGCAATAGCTCAAAAATAAATCTCGTTAATGTAATTAATGCAATATACAACATATTCCATTAGGAATTCCTTTCAGGATTGTAAGTGTCGGCGAGGACTGCGGTATAACCGACCTTCCATGGAGGTGACTGCGCTCTGGAAAACAGTTCTCGGTGGCAGGATAGCGTTAGTGGTTAACTGCGCACTCAGGTGGTCTATCCGGGCTCCTGGCACTCCCCGCATTGAGATGAACTGTTTGTGAGCTGTTAGGGATCCTCCACGGCGGCTCTCTCCCTGTCCAGATGCCGGCCGCCCTCTGAAATTACTCTCATATCATCCTGTCCAAGGGTCTGACGTAGAATAAGCCCATGGTTGCGGTGTCTAATATCAATCCGTAACATCACTCTCACTCTCTCTCTCGTTACCTTATTCTTCGAGGAATTTTCAATAACCCGTCGTGATTTTACATTTGATATTGATGTAGGCCTCAGCTTGCAGAATAGGCGTTTTTAGACTTGAAGCCACACAAAAAGGAGTGACGATATGCTCTTCACAGTTCCCCATTCAGTTATACTTTCTTTGAAAGCACTCAAAAAAAGCAGAAGGTTTATATTAGGGCCTCTTCACAGTCACGCCAACAGTGGCTCGCAGGAACAGCCTGCTGAAATAACGCAACACCCTTGAGTGGGCTCATAAATGTCACCCAATATTCCAGAAAATATGCTGCACTCGTGCGTAAGTGTGTCGTAGATGTTGGCATTACTCGGGTCTAGTGTGACGGTCGGATACACGAGTACCCGCACAAGAAAACGTCATGTCAAAGTAAGAAAGTGGAAATGGGAAAGGCTGCAAATGGCAGGAATTTCAAGGCAAAATTAATTATGCAGAAAGGAATGTTGTAGCAAGCAAATTAAGATGTTAAAACAGTGTGCAAGTATATTTTCACAGTATTGCAGATTACCCTGTTTTTCATTTACACTACTCCAAAGCAATGAACTGTTAAAATTAAAACAAAGTGTGTGTTCCATTCACATTATTTTCTTTACCTATTCTGCCGCAAGTTTTTCTTACTAAACTTTATTGTATTCTCTAATTGGTGTCAATCCAATTGAACATTAGCAGAAATGGTTGTACAATAGTTCCTTCTAAGCAAAAGGAAAATAAGGGAATGCACTAGGCTAAAGCAATATTGAAATCATTTAAACGACGGTCTTTGTGTCATACAATTGAAATTCCCTTTTCTTTGCATGACGAGGATGGAAAAAAGCGAATAACGACTTCCCATTTCAGAAATCTCTTGTGTGTTCCATTCATATGAGTATGTCTACACTTCTGTAGACGAACTATTCATATAAAATATTCTTCTTATAATACTCATACCAATGGACATAACAATTAGAATTATTAATTTCTACCGTTTAAGTAGAAATTAGGGAATAAAACATTCTAAAGCAGTAGGGAAATATTTTAACAGCTATAGCTATGAGATTAATTTTGAAATTCAAAATAAAACAAAAGGAAGAGCAGGCTACGAATCCCGTTTGGAAAAAGTATAAGTCTTTTAAAATGTAAACCAATGCCAAGGAATATCTCGGAAACCGTTAACACTACAAAAAAGTGTACTATACCATATAACCTGTTTTTAAACAAGATGCACATTTTTGTGTAGTAACTTTTTCTCTCTTTCATTTACCAGTTACACAAAAGTCCTTCAAAATGAAGAAGGCTTTAGAGCTTGTTCACCAAAAAAAAAAAAAAAAATAGCTCTAATATATGGTATTTTAAACAAAATCTTGGAGCCATTTATTAAAAAATGAACATTTTATAAATATTTTCCTTTCAGAGTTATCCTGCTCACAGACCCATGGATCAGCAGATACACGGATACACACACTCACATATACGTATAAAGCCCTTTTTATAAAAATTCTTGATTAGTTACAAGTGACCCCAAAATGTTTTTTCATTGAAATCTCCGTATCGTATTTTGGGTATAATACAATATCTTCTTTACCTATATACCATGTGCAAAACACAGAAAGTAACAAAAGAAAACTCTATTTCAGGTCTTGGATGTCTATTGCTATTAAATACTATATAACTCTTTTAACGCACAATGAGATATCTGCACACGTCAAATACGGGGAAATTTGAGCACCCGGTAGGTATATGAAAGGTTGGACGCAAAAGAAAAGACAGTGAATTATGTGAGGAGAAAGAGACATGTCTGATTATTTAACTGAATGTACGTAAAGAAGAGGGAATAAATATGGAATAATTGGGACAAAATGAATATAAAAATATGCTAGCAATAAAAGTGCTAACGGAAAAAGAAGAAACTAGAAATGGGAGAGTAGAGAAAATTCGGTGAAAAGTGCAGGAAGCCAGGAAAACTGAGGTAACAATACTACTGTATTAGGGTCAGCAACATACAGGGAACATAATGAGATGGGAAGTAGAGTTTAACCCAGATAAGACAAAAGACCAGGGAGCCAGGTAAACTCACGTAACAAAAATATTAGGATCAGCAACATACAGGTAAGATAATGAGAAGGGAAGTAGAGTTAAACCCAGTTAAGACAAAACACCAGGGAACAAGGTAAACTCGCGTAACAATACTATTAGGATCAGCAACATACAGGGAAGATAATGGGAAGGGAAGTAGAGTTAAACCCAGTTAAGACAAAAGACCAGGGAGCCAGGTAAACTCACGTAACAAAACTATTAGGATCAGCAACATACAGGTAAGATAATGAGAAGGGAAGTAGAGTTAAACCCAGTTAAGACAAAACACCAGGGAACACGGTAAAACAATACTATTAGGATCAGCAACATACAGGAAAGATAATGAGATGGGAAGTAGAGTTTAACCCAGTTAAGACAAAAGACCAGGGAGCCAGGTAAACTCACGTAACAAAAGTATTAGGATCAGCAACATACAGGTAAGATAATGAGAAGGGAAGTAGAGTTAAACCCAGTTAAGACAAAAGACCAGGGATCTATGAAAACTGAGGTAATATTACTATTAGAGTCAGCATAAAAAAGAAGTGTACAAATATAGAGAGGATTGTAACTTCAATGTAAGTAATACGTAGGAAAATATGAACAAATAAATTCATTTATTCAATTCATTCATTCAAATGAAATCATTCATTCATACATTCACAAAAACTTTAATGGTAAACTTGAAATGTCAAAAATGTTGAAATAGTCAGAAAAATTTATGGACACACTTTGATATCTGAGACATATGATTTGTGAATAGAATAGTAAGTCAATCACACCTATAAACTTCGTACCTACCTACCTACCTACCTACCTACTTACTTACCTACTTACCTAATTTATCTACAAGTACTATGTCCATAACCTATAGAGAACATATTGTATTCCACTGAAAAATTCGATACCGACATTTCACCAAAAATACATAGCTGCGAGACCCCGAGAATCCAAAGAAAAAGCATTTTTAGAGAAAGGTCAGTGTGTGTGTATGTGTGTGGGGGGGTATTATACCTCAGAAACAGAAATACAGTATTTAACGGATATTAACTTTAATAGTTTCTAAGGATGCAACACGAATATTTTCAGAAAAATCCCCCAACCCAAACTACCCGTTATTTGGAACAAATTTAGAAAATTTAAATTTTCTAAAAATGGTTCTAATGATGTTTATTAAAATAGCGTATATTAAAGATATTTACATGACAAATCCAATGAATATCTTGACTTTTTCGGGAATAGTCTCTGAATTCTTCTTTCTGGATCACTTCTACATAACTAGTAAACCGTAAAGAATGACAAAAACTTACTACAGCAAAAACGTAGATGTGCTTAAAGCACAATTTATGCCATATACATTTTTTCGTGGAGTTGACCATATCCAAGATATAGTTTGTTATTGGTTTCGGATTTAAAATAGGCTTAAAATTTTCTGATACGGGAATTTGTCAACTCCTAGTCATACGAAGAAGGGAATTTCAATCACACACAACCAGGTTTTAAAAGATTGGAGTATCGCTTTAGCATGATTTACTTCCTTATTTCCCTTCTGCTTACGAGCAAGCAAGCGATAAGATTATTTCTACTAATATTTATCTAGATGAGCATGAAGCAGATAGTGGAATAAGGTTCTTAAGAATAATTTGTTAGAAAGACGTAGAGAAAGTCATGGAACCAATGGGAAGTGAATGGAACTCATATGCTTTTTTACTTATCAACTTATAGCTCTTCTCTACAGAATTATTTTGTTTTCTTGAATTTAGATTATTTCACATTAGTTATGGAATAGATACAATCGATGGCTGCTAAAGTAGCAGCTCGAAACCAAATTATCTATCCGTCGTCAACTATGCTTAATGCTGCTGGTCTTAGTCACCACTTTTGCTACCTAATTAATAAAAATATGCATATGAACCAAAAGAAGACTCTGCTCTAGCTTCTATTTTGAGGATTAGCTAGACTATCTATGAAGAAAGCAATTCTATTAAACACTTAAATAACGAATACTGTATTCCTAACCTGTTGACTGTTTGCATATTCTTACGGCATCACTGTTATTAAATCCAGAACAGAAATGTAAACATAGTTTTTTAAATAAATCTTATGTGATCCATTCATATGACTCTACCCATTCTTCAAACAAAAGATTGTTCTTACAAAAGATTATTCTAGTTTCAGCATCAAGCTAATCGGAGAAAAATTAGCAGAAATTGTCTTATTACTTGCTTCCTCGCAAATGGAAGGTAAATCAGGTAATACACTAGGCTAACACGATAGTGAAACCCTTTAAAAGCTATCGCAATGTGAAACAATTTAAATCAGTTTACTTTGCGTGGCTAGTAGTAAAACTAAAGAAAATGCAACGAAACATGACTGCCCGTTTGAGAAAAGTTTAAGTAGTTTAAAACTGAAACCAATAACAAGGTACATATATTTTGGAAAAGATTAAGACAACAAAAAAGGTATATGACATAAATTGTGTGTTTTAAAGGTATATATTTTTTTCTTTTGTAATTCGTGACATTCTCTTACGGTTTACCAGCTACAAAATATCTTTTTTGATGCATTCACATGACTTTCTCTACCTGTTCTAGCAACAAGCGTTTTACAAAAGATTATTCTCCTTTCTACTCCATACTATTCGAGATAATCATTAACAGAATGGTTGAAGAGAACTAAGGGAATACGCTACGTCAAAGCCAGAGTCAAATGAATTTAAAACTATCGCTTTGTAATTGCCATTGAACTCGCTTCCTTGCACGGACAACTTCCTGTTTGAGAAAAGTATAAGCATTTTAAAATTGAAACCAATAACAAGAAATATCTCGGAAACAGATAGCTCCACAACAAAAATGTATAGGACATGGATTGTATGTTTAAGAGATCTACATTTTTGTGCAGTAAGTAGGTTTTTGTCTATCTCTTATAGTTTACCAGCTATACAATAGTCATTTGGAATGAGGAGGGCTTCAGATACCATTCCCAGAAAATTCAAGATATGCATTTTATTTGTCATGAAAATATCTTCAATATTCAATATTTTAATCAAAATCTTTAGAGCTATATTTGAGTAAATAAAACATCTTCAAACTTTTTCCACGTAAAAGGGATGATTTTCTTGAAAATCTTCGTGTCGCATCCTTGGAAGATACTTAAGTTAATCACAAAGTTTTTTAGCTATGCTGTCCATAGAATACACACGCGTGTTATTTTTTCTACAAATGTATATTTTTTTATATGCAGGAAAACCTAAAACCTATATTTCCGTTATCGATTTTTACTCTACTGATATGTACTTTTTACACCATGCTAGAGAAAGTAATACACTAGTAAACTAAAAGAATATTCTCTGATGTACTCAGAATATGTTTCGATAATCTATCCTCCATTAACAAACTGATATGTTCTTCAAAGTCAATTAGCATATTCACTCCAAATGACATATGTTGGTTCCAGGGGTTGATTTTAGCGAAGCTTGGTTTCACTTTTTGTTTTGTTTTCTAAAACTACCCCCTGTAATTAGCTCAGTTCGTTTTCCTCTTGTTTCCGATCTGCAATTGCAGCAGGTATAATATCATAAACCCCAATCCCTTAACTTTCCATCCCGCTTCCTGCATATTGTATTAATAGATACATAACTCTGTTAACAGCACCATCCATGCATTGCAAGTGCCACCTGGTGAACTCCCAACAGAGCACACGTTCAGCTGCCTGAAGTAGTTGGCCCCGAGGCTCCTGATAGGAGAGAGAGAAAATGTGGAAACAGAACAGTTAGCTAATACAATCGGATCGATAATGTTTGAGGTGCCCTGACAGAACGTGACCTCTGCGTTACATGTACGTGGAGAAAGAGTTGTGCAATTTATAGATAAACTAACACACTGGAACCTCGGAACGAACATCAATAAACGATACCCAACTGTGAAATTTCTAACATCCACAATTTCATTTCGATTCATTCCAAATTGTAGTATATCTATTAGTTTGACGTGTAATATGTACATCAAATGTCATGCACAATGCACTTCACTCAAAAATTCGATTCCCTGTTTAAAAGCATCATTTTAAAAAAAGGTTCGCGAGTGTGCTGTGTGTCCATGTGTCTTTGAACACACTAACTCCAAAACAAAAAGTCTGTAAAATACCAAACTAATATTTAAGTTTAGTGTCTTCCAAAAATGCGACGCGGAAATTTTTTGGAAAATCCGCCCACTCCAAACTACTTTTACATGGAAAAAAATTTCGAAAACTTTGATTTTCTCAAAAATGGATCTAACAATTTTGATTAAAATTCCATATTAAAGATATTTACAAGTCAGTTAAAATGTATATCTTGAATTTTCTGGGAAAACCTTTGATGTTCTCTTCATTTTAGAAGAATTTTGCTGAATTTTGCTTAAATTGTAAACATTAAGAGATAGACAAAACTTACGACAAAAAATGTAGATATCGATCATACATATAATTTATGTCATATAAATTTTTTCCTGGAGTTGACCAATTTTGAGATATTACTTGTCTTTCGTTTTAGTCTCAAAATGATTAAAATATTCTCACATGGGAATTTGTCAACAACTGGAAATGCAAAGAAACGGATTTCATCCCCATGGCAATCAGCTTTTAAAAGATTCGACCATCGATTTAACCTATTGAAGTGTCTCTTATTTCCCTTCTACTTAAAAGAAAGAAAGTAATAAACCACTTCTGCTCCAATTTGCAAAAGCAGCCTTCAATTTAGTTACAAAATGTGAACATACAAGATGCCCAATATCGTTGATAAAGAATGTTAAAAAAAAAAAGACATGCTTAACAGAGGTCTATGGGACACGAAAGTAATATGGGCATTTTACAAAACAGATTTTCTGTCCTGAAATTTAAGATAGATTAGATGTACACCATTTTAAGCCTACATTTACAATGACACAATTCATTACTAGATACGGAAAATTTGGAGCATATCTTGAGTGATTTAAAACAGTGAGTCAAAACAGTGCTACATGAGCTTATTCATATCCAATACAGAATGTTAATCACTTACTGTTTGACTGTCCATTACACGAAAGGAAACGGCTCAGATTAATAATGCACGTGGACTTCTGTAATAATTTTTTCACTCCACCATTACATCACATTATTACAAAACAGTGTTGGTACCCAGAATTTAAACTATTTGTCGATAATATATTTAATTCTTTATAAATAATCACCTACATTTTCCCATTCCTATATTTAAATTATTTAATACCTTCAGTTGCGTAAATAACTATTTTAAATTTCCAATGAATATGTTCCTTTTTATTATTTGTCTATTTACAGTAATATTACTTCTTTTGCTCTGTCATTTACACTTAATATTAACTGTTATTATGTAATAGTACACGTCGTTTACAATTATAGTCCTAATATACAATTGTAAAATAGGACGTTAACATATTTGCAATTCAATGAATAAAAGACCACTACAGTTTATCTCGATTAGCATGAAGTACACAGAAGTATATACTTTTTAGCAATAATTTGTCTCAGAGATGTCGAGATAGTCATGTGAATGGAACACATTAGATTTCTTTAATTAGTGCCCGAGTTTATAATTTGTAATTTGTTGTATTCCTTTGAAAACTTCATACACACTATCTATTTAAAAATTGTGCATATCTCATTCACATGACTTTCTACAGCTGTCCCATAAAGAAACTTTTCTTACAAAAGATTACTCCTTTATCTACGTCATGCTCATTAAGGTAAACATTGGCAGAAACGGTCTTATTTGCTTCCTTGCAAGTAGAAGGGAAATAAGGGAATGGACTAGACTAAAGCTATTCTCAATTTTTTAAAAAGCTATCGCCATGTAATACAATTGAAATTAGATTCTCTTTTGTATTCCCAGAATTAAAACAAGAGATGAGCAAATATTGACTTCCCACTTGAGAAAATTAAGTAGCTTAAAATTGAAAGCAATCACAAGGAATAGATCGAAACCGGTTAACTCAAAAAAGTATGACAAACTATGTGTTTTATTGAAATCAAATTTTTTGCAGTAGGTTTTTGTCTATATCTTCGGTTTATGAGCAATACATCCAAAATAAAGAGGACATCAGAAGTTATTGGCAAAAAAATTCAAGATGCATATTCCATTTGCCATGAAAATATCTGAAACATACGCAATTTTAATCAAAATCGTTAGAAGTTTGGTATTTAACCGAATGTTTACTTTTGGATTACGCTGCCTACAGAAGCGCACACACATATACACATACCTAAAAATGTGTTTTTTTCTGGTTCCATGCTTCTTAAAAAATCTGATATCAACTTTTTTGTGGAATACAACACCTTCTCTACCTACTATGTAGATGTTACATACGTGTTAGAGAAAGCAAAAATCACGTACTATAGACTTTATTTTGAAAGACAGCCTTGATATGCAAATCCAATGGCGCTAACATAAATTAACATAGTTGTTTTGGGCAAGATGAACAGTTCAAAGGAAGTAGAACTATGGATATAAACACTGTGATTTTCTCAATTTAGAGATTTCAGGTGAAATTTCCGGCTAAGAAGGCTGAATCTTTAATTAATTAGAATTTCATACACCAAGCAGAGTTTGGTGAATGCTCTAGCGTTAAAGAACCTACAGTCAAATAATTGTTTCATAAGTGAAAACCTCGCTAAGACCATAGAACTAAAAACGCCTGTACAAAAGACAGAGCCTGCTTCACATTCAAAAGGCACCGAATTTGAATCTCGGTTAGAATAAGTTACCAAGACACGATTATACTATGGTTTTCTTTTACGAAGACGAATATCGCGAAACTAATAACTCTATAGATCACTGGTTGTAAAGTATGACCATCAGATGAAAGGAAGATTAACGCTTAAAACAAAGATGGAGTAAATCTAAAGAAAATATTCACATAACTTTTGCTACCCTCTATCGTTTATTCGTAAATATGCAAACTACTCATTTCATTTTAATTCAGATAAACCTTAGCAGAAATAGCTACTTAGCTACACATTTCATTGTATACAGGAGTCCCAGAACTCAACCGGACAACTTGGTGGGATTCTAAAGGGAACCTAGATAAACAATTTGAGATAGGGAACTTACTTTTTCTTTTGCCAAATGTCAAAGTTATGGCCTGTTTTCTGGATCGCATATTAATAGCCGAAAATTAAAAGAATGTGGACATGTGTGTCCTCTTTTTATTCAGAATGCCTCAATTGTATGCAGTAGTCGAAGGAATGCAGTGTTGGCTTGTAACTTTGGCAGAACTGCCACTTCATGCACGCCGCTGATAAGTTGATTTCAGATCATATGTAGTAAACGAGAATGCTTCGCTCAAACATACTGGTGGGCGAGTCGGTATAGTGCTGGACATCAAATTCCACGATATTAAGATAGCTCTTTGAAGTTTCCATTTTTACTTTCTCTACACTTATTATGTACATGGTGTATAGAGAAGGTATTGTATTCTATCCAAGAATACGATACTGAGATTTCACCGGAAATGTATGCTTTGACTCTCCCTGAATACAAAAATGGTCTGTGTGTATTTGTCTGTGGACAGCACAGTTCAAAAACGAAAATACCATTAATTACCAAACTTGGTGTTTAAGTTTGTTATCTTCAAGGATGCGACACAAAGATTTTCAAGAAAATCCCCCCACCCCAAACTACGCTTTACATGGAACATTTATCAACATTTTTTATTTTCTCAAAAATAGCTCTAATGGTTATGATTAAAATCTCTAATACTTAAAATATTTACATGCCAAATAACAGGTATAACTTGAATGTTCTAGGAATAATCTCTAAAGACCTGTTTATTCTGGATGATTTTTATTGAATTTTGCATAATTGGTAAACCGTTTGAGTTAGACAAAAACTTACTACACAAAAAATGTAGATTACGATAAAAGACACAATTTATGTCATATACTTTCTTTCGTAGAGTTGATCGTTTTTAGGTAATCCTTGTTATTGGTTTCAGCTTTAAAAAATTTATACTTTTTCAATCGGGAATTTGTCAACTCATTCCTACAAACAAAGAAACTTCAGTCACATAGCAACCAGCTTTTGAGAATCGCTTTAAACTATGGTGCTCCCTTATTTCCCTTCTACTTACAAGGAAGCAAGTAATAAGACTATTTATGATATTTTTTCTCAATTAGCATAAAGTAAGTAGAAGCATAAGCTTTTTAACAATAATTTTTGTTACAAAGATGTAGAGAAAGTCATGTGAATGAAACACGTTAGTTTTTTTTTGTTAGTTTTTTAATGTTATTGTTTTTCTCAAAGAGATACGCTTAGTTTACATTTCTGAAGTCATGAAGATAAAGCTTTCAGTACACATTAATTTCAAAAGAATGAGAATAATATCTGCGTAACGTTCAATTATTAAGTGCAGTAGTTGTCAAAGAACCTGATTAGATTAATGCAATAAAACAATTAGGTTTTTTGAAAACATTTATGTAATAAGTGCTTTGAAATGTAGTAACTGAACTTGTTTTTGGGGCGGAATAAAAATAAAGCGACTCTTGCTCAGATTTGAGCAGCCGTACTTTGTATTTTCCCCTCGTAGATATCAAGTGCCGATCCTGGTGGCCGCGCTCTCTAAAGTGTCTCGCTTTGGCGATTCGTGGTGCACCGGATCGTGGGTTGGAGTCCCGCCTTGGGCATGGGTGTTTCTGTGTTTGTAAATGTGTATACGTTTGTGTATGTATATGTAAAAGGAAAACGTTAAGAATAATAAGGTCTACTAAGGAAATATAGCAAACTGGAAAAATTAGAGAAAAAAGGAATACAGCGCCGGAGTCCTGACAAGCCTCCGGAACTGTATTTTTATGAAAAAAAAAAAAAAAAATAATGTGGGTCGTCTCCTTAGCGCGGTGGTAGAACAGTTGCTTGCTAAGCGAGAGATCTGGGTTCGATTTCCAGTACCGTGGAGATTTTTCCCCCGATGGGAGTCCTGGATCGAGGTGCACTCAGCCTCGTGAGGTCCCTGGGGGGGGGGCCAATTGAGAATCTACTTGATGGAAAAGTAGCGGCTCCAGGTCATGAGGACCGCATTAACTGGCTGGGAAGGATTCGAGGCGCTGACCATGTCTCACCCACCAATACTGCACCCAATTCATGACGAGATGGGGGACGTAGCAGCCGGGCGGTAGGACAGGGTTCCTTGTGAGCTATCGTGCCGTGGAGTTATAGATATGTCGTTTTAACCACTTGAGCTACTGTGGTACTGCGGGAATGTGTTTCTGAACATCTTGTTTACTGTCTACACGAGACTGCTGTGAGAACCATGAATTGCTAGATTCTGTGTAAGGAAAGAAATTGTTTTGACGAAGTGCAAAACGGAGACCACTCAGACTAACATCCTAAGCTGCGAACTTCTGAATTCACCAAATGCCCGTTGAATCAAGTGAACAATTATTGTCCTGAACTTTAGCTGCTTGTGGTAGGTTTACAACAATCCTGGAATTTTTGACACGGTGCGAGGTTCATTTCTTCGTAAGTGCAAACTCTGCAGGGTTGTCAGATTGAATTGTTTCTGTGGTACTCTGCTGTATTTTGTGCTTCGGATATTGTATTATTTCTCGAAGTCTCTTTGATTTGCCTTTCATGTAGAAATGAAATAGTTGAATGCATTTTCCTGATTAGTACATAGTTATTAATTAGTTTTTTGTTCTTACTTGTTTTACTAAAGAGATGGTTCATTTTTATTTAATTCGAAGTTCATATTTTGATACAGTGATGACATTGTTTCGCAAATTGTGAATTGTACCTAAAATTTTAATGTGTACGTACATAACATATCAATGTATAATATACTATATTTTAGAAACTCCTTCGAGGGATTTGGAGAAGTGTTATTCTTATTGAAAGTTTTCCGTGACACATATATTATAGGTATATTAAATTTATTTTATTCGTTAGAACAAATAAATCATAAATAAGAACGACTCATAAAAAACAAAACAAACAAACAAACAAAAAAGAGACAACATAAAAATAAAGGTATCTATGAAGGTTTGAGCCTTCAGCGCCCTTAGCATCCTTACCCTGTGCCCATACGCTTATATTACGGTTTGATCAGTGGCATGCTAACCCTTAATATATTTTGTGCTCTAGCAAAGAATTTAGAGCCCATAATCCATAAGTTCCCTATCTCAAAATGTTTATTTTGGACCCTTCTACAATTCTGCCAATTTGTGCCATCGAATTCTGAGACGCCTTATATACGAAAGGAATAACGAGAGTCATGTGTTTGGCAATTGGCTTAATATGCAGTCGCTGGAAACAGCTGAATATCTAAAGTACCTTAAAAGAAGGACTTGTATTGAATAATTTGAACCATTAATAATGAATATCTCGAAAATAATTAATGGTACAACAAGATTATTTGGAACAAACTGCATGTTTAAAAGACAATTACATCCTTTGTGTAGTACGTTTTCATCTGTCATTTTACTTTTATCTACAAGCTTCAAAATTTAAGGCATGCATTTTATTTTCATGCAAATATATTTAATACGTGGTATTTTAATCAAAATATTTACTCGTCTTTGACAAAATCAAGAATTTCGAAAGAAAAAAATTATATGTAAAGAGTAGTTTGAGGTGGAAAAAAGTTGTTAAAAATTGTCGTATCGCGCCTATGAAAGATACTTAACTGAAATATCAAGTTAAGTATTTAACCTTTTTAAGCTGTTCACAGACTCGCTGCATACAGACAAATTAATTTTTTTTTATTTCTGTGGAAATCTCTGTCTCGAGCTTTGGGTGGAGTAAAATAATTCCCCTACTTTCAATGCGTAATAGAGAAAGGTAAAACATTACGCTGCTAGTTTTAGAGTGGATCACGAAGAAAAAATCCGGAATATTTAAAGTGTTGAGAGCAAATATACCGTCTTAAAACCCTCATTTCTAACATTTAGTTGTTTATTTTTTATTTTTCTCTACCCCGTATATACAGTGCACATAGAGAAAGTATTTTATTCTAGTTTACTGCTGAAGGCCAATAAAAAAGGTATTATATTCCACCCAAAAATTCAATGTAGATATTTCATAGCATATACATGTTCTGAGACACCCTGAATCCCCCAAAAAATTAATACATGTCCGAATACCAACGAAAAGTTTGTTAAATAACAAACTTGGTATTTCAGTTGAGATTCTTCCAAGGATGCGACACAAAGATTTTCAAAATAATCCCAGCATCTACAGCTACCCTCTGCATGGAACATTTTTCAATAAGCTTTATTTTCTTTAAAATGGCTCTAAAGACATTTATTAAAATGTCATATATTAAGATGTTTTAATGACAAACGTAATGTATATCTGAATTTTCTGGGAATAGCTTCTGAAGACGTAAAAGAACCTCAAGCCTGATTAAAGAGGCATCTGAGCAGAACTAAGTGGTCTTTTTCGCCCAGCATAGAATGGGACACTTGAGAAGCACAGCAGTTAAAGGGAGTCCATAAATAAAACCCCATTTCTTTTCCTCTTCATTCTTGATAAATATTTGTATAACTTTTGTATAGTAAACTTTAAGACTTAGTGGACTCTTACTCCACAAAAAAAATTAGATCTCATTAAAACACACAATTTATGTCATATGTATTTTTTTTGTAGAATTAACCGTTTAAGGTACTAAAAACGTTTCTCAAACAGGAGACATCTTTCTTTTCATCTATCTTTTCTTTGCTCCTAGCAAAGAGTACCGAATATTAATTGTTTCGCTTAGAGACCGGCTTTCAAAAGATTTGGCTATCGCTTTAGACCAGTGTATTCCCTTATTTTATTTCTACTTGCAAAGAAATGAGTAATAATACTAATTCTGGCAATGTTTATCTTCATTAGCATGACGTGGATAAAAAAATAACATTTTGTAGGAATACTTTGTTTACGGAATAGCTAGAGAAAGTCATGAATGTAATAAATGTTATTTTTCATCCATAGGTTCTTTTAAACTGGACCAGCAGTTGTCAAAGTCATTTGATGCTGGTGAATGAATGATTTGAGCTCATCTGGTTTGTTCTGTGATTCCTTGTTTTAAAAAATAAAACCTGGACCACATATAGAATGTTTTTATGTCTATTTCCTATTGAGTATTATGAGTATTTCCTATTGAGAAACTTTGTTTTATTTCACAGAGAATAGCATAGGTCACGATGTTACATATTGTGCCTGAATTTATGGATCTAAACTCACGATTCCTGTGTTAAAAACTTTCTTCGCTTCGGGAAATGTCCATGGCAGATGCTGCAGTTGTGAAGACAAACTTTCAGACTATACCAGTTTGACAAACAATGATAAAACGTGACACATCTGAATACCTGACTTAGCAATGTTTGTACAAATGTTAATGTTTAAATGGATGATATGAAATAAAAGCAATGACTACTGAAAATTAGGAGTATATCAGGAAGAGGATTTGTTGTATAACTGATTGATTAAATAATTCAAAAAAAAAGAAGAAGAAAGAAAACAAATCTTAAAAATGAAACTATTCATTCGCTTCCAACGCTTATATGTTTATAGAAAACGACCGCTGTTTTAGAATATTATTTTCCTTTTCTTTAATGAATTCGACATATTAAACATATATTGCTATAGGTTTTAAAAAGCATATTACAAATCATCAATCAGGTGGATTTTCTTGATAAAAATTTCAATGTATTGTCAAGTTATAATTTATTTATTTATTTTATATATATGTGTGTGTGTGTGTGGGGGGGATCCTTTGGATTTATTCAGCCTTTGCCGCCAGTCATTTGTCCACGCACAACGTCACTACTAGGCAACGAGTCTATCACTCATTGCCTCTTGGAAAGGACTAGGGAACGATGAGACGTAGGTGGATGTCAACAGTTCCGAGGTCACCTTAGTGAAATGGGACTTGTATTCTACCTTACCAACATTTAAATTTGGACATTCCCTTGCTCTCGTGAAGTTCCAATCGCAGTATTTATTTTATGCTGATAGGTAACTCAATAATAGGGCGAGTATGTTAACGTTGAGGGCCTTGATGGAGCAACTTTTCCATTAAAATAAACACTTCTTTGTACTCTTTACAGCTGTAAATGAAAACTGACCTACACAGAATAAATTAAGAAAACATATAAAAACTAAAGAAGACACAAAGATTCTGGTGAAATACAGTTCCGCACATCAACCTGTTTACAAGAATCACCTCTATTCTTCCCCTTTGAGACAAAGGGACTTACTGAACTAATAATGACGTCATATATTTAAATCCACTGGCACTAAACACCGAATAGATCTGAAGAACCTATATACAGTGCCTACCAAAAGTTTAAGGACACCTGCATATTTCAACGAAATGCATTCTATCCTTAAACTGTATTGTCCATCGATATTATTTTACGTCAGAAGAATTAGCTTACACAGAAGAACATTTTAATAAAAGGCTTGTGTAAAAGTCATTATTTTTGCATGAGCTATGGTATCTTTGGACTTTTTAAATAACTGGAAAGTATTCTCATTTTTACTTTCTCTATACATACTATGTACACAGTGTATACTGAAAGTATTGTACTGAACCCAAAAATTCGATACCGAGATTTCACCGAAAATATATGTTTTGAGATCATCTGAATCAAAAAAAAAAAAAAAAAGAATAGAAAACTTTCCGAGTGTCTGTCTGTCCAAGTTTGGTATTGAACCGACTTTTCGTTTTAGAGCTATGCTGCCCCCCCCCACACACACACACACACATATTTCTAAAATAGTTTTAATCAGGGGGTCTCCAAACACGTATTTCCGGTGAAATCTCGGTATAGAATTTTTGGGTGCAGTAACAGTACCTTCTCTATACACTATATACATAGTACGTGAAGAGAAAGTAAAAACGTGAACCGGATATAAAATGACAATAATTAGTACGTATAAGGAGGCAAGTCATACAGAGATATTGCAACTCAACTGGAGATTAGTAAAATATTTATGTCATAGACAAGAACCTCGAGGGGCATTATGAGACCTTGGAATAACATTATCGTGCAAGAATGTAGCAATCTTGTGAAAAGAATACTCGGCTTTCAAAGCCAAACGAGGCCTAACAACTAACAAGTATTAAAAGCATCTGCAGTGTATGCTTGAAGCAACAGTTCTAAGCATAATAATATGTAAGGTTCCTAGAATAGAGCTTCAAAAATATTAATGGGTGTCCTTAAACTTTTGGTGGAACCTGTAAGACATGTTATTGATATTGGATTATAATTTATATTTTAAAGAAAGAGTAAATTATTGTAAAACCGTAAACAAATGGCATGTGATTCAGTAAGTAAAAGTATTCCATCTAGAGAAAATCACTAAACTTGTTTTAAAATTCTTTAAAAAATATAGTTATTAGCAAATCAGATAAGAGTGTATGAAGATATTACCTGAGAATAAACTTTTCAAAATAAGGTTTCGTACAATGATCTTATTTAAATTACACTCTTAGAACTTCGAAGAAAAAGTTACTTGTTTTCTATTGTATGTTACATAATGGTATAATTAGATTGCATTTAATATTTGACCTCGTATTACTTTTTGTGTATTCACTATTTTTCTACTGCCTATTTCGGAGTAAGTTAACCAAAGTAGTGTATTCCACCCAAAAGTTCCTCGTCGTGATTTCTCAAGAAATACAAAGTTTGAGATAATGATTAGAGTTAAATACAATTAGATAAAATCCGCGTATCTGTGTGGGTGGGTGTTTATGTGTCTTCTTTTGTCTCTTTTGGTATTTATATTAATCTTCCATAAGTATGCCATGATGTTTAAGAAAACCCTCGAAATTAAAATATTCTTTTTACATATTTTTCATTTTCTCAAAATGACGCACTCAAGACGGATTAAAATAGCACATATTTAAGTTATTTGCATTGTATGTATTGTATTGAACTTTATGATCGACTTCTCCACCTATGTGTATAATTTTGAAACCGAAAGAAATATAAAACTTAATTCACAGAAAACGTAGATCTCGTTAAGAAGCATATTTTATTTGAAATACAAGAAATTTGTTACAGATTTGAATTTTCAAATACGTATACTTTTCTAAATGCGCTTTTTTATAGCAGCCATGTAAGTATCAAGGAATTTCAAAGTAATTTTCTTTATAATATTCCCTTACTCCCCCCACCCCCCTCCCATACTGAAACACTGCAGGGTTTTGCAGACGTTGGAAGTTCTACCTGGCTGCAGTTTCTAAATGTTCTGTAAGGGGGTTACCATGTCTTTTCTCGGGTTCAGAACCTGATATCAGGAGATCGTATTGGTAGTGTTGGCTTTTGGGGATGGCATGTATTCGCCGTACTGATTTTGAGTCGTGTTCTGGGTAAGTTCTGGTTTGGGCCGATAAAGTACTTATGTAATTTGCATGTAAGATATCTGACCTTTTTTGTTTTCTTTCTGTTTTTTCTTGGAGCTGTTAGCTTCCCGTGAAAATATTTATATCTGTGGAGACTGCTATTGGGGCCAGGTATTCAATTTAGGGTCATACGTATTTGGGAGTGTAGTTAAGACCGTGTTGGTTTTAAGGGAAGGGTTGTTGAACTTGGTATTGTCAAATCCTTGTTAATCTTGAGGATTTTTGTCTTCGATTTAGTCGTTGGTTAAATTGTTAAAACATTAATTTAACAGAAACGCGTTTTATCTTTTGTTTTTAAAAATATAATTCCATTATATATCACAGTCTGTATGCTTTGTAGCTAATTGCATTTGTCTGATACGGTCAGTTCTGATACGGTCAGTTCTTACGATCTGCAGATACAAATCATTACATTGCCATTGGTACCCGGAAATATAAAGGATTTACGATATTCTATGAAGTGTAATGTTTTGAGAGTACAGATTATATATATATATATAATTATATTTAGTATAATAAAACTAAGCAACTGGCTTCTCGTGTTTTGGTGGGAGACGTTCTTGATTTATATAACTAGGTTATGTCGCGATGCCTCCCTGTTAGATTCTGGACCTTGGCGTCAGTAGCAGTAAGCTTTCTTGCACATTTAAGTTCGCTTTCTTTTTACTTTCTCTATACGTACTATGTACATAGTGTATAGAGAAGGTATTGTATTGCACCCAAATATTCGATACCGAGATTTCACTGGAAATATATGTTTTGAGACCACCGGAATCCCAGAAAAGCATTTTTAGAAAAATGTTCGTGTGTGTGTGTTTGTGGGCAGCATAGCTAAAAAACGAAAAGACCGCTAAACACCAAACTTCTTTGGTATCTTCCAAGGATGCGACATGAAGATTTTCAAGAAAATACCCCCACGCCCAACTACCCTTTACATGGGACATTTTTCGAAAATTTTGATTTTATAAAAAATGGCTCTAACGATTTTAATTAAAATCTCTTATATTTAAGATATTTATGTGACAAATAAAATGTATATCTTCAATTTTCTGGGAATAAACTCTGAAGACATGTTTATTCTGCATGACTTTTATTGAATTTTGTATAACTGGTAAACTGTAAGAGATACACACAAACTTACTACACAAAAACTTAACTATGCAAAAAAAATATAGATCACGATAAAACACACAATTTTTGTCATATACATTTTTTTTCGTGGAGTTGATCGTTTTTTAGATATTCCATGTTATTGAACTTTTAAAACTTTTAAAAACTTAATTTTTTCATACAGGAATTTGTCAATTCCTGCCCATACAAACAAAGGAAGTTCAATCACATAGCAACCAGCTTTTGACTATCACTTTAACCTATGGTACTCCCTTATTTCGCTTCTTCTTACAAGGAAGCAAGTAATAAGACTATTTCTGCTAATTTTTCTCAATTAGCATGAATTAAATAGAAGCATACGCTTCTTTGCAGAGATGTAGAGAAAGGCATGTGAATGGACACATCAGATTTTTTCCTTTTGTAAGTCAAATCTTGCGAGTTAACCAGTGTGCAGCACATAGAGGAGTTTCCTTTACATTTTTCTATATATATTCACATAACTTTCTGTACCTTTTCTGCCAAAAAATATTCTTACAAAGGTTTATTCTTCTGTTTCTCTGTCTTCTTGCTTATGTCCTTGGAAGTACAAGAGAAATAGGGGGACTCCCTATACGAAAGTGATAGTCATTTTTTTAAATGTTGGTCGTAAAGTTTTGGCATTGAAAGTGCGTCATCTTTGCATGGTCAAAAGTAAAAAGCAAGAACAGGAACATAGAAACGAATGATGACTTCCTATTTGAGAAAAATATCAGCATTGGAAAATTTAAACCACAAACGCGGAATATCTCCTTAAAAATGTATTTCATGTAAATTATCTGTTTTATAAGGTTTAAAGTTTTGTTTTGTAAAATTGCTGTCAATCGCATACCAGTCATGGAAACTTCTTCCAGAATGAAGGGGATATCAGAGACTATTTTCAGAAAATGCAAGCTATATACTTCATTTAGAAAAATGTCTTAAACATATTTAACCAAATCGTTTGAGCCATTTTTGAGAAAGTCAATATTTTAAAAAAAAATTCATGCAAAGAATAGTTTGAAGTGGGTGATTATCTTGAAAATCTTCGTATCGCAGTCTTCGAAGACACTGCTCTTAAATTCCAAGTTTGGTCTTTTCGTGTTTGAGTTATGGCGTTCATAGACAGAGAGAGAGAGAGAGAGAGAGACACATACACCTTTTTCTTAAAATGTTCTTTTACATTCTCTAGCACGCATGTACAGCTTACGTAGTAAATAAAAGAGGTATTGAATTTCACCCAACATTCTATACCGAAATTTCACCAAAAATACATATTCAGGATACTCTGAATCCAGAAAAGGCATTTTATAACAAGGCTCGTGTGTGTGTGTGTGTCTGTGTGAGTGTCAGTGAGCAACATAGTTCAAAAACGAAATACATTACTTGGAATTTAAATTCACTATTTTCCTTGGTTGCGATATGAAGGTTTTCAAATAAATCATGCCACCCTAAACTACCCTTTAAACGGAATATTTTTCGAAAATTTTGATTCTGTTATCGTTAAGTCTCTCATTCGTTTTCCCATGATAAACAAAGAGAACCATTTCCTGTTATTCATAGAGCGACCAGGTTTTAAAATATCGTATTTATTTGACTATCACTTTAGCCTAGTGTGTCTCCTTGTTTCCCTTCTACTTATAAAGAAGCAAGTAATAAGACAATTCTACTAATCTTTATCTTGATTAGTATGACAAGATAAAAGAATAACCTTCTGTAGGAAAGTGTGTTTGTGGAATAGATGGAGAAATTCATATGACAGTTTTTTTTTACTCAGAATTCTTTGAAACATGTATATGAAATCTCGATATCGAATTTTTAGATAGAATGCAATACCTTTTCTACCAACTACACACATTATACGTAGAGAAGAAAATAGAAATACCTCGTTGGGTTTCAAATACCTACCTGGAAATGCATACATATCCATTAAAACCTTCTGCTCTAATTTGGTGGGGAATACAAGATTCTGTAGTAAATAATGGTGGAGAAGGTAAGAGCTGCATAAAAGGGAATAATAAATGAGAAATTGAAACGAATACTAACGCTTTACGCTCTCTAAACATGGTCCTCAGATCATATAGCTTATTCTGCATTGTCTACTGTTTCCAGAAAATGTGAAATAGGGTTTCGAATTCAAGAACACATAAATATTTATTTACTGTTCTTAATATCTAGAACTGAATAGGCGATTTAGAAGAGATTATATTAAAACTCTGTGCGATAGAACCTTTTCTGCAAAAACTAATCCACACACAATGGTCCGTAGTTGCAGTGAGATTCTGCACATACTTTGGGTTTTAAAACAATGCGCACCTCTTCTATAGCAAATTTCTTAAAATAGCCAATTTTTCTATGTAATTCATGCTAATCTAAATAAAAATTAGCATAAATGGTATTATTATTTACTTGCAAGCTAGTATAAGAAAAATAAGGACTAGCCTAAAACGACAGTGATATCTTTAAAAAACTGATTGCTATGTGACTGAAATACTGACACGGTGACATTTATATAATCAAGAGTAAACCAAAGAAAACCGAAATGTCAAATTCGATTTTTTGAAAAATTCTAAATATTTTAAAATTATATCAATAACACAGAATATCTTGGAAATGTCTAGCTGAAGGAAAACAAGCATTTGACATAAGCTCTTGTTTTAATAGATCTACGTTTTTGGGAGTACTAGTTATGTAAAAATCATTCAGAATGAAGAGAGTATTCCCTGAAAATTCAAAACGTACATTTTACTCATATTTGAAATTAAATGTCTTTAATATATAATTTTTAACCAAATCGTTAAAGCCTTTTTTGGGAAAATCAAAATATCCCAAAATTATTTTATGTAATGTCAGTTCTCATCCTTGGAATATGCTTACTTTTAACGGACCTTTCGTTTTTGAGTTATTCTGCCCACATACATACACGCGTGAGCGCGCGTGGACATTTTATAAAAATTGTTTATTATGACTTCAAAGCCGTTCAAAACGTGTATCTTCGTGAAGTTTCGGTATCTACTTACTATGTATGTACATAATACTCGGTACAGCAATTATATTGATAACCAAGATAAGATATTCATAAGAATTTGAAAACTCAACTACGTGTTTTCGCTTTGGAGCCTTTGCCCAAAGTTCTTCATTTTCTCTATATATACTATGCACATAGTGTATAGAGAGGGTATTGTATTGCACTCAAAAATTCGATACCGAGACATATTTTGAGATTCCCTGAATCCAAAAATAGAATTTTTAGAAAAATGTCCGTGTGTGTGCATGTGTGTGTGTGTAGGGGGGGGGCAGCATAGCTCAAAAACGAAGAGACCGTTGAATACCAAATTTGGCATTTACGTTTGGTATATTCCAAGGATGCGACACGAACATTTTCAAGAAAATCCCCCTACCCGCAACTACCCTTTACATGGAACTTTTTTCAAACCTTTTGGTTTTCTCAAAAATGGCTCTAACGAGTTTGATTAAAATATCGTATATTAAAGATATTTAGCTGACAAATAAAATTTATATTTTGAATAGCCTCTGAAGACTACTATACTCTGGATGAATTTTACGGAATTTGCATAACTGGTAATCCGTAAGAGATAGACAAAAACTTACTACACAAAACATGAAGATCAGGAGAAAACACACAATTTATGTCATCTACATTTTTTCGTGGAATTGGTCGTTTTTTAGATATTTCTTGTTTTTAGTCTCAGCTTTGAAAAACATACATTTCTCATACAGGAATTTGTCAACTTCTGTCTATACAAACCAAGGAACTTCAGTCACATAGCAACCAACTTTTGACTATCACTTTAGCCTATGGAAGTCGCTTATTTCCCTTCTACTTACCTGAAAGCAATTAATAAAACGATTTCTGCTAATTTTTTTTCGATTGGAATGAAATAAATAGAAGCATAAGCTTTCTAACAATAATTTGTTACAAAGATATAGAGAAACTCATGTGAATGGAACTCATCAGATTTTTTTTTACTCCAATTTCCTTACATTTCCTCTGTTGACCTATTTGTTTACCGTTTGCTTATTGCTTCCAAATACACACACTGTTACACATTAACTAACACACAAACACCCATACCCTAGGTGGGACTCGAACCCACATTCCCAAAGCTAGGCACATTAGCGAGAGCGGCCACGGGGATCGGCACTAGAGATAAACGTGCTTAAAGTCGGCGGGGCTCACACTTAAGGGCAAAAAGGCAGCTCGTAAGTACGTACAATGTGCATTTCGAAATTAAAAAGGAAATGGTCTGTTTCGAGGTACCGTGAATCCTAAAAAGTATTTTTAGAAAAATGGTTCGTGTGTGTATCTGTGTGTCTGTGGACAGCATCGCTCAAAAACGAAAAGACCCATAAGTACCAAACCTAGTATTTATGTTTAGTACCCTCTTAAGTCTGCGACACGAAGATTTTCAAGAAAGTCCCCAACTACAAACTACTCTTTAATAGAACCATTTTTAAAAAGTATGTTTTTATCAAAAATAGCTGTAACGGTTTTGATAAAAATGGATATTAAACATATTTCCATTAAAAATAAGATGTATATCTTTAATTTCTCGGGAATGGCCTCTAAAGCCCTCTTTACCCTGCATGAGTTTTGCAGAATTTTACCTAACGGTTAAATAGCAAGAGATAAACAAACACTTACTATACAAAAAGTGTAGAACTGGTTAAAGCACATAATTTGTATTTTATAGTGTTTTCTGTAGATTTGAGCGTGTCCGAGATATCCCTTGTTATTAGTTTCATTTTTAAACTACCTAACCTTTCTCAAACGCAACCATGCAAAGTGAACGAAACTCAATTGTTTCACATAGCGACCAGGTTTTAATAAATTTGAATAAGCATTAGCCTAATATATTCAGTTATTTCATTTTGGTTACAAGGGGGTAATAATAGTAATTCTTCTAATGTTTATCTCGATTAGCATAATGTAGATAAAAAATAAGCTCTTGTAAGAATGGTTTGTATACGAAACAGCTAAAGAAGGTTATGTGAATGGAACACATCAGATTTCTTTTAATAATGTGTGCATAAATGGGACTACTAACCATGTCCACGGCTATAGCTTGCCACCATGAATTGTTGCACGTGTGCTGGCGTCTTACATAGTTCTTAAGCATTATGAAAGGTGTGCGTATATGTAGTACTTGCGCTAGAGTCCGGATGTTATTTAAGACGTGCTCAGTTACACCTGTGTTTAATGTACATGTACAACAGTGACCATTGCTTCTGGAAATCCCTTGCTACATAATCAGGAAACTATAAAACCAGATCCACCGGATTCCCTCTAAACGATGGTGGTGGTGGTGGCGGTGGTGGAGGATATTTAGTTGTAAACAGAATTTGAAATATAAAAAGAGAGAATTGAACGTTAAAAAAGAAGACAAGAAAGCATTATTAACGGAAATGCAGAAGATGAATGATTAAAAGGGAAGGAATGTATGAAATTCAAATTGACGCCTAAATTGTCCTAAAGTCTTCTAATTATACAAGCCTGTTTACCTGAGACTCCCACTGTTATTCTTCCCTTGCGTGCATCAAAGTACACTATAAATATTTACCAGAAATCATTTCCTGCTTGAAAAGTGCAACTCTGCCACTCAAAGAGGCTTTGGATGACTTTGGCAATGTTACCACAAAAGAAGTAGCCGATCAGTGGGAGTTGCACGTTTTACAAAGGCTCAGACTGGCTTTGAAGCCATGAAGTTTTTTTGATCAGTGCTGCAGGGAGAAAAATATATTGGAAAATTAACTTTGGAACATGCAGCATTATCACATATGTTACATTAACCGACGGCACGTTCTGCGAAGAATATACAGTGTGTTCGTCCATAAGGTGCTTTGGGACAACAACAAACATTTGGGCATGCAAATAGTCATCTAATGCATGGCAAAAATTCAAAAAAATATTTAACATATTATGTGTGTTTTATTACTTTCTCTACACAGTCTACATAGTCTAAAGAGAAGGTATTGTATTGCACCCAAAAATTCGATACCGAAATTTCACTTAAAAGTGAAATTATATATACTAAAAAAAATATTTTAAGAAAAATGACCGTGTGTGTGTGTCTGTCTATCTAGTCTGTCTATACCAAACTTGGTATTTAATTTCAGTATCTTCCAAGGATGCGACACAAAGGAATTTCAGAAAAATCCCCCACCTTTATAACCCTTTACATGAAAAGGTTTTCGAGAAAATTTTGAATTTCTCAAAAATGGCTCTATCAAATTTGACTAAAATATCGTAATTAAAGATATTTACATGACAAATAAAATGTATATGTTAAATTTTCTGAGAATAGCTTTTCAAGACCTGTTTATTTTTAATGCATTTTGCTGAATTTTGCATAAACCATAAGAAATACACATAAACTTACTGCACAAAAACTGTAGATCTCGGCAAAACAAGAGTTTATGTCCTATAGATTTTGTTGCAGAGTTGATGGTTTCCGGGATATTCCTTGTTATTTGTTTTAGTTTTAAAATACTTGTGCTTTTCTCATATGGGAATTTGTCCAATCCTGGCCACACAAACAAAGGAAATTCAAACACATGGCAACCAGCTTTTAAAACATTTGACTATTACTTAACTTATGGTATCCCTTATTTCCCTTATATTTACAAAGAAGCAAGTAATAAGACCATTAATTCTGCTAATTTGTTCTCGATTAAGATAAAGAACTAGAAGAATAAGCTTTTTAACAATAATTTGTTGCAGAGATGTAGAGAATGTCAGGTGAATGGAACACATCAGATTTTGTTTATGGTATGAAAGTTAAACAATTCTAAAATGGCACTACAAATTGCTGAGCATTGTCCATAAAATATTACAGGACGATTAAATAAAAAAGATTTACCATAAATAATACTAAAATAACAAAAATTATATAAAACGGAAGAAATACAATAGAATTTTAAGGGAATCATTCACTCCAAGTATTTCTTTGGACATAATTTTATTTACTGTGTTGCTAACAATTTAAAAGCAAGTAATAGTAAAATATTTACGGGTATTTTATTAACAGCTATTTATAAGAAATGAGATTATAACTAGACGTCTCGCAAATTAGAAAAAAGCAGCAAAAATATTGGTTTTAGTATTTATTTAAAAACACATTTTCAATCTGAAAGAAACCTAAATAATAGGCAATCGTCCAGGATAAGAAAAGCCGAACATTCCTGGTATTAGTAATATTCGTTCAAAGAAAGCAATAAAAGGTTATTAAATAATGGTACAGAAAGCTCTAAAAGAAAGTTGACAGAACTTAAATTCTGTACCTTTGTGGTGACTTAGAAATTCCATACTCTTGCATGACCACGACAAATAACAAATAACGGTCTACCAACTGAAAATGTATAATTATTTTAAAATTAAAACTAATAACAAAAAACATCTTGGATAATTTAACGGCAGAAAATGTTTTATTTTACGGAAATTACATGTTATATAACAGCTGCACTTTTTGAGTAGATAGCAAGATTTTGTCCACTTCTTATGTTTACCATTTATACAAAGTCACTCAGAATAAAGAGGATTTACATTTATGCAAATATCTTAAACTTATGTATATTAATCAAACTCGTTAGAGCTGTTTTTGAGAAAATAAAATAAGGAGATATATTTCATATAAAGGTTCATTTATTTTTTTGAGATTTCTTGAAAATTTTCTTTTCGCACCCTAGGAAAATGGTAAACTTAAACATAGAATCGTATTTAACCGACATTTTGATTTTTAATTATATATCTCCCTCCCTCTCCCTCTCGTTCTCCCCTCTCTCTCTCTGTCTTACACACACACACACACACACACACATACACACATACCATGGACGTCTTTCTAAAACGGCACTTTGGGATACAGGCGACCCAAAAACGTGAATTTGCAGTATTATCCACATTTATGGGTATAACAATTCCTCTACTTAATATACGTCAAGTAGTAGAGATAGAAAAACTGCTCTGAACATCATATTACTGTAACTTATACGTGTCACACGAAGGAGAATATGAAACCCTTTCTAATAAATCCTCGCTGGCAATGGCCATCACACAAAAGGAGGATATGATTTCGTTGAGCCCGTGAACATTAATTTTCTCAGTGCTGCTGAATGAAAATATCTGTCCGTATTATAGAGCTCCTGTTCAAAAAACGTGACTGTTCCGTTATCTTCCTTGAATGCCTGTTTCACCTCCTGTGATCGATCATCAACCCTAAAAACTCTGAGAAGTGAGAGGAACATCCTTTTAGTACCGGACAGTTTTATGTTTGACGGTAGAAAGAGTTACAATTCTAGATGAAAAATGACTCAGTCAAAATTTGGATGGCAAGTGGTAAAATATGAAGACTGCTAACATTGTTAAAATTTATTTTGGGAACTCAATTTCCCTGTTTTCCTTTATGCTATCTTTCTGCTTTTTGCATTTCGCCGTTTTATTTTATTTCCTATTTCCATACTAAGATAACCTGTTCATCACTTTGGTCTATAGATTCGTTCTCAAAATAAGGTACTTAACTCACTGGAATAGTTATGAGTCATAAAAGAGTTAAAATAAATCGACATAAATTGGAAACATGAGGAAGAGCAATAGAATAGAGACAAAGTATGAGAAACAGCTTTAATGGTGTGAATTTTTAGCTCACGAAAAAGAAAACATAATAACGAATTTTAATATAATGAAAAGTTGACCATGGATAGACGTTTACCATGATTACGCATTTAGAAAGAATTTTGCCATCCGGTAAGTGGACAGCCGACTTTGAGCTTTCTAGTTGGCCGGAAGCTGTGCAACGCCTTTTTTTGTTTCTTTAGACACAATCCTTAAATTCATCTACTTTTATCCTCTTCAGTCATCAATCCTTGAATTTGTTTGCAGCGATTCCTCATTTCAGATCTCCTCTCTGTGTTCCTTTTCAATTCTTCACACTCTGCAATTCATGTCGTTGTTAATTGTTCCATGTACTATAGTTTTGCTCTTCTCTCGTCTTCAATTGTACCTTCGATTACATATTTCGAAATTCTTTGGTGATTTAATAAATATTCTATGAATTTTATTCTTCTATTTCTTATTCAGTTCCAAATTTCATTTTATTTTTAGCTGTCTCGTAAACTTCATTGTTAATTTTATCACATAACTAATTTTTAGCTTTTTCCTGTAACACTATGTTTCAAATGATTCTATTCTACTTCTCTTTGATTTTAATATTTTGTCAATTTCACACCTATATCGCATATGTTTTCAGCCAAATTTCCTTTTTTAACTAATATTATTGGATATTTGTTATGAAGGCAAGCTACCCTTGATGTATTCTATCAATTTTTTATAATCCATCAAATATTATTTAGCTACCTATGTACTGAAATACTTTAGCGTCATCTAATAATTTGTCATTCAATATAAATCTTTGATCAGCTAGTATTTAAAATATTTCACCATTTTTATTTATTCTATTTTCAAAGTATGTGTGTCGGCTAGTGGGGGGAGATATCCTCGCCAGGAATACATCAGAGGCAACTGATATTTCGAAATCGTTCTTCATATGTCTCCATAGAAATGTTGCCCAGATGCTTCGCATGGACTCATCAACATCACAGGGTGTTTCAACAAGATTAAACCAAATTCAATATCCAATATCTAAATAGATGTCCTTCATGAATACAAACATTTACGTTAATCAAATAATGAAGATACAACTGCCCGTGTAGTCATAGTGGAGGAAGAGCAAGTAAGCAAGTTCAACTCTTCACACTGAGTCTGAATTGACGGGATGTCTCGATGAGGCCAAGTGGATTTTCATAGGGCCAGGTGTGCCGACATAACCCTACCACATATATACCTTCTTACACTCATGTCAATATGGAACGGAATGGTTTTTCAAAACATCTAATTTTTTTTCCGGGGTTTTAAATACCTCACCAGGAGGAGTTTTAACTGCATTTTTGTTGTCAAAGAGAATCTCAAACTTAGTTCCTGTTCCAGTAATGACACAAAAAATAATATCTTGTTATTTTCGTGAAGGCTTTACGGTTTCCTGTGCATTGTTGGTTTGTGGAATTGACAGATTCACTTTATTCAAAACTTTTTTCCCAATGTCCATGAGTACGACCTCTTACTTTCAATGTCCACCAGACAGTCGTATGCCAAACCTCTAATTTGTTCAAATTTCCGTTCCTGAGATAAATTTCCGGAAGATTGCTGTGTTTGTATTCTTACAGAAGAGGTATCGACGAGAGTTCCGCCTACCATGAGGGACATTAAAACCCTACATTGACCCTTATGCAAACACTCTTGGTGGATTTATAGGATAAACTTTTTAAACCGGTAGTTTTCCATCGGTAGAAAGAACGGTGACTAATTGGAATGCCATTATGCTCTTTTACAGTATATCGCTGAACTGCAGTAATCCGGTCTAGACTACCCATACTTCACCAAATTAAAGGGAAATTCAACCACACGATGTATCGCATCGTCATCATATGGTTATAGAAGAACATTTCTTTCTCTTCCAACTTGTCGGAGATCACAGACAATGTAATCAGTGTTAAACAAAAAGCATTTTTCAGGAATCTCTGCGATCATTGCTTCCATAAATATTTCAGTAAATTATTCTTCAATGATACTTCGTCTCCACTGCAGTACCAATTCACTTCGTAGATCGGTTCCTGTCTTTTGCCATTACCTCTGATACAGGCCTGAAGAATGTAAAGAAGAGAACATCCCATTGACTGGATAATATCCTCTATGAATTCTATTCAAAGTAGTGGGATCTCAATGCTACAAAACTGATAGTGGTGTTGGAAGAAGTGGGAAATGTAGCTGTGATTCCAGAGACATTTTTAAAGACATAATAGTAATAGTAATAATAATAATAACAATAATAATAATAATATTCCCAAAATTAGTAACTCTAGAACTGATGTTGGGTGTAGACCAATTGTCTTATAATTGCAATGGAAAACGTAAGGCATAATTATTGACTCCCTGAGGCTATATTTGGTTGATTTTGTAGTTCTCTGCGAAGCCCAGACTAAATAAAATATAGAGTACCTACTGACTTATTTAAGGATTGTATCTGTTACCGTAATAACGAAATAGTACAGTGACTTGTATAAACTGTATTCTTTGTAACGATTTTCGATCAAGATTATTGCTCGAGAAACAGAAACGGCAATTTTTCGATCATAGCAAGTCCGCCATTCTCTATGGGTTATTTGTCTTGAGTCTCTTGTCACTGTTTCCCTGGCCCTGTGGAATTACATGGCCAGTGATTTCAACTTGCAACTGAGGCAAGAACTTTTTTCCGGTGCTCATTTATTTAATTTACACAATTATACAATATTAGTTATGTGTCATGTTTTAATTTCGCTTATAATATTTTATATGCAATGTCAGACATGTCGTTTGTAAGCCCAAAAAATTAAATAATTTTAATGATTTTACTGTGTATCTGGGCCGTTTTTGAAGAACTTTTAAGCTAAAAGCATTGCAAGCTAATTTAGAGGGTGGTAAAAACCTGTTTTTCCAGGAAAATGTATTATAAATATAAATATCCCCATGTTTTGTACAGCCCACCGAGGTAAATGGAGGACAAGGATAAAATTTGAGTTGTTGCTAATTCAACGCGATCCAAAATTTTTGGTCAACAGGAAGTCGATAACCAGTAAATTGCCGGGAAATTTTGGACTTTGACACAAAACATTCAGTTAATAATCATATAAGTTTAAGGCGCAAATATAACTATGAAAGGGCATAAATATGGGATTTCAGGGTCCATGAAATAACTATGTTTCAGCGACGTGAAAACGAGAACGCGCACGAAAATTGTAATCGGGGCAGTAGAGAAGCATTGAAGGTTGCCTTCGCGTATGAAGGCGCTCATAGTAAGACGCGAAAGTAAACGTACGTGGGATCGTGCACTATATTTTGCATGGCGAAAGCTCAACAAAATGGCTTTTAAAATACGCATGGGACTTCTCTGTTTACATCATTCTATGGACTTGCCTAGGTCAATATACCTCGAAGTGAAACAAATAAGTGTCAGAAAGTATTATCAGGTTACTTCTGTACCCCAGACCCCAAAAATGCAGGAATGACATAACTATTAACAACATCGCATGCTAAATATCAAAGCCAGGTGGAGAAAAGAGGGGCCACGTTCCAGTAGGATGTCCGAGGAGTCCCGACTTTAAAGTCCTACCGGGTACGTGCAGCTAGAAGCTGTACCGCTGCACTACCTATGTGGATGATCTTCGGTCATGCCGTTTCTGCAGAACTAAATTTAATCAAGACGAATGGTTTCACAGTTTGGTCACAGGCGAGTGATAATTAAATGTTAGCTACAAGAATTGAAGTCACGCATAATTTCTTGCGCATTATGTTTACTCACTGTTTTCTAAAGTAGTAGCACTAAAATTAGAATAAGAGTTGAAGTCTAGGTGTTGGCTCTATTAGTACAGCAGCATTCAGCCCTTTCTCAAAATTGTTTGGCATGTGCTCACCTCTAAGAACTCGTAGGGCTTGGTTCATTTCCCAAGTATCAGGAATTATAAAGTAGTTTCTCAGAGTATTGAAAACCGTATTGATTATTTCTGTGCTCCAGATAAGCTTCTGAACTTATCATATTACCAGGAATCAATCAAGGCTTCCAATTAACAAAGGTGGTTGGCTGATCGGAGTGGATGGAAATCATGGGTACTCTTCGGAGAAACGTCTCTACTTATTCTGGACAGTGAGAACTTTTTCACCTGAAATATGTATGTCGGTAGAACAATTTAGCGTTACAGGTAAGTGTATATGAACATTTCCCGCTAGTGCGAGAGCTTTGCAATACTACCGACAGCGGATGGCACAGGTTAGTCTTTAAATAGCCTACTTATTTTTATAAATATGTCAGTCTACCACCAAGTATTGCTCTGGGTAATAGGAACTACTCATGTATGATAAACGCAATTTTGAATAACTTTGCACATCCGAAAATGCTTCTTTGGATGGCTGTTCCATCTCTATACAAAAGATAGTAGTAAAGTAGATTGACATAGAATCTCTGAATAAGATGTCCATCGGCGGGAACCTTATATCACAAACCCCATTCTATGCTCTATTTGGTACTGGGTATTTTGAGGAATGTCATGTGAATAGAACACATCAGATTTTTCTATCATATAGATATAACAAACATAATAGGTGGAGAAGGTGGTGCATTTCATTCAAAAAGTCGATACCAAGATTTAACTGGAAATACGTCTTTTGAGTACCCCTGAATCAAAAAAAAAATAAATAAATAAAATAACGGTGTGTTCCAATCACAAAAATTTCTCTAGTTATTCCACAAACATAGTTTTCTTACAAAAGATCATTCTCGTCTACCACATGATTAAGATTAGCACAATTGTCTTTATTGGTTGCTTCTTTGTAAGGAAGGAAAATAAGGTAATACGCAATGTGTGTGTGTGCACGCGTAAACAGAATAGTTGAAAAGCGAGTCTGTTAAATACCAAACTTGATATTTAAGTTGAGCATCTTCCAAGGATTTGACAGGAATATTTTGAAGAAAATCCCCCACTCTAAATTGTTCTTTACATGAAATATTTTCTAGATCTAGTTTTACAGTAAATGTGTTTACAAATAGATCTATCGTAATTTTTTTCTCATACTAGCCTCTCCAAAACTATCGATTTTTCAAAATTGAATAATTTATTTATCAAAATTGGAGGATTGTTTCGAAAAAGCATAATGACCTTTTTTTAATATTCTTTTGAGAGACAGTAAAACATTTTGAACAAAAAACTAGCGATCAATTACATCGTGTGGAACATTTTGATTATGGAAAAGTGTTATAAAAAGTATGTGAGAATATAAGGTTCAAATATCAATAAGCATACGCTTACCCATCAATAACTTCAATTAATTGATAGATAAAGTTCTATAAGTGGGAAAAACTATATCTTTTCTTAAAGTTGAGGATTCATATACTCTTATTATGAAATTAAATATAGTTCTTTAATCTTTGGCGATTTTTGGTTAAACTTCATGATGCATCACCTTCATGTTCTAGCTACTTCAATGGAGGACGAGAGGAGAAAAGGCCTCTTATTCAAAAGCGAGTTTCTTTAGCAACGTTTTATATTCAGAAAGGCGAGAGAGCTATTTAATCTCCTGACCTTTCATTTTGCGCCTGGGACTGTCTGCAGAAGAAAGAAGACAAATAGCTGTGATGAAACGTTAGATAGAAAAGCGTTTAAGGTCCTTTCTTCAAATACTCGTGCTCGTGTCAAGGCAGTGAACTATGAGGGAGTATTGTTCGAGTTAAACCGCTTACTGACGTCATTCCTCGGGTTCTCATGCATTATTGGCATGAAGATATCTTGTTATTTATCGACTCTAAGCAATTTCTGTCACCTAGGTTTGTGTCTTCTGTTTCTACATAGTCTTCATTTGTTTGCACCGGTGTGGAGTCATATTCAAACCTAGCATGTTCACATCATAGCATACTTTCCAATATTTTTCCTCTCTTTCGGTTTTTCTATCGCTACATTCCTCTTTTATTTCAATCATCTTCCCGTAGAGTTGAGTCTTTCCCATGATAGTGTTGGTGCTTCTCCTTTCTTTCTCCCTATAGCCTACCATTTTAAAATTCTGATTGGCCATCTTGTTTCTGTCATTCTGTTTGACATGACCATATCACAATTGTGCTAATCTTAATCATGTGGTAGACGAGAATGATCTTTTGTAAGAAAACTATGTTTGTGGAATAACTAGAGAAATTTGTGTGATTGGAACACACCGATATTTTATTTATTTTTCCTTTGATTCAGGGGTACTCAAAAGACGTATTTCCAATTAAATCTTGGTATCGACCTTTTGAATGAAATGCACCACCTCTTCCACCTATTATGTTTGCTATGCCTATATGCTATAAAAATCTGATGTGTTCTATTCACATGACTTTCCCTACATCTGTGTAGCAAATTATTCTAAATAAGCTTCTTCTAACAACTTCATGCTAATCGAGATAAACATTAATGGAAACGGTTTTATTACGTAGTCCCTTGTAAGTAGATGGGAAATAAGGGAATACATTAGACAAAACCGATAGTCAAATACTTTAAAATGTGGTTGCTATGGTATAGAAGTCCGTTTCTTTGCATGACCAGGTGTTATCAAGTTCCCGTATGAGAAAACTAGGTATAAATTAATAATGAGGAATATCTCAAAAATGGCCAACTCCAAGAATATATATATATATATAACATAAATTATGTGCTTTAACAGGCTCAACATGTTTTGATACGTAAGTTTTTGTCTATCCCTTTGGTTTACCGTTAATGCAAAATTCATTCAGAATATAAACGTCTTCAGAGCCTATTCACAGAAAATTCAAGATATACACTTTATTTGGCATGTAAATATCTTAAATGTAAGAGATTTTAGCCAAAATCTTAGTCCTTTCTGAAAAAATAAAAATTTTCGAAACTTTTTCCATATAAAGGGTAGTTTGTGGTAAAGAGTTTCTTCTCAAAATCTTCGTGTCGCATCCCTGGAAGATACAACACTTAAATAACCATTTTGGTATTTAATGGTCTTTTCGTTCTTGAGCTATACTGTCCACACACACACACACACACACACTTGGACCTCTTAATATATACATTATGTACATACTACGAGAACATAAAATAATAAAATGTTATTCATTTCTTGAGTTGTTCTGTAACTTAAATATTCAGCTGCCACCAAATACTGTTTTTTTGAATTGTGCACAAGTATCCACTGTAACACGCCATATTGTAGATAAGAATTTAAAGAATGGTGCTCTCTGATTTGCGTGGGTAATCACCTTAAAGGTCATTGCCACATTTCATGCACGCTTCGTGGGAGAATTGACGTTCCATTTGTGTTGTATACGCTTGAGAGATTCCCCTCATTCCTTTGTTTGTGACAGTAATTATACTTGCCTGCTTATGTTGCATATGTACTCCTGACAATATGCTCAGGCTTTCGTTGTTTTATCAAATAATAATTGCTTTCCTCGTCGTTGCTGCACCTTTAAATAACGAACCACGTTTCCTTTAAAATCCTTATTTCGTTTAAAATCCTATTCTCTTTAGAACTGCAATTGAAGAAAAACACTAATATATTTGTACTACTGAATTCTTCCATATTTTCAAGGACAATGATAGAGTTTTCAAAGTTATACACATTTATATGGAATTTTCTTGAAATATTTGTGTGTAAGCTGTCTAGTATATCATTCCAATAAGATAAATACTTTGAAAGCTAGAAATTATTTTATAGATTTTGTTATGTAAATACATCTCATAAACAAAATATCCCACGCAATTAATAAAGAGAGTAAATCTTTGTGTTCTATTTACTATTTTCTTTACATATCTGCAACAAATTATTACAAAAAAGCTTATTCTTTTATTTACTTCAGACTAATCTACATAAATACTAGCAGAAATTGTCTAATTACTTGTTTACTTGTAAGTAGAAAGGATATAAGGGAATACACTAAACCAAAGAGATAGTCAAATCTTTTAAAAGCTGGTTGCCATGGAATTGAAATCCATTTTCTGGCATTGCCAGTAGTTGATAAGTTTCTGTAGTTGAAAACAATATAAAACTAAAACCAATAATAAGGAATATCTAAAATATATCAACTCCACGAAAAAGTTGTATAGGACAAAAATTGTGTATTTTAACGAGATCTACATTTTTTGTGCAGTAAGTTTTTGTCTATCACACAGTTTACCAGTTATGCAAAATTAAGCAACATTCTTCCAGAATGTTGAGGTCTTCATAGGCTATTCCCAGGAAATTTAGGATATACATTTTATTTGTAATGTAAATATATTTAATACACGATAGAGCCATTTTAGTGAAAAACAAAATTTTCGAAACTTTGTCCATATAAAAGTTAATTTGGGGTGGGACGATTTTCCTCAAGATCTTCACGCCACATTCTTGGAAGATATTAAACTTAAATACCAAGTTTGATATTTTACTGACTGTTCGTTTTTTTACTTTCTCTATACGCACTATGTACATAGTGTATAGAGAATGTATTGCACTCCACCAAAAAATTCAATACCGAGATTTCACCGGAAATATGTGTTTTAGGGTCCCCTGTATCCAAAAAAGTGTTTTCAGAAAAAGGTCCGTATGTGTGTCTGTGTGTCCCTGTGTCAGTGTGTCCGTTTGTCTGTGAACACGATAACTCAAAAACGAAAAGTCGGTAAAATACCAAACTTGGTATTCAAGTTTAGTATCTTCCAGGGATGCGACACGAAGATTTTGAGAAAAGTCCCTCCACCCCAAACTACCCTTTACATGGAACTTTTTTTCGAAATTTTTGATTTTCTAAAAAATGGCTCTAACGATTTTGATTAAAATATTACATATTAAAGATATTTACCTACAAAATAAAATGTATATTTTCAATTTTCTGGGAATAGCCTCTGAAGACTACTTTATTCTGGATGAATTTTGCATAACTACTAAACCGTAAGAGATGGACAAAAACTTAACACACAAAAAAATGTAGAGCACATTAAAACGCGCAATTTATGTTATATATATTTTTTTCGTGGAGTATTTTGTTTTTTTAGATATTCCTTTTTCTTGGTTTCTGCTTTGAAAAACATACTTTTCTCATACAGGGATTTGTCAACTCCTGTCCATACAAACAAAGGAACATCAGTCACATAGCAACCAGCTTTTGGCTTTCACTTTAACTTATGGTACTCCCTTATTTCGCTTCTACTTACAATAATGCAAGAAATAAGACTATTTCTGCTAATTTTTCTTGAATAGATTGAAATAAATAAAGTATAAGCCTATTAACAATAATTTGTTACAGAGATATAGAGAAAGTTGTGTGAATGGAACACATCAGATTTTTAGATATCGTATCCATATATATATATATGGAGACACACACACATCAATCTTTATCTAAAATTAGTTATTTTTACAGGGGAACCTAAAACGTGTGTTTCTAGTTAAATCTCGGTATAGCATTTTTAGCTTAAATGCAGTACCTTCCCTTCCTACGTCCAACGTAGTAAAAGTACTAAAATTGAACGAACATATATTTTAAATAAATGTCAGAGATATATATTCAAATGTTTATAAGCTTATATTTTACTAAGCCTTATAACATACCAAATATTCATAGTAAAGAAATATTTTTGGAAATTAATTTTTATGTTAGCATGTATTTTTTCCAACAGAATACTATGGAGGATACTTTTTTGAAGGTGTGAAAATGCAGCTATGATATAAACGGGGTTTTTAAAATAATATGCAAATGACTGTAGAACCCGAAGCAAGGGGAATTATGTGAATGTTGACTCTCTATAGAAACCCAAAGTTTCCAACCATAATTTAATATAAAAAACTATTTTCAATTTTTTTTAACGATTGTGATAAAAAAACTCACTGCCAAACTCTCTTAAAATAAAGACTACAGTTGTTTTTAGTTTCAGTATTCATGATTCTATTTCTCTGCAAACCCTAATTCCATAGATTGTTAAGGGTGGAAATTTCGTACACCCTATAATGATTTTAACGGTGAAAATTCAGACTAAATATTAGAATAATATTTAAGTAAGTCTAATAGACGGAAGTATAAAGGGTAATGTCCCATATGACCATGTAACCCATATTTTATTTAATAATTCTTGAGTTTAGAGAGGAATGATCCTTACATTAACAGTCAGTGTAACAGCGAAACTTATATACATTTAGAGAAGAATGATCCTTACATTAACAGTCAGTGTAACAGCGAAACTTATATACATAAATATTACATATTACTCTAATGAATATTTTGAAAATCTGTTACGGAAATGACACCGCTCGGATAGTGTATGTACTTATATATTTCTCCATGTTTAAGTAGTGAATCCAATCATTCTTTGTGGTAGTCAGCAGAATGGGAGAAGATGCACGAAAAATGGGCGCGCGGTACACTGGCCCCCGATGGAGAAGATGTCGAGATGTCAAGAATTAAAATCAGTAACAGTTAAAACCTTGGGCGAGAAGAAGTCAGCTAGGAGTTACCGGTGGTTGGTTCGGATTTCAAAATTTCAGGTGGTAGACATGTGTCGGCTTAGCATGGCAAAATTAAGAACATTAGTGTGTGCTCCTTTATTTTAAAGGCTTATTTTCAGAAGAATACTGTTATGGGGAGGAGTAGTTAGAAAGTAAAAATGCTTTTCAGATACGAGGCCATGCTATATCAAGAACATTCAATACCTTTATAAAGTTTGTAATTCACTTTTACCTCCCGAGTGGAAGTATCTTATATGAGGTCAATGAAATACTTGCTTGAGATTCTTGATATTAAACTTAAAATATCGCATAAGTCCATAATAGTACTACAGAAATTTTACGACATCCAATTTTACAATACTGGACGTGATAATAGCTCGGGGAATTAATACTTTCAGATGGTGTTGTAGGTTCTGAGTAAACGATTTCTCCCTTTACACATTACCACAAAAAATAATTTATTCCTTTACAGCACTGCCGATAAGAATGATTATGTAAAGTCACCTTCCGTGGTGTAGTGGATACTAAGCTAACCTCTAAGTACCCAAGTTGCGGGTTCAATCCCAGCAGAAGATGAAGATTTTTTTGAGCGTAAAAATCCTTCAGGAAATAGAGTCGTTGGTCCCGTATACAATTTATTTGCACGAAAATAAACTTGAAAGAAAATACACTGTACTAAAATTATCACATTTCTTGTTCGAAAGTCGTGATTTCGCCCTGTAGTGCCATCTATGTGCGATTATTTGATCCTCAATTAGTACCGAGGCCGCACCATGGCCGAGTGGTCAGACCTCGACTCTCACTTAGACGACCCGGGTTCAATCTCAAACGACCGCATGTGAGATTTGTAGTGGACAAAGCGGCGCAGGGGCGGGTTTTCTCCGGCCTCTCTGGTTTCCCCCGCCATCGCATTCCACCGGGGCTTCATCTTCATGTATCATTTGTGTCATCGCTTGCGATGCCATTGCAGTAAAAGCGGGCGTTAAATACTACCAAAAAAAAAATAGTAGTGAAATTGCGAAATAGAAATTCCTGATCAGGAAACCACTGAAAAAGTACCCCAATATATTCTGCCATAGTGTGAAACAACTTGAATTAACAAGCTTCAGTGCACACCTATCCTATAATTGTGTTCTACAAATCCTTCCTTTTGTGTGATTTTTATCATCATAATAGGCGTAGCAGCACATTGCTCCTGTTGTATTTTGTGTAGACACAACATGCCTTAAGCCCGCCTGGATAGTGTGGTGGTAGCGAGTCTGCCTCATATTCAACAAGTCGCGAGTTCGAATCTTATCTTATCCTGAGAAGACAAATGTCGAATAATTTTGAGCCTAATGAACCCCGAGATCGCTGAGCATCACTTCAAAAATGTAATTTATCGTTCGATGAGAGGACATAGCTAAAAAAAAAAAATGTCTGGGTTGACTTCTCAACCGGAGGTCCCAGGTTCGATTTCCGGCTGGGGCGGATATTTTTCCTTAACCAGAATTATTTCCTTTCCCCACAGATTCTGGAAGTATGAATGTGAGAGTGAATGTGTGTGCGTTTAGTAACATAAAATTGATTAACCTAACGTGCTGATACGATTTGTTTCACAAGTCAAAGCCCCCGATAAGACGATTGAAGTTAAAGGGGGATATACAAAAGAAACAATAAAAAACAAAAACCTGTCTGAATTACAACGAATAGGTTGAAAGTAATCTTCTTTCAGTGTACCAATTAAAAAATAATTAGGTTTTCATGAAATTTATAGAAAAACTGAGTATTGAAGTTTATGGAAGGTTTATGTATCTGAAAACCAGCCGACCAGGAAGCAATTTTTGGATATTAGGTGCCGATTCCCATAAACAGTATATGTGGTCGTCCGATTGTGTATCGCCCTCCCTGGTGTAATGGTCACCATGCTGACTTCATATGCCTAAGGTCGCGATTTCAATCCCGGCGGAGGACAATGGATTTTTTTCGGGTGTAAAAATCCTTAGCTTGGCTTCCTTTGGAAGGAAGTAAAGCCGTTGGTCCCGTGTCGTAGATTTACGGCAAGTAAAAGAACCTCAAGCCTGATAGAGAGGCCTCTGAGCCAAAATTAAGCGGCCTTTCACGCCCAATTTAGAATTGGACGCTGAGAACCATAGCAGTTAAAGAGCGTCCATAAATAACACGCCATTTTTTTTCCGATTTTGTTAAAACATTTAGATGTGTATAAAGTGAGCTATTTGTACAAAACGTGACCCTGCTAGGGAAAAGGGATTTTGGATATGTTAATTTTACACTAAATTCATGTTTTACTTTCTCTAGCACATATGTAGCAAAGTAGATAGAGAAGTCATTGTATTTCACTCAAAATTCGCTGCCTAAATTTTACAGGAAATATATTTTTTGAGGCCCTCTGAATCCAAAAGGAGATATTTTGAAAATGACATTGTGTGTGCTCTGCGTGTGTGTATGTGTGTGTTTCTGTGGACAGCTTGGCTCAAAAACGTGAAGTCCGTTAAATACCAAACTTGGCATTTAGGTTCAGTGTCTTCCAAAGATCCGACGCGGAGATTTTAAGAAAAATCTCTCTACCCCAAACTACCCTTTGCAGGTGCATTTTTTGAAATTTTCTATTTTCTAAAATATGATTCTGGTGATTTTGATTGAAATGCCGACTTAAAGATACTTAAATGTAAAATAAAATGTATATCCTGAATTTTTTGTGAATAGCCTCTCAGGATATCTTAATTCTGGATTACTTTTGCAAAAGTGGAAAACCAAAATAAATATACAAAAGCTTATACAAAAATGCAGATCTCGTTAAAAAACACACACACACAATTTATGCCTTATACAGGTCCATTAGCTCTAATCATTTCCGCGATATTCCATGTTGTTGCTTTTAACTTTAAAGTACTTACAATTACCCAAACGGGAAGTCCTCAACCATGTCACATATCTTTTGTTTTACTCCTGGCCTTCATGAACCGAATATAGATGACAATTGCATAGTGACATCTTTTAAAAGATTTGACTCTCTCTTTATGCTATGTATTTCCTTATTTTTCTTCTACTTATAAAGAACTAAGTAAAAATACCATTTCTGTGCTCTTCATCTTCTCTTGCTTACCACGAAGTATAGAGAAAAATAACTTTTTGTAAGAATAACCTGTTGCAGAATAGCTAGAGAAGGTGATGTGAATGGAATACATTAGATTTATATATATGTATATATATATTGTGTGTGTGAGTGTGTGTGTTTTGCCTTTTTTCAGTTTAACGCCTGCGTTTTTATATGCCAAATATACTTTATAACATTCTATTACTCTTTTATTTATTGCACGCTAATTAGACATTTTGTTACAATAATAGTACGCCGTTGGTTTCAAAATAATAGAGCAAACACATTAATAAAACACTGTATATTAAATTTCGTTATAATTACTAATATATAGCTGTGAAAACAGGATGTCAGCGCTATCTAATTACGCTAATGGAAATGGAATTGCTTTATTATGAAACAAAATAAAGCACTCATTGCCGAAGAGTCAAGGAAATTTGAAAACATACTTTGTATATGTATGAAGAGGAATGAGACACCCCCCAAAGCTATGATTAATAGAAAATAAGGTAATGAAAATCTGATGTATTCCATTCACTTGACTTTATCTATAGCCCTGCAACAAAATATTGTTAAAAAGCTTATGCTTCTATTTATTTCATGCTAATCAAGAAAAAATTAGCAGAAATAGTCTTATTACTTGCTTCCTTGTAAGTAGAAGCGAAATAAGGGAGTACCATAGGTTAAAGTGATAGTCAAAAGCTGGTTGCTATGTGACTGAAGCTCCTTTGTTTGTATGCACAGGAGTTGACAAATTCCTGTGTGAGAAAAGCATAAGTTTTTTAAAGGTGAAATCAAAACAAGGAGTATCTCAAAAGCGATCAACTGCACGAAAAACTGTATATAACATAAATTGTGCGTTTTAAGGTGCTCTACATTTTCTGTGTGGTAAGTTCTTGTCATTCTCTTAAAGTTTAGCAGTTACGCAAAATTCCGTAAAATTCTCCCAGAATAAAGTAGTCTTCAGAGGCTATTCCCCGAAAATTGAAAATATACATTTTATTTGGCATGTAAATAGCTTAAATATAAGAGATTTTAATCAAAATTGTTAGAGCCTTTTTTGAAAAATCAAATATTTCGAAAAAAAGTTCATGTAAAGGGTAGTTGGGGGTGGGGGTTTTCTTGAAAACCTTCGTGTCACATCCTTAGAAGATACCAAATTTAAATACCAAGTTTGGTATTCAACAGTCTTTTTTGGGCTATGCTGTCCACACACACACACATACACACACACGGACGGACCTTTTTATACAATTTTTTTTTATTCAGGGAGGCCCAAAACATGTATTTCCGGTGAAATCTAGGTGCCGAATTTTTGGGTGGAATGCAATACCTTCTCGGTACACTATATAGTACTTTAGAGAAAATAAAAATACGTGAGAGTCAATGAGTTATGTGTAACCAACTCTGGCGCGGGTGATAGATTTTTCGGACGCCAAAATCCTAAGCATGGCTTACTTCAGAAGGGTAGTAAGCTTAGTGGTCCCGGTAATGTTTTTTGCACGTAAAAGAACCCCATACCTTGAAATAAGAAGGTTCCTGGACAAAAAGCCTGCCATTTCGCGCACAAGTCGTGATTTCGTCTTACAATACATCTATGGTTGAAGAGCCGATTGCTCGTCACTGGAGCATCGCAGCGAGGTCATGAACTGGAAATTCAAATCTGATCACGGAAACATCGAAACGATGCCCTATGCTCCACTTACGAGTTAGGGAAATAACTAGATAAAATGACAAATTGAAATAGCTCTCATTATATATAGTCTATTGCTGAAGAGTGTAATTTCCTATATCTATAAAAGCTAAACTAGATGCATTAGCTTTCATACGGATCCTATATACCACTATACCAATAAAAAGGAGCAGTTTTCTAACAGTGATTTCATTTATTCACGATATACTTTAAATTCTTTGCAAAAATGTGTGTTTAAAAGAAAGAATATAATATAGTTATTCAGAAGCTCTCGGTTCAAACTCATGTATTTTGCGTTCATATTTGTGTAAAATTGGCGCATTGGAAATTTCAAAAACAAAGGAGAAAAAAAGAAAAAATCGCTAATTTTCAAGCATGTCCGTTTGATGATGCTTCGGAAAGGGTAACACTTGCAACACAAAGTATGCTAAAAATGCCTAACTGTACGAGAAAGTTTAAGTAACACAAATTTTATTTTAAGGGTTTCTTATGTATTTAATGTAGTATTTCCAACCTAATTCTTACTATCGGTTTCAATTTTAAACTACTTAAAGCTTTTCTCAAACAAAAAATCGTCTACCCTTTCATCTCTCTTTTGGTTTATTCCTGACCATGCACAGACAACCAAATTTAAAATATTTTACATAGCACCTAGATTTTAAAGCAATTGACTATCGTTTTAGCCTAATGCATTAAGTTATTTCCTTTCTGTTTTCTGGGAAGCAGTAATATGGTCGTTTCTAAATATGTTGTTTGCAAAACGGTAGTGAAGGTCATGTGAATTGAGACGGATTGTCGCCCAGGTGAATAAGCACATAGCCTATACCTTAATTGATTAAATTGTTTAGGTTAATTAGTAAGTAAGATATCATGTATTTATTGTATATTGGATGTTCAGAGAGATTGTTCCTGGAAAGCGTTAGAAACTTCAACCCGAGAGTTCTCAAGCGACGAATTCAGTTGTTTACGCTAGTTCTTTGTATATTCCGAGAGGGGAAAGACGCTATTGTGAGGTCACGTCTCCGCAAGAGAAAGTGAAGGCGACATATAAACCGGGGAACCACGAGGAAATTTAGGTCAAGGATCACGTAAAAGACGCATTGACCAATTAGAACTAATCACGTCATGGCAGAAGCGCACTCCAAGCTACTTTCGGCGCCAAAATGGGCCAATGAGATTACAAGTTGAGAGCTTTGCGCATGGGTAGAATTTGCTATAAATATAGAGTATTCGCCGCAATTTTAACGCAGTTGGAATGTTACTACACGCAGAATCTGTGAGTGATTCACACAGTTGAAATAAATGTCACGCGTAACCTGCGATGTCGGAAACAAGGAAGCCCCGGCGGAAATTTAAAGTGTCTACTATTATTCTGCACGTAACAGTTGTACTCGTCGCCGCGTAAAGTTTAGTTACTTTTATGCGCGTTACGCCCTTGTTCGAGGGAAATTATCGGAACTCAATCGCGCCAGGAACATTCTCGGGAACGCTTGTGAAGAGAAATAAACCTTGACTAAACGACAAGTGCCGACGTTATTTTAAGTTAATTCCCGTACCACTCCCTGGAGATCACATTAGCTAGATATACACAGGTCTCAATTGCTCGTCGCTGAGTCCACCAATAGCCGAGGAGCATCAAAAACCGACTTTAGCAGCTGCAACACCGGAGAGAGAACCAGTCGTCGCTGCGCAGCCCAGCACCACTAGATACGTCACCAGTTCCCGCCTCAGAATGGAATACATAAGATGTTTCTAAAATATTTTTCCTAATATTTTTTTTCCTTCGTTCAGGAATGAAGTGATGTATTAGATATTACCATTTTGTAAAGCAATAACTTCTAGGGTTGAGAATGTTAAGAACGGCTCTCTTCGTATATGGAGGTGTTTGGAGAAATGCAGTGTTGTTCATAATTACAGCTTAACTGTTTAATATACACGTGTAGCTCTAAAGCTAGTAATAACCGTTTGGTTAACTCCAAGTTGGTTTTACAATGCCGCTACCCCCAATGGTCACGGATGTGGGTGCCAGGACATGTGGGATTCTGAGCAGTCGAAAGAGTAGATGAAATCGCTAAGACGGAAACTAAGTAACCTTTTGTTGCACCTGAGCCAGCTGTCCTCAGGATCGATTAAATCATTTACAAACTGGTTGCTCATAGAACATGAGAAACGCTGGAACTCATCTGAAGATTTTAGGCACTTCAAAGCTGTCATGGATTATGAGCCTTCTTACAGGACATAGTGTCCGGGCACCTGTACAGGATGGAACAGCAACTGGATCCTACCATCTTCAGTGCGAGTGTTGCCGGTTGCTCTCCAAAGATATGTAATTTATTCCATTATGAAGGTCAGACTAATGAATCGATGATAATAAGTAAGACCTGAAAGTTAGCCTAAATGTATTTTCTATTTGGGTTAATATCACAATAAGAAGTTAATACAGATAAACATGGTTGCGTACATTTTCCTTTTTATATTCCTTCTTTTGCCTACTGTATCTTCTATTGTAAGGCCTAAAGATTTTTATGGATTCCGTCATTATTTGCACATTTTTAAAAGGCACATACAAAATGAACTATGAAAGTGAAAAAAAAAGTTACAGAAATAATCAAAGCAGTCAAAAATGTGTTTTCTCAAACCATTCAATTAAGCTCTTTAAAGAGCAGAATCAATTAAATGAATGCAGGGTACGCCAAAAGTAATGAATACAAGGGAAAAGCAGGAAAAAGGAAGAAGGTCAGGTCCCATGTCTTATGTGCTCCTTCTTGTGACGCTGATGATACACTTTCTTTCCTGGTTCAAAAGTTATACGTTACCTAATTCAGGAAAAGGAAGAAAATCAGTTATCTCAACAGGTAAAATAATTACACGACTAACCTGTTAGTTCGCTGCTGAACTTTTTAAACGATAACTCGGTTGTTCGTGCTGACTGATTTATCATGCCGAAATTAAGTCCATAGCAAGTTACACGAGTTTGTGCGCAAATTATGTTCCTGCTAATCTATTCATCATAAAAAAACTGTTTTATGGCATAATTGCTGGCTGCAAAACAGAAGAGTAAAGTTTCTAAATTGAGCGGGCCTAACATCACTTTAATACATCATTTGCTATATGAAATAGACAGTCATAATGTTCCCTAGATTCTGCTTAGGACTCTGGAATTCCGTTCTGGAAACAATTCTTGAAACCGATCCATCATGATGTTTCTGCAGCACTAGACTACAGAAGATATTTATCATAAGAAAAATGTACCTGAATGTTTTCTTTGAAGATACTCTATGGAAGATTCAGAGCGGAATTGCGGAAAAGGAAATCAGAATCGTCATTGACGCAACAAGTAATGCAATGGGACATTGCATAGTGAATGTCATTGGAGCTATGGAAGAAACGCAAAGTGAATCTGAAGTATTTCTTTGACAATGGAGTGTTATGGAGCAAAAATAGTACCACAGAGGCACAATCGTTTAGAGACCCCTTAATGCTAATTGACCGCACAGATGTTCTACTTTATATCACAAATTGTTCACCTGACAAAAAACACAGTTAAAGCCTTGAAATGTTTCTTCCCGAAAATGCTCTCTCACACATATGAAGAAGTTAATAGATTTCCCAGAAACGCTGAAGAAATAAGAAGTTTGTATCGTCTTTTGAAGACAAAGATAGTTTACCTAAAATCGCTTTTCCGAGTGGGGTGTTTTAAGGACGCTACTAAAGGCTCGCTTAGTTCTATAGCCAGTTCTCACAAGATTGGGTATTTGGATCTCTGCACCATATACCATAGCAACTATTTTGGATAAGGATTATGAAGTATTTTATACTATATAAGAAGACGAAAATGCCTTAGTTCGCATGGTAAAGAAATTGTACAAGTAGGTATTCAGCATCATTCTGGCGTTTAAGCTGCACGTTATAGTGTGCTACCGTCAGCAGTCTTGAAGCTGCAGAAAAACAATGATATACGAGCATCAACCATCGTGAATTTTGAAGATGCAATAAATCGACTGTAGCAAGTACCAAGAGAATATTCATGAAACGTGTGAATATGCTATGAGTTCTAATAAGGGTCTGGATAAACTTAAGAACAATAGTGATGGACTTAAAGGTATAAGTTCTATGGTAACTGATATGAATTCTTTAGTGTAAATAGTAATTCCATTTCCTTAATAAAAATCGTTCTCTGTGATAAAGAGCTAACTATGAAAGTTGATAAAAATCTTGTAGGTTCAATATGTTATAAATAAATTAGTATCTCAGCAGTGTCATTAACAAAGAGTGGTATTACATTTTTCACTTTTAATAGTTGCCCATTTTACTTTCTAGTATTCGAAGTGTGATTTTGTCTTCCAATTTTAAACATATAAATGTTTTAACTTCTGGCTCTAATAATGATGATAATGATGATGATGATGATAATAATAATTTTAATAATAATATTAATAATAATAATAATAATAATAATAATACTGGGGATGCGCTATAGAACTACAAAGATCACAGTGTATGACGGTGCTGCCTCCGCTATTAAACTGAACTAATCTTAAGGTTGAATTCGTGTTAAACACAGAAAAGACGTGACCTGGTATTTTCAATACATTTAAGATTTTAAACATATTTGTTTAATTTCTGATTGGGCAATATCGTATTTTTTAATAAACCCTCCCCAGACTACATTTTGTGAAGGCCGTTTTCTTATCCATGGTTTTGTTTGAGAGACCTTAGTGCAGGAAGTTTTAGTTGCCCCATGCTGTATGCATATAGATACAAGTGAATGCAGTCGTTCCACTTGCGCTCTTCAAGGAACTACGTGCGATCGAGATAAGTATAATTGTTTTTTACTTGTTCCAAGATTTATTGAGATTTTCAAAAAGGGACTTTGTATGTATGTTTTGTGTAGGAAATATATTATTTTAGCTATTGTACTGATCCTGCATTATATATTAATTTTGTGTAAGAGTAAATTCATATCTGATCAGTTGCTTTGTTGTAAGGATGCAATAGATGAAAACATGGAATACAATAAAACAATATCTTACAGTATGGTGAACGTTAACGAAAGTATTTGTAGCAGATCTCAATCAAAAGTCATGTTTGCACAAACACCCAAGATGTGTTTTCCTGTGGGAGTTTTCCATAAATTACTGAATACAATCTGAATGACAGCATTTTGCATATACATATCTGTATCGAACAAATTCTGCACAGTATATCATTCCGAAGGACAGATTTTCCGGAAGTTGTCCTGGAAGATGATAAATCGCTACACACTACAGGTCAACTTTAACACAAATACGCATTGCTGCATTCCATTGGGAGTGCACCAAATAAGGAGCTTTCGTTAAACTCGAGTCAGGTTTTCTGACATCCTTGCTGGATGTGCTTGAAATTCATTAGTATTTACACCCCAGAAATTCTAGAATCAGTTTCCTGGACATGTTTCTTAATCTGGATAACCTCAGAAATCACATTAGATGATGAGGCAGAAATACAAGCACCAACATTAACCTCATTTGCCTTTAAAATAATTATAAACTATTTTGCATAAGCTATGCATTAATGAAACAGATATCCTCAATTCACATGACATTCTCTAGCTTTTTCACAAAATGTTTTTATTATAAAGGTTTATTCTTTTGTCTACCTCATGTTAATCAAGATAAACCTTACCAAATTACTCGCCGGTCGCGATGCTAAACAATGAAATTTGGTTGTCTTTCTTTCTAGAAATAAACAAAATAAGAGACGAAAAAAGTAAAGCTTGAGTAAAGCTTAAGTAGCATAAAACTCAAACCAATAACTCGGAATATCCAGTAAACGGATACTCTACAACAATTAGTTAACGACAAATTGTGTTTTAACTTTTTTTTTCTGCAGTAAGCTTTTGTCGAACTTTTACGGTTTACCAGTTAAGCAAAAGTCTACCAGAATGAAGAGATCCTTAGAGGATATTCCCAGAATATTCAAGATCTACATTGTCATGAAAATATCTTAAACATATGGCATTTTGATAAAAATCGTTAGAGCCATTTTTGACAAAATCAAAATTTTCGAAAAATGGTCCATGCAAAGGGTAGTTGGGGGTGGAGTTATTTTCTTTAAAATCATAGGTAGCTCCTTGTACACAACATACAGAAACGGTCGCACACACACAGACATGTTCTTAAAAATGCTGTTTTTTTGTTGTTTTTTTTGTTGTTTTTTTTTTGTTTTTTTTCATTCATGGGGTCTCAAAACTATATTTCCGGTGAAATATCGGTATGGAACTTTTGGGTGGAATACAATACTTTCTCTATCCACTATGTACATTGTACACAGAGCACAAATAGTAATAGACATCGCATTTCCGATTGTTTGTAGAGGCATTTATAGGGCGTGTCTTCTGATATTCGTTGGCCCCACCTTCACCCTAATTAGGGGCATGAGGAGGGGTTAAGCTTGCCTGTTGTAGTAATATGTAATTCCATACTTTTCCTATTCTGCTTGGTGATAATCAGAAATACCTTACACAAGCGAGGTGACCCACGACCGTATTGTGGGCGTGTAGGAAGCAGGGCGCACGGCAAAATAGATTTTAAATTCTGTGCAAATGAGTAGATCTGTTGTACAGTATTGGTTTAGACGTTTCTAGGAGCGCGGTGAAGATGGATTAAAGAGGCGTCCAAATCGGGAATGCCAAGAAAAATAACGGCAGAAGTCGATGCTAAGATTATAAATGCAAGCAGAGATGACCCATTTTAATCATCTACAAGATTGCGCCGCGATCTGAAGCTACCTTGCTCCCTTACTATGATGAGAAACCGTCTCCATGAAGCTGACAGCCATCATCGAAAGGCAGGAAAATAAAACAAAAAAATAACACCTTAATTGAACAGCACCGCAACCTGGGGTTTGCACTTGAATACTTGGTCAAACCAGACAGATATTGGCAGCTAGTGATTTTCTCAGGTGAAAAAGTTTTTTGCTCTGATGAGGATGAGCGATTGTATTTGTGGCGACGAGACAATAGTCGCCATGTTCCACAACACGTAGTTGTCAAGGAAAGAAGTGGCCGCATAAGTATGGGATTTTGGGATTGCGTGTCTTCCGTCAGGACCAGGAGAATTGATCCAAGTATCAGCTCGAATGGCTTCCGAAGAATACATAAGCGTTTTGGAAAATTGTATTCTTCCAAACGTCCGAGCTATTTATTCGGCCAATAAGATGCCCATCATTACGTTCGCTCAAGATAACAGCAGTGTCCACACATCTAAGGTGGTGTGGAACCTTCTTTTTCTCTGGCTTACCTCACCTTCGCTGTCGGTAGAGCTTGTAGTCTCGGAGTTGGCTGGGCTGCTGTACGTCTCTGGAACTCCACCGTTTCTCGTCCTGGATCCTCGGAATAGTAACTATGCTGAGAGTTGATTTATAAGTTTGAATTTGCCGCTGGATCTGTAATGTTGGTCACCTTTAGAGTTGGCGGAACTGGAATTTCTGTTTAGCGCCGAACCAATTGTTGAGACGGTTTTAAGCTTCTTCTCTACGGTAAAGATGTTTGTGTTTCTTAAACCGGGCTCACTTCAAGTAATTGCTAGCTGAATTGTCGGTGAGTATAAGAATCTCAATTCCCATGCTTGGTTTGTAGCATCTTTTAGGTGAGAATGAATTTAGAATTAATTTGGTAGTTAAAACTTTTGTTCGTGGAAATTGTTATAACAACGCGGGGTACAAAGGCACGTGACTTGGCCTGATTTCTTTTACAGAAATTGTGCCTAGTATCTCTGTTTTATGGTATGTACTTACATAAATTATTAATGATAGTTAATATAGTAAATGCTTTTATATATAATTACTATAATAATAATCTCGATTTCTGAGATGAACTTATAGCGTCTGTGGCTACGTCTTTACTATCCAGAGACTGTGTACCGGAACTTTATAAAATTTACACTTCTCTCATAAAGTTGAAGATCATTGTTTTTTAGCATAGTAATCTGCACGTCACCATGGGGACGACAGATTCCCTTGTTCCCTTTTTCCTTGAAATACATTTACAATATACATTTTTATATGCTCCTAGTAATTAAAATTAATAAATTTAAATAATGTTACATAATAATTTTCGTACAGTATGAAATTTTCTAAATAAGTTATTTGTTGAGTTTTGTGCTTCTCCTTTGTTACATTCTTAAACAAATATCAGGATTCAGTATATCGTAATCTCTTTTGTTCTCCTTATTCCCTTCCCATGTTACATTTTATTTAGGTTTTATATACTTTTATAAACTAATTCTTAGCTATGTTATACATAATAATGACGAGTTTTATATATTGGTACGTGCCAGACAATTTTATTTTATGATTTTTAAAAATGTTTTAGGGCAGTATACTTTTATTTCCAGTTGCCTAGACCGCTTCAAGCTTAAATTCAAAGGTAACCCATAGATGGCTTACCGCACGTTCAGAAGCTTCAGTACTTAACTGGCCGGCCAAAAGCCCTGATTTGAACCCAATTGAGCATATATGGGCTTTAATGACTCGCGATTAGGAATCTCTTCTGAAACAAACTGCAGATGTCCTGATAAATCGTACCTTTGAAGTTTGGGAATACAGCAGACTCAGGTCCCATAGATGCGAATCCCTTGTTAGGTCTATGAATAAAAGACTGCATGAAGTATTAGACAGTAAACGATGACGAACCCAGTACTAAAGTAATTTATAAATATGCCAGAAGAATATAATTTCTTTTCTTACTTTGAAGAAGAAAAAACTGTGTCTTTTTACTTTCTCCTGGTGTATTTTGTTTCTATAGAAGAATACAATTTATTAAATCAATAGTATGGGATCAGATGTTCCCTACAAGGAAAGTTTCTCACAGTCGTATTATCATTATTTTCTCCATTGTAAAGGATTCCAGCAGCCAAATTAAAGTACAATAATTCTCATTCTTAATTTGCAGAAAAAACATCACAGCTCATGTGTTCTTGCGCTACTCCACTGTTTTCATCCTGTTTTAGGTCTATAGTTCTTATTTCACGAAACGTTCAACGTTTTACTGTTTGATACAAAAATATGCGGCATAACTCACCCGTCTGAATTCGCAGCAAAAGTGCAGTTTAATCTGCTGGATGAAAAATTGTTGAAGTCGTACAAACTGAGATGTTGATGAGGAGGTTCACGAACAACACTGCCTATTTTAACAGTTCCATTCTCCATCAGATCAAACTCAATCCCCGCCGTAACTTTAGTCACAATACCAAAAGGAAAATGTTCTACCAGATGCACATAAAAGAATTCTGCAAACTCCAAATATATCGAGAATCCAAATATTACTGTAAATTTCAAAATAGGGGTTATCTCTGTAGTCCCGATTAACCATGCGAAAGGTCACCAAATATCGGTCTCCACCATTTTGAAATGAAACTCTTTACCTCCAGTTGAGGAAGATGGCTATACCTATTAGCGAATGAGTTGACAAACCCAGCATAAGTATGCTTTATTGGTTCAATATAGAACACAAAGCACCTGCAAGGAGACAGTAGCAGCCACAAAATGAAAACATGACGTAATAACACCGTACAAACGGCAAGGAATGCGGTGCACGCAGGAAGGCAGTGCTGGTTTCTTTTTGTGCCTTATGCACGTACGTGCTAGAGAAAGTAAAATCGTGTGACCTAGTTCTTAAATCTTGGTCACATGAGCGGTAGGACCGCGGTGCAAATCCCGCCAGCATCGATCTAGCTGTGTTATCCTTTGTTTTCTTCATCCTTGATATTACAGATAATTACCGGGAAAATACTGTAAATTTAGCCCATGAACAGATCCCTACCTAATCCTCTTTTCTAATTACTATTTAATTTCCTATCATGAAATAGCTCACTGTCAATAGTGGCTTGTTTCTTGTGTTTTGATACCAAAAATATAAAATCAGGTGTGTGACATATGTCAATCACGTAACTAGAACCGCAACAAAAGAATGCGTGGCTACGACAGAGTTAAAAGCATCAGTCTATAATCACCACTAATTTAGACTCAGGCTATTTTTACTTTCGCTACATAATACATCGTACGTAGGTAGAGAAGGCATTGCACTGCATCCAAAATATTAGATACCGAAATTCCAATGTAAATACAACTTTAAGGACCCTGTATCCAAAAGTAGAATTTTTAGAACACGGTCCGTGTGTTTTCATGCGTCTATGAGCATGATAACTAAACAAAGAAAAGTCGGCGAAGTACTAAACTTTGTAATTAAGTTTTGTATCTTTCAAAAATGCGACACCAAGATGTTTATAAAAATTCCCCCCTCCAAACTATCCTTTAAACGGAAAAATTTGCGAAAATTCTGATTTTCTCAAAATGACTAACAATTTTGATTAAATTGCCATATATTAAACATATTTATATCACATACAAAATATATGTTTTGAATTTTCTGGAAATTTCTTCTGAAGAGCTCTTCATTTTGAATAAATTTTGCATAACTGCTAAACTGTCCGAGATATACAAACACTTACTACTCAATAAATGTAGACTTCGTTAAAACCACAATTCATATATATTTTTTTTTTTTTTTTCGTCAAGTTGACCATTTTTGAGATGTTTATTGTTACTGGTTTTAGTTTTAAAATACATTTTCACATACGCAAATTTGTCAACTTCCGGTCAAGCAAAGTAAAGGATTTTAATCCCATAGCAACCATATTTTAAAATATTTGATTGTTGGTTTAGCCTATTTTATTCTCTTTGTTTTCCTTCTTAAGGAACTGAGTAAAAAGATAGTTTCTGTTCATGTTTATCTCGATTTGCATAAAGTAGAAAGAATAATAAGCTTATTAGCAATAATTTCTTACAGAAATGTAGAAAAAATCATGTGAATGGAACACATCAGATTTGTAGAAAAAGGTCCGTGTGTGTACGTGTGTCTTTGAACACAATACCTCAGAAACGAAACAAAACCAAAACTTATGAAAAACCAAACTTATTATATGTGTTTAATATCTGCCAAGGATGATACACGAAGATTTTCAAGAAAATGCCCGCGCTCAAACTACCTTTTACATGGAAAACTTTTAGAAGTGTTTGTTTTTCTTAAAATTGACTCGAAGGATTTTGATTGAAATACCGCATATTAAATATATTTACATCACAAATAAAATGTCTATTTTGAATATTCTGGTAATAATCTCTGAAGGTCTCTTTGTTCTAGATGAGTTTTGCACATCTTTGCATATAGGTTAAACCGTAAAAATGGACAAAAACTTAACACACAAAAATATAGATCTTGTAATAATGGACACCATTTATGTCACATTCTTCTAGAGTTGACCAGATTTGTGATATTCATTGTTATTGGTTTCAGTTTTAAAGTACTTACAACTTTTTACATTGCGAATTCGTCAACAATGCGGATTTCAACCACATGGCAACTAGCTATTAAGAAAGTATTACTTTAGTCTAGTGCATTTTCTTGTTTCCCTTCTGCTTATAAGGAAGCAAGTAATAAGAGCATTTGTGTTAATGTTTATCTCCATTAGTATGAAGTAAAAATAAGAATAAGCAAGTTAACAGTAATTTGTTACAGAAGTGTATAGAAAGTCATGTGAATGAAACACATTACATTAATTTTAGAGGATTCAATAATAAATATTTATGGCATTCTGTTTTCATATGTTGAAGTTATTATTTTTATCGACTGTTCGAAACAGCTCAACTAGATCACACCAGTCATTTATGGGGAGTCAAATTGGGATTGTCATAATTATTTTCATTTTAATGTTTTAATTTAATATGTACATTTCAAATCTCCCGCTCATTTTGTTATAACTTTCATAGAATTACTCTAATTGTAAATATTTTAAAAATATTATTGAAAATAGCCCTGCTTAGTAGTATTTAAAACACTTTGATATACTCAATTGGTAAAACATCAATAAATTGTAAATGTTTGTGTTAGAGAAGAGAATTTTTTTATTTTGTTGGTAGCATTTTACTTTAGTTATTGGCAGCATTGTTATCCCGCTCATATTTCCTTCACATAAGAGTTTCGAAGCACTGTGAAGCTGTGTATGGAAAGTTAGGTTAACTTTTTTTTTTTTTTATTTTGTTATGTTTGAAACCAGTTTCTGAAGAAATAAAATTGTCTATACAAATGCCCCATATCTCTATGTATTGAAACAATTAGAAATATTATCCGACCCGGAACATTAGCAATTCGATTAGCCGCCAGGTCACCTTTTAATAATACTCTTAGGAAATACTGGTAGAACACTAAAAGTACTCAAATGTTTTTTTCAGCTTGATTACCAGAAACTAATTGACACTAAGTGCTTAAATTTTTACCGCACATTTGTACCTTAATAGGATTTATTTAACAAAAAGAATTAGTTAATTTTTTTAAATTTTAATTTTCTTTCAATAACATTTTAAGAGCTTAAGTCATACCTTTCCTTCTACTCAGCAGAAGTATTCTACTTTTCAACGATCAGCATTGAAGACATTGCTGTATATACCTTGTAAATTTTAGCTCATTATATTAAAAAGTTGCTGAGATAATGGGTCAAACTTTAGCATTGACAAGATCGTACACTTCGAATCCCCTTAAGACGTATTGCTGATGGGGGCGGGGGCTCTACTAATATATTCTAAAAATCTCTCTTTAAGCTTAATTAAGATCAGAAATGAAAACATATATACGCATTGAGCTCTAAAACATAGCCGCAAAACTGAAGCTGTCTCATCATCATTATCATGAACATTGCCTCCTCCACCTCATCCTCCTTCTCTTTAAGGTTTGAGCATGCTGTCCGTAACACCTTTACAGCATTCACACCCACCTTTTCCTTGGTCTTCCCACAGATTGCTTCCCTTTGGATTCATAGTTATATTTGGCCCCCCTTCTATTGTCCATCCTTTTAATGTGTAATGTGTTGTTTACACTCTTCCAGCTTTTCTACCTTTCCTAAAAATGTGATTTCCCCTGCTTTTATTACTTTTATCCTTTTAATAATCCAAGATTATCTTGCATAAGCTTACTGATACTGCCCTTATGTTACTGAGTTTTATTTCCATTTCCGTTTGGGCTTTAACTTTTATCTTTGATTTTCCTCCACCTATTGCTTGATAGTTCTTAGTTTAAAGTTTATATTTCCTAAATTATTAAAATCGGACACCAACTCTACTGTTTCATTCTGTATTTTTATTTTTGATCCCTCGATGAGTCCATTACCGTTGTTTTCTTTTAGAAGATTCTGGTATTCGAAAAGTTACTATTTCTTTTAATTTGTATATCAATTTTGAAGGACATTTAGTTTACCTGTATTATGTAAACTATATTTAGATGCCGTAAGCAACTATATTAAATAACGTTTATTATAACTTCATGTCCACCTGGGTAATGTAGTGGTAGCATTCACATTCAACAGGTCGCGAGTTCGAATCTCGTTTAAAGTGAGTTACCCGGATAAGGTTTTTTCCCTTATCTTGTGAAGACGAATTTCAAGTAACTTAAACTCCATGGACTCCGAGATCATTTGAGCATCATTTCACCAATTTCATTCATTGTCCGATATGACCAACCAGATTAAAGGTCGTTAAGCTACAAAAAATGTCAATTCTTGATTTCCCTTTCCTTCTTTTTTAACTTCGCATAAATATATATTATATAGGGTTGGGACAGGTCTTATCCTGTTTAGTCCTCGCTTTTTTTCTATTTTCACTTTTCGTCTGTTATATAGCTGCTGGTTCTTATCCAGAGGACGGAAGTAAAGGATTTCCAGCTAGACGGCAGTACGTCGAGAACTTTGAAGTAACCGTTACTACTAAGGTAGCCGTTAAGGCTTAGCATGAATCCCGAAAGCTGGTAGAAAAGCAATGATATGGGTAGAAATGACTTATTGTCTGAAATGAACGAGAGTATTCTATGGGTGGCTCATTCTGGAAAAAAAAATCCCGGTACTCCAGGTTTGGAATTGGCGGTTAGCTAGATGCTAGAAACCATCTATACATGTTAACTTCCCACATCCGGATTGGTGATCTGTACAAAATACAAATATTAATTAAAAATAATGTCCATTGTCTATAGAAATACTGTTTCTGCACATACCACTTGGTGATATCGAAGTGTTAAATTTATGTGAAGGATGTTCTGCGCAAGCGGCACTTTCTCCATTAATGTAACACCCATTCTCAGTGGTGTAATGTAAATGTTTATAATTAAAAAAAATCTGATGTATTCCATTTACATGATTTTCTCTACATCTCTGCAACAAACTATTGTTAAAAATCGTATACTTCTATTTACTTCATGCTAACCAAGAAAAAATAGTGTTATTACTTGCTTCCTTGAAAGTAGAAGCGAAATAAGGGAGTACCATAGGTTAAAGAAATAACCAAAAGCTGGTTACTATGTAACTGATGTTCCTTTGTTTGCATGAACAGAAGCTGACAAATTCCTGTATGAGAAAAGTATGCGTTTTTAAAGCTGAAACCAATAACAAGGAATATCTCAAAAACGAACATCTACACGAAAAAATGTAAATAACATAAATTGTGTGTTTTAATGTGCCCTACATTTTTGTGTGGTAAGTTTTTGTCCATATTTTATGGGTTAGAGGTTACGCAAAATTCCGTAAAATTTTATTTTAGGGGAGGCAACTTCTCCCTTTTAAATCACATCTTCATAGTTTGGACTAAGAGCAATGAATTCGGACACAAAATAGTGAATTTATAATTTAAGATAAACCCTAAAAATGCTATTGAAACTTTTATTAATATTCTTTTTGACACTACTTGCTACATTCAACCACAGTTTTGCATTTTTTAAACAAAACATTTAACTCAATTTCGAAGAGAAATAAGTATTACATGTTAAATTAAGCGCAGCAATCTTTCATTGCAATATGCATGTTGTATATAAATAACATCTTTAGCGGGAGAATTATATACATTTTTTTTAATTACGGCCGATATAATGATATTGCTTTAATTTTTGAAGCTGCATTTCTTTTTCAGTACTTATCTCAAAAGCTATTTATATATTCTTGCATTGTGTTTAGCGTTCTTTCGTGCCAGTTATTAGAACTTTTTTAAGAATCTTAGTTCTTTGTGTATTTTGGGCAATAATTTCAAACTTCCTTGCCGTTCCAATAAGGAATGTATAATTTTCAAAGGAGTGTTCAGAAATGTATGCTTTTTTCATTCATTACTAACGCAGGTTTATGAAATGGGTAATTAAAATGAAATTTTATAATTGTGGTGAAAATGACTGATGATATAAAATGACGAAATGAACTGAGTCCTAATAGCTTTGGTTTCGGATTCTCTTTGTGAATTTGCCACTATCTCCTGCAATACCCATAGGTAGTTAGTCTCGCCCCCCCCCCCCTCAGCAGTGATGCAAACTGTTACACATCACCACTTCCATCCATTGATAACGTTGTGCATTAGATCTCAGCTCCAGTTGTAGATAATCCCTGCAGATTCTGACCCGGATTTAACGCATATTAAACTCTGATCCCCTACAAGCCATCTTAATGTAAACAATATCTCCCATGAGGAGAGAAGGATCGTTTTGGCTTATATATACTGAATTGCTGTAATTCTTGATACTGTTACTTTTTACCATCTCCACAATTTCCTATATTAAGCTGAAGAAGTTTTGCATTGCACCCAGAAATCGGATACTAAAATTACACTACAAATGCAGTTTTAAGACTCCCTGGAGCCAAAAATAGGCATTGTACAAAAGTTGTTTCTTGCGATGTGTAGGACAGGAGTGGGAAAGGTAGAGCAGACTGAAAAATGTACCTAATGTCACAGCCGGAATTTGAACGACGGATCACCTGGTCTCCGTCCGGTTGTAAATTGAAAAATACCTACAATTTGTAAGTCAAATCAAAATAATTTGAGATTTCCTTGCGTGGTTTACCGGAAAAAACGCGAGCCAGTTGGGGAAGTATATGCTGTATCCATGGTGGCTCAGTGATTAGAACAATTGAATGGAGACCAGAAGATCCCCTATGGCACTGAAATTTTCAGTCTGACTGTACGTTTCCAAAGCAGGCATTGTTAGAAAAACGTCCGCGCGCGGGTATATGTGTGTGCTTGCGTGTGTACTAAACAGCATAACCAAATCAAAAGTCGTTTAAATGCCAAACTTTGTATTTGAATCAACATGTATCAAGGATGCTGCAACAAGATTTCAAGAAAATCCGCCATCTTTTGACCATTTACTTCATTTCTCAAATTTAGCTCTTAACCTATTTACAACTTTTAAGATATTTGTATGAGATATAAAATGTTGTTCTTAAAAGTTATGCAAACAGGCTGAGAAGCCCTCTTCACTCCGAATGGTTTTTGTAAATTTGGGAAACCCTAAGAGTTAGCTAAATCTTATTAGGCAAAAATGTAGATCTCGTTAAAGCATACAAGAGAACTTCTGATCGCAATAAAGCAAATTTAAATAAAGCGTAAGCAAATGGTAATACTATTCAAACAAAACTGCAGGAAATAACATAATATAGATCTATGTATGAGAAAATAGTAATAATAAAGAAGGCCATTATTATGAGAAATGTCCTGTAAATGGAAAGGTCAACTACCTGCATACTAATGAGATTCCCAAAAGTTCTACCAGAAAGTGCTGATGACGGGCCTGAAACCCTTTCTTGAGGCTCTTAAACTAGAGGTAAATAATAAGCTACCAGTCTAACAAAAACTGACGGTAAACCATTTAATAAATCTAAATTGTCACAGAGAACATCGGAAGGTGAAATCAATGTAGAAATAAAATTCGAAATATGTGAACTGAACAATAGAGCATTAGCTTAAATAGAAATCTGATGTGTTCCATTCACATTACTTTCTCTGGCTGTTCAACAAACAAACTTTCTTACAAAAGATTATTCTTTTATCTACATCATGCTAATCAATATAAACATCCCCAGAATTGGTCTCATTACTTGCTTCTTTGTAAGAAGAGGGGTAATAAGGGAGTACACTGTCAATATTTTAAAAGCTGGTCTCTAAGTGAATTAATTGAAGTTTTTTTCTCTTAGCTTGCTAGGAATAAACAAAAGAGAATCGAAACGGAAGATGTCTTCCCATATGAGGAAAGTATAATTACCTTAAAACAGGAACTAATAACACGGAATATCCCGAAACGGTAAACCCTACAAGTAAAATTATGACATAATTTGTGTGTTTTAATGAGATCTACGTTTTCTGTGCAGTAAATTTTTCTATCCCTTATAGTTTACGAGTTACGTAAAAGTCATCCAGAATGAAGAGGATTTTCCCAGAAAATTCAATATACACTTTGCTTTTGCCATGAAAGTATCTTAAACATATGGCATATATATTAAAATCGTTAGAGCCATTCGTAGAAAATAAACATTTTTGAAAACTACGCCATATAACGGGTAATTGGGAGTGAAAGACGCAGAGTCAAGTTCGGCATTTAATGGACTTTTCGGATTTGAGATCGGCTGCCCACAGACCCGCGCACACTCACGGGCATGTTTCTAAAAGGGTTTTTTTTTTATTCAGGGGGCCTCAAAAATGTTTTTCCGGTGAAAACTTGGTATCCAATTTTGGATAAAAAGCAATACCTTCTCTGTCTACTGTCTAGGTGCATTGTACATACGTCCTGGAGAAAATAAAAAGGCACTAGATGCAGGTGAAGAAGATCTTATGTTTACAAATATTACATTTCATTACATCGCCTAGGAGGTTATCCCAATGCTTCACACGGAGTGGAATGAGTTATTGCGCCTTTCCCGCTGTTTCTTTATTTTGAAATGCCTGATCTAACTTATACTTATAAATATATTACGGAACAAAGCAAACTATTCTTTAATTACTTGATGGGCCAATACACTAAAAGTGGAAAATTCACTTTTATTAACTCCAAATACATCGCTTCAGTAAACTCTTGGAAACCACCACTCACTGTAAAAAAAAAGTAAGGATAAAACAGAAGAAAAGTATGGATTTATAGATAGCGTATGAAGTCCTTTCATAATCTCTTAAGTATCCAGGATGCCGTTCCATCACGAAGCTTTATTGTAGTTTCAGAGCTAGTTGTTTGTTCACTGTATACATGCATTATCGTTTGAAAAAGGGTGCAGTCACGCAAATGTATAAAATAAAAGCAATGTGAAACAAAACTTGCGTCATCTGTGATCATTACGAGCAGATGTGGCACTACAGTAAAGCTTCTAATTTTCCTCCCGTAATTGCTGTAACATTACAGCTTTTTGTAACCTCTGTGTTCTCAGATGTAGGTAATTATATTGTGATATTTATTTACGCTTACAGAATTCACAAATGCAGTTATTCTATTCATTATAGTAACACGACTTGGGCAATTTACGTATTGCCTACCGAGTCAGATGGCTCAAGCATTTTGTCTGGTACTAGCATTTGGGAGGTCGTGGGATCGGTTTCCTGCGGCCAACCTCTCTGACACATGAATTTTTAAAGGGGGGTTCCCGTGACACTGGGCGAATGCTGGTGAGAATTCTTCATTCTCCGAACTTCCTGCTTCTTCATTTAATTCCAAGCAGTGTCTCCAGTGTCAAAGAGGACTACGGTAGGAGCTCCATTTCGTGGAGGTGACTGTTCTCGGCAGCAGGATGGCACTAGTGGTTGAGCGGATTCAGGTGGTTTGACCGAGACTGAATGCTCCTGACGTCCCCTACGTCGAGATGAAAAATGTTTGTGAACTTTTAGGAACCCTCCACGACTGTTCTCTCCCTGTCCGAATGTCGGCCGCCCTCTGAAATTACACTTATCTCATCCAGATAGAAACTGTAGAAAGTATTTTTATAAATTTGTGAGTTTTACTAACTTTGAATTACTGTAAACAATGTGTATATAAATTGTAAACATCTCATAGTTAAAATATTTTAACACTAACTTACTGGAATGTTTTCAATTAAGATCGGATACAATCAAGCATGTAGTATTGTTATATCTGTAATGGAACAAGCGCTAATAAAGAATTATAAAACAAAACTTATCTGATCCTTCCTCTAGGAGTCTGACGCACAATAAGCCCACGGCTGCAAGGTGGAATATCACTCCGTAACGTACACACACAATCACACATACACACACCTATCTATTTGCAAGTACTTTGAGCCCGACCTGTTGAAGACCCATATATTTTAACAGGACAAATTTTAACTATTTTATATTTCCTTTACTATATTTTAAATCCTTTAATTGTTAAAGGATTTAATAATTGCCATCTATCTAGTATATTCTTAGTTTTCCTATATAGTCGTTTTATGAGCCAGAACTGGTATTACAATACTTTAAGTATTATCTGTTATAATTAATTCTTGGTACCAATTCCGCTTGTCAGCGAAGGTGAACCTTTGTTAATTAGTATTTTAAATACGCCTGCTCTTCGTTTGAATTCCCTATTATGTAACCTCTTATTTCCCTTCCAATAATCTTCAGGAAACCATAAACCTCACACTTCCAAAATTACTTTTAGGAATATGGTGTGAATTTTTTTAATAAAATGAACATGTAAACTCCAAGGGACGCTCATTTTGCAGTTTTTCTTCCTAAAACCGCATATAATTGGCAGGATGCTCAGAGAATTAATCTGATGTTTTTATTAAGCGTAAAACTATTAATCTATGCTTATGTTTTATTGAGAGACAATTTGCATATATGTATGCATAGTTATTGCTTCTGATGGTAAACCCCTTGTTAGTTTAAATCGTGATTAACACAAAAACAAACAAACAAACAAAGATGTTGAGAAAAATTAATAGAAAATAGTTACAGTACTGCGTAACAATGCGTGTAGAAACAAAGGCTTGATGGTAAAATTTACAGAGAATGCGTATGAAAACAAATCCGGTTATTAGATCTTAAAAAGCTGCTGTGTTCCGTTCACATGAGTTTCTCTATCTATTCTGTAACAAATTATTCGTACAAGAACTTATTCTTCTATCTAGTTTATCCTAGTCTAGATAAACATTAGCAGAATGGCCTTATTACTTAGTTCCTTGTAAGTAGAAGGAAAAAAGGTAATATATTAGGCTTCAAGAATATGCAAGTTTTTTAAAAGGTGTTTGCCCTGTGCTGCAATTGAAATTCGTTCTCTTTGCATGACCAGGAATAAAAACTAAAAGAAAGAAGAAAGAAACAGGAATGAGAGATCCCCATTTGAAAAAAGTTTCAATATTTTAAAATTAAAACCAATAACAATAGAGTAAGGAAACCTTTTCTGTTGATATACCTTAGTGGGTGATAAGTTTGTTTCCTTTTTTATTAAGATTCTCCCCGTTTTAGTTTAAATGGCTACCAATAGGTAGCATTGGCTCTTAGAATTATCCCCGTGATTTTATTTTTGGCTTTTTTCAGCTCAACACGAATTTCTGAGAAGAAAGAAACGTATAAGACATGCGTGTTTGTTAACAACTATTCGCTATTTGTGATCTCTGCTGGAAATAATTTTAATGTGCATATGATGTTGCTGAAATCATCCAATCAGTGTAGTTCATGTCCCCCTGATCAGGAATTATGTGAAAAAATTGAAGTAATTATAAATATATAATATTTTGAATATTTATTATACAATTTAGAAACAGAGGCCTGATTGTTATTATTTTTGACGGCATTCCAGTAGCTGATTGAAAGGCAAATTTTCAAAATGCATTTATCACTTAAATACCATAAAAGCTATACTTGTTATGTAATTATAGCATATTGCTTATATTAAATTTGTTGCTATAGTATTCAATTCATGAGTATCGCCAAATTAGGTATCAATGTAATAATTAAATTAATTACACCACAATACTATTATTTTAAATGTATATTGATATTGACCTCTAGAGGTAATTTAACCCTAAATAATTTAATGCTTAACTTGAACTAATAGTTATAAGTTAAGTTTTCATACATTTTTTTCGTATAGTTCCTAGGATCATTGCTAGATAATAATAACAACTCCAGCTCCTGAGAAAAAGGTGAATTTGAAAAATGCATATAGACATTACAACAGTATTGGTATGTTAGAAGCTACTAGATTAGCTAGAAAATGGCAAATGTGACTGTACAAAGCTTAAACAAAGCAACCAAGAAAAGATGTACGATGGAGATTCATGAGAAAAATAAAATAAATAAAGATTGAAAATGATAATACTGGACACCGCGGTAAATTACAGTACGTGCTCAGAAAAGGTGAATAACACCAGCGAAACGGAATACTCTAGTGTAAAACTCGCCTAACACAAAAAAAAATTATACCCTGAACCGGTCATCGTCATCATCAGCAGCGTCGCCACAACCACCATCACTCCCGTCAATGATAACCTAATTAGCTATGTCAGAATCCAAAATATGGAACAACAAAATAAAAAAAGAAGAGAAGACGATTAAATATGCTAACAGATATTTCATTGTTTAATGATCCAGGGAGTAAGTGATAATGTTATATTATTTGTAATCCAAAAGCAAATTGTAACTTAAAATGAACTGTACGCAACATTATTGTAACACATTTTTATTTTAATATTCACATTTAATTAAATATTGTTCATCACCACTAAATTATAGCGCCCCTATCACCAGCTTAAGTTGCCCATCTTCAAATTAGGTTACCTTGCAGTTTAAAAAAAAAGTTGCATTTTTATTAATCAAATTACTAAATTTAATACCTTTGCTGTGAAAAATGTTTGTAACATATGAGAGAACGTTACCATATGCTTTGTATTTAAACAACCAGTCACAAAAAATAAAGAAAAAAGTATATTCAGCAGAACGTCAAGTGTATCACCAAATTAGGTTACTTTACTATACTAGTTGTGCAAACGTCATCCAGAATATAAAGTTGTTCAGGGCCCATTCCCAGAAAATTCAGGATGCGCATTTTATTCATCCTATAAATAGCTTTAACATACCTTATTTTAAACAAAATCGTTAGAGCCCTTTTGAGGGGATCAATATTTCCGAAAAATGTCCATGTAAAAGTAGTTTGGGTTTGGAGAGTTTCCTGAATTTCTTTTGTTGCAAATTTGGAAGATATTAAACTTAAATACCAACTTTGGTTCTTAACGAAATTTTCGTTTTCGAGTCATGCTACCCCCGCCACCCCTACACACACACACACACACACACACACACACACAAACAAATATATGCACACTACATTTTTCTAAAAATGTTTTGTTTTGATTCAGGGGCCCTCAAAGCTGTATTTGTAATGAAATCTCGGTGGGATACAGTTACCTTATGTACATGCATTGTACGGTGGAGAAAGTAAAAATTGAGAGGAAATACCCATTTTATAATCAGTGATGAGGTTTTGAACATCATATTGTTCGCAGACTACCAAGCGATTGTATTTGCTTATTTTCTAATTTATTGCTTGAAAGATCGAGGTTCACGCAATTAAATAATGGCATTTACCCATTTATTTTGTAATAAATGGCTTAGATATTTCATATTTAATTTTCTTGTAAAAAAACATAGGTATATTCGTTTTCGGTCAATGTTGTGAAATATACTTGCATATTCAAACTAACTAGGGAAGATAATTATTTTTCAGTAAAGGCTCCAATCACCAAAAAGAATGATGTTTTCCAAAGTAGCCCAGCATGGCCGGAGTATGTAGGCAAAACACAAGATCAAGGGCCATTAACTGTTAGTTTCCAGACTTGGCTAATTCGTAACAAGTCGTGATTAATCATTTGGAAAAGTGTTCACCCAAATCTGTCATTCATGTGCCAATTCGTAACATATATTTAAAAGCAATGCATAAATTACATCTGTGTATAATAAATAAATAAACGAGTTTATTTATTTGAATTAAAGTATACAATTGATCTCTATTAATTGCTTAAGTCCACAGGTGTTTTATAATACACTGAATAATAAAACAAAATAAAAAAATAGAAGAAAGAAGAACAATACGGTACAAGACTTTCCCATTTGCTCACTGTGTTTGATGATCAAAGATCAGGAAACATATATGGTGGTGTAGATTGCCTCGGGTCTTTACAGACGTTCGGGGTGTGACGGACCAATAGAGAGATCTGGCCATGGCGAGAGATGGGCCTGTGGGAACCCTTTCCGGCATCAGGACGTAATATCTTTGAAGACGTTAGGAACCCCGCTTCGCGTGAGCTTGCCGTCACGATCTGATCGTTCTTTGTTCTTCGCTTCATAAGCCCCGAAATCCTTCTTCGCCTCCTGATTTTTCCATGTGCTTCACATTATGGTGGGGACAGATGTATATGCATAGTTACCTATAACTGCAGTGGCTTCGGGATTTTTCCGCTGTACCCAGGTAGTGAATAACCCGTTCAAGGCTACGTCTATCAGCTGTGCGGTACTTGCACTATGTCAGTTGATACCTTCTATTCGTGTTGTGCATTGTACATACCGTGTGTGTATAAGTTTATGACACTTGTGTTGTGCATGACTTGATATGATTGTTGCTGTTGTATTGTTATTAGTCCACTAAAACCATGGTTAAATAATGATTTTTTATGTTTGATGCATACGTAAAATCCAACTTATACTTATAGAGAAGTGTATTGACTATTTCCGGAGAAATTTGGTGGTATTCCCTATATAGAGAAACATTTAGACATATACTTAATAAGTTTAGGAAAAAAATCGCTGAAAGCTAAACCTAAGAAGCAAAAACAAAATATTCTAATGCAGGAAAAGTATTTAGAAATTGGTGCATCATTGCTCTCTATAAAGAAAAGTCTGAGATATGTTGCACAGTAAGTGGGTGTATGCTAAATCTGCGACAGTCACAACTGCTTCTCTTTATCTCTAATTATGTTTATTGATTATTTATGTTTAAGTATATCATTCACATCTGCTCCGACTAGTTCTTCGGTCAAGCAATTATATCTTAACAGGACACGAGTGCTAAAAGGAACTATTGCAGAGATAACACATTTGTAACTTTTAATTTGTGTATTTTATTTAAACTGTTACCAATAATATTCACGATTTATATAATTCTCTGATATCCTAGCTGAAATTGTATTATATGCGTCCAATTACAAATTAAATTTAAATTTCGCGTATCACGTTTCTTACGTAAACGACGTACTTTGGAGAGCAACTGAATGAACTACTAAGTAAAGACGAACTGCGTGAGAACTTACGTCTTTGTAGAATATATATTCAATACACTTGTTATACCTAAGCATTAAAACTGTGATCTAATGGACTTGTTTTCCCCGCTCTCAGTAGCGTCTCTTTTCCTGAGCATGTAGAAATTTCATACTGCATATTTCACTTAGGGTGCTAACTTTCCAGTAACTTTCCCAATCTCAACATTCCCTCAAGTTTGCGTTTCATTTTTTATCTCAAGGACATCCTTTCATACTAAAAAAAAAAAAAAAAAAAAGCTACTCCCTGACTTTTGTCCACAAAAATCATGCAAAATATTTCTTTTTTGTGAATCATGTGCAGTTTATCTCGTCTCAATTTGCTAACATCTTCTTATAATATAATTTTACTCTATATGACATATATTTATTTACATTAGTTTCTTTGTTCATTATTTACATCTTCTTTAATTCATTAGCTCTACCTTAAACCTCTATCCATACCTTTAAAATGAGCTTGTAAAATTCGGTCCTAGTGACTGATTCTCATGAATTACAATGTCATGACGACGAGGTACCAGTAATATCTCCATCCAAATCAACACCATCTTCAAGATAGTGTAATAAGTGATTAGTACTCACTCTACATAAAAAAAAAAAAAACCTGAAATGGTGCGGGAAGCATGTATACACAGATCCGCGGCCTGGCAATAAAACGAATACAAATATTTTTTTATCAGCTGAGATTATACCTTTTTAAGCAACAGGTGTTAGGAATATTTGCTGCACCTTTCGTTATCAAAGGGATAAATACTTTATATTTTAAGAAAGTGTGATAAAAATGAACGTGCAAGACGAGTTTTTCTTCCAAACTACACAATAATAAAAAGTAGACAATATGCAGAGACAGATTTCTGTATCTAGCATTCAGCAGAACGGAATTTCCCTCCAAATATGTGTTTTTATCCTTCTAGCAACTAATATATATGCACATACACATTAGTTTGCTTTTCTCTTTTCCTTTTCCCTTCATGTTGGCATTGTAAACTGTGTGCAGTTATTTGTAGCTGAAATTAGGCGAATATTTTACAGGCTACAATATGCTAACAAGGGTGGCAGACATCGTTATGAGCTGCAGAGATAACAGCATTATATATGAAGAAAAATCCACAAGAGACATTGAGAGCGTGAATAAACCATGAACCTACTTTACAAAGTGTTTCCCTTAGAGATTTTCCTTTTACCTGCAGGTGGCGTTCTATCCGTGTATTTATTTACACAGGACCATTTATATTGGTTTCTCCCAGGCTATCCGTTTGTGTTATTTAACAAATAAGACGAAGGAACATTCTCTACGCCTGCAGCATTTTCAAGAGAGTTTGGTGTACTACTATGTTGGGGAATATAAGCTGAAACATTAAAAATGTTGTCTTCCGTCTTTTATTCTTTTTAACTTGGGTAGAAATTTTCAATTAGCACCATTTTATATTTTCAAATTTAAACTGTAACAATTGTCAATTCTCAATTTGAAAGCAGCATTTTAAAGTTATAACTAGAAATACAGAGGATAATCGGCAAAAAATATTCGACTGAAAACTTGTATGAAAATGTGCCGTGTATACTAGTTTATCGTTCATGATAATAGTTCCATTTCAAATTTTTCCAACATAAACAATTTCTTTAAATTAATTTTCAAAAGAATTCACTTTATTTATATTGGGGAAGTTAATTCAAAGCCCTTTTACCTAATTTATTTAGTAATGTTTTAATAATAACTACAAATCTGCTTTGTTTCATTCACGTGACTTCTGCATATTTTGCAACCAAATATTCTTACTAAGCTTATTGTTCTATCTCATTCAGTATATGGATATAAATATCTTCAGAAATACTTTTATTACATACTTCCTTGTAGTACCTACATTAGGTTAAATCGATATCAAACCTTTCGAGAGCTGGTCGCTATGTGATGTATTGAATTTTTTTTTTCTCTTTGCTGAATGAATAACGAGTTTCCTTTGAGAAATGTATAAATATTTTTAAAAACCAGTAATTAGGAATATCATTGAAACGCATTGCACCACAGAAAAGCTATTGACATAAATGTTGAGTTTTAACGATATCTACAGTTGTGTATGGTTCACTATTAACGCAAAAGTCATCCAGAGGAAACAGAATTTTAGAGACGGTTCTCGGAAAATTATGAATATACATTTAGTTTAGAATAAAGTATCTCAAACATTTTAATCAAAAAATTTAACAATACTCCATGTAAAGTGTAGATTGGGGTAGAGGGGTTTTTCTGAACATATTTGTGCCACATCCTTAAAAAATTCTGAAATTAAATATCAAGTTTGTTATTCAACCGAGTTTTTGTTTTTGAGCTCTACGTTTTTCTAAAAATGTTGGGTGGAACGCAATACTTTCTCTATCTACTTTTCACATTGTGCGTACATGATAGAGAAAGTAAAATCAAATTTTCGGATAAATGTTACACTAGGTAAGGTAGGTGATGAAGATATAGACACCCTAATTTAAATTTTTATGATGTGTATTTTTAAATATGATGTGTTCCATTCACATGACTCTCTCTACATCGCTATAACAAATTATTGTTAAAAGCATATTCTTCTGTCTACTTTATAAATAATCGAGCTAAACATTAGCAGAACTTGTCTTAATTACTTGCTTCCTTGTAAGTAGAGGAAAATAAGGGAATACACTAAGGTAAAACGATAGTCAAAACATTTAAAAGCTGGTTGCAATGTGGTTGAAATACGTTTCTATATAGGGCCAAGAAATAACTACTTTCCGTGTGAGAAAAGTTTAAGTACTTTATACCTAAACAAATAACAAGGAATATCTCAAAAACGATCGATACACGAAAAAAAATGCATATAGCATAAATTGTGTACTTTAACGTGCCCTACATTATTTGTGTGGTAAGTTTTTGTCCATCTCTTACAGTTTAGCAGTTATGCAAAATTCCGTAAAATTTATTCAGAATAAAGTTGTCTTATTTGTCAGGTAACTATCTTTAATATACTTTATTTTAATCAAAATGTTCGAAAAAAGGTCCATGTAAAGGGTAATTTGGTGTGGGGGGATTTTCTTAAAAAGCTTCATGTCGCATCCTTGGAAGATACTGAACTTAAACACCAAGTTTGGTATTTAACGGTATTTTCGTTTTTGAGCTATACTGCCCACACACACAATTTTTTTTTTTTGATTCAGGGGGACCCAAAACATGTATTTCCGGTGAAATCTCGATATCAAATTTTTGGGTGCATTACAATACCTTCTCTATACACTATGTACATAGTCGAGTAGAGAAAGTATAAATATGTAATGAGTTACTTACTCTAATATTTTTATTCTCATTTTTATGAGCGTTGTCTGCTGCATGTAATATAGCCATGTGAAGGTATTTAACTCCATGGCACGACAGCTCACGGGGAACCTTGGCCCGGCCGCTGCGTCCTCCATCTCGGTCCACTACATACGTCATGGATGGGGTGCAGTATTGGAGGGTGAGACGTGGTCAGCGCCACGAGTCCCCCCGGCCGGTTAATGCGGTCCTCATGACCTGGAGCCGCTACTTCTCCATCAAGTAGCTCTTCAATTGGCCCCCCAAGGACCTTACGAGGCTGAGTGCACCCCGGACCAGGTCTCCCAGCGGGGGAAAAACCCCACGCCGGTACTGGGGATCGAACCCAGGTCTCCCGTTTGGTAGGCAGCAACGCTACAACCGCGCTAAGGAGACGACCGTGAAAGTAATTGGCCAACTTAAATAAAAATGTATTATTGTAGAGAAAATATACATTTATTTTATTCTGGTCTGAAATTAAGTGTAATAGCATTACCTTACATATAATTATTGGATTAATACTGGCCTATTAGATCTTATTGTGACATGAGTTACAAATAAATCATCATGCACACGGAGTTGGAACAATTATTAAGGTGTCAAAGTTACAGCATGAAAGCAGAGAGAAAAAGATTACTTTTGGTCACATGCAGGACATATGAATACGTCTTTATCGACTTTACATTCCTCGTGAATGTAAAGGCCACAAACTGTACACGTGCGCATATCCAACACTTTGTCAATTCTACAGGTCGCAGAAAACCAACTGTGGTTGTCCTCTTCTGAATGAAATGTTCCTTTTGAAGTATTTTCTTTGGTCTGGCCCTTTTTCATTTGACATGACGCTGTTTCTTTTGCAGGCTAAGGCTTCTCCAAGTTCTTTTTTATAGTCGATTGCTTTGAACTTAGTTGATGACCAGGTTTTTTCTTTTGCTTTTGCATAGATGTTGAAACAGCATTACTTTCTCTGACACCTTGAAATAATTATTTATTAAGAAATAAACTCTTCTATTAATAGATGGCTTCAACATTCGAGTTCTCTTGCGCTTCTTGGTAGGGGATGGTGTCACCTCATGGAATTAAGTTTCACACTTTTTGTCACTTAGATCACTTAAGTCTACCTAGAATCTGAAGAAGATGACAGTCAACTCTATTGTGACACTGTGGCTTCTGCTCTCCGCTCTCTATAGAAAATTGAACAGCTAGACCTGCTACTGGTGTAGATGACGTCACTAAAGGCGACACTTTGGCAACAGAATCCTCATATTTATTGCGGGCTGGTCTCTCGCTAACGTTACATGGTGCAAAAGCTTCTTCTGGTATAACGCCGGCATTGAAGGGTTAAAGCCCTGTAGCTGCAAAACCTGCTTTGATTTTTCAGGTTTCATAGCTTTGTCTCAAACTTTCAAAAAAATTCCACCATCGTGAACTCATCGTGATTTGTCCGATCAAAGAACAGTTGAATTTCTTGGCCCCAGAAAGTCTTGAACGGTCTATAGCAAGATTCGTCTTGGGGTTGGAGCTTATGTGTTGTGTGTGATGGAATACAAAACAGGCAAACTTTATGCTCTATTGCTTTCCCAACGATGGTATAGTCAAGGTGGCATTTTGCACTGATCAAAAATCAAAAGACAGTTTTCATTCTGTTTAAATCTTGCAAAATGGTCCAACCATTTACGACATGTCTATGGTCATATTCCCTCTTGAAGACATCTCTCAGGCTACTCCGGGAGGCAGATTATCATTCCACTCCGGCTTCATACGTTGTCTCTTGAAGAGAATCATAGTTCATTTGCATTTCCACAACCGATGATACTGACATTTTCTCCATAGCTTTAGACACAAAGTGTGCCCTTTTCGAACCCTTCCTGACATAAAGGAGAGGTTCTTTGTGCAAATGAAGTCAGCCTCCCTTTTCGTCCATATTGTAATTTTTGTCTGGGAATGTCTTTACATTCTTTTGTAGGAGAATCTTACGAAATGTAGCAAAATAGTCATTTACGACGAACTCATTTAATTTCATTGCTCTGGCGTTTCCATTTAACTGCTGCCGGATTTCTACCTAAAAACCCTTTAGGTCAATACCCTCCAGTCATGCTTTTTCTAGTTGAAAATCTATTTGATATATTGTTCACCTAACAGAATCGAAACTCACAAAGTCTGATTACTTTTAACGTCAGAGGAAAGCCTACATCAGCGACTCAAATTATTATTACCATAAAACCTTCACCTACTCTTCAGTTAAGAGAGCGTTTCGATCCAAATCTTCGTACATTTCTCATTTTTATTTTTAATAGATAACGGAGAAAAGTTCTGATGATAGACGCAGCGTTAGGCATCAGTTCAGCATTTGTTACCGCCTGTAGTAGCCGCGTCGTGCTCTTCGGATTTCATTACCTCTATTTTGTCCCAGAATTAGGGGATTTATTATCTGGAATAGATAATAAATATTAACAATAAATGAGCATTTGTAGGTAATATGCCCAAAAGTGGATATATTGTCTGAGTGCAGCACCTCTCGAAAAAATAGTTCATTTATCAGTTAATTAGAATGCATTTCAAAGATGCATTGCATGTCAGGATAGAGCTTAGAAAAAACTTTACTATGCATTGCATGAGCAATAATCACCAATATATGATAATTAAATATATATATATAATTGCATAATATAATTACAATTAAATAAAAATATTACCAACGCTAGGATTACAACTGCTCCTCGGTCAGTTTACAAAACTCAAAAGTCTTTGTTCCATCGGCCTGGTTTTCAAATTATCCATAGCTCGTTATTTGACATGCTAGCGCCATCTCTTGGAAAACATAATTACTAGCAGGGCAGTTAATTGGCCACATTTGCATCAAGTACCTTAGTTAATTTAAGTATCTTGTACTTATACGACACAAGGTTTTTCAAGAAATTTACATTTTCCAAAGTAACATTAACATGATTACCTTTCTATTCGGTTTTTTTTTTTTTTCCAAAGAGCCACTTTGTGAATTTTGTATTGAAATTACCAAATTGAAATTATTTACGTTACAAATGAAAGGCATAATTTAAATTCTCATAAATTAGACTGGGAAGTTCTCTTCGTTGAACGAAAGTTTATGTAATATTGCATAAGATAAATCACAACAGATAGTCGAAACCTACTTCTCAATAAATGTAAGTGTCCTTAAAAATGTAATGCAAATAATATGTTTCCTGCATCAGGCATTCCCGAGATATCTCATACATTAAATTGAATTTTCAATACTTTGTCGTTTCTTTAAGTGCTGTTCTCGCAATGTCATTGAAAGGCTGTGGACATTTTTTGAGGTAGTGTTCTCGAAATGTTCTAGAAAGACTGGAATTTCAAGAACAGCATATAATGTCCCACCTTTAAACATCTGATTACGGTCTCCTCAATTCCCTTGTCTGTAACTACAAAAAATCTTATGTGTTTCATTCAAATAACTTTCACTACCTGTTCTGCAAACAAACTATTCTTACAAAAACATATTATTTTATCCACATCAAACAAAAATTATCTTCGGTTCTATTTTGCATCCTTGGGAGTAAAATAAAAAGCATAACGAAATCTGACTTCCCGCTTGAAAAGAGTTTAAGTAGTTTAAAATTGAACCCAATAACAAGAAATATCTCCGAAACTGTTAACTCTGGAAAAACTGTACACAACATAAATTGTGTATTTTAATGCGATCTATATTTTGTTCTCTAGTAAGTTTTTTGTAGCTGTTATGGCTTACGAGTTACCCAAAATTTAGGATTATTCCCATAAAATTCAAGATATACATTTCATTTACCAAGAAAGTGTCTTTAACATATGCTATTGTAAACAAAATCGTTTGAGCTTTTTTTTTTGAGAAAAAAAAAAAAAGAATAATTAGAAAAATGTTTTATGTAAGGCGTAGTTAGAGTAGGAGGATTTTCCTAAAAATCTTCGTGTCGCATTCTTGGAAGATACTGAATTTAAATATCAAGTTTGATTTTTACCCGACTTTTCGTTTTTTAGCTATGCTGCCACACATAAACACGTCTGCGCGCTGACATTTTTCTAATTTTGTTTTTTTCTGTTTTGATTCAGGGAGACACTACATTTCCGGTGAAACCTGTTGTTAGCTTTTGGATGGAATACAATACTTTCTCTACTTACTATGTCCATGCCATACGTGGTCGAGAAGGTGAGAGTGTATGATGAAACCGTGTTGCAAATCTTAATTAACGTTACCATAAATAAATAAATAGAAAAAATCTTATGTGTACCATTTATATGACCTTCTCTAGAAAATATTGTTACAAAGATTATACCTTTATTTACATTTGGTGATTGAGAGATACATTAGCAGAAATGGTTGTATTAGTTCTTTCTAAGTAGAAGAAAAGTAAGGCAATACAGTAGTCTAAAGTGATAATCAAATGTTATATAAATCCAGTCCGTTTTCATGGCTAGGAGTAAAATAAAAGAGATTTGAAACGAAAATAGCTTTCTGTTTGAGAAAACTTTAAGTAGTTTAAAATGAAACCAATGACAAAGTATATCTCGTATACGGTTAACACCACAAAAAAGTATATGATATATGTTATGTGTTTTTACGGGAGGTACTTTTCTGTAATAGATTTTTATCATCCTCTTAGGTTTACCAGTTATACAAAATTCATACAGAATGAAGAAGTCTTCAGAGTCTTCCAGATAGTTCAAGAAAACATTTTACTCTTCATTTAAACATCTTTAATATACGACATTTTAATAAAAAAAATCGTTAGAGATATTTCTGAGGAAAACAAAATTTTTGAAAAAAAAAAGTCCATTCAAAGAATAGTTTGGGGAGGGGAAATTTTCTTGAAAATATTCGTGTCACATCTTTGGAAAATACTAAACTTAAATACCAAATTTGGCATTTAAGTATTTTCGTTTTACTTAAACTATCGACGTACTCACGTGCGCGCGTACCTTTTTCTAAAATGGCTATTTTTGAACTTAGAAACATTTTCGGCGTAATCTCGCATTTTTTCGGTCGAATCTTTGGCTGGATACAATATTTTCTCCACCTAGTGTATGCATAATATGTGTAGTTAAAGTAAAGAGCTTTCGAAATGATAGGTTGTAGGAGCTGCATAAAAATAAACAGTAATGCACAAAGAAAATCATATCTGTTTTTAGGAGGCACATACTAATACATGCGAGGATAAGTTTCGTTTCATAATCGGCTTACCCTTCCCGTAACCGTAGGACTTAAAACCCCCTGCCTAGGGGTCAGAATTCTGCTGGGGAACCAACGGCACGAAACCACAGAATGGAGAACGTGTTATGAGGGGTAGGCCTATAATCAGGCATAAACATGAGGAAGTGGATAATATGAAATGTAAGCGGTATTGATGTAGCAATTGGTGGAAAGAGAGGCGGAGGAAACCGAAGGACCCAGAGAAATCCCCCCGGACACCGCTTCGTCCACCACCAGTCCCACATGTGAGCGCTTGGGATTGAACCCCGGCCGCCTAGATAGGAGGTAAGCGGTCTAACCACTCATCATGGCGCCGTCGCGAGGATAAATATTGGTTACATAAGTTTGAAAATGAGCGCAAAATCCAAAATAGATAGGCTTTTGCCATTCTTCTTTGTAGAGAAAGTAAGTAATTTTTTGTTGTTGTTTTTTTTTTTTCATGCACGATTACGTTTGCCAGATTCCAACTCTGGACTCCTGGGTCACGAGGCAAGCAGGTTCAACGCTGTATCTAGGAGATGATCGTTCATCTTCAGTAATGGCTGTTAATGTCAGCCATAACTCGAGTGTTCCAGCCGCATCTACTGCACAGTAATAAATCGCCTTTGTGTTCAGATTGGTGTATCGATATAACTGTATTTATCATTGTACTTCTTAGTACGAATATAAATTGTGGTGATAAACTAGCACACATTTTTATCGTTATCGGCTTCTCATACAACTCGTTTTCAAGGTGACAATACTGAATTTGTTTTCCAATCACACGACTTTCTCTACCTAGTCTACAACAAATTAAGGTTTAACTCCAAAACCCAGAGGTAATTGTTCCTCTAGATAAATACGAGTACCTATATAAAATTTTTTGCAAAATCAGGTCGCCCTCAAACTACCCTTTACATGGCAGATTTTTCAAATGTTTCGATTTTATAAAAAATGGCTCAAAAGATGTTCATTAAAATATCGTCGTATATATTTCATAATAAGGCGGCGCCGTCAGTAAATAGTTAGACCGCTCGCAGCCCATCTAGATGGCCCGGGTTCGATCCCAAGCGCCCGCATGTAGGATTCGTGGTGAACGAAGTGGCGTCTAGGCGAGTTCTCTCTAGATCCGTCGGTTTCCCCCGCTACTCATTCCACCAATTATCGTCTTTCTATTCATCAATTTCACTTACATTTCATAGCATCCATTTCCTCATGTTAATGCTTGGCTACGGGCTGGGCCCTCGTAGTAGATTCTTCATCCTGTGGTTTCGTGACGTTGGCTCCCCAACAGGCTTCTGACCGCTAGACATTGGCTTGCGAGACCTACAAATACGGGGAGGGTAAGCCGATTGCGAAACGATAAATATAATACATTATTATGACAAATAAAATGTACATCTTCAATTTTTTTGGGAACAGACCGTGACATTCTTACTTTGTGCAGGACTTTTGCTTAACCAGTAAACCGTAAGAGCCAGCTAAAATCCTACTCTACACATTTGTCTCTTAAAGGCATACAATGTTTGTCCAATATGTTTTTTTAACGATTTCCGAGACAGGATGCCTTGTAATAGATTTCAGTTTTAATCTATTTGAGTATTTTTTCAAATGCGAAGGAGTTTTATTTTCTTCCTTTTTGGTATGACCATGCAAGTTAGGACGACATTTCAATACCATTATATTACAGTGTATATCGGTGTATATAACTGATCGGTTTACATCTTGAAACTCATATATTGCAATGTACTGATAAACCTTCGTGATTTATAGCACACTGTAGTCCATATTTCACTTTATAAGTGTGACATTGAACTTTAATATTAATGAATTAATGCATTTAAAACTGAAAAAGAAATGAAAAGCAGGAATGCCGGTATCAATAAGTACAAAAGCATTTCATAAGAAGAATAGAGAAAAAGATAGAACAAAGAACAGTACTTGTGTATAAGCACCACACTATTGTTTACAAACAAAGTTAATACCCGCCCATAACACCCTACCTCTCCCCGTCTTGAAGCTTGCCCCTCTTCCATATTCTCCGATCTGAGCTGCCTCACTTTTTGTAAAAATGATTTGTTCCATTCGCATGACTTTCTCTACATCTCTGCAACAAATTATTGTTAAAAAGCTTATGCTTCTATTTACTTCATTCTAATTGAGAAAAATAAGTATTATTATAACTTTCTTCCTTGTAAGTAGAAGCGAAATAAGGGAGTACCATAAGTTAAAGTGATAATCAAAAGCTGGTTTCTATATGACTGAAGTTCCTTTGTTTATATGGACAGCAGCTGACAAATTCCTATATGAGAAAAGTATAAGTTTTTTAAAGCTAAACCAATAACAATCCAGGAAAAAATGTATATGACATAAATTGTGTGTTTATCGTGATCTACATTTTTTGTCATCTCTAATGGTTTACCAGTTATGCAAAATGCAATAAAAATTATCCACGATAAAGAGGCCTTTAGAGGCTATTCCTATAAAATTCAAGATATACATTTTATTTGGCATTTAGATAAGAGATTTTAATCAAAATCGTTACAGCCATTTTTGAGAAAATCAAAATTATCGATTTTTTTTTTTTTTTTTCCTGTAAAGTGTAGATGGGATTTTCTTGAAAATCTTCATGTCGCATCCTTGGAAGGTACCAAACTTAAATATCAAGTTTGGTATTTAACGGTATTTTCGTTTTTGAGCTATTCGGACATACAGACACGCAAACACACACACACACACAAACACACACAGGGATATTTTTCAGAAAATGTTTTTTGGATGCAAGGGGACCCAAAACATTCCGAAAAACCATCTCCGGCGACCGGGGTTCGATCCCAAGCACCCGCATATGAGATTTGTGTTGAATGAAGATAAATAACATATTTTAATGTAATTAGAATTCTTGTTAATACTTTTCTTGGGAAAGTTGTTCGATTATCAACTCCAAGAAGTAATTGCTATATTACTATAATCAAAATGTTATTGGTGTAGAAGAATATTTCATTTGAAGCTAAAATTTTGAAATGTAAAATAAAGATGAAATGGGAGTTTATCAATGTTTCCGGAGTCTGGACGGGTTTCTCCGGGTTCCCCCGCCACTCATTCCACCAATTACACCATCATCACATTTCCTATCATCCATTTCGGTTGCATTTCATATTATCCATTCACAGCTCACGCTCATGCCTGGCTACGGGCCAACCACTCGTTCCAGGTATTTCTTTCTCTGATTCTGTACCATTGGATCCATGACAGGTTTCTAACCCCTAGACTTCCGCATGTAAATCCTAGGGATGTCTAAATAAGGGCAGGGTAAGCCGACTACAAACAAAAAATAAAAAACCAAAAAAAAAAGCTCTAGATTCTATCTTTCTGTGGAGTTTAAAGACACATAACGAAGATAATAACGAATAAAATCTTCCTTTGGTCACTTGGGACTCCACGATCGCTTTAAGTACAATCTTTGGCGATCTTGGTATTTCCATCTCTTTCGTGCACTCTTTAATGTTCCGTTAAATTCCTCCATTTAGTGGTCATGGCAGTGCTTCTTGTTTGCGAACTGGGAAAATATTGGGGAGGGGAAGAAATAAATGCCTTTCCGTGGAAAGGCGGATATCATAAATCTTGAGGCAGGTTTCCTTTGCCAGTCCCACCTTCACTAAACCGTGAATGTAAACTTTCCGAGAGAACGAACTTTCATTACCCCTGCTGTTCAAATGTAGTGAGCTACCAAGGTCAACGATTTGAATGCAATGCAACAGGCGAGCCAATTTAATACTTTAAATAAGTTATTCAAAAGGTGAATATTCAGTCCGTCCTAAGTGGTTTAACACTTAAGTAAGCTTCAAACTTACTTACTTTTTCTTTCAGTTTGACCCCGACATGTTGGTTCATGCATATATAAACAAACTTTAAAAAGCAGTGAAAATGTGCCTTAATTTCTGGTTTATTGCTTAAACCGGATAAGGAGAATCTGAACGAAGCTTAGGAAACTTGAAACAAAAATTATGTGTTCCATTCACAAGGCATTCTCTGTTAATTCGGCAACAAACTATCTTATAAAAGCTTATTCTTCTCTTTACTTCGTGCTAAATGTGGTAAACTTAGCAGAAAATGTCGTTTTTTATTCTTAGTTGCTTGAAAGTCGAAGGAAATAAGGGAGTTCAGTAGGCTAAAACGAAAGCCAAGTACTTTTATCAGTTAATCGCTCTACGACGTAATTGAGTTGCCCTTCTCTTTGTATGAGAATGATAAAAGTGAATCACGAATTCCCATTTATAAAAATCCTTAGGAATTTGGAATTTTAAAATAAATAGCAAGGGGCATTTCTGAACTTGTTAGCTGTATAAATAATTATTTATGATATAAATTGTGTGTTTTAACGAGTGTGCAGTAAGTTTTTGTGCATCTCTTACGACGTAGTAAAAGTTATTCAGAATGCAGAGGACTTCAGAGGCTTTACCCAACAAATAAAACGCACATTTTATTTGTCATGTAAATGGTCTTTAATATACGGTACTTAAATAAAAAAATCTGAGCCATCTTTCCGAGTACCAAAAATTTAAAAAAAATATATTTCATGTAAAGGGCAGTTTGGTTGCGGGAAATTTTCCTGAAAAAATCTTTGTGTCGCTTCTTTGGAAATATTAAACTTAACTGCCAAGATTGGTATTTAAACGACTTTTCATTATTAATTTATACTGTTTCACAGGGACACACACGTACTCATCACACACAGACAGACACAACCATGAACATTTTTCGAAAAATAACTTTTGGATTTAGGGGTACTCAAAATATGTATCTGCGTATCAAAGTTTTTGGTAAAATACAATACCTTCTCTATCTACTACGAACATATTATTTGTTGGAGAAGGTGAAAAAGGAAGAAAAAATCTGTACTCGACTTTCTAATTTCAACGATTTCACTAATCTATGTACACAACATCCTGAGACCAGGAAGTCGTTCAATTAGAAGAGTGTCTTAGCCAAGTTTTTAGAAGTTAAAATAACTTTACTGTGATAACGTTTATATCTATCATAAAAATGCTTTAATATCTAGTGGGTTCCATTCACATCACATTTTCTAATTACTCTGTGATGAACTATTCATACTGCTACATCTACCAGATAAGCACTGGCAGAATGTAATTATTAATTATTAGTTCCCAATATATAAATTCAGTGCACTTAGCAGATCGACATTTGTTAAGGTGTAAACTTTTGTCTATCTATTACTGTCTACCAGTTATACAAAGGTATTCCAAAATGCTGAGGCTTTTCCCAGAAAATTCAATGTATACATTTCACATAACATTAAAATACTTTAAACTTGCGGTGTTTTAATCAAAATTGTTAATCTTTTCTGACAAAATAAAAAGTTTTCGAAATATTTCTTACTAAGGGTAGTTAGGAGTGGGAGATTTTCTTAAAATCTCCGTGTCATATCCTTGCAAGACACTGAAATTAAATATCAAATTTGGTATTTAACGGACTCTTGGTTTTGAGTTATGCTGTCCACACGCAAACACACACACGCACCGACTGTTTTTTTTTTTTTATTCAGACGTCCCCAAAACACAGATTTCCGGTGAAATCTTGGTATCAAAATGTTGGGTTGAATACAGCACATTCTCTGACTACTATGTACATTTTACCTACATGCGGGCTAGGGAAAGTAGAAAGGTTATTTTCTAACTGCATCGTGTAGTCAAAATAAACCGTTGCATAACGTAAGAGGAATAGGAGAAATCGAATAAATATTCGATTGTTAAAAGAGATAGAGGTCTTGAAATACTCTCCATTACGTGGGGAAAAACATCTGAATAGCAAAACCACTTAACAAAATGACAAAGAATAGTAAAATTTAAACTTACAACATGTTTCCCGAAAGGCTGAGACCACAGAAATAAATTACTTTTTATAATTGTGTCTTTTAAACATATTAACAGTTCTTACTTTCTCTACACATAGTCTACAGACAAGGTAATTATATTCAACACAAAAATGAGACGCGAGATGTCATAAATCTTACTACATAAAAATTATAGATCTCGTTAAAGCACATAATTTATGTCAATAACATTTTAAAGCACATCTGTCCGTTTCTTAGATATTTGTTATTTTTTAACTTTTACAATACTTAAAACTTTTGTCACCTCCTGGTCATACAAAGAACTACAATGCCATAGAAACCAGCTTTTAAAGCATTTAACTATCGCTTTAGTCTTTGGTACTCTCTTATTGTCCTTCTGCTTACTAGAAAGCAAGTAATAAGAGCATTTCTGATAAATCGTTTCTTGATTAGCGTGAAATAAATAAATAAATAAGCTTTTTAACAATAATTTGTTGCAAAGACGTAGAGAAAGTCATGTGAATGGAACAATCATCGATTTCTTTGCAGTAAGATTTTATCTAGAGCTTATGGTTTACCAGTTTTACCAAATTACCTAAAGAAGTTCCTTCTAAATGAAGAGAGTTTAACAAGCTACTCCCCGATAATTCAAACTAGATATTTTATTATATATGCATTATAAATATTAAGTATTTTAATTAAAAGTTTTTTTTTTGTGAAATCAAAATAATATAGAAATACTTACATTATAGGTGGTAAATTGAGATGAGGGGTTATCGTGAAAATCTTCGTGTCGCATCCCTGAAAGATATTCAATATTTTTACTTTCTCTACATGTACTATGTATGCGCCGTATGCGCCGTGTGTGAGTGTGCGTGCGCGTGCGCATGTGCGTGTGTGTGTTTTCTGTGGACAGCATAGCTCAAAAATGAAAACACCGTTAAATACCAAACTTGGAATTTCAGTTTGGTATATTCCAAGGATATGACACGAAGATTTTCTAGAAAATCCCACCCCCCCTCAACTCCAACTAACCTTTACATGGAAAAGCTTCGAAAATGTTTATTTTCTCAATAATGGCTCTAACCATTTTGATTAAGATATGGTATATTAAAAATATTTGTCAGTCAAATAAAATGTATATCTTGAATTTTCTGGGAATAGCTTCTGAAGACTACTTTATACTGAATGAATTTTACGGAATTTTGCATAACTATGAAAACCGTAAGAGATTGTCTTAACAGAAAATGTAGAGTTCGTTAACACACACAGTTTACATCATATACCTTCTTTTTTTTTTTCTTTTTTTTCGTGGAGTTGATTGTTTTTTGGATATTCCTTTTTATTAGTTTAAGTTTTAAAATATTTATACTTTTCTCATACTGGAATTTGTCAACTCCTGTTCATTCAAACAAAGGGACGTCAGTCACAGAGCAACCAGCTTTTGACTATCACTTTAATCTATGGTACTCCCTTATTTCCCTTCTACTTATAAGGAAGCAAGTAATAAGACTATTTCTGCTATTTTTTTTTCTCGATTAGTATGTAGTAAACAGAAGCATAAGCTTTTTAACAATTTGTTGCAGAGATGTACAAAAAGTTATGTGAATGTAACACATCAGATTTTTGAGTTACGCTTTTCATAGACAGGCACTCAAAGAGACATTTTCTGCAGAAATGTTTCTTTGAAATCAGAAAGTCTCAAAACGTGTATTTCCGGTGATATCTCGATATTGAATATACTTTACAGGAAAGTAAAGATGACCGTAGCACATTTTGTATACGTTTTGAATGGCAGCCGTGGTCATAAAGCTACACTATAGTAGCGCCATTGTCCTCCATTGCACGAGAATTAAAGTACTCGTATATCTCATTTATTCAGGCTTGAAACTTAGTTCCTCGACCACCCTGGATCAAACTCGGAACTGTGTGCTAGCTAGAACTGCACTACTGAAACTTGCTTCAAAGCATAGATTTAGTGTTTTAAGCAGAAATATCTGATCAGTTTCCAATATAAATTTCCAATTTATGTACGTTTGTAATATAAAGTCATTGTGCGGAAAGATAAGCTGAGAGAAATCGTTATGCAGATCATAGAAGGCAGTGAGATTTTGCTTGTAACAAACCCCGTGTTGTTTTGTGGATATGTCCTTGTTCCCTGCTATATTATATTTCAGACTATTAAAATGGCTTAATTCTTGAAGTGCGTTATTTGTGTTTTATCAGGCATTTTTCCATAAAAAAACAATTACTTTATATATTCTGCAGAAATTCCCTATTTTACTACTAAATGAAGTTAATGTGTTTATTTGTTAAGAGCAATTAATCACCTGGAAACGTATTGATAGTACGTAATAGTACGTAAATAGTACGTAATTTAAAAGTGTACTGTTTTCTCCAAAATAAGCCTAAAATCGTACCGCTCCCCCCTGCCTCTGGGCAATAACCTTAGCAAACAAAAGGCGACCCTCTACTAGGAGCGAGAGGCAACGTGGTAACATTTCTGTTTCCTGTAGGCTCTGTAGGTGGTTCAGTTTTGTGTTTTGTGTTAGTACGTACCAGTGAGTTACTGCACAACATGTTAAGGGACATTTAAGTGAATACTTCCCAACTGCTACCAGACGCACACTTAATCTTAAACTTTAAAAGCCTTTGGCAGAGGAGTGGGTCAGGTTTATCATGTTCTGAAAAATACCTAATCATTGGTTGCTTTGCTATTTTTGAATTTTTAATAATAATAATAATAATAATAATAATATAAATATTATTATTATTGTTTTATTCAGGCTATTCTCTGATTATTTTTTGCGGTATATTAAACTATCTTAAATTCTGTTGTTTCAATATAAAAACACAATACATATGCCACTGCAAAATTTTGAAGTGGTTTTCTAGTTTCAGATTTCATCATTTATAATAATGAAATTACTACTTATTCAACTTTGGTATAAAGAATATTAAATTACACATAGAGATATTTAGATAACTTGAACCTTAATGTCTATCTACTGAGGTGTGGTAGTCTCTCTCTCTCTCTCCCTCTCGCTCTCTTTCTCTCTCCTCGTCTAACAGATTCCTCACAAACTAATCACATAATGTATTACCTGAGATAATATGCATGGCTTTAAATACGCGGCAAATTGAACTATGGCTGTTGGTATAGACTATCCGTTTTGCTTCAGTTTCACACTTCAATGTGCGACTTACTGGCCTATGTAGTGTGGGTCATTGTCCTTGGAAGAAAGCGTTAAAACTCAGCTCCAATACAACATATCGTTTTAGCGAGAACCGCCCTCTTAAAAATACGCCTTGTGATCCGTCTCAGGGAAAATAAACACGTATGTCTTGTTTGTGCCACGCATACTTCGAGGTATGAACCAACCTGAAAATATACAACTGTTAATATGTAAAATTTTAATTCCGCAATTGACATAAATATTGATATAAGGTTGATAATGTTGTTCATTAAATTATTCTGAAACAAATATGAATATAATGTTCTTCAATACATTGTTCTTAATTAACAATACAAATATCTGCTCTTACATCCCTAACAGTGTGTATAGATATATTCTAATTATTTCATTTTATAATTGTCATTAATTCCCATAGTAATTTCTTTGGTTTGAGAAAAAACTGAAGTGTCTTTAATGTTTGTTTTTAACCGTTTTCGCTATCAAGCACACTCATATTCACTCCTACATTGATATTTCCAGACTCTGTGGAAGGTAGGGAAATATTCTAGTTAAATACAAAATCCCTGCCCCAGATAGGAACTAAATATGAGGCCTCAGATATAGGCAGAAAACAGCAGCTCGTCTATCATAAGTAAGCTTTCTTTCTTTAACTAGTGAAGTCCAGCGATAAAAAATGAGAAGTTTGCAACTACTTTATAGACCTCGCAGTCAACCTATTAAAGACGTAACACGGAATATTTCGATACGATTAGTACTGCCAAACATGTTCTTTGACATAAATTTTACTTTTCAATGTCATCTTTGGTTCTTTTAATGATAACATTTTTGCCTCTTTCTAGTGGTTTGTCAGATACAAAGTTATGGAAAAAACATTCAATAGGAAGAGAAAGGAATTAGTTTTTAAGATGTATTTATTAAGTTTGGTTTTAAGAAACAATTTTATAGTTGTTGTTTTTTTTTTTTTTTAATAAAATGCAAGGTAAATTACTGAGTTTAGTTTGGAATAATGGTTTTCATAAAAATACTCATCTGAAATATTAAACAGTGATGTTTTTCTTTTTTCTTGTTCCTTTATAGGTGGTACAATGGTAGGCTCTAAATTATTTATTTTGAGTATGCTTGGGAAAACACCAGTTAAATGTGCTGTGAATATTTAATGAAGGTTAATAACTGATCTGCTCGGAGCCAATTTAAAACTTTTCAGAATCTTACGAAGAATGATAACTGCATAAAATTAGTTCTTCTCACTTCCAGAGCATTAAAACTACGATGTAGGCAAAACTTCTTCCGTAATAAGGTAAAAGGTTTAAATAACCGAGATACGTTAAACTGGTATAGTGGGAATCCCTTTGCAGTTACCGCTAAAATGGAGATGAGACCAGAGCTGCGCTACGATCAGTATACCACGAGTCTTGAAGCGCCAGAATACGTGACTTGGAAGTGTAAAAGGTGCCGGAGTGTGACTTCAAGCGCAGGAAGCGCCAGCGTTTGTAACTAGACTTTAGCCTAACTACCGCTTAAAACAGACTTCCTCACGATAGTTCCTATGTTCCCTTATATTAACCTAAGTTCCGCTTACATCAGACTTCCCCACCATAGTTTCTATGTTCTACGTTGCCAAACTGTACACCTCATGTTAGCATCTGAGATATATTGACTTATCAATCCCGTATTATTTACTTTGCTAATTCATAGCAATTTTTACGTGCACCTTTTAGCATCCCTTAAGTGTGTTTCTGTTTTTCTGTCAATGTATGAAACTATTTAATACAATTATTTCTCTATTTCCCAATTATTTCTCTATAAAATAATTATTAACTTAATATGCGCATAATTCCGATATCAATTGTCTGTGACTTACATACGATATCAGGTACTTATCCGACTTTCGTATACAAGTAACACTAGTTCATCCACCAGAATAGATACTTGATTTCTAAGCAATATAGGTATACATAAAATGTAAAACCATTAATGTATAATATAGAACAAGTGGTATTTTAAAACTGAAATAATTTGACACATAGTCCATGTAACTACCAATATTAATATAAATAATGATTAACACATCGTAAAAGGAAAAATGCACCTGAGTATGAACTAAGGAATTCGAACAACTTACATTTAACATTGCAGTTCGTTGACTTTAATATGAAAACCGAGTCACTGGGGTATAACCGTGGCCATTAACCTCAGCAAGATGATCATTAGCTTGTGAATCAGTTCTGGTGGAGGTTAAAGAACTAAAATTGCTTTTTCCTTTCTGTTTCCAAGCGAAACTAGCATTAATATCTCGTAGGAAGATAAGATACCCTTGTTAACAGCTTTTAGTAACGCAAGCTGTACCTATGCTTCGGGGGGGGGGCTATTATCTACAGTCGCCTTTAAATGTTATAGTCATATTGAGGGCTTTGACTGAATTATTTAATGGTGGTTTTACGCTTTGAATTTTTAAGCAAAGTTACTGAAGCTTTGCTTGTTTTTGCTTATTTCAAATGCAAATTCTCTCTCATATTCACATTTAAGTGTATGGAGGAAATGTTATATGCAGGAAATGTTCCTAATTGAAGAAAAATTCGCACCCCTGAAAACATATTTTTACCTTTTTAAAATGTTATTATTTAAGTTGACAAAACTCGGTGTTTTGTTTTTGCAACCACAACTTGACCATAACAAAACAAAAATAGTATGTAAGAACAAAATTGAACAGCAAAGCCCTTCCTAAAACATACATAGAACATTACGTAAGTAATTAAAATGTCATTACAAATCATAAAGGGATACAAAGTATGTGTTACAATTTAAGTTGATTTATGAAAATAATTGTCTTTAAAATAACAAGCAGTAATATGAAAGACCTTTGGATTGTTCAGAGTTGTGGTAATTTCTAATATTTTGTGTTATTTTTTTCTAAATGTTCTGTATATGGTGTATATTCTGTAAAACTGTGGTTTACTATTAGGGGTTCTACCCTTTGGTGGCTCTTCTTTGGATATTAGATAGGAGTGTCTTAGTTTGGTGTGCCCATTTCTTAATCTTGTCATTAAAGCTTGATTTCTTCTCTATAGGTTTATATGGCTTAATGTATTTGTGGTTTTTATTGCAGTACGTGGTCTAAAAGTTTCTAATCTTTTTATTTATCAATGACAGTAAATCTCTGTGAGGAGTATTGACGTTTTAAATTGTGGAGTTTTTGTGGTTTTCTTAGCTGTAAGGTCTGCTAGTTCATTACTGGTTATGTCATAATGTAAAGGTATTCAGAATATGATAATTTCTTTCCCCTTTTGTTTTAATGAATGACTGTGGATCGGAATGTACTTATTAGTATATCAGTTGTCTATGGGTCACTAATTGCTTGTATGGAACTGATGTGGTCAGAAAGAGTAATACAATTTTTTACTTTTTCTTTGAATTATTTAATTATGTAAGATAAAAGATTTGCTTTTAGATGTTTAGTTTGGTAAAATAAAGTTAAAAGGGATTTTAACCCTTTCAATATAATTGGAAAATATCTCTTTGAGGAGTTACAGTAATTACTAATTTATCTAATATTCCTTATTATTAAATTTTATTATAAACAGTTAACAAATAAGCTAAACCATTAAAATTATTCAGTTTAATATTCTTCCTGAATATCGAACCTCGGATCTTTAGATGTAAGCCAGCTTTGTAACCTCTCGACAACGGAAGCAGTAGTTTATTATTATTATTATTATTATTATTATTAAAATTTGCTGGGGGGTGGTAAATATGACTTAACATTTTTGACAGTTGAAGCAGACATAAGAGAATGATAGCTATTGTATTGTTAAAGAATAGTATAACATATTATGTGCTGTATATAAAAAAAATAAATAACAGCAGCATGAACATGACAAGTATGGAAAAATCTGATTTGTTGTATGCACATGATCCACTCTACATATCTGCAACACATTTTTGTTAAAAAGCTTACCCTTCTATCTACTTCATGTTAATCGATATATGTATGTGTATATATATTAGCAGTTAAGTATTGTGAAATTTACACAAATAACAAGGAATATCTCGGATTTTGTTAGCTCTACAAACAAAAATGTATATGACATAATTTGTATCCTTTAACGAGATCTTCATTTTTCTGTAGTAAATTTTTTGCCTATCTCTTGCGGTTTACCAGTTATGCTATTCTAGATCCGGGGTACAAGAAATATGTACATCTATTAAGCATCTTATGTTTCATAAAAGTAATGACATGAGTTTAATGATGAATTCAAAACATTTGTTCTTTTCAGATTATAATTGAAGCTGGAGTGAAGAGAACTTCAAAGGGCATCCCCAGAACCATCCCACTTGTCATGAAAGTGTATTAAGCATGTGGTATTTCCAATCCATATCGTTGAAACCATTTAAAGCATTTTCCATGTAAATGGAAGTTCAGGCTAGGGATTTATTTGAAAATCTTCGTGTCACATTCTTGGAAGTTGCTGAACTTAAATATCAAGTTTGGTATTTAACCGAATTTTTATTTTTGAGCATACATACACACCAGCACCACCGCCGCCGCCACCCTAGTACCTCTAGTACTACTCCACACACGTAGAAATGTTTCTATATTGCTTCTTTTGCAGGGATTCTAAAACATGAATTTATGGCGACATTTCAGTATCTATATAATTTTTGGGTAGAAGACCATACCTTCTCTACCTACTATGTAGACAGTTTGTACATGATAGATAAAGATTAGATCACAATGAAATATGACAGACATGAGAGTGCTAAAAATAGCTGGAAAGACATTGAATGACCGTGTAAGGAATGAAGATATTAGAGATATGTTTAAGATTCTGGAATGCAACCGAGTGGCACCCTAATTCAAGAGTTCTTCCTGGGTTCAATTTTCATGGAACGACCAATTTAGCTGTTTTTTGCTGCTTTTTTTTTTTTGTGGTTTCTTTCGGTAGTCTAAGTAAATACCGGATTGGATATTTAATACCAGGACCCAAAGTTCTATCATCAGCCTAAAAATACAGAAAAGCTGAAAACAGCGATTACTCTGTCATCTATTCATAGATAGTACAAGCAGTCGACTGGGCGGCAAACATAACCCATCTGCCTGTCGCGGAGCTAAATGTGAAGAATGGCGTGAGGAGATGAGGCATTAGAAGGCTAGTTGCACTTTGCTATAAGACTACAGGTGGCACTACATGATCACACTAGTCGTGCAACTAGATTGGACTACAGTGCCTTTATTAGTGCAGTGTGGCCAAGCTGGCGGCCGGCCGTCATATTTTTACCATTGTCAAGTTCTAAATCAGCTGTAATAAGGAGATGTGGTCAGTGTTCAAATAAAGAGTATTTCAATGCTTCAAAATGTTATCTTGCTTGTCTATATCTAACATAAAAAACATGAATTGTGTATCACCAATCAGAATGAACCTCAGTTTGGCCGCACTTTTCTCTATGCAAGCACTGTAGAGTGGACGGTCCTCTAACGCCATCTGCTTGGCACACCTTAAAATTCTAATGTTCCAAACAATTCCGTGCATTATGGCCGAATTGTTAAAGCGACGTAAAATAAAATAGTTAAAAAAGAAAAAAAATGCTAAAAGAGATAATAAAATAAGCATGGATGTAGGATGTCTGAGGCAAGATTAGGGTGGAGAGCGAGAGAAATATCCCAGAAAGGAAAAGAAATCCAGGACAGCTGAAACTAAAATGGAAGGAGGGCTTAATTCACACATACAACCGGCGACTTCGTCTAAATAAAGATAAGAAGCATACTTTTTGCTTCTTGCATTGTTACTGCGTAACACATACACACGCACGCACATCGCATCTCCAACTTAAGCCCCGGTTCGGCGCAGAAGCTAAACACTTTGGCTGCTTATTTGATTCATAGCGACTCTTAATGAGCGCCCTACGAAGTAGATTTCTACCTCACGAAACAAAAGCATGCTCCCGCTCCTTGCTATCTTTAATTACTTTTATATTGTAAATTATGTTTTTAATAAATTATTCATGCTTGCTCCGGCTAGTTGGGTTCTTCGGTCGAGCAAGTATCTCTTAACAGGGCGTGAAAGATAAAAAGAACTATTTCAGAGATAACACATTTGTAAATTTTAGTTTAAGCATTTTATTTAAACTGTTACTAAGATATTTCATCATTTATTTACACGTTATATTTCTATGCGATCGTAACTGAACTGTATTACGCGCTCACTTACACGTGAAACTTTTACGTAATACCGTTTCTTACATAAGAAATATGTTACACTGAAATAATGGGAGAGAGCAACCAAATGGCCTTTTACCTAAACGAACTACATTGTTCAGTAAATGAGAACTAACTGCTTTGTACTGTAAATAAGGAGAGTGTTGAGAACTGCGTCTCCATAAACAATTTCAAACACCCTTGTTCTGCCTAAATTAATTGGCTTTCTTCCCCACTCAAGTGAGCGTCTCTTTTCATGAGCCAATAGAAACTGCCTTACTGTTTAATTTAGGCTGCTAACTCTCGATAAAGTTCAAAACTTCACCACGCCTAGGGCTTGCGTTGTCTTTTTGTTGCTTTTTGAAAGGTTCAAGGACATTCTTTTATACATCTTACCCCAACTCCTTGGCTATTTTACCCAAAAACATTGCGAGAAATTTCTCTTTCATGACCTTATATAGTTCAGCTACATATATCTTCTGTCTTATAATTAAGTCTTCTAATAATATAATCTTATTTCTATTATTACCGGGAGACCCGTAGGTTAAATTCCGATTAAGGCATATATGTATATATATATATGTGTGTGTGTGTGTGTGTGTGTGTGTGTGTGTGTGTCAGACTGAAAAATTCATTCAAATACAAATTTTTAAGGAGAATGTCTATAAATGCAGTAAGAGGCATTATTACGATAACTTCTTGCGGCAGTATTAAGAACTGCAAGAAGGTGTAAATAACTAGTAAGCACATATATATATATATATATATATATATATATATATATATATATATATATGCTTTATAAAAATTTGTATTTGAATACCCATTGTCATAACACACTTTATTGGTCCCTGAACTCAGCTTATTTCGTATTCCTTAACACATTCTAATGTAAGTTTCATTGTTGCAATGGAACATTGGACTTTCATTTTGCAAATTCAGTCTTATTTTGGAGGTAAACTATCTTCCTCGATATCAAGTCTTGGAAACTAGCAAAGTCTTGGACTATACTAGTTATCGGAAACACTACGTAACGAACTTTAAAAATAAATGCATTGCCTACACCAGCTGACACGCCTTTGTACCTTTCTAACTAGGCCTTTGGACATGACTTTACGTTAACTTCTAGGTTTAATGATCGTTGTTTACAAGCGAGGGAAGAATGGAGAGGCAAAAGTCTCGGGCGCTACCAACATTGTGTTAAGGTATAGGTGTCACAGAAGCAACCGTAATGTTTTGAGTTAATTTTTATTAAAAATGTAATTAACATGAACAAAATAATAATTCTACTGTGGCAGATGAAATAATCAGTTACATGCGGGACAACTGTTGAAGTGGTTTGCAACATCTTTTCTGAATGTATCAAAATAAAAACGTGTTCTATTAGAATTCGTACCTTTAGTACAGACTGTACATGAACTGATCCTTTGCTTAGAATTAATAACTGGCAGTGCCTGAGGAAGGGGAGTTCCCAGTTAAACCCTGTGTGAACGTAACAATTTTCTAGTCAGAGTGCAACTGTGTCCTAAGGATGTTCCTTGTTTTCTATGTGTGGTATCATCTAGTGTAGGCATTATAAATGTATTACATACATATTTTCCTCGATATGCTATTCATAATCTTTGAGCACTTACGTATGTTATAATAATAGTTAAAGTAATAATAATAATAATAATAATAATAATAATAATAATAATGATTAGCAGTAGTGGTAATAGTATAGAAATCGTTTTACTGTTATCTGCTGCGCAGAGCAAACTACCCGAGCCACAATAAAAATGAATTTTGAAAGAATTCCTTCCTGAAGCTTCCTTGGATATTTGTGATTAACAATTAAATAATACAATAAGGCAACTGACTTCCATTCTTAGAGTTGATACCGTATTTGTGTGTTTTAAATTAACAATTATTTTACAGAAAAGTATTAGGGAGTAGACAAATAAATTTTATGTGGTATATTGAGCACAACGAATAATGTAAAAAAGCTAGAGATATAATTCTGTTAGATAAGAGTTATTAGTAAAGTAAATTAAGCATTGGAGTAAAATTATTAGGTAGCTAGAGCAATTAGATGTTCCGAGAAACTCAGTCCACAAGAAATCCCATTAGTTCAAGATTTACTTCATTAGAATTAGTGAGTTCAGAACTTTAAAGATAGCCTGGAAACGCACGTTCTAATTCTTGGAATTAGAAATGAAGCAGAATACTTCGGATTTAGCTAGAAAAAGGATGAGAATGTGTCAATGGTTAACTTAAAAGGTAAGAATTTGGCAAACATAGAACTTAGAAATCTTTTAGGTTAGTCATGTGTAGGTGGGACTTAGGTCAATTAAGGAGGGTATATTTCGAAGAATTAGTTACTTCTTCAACGTTTTCTGGCTATACTCCCTGCATTTGTTGCAAGTGTTATCAGAGTTCGATGATTGTTATGCGTTTTGCCGTATTGTATTTTAGCGAGTCTACGGTAAACCTAAGCTTGTTACTTTTACTACGAAACAAAGTTTGCCTACGAGGTAAAGTTTTAATATACTCTTAGTATATTTAATACGACGCAGATAGATTTCTTCGTAATTAGACTCAGGAATATTTGATTGATATCTTAAGAAATAATTGTCAAATTATAACTAAAGTTATTGGTCTACTTGAAATATTGTTGGTAAATTTAATTGATGTTATCTTCCATCCTCACAATCATCCACACTACTCTCAGAGAAGCTTGTAGCTCACTACCGGAAAAATAGATGGTAGTAGGTACAGATGTGAGAAATGTCTTTAATAGTATGTGTGATATTTATTCTTTTCTCTTAACTTTAATAAATATAAGATAAAATAGACTGTAATACTAAAACATTAAACCAATGTCAGTTCCTTATCTTGTATTTGATACAGAAGTTTGTATAAATTAAAGAATAACATTTAACTTGTCTGATGGGGTGGATCATTATATTTCTGTGATCTTCTTTTCATCAAGTTAGAGCCTAGTTTCTTTAGGAGAAAATGTTTTTATTCGGATCTTATTCTGTTTACCTATACATATCATTAAAACTTTTTAAAGCATTCATCTTCTATGAAGTTGCCAATCATATTTTCTTTGTAGCATTCAATTCTGGTTTAATTTACTGTCAGCTATTCTTTCATGTCTGTTTCAAATACGACCCAAGAGCTAAACCTATTTTGTTTCTGTATAAATCAATATATATGAGACATACATTATTTGCGTAAATAAATACTTTAATTGAAATTAACAGCGTATAATTACTGTGTTGATCATAAGCTTATATACGTTTGTCAAAGATATTTTGGATACAGGTGAAGAAATCCCCAAATTTAACCCATTACATAGTTAAATATTTCTGAGTTTAAAAAGACTCTACATTTTTCATTGATGGCTTCTCACTTTCGATATTTTTGCCTCTAAAGTTTTTCTTTGTGATTATGTGATTAAATTAAAGTTGAATTGTTTGTTTGTATAATTATCAATATTAATTTTATAAACGTTTATGTGAAACGAAAATACATGTGACGTTAAAGGTAATATAAGATAAGGGAATTAACAATAGAGGTCAAATTTAAAACTTGGAAAACTCGTGAAAACGCAAAAACAAAATAATTGGTTTATAACTTTTGTCGAAGGATATTTTAAGTGTCGTAATAAAAATAATTAAATTTGGCTATAACCTAAATCATTTAAGATAAAGAGCTGAAACTAGACGCAATATAATTATTTATGCATCGTAGTAAATCTGCAGTATGAACTTCAATCGGTATTGGGAGTTTCAATTTCAAAATTATTCTTTAATTTTCAGAATTCTGACATGTAAGACAGCGGTACACACAATAATTATTAACAAGTATTAATTATACGCATGTTACAATTCAAAATAATGTGAAAAGATAAAATAAAAATGGTTATCAAATTTTACAAATAGATGTTCCACGTGTTTTATCCGTCGAAGAAACCTGAACATTAGGCAGAAAAATATGAAGAAGATTATATGCGGCTGAGGTATTTTTCGAGGGTCACGAGAAGAGGCAAACTATTGAATGATGAAATTGGTAACCTATTGGAATCCAATAACTCTGTAGGAGAATAGATATATGTAAAAATTTCAGAGAGACAATCAAAGGATGGGAAGAAAGTAAACGTTAAAGGAATATTAAGCTACGTATAAAACTAAGCGAAGAGGAAAATTAGGAATAGTAATCATTTGTATAGGTTTTGAACCGAGATAACGCAATAGATGGAAATTTATATGAGGAAGAAAAAAATCTTTCAACCTTTATTGCAAAGTATGAGAACTTATTATAAGAGAAATACTAGTGTATAAGAGACGTCTAATAACAGTAAGAAGAAACCCTTTAGTTGAGAGTGAATCTTTTGAAAGCTATAACTGAACACTTGCGACCTGTTTCACGTTATTTACAAATTACATAATAACATTGAAGTATTATACAAAGAACCAGTAATAACAGCGAAGTTTTCATGTTATACATTCATGGACACTACTTTACTCAATTTTGATGGAGGTTGCCTGGACGCATTTCGACAATTCATTCGTCGTCTTCCAGAAGGTTTGCCGACGTCTAAGGTGGGTGTCCTTTCTCGACTTCTAATATAGGTACCGTTTGACCTCAAGTGGTAGTGGTTAGTCTTCTGTAACATCTACCGTCCTCCGGCGTGACCTTGGCGACCTCTGGTTGAACATCTCAGAAGTGTTTGCTTATGTTAAGTCTTTAGCGTGGCTTTCAGATTGTATTACTTTTAAAATAAAGTTAGCTGGTAGTATTTCTCACCATATTACTGCTGTTGCTATAAATAATTTTGCCCCAGCGTTAAGGATTTTTATTAATTTAATTTTTTGTCCAATTTCATGGTTAGAATTAAAAAAATGGTTAGCTACAGCTGGTCTTTACAACTATTTCAGCTCGATATTTCTTTGGTGTTCTTTTAAACACGTTTTTAAAGTTATTTTAGTTTTACCAATGTAAACCTTTTGAAAATCATTACAAATTATTTGATTCACTTAACATATATACAATTTTATTAACTGCTTATTTAACCCATTTTTCAAATTGTATCTGTTGCTAGAAGCCAAGATTATGTTGCATTTCTCAAATAATTGTTTGAAAACTGGAAATAGTTTTGGATGATAATAATTTTTATTTTGCATTATCATATTTATTGGTTTTATAAACTAGCTTTTGTTTTTGTTTGTTTTCCCTTTTTTTTAGTATGTTATGAATTAATTGAATGGTGAGTCTATTATTTTTAGACTGTTTCAATAATGTGGTGTAATTCTTTTTGATATTTTTCTCTTTTTAAAGGTTTATTGATTAATTTATACATTAAGCTTTGGAAACCAGCATGTTTATATATGAATGTAGCTACTCATTTTGAAATTCTACCAGCTGCCTCATTTTAAAATTAATACAATCTGAAAGTCAAGCTTAAGGCTTAAAATTAGCAGAATGTCAAACCAAAGGTTGTGAAGGTCGCGTAGGAGGACGGCAGATATTATAGGAGTCCAATCACTACTACTTGAGGTCGTCCCATTCGGAACGGCACCTATTAGAAGTCGAGAAACGACATCCACCTCAAACCTTCTAGAAGATGACAATGATGAATTGCTGAAATGCATCCAGGCAACCCATCAAAATTGAGTAGGTAGTGTCAAGAATTGAATGTCCATGAGAATTTACAAATAACTGGGGAAGGATTACAAATGCTTGTAAACTTTGTTTTGTAACTAAGGTTTGTTAATTGTTAAGTATTAGAAACTTTAAAAATTCAAATATACAATTTTCAAACATAAACAATATGTACATTTTGTCATATTCCTGTTTCAAACCGTCGCCAACGACGCTCCATACTTCTAGCTATTTCGATAAATGTTATGTTTGTACTTAATCTAAAATACATTGTATTTCTATTTAATCGTATTTGGAGATTCAGATATATTAAATATTAATGACATGCAATTACAAAGTTTCGCCGTTTAACAAACTGGCTGCGCTAATAGCTTAGATGTGATTTGATCGGTCGTTTGCAGAATGTGCCTACGTATTACATCGTGTATTGTGTAAATTCGTCTATGCGCGAACAGGAAACTCCATGCATGAAATTGAGAGCCAGTTCCCATCCAGTGCAAAGCAACACACAGCTGCTGTTTTGAGGTTAGGGCTCCACTTTTGCCAATTACTTCCTGAACGTGATGTTCTGTATCTTGCAATAACAATTCCATTGCAAAAGAAGTTTCATCTGAAACCTCTTGTTGTATTCATAAAGAGATGTTAAACCATTGTTAATTTTGAGACTTTAACGTTTGTCCTCTCTCTCTGTATCTTTACATTAACTGCAGCGTTATCTAAATCACTGGAATTGGTATTAAATAGTATTATATGCAGTTTCTGATATATTACTGTGTATCTAATTCTGTATATTTGCTGTAAATAGGTTACTCTGAAATCCTTAAGGCATTTTACTTACTTTAAAACACAAATTCCAAATGTGTGGACTATTTCCTGATTTTGAAACAAAATACTTGTAAACTATGTAGAATTACACCTATACATATTTAAGTTTGTTTGTAAAGTTAAGTTTTACAAACTTTCATTGTAAAACATATTTTTATAAATTACAAACAACGTTTACAAAAACATAGCTTGTTAACATTGTGAAACAGACCCTTGGATGCACGGATATGCAATGCTGAAAATGAGCCGCGGCTTGCTTGAGCACTAGCAGAGGTTAATGTGATTGTTAACATGTAGGGTATGTGAGGACGTCAAAGTTGGTCAGGGATGACAAATGACCCCAGTGTCAACAGGGAATTAGAAGATACAGGCATATACGATGATGAAGGCTTATGATGAGTTAGTAATGGTTAGTGTGTTACATTAGGTTAGCATATGTGACGCATGTAATCATGAGTTTACATGATGAGATCGAAACGCAGTATAGTATAGGAGTCCGTCTTGATAGACCTCGAAGATGATGAATTGCGCTCTGGATTGCTGGGCGTGTCTGTCTGACATGGGCGTAATCTATAAACCAAGTGGAGACATAAATTAATGAATACTTAGAGGTAGAGACCGATTCAAGAAAATTAGTTTGATACCAAGTCAGAAAGTCATGTTGAAGAGATGGAGATGTCCATCTTGGTAAGAGCTATTTCAGGACGCTAGGGGAAGTACATCATGAAACAGTAAATAATTATAAGTTGCCTTTTCCAAGAATATTCCTAATATTAATATATCTATGTAGAAAGAGAGAGAGATAGCAACACGGAACATTCTTGTCCTGCTGATTGCCGGAGCGAAGTTCATTGGTGTCTTTTTTTTATTTGTTATCGTATGATAGCCACCTCTAAGAAGTATAGCACTCTAAATAGTTTTGTAATTATTTTTATACACGAACTGATTTCTGGGAAGTACACGTATAAAAATATTTGTTTTCATTTCTCTATATCCTGCACATACGGTACATATGTTATATGCTCGTAAATTCTGAAAAGGGTGTGTACAAGCATAATGTAATGGAATTCGAGTTTCACTTATGGACAGTGTGATTCTCAGCGTCCTATTCTATACTGGGCGTGAAAGACATCTTAAGCTTACTCAGAGGTCTGTTTATCAAGCTTGAGGTTCTTTTACGTGCCGTAAATCTACGACATGATACCAACGGCTTTACTTTCCTTTCGAATGAAAGCTAAGGATTTTTACGCCCGATTTTTAATGATCTAGATCAAACAGAAGAAAGCACAGTTATGCATTATAGCACATTATTATTCTATCGTTTAGCAACAAGCAGCCTAGATTTGTATTACTAAAGAAACGGTTATGTATAAATTCAATTCCTATAATATAGGCCATTGTCGGAACAAATTTGCTTTCAAGGTAAATCTTGACTTAGATGCTACTATTTATCATGCACAGTCGCTTCTGATATTTAAGACATCTCACCTTGCATACCTCAATCCCAGAATATTTGAAAGCAATTTAAAAGCAGTCATTATGCAATTCTGTTAATCTGTCGAAATGAAACACGACCGAAACAAGCCTTGAGAAATTCTGAGAGACAAATAATCGCGCATTGTTTCGTGATACTTAAGAACGAAATACATAAGTTTAACTATTATGTAATGCAATATAACATTAATTATTTAGTACATAGATTTAACAAATTGCCGGTAATGTACTGAATTTTTGTCAAGAAGCTAGCACTGCAAAACTTAATGCACACTAGCTGATACTATGTTTGATAACACGTGACGAATTGAGTCATTTCCTCCTTGTTGTTTACATTAGGATCATTCTAGTCTGAGAAAGGGTGTAGTATTTCCGTCCCTGATGTCACTAGGTTATCTCCTTAAGTATCTGGAAACTGATTATGAAGTAAACCATGTTTTCTGCTTAAGCGGTGAAAGGGTTTCCTGAAGATTCAATATGAATATAGAAAGTTAGAACATTTTATAAAAATCTCATATTTTACGTTCACATAACTTTCTTTGGTAACCTTTTTACAAACTCTTTTTTATTAAGTTAAAAAGAAGTACTATTAAATGCGAATACTCCAAAGTTTTAAACTGTGTAAGACGATTATTATTAGCACTTCTACTCTGTACATTCGGTTGGTGAAACTTTGGACTTTCTAGCGTGCTTGAAGATGGAAAGAAACCTAGTATATTCTACTGTTTTCTTTATATGTAAGTAAAATCCAAAAAAAGCATTTCTAAGTATACTCATTTCGATTAATGGAAGTAGATAAAATAAGAAGCATTTTTAAGAATTTTGTAAGTGTGTAGAGAAAGTCACGTGAATCAGTTGTTATATAATAATCCTTTTTAATGTATACTTACGTCAAAAAACGAGCAAGTGGCCTTGTTTTGATCTCATGTTAAAATTTATTTCATACATTTCTCAAAAGCTGATGTGTTCCATTCACAAGACTTTCTGTATCTATTCAATAACAAACTATTCTTACAAAAACATTGTTCTTCTATCTACGTTATGCCAATCAGGATAAGCATTAGTAGAAATGATGCTATTACGTAGTTGCTTATATGTAGAAGGAAAATAATGAAATTCTTGGGCTAAAGCAATAGTCAAATGTCTTAAAATTGGTTACCATGTAATTGAAATTCTGCTTTTTTGCACGGCCAGAAGTATCACAACTGAAATAAGAATGAAAAGTTATCATTTGAGAAAACGTTTATGTATTTTTCAATTAAAATCAATAATAGAAACACCTCGAAACTGGTTAACTCCACACAAAAAATGTGACATAAATTGTGTTTTAAGGATATCTACATTTATTGGGTACCAAGGTATTTTGTCTTCTATTGTACGGTTTACCAGTTAGGAAAAGTCATCCAGAATGAAGAGATCTTCAGAGGCTATTCCCTGAAGATTCAAGATGTACATTTTGTCTGTAGATATCTTTAAGATAATTTAATCAAAATCGTTAGAGCCATTTTTGAAAAAAACCAAAGTTTTCGAAAATTTTCCATATAAAGTGTATTTTGGGGTTTGGGAAGTCTCCACAAAATCTTGTGTCGGATCCTTGTAAGATAATAAGGTTAAATACCATGTTTGGTATTTTACAGACATTTCGATTTTTAGTTATGTTAACAGACACACAGACACACTGACACACATACACACTGACACACATACGAAGCCTAAAACGTGTATTTTCGGTGAAATATCTGCATACATTTTTGGTTGGGATGAAATACCTTCTCTACTTATTATATGCATTAGAAAATGTAAACTATTAAATGAAACTTCAGCATAGAAATGTACGTGCTTCAATTTATAGACATATTCTGTTAGCATGTAACCACACACATATTTTAAAGGAATAAAATATGTAATGACATTAGTACCCATTATCCATTATATCAGAAAATATTTTAGTATTAGATTAAAATGTTTAAATGATCTAGACAACTGCCTGCGTAATACATTGATGTAGTTTCATCCAATAATGCTTACACTGTTATTTTGTTAGTTATACCATGTTTTGATTAAACTGATCAGTATTTATTTTTATTATCTATAGCTAATCATATTATTAATACATAGTAAATCAAGAATAGCGCTTGCAGATTATTTTTTCATCCCAAAAGTTTAATTTAGTTCTCTTAAACGATTCTTTAAACAGATCATTTATATAAGAAAACAGCAGCCACAAAAAGTGCGGGTTAAAACAAACTCAAAAATATTTGCAAAGAAAGAGACCAGATGGCTTGATCACACTTTTTAGGGCCTAAGTATGTAAACTCCAAAGTATGTAAACTCAATATTATTTTTGCGGAGGGAGGCCCTTGAAGTGGTGCAGAATTCACAGTACAAAGTGAAAGTATCTGTGGCTGCAGTGATAAAATGTTTTAAATTAAAGGGAAATTCCTTTTTGTAACACTGCAAAAACAGCTAAATATGTTTCTTACTGATAACTTTTACAGTTTTCTGTCCCTTTAATCCAATTACCTCGAACTAGCAACATTAGCTAAAACTAATGAAAACCTGATTGTGATTTAGAAAGTGCATAACAGTACGACACATTAGCCTATAATTGTGGAAATAATATACTTGGGCTAGTTAAGGCCTTGAAAGTTGATGCAGAGTGCTAGGGATTCTTTTTCGACAGAAATAATTCCACTAGGAGCGTTACAGTGTAGAGAGTCTGATAAGAGGATTCCTAATCACTTGAAAAATCTCGAGGAAACTGTAGATCTAAGAAAGTATCTCAAAACTCTTGACTATGTGTAAAAATTAGCTAAATAATAAATTCAGTTTTGAAGAAAACACTTGTAGCAGTATTAACAAAAATAATGAATAAATATAACGGATTCCCCGAAGGCGCTTGCAGGTAATTTAGGTTTGATGAAAAAACAAACCAAATACGAGTTCTTTCGGAACAAAAAGTAGTAGTAGTAGTAGTAGTGGTGGTGGTAGTGGTGTAGGTGGCGTTAGGAACCAAGGCTTTCAACCTGTGCCGACCTCTAAAAAAAACTGGTAGTTATATTCATCTCATTATAGGTCTTCCTTTTTCTCACCTCCATTCTGGTATGTATTCCTCTTGTGAATACGACATGTGCAGTACACTTTTCTTGATATGGCTTTTATTTTGTTAATTTAGACTAAATGTATTCAATTATTTGCTTATTTATACATTTTTTTCCTGTCATCCTATAGTTACCCAGTACCTCCTCACAATGTCATTTCTGGTGCTTGTCAAATAATAATAATAATAATAATAATAATAATAATAATAATAATAAATGATCGTGAATAATTAACACTTACACTTTTCTTAAGTCACAGTGACCGTAACTGATATTTCTGGTTGTTTGATCCAAGAGGCCAATCGCTACTGCTTTTGCCTTTCTCCAACTGCTACGAATTCCGGTTAGGAATTTTGCAGGTGAATGCCACGGAATGTCACACAGTTGTTATTTTACTCTCACTTTTGTGGTGGGAAGAATTCATTGCCGTGTAGTATTGCAGACAGTGCTCACTTCATTTACAGCAGCAAACTTGTAACTGTAAAAAAAATAAAGCATGAGAAGTCGCGGAATGACGCTAAGGTGTTCCTTCTTTTTTTGGAAAACAGAAGGACAAAGAAAACACGCGAAGGCGAGTAATGCTGAGAGATTGTGGTTATTGTTCCAGAAAGTAGTGGGGGAGTCCTGAATGGGAACGTGGCGGGAGGGAGGGCAAAGAGCAGGTACAGTTCTATTCATCTCATGGAGCAGGTAAAATGGCGAGACCTTGCCAACGGGAGCAAAAGAAGATGGATGGGAGGGGAAAGTCGTGAGCAGTTGCGTACAAACCTTAGGCACTGTAAATAAAACATGTGTTTGTATAAGGCATATTTCTAAGGCCGGTCGAAACCCAGCAGAAACGAAAACAACGTTCATTTATTGTTTTTTTTTTTTTTTTTTGTTTTTGTTTTTTTTTTTTTTTTTTTTCGTCCAGTCGAATTCTTACATGGTATTATTTAGAGGTATTTAGAGTTTATATTGACGAAAAATCCCACTATATATATTAACCCTTGTGCCCTGTTTTGGGTCATTTCTAACCCCATCGGTAACACAAAATAAATAGTAACATGCGTGTCTAGATATGTACTATACACGTACAGACCTGATGACCTCTTCTCCTCAAACGGTCATCTAGTTCTTATTCGTCTACTTGGCCGTATCTGTGGGTACATACATATATCATTTAATACTATTTTTGTAATTTGCCCTTAATACTGGTACCAATTATTTATATTTTCGTTGAATGTTACTTTCTCTAGCGCGTAGTTGGTACTATGCAGAGAAGATATTGCATTCCACTAAAAAATTCGATACCAAGATTTTACTGGAAACACACGTGTTAGCATTTAAGAAAAAGGTCCGTGTATGTGTGTCTGTGAACAACATAACTAAAAAAAAATGAAAAGTCTGTTAAATTCCAAAGAATATTTTCAAAAAATCCACCCATCCCAAACTAAGCTTTACATGGAAAATTATGATTTTTTCTCGAAATAATCCTAGCGATTTTAATAAAAATACCGTGTATTAATGATATTTATATGAAAAATAAAATGTATAACTTAAGTTTTCTGAAAATATTCCCTGAAGACCGCTTCATTTTGGAGGACTTTCCTATAACTGGTAAACCATTAAAGATAGACAAAGGGTCCCTTCTTTTCGTGTCCAATAGCTGATAATTTCCTGTATGAGAAAAATATAAGTATTTTAAAACTGAAGCCAATAACAAGGAGTATCTTGAAAACGTTCAACTCCAGAAAAAAAATGTATCTGACATAAATTGTGTGTTTTAAGGTGCTCTACGTTTTTGTGTCTTGAGTTTTTGTCTATCTCTTACGGTTTCCTTGTGATGCAAAATTAAAAAAAAAAAAAAAATCACCAGAACAAAAATGTCTGTAGTAGCTATTCCCAGAAAATTCAACATATACGTTTTATTTACCATGCAAATATTTTAAATATGAGATATTAATCAAAATCGCTAGAGTCATTTTTGAAAAAATAAAAATTTTAGAAAAGTTTTTCATATAAATGTTAATTGGGGATGGGGATTTTTCTTGAAAATCTTCGTGTCACATCCTTGGGAGATATTAATCTTAAATATCAAGTTTGGTATTTAATAGACTTTTCGTATATAAGCTATGCTGTCCGCTGACACCACCACACACACATACACCCCCACACAGATACACAGACACTGATCTTTAGAACATTTTGTTTATTCAGGTCCGCAAAACATCCTTTTGGATGGAATACAATACCTTTTCTGCCTACTATTGTTTTGTACATCCGTCAACAACAAAATTAGTCATCCCCAGATTCCATGTGTAGGTCGAAGAGCTTCGGGTATCTTCATAGCTGTGTTCCCAACTAACTGTACAGTGGCCACTGACTGACAGCGCAATGGTTTTAGTTGTTATTGATAGTTTGTTGTTGATGAAACTTAAGTTATGTATTTGGTTATGATTGTTGATCATATGTGTTATTTATATTAAGATTTGGAACTTGTGACAACCTGTTGCTGCCGCTACACAACTATATCGCGAATGGTGTACAGAAGTGACTTAGACGAATTAGGCGTTCCATATATGACTCATTTTGGTGATGGTGTACATAACGTGCTAGCGAAAGTAAAATAGTTCGTGAATGAAACTAAGGTAAGATATATCTGTGATATTATTAGTAATGTTATAATATTATTCATATATAATATTATTAATAATACTAATAATAATGACGATGATGATAAAAAGATCAACAACAGCAACAAAAACAACATTCTTCTTCTTTTGATAGTTTGAGAATGCTGCCGGTTCCGTCTTCACATCGTTTAGGACCACCTTTTGGTTGGCCTTCCCACGCTCATAAGCTTCACAATATAAGGAAAATGTCTAGCATTTCCTGAAAAAGACGACAGTCAAGTTACACAAATGCACAGTTCTGACGGTGCAACTACGTAAACCATTATATTCTCTCATCCAAGCAGGCAAAAAAGTCATGGAGAAAAGAAAATAATTAGTGACGCTATTGAGTTCTTGACTCATCATACTGTTAGGCAGACAGCAGAAGCAATTAGACCATCTGAGAGTGTTGCATATTCTTCATTATAATTACCAACTTATTAGAATTTAAGCTAGATGCAATCTAGGCAACTAAACGTAAATTTATGCTAAAACCATATTAAAATAGTTATTTTATGATACAATGATAAAAAATGGTGTTTTATATTGTACAGTAATCCTACGAACAATCTGAAACAATTTTAACAAGTGTGTCATGCACTATTTTTAGACAGTTCTTAATAATTATAGACATATTATAATTATAAATAAATTGTTTTACATTTTTCACGGAGTTCATGCTTAATGATTTCCGATATTCAATTGTTGCCTGCTTAGCATCGGTGCTGACAACATGCTCACTTACTCGTACAGAATGAAAACATTTTATACAACGGAGGCAGATGTAATTTTACTCTTTTTGCTGCTTGCATAATTTCGTCTGGTTCAGCAGATTCCATATTCAGGACATTGAAATCATCAGTCATTTTATGGATCGATATGTGCTTTGAGAGTCATAGCCTACTTGAATGAGGCCGTGGACGCAAAAACTAAAGTTGGGTACATTGGATTATTATAATTTTATAACCTGAGTGACAGATTTTTCTGCTTTTAGCACTATTGACATCTGGTAAAAGATTTACTTTTAGCATCAACTGTCTAAAATTCATATATTACTCTCCGACATGTAAAAGCAAAAGGAATTCATGTGCAGAAATTAAAACGTGAAATCATCGCCTCGCGATATGCACGAAATTTTTTTGAAATGGTAGAGTATTTAACGAAAGTAACATGGTCAAGAATACGTAATAAGTATAAGTTGTCATTATCATATACAAAATAACTAAAAATCGGGGTTATGGAGCTCTAATAATCAAATAAAGTCAAAATAAACATGTAATATGGGAGGGGAAGAAGGAAAACACAATAAATTACGAAATACTGGATGCTGAAATTTGTTTAAGAATTTGATAAACAAGAACACTAGAATTAACAAATAGCTAATTCAGAAAATATTATGATTGTATAAAGACAAGTACTTGCATAATTTTAATTAATTAAATGTAATCACTATGAAAATATATAAATGTGTATTGTAAACATATTTCACGATAAGCGAGGACAAGGAAATCTGTTGTCACTAGTGCAGGTTACAATAGTGGAAAACAATGAACTTCAACTATGAGATGAGAGAAAATGTTATACATTTCTGATACAGAGCGTCTGTGAAGCGAAGACGTAGTAAAAATATGCTAAGAGCTAATCTTGAAGACCCAGGTTAATATTGTGCTAATTATATATAAAATCACCTATTATAACGGGTTTCAACAGTAATTTATGTAAGTATTTATGATAAGGCAAAGACTAAGCACAAATTACGTCTATGTATGCTATGATGTTAGAATATTTTCCAAGAATAAAAGTTTTAAGGTTGTTAATCTGCAAAATTCTTTCTAATTTCACTTCCATCTGTAAGATCTTATCACCCAAGCCCAAGAAACAAGTTTACAAAGTACTAATTGGGTAAGTAATTTAAGAAATAACTTTGGCGATATTTGGAGGAAAAAGAAAAAATTATAAAAGTTTTTGTAAGGGAGCAAAAGGATTTGAAGATATAGAAATTCAAAATCTGTTTAGTCAGCTATTAAGTAAATCACTTGTATTGTATATACCCATAAACATAACTAAGAGAAAGATATGTAGATAACACTAGCCAGGAAGAAAAGAGGGGGACAGCATGGTTAAGAACAGGAATATAGAGGTTAAAATGACAACGAAACGGGCACCCACAAGATGAATGCCCATTATGTGGGGGAAAGGAAGACCTTCAACATATAATTTTTTATTGTAAGAAAAAACTGAGAAATGCAGAAAGAAGATTATATGGTCAAAAATTAATAGAAAACCCGATATAAATAAAATTATAGATAAAAGCTATAAGATATTGAGACAATATTTAGAAAAAGTAAAAAATAAATGAAAATGGACTGTTAACAGAGAAGAAATATAGTTCATAAGCATTTAGTAGTAGCGGTGGTGGTAGCCACAGTAATATGTTCTCTTTTATATAACTTAAACTGACTGAGCACTGAAAAAGTGGCCTGGGCCAAATTCTAGCGGGCAGCACAAGATATGTGTTCGATAGGTAGAGTCAGACTGAAAAATTCAATGCCATTGCCGGGATTTGAACCACGGATCTCTCGTTGAAGGATTCAATGCATGCCGGCATGTTGCCATGGTAGCTCAGTGGCAGAGCAACCGGCTAGAGATCGGGAAATCCGTGGTTCTATGGCATTGAATTTTTCAGTCTGACTCTACCTATCCAACTCCTGTCATACACACGACCTGTGTCAAAAACAATGTATCCAAGATGTGTATTGTACAATATATGTATTTGTTACTGCTTCAATAAATCTAAACCAATCACCTAAGCACGAGGGTTGAGAATCTTTTACTTTTCGACGATGCCGGTAGTATTTCCTTGACCTAAACTCGGCAACAATAAATTAACTATCGCACTCAAAAGAGCAAGAAATGAAAGTTAAAACTGCCTCAATAATCGATCTGGTGAGTAATTAACTCTGCAGTTCCGCCAACTGAAAGTGTGGCCAGTAAACAGACTTAGCAGCAAATTAAAATCTGCTAAACATGCTTACAGCACAGGTACTTCACCGAGGGTCCAGACTAGGAGGGGCGGTGCTCCAGAGACATCCAGCTTCCCAGCCAACTCCGAGATGGCCGACCTTAATTCCTGTGCCAACTCAAAATTCCCACTTCACAGCTGCCATTTTTAATCCTCTCCAGAGGAGAAGAACTTAACAAATAATTAGGTTTTTAATAATAGTCTTCCCAATGTAAAAATAGTACTTTTAAATACTTAGATTTTCTTAGATTTAAGCTGTCTCTAAACTTAATTCTTTCCTTAAGTGCTCCGTATTGCTTTTTCTATACTTATTATGCGTAAACAAAATTCGATGTCGAAGTTTCATCGGAAAAATATATTTTGAGCTCCTCTAATAAAAAACAAAAACATATCAGAACAAAGTCCCTTTGTATGTCTGTGCGTGTGTGTGTTTGTGGACAACACGGAGCAAAAACAAAAAGACCATTAATACCAAATTTGGCATTTTTGTTTTTCTCAAAACTTATTAAAATACTGTATATATTTAAGAAATATACATGGAAAATAATACGCATATATTTAAATTTTGGGGAATACCCTCTGGAGATCTTTTCATTCCGAATAAATTTTGCATAACATCTAAACCGTAAGAGGTAGACAAAACATGTTACATAAACATGTAGATCTCGTTATAGCACACAACTTATGTCTTATAATTTTTATTCTAGAGTTAACAGTTTCTAAGATATTCCTTGTTATAGGTTCCAGTTTTATGCTTTTCTTAAGCGGGAGGGGATCATATTTCGTTTCACATATCTTTTACTTTACTCTGGCCGTGCAGAGCGAACCGAATTTCAGTTGTTTCACATAGACTGTCATTTTAAAAAAAATTACTATCGTTTTAGTCTAGTGTATTCCCTTATTTCCCTTCTCCTTACAAGGAAACAATATAGTAATTTCTGCTGATATTTATCTCGATTACTACAATTTAGATAGAAGAATAACATTTTGTCACAATAGTTTGTAGAGAAAGTCTTGGAATGCATCACTCAAATATTTTTATGCGAACTTAAATGAAGGAAAAAAGTGAAATTATTGATTTCACCAACAAATGTACCTATATACCAGGTTATATGAATGAACATCCTCTCATGAAAACCACTTGGTAGCTTAAGGACAGATGCTACAGATATTTGAGTTATACAAATGCCGAACTGAGGATTGAAGGAAATCTTTCCAAAAGACCTGTCTAACCATCCTAAAACATTTTCCTTTTCTATTTTTTTAGCACGAATAAACAATATATACCGTAGACAGAGCAAGTAGTGTTGTATTCCAACCAAAAATTTGGCACCGAGATTTCACCGAAAATAAATAGTTTGGGATCACCTGAATCAAAAAAAGTATTTCTAGAAAAATATCCGTGTATATCTGTGTGTGTGTGTGTGTCGGATGCATATATCAAATACTAAAACTTTGTAAAATACCAAGTACTTTAAGTTCAGTGTCTTCTAAGGCTACAACACGAAGGTTTTCAAGAATATCTAATTTTCTGAAAAATGGCTCAAATGATTTTGATTAAAGTACCACCTGTTTAAAATATTTTCATGACAAAGCCTCTGAAGTACTCTTCATTTATTCTGGACGAGTTTTTTGTAATTGCTAAACCGTTTTTTTTTTTTTTTTTTTTTTTTTTTTTTTTTTTTTTAAAGAGTTAACCGTTTCCGAGATATTCCTCAAAATACTTTTCTCAAGCAGGATGCCATTTTCGTTTCTTGTTTCTTGTTTTAGTCCCTGGAATGAACAAGAGAACCCAATTTCAATTGTTGCACATAGTGATGAGCTCCTAAAAGATTTTAATATTATTTTAGGCTAGTGTATAGGAACTAAGTAATAAGACCAATTCTGCTACTGTTTATCTATATTAAAATGACACAGAAAAATAATTATTTTCCACTTTGCGTGGAACAATTAGAGAAAATCATGTGAATGGTACATATCAGATCTTTACATTTTGTTTTATTATTCAGTTTTCTCGTGTTTAACTTCAAAGGTCATAACGGTGAACTTTTATTTTTGAAACAAATGGCATTAAATGGTATGAAAATCTGTACAGGTCACATCATATTTTATATCATATTTTGGTTTTTTGTGTTTTATATCCTGCACACATTCACAGCCTATTTCATATCCAGACTGTGGGAAGAATAGTAAAACAATCTTGGCTAAAGAGAAACTCCCATCCCCAGCGGGAATCGAATGCAGGACCACACATAGCGTTTGCAGGTGTTCTATAAGTCTCTTGAGCTTACAGCGGTCTTAAAAGGGCAGTTCAGAGGCTGTCTAGAGTCTGCCGTTATTGGAATACTCAGAATACCTCCATGCACACTGTTTTGCTATGTATTGAAATTTGCATTCTTTGTCATTCTGGCAAATTTTACTGAAAACAATTGATTTCCTCAAATCAGTGTTATTCCAAAGTCATTGATTTCTCATAAATATCACAGAAAAAAGATGGACGGAATGGAATTTTTGGATTCAGAATATAATCACTTCCTGCCCGATTTACATTGTATCAAATGCGCTCTGGTTTATGCTAACGTGATATTGATCATACTACCGATAGTAGATCCAGGATTTATTTAGAGAAGGGCTAGTATATATTGAATTACTCCTTCTCACTTAAAAATGCAATCAATAATAGAGAATTTTCATTTATACATCCTCAGTTATCACATACGTTATCCAAGGATTATTCTTTGAGTGTAAGATTAACTTAAAAGGGTAAAATTCCTTTCCATCATATGCTTTCATGCAATTTCCGTATTACCTTTCAGGCGCGTATTTAGGGTCGTAGTGTATGCCAACGCTGGCAGATGGCGTGAATGCATGCGCACTTAAAATTATGTTCTCGGCGTTGAGGCGGCCTTGTGGTAGCTATTCTCTATCCGGAATTTGCGGTTGGCGGCCAACCCGGGATGAAAGGCATTAGGTACATACCTGAGTTAGGGACTTCCATGCGTATCTATAACCTGTCTGTCTGTAGCCAGTATCCTCCTGTGGTTCTCACACATACTCGCTTCCTCCTGGGGCAGCAAACAATACATTTTCATAGGACGCAGTGCATAAGATGTCCTCCACCGTTTTCTAACCTTTTACCTTTAAAATGGTTAAAAGGGTCTTGCTCTCCTTAATATTAACGATTATGATAATAATAATAATAATAACGATAGTAATAATAATAATAATGTAATAATAATAGTAATAATAATAGTAACAACAATACATGTGGATATCCATTTAACCATATTTTACAAAAGTATGTTAGGTTTATATTTTATACATACGATAATATACATTACTAATATTGCTAATAATAATAATAATAATAATAATAATAATAATAATAATAATAATAATATACTCTATTGTACTCGTATTCTCATGCCCTACTATTTAAATTATACAACCTATCCTAATGTACAAGTTAAATTTAGGTACCCCTTTGGCACTTCATCCGCTGTAGGCGAGTACAGCCCCCTTTTGTTTGTGCTAACTGTATCTCCCCCCCCCCCCATTCCCTCTGTCTTTATCTGCTCTCTCTCTCTCTTTCTGTCTCTATCTCACTCGCTGTCCCTCCCTCTCTCTCTTTTGTTCACTTTGCTTTTATATTTCCCAAATATTCCCTATGTCTTTAATTTTATTTTTCTCTTTCCTTTCCCATTCAACATTGTCATCTCTCCTGGTGTATATACACACACACACACACACTTTGCAGTGTGTAACGCCCGCTTTTACCACTGTGACACCCGATCCTGGCATATTATGCCGCTTGTGTTCCTCCAATATCTTACCTCTTTACTTTCAGTTATACAGTGAACAATACTGTCCAAATAACAACAATAGTAATAATAGCACCCGTTGAATATGTAAGTAGGTCATATCAGTGAGCAAGTATTTCCGAGAGTAATGTGCCCTCCGTGAACCTTAACGACTTCTCCGCACATCCTCCTAATCTTCATCATCGTCACATTCGTTTATCAAAACTAGAAACTGACTCATTGCAATTTTGCTTAAAGAAGATAAAACTGTTTGTATCTAGGTGGCTCGCCAGGTGAAGTGACTGAAATGGGCCTTCACTTAAATTTTAATCGAACTTCAAAATTATATATTTGTTCTTAAACTGCTAATTCACACAATACACTATCCGAATTTTGTGAAGTGGCAGCTTCAAGCACTGACTGCTTCATTTGCCATTTTCCCTGAGTGCCCATCTTCTCCCTCTTTCTCAAACAACAGTCAAAAAGAGCAAATATCCCTTTACGATAGAAAGCTAGTATTTTCACTCGTTCAAGCACTTCTTGTATATGCCGTCGCAATGGTAACGTAGTGTTTTCAATTCCCGCTAGAGATAATGTTGAGTAGCTATTGCTTCCTTTCAGTTTTTAATATTTCAGTTTTAGCTCTCTGTTTTGGAGGAGAAAAGTAAGTATACCGTTATACGTTATCTCGTAGTTATATCTTTGTCTAGGGGAATATGTTAAATTAGGTCATTCTTAATATTTAATTAAATGAATTTCATTTCATTAAACCAAATTATTCAGTGATTGCTATTATTCGCCGGGCAAACGACGTTTGTAGAGTATTAATACGTCACTCTCTAATGACTGGACTTGTTTAATATTTAATCGTCTGCGAAAAGTACGATGAAATTTAAATACTCTCTTCTTTTATTATCACGACTTTCCTAACTGTGAAGGGCTGTTTTTTATCGAAGTTCGATCATACATTCAGGTTTTGTTTCCAAGTCAAGCATTAATATTTTCCATTTTATTTCACCTTATAACAAGTTTGTAGTATAATATTATATTACACCACATTTTCTTATATAACTTATGCTTTATAATTGACTTCTGTCGACAACGTAAAACTTCGGACTTAGAAAAATTAACTTTCACTTTTGAAAGCTTTTCCTGACACTTCATCTATTTTCAGAGTCGCGATTTGTTCCTTTTTACTTTCTCTAGCCCGTGTGTACAATGTACATAGCAGCCAGAGAAGATATTATATACCACCCAAAAATCGATATCGAGATTTCACCGGAAATATGCGTTTAGAGGTACCCTGACCCCCCCCAAATTAGAAAAAGGTGTGTGTGTCCGTGTGCATGTGTGATGTGGACAGAACGAAAAGACCATTAAATACCAAACTTCGTATTTATGTTTAGTATCTTCGAAGAATGCGACATAAGAGATTTTCAAGAAAATTCCCCAAACCCCAAACTACCCTTTACATGGAAAGTTGTCTTAAAATGTTATTTTCCTAAAAAATGGCTCTAACGATTTTTATCAAAATACTGTATATTAAATGCACATATACATTAAAATTAAACATTTATCTTGAATTTTATGGGATTAGCCTCTAAAAATGTTTTTAATCTGGATGAATTTTGCTGTTTTTGCATAACAGAAAACCCGTAAGAAATAAACAAAAACTTACTACACAGAAATGTAGATCTTATTAAAAAAATAGTAATTGACTTATACGCGTTTTCTTGTAGAGTTGACCATTTTGGAGATATCCCTTGTTATTGGTTTCTATTTTAAACTATGCAACCTCTTCTCAAACCGAAAGCCACCTTTAGTATTACATACAAAATGAAGCGAACTCTTATTGTTTCACATAGCGACAGGCTTTTAAAAGATCTGACTATCGTTTTAACCCATACTTGTACTTACACAGAAGCAACTAATAAGACCAATTCTGCTAATGTTTATCTCGATTAACATGATATAGACAAAAGAATAATCTATATGTGCAACAACAAGAGAAAATCATGTTAATGGAACACATTGGACTTTGTGTATATAAACACTTCACTTTGGGATTCCAGTAAAACAATAAGCACAATGGGATAGGCCATGTGATGGTTTTTTTTTCAAGAAATAATGGTTTAACGGCATGTCAAGCTAGCCTATCACATCGTATAGGAAAGATAAACAAACTATAAAACCTCTATACCAACGGTTCCCAACCGGTGTGCCCCGGCACCCTAGGGTGCCGTGTGATTGGCTAAGGAGTGCCGCGAGATATTGAGATAAACAAAAAAAAAATTACCTTCTACTGAAGCCTTAAGTCTTGTAAGGTCTTGAAATAAAATAAGTCAAATCAATTACTTTCATGCACGGCAGATGGTGATAGTGGTCGATTCATTTCAATAATTCAGTTATACTAGTATCCCACAGATGGCATTACAGCTATACCCTGCCGAACATTCCCGAGACTACTCACTTCCTCACGAACATTCCCGAGACTTCGACAGATGAATATATAAAAGTGTACGCCGCTTGGCGCTTTCAGTTGTCTTCCTCGCGTTGATTCACAGTGTTTAGCTATGGATAAGTTCATTGTTAAATGTAAACGCCAGGACAGTGAAAGTGAACAGTCGGCTCCTACTGCTTGCCTTAAGAAGCCAAATCTTACAGTTTTTCCCGGACCGTCAAATTCACCACATAAAGAAGACAAACGAAAGAAAAGAACAAACCAGGACAGTTACTTAGCGTATGGATTTAAGTGGAATAACAACGAGGAAAACCCTATCCCTGTGTGTTTAGTTTGTGGCGAAACACTTAGCAACGAGGCCATGGTACCTAGCAAACTGAAGCGGCATCTTACAACAAAGCATCCTAGTGTGTCACAGAAAAATGTAATGTATTTTTCACATATATTAGAAGGGGAGAAGAAAACAGCTGTGCGAATGGTAAAGAGAATGACCATAGGTGATACTGCTCTTGAAGCCTCATTTAAAGTAGTAGAACTGATAGCTGAAAAAAAAAAAAGAAACCTCATACTCTTGGAGAGGAAATCATTGGCCCTGCATGTAAAGTTATAGTTTCAACAATACTTGGCGAAGGAGCAGCTAATCAAATTTCGAAAGTTCCTCTGTCCAACAACACAATCAGCCGCAGGATATCTGAAATGTAATGCAATATCAACGAACAAGTCACGGAGAAAATAAAAACTTATAGAACATTTGCTTTGCAAGTAGATGAGAGTCTCGATATTGGTGACAAACCGCAACTCCTTGGTTTTATCAGATATATTGATGAAAAAGATATTAACGAACAGTTTCTGTTCTGTAGACCGCTGGAGACTACAACCACAGACCACGATATTTTCGTTTCTATTAATTCCTATCTCAATGACCATGATCTTTCATGGGAAGACTGTTGTGGTATATGTACAGATGGTGCACTATCTATGTCTGGGAAAATTAAAGGTTTTACTGCCAGAGCTCTCAATGAAAATCCATCCATTATTATCTGCATAGAGAGGCATTAGTCGTGAAAGCGTGTAATGAAGATTTTGCTGAAGTGTTTAACCAAGTTGTGAAAATGGTGAACTATATGAACTCTCGACCTTTAAAGTGCAGAATTTTTGAACAGTTATGTCGCGCAACGGATGCAGCTCATACCTCTTTGTTGCTTCACACAGAAGTAAGGTGGTTGTCGCGGGGTCGTGTATTGAACCGGTTTCTCGAACTTAAAGAACAGCTAAAAACATTTTTTAAGGATGAAAATCAAGACACGTTTCATGAGCTCTTACTAAGTGATTCTTGGTGTTTTGAGCTGTCGTATCTGGCAGATATTTTTCATAAGCTGAATGAACTGAATGTTTCGATGCAGGGTCGACATGAAACAATAATCTCCTCAACCAATAAAATGAAAGGTTTTAAAAGAAAACTTAGTTCTTGGAAGTCTGCAGTTCAAAAAGGAGATTTGTCGAACTTTCCATCTCTTCTTAATGTGGCAGGAGATAAAGATCTGGGTAAGCTGAAAGACCGCATTTGTGATCACTTATCAAGATTGCAAGATGCAATAGATGCGTACTTTCCAACTATTTCCACTACGAATCTCGACTGGGTTGTCTCACCATTTGATTTCGTAGATAGTGCAGAGGAAATAGATTTCACTGCTTGCGAACGAGATGAATTTATTGATCTTTGCGCTGATTCCACACTCAAAGGTAAGTTCACCAAAAGTGAGGCGTCGGTGGCTAGTTTTTGGCTTCAACGGAGAGAGGAGTACCCTAACCTAATAAAGAAAGCAATTAACGCACTTTTGCCCTTTTCAACATCCTATCTATGCGAGCAAGCCTTCTCTGCTATGGTGACAATGAAATGCAAAGCAAGAATAGACTGAATAGCCTTGAGGATGATTTGCGTGTTTCACTGTCAACTGTAAGACCCGACATCACATATCTGTGCTCTAAGCATCAATCACAAATTTCACATTAATCATTAATCGAACAAAATTTATTGATGTATTTTTACTCAGTGATTGTAGTAAAGTTTACTGTATTATGTTATGGTGTACGTTATTATGTAATATTTCAATAAATTAACATATTAAGCTTAATTTTCTTTTAATTCAAGGAAGGGTGCCCCTAGTGTTTAATGTTATTCCCAAGGGTGCCGTGAACTTCAAAAGGTTGGGAAACACTGCTCTATACAGTTCACCTGAAGCATAGCATCACTCCTAAGGCATTCTTAAACAGCTAGTACAGTTTCAAACGTTTCTTCAAGACATCCTTGACTTCCTTCAACGACAGTTTTTATCGACCAGGTCACATCGGAAGAATGACGCCGTTACCTTCCAGAGAGGCGATCGTGCGTGAATACCCGAGAATGAGATGAATGACTTCTTTCTCATGAGCCAAGTTACAAGTCTGAAGGCTTGCAAATCCTGCACAGAGTGCCAGAATAATAAAACGACGTCTGAATGATACATTGTTACTCTGAGTATCAACTGCACGTGCCTGAAGGGAGCTATTTCTGCCGGCGTCTCTTTTTGCTAGTCCATTAAGCTTGACATACTAGCCCGCTACTTAAAATAAACAAGTTTATGTTCCCGTCAACGTTTCGTACGGATTTTGTTCCTCCCGGCTTAGGAAGAAGTGGCACCTTTCAAAATAGTTTTCTTTTCTTTCAGGACAATTGTAAGACTACTTAATCACTGTAATGGAAATCAAACCCTTTTTGGTAGGCAATATACCTTCCGCTTGTGAGAGGGGAAAAATCTGAAGTACTCCATTAATGTAACTGTCTCTACAAACTATTGTTACAGAAGAGTATTCTTTTTCTACTATCTAGACATTAGAAGAAATAGTTGTATTACTTCCTTCTAAGTAGACGGAAAATGGTTATGCATTAGCTAAAGCCATAGTCAAATATTTTAAAAACTCGGTCGTTATGTGAAACAAGTGCAATTCGTTTAACTTTGAACTAGCCGGAGTAAAACAAACAGAGATGAAACAAAAGATTACTTCCCGCTTGAGAAAAATTTAAGTCGCTTAAAATTAAAACCAATAACAAGAAATATTATGTAAACGCTTAACTTTACTAAAAACTGCTGTGCGTTTTAAAACTACTATATCTTTTGTGTTTTTCTTCTCTTACAATTCACCAGAATGCAAAATGTATCCAGAATGAGAAATTTTTCAGAGATTCAAAAAAATTCAAAATATTCATTTTATTTAACATGTAATTATCTTAACATGCATTTTTTCAATCAAAATCTTTAGAGCCATTTTTGAGAAAAACAAAACTATCAAAAAATATTCCATGTAAAGGGTAATTCGGGGTACTTTCTTGAAAATCTTCGTATCGCATCCTTGGAAGATACTAAACTTTATTACCAATTTAGGTATTTAACGGTCGTTTTGTTTTTGTGCTGTGCTGTCCATACATACATACATGCATACATACATACATACATACATACATACATACATACATACATACATACATACATACATACATACATACATACATACATACATACATACATACATACATACATACATACATACATACATACATACATACATACATACATACATACATACATACATACATACATACATACATACATACATACATACATACATACATACATACATACATACATACATACATACATACATACATACATACATACATACATACATAAAGCTTATATTATTTACTCGAGGAAATGCTATATCTGGTGCTCCTAATATTACAGGTACTAATCAATTACCAAATCCTCCAATTATAATAGGTATTACTATAAAGAAAATTATAATAAAAGCGTGTGTAGTTACAATCACATTATAGATTTGATCATCTCCAATTAGGGATCCGGGTTGACCTTACACAGACCTTCTTCTAAAATTAGTTTTACTTAGGGAACTCGAAACACTTATTCCCAGTGCTATCTCAGTACCTATCGGCTTTTGGGTGGAAAACAATACCTTCTCTATACACAATGTGCATAGTACCTGTAGAGAAAGTGGATAATTTGGGTACTGTAACACTCAAGTATATCAATTTCAGTGATGTGGCTGCGGTTCTTATGTTAAATAATTTCAATGTATTAAGGGTAACGAATGGAGTTCAAGTCTAAAATTTAATGTTTTAAAAACAGGAACTAAAATGTTTACTTTCTCTACTTAGTATATAGTACGTGGACAGAGAATGAATTGCACTCCACCCAAAAATTCAATATCCAGATTTCACCAGAAATACACATTTTAGCATCCCATGTATAAATTTTTTTTTTTTAGAAATCCTGGCAGTGAAATTATGATCACAATCGATCAAAAATCAATCACAGTAAAATTTTCACGAATATCCATAAAAATGGGTATTTCAAAAATTCTGCAAAAAGAGAGAACGGTAGATAAAAAAGGTGACTATGCAATTCAATTTATGGGGGAATTTTTTTAATTTTTCTAGCTTTATTTTTATGTTTCCGAGAAAAAAAATAACAAACAAAAACAAAAAATGACTTGAAACTTAACAACACTATTGTCTAAGTGAAGTTAAAACACTTTCTTGCAAATATGTCGTTTTTCAGATGCAGTGTGTTCATATTTAAGGCAAGGGCTTAATAATTCTTTAAAAGTTGTAGTAATTTATTAAATAAAATTAGATGTTATTTAGCTCCATGTCCGTCAGAACGAAGATTTTTCAATGGAGAAAGAAGTATCAAAATCAGTTGAGTAATTTTTAAGATATACTTACATAAATATGAAGGAAGACCAGAGCACAGGGCCTGCAGTGACATAAGTGAATTTTATTTCGTCCAAACAATACAGCTTGCATGTGCAGCTTGCGCACAAACGGAGGATACTAGAAGAAAGTATTACCCAAGGTATTTTTTGCTTACAATAGATGGAGGACAGCATGCTGGGTATTGATTCTAAACAGCCAAAATTAGCCAAACTTGGGCACATATTTAATGAAGGTGTGTATAGTAGAAATGATGGGTGTGTGTAAATATTGTCTGGACACGGTATATTTTTATATCGTTGTGAGTTTAAAACAGGGATGGTTAAGATTATGAAATCAGTACTTTTCCAGAAAACATGTATAACTTTTGACCCTTGCTACTGTGACGCAGTTATTTAGTATTATACACATAATAAACACTTCTATTACTTCTTCTGATGTCAGTGATTAAACTAAATTGGTTCGCTCCGGCTCCAATTATTATATGTATCTAGTGTATCCATCTCTACCGTGGACGTCCTAGTCTCTTTTTCTGCTTCTCTGTCGATAATTGAAATCTTTCCAAGGAATATTATTGGTGTCCATTCTACAGTCATGTTTGTAACATATTCGTTGTCTCCTGTGTTCTTTTGTTTCATCGGTGAAACTAAACATTTGCAATTCGTTGCAAATATCCTTACTTCGGTTTTTATCCATTAAAGTATATCCTGCCTCAAAAACCCATTTTATTTCTTTTGTTTGTTTGTTTGTTTAGAGTACATATTTCTGAGTCCTTCAATAATGCAGTTACAGCCAATGATATGTTCCTTTCTTACTTTCTTTCTCAATATACTTTTTAGGGTGTCACATAGATGTTGAAATCTTTGTAATTTATTGTTTATATCTTTTCCCCTATTATCCCTTAAGTTTTTAGATTGTTAAAATATTTCCTTTTCTAATGTTGGTTTATTCAGCACTGAGTCATAGCTATGTTTTTCTTCAAGAAATATTTATATGGTTTCTTCTGCGATCGTGATTAATTTGAAAATGGCTCTTTACAAATCACTCTGAGAGGGAGCCATTAAAGCCTGGTCTTCAGTAAATACAAATTTTTCAATAGGGATATTATCAACATTATTTACAGTGAATTTCCATTTCCTGACAACTTCATCAATGTATACATTATAAACAGTGGGTAATACAGAACACAATTTTCTTTGTCCCTGATTTATTACAATTTCGCGTTTTTACTTTTATTCCCACTCTTTATTTTGATGTATGTATTTACGTATAAGCTATGATGCTACTACTGCAAATCCATAGACAAACACATTTCGTATTATGTACTGGTGTCACATACTTATTCATAACTGTTACAAAATAAAATTAATGATGATCTCATTAATGATAGTTACTCTCCCTGACCCAAGCCACGCTGAAATATTGAACTTTGAAGCGGTGCTGTTAGATTCGCTCTTTACTCGTACTTTATATGTGTGTGTGGTCATCAATATAAGTGCCGTATACCTATAGCATTAACCCCTCAAATTTCTTCTTTTGCAGATTTGTATTGGGGCCATCCTCCAACGCCATGACTCTATGAATGCCTGCTGAACAACTAAGGTAGGTAGCAATTTCTTGCCCGAAAGCATTCCTTTTATCAAGAGCGCATAATGCTTCGGCATATTTAACTTGGCCATCGAGAATTGCATTACAACAGGAAATAATTACATGCCTCGTCCCGAAAGTGATTTGTTGAATATAGCGTTGTAAGCGTTGATATACTTTATTCTCCTTATTTCGCTCTACCGAAATATTTACAACTTAACATGAGCTTAAAAGGGCGACCATACAAGAAGAATGGATTAGATAAAACTATATAATATAGAGAACAGAATGCTTGAGTCGATTGGCATTGCCTTCAGATTTATTTGGCCTTTAGCGCCAGTGGATTTAAATGCATGACGTCATCTTTAGTTCAGTGAGTCCTTTATCTCAAAGGGTTGAATTGGATTGGTTGATGAAGGGCAAATTAAGTATTAAAAAAATAAAATCGCCCAAAAATTCAAAGTTTTAAAAGTAAATCAAAACATTGGTTTTATTAACAATACTTTTTTGTACATTTTATACTCATAGATTCTATTTGTTTTTTCTTCAAAAAAATGGAATCTATGAAATCCATGGAATTGATGAACTGCTTTTCAGCAGGACATTTTGTGCCTTATCTGCACGCGGGTTATTTCCACTGATCACAAAATTTGCATGATTGATTACTACTTTCAAACTTAAAGACCCCGTTAGCGAATTTACGGGCCGTAAGCGAATATTCCTAATACAAATATTAGAAAAGTACTGTTTAAGTGCAGCGCCGTGGTTAGACTTCTCGCTTACCATCTAATCGGCTCGGGCGACATCTGGGCTGGTTTCCTCCGGTTTCCCCCGCCACTCATTCCACCAATTGCTCCTTAATCACCTTTCCAATCATAAATTTTGCTTGCATTTCATGTCATCCACTTCTTCATGTTCATGCCTGCCTATGGGCCGACCCCTCAAAACAGGTTCTCCATATTGTGGATATGAGCCGTAGACTCCCCGTCAAGCTCCTGACCCCTAGGCATTGGCTTGTAAGTCCTAGGAGGGTGTCGACCCTACAAATACGGGGAGGGTAAGCCGATTAGGAAACGAAACTATATAAGTCCCATTTCACTAAAATTACCTCGAAATTTGACATCCGCCCCTTCTACTCATCGTTCACTAGTGCTCTGCAATTGGTGTTAAACTCAGTGTTATTATTGACGTCATGCACGGACAAATAACTGGCAGCTAAGGCCGAATAAATCAGAAGACTCGGTATAAGAGGAACACATTGACAATAGCACCTAGACCATGCTACATAGTGCCATGCATAGAGGTACCCAAAAGTATTTCAGTATTAAGCCGAAATGTATATAGCCAAACCAAAATAATTTTCTACTTTTATTGCATAAGTTAAATCCAGGTGTAATCAAAAAAAGAAATAACGGCTTAAATTAACTAAAATGGCTTAAGGGCATGCAGTATTAACGAGAATATTAAAATTCACCTTTTCTTTCAAATTATGTTGTTTTCCGTATAATGTTCCAGTGAGAGTATATTTACAGGCTTTAACGATATCTTTTGTAGCGTTCATAAGTTTATGGATCTGCAAAAGCGGGCACCATCCCGCAATACTCCGTCCAGTGCAGAAAAAGCAGTCCTGCAAGAGATTGACTGGTAAGTTCTTCAAGTTTGGCTCGTCAGAAGGTCAGTGGCTTCAGGTGTGAAGCGGATTGACTAGTTTTTACTTTCTCCATACGCACTATGTACATAGTGTATAGAGAAAGTATTGCACTCCACCAAAAATTTGATACCGAGATTTCACCGGAAATATATGTTTTAGGGCCCCCAATATCCAAAAAAAGCATTTTCACAAAAAGGTCCATGTATGTGTGTGTGTGTCCGTGTGTCCGTGTGTCTGTGAACACCATAACTCAAAAAGGAAAAGTCGGTAAAATACCAAACTTGGTATTTAAGTTTAGTATCTTCCAGGGATGCGACACGAAGATTTTGAGAAAAATCCTCCCACCCCCAACTACCCTTTACATGTAACTTTTTTCGAAAATTTTGATTTTCTCAAAAATGGCTATAGCGATTTTGATTAAAATTTCGGATATTAAACACATTTACCTGACAAATAAAATGTATATCTTGAATTTTCTGGGAATAGCCTCTGAAAAGTAGTTTATTCAGGATGAATTTTACTAAATTTTGAATGACTGCTAAACCGTAAAAGATGGACAAAGACTTACTACACAAAAAATGTAGAGCACTTTAAAACACACAATTTATGTTATATACATTTTTTTCGTGGAGTTCGTCGTTTTTGTGACATTCCTTATTTTTGGCTTCTGCTATGAAAAACGTATACTTTTCTCATACAGGAACATTCAACTCCTATCCATATAAACAAAGGAACTTCATTGACATAGCAACCAGCTTTTGACTATCACTTTAACCTACGGCTGTCCCTTATTTCGCTTCTACTTACAAGGAAGCGGGTAATAAGACTATTTCTGCTAATTTTTTCTGATTAGCATAAAGTAAATAGAAGTATAAGCTTTTTAAGAATTATTTGTTGCAGGGATATGGAGAAAGTCATGTGAATGGTACACATCAGATTTTTCGAAATTGGTACCCTAAAGTTAAAATTCTAGGCATGGCGTTATCCATGTATGTGCTGCGTAAACATCCAGGTCTACATACATCTCCTAATTTGGAGTTTGGTTAGTGTTTAATGCATTTATTATTTGGGGGAGAGTGGTGGGGGCCAACAAGTAAGCATTGGTTATGAAAAAGTTTCTTCATGACAGTTTGTGAAAAACTCGTTAATGGCAGTTGATACTTTTTAGATAGGTCGGTTGAAATATTACACTCCAGATTACGCGTCCAATCATGGGCCTGGTTTAGTCTCTTACAGCGTCGCGCAGGCGCATGAGGCGGGCGCAGTGCTGGGGAAAACTCGTTAGATCAGTTTGGGGAGTCAGCCGTTGACAACCTCTACTAGTAAGCGCAAAGTGTAAGTCAGCCAAGATGTAGGAGCTACATAATTAACGGTCAGCAGTATAGGATGCAGTAGTGAATTAATAAACTTTTATATTGTTATAATGTATTACATTCGTGTATATCAGATCTCCCTTTTAGTAGAACTATTCCTTACAATAGTGACATTTCGGTACGTCTTGCACAGCAAACGAGGCCCACCGCCATCATGTTTGTGTTATGTTAGAAGAGAAATGTATTGTCGTTGTTGACTGGTTGATGTTTAGGGTCGCAACAATACACCTATTCGTTTTAATTTAATTATTGCAATATGATAGTTATTGTATTTTATTACTCCATGTATATTTGGAAGTAATGCCTGCAAGATTTAAAATGAATCGGTAATAACGGTGTTGCTGAAAACGGTATGCAACTAATGTGTGTATTTATAATTACAGTAAATATCATATTCCAATACCTAAGTAATGTTTAGATGTACTCAGGAATAAATATGAATTTAAAGCATAACTGCTAATAGCTTATACTTAATTTCATTTTTAAAAGACTTACATATGATTGCATATTTCATCTCAGCATATCAGAACAGAGTTATTATTTCTGTTCTTCATTTCTGAGAATTCTATTTTGTGAATCCGTTTTGTGAAGAACATACTTCTTTGTGAATTTTATAGTTGATTTTGAGAATATTATAAATTGCTGTTTGTAATCACAAAATATTACATATGAGAAATCAAAAGTTCACAATTTGTTGAGGAGAACTTTTTTGTGTGATACATAAGCATTTATTGTTCATAAACACTGAAGATAAGAATTTACAGTTACAAATAATAATAATAACGTTAGTAAAATAATAATGTACCGCTATTCAACCACGGCAACTGCGCCAGTTATGTGTGGCGATGGTACATAATTAAATGTTAAGTGCTGCGGAGCTTCAGAAAGGTATTTAGTGCAATCCTGCAAATAAAGAAATATAGCTCCTGTCCTATCGTCACATGAAACTGGCGAACTATTTGCAAAAAAAAAAAAAAAATACTCAATTGTTTAACTAAACACCGTTTACTTGATAATAATACTGAACCTGATTGATATAGACATTCGTCAGAAATATATTAACAAATGTATATATACACATTAACTTTTGTTGCATTAGCTTCTACATTATTATCTCTGCTTTTGTCTCCCTTCATTTTTAAATAGTTACACAAGATCAAACTCCCTCACGACGAGGTCCACGCCTGCAAATTAGCTCTCCTCACGCATCTTTCAATACTGCGCTGTTCATAACGACATTCCTCCATCGGCTTTCTCTTTCGAACAGCCGACTACCATAACCCACGCGCCCGTGCAGAACATGGTACCCCTTTACACAGTTCTATAAGAACAACAACAATAATAGTAATAATAATAATAATAATAACTGTAGCTAAGATACGAATTTGTAATACATCCTAACACTCCGCAATCCTTGAGCTATGTATGTATTTGACACAGCCTCATCTTTCTCAATTTAGCCAGAAGCGAGAGGGCAGTTTGCCTTTAAGTTCATTATTGTTAACCAGGACCAGCCTGTTCTTGCAAAGTGTGTGTGTGTGTGTGTGTGTGTGTGTGTGTGTGTGTGTGTGTTTCCGATATTTTAAAGATATATAAAATAGTTATGTAGGTAATATTTTAAATTTACATTTTTTTAAACAGCATGTACGGTCACCCGACCCTTACAACTGTGAAACCCAAATATTGTATTATTGTATACTTAATAAATATTACCACCACCACCTCCATCGCCGCCGCCGCCGCCGCCGCCGCCGCCGCCGCCGCCACCACCACCATTTTAACATTGGCTCAGGCCATTATTAGCAAAGGAAAGTGTTTGGTGTGAAGCAATTAGGTAGAAAGCCAGGAACACGAGAGTAATTCGGTTCCGGGAAACTTAGTAAAAATAACTCCATTAAGCCTCAAGGCTCACTTCATGGGAAGTCAATAGGTTAAAAAATGTAGAAACCATGTGAATAATCTCATAGACCAACTATGGGAAGTAAGTAATATTTATTCAGTCAAAGAGTAAGTTGCTATTTCAGATAATATCAAGTGTAAAATTCGGTAACGAAGAACACAAGCATGTTGGTGAGGAGTTATTGATGTAGGGGATATAGGCTAGTAAAGGATCTGTGTAATGCTAAATTTAGTTACTCTTTCGCTACATACAGTTATTATTACAAGTTAAGGATTATTATTACTACAATAATTGATAGCACCCATATAGCAGTGATCGGTAAAGAATTCGCCGTATACCACTTCAGCAGGTCACGACAACTTAAACTGGTTATTCCCTAATGGAAAAAAATCTCACTTACAACGTAAAGTTCATAATGCTCTGAAAGTAGGCAGACTTAATATAATGCAGTTATAATTCCTCGAGCATACGAAAATGCCAAATTCCTCATCTTAAATAATACTAAAATTAGTACACACGCAATAAAAATATAGTGCAGGTGCTCTGAATAATATAATACATTCTTAGACAAACAACGTCTAATATATTCCATTCACGTGACTTTTTCTGGCTATTCTGCATAAAAAACGTTTTACAGAAGATTATTCTTCTACTTATTTATCGTGATAAACATTACAAAATGGTTTTATTACTAAGTTCGCTTCTATTATAAGCAACTAAGGGGACACACTAGGCTAAATCGACAGTCAAATGTTTCAACGTTTTTCGCTATGAAATTGTCATTGAAATTCCGCTCTCTTATGTGGCCAGGAGTAAAACAAAAGAAACATGGATCACTTTGGTTTGCGAAAAGTAGAAAGGTAGAATTGAAACCGATAACAGGGAAAGAATCTGAAACGGTTAGCTCTGCAATAAAAATTTGCAAGATATAAATTGTGCGTTTTGACGAGATCTAAATTTTTGTATCGTAATTTTTCCTCTATTTCTTACGGTTTACCAGTTACGTTATAATCACTTATGGTGAAGAGGGATTCCAGGAAATTCAAGATATATGTTTTATTTGCAATGTAAATATGTTTAATCTGCGGTATTTTAATCAACATCGTTTGAGCAATTTTGAGAAAATCAAATATTTCGAAAAGTCCTCCATGTAAAGCTTAGTTTGGGGTGGGTGTTTTTCATAAACATCTGTGTATTACATCCTACTTAAATGCTAAGTTTAGTATTAAACCGATTTTTCCTTTTAAGTTGTATTGTCCACAGACACATACACACACACACACACACACACACACACACACACACACACACTCATTCAGACACAGACGAATCTTTGTGTAAAAATGTAGTTTTGAACTCAATGAACTACAAAACTTGTTTCCGGTGAAATATCGATATCAAAATTGTAGGTGTAATACAGTATTTTCTTTACCTACTATATAAGTTTAGAGAAATTTAAAAAGTACGTGTGAACAGCATAACTTGAAAATGAAAAATTGAGTTTAGAGTTGAGAGCTAAGGTATACCTCACATTAGTAGCGGCTTCTGGGCATACATTTTGGTTGTTTACGAAAACTTGAGAGTCTGGAAATCTGAAATAGCAACTGCTCCATAATAGTTATGATTATAAATAATTGTGATACAACTACAGCAAATATCAATCACAATAATAAAATCGACAACAATGTTGAGGATGATGACAATGACGATGATGAAAGCTGTCTTACGAAAGAAAGGATGGTTGTGTAGATGTGTGTCGCATCCATCATTAAGTACAGGGCTTAAGGTAAGAACGAAGAATTCTGTAAATTAAATTGCAGTTAAAATATTTTTACTTACCATCTGACCCTATTTAGGCTTTGCTAAAAGACACAGAATACTTAAAACACGAAATATTCACACAAAAGCTACATACTGTTTGCGAGAAATGTAGTTGAAACATGCGGATCCTCACTTATGTTCCTTACCCACTTCTAACATGATCACAAGGTGGCACGATCAACGCCAGTGACTAAAACATTAATATTGCTACCTTCTAGTGTTAATAAAGGAATTTAGCCTTTCATTGTGATTTCAAAACATACACTTATCCATTAGGAATGGGGTTTGGATATGGATGGAGAAGGCTCAGCACCAAACCAATGCGGTTATTGTACTTACACCCCTCGAGGGAGCGTTCCACGAGGGAGAGATGAAATGAGGAGATATACCGGGCGGCCGGAATCAGAAGCGGCGGCACAACAATTACAGAGCTCCTACAGTTTCAAGATTGAAGTACCTCAACAATAGGACAGACAGAACCACGGACAGAGTCCAACGCCCCCGCTGACAATTCTCATCCCGGCAACCAGCCGAATTCGGAGGAGGAAGAAAGCCTTATGATCAACCTTCTTCCCTGCCACGCTGCTCCGACCACCATTGGTGATACTTCCAATCCTCAAAACACACAACGGGATGAAGGATAAATGAAATTGCAATGGAAACCAAATGGAGGGACAGAAAATTCGGGGAATGGAAGAAACCTATCCAGCATTTGCCTGGGAGCCGGGGAAAGACCCCAAAAAACATGGGTCCGTTGGGCCTTCCATGGAGATCAAACTCGCGACCTCCCGAATGCGTGCCACAGAAAAAAATCGCCTGAACTATCACGCTCGGTCATTAATGTAAATTAATTACTTCTTGCATATTAGCTATGACAGAAATTGGAGAAATAGAGCTAGACTGAAAAATCCAATACCATAGCCGAGATTGAACCACGGATCTCTTGTTTTCCTTCAGTTGCTCTGACTCCAGTTCAATCTCCGATTTCTATCCTACAAACAACTGTGTGGAAGAGTAAATTAATTCATATTAATTGACCTAATAGTTGGTTAACTATAAAGACCTGACTTAAGAACTTACGGAGTTTGTAAGTCGCAATTGAGGTATGCATCTCAAAATCATTTTGACCTCTTGCAAGTCAGTTTGAGAATTTAGTGCCGCTCCGACATGATGCCATGTTAGCTCAGTGATTAGAGCAACTGGTCAGAAACCAGGGGATCTGTGGTGCAAATCCCAGGTATGGCATTGCATTTTTCAGTCTGACTCTACCTGTTTTGTAACTACAAAAAAAAGGGGGGAATTGTTGAATCTATTGATGATACAACATTTCATGAAGTGTATGCTTAAGCTACCTTGAGTTCTACCGCAGAGCTGCCACCTGCTGCTTTTAATGTAAAATTGTTTTGAGAGAGCGTGGGAAAATATACTTTATCATCGAGCACGCTTTGAAGTGTGCACGTTCCGAGAATGCTTGGCCCAGAAGATCAGTCGCGCATGTACAAAAGCTCCTCAAAACGTGCACAAGTCAAAGTGCGCTACGAACATTTATGCCACATTTCATCAAATTTAGAGGAATAGCGCGATAGATTTAAATGTCATAGAATACAAATTAGTTCATATACGTTCTTTAAAAACATTCATAGAAAAATATCCAATAAATCCACAAAAGCTATGATTTTTACGAGCGGTTATAAGCAACTGCCACAGTCTCACAGTAATGATGGTGTAGGTTGAGGGTGTTCACCTATTGTTCGTTTGTCAATCTTTATTTCTAGCTCCTTACTCTTCTCGTGGCCTTCTGCAGCTAGCTGCATGTTAATTAGCCATATAGTTTCACTTCAGTTCTCAGGGTTACGCTGCTAAGCAAAGCAATGGACTAAGGGTTCCTTGTTAAAGGATGTAACAATGATTACAAGCCTGACGCAGTGAGAAGTAATGCAGATTAGCTCTTCATTCACTTTTTGCTTTCTCTATACGTACTATGTACACAGTGTAGGTATAGAGAAGGTAATGTATTCCAAACATAAGTTTGATACCGAGATTTCACCAGAAATACATGTTCTAGGGTCCCCTGTACACAAAAAAATTGGAAAAAGTCCGTATGTGTCAGTGTGTGTGTGTGTCTGTGAACACGATAACTCAAAAACGAAGAGTCAGTAAAATACCAAACTTGGTATTTAAATTCAGTGTATTCCAGGGATGCGACACGAAAATTTTGAGAAAAATCCACCACCCCACACTACCCTTTATATAGAAACATTTCCACATTTTTGATTTTCTCAAAAATGGCTCTCACGATTGTGATTAAAATACCGTATATTAAAAATATATTTATATAGAAAATAAAATGTAAATCTTGAATTTCCTTGGAATAGCCTCTAAAGAGCTCTTTGTTGTGAACGAATTTTGCTGAATTTTGCGTAACTGGTAAATCGTAAGAGATAGATAGAAACTTACTACACGAAAAATATAGATCACGTTAAATGTCATATAAATTTTTTTCGTGAAATTGACAATTTCTGAGACATTCCTTGTTATTGTTTTCAGATTTCAAATACTTAGAAATTTTTCCCATGGAAAGTTGTACACTCTTGGCCCTTGCAAGAAACAGATTTCAACCACATGGCAACCAGCTTTTAAGAGATTTGTAATTCGTATTTGCCTAGTGTATTACGTTATTCGTTTTCTACTTACAAGGAAACAAGTAATTAAGAAAATATCTGCTTATGTTGATCTCGATTATCATAAACTAAATAGAAGAATGTGATTTTTAATAATAATTTGTTATAGCGATGCAGAGAAAGTCATGTGAATGAAACACACCTGATTTTTATTAAGAACACGTAATTATATCATTGTACGAGATATAGCACTGAAGAGTCACTTTGCCTTCGTTCTTTGCGCACCTGCTTTAGATCTATTTCGCGCTCTAAAATAGGCTGCATAATAGTGTATATTTCACACAAATACATTATTTGTGGCTATTATCTGAACACTTTTCCGGGCGTCTTTGGCTCGCGGATTACATCTTCACTTGTTGGGGGAAAATAATGGTTTAAAAATATTTGTGGCGTTATACTTGGGTTACATGTTTGCTTCACTATGTAAGTGGGAAAACTGCCGAAAATCTTATGTTACACTAGTCCAGAGTTTACAGACTTGTGAGGACAAGAATACATTAGAAACAGACACGATTGCGAGTCGCACTTAATATAACACCAATATTTATGAAGAGGGTTACATGATGTGATGGGATACCTAAGAAACATTGGAATCAGAGGGTGGAAAAGTAAAGCAGAAGATAGAGATATGTGGAGGAGGATTGTGGAGGAAGCCAAAGCTCACCAAGAGCCAGAACAGAAGATAATATTTATGACAGCCCCCAGGTAGAACAGAAGTATCATGATGGAATAGTACACCCCTTTAGAACAAGTCCTGTAGCCAGCCATTGATATAAATCAATGAAACGGCACTGATACAAACCAATAAAATGCAGAATGGAACTGTGCTTGAAAAATGCATTCAAGATTTCAAAAACACCTAACTCAGAAATTCATCGATACGTATTCTCAGACAGACACAAAGAAAACCTCGCAGCAAAGTCAAGACAGTCCTTATCAATTCACCTTAAAAGAAGAACATGCACTGAAGAATTTGGTATATAAATTCCTCTAACAATGCAACGGATATTTCACAAATTACCAACATGGAAAATAACTCTTCTCCAGTTTATCTTAGAAGTTCCAAAATACAACAATTTCAAACAAATATATCTATATACAGATTAGTTTTCCAAAAAATGCAAAATATTCATTCTAAACGTAAATACATCCACAACGATGGATACAAAACAGAAGATGGTAGTGAGTGTGCACTGTGCAGTGATAACTGCATATAAAGCAATTAGATTAAACCTTTCTGATTCATATACCAAATTTTCCGGCGAGCTCTATGCCCTTAAGCAAGCTTTGATATACATTAACCAATCCAGCCACAGTTACTTTCTTGTACTTACTGATTCATTCAGCACCCTCCAAAATTGATCTAGAACTACTCCAGGAGATTTAAACTCCTCATCACCAAGCTCTTTAACATAAAAGGAGACAATTGTTACCTAGATTCCGTTTCATTGTGGCATCAAAGGCAATGAAAAGGCAGACAAAGCACCAACTCGACTAACAGAGGTTACGGGACATTCAGTACCTTATTGTGACATCATAAAACAGTTTTTAGGCATCTTAGCGCAAAGTGGAACCAGACATGCAGTCAAATCTACCAGTAAAGTTACCATGGTAAGGAAAGATGACACCACCAATCCTGGCCCCGTACGTTCCCTGAAGAGGAAAGAACAAGTGACTATCACAAGAGTATGAATCTGAAGTACTAAACTAACCCACTCATACATCTTCATCGAAGATAACCCATTTTATTAAGAAGTCTGCAGAACACAATTCACCATTAAACACATTATCACATAATGCAGAAGATGCACTATAGAACTACAGTGCTACAGAATGACTGAAGATATATCCACAGGTTGGATACTCCACAAATTTCAAGCCAGTTCTACTCTTCTTATAACGCCATGGCTCTACAGCTCACAAGGAACCTTGGCCTACCACCGCCCGGCCGTGGCATCCCCATCTCAGTCCTGACTGGTAGATGGATGGGGTGCAACATTGGAGGGTGAGACGTGGTCAGTGCCTCGAACCCCCCTCCCGGCCGGTTAATGAGGTCCTCATGACCCGGAGCCCCTACTTCTCCATCAAGAAGATCCTCAATTGGGCCCCCAGGGAATTCACGAGGCTAAATGCACCCAGGGGGGGGGATAAATCCCCACACCAGTACCGGGAATCGAATCCAGGTCTCCCACTTAGTAAGCAGCTGCAGTACCACCTAGCTAAGGAGACGACCTCTACGCTTTCTTAGAAGCAAAAACCTGATTTCAAACTGTATTGCACTTATTCACAATATTTTAAATCTCTGTAAAACTTTACTTTCAACAGAAATGTACTTATTCACAATCCTTTATCTAAATCTATGTTAAACTTGCTCTCCTATGCAATTTACGATTCACAACCCTTTGTTTAATGTGCTAAATAATGCTATTGTAATATTATGAGATGATGAGAGAAAGTAGGCTTTTACGGCCGGTGTCAGTGTAACTAAGAAATGTTTCCGGGATGTTTTGCCGTGGTCTGCTGGTGTTAGAAGTCCCAGAGGTTTCGTCCACAACTACGGTGGACATCTTCAGTGACGCGGTCGAAGTTTTCTTGGAGAAGGTTTTGCTACGTCTGAAGCGTTGACTTTCTTTGGGGGGGGGGAACAGGAATAAAGATTATAAGGATAACAGGTCAATAAGGTATTTGGGAAGGAAAAGGGAATATGGGAGAGAAAGGATTTCATTCTGTGGTGTCTATTTATTGGGATAACATTGGTAATGGGGCTCGGTACTGCCTAAAAAAACCGTGTATTCGTGGGTGCTTACTTGGGTTGGTCGGAATTCCGACAGTGGAGGGTAGGTATTACGCCTTGACCTAAGCCCAGGCGTAGACCTATGTCTTGAGGTGTAACTTTAGTTTTATGTTGGTGATAGCACTGTGGTGTGGGTGGGTACTGTGCAGGGGTGACCACAGTTAATTACGATGTGGCCCTCCCTGTTTGTAGCGCGTGGTATCTCCTTTATAAGGCGGAGGATTATGTGGATCTAATGCATTGATTAGAATGTTCTGGCTTTCTATGAATATGTTGTGATCAGATTTTTTGCCTTCTCCTGAGAATCAAGGCTGGCAAGGTGGTTTTCTGCCGCTTCTGCGGCGTGCAGCTTGATCTGGTTTGTGAGTGTGTCTTCTAGGGTTGTGATTCGTGTCGGCAGGTTCAGGACGCCAGACTCCATACGCAAAACTGGTCGATCGGGGCATGCCCCGGTCGTGTGTCAATGCCGCAGTACCGAACCGCATCGCGGCTTTACCTGCGAAATAAGCTAGGGAATTTGTCTGCTGGTTGTGTGTGTTTGAGGGATGAAATGTAGTGTTCTGAGGGATAAAATGTAGGTACAAGGAATTTTGTAGGGAGAGGACACGCCCACGGGCGTTTGCGCGGGCCAATCAGGAGGCCGCGCAGTTTTCTCCCGCCTGGAGCAGAATTAAACAGTTTTAATTTGGATTAAGCGTTCATCCGTTATGAGGACGACACGCTTTATTATTTTTACCCCGTTTTGGCTACGGGTTAGTGTCGCTTTGCCCTTTTCAGGTTCAATTTAAATGTGTCTCAGGGGAGGGGGCGTGGCTAACCGAGAGGACCAATGGCGTCTCTCGGCAGACGGAATGAGGGCAGGCGACGTACTTCTCTGGGATCATAATTTCCCAGAGAATTCACCAGTTGATTAGGGTGGGTTGGAATTTTGTCGTACAATGATCGGGTCCTCGATCTTATGAGGTCGACAATGTACGGGATGCCGGAATGTTCATGAAGGATGTGGGCGGGAAATTTCCAGCCGGTACGGTAGATCATCTGTAGTGCCCGGTTCTGCAGCGTGTGGACCCTGAGGAGCACATAGTTAGCTACGGTCCCCCAGATCTCGCAGCCGTACAGAACCAGAGGCGGAATGATCGCCCGGTACAGCTGAAGCTTTAAGGTAAGGGGTAAGCTCTGTGAGCTGAGCATGGGGTAAAGCTGCCTGAGAACAGCGTGCCCTAGGTTCACCTTGCCCCTGACATGCGGAGTGAAAGTTAGCCGTCGGTCCAGCGTCACTCCGAGATACTTGACCGTGTTCACCTAAGGGATCCTACGGTGCCGTAAAACAAAGTTCCGCTGAAGCCGATTTCTAATGGTTTTCGCCAGGAGAATCGCAGAGCTTTTCTCCGGGCTAGTGGCCATTCGCCATCTCTCACTCCACCTGCCAATGGCATGGTGTTGGGCTTGGATTTGCCGAAAGCTATATCTGGTGTCCCGGTTCACAGCGGAGATCTTCCGCATACTGACTGACAGGTGTGTGTGCTGGGGTGGGTGGGGATGTCGGCCATGTAAGCTGCAAAGAGTGCCGGAGACAGCAGGCTATCTTCCGACACTCCCGCTCCAATGGGCCGCTCTGTAGAAAGTTCCCCCTCCACTTTTACTTGGAAGCTTCGATTCTGAAGAAACGAAGCTACCAAGGAAATGTATAGAGAGGGGATTTCATGCTCTATGAGTTTATAGATGAGTCCATCGTGCCACGTAGTGGAGAAGGCCTTTCCCATGTCCAGCAATACCGCAACCGTTTTAGACCTCTCCTGGAAAGTCAGGGAGGCCTTCTCGGCCACACGCACTAATTGCACGGTCGTGGAGTGTCCAGGGTGAAAACCAAACTGATGCTCGGGTAGGAGGCCTCTTTCCTCAAGGTGAGGTCCGAGGCGGGTGAGGAGCAGTCTCTCGAATACTTTCGAGATGACTGGCAGGAGGCTGATAGAACGGTAGCCGGCCGGGAAAACCGGGTTCTTTCCCGGCTTTAAAACGCATACCACACGGGCCTCCTTCCACGTAGCGGGAAAGTGGCACATATGTAATCATGCGTTATAAATCCGGGTCAAATGAAGCACGGCCTTTCGGGGATGGTGCTGGTGCATTTCCGCTGTTACGCGGTCCTGTCCAGGAGATTTCTTGGTTTTCAAGGAAAGGATCTGGGTGGCTAACTCCTGTGAGGTAGCTATAGGGACGCGAAACTCCTTGTCGTTCGCGGGTGGGACCTCTAGGAAGCCCTCTACCGCCCGCTCGACGAGTTCATTTGGTCTTCGTCCTGGGGCTCTTCTCTGGGCTGGAATTGATTTTACAGGTAGTCTGCGAATGCATCTGCTCTATCTCGGGGCTCGAAGGCAAGATGGCCCCGGATGCCATGGATAGGATGCCGGTATTCCAGTCTGTCTTTCCGCAGGCCACGGACTATTCGCCAAGGTTTCTTCTCGTGGAGGTTAACATGCCTTAACGTAAGCTCCCAGTCTCTCGACGGTGTGCTCTAAGGAGACGGGCCAGGGATTTGAACCTCCTATCCTGGGATGGCGAAATCTCTGCCATAGCTTTCTGAGAGCATTTTTTGCATTTATCAGCTGTCTTAAGTGTGCAGAAAGGACGGAAGGTTGAAGTGTTTCGAAAGGAATGCGGTGTGTGTGAGCACAGACCGCATTTAGGACTGTGGTAGAGAACTGCGCGGCCGCCGCCTCGAGAGACTCTATTTAGTCTATTCGAGGGTAAGCGTCCACGGAGTTCTGGAGGGATAACACAGCAGCATCCCAGTCGACTTCTTCTATCCAGTCTGGTGTGACCAGAGCTGTGAGTGAAACGTTGGAGTCGACCACAACTGGGTTGTGGTCGGAGTCCAGCGCGTTCACAACCGAGAGGTCCAGATGGAACGGAATGTTTTTGGTGACCATGAAATCCCGCCCTGCCGCGTGGCGGGAAGTACGTTGGACCTCTCGGACCGTGCGCGAAAAGGGCCGGGTCTCCGCTGATGAGGCGGTAGAGTCCGCGGTCCTTTCTATTCTGGGTGCGGCTGTTCCAGTTTGGATGCTTCGCGTTGAAGTCGCCTGCGATGCAAACTCTGGTCGAGGTTGAGGAGTGCCTTCAGGTCCGCTTCAGCGGCCGTCCGGTGGGTCATATACCGCTACTAGCACTATTTCCGACCCCCCTCCAAGGAGATCCTTATGGCGGTCGCTTCCAAGTGTTGTAGCGGAGGAATGGTGATAGGAGTGTGGGTAAGGTAATTTTTAATAAATATAGCCGTACCACCAGGGCGGATCCGTCCGATGGGCGACGTAACTTGGCAGATGGAATGGAATACCAGCGTGCAAATGCGTCTCGCAGAACATTAGGATATCAATCCCGTGATCATCTATAAACTCTAAGATGCCCGGCCGCTGTTCCCGGACTCCGTTTGCGTTCCAGTACGCAACTCGCAAAGATCTACGGGTTTTAAGCGCCGCCATTACGAACTGGAGTCAGGGAAGAGCAGTCGGGCCGTCTCATGCATGATGGTGACCTTCTGAAGGGCGGGGATGTGGGGGCTTGCCAGTTGTTCCTTGCAGCGCCGTAATATGGGGAGGGATCGCGATATGAGGTCGGTAAACCAGGCTGAGAGCTCGGAAAACTCGGCCATATAGTCGACAAGCACGGAGAGGTTCTTTTAAGGAGAAGCCACTGCCTGGGCAGTGGCTGGAGCAGCAGCTTCGCTCTCATTGGTCGAGCCAATAGGAGCTGCTTGCTGCTCTGGAGGGGGCAGTTGCGTGGCCGCTTGGCTGGGCTGGCCGCCCGCGGTCAGCGGGGCAGCTGGCTCAGCTGTTGCGGCTGCAGGTGCCGGGATTGAGTTTGCCGCAGCGGCGGTGTGAGCCACGGGCTTCTTGGGAGGCCGTGCCTGTTTCTTCTTCTCCTGCTTCTTGGGTCTCTGCTCCCTGGGGGGTGCAGGGGGGTTGGTGACCTGAGTTTCCGAGCTCTCGGTCTGGTTTGCTGGTACAGCCAGCGTTGCCTCAGCCTGTCGAAGCACTTCTACGTGCCTCGATATAGCGTTGGCAAAGCTGTAGCCTTGACGCAAATTCGCAGGGTTGGTAATGGCTCTGCCCTGCCTTGCCTGGATTATCTCCAGTTCTTTGGGGCAACCGCCATAGATGCCAATATGGCGCCCCTCGCAGTTTGCACACTTAGTTACTTCTCTGGGGTGAGGGCAGTCTTTTAGATGGTGCTCACCTGCACAGCGCTTCCGCTCACACGCGTGGCTCGAGTGGTGGAAGCGCAGGCATCGATAGCACTTGTGTCGGCCCCTCTCTGCCGTGAGGTGGATCGGCTCGCACTCTTGTGCTGTACAGGGTGGTCACCGTGTCAATCTTGGGAATTCCCTCCCCATCTTTCTCTACAATGACCAAAAATAGGGGCATCTTGACCTTGGTGGGCTCAGCACCCTCGGGTCGGGAGGTTTTGGTCAATTGGATGACGGTCCGCGGATTGATTCCATTTTCCTCCGCCAGGCCAACACGGATGTCCTCAGGGTCGGTGTCAGAATCAAGTCCTAGGATCACTCGTCGGACTAAGTTTGGTTTTTGGAGGGAATATGTGTGAAACTGAATTTTAGACTTCCTCAGAACCTCCCTCGCCTTCTCGTGATCGTCGGGGTTCCTGGTCCGGATGACGACAGTTTTGGGGTAGCGGGTACTCCTCCGAGAGCGCAGCCCATAATTCCCTCATGACTCTGACATGATTGGGAAACGGGTCGGCCACAATTGGCGGTATTCTTCCCGCCCGTTGTGAGCGATGGCTCTCGGGGATGGTGGCTGCTGCAGGGGTAGGGGAGGCGCGCCCCTCCGGGTTTGAACCGGAGGTCTTTCGGCGCCTGTGGACCACCGTGATAAAGCCTTCGTTATCTGCTGTGCTCTCAGGCACCAGGGTAGAGTGGGCTTGGGAGGGGGCAGATGGAGCAACTGATGTGGAAGTAGGTTGCGCCACTTCCGGGGTGAGAGAAACCGCGGTCCCTTGGTTGACTAGGCGGGAGGAATACTTCTTCTTGCCAGAAGTCTTCTTAGTTCTGCCCTTAAGGGCTAAAGCCCGTGGGTCGGGGTTAGGTTTTGAGGAGGAAGAGGTTGATGGGCCAGGAGTGCTCATTACGTCAGGTATTACCTGTGCGGTGGTACTTGGCTTGTCAAAGTCTTGTGCAGGTGCCATATGGCTCCCCACAGAGGGCCGGACTTCTTGCGACGCGCCGATTGGGGCGAACCCGGGTCCAGACCATAGTCTGGACTCTTGGCTTTGGCCTTGTGAGCCCGCGGTAACGTCAGTCGGTCAGTCAGTGCCAAGTTATTCGAAGTACCAGGTTGAAGCTCAGGAGGCAAGGGAAGAGAAAGTCTTTGCTCTCTTCCAGGGCAGGATGCGGCCGGGCGAGTTGGTGTCGGCGGCAGATCAGGGGATGGCGCTGGTGGAGAAGCTCGACGAGCTTCCTCCAGGTGGCACGCTAGAAGGGGGCCAATGCCCACTGCGGTCCTCCTTCGAGGAGAGACTCCTACTCCCGGATCACCAGTTTGGTTTCCGTACTGGACATTCCACAACCCTGCAGTTGCTGCGAATAGCTGAGAAGGCTGCCCTGGGCTTCCAGGACAACTTCAAAACAGTCGCGGTACTCTTGGACGTGGAAAAGGCCTTCGCCACCACGTGGCATCAGGGACTCTTGTACAAGCTCAAGAACGCAGAAATCCCTCCCCCTGCTTAGTAGCTTCCTTCGGGACCGCACTTTCAGGGTGAGGGTGGAGGGGAGGCATTCCACAGTCAGACCTATAGCGGCGGGAGTGCCGGAAGGCAACGTGCTGTCGCCGTTACTCTTTGTCGCCTACATGTCCGACTTCCCCACAGAACCCAGTACAGTTACGTGCCAGTATGCCGACGATGTTCTCATAATGACACGTAACAAGAACGCCCGATATTGCTTCCCCCCGCTACAGAGATAGCTCCAGGCCATAGGCAGATGGAGTGAACAGTGGCGGATGGCCTTCAGCCCGCAGAAGAGCTCCGCTCTACTGTTGGCTAAAGTCCGTGGCTGGCGACCGGAGACGTCGCTGAGGTTGCGGCGGCGGCGGATCCCCTGGGTCCGCACCGCCAAATACCTTGGAGTCCTCCTCGACCGCGGCCTTACTTTCACTCCACATGTCAGGGAGAAGGTCGGTATGGGAGACGCTGCCCTATGGCAGTTGTTTCCCATCTTCCGCTCCGCCATGCCTACACACCTAAAACTACGGCTGTACCGCGCGGTCATCTCGCCCCTGATGCTGTATGGCTGTGAGGTCTGGGGTTCGGTGGCTCGTTCCACCATCCTCAGACTGCAGACCGTGCAGAACAGGGCATTGAGGATGATATATGGCACAGACCGTAGATTCCCGTCCCACATTCTCCATTCCCACTCCGGAATCCCTTACATAGTGGACGTTGTGCGAGAAAGAGCTCGCACAATATACACTAAACTTGCTCCTCACCCAAATCCCCAGGTGAACGCTTTCGGTCTTTACGACCACACGCTGCCTAGGAGACGCATAAGCTACCTCCTTCCCAAGGACGCCTTGGGATGGTAGTTTTTCAGCCGCCTCTCCCTTCTTTACAGTACTACCCGCCAAGTTAAGCAGCATCGGGCCCGGTCTCAACCCGGACGGGTGACCGGCCAGTTGTACTCCGACCAGATCTGCAACACTGGCTTCCCCCACCCCGTACCTACATCCTTTCAGTTCTCCCCGCTAGCCGGCACTGCTTTTCTTGACAGCCCGCAAGCGGCTGGCCAAGTTAAGCAGCATCGGGCCTGGTCCCTCTCTGGGTGGGTGACCACTCCGGTAGGTAAGCTAGCCCACGCCGGCTGCACAGAGGGAAACACCCTGCCCACATTACTTCGACACAGACATAAACGCTTGCACAAGACTACATCTTTTATATCACACGGGTAAATCCGCGAGAAAAGCGGATAGGTACCGTGGTGATTTGCCCCCGCCCGAGTACACTCGGGCGACTAGTTCCTGCTCCTGGCTCCTGGTCAACGCTTCAGACGCAGCGAAACCTTCTCCAAGAAAACTTCGACCGCACCACTGAAATGTCCACCGTAGTTGTGGACGAAACGTCTGGGACTTCTAACACCAGCAGACCACGGCAAAACAGCCCGGAAACATTTCCTAGTTACATTATGAGATGAATTGTTATAAATATTGTATTTAGCGAGATGAGCTTGCAGTTAAAGCGACCTAAAATCAGCGAATTTAAAAAATATGAATAGTTTAAATGAAAACAAGCTTTGAATATTCAATTATTTTAATTGCGTAAAATCAAATTTTGTATACGGATAAACTATTAAAATTAAAAATACTAGAAAACCATTACAATTGAAATATGTAAAATATGTGAGTTTTATTTGAAATGAATATTTGACAAATGGCAAAAAGAAAGAAACAAAAATAATTGTATAATATAATATGTATTCAAAACTAAAAAAATAACTTAGTGTAGAAGAATGGTAGAATGGTGAGGCTGTGGTAGAATGGTTCAACCCTTCGCCACTGGCCTAAACGGCTCGGGATCTATCCCAGGGGACCGCATGCAGGCGAGTGTCCCGTCATTCTTCCAGCAATTGCTCCACACTATTTCCTGTCATCATTTCACTATCAGTTCATATTGTTCACTTTCTCACTTTCATAACAAGCATCGGACTGATCATACATCCTGGCTTCTCTCTAATCCAGAGCTTCTGCTCCTCAACAATTGTCGCCCCACAGGCGCTGTCCTGCAAGTCCGGGTGGGGGGGTGTTATAAGTCCTACATGGTGGGTTCGAGTCCCGCCTTGGGCATGGATGTTATATGTTTGCGCAATGTGCAATGTTTGTAAAAGAAACAATAAAACCAGTAAACCAGTAATCAGTAAAACCTACGGGGGGAAATGTAAATAGGGATACAGTACCGGAGTCCTGATCAGACTCCGTTACTGTTTTTTTTAAAAAAAAAAACACGCGAGAAACAGAGAAAGAAGGACATCTACCAGTAAACGAATACTCACCTCCAAAAACAAATACGTTTATAATTAATATTTACAATAAAAGTTATTATGAAAGAAGTGGATTAAATAATTTTGAATAAGACAAAAACAATTTTTGTACTTTCTTTATTTTTGAAAGAATGTTTTTTCAGCCGCAAAAAAAAAATGGCAGACAGCTGGAACCTCTATGTGACCTATTTCTACAAAAATTCTCCAAGTGTATGTCTTTCCTAGCTGGAGGAAATATTCACTTCGTATTCTTATCCTACGTCATTTTATCTAACACTTTGGTTGGCTTTATATATCATGTGGCACTATTCCAATATGGTGACGAGAGTTCTCCGAAATATACGTTCTGGTAAATCCTCACTCCTGAATTTCTTCATGCTTAATACAATTCAAAGACACAAAAGACTTTCACCACTCACGGAAATTACAACACAGAAACAGAAAACTTGTGATTGTAAAACTGGATTTCTCGTCGTTTGGTCGATTTTAAGAGACAAACATTTGCTTGAATTGACAGCCCTTTTACATTTCGATAACATAGTCTGCAAATGCAATATAAATGCATTATCCTTAGTCGTAGTTTTTGCGTAACAAAAATATTATATAGTGAATATAGAAAAATTGATATGTAAATATACACAGATAACATTTTCCTGAGCAGCGGATTTTATTGAATACTCATTAAGCTGAATTTAAAAATTAATCTATTTTCTATATTTTCATACAAATTTATGAAATATTAAAGTTAAAACAATAAATTGATCTAAAGATAACTGGTGCCACTTTAAGGGCTATACAAACATTTCAAGAAAACTGTATGCCATTTTCATGGCGCACTTTCCGTTACATTTGGTTTTCTAAAAAGTCGCCGTAAGGTTTTCAGTCAAAATATAATATTCTTAAGAAATGTTCAGCTCAAACAAAATGTGCGGTTGAGCTTTTAGCGAATACTATGTGAGATTATTTTAATTCAGATCGAATGTTTGCATTACTGGTAAACATTACGGGATTGAGGGAGGTTTACTACACAAAAATGTAGATTTCATTAACAGGCACGTTAATATGTATTATAATTTTTGGATATTTGTTGTTTTAGTTTAAATTTCAGCTGAAGGTTGTTCATTTGTTTCTCGGATCAAGTAAAAATGTGGAATTTCAAAACTCAGCTTTAAAGATTTAAACCTAACTCGTCTCGTATACTCTATTGATGTTTCGAATAAAAAGAAAAAATGCCTGTATATAATTAAATATATGTGTATATATATGATGATAAAGTATTTTTTAACATTCATTTCCATTCATATGAAGTGCATGAAAGGGAAAGCTTTTGTCAGAATGATTTTACGTAGGTGGAAAAGGTCATATGAATGTATTATAATGTTTTTCCTTTAAACCCACACGCTCTTTGATATTAATGCCTGAATTTCGATTGGTTATTTGAATAAGTCTTAAAAGATGAATAATAATCCAATTATAAAGGCTTTATGCACTTTTGTGTGGGATTGTATTGTCTGTTCAAAGGTTGACTCTTTGTATTGTTTCAGTCTGTTTTTATGGTTCGGTGTCGAATGGAATATAGAACATCAAGTTCAAAAGTTTACGTCCTATATTTGTGCATTAACCTCTCTGATAAACACAGTTTTGCATGGTTTATTGGAAAGTGTTTGGCTTAGAATATGTTAAGCTAGTTGTGCACTACCCACATTAACTACCGAGATAGGTGACTTAGACGCTTCGTCTGAGACTGGCGTGTGTTTCTTCATTCCCCTAAACTTCCTGTCCATTTCATCTAACTGGTCTCTTTCAGTGTCTGCGAGGACTGCGGTGGTGACGCCCTTTCATGGTGATGAATGTGCTCTTGCAATACAGCTCTGGGCAGCCGCATCGAGATGAACTTCTCGGAATATGTTAGGGGGCCATCCACCTTGGCTCTTTACTTGCAGTCCGGTTTCGACCGCCCGTTGATAATAGTCTCATTTCTTCCTATTCTCCTGGGTCTGACGTATAAGCCAATAGCTGCAGTTTGGAATTTCTCTCCACAATCTCTCTCTTTCTTTCTCTCTCTCTCTTTCTCTCTCTCTCTTTCTCTCTCTCTCTCTTTCTCTTTCTCTCTTTCTCTCTCTCTCTAACTACTTTGTTGGAAATAAATTATGAAGTAGGCGTTATTTTATTTTCCTCTTTAAACAGAGAGTTTATAACTCAGTTGTTTACATACATTAAATAATTATTTCTTAGCGAGAACGATAAAAGTGGTATTTGATTCGTCCTGTAGTGTTTAGACACAGCTGTTCCAGCTTGGATTCGGGCCAAAAAAAGCAGCGAGTAACTCGTGACTCACAGCATTGAACACAACCTGTCGTTACGGAAATCAAGTGCTGCAAATGAAGCGGCAGGTTGCAATACGAGTATGATGGTATAATTTACCTCATGGCGTATTGGTTACCATGCTCTCACTCCAGTTCTGCTCCGAGCTTTGTGGTTAAGTACGTGCGTATAATCTGCTCAAATGAGTCGAATTGAAACAGCCTAATTGAGATAAAGCACAGCGCTGAGCTTTAAAGTATATTTTCTGGATTCTTTTACTGAGAATTTTACCATTCAAAATGCTCCTTGGAGTGCATTTTATAGCTTACCAGTAGGCTTCGGACATAACTTTAGATTAAATTACTTTCTAGTATACTAGTACTTATTTACAAGCGAGCGGAGAGGAGAGAAGCAGAACTCCCGTGCGATAATGAATTGGTGCTATAAAAGTAGGTAGATGGGCATATAAGTATAACGTTCTGTAGTAAACATAAGTTTTATAACAAAACATATAATAATTGTAGCAGATAAAATAATAAGTTTCTGATGTGATTTATAAGTGTGGACAGCTATTTCAATGGATTACAACATATTTCTTGAATTTATCAAAAGCAAAGTATTCTTTTGGATTCGTACCTTCACAACAGGCTGTACATGTACTGATCGCTTGATTAGTCACCCTTCGTGGTGTAATGATTACCATGCTGACTTTATATCCCCAAGGTCACGGGTTCAAACCCGGCGAAGGACGCTGGACTTTTTCGGGCGTAAAAATCCTTAGCATGGCTTCCTTCGGAAGGGAAGTAAAGCCGTTGGTCCCGTGTCGTAGATTTACGGCACGTAAAAGAACCTCAAGCCTGAAAGTGAGGCCTCTGTGCAAAATTAAGCGGTCGTTCACGCCCAATATAGAATGGGACGCTGAGAACCACAGCAGTTAAAGAGCGTCCATAAATAACACGCCATTTACATTTTTTTTTCGCTTGATTAGAATGAATGACCGGCAATACCTAGGAAGGGGGAGGCCCCAGTAAAATTCTGTGTGAACGTATCTACTTTTCTGTCAGATTGCAATCCGACGCAACCGTGTCCGAGGCCTACTTTTTGCATACTTCAGACTTTATTGTCTGCCTTCTCAAGTAACCTATGCTTGAAACGTTAGGGTATGCTAGGAAATTGGTTTGGATAGACGGAAGGTAAATATTACTAAATACTATTTGACTTGATAACGGTGGGTATTTTTGCAATGTAATATCCGTGTTCTAATTCTTATTCCAAACATTTACGAATATTTGAATAGAATATGAACAGTTAACGTGTCCTATTTTATAACCCACTTATTTGTGTTTCCAAAGTTCTCTTATAGTAAAAACAATATATGTTTCTAAAGTATCAATATTTAAAGATGTTTACCTTTTATTCAGTGTCTTCATTTATATTTATGCCAAAAAGGTTTACCTACACTAATCGCAGCTTAGAATTGCAATGATTCGGGATGAAAATCTTGCTCGTAAAATATTTCCTCAGTCGTCCTCCGTGGGGTAGGAGTAACATGTTAGTCTCTGGTTCCGATGTTCGCGAGTTTAAACCCAGCGGAGATCGATGGATTTTTTTTCGGGCGTAAATATCATTGGTATGGCTTCCTTCGGAAGGAAAGTAAAGCCGTTGGTTCCGTGTTGTAGATTTACGGCACGTAACAGAATGTCAAGCCTGATAATGATGCCTCTTAGCAAAATAATGCAGTATTTCACTCCCAGTATAGAAGAGGACCATGAGAACCACAGTAGTTAAAGAGCGTCCATAAATAGCAATCAGTTTACCCACGTCTAACTCCTCCACAAATTCAAGCAACCTGTGTGTGTTTAATTCTGACATGGCTGTCCCTCTAACAACTCTGTACTCCCTTAAAAGCTAATGACAACTTTCTGTACGTGTTGATAATGAGTGTCTGTCCCATTGCCATAGCAGGACTGGAAGGATGGGCGAAGATATCGCTCGGAGACAACACCCGGAGATTCTTTATGGTTATTAAAAAGGACATATTTGGCTATAAATTGGAACAATTCAAGCACAAATCATACTGCCGCTGTTTCTGATATTGTATTTCGAATTTATACAGTCACTGAATGAGACGTAACCAAAGTGCAGTTGAGGGAAGCTGTCGGAGAAGGAGAAGGAACGAGCGGTAGAATGAGGTAAGTGTGCTTTTCAATGCAGTGGCACTTTGGAGCTGCTTTCCTCAGTGCATATTCTAAGTTTATGGTACAATATGCTCAATATAATCATAAGAAAATTGTATTTATATTTTTTTTTTCTCTACACCTAATATGTACGTAGTGCATAGAGAAGGTATTATCATTCACCCAAAAATTCGATAGCGAGATTTCACCGGAAATACATATTTGAGACCCCCGGAATCCAAAAAAAAAGTTTTAGAAAAAGGTCAAGGTGTGTATGTATGTAATGTATGTAAGTAGATTTGTGTGTTTGTGATTGTGTGTGTCTGTGGACAGAATAGCTAAAAAACGAAAAGTCGTTAAGATACCATACTTGGTATTTAAATTTACTATCTCCCAAGGATGCATTACGAAAATTTTTAATGAAATACCCCCACCTCAAACCACTCTTTACATGGAAAAATTTTAGACAATTTTGATTTTCTTAAAAGTAAAACGATTTTGATTAAAGCTTCGTATATTAACGATATTTACATGACAAATAAAATGTACATCTTGAGTTTTCTGGGAATAGCCTCTAAAGGCCTCTTTATTTTGAATGAATTTTTGCATAACTGATAAACCGTAAGAGATAGAGAAAACTTAGAACATTTTGAATGCAGATCTCGTTAAAACACATAATGTATGTCATATATACTTTTTGGTAGAGATGATCGTTTTTGAGATATTCCTTGATATTGTTTCAGCTTTAAAGTGCTTATATTTTTCTCATAGGGGAATTCTTCAACTCCTGGTCATACAAAAAATAATTTCAATCACAAAGAAACCAACTTCTGAAAGATTTGACTTCACATTGGCCTATGATGCTCCCTTATTTCCTTTCTGCTCAAAGGAAGCAAGTAATAAGACAATTTCTGCTAATGTTCTCTCGAATTACATGAAGTAGATAGAAGAAAAAGTACGCTTTTTAACAATACTTTGTTACAGAGATCTAGAGAAGGTCATGTGAATGGAACACATTTTTTTAACTTTCATAGATATATTTGTTCTAAGTGTGTACTGTATGTGGGAATTGTTTATAGTCAATTCGTGCCACAAATAAACAAGCAATAAGATAGTTGAGTTGCGAGTTGGATTCTTTTCACACCTCCATCCTATTTATTCTCCTGTTCAATATTTAGAATGGTTTCTTCCATCAGATTATGGCCAATACATAAGATTGAGATGTTTCCTGGAACTTTGGATGTTAAAATGAAAATTCTCTCGCAACTCAACCCAATATCAAAATAATTGCATGAGATAACACAACATTTTTACTCAGAAAAAGAAACACAAAGCTGTAGTATTATTACAGTAAATAACGATAAGTGCTAAGCTATCCTTCTGGTTAAATTAGTTGCGTCAAAAAGCATTTGATTGCTTATTGAGCATGGAAATTGTAATTAAAATAGATAACGTCAATCATATTCACATAGGCGCCAGAAAATAAATATAAACATTTTTATAATTTTTTTTCACACTTCATAACATCTATCAGGGTCAATTCAAGCTCATTACAGGTAACTTTTTTTTTTGCGTTAAGCTAAAATTGTTTTATATATAACACGTTCACCTACTCTTTATGTAAATACTTCCAAAGACATTATCAAAATATTTACATGAAAAGGAAACTTGGACTAAAACTCATTCTTTTCATTTCGAATTAAAACGCACGAAATATCTCAGTTTTCGTTCTCATCGCTCTGCCAACAGCTGCCAAGAATTTCGACCCTTTTAAAAACAGTCAGTTGGCGCTAAATAATATATATTTAGGAATATTTCTGAGGAAGATTTTTCTCTATTTCCTATGATTACCAGGTTACACAAATGAAACAAATTTAATCAGCATGAAGGAGATCTCAAAGTTCATTCACAAACACTTCAAATATACATTCCACTCTTCATTTTAATTCATCAAAATTGTTTGCGTTACTTTTGAGAAAATGAAAAAAATATGAAAATTGTTCTACATAAAACATTTCAGTTGATACCGATTTACTCAGAAACGACGTTTGAGTTTTATCACACATCTTACACAGCGTAAGTAGAAACAAATGACGGTGTGGGTTCGATCCCAAGCGACCGCATGTGAGATGTGTGCTGGACAAAGCGGCGCACGAGTGGGTTTTCTCCGGGTTCTCCGGTTTCCCCCGCCATCGCATTCCACCGGTGCTCCATCTTCATTCCATGTATCACCAGTGTCATCGCCTGCGTTGTCATAAGTAGTAAAAGCTGGCGTTAAACCCTACCCAAAAAAGAAACAAATATCCACACCCCCACACATGACTTTTTCTTGAAAATGAATTTGTTGGGTTTTTCTGGATCTCAAAGCATGCAACTACCGCTTAAAATATAGATACTCAGTTCATTAGTTCTTCTGATAACCATGGTTAAACGCTAATGCTAAGTTATTATACTAGTTCGTTTTTCCAAATTTCTTAGTGAGTGGTAACAATTGTATTATATTTTGATGCGTAAAGCAACCTGTTAATTAAGAGAGCCATCTTACTACATCTTACTTGAATGGAAATAGAAAATTAAAGAACAATTCGTCTAAATTAATATATAGAAGTGAGTATTATTTTTTAAGCATCCATATAAATAAATTGAACCATTATAAATAAGCAGGACATAATATTTTACAACTTACATATTCTCTTGTTATAATGTATAGCTTAATATGACGAACATTACATTCAATGTTATCAATGTATATCAGAAAGATGATAATATCCGCAGTAGTAACTTCGATTTTATTAAATTTAAGTTAAGCTTTTTACTTCCTGTAGCATACTATGTACTACGTAGTAGGTAGGTTACGCATTAAAACTCTATATCGCGTTTTCACCAGAAAGGATGTTTTGAGGTTACCTTAAAACGTTTTTAGAAAAAGGTCCGTGTGTTGTGTCATGAACAACATAACTCAAAAAAGAGTAGTCTACCAAATACCAAAGTTGGTATTTAAATTCAGCATCGTTCTATTCTATGACACGAAGATTTTCAAGGATATACTCCACCACAAGAACATTTTGAGAAAATGTTGATTTCCTCAAAAATACCTCTAACGATTTTCAATAAAACACTGTATATTAAAGAAATTCACATAACAAAAAATGTATATCCTGAATTTCTTGGGAATAGCCTTTAAAATCCTCTTCACTTTGAATGACTTCTGTACAACTAGTAAACCGAAAGGAACACAATCTTACTGCACATAAATCTTAAAACACATAATTTATACAATTTTGTGTGAAGTATTTTTTTCAATTTTAAAATACTAACACTTTTCTCAAACGGCAGCTCGTCATTTGTTTCATATCGCTTTTTGTTTTGGTCCTGGCCAAGCAAACAGAACCTAATTTTATTTTCATCGCATAGCGACAGCTTTTAAATGATTTGCTTACTGATTTATTTTACTATTTCCCTTATAATTATAAGGAGTTAAGTAATAAGATCCTTTCTTCTAATGTTTATCTCGATTGGTGTGAGTTAGAAGAATTATCCTTTGCAATAGTAGTTTGTTTGCAGGTTAAGACTGATCTACCTATAACGAATTACAAGTTTTTATCGTCGGTCTACAGCACTGTCACGTCCTTGAGCTGAATGCGCAGAACACCACACTCTTGGAAAACCCATAAAAATCTTCTAAGGAGGAAAATACAACACTTAATACGCATCAATTGTGTATAATGATCTCCTGAAAACTTCTACGCAATATATAAATTGGGATTAGTGAGAAATAAACAAACATAAAAAATGTGAGGGATTTAGGAAAGCACGCCACTGAACAAGCAAGATTGTTCCTTTTCTTTTAGTCGTGCTCACTCTGTCTTTCCGCAAATTCTCCCCCTCGCGACGGTGTCGGTCGGATGGGTTCTTCTTTCTCCTCATGGCCTACACCACGCTTTGTACACAAAGCAAACGCCAGTCTGCGGCGGTCTATATTAGGATACGGTGAGCTAGCTTCGCACGTGAACTCTACGTTTTTTCTGCGACGTCTATGATTGTAAACTGAAACATGCATGTGTGGAAGGGGTGGGCCGAGTGTGACTGTTGTCGGGGTGGGGGAAGGTGGGGAAGGAGTGGGAGGAGTACTGCCGCTTAGTGCGTGCGTTCCGGAGTATAGTCCACGTTAGTTTCCGTGACTGATGGTCAAATAGGCAGGTGGTCTTGGCGGGCTTCCCCATTCACCAGCGCTTCGTGGTAAAAAGTTATGTGGCTAAAACAGTAATTTATACACCGTGGCGTGTGCGATATGAGGAAGCTTAGTGCCGCTGTCATCTAACTACCCTCGTTCGGTGTCCTATAACCTTCTCTTTGTAGTAAAAGTGGTTTTAATAACACAGTGCTCTAGTTAAAAGCCATGCTTGCGGAAGAACATGCGCCATGTTTATACAGAAGAATTGTTTTGTTTTTTGTACTTGCAAGGCAGTTATAAAGTCAAACGCAGTGTTTTGTTTATAAATTCTCCAGCAGTAGAATTGATAACCTCATCAGCAAAAATCTGAGTATTGTGTGACTGGTTCAGTAAGCATAGTTTTTGCGGCAAACCAGCGTAAGTAAAAGTTACTTTGAGTGCGGGAAAAGAGGAAAAGTGTAAGTGGCTTATGCGTCAAGTGCAGTGAACCGCTGTGAATGAATATGCAAAGTGTATGAGCGGATAACAGAGAGGAAAAGCCTTCTGTAGCTTGAAATTGCCGCCTGTTCGCCAAAGGTGAGTGACACAGCTTGTGAATCTCTGTTGGGGGGGAAGTAATCGAGTCAACAGAGGACGGCGTGACCTAGGTCAGCGTTGTAGCCATGGCAACTGGTCCTGAGGTTGTAAGGCGGGAGAGTAAATAGTGTTCTCACAAGAATGTACGTATGTATGTAAATATAGTATTTTGTCTTCACGGAGCTGTAGCCAGCGGCAGATTCCTTGTTACATTCAGGATCGGGAACTCTTATTTTATAAACTTCCTCATTGCCTTTTCACATGCTTCACTTTATTTCTAGCCTCTGGAAAATAAATAAATAATCTTATACAAGTAAGCATTCATGGATGATACTCATTTGCGTCATTTTGGGTGACGACTCTATTAATTCTGGCGAGCGTTAAATGAGGCATTTTCTCTCTAAGGGAAACTGAAAGTAAATGTTCATAAACAGGAGTATATAACACGTAAATAAGCCCATATAGTGTGCAAAAACCCAAAAATGAAAAGGAATTACACCGGGAAACAAAACACGTAGATCAAACAAAAATAAGCAATGTTTAACTCAAAGCATACGTAAACTATATCATAAATGTGTACAAAATGTTTGGGATTGAGATTACAAAGGAAATAACGAAAATTACTCCATATAAACGGCAGTTTAGGTTGGAAGAATATTCATGAAAATGTTTAAAAAAAAATCGCATCTTTTGAAGATACTAAAGTTAAATAGCAAGTTTTGTATGTATCGGGTTTTTCGTTTCTCAGGTGTTCTATTTTCTCTCTTTCTCACGCGCACTCTCCCCCCTCTCTCCCTCTCCATTTAGCATTGGCCAGAATTAACAGTCGTTGCGCAGAATTTTCAGTTTAGTGGAATTTATCATTGTATCTGTATTTTAAGCAGACTTGGTAAAAAAATTCATCTTTCGACAACAATCTACAACAATGTATATATACAATATTTACACTGTCCAAACGAAAACAGAAAACTCAGGGAATTCTATACATTTAAATGATAGGTAAATAACCTAATTTTTTTCAGTGCTGGTGTCACAACATGTATATTAAAATTACGGAAAAAGCAGGTTTTAAGGATATCAAATGAGAAAAAATCTGTGTCACACTAACATGACTTTCTCTCCCTATTCTGCAATTAACTATGTTTAGAAAAGCATACTCTTTTAACTTCTTTACGTTAAACCAGATAAACGGTGGCATAAAATATGCATTACATATTTACACATTTCCTTGTGAATACAAAGTAATAAGGGAATGCACAAGGCTAAAGCGATGGTCAAACATTTTAAAAGCCGATCGCTGTATAATGGGATTTACTTTTTGTTTAATCAAGATCAACAAAGTGAAATAACCACATTCTATTTGAGGAAAGAAGAAGTATTTTAAAATTAAAAAAAAAAAAAAAAAAAGGAATACCTCGAAAATAGTTAAATCCACCAAAAATGTAGTTACATAACTTATGTCTTTTAATGAAATACACATTCTGTAGATAATAACATTTTGTCTATCTTTTACTTTCAACCAGTTATGGGAAATTCAACCAGAGTAAAAGGAGCTTCAGATAGCTCAAAATAATACATTTTGTAATCTAAATATCTTTAATATGGCATTTAATCAAAGTCGATACTCGAAATATGGTTTTAGAAAATCAAAAGCTTCGAAAAAGCTTCCTTGCAAAGGCTGAGAGATTTTAAATCTTCGTTATATATTATAAAACGTTTTCTGGTGTTTTCGCTATGCTGCCCAAACACGCACACAGAGAGACACATAAGGAACGTTTCATAAAAATGCTTTTTCTGGATTTAGGGGTATTCAAAATAAGTATTTCCGGTGACGTTTCGGTATCCAATTTTTGGATGAAAGACAATAACTTTTTGTATGTGTCTTTAAAGAGCTGGTCGCTATATAATGCCTTAAAATTTAATGTTCTTTACGTAACAAGTAGAAAATAAAACGTATAACGATTTTTATTTAGTAAAGTATAAGTATAGGAAAATTGAATATCTGGAAAATTACTAACTCCACATAGCAACGTATTAGACATAAATAGTGTTTTCATGACATCTGCTTAAGGTTTTGTCTATCGCTTACGATTACCAGTTTTGCAAAAGTCGGCGACAATAAAGATGATTTCAGAGGCTATGTCCAAAAAATAGATATACATCTGATTTGCGATAAAATATCTCAAATATTTGATATTTTAATTAAAGTCTTTAGAACCATTGTTAAGTAAATAAACAATATCGTAAATATTGTCATGAAAGAGTAGTTAGGAGTGGGGAGATTTTCTTGAAGATCCTTGGAAGTTTGGCATTAAAGGACTTTTCGTTTTTGAGTATTGCTGCTAACAGGCACACGCATATATGGGAAAATGCACACAGACGAGCCTTTTTCAAATGTTTTAATCCAAGTGTCCTAAAACTGCATTTCCCGCGAAATATCGGTATGAGTTTTTGTGTGGAATACATTATTTTTATCTCCACTATGTAAGTGGTATAGAGCATAAGAATTGAAAAGCTGAATTTCTTTTCAAATACTACATACCTGCAAAGTTTATAAATTACAGAGCGGCCTTATAGCATATAATCCTTTGCTATCTGTACATATTTAAAAAGAGAATTTATCTTCATTAATTTTGCTGGTTGAATTTTTACTTTTCTAATATGCATAGTTTCGTTTCGTAATCGGCTTACCATCCTCGTATTTGTAGGACTGACACCCCTTTAGGACTTACAAGCCAATGCCTAGGGGTCAGAAACCTGTGGCACGAAACCACAGAATGGAGAACCTGTTACGAAGGGTCGCCCATAGCCAGGAATGAACACGAAGAAGTGGAATATATGAAATGTAAGCGAAATTGATGATTAGAAAGTAGATGATGGAGCCATTGATGGAATGAGTGGCGGAGGAAACTTGAGAACCCGGAGAAAACCCGCCCTGACGCCGCTTTGTCCACCACGAATACCGCATGCGGGCGCTTTGGTTCGAATCCGGGCCGCCTAGATGGGAGGCGAGCGGTCTAACTACTCACCCACGGCGCCGCCTCCTATGTATAGTAAAAACGTAAAACGTGGACATCGAGAGGGACGCACGCGCACTGCAATCTTCAAAGATACATTGTGGCTAACACCCTCCCTGGAGGAAGGAGTGAACTAAAGGGACCATATGAGGACATCGGCTGTAGACAGGCAGCCAACAGAAACGCGCGGAAGTCCCTAATATTTCCAAGCCGTCGACCAGGTCCTTCTAGACCTTCTAGAGTCCATTGTATGCATCCGTGCGCTGCAAATCTAGAAGCGCAGCAGAGATATGATAGAAACAAAATGTGATAGATGAGAAAATAACCCAGAATTCGCCTACTACCCCGAAAAAAATACACTATCCATGGGACAGATTGGGTGGTCGCTAGGACTCGCACCCAGGACCTCCCAAATATGAGGTTACGGCGGTGCCACCTCACTCTGTAGTAAGTAGGGGAAGTATTTGCATTCCACCAAAAAAATTCGAAGTCGAGAGTTTGCCGAAAATAATACTTAGAGGATATCTGAAACTTCCAAAAGCATTGTTACTTTCTCTACAGTATGTAATATTTAAGAGAAATATTGTCATCTATCCAAAAATGTGATAACGATTTTATTGGAGACACACATTTTGATGATCCCTGATGATCTGAGGCTGTGGACAGCATGACTCAAAAAGGAAAAAGTTCTTTAAATAGCAACCTTGGTATTTATGTTTAGTAGGTATCTTTCAAGGTGCTATACGAAGATTTCCAAATTTCCCATCTCAGACTACTCTTTTAATGGAAGATTTTTCCAGATTTTCTATTTTCTGAAAAATGACTTTGATTAAAATTCGGTACATGGCAAATAAGACGTATATCTTGAAGTCCTCTTCATTCTCTGATATACTTGTACAGCTGCTAAAGCGTGAGAGATAGACAACATTTTACTAGATGGCGTTAAAGCTCACAATTTATATCATATACATTTTTTTTTTTTGTAGAATTAACCATTTCCAAGATATTCCTTGTTATTGGTCTTGAAATTCTCAATACTTAGATTTGTTTTCGAATTTCCTGGTCATGCAAATAGAAGAGAATTTCAATTACACCACATAGCGACCGGCTATTAAAAGATTTGACTAACTCTTTAGCCTACTGCATTCCCTTATTTCCGTTCTTCTTAGAAGCAACGAATGATTTCTGCTGATGTTCAGCTCGATTAGCACGAATCATTGAGAAGAATAAGTTTTCGCCAGAATAATTTGTTGCAGAATAGATAGAGAAAGTCATGTGAATGAAACACATTAGGTTTTTTAAACTTTATAGATGCTTATCACATAAATGTACTAATGAATGAATAGTTGATGTAAGATTATATGCAACGGTCCCTGACCATGGGTGCAATGACCATAGTTCCGCAGTAAGGGCATTGCCGCTGGGAATCCCAATATAGATAGGGAAGAACGTCAGGAAGAGAAACAGCTATTATTCCTTGTGAAACTACACCAAAGATATTAAATGATTAAATAGTACTTATTTATAATCAACGTTATTTTCTCAACAAGGATAACAAATTGATTACTTTGAATTAAACTTCTTGGTTTTCATATTCGTCTGTGAAGTTCTTGTTTTGATAAGCAAATGTTAATTATCCACTTATTTAGTTTAAGTACTTAATATGCACGTTTCGATTGGGAATATAAATTGATTTGAGTACACTTATCGTATCGAATACTGTATGGAAATGTGGGTCGAAATCGTATTGAGTTTTGAATCTGATCCTGTTAAAAATTGAAATCGGAATGAGATGGATCGAAATATGTTCCATGGAAACGTTCATATTCAAATCGTTTTGAGTTCGGTAAACTCTTTTTCTGCTATATGTTAAATGTTATTAATTAGTCATCTGTGTCAGATTATAAGAGAATCACTTTTGTCGTTTCTATAATTTGCAAAATGTTCTCAAATATATTATTTAACTTCAAAACCTGCTTATAATAGACAGAAATTATTATTTATGAATCGTTTTACCTCGATTAACTTCAAGCAGAGAGAAAACAAACTTTCTTAGCGGAAATTTCTGGAAGCTGTATGAAATTAATAGCGGGTAAAGATATTTTTTTCAATAGCGCATGAAATGTTGATAATATAGCATCTATAGTTTTACAATTTATAGATACTAGAGAAATTAGTTTACAAAGTTACGGCCTAATTTGGTAGGTAGTAATCAAATGTTTTAAAGTAATATTTCAAAGCCACTAAATACATAATGCATAAGAAGGTATATTGTCGTAATCGACTAGATTTAGGTTATTCCCTTTTGTTCGTAAACATGAGATATTTGCAGTCTCTGTACATTTGTGTGTTGTAAGAAGCCAGTACAAATCACCAGTGACGTAATAATAAGCTAGTATTAGCAGTTCCTTTTATTTAAATAAAGTATTTCTTTAAGAACAATCTTAATACTATATTAATAATGTCGCATCGTAAATAATAAACAATATTCTGGATTATTTCATGTTTTCAGAATTATTAATCTACTGAAAATGTAAATAGCAATTAACTACAAATATTATACTAGTGATATTTGCAAGATTTGATAGCCCAAAGTTGTTATTTTCTACACACAAAGTAAATTACTTTCATCCACAAATAGAAGACAAAAGCTACTTCAGCACGTTGCTACCGTTCAACGAAGTCTCAAAATTGTTATCAATTTGTACACCGAGACACATTGGTTTGCCAGGGAATGAATTTGTGGATTTAGCAGCGAAATCCGCAGTCACAGACCCAGTGTTGCTATTACCAGTTCAACAGAATAAGACTTTAGGGTGGTTGTACGGAGAGCCGTATTTTCGGATTGGCATGAAAGGATGCTTACTATCAATGTGCGAATTCTTTAGCCTGGAATTTAAAGTCGAGATTATGTTCGACTTATCGGGGAGACTAAATAAAAGGGGAATTCAATAAGTTCTTAAAAAGATAGAAAAACAAATTATTTTTGGAATATTTTTTCCAAGATAATCTCATTTTAGATCGATACGCTTCTCCCAGCGTTTCTCCAATTGCTTTAAGCCTTCCAAAAGTAAGATTTCAAAATAGGCAGTTATCACCTTTTCGTTAGACGTGAAAAGTTTTCGTCGAGCCCTTTTTCAGTTTTTGAATAAAAATAAGGTCACTAGGGGATAAATCTGGTGAATAGGTGGATGTTGTAGTAATTTGAACCTTAATTCTACAATGTTCACCATCGAAACTACGCAGATACACACATTTTCACTGCGTGATGGAAGAGAATCATTTTCTTTGTCAGATGAGGACGCTTTTTCTTGATCTCTCTATTCAACCGGTATACAGCGATGCTTAATACTCTCCATTTATCTTCAAGTAATCACTATAGATGATTCCCCGTGCAATCCAAAAATTCGAGACCATCACCTCGTCTGCAGATTTTACCTCCTATGCCTTGTTCGGCGCCGGTTTGCCTTTAGAAACTCCTGTTTCGACCGTACGTTTGGCTCTGGAGTATAGTGGTGTATCCATGTTTCACCCACAGTTATGTATTGACGGAAAAACTCGTCAGGATTGCGACGGAAAAGTGCCAAACTAGCGTCCGAATCGATCACAAGATTGCGTTTATTCTCCATTGAGAGTAAATGTAGCACCCATCTTACCGAGACATTTACCAGACCTGATTTTTTATGTAAAATTGAGACACTGTGTCTTGTGATATGTAACGATGTTCATCATTTGTGGATTTACGGCCACGTTTAAATTGTTTGTTCATTCGACTATGGCAACGAAATCACTTGATGGAAATAGCTGGAGCTTTAGCTGCCATAAAGTAAGAGATGAAACTTACTACATACAAACTTTTTTCGATGCTACGACTGTTATTTCTTCAATTTTTCTGAAGACTTATTGAACGCCGTTAGTGGCTAAGTTTGTCACAAAATAACGTTTTCAAGTTTTTGTGCAATCTTATTAATTTAAATATACTCTTAAACTTGTTTTAAATATGACATTGTGGCGCATTACTCACATGTTTATTATATTACTTTCTCTACTACGTACAATATGCAATGTAGAAGTCATTGCATTCCACCCAAAAATTCTACATCGAAATTTCATCGTAGTACAGTTTTGGGGACCCCCAAAATAGAAGAAGAAAAAAAAAAGGCATTTTAGAAAAAATCTATATATGCATCAGCGTCTATGACCTTGAATAGCATAACTCAAAGACGAGAAGTCGGTTAAGTACCAATCTTGGTATTCAAGTTCAATCTTCCATGGATATTGCACGAAGGTTTTTCGAATTTTTCGATATTTTTAAATTTTTTAAAAAACTACTCCCAAAATGTTTATGCCATATATCAAAAACTTATTTACATGAAAAAATAATATCTATCCTGATCTTTTAGGAATATTCCTTGAAGTCATCTTCACTCTAAATGAGTTTGCATAATTCGAAAATTCCTAGAGGTAGGTTAAATTTTACTGCACACAATATTTAGTTCTCGTTAAAACACACAAGTTATATCTTACACTTTTTAGTGGTTTTAACCATTTTCGAGATATTCCTTGTTATTAGTTATACAATTTTCAATATATTTTTCAAATTAGAAGTCTTGTTCACATTTTTAATCCTGGTAATGTAAATAGTAATTTCGCTTTAGTCTTATTTCCCTTATAATTGCAAGAAACTAAAATGATATTATTTCTAATAGCATTTATCGTGATTAGTATGAATTGCCTAGAAGAATAAGCTTTTGTAACCATAGTTTAAACAGAATAGGGACAATCGGGTGCATTATTTTTTTAATGGCACTACATTTTCCATTTGGCATTGTTAATTCTACACCACTTCACAGAAAAGAAATCGCATTTTCATACTTTGCTATAGAGAACTAGATTTAAACCTATAGATAATGTTTGTTCTCTAGAAAATTATAATTCTGACTGTGCATTTATCATTATCATTTTTAGTTCTCACTGAAGTGATAGGGAAAGTTGAACTTGATTACTGTCACTTCACTAATCTGATCTAATTCAGCTTTCACTGTGATTTCACTTAGTTCAACTGACTTCATCATGTAATCTAGTTGAAGTATCACTGTGCTTTCACTGTGATTAAACTCGGTTCTCACGGTCACTTCATTAATCTAATCTAATTCAACTTTCACTTCACTTAGTCGGACTAATTTAATAATGTAATCTAGTTGAGTTACATTGTTGCTTCACTACCACACTATGACTTCACTAATGTGTTCTAGCTCAATTTTCACTCTGAGTTCACTTAATTCGTATTATCACTTCACTAGTTACTTCTAGTTCGACCTTAGCTGCGCTTTCTCTTAGTTCAAGCCTTCGCTTAACTAATACGTTCTAGTTAAACTTTCACAATGATTTCACTCAGTTCATACTCTCACTTCACTCTGATTCACTTAGTTCAGTGTCATTTCACTAATGTTAGTTCAACAGCATAGTTTACATCCTACCTTTTATATTTGTTTTTACAGATCATTTAGTGTTTGCATTATTGGATATTTAACAATTTTAGTGCTACTAAAACCTATACTTTGTGCTACAATTTTATAAAAAGCTAGACATACTGGCAGACTGTATATGACTAGCTTTAAAAGGTCGTACAGCTATAAAAGCTAGATGGCGTTACAATTATACGCTAAAATTAATATTTATAAATGTTGGTAATTTTTTCTCTGTTTTCCCTTTTAGAATCACTTAATTTTACACTTGAATTTCAATGCATATATCTGTGGAGCAAAGTATGTTGTTCTGTCGTTCTTGTACATATTGTAAGCCTTCTTCAAATGAGGGTTTTTTTTTTTTGCTTTACACTTAATTGCATTTTAAAAACATTTAGCTCCTGCTTTCGAGATCTATGCCATCAGCATTCGTAATAGAAACTTGATATCGTGCTTGTTTTCAAGAAACCACTTACATAAAAGATGCATTTTCTTGAAACGGAATGGTTGAACAGAGGTTTTCTCTAAGTTCACATAATGCTTTTGAATAGTTTATCTGGTCCGTCTGTACCAACGTCAAGAACACTAAATACTGCAGCATGGCGTCCATCTTCTTTTTAATTTTTATATGTGCCTAATGGACTTGTAAACCAAAGTAATCACAATAATCTTGTGATATCATGGATTTAGTTATAATCTTAATTAACAGAGTCTGAGTTACATTTTATTCCATCTTCACTGTATACTGAAGTATATCCTTGCAGCGGAGAGTCGAGAGTTGAACTGAAAAAAAAAAGATTACATTGCTCTTCGAGCTTGAGCACACCACGAAGATGTAAGAAGTTGTGCGTTTATTGGCTCTTTGGTAATTTTGTTACGATACTATCTTTAAACAGCATTTTAGTTCTTCTGTATCTATGCGCTCTCAGTTTTTCCCCTTTTCACCTTCACTTAGTACGTAGTTGTTAGATAGAGAAGGTATTGCGTTCCACCCAGAATTCGACATCGAGATTTCACTGATATGCACGTTTCTCGCTTCACCAAATCAGAAAAAAGGGGGAAAAAAATAATTGTTAGAAAAAGTTCCATTGTTTCCTGGTTCCTGAAAAACGATAAGCAAGTTAATGACCAAGTATTTGAAACGAACATTTCCCAAAATAAAAACTACATTAAAAATAAAACTTCCCAAGAGCCCCGCATGTGGAATTCGTTATGGACGAAGCGGCGTCTGGGCGGGTTTTCTCCGCGTCCTCCGTTTCCCCCGCCACTCATTTCACCAATTGCTCCTTCATCACCTTTTCAATCATCAATTACCCCTAAAATTTCATATCCACGTTCTCAAGTTCATGTCTGGTCTAACTATTTTGATTAAAGAAACGTATATTAAAGCTATTTAGATGAAAAGTAAATGTGTAGCTTGATTTTCCGGAACTAGCCTCTGAAGCTATCTGCGTTCTGGCTGACATTTACATAATTGGTAAACCGTAAGAGCTAGGCAAAAGTTTAATATACAAAAAAAAAAAAATCTGATGTGTTATGCTCACATGACTTTCTCTAACCCTTCTACAAGCAGACTTCTTACAAAAGATTATTCTTTTCTCTGCACCTTGTTAAACGAGATAAGCATTAGCAAAATTTACTTATTGCTTAGTTCCTTATAAGCAGAAGGCAACTAAAGCCATAGTCAAATGTTTTAAAAGCTATTGTTATGCGATTGTCATTGAAATTGGCTTCTTTGTTTCGCCATAAGTAGAAAAGAAAAACGGACACTTCCTGTCTGAGAAAAGTATAAGTATTTGAAGTTGAAACCAATAACCAGGAATATCTTGGAAACGATCAACTCTACAACAAAATTGCATTTGACATAAACACTGTGTGCTTTAGTGAGATATACTTTTTGGTGTAGTACGCTTTTGTCTATCTCTTACGGTTTAACGGTTAGGCAAAATTCCGATAAATCAACCGGAATAAAGTGCTCTTCAGGTTATTCTCGGAAAATTCAAAATATGCATTTTATTTGTCTTCTGAATTGCTGTAATATACGATATTTTAATCAAAATCGGTAAAGCCATTTTTGAGAAAAAAAAACTTTTAAACAATTTTCCATGCAAAGGGTAGTTTGGTATGGGGTGCTTTTCTTGAAAATCTCCGTGTCACATCCTTGGAAGATGATAAACGTAACTACCAAGTTTGGTAACTAACGGTTTTTTCGTTTTTGAGATATGCTGTTCACAGACACACACAGACGTTTTTCTAAAAATACTTTTTATAGATTCAGGGGGTCTCAAAACATATTTTCTGGTGAAATCTCGGAATAGAATTTTTGGGTGCAATACAGTACCTTGTCTATACAGTATGTACATAGTACGTGTAAAGAGAGTAAATATAGATGCCTTGAAAATTAAAATGTATGTAAAACAGTTGTTTGGGGAGTTGACCATTTCTAAGATATTCCTTGTTATTGGTTTTAAATTTAAAATTCTGTGATTTTTTTCATACAGGAATTTGACATTCCTTTTGCTTTTTATATACTCCTGGTAATGCAATTAAATCTGAATTTCGATTACATAGCAACCAGCTTTTAAAAGATTAGATTCCCTCTTTAGCCAAGTGTATACCTTTATTTCCCTACTACTTATAAGGAACTAAGTAATAAGATTATGTCTGTTAATGTTTATCTTCATTAACGTCAAGTAGATAGAAGAATAAACTTTTGTAAGAATAGTTTGCCACAGAATAGGTAGAGAAATCTATGTGAATGGAACATCTGTTTTGTAACATGTTAATACAAGCTATCTCAATTTAGATGTAGCAGTGGCTTTGCTGCATGCTTCCTTTACAAATGGCGATGACTGTTATCTTCGGAAGTATGGGCTCTAGAAATCCTCCGTTGTTTCCACCCTTGTTTCTCGTATGTGCAGTGGATAACAGAATCTTAAAATTATCATTATTTACAAAGAGAATAGCAAAGAGTTGAACTTTTGATACACGACCTCTAAAAAGCGGAAAAAGAGAGGAGAAAAAGCGGTCTGACACATCTTGACCATAAATCGAGCAAAATATTACTGGCAACTTAGTACATTTTTGTTACATAATTAGTACTATGTGCAGGAGTATAATGGTTACGCTTCGGTATTTCCTTTTGAAGAGTTGCGAAACAATGCGTGTTCATTTGCCTCTCGCCATTTCTTAAGGTTTAACTCGGTTATGTTTCATTCGACAGCTTAACAGAACTGTTCAGTGATGATATATAGACTATTTTTGACTGCTTACAAATGTTCTGATGAACTGCAAGGTAAAGTGTCTAAATTATCAAAAGAAACATTGCATGATAAACAATAACAATTGAATCAGCAGTCATCTCGAGAGCTACTTTGTTCGCGAATGGCTGTTTGTTATAGGAAAAGAACTTATATAAATGTTTCTTCCACAATAAAAATCTAGGCTGCACATTATTAAACAATAAGTTAATAATGTATAACTGTACTGTCTTCTGTTTGATCTATACCATTATGCTTATAAACATTCCTTTCAGAATTCGCCAGCATAGAATACATCTCTGATACGTGTGGACAGGATACAGTGCAATGAATAAAAATGTTTGTATATATTTCCTTCTCCAAAATAAATTCGTGCAGAACTGTGATTAGAAAAGCAAATAAAAAATACATCCATAAATTTGCTCCTCCAATCAACGGTCCAAGAATATTTCTTGTGTGAGACAGGTTATATACGGACTCAGAGATTTGAGGTTAAGTACTCACGAGTACTGCGGATCAAACAAGTAGGGTTGGAGCTGACCATTTTTCATGGATCATTTTTCGTAAACTTTGATTTTTTCAAACATAGATTTAAATATTTTGATTTAAGGTGTGATCATGATAAATAAAATGTAGGGCTTGAATAGAGAGCTATCCAGGAAATACGGGCGAGATAAAAGGCGTCCTCAGAAGTCCCTAAGTTTCTGCACCTCTGCCTACCCTCTGTTCCACGCTCTGGTACCTATGGCTCAGTTGCAGCTAAACCGGTACTGAGTTGGAAAATCGCGACTGAGACCAGCGGTATAAACGGAGCCACCATACATTCTTGTAGTCAGGTCACTATCAAAAACTTCAACATCTACGTCTACCTCGCATCAATGTCCACCAAATCCGTCAATATAATGAATAGCCCAGAGAAATTGCTTCTTTAAGATGGAAAAAGAGAGTTTCGTGGCGGTGATTAAACACTTCTATTTGAAAGGCTTAACACCAAAAGAGACAAAAGCCAAGTTGGATGAAGTTCATGGCCCATCTCATCCTGCTTTTACAACAATTTACAATTTAATAAATTAATTTAAATGTGGTTGTACATCCACAAATGATGGATATCGTTCCGGAAGTCAGTAGAAGTGACTTCCTCTAATATGATTGACAAAATCCAGGATATGGTTTTCTCGGTCGACGAATCAAATTTTGCGAAGCAGTCGTGGCCAAAGGCATATCTCTAGGTACGGTGTTCTCAATTTTGTACCGAAAATTAGGTCTGAAATATGTCTCGGCAAGATGTGTGCTGCGTTTGCTCTCAACGGAGAATAAACGCAATCGTGTGATCGATCTGGAAGCTGGTTTGGCACCTTTCCGTCGCATACCTGGCGTGTTTCTGCGCCGACACATAACTATGGATAAAACATGGATACACTATTACACTTAGAGACAAACGTTCAGTCCAAACAGTGGATTGTTAAAGAAGCAAAGGTGGTGAAGTGAGCAGAAACAAGGTACTGGCCTCGCTTTTTTGGGATGTACGCTGAATCATCTATATTGATTACCTGCAAAAGAGAAGAACGATAAATGGAACGTTGTATGCACCGTTATTCCACCGATTGAACGGAGAAATCAAGATTAAATGCCCTCATCTGGCAAAGAAAAATATTCTTTTTATATCAAGCCAATGCAAGGTTGCCCTCCTACTCAGTTTCGATGGGGAAAAATGTAGAATAAATATTCAAATTACAACATCCATCGTATTCACCAAATTTGGCCCCCAGTGTCTTTTTTTATTTCCAAATCTCGCCAAAAAACGATTCACGTCTAACGAAGTCATCTCCCAAACAGATGCTTATTTTAAGGACCTTCTGAAATCGTACTTTTTTGAAGGGTTAAAACAGTTGGAGAAACGCTAGGAGAAGTGTATCAAGATAAAAGGAGATTAGGCTGAAAAATCTACCAAAAATAATTTGTTTTTTATCTTCGCCCCTCGTAGCAAGTTCATTTATACTGCAAATCTGTGAGTTATATACCGAGCCCCTCTGTATGTTCAGATGATTACCTTAATATGAGTGAGTTCCTTAGTGCACTTTAAAGCGTTCGTGTGCTGTACCATACCATCCTATCATACAGCGCATTCAGGATGCCCTGCACCTCTTACACACTTCGGGCGTTAATGTGGAGTGTGCATGGATTTCCTCTCATATTGGCGTCCATGGAATGAACTGGCGGATATGACAGCATAAATGGTAACCGCACATCCAGTGCTACAATTCTTTTGTGACAGCTGAGGATTTTAGGCTTGTGCGGAGAGCGGTGTATTCCTGCTGGCACGATGAGTGATCAGAACTCCGCGGCAACAAGCTAAGGGTAACAACGGAACTTTCATTACCCTGGATGTCTACCTCTCGTATATCTCGTTGGGAGGGTGTGTTATTTTAGCTCGCTTGCGTATTGGCCATTGCTTTTTTACCCACAGCTACCTATTTAACGGGGAGCCTGCTAATATCTGTCCGCTCTGTGGGGAAAAATTATCGGTGCGTCAGGTCTTAGTAGAATGTGTTCTGTTAGCACAAACATCTCTGCAGCTGATGATATAAGGAGTAGATATGCAACATTTTATCAAAAGTGAGTTTTGGAATAAGGCTTTCCTGTAGCAGAGAGTAGTTAGGGTTTTTATTTTAACCTTTTAAACTTTTATCCAGAAAGAAAGTTTTACTATTATTTTACTGAATGCTTTTATTTATCCAGATAGCTTCTTTTGGAGCGTAATGTGAGGTTTTTAGTTTCATCACCATTATGCCTTTTTCAATGGTTGCTGTACGTGGTATTTTTCTGTGGTTTTGCCACCTATTTAGTTATTCCGGGTTTTATATTTCACTTTGACAATTCTTTTATTCATGGTGAATTTTAACTTGATGTTTATTTCTATCTTTTACAAGTATAGTTTTCTAAGGGGACTAATAACTTTGTAGTTAACCCCCTTAAACACCAATTATTATTAGTTCTTGAATTTTCTGGGAATAGCCTGTGAAGTCTTTTTAATTCTGGATGACGTTTTCATAACTGGTATACCGTAAGACATAGGCAAACACTTGCTACATAAAAAGTTGATCTCGTTAAAAAACCAAAACAAAAAAAACACACACACAGTTTATGTGATTTATATAAAGGCATTTGTTAGTAATGTGGATTGAGGAAAACTTGGAAAAATCCTGCCTCCAGGGAGGACGATCTAGATGGGATTTTAACTTCTGTGGACTTCGGTTTTAAGTCCGTGTCTTAACGATCTCGGTCATCCATTGTTTTTGTTTCCAGGCCACACTTTTAGTTCAATGATTGTTTTGTGCACATGGCTTATGCCATACTCGTTTTGAAATCATATTGTTGGACCGCATCCTACAAGTGAGAAAATCTTGTCAAAAGAAATGAAAGTAAGTGCATAATTTCCTTATGTCCTTGACACATATAGTGATTAATTGTTTAAAATCATAAATAAAATTAAACGTGAATAATAATTCAGTTTCAGGCAGGATAATTACACAGTTCACGACTTTTCTCATTACCTCTGCTTAGATGCTTTTTGTTTGACTAATTTGAAATAGTCGTCCCCATTTCTTGTTAGAATATACAAAAAGCTTTTTTCCGGGAAATGTATATCTAGCTACTGAAGCCGAGTGTGTGGTCGGTCATAAAAGCAGCGTGAGGCAACAAGGAAGTTTTTTATAGCAATGGGGTTGGATGTTGTGGATTCACGCCTTCGTTTTGTTGTTTCTTATTTTTCACTCTGCCTGATAAATAGAGTGAACTCTCTTGCCACTGCAAAAAAAAAAAAAAAAAAAAAAAAAAAAAATAATCTGATGTGGTGCTCCATTCTCATGAATTTGTCCATCACAAACTAATCACTATTTCTACATAACGCTAATCAAGATAAACATTACCAGAAATGGTCTTATTTGTTGGTTCCGTAGGTATAAGTAAAAGGGAATACATTTGGCTAAAGCGAAGCAAATATTTAAAAGTTGTCGCAATACGATTGTCATTGAAATTCGGTTATCTCTCCAGGAATAAAACAAAGGAATATGAAACTGATGAGGGCTCCCTGCTTAAAAAAAGTTGAGTTTTCTAAAATTAAAGCCAATAACAGGGAATATCCCTGAAATGGTTAGTTGAGCTACAAAAAATGCATATAATATAAATTGTGTGTTTAAGGGATCTATATATTTTGTGTAGAATATTTTTCTCTCTTAGGGTTTACCAGTATATAAAAGCCAATAGGTCATTCACAATAAACAGAAATATCCTCTTCAGGGATCATTCCCAAGATATTCAGGATATAAATGATATTTGCCATGTAAACATCTTTGATATGACATGTTAATCAAAATCGTTGGAGCTATTTTCTTTATAATATTTCGAAAAATGGTCATGTAAAATGTCGTTTGGCGCGGTGAGATTGTCTGAAAATCTTCGTTTCCCATTCTTGGAAGATACTTGAGTACTTAGTATTTAACGGACTTTTCTTTTTTGGAGGTCCCCCCGCGCCCCCCCCCCCACACACACAACTTTTTTTGGTATTTTTCTTAAACTTATGATTTAGATTCAGACGCCTTAAAAACATGTATTATCCAGTGAAATAACGGTATCAAATGTTTAGGTAGAATACAATAACTTTTCTCACTTCTTATTGGGCATACGTGCCAGAGAAAGTAAACACATGTTGTTGTATTCCTAAGTTTTTATTTGTATTTATTTACATGTTGCTTTTTTATTTTTTAACTTTTGTTTAATTTATATATTAAAAGTATGAATTTATTTTAATGTTACAAGGAATTTGATAAAGGCTGTGCCAAATGTATTAATTTATCATATCAACAGATTAACTCCTCTTAATTTCATTAAAATGTAATAAAACGTTTATCTACTCATTCACCTACTCTTACGAAAACTTATTGTTCTACTTTTTGTTAAACCAGAGAAACCTTCACGTTATGTTTATACATATTCATGTAGGTATTAGAGGAAGCAGTATGCTAAAGTCAATTCTCAAAAAGTGGATCGCTATGTGACGGGCTTCTTTGAATGACCACGAGGACATATGACTTTCTCTACTAATTTTGCAGATATTTTTTCTTACAAAAGCTTATTTTTCTATATACTGCATACTAATAAAGATAAACATAATTAGAAGTGGTATTATATATTTCCCTGTACCTATAAGCTTGTAAGTTAAATAAACTAAAGCGATAGACACATATTTTAAAAGATTAGTTGATTACATCGATAATCCGTTCTCTTTGTATGTCAGGTAGTTTTGAGAAAAGTATAAGTATTGGAAAATCTAAACCATAGCTAGGAATATAGCGAAAATGGTTGACTAAAAACAACTACACAAACAAATCGTGGTTTAAACAGAGCTCACAGTTTTTGTATAATAATATTTTGTGCATTTGTTTAATATGTGACATTTTAATATAATCGTTATAGCCGTTTTAAGGAAAATATAAAATTCCGATGAATCTCCCATTTAAAGAGTAGTTAGGAATAAGAAATTTACCTGAAAACCATTGTAACCTTGGGAGATACTGAACTTAAATACCAAGCTTAGTATTGAACTGGCTTTTCGTTTTTAAGCTATGCTGTTCAAGAATTTCATGGATTTACGGATCCTCAAAACATGCATTTCCGGAGTTGTTTTGGTATCGAATTTTGGGGTGGAATGCAATACCTTCTCTACTTTCAATACACATTGTATATGAGCAGAAAATGGAAACGAATTGCAACTTCTCACTTTAAAAATATCTGATGTTACTTTCATATGACTCTCTAATTTCTACTAAGTATTCTTGCAAAAGCTTATTGTTGTATCTAGTTCAAGCCGTGATTAAAGTTTCTACAAATAGTATTGGTACATATTTCGTTATAGGTACAAAGGGGATAGCTATAATCAAGGGTTTAAACCCGCACTCGCTGTATGCTGTCCTTGAAATTCCATGCTGTTTCCGCATTATTGCGAGAAACAACTGACCAGCGACATTGCAGAGTAATAGCACAAGTATTTAAACTATTAATATCGGAAATCTCGGAAACAGCTGATGCCACAAAAAAACTTAATTTGAAATAAATTGAGTTTTAAAGTGATCAACATTTAACTGTGCAGTAAGGTACTTCTACCATATTTGGTTTATCTGTTATATAAAGTTATTGAAAGATCCCTTACAATGAGGGAGACTTCGTTCTCTATTCTCAAAGAGTTTATTTTCTTTCTTTTTCCCTTCCTTTCCGTTTTCCTCGTGTTTTTCCTCGTTGTTTTCCTATTAGTTTTTCCGATTTTAAAGATAACACAGTTACTAAAGATAACACAGTTACACCCGTGCCCAAGGTGGGTTCCGAACCCGTGATCCATTGAGTTATGGAGCACCAAAACTAAACACGAATGGGTTCAAAGTATATATTTTGTGTGCTATAAATATCTAGAAAATATGTGTAATCAAAAAAGCTAAAGTTGTTTTTAAGAAAATACAATTTTTTTCAATGCGAAGGATTGTTTGGGGGGGGGGGGTAACTGGAAATGTAGCACTAAGGTTCACATAGCCTTGTGTCCGGAAATGCAGAGCCACATCAAACAAAGAGTTCCGGCTACAGTAAATGACCTGAATCCCACAATGTTGTAACAGATGTTCAAAAGGGCCTCCAAGGGATGTACGCATTCTCACGTCGTATCATAGATTGCCTCACTCTTCCGATTGTTCCGGCTGTTCCGAATATCGTCAAAGTCTACGAGGAAACTCTGCTGAAGGGTCTGAACTATAGGAACAGTCTTGCCATATACAATGCTCTTAAAATGCCCGCAAAACTAAAAAACTCCAGTGTTTTGCAAGACGTGCAGATACGTTTCTCAGGTCACGCGTTTTGGAAGAAGAGCTGTGATGAGACACTTCAAGCATTTTGTGAGGATTTCTGTAGCCCACAAATGACGATTAGGCAGGTTAATGATTCCATCTCCTCCAGAGTTCACCTCATCGATGAGGAAGACTGAAGTCAGAAATCCCATAATGGTGCTGGCGTGTTGCTCAAACCAGCGACAGGATCTTCTCATTGGAGAAAATTGTCCGTGATAATCCCTGTGCACGTTGGGGGTAATAGGGATAATAGCAGTTATGTAGGATAAAGATAGACGTTCTTTGGTTTACACCATGTTGGTGGTCCAATTGTCTAGAGTTTGTACCAGGATTGTTCTCATTATACTGGAGAGCATGTTCCATCACATCTAGTGTATCACAGTCCGCGGCGGCCCTGAACGTTCGTTTGTCCCAAAGAACTCATGACACACACACACACACACACACACACACACACACACACACACACAGACCAAATGTAGAATGTGTCTGTCAGAGTATGTGGCTGGGTGCAACTGTGCTGACTCTCCACTGTTTAAACTTGCTTGGGCATACACGAACACCATTTCGACTTGTTCCTGGAACGGATATCGGACCACTTTGTTCTTCATTGCTCATACTGTCTGCAATACACAACACGCGCACTGTATTTTGTTAGAGGCTAGCTGCAACCACAAAACCACACTGAAAATTATATGAGAATATTGTCAATGTCATCTTTGTGGAAATCATGCACTTCTGAGTATAAGGTGATATGACTTTTGTGACCCGTTTCTAAAATCCTGAAGTTTTTCGGTGGGTTTAAAACTCGCCTTGTGTAAGTAGCTTACTTTTCTACATTTTGGTGTAAGTGCACAATTTTTTTTATATTTTAGGATTACAGTTCTGTTAAATGTACTAAATATAGATTAAATTGTAGAAAAGGTAAAAATGTACATTGTCAAGTTATAAGGACGTAGGACAGACTAACTATTAGAGCACCCATAAGGTAAACGCATGATATGAAATTTATCTTCGTTTCTGGCCTAGCACTATCGTGTTAATCCTTTAGACATGCAGATAGCACAAAATAAAGTGCTCTCACTCGGCATATTACGTAATAAGTGGAAATTCAACTAGGCATAATTGTCACTGGGCTCAGAATTTGATGACTTAAAACTACTGAAAAATGATAAATATCACCACCTTACATTTATAAAAAACATGACCTACAGCTACTAAAAAGATCTATATATAATAAATATGATATAATATTTTATAAAGTAAAAACAAAGTCAAAAACATCTTATGTGCTCCATTCACGTGATTCTCTCTATAAACTCTTATTACAAAAAATTATTTTATGTAGTAATCGAGATAAACATTAGCAGAAATGATTGTATTTAGATTAGTCAAATCTTTTTCAAAACCGGTCGCTATGTGAAACAACTGAAATTCGGTTTTCGCTTTGCACGTCCACAAGTAAACCAAAAGAGAGACGAAACGAAAGATGTGACCTGCGTTTGAGAAAAGCTTAAGTCCTTTAAAATTGGAACCAATAACAAGAAAATCTCGGAAAAGTTTAACTCTACAAAAAGTGTGCGTCACATTTTTTTTTTTTTTTACGAGAGCCACATTTTTGTGTAGCAAGTTTCAGTCTCTCTCACTCTCTCTCACGGTTTTACTAGTTACAAAAAATTCAACCAGAATGAAGTTTCCAGAGGCATTTTATTTGATATGTAAATATTTTTAATATATAGTAATTTAATCAAAACCATTAGAGATATTTTTGAGGAAAACATAATTTGGGGTGGGGTACTTTAATAAAAATCATGTTGCATCCTTGGAAGGTACTATAATTAGATGACAAAGTTGATATTTATCGGTATTTTCGTTTTTGAGCTCTACTTCCACAGACACACACCTCTGGCCTTTTTAGTGGACCTCAAAACACTTTCGGTGAAATCTCTTAATTGAATTTTTGGATGGAATACAATGTCTTTTTTACACCAATGTACATAGTACTTGTAGAGAAAGTAAAAAGATTAAAAACTGTATATACATGCCTTATTCATCATTGTTATGAAGAACTTAAGCATTCGTAGTTTCGAAAGAACCTTTCTATACATTCAAAAAGTTATTTGCCTCCAACTATATGATGGACGTATAGCTGAGAAATCTAATGTGTTCCATTCACATGGATCTCTCTATACCTCAGTAACAAATTATGTTTAATAAGCATATTCTTCTATTTAGTTTATGCTAATCGATATAAACATTACCAGAAACGGTCCTATTGTTTAGTTCCTTTTAAGTAGGAGAGAAATAAGGGAATACAGTAGGATAAACCGACAGTCAAATGTTTTGAAATGTGGTTACTATGGGATTGAAATCCGTTTTTTTTGTGTGGCCAGGTGCTGACAAGTTTCCAAATGAAAAAAAAACTGTAATTATTTTTAAACTGAAACCAATAAGGAATATCTCGAAAACGGTCACCTCCACGAAACGAATACATATGGCATGCATTTTCTATTTTAAAGATATCTATATTTTTTGTAGTAAAGATTTGTTTATCTCTTACGGTTTGCCACTTACGCTAAACTCTGCAAAGTTCATCCCAATGAACAGTTCTAAAGAAGCTATTCCCAGAAAAATCAACATATACATTTTATTTGTGATGTAAATGCTTTAATATGCGGCATTGTGATAAAAATCATTAGCCATTTTTGAGAAAATCAAATTTTTCAATAAATGTTCCATACAAGAGGTAGTTGGGGAGGAGTGATTTTATTGAAAATCTTCGTGGCGCATCCTTGGAAGACACTGTACTTAAACACCAAAATTGGTAATTAACCGTCTTTTCGTTTTTGAGCTATACTGTTCACAGGCACACGTACACAGGCGCGGTTCTTTTCCTAATTTTTTTTCGCATTCAGGGGACCTCAAAACATATTTTTGGTGATATATCGGTATCGAATTTTTGGGTGAAATACAATACTTTCTCTACACACCATGTGCATACTACGTGTAGAAAAAGTAAAAATATAGTCGTCTAGCAAAAACTCGCCTATAAGATGACCGCACATACTGACCAGCTCTAAAAGATTTGACTATCTCTTTAGCCAAGTGTATTCCCTTTCTTCCCCGTACCTACAAGGAAATACTGCAAAAGCCATTTATGCTATGTTTATCTCGATTATAATGGCATATAATAAACATCTGACAGAGTAGTTTGTAGCTGAATATGTAGTGAAAGTCTTTTGAATTGAGCATTTCACATATTTAAATGTATCAACACATTAGGTTTTTAATAGTGGTTTGTTGCAGATATAACCATGTAATTGCCGTACATTAGATATTTTTGTTTTACCTACCCTTTTCCTATGGTCCTGCAAATTGTATGGAATTTAAAAAGTATAACATAGCGACCCGCTTTTTAAAAGTATGACTATCGGTTTAGCCTACTGCATCATTTTTATACCTTCAAGAAAATGTGTTAGTGCCAATTAACGAGATGTGGTTAGAAGAAATTTTGGCTAAGGTAATTTGTAGAAGAAACATTATAGAGGGTCACATGAATTCAACACCACTGGCTTTTTTCCTTTTTTTTTACTTTATCATGTATATACAATGTATAGAGTTATAGAGAAAGTTGTATTCCACTATAAAGTTCAATACATAATTTGGGGATCCCTGAATAACAAAATAGAAAATAGAAAGTGTGTATAAATGTATGTGTACCTGTGGACGTCCTAACTCAAAAACAAGAAGTTGGATTAGTACCAAATTTGTTTTTCAAATTCTGTTTTTCCAAGGATGCGACAGAAGATTTTCGGGAAAATCCCCCAAGCCCAATTAACCTTTTCATGGAACGTTTTTCGAAAACGCTGATTTTCTCCAAAGTGACTTAATGATTTTTATTAAAATACCATATGATTTTATTACAAAGTAAATATTTTGAGTTTTCTGGAAATAGCTTCTTCATTATGAATGACATCTTTATAACTGGTAAACTGTAATAGGTAGAAAAAAACTTACTTCTCAAAAAATGTTGATCTCGTTAAAACACACAATTTGTTATTTTGTATTTATTTTCTTTATAGTTAACCGCTTCAGAGATATTTCTTGGTTCCAATATTGGATTCAATTTTAAACTACTTAAACGTTTCTCAAAGTTTCCTTTCGTTCCATATCTTTCCATATATCTCCTGACCTAGTAGGTTAACCGAATTTCAATGACAAACGCATAGCGATAGCTTTTAAAATATTTGATTGTCGCTTAAGCCAACTGTATTCCCTTATTTCCCTTCTACTTATAAGTATAAGGCCATTTCTGGCAATGTTTATCTGGATTACTGTTATATAAATACAAGATTAATCTTTTGTAAAAAGAGTTTGTTTGCAGAGCGTGTTGAAAAAGTCACGCAAATGGAACACAGCTGACTCCTCCCCCCTACCCCCTTTTGCAATTCAGTGAGTGTAATACGGTTAAGCATCTGGAAATAACATATCTTACCAATGTTATAATTAGTTTCTTTTTGTCCCAGCTTACTGAAATTTTAACCTCTGATCATCAAACTTTAATATTGAAATTATTACGTTGTGTTACAACTCTGAACAATTGTTTTATAATGTTGTTAATTTTTGACATAAATTCATAGAAAATATTGGTGAAAAATCTCTTCTGATTAATTTATAAATATAAACACAGTGTTAAAATATGACAAGTTCTATAAGTACTTTATGGTTCTATATTCAATAACTCCTGAGGAAACCGAAAATTTGCAAAATTATGAGTTTCGAAAAACTACACCAAGAAAATAATTCGTATTTATAGCTCAAGCCGGTCCAATGTAACAGTGGTGATCACACAATTCGTTGATGGAGCCGTAAGGACTCTTTCGTTGTACAAGAGAGAGGGAGGGTGAGAGAGAGTTGGGGAGGTAGCGTGGTGTAGTGGTGATAGGGGATAGGCAGAACACTGTTTGTTGTTGAATGTAGCTGTGCTTTGTTCAATAAAATATGTATTGATAAATTCGGAAATAGAAATATTACCTATTGCTTTGAAACTTTTAATGCGCAATCGTTTCCATAAAAGATTCATTAATATATATCCTGCAATAAGATCGTAGTATTATGATCACTGATGTGACACTTTTGGCGTTGTTTCTATTCAAATAATTACCTTATGTTAAACGTGACAGTGTTTGATGAATTCTTAAAACGTTTTATTTTTCGAGTTTTTATGATATATCTTGTAATTATTACTTTAAAATTATGTACTACTGTTTAAATGTTATATATGGCTACATATAATATAATGAAGTATAAAGAGAAGTTAATTTTTTGACATCTCCGGCTGCCGTATTCAACTTTTATATTAGATAGGCTAAATAGTGTCTAAAAGCCACGCCATTACCCTGTGTGATGTGGTATACACACGTTTATATGGTACCCTTTAACTACTATGGGGTCTTTTAACTTGTGAAACAAGTCTATATTAACTGTAGGTTATTGAACATTAGGTAATGGATTCCATTGTGTTAAACACTCACACGTACACGCACATTCACTCTCACACGTATACTTCCAGACTCTGTGGGGGATAGGGAATAATTCTGGTTAAAGAAAAATTTCCCGCTCCAGTCGGGGATCGAACCCGGAGCTCCAGGTGAGAAGTCGACTTGCTGACCACTCGACCACAGAAACAGTCTACTACATATTTGTGGCTGCTCTTGCGAAATCTTCATCCTAACAGGTTTATAACAAATGGAGTGTATTAAAGCGTGTTGCTCTCTCTATTAATAATTGCAATTTGTATTTTGACTAATCATCTATGGACGATAATAATGTGCGACCTCATTGGATATTTTCTGCCAGGAATATATCCCACTTACAATACGATTCAATATGTCATTCTCATTGTGTACGCTTACATAGCAATACGCGTCCTTTAACTTTGTCGTTCCCGTTCTAGGTTGCAGTAAACCAGCCGTTAGCATTGAAATAATCTGCAAAATGTTCAGTCTAAACCCATCATTGCATGAAGGTGCAATGGCGTGTTAATAAGCATTCAGTTGCTTGAAATGAAGTCACGATTCTTCTTTTTTCCTCAGCACTGCGATCGTTGAGATATGTCATTGGTGCGTTGTTCGTTTTGTAATGCTGTAGCGTAATTGATCTTGCTTAATTCTTCTTTTGTTTGCTCCTCAATGAGAAAAAAGTATGCTTACTTACCTGCGATGTACAACACACGTATTATTACGTGCTTTAATATACCTACGACATATTCATATTGTCAATAAATATGTCAAGGCTACCGCAATAATAAACGGTAGAGTCCGTCAAAAATCTTTCCGACATTGCTGCCTGTCAGATGAAGCCAATATTGAAATGCTAAATATTCCTGGTTGCCATTGCACTGCATTTCTGATTTATAAATTGTAGAACCAACCCCTCATGCCACATTTCCTTTTTTTAGAATGAACAGTCCTCATATGAAACATTAAACAATTAGTGCTCTTGGTCCGTTTCCTGTTCTCTCATCTCCAGGTATGGTTGAAGTTCGGACAGAATATTCAGAGGTTCTGCTCATTTAACGGCATGCTTAGTTTAAGGGAACTATTAGAAGGTCACAGGAGTCTCTCTTGCTCAGTGAGGATAGATGAGGCACGGGGAGAGGCGAGTTTACTAATAAGGACGGATTACAAAGCATGGGGCATGCACATGTTACTTTGTTCGATTCCGTCCCTTCTGTGCCTTTTACCGACCATTCTCCGGAACAACTCCTTTGCTGTACTTCTAGTTACAGGCATACAGCAAAGAAGGTGTCTGGCCGAGGTTTGAATCTGTGTCCTCTCACAGTCCAGCCTAAGTCCAACCTATTCTCCACCTCCACAGTTATTCAGATACATTTGTGGTGTGATGTTGGTAATGGCTTGATAAATATTTAGTTGCAAATGCTGTAATAAAATGCTCAAAGGAAGAACCTTTAAACAACTCGAGTTATTTAAATAATTGTCTAAGTATTCATTTTCCAAATTGCGGTTTTTCAATGCTAATGTTGGCTCTACATACATTTGCAAGCAAAGCTTCTATAAATGAACTACACTAAAAACAGCATCACAGTAGACTACGTGTCAACAATTTGTTCCATTTATTAAGACTTTGTACATTATTCTTTGAAGCATGTATTGGTGAATTCGCCCGAAGTAAAACATATCACGAAGTCACAAAAAGACCGCACTAGATAAGATGAGGAACCTTGTGCTTACAAGCATTCATTACGTCGCATAACGGCATGCGTTAATGGCTTATATGGAGTGGAATGAGTTACCGCGCCTTCCTCTCTGCTGCTTCAATTTGGACATGCCTGATCTAGATTGTGTACAACAGTGCTGTACGCTTGTTCTTCACAAAGCCCAATAGGAAAAAGTCCAGTGAGACCAAATCTGGGGAGAGTGGAGACAAGCGAGAGGCTCAGTCCCCCTTCCAATCCATTAACTGGGGAACTCCTCGTCCTTATATTTGAATTATTAATTGTAATGTAAATGCTTAAAAGTCCTAAATTAAATATATAAAACCGCAAATTGTTTTTTTCAGCACCTTAGAAGCCGTTCGCTGCTAAAGCCTATATCCAGCTTTTCAACTCTTGAGTCGAATATCACAAACCTCAGAGTCTGGCTGGAAGGGAAGATGATAGCAAGAATTCACTGGGTGAAGATCATAGCATAACTCGCGCTTGCATTCCAACAGTTGATTCAGCCGTAGTGATGCGATGCCCTCAATGAGGATCATCCAAAAGTCAGTGCTTTTCAATGGTGGAAATTGTTGACACCATTCAAACACCAATATAACCCCTTACCACACACACACACACACACACACACACACACACACACCTACATAATAGAGAGAACTCCTCTCCACAAACATAGCTTTAATCTCTAACCTATGTTTAAACAAAGAAACAGTTTCATGGTGTTACTGCGGATGGTTCTCGCGAACATTTTACCAAAACTTTCATTAATTTTGTGGCTATAAGTCGCTCAGTCGTTCCTAAAAATCTGATGCGTTACATTCACATGCCTTTGTCTTCTGTTCTACAAACAAACTATTGTAGAAAAAGCTATTTTTTTGTCTACTTCATGCTAAATGGAGATAAACATTAATCTTATTACTTAGTTATTTATAAGTAGGAGATAAGTAGAAGGAGTACATTAAACTAAAGCGATTGTCACACATTTTAAAAGCGTTGCTATGCGAATGTCATTAGCATTCGCTTCTTTATGTGGCCAGGAGTAAAACAAAAGAAACACCGACAACTTCCTGTTTAAGAAAAGGTAAGTATTTTAAAATTGAAACCAGTAATAAGGAATATCCCTGAAACACTTAGCTCTATAACAAAAATGTAAAGAACATATATTGCGTATTTTGAGGAGATCTACATACAGATTTTTTTAATGCTTTTATTTGGATTCAGAAAGTCCCAAAACAAATATTTCCAGTCAAATCTTGGTATTGAAATGTAGGGTGGAATATAATACCTTCTCTATCTATTATGTGCATGGTACATATACGCTAGAAAATGTAAGAAGATGTAATTGTACGTATAGCAGAGGACATGGTTGGTCCGAATCCCAATTACCTATCTTATACCGGGGTTATTGATTAAAGATGACCCTATAAGCTCCCTTTGAACCCGCATTTCCCTTCCCTTCTAACAAGCTTAGGCCCATATAAACACGGTTTAATAGTTAAATGCTTGTAGCGTTTCATTCGCGTTAATTGAAGCCTTTACTCATCAAGGATGATTAAAGATGTTAAAGCAGATGCTCTGATCTTTTAGGGAACTTGAAACTCACAAGCTTTCAAAGTATTATACTATAATTATTTTTAAGGGGTCACTTTTAACAGCATGGTCATATTGCGACCTTTCAAAATATATATAAAATAGTTTTTTACATAGTGGTAAAGTACAAATAATACAGTTTCCAATAATTCAAACAATTTTCATTTTCTTATGAATATTATAGTATTTTTAATTTTGTGGTGGCTGTGTAGAGCACTTGGTAAGTTACTGAAGCTGGCCTGAATCTCTGGTAAACTTATGACACTCCAGCAGAATGTCTTGTGTAGTAAGCGGTCTATTGCAGATTTCACGTTTTGTACTTTCTTTATTAGTGATGAAGTGTGTCTGAAGTGATAATTCTGAGACGGGTAACTCTCGACGTTCTAATTCTCGCAAAGATTAAAAGAAATTGATAGATCCATCATGGGCATCTAACAGTTTGCTGTAGGATGTTGACCATGTCGTATTCCATTTTTCTATAAGCAGTTGTTTGGTGTATCTAATGATGTCTTAATGAGTAGAAGTTATTCCGTGGTCACTAATGGGATGTCGGGTGGCTTGTTTTGTAGTTTTACCAGCGTTTTCATTTCCATCCATATTTGTATGTGTCGGTACCCAAGTGAAAGAACTTGTTTTCCACAGCGTTGAATGACAGAATTAAATGATGCAAATAATGATTTTGTCTTTTTTTAAAGTCACTTAGCAAGTGACCAATATTTATTCACAGTTTTAATTTTTTCTCAACTTTTGATATACCCTTGAGATTTTTCTTTAATAAAACCATTACAACCGAGCGTTCGTGTGTGCGTGGGAACGAGCGAGAGTCGTGGCAAATGAAGTTGTGTATCTATCCTAGCAGGGACTTAACCACAGGAATTTAGGGAAGGGTTGGAATGGCTCTCAGGCGATTATGTCTGTGGATTGCACTCAGGAGATTCTTGGGTCACATCAGGTGGGCCAAACAATTTTATTATTATTATTTTTTTTTTGTGTGGTTTCCCCTCAATCACCAATATCGGATTGTATACTTAATTCCACGACTCAAATTTCTAACTTCAGTCTCAAACTGAAAATAGATGGTAATTGTGAATGCGCTGCCAGCTATCCACAGATAGTGAAAACAGTAAATTGGACGACACGCTAACCCAATCTGTTTTTCGCGGAGGTAAGTGGTATGGTATAAGGAGGATAATTGGAAAAGGCTAACTGTAACTAGCCATCTGACTACGGATCACACAATCTGATTACGGATAGTAGAGCAGCAAGAGTAAATGACACTTTGGGACCATCTGCTTAGCGCGAAGCAAGGAAGTATGGTACGGGGGATGAGACCCTAAAAGACGATTGTCCACCACATACCACCACATATCTAACCAAACTGTTCGATACGACGAAGTTGTTAAACTGACATTCAATTGAATAAAGAAAAAGTCACAGTATTGTGAACAACTACTCATATTGGTTGCTTACCTTACAAATACTCTTGCACATAACGGCATACATTGGCCACGTTTTCAAGTTGAGTTTCTCCTCATTTGGTGTTGTATTCAAAGTAGTGGATTAGAAATCACTTTTCAGTTTTCCTCAAAATTTAATACATGCTTGATGCTTCGGAAATTGTGTGTTGTATACTTTACTATTTTTTCCAACAAAAGTTGCAGTATTGCATAAAATGTTATGTCCTATTTTAAACATGTCTACAAAATAAATAATTGGAAACATTTAAAAGCTTAAATATTCAAATATTCTCGCGAGTGAAAAAGAATCTTGAAAATTATTACATACAGTATATAAAAAGGACATTAAGAGTATAAGGGCGCAGATTTAGCGTGCTAAGAGACCCAAAAATTAAAAATTTTCATCTATCAAAGTAATGGAGATAATGGAACATTATTTGCACAGTCTGGCAACAGAGTAAGATTCGACAGCAGAATTTTCTGTTTCGGTTGCGGCCACGCCAATGTTTTTGTTTGTGTTTAAAATCCGGCCCGCTTCTGCCACTAACGAGGGATGGGGTGGTTTACTTTGAAGCTGTCCGATTGTGTTCATAAGACCTGAATGTATGAGCCTAGGCATAAGATTTAGTCTGATGATCAAACATAAAGTAAGTTCAGATGTGAATTATGGAAATATTTCATTCAGGTGTTTCGTGAGAATTAAATCAAAGGCATATATTTATTAAGAATTAAATTAAAGGCATATATTTGTTAAACAGGAAATTTATTAATCGTTAATACATTAACAATGTGCTCATTTGCAGTAGATGCTCTAAATGTGCTCCATTAGAATCTATGCAAGCATTATACCTTCCTAGCCAATTTTGCCCTAATCTCGTTAGAGCTTCTGCGTTCTGCCCAATCTCTAGGACTGTTTCAAACACACGTATGCGAAAATCATCAATGGTAGCAGCCTCGTTATGTTACACTTCAGTTTTTAAGTGCTCTAGAAATAATAATCAAAAGGATTGAGCTTTGCCATAAGCAAGAAGCATATCTAGATACTCTTGATTTGTACAAACTGCCATAGTTCTGAATGTATTGAACGCATCTGAAGCATTGACAACCAGCTGTTTAAGCACATTACTATGAACCTTCCACTTCCGTAGTTACCAAGCGTATTACTACGACGCTGGAATCCAGTTCTTTAATATTCCTAGAATTTTGTGACTAAAGACTAATTTTAGCAATACCTCGCTATTGTATTTGCAGCAGTAAAGGTATGGTGACATATTCGCAATCAAATATTTGATCAGTTTGATTTTGTGCTTATTAACCATGTCATATAGACGAAAATGATACAAGAACTTAGGTTTCAGCGTAACTTGAAGTGAGGAAGTTGCCGTTGAAGTCTGCACGCTAATACCCTAACATCTTATATGTAAACAATGATACAAAAAAGAAACTTCTGAAAAATATGATTATTTGCCATTGTAATCCTGATACTACTTCTGTTGTGTGTCATCCTTGATAAGCTTTCTCATGGCATTTTTTGCATGATATTATAAAGTACGTATGTAAAATATGTATGTAAAAAGGAGATAAAGTAATACATAATGAAAATGAAAAATATATCCAAGTAAAGAGCTGAACCACTATTCATAGAGCAAATTTTAATGAAAAGGAAAGTAAAAGGAATGGGAGCTATAAAGCAAATATATCATCATCTTGGTTTTCCTTCCTGACCTCTTTTTGATATTAATTGGAGTATAATTAGTTTTATTGTTATGCTTTCTGTGTCACATTCTCATTAGTTTAATATGCTCCTGGTATTCATAGCCTATGGTGCAGACATCCACGTTGACACAAGAGAACTCGTAAATGAAACATTGCAACTCACAAAGGGAAGTTAATTTGATCGCAAGAGCAGTGGTTCTCACCCCGTAGCGCGCGACACCCAAGAAAGGGATCTAAACGGTAACATTTTCCAACAGATGAAACTGCTTGAACTAACAACAGATATTTTTTTTTTTGTAGTGTTTAACGCCCGCTTTAACTACTAATGGCACCGCAGGCGGTGACACTGATGATACATGAATGATGATGGAGCACCGGTGGAATGCGATGGCGGGGGAAACCGGAGTACCCGGAGAAAACCCGCCCCAGCGCCGTTTTGTCCACCACAAATCTCACATTGGGAGAAACAGACATTGTAGATATTGTAGATATGTATAGAAAAAATCATATGTGTTCCATTCATATGACTTTCCTAGCTGTTCTGCAAACAAACGATTGTTGCAAACGATTATCCTTTTATCTACATAATGCTAAGCGAAATAAACATTAGCCGAAATTATCATATTATTTGCTTCCTTATAAGTGAAAGGAAATAAGGCATACACTAGGCTAAAGCGATAGTCAAAGCCTTTAAAAGTTGATCTCTATGTGATAACTGAAATTTCGCACTCTTTGGTTGACCAAGAGTAAAACAAGACGGTATGAAACTTATGATTTTCTGATTGAGAAACGTTTAAGTAATTTAAAATTGAAACCAATAAGCAGCGTTATCTCGGAAAGGGTTAGTTCTAAAAAAAAAGAGTCACAGGATTTAAGATCCTGGCAATTGATGAGATTGTGGAAGCTGTTGTCCTGTTGTAGTTGTAGCACCTTTTGTGGCCAGGTTGGTAGCAGTGGTTTACTACAAGTTGTGATAAATTAGCTTAATAGTGAAACCTGCCCCGGTGGTACTTCAAAAGTCTCTGACACTTGCACTCCGTGGCAGTTACACTCCAGTACAATTTAGTAACATTATTAGTAAGGAATTCAGTTCAGAGAAACCATTATTGTTTAAAGCTGAAGCTTAGTTAGGACTAACCTAACATAATATAATGATGTATTCAGGTATAAGGATGATTGAGTGCATGTGTCATTGAGTGTAAATGTCATATAATGACATTTGCATGCAGAAATTCATTTTTGGGAAACCATTATTGCTTGAAAGTGAAGCTTACTTAAGACTAACCTAACCTAACATGATGTGTTGAGGTATAAGAATGGTTGAGTTAGCTTTGTACGTCTGGTTTTTAATTCACCATTGTTGACGAACGTTCGATTGATCATTGCGAATAGCTCAGCATTTTTATTTTATTTATGCTTTGGATATTCTGATTGGAAGTCAGTAATTGACAATTTTCTGGTGAGTATGAGTTTATTTATCCCTTTGCATGGTAAATAAGAATTTGGGAGAAAAAAAGAGAAATAGTAATTGATCTAAGAACTGTGAATTATTTTATTTGGCCTGATTATGTAGTTTGCGCCCCCTTGTTGATGCTGAAGATTCTTTTTAAAGATTTAAAGTAACACTTGGATACAATAAATTATACACTTAGAGATTCTAAGTTTCTTAGGTTCAAATATGGCAATAATATAGCACAATATTACTGCCTTTTGTGCTCTCGATTTACAATATTCCTTAGTACAATACATAGATAGACAGATAGATAAATCATTTATTAAACTTTGGAATACAATTATACATGACTTCATTACTAAATTACATGTCTAATCATACAATCTTCCGTCACATATTTATATTTTGAAACCCGTCAAGGTATATAGAGAATTAACCAACCATTAATATTGATCTGACCCTCCTCTTGAAGCACTGAAACGAAACATGTCTCACATGCATAGGTAAGGATTAAAAAAATGTTTAATGAGCTATAATAGGAACTATTTACACTAACAGTATATTTACTTTTAGGTATATAAATGTTTGAGCTTTTACTGTTGGGTAATTATGTATATTATCACAAGTAGTAAAATCATTAATATTTTTCATGGCACACAAGAGGCAGGCCAGAACATACATCGATGGTAAAGTATACCAGATTGAATAAAAAGTGGTTCACAATGAGTCCTAGGTGAAGCTCCATAAATTAATCCCCATATCGTAATGCTGAAGCGTGCTTACCCCAGAGCAAAAATCCATAATTCAGATGACTATGAATATGTCCATCATAGGCTGCAATTAAAGATTCTACATTAATGTTGTTCTTAAGCATTCGTAACATAAACAAACCCAAACTTTTTACGACATAGTGACATGAGTTCTCCAGCACAAATTTCAGTCAACATACAAACCTAGAAATGTCACTGTTTTATGGTCATCTGAATCTATTCTCTTTAAGCTAAAATGTAATGTCTCTGTTTTTGAACTGTTTAAAATCAAATCATTAGTATTACACCATATTTGGACACTGTTAGTTAACTCTCTAAGTTTTAAGTTCAATATACCTGTTCTTGAATCTGCAATGTTAACAGCCAAGTCATCTACAAACATTTATGTCTTTGAATGACAATTGTAAATAAATTAGGAAGATCATTAATGTATATTGTGAACAATACCGGTCCCAGTATGGTTCCTTGAGGTACACCATACTTCAAGTGTTTAAAAGAGGAAACTTTACTATAATTTAAAAACGCTGCCTGGTACCTATTGCTAAGATAATAAGATACAATGTTTACACTAATATTATTAAAACCATAATTTTTTAACTTATGTTGCAGCGTTTTATAGGAAACGGTATCAAGAGCCTTTGTGAAATCATAAAATTGACTACAAAGTAAATTACCAGCCTCAATACCAGAGAGACAGCGCTTATAGAACAGGGTTATTGCACCTATAGTACTATGGAGATTCCGAAACCCAACCTGCTACTTACTTAATAAAGAGTTTTCTTAAAAATATTTATAAATTTGTTTATTAATTAAAATCTCGAAAACTTTTGACCTAATTGGTATAATACCTATAGGTCTATATTTTCCGTAGTCTACTCTATTACCCTTTTTATACACTGGAGTTACTTTTGCATATTTAAACGCTTCGGGAGACATACCATAATCAATGCAAAAATTAAAAATACGCGTAAGCGGTTCTGATATATGGATGGCTGCCAATTTTAGTATTTTGGAGTTTATACCATAAACATCAAGAGAAGTGCTATTACTTAAGCTCACTATGGAAGACATACTTCATCTGCACTGACATATTTAAAGGAAAAAGTGTCATCAGCTTTGGGCATATTTTCTAGAAATGACTGTTTTATTGGGAGGTATGCTGTTCACAAGCTCTTCTACTTTGCTAATAAAATAAGAATTATATACCTCAGGTTCCAGCTCTGGAGTTGAAAATTGTAACTTTTTTTTATTATGCTGTTAGTATCAGACCAAGTAACCTTTGTTTTGTTTTGAAGATCCTTAATTAAGCTAGAAAAATAATTAATTTTTGCGGTTTTAGGCTCTTCTGATACAGTTTCTTAGCTTCAATATACTTCATCTTAATTTCAGAAATACCAATTCCATTTTAAGATTATGGAGCTTTTCGTTGCACCATCTGTTATGCTTGAGTCCTTTTTTATGTTTTATTTTAAAAGAAATTGAAGGAAAAACATCAACTATATCAATAAAAATTGAAAGAAAGTAATTAACTTTACTATATAAATCAGTGATGCTATATAAGTAAAACTAACACACTTGACTTAATAACAGAGTAAAATAGCATCTTTGATCATTTATAACACATTTTAAATTTACATTATTGTGGTTATTGTCGTCGTTTATGTTTTCAATGTCTCTTAAATCAGTCAACATCTACAACAAGATGTAAAACGTCATGATCTGAGAAGATTGTGGGTATAACACACGCTTTACAATCATCATCAAGAATATTGGTGATGACTTATCAATACATGTGCCAGCACTATTAAGTATACTAGGGCGTGTGGAAGTATTAATTGTCTAAGTCCAAAACCTGTAACCAAATTAATTATTTCCCGTATTTCAACAGCATCAGAGCAGAAATCGACGTTAAAATCACCACTTAAAATGATGTTGACTGACTTGCTAAACTTGTAAAACAGTCACATAAAGGTCGCTAAGACATATTAAAAAAGTATTAAATTGTGTTTTTTCTGGTCTTCTATAGAAATTAATAGAAATAAAATTGCTGTTACTAATGTATGACGAGCATGCTTTAAACGCGTGTTGTCTGGTAATGTTTTTCAGGTCAACTCCCTTGCTAGCCGTGACTCCATCACGTACAAGTACTGTATTGCAGAGCCTCCATGCATTTTACTAGACGGTCTACAAAAACTGTCGACCAGTTTCAAATCAGGGATTTTCAATAAAATTTACTTATCATAGCACAACTAGTGTTCAGTAATACAGTATATGTGTACATCTACTCAGCATTAGTTGCTCTTTGTTTCACTTTATGGTCGAATGGAACACCGCGGCTATTTGCTGAATTATCAGCACAATGAGCAGCGTGACTTTTTTTTTTCATTTACGTAATATAGCCCCATTTAACATCAAAGGTCATATCGCGGTCTTTGCACTTGAAACAACTCGTTGTTAGGTTCATTTACGTTTGGTTTAAATAATTTTATTTTCCTCAAGCATACAAACATTCACTCTCACATGCATACTTCCACATTCTGTGGGGGATAGGAAATAATTCTGGCTAAAGAATCATTTCCCGCCACAGCCGGGAATCGAACCCGGGATCTCCGAGTGAGAAGTCATTTGATTTCTCAGCAAGTCTTTACGTTGGTTAAGTAGTTTAATTTCCCCTCTGAGTTCTTCTATAATACAGTCTTTTTGATTTATAATATACTTCAGAATTTGAATATCTATCTTCTCATTACTGTCTGCTAAAGTACTTAAGCATTATAAAATGCGTCATTATTTCCATCACTTTCGCAAGACTGGATAATGCCGTCGTCCAAAAAGATGTTACTTGTCAATCTTGCACAACTGTTGTGGAAATAATTCTCATAATCAACAAACTTTAAACCAGTGACCACTTTGTTTTTAAATCTGTCACACACACACACACACACACACACACACACACACACACACACACACACACACACACACACACAAAGATAGCTCGTCGTTTACCTGTAACAAAGTTTTTGAATCTTATATTAACATAGATTAAATATATGACATATTATAAATATTTTCATGTGTGCTATATTGACTAATTTATAATTCTGACAGAATATTGCCTTTTGAAGAAAAATATTCTTTATATAGTTTCATTTATAATATTTTATAATTTTGGTGTCACAGATTTAAATGTTGCAAACATCCGGTTTTGCAAACAAACATTCATATGTTTCTCAGCCGTTCATTTTATAATCCATATTTATTATAATTTTCTGCTTTAACACCTATCCTTTTTATTTTATTACTATCTGTTTTAATTATAATTAACTAAGTAGCATATATTATAGCATCATTGCGTTCTTCAGTCTGTGCAACATACAACTTAGAGTTATATTAAAATGAAATGGAAATGGAGTTTTATTTATAGACTTTCTTTAACTACTGTGGTTTTCAGGATCCCATTCTAAATTGGGCATGACAGGCCGACTAATTTCCTTCAGAGGCCTCTTTATCAGGCTTGAGGTTCTTTCACGTGTCCTACTTCAATGGCACGGGACCAACGGCTTTAATTTCCTTTCGAAGGAAGCCATGCTAGGAATTTTTGCGCCCGAAAAAATACATCGTCCTCCGCCAGGTTTAAACCCGAGACCATTACACCACGGTGGGCAACGAATTATATCAAATGCAGCGTATTTGTTTGGTGATGATGTCACATAATAACATTTCTTCCTAACACACATTTTCTTCCTTTTTGCACAAAAGAATGAATTATTATTATTTCTCGTTCGTTTTCGGGCACTGGTTTAATTACTAAGATTAATTTAGATGAATCATGACTAATGCCTCTTCAAAAAGTATGACATAAATTGGGTGTTTTAAGGAAATCTACCTATTTTGTTTAGTAAGTTCTTGTCTATCCCTTACGGTTTACCAGCTATACAAAAGTCATCCATAATTAACAGTAGATTATGTCAGAGGTTATTTCCAGAAAACTGAAAATATACATCTCATTTATCATAAAAATCTTAATTATATAGTATTATAATCAAAATTGTTTTAGTCATTTTTGAAAAAAGTTAAAATTTTCGGAACATCTTCCATAAAGACGGTAATTTGGGTTGGGGAGACTTTCTTAAAAGCCTTCGTAGCGCATGTATGGATAATAGTTAATATAAGTGTCAAATTTTATATTTAAGCGACATTTCGTTTTTGAATTATGCTGTTCAAACACACGCACATAAGCAATACTCATATACACACGGATTTTTTTCTAAAATGGGGGATCTCAAAACATATACTTCCAGTGAAGTCTCTGCATCAAATTTTTGGGTACAACATAATTGTTCCGAGAATTGGTCTTCGTGCGTTTTCAATTCCTTTTAGATTTCTGAACATTCTGACTTCAGAAATGAACCTTAGCTAATGTGAGTGAATATATCTGGAATATCTTAGCTACGCTTACTTCCTAATTCTTTTACTTCGACTCAATTTGCTTCATTAATGACAAAAAAATTTAAAATTGTTCATTTCCTTTATATCTCGATTTTAATATATGAACATTTTATCCTATTTATTTCTCCTTGCCCTATTATTTCCTTATCAAATAATTATTAGTTCAATACGATAGTAATTTTGGTATCACAGCTTGAGCTATATACATCGTTATACTCTAACGTAAAACTTCACTTCTTAAACATATAATAAATAAGTTCACTTTACCAGTTTCTATAAAGGCAGCAGTTCAAGTTCAGCATCAACGATTGTGTTTCTTTAAGTATTCTTTGATTGTATTACCAAGATTGATTCTCTATGTTTTGAATGCTAATTTTACGTGCCTTAGATTTAATCGGTAGTATAGAAATATGCAATGCTTGTAGTTTGGTAGCAAGGTTACATCGACAATTTTTTCACGTGGGACGAGACCACCGGCCCAACAACTTCAAAAACGTTTCGCATAATCATTCAAACCTAACAGTGCTTTCTTTCAGTTATTCATCAGTTCATCACCTTAAGAACGTGACCAGCTACTGCCAAGTGGTATGTGTTCTGCATTCCAAAGTTGACGGTGACCTAACTCGTGAAGAAAACTAAACCGGAAAAAAAACCCACATCAAGTTTATTTAACATGTTGCCATGTTTAGCACAGCCCGAGACGTGTCAGAATGATCGAAAATTATTTATGGTAGATGATTGTTCTTTCACACAGGCCATGTGTAAGACTTTCAAATACAGGCGGCATTGCATTGCGACGGGCCCCCTGCTCCTCGTTATCTCTGATTATTTTTATGCTATAAGTACTTTTTTTTATATAATGTTTTCATATTTGCTCCGCTAGTTAGGCTCCTCGTTCGAGCAAGTATTTCTTAACAGGGCGTGAAAGATAAAAGGAACTATTTCAGATATAACACATTTAAAACTTTTACCAATTTATTTAAATTGTGATATTTCAGAGATAACACATTTATAACCTTTTCCAATTTATTGAAACTGTTACCAAGAGATTTTATAATTTATTTATAAGCTATATTTCTATGTGATCATAGCTGAAACTGTATTATGAGTTCACGTACATGTGAAATTTAAGATTTCGTGTATCAAGGAGTAATATGTAATCCAAAATACTGGGAGAGAACAACTAAATGCAATTCTACCTACACGAACTGCACTATGCAGTAAATGAAAACTGAGTTGGGTTATGAAATGCGTCTCTATAGAATATACATACACATATATTTCTTTTTTATTCTGCTCAAGCATTAAAACTATGCTCTAATTGACTTCCTTTCCCGCTCCCAGTAGCGCCCCTTTTCATAAAATAGAAACTATCCTACTATTTAACTCAAACTACTAACGCTCAGTAACCTACCAGTGACTTTCACAGTCTTTTTCCAGTCTTTTATACATTTCACCTCATCTCCCTGCCTATTGTTGAAAAACCCTTGCGAAATATTTGTCTTTTTATTTCCCTATACGCACATGTATTGCACTCCACCCAAAAATTCGATATCCAGATTTCACCGGAAATATATGTTTTAGGGTCCCCTTTATCTAAAAAAAAAGCATTTTCGGAAAAAGGTCCGTCTGTGTGTGTGTGTGTGTGTGTGTGTGTGTGTGTGTCCGTGTGTCTATGAACACGATAACTCAAAAACAAAAAGTCGGTAAAATACCAAACTTGGTATTTAAGTTTAGTATCATCCAGGGATGCGACACGAAGATTTTGAGAAAAATACCCCTACCCCCAACTACCCTTTACATGGAACTTTTTTCGAAAAGTTTGATTTTCTCAAAAATAGCTCTAACGATTTTGATTAAAATTTCGTACATTAAAGATATTTCCCTGACAAATAAAATGTATATCTTGAATTTTCTGGGAATAGCCTCTGAAGAGTACTTTATTCTGGATGAATTTTACGGAATTTTGAATTTTACGGAATAAAATGTAAGAGATGGACAAAAACTTACTGCACGAAAAATGTAGAGCACGTTAAAACACAGAATTTATGTTACATACATTTTTTTCGTGGAGTTCATCGTTTTTGAGACATTCCTTGTTTTTGGTTTCTGCTTTTAAAAACTTATACTTTTCTCATACAGGAGTTTGTCAACTGCTGTCCATACAAACCAAGGAACTTCAGTGACATAGCAACCAGCTTTTGGCTATCACTTTAACCTATGGTACAAGCAAATAATAAGACTATTTCTATAAATTTTTTCTGATTAGTATAACGTAAATAAAAGTATAAACTTTTTAAAAATAATTTGTTGCAGAGATGTAGAGAAAGGCATGTGAATGGTACACATCAGAGTTTTACTTTCTCTATACGTACTAATGTATAGAGAAGGTATTGTATTGCACCCAAACCTTCGATACCGAGATTTTACCGGAAATATATGTTTTGAGACCCCCTGAATAAAAAAAAACATTTCTACAAAAATGCCCGTGTGTGTCTGTATGTATGTGGGTAGCATAGCTCAAAAACGAAAAGACCATTAAAAACCAAACTTGGTACTTAAGTTTGCCATCTTCCAAGGATGCGAAACGAATATTTTCAAGAACATCCCCACCCCAAACTATTATTCAAATGGAAAAAAAAATTAAATTTTAATTTTCTTAAAAATGGGTGTAACGATTTTGATTAAAATCTCTTAAATTTAAGATATTTTTTGTCGAATGAAATGTATATCTTGAATTTTATGGGAATAGCCTCAAAATACCTCTTTATTCTATATGATTTTTATTGCATTTTTCATAACTGGTAAACCGTAAGAGATAGACAAAAGCTTACCACACAAAAAATGTAGATCACGATAAAACACACAGTTTATGTCGTATACCCTTTTTCAAGGAGTTGGTCGGTTTTGAGAAATTCTTTGTCATACGTTTCAGCTTCAGAAAAACTTAAGTTTTCTCATACAGGAATTTGGCAACTCCTGTCCATACAAACAAAGGAACTTCATTCACATAGCAACCAGCTTTTGACTATCACTTTAACCTACGGTACTCCCTTATTTCGCTTCTATTTACAAGGAAGCATGTAATAAGACTATTTCTGCTAATTTTTCTCAATTAGCATAAAGTAAATAGAAGCATAAGCTTTTTAACAATAATTAAGTTGCAGAGATGTAGAGAAATTCATGCGAATAGAACAAATCAGATTTCTTAACATGTACAGTTTCAGTTATATCTTCTCTCTAAGCTTATTCTATCATCGTCTAATATAATCTTATCTCTATATTACATATATTTATTTATATTATTTAGATTGTTAATTACTTACAGCTGCTTATAGTTATTAGTCCTGCTTCACTTGTTTCGGTCTGATTCTACCTTTCCAAGCTAGTGATACACACGGATTGTGTGAATGAATAGATAATTATTAAGGCTCGACTCAGGCGAATATTACACTGTAAAATCTGATGTGTTCCATTCACATGACTTTCTCTATCTTTTCTGCAAACAAACTATTATTTGATCAACATCATGGTAATCGAAATAACAATAGCAGAAATGTCTTATTTGCCTCATTGTAAGTGAAGAGAAATAAGGGTACACACTAGACCATAGTCAATTTTAAAATGTATATGAAAAACTGAAATCGGCGACAGTTTAGTTGGTAACCCACAGTAAAAAAAAAAAAAGAAGTATAGAAAGGCTGTACTTAAAGAATCGGAATGAAAGGTAACCAATAAAAATGAAAACTACTGCTGGTAGAGCTTTCAAACACACACTGGGAACTGCTGCGACTGTTCTCGAGATTTGTCGGCAATCACAGTATAGCAAGAGCAGAGTGGTCGAGTGGTCAGCGAGCTGACTTCTCACTCGGGGGTCCCGGGTTCGATTCCCGTCTGGGACGGGGAATTTTTTTCTAGCCAGAATTATTCCCTATCCCCTACAGTGTCTGGAGGTTTGTATGACAACGAGTTGTTTCAAGTGGAAAGCCCCCGATATGAGCTTAGATGTTAAAGGGGGCTATATAAATGAAAAAAAAAAGCAGACCTGACGTGTTATGGATTTCACCTTTACGTCTCATCCCGCGAATATATAAATTACAACACCTGTTAGTCAGGTTGAAAATACCGTTTATACTGCATTGGGAACAAAATCGAGTTTTATTGCAAGGAGCCCATTTTATGTTGTAAGAATAGGTATAATGCAAACAGCCAACAGAATAGGAATAAATTCTTTGTTATATACATTTAATGGACTTTTTTTTTTACCGGGCTTCGCAGGTAGCTCACAGAATACGCCCCTGCTGTAAAGTATTTAACACCAGTCTCCGCAGTTGCGCAGTACACGTTGGTTATCAACACTACAGTACGCAGTTAACTTTTAGCACGCGAAACTTATTGGCTTTTACACTATAATATTTCTCAACACTTTTGCGGATTAATAACGCTGAAGTGTACGTCGGACTTAATTTAACCCTTTAACCTTCTACAGAATATTTCTTTGTGACGCTATTTTTTGCAGGCTAACTTCTTTTCTGATAGCTAAGTAAAGAACCTTGCCGATTTATGCAGCTACATGGCAACCGCCGCTGACTAAAGAAATTACACATTTTATGCTGGTACTTTCTCTATCACGTATGTATACAAATACATACAGAACATATTGAGAAATTATTTTATTCCACTCAAAATTCGATTCAAGATTTCACTCTAGGGTCCCCTAAACCCAAATTAAAACATTTTAAAAAAAGACTCCTGCACGCGCGCGTGTGTGGACAGCAAAGATTAAAAACAAAAAGTCGGCTAAATACCAAAGTTTGTATTTTAGTTCAGTATCTTCCAAGGATGCGGCACGAACATTTTCAGAAAAAATCCCACCCCTAACTACATTTTACTTGGAACACTTTTCGAAAATTTTGATTCTCTAAAAATACCTCTTAACTCCCTCTCCATTCTGGCTGTCTTTTGTGTAACTGTTAAACTGTAGACAAGTGATATATAAAAACTTCCAACACAAAATAGTATATCTCGTTAAAACACACAATTAAAGGCTTATACATTTTTTGTACAGTTAACCATTTCCGAGCTATTTATTATTGATTCAAATTCTAAACTACTAAAACTTTTCTCAAACGAGAAGTAATCTTTCGTTTTATCTCTGTATTATTTTACTCCTGGTCTTGCAAAAAGAACCGAATTGCATTTGTTGGCCATTGTGATCAGTTTTTAGAAGACTTAATTATTGCTTTAGTAAAGTACATACACAGATTTCCGTTCTATTTATATGGAAGCAGGTAATACGACCAATGTCATGTTTATGTCGATTAAAATGATCAGATAAGAGAGTAATCCTTTGTAAGAAGAGTTTGTGGAACAGCTAGAGAAAGCCAAGCGATTGGAACGCATCACATTTTAAAAAATCTTGTGTGCTCCATTCACATGGCTTTCTCCACCTGTTATGCAAACAACCTATTCTCACTAAAGATTATTCTTCTATCTGCTTCAGGCTAATCGAAATGAATATTAGCAGAGATTAACTACTTCCTTATAAATAGAAAAAAAGGGAATACACTTCGCTAAGGCGATAGTCAAATATTAGAAAGCCGTCGCCATTAAATGGTTAATTCCACAAATTACATGTCTGACATAAATTTTGTGTTTTAACGAAATTAACATTTTTGTGTTGTAAGCTTTTGTCTATCTCTTACAGTTTACAAGTTATGCAAAATTCATCCATAATGAAGAGGGCTTCAGGAGCTATTCCCAGTAAATTCAATGTATATATCTTATTTTTCAACATGACTTCAATCAAAATAGTTAGAGCTATTTTGACAAAATCGAAAATTTTCAAAAATGTTCCATGTATAAAGTAGTTTGGGGTGTGGGAATTTCCTCAAAATACCTTAGAGATACTACATTAAATACTAATCGAAATACTACTTTTCATTTTTGTGTTATGCTTTCACAGACACGCATGTACCTTTTTTTAAAACTTCTTATTTTTGGATTCAGAGGCCCTCGAAACATGTACTTACGTTGAGATATCGGTATGAAATTAATGGGAGGCATACAATACCTTCTGTACTTACTATGTACATTGTGCATACGTGTAGAGAAGGTAAAAATATATCCCACTCATGTAATATAACTCACTTCATAGTGGATATTTTCGCGCTGCAACAATGTGGGTTTGTACTGATTTAATTTTATCCAATCCTGCTTGTCAGTTATGAAGCAATAGTGCCTTATCTAACTCAAAAACTTCCTCTACCGCGCCCTCTACTATTTGTCTTGGCACATACACACATACAAAGGAACGAATGCCTTTTCCTCTAACCGAAAACACAAAGGCAACATGTCTCGCTACTGCTATAAACTAGCATCCACCGACGAGTCAAAATACGCAAACAATAGCATTTTAAAATAGGTTAGCTTATAAACGTATAAATAATTAACAATTTTAATTATTTATGAATATTTACATGACACGTAGATATATAAATAATCTTTGAAAAAAAGCTTACAAAATTATATTTTGCAGTTATTTATTTGAGTTAGCTTGTTTATTTTCAAGATATTCCTTATTTTTTCAATCTTAAAATGGTTATTCTTCTCAAATGGGAAGTTTTGATTCGATTTTCTTCTGTGACACTCCTGACCTTTTAAATGGAAGCAAGTTTCATGTCGTTGTATTGAGATAGCTTTTAAACACTGAACTATTGCTTTAGTCCGGTATACTCTATTATCTTCCCTTTACTTAAAGAAACTAAGTATTAAGACAATTTTTGATAAAGTTTTAGCATGAAGTAGATTAAAGAATACGCTTTTGTAAGAATGTCGCACTACTAGTTAGTGAAAGACACATGAATGAAACACATCATATTTTTTTAGATGTACTATTGTACGCCCACTCACTGTCTCTAATTCTATTCTATGCAATACACATTACTAAAACACTATAATTTCGGGCTTTTTACTTTTAATGCGCTTCAGGAAAACGGCAGTCAGGTTTGTCTAAGGCGGAAGTAGTTCAGTGGATTCAACATACATACCTGAACCCTCGCAAAATTGTCCAAACAGAAAGTGAGTGCACGCACTTTAAATCATTCAGTATCGCGAAAGTCCAGGAAAGCGAAAAGTGAAAACTACTCCGATAAGACAAACAAGCAGGGAATACCATAAAAATAAAACGTGGAAATGCGACAAGCACATTATGGATACTGATAATAAACACGAAAACGCTGGGCCACTGAATTGTTTTCCTGGTGTTTACACCTGTAACACAGTTACATCATATTATTTAGTCCTGTACATTTAATTAATGTCATAAAAGCATTAAATAACCTACCAAAATACATATAAAGAAGCTACTAATTTAATACCTGCACAAAATCTATCCAGGTGAATAGAGGACTTAGAAAAGGACGTGAACTACCACCATTGCTGTTCATTCTAAACCTAAATAGGGTAATTGAAAATTGGCAATCATTAAACCCTAAGATATCAGCATGATATTATATAAAAACAATAATATTTGCTGCTGTATTATTGGCAGAATCAGAAGATGATCCACAAAAATGTGTGAATAGCTAAATTCTGTGAAAAAAGAATATTTTGTAAAAATATCATCTGAGGAAACAGAGTCAATGGCAGTTATAGTAGAAAATGAACTTTCAGAACAGGTATCGTGTTGTGTATTTAGAGTGTCAAATAGAGCACTGATCTGGAAAAAGTACTGATAAAATATAGATAATAAAATATGCGACGATCCTCTTGATCCTCATTATCATTGATTTGTTTTATATTGTAAATTATATTTTTAATACATTATTCATATTTGCTCCGGCTAGTTGAGTACCTCAGTAGAGCAAGTATCTCTTAAGAGGGATGAACGTAAAAGAAAATATTTCAGAGATAACACATTTGTAACTCTTGGTTTAAGCGATTTATTTAACTGTTACCAAGAGATTTCATAATTATTTTACCCGTTATATTTTTATGTGATCATAGCTGAAACTGTATTATAATAGATTTCACGTATCACGTTTATTACGTTAGTAATCTAAAATACCAAAATTCTAGGGGAAAACAACTAAATGCACAGCTACCTAAACGAACTGCAACGTTCTCATTAGCCCATAAAAATCTCCTCACTTAGGCTGCTAGCTCCCCGGTAACTCTCACATTTTTATTATCTCACCACTTGCGAAGTCCTTTTTAATTCAAGGACATTCTTTTGTGTGTTTAAGTCCAGCTTCATGGGTACTGTCCACAAAAACCTTGCGAAAGATTTCTCTTTTATGACATGATCTTTATATTCTCTCTTATAACTAAGCTTATGCTAACATCGTGTAATAATATAACCTTATTTCTATATTACATACATTTATATACATTATCTTGCTTTTTAATTATTTACACCTTATTGCATTCAGTAGTAATAACTCAAATAAATAACTGTATAAAGATAATTTTGGTTGGAACATGAGAGTGAAAATCCAACAAAAATTATATAATATAGTCTCTAAACAAATCTTGAAATATGGCAGTGAAACATATATTACGAGCTCAAAATCGGCGAAGTTTTGAGGCATCAAAGATGTACTTAATGAGATCATTGGTTGGTAAAACAAGACCAGATAGAATCAGAATGAAGATATTCCTGCAAAACTGGGGAAAATAAACACTACGTTATAAGAAGCCACCTTGCAGAATCCCTAGACCAGATGTAAGGAGGGATCTAGAAAGTTCTCGGAGAAGATTGAGTAACCAACACGACTTTAATGATAGGACTCAGAACAAGTCTTTGGCCCAAGAAAAAGAAATAGTTATAAATGGGATAGTTGAACATTAATTAACCTTTCGTTTTAATCAAGGGAGTAAACATCCATTTTATATTCTTCTCTGAATATGGATGTTTAACTTAACGTAAGTATAAATAATTTAAGTATGCGTTTTAGTTACTCTTCGTATAGATTTCTTCTTACAGGTTTGTCCCTCTATTTTACATATCCAAGGTTTAGCACACCACTGATCAAACCGCTCTGGACTATCCTGAACACCCGAATTTTGGAGATTATAGACACAGTGGTATATTTAGTGGTAGGTTAGCGTGTGAGCATCGAGAAAAGTTTGTGGTATTTGGAGATTCAAGAATCAGTAGAGACCTTTATTTTATGTTGTCTCCTTTGTTTGGATTTTATGATGAGGCGTTCATATTTTGCTGCATTAGTCAATATGATTTATTCATGCTGACAAATAAAATTAATTTAATGTACGATTAGCATGTAGGTGCAACGAAGAGCGTTCAATAACAATTGCATTAAACACCTGAAAGCGTACACTTCTCCGAAACCTTTAAAGGTGTTTCTAAAATACAGAGTATCACACATTGACGTGTTATGTACATCTCATTACAATTGTGGGCATAGTTTACAATTTCTTACAATACCTTTATTGTGTCAAATGAAATTCAAATTAAATACAAAATAAACAATTATCTCCAAAGAAAAACGATTATCAACATAAAAATAATTAAGAACTATACACTATAAAATAAAATACATTCTCTCTAATTATCTCTGCATTAAAGGTAAGTAAAAACACTTCGACAAATAAAACAATATCCGGAGTGCAAAGTGCCGCAAACTATCAGAGGTAATGTTCGATGTAATGACCTCCATCATCCCTGCAGATATTAAACTTGCGAAGAAATGAACCTCGCACCCTGTCAAAAATTCCAGGAATGTTCGGACCTCATCACAAGCAGCTAAATTTTGTGCAGTAATTGTTCATCAACGGATGTCGTGTAAATGAGGTTTTTAAGATGTCCCCATAAGAAGAAATCCAGAGGGTTGAGTTCCGAATAATGCAATGGCCAATTTGGAGCACAACCCCTTCCAATTTACCTCCCTTGAAACACATCATTGAGATAATCCCTCATTTCTACTCTAAGCCACATATGGCGTTAGATGTTCAAAGGGACATCTTCCAAAAATACAGGCAAAACGTGTGCCAGGAACTGCGGATAGACGTGACCATTTCACTGTAGCAGAAATAGATATGTTACAATCACGTAATTTGTCACAATACCCGCCCATGGATTGTGTTGATAGATACTATCTACGACGGCATTTGATTGTTTATAATTCCAAATGGATGTTCCTTTGGTTCACAAGTAAACCATCTCGTCTGAGAAGAGAATTGCCGCTCCAAGGCCCACCTGTTAAATCTCAAAGCCCTCTGGCTCCAATTTCTGCATCTTAAGAACATGATAAAGCTATGCTCTTTCTTCTTTTAGTACTCGGTGTACGCTTGATTTGATGAAATACATTGCCCTTGCTTTACATGGGTACTGTTCCTCAAAAGCTGGAGTGCGGCATCTTCGTTTTACACTGGCATTCAGTTAGTGATCCTGTCTTCCACAAACGCATTTTGGAAGGGTGACCTTTGAGGATGATGTCTGTCTGAGAATCTGCATTCACTTGTTCAGATATAAATTCACTACCTCTTACTTCACCATAAATCAGATGCATCTCAACGAACAACACAGTAAACAAACTGCATGGTTCAGAGCAACTGTAAGCAACTGCAACAGCAATACACAAACAGCTAAATTGACCCCAATTCGTTCGGGTAGATATTATTGGTACCTTTAAGCATGTTAAATGGTAGCACGAAACACCAAAGAGAACATGAGCTCAGATGTTCTTAACTTAGATTAACTTAGGATGTCAGACTGTATGATTTCCGTTTCGCACCTCGTTGAAATAATTTATTTCTGTGCACATAGTGTGTATATTTTCACAATATAAATCAAAGTTTAAGAATATGTGTTTCTCACAGTAGTCATGTGTAGGCGTTAGAAAACATTTTCAGAAAAACTGACTAGCCCGCAGGACAACAGTAGCTATGTCAGTCGTTAGAACGACATAATAGCTCCATGGTCAAAACCAAAGTACCGTTATTTGCCAAGTTTTTATTCCACTGTTAACATCGTCGTTTACTTTTCCTTGTTTCAAAGTATTCATTTCGTAAATTTTCTCAACAAACCTAATTGAGTATTGCATTAATCTACCCAGATCCCTTCACAATTACTGGGCTTATTATTGAGCAATACATAGATTTAATTCAGCATTTTAAAATTAATATGTCCTAGAGTGTTTATCGTCTTTAAAAATGTAAACTAAACGTATCAGTCCGGGTTAAATTGTGCACCTCTTTGATGGAAAGAAAACATTAAAAAGCTTAATAACGGAAACTTCAGAGAACGGTGCGAGCTTAGTATCATAAAATACGATAGTTAGCACACCCACCAGCATGTTACAGCGTAACGCTCTAGCTAATTACATATGATCTGAAATCAACCCAACGGCTATCAGCGGCGTGCACACCTTTGAGTGCAAGCAAATCTGCCAAAATTGTAAGTCAAGTAATTTTAATATCGTATTCATTGTGCTCTAATACTGCATTACTTCGACTACTGGCATACAAATAATGTCCACTTATTTTTTATTTACGGCCTCTGATGTGCGACCCACAAAACATGTCATAATTTTTACATTTGGCAAAAAGGGCAATAGCTCCCACAGGAGGCGTCTCAGGGTATGCAGGGTAGGCCAAGTTTCCCTAATGATTTCAGAAATATTTTAAAAACTGCTTAATAATACTCATAGCGAAATGTTTGGGTAACAAAGATAAATCGAAATGTTTCCACAAAATCTACATGTAATATTACATTCAATATAGACGTATATTCATAATGGGACTCTTGAAAATTCAGCAGGTTCGCTTCGTTCTGGAAAGAATAGCGATATTTTAAACAAGAATACGCTAGATACTGGATACGCAAAGGCAATTGTCATTTGTCTGAGAAGGGCAGTCAATTCCTGAGCTAGCCTTCCTTCTGATGTCATGATTACAGTTCCAAGTATTTAATGCCAGGTGGTAAGCTTTGGGGAAAGTGATGTTAAAATGCTGGAGTGGCGCAAGCGTTGTACATTAAGACAGGCACATAGCAAATGTGCCTGTCCTGTCGATTGTTGACGGACTATCCCGAAGTATTCCAAAGCCGACTAGAAACGTGTGCGTGAAGTTTATTGTGAACGACTCATTTATTGATTAACTAAAAAGCGTGTGTTTTGAAGAACCAGTTAATTAGAAGTGAAATTTCTTTTTAAGTAACTATTAAATAGAAATTATAATCTTAAGGTCCCAATAATTGCTGCAATACATTGTAAAGCAATATTCCAACTACCTTAAGAAAATGTTTTTCCACCCTTTCAAAATTATTGCGCCATGTATTTTTGGTTCTCAAGATTGAGAAAAGAGCTCAATTTGTCTACTCCGACGATCAGTGCTAAGCTATAAAACTGTTTGTGGAAGGTGATATCAAAGTATGTTGCCGGAAGCTTATAAACTGTTTACCTTAGCTGCAGCAATGCCTTTCACAATTTGCAGTGTCGAGAGAAGCTTCTCTTGCTTGAACAGAGTGAAGTCTTACTTAAGGAGCACAATAGGATACAACGGAGTTTCAGTGACGGTGTCGCTGAAAAACAGGAGACATAACACAATGTCATCAATCGATATGCCAGCATGAAGGATCAGCGCATTGATCTACCTTACAAGTAAAGGTAATCCAAACATTTCTGCTAGATCTGTAATTGACGTATTGCGGATATTTTGCCTGCGCTGAAAGTATCACTGCGAGCCGCCAGTGATAAGTCTCCTATCTCAAACTCTTTATCTAGAACTGCTCTACAGTCCTAATTTGTGCGGCTGAACTCTGGGAAAACCTGTATATACTTAAGTACTTCATAACGGTGTGGTAATTTACATGATTATTTGACTGATATGGACATAAATGCACACTTTACATGTTAAAACTATAAACCTGAACACAGTTCTGCACTAAACAATTGAAAACAATCGACTTGAGAGCCTTTGCAGCATTGCACACGTAATTTCTGATATCCCATGTTCAGATAGTTTTCAGCTTTACTATTTACATTAAAGTCTGCTGAAGAACGTTATAAGAAATTTATGATACATATAAAGCGCTGAAACCGTTCTAATCACAATATAAAAAATTATATTATACTTTTATCGGATATTCTTTCTCTACCAAGTATAGTAAGTAGGGAAAATGCTGTATTCCACTCAAAAATGTACATCGAAATTTCACCGATAATAAGTATTTTTGGAGAAATGTCCGCAGTGAGCTTTGTGTGGGTGTGTGAAAGATTGAGAACAACCCGTTATATACAATTCTCAATATTTAAGCTCTGCATCTTTTTAAGGACGCAATACACCACCACAACTACTGCCCTTTCCATTGCAATCTTTTGGATTTACAATTTTCTTAAAATGGTCTCTAACGTTTTTAACTAAAATGCCGTATGTTTAAAACATTTTCATGACCAATGAATTATACAAAAACTTAACTCACAAATAAAAACGTAAATCACATCAAAACACGTAATTAATATGGAACACATCATTTTTGCAGTTTACGATTTTCGAGATATTTATTGGTCTATTTTCTCAAGTGGAATTTCGTCATTCGTCTTTATTTTCCTTTTTCCTTTATTTTAGGACCTAATTTGACTACCATCTCTTAGCGACAGCTCTTAAAAGATTCGACTATCACTTTAACCTAGTTTATTTCCTTATTTCCCTTTTACTTGTAGGGAGCGAGTAATAAAACCATTTCTGCTAATGTTGATCTCGTTAAGCATGAAATAGACAAAAGAATAAACTTCTATAAGAAGATGTGAATGTAACACATCAGACGTGTATAAACATTAATTTTCATTAGTAATACTGCAACACTAACACTTGTTCTCTATTATTTCTAACAGCAGGTATTTCCACCCAAAATTTCGATACATACGTTTTTATTTGAAATGCACGTTTTTGTGAATATGTAATGTTTAAGTTAAAGTTTTGTTAAATAACTTGTGAATGAATACTTCTTCATTCTGATGACTTTTGTATAATTGAAAAGCCGTAAGAGATAGACTAAACCTTGCTGTAAGTAGATGGATTATCATTTAAATACAATTTATGGGCCTGCTCGGTAATATGAGATTAGCGTGTGTGCCTCACATTTAAGAGGTCACTTAGGCTGTGTAAGACTTTTTCGGGGTTTTCCCTTATCCTGAGAATACGAATGTCGAGTAACTTTAAGCTCCATGAACACCGAGATAATATTGAGTATCATTTTCACCGACTTCATTCACTTATCGCTAAAGTATATCACGCCACCAAACAAACAAACAAAAAAAACAATAAAACCAAAAAAGAAAAAAGGCAAATAATAATCTGTGGCGTCAACCATTTCCGAAATACTATTTGTTATTGGTTTAAATGTTGACGAATTAATACTTTTTCCATATCGCTAGAGTTTTTCTTTTCAGATTTATATATCAGCTTAAGACAGGAACTATACGGAAATCTAAAAACAGATTGGGACATAGAGAGATATACGGACTTAAAACTGTGGGAGAAGATAATGCAGTACTTCGGCAAACAAGATGTGTTGAAATTAAGGGCCTTCAGAGGGAATTATGACCTTAATTTATGCCCAATGTGTGGGGTAAGTGAGGAAGCACTGCATTGTGTTCCTAAATGCTAGAAAATAGAAGTATGGAGAACTGAACTTAGATTTGATAAATGGGATAAACTAGGGATAGAGGAATTAGCAATATTTAACAATAATGGCAAACAATTATGATTTGTGAAAATGGTATAGAATTATGAGGCAGTGTAAGGAGATGATAATGAACAGGGCATACATTTCCAACTGAATACTCTGTGACGTCATTCAGAGCTTCTCTCTGCACTTAAGCACGCCGGCAGAGAATACAGAGCAAATTCAACCGCTTGACCTTGTCGGAGCAGTGGCGTTAGCACCATTTATAAATTATAATCAAGCAACACAAGGATTAGCTTTCATTACCCTTTTAGGTATTTGGTAACCATGATACCATAGGGAATTGGGACTGGGATAAATAATACTATAATTACATATAGACCGTGTCGTATAAACCTGCAGAAAATAAAAACATTAGTTAAAAGTACCATGTACTCTAAATCTGATAAGTACAAAAGTATGTCTTATAATATGTAAAATATATGTGCTATAATCCTTGCAAGAGATTCTTTCAGCATCATATAATAATGTTAAAGTTTCATTATTATGTTAGTATGTTTTTCTCCTTGGTATTTATCGTATTCAGCACCATGGCACAAGTAATGTCTTTGTAAATTAAATTTCTTGACATACTGCAATTCTTTGGTACACACTCAATATTTTGCCACTGTTTCAGTATGCACAAGCATAAAATAGGAAGATAATTTGCTGGAGTAGAAGGTCTTTTGAGGTATACTTGTTGAAGCAATGACAATATACTGCGATACACGTATAACACACACACACACATACACATACACACACACCGCTGCTGTCCTGAACTTGATTCTTGTGCTCACTCCGTGAGGCTTCTCTGCAGGCGAAACCAAGCTCTGACGTCATAAAATTTTCAGTTGAAAAGCCTGGTATACAGGACGGAGAGAATGGGTTATCTAATATTAATTAAACAGGATTTTATACACAATAACTAGGGTGTTAGTGTGCATGAGATCAAACGGTACAAGCCATTCTCAAAAGATAGGTACTTAGCAATGTTTAATGGAAAAGAAAAGTAGAAATATTATTCCATAAAATGTAACAAAGTTTAATTGTGATAATAAATCGTTTTTTTCTCGTGTCATACAAAGAGCCTGGAATTTCAAAGACGACGCATAACATTTTTTTTAAATTCTCGCGTTAGCATTTGTAGAATAGTAAGTACAAAAAGACAGGTAACCGTAGAATTAGATTCTTTTTTGTGTAATAGGTAAAGATCTGAATCTAAATAAAATTAATTCTCAATCAAACTTTGAGTCTAACGATGATATTTGTTCACATAAGTAATGCTCAGTATTCAAACTGTACATAAGTGAGAAAATAGCGTGCGTCATGAAAAAGAATAATTACTGCTGTAACTGTCCAGACCTGTCACGTGTTACATTCTTATTGGACATACTTCTTATTGCACCTGACAATTCATTACATTATCTCTTAGTCCTGACGTCATTCGTTAAAGAGGCATATGTACTTAATGACGCAATATTCAATCTCCAAACTCGGATTTCAAATGAGTGGAACATGCATGGTAAATAAGTGAATAAGCCCTGCTTGTATCGTTCCTAACAAATAGAAAATAAAATGCGATAAGCATGAACCATGTTATAAAGGATCTGACATCTTATATTCAAATGGATCATCTCTATCTATTCAAAAACAAATTATTTTTGCGAAAGTTTGATTCACTATACATTCCGTTCTAATCTAGATAAACAATATCACAAATAGTCTTAACTTGTTTTTCTTATTAGATATAAGAGAAATAAAAGAATACGAGCACTAAGCTAAAACGACAAACAAATCTTTGAAAAGCTGGTTGCTACATGATGACACAGAAATTCTGTTCTCTTTGCTTGGTCAGGAGTTGCAGAACTACTTTGAGAAAAATATAATTATTGGACCTTTTAAATTGATAACAAGGAATATTTCAGAGATAGTTAACCCAAAAAAGTATTCTATATATAAATGTTGTGTTTTAACGATATCTAAACGTTTTGGATACTAATATTTTGTCTATCTCTCAGTTCAGTTATGCAAAAGTCATCCAAAATGAAGTGAGCTTGAGAAAATTGAAGATATACGTTTTATTTGTGATGTAAATATCTTTAATATGTGGTACTTCAATCAAAAGTGTTAGAGCCATTTTGGAGAAAATACAAGTTTTCAAAATTGTCCATGTAAAGGGTAGTTTGGGGTTGGGAATGTTATTGCAAATCTTCACGTCACATCCTTGGAAGATCCTAAACTTGTTATTATATTTGGTGTTTAACCGTCATTTCGTTTTTGAGTTATGTGTTCACACGGACACGTACAGGTTTACAAGACAGTAATTCACCATTAATAGAAGAATTCATATATTTTCATGATCAATTCATATGTATTATTACTGTAATTGTAACTACGCTAGGTTATATAATTTTATCCTTAATAACAAATGAGCTTATCGAATAGTGTATGATCAACACACACACACATTTTATAACAAATATTTTTATACAGGGTACTCTAAAACGTGAACCCTCGGTATAGAATTTTTGGTTGAAACGCAACACCTCCTCTATCTATGTACTGTGTACTAAGTAGAGAAACCAAAAAGGAGAACATTAATTTTATCGAATGCAGTTTGTCAGAGATCACATAGTAGAAACGTATTAGAGGTGAGTACTGAAGGAATTATTCAAAATACAAATGACAATTTAGATAATTTGGTGTGAAATAAATGTCAAAACATTTTTGCTTCTAGATAGGAGTTACAAATTGCAATGACTTCTGCTACTAGTGAATTCAATATGGATTATGAGGTTAATCTATGTGTAAAGGGAAGAGTCACAGCTTGTAATGCAAGTCCCATCACAGATGGTATATCGTGATACCAAATGTGTTAAGTGCATAATTGGAGAACGAAGAAGAAAATATGAGACAAAGTACGGCATGTTCTGCTTCCTAGAATCTTCACTGCGCTTAAGGCGTACATATTACATCACAGTTTTCGGCGATAATAAATAATATAGCCCTGATATGCAAATAAAATGAATATTTTAGCAGCAGCAGCTGGCGATAGTTCCAATAGCAATGTATGTATTATGTATGTATGTATGTATGTATGTATGTATGTATGTATGTATGTATGTGTGTGTATGTCTGTATGTATGTATGTATGTATGTATGTATGTATGTATGTAATGTATGTATGTAATGTATGTATGTAATGTATGTAATGTATGTAATGTATGTATGTATGTATGTATGTTTTGCTACAGGCGCGAAGAAATAGCCAATGAGAAGGCTAGGCGTCAGATTTTGGGTGTGTTTTGATCCGGATATATAATGTGGCCCAGAGACGAATCTCCAAGCTGGAACGAGACACCACGACATCACAACTCGCCTAGAACCTGCCACCAGAAGCACCGAGGGGACCAACTACACTGCTGCATAGAACGCACCCTGGTTTCTGCAAAGTGCCGGCGCTACATACGTGGCACAGGTACCGCCTCACCCATCGGCAACCGCGGCCCCAGCGCCACCAACAACCACCGCAGCCTCCTCGCACACGATGCCACAATCAACCGCAGCCTCCACACATACGGTACCGGCTCTTCCAACAGCAACCGCCGCACCTGCGGCCTAAGTGCCACAGCAAACCACCGCAGCCACCTCGTGCCCGTCATCACTCCTTAGTCTCCAGGCATCTACATCTCGGCCAGCATCAGCCTCCACCCAGCGCAAGATTCCATAGCCGCTGCACTCAACCTCCCCCCCCCCCCCCACATTTCGCTTCTGAGCTGTACCCAATGTGACTAGAGAACAGGCTCCATACTCTTGCCCAACAACGTGCGACGAAGAGGACGGAGATGGAGACAAAGCAGCTATGGCGCATAAACTACTGCTCACTACAGGCATAGACGTGCCGACATCCCCACCTAAACATATATGTGCGCAGTTAATTTTTGTAAAATAAAGTTGAAGACCGTCTCCTTTTGACCACCAGGCCACCTTTCAGTACTTCGGCAATGTCTGCGGAACTAGATCACCTCCTTTTAAAGCTCCTTCCTTCTGCAAAAGCACTTAATGACATTGACTAACGAAGGTGATTCTGCGGGACCTCACTATCTGTACCAAATTCCTGCCAGTGTCTCCTTTGAAAAAAAAAGAAAAGAAAAAAAAAAAGTATCGTTCGCTGTTTCACATCGACTGACCGAGCATTATCTTCTAAAAAGGAGGAGTGAGTGAGAGAGAAGTTCAACTCCAGTTTTCACAAACGCAAGGAATTTGCGCGTGCTTAAGAACAATGTGGATCACTTAGGACATCTTATTTTATTTTTGTAGTTGATAAGGCTAGTGAAGTAACTGTTACGACGTTCCATTCCTGTATTATTTCTGAGTGTGTGTCACTTTGTCTTTGTCTCGCAGTTTCTGTTAAGCAACGCCGTTCGTATGTAATCATTACTACAAGATGATAAAAGTAAACGTCTGTATAAGAATGTCGTGTCTCGCCGTATCATTTAGTTACGTCCACGACTTAAGACATCTCCGATATACATCCCATGCTCTTAAATTAGAACACCTTGAGCTAGCCAAACCAATAAACAACCACCATTTTAATGCATGGGTAATCAACAGGCGATGTCAGTTTTAACTTTGGAGATTCTCGTCAGGAGCTCTTGGCAGGATCCGAAAAAACGTCAGACACGAAATTCATCACCAGCTACATTATCAATATGTAAACAAGAAGTCATCTTCTCAGTCAACACTACTGATCCTTGTGGCAATCTCACCCGGAGAACACCGAAACACACAATTTAGATCATTTCAAAGATCAATATTCTCAGCATTTTAATGAGTTCTGCATTTTTTACTTTCGCTATACGAACTATGTACATGGTGTATAGAGAAGGTATCGCACTCCACCAAAAAAGTCCATACCGAGATTTCACCGGAAATATATGTTTTAGGGTCCCCTATATCTAAAAAAAGCATTTTGGGAAAAAGGTCCGTGTGTGATGTGTGTGTCCGTATGTCTGTGTGTCCGTGTGTCTGTGAACACGATAACTCAAAAACGAAAAGTCGGTAAAATACCAAACTTGGTATTTAAGTTTAAAATCTTCCAGGGATGCAACACGAAGATTTTGAGAAAAATTCCTCCACCCCAAACTACCCTTTACATGGAAATGTTTTCGAAAATTTTGATTTTCTGATAAATGGCGCTAACGATTTTGATTAAAATATCGTATATTAAAGATATTTACCTGACAAATAAAATGTATATTTTGAATTTTCTGGGAATAGGCTCTGAAGACTACTTTATTCTGAGTGAATTTTCCGGAATTTTGTATAACTGCTAAACCGTAAGAGATAGACAAGAGCTTACCACACAAAAATATAGAGCACATTAAAATACACAATTTATGCTGTATAGAATTTTTCTTGGAGTTGGTCATTTTTGAGATATTCCTTGTTTTTGTTTTCAGGTTCGAAAATCTTAACTTTTCTCATACAGGAATTTGTCAACTCATGTTCATACAAAAGAACTTCAGTCACATAGTAACCAGCTTTTGACTATCGCTTTAACCTATGCTAGTCCCTTATTTCCTTTCTACATACAAGGAAGAAAGTAATAAGAGTATTTCTACTAATTTTTCTAGATTAGCATGAAGTAAATAGAAGCATAAACTTTTTAACTACAATTTGTTGCAGAGCTGTAGAGAAAGTCATGTGAATGAACACATCAGATTTTTGTGTGGTAAGCTTAGTTTATCTTTTACGGTTTACCAGTTATACAAAAGTCATCCAGAATGAAGAGGACTTCAGGAGCTATTCCCTAGAAATTCAACATATACGTTTTATTTGCCATAATCATCTTTAATACGGCATTTTAATCAAAATGTTTTGGACCATTTTTTAGAAAATTAAAAATTTAGAAAAATGTTGCATGTAAAGGGTAGTTTGAAGTGGGAAATTTTTTTTTTTTTAAAAGCTTCCTGTCGCATACCAAGATACTAAACTTAAATAACAAGTTTGGTTTTTAATGGACTTTTCGTTTTTGAGTTATGCTGTTTACACACATATACAGACTGACCTTTTTGAAAAATGCTTTTCTTTTAATCAGGGATCCTCAAAGCATGTATTTCCGGTGAAATCTCATTATAGAATTTTCGGGTGGAATGCAATCCTTCTGTACATTGTACATACGCGCTATAGAATGTAAAAATCTGATTTCGCATTAGCCTTAATGTTTATAAGTATAATGAATGTTTATCTTGTTTAATAAGTGGGAGGGGAAATAATTGTAGAAGAACAAGTAGCAAATGTGACAGTTTGGAAGTTTACTGTCTGCTACTTGATTGTGTTCGTAGTTATCCGCATAAGATGATTTATATTTGGCCCTAACGGCTTTTCTGTCTCGAGTACGTTATGAAATGTGCAACGCTGCACTCAAATCAGCTGCTCATCATCAAACTCATTAGAAGATTTGAAATGTCAAACACTTGTGGGCTCAGTAGTACCGAGGGTGAATGAATTATCCATACCTGTAAAGCACAACTGAGTTGATTAAGAGGGACAAAGTTCACCCACAGCGCTCACTGATGTGATAAGTTTGAACGTGGTAACCGCTGACCCTGGAAGTTCGTGTCACCATAACAAACAAGTTTTATGATTATTGTCGACGTCAGAAGACCCGAACCTGGTGATTCACAAGTGAATCAAAATGGGGACTTGGCAGACACTACCTAGAGTAAAATGGCAAATTCTGAACTGGACCTCGAAATTGTGGAGGATCAAAACCATGCTATAGGGATACGAAACTCAGCAGGATAAGTGCACATCTGGAAAAATAGTTATTTGTATCAAAGGCGCTGTATTACAGCTGAGTTTGGGACCTAAAGTGTACATTACACCCTCAATCGAACAATTCAAATGAATAATAAATCTGACGTTTCCTTTCAAATGTCTATCTATTCCGAAAAAATATTCTTCAAAACTTATTCTTCTAATTAATATATGCTAATCAAGATAAATATTAACAAAAGCTTTCTTATTACTTAGTTTCTTGTAATTAGAAGGGAAACAAAGGAAAACACTGGACTAAATCAGTTGTCAATCTCTTAAAAGCTGATTGCTATGTAATTGAAATTCAGTTCTCTTAATATTGCCAACAGTAAAATAAAATAAAAACGGATTACTGTATATGTAAACCTTGATTAATTTTAAAACTTAAATTAACAAGAAGGAGGTATCTCGAAAATAGATAACCCCACACAAAAAAATCTGATGTGTTCCATTCTTATTGCTTTCTCCACATCTCTGCAACAAATTATTGTTAAAAAGTTTTTGGTTCTTTTTACTTCATGCTCATCGATTAATAATTGGCAGAAATAGTCTTATTTCTTACTTCCATGCAAGCAGAAAGGAAATAAGGGAAATAAGGTTAAAGTGATAGTCAAAAGCTGGTTTCAATGTGACTGAAGTTCTTAAGTTTCTATGGACAGTAGACATAATTCCTTTATGAAAAAAGTATAAGTTTTTCAAAGCTGAAACCAAAAACAAGGAATACCTAAAAACGATCAACTCCGCGAAAAAAAAATGTATACAACATAAACTGTGTGTTTTAACGTGCTCTACACTTTTTGTGTGGTAAGCTTTTGCCCATCTCTTACGGTTGAGCAGTTATGCAAAATTCCGTAAAATTCATCCTAATGAAATAGTCTTCAGAGGCTATTCCCGGAAAATTCAAGATATACATTTTATTTTTAATATACGATATTTCAATCAAAATTGTCATGTGATGGTATTCAACAGAAGTTTAGTTTTTGAGCTATGCTGTCCACAGAGAGACACACACACACACACACATCATCATCATCATCATCATCATCATTTTCCAGAAATGCTATTGTTTGGATTCATGGGCACCCAAAACATGTATTTCCGATGAAATCTCGGTATCGAATTTTTGGGTGAAATGCAATACCTTCTCTACACACCAGGTACATAGTACGAGTAGATAAAGAAAAATCTGATGTCTTCCATTCATATGACTTTTTCTACATCTCTGCAGCAAATTATTGTTACAAAAGTTTTGCTTCTATTTACTTCATGCTAATCGAGAAAAAGGTAGCAGAAATAGTCTTTATTTGCAAGTAATAAGTAATGAAATAAATGGAAGCATAAGCTTTCTAAAAATAAGTTGTTGCAGAGATGTAGAGAAAGTCATATCAATGGAATACATCAGATTTTTGTGTAGTTAGTGCAGTATCTCTTACGGTTTCTCTGTTATGTACAAGTCATAAAAATGAAAAGGTCCTCAAAGGCTGATAAAATAAAATTCAAGTTATATTTGTAGCTATATATCTTTAATAGCCCGCATTTTAACCAAAATCGTTAGACATTTTTGGGAAAACATATATTTTATAACATTTTTACATATGATGGGTGGATTGCGGTTGAGAGATTTCCCTAAAAATGTTAGTGTTGCATCGTTGAAAACCCTGAATGTCATGTTTGGTATTTAACGCCTTTCCGTTTTGAGTTATGCTGTCCACAGACACATCTAAGGCCAGTTTTCTTAAAATGCCCTTTTCGGATTCAGGTTTCCACAAAACATGCATTCCCAGTGAAAGCTTGCTATTGGGTGCTTGGATAGAATACAATACCTTTTCTATCTACTATATATTTACAATAGTATTTGTTTGAACAAGTAAAAATGATGCAATTTTAAGAAACAAACACATTGTTTGCATAAAAATATAAATACAATGGTAAATAACCCCTGTTTAGCAATACTGCAGAAATTCTTCTGAAAGTGCATTTGACGACAGGTTGCCTCAATTATTTTTAGAAGCAAAACAGTCAGGGTGTGGATACAAGAAAGGATTAAATTTGAAAAGTTAAAGAGTTGAAAAGAACGTGGTTTATCTTGTTATCATATTACTTCTCGTGATTATGCTTATGTTTTAGAACCACAGAATAGACTTTAGTGGGGAGTGTCGTAATACTTCCCGAAAAATAGAAAAAAACAGACATATAAACAAATTTGATCAACAAATAATGTTAAAGAAATTCATTTTAAAAATTAAATATTATAAGGCAAAATCCTATATCCATATCTAACAAGGTACATTCGCGAAGAGTCTCGCCGATATTGATGTAAAATTAATTGCAATGCAAACGTCAGGTGTAATCAATAATTACTGCACCAATTTTAGCTGCCCATAGCGGTAAATATACATGAGTCTTATAGAAAGATAACGGCGTAATAATGAACAGAACGGGAAACACAGATTTAACATAATGAGCATTCTATTCCATTTAGTTGTACGTATCTATTATGAAGTATTATTTGTGAGTCTTTGAATAGAAATATGTTAATCACATCTACAAATTAATATAAAATACAAAATATATTAGAAAAAAGGCCCGTGTATGTGTGTCTCTCAATCTGACTGTTGGAAACATAACTCAAATACGAAAAGTGCGTTAAATATCTTTCAAGGATGCAAGAAAAAAAATTAAGAAAAAGCCACCTGTCCACAATTATTCTTTACTTGCAAAATGTTTTAAAAAAATTGGATTTCTCAAAAATGGCTTTAATGGTTTTGACTAAAATACTGTATATTTCAGATTTTTATCACAAATCGAATCCATATATTAAATTTCCTAGAAGCATTCTGGACGACTTTTGTGTAACAGGTAAAAAGAAAAGATAGCAAAACGCTTACATCACAAAATATGTAGATCTCCTTGAAACACGCAATGTATCAGATATAAATTGTTTTCACTAGAGTTTAACAACTTCCCAAGATATTCCTTGTTATATATTTCAATTTTAAAATACTTATACGTTTCTCAAACAGGTAGTCGTCAGTAGTGGTTCTTTCTTTCCATATAAAGAAGGAGCTTTAATGACAATCGCATATCGAGAGCTTTAAAACATTTGATTAATGCTTTAACATAGCGCAATCTCCAAAACACCTACTTTTAAGGAACTACACAATAAGAGCAATTCTACTAATGCTTATCTGGATTTGCAAGATGCAGATAAAACAATATTCTTTCGTAAGGACAGTTTGTTTGCAGAACAGATAGAGAAAGTAATGTGAATGGAACACATCCGAATTTTATTTTTTGTACATGATACATAGGTAGAGAAGGTAATTGCACTCCACCCAAATATTCTATACCGAGATTACACGTTTTAGGATCCTTTGTATCTAAAAAATCATTTTTACTTTTTTACTTTTTCCATCTAGTACGTGGTACATAGCATTTTTAGAAAAAGGTATTTAAGTTTAGTGTCTTCCAAGGATGCGACACTAGGATTTTGAGGAAAATTTCTCCAACCCAAACTACTCTTTACATGGAAAAAATTGTCAAAATGTAGATTTGCTCAAAATTGCTTCTAACGATATTGATTAAAATGCCGCATTTTAAAAATTCTTGCATAACAATTAAGATGTATTTGTTAACATTTATGGGAATAGCCTCTGTAGACCTCTTTATTTTGGATGTATTTTTCTGAATTTTGCATAACAGGTAAACGGTAAGAGACTGATAAAATCTTACTACACAATAAATGTGGAGCTCTTAAAACACACAATTTATGTCTTGTACATTTTGGTTTCAGTTTTAGAATACTTTTCCCATACAAACATTTGTAAACACCTGGCCATGCAAAGTAACAGTTTTCAACTAAATGACAACCAGCTTTTAAAATATTTGACTGTTATTTCTTTGCTACTTGCAAGAGAGCAAGTAATAAGACCATTTCTGTTAATGCTTATATCGATTAGTATGAAGTAGATAATAAACAAGATTTTTAACAATAATCTGCTGCAGAGATGTGGAGAAAGTCATGTGAATGGATTACAACATATTTTTCTAAAAGCAGCGAAAACTTTGTGAAAGTAGGCTTTAGTGCACATTAAGCTACGTTTAAGGAATTTATACTCGACGAAATCAGCATCGTTTATGTGAAGACTAGTTACTTGAGGTTCTCACCTTCCACAGCGAAAGGGTCGTAAAATCTGAGATTCCCTCAAGTACAGTGTAACAGAATGTAAGCGTTTTATGGCAGTGGATTTACCGCCTCGGCCTCGGCATGCTTGACGTGATACCAGGTAAGACATAACTTTGTGATTTTGATGGTCCATTTGTCACCGTCATGACTCTAGAAACCTCGCCCAGTCTTTTTCCTCAACTAATTTGTATCAACTGGTCTTGCTCTAGCTTTTTGTTCCATAACCTTCTTGAATCTGTTTTACTTTCTCAACTTGGTTCGTGGGCCGCGTCGGGGCCGAGTGGTTAGACCACTTGCCTCTCACCTAGACGGCTCGGGTTCGATTCCAAGCGACCGCTTGTGTGATTTGTGGTGGTGAAAGCGGCGCAGGGGACGGTTTTCTACGGGTTCTTCGGTTTCTCTCGCCATCGCATTCCACCGGTGCTCCATCTCCATTCCATGTATCACCAGTGTCATTGCCTCCGGTGCCACAAGTAGTAAAAGTGGGAGTTAAACACTACCCAAAAAACTTGGTACGTAATACATAGGTAGAGAAGGTGTTGCATTTCACCCAAAAATCGATAACTATACTTCACTGAAAATACACGTTTTAGGCTCCCCTGAATTAAAAAAAAAAGATAACTATTTTACTCTCTCTACAAGCACTATCTACATAAAGTATAGAGAAGGTATTATATTGCACCCAAAAAGTCGATAACGAGATTTCACCGTAAATACATAGTTTGGGATCCCCTGAATCCAGAAAAAGCATATTCATGTGTGTTTGTATGTGTGTATGTGGGCCCCATAACTGAAAAACGAAAAGCTCGTTAAATACCAAACTTAATATTTAAGTTCAGTAACTTCCAAGGATGCGACACTAATATTTTCAAGAAAATCCACCACCCCCAATTACCATTTACTTTAAAAATATCGAAATTCTTTATTTTCTCAAAAATGGCTCCAAAGATTTTGATTGAAATCTCTTATATTACATTTATATGCTTAATAAAATGTATATATTGTCGTAGTTTATTTTGGTAGCGTCAATGTTCGGCTGCCAATATGTCGTGGTATTGTTGTGGTGTCAGTATGACGCTGTCAGTTGGTCGCGGGTTAATGCTAGTGAATTTCTCTACATTAAGTGTACATACCTTGCAGGTTCCCTTGGTTGCACCGGCTAAGCTTGTTTAGTAGACCACGAGTTGTCTCTTACTCAGGGGGGAAAGAATGACACAGGTGTATAACACAGTTGGTAGACTCAAATAATATAGAAATTGCACTTTTACGGCGTTGTTATAATTTTGCATTAATGACTGTAGTCTGGAGTTACTCGGTCCATGTAACATTCACGATGATGATTGCCCGCCAGATTAATTTACAAAACCCTTATATTCTGCAATATATGGCGCGCGATTTCCTACATGATGTGTCTTACTTTAAGAGCCTGTGAGTCTCTTGTGAACCTTCTGAACTCTGTGAGCTACATTGTGAATCTTACCAGCCTTGTGTGTGTGTGTTATTGTGAGTCTTACTAGGCCACACGCGGTTTCCTACATAGTGAACCTTCTGAACCTGGTTTCTTGTACGCAAATCATTTATATACAAAAAGGTCCGAGTTTTGCCCTCCTTTTTTATTGGCTGAAAAAGGGCGCATAAAGTGGCGTCATCACCACGTGACTATCGGGGATTTTTCTTTATTTTACACCCACGTGACCTTGTTCTACAATGCAAAATGCCCTTTCTCCAGTTCCAATGGTAGAGTACCTTACTTCCTCTTAAAGGCTGTTACTTATGGTCCTAATGCATTAAACTTTGTGTTATTTTCAACAAAGTCTGTATCCTTGACGAATACAAAAGAGATTTTCTACCCTCCACGGTACTGCGTTCCTCTGAGCATATATTTCTTATGTTAAATATTACAAACTCATGATTAAACTAATAATATATGAATATTGAATTTTCTTAGAGCACACACTTATGTCATACATTTTTTCCTGAAGTTGGCTGTTTTCGTGATATTACTTGTTATTGGTTTCAGTTTTAAAAACTACTTTTTTCATACAGGAACTTGCAAACTGCTAGCCACGCAAAGAAATTGATTTCAATCCCATAGCAAACCACATTTTAAAATATGTGAATCCCGATTTTGCCGTTTAGCCTTACTTCCCTTCTACTTATAAGGAACTAAGTAATAAGACCGTTTCCGCTTGTTTTTATCTCATTAGCATGAAGCGGTTAGAAGAACAAGCTTATTGACAGTAATTTGTTTTACAGAGATGTAGAGAAAGTCATGTGAATGGAACACATAACATTTTTAGAAAAAGGTCCGTGTTTATGTGTGATTGTCAGAGGTGATTCCACACTGCAACCGTTGGTTTATTGTACATCAGACCCCTGGAGGATAGAATGAGATGAGTGGAACTCGGTTCGGTGTCACGAAATTGCCAGATTGAGGATCGGTGAACACAGACTATTACAGACGCGTGATGGAAAGGTGTGGTCTCCACAGCCAGCTTCAAAACGCGTTGCACTATCTAGCATTGCTCACTGTTTGGTCTCGTTTAGTTCCTGCTAGTAGATAAATAAGCCAGCGAACACTGAAAGAGAGCGCAAATAGAAAAACGTCGAAAATATGAAAGGGTAGGCGGATGATTCAAACATATTTAAGTGAAAGAAGCAGAGTATTTTCTTTCGATACAGTAAAGATATAAATTATAATTCACTGTAATGAGTTCTGAGAGTTTGGTTGATATATGTTCATTGTCTTTTCTGCACATTATTATCCTGACTTTTTTGTGTGAAGTTTTATAATTTTATTAGTAAAAGTGTAATGCGTTTTATATACTAATTATATTGTGAAATAATTGTTTTATTATAATACTTTATGAATTAGAACGGTACATATAATTTCAGTATATGTAATGATGTACTTTCGGATCAGATTATGTTTCAACATATGTTTACGCTACAAACCCTTCCCCAATACTGTCTCTTTATACCGCTGACTATCTATGAGTTCATAACTGTGTGCGCTTCGGAACCCAAAACCGAGCTGTAGAGATGAACGGGCGGCCGAAACCGAACGGCGAGGAAAGAGCCACCATGGAAGAACCTAACAGTTTCGAAGAGTTCTTCATCTCACGCGGGGTGCGCTAGGAGCCCGCGCCCTAGACCGAACTCCCGGAGTCCGCAGGCGATTTTCAGCGCCATCGGCGGGATTTCAGAGCGCGGTCACCACCTCGGAAGGGCGTCACTATCGCAGCCCTCGCCGACGCTTAAAATCCTGAATGTGACCGATTGGATGAAATGGAGATGAAATGAAGGGGCAGAAAGTTCGGGGGGAATAAAGAAACCTGCCCAGAATTGGCCTAGTAAGCTGGGAAAACCGGCGAAAAAAACCCATGCGTATGAGAGGTAGGCAGCGGGAATCGATCACATGACCTTCTGAATGCCAGTCTCAGACGAAAGGCTTGAGTCACGGTCTGTATGCGCACACGATAATTCAAAAATGAAAATTCAGTTCGGTACCAAACTTCATATTTAAGTTCAGCATGTTCTAAGGATGCGACACGAACATTTTCAAGAAACTCCCCTCTCCGATCTACACAATATTTTAAAAATCTCGAAAATTTTGATTTTCTAAGAAACGGCTCTAATGGCGTTGATTAAAATACCGTATATTAAAACATTTCCTTTACAAATAAAATGTACATCTTGAATTACTAGGGAATAGCCTCTGAAGTTCCTCTTCATTCTGGATGACTTTTGTAAAACTGGTAAACCGTAAGTTTTAGACAAAATCTTACCACACAAAAATGGAGATCCCGTTAAAATTTATGCTCTTTAAATTTCTGTTGTGTAGCTAATCGCTTCCGAGGTATTCCTTGTTATAGGTTTCACCTTAAGCATACATATTTTTCCCAAACAGGAAGTCGTTCCTTGTTTCTTCTGTTTTGCTGCTGTACATGCAAAGAACCAAATGTGAATAACAACCGCATAGCAACAGCTTTGAAATATTTGACTGCCACTTTAACTCAGTGAATTCCCTTAGATATTTTCTACTTAGAATGAACCGAGTAAGGAGACTTTTCTGCTAATGCTGATCTTGATTAGCATGAAGTTCAAGAATAAGAATGTTTTGTAAGATTGTCCTTGGAATAGGTAGAGAAAGGCATGTGAATGATATTTTTTATTTTAATCTTAAGATATTTCAGTTTTTACCTCTGTGGCTCTTATACTTACTGTCAGATGTCGCAAAGGAAGAGTATTGAAGTAAAATATTCAAAATTATTGCCATTTGCTACCTCCTTTAATATTTCGATAAGGTGGGGAACATCTTCGATGTATTTTAAACAAAAGTTCGATTTCAAGTTTGACAGGAAAAATATATTTTTAGACTCCCTGAAGAAAACACGAAAAGCAATTTACTTTCTTTACTACGTAAGTAAGAAGTGGCAGTATTGTAAACGATCTAAAAATTCGACGCCCAAAATATGTTTTGCGGTCCCCTGAATCAAAAAAATGAATTACGGGGTTTGTGTGAATGTGAAAACGTATCTCACAAACGAATTATCGGCCAAAATATAAACATGGTTTTTAAATTCAGCATCTCTCTGGGAAGATTTTTAGAAAACTCCCTCTTCTCAAACTACCCTGTACTTGAAAAAAAATCGAAATGTCAGTAACGATTTTGATTAAAATACCATATATTAAAATGTTTACATGGCAAATACAATCTAATATCTTGAATTGTCTGGGAGTAGTCTCTGAAGACCTCTTCATTCTGGATGACTTTTGTGTAACTGATGAACCGCAATAGATCGACTTATAAATTTAGATCTCGTTAATACCCTAATTATATCGTGCAAATATGTCCAATCATGATATTCTCTATTATTGGTTTCACTTTTAAGATACTTAAAATTTTCTCAAACGATACGTCTTTATCCGTTTCATCTCTTTTTTGTTTTACCCCCAACAATGGAAATAGAACTGATTTCAATGACAATCGCATTGCAAAAGCTTTTAAAAGAGTTTACTGTGTATTGCCTTATACTCCTTCTGCTTATACGGATCTAAGTAATAAAACCATTTCTGATAATGTTTGTTTATCTTTATTTGCATTATGTAAATAAATGAATGATCTTCTTAAACAAGTAGTTTGCGGAACAAATAGAGAAAGTTATGTGAATGGAACACATCAGATTTTTCGTGTAGTGTTAATATCCGAGGTATTCCTTGTTATTGTTTTAAATTTTCCAATGGTTATACTTTTCTCAAGTTTAAAACCTTTTTCTGTTGAATTTACTCCTGGTCATGCAAGGGTAACAGAATTTTAATATCATCAGATAGGAATTAGCTTTTAAAAGTTGTGTCTATCTCTTAAGTCTAGTTAACTAGTGTATTCTCTTATTTCCGTTGTACCTGCATAAATCCATTTCTGCTAATACTTATCAAATTGCCATGAAGAGATATAAGATTAAACTTATGTAAGTATCTTTTGTTGCAGAATAGATAGCAAAAGTCAGTGAATGGAACACATTAGATTGTTGGGTATTATACTTTTATATTTGTTTATTTTATCTTATTTATTTATTTTAAATTCAAAAAGTCTTAAAACGGTATTTAGTTTTTTGACCTCGAAATCTTAGGGTGGATTGCAACATTTCCTCTGCTTAGTAGATATCTTGTAGAGAAATAAGTAATACTTGGAAACAAGCTGATGTGTCGTAGGAACAGACTATTTTCTCTTCCAGGTATGGTGTATTACTTTCTCTATTACCTACAAAGTAAGTAGGGAAGGTATTGTATCACATCCCTATAATTCGATACTAAAATATCACCGAATATAAAAGTTTTGACACCTCTGACAAAAGAAAAAAGAAGAAGAAAAGAAAAAGAACCGCGCGCACATGCATGTGTACTTGTGTGTGTGTGTCTGTGAATATCACAACTCAAAAAGGAAAATGTGGGTTAAATATTTATGTTTGGCACCTTACAACAACAAATGCTGCGACAAGAAGCTTCTCAAGAAAACCGCTACCGGGGGATTTTTCTCCAAATCTTCATGTCGCATCCTCGGAAGATACTAAACTTTTTTACCAAGTAAAGTATTTTACCGACTTTTCATTTCTGAGTTATCGTGTTATAGACACTCACACACACACACACACACACGCACCTTTTTGTAGGATACAGGTGTCCTATCTATTTCCGGTGAAATTTCGGTATCTAATTTTTGGGTGGAATGCAAGAGGTAGCTTTTCTAAACACTATTACATAGTACGCGTACAGAAAGTAAAACTGTATATCTTGAATTCTATGGGAATTAGTTCTGATGTCCTCTCCTTCTAGATTACTTTTGCCTACATGGTAAATTGCATGGGATAGAGAGAAAAAACTTGCTGAACAAAAGTATATAGACCTCGTTAAAACACACAATCTATGTGAAATTCATTTTCATTTAATTATTTGTTTTTGTGGAGTTAAACATTACAGAGATATTCCTCGTTGTTTGTATAAATTATAAAATTCTTATACTATCCTTAAATTAGATGTTGTTCCTTTGTTTTCTTGTTTCTGGTCAGCAAATTCAACGGAATTTCAATGTCATCATATACCTACTGACCAGCTCCTAAAATATATAACACTCACTTTAACCTCATGTATTCTCTTATTTTATTTTTATCCACAAGTAAATATGTAATAAAGCCATTTCAATTAATATTTATTGGAACAGCATGAAGGGGATAGCAGACTAAGCTTTTGTGAGAATGATTTGTTGCAGGATTGGTAGAGAAAGTCATGTGAATGTAACTCAGAGTTCTATTATGTATAATATACACATTATTCTTTGAAAGCTTTTTTGTATCAATTTCATGTTAACCAAGATAAATGTTCAAAGAAATAGTTTCATTAGGTACTCATTTCTTCGAGGTATAAAAGCGATAATGAAAGAACGACAGTCACTTGCGTTTATAGTGATGCATCTGAACTTTAGAAAATCCACAGTCTTATGATATGTTGTTGAAATTTATACCTGTTATAACATAGAATAATACTGATATATTTGCCATTTACCAAATTCCATGGTTATTTTAATAGTTTACTATCGTTTAAATACATTAATGTAAAAGTAGAGCCTTCTGATGCCTTTTAAAAATATTTATATAATAAAATTCAATTTTAGTGATAGTGAGTTACATAGATAAGTCATATTATATATTTTTATATTATCTCTAATAAGTGTAGAATAAATACTCTACAGAACCCTTGATTTTTCATAATTTAATAATTCCTGTCTCTAAATTGCAGATTTATTTCAAAAGGTATTATGATTTTTTCTCTAATGTACTTTTGAGAGGCAGTATACAATTTGCGAAATAAATTAGAAAAATATCGCATCGAGTGCAGTATTTTGTCTATGGAATAGTCTTGGAAAAATGCTAGAAAACAAGGTTTCAAATTGAGATTGTCTGTTAATAATCACGCACCTACGAACTTAAGTGTCAGTTTATTGATATTAAAACGGGGAAGTGGGAAAGAACACATATGTTTTCCAGTTTGGAATCCATATTATTTTATTTTGAACAAAAAATCTGATGTGTTCCATTCACATACCTTTCTCTACATCTCTGCCACAAATTATCGATAAAAAGCTTATGCATCCAATTACTTTATACTAATCGAGAAAAAATTAGCAGAAATACTCTTATTACTTACTTCCTTGTAAGTTGTGAAATAAGGGAGTACCATAGATTAAAGTGATAGTCAAAAGCTGGTTACTATGTGACTAAAGTTCCTTTGTTTGCACGGACAGGAGTGGACAAATTCCTGTATGAGAAAAGTATAAATATTTCAAAGCTGAAACCAAAAGCAAGGAATATCTAAAAAACGATCAACTCTAGGAAAAACAAAAAAAACGAATATAACACAAATTCTGTGTTTTAATGTGCTCTACATTTTGTGTGTGGTAAGTTTTTGTCCTTCTGTTACGGCTTAGCAGTTATGCAAAATTCCGTAAAATTCATTTAAAATAAAGTGTTCTTCATAGGCTATTCCCAGAAAATTCAAGATATACATATTATTTTTCAGGTAAATATCTTTGTATACGATATTTCAATTAAAATCGTTAGAGCCATTTTTGAGGAAATCAATTTTTCGAAAAAAGTTCCATGTGAAAGTTGGTTGGGGCTGGGGCGATTTTCTTGAAAATCTTCGCGTCGCATCCTTGGAAGATACCAAAATTAAATACTAAGTTTGGTATTTAACGGTCTTTTCATTTTTGAGCCATGCTACATACACACATACACACAGACATACAAGGACATTTTTCTAAAAATGCTTTTTTTTTGGATTAAGGAGGTCCTAAAACAAGTATTTCCGGTGAAATCTCGGTATCTCTATACACTATGTACATAGAACGTGTAGAGAAAGTAAAAGTAGTTTGAAAGTTTCACAGTATCTGGTCAAATCTCATAGATGCAGCATTTTAACAACAGATCTCTATATGCTGGCCTTGAAATTCTATATTTTCCCACGATACCGTGAGGAACAACGGAAAGGCGTCAGCACTTTAAAAATCACAAGCTATTGAACATTTTAAACAGATGATACCGTAGAAAAAGGGGGGAAGTAAATAACAGCGTTTTTTTTAAATAAAGGGTGATTCAAGAGACCTCAAAGCATGTAAAACTGAAATTATCCTGGATATTTAAGTTTATGACTCGTATTGAGATAAACATCATAATAGTATACTCAGTTTCGCTTTAAGAGGAAGTTCCTGCTTCAGAAATTGAATATGTACACTCAAAGACAATAAAAATAGGCCTAGCGCTGTGATTTTGCTCGAGTATTACTACAATTTTTTGGAGGAGCAATGATGATACAACATACCTAGCGAGTAACAAAAGGCAAAACCGATTAGGCAATCCACCAGTTCTCCCCTCAAACCCGCTTCACGCTCCCTCAGAACAGGTTGACTTTATAAGCAGGGTATTAATTTAGCACACCACGTGGGAGAATTACCTTGGCATTAGAACTTCAGGATGTAGCGCATGCAAAAGATTAACCTAATTTTGTAGCACGCGATGAGAGACTAGGTTATTATCCAACCAGAAAGTTTAGGAATCACCAGTTTGTCACAAGTTACATATCATGTGTATCTCCTCCTCTTCAGCAATATGACCTGTCCAATACGCTTTTAAGAGCATAGCAAACAGAGGAAGACATGGACAGAGCGAAAAGAGTATAGTCTGTACTTTGCACTGTTCATTGTGTTATATGTTTGTTATTTTTTATAAGTTAAAGTAAATAAAGGCACAAGATGAATGGAATATCTAGAAATAATGATTGATAACGTAATTCTGAAGAAATTGTTCCATTATACTCCAAAAAGAAAGGCAGGCATTGGACGTCCTATGCAGCTTTGAAAAGAACAGTTCTAATAGGTGTGGAATAGATTTTCTGGATCAATCGGTGACGATGATTAAAGTATGTTGGAATTGGCGTTTTCAGTTATGTTATGTACGCATGGACTTTAATGTTTACATGCGCGAATGTAAACACCTGGAGGAATGTACAGTCTGAACATGAGAAGCTCATTACGGTATTCAACCGATCTATAAATATTAAAATGAAGTACTAATTGCGATTTAAAAACTAAGTCCAGTGTTACCTGTCACTGCTAGATAATAACTAAAGAACTTATTACTCTGAACCAGAATATCATCCGTAAATTTTCCAGAGAGAAAGTTCCACATCTCTCATTGACACAACATTTTTATCATTAAAAAACTTTGTGTCACAAGATGTTACCAGTAAAAAGGTAAAAAGCCCGTAGTATAGTCGATTGTCGCTCCACTCAAAATCTCTTAATTGTGCTGTGTATCTGCTTTTCTGTTTGTTGATGTTGTTTTTTTATTTTTTTATTTTATCTTTTTATTATTTTGTCCCTAGGCTTTTTATGGTACTAAATACATTTTCTATTCCACTGGCCGTTTCTAACCCAGATTTTCTAATAGTTTCCAGCGCCAGGCATCATTGAAAACCAGATGTTATTTCTGTTGACACTTTTCCTAATCTTGGAGCTGAAGGGTATTTTCACCAAAAAACTTCTGAAATGGTGGTAAACAATTTTCTCGGAGGGAATATTTACTTAAATTTTCATAATATATAAATTCTCATGAATTTAGGATTATAAATACGTTTCATTATTTGATGTCGAAAACCTAGCTACATTTTAGGATTGCTACTATGGCAGCAACATGACATTAAACTCAACTGACTCCGTTTTCCCGGTAAATCACAGAAAAATCCAATTTTTTTAAAAGATTTACTTTCTCTAGTCCGAATGTACAATATACATAGTAGATAGAGAAGGTATTGTATTCCACTTACAATTTTGATGTCGAGATTTCACCAGAAATATATGTTTTGGTTTACACTGAGTCCGAAAAACACATTTTTAAAAAAGGTCCGTGTGTCTGTGTACAGAATTTTACTGTTTTAATGCTTATGAAGCAAGAAAGCAAAACAAATATTTATAAAAATATCATTGTGTGTATATGTTCTGTGCGTGCGTGTTTGAACCGTTTGTAAAAAATAAAACGTCAGATAAAAATCTAGCTTAGTATTTAAGTTCAATATCTTCCAATGATGCCGCACAAAGATGGTAAAGAATTTCCCCCACCAAAAACTACATGAAATAACCTGCGGAGTCCCCTTGATGGTAAATGTAGTTTATTTCATATAACTTATTTTGTAGCATTAGCAATTGAGAGATATCCCATAATATTGGTTTGTGTTAAAACTCTTGCGAATATTATTTTTTTTCTTTCTTTCTCTTCGTTTCATTTCGTAATCGGCTTACCCTCCCCGTATTTGTTGGACTGATACCCACCCTGGGCCTTACAAGCCAATGCCTAGGGGTTAGAAGCCTGCCTGGGAGCTTAAGGCACGAAACCACAGAATGAAGAACCTGTTCGAGGGGTCGGCCCATAATCAGGCATGAACATGAGGATGAGGATAATATGAAAAATAAGCGAAATTGATGATTGGAAAAGTGGTAACGGAGCAACTGGCAAAATGAGTGGGGGAGAAACCGGAGAACCCGAAGAAAATCCGCCCAGACGCCGCTTCGTCCACCACGAAATCCACATGTGGGCGCTTGGGATGGAACCTAGGCTGCCTAGATGGCGCATAAAGGGCCTATATACATAGAAATAAATTACAAGCTGGGGACTCGAGGTGAGGTGAGAGGACACTGGGCTGCTGGAACCAGGAGCGAAGACACAGTAATAGCAGGGCCACTGTAGTTTCCAAAGAGAGGCACTCACACAGCCGGAGAGGCGGCCGGGGGACCCTCCTCAAAGAGTCTAACGCTCCCACCAAGCGTGGTCCTCATCCTGACAACCAGCCCAAGTCAGGGGACGGAGAGATTCACAGTGTGCATCCTTTTTCCCTGCCACGCTGCACCGAGTTCCATCACCTACAATTCCAACAAGCCAGCAGGATAGAAGATGAATGATATAACATTGGAAACGACACAAAGGGTCAGAAGTCGGGGATATAAGAAACTTACCAAGCATTCGCCGGCGACCGTGGAACCCTTCGAAAAACCCAGAGCCAGCCAGCCAGCCACGAGGATCGGACCCACAACCTCAGAAATGCACCGGTCCGCGTGGCCGCGTTCGCTAAAGTGCCTAACCTTGGCGCTTCGTGGCGTACAGGATCGTGGGTTCGAGTCCCGCCATGGGCATGGGTGTTTGTGTCTTTGTTAGCCGGCCCCCGTGGCCGCGTTCGCTAAAGTGGCTTGCTTGCGGGGATCATGGGTTCGAGCCTCTCCTTGGGCATGGGTGTTTATAAGTTTGTGAAATGAATGTATATATGAGTGTGTGTGTGTGAGTGTATTGGAACGGCAAAACAGTAAATTTAGGAAAATATAAAAAGGGGTATACAGCACCGGAGTCCCGACCAGACTCCGGAACTGTATTTAACAACAACAAAAAATGCGACCCTCAGACGAAACCGCCTGAGCCATCCTCCTCTTCGGCCACATACACGTAGAACACTAATCTTATGTTTTCTTCAGCACTGGATTTATTTGGAGAATATATAAAAAGTAATGCTTATTCTATCAAATAAAGCAGGGGGCATTAAATCAGGTGAAAATGGCCTGTTATTTAGAAATGGAAATGGCCTGTTTAAATCAGGTGAGATCTTGAAGATGAAGACAAAATGTGAACCCCACCCCTGGTACGTCACGAGCTCCCTAGCCTTCAGGGTATTTCCTACACAGATGCTATCATCTTCAATTATTGTAAGGTCTGATGTCACAGACAGGCGTAGGTATATTCTTTCTCTAGCCAGCCACCCTCCAGTTGCACATATCCATCCCATTTTTCAGCAGCAGTTAATAAATATTTCAGCTTAGACTTTAAAACAAAACACACTCACTCAAAGCCTGGCATTAGTAAGTGTCAATATTAAGCAACGTCACGTCCTTGAGAGCACAAAGCCTCGACGTCGTATTCATAGACCCCGCTCACAGTGAATGACTGCTATTACTTGAAGGTCACATTTGTTTACCTCCATCTTGCAGACGGCGCGGAGTGGGGTAAAAAAAAAAAAAGAAGCTAGGCTTGCGCACAAGGAAGCCTCGTAAATGAACTTCGAGCGTATAATAAATTTTTATGAGTCAGGTTTAAAGGCAGCCATGAAGCACTTTTAACAGCCCACTTTCCTTACCAAAGCTCACAAATTGCATATATGGCAGCGACCATATTCTGCAATATTTTTGAAATGCTCTTTGAATCCACTTTCAAGTGTTTTTTGGCACCGAGCATGGACATTGACTTCGGGGCAAGAAACAAAAGTTGATGGATTATTATAATCAGCATCGACGAAGATGTAACAATAATACGTGCAAATTTTTAAAAGAAAATCAATATTCATAAAAATACCTTATTTGTGTTTTAAATCCCAATAAAATTAATTTTTTGTGCACACTACTCTACTCAAAATTATTGCTGAAATGCTGCAAGAAATAGATTACTTTTGGCAATATTTAAAATTATAAAATGCTAAACCACTCTGGACATTAAAATTAGCAGTAAAAGTAAAATATTATTACAAAAACGGAAACAAATGACTGCTACTTGCTCTATTAGTTCATAGTATATAGATAGAAAAGGTATTGCATTACACTCAATTATTTGATCCTGGAATTTCATTGGGAATACACGTTTTAGGGTCCCCTCTATCCATAGATTTTTTAAGAAAAAGATCCGTGTGTGCGCCTGTGTCTGAAAAACATAACTCAAAAACGAAAAATCATAAAATTCCAAACTTTCTAATTACATTCTCTAATTCACAAGGATGCGACACGAAGATTTTAAATAAAATGCCCCATCCCAAATTACCCTTTACAGGGAAAATTTGATCACAATTTTGACGTTCACAAAACCGACTCTTACCGATTTTGTTCAAAATATGTATATTATATATATATATATATATATATATATATATGACAAAGTGCCTATATTGACTTTTTTAGAATCTCTTCCTTCTGGATGACTTTTATGTGACTAGTATGCCGTGAGAGGTGAGAAAAAACTTAAATAAAAATATAGATCTGATTAAAACAAAATGTATGTGGGATGCTTTTTTGAATTAAGCATTTTCCAAATATTCCTCGTATTCAACTTTAAAATACTTAAAGCATTTTTCAAATGGCTAATTGTCACCCCCCTTTTTCTTTTGTTTTACTCCTGGTCATGCAAAGAGTGCCGACTTTCAACCGCATAACGACCAGCTTTTAAAATAATTGTCTATCGCTTTTAGCCTAATGTACTCCCTTATTTTCCTTTTACGTATAAGGAACTAAGTAAAATGACCACTTATGCTAATGTTTATCTTAATTACGATGAAGGTATAGAAGAATATATACGAAATATTGTTACAGAATTCGTAGAGAAAGTCATGTGAATGTTCACACTACATTTTTAATATGATTTAAGGGTATATAATGTATATTAATATTATATTGAGAAAATTACTGTGCTTGTGTATATGTGAGGTAATCTCAAAAATCATTTAAGCCTTTTGGCAATTCTGTCACTATTGGACAGCACAATTCGTTCTGATGGACATGGGTCTCTAACACGTCTTCTAATATTTCTTTCTTACTTTCTTTCTTTCTTTCTATCTCCTCGTATGAAGTACATACACTCCCGCGAATTAACAATCCAGTGCCTAGGATTAGATGCATGTTGGGGAGTAAACTGGATCAGAGAGTATCCAGGATAGTTATTCCATTTTTTACAGTATTTAACGCCCGATTTTACAACATATGGCCCCGCAGCGATGGCACTTGTCATACATGGAATGAAGATTGAGCCACCAGTGGAATGTGATGGAGGGAAAAACCGGAGAACCCGAAGAACCCTTGCGCCACTTTGTTCACCACAGTTCCAACATGTGGTTACCTGGGATCGAACTCGGACCGTCTTGGTTAGAGGCAACTGGTCTAACCACTCGGCCACGGCGCGGCCAGAATAGGTGGTCAGCCTGATGCCTAGTGTGCAAGTGAGAAAGATGATATGAAGAGCCGGTGAAATGAATGAAAAAAAGGAGATTGTAGAGTGGGTGGTGGAACGTATGACGGGGAAAACTGGAGAACCTAGGAGAGAAAATCTGTCTAGACACCGCATTGTCCACCACAACACCATTTTGATCTCCTGGACTCGATATTATTATCTCACAAATTACTAAAATATTAAGTGTGATTTAATAATCCTTGGTTATAGGTTTCGAAGAGCACACAATTACGAATGTAGCGTATAAAGAGGTGGTATTGGCGAGGGATTTGTAGCGTAATCATGTACACGTTGATGTATGGTCTGTTCCAAAAGTAACTCACTGCATGTACCTACTGACATTGTGTGCAGCGTTTAATTCATAAAGTAATATAAAATTATTTCATAATATGAGTAGTAAATAAAAACGCCTTTTACTTTTACAAATAGAATATAAAGTTTGATACAAAAATTTTAGGATAATAATGTGCAAAGCTTTGAATAGACAGTGAAAATGAATCAGAAAAACGTATTGCAGTGAATTATAAGATATATATATATACATATATATATATTTATTTATTTATTTATTGCATCGAAAGAAAAGTCTCTCCTCCTGTCATTCAAAATATGTTTTAACCATCTACAAGTTTGTTCAGTGAAGATATTTCGTATTTTAGATATTTTTTAATCTGCGTTCTCTTTCAATGTTCACCGGTTTATCTATTAGTTGCCAATCCCCATGGCCGCGCTCGCTAAAATGCCTGACTTTGGTGCTTCATGGCGCAGGGGATCGCGGGTTCGAATCCCGCCTCAGGCATGGATGTTTGTAAATGTGTATATGTTTATGTATCTGTATGTAAAATAGGAAACAAATATAAAAACAATAGAAACACAACAAATACGTAAAAAAAAAAACCTAGCAGGAACTGAACGAGGCCAGGCATATTGCAACACGTTTCGAAACGGATGTACAGACTATGTCTGCTCCATCACGTCATAGTTGTGCACCGAACCTCAATCCGGCAATTTCGTGTCCCAGTCCGAGCTCTATCAATAACCCTCTGACTGAGACGAACGCATAAAAGAAAAACCTATTTAAGTTAAATTTTGTCATCTAAAGAGTTCTACATTTTCTGTGTAGCAAGGTTTTCCTATGTTTGATATCAGTTATACAAAATTATAAAAATACCTTCCAATAAAGAAGACTTCATAAGAATTCCTAGAAAATTTAAGTTATAAATTTTATTTCTCATGGAAATATCTTGAATATATAATTTAATAAAAATCGATAGGGTCACTTTTCAGAAACTCAAATGTTTCGAAAAATTCCCACATAAAGAGAAACTTTTAAAGTGTTTTCTTTTTTTTTTTTTTTTTTGAAGATTTGGTCACATACTTGCAAGGTGCCGAACTTGAATATCAACTTTGGAATTTAACCAAGTTTTAAACTTTGTGTTTTGCTGTTGACGGACGCACACTCAAACGACATACATACACAGATTTTTCTAAAAATGTTTTTTAATTCTGTAAATTTATTTCTGGTGAAATTTCGACATCAAATTTTGGGCGGAGTGCAATACCTTCTATACCTACAAGGAGTGTGATAGTAAAAACACAAATTCTTTACTTGCAGGGACCTCTAAACCTGTATTTTGTATGAAATCTCAATGTGGAAGTCTTAGTTGGAATAAATCATATCCCCACTTGCCATTGAACCTCAGAGAAATTAACAATAAAACTTGTAACATCTCAAAAATAATTCACTTTAGAAAATATTGTGAATGACATGCTGAACTCAATTTCTAGAATACCAAAACAGTGATCAAATGGCAATCAAAAGTGCAAAATTATCCTTTGTGTTTCTAGTTATAAAGTGTTTCTGTTTATATTTATTTATTTAACAATATTTCTTATTATACCACATGTAAGGCAAAAGAGAATAAAGAAAATGGTAAGGGCAAACACAGCAGGATGGTTTGAAGCCATAGAGAAACAAATACAGAGGGAAGGCAAGAAGTGAATACAAACAAAGAAATTGGATAAAGAACAGGGAAACGTTGAAGTTAAGCCTGGTAGAAGGCTTTGCCAACTCTCCCATCATCCCCAGGGACAATTTTCCTATATATATATAACTTTACAGTCCCTAGAGCTTTAGCATTAAGGTGTACGAGCATGTGGGACCAAAGTAGGAATCCTACTCCAGTATCGATTGTACGTGTAGACAAGCTTCTTTTCGGACAGACATCCTTGATTACGTAAAAAGGGATATTTAAATAATATACCTGTATTATGAACTGTTGTTTTCTATTCTGTATTACTTCATGTATACACTATACATATGAGGATATGTATGACTGAAATTTCATCAAAAATCACAAAAAAATCTTCCTTTTTATTTTAATTCCATAAAGTAATTTAAACCTTCCATAATAATAAAAAGCGAATTTGGCCACCAGGTGTTATTTTTAAATGTCTAAAGTCAGTGTATCTACAGCAAAGCATTATAAATGAATTTGGAACTTGCCAAGGAAAACTTCAGTTCGACGAGATCTAATTCCCAACATGCAAAATAAAAAACGAAGTTATGCAAAAACTAAGCAGCAATGCAAAAAGGAAAGGCAACAGTAGAGTAGAGCAAACCTAAAGCTGAACCATGTATTCCAATCTTTCATTGTTTTCTGGCAGTTTTTCTATTAGTCAACTAAAATTGTTCACAGAGGTCCAAGGAATAACAACTTTCATAAGTTTTTACTGTCAGATATAGTTAAGCATATGTTTTCAATTTTCAAACACAAAAATTACTTTTATGACAAAAAACACATTTATAACGTTAAAAAATGTTGGAGCCTAAATTAAGGGAGACGCAAAGAAACCCAGGGCAATTTAAAATAATAGACGTATTGTAAACCTAGCGTTAAAATAATAAATCACAATGTTTTTTTTTTTCGCAAGCGACATTTGTGGTAACATAACAAAAACATAAACAAAATTAACCATAACTTCTAAACTATTAGAGCAAAATGAATGAAATTTGCACTAATTTATTTGCATTATATTACATCGGTGATATAAATTATTTTGGAATTTCAGACTTTCAGTCATAACTTTAGTTAAAAGAGAACGATTTCTTTTATATGTGGGTCTATATGAATGTTAATTGCATAGATCGGAAATAAAATTTAGGCTAAATAACAAGTTTGGTATTTAATTTCAGCGTCTTGTAAGAATAATGCGACACGAAGATTTTCAAGAAACTCCCCCACCCCTAGCTATTCCTTATGTAGAAAAAATGTGTGGCCATTCAGATGACTTTGTCTATCTGTTCCGTAAACAAGCTACTCTTAAAAAAGACTATACTGTCTACTTCATGCTAATCGAAATAAAATTTAGCGGAAACGGTGTTTTTACTTCCTTCCTTGTAAGTAGAAGGAAAATAAGAGAAACATACTAGGCTAAAGCAATAGTCAAATCTACGAGGTACGTCCAGAAAGTAAGTTCCGTTTCAATTTATCTACCCTGCAGCGCTGCGATCGCAGTGCCGCACATGCGTGGTAGACGCTCTGTATCAAGGAGAAGAAACTTGCGCCATTTTGAGATCGCTGTCAGCCACATACGCTTTGTTGTGCTTGTTTACAATGTCGGTGTTGATTGAAAATCCCGCCGCTTGTGAAATCATATCTGTGATTCGTTTTCTGAATGCTAGGAAAGTGAAACCAATGGAAATTTATCGGCAAATTTGCGAAATTTACGGAAAAAATGCGATGAGTGATTCAATGGTGACAGCTTAATGAAGGACGTAGTGAAGTGCACGATGAAGAACGAAGTGGGCGTCCATCTTTGGTTGCAGAAGAACTGGTTCACGCGATTGAAGACAAGAAGCAGGAAAACCGCAATTAGTGCTCTCGCTATGGAATTTCCCCAAAGCTCACGATCACTAATTCATGAAATTGTTACCGAAAACCTGAAATTTCGTAAACTTTGCTCACGTTGGGTACCAAAGATTCTTACTGAGCAACACAAAACAAAACGGATGGGTAGTGCACTTCAGTTTTTAACCCGTTATGATGAAGACGGCGAAGAATTTCTGACACAGATAGTCACAGGAGATGAGACTTGGGTTTCTTACGACACCCCTGAAAGTAAGCGGCAATCAATGGAATGGAGACACACTTCATCCCCAGCAAAGGTTAAGCCGAAACAAATCTTGACACCTCGAAAAATGATGTGCACAGTATACTGGGACTGGAAAAGCATCTTACTCATTGATTTCTTACCGCGTGGTCAAACAATCAAAGCAGATGTTTATTGCGATACACTTAGGAAATTGCGCCGCGCAATACAGAATAAGCGCCGAGGATTGCTGTCAAAAGGTGTTGTTTTTCTTCACGACAACGCACGACCACACACTACAAATGTGACGAAAAACCTCCTACGGGGATTTGGCTGGGACGTGTTTGACCATCCTCCGTACAGCTCTGACCTCGCTCCTAGCGACTTTAATCTGTTCTGAGATCTCAAGTCTTTCCTTGGTGGTCAACACTTCAACAATGACGAAGAGCTGAAAGAAAATGTTTCTAAATTTTGAAGACACAGGCGGCAAACTTCTATGAAGAAGGTATACAAAAACTTGTGCCACGCTATGACAAATGCCTGCAAAATTTCGGCAGTTATGTGGCAAAGTAGTTTAAGAGTTGTAGAATTTCGTGCAATAAATAATTATTCTGTATCTGTACACTATTTAATTTTATTACCAAACGGAACTTACTTTCTGGATGTACCTCGTATTAAAGGTGGTCACTATGTGAAACAATTGAAATTCAGTTGGCTCTGCGTGGCCAGGATTAAAACAAAAGAAAAATGAAACGAAAGTTGACTTGCAGCTTGAGAAAAGTATAAGTAGTTTCAAATTGAAACCAATATCAACGTATATCTCGAAAATGGTTAACTCTTAAAAACTACTGTGTATGCCTTAAAATATGTTTTTAACAAGAACCACATTTTTGTGAGTGCTTCAGGGGTTACTCTCAAAATATTCAGAATAAATATTTTATTTTCCATTTAAACAACTTGAATATATGGTATTTTAATCAAAATTGTTATTCATGTTTTATAAAATCGAGCATATCCAAAGGTACCCATATAAAGGGTAGTTTGGAGTGGGACAATTTTCCTGAAAATCTTCGTGTCGAGTTCTTGGAGGATTATTAAATTGAATACCAAGTTTGATATTTAATCAACTTTTGTTTTTGTGGTATCCTGTCCACACACATACACAAACACACACGTACCCCACACGCATACACAGACATATATTGAACTTTTTCTAAAAATGTTTTTTTTTTATTCAGCGGTCCGCAATACATGTGTTTCCTATGAAATCTCACTATAGCATTTTTTTTTGGAATACAATACTATCCCTACCTAGTATGTACATTGTACGTAGGGGAGGTTCCGACCTCTTCAGCTGCTTTGGTGCGAGCACTGCGTACCCCGAGTACCCGTGGTACTTCTGACGAGACCAGAAGTAGTCGGGCCGAACATCCGAGCCCCTCCCGAAGGGGAGCTGTTCGGACTGGGTTGGACTCGAGGTGGCAGTGGTCCCACTACCCATGGGTAATTGGGTACGTCTCCGCTTTTGCCTTGACGGGGTTTTGTATACCCCTCAATGTCCTCCGGCACTAGTCTGGATAGCTAGTAGACGGTATGCTATACTCCGTCGCCCCGACCAAGGTTGCTTGGTAGTCTTCCCGGATGGGTTGACGCGCGTAAGTGGTGTATCCACTTCCGTCTCGGTACGTTCCCATACCGGGGGGGGGGGCCTTGTTAGTCTCTATGTCTTGACCTAATGGAAAGAGCCACGGGGATTATTTTACCCCTGGTGCAAAAAGAATGGGGGGCATCTGCCCTGGGTAGCCATTCGAACATAACTATACGTACGTGCTACATAAAGTAAAAATATGTTTTATTTTCTCCAAAATGACTAAAGTTTATCTTAAAATCCATTTAGGTATTTAAGAATTTGCACCAATATAAATGTACATTTTTTTAATATCCTGTGAAGCCCTCTTCGTTTTGAATGTATTTTGTGTACTTTTTACAAGAGAAAGCTAACATCTTAGCAAAGAATGCAGATCTTGCTAAATCACCGAATTTTATGTCAAACTATTTTTGTGACTTTAACCATTTTCAAACTAAACCAGGAGTCTCCAACTGGTAAAGTAAAGCAAGAAAATTGCTCGATGCTCCTATGGGTCGACTACTGTGCACTGCGTGAACAACTGCACGGAAAGAAAGTACTGTGGCAGTATGCTACATTTTGCGTTTAATCAACCTTTCATAGGCTCATAAACCTATTGTAAATTAATTATTTGTATAACAATTACTCTATTATGTCTCTTGTATTGGTATTTATACTTCGTATATGAATATTACATATTTTCATAGGTTTGCTAGTAATAGGTAGTCGTGACATAAATATTGCCCAAAATAACTACCATTATTATTCTATTAACTATAATGCTCCTTAACCTGGTTAATATCATTGTAATACCATTGTGTCGTCAACAGTATGATAATTTAACGAAAAACCCACACATTTATAGCAGTAATATGAACAGACATATTGGTAATTGATTAATATCGAGAGACGTTCTTCTCTTTGGTAAGTGATGCTCACGTCCAGGATTGCGGAATGACGTTGCAAATTTAGTTTTCTGAATGCAGAACTTAGTCGAAAACTAAACATTTACAGCGCCACTTTCTATAAATAAGAAAGATTCCCCCTATGAAGGCATAAACATAGGACTATGTGGTTTGCAAGTTGGATGACTTTCTGTTCCCGATATTTTAAACTGACAGACGCCGTACTATACAAGGACGAGAGAGAATCCCTACATCTTTACTCTCAATCCTGCTTGCATGAAAACAAAATCAAGCGAGTTGAAGACGCCTAGTTACTGGCTTGAGTAATCTATACTTCAGCTTTTTTCTGTGGACTAGTAAGGAGTTTGGAATTCTACAAGCCATTATATTTACCTCCTTTTAAGAATCGTACTATTATACTTCAGTCACTCTACTCTTTTAATGCCTATAACGAAGTGGACAGAAGAATAAGTTTTGTAAGAATTGTTTGTAGGGGAGTGAATGGGGATGTCATATGCGTGTTAAGCATCGGAATAAAGCGCATAATTTTGCAGCTGTTAACAGCTAATAAGGTCTGCCATTCTGTTACTTGTATGGCTTACACACTGATAGCGGTTTCAGCTGATATTAAGCGAACAGTTCCCATACAGGTCATCATACAGAAATAAATCTGCTTAAATAAAAAATCCGAAAATTTTTCTATATAGTGGATAATTTGTGGTCGGGGGACTTTGTCACACCCTTGGATAATGCTAATTTTTGGTAAATATTTATCCTACTTAGCACAGACACACACGCACAAACACATGGGCCTTCTAAATATCTGATGTGTTCCATTCACATAATTTTTTCTACAGCTCTGAACAAATAATTGTTAAAAAGCTTATTCTTCTATCTACTTTATGATAATCGAGATAAACATTAGCAGAAATTGTCTTAATTATGTTTCCTTGTAGGTATAAGGAAAATAAGTAGATTCATTAGGCTAAAACGATAGTCAAATCTTTTAAAAGCTGGTTGCCATGTGGATGAAATCAGTTTCTCTGTGGTTTGTAAATTTCTGTCCAGAAATTCCGTGTGAGAAAAGTTTAACTATTTCAAATTTGAATCAACTAACAAGGAATATCTCAGAAATCGTTAATTCCGCAAAAAAAATGTATCTGGCATAAATTGTGTGTTTGACTTGATCTGCATTTTTGTGTAGTAAGTTCCTGACTATCTCTTATAGTTTACCAGTTAGGCAAAATTCAATAAAAATCATCCAGAATAAAGAGGTCTTTAGAGACTATTCCCAAATAATTGAAGATATACATTTTTATTTGACATGTAAATGTCTTAAATATAAAGGATTTTAATCAAAATCGTTAGAGCCACTTTTTTGAGAAAATCAACATTTTTGAATTTTTTTCCATTTAAGGGTAGTTTGGGGTGCGGTTTGTTTTTGACAATCTTCGTATTACATCTTTGGAATTTACCAAACTTAAATACCAAGTTTAGTATTTAATGGTCTTTTCGTTTATGAGTATGCTGTCCACAGACACACGCGCGCACACGGGCCTTTTTCTAAATTCAGGGGGACCCAAACATTTATTTCCTGTGAAATATCGGTATCGTATTTTTGGTAGAATACAATAAATTCGCTACCTAGTATGTACATTGGTCACGCGTTCTAGAATAAGTAGTAAAGCTTCGTGAGTTTACTTGTAGAAGTTTCAGCAAACTAAAAGATAGTGAGAGAATACAAAACATTGGAAGCTTCAAGAGGCAGTAGCTATTAAAATTAGTTATGTAAAAATAACCTTGATGTGTCTTCTTAGCTTCCAACCTTATTTATTATATCATAGATGCAGTCTAATTCAACTAATTTGATTTTTGAAGGGTGTGAACTAGGCGGTGTGCCTCATGATAGTAAAGGGTTCCTAAATTTGCATTGAGAAATATTTGTGTGCTCCAATGCCACAAAACATGTTGACAATCCAAACGATTCTAAGAACACTTAGTCATGTAGTACAGAATTATTTATCCTTCGTAACTAACAGTTATTTGTATTATTTATATTTAAATTTCATGATGTGTTTATATCCTTTTATTCTTTAGTATGTTTTGTTTATGGCAGATATCAGTTGGGGTAGCCAAATTTGGTTGCATCATCTTTGTATGCTACAAAATATAAAATAGCCCATTCTTCCCTGAATGTTCGACCAACTACTATTGTGGAAGGCATCTCGTAATTATGTACTGTAGTGTCCGCCATTAGGTAGGACGCTTGGATGTTGCAAACAGCAAATCAAAAGGAGTAACGCGGTGACGCGTGGGAACAAGAATTCCCATTCCTGGCCTACATTTACATACCTCCTTTATTTTCCCTGTGTCCCGCTTATACTCTCTGTCCTGTTCGAAAGTTGTAGTGACTCAACTGCTTAGTTCCTTTTATCCGCGTAATATGATTTTAATTTCAGATTCTTGTTTTGCCGTGATTATCAGGTTTTACTAATATTGTTAGTGCTCCGATATTCACATCTCTTGACACAATCAATACTCAATATCACAAAATATTTTTGTGTTGAAATATTCCTGCTATGAACACCCAAGTTAATGCTAACGTTTTCCAGATGAACTTAAATACTGCATACAGAGCTGATATTTACGTCTCTGGATGCAAAGAGCATGGACGTGCTTGCAAAAAATAAGACAAACAGACAAAACTACAACAAATCCACACAAGGATGAAGAATTGAAGAAAATTCAGAACATGAATTGACAGTGCCCAGATGAGGGTGTGTGTGAAGAGCGTTACTATCTTTTCACTGTGCACCAATCTCTGTAATTCGAGAATGAATAATATTATAGGGGGAACAGCTACCAAACTTGAGTATAACAAATCGTAATAAAAATATCAAAAGAAATAAGAATAACTATAAGAAATAATAACTGAATAAATAATGTTGGACTAATTAATAAAGAATAGAGTATTAGAAAACAGATAGGAATAGTAAGTATGTAAATAATAATATTACAACATTAGGTAAGAGTGGAGAAAAATATTGCATAGAGAATCATTTTTTACGGAAAGTTGGCTAACTCTAAAAGGTAACATCAGGCGGACCACACAGGTAGCTGCAGATAAAACCATAATAGGAAGAAGTATGTGACCGAAGAGCACAGAGCGAGAGAAATAGTGACTGGAGCGAGTAGCTGCCTAATATTAGTGAGAGCATGTTACAACCTGTGCTCATAAAATACGACGATTTTCTAGCGCGCGGTGTAGTTAAGTATTGGTTGACGATCAATTCAGCGTAACCTGATCAATCAGATATCGTTAACGAAGCTGTGTGCTTTTTCGGACGTCAGCTTGAATGTACGCGTTGTGGAAATTAGGTGTAGTAAAACGACGCCGTAAAGGGTGTAATGGAGCAGCGCATGAATATGAAATTCAGCTTCAAACTAGAGAGAACTGCAAAGGAGTGTCATGATATGATGCATCAGGTGTGGAAACTGCTTCGTCGAACGCGTGGTACAAGTGGTTCCTTGAAGGACGGGATAGCGTGATAAACGCGCAACGACCATGTGCGCCGTGATTCCCAACTCTTGAATGATGATTGTCCACTGACGGTTTGAATGTCATGCCAGAATTTACTGATCACAGTTGAACATATTAGAGGGTAAGTTAGGGTTTGTCTGATAGAGTATTAAGTAAAAGGCAATTTCGAGAAACATTTTTCCAATTCAGATCATCAAGGAGCCCACTTCACTCAGTGCGTGGATGGGAAGTGGACGAGTTCAAATATTGATTCAACTTAGATCTTGATAAGTTAGAGGAGAGTTAACGGATAATAATAACAGCTTTAAATTTGCACGTTTTTCTACTGTCCTTGTCTAAAACGGCTGTGAAGAACTTCATGACTTTCTTTCGTTTAGAAAGTCATACCATTTTAAACTCTACGGTGTACCCTACGGTGGTGTGAGGGTAGGAAATTATCAGTGGGTTTCTGCCCTGTCTGGTTTGCCATAAAAGAGGGACGCCAAGGAAAGAAAGTGATGGTGAGAATTTCCTTCTTTTTCTAATACCCATGAGCCAACTTGAATCGTATATTTATAATTCTAGTAATTGCAAAGCAGTCCAGATAAGTAAATGCTATGCCGGTGGCTTCATTATTGCTATTTTAACCGGAATAAATCCAAACAAGGAGTAACACGTGGCTTTATTCAACTCTCAGTATCTGACAGGAGATAGGGGTAGTAAGTATAGGGAATTTAGGAAAACAACGAGAAGAGGAGAAGTAGCAGACTTCGAACCAGCATCTCGTATTTCAGTAGCACAGCACAACAGTTGGCATTATCCGTCATCCGTACAACTTCGGATTCGCCCAGAGATAATGCCCTGGCTCCAAACTCCCCAATGTCATAAAAGGATAATACAACTAAGAACAACCAGTTCATTAATGAACTATGTCGCTTAATTACAACAAAGCAAAAGGAGCACGATATTTCTAACTCAGGTCTGGGAACAGAGAGGAAAATGAAGGAATAAGTGACTCTAAAGTTATCGGCAACAAAATTTTAAGTCATCCTCTATGCTTGTCTATGGTTTCCAAGCTCGCATGTTCAAACCTGGCGGAGGTCGACGGACGTTTTCGGGCGTAAAAATCCTTATCAAAAGTTCCTTCGGAAGGGAAGTAAAGCCAGTTTCTCGTGTCGTAAAATAACTCGAGCCTTATGAAGAGGCCTCTGAACAAAATTAAACGATATTTCACATCAAATATAGAGTGGGACGCTGAGACGCATAGCAATTAGCATAAATAAAATTCAATTTAACTTCGCAAGATTTTAATACAGCAGTTATACCCACGTATAAGGTCAAGGTATGTACCTAAATCTATTTCAGTCCTGCAATAGAAGAGCACCAAATAAGAGATAAAGAGAGCAAAGCGGTGCTAAGTGAGTCTGTACAAATGCCTAAACCTGATTGAGTAAAATTACATTTATGTAGTAAAATTACAAGTGAAATTCAAGTAGGTATAACTTGCCTCACTTAATCAATATGGACATTAGAAGCGATTTATTTTACAACCTTCTTATACTTAAATTATCCTTTTTTGGAAATCAATCACCCTTGTTTATGTTTTATGAGTTCAGTTTTACTGATACTGGTAGCATAGAGTATTAACACACGGAAAATTGAACGGGAAATCTGTGATTAAACTTCGGCTTGGACCGTCTTCCCTGACTGAGGTTTTATTCAGGTTTTTCTCAGTCTTCATAGCTGCTGAAACTTAGGAAGGTATGCTTACTTAAGGGAGGATTGAAAGCACTATCCTGCCAATGTTAAGTTTGCTAATTTAATACCTTTATCTTGGGAACTGGTTAAAATATCATGATCAAATACGTATTTGAACTGAGAGTATATCATGTTTTTAATAAGAGAGATACATTTTTTTTCTTAACAATGGAATTAATTCTTTAAAAGCTAACGGCCTATCTTATTAACATAGTGAAAGATTTTAAATATCAAATTTGTAACACTTAACCATACATTTATACTCTCACAAGGATTTTTTATTTGCTATATTTTCTATCACGTATATAGTGATTAAAGAAGGTATTGTACTCCAACTAAAAATATGTTTTGAGGTTCCCTGAATCCCAATGAGCGCGGGTGCATGTATATGTGTGATTAGTATAACTTAACAATTAACAATTTTAAATTAAATCTGTTCAGCATCTTTCAAGGATGTAACTGAAAGTTTTCTTGAAAATCATTCCACTTTAAACTAGCTATTACATTGAAAATTTTATGAAAAGATTCCTTTCCTAAAAATAGCGCTAGCGATTTTTAGTCAAAGAGAGAATATATTTTCATACAAAATAAATTGTACATTATATTGACAATTCTGGGAACACCTTTAAAATGTTCATCATTCTTGGTGCTTTCGCTGCTTATCTCTATAGTATTTAGTGATTTTCTCATGTTCTTCCACTACTTCACTTGTATGTGTATACCTCAAATTTTGATACCGTTTATTGTATATTGCCCTATTTCTTATTGCCATATTCAACTATTTGTACGTGTTCTTGTTAGGTTTGTATTTGCTAGGCTTTGTCCATGAGACAACCTTACGATAAAGGAAGCTACAAAATAAGAAGACAGATGCTACTTCACAGAAATGTAGATCTCGTTAAAAGCCACAATTTATGTCAGACACTTTTTTTTTTATTGAATTAAATATTTCAGTGATGTTCATGGCTTTCGGTTTAGTTTTTTCTAATGGGAACATCATTTGCTTTTTCTTTATTTTTCCTTTTTATATAGCGTCAGCTCTTAAATATTTTACTGTCCCTTTAGCCTGATGTGTTTACTTTTGTCCCTTCCACTTACAAGGAAATAAGTAATTACACCAGCTCTGTTAATGGTTATCCTGAACAGATGAAGTAGATGGAAGAATAAAGTTTCGTAAGAATAGTTTGTTGTTAAGAGGTAGAGATGTTCATGTAAAAGTAACACACTATATATAGCAATATTAATAATAATAATAGTAATAATAATAATAATTTATGATTGCTATTATCATTATTTATTCTTTTATATTTTTACTTTCTCTATATACACTATTACATAGTGTACAGAGAAGGTATTGCCCTCCACCAAAAATTTGATACTGAGATTTCACCGGAAATATATGTTTTAGGGTCCCCAATATCCAAAAAAAAGTATTTTAACAAAAAGGTCCGTGTGTGTGTGTGTGTGTGTGTCCGTGTGTCTGTGAACACGATAACTCAAAAACGAAACGTCAGTAAAATACAAAACTTGGTATTTAAGTTTAATATCTTTCAGGGATGCGACACGAAGATTTTGAGAAAAATCCCCCCACCCCCAACTACCCTTTACATGGAACTTTTTTAAAAAATTTTGATTTTCTCAAAAATGGCTCTAACGATTTTAATTACATTTTCGTATATTAAACGTATTTACCTACCAAATAAAATGTACAGCTTGAATTTCCTAGGAATAGCCTCTGAAGAGTAGTTTATTCTGGATGAATTTTGAATAACTGCTAAACCGTAAGAGATAGACAAACACTTACTACACAAAAAAATGTAGAACAGGTTAAAACACATCATTTATGTTATGTACATTTTTTTCGTGGAGTTTTTCGTTTTTGAGTCATTCCTTATTTTTGGTTTCTGCTATGAAAAACATATTTTTCTCATACAGAAACTTGTCAACTTCGATCCATATAAACAAAGGAACTTCATTGACATAGCAACCAGCTTTTGATTACCACTTTAACCTATCGTAGTCCCTTATTTCGCTTGTACTTACAAGGAAGCAAGAAATAAGACTATTTCTGCTATTTTTTCTGATTAGCATAAAGTAAATACAGGTATAAGCTTTTTAAGAATAATTTGTTGAAGGGATATAGAGAAAGTCATGTGAATGGTACACATCAGATTTTTTACTTTATGGTGTGATTCTCAGTGTCCCATTTTTACTTGGTGTGAAAAGCTGCTTGGTTTTGCTGAGGCCTCTTTATCAGGCATGAGGTTCTTTTACGTGCCGTAAATCTACAACACGGGAACAAAGGTTTTTGCTTCCCGTCCGTAAGAAGCCATACTAAGGATTTTCACGCCCGAACATTTTTTGTAGCGATTCGTTCAAAGCTGTTGACAGTTTTGGAGCAACATTTAGACATTGAGGACAATGTTTGGGAATTTCTGAGTTACATAAGACCTGAAGGTAATGAGTATGGACTTACTAAAGGTGAATAAATCTGTTACTGCCGCTTTGTTCCCTTTAAGACTGAATGAAAAACAAAATGAAAGAGTTAATTAGCCTCAGCTGTGAGAAGAATCTGCACAAGCTAATTACGTTTCAGTGTTTCGAACTAAAGTCTTAAACAACTCCACAATACAAGTAAAGGAAGGCAATGAGTAATAAAAATGTCACTTATAGGAATTAATTTCAATTACTACCAGCTGCTGAACAGTGGTTCTAGTACCAAGGTCACCAACACTAACATTGGTGGTGCACTGGCGATCGATTATCCGCATCTGATTGTTGACTTTAAAGGATTGAATAACTTGCAGCTCTCGCTTAGTTGTTAACTGAATAAAATCATAAGTAAATATTAACAACAAAAATTCTTATGTGTTTCAATTTACATGCTTTTTCTACCTATTCTGAAATACACTATTCTTGCAAAAGCTTATTTTTCTATCTACTTCGCGTGTATCGGTATAATATTTGTAGAAATACATTTATTGGATACTTTCTTGTAGATACGTGGGATTAAGGGAATACACTAGGCTGAAGCGATAGTCAAATCTTTCGTTATGTGATGCAATAACATTCTGTTCTCTTGGCTTGTCAAGTGGAAAGAAAAACGAATAATGATTTTCCGTTTGAAACGTGTATAGGGATTTTAAAATGTAAACAAAAAATTAGGAATATCTCGGAAACACTGAATTCCAAAAATACATAAAAGGAAAAAAGAACATGTATTTGCGATTAATTGTTTTAGCGAGATCTAAACTTTTTATGTAATAAAATTTTCTCTGTGCAAAAGCCTTCCAGAATACATTTTCCCAAAAATTTAATATATACATTTCATTCAGCACAAAATGTTTTAAACATATGCTATTTTAATCAAAATCCTTTAAGCAGTTTTGAGAAATACAAAGTATTCGAAAAATATTCCATGAAAAGGTTAGTAGATGTGGGAAAAATTTCACAGACTTGGAAAATGATGAACATAAATATTAAATTGTTATTTAACCGACTTTCCGTGTTTAGTTATGCTGTTCAAAGACACAAGCATCTCTCTTTCTCTCTCTCTCCCTCTCTCTTTCTCTCTCACACACACACTCGCACACACACACACCATAGGACTTTTCTCTCAAAATTTAAGGGGTCCTCAAACATGTATTTCCGGTGCATTGCCTGTATGAATTTCTGGGTGGAATGCTCTACCCTCTCTTCCTATTCCACATTATATGTGCACGGCATTGATTGTAAAAAGGGAACACTTTCTAGGTACGATTTAAGTAGTAAAATTCATTGTCAAATACACCATATTTATTCTACATCTGAAATAATAAATATATAAACGTTTAATTATTTTGAAATTTGTATAGTAAAATAGACAAAATGCACAATTAGGATATGTTATCAAACTAAATACGGAAATTTACTTCCCACTATGATAGCATACGAGAAGTGGATCACAAAACACTTGTCGAAAAATGAAATTTGGAGTGCTCGGTTGTGTAAAGATGCGCACTTTGCACTTGAGCATTATCCCTGAGCAAAAGCCAACGACGCCCTAATCTGCTTCTGTGACTTTTTTTTTTTTTTTATTAAGGAAAAACAAACAAAAGTGGTAGAGCGTGTATTTGGATAGCTTCGAAAGTTACCTTTCTGTTTGCCTTTTCACAATATCTAAAACTATCGTAACCGCTGGAAAAACGTTATGCAGATTCTATTAAATATTTGTTGCATACCTGCATCAATTAAAAAAAAACAAACAAACAAAAACAGAGTTACACGAGTTTAGTAACCTGAAATAAGGCTAGGTTTATTTGAAAAGTTTATAAGGTAAAATATGTTGATGTTCACCAAATCAAAAACAGCACTTTCTTTGACAAAAGAGAGTGGAAGGACCGATGCAGGTCATGTTTTCCAAATTGGGGATTTATTATTTTCCTATGCTATCACATTTGCTTTTACTCCAATTCTGCAATATAAATCCTCTATACCTTAACTTGAACAGAGTAATAAGTGGGCTTATTAGTTTATTTGCTGTGGATAATAAAGGAATTCTAATAGTAAAATAGCAAATATTGCTGGAAAACAATTATTTCTGATTTATTAGACGTGTAATGTAATTGTATAATAAATAGCATTTTACTATGAAATTTCGATAAAAACAACTTATAAATATAACATGCTTACAAATTAGGAGATCACATTAAGTTAAGCTTATACCAGGCAATTGTTTTACATGTCAGAAGACGTTTCGCATGATCCTATCAAATTAAAACATATTTAAATGGCATCTTTATAATGAAAGAGCACAGCTTAACCAAAGGGACCATCCAGGATGGAGATTATTATTATTATTGTGGTTATTATTACTATTATTATGCGAACAAAATGATTTAAGGCGAGATTCTGAACTGAAAATACTAGAAGCCATTGCAATAGCGTTGTAGCAGGTAGTATTCCGCTTAGCACATAAGACACTAGGTTAAAACCGGGAGAATTTTAATTTGCATTAAAACGATGTTAAACGTGTAGAATATTTTTGGTATTTTTGTAATTTGACTAAGAGTCTAGGCACTCTTTTATTTTGTTTATTGTCATGAGTAGACCTTTATATCAGGGATTGAGGCCGGTGATACCAGGTGCCTGAGAACCTGTATGGGAGGCTGTTCCAGCTTTGTGGCGTAGATATTTGCAGGGGTATCCTTGCAATACGCAGTATTGATGGTGTGAGGATGGTCCGAGGTTTGTAGTTGAGTGCGCACAAGTACTCTGGTTCAGACGAGTAGAGTTGAAACAACCTGCTTTGGTACGTTTGTGTAATACCTGCGTCAGAACGCGGTTTCTTTTAATGGTGTTATTGTGTAAGGAAGCAGTAGGTAGTGACTGCACAGAAACATTTACTACATCTACTTCATGTGAAGCTCAAACACAGTGCCAAAGATCCCAAAATTGAGCATTCCTAAACCCCATTCATCATCAACGCAGCTCTGCATGTCAGGTATGCGCTATCATTGGATGCAAGAGGAACTCAATTGGACAAACACTAAATAAGGTCTCCAATAGCCTATCCTACTTCCCTCGCCACATCTGAAATGGTAGCCAAGTCTCCAAGAGGAATCGAATTGCTGTGCCTCATAACAAATACACTACCATTGTTTACAATAGGAACGCCATTAGATCGCTAATGCCACCTCCCAACCCCCTCAGGACAGCAGTGATTTCTAAAACAGAGCCTGAGTTCTTGTTCTCAGTAATCAAATAGGCCTTTGCATAAATATACCTACTACTTACAATTGATATAATCTGAATCATTGGGGAATATCCTAGTTTTGTGAAAATGCGGTAATACAAATATCCTCTAGCAATAAATGTGTTTTGGTGGAAAAGAAATGGTATCATTACCGATATAACTCGATTTCTAAAATTTTGCTGTTACATTTATACTACTTTATATGCTCTTTGCAATATATTCTTATAAAACACTCCTTTACGTAGTTCTATCTACATCCTATTAATAGAGATTAACTTTTATTACGCTGATATCAGATAAAACGGCCACGCTATATTGCCACTTGGGTCTCGGGCGTGTGCCACACATCTGCTGAGATTGCAGTTCCCGCTATTGCGTCACGTATGGCGTTACCTTCTGACTCACGCCACATGTACGATAAACGAAGGCGACCACCACCAAGAGAGCGGGTGTTACTGCAGTCATGCTCTAATGTACTACAAAACAGAGGGTTTTCATTTGTTGCAACATTATAAAACACGAATCTCCGTCTGTGTTGTAGAGCATTTAGGGAACGATTTCCCGATATTGAAATTCCTAACAATGAACCCTTCATAAAATAGTCAAGAAATTTAAAGTATGATAACAGCGATAGATTGGAAAATATCGAAACGTTATAGAAAAAAAATGATGTGTTGCATTCAAATGACTTTCTCTACTTGTTTAGCAAACTAGTGGTAAAAAAAGATATATCTCTATCTACATTATGCTAAACGATATAACATTAACAAAATTTGTCTTACTATTTAGTTCCTTATAAGCAGAAAGGACTTAAGGGAATATACCATGCTAAAGCGATAGTCAAATCTTGTAAAAGTCGATCGATATGTGAACAATTGAAGTTCGGTTCGGTTTGCATTTTAATAAAGACAAAAGGTGACCCCGTTTGAGATGATGCGTAGTTTAAAATTGAAAACAGCTCGGACACAGTCAACTCTGCAACAAAAATACATAATGGTATAAATTGTATGCCTTTACGAGATCTATTTTTTTTTTTTTTTTTTGTGTAGCAAGTTTTTGTTTGTTTCTTATGGTTTGCCAGTTACGAAAATTTCAGCAAAATTATCCAGAATAAAGAGGTCTTCAAGAGGCTATTCCTAGGAAGTTTAAGATATAAATTTTATTTGCTATGTAAATATCTTTTATATGCAGTATTTTAATCAAAATCGTCAGAGCCATTTTTGAGAAAGTAAACATTTTCGATTTTTTTCCCAAAAAAGCATTTCCCATTTTTTAAAAGGTAGTTTGGGGTGGAGAGATTTTTTCAAAATCTTCGTTCCGCATTCCTGGAAGATGTTAAACTTGAATAACAAGTTTGTTATTTTACAGACTTTTCGTTTTGAGTTACCATGTTCACGACTCACGGACACATATACAGATATTTTTCTAAATATGTTTTTTTTTTTTTTTTTTTTTTTTATTTAGGTAGAGGAATCCTAAAACGTGTATTCTCTTTGAAATTTCGGTATCGAATTTTTGGGTGGAATGCAAAAATTTTTTCTATACACTAAGTACATAATACGTGTAGAGAAAGTAATAAAACTGATATGCTACATGCTCATGACTTTTCTTCACCAACTCTTTTATAAACTATTCTTATAAAGGACTTTTCTTCTGCATATTTCTTATTAACTGGTATGCTCTATTGCGCATTTCCAAAGTTAGAGAATACAAGAATACAATAGATTAGCGACTTTCTCTGCAATCTAAAAACAGGTAGAGAAATTTCTTTTGAAAGCCTACATACACACACACAAACACACACACACACACACACACACACACACACACACACTTCCATTCCATCAGATTCTAGGAAGCTTCTCGCTAAAGAAAATATCCCTTTCTGCAGCTAGGAGCTGAACCCGGAACCTGCGGATTTGAGGCTACTGCAAGGCAGTCAAAAAGGTACGTTATTAATGAACATTAATGACTGTTCACCGAAAATATATATCAAGACTCCTGGAAAAAACCATTTTGGAAAAATATGTGATCTGTGAACAACATAACACATACACGCGGAGTTCGAAAAATGGCAAAGTGTTATGACTATATAGGTTCAGCATCTACCAAATGTGCCGTGCCGAGTCCGAGTAGATAAATCACTTGCCTCTCATCTAGGCGGCTCGGGTTCGATTCTAAGTCATCGCATATGGGATTTGAGGTGAACAAAGCGGCGCAGGGGCGGGTTTTCACCGGGTTCTCTCCGGTTTCCCCCGCCATCACATTCCACCGGTGCTCGATCTTCTCTCCATGTATCATCAGTGTCATTGCCTGCGGTTTGAAAGCGGGCGTTAAACACTATAAAAATCTTCCAAAGAAGCGACATGAAGATTTTCAAGAAAATCCCGAATCACAAAATACGCTTTCCATGAGAGAGAATAACTAATAAAAAAATCTGATGCATTCCATTCGCCTGAATTGCTATACCTTTCCTGTAAACTATTGTTTCAAAAGAGTACTCCTCTGTCTATTTCATGCTAACCAGGATAGCATTAGTAGAAATGGTCTTATTAGTTAGTTCCTTATAAGTAGAAAGGAAATAAGGAAAGACACCAGGCTAAATCTTTTTAACGCAGTATCTACGCGATTGATAGTGAAATCCGTTGCTCTTTGCATGCTCAGGAGTAAAAATAAAACAAAAATGGAAGATGACTTACCAGTTGAAAAAAATCTATAAGTAAATGTATAAAATTCAAACCAATGGCACTGAATATCTTGGAAATGGTTAAGTATAATAATAAAGACGCACGACAGCTCACGGGCAACCTTGGCCTACCGGCCGACCGCTGCGTCCCCCATCTCGGTCCACTACAGACGTCATGTATGGGGTGAAGTATTGGATATATATTGGAGGATCAGACGTGGTCAGCGCCTCTAGCACCCCCGGCCGGTTAATGCGGTCCTCATGACCTGGAGTCGCTATTTCTCCATCAAATAGCTCCTCAATAGGCCCCCCAGGGACCTTACGAGGATGAGTGCACCCCGGGCCAGGTTTCCCAGCGGGGAAGCAGCTGAACTACGGAGAAATAGTATCTGTTACACATTTTTTGTGTAGTTAGTTTTGTCCATCTCTTTCAGTTTACCAATTATACAAAAGTCACCCATAATGAAGATGACTTCAAGTGACTGTTCCCAAGAAATGGAAAATATACATTTTAGTTTCTATATAAATACATATATTCAATATACTGTGTTTACACAATTCATTAGAGGAATTTTTGAGAAGATGATAAGTTTTTAAAATGTTTCTACGTAAAAGGTAGTCTTTGGAGGTAGAATTGTATTGAAATTCTGTAACTTAAATATCAAGTTATGGATTAAAGCAGCTTTTCCGTTTTAAGTTATGCTGTTCACAGACCGTGCGCGCGGGCCTTTTTGTAAAAACTTATTCTTTTTGGATTTGTATTTTTTTATGGAATATCGACATCGAATTTTTGGTTGGACCGCAAGATCCTTTCTATGCATGTGTAGAGAAAGTAAAATTTTTAAATTTGTTATTTTCTAAAGAATCTTTTCGATGGTTTGAATTAATATAGCCATTATATATAAAATATTTTAATCTTTTTGCGAAACATATTTACTTTAACTTGATTCTTTAGTTATAGAATAAGAATATCATAATTTGTTGTCCATTTCCACAAAACCTTCTTATTAATGAATCAATATAATGGCTGTCCCTTTGAAAGCCTGTTTTGTTGCTTTGTTTGATTCCTTAATTTTGTATTTTGCTACGTGATAAATCAAGAGAGACGGTGCTTGAAAATTATCAAGGATCAAAGCGGAGACGTACAGCCGAAGCTGTAGTACGATGAGAATGTTTTAATAAGCCAATTAGTAGCTTCCTGCGTTTTAGCGCTGAAGGTTTCGTAACCTTGCGATCGACACCTAAATGATGTTCTCCACCGTTTAACAGTCTTGTTTGCATTTAATGAACGTACACAAGATTATGACTATGTATGTGATCTGTTTTCTTCCCACGGGAAGCCTTCATTCAATACTGTATAATGAACTATGTAGAGATGAACCATTCAAAGCCTGTAATTAAATAACAAATGACACTGCCAAGTTATATTATTTCATTGCACATTTCTAGGATATATATGTGTGGTGCATTTGTTAATTATTCCTGTATTTAAGTTATTGTGACAATGCCATTTTACTGTTGTGGCTATCACATTCACCTTGCTGTGTGCCTCGCAATTGGAGACCTTGGGATGAGCAAGCAACACAAGAAGAGCAGCGGTAACAGAACCTTCGGAACGCGAGAAGTCTTGACTCTTCTCGAGCTTCGGTTTCCACAAAGTTCTGTGACGTCATTTTCTGGTTATAAGAGGCGGAAGAATTGTACCCGTGGTGTTGTGAACTATACTGGGTCGTGACTCATGTGTTAACGAGCAGTGTTGCGCTAGACATGAATGGCGTACAGCCGAAAACTGTCTACGCATTGAGTTTGAGTGAATAATTTGCAGCAGTGAATTACAAACTAATTTTGGTTCTCTAAAGGTATTTTTTTGAATATTATTATGCTACATAATACGCAATTTATCAGTGAACTGGGCGAGAAAAATTCTTGTAATTCAACCTTTAAAGAATAATGTAACTAAGTCTTTTCTGCCAACGGACGTTCATTCTTTCAGTTTTGTAGTGCATATTTGTTGGTATATGTTTACATTCTCTAGCCCGCATGTACAAAGTACATAGCGGATAGTGAGGGTATTGTATTCCACCCACAAATTCGATATCGAGCTTTCACCGAAAATACATGTTCTGAAAAAAAGCATTTTTAGAAAAAGGTCCGTGTGTGTCTGTGGACAGCATAGATCAAAAACGAAAATACCGTTATATTTAGGTTTAGTGTTTTCCAAGGATGTGACACGAGCATGTTCAAGAAAATCCCGCCACCACAAGCTACCCTTTTCATGGGAATATTTTCGAAAATTTTGATTTTCTTAAAACTGGCTCTAAAGATTTTGATTAAAATCCCGTATATTAAAAATATTTACATCCCAAATAAAATGTTTATCTGGAAATTTCTGGAATAGCCACTGAAGACCTCTTTATTCTGTATGCATTTTGCCAAATTTTGCTTAAATGTTAAACCGCAAGAGATGGACAAAAACTTAATACACAAAAAATGTAGATCTAGTCAAAATACACAATTTATGTCATTCACGTTTTTATTGTGCAACTAACGGTTTCCGAGACATTCCTTATTTCAATTGTGAATTACTTATTCTTTTCTCAGACAGGAAGTGTCCGTTTTCTTTTCCTCTACTCCTTGCCAAGAAAGAAGCGATTTGAAATGACAATTGCATAACATTGGCTTTTAAAACATTTGACTATCACTTTAGCCTAATGCATTAGCTTGGTTCCCTTCTACATATAACGAACTAAGTAATAGAACATTCTGCAATGTTTATTTTGATTAGTATGGTGTAGAAAGAAGAATAATCATTTGTAAGGAGTTTGTAGTGTAGCTAGAAAGATTTTTAGGTTTTGTGAGCACATATGCATGCATATTTATTAGAGTAAACGGGTATTAGCTTCCGGGCAAGCATCGTAGTTCTAGCTATAAATTCCCCAAGTGGCGTCTACTTGATGTTGTATTGAAATGTCTAACAGCCATGCTGTTTTTGATGACCTTTGCTGAAATAATAAAAGCAAAGCTTGCTTTTACTATAAAAGGCATATTTTGCTTCTGTTGCGCCTTCAGTGACATGCTGTGTTTATGTTGCTTTGGACTTCTGCTTGAGAATGTAATATGACACACAGGTCACCTACAGCATACAGCGGAAATGCATTAGCCGAAGTCCATGTTGCATTTTTGTTTGTTAAACCGTAAACACATTTCCAGAAGGCTGAAGTAACCAGACAAGCTGATTCACCGTCTGTCTAGAATCCCGGGAATGCTGATGTCACGTGAATTCTGCTGACCATTAAGACATCATTTGGTGGCCAAGGGAATCGCATCATAACAAAGGTTCATACGTAAAGTTTAAAACAGCTGCTACTGAGTGCTAGTGGAGCTAAGTAACACAAATATTGGTCCCTGAAAGTATTGACGATACCTTAACAAAAATAATTATGTGACGCCTTCCCATGATTTTTATTACTCTCCTATAAAATATTGTGACAAACTCTTATTCTCTGTCTATTAACTTATTAATCAAGATTACTTTTAATTTCACAAATGCGATTTTGTGATAGACATAGGAAGGATACAGAATGCAAAATCGATAGTGATATTTTAAAAGCAGGCCGTTATATGACTGCCTTGAGCTTCGGTGATCTTCGCAATACTTCGATAAAAAAATACGTAAATAAAAAATAGCTTATGTGTTCCATTCGCATGACTTTCTCTACTTCTGTGTAACAAATATTTGTTAAAAATCTTAGGCTTCTATTTACTTCATCCCAATCGAGACAAAATTAGCACAAACAATCTTATTACTTGCTTCCTTGTAAGCAGAAGCGAAATAAGGGAATGCCATAGGTCAAACTGATAGTCAAAAGCTGGTTGCTATGTGATTCAAGTTCCTTTGCTTCTGTGGACAGGAGCTAGCAAATTCCTGTATGAGAAAACCGCAAACAAGGAATATCTAAAGAACGATCAACACCACGAAAAAAATGTATATGACATAAATTGTGTGTTTTAATCTGCTCTACATTTTTGTGTGGTAAGTTTTTGTCCATCTCTTACATTTTAGCACTTATGGAAAAATTTCGTAAAATTCCTCCAGAATAAAGTAGTCTTCAGAGGCTATTCCCAGAATATTTAAGATATACATTTTATTTGTCAGGTAAATATCTTTAATATACGATATTTTAATCAAATATTAGAGCCATTTTTAAGAAAGTCAAAATTTTCGAAAAAAGTTCCATGTAAAGGGTAGTTGGGGGTGGGGGATTTTCTTGAAAATGTTCGTGTCGCATCCTTGAAGATACCAAACTTAAATGCCAAGTTTGGTATTCAATGGTCTTTTCGTTTTTGAGCTATGCTGTCTACAGACACTCACACAGACACTCACGCACACACACGGAACTTTTTCTGAAAATGCTTTTTTTGGATTCAGGCGGACCCAAAACATGTATTTCAGGTGAAATCTCGGTATCGAATTTTTGGGTGGAATGCAATACCTTCTCTATACACTATGCACATGTAGAGAAAGTAATAAATCTGACGTGTTACATACTTCTCTAACAGATCCATATACAAAAGATTATTCTCTTAGTTACATCATGCTAATCGAGATAAACAGTAGCAGAATTGGTGTTATTACTTGCTTCATTTTAAATAGAACTGAAATAAGAAAAAGTCAAATCTTTTAAAAGCTGGTCAATATGTGAAACACCTAAGGTTCGGTTCGGTTCAGTTTGCACGCTCCCGTTTAAGAAAAGTTAGATGACTTAAAATTGAAACCAATAACAAGGAATATATCGAAAACGGTCCATCTGTACCAGAAAAACGCATGTGACATAAATTACCTGTTTTAACAAGATCTAAATGTTTGTGCATTAAGTTTTTGTTTAAACAGTTATGTAAATTTCTGTAACATCCAGAAGAATGAGGTCTTCAGACTATTCCCAGAAAATTAAAAATATACGTTTTTATTTGTGATATAAATATTTTAATATACGTTATGTTAGTTAAAATCGTTACAGCTTTTGAGAAAAACAAAAATTTCACAATTTTTTTCCTTCTAAAAGGTAGTTTGTCGTGAGGATTTTTTTTTAAAAATCTTCGTGTTGCATCCTTGGAAATTACTAATCATAAATACCAAGTTTGGTTTTTAACGGTATATTCATTTCTGAGCAATGCTGTCCACAGAAACACATTCACTAACACACACACACGCGTACCTTTTTCTAAAATGTTTTTTCGGGCTCAGTGGTCCGGTGAAATTTCAACATGACATTTTTGGTTAGAATATAATACTTTCTCTAGCTACTATGCACACTATATTTAGATACATGCTAGAGATAGCAAAAATAAGTACACAATTAAAAAATAAAAGCTATAAGAAAGTGCTTTCGCATTTCAGAAAATTATAAGTATTGGAAGATTCAAAATAATAATAACAGGTATAACCCGATATTCCTAGTTCCACAAAACTGTTATTTGACTTATTTGTGTACCTCAATAAGATATTAAAAGATTTTATCTACTAAGATTTTCTCTATTTCTTACGGTTTACCTATCGTGCAAAAGTATTCGAAATAAAAAGGAATTCAGCGGCTATTCCATGAAAATTCAAGCTAAATATTTTATTTGCCATAAAATTATTTGAAATATGTGATATGTTAATTGAGACCATTAAACACATTTTTGATGAATAAAAAGTTTCTAAAAGTGCAACAGGTGTTTTGGGGTGGGCAGTTTTCTTGAAACTTTTACAGTGGCATCCTGCAAAAATGGTGAATTTAGATATCAAAGTTGCTAGTTTTTTTTGGGAGGGGGGTTTGCTGTTCACATACAGACAGGCAGACAGACAGACAGAGAGAAAGGACACACACACATACATACGGAGCTTCATCGAAAAATCCCTTTTAATTTTCTTTATTTACTTTTTGATTCAGGGAATCTCAAAGCGTGTATTGTAACATTTTGGTTGGGCTTCAATATTTCTGCTACTTACTAAAGGTAAGCAATAGAGACACTAGTTTCTATTGCGGTAAGTATAATTATATAAATAATTAAACCAATAGCCAAGAATATTTTAGAAATGATTAAGAAACTTTGACATAACCTGTGTGCTTAAAGATAAGTATCTTTCTTATGTAGCACGTAACATTATGTCATAGGGTAGAGAAATTATGATAAATGCATTTGGAATGAAGGAGACTTAAGGGGATATTCCTAGAATATTCGAGATACACATTTTGTCCTGGTAAAAATGAGGCGTTTGTACGCGGTATGAAATACACTTTGATTCGACAGCGGACAAAGGAGGATGGACAGGTAAACTACTATGGACAGTGCACCCAGACGAAATGCAACAAGTAAAGTACACCTATCCATTTGCCTACCTGCCGTTTTCATAACTTGGTCCAGGGTCACGAAATTTCCAGATTGAGGTTAAGTGCATATAGAGTATGAACACGACGTATAGAGTAGGTGCTGTCTCTAGAGCCCATTTCGAAACATGTGCGCTATTTAATATTGCTTACTGCCTGACCTCGTTCAGTTTCTTCTAGTAGATATACCAGTGAAAATTTAAAGAGAGCGCAAATTGAAAGTTGTCGAAAAGACTAAAGATTAGAGGCGTTCGAACAGAACAAACTTGTGGCTGATTCAAACTTCAAACTATTTTGAGTGACAGGAGGAGAGCCATTTCTTTTAATTCACTGCAAAGAATTCTGATTGAGATTATGTGCATTGTCTTTTCAAACCTTTGAACATTATTATGCTGAATTATTTGTACCAAGCTTTATAATTTTATTTTTAAAAGTACAAGTTAATACTTGCTCCACACGCACTATGTGCATAATTTATAGAGAAGGTATTGCATTCCACCAAAAAATTGGATAACGAGATTTCACCGAAAATAGACGTTTTAGAGTCCCCTGTATCCCAAAAAAGTATTTTCAGAAAAAATTTCGCGCGGGCACGTGTGTGTGTGTGTGTGTGTGTGTGTGTGTGTGTGTGTGTGTGTGTGTGAACACGATAACTCGAAAACGAAAAGTCGGTAGAATACCAAACTTGGCATTTAAGTTTAGTACCTTCCAGGAATGCGACACGAAGATTTTGAGAAAAATTCCCCCAGCTCAAAATACCCTTTACATGGAAAAATTTCGAAAACTTTGATTTCTCAAAAATGGCTCAAAAGATTTTGATCAAAATACCGTATATTAAAGGCGTGACAAATAAAATGTATATCTTCAATTTTTGTGAATAGTCTCTAGAGACCTCTTTATTAGGATGATTTTTATTGAATTTTGTGTAACTGGTTAACCTAAGAGATAGACATAAACTTACTACACAAAAATGTAGATTACGATAAAACACACAATTTATGTTATATACATTTTTTTCGTGGAGTTGGCCATTTTCGAGATATTCCTTGTTATTGATTTTAGTTTTAAAATACTTTTCTCATAGGCTACGGGAACATGTCAACTCCTAGCCATGCGAAGAAAGTGATTTCAATCCCATAGCAACCATATTTTAAAACATTTGACTGTCGGTTTAGCCTAGTGTATTCCCTTATTTCCCTTCTACTTATAAAGAAACTAAATCATAAGTCCGTTTCTGCTAATATTTTAGCATTAAATAGCTAGAAGAATAAGCTTATTAACAATAATAATGGTTACAGAGATTTAGAAAAAGCCATATGAATGGAGCATATCAAATTGTTTTCTACTTTAGTTATCATTACGCTATTAAAATTTTACGATCAAATTATTCAAACAAAGTTTGTTTATTCACCAAAATGATATACGATATTATGTTCAAAATATGCAACTTTTTGTAAAATCCAAACAAAAACAGCAATAATTCTTATTAAATTATTGTTTCACTGAACTGAGCAGCATTGATGGTATATTTCTGAAGCAGCTTAATTTTTCTAGCAGCTAAAACTTTTTTAACGTTAACCAATGCAAGACAAAATGTTATATTTCCCTCCGACTTGCAAAATTTCAACAAATGTTTGTCAATTTGCTTCAAAACACTGCTGCTTTAAATATTTTTATTTTGACGTAAGAATGTAGTAAGTAGTAGGCACTATTTTTATTGAATAGTTTATTCAACAAAAGTGCGGCAATATTTTTGTTTTGATTAAACACGTAATGAAAGTTAACAAGAATGTTTATAATGCATCGTTTACTCTCACTTTTAAAGTTCGTCAATACCATTTGTTGGGCCGTCTTTTGAACACATTTTATCGTTTTCGAACTTTTTTCATTGTTTTTGTTTAGGTGTGCTCTGATTTTACCTTGATGTAGGCTTCTAATGCTCCGGCTACAATGAATTTGACAGGAACAATCATCCTTCTGATAAGTTCCATTTCAACTCTTTTTATGCAGTTAAAATGCAGGACAGCTTCCATAACACCCAACATAACTGTAGTTAGCCAAAAAAAAGTGTATTTTCTACATGGCCTCCATATCATTCCACGGAATTATTCATTGCAATTCTGTTTAACCCCATCGTCCATATATTTTAGACCATAAAACCTCTCATAAAGTCTCTTTCTATGCAAGAGAGCCAAATCTAAATGATAATATTGCCGAAAAATGGAGAAAATAAAAAATAATTGGCATTATGCTCGCACCATGTCGATTTCAGGCTATAAAACACATGCGCTTAATCCTTTAAACCGACTTTTAGATTACTTAGTGATTGTTATATAGAAAATGCACTATTTAAAACTAGAAATAGAGGGCTTGCTTATGGTGCTAAAACAAAATAAATGTGACCAAAGAGTCATTTTAAAATATATGAACATTTTTAACCTCTTCTATTGTTCTCTAAGAATTCATAGGCATATCTGTTTTCTTTTATTGTGGATAATATTGAGCATTTTCGTGCATTTTAAATGCCTCTCTGCTTGCTCCATCAAATTATCTTCGTATTACATAATTTGCAATTAAACTCATTCAATATTTTTTACTTTATAATGAAGTAGTGCAAAGAGTTTGTAATCTTAAGGTAATCGATTTGTTTCTAAACATTTTACTTTTGCCTCCGTCTCCTTGTATCTACAGCAAGTTCTGCATTAACATATTCAAACAAATATAAATCATTTCTGCCAAGTTTACATAAGACGTATCAAAATATACAGAAATACAATATGAATTTTTCTTTCTCTGTCAATCCCTAGTTTTTTGCTAATGAAAACACTCTTTCAGTCATTTTATTGCCCTTCATAGTGTAAGGTTACTATTTGAATATTTTTGTAGAGCAGCAAAACTCACATAGAACTTCAGAAGCACTGCAAGGGACTTTACATTATACATGACTTCTTAAAACCCTCTCTTTTGAATAAATCACAATAGGCGGTTTTAAGCCCAGCAGACAAATACAGTTGACTGAGATTCAGGGTAAGGTTGACATTTCATTTGGGTTTATTTTCATCCTCCTCCAACTTCTCTCCATGTTATACCACTCAAACTTCTTATATGTGGAAATTGTAATTCTCCTGCTTCTCTTTCTGCTCTTCGCAATAAAGCCCAAAAATTGTTGTGTTTGTAGGCATGGTATACGATGTAACAAAAACTAGGTGAGGAGATAAAGAGCTGCAGGTGATATATACACATGCTTGGTTAAAAATCTGATATGGTCCATTCACATGACTTTCTCTACATCGTTGTAACAACTTATTGTTATTATGCATATTCTTCTGTCTACTTTATGATAATTGAGATAGACATTAGCAGAAATTATCTTACTTGCTTCCTTGTAAGTAGAAGGAAAATAAGGGATTACACTAACCTAAAAACAATTGTCAACTCTCTTAAAAACTGGTTGCCATGTGGTTGAAATCCTTTTCTATGCAGGGCCAGGGGTTTACAACTTTCTGTGTGAGAAAACTTAAAGTATTTTGAATCTGAAACAAATAACGAGGAATATTTCAGAAATGGCCAATTCTACGAAAAAACGTATATGACATAAATTGAGTATTTTAACGTGGTCTACTTTGTTGTGTAATATGTTTTTGTCTATCTCTTACGGTTTACCAGTTACGCAATATTCAGGAAAACTCATTCAGAATAAAATGGTCTTCAGGCTAATACTAGAAAATTCAAGGTATATATTTTATTTTCCATATAAATATATTTAACATACTAAATATTTTAATCAAAATCGTTAGAGCCATTTTTGAGAAAGACAAAATGTCGACTTTTTTTAATGTAAAGGGTAGTTTTACTGATTTTTCGTTTTTGAGTTATCGTACTCACAGACACACGGACCTTTTTCTAAAAAAAATTTTTTTTGGATACCGGGGACCCTAAAACATATATTTCCGGTTAAATCTCGGTATCGAATTTTTGGGTGAAATGCAATACCTTCTCAATACACTATATACATAGTACATGTAGAGAAAGTAAAAAAATCCGTTTTAATCTCTCTCTCTCTCTTTTAATGATAGAATTGAATAACTTATTCCAATTAAGAATATGTGTTGATCGAATGAAAGCTGCAAACTTATTGAAATCGAGGATCTCTAGAATGAGCTTCTTAATTATTATTAGTGTTGTAGTTAAACATAACATTTGATTTGCACTTGATTAACATTTGATTTCTATCGTTCACATGAGATGAACAATTGTAGGGCAGCAAATAGTGATCCGTTTTTAAACAGCTGTTATCTATCAGTCAGCTTCTTCTATCTCTCTTGTACCAAAGTGTAATACAGTATTTATGCAACATTTAATCAAAATAAAAGACAAACAATCTGATAGGCTCCTGGTGGGCCTAAGTATTGTTACTGTGTAACTACTCTTGTTAGGGCTCAAACACAGGAAAAATATGGATGGTTGTGGATCTGGTGTTGTGGTCTTAATGTTGAGGGTGTGAAAAGCTTGTAGAGCATTCAGAACGTGAATACAACCTTTCAGTGCATGGAATTTCAAAATCGTCATAAAGCGACTAGTTCTTTAAAACTATCGCTTTTGCCTATTGCTTTCTTCTTATGCTTACAATAGACTGTGTAGTTCTGTAATAGAAATTTATCTCGATTAAAAATAACCAGGCATAAAAATTAAATTAATACTAGTGCACAGAAGAGGAGCAGAGAAAGTCATGTAATTACAAAATATTCATATTTTAAATGTTGATTTCTTTGCATATGGGGAAAGGATGAAGAGAACTAGCAAGTAAAGCTCTCGATATCAAGGGTAGAAAGTGCGTGTTTCGAGATGTTGCATGTCTTCAGGAGTCGATGCTGACTCATGCTGACGGATCGTTACTATCGAAAGTTACGTTTCTTTTACATAATGAAAGCAAACCCTAGATAAGTGGTCTATAAATAATAGCAAGGTTTTCCCCTGAATATAAAAGCTTTTTTTTTCTGGTCGACGTTGTCATCCACCCAAATTGTCTCTGAACTATGCAGATTTTTTTACTGTCCTCTAATCCACATATGGTGTTTAAAATTTTCCGGGTATATTTGATATCCTTCATTAATTTAACTAAAATGAAAATAAATTGAATTTCAAAGCGTTTTGTAAGCTAATGCCACAGGGAAAAATAAATCTACGTGCTGCCTTCACTTACTTTTTATGTGAAAGCACGTACGGTCTGTGAACCCGGGCGAATGTTTAAATTCTATGTACATATGATATTGTTATGTCAATAAATACACTTATTCATTCATTCATACTTTTTATACTAACTTTTCCCTCTTCTACAAAATACTCTTACAAAGAATTCATCTTCCTACATTTTGTCAACTCAGATAAATGTTTGCGTAAATGATTTTAATATACAAGGTGTGTAAATATTAGATTAGATTAGAAAGCATTCTGTAGGCTCGTTTAGGCCAGGAAGCCACTGAATATAGAGCTTGTCAAGGCATATACATGTGTACATATATTTATTTATACACTATGGAAAAAAAACAATGTATAAAGCCCTAGTGATAAAATAATCACACCATTTGCATTTAAGGACTGTACGCCACTGCACTATACTTAATATACTTTATAAAAGCATATGTACTTCCTTTTTGTTTGTTTTTTTGTTTTTTTGTTTTTTTTTGTATTATGTACTCTTCATAAAGTCAATAAATTACAATATATATATATATATATATATATATATATATATATATATATATTTACAAATATGTTATAGAATATCAAATTTACAGACCTTGTGTCATTGCTAAATACTAAAAAATTCATTGACACATTCATGCAAGTCAAAGTATACATCAGTTTAATTTTAATATAAGACACAAATACACTAATGCAAAACATTATAATACTTATAAATACAATGATTGTTGATAGTTTTGTCAGACTGACTTGTCACTAAACTATCCATCTTCAGAGTAAAATCATTTATTGCAAAGGTACTCCTTATAAAAGGTCTTAAAAGCCCTGAAATGCCCAACATTTTCTTTGAGATTACTGGGGAGAGCATTAAATATCTAGATTGTTTCATAATAGACACCTTTCTGAAAGCAACAAAGATTGACATTGGGATGATGAGTATATCGCTTTTGTCTAGTATTAATGAGACTGATATAATAGTTTTTAATTTGGCAATATTGGTGACGCAGGACATCTGATACACTAACAAGTTTCACCTCGTTGGTTCGTGTGTTGTTTGTTGCATTTCCTTTAATGAAACCCCTTTGGTGGGTGCGTTCTGACAGTGGGGGATGGAATTTCGACTAGCCGTTTGCGATAAGGATTTTCTTCAGACTTGGACACATTGCACGCTTACAAAACTTCAGGAGGTCTATGGAAATCGTATTTTATCAAGAGCTCAGAAGTTTTCATGGTTAAGACATTTTCAGAAGGAAGAGTCAATTGAAAATGAACATCCTAATGGAAGGCCTACACTTCCAAGAAATGATGAAGGTGTCTCAAGTGTCCAGGATATTGATCTTGCAGATTATCTGTGTCGAGAAGTTCTTGAAAAACTTTGCTAAAAATCCTGCATGTGAGACCAAACATAAAAAAAATAAACAACTGGGTGTTGCATCATGAGAATACTGGTTTTCACACAGCAATTTTAGTACCTAAACCGTATTTTGAACAGTAAGAGTATTTCTGTAGCTCCTTGCCAGACTTGAGTTCCTTACCTTTTATTTCTTCCAGAAACTCTAAACAAGCCCAAAAGAATATAATCTACCATTTGAAGGCCATTCCAATTTCCGAGATTCAGTACAACTGTGAAGAGTAAAATCCCGTCTTTTTTTTTTTTTTTTTTTAATGAAAACTGTACCGGAGTCCGATCAGGACTAAATTTACTGTATGCTTACTGGTTTTACTGTTCCTTTACACAAACATATAACACCCATGCCCAAGGCGGGACTCGAACCCACGATCCCCTGCCCACGAAGCACTAAAGCGAAACGCCTTAGCGCCATGGGGACCGGCTCTTTGCGCTGTGGCTTCCAAAGGCGCTTACTTTGAAAGAATTAATGATCAAGTGCAACGCTACAGGAGTAAAAATCTGATGTGTTCCATTCATATGACTTTCTCTGCATCTCTGCAACAAATTACTGTAAAAAAGCTTATAGGTATTTTTTCTTTATGTTAATCGAGACAAAATTAGCGGAAATAGTCTTATTATTTGCTTCCATGCAAGCAGGAGGAAAATATGGGAGTAGAACAGGCTAAAGTATTAGTCAAAAGGTGGTGACATGTGACAAGTTTCTTTGTTTCTATGGACAGTGGTTGACAAATTCCCGTATAAGGAAAGTACAAGTTTTTTTTAAAGCTGAAACCAATAACGAGGAATATGTAAAAAAAAAAAAAAACGATACGCTCATTGAAAAAATGTATACAACATAAATTGTGTGTTTTAATGAACACCACATTTTCTGTTAAGTAAGTTTTTCTCTCTCTCTTTCAGAATTCCGTAAAATTCATCTTGAATAAAGTAGTCTTCAGAGGCTATTCGCAGAAAATTCAAGATATTCATTTTATTTGCCAGGTTAATATCTTTTGACTGCTTCAATAGTCGAGTGGTCAGCTGACTTCACTCGGGGGTCCTGGGTTTGATTCCCGGCTGGAGCGGGGAATTTTTCTCTAGCCAGAATTATGCCCTATCCCCCACAGAGTCCTGAAGTTTGTGTGTGAGTGTGAATGTGCGCGTGTTTGAGTAAAATAAAATGATTTAAACCAACGTAAAAAGAACCTACAAACAACGAGTTGTTTTAAGTGAAAAGCCCCTGATATGACCTTAGATGTTAAAGGTGCTATATAAATGAAACAAAAAAAAAAATTTTATAAATGATATTCTAATCAAAACCGTTACAGCTATTTTTGAGAATATCAACATTTTCGAAACCTTTTCCATATAAGAGGGTGGGGAGTTTTTCTTGAAAAATCTTTGTGACCTTGGTACGTTTTTAAGCTTTTCGTTTAAGCTTTCGTTGTCCACTATGTTGGTTCTCACGTTATCAGCTTATTAATCAAAGTTTATGTTCACCTACTTTCCGGGTCCAACCCAATAACTTCATTTGTCTATAAACTCATTCATATAAGGCTTTCAACTAATTTACTCTGCGGTGTTGGCCCCCTTTTTTCATGGCAGATTGTTTACGTTTGTCGTGAGTGTATTACAACCTCTCAGCACGCTTTACAGCTGCTGTCTATAGGGAGTTCATTCAGAACACTCTCACAGACTGAAGTGCCTCTGTAAATAAGAGAAAATTTTGGTTTATGCATGATGGGGTTCTAGTACATTTAATCTCGTGTTCGATATACTTTGGCAGATATATACCACAATGAATGGATAGGTAGAACAGGATCATGGCCTGCACATTTCCCTCCACCTCGATCCTTTGGATTTTTACTTTCTCTATAGTACTATGTACATAGTGTATAGAGAAGGTATTGCACTCCACCTAAAATTTTGATACCAAGATTTCACCGGAAATATATATTTTAGTGTCCCCTGTATCCAAAAAAAAAGCCTTTTCACAAAAAGGTCCATGTGTGTGTGTGTTTGTGTGTGTGTGTGTGTGTGTGTGTGTGTGTGTGTCCATGTGTCTGTGAACACGATAACTCAAAAACGTAAAGTCGGTAAAATACCAAACTTGTTATTTAAGTTTAGTATCTTCCAGGGACACGACACGAAGATTTTGAGGAAAAAAAACACTCCAAACTACCCCTTACATTAACTTTTCTCAAAATTTTGTTTTATTAAAAATGGCTCTAATAATTCTGATTAAAGTATCATATATTAAACATATATACCTGACAAATAAAATGTATATCTTGAATTTTCTGGGAATAGCCTCTGAAGACTACTTTATTCTGAACGAATTTTACGGAATTTTGCATAACTGCTACACTGTAAGAGATGTAAAAGAATTTACCACACAAAAATGTAGAGCACTTTAAAACACACAACGTATGATATATGCATTTTTTCATGGAGTTGATCGTTTTTTAGATATTCCTTGTTTTTGGTTTCAGCTTTAAGAAATTATTCTTTTCTCACACGTCAAATTCTGTCCATACAAACAAAGGAACTTCAGTCACATGGCAACCAGCTTTTGACTATCACTTTAACCTATGGTACTTATTTCGTTTCTACTTACAAGGAAGCAAGTAATAAGACTATTTCTGCTAATTGTTTTTCGATTAGCATTAAATAAATAGAACAATAAGCTTTTTGACAATAATTTGTTGCAGAGATGTAAAGAAGGTCATGTGAATGGAACACATCAGATTTTATAATCATTGGGGTCACCTTAAACATTTGGTTTATCCAGAAGACATCCCGAATGAAGATTCTCTTAATCTACGTGTCATGGATGCCTGCAAAACCATGCGACACCAACAGGGAGTATATTTGACAGCCCATACTTGCACGAGTGCATTCGTGTCTAGATGCAATAGGATATTTCGAACATTTGCAATAAGTGGGGTTTGTGTTAACACCGCCAACAATCTAACAACGGCAATAATAGAATAATGTGTTGCTGTAAAATGTTTACATAATGAAATGTTTAATCTCGCTAAATCGAAAACGAAGGGTTTTATGACTACTGTTTGTATGTACGTTTGTTCTTGTTTCGATGCAAGCAACCAGTTCCCAATCTATGTCAAAGTATTTTTGAATCATCCTGTATTCTATGTGCAGTACTTATGTTTTTTCTATAGAAATGGAAATGTAGTTATATTTATGGACGTTCTTTAACTGCTGTGGTTCTCAGCGTCCCATTCTATACTGGGCGTGAAAGACCACTTAATTTTGCTCAGAGGCTTCTTTTATCAGGGTTGAGGTTCTTTTACGTGCTGTATATCTAGAATATGGTACAAACAGCTTTCCATCCCTTCCAAAGGTTTTTCTCTGCCTAATACGGTTTATATTATACAAAAACATACAAAATGCGTTCCTAATAAAGAGCACATCAGATGCTATTCGCAGAAAATGCAAGATATCCATTTACTTTGCCATGCAAATATTATGAAACCTATATGGTACTTAAATAAAATTGTTAGAGGCATTCTAAAGAAAACAAAAAATAAACAAAAATAAAAAAAACACTGTAAAATATTCCGCATAATATTATTATTAGTTTGTAGTGAGGAAATTATCTTGAGAATCTTTCTGTCGCATCTTTGGACGTCTTAGTTGGTTATTATATTTGATTTTGAGTTTTTCTACACCTACTACGTGCATGGTAGATAGAAAAGGCATTCTATTCCACCCAAAAATTGATGTCAAGATTTCAACAGAAATATGTCTTTAGAAATCCCCAAATGTGTATGTGTGTATATGTCTGTGTCTTAAACTGTTAAATATTATCAAACTTGGAATTTAAGTTCTTACAAGGATGCGACACGAAGACCTTCAAGAAAAGGCCCCCACCCCAACTACCCTTTACACGGGAATTTTTTTGAAAATTATGTTTTTTCCAAAATGGTTCTAAAGATTTTGAATCTTCTCGGAATAGTCTATGAATACAATCTGCACTCTGGGGGCTTTTGGTTAACTGATAAACTATAAGTGATAGACAAAAGCTAACCATACAACTTAAAATACACAAAATACACAATTTATGTCAAATTCTCTTTTATTGAATTGACAAAATATTCCTTGTTATTGGTTCCAGTTTTAAATACGTGCTTTTTACTTTCTAAACACGTACAGTGTACATAGTGTATAGAGCAAGCGTTGAGTTACATCCAAAAATTCTATACTGATAGTCACCAGAAATGTATGTTTGCAGATCCCCTAAATCCAAAAAAAAAAAATTTAAAAAAAAAAAAAGGTCTGATTGTATGGATACCATAGCTCAAAAACGAAAGGTCGCGTTAAATACCAAACTTGTTATTTAAGTTTAGTATCTCCCAAGGATGCGACACGAAGCTTTTAAAAAAAAATCCCATCTTCAACTACCGTCTAAAGGGAAAATATTAGAAAATTATGATTTTATAAAATATGGATCTTATGATTTTGATTAAAATGCCGTATATTATAGACATTTATATGACAAATAATACGTATATCTTGAATTTTCGGGGAATAGCCTCGGAAGACATCTATAGTCTGGATAAGTTTAGCTGAATTTTCCATAACCGGTATACCATAAGAGATAGACAAAAACCTAATACAAAAAAATGTAGATCCCGTTAAAACACACAATTTATGTCATATGCTTTATTTTTGTAGTGCAGTCAGTTTCTGAGAAATTCCTTGTTAATGGTTTCAACTTTAAAATACATATACTTTTCTTATACGAGGATGTCAACTGCTGGCCATACAAACACAGGAATTTCAATCCCTTAGCAACCAGATTTTAGAAGATTTGACTATTGCTTTAGCCTATGGTACTCCCTTATTTCCATTCCACTTATAAGGAAGTAAGTAATAGTACCATTTCTGTTAATTTTATCTCGATTAGCATGAAGTAGGTAGAAGAATACGCTGTTTAACAACAATTTGTAACAGAAATCTACAGAAAAACATGTGAATGGAACACGTCAAATTTTTTAAAAAAAGGTTTGTGTGTGTGTGTGATAGAGAGAGGGGGGGAGAGAGAGACATAATTCAAAAAAGGAAAATGTCCTATAAATATCAAAACTTGTATGTAAGTTTTGTATCTTCCAAGGATGCAACACGAAGATTTGCGAGAAATACTCCCATCTCAAACTGCCCTTTATATAGTACATTTTTTGAAAATGTAGTTTTTCTCAAAATGTGATGTAATGATTTTGGTTAAAAGGCCGTATATTAAAGATATTTATTTCACAAGTAACATGTATATCTAGAATCTTTTAGGAGTAGCCTCTGAAGATATCTGATTTCTGAATGGGTTTTGGATAACCAATAAACTACAAGCGTTAGATAAAACCTTACCTCCAATATAGATCTTGTTAAAAAAAACACAATTTATGTCATTTAAATTTTTATGGAATACGTCGTTTCGATATCTCTTGTTATTCCTTTCAATTTTAGACCACGTATTTTTTTTTTTCAAACGAGAAGTCGCCCTTCGTCCAACTCTTTTATTTTACTGCTAGCCATGCAAAGCAAATCGAATTGTTCCCATAGCACCAGCATTTAAAAATTTGACTATCCCTAGTGTATTCTCTTATTTCCCTTCTGTTTACAAGGGAACAAGTAATGAGACATTCCTGCTAATATTTATCTTGATTAGCATGATGCAGAGTGTAAAGTACATTTTTTGTAAAAATAGTTTGCATGCAGAAAAGGTAGAGAAACTCATTATAATGGGTACATCATGTATTTTAATGTGGTGATTACACTCATATAACTAAAATACAATACTTCCCACGTTTATCTACATCAGTAAACGTCTAGTATAAAGGGTAATAGCTAATAATATTATTCCAAGTGTGAATATATTATAATATCCTCTTAACATAGAAGTATAAAAACGAGAAGCAAAACGTACGACGTATGTAATAATCAGTTCAATAAAACCCAGTAAAAAAGAACAATACACCACAATAGCTGATGCATCAAAAATCAAGGACAAAGCGTAAAAAATGTGCATATTTTCTGTTACTAAGCACTATAATATGGCATTCTACCATGCTGACCTGTCATCCGTTCTTCACAAATGCAGGGAGTCATATTTTTTAACGACGAGTTATCGACATTACGACTTAAGGGATTTTGCAGATGAAATTCTATCACAATTCCAATAAAGGATCTATGAATCTGAATTTCAGGATCATAAAGCAATTTACATGACTTTTGCTTTCTGCCACATATCTACTAAGGAAGAGGAAGTAAAGTAGAGGAAATATCCAATGTGTTCTATCCAAAAATACACTTATGAGGCCCCCTGAATCCAAAGCTTGGATTATTTTTAAAAACTTCGCGCGTGTGTGTGTGTGTGTGTTAGCAGTATTATTCATAAGCAAAAGTCGGATAAATACCAAACTTATTTTAAATTCAATAACTCCACAAGATGGCACACAAGATCTATACGAAAGTTTTCCTGCCCCAAATTACACTTTACATGGAAATGTTTGTAATGTTTTCATTTTATCAAAGGCCCTCAAAGTGTTAAAGTAAAGTATCAAATATTTAAAGATACTTACTTGACAAATTGCATATGTATTTGGAATATTCTTGAATAGTCTGTGAATTTCTCTTTTGAAAGAAAGTTTGCGTAATTTTGTATAGTTCGTAAACCTAAAAGAGAGAAAACAACATCTGATGTGTTCCATTCACATAACTTTCTCTAGTTGGTCCACAAACAAAGTTTTCTTACTAAAGATTATATTTTTATCTACGCCATGCTAATCTAAACTATCTTTAGCAGAAATAGTTTTCTTACTTGGTTCCTTGTAAGTAGAAGGGAAATAAGGGAATAAACTAGGCTAAAGCGATAGTCTTCCAAAATCTGGTCACTATGTGAAACAATTGAGGTTCGGTTCGCTTTGAGTGGTCCGGTTTAAGAAAAGTTAATTTAAAATTGAAACCAATAACAATGAGTATCTCGAAAACGGTCAAATCTATGAATAATTTATGTTAACGGTCTACAGTTTTTGTCTATTTTTTAGTGTTTAACCGTTATGAACAATTCTGCAAACTCATCCTGAATAAAGGCCTTCAGAGACTTCCCAGAAACTTCAAAGAATACATTTTATCTGTGATGTGAGTATCGTAAATATTCGGTATTTTAATCAAAATTGTTAGACATTTTTGAGAAGATCAACATTTTCTAAAAGTGTTCCATGTAAAGGGAGTTGGGAGTTGGAGGATTCTCTTGAAAATCTTCTTGTCGCATCGTTGGAAGATGCTGAACTTAAATACCAAGTTTGGTATTTAGATGACTTCATTTTTGAGCTATGCAGTCCACAGAAACACACACAGACAGACAGACAGACAGACAGACACATACACCTACACCTACACACACACGCGCGGCTTTCTTCTAAAAATGTTTTATTCAGACCCAGAGGACCTCAGAACTCAGAACTAGATCTCGGTATCGTACTTTTGAGTGGAATTCAATACCTTCTGTATCCACTATGTACATTGTACATATGGGCTACAGAAAGTAAAAATGTAAAACATACAAGTAGAGCCTTTCGTAGCTTAATTCATTTCAAAAATATGTTAATATTGTTTTGAAATTTGAATACTACATTTTAAAGGGTTATCGCTAATCACTTGTTTCACGGAATTTCTTGGTAAGAGACTTTCTGCAAAGATCTGTGTTGATTTTTTGGGGTGTGGGTGGATTTTCCTGAATACCAAGTTTTGTTTCTAACGGGCTTTTCGTTTTTAAATTATGTTGTTCACAGACACACGAATACACACACGGACCTATTTCTAATGGTTTTTTTGGGGGAGGGATTCAGAGGACTATAAAACAAGTATTTCCTATGAAATCCCAGTATCGAATTTTTTTGTGGACTGCAAAATATTCTCTATATACAGTATAATACTAGAGAAAGTAATAAGCTTACGTGGAAATGGCTTATATAAGCTATTTAAGTTACGTAATATTTGAGATAGTAATAGCTGCAAGTTTCTTCATCTCTGCAAAGACACATGATACCTTCCACAGTATATGGTTATTGTTCTTTAGCTACTATTATTTTAAGCTACTTGAGCGTATATAGGTAGGGAAACGTAGAATAGAGAGAGAATTTAAAATACTTGCCACCGCCTGATTTAAATCCCACACCCCCTGTGTAGCGAACTGAACGAAAATCCTTAGTTCAAATGTCGGTTAGAATTAGTTACACGGATACGGTTTGTCCGGTATTTCCCGAATGCCGAATAAATTGTCGCTGTTATTAGCTTTGTGCACCAATATGGCGCTATCATGAGAGCCCACTTGGAGTTGGTCGAGGCTTAGTGCTCGTGAAATTCTCTACATTAAGAGTGTACATTCCTTGCAGATACCATTTGCTGCTCTGGCTAAGCTCGTTCTTGTAGACCATGTGTTGTCTCTTGCTCAGGGAGAAAAGAATAACAAAGGTGTGTAACACGTAGTAGACTCAAATAAAAAAGAAATTTCACTTAATTTCACTGATAACTTCTTTTATTGATTATCTATTGCTGGTTTGAGGCACTAACCCTGCGAGCGAACTTGATGACATAATCTTTATAAGTGCTAGTTCCATTCTTACCGAGTTCCTATAGTTTTACAACCGTCACCGTAATCTTACGTTTCACAGTCCGTACAACATTTACGGTAATAGTTTCCCGTCAGATTAACTTTTTACTCTAACATTTCACACTCACAATTAATGCGTATTTCTTACTATTCATACTGTCATATTTCTTATAACAAGCCGATTTCTTACACTGGGTGCCGCGCGATTTCTTACGTTGTGTCGTCACATTTCTTACATTGAGTATTTCTTACCTTGCGTGCGTTTTCTTGTACGCGCATCACTTACATACCAAAAGATCCTAATATTGTCCTCCTTTTTGATTGGCTGGAAAGAGGCGCCAAAGTAGCATTGTCACATGACTGTCTGGGATTTTTCTTTATATTCCACCCACGTTACCCTTCTCTACAATGAGAAAGTCCCTCTCTCCAGATTATAAGGGAAAAGATCTGCCTTTAAACTTGGAGCTGTTATTTGTGTCCCCAATGCTCTAAAATTCTTGTTATGTTTAACAAAGAATACAATGCGAGCTTATACACCTTAAGGTTCTGCGTTCTACTGAAGCAGATATTTCTTATATTAAATATGCACAAAAATAGTGATTGAAGTAGTAATATACGCGTCATATTAATATACTGTCGCAAAATTTAGAACTACAGCCTCATGTGAACATCTTTTCATCGATTGCATGTATCGATGTAGAAGTAGTATTTATTAAGAACACAATAGTAATAATAATAATAATAATAATAATAATAATAATAATATATCAATTGCTTCACACAGTCTCATGGGTCGGGTGAATATACATGCTGCCTAAAAATTCTTGAATTATAAGTATTGCCTACCGCCATTTTACGTATCTTCACGACACTGGCAATAGCCAGCCTGGGTAGTGTGGTGGTAGTGTGCCTGCCTTACATTCAACAGGTCGCTAGTTTGAATCTCGCTTAAACCGGATAAAGTTTTTGTCGGAGATTTACTTTATTTTGAGAAGACGAATATCGAGTAATTTAAGCTCCTTGGACCCCGAGATCATTTGATCATCATTTCACCAATTTCATACATTGTCCGAAATGACCAACCAGGTTAAAGGATGTTAAGCTACAAAAATAAATAAACAAAAACAGTGGCAATACACACACGTGCGCGCTACAGCAGAACAACAAACCAACAAAAGAAAGACACCCTGATACCACCCTCACTCACATTCGCATTCACAACTATACCCACGTATTCACACATATAGATACATAATTATGTTTATACAATATTTACACAAATAGTTTATCTCTTAGTACACGTTCTTTCACAAAGTATGTGCTCAGGCTTGGCCAGTTTTGCCTGTTTAGAATCACTTCCCAGCATGATCTCCTTCTGTTTGAGGCTAAAAATACCTCCGATAATATTTTCCCATCACCCACCATCTGCACGCAATCTGCCAAAATATGCGTCAAGTCTTCCTGGTCTACGCATAATGGGAAATCCTCCACCAGCTTCATCAACTACCTTACAAGCTTATTTCCTAGCTTTACTGACAATTTTTTTCTACATTCAGATTCAATTTCTATGTATAGGGAAAACATTCTGTGCTCTAACGAAATCACATCTTTTGTGCAAATAGCTTTTGTTTATCTCTTACAGTTTATCAGTTATACAAAAGTTGTCCAGAATGAAGAGGTCCTCAGAGGCTATTCCCAGAAAATTCAAGTTAAACATTTAATTTGTCATGTAAATATCTTAAAATGATATTTTAAGAATAATGGTTAGAATCATTTTGAGAAATGAAAATTTTCGAAAAATGTTCCACATTAAAGGTAGTTGGGGGTGGGGAATTTCCTTAAACATTTTGTTTCGCATCCTTTCGAGGTGCTGAACTTAACTACCAAGTTCGGCATTTAACGGTATTTTTCGTTGGTGATTTACGCTGTCCACAGTACACACACTGCAAACTTGAATTCAGTAAAACCTAAAGCTCTAAATTTTGGGTGGAATGCAAAACCTTCTCTACCTGTCCATAATTGTTGTATGGAAGAAATAAAAGACAAACTGCAAAAGTTTCAGTAAGAGGTACTAATTAATTTCATGCGTTTTCAAAAGCATGAAAACGACAGCATGATAAGAAGCAATGACATACAATAAAGTTTGTGATTAGCACAAATTTACGAGATAGTCAGAGGGAGGTATCTCCCAACCACTGGAGCTTGGAACTGGAGGTAGATGTCTTAATTTACCCTTGCGAGGAATGAATGCAATCCCGACCAGTGGGAAGCATGGAGTCCCTAACTATTCCAGATATAAAGAGGTAGGGCCAGACAGATAAATTCATTGCCGTGGCGGGGATTTGAACCACGGATCTCCTGGTTACCGTCCAGTTGCTCTGACCACTAAGTTACATAGTAACATGCCGGCACGGTAATCAATTCTCCAACTGATTCGCGTTTTTTCCCGGTAAACCACAAGGAAATCTGAAACTATTTTGAAATGTCATACTTTAATCGTGGCATACAAACTCTGTACTTAAGTCCTGCATTTTTTTTATAGTTAACCAACAATTACATCACATTTTTACTTTCTCTACACCTACTATGTTCATAGTGTATAGAGAAGGTAGGTATTATAATTAACCCAAAAATTGGATATCGAGATTTCACCGGAAATAGATGTTTTGGGTCCCCCCTGGATCCAAAAAAGCATATTTTTAGAAAAAAAACTCCGTGTGTGTATGTGTGTATGGGTGTGCGTGCGTGCGTGCGTGTGTATGTGTGTGGAGAGCATAGCTCAAAAACGGGAAGATCTGTTAAATACCAAACTTGGTATCTTCCAAGGATGCGACACGAAGATTTTCAAGAAAAACTAGTCTTTTCATGGAAAAAGTCTCAAAATGTTTTATTTTCTCAAAATGACTTTAAAGATTTTGATTAAAATCTCTTATATTGAAGATATTTACATGGAAAACAAAATGTATATTTTGAATTTTCTGAGAATAGCCTCTGAAGACCTCTTTATCCTGAATGAGGTTTTTTTTTAATTTTGCAAACTGGTAAACTGCAAGAGATAGACAAAAACTTACTGTAACAAAGACGTAGATTTCGATAAAACACACAATTTATGTGATATAAATTTTTTTCGTGGAGTTAGCCGTTTTCAAGATATTCCTTGATAGTGACTTCAGTTTTAAAATACATTTCTGAACTCCTGGCCACGCAAAGAAACTGATTTCAATCCCAGTACATCCTCATTTTAAAACATTTGACTATAGGTTTAGCCTTGTGCATTCCCTTATTTACCTTCTACTTACAAGGGACTAAATAATAAGACTGTTTCTGCTAATGTTTTAGCATGAAATAGAAGAATAAGCTTATTAACATTAATTTGTTACAGAGACTTTTTATCCAAACGACAGGTGTGAAAGAAACAATTGATTCCCCATTCCAGACTTACGTCAATCCTTCGCCGGCACCCGGGGTCTGGATATCTAGCAACCCCAGGAAGCTCATTATTCGGCCATCCAAGCGCCTGGGAGAATTCTTTACACACTTGAAATTTAACTCTTCCCCCGCCACGCTTGTAAATTTATGAAGGGAATGATGAATACAGGAAATCGTGGCCAGGAAATATATGGTAGGATAGGAAACACAGCAGTCGCCTACGGACCTCGGAAAAGCACGAAGACAATTCCAAGTACAGTAAACCTCAAAATGCAAACTAAGTTCGATATTAAGTAAGAACAATATTCTTACTCTCTTTGTGTAAATCATTAGATGTTAAATGCCTTCGGTTAAGTTAATAATAATATGTAATTAATTATTAATTACCTTCAAATCGATAATTATAATAAAGGAGTTAAAGCCAAAGTCTACCAATGAACTTCCGTTTCCAAATTGTCAACATTAATATAAAAATGGTCTTGCATTACGATTTTTTGTTACTTTCTCTACACGTACCATGTACATAGTGTATAGAGAAGATATTGTATTGCACCCAAAAATTTGATACCAAGATTTCACCGGAAATACATGATTTGGACCCCTGAATCTAAAAAAGAATTTTTAGAAAAAGGCCCGTGTGTGTGTATGTGTGTGTGTGTGTGTGTGTGTGTGTGTGTGTGTGTGTGTCTGGTCAGAAACCAAAAGACCGTGAAATACCAAACTTGGTATATATATTTTTCATAGATGTGATTTTTCAAGAAAATTCCCCACTCATAGCTACCCTTTACATGGAAAAAATTTCGAAAATGTTTATTTTTTCAAAAATGATTAAATATTTTGATTAAAATGTCGTATATTAAAGATATTTACATGAGAAACAAAATTTATATCTTGAGTTTTCTGGGAATAGCTTCTGTAGATATCTTTATTCTAGCTGAATTTTATGCAACTTTGCATAACTGATGAACCGTAAGAGATGGGTAAAAACTTACCACACCAAAAAGGTAGAGCACGTTAAAACACACAATTTATGTTACATACACATTTTCGTGCAGCTGATCGTTTTTGAGATATTCCTTGTTGTTTATTTCTGCTTTAAAAAACTTATACTTTTCTCATATTTTCTACTCCTGTCCATAAAAAAAAGGACTTCAATCACATGGCAACGAGCTTTTAAAAGATTTGACTATCACTTTAGCTTAGTGTATTCCCTTATTTCCCTTCTAATTACAAGGAAGCATGTAAAATACTATGTCTGCTTTTTGTTCTCTATTAGCATGAAAGAAATGGAAGAATAAGCTTTTTAGTAATAATTTGTTGAATAGATGTAGAGAAAATCATGTGAATGGAACACACTTTTTACTTTATTTTGTAATTTCCCTCTGTCTGTGCATCTTGTGTTAAATTTCTATAATTAACGGTGTTCTTATTGTTATCATAATTATTTTATTGCTGCGTAAACACATGTGCTAGAACTTTTAAAAGCAAAGTAGCTCGCAAATAGAACGGGAAAGCATTTAAAAATAAAATGGGAACTCTAGTTGACTCTTTATTTTCGTTTGTTTTTGTTATCTGCACCTCGTCAATATCTGAATGAAGTGGAATGCTGAGGGACGCTTCTGCGGTATCGCATGTATGAATATGCAGAAGGGAAAAAAAAAAAAAAAAAAAAAAAAAAAAAAAAAAAAAAAAAAAAAAAAAAAAAAAAAAAAAAAGATAATGCCTAGAAGGCTGATGAGGACTATACAGTACTTGTATTTGTTTGAAGTACTGTTTCCATTCCTACCTGCATTATTTTCATTTTATAAACATTAAACTGCTAATGAGAACATTTCATGTTGCTGCAAACATAAAACTTCTGGAGCCGAGGCATCAGGGAAAATGGGTAACAGAAATAAGAAGTATTGTAATTGCTATTATTATTATTATTATTATTATTATTATTATTATTATTATTATTATTATTACCATCCAACTTATTTCTGTTAGTGAAAAGCTCTCAGATTTTATACATATATTTGATCAAACATTTGCATTATTTTGAATTCCAATTTGGTTCAAATATACTATTATTACTCTACATAGTACATAGTAGTAGAGAAGATATTGCACGGAACCCAAAAATTTGATATAGGGTTCTCATATAAAAAAAAAAAGAAATGTATTTTTAAAAATAGTTCCGCTGACGGTGTGTGTGTCTGTGTGTGTGTGTGTGTGTGAGAGAGAGAGAGAGAGAGAGAGAGAGAGAGATATGAAAGTCAGTAAAACACCAAAAATGAAAAATCGGTGAAACATCAAAATTGGTATTTAAATGTAGTATCTTCCATGGATGCAACACGAGATTTTGAGGAAAATCTACCCTACCTCAAACTAGAATTTATTGGAAAAAGTTTCGAAAATGTTTATTTTATCAAAAATTGCTCTAGCAATTTTGATTAAAACATCATATGTTTAAGATATTTACCTGAAAAATAAAATGGATATCTTTATTTTTCTGGGAATAGCCTCAGAAGACCACTTTATTCTTGATGATTTCTTTAATAACTCGTAGTCCGTAAAAGACAGACAAAAACATAGTATACGAAAACTATAGATTTCATTAAAACACGCAATCTATGTTCATGTACTTTTTAATATAGTTAACGGTTTCCTAGATATTCCTTGTTATTTGGTTTCAATTTTAAACTATCTAAACCTTTTGCAATCGGGAGGGCAGCAACCTTCATCTGTTTTATTTTATTCCCGGGAATGATAAAGAAGTCGAATATCAATTGTTTCACTTAAAGATAAGTTTTTAGAAGACTTGACTAATGCTTTCTTCTAGTGTATTTCCTTTCCGTATTTCCCTTCTACTTATAAGGAATCAAGTAATAAGACAAATTCTGCTAATGTTTATCTTGATTAGCATGATGTAGATAAAATAATAATATTTTGATGTCTCCGTGGTCGAGTGGTCAGCGAGCTGTATATGAGAGTGAGTGTGTGTGTGTGTCTGAGGAAAACAAAATGATTTAAACCAAAGGTAAAGGAACCTACAGACAACGAGTTGTTTCAAATGCAAAGCCCCCGATATGACCTTAGGTGTTACAGAGGGCTCTATAAATGAAACAATATAAATAAATAATATTTTGTAAGAAAAGATTTTTGTGGAACGGCTAAGGAGAGGCATGTGAATGGAACACATCAGACCTTTTTCTCGTCGTGCAGAGACGACGGATTTTCAAAACTGTCTTTCAGAAATAAATTCGATTGTCATTTATTATGTATACTACACGCTCCTGTACCTGTAACGAAATGTATAATACAATTATGTTTGTAAATGTTTGCTTCGATTAGCATGATTAATTAGAAGAATAAAATTTAATAACAATCGTTTCAAATCATAAATGTAATACATCTCATTACCGCATAGAAGACTTAGATATGCTGTGTTAACGCGATAATATAAAATCCCTTGCCTTTTTTACTTTCTCATATGGTGTATAGAGAAGGTTTGTGTTCCACTTAAAAATTCTACGCGCGATTTCAGCGGAAATATACGTTTTAGGATCCTGTATCGAAATAAAGTATTTTTAATGTGTATGTGTGCGTATGTCCGTGTGTCTTTGAAGACGATAACTCGACAAACGAAAAGTCGGTAAAATACTGAATTGATATTTAAGTTAAGTATCTTCCAGGGATGTACCACGAAGATTGCCAGAAAAATTTCCCCACTGCATACTACACTTTACATGAAAACAGAAGTGGCTCTAACGATTTTAATTAAAATGCTCTTATATTAAAGACATTCGCATGGCAATTGGAATGTAGGTATATAGAGATTTTTCTGGGAATGGCATTGAGGAGCTTTTAATGCTGGATGAATTTTTCTGAATTTTACAAAACTGGGAAACCGTAAGAGATAGACAAAAAACTTACAGCACAAAAAAAAACACATAAATTTATGTTATATGCCTTTTTTCGTGGAGTTAACCATTTTACTTTCTCTATACGTACTATGTACATAGTGTATAGAGGAAGTATTGTATTCCACCCAAAAATTCTATACCGAGATTTTACCGGAAATATATGTTTTAGGAACCCCTGAATCCAAACAAAAGCATTTTCAGAAAAAGGTCCGGGTGTATGTGTGTGTGTGTCTGTCTGTCTGTGTGTGTGTCTGTGGACAGCATAGCTCAAAAACGAAAAGATCGTTAAATACTAAACTTGGTATTTAGGTTTGGTATCTTCCAAGGATGCGACACGAAGTTTTTCAAGAAATCCCCCCCCCACCCGCAACTACCCTTTACATGGAAAAATGTTAAAAAATTTTGATTTTCTAAAAAAATGGCTCTAACGATTTTGATTAAAATCCCGTATAGTAAGGATATTTACATACCAAAAAAAATCTATATCTTGAATTTTCTGGAAATAGCTTCTAAAAACCTGTTTATTCTGGATGAATTTTGCTTAATTTCCCATAACTAGTAAACCGTAAGAGATACACAAAAACTTGCTATACAAAAAAAGTATAGGTGTTGTTAAAATACACAAGTTATGTCATATTCATTTTTTTTCGTGGGGCTTACCATTTTCGTGGTATTCATTGTTATTAGTTCAGTTGTGAAGTACTTATACTTTTCTCAGACGGGAGTGTCCGTTTTTCTTTTGTTCTACTCCTGGTCAAGAAAAGAAGCGATTTGTAATGACAATCGCATAATGACAGCTTTCAAAATATTTTACTATGGGTTTAGACTATTTTATTCCTACTTTATTCCTACTTATAAGGCACTAAGTAATAAGAACATTGTGCTAATAAGTACCTCGATTAGCAAGGTGCAGAAAGAAGAATAATCTTATGTAAGAAGTTTGTGCAACAGCTAGAGAAAGTCATGCGAGTGTAACACATCAGATTTTTTATATATTCCTTGCTACTGGTCTGAGTAGAAAATATTTAATTTTTTTTCATACAGGAATTTTTCAACTCCTGGTAATGCAAAGAAACCGGTTTCAACCACATGGCAATCAGTTTTTAATATATTTGACTATCGCATTAGCTTAGTGCATTCCCTTATGTTTACGAGTCGTAAATTCTCAGCATATAGTAGAACCTCAAGTCTTATTGAGGCATCTGAGGAAAATTAATCGGCCTTTCACGCCCAATATAGAATGTTGCGCTGCAAACCACAGTGATTGAAGAGCATTCATAAATAAAACTCCGTTTCCATGTTGTGTTATTTCCCTTCTACTTAAAAAAAAGCAAGTAATTTCTGCTACTGTTCATCCCGATTATCCTGAAATAGATAGAAGAATAAGCGTTTTACTTCCCCTACACGTAATATGTGCATAGTGTATAGAGAGGGTATTGCACTACACCCAATAATACCAAGATTTCACCGGAAATATACGTTTTGGGGTCCCCTATATCCAAAAAAAGCATTTTCACAAAAAGGCCGTGTGTGTCCGTGTGTCAGTGTATCCGTGTGTCTATGAATACAATTAACTCAAAAACGAAAAGCCGGTAAAATACTAAACTTGGTATTTAAGTTTAGGGTCTTCCAAGGGTGTCACACGAAGATTTTTAGAAAAATCCCCCCACCCCAAACTACTCTTTACATGGAACTTTTATCGAAAATTTTGATTTTCTAAAAAAATGGCTCTAACGATTTTGATTAAAATATCTTATACCAAAGATATTCACTTGACAAATAAAATGTATACTATCCATTTTCTGGGAATAGCCTCTGAAGACTACTTTATTCTGGGTGAATTTTGCGGAATTTTGCATAACTGCTAAACCGTAAGAAATGGACAAGAATTTACCACACCAAAAATGTAAAGCACATTAAAATACACAATTTATGTTACATTCATTTTTTTCGTGGTGTTGATCGTTTTTGAGATATTCCTTGTTTTTAGTTTCAGCTTTAAAAAACTTTTACTTTTCTCATACGGAATTGTCTACTCCTGTCCGTACAAATGAAGGAACTTTAGTCACATAGCAACCAGCTTTTGACTATCACTTTAACCTATGGTACTCCCTCATTTCGCTTCTACTTACAAGGAAGCAAGTAATAAGACTGTTTCTGCTAGTGTTGTGTCGATTAGAATGAAATAAATAGAATCATAAGCTTTTTAGCAATAATTTACTGCAGAGATGTAGAGAAAGTCGTGAATGGCATTTTGTTACGGAAATTTAGAAAAAGCGAATGGAACACATCAGATTTTTTTTTTTTAAAATGCAATTTCAGTTTCCATCGACCTAGCACGCCTTGTAATGTTTATTGCCCGGAAAAAGGCAAGTAGGTGGTATATGGAGATAGAAACGTGTGAGGATCGAAAAGCGGTAAGTGCACGTGCGCCCTCCTGCAGCAAGGCGACAGTTGTGTTCCTGCCAACTGAACATAATAAAGGGAAAAGTAAAAACAACACCAGACGTCCACAGTGCATCAGTGGGCGTAGCAGCACGCCTCGTAAAAGCGTTTTGCTATCACTCCCTCAGAGATTTATGGTCCTCTTGTTACGAGCAAAACATCATTTCCAATCTTGGCCACGTGAAACATCTCAAGGACCGCTATACACAATAGCGTTCGTTTCTCACAGGCTTCTAGAGTTTGGCCTGCATTTGTACCAGCAACTATAGTCTAAAATAAAGGTGCTGATTCAATCTAGTGGGCCAATTAAAGCAATGTGATCATAGCGTCGTACTGAAAAACTGTTTTTCCTTCATTCAAACTGCTAAACTAACCTGCCTCCGTGTTTTGTCTACTTTACTGCACCTTTGGTATGTTCTCTTTTATTTTTGTTGTTTTTGTTTTTTTGTTTTTCGTGTTCATTTATATAACCCCCTTTAACATTTAAGGTCATATCGAGGGCTTTCCACTTGAAACAATTCGTTGTCTGTGGGTTTAAAACATTTTACCTTCCTCAAACACACACACACACACACACACACACACACACACAAACACACACACACATTCGCTTCCACACTTTGTGCTGCATAGGGAATAATTCTGACTAAAGAAAAATTCCCGGACCTCCGGGTGAAAAGTTAACTAACTCGCTGACCACTCGACCACGGAGGCAGTCTTATGTTCTCTTTTGATATAATAATTATAGTAGAGATGATTATAGTCGTGTTTGACACATGAGTTTCATCATATAAATCTTAACTGGTGCTTAATTTTATTTTTACTTTCTGTACACGACCTATGCGCAAATTGTATCTAATCCATCCAAAAATTTGATAGCAAGATTTTAATGCAAATATATATTTTATACCTCCTGAATCCAAAAAATATGTATTTTTGGAAAAAGGTCAGTGTGTGTGTCTGTGGTCAACATAGCTCAAAAACGAAAAGTCGGTTAAATACCAAACTTGCTTCACTAGCTTCCAGGATGTGACGTGAAGATTTTTAAGAAAATCCCCCACCCTCAACTACCCTTCACAGGGAACATTTTTCGAGCACTTTTATCTTCTCAGAAATGACTAACGATTTTTATTAACATTTCATATTTTTAGGATATTTTTATAATGAACGAACTGTTAATTTGAGTTTTCTGGAAATATCCTCTGAAGACCTCTTCGTTCTGGATGACATTTATATAACTTTGGTATAACTGGTAAACCATTAGAGACAGACAAAATTTACTGAACAAAAATATAGATCTCATTAAAATGTAAAATTAAAAAGTGTGTAAACATACGTTTTTGTAGAATTAACCGCTTTCGAGATATTCAGAGCTATTGTTTTCAGTTTTAAGGTATTTAAATTATATTCAAAAGGGATTCATCTTTCTTTTCGTCCCTCTTTTGTTTACTCCCAGCCAACAAATGAGAACCGAATTTCATTTGTTCATTTAGTGACCGGCTTTTAAAAATATCTGACTATTGCTTTAGTCTACTGCATTCCCTTATTCCCATTCTACTTACAAAGAAGCAAGTAATAATACAAATTATGACAATGTTTATCTTGATTAGCATGACGTAGATACAAGAATAGTCATTTGTACGAAAAGTTTGTGGAATGGCTAGAGAAAGTTACATGATGAAACACATCAGCTATTTATTTGTTAATATTTACCCAGAATTTAATGCATGACCCAGCCAAATATAGGTTGAAAGTTCATTTTAATTTCATTCAAAAAATACATACCGAGATTTTACAACAAATGCATATATTATGGGCACCCACATTAAAAAAATCTGATGTGTTCCATTCACAAACTTTTCTCTAGCTGTCTCATAAACAAACTACTCTTATAAAACACCATTCTTTTATCTTCATCACGCTGATTGAGATAAACATTAGCAGAATTAGCCTAGTCAGATATTTTAAGAGATGGTCGCTATATGGAACAATTGAGCCTCAATTCGCTTTAAATGGTCAGCACTAAAAGAGATAAAACCAAAAGTGGCTTTCTGTTTGAGAACAGTTAGGTTTAAAACTGAAAACAATAACAGGGCACAATGATAAAAGAAAAACACATGTGACATATTTTGTCTTTTAAAGAGATCTACATTTTTTCCGTAGTAACTTTTTGTCAATCTCATACAGTTTAACAGTTATACAAATTCTGCAAAACTCGTCCAGAACAAAAAGCTCTTCGAAGGCTATTCCCAGAAAGTTCAAAATATACATTGTGATGCAAATATCTTTAATGTGCAGTATTGTAATTAAAAACATCAGAGATATTTTTGAGAAAAACAATTAAAAAATGTTTCCATGTAAAGAACAATCTGTGGTAGGGGATTTTCTTGAAAACCTTCGTATCACACCCTTGAAAAATATCAAACTTTTTTTAAATATCGTTTTTGGTGAGGAGGCATTCAGGTGTATTTTCAGTGAAATTTTGGTATTGAAATTTTGAGTGGAATACAATATCTTCCCTACCTATAAATATAGTGAGTTGAAAAAGTAAAAACGGTGTTATTTATTAAATTTACAAGCTCGTAATGCCACGAAACTTTGTAAATGCGTAACATAGGATTGATAAACTTGAGTTAATTTTACAAAAAAAAAAAGAAACATTTTTGATTGCCAATGAAAATTGATATAGATTTGTCCCCTTAGACTCCCTAAATATTGGTTAGGAAGAAGAACTAAAATAATATATATATTAAGATGGCAAAAAGGAAAATATAGGAGACAAATTGTATTAAAAAAGTTAGAAATTTCAGTAAAAAGATAGAGGTATGAAAAGAAGAGAAGACACAAAGAAGACCGCTAATTGAGGGTTAGCTTTGTGCTGTATTTAGTTTCACTAACAACACAACGCGATGAGCAAGAAAGGTGGGTACTAACCGCGAGCGTGAGCGCTTGCTTTTTATCACAGTCCTTTAGAGAGGGTTTAATTTCCTCTACAAAAAGCCAGAAATAAGGCCATACTTAACGTGGGATAAAGAGCCAAGCCTTGATGCTATTTACTAACAAAGGATTCGACAGGCAGAGTGTGCTAGACAAAAGCATAACATCGCTAGAATGTATTACGTATGTAAATCCTACTCCATTTGAATGATAATAAACATCCAACAAATTCTGTTTCATTCATTAGAGATTATTGTTTAAAAATCTGAGGTGTTCCATTCACACGAATTTGCCTAGCTGCTCTGCAAACTTCTTACAAAAGATCATTCTTCTTTCCACACAATGCCAATCGAAATAAATATTAGCAGAATGTTCTTATTCTTAGTTCTTAATAAGTAGAAGGGAACTAAAGGTATGCGCTATGCTAAAGTGACAGTCAAATGTTGTAAGCTATCGTTATGCGATTGTCAATGCAAATCGCTTCTTTGCTTGGCCAGGAGTAGAACAACAGAAAAACGGACACTTCCTGTCTGAGAAAAGTATAATCATGTTACAATTGAGACCAATAACAAACAAGGAATATCTCGAAAACGGTTACCTCCACAACAAAAACGTAAAGGGTTGTGAGTTTTGACGAGTCTATATTTCTAAGCAAAATTCATCCAGAATAAAGAGGACATCAGAGGCTATTCTCAGAATATTTATAATATACATTTTATTTATGATGTAAATATTTTAATATACTGCATTTTAATCAAAATCGTCAGAGCCATTTTTTAGAAAATGAAAATTTTCGAAAATGTTTCCATGTAAAGAGTAGTTTGTTTGGAGGGATTTTCTTGAAAATCTTCGGACGTTTTCCTAAAAATGTTTTTGTCGAACACAGGGGGCTGCTAAACATATATTTCCGGTGAAATCACGACATCGAATTTTATACCTAGGTACAATATACATAGGGGGATAGAGAAAGTAAAATCTTATGGGTTCCATTCCCATGACTTTCTTTACATTTCTCTAACAAACTATTGTTAAAAAGCTTATTCTTCTATCTACTTTATGCTAATCGAGATAAACACTAACAAAATGAGATAGTCAAATTTTTTAAAAGGGGTTGAAATCCGTTTCTTTGCATTGCCAGGTGTTGACAAATTCCTGTATGAGAAAAGTTTAACCGTTTTAAAACAGAAACCAATTAACGAATATCTAAAAATGGTCAACTCCACCAAAAAAATCTTATGTGTTCCAATCACATGACTTTCTCTACATCTGTGCAACAAATAATTGTTAAAATGCTTCTATTTACTTCATGCTAATCGAGAAAAAAATAGCAGAAATAGTCTTATTACTTGCTTTCTTGTAAGTAGAAGCGAAATAAGGGAGTACCATGGGTTAAAGTGATAGTCAAAAGCTGGTTGATTGTTATGTGACTGAAGTTCCTTTGTATGAACAGGAGTTCACAAATTCCTCTATGAGAAAGCTTTTCGAAGCTGAAACCAAAAATGATCAACTCCACGAAAAAAATTTAAATGACATAAATTGTGTGTTTTGACGTGCTTTACATTTTTGTGTGGCAAGTTTTGGTTTAGCAGTTATGCTATATTCCGTAAAATTCATCCAGAATAAAGTAATCTTCAGAGGCTATTCCCAGAAAGTTCAAGATATACAGTTTATATGTCAGGTAAATATCTTTACAATACGAAATTTTAATCAAAATCCGTAGAGCCATTTTTGAGAAAATCAAATTTTTCGAAAAAAGTTCCATGTAAAGGGTAGTTTGGGGTGGGAGATTTTTCTCAAAACCTTCGTGGCGTATCCCTGGAAGATACCACATTTAAATACCAAGTTTGGTATTTTACCGAATTTTCGTTTTTGAGCTATCGTGTTCACAGTCACACGGACACATACGGACCTTTTTCTGAAAATGCCTTTTTTGGATAAAGGGGGCCCTAAAACATATATTTCCGGTGAAATCTCGGTGTCGAATTTTTCGGTGGAGTGCAATACCTTCTCTATAAACTATGTACATAGTATGATGTATAGAGGAATTAAAAATGGATACGACATCAATTGTGTGCTTTAACGAGATCTGCAGTCTTGTGTGGCAAATTTTTGTCTATCTCCTGTGATTTACTAGTTATTCAAAATTCAGCAAATTCCATTCGGAATGAATACTCTTCAGAGAATATTTCCAGATAATTCAAAATAAACATTTTATTTTTCTTGCAAATATTTTTAATATACGGTATTTTACTCAAAATCATTACAGCCGTTTTTGAAAAAATGACAGGTTTCGGAAAATGTTCCATGTAAAGGGTAGTTTGGGGTTGAGCGATTTCCTCAAAACCTAGCGTCACACCCTTGAAGATGCTAAACATAATACCAAATTTGGTATTTTACCGACTTTCACACGATAACTAAAAAACACACGGACACACACGAGCCTTTTATAAAATTCTGATATGTTCCTTTCACATAACTTTCTTTTCATCTCGCCAACAAATTATTTTTAAAAAGCTTATTCTCCTATTTACTTCATGTTAGTTGATATAAACAGTAGCACAAATGGTCTTATTACGTGCCTTCAATACGGCTAAATGGTTAGTCAAATCTTTTAAGTATTTTTAAACTGAAATTAATAACAAGGAATATCTCAAAATTGTAAATTCCACGAAAAAAATGAATACTACATTAAATATGTGTTGTAACGAGATCTACATTTTTGGGTAGCAAGCTCTTATCTGTCTCTTACGGTTTATAATTATGCAAATGTTAACAAAATTCAGCCGCAATAAACATATATTTAGAGGTTATTCCTACAAAAGTTAACTTATACGTTTTATTTGTGATACAAATATCTGTAATATACTGTATTTTAATCAAAATCGTCCAAATTTTTTAATATTTTTTCATGTAAAGGGTAGTTCAGAATAGCAGACTTTCTCAAAATTTTCGTGTCATATTCTTGGAAAACACCAATTTCATACAAGTTTTGGGTTTTAGCGATTTTTTGTTTTTGAGCTATCGTGTTCACAGGCACTCAGACACACGAACCATTTTTTCTAAAAATGCTTTATTTTTGGTTACAGGGAACCCTAAAAGGTGTGTCTCCAGTGAAATTTGGGCATCGAATTTTTAGGTGGAATGCAGTTCCTTCTCTATAACTTATGTACGTAGAACATATAGAGAATGTATTTTTTTTTAAATACAGAGGACTCTAAAACTTTTACATTTAAATTGATTAATAACATTTTTATTCTTCTCAATGACATTAATTATATTCGGGTTTAATTTTGATTATTTTTGTTGTAGTAGGAGTAGCACACTTTAATTTATTGGAACAGAAAATATGAAGGTATATTCATTTCTTCTGTGCCGTTTCGAAATATCTGTAGAATATCCCAGAAGTGCTTTTAGACAATGAAAATTTAATCATATGATCGAGTAAAGTTTTAGATAATCTATACACAAAATGTTTAAGTACTGGTCGATAATGCCTTTGTGTTGTGCAACGACAGGGCAACGAAGTTTGTAATGCAGCTCTATCTGCAATGGTTTACGAGAATATCCATTAAATTATGCAGAATTAAGTTTTTATTAACAATTGTTTGTATCCCCACTAATAAACGATAGAGAAATTCATAAACATAATATATCAGGACTTTTCTCGATATACTATTTCAATAATAATACTAGTAATAATAATAATAATAAACATCACAATATAAATATAATAATACTATGGCCTGGGAATGAAATATCAAATGTTAAAGAAGTAAGCAACACTTTTAGGTTTTTGACCCGAATAATGTACCGTGCAGGCTCAACACAGTGAAATGGCAGCCTCATCGCCAGAATAAACTGCGCAGCGCTCGTAACGCAACCATAGGATAAATCATTTACTGAAGATCTACACATCTTCAGCTGTACGGATACTTCGATTACGAAACTATGCATGAGCACATGTAAATTACTACAGACAATAATGTTTAATGCGTGAAGGAAGAAGAAGAAAATGCTTTAGAACTAGACGCTATAACTGACCTAGAAATTCCACTCTCTTCCCATGAAATCGTGGGAAAAAAATCAAAAAAATCTGATGTGTTCCATTCACATGACTTTCTCTACCTCTTTGCAACAAATTATTGTTAAAAAACGTATGCTTCTATTTACTTCATTCCAATCGATAAAAAAATTAGCACAAATAATCTTATTACTTGCTTCCTTGTAAGCAGAAGGGAAATAAGGAAGTACTATAAGGCTAAACTAATAATCAAAAGCTGGTTGCTATGTGACTGAAGTTTCTTTGTTTGTATGGACCGAGAAAAGTATAAGTTTTTCATAGCTGAAAACAAAAACAAGGAATATGTCAAAAACGATCAACTCCACGAAAAAAATAAATATAAGATAAATTGTGCGTTTTAAGATGCTCTATATTTTTTGTATTGTAAGTTTTTCTCCATCTCTTACGGTTTAGCAGTTATGCAAAAATCCATAAAATTCATCCAGAACAAAGTAGTCAATATTTTCAAAAAGTTCCATGTAAAGGGTATTTGGGGGTGGGGAGAATTTTTCTCAGAATCTTCGTGTCGCATCCCTGGAAGATACTAAACTTTAATACCAAGTTTGGTATTTTACCGACTTTTCGTTAAATATAAAATTTCGTATTTCATCAACTTTTCGTTTTTGAGTTATCGTGTCAACAGGCACAAGGACACACGGACACACACACACATACCCACGGATCTTTTTCCGAAAATGCTTTTTTTTTAGATAAAGGGGACCCTAAAACATATATTTCCGGTGAAATCTCGGTATCGAATTTTTTGGTGGAGTGCAATACCTTCTCTATACACTATGTACATAGTGCGTACCACGTACCTTGAGTTTATTGTATCCTTCGCCGGGGATTCTTTCTTCGACGATTTATATGGCTCTCGTTATGAAAACTTGGTAACCCCTGATCATAGGGAATATTTTGAGATTTGGGACCTTTACATGTATTTTCTTCTCTTTGGTTTTTGCATGAATATTGCGATATAAAACATTGCAGTTTTATTTTCTCTACTTAGTACATCAATTACGAGATTTTACCGAATTTACTGGATTTTAGGATCCATTTCTATAAAAAAAAACGTATTTTAGAAAAAGGTTCATGTGTGTGATCGTGCATCTGTGAACATGATAATTCAAAAACGAAAAGTTGATGACATACCAAATTTTATATTTGAGTTTGGTATCTTTCAAGGATGGCCACGAAGATTCTTAAGTCCCCAAACTACCTTTTACATGGAAAAAAGATTCGAAAATGTTTGTTTACTCAAAAATGGATCTAACGATTTTGATTAAATATTAAAGATATTTGCATGATAAATAAAATGTATATGTTGAACTTTTGAGAAATAGCCTCTGAAGACCTCTTCATTGTGTATACATTTTGCATAACAGGTAAACAATAAGAAATACACAAAACTTACTACAAAAATATGCAGATAATCGTTAAAGCAGGCAAATTTATATAATATAATTTTTCGTGGAGTTGACCATTTCCGAGATATTTCCTGTTATTGGTTTCAGTACTTTTCTTATACGGAATTTGTCAACCCTTGGCCATGTAAAGAATTTCAATCACCTAACAGTCAGCTTTTAAAATATTTGACTCTCGTTTTAGCCTAGCATATCCCCTCCCCCATATTCCACTTCTACTTAAAAGGCAACAAGTAATAAGACCATTTTATCTCAAATAGTATAAAGGAGATTGAAGAATGAGCCTTTTAAGAATAATTTGTTACAGAGATGTAATGAAAGTCATATTAATCGAACACATCAGCTTTTTTTTTCTTTTCCAATTTAAGTTTTGATATAACCAATAAGCCAATTTGAATCAATAAAGTGAAGGAAGCCCCTAGTGCTATTTAACATTTTTCTCTACAAAATAACAATATGATGAATGCTTAATTTCAATATTTATTAAATATTTCGCCTTCATTTTTGAGGAATACGTAAACGCCATTCTTGTCAATTGAGAACAGAATAATACAACTGCTGTTCAGTGACATTCACCTCTATGATACAATTCTTATCACAAGTGAGGAACACAAGATGATGCATCAACCTTATCGGGGTTCACCGGCTGTGGTTGACAGCCAATAAGGCAAGAGCATTCAAACGAAGATTGTTCAGCTGTCTCATCGATATCTAATTAATCTCGCTCTCGGAACATCTGGCCAAGACATTTGTGTGACTAATCATTTCTATTGATGATGTTTGTGATGCTGTCAACTTTGGAAAAGATAGAATGCTTGATACAGTGTAGAATTTAGGGCTAAGTTGATGTTATAGGCTGTAGCGAACTTGTTTTATAAACATCCATTGTTTATAATGCTCGTTTAAAATAATCGTTCGATACACATATCGATCCCTTTTCATATTTCTATTATTTACTTCATGTTAATCGCTAAAAACATACATTGTACATGTATAAATTCAAATTCAGTTTCATTACGAACGCCCTTTAACTGTTGCTCTTCTCAGCGTCCATATTGGGCGAGAAATACCGCTTAATTTTACCAAAAGTCTGTTTATCAGGCTTGAGGTTCTTTTATGTAACGCTATTGTACACCTTGTGTCCAACGGCTTTACTTCTCTTCCGAAAGAAACAATGCTATGGATTTTTACGTCCGAAAAAAGCCATCGCCCTCCGCTGGGTTTGAATCCGTGACTATGGAAACCAAAGGTTAGCATGTTATCCCTCGACCACGGAGGACAACGTTGTATTGATTTCACTCTGTGGCCGTAATCGCTGAAAAGTGTGTGTACGGCTTTCTTCATAAGGTATAACTGATTTTGGGCATCCATTGTTACACGCGCGTTAGTGGACCCCAGTTCCTACGGAAAGCTCTTTTGACATCGTAGCTATGGTTATTACACTGTGCAAATGAATACGAGTTTTGGCAGAAGATTCTTTAACTCATTATTAAGCCTGAGCGAGTTTGTAACAGTTGCAGTGGTACTGCACGTACCGCGGCTTCTGGAAATTTCAAGTCACATAACCAACGAATATAAAAAGGGCAACGATCCCAGATCAGCGCTCAGTTTTCACCGAAAATGCATCGTATTCAAAGATGACTTCGACGGGAATTTCATAGCTATAAAAGGAAATGTATGGCAGAATTGTTACGAAAGACAGTTATTTGTGAGCGGCTTGTAATCAGTTTGTGGAAAAATAAAGAGTTGTTGTTGGAGAGAAAAAAGAGTTTCTATTTCAGTATGTATAAGAAGGGCTCTCTCTATAACTGTTGCTCATAGAGGTTATATTGAAACATAGGCTACTTTTTGCTACTTCGTTCTGTAAGAGAGAAGAGGTGTCAAAAGTCTTGGGCAGCTACTCTCCCTGCCCATTCTCAATCAGCGAAACGTGGTGTCACAGTTCTACGTTTGCTGATTTAAATCAGAGGTTTTTATTGACAGGAAAATATAGAAGTATTTCTGATTATAAAACACTGTTTATTTTTGTTGTCTTTCGTATTGCTCTAAGTCGGTGTAGGAAGACGAGGAAAACTTCTTCTGCATTCTGATGCAAGGGAAATGGTATGTTTCGTACATAAGATTTTCGCCACTAAATGGAAGCCTTGAAATATTGAAAACCAACAACATCCGTTAAAGAGATCATGGAAACAACTATCGTGGCCAAGGGTATTTTGTTCTTCGAGCTCAAAGAAACACCTAATGAAAAGAATTGCAGGAATAATTTTTAATTTCGTATGTACATATAATGTACATTGTAGCTAGAGAAGGTATTGTATTCAACCCAAAAATTCATTGTCGAAATTTCACCCGAAATATAAGCTTTTGAGGCTCCCTGAGTCTCAAGAAGAACATTTTTACAAAAGGTCCGTGTGAATGAGTGTGTATGTATGTATGTATGTATGTATGTATGTATGTATGTATGTATGTATGTATGTATGTATGTATGTGTGTGTGTGTGTGTGTGTGTGTGTCTGTGGATAGAATATCTAAAAGCGAAAAAAAAAAAGAACCGTTAAATACCAAACTTAGTATTAATGTTGATTATTTTCCAAGGATACAGCATGAAGATTTTCAAGAAAACAACCCTACCATAAACTACACTTTACCTGAAAAATGTTTGAAATGTTTGTTTTTCTAAAAAAATTATTCTAACGATTTTAATTAAAATGTCAAAATCAAACATATTTACATGATGAATAAAATGCATATTTTTAATTTTGTTGGAATAACCTCTGAAGATCTCCTTATTCTGGATAAGTTTTGCAGAATTTTGAATAAAGTGTTAAACCATATCTAATGTATAGACAAAAACTTACTACACAAAAAATTGAATTCTTATTAAAACACATGATATATGTCTTATACAGTTTTTTTGTAGAGTTGGCCATTCTCGAGATATTTATTGCTATTAGTTTCGGTTTTAAACTACCTAACTTTCTCATACGGGACCATGCAAAGCGAACCGAATCTCAATCGTTTCACTAGCCTAATGTGTTCATTTATTTCCCTTCTACTTAGAAGGTACCAAGTAATAAGACTAATAATTTCACTAATGTTTATTTCGATTAGCATATTGAAGATTAAAGTACAGTATTGCAAAAATAGTTTGTATATGGAACAGCTGGAGAAAGTTTTGTGAATGGAGCACATGAGATTTTTTTAAATACAGATTGAGTTATTTTAATAATAGTAATAGTAATAATAATAATAATAATAATAATAATAATAATAATAATAATAATAATAATAATAATCACCACAACCACAATGATTAAACGTATTACTTTGCTACGTGTTCCAGAAATTGCTCATGCCATCTTCTTAATGGTCTTCTTCGGTGTTTTCTTCATTTTTGCTTATAATTAAAGGTTGTTCTGATTATTCTTCCATCAGCCTTAAAACTTGTAATTCTTTCCCAATTCCCAATTTCTTCATTTCTTCATTTAATGTGGTCTAGAAGTGTGTATCTGTAGTTAAAAGAAATTTCATTTATTTTAAGTATTACGGAATTATTTCTTTTAGGTTCTAAATAATTGTGCCTCTCATTTTTACTACAAATATAAATTAAAAGTAAATTCTCATTTGATAATAACACAGTCAAATAATGAACAAATTATAATTTAAAATCAACTGTAATATTGTAACGGGAGACATAAAGTTGCATGGAAATGGAACAACTTGGGATTAGGCAGTGAAGGGTTATCTGCAATGGAGTGAGCAATAGTGCCCTCTCTCATTTCCATGTTTCAGCACAAACCAATGAATTGTAACTAACATAGAATTTAAAAGTTACTCGATTGCTATGCGTAGCATAATTAATAAAATATTATAATTGTTTTTGAAGAACTCTGGAGTTAATATATTCATGTGGGCATATATATATATTATTAATGAACTACACCGAAATAATTTGCAAGATGGTGCACATGACTGACATAAGTAATTTGAAATCGGTGATGCATGGTCCCCGGATAAACATAACGCAACTACACAGCGTTAAAGTGTGGGTATCAGGTGCTGATAAATCGGTGTTAAAGCAAAGCAGGTTGAAAATATGGCTTAGAATGTCTTAAAACTGCTGCCCGAGTATAGAAATATCATTTTTAGCGGCTCATTACTAGCGTTCTCAAGATTTAATGTCGCAAAAATCTGTAAAATCTCGAGCTAATCACTTGACATTTCGATACTGAGCATTCATTAACTACGTTCTTGTAGCGTACTCTGGAGGTGTTTTATCAACTGTTTTGGTGCCCTAATGCGTTACGCGGGAAGCTGTTAGTCCAAAGGTCATGAGTTCGATTCCAGTCACAGCTTAAATTTTTTTTATTATTATTTTTTTCATTCCAGACGAAGTGCCGCGATACGTGGTGTACTGGCACTTCAGAAACTTATAGCCGTTACTTCGAAATTTCAATAAACAGGTGATTAGTCTCCTATCTCAAATTACTTATTTAAGTAATTTACCTATTCTGTGAAAATATTTCCGTATAGTTCATTAACACCCTGTATATTCGCTATATTTTGCTTGTTCTTCACTCCAAGCAGTCCCCTCCTCGGCAGTGTAGTTTTAAGTCTCTTTTGCGGTCGTTCTTTGTCTTTTCTTTTGACTGCTTAATGCGACTCTCTAGATGATCTCAGTCCAGTCCATTTACTCTACCATTTGTTATGATTCTGCTTGGAGACAGTGCATCATCTCTGTCTGGTCATGTCATTTCTCTTTCTATACAGGGCTTTATAGAACCTCATCTTCTATATGTGTTTAAAGAAATACATCTTTAAAATTATTACATAAGTTAATTAAATCTCACCATTAACATTGATTTTATTGCCAGTTAAGTTTGCCAAAAATATTCTGACTTATTATATTTATATAAGCTATTGGCTCACTCCTCAAACTATTCTAAAAAGCTAACTTGGTTTGATTTTCATTATTCGAGATAAAGCTCTATTAACATATACGAATTTTATGTTCAATAGTTGCTCTTTAAAATCTACCGCTTTACCTACTGCAAGCCGCTGTGTGATTGATGGCTCTTTGCAGGACCATAAAAAAGAAAAAATAATAGCAAATTTTCACTTAAAAAAATTAAGCTTTTAAAACCAATAACAAGGAATATTTCAGAAATTGTGAACTGAGTATATGTATATATGTAGAATTATTTGTTTACTAGCACTTTATCTCTTACGGTTTATCATTGTACTGGGGTCGGTTGATAAGTCCCGGGCCTCTCAATGAAAACAACATTAAAATTTTTTTGTTGCTTATTTCTCAACATAATCTCCAGAAAGTCTAATATATTTGTCATATCGGTGTTCTAATTTAATTAAACCATCTCTGTAGTACGAATAGCTGTTTACCGCATCAATGTTCTCCTCGTTGCTGTGGAATCTTCGTCCTCCAAGAAATTTTTTGAGGTTTTGGAATTACCTACACGTTCTTTTGTATGTTTACAGCCTCTGGTATCTCAAACAACTTTAATCTGTGGTCTTCCAGTACTAAACGATGAATTTTTCAATGATCTCTGGAGTTGTCACTTCCACAGGACGTCCTGAGCGAGGTTCATCACTAGTGATTGTACGTCCCATTTTAAACTCTGTAACCCACCTTTTAATCATTGAATATGAAAGGACAGAGTCTTTCTATGTACTCTCATTTCCTCCTTGATTTCTTTAGGTGTTAAGCCTTTCAAATGGAAGTATTTAATCACGGCTCGTTTTTCCAAATGCTCCATTTTCGTGAAAATTCTAAAATTGTCTTGTTTAAAATGCTATCACTCAAAAACTAAACAAGCTTTTGACCTGTAACTACGGATACTAGCTAGTATAGAGTTAAATTATACGATGCTACAGTCTAACTGTCCTAGTGTCGCCATATCTGTGTGAGGACCGGGACTTATCTGCTCTCCCTCATATAAAATTATTTGGGCGGTGCTGTGCCCAGTGGTTAGACCGCTATCCTCTCACCCAGACGACCCGGGTTCAATCCCAGGGGATTGGGATTTGTGGTGGACCAAGTCAGTTCTGGACTTGCTTTTTCTGGCTTCAACGATATCCTCCACCATTCCCCCTCCAATTGCCACACCACATTTTCTATTACCATCTTAGGACCCAGAACGAGGGATCGTTGCCAGGCATGAGGGAGCAGGAAGTAAAATGAATTGAAAGTAAATTTATAATAGGAAATTTTGTTGAAACATAGTTTAAGGATATTTATTAAAATAGTAACTGTTTTTAAGATATTATCTTGGCAAAAGTATAGCCTGAATTTTATGAAGTACTTTTCATTCTGAATAATTTTAACTTAGTCGGCCCTACCCACACCTAAGGACGACTTAAACGTGGGTTGTCGCTAGGGTCAGAAGTCTGTTGTGGAGTCAACGAGCATTTAATCACATAAGCGTAGTATTACATATTTCAGTTTCATTGTATTAAGTGCCGGTCCCCATGGCCGCGCTCGCCAAGGTGTCCCGCTTTGGTGCTTCGTAGCGCTGGGGATCGTAGGTTCGAGTCCCGCCTTGGGCATGGGTGTTATATGTTTGTGTATATGTGTGTGTTGTAAAAGTAAGAAAACGGCAATCCAGTAATAATACGGCAAAACAAGGTAAAAAAAAGGTAAATAAAAGTAGGGTATAAAAAAAGGTGTAAATATCTGAAATTGTTTCATAGATTTGCCTCACACTTTGTGTATATGAAAAAATTAGCATTTGATTCAGAATTGACAAGTTCAAACTGTCAAGAAAATTATAGATTAATTAAGGACAGAACATTGATAAGAAAATTTGAAATAATCCTTCACAGAAACTGAAAAAAGAAATGCATTTTCGATATTATTAAAGCCCCATTCTGGATTTTTATGCGTATCCTTTTTGTCTGTGTGTGTGTGCGTGTGTGTGTGACATTTACGAACTTCATATGTATCTAGTCATACGTATGAAGTGTGCGTTTGTGTGTGTATATACGTATGTGTGTGTGATTGTATTTTGATACATCTTTTTATGATCTTGTTAATTGATATGCCTTCAGTTTTTCTTTCCTGACTACGTAATACTACTCTAAATCATGAAAGTTTTATGTTTCACCCAAAATTTTATGTCGAGATATCACCAAAAGTACACGTTTCCAGGGCACCTGAAATATCCAAAAAACTTTTTAGAAAAAGGTCTGTATTAGTTTACATGTGTGTCAGTCGGTATATCAATCTGTGTCTGTAGGTATTTGTGAAAAACATAATTCAAATACGGAAAGATTTGTTAATATCAAACTTGCTATTTAAGTTGTGTAATTTCCAAGAAGACAAAATAAGGATTTTCAGGAAAAATAACCACTCTAAGCCACCTTTATACTATAAATGTTTCAAAATTTTCATTCTCTAAAAATTGATTTTAAAATTTTTTATTCAAGTTTAAGGTTTTTTCATAACTAAAGAAATACAGATATTGATTTTATGAGAATAGCCAGTTAGGTCCTCTTCATTCTAAATGATTTATGCATAACTGGGAAATAGAGTTAAAAAGATTACTGCATAAAAACATAGATCTCTTTTAAGCACACAAATTATGTAAAATACAGTTTTTTAGTTATCTATCCGAGATATGCCGTAGTATTTGTTTGAATTGTCAAATACCTATGAAGTTCTCAAATGGGAACGATCACAGAGCAGCCAGCTCTTAAAAGGAATTTCGCTCACACCTACTGTATTCTCGCATTCCCATTATATCTACAAGTAAATACATGTTATATTTGCTTTCTCTACACGTACTATATACATAGTGTAGAGAATGTATTGTATTGCGACACGAAAATTTCTAAGAAAATCCCCCCACCTTAATCTACCCTTTACATAGATACATTTTAGAAAATTTTGAGTTTCTCAAAAGTGGCTCTAACGATTTTGATTAAAATCTCTTATATTTAATGTAAGAATAGGGTAAGATTATAAACTGGGGTAATCTCAAATAACCGAGGGAATATGCGAATATTCTATTGCCGTTATCTCGGGTTTTGGTGGATAAAATTGGAAATAACTGGATTACTGGCTTTGGAAAATAGGACTATAGTGTTTAATACGGCAACGGACGTTACCATAAATATGTACACGTTCTTACAAGGTTTTCCTCCTAATTTATTCAAGCAAGTCACTAGACAATGCGACGAATGAACGTTTATAAAATGGAAACGAGTTTTACTAATTCTAAGCCTCGAAAATTTTTTCATGTGACAGAATTCCTAAATATATAAAATAATATATTACAAAGATATTAAATAGGTAGCATGTCTTTAAATTTTATTCTTATTCTAAGTAATATTATAAAATATACAAGACACGCACATATACATATATATATATATAAATTATTTGGGGCGGCACTAAACCGAGAGTAGTGTTTATGAGCATTTCGCCTTGACGAATCTTAACACTTTCAGGGAGTGAAATTTCTCTGGGACGACATTTGCACGGGGGCAAACAGATTCTAGATAATTACTCTTGAACTAAATCATTTTACCCTTCTTTACTTTCGAATCATGTGATGTGTAATGATTCTGCGGTGTTTTACTGTTGAGACACTTGCTGTTTAAAATAAAACCTAAAAGGGCAGTAAAATAAAAAGTAAAATGTTTCTTATAGTACTCGTCTTTGATGAATCATCGAAATTTGTAGAAAAAAGCTTCTTAGGATATAATTATAATTTCTAAAATGTGTCCTCTCTCTCGCTCTCTCTCTCTCTCTCTCTCTCTCTCTCTCTCTCTGTGTGTGTGTGTGTGTGTGTGTGTGTGTCATGAACTTCTCCTTCATTTAATATCGATATCAACATTTCTGGTCGGTTCGTTTTTGTGCCTCTAGATTAATATTCAGGCCAGTCACTTGGAGAATTGTTACAGCTAGGTGGAGATTAAGTTAAGGGGATCGTGGTTTCGAGACCCGCCTTGGGCATGGGTGTTATATGTTTGTGCAATGTGTATATGTTTGTAAAAGAAACAGTAAAACCAGTAAACCAGTAATCAGTAAAACCTACGGGGGGAAATGTAAATAGGGATACAGTATCGGAGCCCTGATCAGACTCCGTTACTCCGTCATTATTTAATTAAAAAAAAAAAAAAGTTGGTTAGGGTATGGGAACCTTACGGGGCGAGGGAGCCATGTGGTTGCGATCAAGTGAATTGGGCAACCTCTTTCAAGGCGCGATAAGTACCTTTGTCGTTCAAAATGTGGAGATTTTTTTTAAATGTAATTATTTTTACGTATGTTTTAATTTTATATTGCATTAATTTTACCTATATCCATTATATGCTTTATATTAAGAACAAGAATTCTAACAAATAATCAAAGTGTATTGATTATATACCAACTTCTAATTAATTTTCATTTACCCGTATTAGTCCATATCCTAGCCTTCATATTTTATTATCTGTAGCGCACCAGCCATTAGAACTATTTCACAGTAGAGGTATGTATTCCATATTTGTAAGGGTAAACAAATAAAACGCTATGTAAAACGAAAGCTCTGATATTTTTCCACAAAATGTCATCCATTAGTTCATGTGCTGGCATATTATGTAATATCCACTCTGTACAGTAGATAATATCTGCTCTGAGGTTCACATCTGGTAGCAAGGGGATTATTCAGCTTATTACTCATCTAATCTGTCTCTCTCTCTCTCTCTCTCTCTCTCTCTCTCTCTCTCTCTCTCTCTGATGCTATGCATGTTTTATATCAATGACGTGCAGCTGTAATGAGCCTCAGCGTGGTAATAATCATGATGAAAGATTGTCGTTAATCTACATGAAGGATGAACAAAGCAAAGAACGGATATTTTGAGGTCATATCGGAGTTCCGTAAAGCTGCCTTGTGATGATGATCAGGATAATCGTCAAATACGTTTTCTGTATTGTTTATTGGCGTATCAGCTCATTTTTCATGGAGACTTTAAAGATTCTGCAATTTGTCCCCATTTATTTTTGCGTTGTTTGCTTTCTCTATTGCTTACCTGAAGAAGAGGGGTTTTGCATTGCTCACAAAAATTTGACAACCAGATTTCACTGTAAATTCACGTTTTGATACACTCTGATTTTGAAAATAGTTTTAAGTGTCTGTTAGGACAGTAGAACCTCATTAATCCGGACCCCATTAGTCCGGACTTTTCTTAATCCTGACAGATGTTTAATAAGTGACAACCTTCACTCGCACTGCCTCCCATCAATCTCAGTTGGTCGGTCACCTGTTTGTGTCACCGCAACTAGTGGCAGGTTGTTGACCTTCCCAAGATTGAAGATAACGATGAAAACACATCTGCATATTACGAACATTTAAGGCATCTGCGCGGGTTAATTATTAAAGAAATTAATGTCAAAGAAAGTCGACAAAAGATCAGCAATCCATTGACAACAACGTTTTCGCACGTCCTAACTATAGATGTACAATATTCAGAATTAAACGAATACCAATGCCCAATATCCCCCGAAATAGTTCATAATATGTCCTTCGATCTTCTGCAAGCATTCCTCCAGCAGCGGTAATATTTTCATCAGTAATAGCAGTTCTTGAGCATCCTTCATCATCAAATGCATCACAAAAAAGAAACCGATCACTTTTGAATTTGCTGTACCAATTATGTATGCTTGCTTTAGTTTGGTTCATCGCCAATTACGTTTCTAATCCAGTCTCCACATTGTTTAGGTAATGGCGATTAAATCCTTTGTTGCCTGTCGGTACTTTTAAGTCCCGCTAATTACCAGTATATAAATAGGTTTTGTATTCCAGGGTTACCTTCGTATTAAACTAACCTTCAGCGAAAAAATCTAAGTGTTTAAGATTTTTTTTATTATTTTTAAAATATTAAACATTTGCAATAAAGTTATAGTGAATAATATTTTTTTAAGAAAAATAGTAAAGTCCACGCAACTGTAGTCAAATGTAATCCCATCAGCTTCAAAGCGTGCATTACACATTCTATTTTACTTGGGACCTCCCCTTTCTTTATCACGTACACATTTGACTACAGTTGCTGCGAAAAGTAAAATATTAATTTTATATGTTTACACTTTTATTTTTAAGACCTATTTATTGTTCTACAAATCGACTGAAATTTACGCACTTTATTTTCAAGATTAGAACATACTGCAGCAACATTTTTTAAACACTTCATTGATTTGAAGCTTTGCTGGTGGCGTTATGTTGGTAATTTCTGTTTCAACAATATTTATATCAGGATTGAGAGCTAATTTTGAGTATGACTTAAAAAACATTAGTGCAAAATTTTCTTGGGCTGCCAACAGGATGTGTGCTCTCTGAACAGATTCTCAGAAGTGTATTTGAGAAATCGAATTTAGCAATCAAGGAGAGAATAACAAAGAAGCCGAAGAAAGAGTACGACACTACTTCTTCAAAGGTGCTAGGTAAAATAAATATATTTTTTGTGTTTTACGTTCATAAAATTAAACATGGAGAGAGGCCGTTCTATTTTATGGGCCATATTCTGAACTCTTTGTAGTTTAATATGCAGAGTTGTTTAATAATATGATACAACACTATTAAAATGACTTTATTTTGCTTTTGCATTGTTGAACATGGTTTTTCACCACTATTAGTAAACATCCTTATACTCTGTGAGATGTAACTGTCCAAGTTGGTTCTGTCCTTGGGTTTGGGACACTCTATCTGCCCTGTCTAAATTCTTGGAAAGCATTCACCCCCTCCCAATCCACTATTGTTTGTTAATTAGCTATATGCTCTTTGTAAATACAACCGTTACCATAAAGAGAGAGAGACAACACTTGTATTAGACAGAGCTGTGTTTTGTATCTTAATCCTCAAGATTGATTAATAGTTTTTGGAACATTAAATTATTTAACACTGGAATATATACAAAACAGCAGCAAAAATTGAGCAGAATAATATTATATACCAGTTATTGAGGGGTATTTGGGGTATGCATCTACAAAGGCTATCTTAGCAATTCAAGCCATTATTCCCATTTCCCGTTATTATTTCCTCTACACGGACTATGTATAGAGAAGGTATTGTATTGCACCCAAAAATTCGATACCAAGATTTCAACGGAAATATATTTTAAGGTCTCCCGAGTCAAAAAAAAAATATTTACTTTCTTTAGCTTAAATATTCGATGTCGAGATTTCACCGGAAAAATATGTTGGGATCCCCTGAGTCCGAAAAAAATCATTTTTAGAAAAAGGTTCGTGTGTATGAGTGTCTATGGACAGGATAGCTAAAAAACGAAATACCAAACTTGGTATTTAGGTTTAGTATCTTTCAAGGATGTGACACGAAGACTTACAAGAAAATACCCCCATCACAAACTATCCTTCATAAGGAAAACTTTTCGAAAATGTTGACTCTAGCGATTTTGATTAAAATATTGCATATTAAACATGCTTATCCAAAATAAAACCTATATCTTGAATTCGCTCGAGCTAGTCTCTGAAAACCTCTTTATTCTTAATTTTCCTGAATTTTGCTTAACTGCTAAACCACAAAGGATGGATAAAAACTTACTGCACAAAAACTGTAGATATCGCCAAAACACAAAATTTATGCTTTTTACATTATTTGTTCTTGAGGTAACTATTTCCGAGATATTTCTTGTTATTGATTTTAGTTTTCTCAGATAGGAAGTGTCCGATTTTCTTTTCCTCTACTTTTGGACAAGCAAAGAAGCGATTTGCAATGAAAATCGTATAACGACAGCTTTTAAAACATTTGACTATCGCTTTAACCTATTGTATTCCCGTAGTTCCGGTCTATGTATAAAGAACTAAGTAATAAGAACATTATGCTAATATCTCTCTCAATTAACATGATGTAGAAAGAAGAAGAATCTTTTGTAGGGAATTTGTTTGTAGAACGGCTAGATGTGAGTGTAACACTTCAGATTTTTAGAAAAAGGTTCCTGTGTGTGTCTATGTACAGCATAACTCAAAAACTAAAGGGCGTTAAATACAAAACTTGATATTTAAGTTAAGTATCTTCCAAAGATGCAACACCCCATACCACCCTTTACATGGAAAAATATTACATGTTGATTTCCTCAAAAATAGCTCTAACGATTTTAATTAAAATGCCATATATTAAAGCTATTTACATTATAAATAAAATGTATATCTTGAATTGTTTGGGAATAGCTACTGAAAACCTGTTCATTCTGTACGAATTCTGCATAACTGGTAAATCATAAGAGATAGATGAAAACGTAATTTATTAAACCTGTAAATCTCGTTAAAATCTCGTTATATCATATACATTTTTGTTGTAGAGTTGGCCGTTTCCAAGATATTTTTTCTTATTGGTTTCAATTTTAAACTAGGTACCTTCTTAGGCCAAGTCACCTTTTATTTCATCTCTCTTTTGTTTCTCTGGAAATGCAAAGCGAACCGAACTTATTTCACTTCTACTTACAAGGGAGCAAGTAATAATACAATTTCTGACAATGTGTAAGCTCAATTTGCATGATGCAAATAAAGTAATAATATTTTATAAGGATAGATTATTTGCAAAACAGGTGGAGAAAGCCATGCGAATGGAACACATCAGACTTTTTTGTTTGAAGTATACATAAGTATTTCACAGAACGCAGAGCTGCAGATGTTCTAGAGGTATGTTTGTTAGCGGAAACTAAAAACAAATTCACAGCAGATCTCTGTCGCGTTTCTTGGAATTGCAGGTTTGGATGAGTGTGGCCCACACAGGGTGAGTATTTCCCGGAAGAGTTCCCGCCTACTAAACGAGTGCAAGCTTTAGGAGCTTGGCGACGCGTTTTTGTCAGCGCTAGAAGCGGTTACACCTGCTTTGTGCAGCGCTTTGTAATGACTGCTAATTACTAAACGGACTCTAAAACATTCAGGGCTGCGTTCTTTGACTTATGGACTCATTTGCTAGTGCGCTTGTGTACCTCTTTTCTGCCAAGCATGTTTTACAGTTAGTTTTATACTTTTTTCTATATATATATATATATATATATATATATATATATATAAAAATCCAGTTCCGGAGTCTTGTTGGGACTCTGGCACTGTATTCCTTTTTCTTCATTTGTTTTTCCTTTTTTTTCTCCATTTTCCTAATATTTCCTTTGTTTTTATATTTGATTAATGTTTTGCTTTTTGCTTCTACTGCACACATATACACATATCCATGCCCAAGGCGGGACTCGAACCGACAATCCCCTGCGCCACGAAGCACCAAAGCGAGGCACCATGGGGACGGCATCCTTTTTTTTTTTGCAAGATTTTTGTGGACAATAGGCAGGAGTTGGGGTGAAACGTACATAAGAATGTCCTTGAGCTAAATAAATACAGCTAAGCTTGAGGGGGTGGTGAGATTGTGAATTACTGGAAATTAATTACAGAGAATGAGCAGCCTAAGTGAAATAATAGGATAGTTTCATTTGACTCATCAAAAGAGACGCTACTGGAAGAGGGAAAAACAAGCCAATTAAAGACAGATTTAATACTTAGTTTGTCCGTATTTACTGAGCAGTATAGTTCTTCTTTAGGTAGCAGTACATTTAGTTGTTCTCCACAGTAATTGGTCTAGCAGATTATTTATGTAAGAAACGTGATACGCGAAATTTAAGTTTCACTTGTAAGTGAACTCGTTTTAATACAGTTTCAGCTACGATATAAGAGAGTTATAAAGTGTATGTAAGATGTGAATATTATTGGTAACAGTTTAAATAAAATACTCAAACTAAAAGTTATAAATTTGTTATCTCTAGAATAGTTCCTTTTACCGTTCATGTCTTGTTAAGCGATTATTGCCGAAGAGTTGTCTCAGAAAATATGAACTGTATTAAAAATATAATAAATAAAAAACATAAATAACACCAAGTAATCACAGTTAACAAGTAGTAGTTGTTACCGTCGCACCCTTATTTTATACATTTTCATATATGATTAATTTCTTCTAGATGGGAATACCTACAGATTCCTGGATAAAGTTTACCTACTTTTTGCTGCATGTTCGATAATTATTTGAATAACTGTTCAAATTAACTTATATTTCTCTATCGCTTAACTATGGGGGAAAAGCATTATTTCACTAACAAAATTCGATGTCGAGATTTCACTGGGAAACCTAGGAGATGTTGCTTTATTAATAGCTATTGCTTAAATGTTAAATTTCGTAGATGAAATTATATTTTTTACTTTTATTACAGAGTAAATAAAAGTGAATTATATTTAATTTCATTTTTGGTTTTGGCTGGTTTTAAGATTAATAATAATAATATAATGATAATAATAATAATAATAATAATAATAATAATAATAATGGCTTAGTGTGCTATATGGACTTGGTTTTTGCACTTCGAAGTCTAATGAATACAAGTCTTGTTGTGTTCCATTCACATGACTTTTTTTCACCTCTGTAATTAATTATTGTTTAAAAATCCTATTCTTGTATCCACTTTCATGCTAATAGAGATAAAAATTATCAGAAATTGTCTTATTACTTACTTTCTTGTGGTAGAAGGGAAATAAGGAAGTACAATAAGCTAAAATAGCTGATATTTGTTTCTTTGCATGGTCAGGAGTTGGCAAATTCGCGCATGAGAAAAGTTTAATTAATTTAAAACCTAAACGAATATCTCGAAAATGGTCAGCCCGACGAAACAAATTCGTGTTTTAACGAAATCTACATTTATTGTGTAATAAGTTTTTGTGTATCTCATATGATTTACCAGATATGCAAAAATTATCTAGAATAAAGCAGTGTTCAGAGGCTATAACCAGAAAATTCAATATATACATTTTATTTATCTGTAAGTATCTTCAGTATGTGGCATTTTCATCAGAATCGTTAGAGCCATTTTGAGAAAGTAAAATGTTTCGAATTTTTTTAATGTAAACAGTAGTTTGAGATGGGAAATTATCCTCAAAATCTTCGTATCACATCCCTGGAAGAGACTAAACTACCAATTTTGGTAGTTTACTGACTTCTAGTTTTTGAATTATGTGTTCAAGGATACACCCGCGATATCGAATTTTTTAGAGAATTCAATATCTTCCCTGCGAATATACTATATAGTAAGTAGAGAAAAGTAGAAATTAAAGTGGTAAGGGTGTAACGAAAGAGAAAGAGAGCGACTGTTTTAATTCAAACAAACGAAGCACTCAAAGCATGGATGCGTAGGCTTCCACGACCTGTGTCTTGATGTGTCTTCTTAGCTCACGGCAAGATGAGCGAAACGTCGGCATTCCCGTGCAAGATAACGCGGCCTTCTCCGGAAGCTAAGAAGACACATCACTCAAAGCATGTTGCAAAAGTGAGTTAGCTTTTCTATTTGCGTTCTCCATAACATCCGTAAAAGTAATGAATTATTTTAATGGTTCCCTAGGTTGTCACAGCATAGTCTTAGCAATAGGAATTCTGTCCTATAACAGAAAAAAAAACAAAAAAAAAACAACAGTTTCAGAGACCTCTTAACTAACTTTGTTATCCGTCCTAACGTGGAAATTAAGTCGTGCGGTAACCCAAAGTGAAGTGGGTGTTCTATGGGAGGCACTCATAATACTCGTATTTATTATTCAATGGTATCCCCTCTTTTAGACGATTCAGACATAGAAATGTGGTACGAAATAAACACCCTTGTTTCCCAAATACAAATAGTTCAAGTCTGCAACTGCATGAAATTGCAGTTCACTACAAAGCCACACACAGCTGTTATTTAGAGGTTATGGCTTCACTTTTGCCTGTTACATGACGAATGTGGTCCTGTGTATTGCAATAACAATTCCATTGCAAACGGAATCATCTGAAACCTCTCAATGCCTTCATAAACAGATGTAAAGTATTATTAATCCTGAACATATAATGTTCACGTCTTCCTTTCCTTGCATAAACTTCATGCTTTTCTGAATCACTGGAACTGATACTAAACATCATTTATGCAGTATTCAGATATATTGATTGCCCTGTACTTAATTCTATACTTTTCTAAGTAGTGTCTGCTCGTAAAATATTTAAATATATATAATCTACAAACCTCAAGCTATTTGTAGCTGCGTGGAACTACTATTTGATTGTGAAACAAAACTTTGGTAAACTCTATAAAAGTCATTTGTTAAGTTGTTTGTAAAATTTAACTTTATAAGCTTTCACTGCCAGACATATTTTTATAAATTACAGACAAAGCTTATAATTAACAAACCTGTAAACATTGAGGAACTGGTTCTGGATTGAAGCCCAGGCACACGATATGAGAAACGGTCATTAGCAGTAACAGATAGCCAATTTCTTGACGTTAAAATAGCCCAGATGTTAGCACACTATCACTAGTAGTTTATGCGCTTTGTAACAAATTCCAGGGATATAACTGTTGGTGGCCTATCTGAAGGTTAATGTAGCTTATGTCGAGTTGCTAACCATTTGGATAACAAATCATCATGATCACATTGAAGCATTGCGCGAATGGCCTGCTAACGGCGCGCGTGAGAGAGGGACGAACCTGGTAACCAAACCCCCACTAAAGTGCATCGCATACCTCCCATTTCAACCGCAAATACTTTTCATTATTCAGTTCAGGACAAAAAGTGCTCCAGTTTTAACAAGTCCAGTAGTTTTAAACAGCATTGTTGATAATGTTTCCATTAGAGTAATCAATTCTTTCACTGTGTTCACTTGTAACGAATAAAACTCGTAGATCGCAAGTCTTATTTACATAATGTAGTTGAGAGTAGGTGTATTGCGAGTTCACATTAGTGGTCGCATTGTTATGTCCCGCCCTGCTGAATATGTTAATAAGGTCTATTTGAACCTTGATTTAACAACGCTACAAGCCTGTGTTCCACTAAAAACAATTACGCCAATCTAAATTATTCGTATTACTGGAGTGTCGAGTGCTTTCTATTAATTATTTGTTTTCTTTATCGACTTGTTTTGTTTCCTTTTTTGAAATTAGAGAATTTATTGCATTTCATCCAAATATTGGATACTAAAATATGTTATAAATTGGTATAAATACAATTAAATTGAGTTTTTATGGGCATTCTTTAACTGTTGCAGTTATCAGCATCTCATTCCATTTTGGATGTGAAAGACCTCTTAATTTTGCTCAGAATTGATTCATGTCCTAGAATTATGACACGGGAAAGTTCACTGATCGGGGATCCAGCCGATGTAGAAGTCGTCGCCATTTCGATGTTACCTTCCGCTGAGTGTCAAGGCAAGAATGGGGAAGGAGTTCTGCAAAACTTCCTACTCGATTCTGATCACCTACACTTTGGCTACGTTCCCTGGGTGAAAATAAAACATGGAGTTGAGCCCCGAAGTCTTCAGGAGGATCAAATGCGAACAACAGACATGGACCAAAGATACTAATCTTACCGTAACCGCATTACATCTTATATTTGAAAGTGTAAGGAGAGGTCGTTGTTTCCCATCTTCCGCTCCACCATGCCTACACACCTAAAACTACGGCTGTACCGAGCAGTCATCCCGCCCCTGATGCTGTACGGCTGCGAGGTCTGGGGTTCGTTGGCTCGTTCCACCATCCGCAGTCTGCAGACCGTGCAGAACAGGGCATTGAGGATGATATATGGCACAGACCGTAGATTCACGTCCCAAATTCTCCATTCCCACTCCGGAATTCCTTACATAGTGGACGTTGTGCGAGAAAGAGCTCGCACAATATACACTAAACTTGCTCCCCACCCAAATCCCCAGGTGAACACTCTCGGTCTTTACGACCACACGCTGCCTAGAAGACGCGTAAGCTACCGCCTTCCCAAGGACGCCTTGGGATGGTAGTTTTCTGGCCGCCTCTCCCTTCTTTACAGTTCTACCCGCCAAGTTAAGCAGCATCGGGCCCGGTCCCGACTCGGACGGGTGACCGTCCAGTTGTACTCCGACCAGATCTGCAACACTGGCTTCCCCCACCCCGTACCTACATCCCTTCAGTTTTCCCCGCTAGCCGGCACTGCTTTCCTTGACAGCCCGCTAGCGGCTGGCCAAGGTAAGCAGCATCGGGCCTGGTCCCTCTCTGGGTGGGTGACCACTCAGGTAGGTAAGCCAGCCCGCGCCGGCTGCACAGAGGGAAACACCCTGCCCACATTACTTCGACACAGACATAAACGCTTGCACAAGACTACATCTTTTATATCACACGGGTAAATCCGCGAGAAAAGCGGATAGGTACCGTGGTGATTTGCCCCCGCCCGAGTACACTCGGGCGACTAGTTCCTGCTCCTAGCTCCTGGCTCCTGGATATTCTTTGTGGGATGGAAGCAAACATGACATCTCAATCCAACATTACTGAATGAGTTCCTTTGTTTCAATCACATCCCTAATAAGTTCCTATAAATACTCAATTTCACACGTCAGAACGCTAACTTTTGTATGTAGTTCGGCATTTCTAGCTTCCAAGCTTTGCTCTTTCAAAATAACATTCTCAATTTCAAACCTTTTTCTCTGCCGATAGCTGATAACAATAATTTTGTTTAGCTCCCTTCTGCTGCATACGTTTCTCTGCAATACTGAGTTGAGTATAGGGTTCCAATCAAATACACACGGGATAATGATTTGTCGGACAGAAGAACAAACGGTTTTACTTCCCTAATGCAGGAAGCTATACTAAGAATTTCATCGCCCTCCGCCGTGTTTGAACCTGCGATCTTGGGAACCAGAGGCTAGTATATAACCCCAGACCAGGGAGGACGACTTTATACGTCCTTTTCAAAAGTGATTGCTCCTTGCCTCGTCTATATAACGAAATAGGGGTAGAGAAAGTCATAGGATGTTTCTGTCCATCATATACAAGATCTCAATCCAACGTCTGTTGTTACTTTCTGTATACATACTAGGTGCATAGTGTATAGAGAAGGTATTGCATTGTACCCAAAAATTAGATACCAAGATTTCACCGGAAATACATGTTTTGAGATCACCTGAATCCAAAAAAAAAAGCATTTTTAGAAAAAATATCCGTGTGTGCGTGTGTCTGTCTGTCTGTGTGTATCTGTGGGTGGCATAGCTCAAAAACGAAAAAACCGTTAAATACCACATCCCCTTACCCTCACCTACCCTTCACATGGAAACATTTTCGAAAACTTTGATTTTCTAAAAAATGACTAACGATTTGAATAAAATATCGTATGTTAAAGATATATACCTGACAAATAATATGTATATCTTGAATTTTCTGAAGACTACTTTATTATAGATGAATTTTACGGAGATAGACAAAAACTTACCAAACAAAAAATGTAGAGCACATTAAAACTCACAATTTATGTTATATACATTTTTTTCGTGTAGTTAATAGTTTTAACTTCAGTCATAGCAACCAGCTTTTGACTATCACTTTAACCTGTGGTACTCCCTTTTTTCGCTTCTACTTACAAGGAAGCAAGTAGTAAGTATTTCTGCTAATTTTTCTCACTTAACATGAAGTAAATAGAAGAATAAGCTTATTAACAATAATTTCTTGCAGAGATGTAGAGAAAGTCATGTGAATGGAACATTTGAGATTTTTTTTTATTATATTTATCTTCCGGTGCTGCATCGAAACGTCTGGTCGTAATCTCTAATAAGATTAGTAGGTTTATCTGAATGTATTTATACTGTTGTTGTAGTCGATATTTTATTGCAATTATGAATTATTGTTGTTGCATTGTATAGTTTAATCATAGAAAGGGAAATCTACAATTTAATACGATTGAAATAAACTAATAATATCGCAAATGTGTAAGGTCAACCTTGTCCTTGTGAGCAAGACACACTACGCACGCACTATTTTTATTGCGATCCAGCCTACTCTGGAATGTCTAGCAGCAGCAAACTTCAGCTCAATGCTAAAAGAGTGGTGGAACTCTTAATGGAAAAGAGGTCAAGAATTTGGTGTTCTTGGAAGAGCTTAACGGAGAAAATTAGAGCGTAAGGAGAGTGGATGGTTTTATCTCGCATTCCTCTAAATTACTTCTTAGAGGGGCCGCTTCACAGACACATATTGCATTCTTTACGTCAAACAGAAATTGCCGTTCTGTGCGCTGGTCTTGCATGAAACATGAAGGAAGTTTAGCTAACGGAGTCAAAGAGCTTTTAGAATTACGTACGTACTAAGCTATCAGTTTAGCAATAAGAAGATTGACGTAAATTTGGGCTGTGACCAAATGTGGATGTCGCTGTATATTGTCTTGAAAGATAAGGTTAACATAACTGCTGTCTTACGCCGACAGTTAAATGCAGATAAGATATGACGTCAATTCTGCCAGAGAGGCATCAAAGCATTGAACGTTTTCAATTGCCTTATTCTTTCTCTAGGACTTAGAGGAAGCGTTGCTTTTCCTCTAAAAAATCGGTACAGAAATTTCACCGGCAATACAAGTTTTCAGGCTCCCTTGTGTGTGTATGTCTGAGAGAGTGTGTGTGTTTGTGTGTATATGTGTATTTCTATGTGTCCGTCTGTTTGTAAACAGCATAACAAAAACAAATTGTTGGTTTAGTAACCAAACTTGTTGTAAGATCAGTATCTTCTGACCTAAGCTATCCTTTACAAGGTTAGACCACTCGCCTCTCACCTAGACGGTGCGGGTTCGATCGATCCCAAGCGACCGCATGTGAGATTTGTGGTGGAAGAAGCGGCGCAGCGGTGGGTTTTCTCCGGGTTCTCCGGTTTCCCCCGCCATCGTATTCCACCGGTGCTGCATCTTCATTCCATGTATCATCAGTGTTATTGCCTGTGGTGCCATTTGTAGTAAACGTGGGCGTTAAACACTATGTATAAAAAGATATTCTTTATTCTTTGATAAAAACGTCGTATAGCCAATGGCTATCTGACCACCGTCTTTGGCACACTAACTCCACGTAATTGGCAGGAAGCGAAAAGACCAAACTTCGAGCTTCGCCACCTGTATACATGATTCGCCGCCCATGGGTTTCACGGAGGGATCTGCCAGAACGAGTCCTACCATGAATCCAAGGAGGAATGTGTCTGCAAGAACGGCAACAAATCAAGCCTTAAATAGCATAGTGAAACCAGATTTCAATCACTAACAATACTAAATAAATACCGGCGACATTTTAAAAATCTGATAGTGTTTCATTCATATATTTTTTTCTATATCTCGATAAAAATATTGTTAAAAGTTCTATCTACATAATACTAATCAAGATAAACCTTAGCAGAATGGTCTTGTTATTTTCTTCCTTGTAAGCTGAAGGGCAATAATGGAATACACTAGGCTAAAACGGTAGTCAAATCAATTAAAATATGGTCCATGTGGATGAAATCCGTTTCTTTGCATTGATAGGAGTTGACAAATTCCCATATGGGAACATTTTTAAGTGTTTTAAAACTAAAACCAATAATAAGGAATACCTAAAAACTGGTCAACTAATCGAAACAATGTATGTGACATAAATTGTGTGTTTTAATGAGATCTGCATTTTTGCGTATTTTTTTTCTATCTCTTATGGTTTACCAGATTCCAAATCAGCAAAATTCATTCAGAATAAAGAGGTCTTAAGGGATTATTCACAAAAACTCAGGATATAAATTTTATTTTCTATATAAGTATCTTTAATATACAATAGTTCGATCAAAATCATTATAGCCATTTTTGAGAAATTCAAAATTTTCGAAATTTTTTCCACATAAAGAGTAGTATGTGGTGAAGATTGGATTTGTTGGTACATATTTTACAACCTTTTAGTTATTTTGTAAAGATCCTATAAATCCTTAGTTAAATATAACATTCGATTTGCACAAAAAGGTATTGAATTATCAATCTTCTTAAGAAGTGGGAATTTTCTTCAAAATGTTTGTGTCGCATCCTTGGAAGATACTAACTTGAATACCAAGTTCGGTATTTTACCGACCTTACGTTTCGAGTTATAGTGTTCACAGAAATACGAACAAACACTCACACATGCACACACAGAATTTTTTCTAAAAATGCTTTATATATACAGGGGACCGTAAAATATGCATTTCCGGTGAAATACACGTAGAGATACCTTCTCTACCTAGTATATACCTACTATATAGAGAAAATAAAAATCTAATTGTACACATTGTGTTTAATAAATAATATTGCACTAAGAGAAAAAAAGCATTTACTATGGTTTTTTTTAATAGTTTCATGTATATGTCCACCTTTAACATCTGAGGTCATTTCGAAAGATTTACATTAGAAACAAACTCGATGTCTGTAGTTCTTTACGTTGGGTTTTAATAACTTTATTTTCCTTAAACACACACACACACACACACACACACATTCACTTTCACATACAAACTTCCAGACTCTGTGGTGGAAAGGGAATAATTCTGGTTAAAGAAAAATTCCCCGCTTCTGCCGTAAATCAAACCCGGGACCTCCGAGTGAGATACTATGGTTTCTATAGATACCTATAGTAGTATTTCCTACATGTTGTAAAAAGTATTTACCACATTTTACGCGGTCTCATTATTGCGACACTACCTCACTTGGTTGAGTAGGTAGGTACACCCGGAATTCCCCTCTTCACCCTTGTGCAGAAACGCTTTCCTCGGAACTTGACGCGCGTAAAGGTAAATGCCATGTGGTAATGCAGGGTCACGTTATTGTCGTGCGCTGTACGACAGTGACGTAACGCGACTTTTATGGTTAGTGTGCCGTAATAAACAAGTTGCTCTATCTCTCTGGACCTGTAATGAGCACTGTGAACATGTTGCGGAAGTGTTACTGGATTTATTTTTGTAGCAGCCAAAACCATATCCCAACTTTTGTACGTGTGTTTTACTATTATTGTCATATATTGCCAACTTTTTGTTTGCCGTTAAAGAGTGTGTAACGAGTGTAATTGTGGAGTTGTTTGGCACAATCAGGTCATCTGTGTAATAAACCTAACATTCGTCAGAAGGTCAACCATGTGTGTTTTGTGTTTGTTTTTTTAATCCGCAGATTGTCCCTCTGAGGTATATACAAGAAACGAACATGTTTGTTTATTTAAAACCATCTGATGTGATACACTCCCGTGACTTTCTCTAGCTGTCTAAACAAAGAAACTTCTTAGAAAAGTGTATTCTTCTGTTTGCACCATGCTAATCGAAATAAACATTAGTAGAATACGCTTATCTTAGTACTTAAATGTAGAACGGAACTAAAGGAGTGTAGGGGAGATGCAAGGAATGACGGTTGCTTAAGAGTTGCAGTCTTAATCGTCTTCAGGTATTTCAAAATAAAGTGTTAAGGCTTATAATGAATGCACCTTGGTATATCAGAAACGCTCAGATACATCACGAACTTGGACTCAGTACCATCTCTGCACATATTCGATCTCAGGCTCGCACGTTTTTTCAGCATCTCCACTTCTCTTTGGGACAAAGATTTGATGCAGTTCCTCTGATAAAACGTCGTCTCCCTCAGGATTTGCTGTTTTCTTCAGGAAGTGATTCCAAACAAGAAGACTCTCACTGAATGAATGTGCGAAATCATCTCTGATTGTTTAGTGCCAGAGGGGCCTCATGTAGCTGACCTCACAAATTATAATGTTCTTTGTTACTTTTAGTTTTATTGTATTTTATTTCAATTCTTTATAGCATAATCAATGCTGAACGAATCTAAATAAATTAAAAAAAAAGTTGCAGTCCCCCCAACCCCAAGAAGAGGTTGGATTTTTTCTGTAAATTGATATGTTGTCATTGGACAACTGTGTACATAAATTTACGATGCTAAGTTATTGCTAAGTAGTGTTAATAATTAAAAATTAATATAATTGCACTGACCGTTATTCCCAACATGTGCAGGTAATCACGGTCGCTGAGATACAATAATGTAAAATAGAGAAGTTAAATAAAAAATGCCTTCTAAAAGTTCTGAAAATTATGAAAACGTAAAATTAAATCTTGAAAGTTAAATTATTGGGTCACATGATTGCTGTATAGGTGCGCTAAACAACTGCAGCAGCTGATAAAATTAATCGTACTATTGCCCACACCGTTCTTGTTCACATTTTAGTTGGGTACATCAGACTGTATAGTCTACGAGGTTCATTGCAATGTAATGATTTAAGATACTTTTAGGGTCATCAGCCTATATTTTTCATCAGCATAAGCACTGTTAGATATTAATATTGTAAGAAGATTGAATTGTCTTACAAATAATAATAATAATAATAATAAATGCTGAATTGAATTTGATGGGAATAAGGGTCACGCGCAGGGAATGACAATAACATAGACCGCCATTACCTTCACGAACAACGTTACAGAAAATGCTTCATAACCAAGAAATAGTGTGTTCTCTCTCAAAACAAAAATTATTCCAATAATCTGCAATATATACGAGTCTCGTTTTATAAAAATACTGAGCAAATTTAAAACAATGAAATATAGTTACAATGTCTTGATTTTCTGGACGAAATTATAATAAAACTGTCAACTACAGAAAAACACTTCTAACCTCGTAAACTTACAACTCAGCAATGAAGTTACTATTGAAATGGTTCTATCTCTTTGCGAACAGAGCACAGAATATTTTTATGTCCTTACTAAGCGATATTACAGTGATGACCGTCATTCCCTGCTGACTGTCATTCCCTACATCTCTCCTACTGTGGTATAGCGATAGTCAAATGTTTTCAGAGCTGTCGCTATACAATTGTTCCTTACTTGGCCAGAAGTAAAACAAAAGATACAAGGGCGACTGCCCATCTGAGAGAAGTATAGGTATTTTAAAAGTGAAACCAATAACAAGGAATATCTCGAAAACGGTTAACTCACAACATAAATGTGAAGGACATGATGTTTTGGCATCTACATTTTTTGTGTAGTAAGCCCTTGTTTTTCTCATACGGTTTACCAGTCATGTAAAATTCATCCAGAATTAAGAAGATTTCAGAAATAATTCCCAGAAAATTCAAGCTTTGGGAGATACGAAACTAAATACCAAGTTTGGTATCTATCAGAATTTTCGTTTTTGAGCTATGATGTCGACAGACACACACGCTCACGCACACACACATACACTGCTTTTTTCTAACATTTTTTTTTATTCTGGTGGTCTCAAAAAATGTATTTCCGGTAAAATCTCAATATCGAATTTTTGTGTGGAATACAATACCTCCTCTATCAACTATGTACATTGTGCATACGGGCTAGTGAAAGTAAAAATATATACAGGCTGTTTCGAAATAGGGCCGCGCCGTGACCGAATGGTTAGGCCACTCCTCTCACCTAGACGGCCTGGTTTCGTTTTGGGATTTATGGTGGGCAAAGCGTCGCAGGGACGACTTTCTGCGGCTTCTCCGGTTTCCCCGCCATTGCATTTCACCGGTGTTCGATCTTCATGCCATGCATCATCAGTGTCATCGCCTGCGGTGCCATCTGTAGTAAAAGCGGGCGCTAAACACCACAAAATGTTTCCAAACAACACCGAACGAATAAGACAGTAATAGCTCTTATTTAAATAGTCCGAAGTTTTATGTCGCAACGTCGAAATTCTTTTAGGTATGTTTTATGTAACATTGAAAATTACTTCATTTGGAGATTAGGCAGCCCTAGTAAGTAATGCCCACATATTCAAACCTCAGATGGTGATTTTGGCTAGCACGTGTAATGAAAACAAATGGGTTTCTCCTGGTTCGTTATCTTTTCTATCTTTCAGGTAAAGGGGCAAACGACAGTTACCTACTCAAATCCTGTTTATTATTCGGACAGTTTCGTGATTGCGGTTCAATGAAAAATATTTTGCCCTAACCACGAGTATTTTGCAGTTATTATCCTAATTAGTTTTTAATCACTGTATAGTAAACTTTTAAAAATGTACAATAAATGTAATAAATAATTTGCTGTTAAATGCACAAATATTCCATTTAGTTGTAAAATAATGCAGACAGTAAAATTATCTTATGTCACTACAAAAAGTATTTATTTCAGTTTAACTTTATCTAAAATGTTTAGTAGCATTTTGATAGGATGCTTGCTTCTGTTGTGTTTGAGTTCTTTGCCTCCGTTCTCAATGTTTCAAACGTTAAATTGCCTCTAAAAGATAATACTAGCGGCATATGTGTTCCAGCTTATTTTCCCGTCATTTCTTTTCATTCATTGTTTGTTTTGATGAATAAATTGTATGTTGGAAGAATAAACAAATAACTAAAGCTTCTTTAGCGGGTTTCGTAAAGCAAGAAATCCCCTAGTTAACTAACCAAGGTACAGCATGTCGGTATCTTTGCGAAAACACTGCTTCCCAATCTACATGAGTTATCGTTTATGCAAAAGGCTCGTTAACGTCTAAGAATAAAGCCATACCAAGTTGAGACAGATGTCAGTCTTTGTTCAATATTTGTATCCATCGTAAAATCGCAAATCACCTTTGAGATGAACTAACAAAATGGCGTACTGTAAACAAACTAGATGACAGATGACGATCATACTCCGTGTGGGTATAGAGGAAAGTTGTATCAACTTAGCGACAACAATAATTTCGAATCTCCTTTTAAACCGGATTTTTAAATGATCAATTCTCGGTACTTTCTTGACAGAGTGTATATATTTTATTTGAGATATAAATAGTTTTATACACAGTATTTTAATAAATTCGTTAGCAGTTTTTAAGAAAAACAAAATTGTCAAAAAAATGTCATATAAAGGATAAGATTGGAGTTGAAAGACACACACAGATATCCTACAGATCTTTTTCTAATTTTTTTCATCATGGGACCACAAAACATGTATTTCCGGTGAAAATTCGGTATCAAATTTTTGGCTGGAAAACAATACTTTCTTTATAAACTAGATACATAGTGTGAGTAGAGAAAGTAAAAAGCGAAGACCTCGAAACTCATTGATGCCGGAAAGAACAACAGGAATGAAAGCAGGAGAACTGGAACATATATTGAATGCATGGATAGAGACAAGTGGAGAAAAAACATTCTTTATGCACTAAAAGATGTGAAAACATTAAAACACTTATATTCGTAATACAAAAAATAAAAATAATCATAATTACTTATTCTTCTATACTACTATAACCATTACTACTGCTACAACGACCACCACGACCACGACCACGACCACCGCTGCCACTCCTCCTACTGCTATTATTATTGCTATTATTATTATTGCTATTATTATTATTATTATTATTATTATTATTATTATTATTATTATTACTACATCAGCACAAGCAGGGAGAGCTGTATCATTATGAAAACTCTATTCAGCAGTATTACATTAGAAATAAACCATTGAAATTAAAATATATATAATGGAAAGCATTGAGGTATATAATCTCAAATAAAATACCAAACTGAACCGTACATTTGCTTCCACATCACCACATTAATGCGTTTGCTTTTCAATGTTGCAGCGGACTGTGTAATGGATGCACTTAATTATCACAAACTCGCTGTGGTTTTATATATTTGTAATTTTTCTTTGTTAATGTAATGTTTTTCTACATTTGGTTTTAATGATATATACGCTGCACAACCCTACAAAATATTATAAATATTTCCGTTATACCAAGCCTTTTTTTTTTTTTTTTTCTTTTTTTTTTAAATGTTTCAGTACCGTGCTATTTGCACTGGATAGATCGAAGAACAAAGTTAATGAGTAGGTTCCACTTTGATTTGGTATTCAGCTGATATATTTTTATGCTATTTCCTTTCTCTACTTAATACGTAGTACATAGATAGAGAAGGTATTGCACACCATCAAAAATGTCGATAGCGATATTTCAACGGAAATACAGTTTTAGGGTTTCCTGTACCCAAAAGAGGACTTTTACAAGAAAAAAGTGATGTGTTCCATTCACGTGACTTTCTCTGCATCTCTGCTACAAATTATTGTTAGAAAGCTTATGCCTCTATTTACTTCATGCTAATCGAGACAAAATTAACAGAAATCGTCTTGTAAATAGAAGCGAAATAAGGGAGTACCATAGGTTAAGGTGATAGTCAAATGCTGGTTGTATGGACACGAGTTGAAAATTCCTGTATGAGAGAAGTATAAGTTTTATAAAGCTGAAACGAAAAAAAAAAAAATGGAATATCTCATAAAGGATCAACTCCACGAAAAAATATATATCTATAACATAAATTGTGTATTTTAACGTGATCTATTTTTTGTGTGGTAAGTTTTGTCCATCTCTTACGGTTTAACCGTTATGCAAAATTCCTTAAAATTCATCCAGACTAAAGTAGTCTTCAGAGAATATTTACATAAAATTCAAGATATATATTTTATTTGTTAGGTAAATATCTTTAGTATACCGTATTTTAATCAAAATCATTAGAGCCATTTTAAGAAAATAAAAATGTTCGAAATAAAAGTTCCATGTGAAGGGTACTTTGCGGTGGCGGAATTTTTCTTAAAATCTTCGTGCCGTATCTCTGAAACAAATATGGTATTATACCAACTTTTCGTTTTTGAGTTATCGCGTTCATAGACACACGGACACACACACACGGACCCACACGGACCTTTTTCTGACATTTTTTTTTTGTTATAGGGGCCTTAAAACATTTATTTCCGGTGAAATCTCAGTATCGCATTTTTGGGTGGAATGCATTACTTTCTCAATACACTATGTACATAGTACGTGTAGAGAAAGTAAAAATTACAAACGTATGTGTATGAGCACAATAACTGAATAGTCGGTAAAATACCAAACTTGGTATTTACGTTTAGTATCATCACAAATATTTTGTGCAAATTCCCCATTCCCCAATATTTCTTTTACATGGAAAAATATTCGATAATTTTGAAATTTTTAAATGAAAAATAAAATGCATATTTTCAATTTTCTCGGAATAGCCTTTGGAGACCTCTTCATCCTGGGTGGCTTTTCAATAACTGGTATGCTGTAAGAGATAGCCAAACAGAGGAAGCCTAAACGAAGGTGTAGAATATCTCCTTCATAAATTCGTTTCTCGGTCATTATTTAATTCCAGTATCACAGTTTGTGGTGAAAACACCAATAAAATGTCTGATACGTTCCTGTAGCTGTATACAAACAAGCTTTTCTTACAAAAGATTATTATTCTCTCATATATGTCATGCTAGTTGAGGTATATATTAACAGAGCTGGTCAGATTGCTTGTTTCTTTATAGGTAAAATGGAAAAAGGGGAATGCACAAAGCTAACACTATAATAATATCCTTTAAAAGCTCATCGATTCTCATTTTCATTTCCGGGATAAAATGGAAACGAAAGAATACCGCAGAACAGTATAAGTATTTTAAAATTAAAAGTATTAATAATGAATATCTTGGAAACGGTTAGCTTCTCAAAATAATGTGTATGACATAAATAGTGTGTTTTGATGAGATGTAAATTGTCTTTGTAGTAAATTTTTCTCTATCTCTTACAGTTTACAGTTATGGAAAATTCATTCAGAACGAGGAGGACTGCTGAGGCTATTCCCTCCCAGAAAATTCAAGATATATCATGTATATAAATGTCTTTAATACACGCCATTTTTAATCAAAATTCTCTAAATCAGTGTCTGAAAATAAAAGTTCGAAAAGACTTTCATATAAAGATTATTTTAGGGTGGGGAACTTTCCTAAAAATCTTCGTTTTCTATTGTTGCAAGACACTAACCCTAAATACCAAATTTGATTTATAACCGTTGCACAAATAGACACTCTAAAATTCTTTAATTTGGACTCCGGGTACATCAAAAATATATTTCCGGTGAGTCTCGGCATCAATATTTTAGTGGAATACAAACTACAATATACTTACATGGTAGTGTAGAGAGAAAGTAGAAATGGACATTTATTTCATATCTTTAAGCTTTTTAGCCGATTAAATCTTCTAACCAAAGGGTCTTTACTAGATACTATTTACTTTCTTTAGTACGTATGTACACAGTATATAGAGGCATTGTATTCTATCCAAGAATTTGATACCGAGATTTCACAGCAAATACATGTTTTGAGACCTATAAATGCAAAAAAATCATTTTTAGAAACAACAATGCGCGCGCGTGTGTCTGTCTGTGAGTAGCATACCAAAAAACGAAAATTCCGTTAAATACCAAACTTGGTATTTAAGTTCAATATCTTCCAAGGATACGACACGAATATTTTCAGGAAAATCCCCCAAACCTCAACTACTCTTTACATACATAATTTTTAGACATTTTTGATTTTCTCAAAAATTACTCTAAAGATTTTGATCAAAATACCATATACATTTAAGACCTTTCTTATGACAAATGAAATGATTATTCTGAATTTTCTGCAACAGCCTCTGAATTATTCCATTCTGGTTGAATTTTATTTAATTTTGTATACTGGCAAACTATAAGAGATAGACAAAACCTTAATACACAAGAAATAGAGAACTCGTTAGAGCACATGATCAATGTATATATAATTTTTTGTAGAGTTGATTGTTTCCAAGATATTTCATGTTATTTGTTTCAATCTTAAGCAACTTAATTTTTTTGTCAAACGGGAGGTCATGTTTCTTTTCATCTTTCTTTTGTTTACTTCTGGCAAGCAAAGAGAAAGGAATTTCAATTGTTTCACATAGCAACCGGCTTTTAAAGGATTTGATTATCGCTTTAGTCTAGTATGTTCCCTTATTTCCCTTCTACTTATAAAGAAGCAAGTAGTAAGACCAATTCTGCTAATGTTTATCTCGATTACCGTACTTTAGGTAAATGAATAATCTTTTTTAAAAATGCAGAACAACTAGAGAAAGTCATGTGAATGGAATATATCAGAATTTTATTTCATTTTATTTTGTAGCATTTAAGTCAACAAAGTTGTTCTTCATAATAGTGATATGATTTCCCCGTAATAACACAGATTGGTATAGCCCATAACATTCACATGTTTCACTTAAAATCCACTCCCAAGTCGTTAGATAGGTTGAAAACAATGCGGTCTACAGCCATTAACTCTCCCAGTTTCTCTCTGCAAACTGCAAGGGAGCAAAGCAATAAAGGAGATAACGAAACTTTATTTAAAGAGAACTGCTGGTAGCAGAGAGAAATAACTTGAGAACAGAAAAAATAAGAAAGCGGAGGATAATCTTAATTTGTCGTTTTAAGTGCAATCTGAGTATTTTATAGATATTTCAACATTATATACTGATAAAAAAAAATGTGTTGAGATAATATGGAATTCAATTGCCAACATAATAACGAAAAAACGCTGATTTTGTCATCCTCTTGAATTGCTCTACCCAATCTTTCACGGATAATACTGTAACTTACACATTTACACATTTTGTTGTGGGTATAAGATTCTGTAGGTTAAAGCGATAGTTAGATTTCTAAAAACGTGTTGCTACCTTTCAGCTGTGAAATTCTATCCTCTTTGTATGGCAACCATAGAAATATCTGATGTGTTGCATGACTTTTTTACCTCTTCCAAAACAAACTGCTTACAAAAGATTATTCTTTTTCTTCTTCCTCTTCTTCTATTTCATGTTAATCAGATGAGCATTAGCAGAATGGTAGATGTATAAGTGGAAGGAACACAATACACTATAGGAAACCCATAGTCAAATGTCTTAAATGCTGTCACTATGCATTTTTCATTGAAATGCACTTCTTTACATGTCCAAGAGTAAAACAAAAGAAACAGACGACTCCTGTTTGAGAAAAGTATAACGTATTTAAATAACAAGGAATATATCAGAAAGCTTAGGTTCATATAAAAAATGTAAATGTTATACTTTAGTGTTATTTAGTACATTTTTATCCACCTCTTATGGCTTACCAGTTATGCTAAAGCCATTCAGAATGAAGAGGAGATTATCAGGAATATATATATTTAATTTACGATATTTTAATGAATTTCGTTAAGGCCATTTTTGAGGAAATAAAATGCTTCGAACATTTTTCTATTTAAAGAGTAGTTTGAGATGGTCGGATTTTCTTGAAAATCTTCGTGTAATACCCTTGAGAGATACTAAACTTAAATAGAAAGCTTGATATTTAACAGACTTTTCGATTTTGAGTTACACTTTCCACACACACATACACTGGCCTTTTTGTAAACATGTTTTTTTTTTTTTTTTTTTTTTTTGATTCACTGGGTCTCAAAACATATATTTTCGGTATCGATTTTTTTTATCTACTATGTACATTGTACATACTACAAAGCCGCGCCGTGGCCGAATGGTCGGACTATTCGCCTCTCACCTGCACAACACGGGTTCGATCCCAAGCGACTGGTAGACAAAGCGGCGCATGGACGGGTTTTCTCCGAGTTCTCCTGTTTCCCCCTCCATCATTCCATCGGAGTTCCATCTTCACGTATCATCAGTGTCATCGCCTGCGGTGCCATGGCAGTAAAAGCGGGCGTTAAACACTATCCAAAATTGTACATACTACAACAGAAAGTAAAATCTCTGATGTGTTCCATTCGCATAATTTTCTCCTTAACTCTGTAATAAAGTATTATAGTTGTAATGCTTATTCCTCTATCTGATGCATGCTAATCGAGATAAACATTAGCAGAAATGCTTTCTTGTAAATAGAAAGGAAATAATGAAGTACCCTAGGCTAAAAAAAGTGTATACGATAATAATTGTGTGTTTAAACGTGATCTACAGAATTTGTATAAGAAGTTTTTGCCCATCGTTTACGGTTTACCAGTTATGCAAAATCCAGTAAAATTCTTCAGAGTCTACTCCCAGAAAATTGAAGATATACATTTTAATTGTCCCATGAATATGAGATTTTAATCAAAATCGTTAGAGCCATTTCTGAGAAAATCAAAATTTTCGAATTTTTTTTTTCATGTAAACGGTAGTTTGGGGTGGGGAGATGTTCTCAAAAGCTACGTGTCGCATCCCATGGAAGATTCTAAACTTAAATATCAAGTTTGGTATTTTATCGACTTTTCCTTTTTGAGTTATCGTGTTCATATACACGGACCTTCTTCTGAAAATAATCTATTTTTTGATACAGGGGACCATAAAATGTATATTTCCGGTGAAATCTCGGTATCGAATTTTTGTGTGGAATGCAATATCTTCTCTGTACACTGTGTGTATAGTACATGTAGAAAACACATTAGCTACTTGACAGCTGAAAAAAATGTTATGTATATTTCTAAATGCATTCAAACAAATGATCCCGGAATGTATAAACCTAGGCACAGCACAGCCTTTGACAAATGATAAATTTACACACAGATAGAGGGAAAGCTGAAAGTAAAGAGAACCAATTAGAAACAGCGCAGCCCAGAGCAAGCAATTTCTCCGTATTACTCTGAAATATCTTAATATATCGGTTACTTATATGATACTGGCTTTCATTTCTTCATATTTCATCTAGTATATTATACAAAAAAAAAAAAAAAGCTGGATTTTTAAACCTAGTTCTTTATTTGATTACGTAATATATATTTTTTCCAGTTCAAGGACATGTTACGCATGTGGTCTGAGGTGATAACTACCTTATACTTGTATAAATAGTAGTATATACATACGTATAACGGACGTAAATTGTTAAAGATAAGCCTTTTTACATAATATCCAGACAAGTAGTATTTTACACACTTAACATATTTAAAATACCATATTGTTATAAGTGATTCATTATGACACTTGAAAATCTAACTACTTAAAGCTCATATCGTAACTGCCTTTCCGCGAACTTAAATACTGTTTTATCTGTAAAAGCTGAACAATTAGGAAAGCATGACTTTATGATGGTGCTGTATGAAAAGAAGCTATGAACACCTTATAAAAACATCTCATGTGTTACACTCACATGACTTTCTCTAGCTGTTCTACAAACTTCTTACATTAGATTATTCTTATTGAGATAAACATTAGCAGATTGTTCTTATTACTTAGTTCCTTATAAGCAGTAAGAAAATAAGGGAACATACTAGGCTAAACTGATAGTCAAATGTTTTAAAAACTGTCGTTATTTGATTATTATTGCAAATCGCTTCTTTGCTTGGCCAGGGATAGAAACAAAGAAAACGGGCACTTACTGTCTGAGAAAAATGTAAGTACTCACAACTGAAACCAAAAACAAGGAATATCTCGGAAACGGTTACTTCCACAGCAAAAATGTTATGGTAATAAATTCTGTGTTTTGATCAGATCAACATTTTCTGTCTAATAGGATTTGTCTATCTCTTACCAGTTAGCAGTTAAGCAAAAAGTAAATGAAAGCGCTAGTCTTAAACTTTTAAAAGCTGGTCGACATGAGAAAAATTGAAGTTCGGTTCGCTTTGCACTGTCAGTAAAACAAGTGAGATAATAAAAAATGAGACCCCATTTGGGAAAACTTACGGAGTAGCTTAAAACTGAAACCAATAACAAGAACTATCTCGAAAACAGTCCACTGTATAACAAAAATATATACATATGATATAAATTGTGAGTTTTAACAAGATCTGCATTTTTTATGTAATAAGTTTTGTCTTTACTTATGGTTTACTGGTTATTCAAATTTCAATAAAATTCATTCAGAATGAGCAAGTTTACAGAAGTTATTGCCAAGAAACTCAAGATATACATTTTATTTATCATGTAAATATCTTTTATATGCGATATTTTAATCAAAATTGATATATAATTTTTTGATATCGAAATTTTCGAAGATACTTCTTTATAAAAGGTAACTTAGAGTGGAGGATTTTCTTGGAAACCTTCGTGTCGCATCCTTGGGAGATACTAAACTTAAATATCAAGTTTGGTATTTAACGGACTTTTCGTTTTAGGGTTATTCTCCATACACAAACATACATACATACACACACATACATACACGGATCTTTCTAAAAATGCTTCCTTTTGGAATCAGAGAATCCTAAAATATATTTGCGGTGAAATCTCAGTATGGAACTTTGGGGTGGAATACACTTCCTTCTCTAACTACTAGGCGCATTGTACATGCGTGCTAGAGAAAGTAAAAATAAAATTTATATCCTCCTCTGCATTTCACATCAGAATAGCTTACCGAAATGAGTATGCAGATTGAAGTCATAGTACATAATTGAGTGGTTCAAGCTTTTTCATCTATCATTCGTGAAGTACTTGGTCATATCATTTGTTTCTTTACTGACTGTTTCATACTTGTCAACTTTTAAAGCTGGCCCATAAAACATACCTACAGTAGAGCAGACCCTTTTACGACTTCACAGCAAAGGAGTAGTTTTACGGCAGATTGAATGTGTTACCGATTTTCACCACGGATATGACAAAAGCATTAAATTATTTTGGATTATATTTTGAGCCTTGGCAACACTGATTGCTTTGGGTGCTATCTGGTGTTTTCACTGGGAAGTCTTGCATTGTTGACCTTAAGCTACTTCAGATAGTTTATCAATAGAGTGTTATTTGTGTTGTTTTCAGTGTCTCAGCGAAAAGATGGGATTACCTCATGAAAATATAATTGCGAATAATTTATCATGATTTTCAACGTGGATTATTAAGATAAGAGTGCATTGATTAACTTATATATTTGGCGATGAAGCTCCAACCTTTGCTACTGTGAAACACTACTATAACGAGTTAAATCGTGGCCACCGTTCGCTCACTGACTAATTCGAAATGGTCGTCCATAAGCAATTGTGCCAGAAAATTTGATGGTGTGCAGAAACTGATAGTGCAAGATCGTCATGTCACATATTGAGATATAGAGGCAGCACTAGGAATTAGTTCCGTTTGCGTATATAAAATATTGCATGATCATTTAAACTAAAATGGTTTGCTCTGTTGGATCCCACATAATTTGACACAATCTCAAAATGATGCTCGTGACCATTAGTGCATACAAATGATCAAGAAATACGATGTTGGGGCTTAAGAAGGCGTGTATATGATTGTAACAGATGACGAACCATGGATATATATATGAGCCGGAGTGTAAACAGCAGTATGAGTGATTTAAGATGAACCAAATCCAACAAAAATTGTTCGTATTCGAAGCACTTTGAAGAAAATGGCCACTTGTTTTTTTTTCAGAAAAGCTGATCATGTAGCAACAGTGCCTTTAGAGGAAACGTAAAAACTTTCAATTTTGAATGGTACAATACCATTTGTTTGCCAGAAGTCTTTGGTGAAACAAGGAAAACAAACAAATGCATCGGATGGTTCTTCATCAAGACAATGCGAGCGCTCACACATCTCGTCTAACAACCGACTATTTGAACACTCAAAAAATCGAATTGATGACTCATCCGCCGATTTATGATTTGGCATCCAAGGACTTCTTTTTGTTCCCGAACATCAAGAATAAATGTGTGGACAACAATTTTCGCCGGCTTAAGAAGTCGTTGATGCATTCAAAAACCCATTTTGGAGGTGTGTCAAGAAGATTGAAAAAAATGCTATGACAAAAGGTTCGAACGCATGCAAAAGTGTGTTGATCATAATGGAAAGTAATTTTCAATGATAAATTACTGATTTTTGTTTGTTATTTTTTGTTTTTCTTTTGTTATTAGGTTGAAAATATAAATAGTGCCTGTCGTAATTGCTGTACAATACTACTATAGGACCTAATTTTAGTCCTAGAGTGTATGTTTTGCAAACCAAAACCATTATTGGCACATACTAAGCTCATGGTAAACCTATATTTGTTTAACGGGTATTGTGATATTTGCTTATACGATGTATCAGAGTTTGAGAACAATGTGATGATCCAATATTTTAAATTTTTTAGATATTTTCTAAAGTTATGTTCCCAAGGAAAATTTCACGATGTGTTAAGATGGTTATTATTCCTCATCTCAGATGTTTGGTTGTTTACGTAACAGGCCACACGTTTGACCCTCCTCTGTCCCATTATCATTGTCTTACCCGACTGCACGAGGGTCGGCTGATAAGTCCCGGGCCTCACACAGATATGGCGTCACTAGGCCGGTTAGACTCTAGCATCGTATAGTTTTAACTCTAGACTAGCTTGTATCCATAGTTACAGGTCAATAGCTTGCTTAGTTTTCGAATGACAGCATTTTAAACAAGACAGAGTTTAAAATGAGACGTACGAGCACTAGTGATGAGCCTCGCTCTGAACGCTCTGTAGAAATGATAACTTCAGAGATCATTGAAAAAATTCATCGCTTAGTACTGGAAGACGCAGATTAAAGTTGCTTGAGATAGCAGAAGCTGTACACATATCAAAAGAACGTGCAGGTAATATTTTAAGTAATGTTTTCGGCTTTCACAAGGTCTGTGTAAGATGGGTGTCGCGTTTGTTGACACCTGATCAAAATTTGCAAACAAAAACTGTTTCTGTTAAGAATATGGAGCTTTACCGTAAAAATCCCAGTACATTTTTGAGACGGCTTATTGCTATGGATGAAAGTTGGGTACATCACTACACTCCAGAAAGTAAATCACAGTCAAAACAGTGGATTGTGCCAGGTGAACAAACTCCAAAAAGGCAAAGTAAATTTTGTCGGATAAGAAGGTTATGGCGAGGGTTTTCTGAAATGCACAGGGAATTATTTTTATTGATTACTTGAAAAAGGGTAAAAGTATCACTGGGGACTACTAAGCAAGCTTACTGCAACGTTTGAGTGATGAGATGAAAAGACAATGCTCCAGCCCATCGTTCAGTCTATGCAATGGGGAAAAATGTGCGAATTAAAGTTGTAATTGATTCAACATCCACCCTATTCGCCAGATCTAGCACCCAGTGACTACCACACTTTTCTCACACCTCAAAAAATTTCTTTGAGGACGAAGATTTCACAGCAACGAGGAGGTCATTGATGCGCTAAACAGCTAGTTTGAGGACCTTGATAAACCCCACTACAGAGATTATTTAATTAAATTAGAATACCGATATCACAGCCTTTCTGGAGATAATTTTTTTTTCATTGAGAGACCCGTGACTTATCAGCTGGCCCTAGTAGGTTATGGCCGTTCAAGTTACACAAGACCTTGAAATGTTTGCTTCTTTTATAAGAACACTGTGAGTAATTTTTTCGTGGAGTCGACCATTTCTGAGATATTCCTTGTTATTGGTTGCAGTTTTAAAATACTTAAACTTTTCTGTTACGGAATTTGTCAATTCCTGACCTTGAAAAAGAATAAATTTCAGGCACATAGCAACCATATTTTAAATATTTGACTATCGCTTTCGCATGATGTAATGAATAAGTGTATTTATTGAAATAATTGAACGCATATATTGATCTTCATCAGTCGCACGGGTCTACAGACCGTACGTGCTTTTGCAATACACAAAATAGTAAACAATATTAAAAACAATAAACGAACAAAATTAAAAAAATAAGCACGAAAATAAGAATACAAAGGTATTCAAGTACAGCAACTTAAATTTACAACACAGAATAAACCGTATTCAGATGCAATAATACACCCTATTATAGTACACAAATACACTTAAGAGAAATATATACACACATACTAACATCATAGCAAAACAATCTCGGAAAAGTATTACATAAAATATATGTATGTAAAACATTATAATCACATATGTTTAATTCTTATTGCCACCTTCCTATCTTTCCTATTATCAGCCTTCTCAGATCTCAGCTACCTTGCCTTAAGTAGAAATTTACCTTGTCCGACTCGTTTCCGTGCCTGGCAGTAGCGTCCAACACACTTCAAATTCTACATTCACAGTGGTAAAGGATCGCGGTGAATACTTTTGCCTCCATTCCTCCGTAACCCTACATCTTGCCAAGGTATGTGTCCATGACTCTTCCTCCTCGCAAATGGGGCAGATTCTCGTACCATTGTCAGTAATTTGTATCAACCGCCATGCTCCTAGTCTAATCCACGCGAGCCCCTCTCTAATGAGTTTGGAACCTGTTTTGATGTATTGCTCCATACCCCACTCCAATTTTAGCCCAGACTGTACTTCCAATGAAAACTTCTCCGTGCATTATGCAATTATTGGCTATCTGTCAGTATTACAGAGGTGGTTCTTAATTTTTCTACAAATACTTCGTCTGTTTTCCTGGCCTGCCATCCAAATGTATCCCATCCCAAATGGTTTCCATTCCTTCCTTTAATTTTGATGCCCACGTCAAATTACCTTCCATTCTCAAATGTTTATGGTAGCAAACTGCCCTAATTAAGATAGAAGAATAAGCTTTTTAAGAACAATTTGTTACAGAGACGTAGAAAAAGTCGTGTTAATGGAACGCATCAGATTTGTTATAATTATGAAGTGTAAAATATATTCTAAAATTGTGCAAATAGTTTAGGAGGTTTCGTTAATTATTGCTATTGTTTAACACGTGTTTATACGTAGTAAACTTTAATGTATACAAGATGAGAAATAATAGAAAATATTTGTTTCGGTGTTTGACGACAATGTGATGATCCAATATTTACAGTTTCTTTCACTATTTTTTAAAATGATGTCCATAAAGAAAATTTCAAGAGTTTCTAGGATGCTATTATTCTCAAATCAGACGTTCGGTGATTGTTTACGTTAACATTCACACGGTTGATCCTCCTCTGCCCTGTCCCAATAGGTGATGTGATGTGAGAAAAGAATATCGATCGCCCTAAAACTTCAACCTACGTAGCCATAGGGTTGTGCTGTTATACAACATTATCTGATTTGGATTCACAATGTACTAAGGGTTCAACTTAACATGGTGATACATTATGCTTTATTTAAATTTGGTTTTCTCGAACAAATACTTAACTCAAACCAACACGAAGAACTTTGCACTTCCGCTCTTTAAAGTACAAAATAACCCTCATTTCTCTTAAAAAGGGGAGAAATTAAAATTAAACCGCAATATTTAAAAAACTTCAGGTCGGGAATTAAGAAAACATGTCGCAGATCCTTCCATACACTGCAGTTAACGTTCGTGTTTTAGGAAGATTGGAAATTGTCAATTTCTATAGCATTGGCAGATTCCCAGTTGCGGCGTAAATTAAATATCTGCTAATTCAGTATATGTAAACTCTTTCATTGTGTAAAGGGAAGCTTGGGACTCAATTGGTCCATTGTTTTCTCACTATGATCCACGTGAACGGAAGTCAGTGTTGTGCGAGTTGAACTAAACACAGAAGCTGGCCGTTAGCAATGTAAACAAATACAAATGAGACAACGCAGGGACATTAAAAACACATTCGACTTTGAAATTTGTACTTCATTTATGACAATGGTATTAGCAAAAGAAAAATATGGCTATGCATTATCATACCTTTTAAAAGCTGAACGCTATGTGAACAATTGAAGTTCGGTTCGATTTGCAAGGCCAGCAGTAAATAAAAGTGAAATGAAAGGAAAAGTAAACACGTTTAAGAAAACCCGTTTAAACTTGAAACTAAAAACAAGGAATATCTTGGAAACGGTCAACTTTATAATGACAATGACATAAGTTTTATATTTAACGAGATCTACATTTTTGTGTAGTAAGTTTTTGTATTTTTCATCAGGTACACTAGTTATCCAAAATTCAGCAACATTTCTACAGAATGAGCTGGACTTCAGAAGGTATTCGCAGTAAATTCAAGATATACATTTATTTGTGATGTAAACGTGTAGTATACGGTATTTTAATCAAAGAAGTCGGAGCAACTTTTGAAAAACACAACATTTTCAAAAATGTTTCGTGTAAAGAATGGTTTGGGCTGGGGAGATTTTCATGAAATCTTCGTGTCGCATCCTTAGAAGATGATACACTTAAATACCAAGTTTGTATTAAACGGTCTTTTAGTTTTTGGGCTATACTGTCCACAGACGCACAGACACACAGACACACACACATACACATACACATACACACATAGACTTTTTCTTAAAGTACTTTTTCGGACTCAAGGGAACTCAAAATATATATTTTCAGTGAAATCTGGTATAAAATTGTTGGGTGGAATGCAATACATTCTCTACACACTATGTATAGGTATTAATACGTATAGAGAAAGTAAACATTGTATTTTAAATATAGTTTTCAGACTACTCAAGATGTAATTTTAATGGGTATTCCACTAATTCAGACTGTGATTAATCAACATCATTATAGACATTTATAAAGGATTGAAAGGCCTGAGACTTTTCATCTTGCATCCATAAATAAAGCATGACTTCGGAAAAAAAGTTTAGTGTTTATTGGACTTTCACATTTTGATTTGGAAACAGTTGGCGCGCGCGCTCGCACAACAATGTTACAGTTCAAAGTCCGTTTATAATCAAGAGGAAAGACAGTTCCTTAGAACGAGCTTGAATATTAAAATGAAGCATTGGAAATATAATATCTAACACCTAATTTTCACTGATTAAACTCTTAAGTATGTAAAACTAAAGGTTTATAATGTATTATGCTCTTCAAGTTGAAATTTGTTTAGCTCTAAAATGTTAGCATTAATTTATTGATACATTATTGTAATATATCGCGTTATTTTAATGTTTTCCTTTTGTTTCTTACAGGTATGTTCCATGACTATTTCTGTAGAAGAGGTTAAGTGGTAAGTATGATTTATTTCGAAACATTTCTGGTTTCCTGTAAAACTTTCCCTAATATAAGTAGTAGGAACACGAGTAAAATATTTATATAAATATTACTATACAAATGTTGCACGTCTTGATTGAAGGCAGCTGTAGCGGAATGACTTTCGAACTATCCTGCATTCGCACACTACTTTCTCTAGCACCTATGTGTGTTATTATGAACTTATGATAGAAACATGGAAGTATTATTTGTTTTTAAGACATAAATATCTTAAAATAAGAACTATAGCTTTCCTGGCGACGTGTTAATTCAAAATCTTCTCGGGCTTCTAGCCAGGTAATAACTGGCTTGACAAGTTATTACCTGGCTAGAAGCCCGAGAAGATTTTGAATTAACATAAATATCTTATTTATAACAATGAATGTCATAAGATTTTATTGAACTATATTTGTTGTTTATGTTTAAGAAATAAGAACATGTATTTTTTTAACTTTAACATTGTGATGATTCACATTAAACATTATATGTAATATATGTAATATATTTAATGGGACACAAATTTTTACGTGTGTGTGTGTGTGTGAGAGAGAGAGAGAGAGAGAGAGAGAGAGAGAGAGAGAGAGAGAGAGAGAGAGAGAGAGAGATAGATACAATGGTATTTCACCCACAGAATAGTCTAAACAATCGTTATGAAACTTGATACATAAGTGATAACTAGTCTGGACGTGACTCTATTATCTATTCAGCCTAAGTTGATCCTCGCAAAAACAAAACCAGGTGACCAGTACACCGTTATAATGTAGCCTTCTGCCGTTCGCACCAGAAATACTGTCATACTTTCACGACCACGTGGTTCATACACGCGGTATATCGTGGTGTAAAACAAATTCCTTATTCCGACAACTTAAACGGTGACTTTTTTTTTTTTTTTTTGGTAGTGTTTAACGCCCGCTTTTACTGCTCTGGCACCGCAGGCGATGACACTGATGATACATGAAGATGGAGCCCCGGTGGAATGAGATGGTGGGGGAAACCAGAGAACCCGGAGAAAACCCGCCCCTGCGCCGCTTTGTCCACCACAAATCTCACATGCGGTCGCTTGAGATCGAACCCGGGCCGACTAGGTAAGAGGTGAATGGTCTGGCCACTCGGCCACGGCGCGGCGAAAAACGGTGACTAAAACATTATGTTAGGTATAATTATGATAATATTTATAGTTATAACAAAATACATGGGTGTACATGTAATGATTAACTCTAAAAACTCGAGCAAAAAAAAAGTAACATGTGCATGATAACTTAAATTTATTCGCTTTCTGGAAGCGCTCTATTTCTTACAGATCAGAATCGTCGTCTGAGGTATTTGTGCTGCTGCTTGCCAATCCAAGATTGATAACCAGGTTATCAACATACTGTCACTTAAACTATTCATCTTCCAAATTAATCCTTCTTCTTTGTTACATGTAGCACTTTATCATAGCGGCTCATTTTTAGAAAAGTAATTGTGTACTTTTACGCTTGCATTCTTCACAAAATCCTCATATTCTTGCATCGCGTATTTCACACGTTTTCTTTTTCTTTTTTTTTTTTTTTCCAGGATGTAATGACTTTCCGTTTCAGATTCTTCTGTGCGAGCACCGCTTATACTTGTGGTCGAAACATGGTAAACTCAGTTGTTAATTTCACCACTTCTTTTACGAGAAGTATTGGTTATTTCTAAAAAAAACTGAAAATAAACATTCAATACTATAGTTTTTTCACCATCAGTCAACGGTTTACCAGCTTATGCTTTGGGTAATTCAACGAAGATGCAAGAGCAAATTCACTTCGATCGTCCTCCATGAATCTAAACAGCAGCAACCAGCAACCACTAGTGTTGAAAATAGTATTGCGGGAATCAGTTACAAATAGCATGTTAAGACTAGTAGCTCTGTTTAACGATACAAATCGACGCCAATTCAACTCTTAGGTATCCATTAGGGTATTATACCATTTAAGAATTAATTCGTTTTGTAATTTAAATGTTAGCAAGATTTTATATACTTGCGCGGACTGCTATTGTGTTGTGCAGCGGTACCCTAGCCGCGTGGATCCGTTTTGGCGAGGATAAACCTAAGAGTGAATAGAAAATAGGTTAATTTAATTTATATTATTCCGGTACGATGTTTACAAGCGAGGGGAGAAGGGAAATGTAGAAACTCCTTACGATATTGAGTTTGTGTTATACATAATTATAGGTGAGCACAGAAATATACAATTTGTAGTAAACATCAGTTTTTAATCAAATGTATAAATGACTTAAACAAAATAATAAATCTGTATCGGGCAGAGAAAACCAGTTTCGTTTGGGGTTTACATGTGCGGACAACTACTAAATTATTGCGGTGTAGTTCATTATATATTGTAATCCATTCTTAGAGGTTCTAAACCTGTCTGTTATATCAATTTCAGATAGGAATGGTTTCGGCTAACATAACGCAGTTATAAGGTGTTAAAAATTGGTTTCAAATGCGGATAATCGATGTTAAATCAAATGAAAGCTGTCTTGGAATACCTTTAAAACTAACACACGAGTTTAGAAATCGATTTTCTGCAGCTTGTTATTCGCGTTCTTAAGCATTACAACCATAAAGCTCCCTCAAATCTCGAACAAATCATTTAACAGTGCGGCACTACTGCCCATTGGTTAACCTACACTAGAGGCATTTATATGACTTTCCGGTAAGCCAAAGCTGAATTCCCGAAGGTCATAAGTTCGTTTCTGGCAGTGGATTTCACCTTTTTGGTTTCTCTACACATACTATGTACATAGTGTATAGAGAAGATATTGTATGCCACCCAAAAATTCGATGTGGGGATTTCACCAAAAATACATATTTTGAAGGCCCCTGAGTCCAAAAAAAGCAATTTTAGGGAAAGATCCGTGTGCGTCTGTGTGTGTGTGGCGTAGTTCAGGGGAAAAGAAAAGACCGTTACATACCAAACTTGGAATTTAAGTTTGATATTTTCCAAGGAAGGGACACGAAGATTTTAAAGAAAATTGTATAGAACATTTTTCGAAAATTTGGATTTTCTCAAAAATGCCTCTAACGATTTTGACTAAAATACCGTATATTAAAGATATTTACATTACAAATTAACTGCATATTTTGAATTTTCTGGGAATAGCCTCTGAACACTTCTTTATTCTGGATGATTTTGAAAAATGATGCATAACGGTTAAATTGTAAGAGATGGATGAAAACTTACTACACGAAAAAGTATATCTCACTAAAACATACAATTTATGTCATTTTATTATGTAGAACTGACGTTTGTGATACCTTTTCAATATCTTGTATTGGTTTCAATTTTAAACTACTTACGGTGCTCTCAAACGGAAGAGATACTTCGTTAAATCTCTCTTGTTTTACAAGCTGAGCTTCAGATGTTTCCTACAACACCAGCTTTTAAAAGAGGTGACTATCAGTTTGGCCTAGAGTATTCCCATTTGTTTTTTCTACTTACAAAGATGCAAGACAATGCTGTTCACCTTGATTAGTATGTGGTAGATAAAAGAATAATCTTTTGTAAGGCAATTTGTTTGTGTAACAGCTAAATTCCGGGAGATGCAGTGATCCCTGACAGCCAGCGCGCTGTCTCAGCTGAAAAGAGGTGCGTCTACCTCTCGGCCAATAGATTAATGCCACGCAAGCAATTATGTCATCCTTGTTGCAAGATGTAACAAACATTCCTCAATGTGCCGACTAACCATAGTGCAATTGTAAATATAAGCAATGACAATGACAGTGACTTCAGAAACAACGATGAAAATGAAGCTGACGATGAAGATTTTGGAGAGGAACCATTACCCAGCGACTGAGAGGTTTGGTGCTGTAGCTTGGACGGAACGAAGTGGCAACAAGATAAGGCAAATGTCGGGGATCACTATCGATCTCCCCGACTTCCATACGAAGAAGTTCCGCTTGGTGGAGGAGATAGTCGAACTCCAAAAGAAAAACTGCCTATTGTGCGAAGTTAATGTCATAACCATTACACTAGAAAGGTACCTCTCCAACGGCCCTTCGCTTCTTTTTACCTTCCCTAGCACATGTGTACATACAGTGTACATACATAGTAGCCAGAGAAAGATTTGTATCCTCCCCAAAAAACTTTATTCGATATTTCACCAGAAATAAATGTTTTGTGGTCCTTTCATCCCGGAATACGTTTTTAGAAAAAAGTCTGTGTATGTTTGTGCGTGTCTGTGTGTCTTATAGACCAAAAGACAGTTAAATACCAAACTCGGTAATTAAGTTTAGCATATTCCATGGATGAGACACGAAGGTTTTCAAGAAAATCCCCTCACCATAAACTATCCTTTACATGGAAAATTGTTTGAAAAGCTTATGTTTCTCAAAATTAGCTCTAATGATTTTGATTTAAATATCGTGTAATAAAATAGATATAAAATATTTATTTTGAATTTTCTGGAAATAGTCTGGGAATACTTGTTTATTCTCGATGTGTTTTGCCAAATTTTGCATAACGGTTAAACCGTAAGAAATAGACAAACCCTTGTTCATTTTTGAATTACTAAATTTTCTCAAATGGCATCATGCAAAGTGAACTGAATCTTGTTTCACATAGCGACCAGCTTTTAAAAGATTTTACTATCGCTTTAGCCTTATGTCCCTTCTATTTACAAAGAAGCAAGTAATAACACTATTTCTGTAAATGTTTATCTCGATTAGTAGTATAGATAAACAGAATCTGTTTTAAGAATAGTTTGTATATGAAACAGCTAGAAATCGATATGTGAAGGGAACACCTCAGATTTTTGTTGCTGTGTTCTCCAATGGTGTGTTCATCAGTCTGCAAGTTATGGGTGGTTACTTTGTCCGGAACATTAATTAAATGGTCATGACAAAGTAGCGTCGGCGTTATTTTGTGGGTCAGTTGGTCCGGTTAGGGTGGTCTTTGCTGCTCCGGTGTTAGCTCAGGTTTTTCTTCTTCATCGTCGAGCATGAATTCCTCGGTACAGGGCGTGGTACAGAAGGACATATAAGAGATAGTAAGAAAATAACAATAATCACTGGTTCGTAAATATTATTGAAGAAAATTGCATGGTATAATATTACACTGTATAAACCCTAACCGTTGATAACCAAGTGACACCTGCAAACATGTGGGTGATGATTATAAATCTGGGGAACGCAAAACCATGACTTCTTGGTTTCAACCGCGGTGAGCAATGTGGCGCGATTTTGCTCCAGCGACCGACATAGTGTCACCCATGGAATCTGGCGAAGAACTCTCCAAAACGGTTGTGAATGTTAAACTTAAACATTCTTCTGTATGCATAGCGTCCTTTCTTTCTATTGGTTGTATGTACTTATGCCTCTATTCCCTAAAGTCACTCAACGTTAAACAAATGACAGGGCTATGACCTTTTTAGAATTTTTCCTTTTGAAAGCTCCACTAACAATACTTCAAGGTTTTGCTAACGGAAATCTGTGCATTTACAGTTAAAACGACGTTTCAAACCTTGTCTTAGCGTGTAAAATACTAACAAAATACAAATATTCATAAATAAAATAATAGCTGAAGCAAAGCTTATTCCCCTTACTATGATTAATACTACATTACTATATACAAATGCTATCTATTTAATTAAGTATACTTATCACTATCGGTTCGTTGCGCAATACATCTTATTTTTACATATTATTGTTAATTACATAATTTCGATGGTTTAAGCGGATATAGAAGAGTTACTGTCTCAAGTCACTGAAAGTATCAATAGCCAAATTTCTTCTATTGGACTTCGTACCTTTAGTTTTTTTTTTTTTTGTTTTTTTTTTTTTGTAGTGTTTAACGACCACTTTAACTACTTATGGCAGCGCAGGCAGTGACACTGATGATACATGAATGATGATGGAGCACCGGTGGAATATGATGGCTGGGGAAACTGGAGTACCCGGAGAAAACCCGCCCCGCTTTGTCCACCACAAATCTCACATGCAGTCACTTGGGATCGAACCCCGGCCGTCTGTGTGAGAGGTGAGTGGTCTAACCACTCGGCCATGGCGCGGCCATACCTTTAGTTTGTACGGATTGTTTTAAGCAAATGACTAGCAGCGCTTAAGGAGAGGAAGATCACAGTGAAAACCTGTATGCACACAACTGTTGAACACTCAAGAGTGCAGCCAAAAGGTACCCGTGTCTGAAGCCTATTGCCAAAATATTTATAATCGCAGTAAGGGAACAGGTTTTTACTTTCTCCACATGTAATATGTGCATAGTTAATATAGACGGTATTGCACTTCACCAAAAAATTCGAAACCGAGATTTCACCGGAAATTGGCGGATGTGTGTCTGTGAACATGATAACTTAAAAACGAAAAATCTGTAAAATTCCAAAATTGGTATTTAAGTCTTGTATCTTCCAGAGATGGCGACACGAAGATTTTGAGAAAAATCCCCATACCCCAAACTACCTTTTATATGGAAAAAAATTCGAAAATTTTGATTTTCTCAAAAATGGCTCTTAAAGATTTTGATTAAAATACCGTACATTAAAGATATCTATATGGAAAATAAAATGAAAAATCTTGAATTTTCTGGGAATAGCCTCTGAAGACATCCTTATTATGAATGAATTTTGCTGAATTTTGCCTAACTGGTAAACCGTAAGAAATAGATAAAAACTTACTACACAGCATATGTAGATCACGTTAAAACGCACAATTTGCCATAAACGTTTTTTCGTGGAATTGACCATTTCTAAGATATTCCTTGCTATTTGTTTTAGATTCAAAATACTTAAACTTTTCTCATACGGAAAACTGTAAACTCCTGGCTCTGCTTAAAGATGCATTTTAATCACATGGCAACCAGCTTTTAAAGGATTTGATTATCGTTTTAGTACCTTATTTTCCTTCCACTTACAAGGAAGAAAGTAATTAAGACTATTATCATAATGTGGACAGAAGAATATGTTTTTAACAATAATTTCTTACAGCGATTTAGAGAAAGTCATGGGAATGGAACACAACAGATTTTTTTATTATCTATTAAATTATTTTCGCAAACGGTAGGGAGTTTTAATGACGCATACTGGCAAAGAATCAAAATATATCGTTTGTTACCTATTAACTATTTTAATAGATGTTATTTCTAGAACTCGGTCCGGGGTCACGAAGTTGCCGGCTTAAAGTTTGGTGCAGAATATAAATATGACGTGATGGAGTAGGCATGGTCTCTACAGGCCGTTTCGAAACGTTTTGCATTATATAGCATTGCGCATTGCCTGGCCTTATTCAACTAGGCTTTCATTTTTACCTGATTTCCTCCTTTTTTACATTTATCCCTATATTTCTGTTGTTTTCCAATATTTTACTTTTTACTTTCTCTATACTCACTATGTACATAGTGAATAGAGAATGTATTGCACTCCACCAAAAAATTCGTTACCGAGATTTCACCAGAAATATATGTTTTAGGGTCCCCTGTATCCAAAAAAAGTATTTTCAGAAAAGGGTCCGTGTGTGTGTGTGTGTGTGTGTGTGTGTGTGTGTGTGTGTGTGTGTGTATCCGTGTGTCTGTGAACACGATAACTCAAAAACGAAAAGTCGGTAAAATACCAAACTTGGTATTTAAGTTTAGTATCTTCCAGGGATGCGACACGAAGATTTTGAGAAAAATCCCCCCAACCCAAACTACCCTCTACATGGAACTTTTTTCGAAAATTTTGATTTTCTAAAAAATGGCTCCAACGATTTTGATTAAAATATCGTATATTAAAGTTATTTACTTGACAAATAAAATGTATATTTTGAATTTTCTGGGAATAGCCTCTGAAGACTACTTTATATGGAACACATCAGATTTTTACATCCAGATACAAAGACATATACATACAAATTTACAAACACCTATGCCCGATGCCGGACTCGGAAGTTGCGATCCCCTGCGCCACGAAGCACCTAAAAGCTAAGCAGTTTAGTGAGCTCGTCCTTGGGGATCGGCAACTAATATATAAACACTGAGAGAGTGCAAATTCAAACAAATATCGAAAATACGAATGTGACACTGAACAAGCTTGTAGAGAATATAAACATATTTTGAGTAACAGGAGAAGAGGCTTTTCTTTCGATACAGTAAAGATGTATGTTGTAATTCACGGCAATGAATTCTGAGTGAGTTTGGTTGGTTTATGTTCATTGTCTTTTCAAACTTCTACATATTATGATCCTGATTTTTGTATCAAGCTTTATGTTTTATATTTGTAAAAGTACAATTAGTTTTTATTTCCTAATCATATTATGAAATAATTGCTTTGTTGTGGTACTTTATAAATCAGAATGACGCATATAATATTAGTACATATAATGAGCTGCTTATGGAACAGATTATACTTCAACGTCTGCATGTTTATGCTACCAACGCTTCTCCATACCCTGTCTTTATTCCGCTGACTGCTCTGTGTGTCCGTAGCTGTGTGCGCTTCGGAACTCAAAACCGAGCTCCAGTTATTAGTAAACACTGTAATTTTGAACCACGGTTTCTGTCAAATTTTATCATTTTGAAATATCTTAATATGCTGAATATATAAGAAGATATGCCAAATTTTCTTTATTGCTACCAATGATGGTCACGTTGGCAGGTTCTCAATTGGCAGTGATATTAGTGGTCCGGTTTTATTTCTTTGAATATTTTATTCATTGGTTAACACACACTGACACTCTCGTCCATACTTCAAGACTCTGATAAGGATAAGCAATAATCTTGGTTGGAGAAAAATTCCCACCTCTCAGCCGTGAACTAAACCCTCGCACGTTTCAGTTGTCGTTATGCGTGTCCGTATTCCTCTAACCACAGAAATAGTGTTCCAATCCCACTTGTTTAACAACGCATTCTACACTGGAGGATAAAGGCTAGTCGCTAAAGAAGGAAAGGAGAGATGAAGAGCAGAGTGGTCCACCATTATACCCGGGAGGTGTATTCTGCGTCATCGTCCATCAACATCTTAATGCACTTTTAAGAGTCTAGTCGGTTTGGATGTTTACGAAATACTTGTATTTCACGACTCAGGAGTAAGAGTCAGGCCAACTAACTGAGATATTGAGAGTGTGATCTACTTGGGGGTAGGTTATATTAATTTTTGATAGCTTAAGCTATCTAAAGTAACGGATTCCCGACCTGCTATATCATTATGCACACTTTCTGCCTCAGTGGTTCGAGTCTAGAAGCAAGATCGTTGCATCTTCCCCAGGTTTGCAAATTCTCTTTCTGCAGAATTAAATTAAAATCACTCTTGACGTCGTGTGCACAGGGTAAGCAAAGGTCCCATTGTAGACGTAAAGATAATTTGTAGCAAATCCAAATATGAAACAATTGCTTCTTCCATTTCTGCTTGAAGCATGGTGTCTTACATCTTAGAAGGGCGATTTCACAGAGTCTGGATGTTTCTTCCTTGACTCGAAGATGAGAAGCTCTATGTGGCTTGTTTTCTGCTGTCTCCTGGACCTGCATCCTTTGCAACGAAAGTTGCTGAGCACAGAACTTTTCCACGCTCCGGTATGCGCTGAGACCGCGCAAATGTCCGCTTTTGCAGTCTTATGCAATCTTCTCTTTTCCTTGTCGTTTCTTTTTTTTCTTTTTTTTTTTTAATGATTTATTGATCGATCAGCGCATGTGCGCTCTACAGATGATTGATTTGTCGTTGCTTTGATGTCAAACATATTTAAGCCGAGACTAAACTCGTAGAGCTATTCTATAACTTTAGATCCATCCTATCTAACGTACATTCTCCCATATCTTCCCGACCAATGGTCTTGCTACGAGTGTCAGTCAATAACTAATGACTCCTATTTTATTTTCTCCTTTAATATGTAAAAAAAAAAAAATAAACTTAGATTACACAGCATGAATTCCACAATATTGAGGATTAAATTGTCACTTTTCAATGCTATTCCCATCCTTTTCCACAGTTTTGGTCCACCTTTTATTATTCCAGTGTGGTAAAATGCATGGTCCTGTTTTCACGGCCTTTGCATCTTCAAAGTGAATTTCACGATGAGCTTCCTTTAGCGGTCCAAACAGATGGTAGTCTGATGGGGCAAGACTTTCAATCCGATTTTGGTGATTGTGACGACTGGTGTGTGGTTTTGCATTGTCATGCAAAAGGACATCATCCGCCATGGATTTTGTTAGGCAAACTCGCCGAAGACGTGCTTTAAGTTTTTTGAGGGTGCTGACGTATCGGATAGAATTTATTGTGCATCCCTGCACAACCAGAATCACATCCTGTGCATTCCTGTCACCACCACTTTCCCTGCCGATGGCGCAGTATTTAATTTTTTCTTCTTTTGTGAGGTTGTGCGATGCCATTTCATTGACTGTCTTTTTGATTCAGGTTCAAAACAACGAGCCTATGTTTCGACTCCAGTCATAATGATTTCCAGAAACTTCTTTCCCTCCAAATTGAAGCGCTGCAAGAGTTCGGCGGCTATTCTTTTTCTGATCTCCTTCTTTTCATTCCTGGTACCCACCGTAAACAAACATTTGAGTACCCCAGTTATTTAATAATCGTCACCACACTGCCTGCACTGAGGGACATAATGCAACACAATTCATCCGGTGTTACCCGGCGGTCAGTCATCCACTCGCTCAATGTTGCGTGGAGTCACTGCAGTCATCGGTCTACCGCTCCGATTGTCATCAGCCAACGGTGTTTGCCCTTCTGCTTCATTACAGCGACGGACATATCTTCTAACAGTGACATCGATTGTTGGATCACCATACACATTTTTCATCCTTTCATAAATACGAATGGAAGTTTCACTTTTCGCATGCAAGAATTCAATTACGGAACGCTGTCTAATACACATATCGATTTCAGCCATTTTGCAAAAGGCAGCAGGCCACCTGTTGACACTTAGGAAGTTGTTACTGCAGTGGATTAGAGAAGAAGGTATGCGGAATTGCGCCAAATTCAAATTGTCCAGATCACTAACTTAGTTAAGGAGGCAGTTATTGACTGACCCTCGTATTATCGATAGTTCGAGTGTGGTATATTAGTAGTTTTCATTCTTACCAAATGCGGCAGCTGAAGTTGCGCACCTTCGTTGAGTAAAGGTGTCTTCAACACCTCATAATTAAGTGAAGTAATATTGCATAAGCAGTTAATGATACTGGTTGGAAGGTGCGTTTTGAAACTTTGGGATCTTAAAGCGGCTGTTTCATGGCGTTTCTTGGAAAGCGACTCTTCTTTTAGTACATCAAATTGTGCTTACGTCCTGGGTGGGTTGGCAAATTAACATAGAAAAGTCACCGACGACTTAAGATTCATTTTGTTTCCCCATGTTCACTTTCGTTTCGCTACCGTTTATGTACCTAGTAAAAAAGAAATGTGGTTCTCACTACACGGAGGGCCTCTAATAACTTTTAAACCAAAAATTGTTAAGATGCCCGCTCCTTAACCTCACTTGAGAATGTGTTGAGTTTAAAAATACCCCCCCCCCCCCGTCATATTACAATTATCTACCACTATAGTTTAATTTTGAATTTTCGGCCTATCATATGACAGTTATCATGAATTTTTCCGATTATGCTTATTTTTATAAAAAATAATTGTATACATATGGGAAGATGTACGGAGAACGCTTCTCATAGTATCATTTAATTAATATGAAAGCACGTTACACTTTTTATGGGTAAATATGTTCTTCCATGTGTAAGTCTATAGGTGTTTTAAGGGATTGATTCCCGAGAATGTGAAAGCCTTGGATAAATTTTGATTGTCACTTTTAGATTACCACCGAAAAAATGAATCCCGGTAAAAATCTGTACATTGTCTTTTGACAAGGGGGCTGTGAAACTGGATCGTTCTCTATTTACAGGCAATTTTACAGTGAATTCACTGTCTTTCCTTTTTGGATATAATAATCTTATTTATAATTAATTGACTATAAAATCGCTCAGGATTTTATAGGATGACAGATCTACATTACACCACAGGCTGTGGCAATAGTGATATATAAAATGAAACAATAGAAAGGGAAATCCGGAAAGAAAACTGTTCTAGACGTATTTAAGATACTTCCTCGGCAGTTGTCAGTTATGATGAGTGAGGAAAATCTAGAAGAAACGCGAGTCAGGAAGGACGTTTTTGGGTTATTTTAAATTGCTGATCTCCTGCTGAAGAGTCAAGGGGACCCAAAATATATATTTCCGGTGAAATCTCACTATCCAATTTTTGGGTGGATTACAATACCTTCTCTATACTCTATATACATAGTACGTGCAGAGAAAGAAAAAAAGCTTTTTTAGAACAATGTACGTGTGTGTGTATGTTTGTTTGTCTGTGGACAGCATAGCTCAGAAAACGAAAAACCGTTGAATCCAAACTTGAAAGTTAAGTTTAGTATCTTGCAAGAGTGCGACACGAAGATTTTCAAGCAAATACTCCAACCCCGAATTATCCTTTACATGGAACTTTTTTCGAAAATGTTGATTTTCTCAAAAATGCCTCTAACAATTTTGATTAAAATATCGTATATTAAAGATATTTACCTGACAAATAAAATTTATATCTTGAGTTTTCTGGGAAAAGTCTCGGAATACTATTTTATTATGGATGAAGTTTACGAAATTTTGCACAACTGCTAAGCCGTAAGAGACGAAAAAAATATACCCCACAAAATATGTAGAGCTCGTTAAAACACACAATTTATGTTACATACATTTTTTTCATGGAATTGATCAATTTTTAGATATTCTTTGTTATTGGTTTCAGCTTTAACAACGTACACTTTTCTCATACAGGAATTTGTCAACTCCTGTGCTTACAAACAAAGGAACTTCAATCACATAGCAACCAGCTTTTGACTATCACTTTAACTTATGGTACTCGCCTCCTCGGTAACAAATGTTGCTTATAAAAGATCTGTTCTTTCTACTTCATGCTGATCAAGATAAACACTAGCAGCAATTGTCCAACCTTATAAGTAAGGGGAATACTTGGGCGATATGCGATAGTCAGATCCTTTAAATTAAAACAATTGAAATTCGGTTCGCTTTGCGAAGGTTAGCCGTAAAATAAGAGAGAGCCAAAGCGAAAGAGTGCTTCCCGTTTGATAAAAATTTAAGTTATTCAATATTAAAACAAATAACAAAAATATATCGGAAACGGTTAAATCTATAAAAACATGTAAAAGACATAAATTGTGTGTTTTAAAAAGATTTAGACACTTTATAGTAAGTTTTTTACTATTTCGTACGGTTTACCAGCTATCTATACAAAAGTCGTCTAAAATGAAGAGGTTTTGAGAGGTTGTTCCCACGAAATTCGAGCTATGCATTTCATTTTTCATATAAATACGCAATTTAAACAAAATGTTATAGCCATTTTTGAGGAAATCGAAGAATTTAAAAAAATCTTCAATGTAAAGAGTAGTTTGTGGTAGGTAGGAATAGTTTATGAACATCTTTATGTGGCATCCTTGGAAGATACTTAACTTAAATACCAAGTTGAGTGTATAGCCGACTTTTAGTTTTTGACTTTTTCTAAAAGTAATGTTTTATTTAGTGGTTTTCAAAACATGTATTTCCAAGAAAATCTCGCTATCTAATTTTTGGGTGGAATACAATACATTCTATACATTGTACATACACGATAGAGAAAGTAAAAATCCTTGCCGGACGAGCCTCAAACTCGAAAACTAACACTGTCAATTACAAAAGCTATTGTAACCATTACACTAGAGAGATACGCCCTGAAACACGTTTTTGTGTTACGCGTGTGTTGTGCTCTTGAGTGATATTATCATTAGCCAGTGGCGTAATGGCACTTAAGAAACTTCTAGCCGTAATTTCTAAATTTGGACACACAGGACATGTCGATAGGTCTCATTTCTCATATTACTTGTTTAACATACCTCCTTATTCTCTGAAAACACTTCGGTGTAGCATTGGCATTTACAGCGCAAATGAAAGGTATGTTTTGAATTTTTTTCAGGATAATTTGCGCAGTTCTCTTTAATTCGTAGAAATTGTATGCAACTTTATACAACGCTTAAACTAAGAGATATTATTTCAAATAAATGATTATTGCTTCAGACATTTCCAGATCTGTATTGGAATGCTCTAATATTTAATTTAATTTTTAAAGTGATATCCTTGTGGAAAGAGAATTTTCAGGACGGCAATGGAAATCCACATTCAAGCATGTGACTTTTGATTTTGTGACCGTCGATTAGCCTCGTCGTAATAATGACAGTCATTCTATTAATTACCTAGATGTATATAAGTAAAGAAAGTTAACATTTATTAAATTGTATACATAGGAACCAAAAAGTCAGTAGTTGACTTGAAAGCTACACAGAAACCTGACGCCAGACAGCAGAGAAGGGTGAGAAGTTGCTTCTTTTGTGTAATCACGCACGAATTTATTATACAGGGGCAGTCCAGTTTAAAACCCACGAGGAGACTTCTTCTTTATATTGGTAGTATCACGTGGTTATTATGACGTATGCGTTCGACACATCGTGGTTGTTTGCTAAGAATTCGCCCGTGAGAGGCGACGTCGTTTTGCCAAGAATCTGTCCACGAGATACGGTAGGTCGTCGTTCTGTAAAAAAAAACTCTGTTCGCGAAGTAATAACGTTCAACTGTAAAACTCTGTCCTCGAAGTAAGATTGTTATGAGAAGAAACTGTTAGTAAATTAAAGTAACGTCGCTCACCTATTTAATAATCGGCTCGTGATTACTTGAGAGTGAATTGTGCCATGTACTTAACGTAGAAACAGTATAATTGAGAGTACGTGCGAGTGAGTGGTAAAAATAACCAGTCAGCAGAATAACAGTGTACAGCAAGGTGCTTATTTTGGAACTCCTTATTGAATAAATAACAGTAAAAATTCACAAGTGTTTTCTTCACAAATAAAAGATCACTCCTACAACTCCTCCCACTTGCCAATCCACGCCAGAGAGAGTCAATGATCGTGCAAGACTGAGCAACGCCGTGGCAACCCATCCAAGAAGAGCTTTAGTCCCCGGTACGCGAGTGTAGTGGAGTTGATTTGAAGTGACATTTAGGTACGCCGCACATAAGCACCCAAGTTGAGGCGTAAAACTTAACAACGTAAAATTCCTATTACATATGACTGTCCGACGTGCGGTGTAAACTACAAACCACCACCACCATATAAAGTCTCGCTCCATATAATCACACAACACGGGGTGACAATTAACGAATAAAAATCCCGTTACAATTTGATAGCACTTACTAGCGACTGTTTATCTGCCCTCTCTTTGTTCTACAATAAAAGTGAAAGGAACTGTTTCGGACAATTTAAGTTTTTTAGTTCAAAGCTAGTAGAAATCTGATGTGCTCCATTTATTAGACTTTCTTTATTCAGCAAAAAAATTAATATTGCAAAAGCTTAATTTTGTATCCGCTACATGCTACTCAGGATAAATATTAAAACAATAGTTAACACTTAATGACTATTTGCTTCTAAATACAAGAGAAATAGGGGGTATACTAGGCTAAAGTGACAGTCAAATCTTTAAAGAACTGGTCACTAAGTGATGAGCTTGAAATTCCATTCTATTTGTATGATCAAAAGTAAAGAAAAACGGATGATGGCTTCAAGTTGGTGAAATATTGTAATCTTTAAACCAATAACAAGGAATATCATGGAAACGGATAACAGTATAACAATGTGTATTGGACATAAGTTGTATGTTTTAACGAGATAAACATATTTATGCAGCAACAGTTTGTTTTCCCTCTTACAATATAATAGTTATGCAAATTCATCGAGAATGAAGAGAACTCCAGAGGCTGTTTCCAGAGAATCAATTATGTGGCATTTTATATGTGATGTAAATACATTTAATAAATGTTATTTTAATCGAAGTTATTATTAGAGTCCTATTTGAGAAAATCGAAAATTTTGTCAAATATTCCATATAAAGGGTAGCTTGGAGTGGGGCATTTTGTTAAAAATTGACATGTTGTATCTTTGGAAGATAATGAGTTTGGTATTTAACCGACGGCTTGTATTTGAGTTATTCTGTTCAAAGACACACTAAGGCAACAGGTATACAGGCACACAAAAAGCGTTTTTATTCAGGGGACATCAAAACATTTATTCACAATGAAATCTCAATATCAAATTTAAGATGGAATACAATACCTTCTCTACTATTCGAATGTAGCTACATACTAGTAGAAATGGTAATAAATGACGGTGGACATGCGAATGTAACATACAGCTTTCGTAATGGTCTGTTTTTTTTTCTCAAACCCATTTTACTTTCTCTAGCATGTATGTACAGTGCATAGGGTAGAGAAGGTATTGTATTCCACCCAAAATTTTGATACCGAGATTTCACTGAAAATGCCTGAATAAAAAGAAGCGTTTTTACAAAAATATCCGTGTGTATGTGTGCATAACTCAATAACAAAACGTCGGATAAATTCAGACATCCCCCAACTACGCTTAACATAGAACTTTTTGCGAAAATTTTTATTTTATCAGTTTTAACAGTTTACATTAAAATATTAGAGGTTTAAGATATTTTCCAGAACAGCCTTAAAGATCTCTTCATTCTGAATGACTTTTGTATAGCTGTTAAACCGTAAGATTTAAATGATATGTGTGTAGAGATAACCGCTTCTGAAATATTCTTTGTTATTTGTTTCGCTTTTGAACTACTTAAAACTTCTCTCAAAGTGGAGTCACCATCCGGTCCATCTCTCTTTTGTTTTACTCCTGGCTTTGGAAATAGAAACGATTTTGAATGACAATCGCACAGTGACCGCTTTTAAAACTCTTGATTATTGCTTTAGCCCAGTGTGTTCGCTTATTTTCCTTCTTCTTATAAGGAAATAAGTAATAAGGATATTGTTGGTAATGTTTATCTTGATTAGCACGATGGAGATAAAAGTATATTTAACAAGAATAGTGTGTTTGTAGAAAAGGTAAAAACAGTCATGTGAATGGAACACTTCCGATGTTTTGGAGTTACGCCGCTTCTACTCTATACCCACAGCATTTAATTTTGTGATATTTTCTACCGGTGTGCTTTAAATCGTTGACTTACGGTTTCTCCTTTTCACAGAAAAGCAGGGAAACAGAGATGACTTGAATTGACGGTTTTCTCTGGTTTCCGTTCTTCGATTTCCCAGTTGGGGACGCTTAAAGTTGACATCAGCCGCTTTACCTATTTACGTGAGGGATCCGCAGCAGGTGAGGTCGAAGAAAAGGGGAATAGGAAAAGAAAGGAAGAAAAATGAGGATGCTGAAAAATTCACGGGGAGGAGAAAAGAGCCAAAGAAAGCGGTTGTTGAGTATCTCCTTTCGCATTCAGCTGTGTTTTCGAGGTTGTAGCTTGAGTGGTGTAAGCGTTGTCTTGTTATATACTCTACACCTCCCCAGAGGACTCGAACCGTATCTAGAGGTATTACCATTTTCTAAGTACACCAAGCGCTCTTTAAGGATAGCTTGATTTGAAGATGTAGAATGTGGATCCTACTGGGGGCATTTATACAGGGTCTACGAAAAGGATGCCGTCAAATACTGTTTAATAAAGATATATTTTGGATAAGTAGAGTCATACTGAAAAATTCAATACCATCCGGGAATTAAACCACGTGTTTCCCGGTTTCTAACCGGTTGCTCTGGCCACTGAGCTTCCTTGGAAACATGCCAGCATAGAATTAAATTCCCCAATTGACTCGTATGTTTCGCGCTAAACTACAAGATGGTCTGAAATTAATTTGAGATGACATATCCATGGCAACTTTCATGCTTTAAATACGTTAATCCCCAGACCGAAGTCCCGGGTTCGATCCCAAGCGACCGTATTTGAGATTTGTGGTGGAAAAAGCGGCGCATAGGTGAGATTTCTCCGGTTCTCCGGTTTCCCCCACCATCGCATCCCACCAGTGCTCCATCTTCATTCCTCGCCTGCGGTGCCATTTGTAATAAAACACTAACAAAAAAAAAAAAGCTTCATTCCATGTATCACCAGTGTCATCACCTGCGGTGCCAGAAGTAGTTAAAGCGGGCGTTAAACACTACCAAAAGAAGCCCCCGGCTTCATACTTGAAACAACTATTGAACGGGAAAAGCATGTGAGTCAGTTGGGTAATTTAATGCTGTGCTGGCATGTTGTCATAGTAGCTCAGTGGTCAGAAAAACTGGTTAGAGACCGGGAAATCCATGATTCAAATCCATCTATGGCATTGCATTTTTCAGTCTGGCTTTACCTGTCCAACTCCTGTCCTGCTCACGGCTTGTGTGGAAAAAACAATTAATACTAAAGATATTATTTACTATCCAAAATTGGTTTTAATATCTATATGTGTATCTGCAAAAATTTAATAATGGCATTCATTCACTAGCATATCATGATGATGATAATGGTGTTCATTACCTCATTCATGCGTTTTGGTGACGTATCAGTGAACTTTGGAAAATACACAATATGTAAGATATTTTATTGACACTTATGCCAGTTATTATATATAGATATAATAATAATAATAATAATAATAATAACAATAATAATAATAATTTGGCAATTTATCCAATTTTCACCTTGCATGGTTGCATAGTAACGTTCTACTGACTAAATTCATTGTTCTAATAAAAATGAGCCACATGATGCATTTATGAAACTATTCACGTAAAAGGACGTTTTAGAGCAAAAAAGTTTAAAATAGATTTGTCACATTATATTTTTATTAAGAGTAATTATTGTGGGAAAATGTTACCTTTTTATTTTTCAAAACTTAATTTATTTCTCAAAATTGGATCCCTATTTCTGATATGTCCCTTTTCTTCAATGAAATATTGAGAGACACAACATTTTGAAAACAATTTGTAAATAATTGCAACATGTGGACCATTTTAATATGGAAAAGACTTGGAAAGCAGTTTACGAGAAAGCAAAGTTTAATTAGAAACCTACGGTAACGGCGGAAATAATCAGCGTTGGTAAATACGGCCCTAACTTAAATGAAGGAAACGGAACAGTTTGGTGATAGGTAACTCCTACATGCAATAAAATACTAACGAGAGAAATAATTCTTAAGTAAAACCTTAAGAGAATTAACATTATAATTACAATAGTGAAGAGGTTTCTACCGAAGATTATGACCACGGGGAATAAATAATAAGAAACCTTACCTTTAACTCGCTGACATGGAGTATGTCCGCGATGCGGCTGATCAAGACCCGAAGGTTCGAAAACCAGCGGTTGAAATATTTTTATTGACCTGACATATATCGTCATGTTTACGATACATAACATTAATATATTGCCCAACGCCTATAGAAAAAATAATATTATTTCTCTTACAGTTATATACAATTTCATTGCTAATATGGGTAAAAACATAAAATGGTTAAATCTAAACATCAGAATGTAATAAAAGTGCAGAAATAATTTTACTGATAAAAACGTTCATATCATTAATGTAGTAGCAGTCGTCCTTTTAACCTGCAAATAATTCTTCACTTCTTTGTGTACAGGCAGTAACGAAAATCTTAAATAGAGGCGGTAAGGAACCATCGCTTCATTTTATATCGATCAGTGTTCGGTCCCTGAATTGTTTTCCAGGTCAGTAATTCAGTAACATGCGGAACTGATTACTTGCTTACAAAATCAAAGTTTGGTTATCTGAAACTGGAAACCTTGTTGTTATCTAGGTAATTGGAACACCTTTTATGCTCGGCGGTGTACACATTTTTGCATTCATGTATCTATTTTCGTCGTCTCTGAGTTATAAGCTATATTGTTTTCCAGGGCGGTGGGAAATGCAGTTCTCAACTTTTATATAGTGAAGTATTTATACAGTATGGTATGAGATTATATTTTGGTTATCGTTTCTAGGCAATGTGGCGATATTCCCGTGATAGATCATTCTACAGAGGTGCTGAGGTGCGAAATGTGTAGCACCAACGAGACAGATGTGCTAGCAATATTCAAAATTCTGTTAATATTAGAACAAGGAAAAGCTCCCCGAAGCTGGAATGCAACCAATCCATTAACATGAGTGATTACAAGGGGAGGAAGTTGTAATTAGAGCCAGGACAAATATGTCGCTGCTTTGCATGTTGTCAGTATAAGTTGCCACTAATGCGTCACAGATGACGCAATACAGGTAACCTATAACTCCATGGGGACAGGGATTTATGACACGCGGTGGATAGTAGGAAACAAATTTACGTTTCATAAATGCTTAGGCTTTCACGGCTGGCGTTGTCAACTTCATTATATATGTTTACGGGGCTTGTAGGTTGTGGTCCAAATGTTTTAATTCCCATGACGATATGTTCCCCTGAAGATGCCGGACGCAGATTACGGCGAAACGTCGGTGATGAAAACATTTGAACCACGAACTACAAGCCCGGCAAACATATCTAATGAAATTTACGTTTACAAGACATAGTCACAAAATGAACAATTTGACAAAATATGAAGTTTATTTTACTATACTGCGTAAACAAACTCAAAAGTTGTGTATATACTTCATTTATAATAGGTTTATTCCTATACAGATGGGGAACATAGCGTATAGGTAACTGAAATGATCACGTGTGTTAATCCACATGAATTTCTCTACGTTTTATAGTTTAAAAGTGGGTATAAAATAATGTTTATGAACTTTATCATCTGTTGGCGACTCAGATTTAAAAAGAAATTCTGCACAATTACGCGAATTACATTCTTCACCAAAAAGTCATATTTTTGCATGGCGCATTTTGGAGCTTTCATTTTTCCCGATATCGTTTTTCTTTAGGATCATTGTTTATACCTGTTACCGAAATCCGATGAATTCAGAAGTTTATTTCATAATTTCTTTTACAGGAATTGTTGAATATTTCTCACAAAACCCATAATAAACATTCAACACTCTTACTTTTCATCACTCCAGCGACCTTCAAATAGGACGAGGTTTGACTTGAGCGCAGCCAATCGGAGTGCTGCAGTGTTGACATATTGTATTCGCGCTTAACTGGGGAGTAACGCGCTAAGTGATTTCGTCTCTCATAAATACTACTTGTGCTAAGACAAAATATTCAACTTTTGCAAAAAATAATTTACAAGGAAGATGGGGAATAATGTTCGTAGCAGAACCGTAAAAACCACAGATTTTTAGCTCAAATAGTTTTCATAATGCACATAACATTATATTGCCAGGCAGATTTGCATGCTCAGTGTGCGAGTGAGAGGGAAATATGAAAAGAGTGGGGGTAGCGACCTGGCAACGTAGAGCACGATAACGCATCTCATGCGCTGCAGCGTAGAACTCTTCCCATTTGAAAAACATAACACTCAATGATTTATCAGTCATATGCTTTACGTAACTTGATTAAAACGCAAAGAGTAAATTCTCAGCGACCGTTCCCCATGATTTCAAAGAGCAACAAACAGAAACTGTTGTAAACAGTATTGAATATATCATATAACTTATACAAATTGCATGCTGGGACTTGCAGCTTATTTATGGCGTAAATCAGGATAATTAAACTCCTTAGTATTTGTGTAAAAATTGTAATATTCAATCTGAAATTTGTATCATTAGCAAGGAATTACTTTCCTGGACGCATAACTCGTTTAGCAAGGGTCTATTTTGGCTTGGATCAACCTAAGGTATTTAAGTTCAATATCTCCCAGGGATGCGACACGTAGATTTTAAAGAAAACACCCTATCCCAAACTATCTTTTACAGCGAAAAATTTTGGTATATTTTGATATTCTCAAAAATTGCTCTACCAATATTATTTAAAATGCAGTTTATTAAATATAAAACATGGCAAATAAAAAGAATATCTTAAACTTCCTGGGAATTGCCTCTGAAGTCCTCTTTTTTCTGAATACTTTTGCTGGTAATCCGTAAGAAATGGACACAAACTTACTGAACAAAAAATGTAGATTTCATAAAAACGCACAGTTTATGGTGTTTACGTGTTTGTTGTGGAGCTTTCCAAGATATTCCTTGTTATTGATTTCAACTTCAAGATCATTATATTTTTCTCAGAGGAAGTCATCCTTGTTGCTTGCTTTAGTTTTACTCTTGGTCATGCAAAGAATCGAATTTCAATGACAATCGCATAGCGACAGCTTTTAGAGATTTGGCTAAAGCATATTGTACCCCCTCAGTTCCCTTCTACTTATGACAAACTAAGGAATAACAACATTATGCTAATGCTTAACTCCGTTAACATGAATTAAAAATAAGAATAATTATTTGTAAGAAGTTTGTTTGTAGAACACCAGAGTAAGAATGTAATTGGAGCATTTCAGATTTTTTTATCGTTCATCTATATAGCAACTTTTAACTTTTGTGGTCATATGGGTGGGTTAATAAAAACAATTGCTGGTGTCTTGCTCACTGAACTGTAGGGTTCTTAATATTGTTTTTTCAGTAATTCTACAATTAATCGCAATCACATTCACTCCTAAATGTGCAATATTGCCAAACTATGTGGGGAGGGGGGATAAGGAATGATTCTATTTAAATAAAAATCACCCGCCCTAGCCGGGAATCGAACCTGGGATCTCTCGGTGAGAAGCCAAAAAGGCTGACCACTCGAACATTTTCGTTTCTAGATGTATTCCCAGTTCGTACAACTGGACTTTGGAAGCCGTAGAATTGCTACTGGGCAATATCACTTTGCGATGTGGTAAGGTAATTTAAGTTTTTGCACATATCACACAGGTAATGGCGTCTAGCCGTTGTTTCTTCAAAATAATCCTGCCACTCTAAATAGAATGTTTCTTCTTCTTTTTCTTCTCCTCCATCAAGCATTAAACCTTTCCTAAGGCTTGTTGCGTGAAATGTTTAGTGCATTGCTTTATCCATCGTTTCCTGGGTTTTCTAACATTTTTCCTTTGGGTACAGAGTATAGTATTTTCTTCGGGTAGCGTTCTTCACTCATTCTTTCTGCGTGTTCTAGCTCCGTTTGTCTGTCATGATCTAATCGCTCTCAAATTTAGGTTAAATATTCTTAATTAATTTCTTACATCTTCATTATTTATTCTGTGTGTTCTAGTGACTCTAAAACTGTTGTTACAAATCTCATTTCCGCTACCTGTAATTTACTTTTATCTCTATTTGTCATTGTCCAAGTTAGAGGTACTGGTGTTGCCATATTTTTATTGAACTTCATCATCATGTCTTTTCTCACTTTATTTTTCAAATTAAATTAAAATGGCGTTTTATTTATGGATACTCTTTAACTGCTGTGGTTCTCAGCGTTCCATTCTATATTGGGCATGAAAGACCGCTTAATTTTGCTCAGAGGCCTCTCTTATCAGGCTTGAGGTTCTTTTACGTGCCGTAAATCTACGACACGGGACCTACAGCTTCACTTCCTTTCCCAAGGAAGCCATGCTAAGGATTTTTTTCCCATTGTCTTTTAATGTTTACATATAAGAGAAAGTTTCAATTTTAGTTTCAATATCTGCTTCTTTAATGTATGGCACTGAAGATTTTAAAAATGTAAATATGATTACTTGTTCAATTATATTATTATCTAATTGAAGTTTACATCTCAGCAGATGGATTCCTTGGAATACCATGGATTTAGTTTTATTCTGATTTGTCTAATTATAATTTAGAACTATTTTATGCAATTCAAATTGTGCTCTTTGTAGCGTATCTTCATTATCGGTAATGATTATTTGGTCCTCTGCAAATAGGAGTGTCTTTGAAAAATTGATCTTACTATAATCAGAAGTTATATTTAAAGTACTTAGCCGTTATTTCTATTCACGGATTGCGTTGTCTAAATACAAATTAAATAAAACTTTGTCTTATTCCGATATTGATATCAGCTGTCTTAAAATTCTCATTTTTGTTTAATACATATCTTTGTGCCCTTATATATATATATATATATATATATATATATATCTTAACAATATTATTTGGTATTCTTCTGTTAATCATTTCCCGTATTTATCTTATTTTTACTCTATCAAATGCCTTTATAAAATCTATAAATATTATATATGTTGGGCAGTTAAACTCTCTACTCTTTTATATTATTTGTTCAATTATAACAATTTTATCAGTGCATGAGTTTCCTATACTAAATCTTGTCTGTTCTTCTGTAAGTATTGTTTCAAATATATTACAGAGACTTTTATTTAAAATGTTGGCAAATAATTTGTAATTATTTAATAGTAAGAATGATGATGAGTATGATGATTATAGTAATAGTAATAATAATAATAATAATAATAATAATAATAATAATTTCTCTATAATTTTCTGGTTTGGTTTCGCCCTTCTTTTTAAATATGAGCACAATAAATTGAGTTTTCTATTCTTCTGACATTTCCTTTGGTTGCCAGGATTGATTTAAGGCATTTATTAATCTATTAAATAGAACTATTTATTTTGAAATTGGAAACATTACTCCCTTGAGACAGCTTGCCAGGTAGAAATCAGCTAATTTTAACGTTCTATATGAACACATGAGAGTAATGGGGTTTCAAAAGACCCAATTAAATGAGTGACAAGCAATTCACTACTGCTAAATCCTAGAAATGTTTGTTTAGCAAACAAAAACAAGTGCGGTGCAGTGGCACGCTGGTCTGTTAAACACTGCCGGATTTCAGTTTACCTCGATGGCGTCATTGCATACCCGGATAAGTCAGATCACGTTTGCGCTTCTCCCTTAGCTGCATAAAACTTTCAGAACTTTTATCTGGCTTCATCAAAATGTGTGCCACGAGGTATTCGATGAAACAGCAACACAACAATAATCCCTTGATAGATTACTAGCTGAGATTGAAAACAATACAGACAGACCTGAAGATATCTCCGTTTTGTTGCTCTACGCAGTAAGATTCTGTAACTCCGCTCGTAACATCTGTAATGAAATATAGTTCGACGAAGGCAGAAACGTCGTATATGATGTTATTGTCGGCATCTGGCCGAATGACGTCACTTGTTATGTGTCGCAAGGAAAAGGGTTTTATGACCGTGGCGAAAATTATTTCCAGACGGTTACAACTTTTATTTTTTCATTCTCCTTTGTCTCGTCAGTTCTGCCCACCAAAATTCAGTTGACACACTTTGTGACGTGACGGCTAATTTAAACTGCCTTGCTTCCCTCACTTTATTTCTTTCCTTCCTTTTAACTTGTTCTTCTGCCTAGAATATTTCCAGATATTTTTTCATAGCTGAAGTAATAACACCAGAAATTTCTGAGCCCTTCCGTTACGACAGCTCGTAACTACAGCATTTACTTCTTTGCCTATTAGCATCAGTAATGCCAACTAAGCTTTTTGTATGGTTAAATCTAGTTTTTGAAGAGACGACCACTAGTTTGCAAGTTCCCCTCTGATTGTTACTTTAACATGATTTTCTCTTCCGCTCTTAAACAAATATTGTTAAAAATCTGATGTGTTCCATTCACATTACTTTCTCTAGCTATTCTAAATACAAACTATTCTTTCAAAAGATTATTATTTTAGCTACATCATGATAATAGAGATAAACATCAGCAGAGTTGGTCTTATTACTTGTCTCTTTGGTTGCTATGTGAAACAATTAAGGTTCGGTTCGCTTTGCATGGTGCCGTTTGAGAAAAGTTAGCTAGTTTAAAATTGAAACCAATAACAAGAAATATCTAAAAATGGTCAACCCTACAAGTAAAACGTATATGACATAAATTATGTGTTCTCACGAGATGTAAATTTTTTGTCTATTAGGTTTTGGCTATCTCTTGCGGTTTAGCCGTTATGCAAGATTCTGCAAAGCTCATCCATAATAAAGAGGTCTTTAGAGGCTATTCCCAGAAATTCAACATATGCATTTTATTTGCGATGTATACATATATATAACATACGGTATTTTAATCAAATTTGTTACAGCCATTTTTGAGAAAAATACAATTTTAAAATTGGTTTCCATGTAAAGGGTAATTTGTGGTTGGAGATTTTTGAAATTCTCCTTGAGACATACTGAATATAAATACTAAATTTGGTTTTTAAAGTCTTTTCGTTTTTGAGCTTTGCATACATACACACACCACACACACACGTATGGACCTTTTTCTAAAAATAGTCTTTTTCGGACTCGAGACCTCAAAACATATTTCCAGTGATATCTCGTGCATTGCATGTACATACGTATTAGAGAAAGTAAAATGCAATTTTTCTATCTACTTTGAGTTGATCTACAAAAATATTTGTAGACATATGTTTATCACTTACTTCCTTGTAAATACAAAGGAATACACTAAACCTAACCGATAGTAACATTTTAAAGATCTGTTGATTCCATTACTATGATGATATGCGATGAATGAGTCACCATTTAATTACGCAAAGTTTCAACATGTTGGTAACTATGGCACTAGAGGATGATTGTCAGTGCGGAAATTTTCACAACTGTTACTTATATATGATTATGCATTTTTTGGGTTCGTTTTGTGCAAATTATGCATAAATTACGGGAAAAAACAATTTGACACTCATAGCTCAGTTAAGCGAGAACGAGTTCACACATTATGACTAGTTAATTCTGCCCTTCACAATGTTTTATTACTGGCGTATTAAAGGAACAAGCCAGACAGATACTTGCATTCCCTTTTGGGGAGAGAAGTGAGCGAGTATTACGTAATCTGATGTAGCATATTATCAGCACAGCATGGTAAGCAATTATAAATTCAGATCTCTGTTATTCTATATTTAATATTTTACAGAGGTTTCTGCATCTTCTTCTCTCAGAGAAAAGATTATAACATTAATGCTTTCAACTACTATCTATAGGCCATGACAATTTGAAATACCACTATTATGTCTAACTGACTCGTGTGCCATAGTGAGCCTGTTATGCACGATAATGAATAAAATAACCTGTTTATAATTGATTTGTATAAAATATGTTATTGCATTATATCGATAAGAAAACTGTTTTCTTCATAAATTATACATATTTGTAGTACTTGTGCTTATGGGGCACGGAATCAGAGTAACCTTTTCTGGTTAACCAGAACATCCTCCTTCTTCCCTTTAAGGCAACAGATTAATCAAGTCCAATACACTGGGTCTTTCAAAATCACTTAAAACTTTAAACTGTTATAAATATTATGTTATTTAAAATAAGAGAAAAGTCACATACTGGGAAAACAATGGTGTTTTTTGTCCTCCATTCTCTCGTTCATCGTACACCATTTTTTCTGCGACTCCATGTACAGTATTTTGCAAATGATGTCTTGGTTAATTAGTAATTTCTTGCTGTCGGATGTGTGATTGTTGTACATGTCAGGAAAACTCTTTACGCAGCCAAACGTCGGTCAGATTGAGATGTGTAGATTGTTGTAAATTAAAGAATGGAATATAAATCTGCTCTTAAATTGTTAAAGAGTTCTAAAATTTTCCAAACCTTGAGAAATTGTGGCGCTGTTGGGCAAAGAATAACGCTTTGTATTACGGATCAGAAGATTCCAGTTTGTATCCTGGCAGGGTCGATAACTTTTTGGCCTGCCTGGCTAGTGTGAGGGATCGTGTCTGCCTCACATTCAACTGGTCGGAGTTCGAATCTCGTTTAGGGTGAGCTACCGAATAAGGTTCTTTTTGGGGTTTACCTTATCCTGAGAAGAATTTCTAGTAACTGTAAGCTCCTTGGACCCCGGAATCATTTGGGCATCATTTCGCCATTTAATTCATCGTCCGATATGACCAACCTCTTAAAATACGTTAAGCTACAAAACAAAAAACAAAAAACTGTACCAATGGTAATGACAAACTGAAATAAAAAATAAAAGAAACCCAATCCTTATTATTTGCCCAGTATGACTTATATTTTATGTTTATCTTATCTCAAATATAATATGTATAGCTCTTTAAAGTTTCAAGTGACCTTTGTCATTTTTTAAATCTATCAAAAGAAATATCTGTAAGCAAATAATGAATGAAGACCTTAAATTGAGACCAGTATATTTGGGACTGGAATTTTATAATAAAAACAGTTTTCAGTTTTTTATTCTTATCTTATTCTTTTATTATTATTATTATTATTATTATTATTCTACATCTTTGCAACAAATTATTGTTGAAAAGCTTATGCGTCTACTTACTTCATTCTAATCGAGAAAACAATTAGCAGAAATAGTCTTATTACCAGCTTACTTGAAATAGAAGCGAAATAAAGAAGTACCATAGGTTAAAATGATAGTCAAAAGCTGGTTACTATGTTACTGAAGTTCCTTTGTTTGTATGGACAGGAGTTTACAAATTCCTGTATAAGAAATGTGTAAGTGTTTCAAAGATGAAACTAAAAACAAGAAATATCTCAAATCGACCAGCTCCACGAAAAAAAAATACATAACATTGTGTGTTTTAACGTGCTCTACATTTTTTGTGTGGTAAGGTTCTATCCATCTCTTACGGTTTGGCAGTTATACAAAATTCCGTAAAATTCATCGAGAATAAAGTATTCATTAGTGACTATTTCCATAAAATTCAAGATATACATTTTATTTTGTCAGGTAAATATATATAATATACGATAGTGTGATCAAAATTGTTTGAGCAATTTTTGAAATAATCAAAAACATTCCATGTAACGGGTAGTTGGGGATGGGAGGAATTTCTTGAAAATCTTCGTGCCGCATGCTTAGAAGATACCCTACTTAAAACCAGGGAGACGCAAAATATATATTTCCGGTGAAATCTTGGTATCGAATTTTTAGGTGCATTATAATACCTTCGCTATACACTATGTGGAATAGTACGTGTAGAGAAAGTAAAAAAGCATTGTTTGTATTTGCGCACAAAGAGATTTAATGCTTACGACTTTAATGAGTTCTTGAAGCGATGAAACAAATGTTATCTGCTTAAGTTTCTCGGGAAATAATTAAAAATGCAGGACAGAATGATAAAGTGTGAATAACGCAATACACTGTGTTGTTTTGTTTTATTAATGTAATTATTTTGCTCTTATTTCTGTTTCGGACATCTCTGTGGCAACTCGTTGACTTTTTAATTCCAATACATACGCCTGATTTATGTGACACCTTAATCCATGAATGTACCGCTTTTTCACAGCATTCATGCCACCGTTTGATAATCCACACTGAAATATATTTTCATTCCCACGATAGACCTTTCCTTGTATCAAGCAATTGTTATTTTAAAAATCTGATGTGTTCCATTCACATAACTTTATCTAGCTATCCCAAATATAAACTATTCTTACAAAAGGTTATTCATTTACCTACGTTATACTAATCGAGATAAACAATAGCAGAAATTGTGTTATAAACTGCTTCCTTATAAATAGAAGGGAAATAAGATGATGCAATAGCCTAGAGCAATACTTAGATGTTTTAAAAGCTGCTTACTATGTGAAACAATTGAAATTCGGTTCTTTTTGCATAGCCAGGAGTAAAACAGAAGAGGCGTGGAACGAATGATGACTTCCCGTTTAAGGAACGTTTAAGTACTTTAAAATTGAAACCAACAAGGGATACGTCGAGAACTCAACTGTACATTCTTGTATTACATTTAGGAATCCTTAGTTGATAAATTATCTTAGTGACCCTAAAAGTTAAAAACGTAATAAAACATTTATATGACATACGTTTTGTGATTTAAGGATATCTACATTTATTTTATTCCACCCAAAATTCAACGGCAATTTTCGTCGGAAGTACATGTTTTGAGGTCTCCTTAAAAAAAAGGGAATGCATTTTTGGAAAAAGAGCGTGTGTGTGCCTATGAACAACATACCGTAATTCAAAAACAAAAAGATGGTACAAATATTAAAACTAAAAGAAAAAATCGATTAAGTATTACATCCCCTATTATATATTTATATATATATATATATATATATATATATATATATATATATATAATCTTGATGATCTATTTGAAGGTGCTGGTGTATCTATTTATCTGAAATGTTATTTAAGGGATGAATTATTGTTTATACATTAGTTAATTTATTTGTCGTAAAGATCCTTTATAAATAAAGTATTTAGGTTTAGTATCTTCCAAGAATGTGACAAGAAGATTCTCAAGAAAATTCCCAACCTTAAATTACCCTTTACAGGACAAAATTTTCAAAACCTGTAATCCCCAAAAATGGCTCTAAAGATTTTGATTAAAATATTTGAATTGTTTTAGATATTTTCAAGACAAATGAAATGTATATGTTGAATTATATGAGAATGATGTCTGAAATCCTCTTCACTCTAGAAGACATTTACATAACTGGTAAACTGTAAGACATGGAGAAAATCTTGGTACTGAATGTAGATCTCATAAACCACACACTTTGTCAGAAGGATTTGTTGTTTGTTTTTAGTTTTTTGTAAAGTTAACGGTTTCCAAGATATATTGGGTGTACATTTTCCAATATATATAAACTTTTCTCAAAAAACGGGAAGTGGCCATTCGCTTTTCTTTTGTATTACCTCTGGCCATACTTTAGCGACAAGAGGTTAGAATATTAGGCCATCGGTTTAGCCTAGCATATTCTCTTACTTTTCTTGTACCTATAAGGAACTGAGTAATCAGACCAGAATAAGTAGAGAACGTCCTATGGATGGAACACGTCAGGTTTTTAAAAAATGTTACTCCTTTAATAGTTTATTAAAGTCTTTTTAAGTATACATAAGTCATATCTCGTGATATTCTCGGTATATATTGGTGATTAAATAGAAGAGTACAAATGTATCTGTTTTACATATCTATGTCTTGAAGCTCGATAGATTGTGCAGCGCCTTCTATATATTTTTGGAAACACCACAGTCTTCGTTGTCTCCTTTATTGACGGCAGCTAGTACGTAGTTATGGTAATCACCACAAACCGCTAGTGGATTGTGCGATGTACGAACGGGGTGGGTAAATATTGAATGTCCAATACGCAGACGGGTTACTACTATTTAGTCTTTTCGGGAGGAAAGTTGAATAAAATAATCGCACTGACTTCATGTGGTTTTAAATTAATTGTTCTTCCACACCAGTGTGTGTAGAACAGAAACTGGAGAGGAGGAGTCAAATTGAAAAATTCAATGGTATAATCGAAATTTGAACCATGGATCTCCGGTTTCTGTCCAATTGCTCTATACACGGCACTCAGTTCTCCAAACGACTCGCGTTTTTACAGGTAAATCACAAATAGGTCTCAAATCATGGAAACCAGGAGATTTATGGTACACATCCCGGCTACGGCATTGCATTTTTCAGCCTAACTCTATCTCTTCATGTAGCTTACTGTAGAAGAATTCTAATGTTGCTTCCACTGGTGGTAAATGTAGCGACGAATAAACGTGATAAAGTTTTGATAGGTGTCTTTAAATCTGCCGCCAGGTGTCTAGTCGGTTTTTGAGCTTCAGCATCAGTCCTCTCGTTACCTAAAATACCAATATGTGAAGGGACCCATTCTAACTATACTGCCGAATTGGAGTTATTTATTTAGTTGAGTAGTATTTGGAATTCTTCAATACAATTTTTACTTCTAGGCGATCGATGTCGCAGAGCCAGCACAGAACTCATATAATCAGTTAATATGTTAAGCTATCCCCTTTTGGTATTTTGAGAGATGCACTCTAAACCAAAGTGAATGCTAAAGAGTAGGAGGAGACTGTCAATTAACCACGAAGGCCATAGAGCACCCATTCCTATTTTTTAGTTTCGACGCATCAGTAAAAGCTGGAGTAGACTGGTGATGGGATGTGGATATTTCTAATAACTTTTGTTGGTACACAATGTTCTGTTTCAGCTTTATTAGCTACATGCAGCCAACCAAGGTTGTGTTAACAGTATAGGATGAAGTCTCCAGGGCACAATATCAATGTTGTATGAGAAACAAATCAGGTTTATCTCCTTAACGGCACATGAAAATGAAATCCTTCACCTCTTCCTATGGGAGGCTGAATTATGTTGTACTGGTTTAGCCTTTCTTTGATTATAAGCCATAGTGAAACTCTTTAACAGTGACTCATAGGCTCGTATTTGTAGCCCTGAATTGTTTCACAGGCCAGTCACACATAGAATTCATACTTGGGTGGAGTCAAACGCATGATTACCTGAAGGTGGGAAACCTTACAGGAGAAAGATTTTTCTTGTAGCTCTCCACAAACAAACTTTCTTACAACAGATTCTTTCTACATTATACTAATCGAGATAAACATTAGCAGAATGAACTTTTACTTAGTAGAAGGGAACTAAGGAAATGCATTAGGCTAAAGTGATTGTCAAATGTTTTAAAAACTATCGTTATGCGATTGTCATTACAAATCGCTTCTTTGCTTGGTCCGCAGTAAAACGAAAGAAAAATGATACTCCCTGTCTGAGAAAAGTATAAGTACTTTAGAACTGAAACCAATAACAAGGAGTATCTCGAAAACAGTTGCCTTCGCAACAAAACGAAAAGGACATAAATTATGTTTTGACAAGACCTACATTTTGTGCGAATTAAGTTTTTGTCTATGTCTTACGATTTAACTGTTATGCAAAATTCATCCAGAATAAAGAGCCTTGAGAGACTTCAAGATATAAATTTTATTTGGAATGTAAATATCTATAATATGCAGGACTTTAATCAAAATCATTATGCAATTTTGAAGAAATCAACATTTTCGAAAAACTCTCCATGTAAAGGGTAGTTTGTGGTAGGGGGATTTTCTTCAAAATCTTCGTGTCTCATCCTTGATAGATACTAAACCTAAATACCAAGTTTGGTATTTAATGGACTTTTCGTTTTTAAACTATGCTGTCCACAAATATACAGGGACCTTTTTCTAAAATGCTTTTTTCGGGCTCAGGAGGCATCAAAACATATATTTCCGGGAAATCTGGACATCGAATTTTTGGTGTAATACAATACCTTTTGTATCTACTATGTAATTGTACATGGCCCACTTTTATGGACGTCAGTGTACATTTGATATGGTTGAATGCTTGGTCATACTTGTAGCGAAACGAAAATGCAAAACAAACACTGTCAACGCTTAGAAGAATAGGGTATTTTGGAATTGTTACCTTCAGCTTGAAACTACAAAGAGCAGAAAAATAGAGAAAATAAGAAAACGTTGGAACAGGGCTGCGATATGTTGCGACAAAGGGAAGACGGGATTTTGGCAGAGATGGAGTAGCTAAAATAAAAAGATACATGCTCTTTACGACATCCCACAAGCTCCGTGTTTCGTATCATAATTCAAAGAATGTATTTCTTCCTTTTATATTGCACTCGCATAAATATGTATGTATGCCTGCGCCTCTGTCAAAATGGTGTCGATTCCACGGGTTTTATATAGCAGGATTTTATCACTGCATCCCAATGATTTGTTTGGGAACATTTGTTTTCAGAAAGACGATACATAAAACTTTAGATTCTACTCCTAGAGATGAATTTCGCAGAGAATATTACTGTAAGAATTTATGTAGACGAAGTATGCTCTGTTTTGTACAGAGATAGGTACTGAAGTGAACAGCTGTGTCTGAACTATTGAAGCTTACTGTTTAAGGGGTACTGACAGTGAAATTATAGGTTTTGAACATTTGTATAGATTTTTATGAAAACTTTACTAGGAATGCAATGCTGTAATTTTAATAGAATTACAAATTTCAATAAAATTGAAGAAATACTTTTAAAGATATAAAGCATTTCATAAATTATGTTATGTAAATATATTGCATAATCAAAATGTGCCTAAAGTTTAACCAAATTGAATAGTATTTTGATTTTTTCTATCACGAATGTACATACAATATATTAAATAGAAAATTTAATATTGTACCCAAAATCTGTATAAAGAATTCATAGGAAACATATGTTTTGACGTTTCCTGAACAGATATGTGTGTATGTGTGCAGTATAGCTCAAAAACTTAAAAACCGTTAAATAAAAAGCTTGGTATTTACTTTTAGTATGTTTCAGGGATGCGACTCCAAACTATCCTTTATATGGAACCATTTTTGAAAATTTTGTTTTTATCAAAATATACTGTAACGATTTTGATTAAAACGTGTATAGCATATTAAGTGATATACTTACATCACAAATAAAATCTATATTTTGAATTTTCTGCGAAAGGCTTCTGAAGACATACTCATTCTGGAAGAATTATGCTGAATTTTGGATAGCTAGTAAACCGTTAGAAGCAGACAAAAACTTGTTGCCCCAAAACTGTAGATCTCTTTAGAATATACAATTTATGTCAAATACTTTTCTATGTTTTTGTTTTGCCTGTGTGTGTATGTGTCTGCGTGTGTTTCTCAAACGAGTTCACTTTTCATTTCATATCTCATTTTCTGCTGCCAGTGCAAAGCAAATCAAACTTACAATAGCGACAAGATTTCAAAAGATTTGACTATTCTTTAGTCTAGTGTATTCTCTTATTCCCCTTCTACTTATAAGGAAACAAGTAGTAAGACCATTTCTGTTAATGTTTATCTCGATTAGCGTGATGTATGTACTTTCTTGAAAGAATATCTTATTTGTAGAACATGTAGAGAAAGTCATGTGAATGGAATATAAGATTGTTTCTATTAGTTTTAATAGATACATTGTATGATCAGTAATTTATTTGTATTAATCTAAGTGAATTACTATTTTATTAGTTTGGGATGGATTAGATTATTTGCAAGATAATTAAATTAAATTCATGGAGTTTCTTTGAATAGCCTGTGAATCCCTTTTCATTTGATAGGACTGTTGTATGATTCAAGTAGCTGGTGTTAGAAAGGCCGCAAAAAATGTAGATCTCTGTAAAACACACATTTATTTCATATTACCTTACTATGTCATGACACATTTCCAATACAGCTATAGTTAATGTTCTGAAGCATTCGATACTGTGCCATTACTAGAAGTGCTTGCGCTATTCAGTTGTTTTCGCAATATCATGGAAAAAAAATATAATTTCATATAGCCACTCACTTTTAAACTTCTGTCTGTGGATCTGGTTTTTTCTCTATGACGAAATGTGTAATAAAGGTTGCTAAGGTTTAATATTAAGTAGATAGAGAAATGAGCCTAACTAAAATAGCTTGTAAAAGCTATATAAAACTAAACCTTAGTGGACAGAGAAAGGCATTTGAAGTAAACTATCGTAAGTTTTTTCTTCCTATCTTTCCATAGGATGCACTAATCACGTCAATCCGCTGATGAATCTGCTTTTGTTGTGGCAGTTTTTATGATTTGGTGCAATAAATTTTGTCTTTCTATCGTTTTTAATCTGCGTTCTATGCATTATAACATTATCAGTTTGTTGACATTCCATTATAAAGCTGTTTATTTACAGTGATAAAGCCATGATTCCATCTCATTAAACGCTACAAGTGAACGTCAGATAGACGAAGTTAATTGCACCGCCAGCACGTTTATTAGCAATTCCTGTATTTCCGGGTCCGGTTTCTTGTATTATCTACATTCTGACATGTATTGTATGTTATCTGGGACCAGCATTTATCATGAGCTCGTGTGAACTCTGAAGAGTTTATCTCTGAAACCGTTGTTGTGACTTGACATTTAGTTGCGTCTTTGATGAGTAACTAGTCCCACACTTGTCAACAGTAGAGATTACTAGACTTTAACTTTCTACTTTTCAAAAGTCCCATTACAATTTGATATATAAGGTGAGCTTTCCAAATCAAATAATCAACGTAATGAACAAACTCCAGTAATTACAACCTACACCAAATATGTTGCCAGACTACGGAAGTCCGTTTGCAATCTCTGGAAACGAATTGCCAAGTGTGTTGTGGTACTACTGTTTGCGAGTCAAAGTCAACGCTTTGCGCGATAAGCATACATAATTCACAGCTTTGCCTACCTAGAATTAGCATGTGCCAGCTGCAACAATGCTGAAGCAAATCTAATCGTTTTAGGAAGGCTACATTTTTGCCTTTTTCGATGCAAATAACACTATTACGCTTTTATTTACTTGTGCGAAAAGCACATTTCATTGTTTACAAGAAAGAGATAACTTCTCTGCTCAATAAAAAGAGAAAAAACTGATAAACCTGTGACCTGGAACTAGCCGTACTCAGACTCTGATGAAGAAAGTCAAAACCTTTGTCTCAGGCAATAATCCAGCCATACAACGAGCCGCCGCATAAAAATTAGAAACGTCATTAAAATTGTAAACACCACGATCAATAGGAGTTTGTGCCTCGAAAAATGTCATAAAGGCAGAGTTCAAAATCGTTACCTCGTCACATGTCGCACAACAGTAGGGAACCGTATGGTAGACTGGCGGGAACTGGCAGGCGAGAATTGGAAGTTTCTTGTGACATTGGAGTGGCATATATCTAAGTGAATGCAACAAACCCCGTGCAAAGACAGAGGACATTTTACAGAAATAGGACTCCGAATATAAGGAAACTTTTTCCAAATGATTTATGATTATCGCCTGATACTGTTATAATGGCAATTTGACAATCCGCGAGTTATTAAATAGTTCTGTGAGTTGACTTGACCTATCAGAATAAAGTTCTGACTCCAATATATCGCAGAGATATCTCGGATTGTATTGGACAGACACACATAAGATTTGGGTGCACCAGGATAAACCTTCCAGACATACATCGGGTTCAAACAGACATTTGTAGAGACAATGGTATAAGAATCAGAAATAGAATACGTGTTATTCCTTTCAGCAACATCCAACGAAGTCGTCTATGCTTCATCTATGGATGTTTGTGCACTTCGACTTCTGAAAAGAGCTTTGGGAGACAGGCGTTCGCTTATTGCCTAAGCTTGGAAAGAGAAGTGGGAAAAGATTGACATTATTTTACTCCGTAAAAGCCTTCTGCAATAGAAATTAAGGTGAAGAGCTATAGCTATAATGAAGGACATCCAAATGAGCAAGATGGTATGTGATGGAGTGATGGATTTTCTTAAGACAAATTTCAAAAGGAAGTTGGTTACCAGAGATCAGAAACAACCTCTGTACCTACTGTTGTACTCTCAAGCAAATTAGGGTCGCAAATCTACTTCACATTCATTTTAGGTACATAAAAGGTATATGGTGTTACACATATTAAAATGTATAATTACAGAAATATTATTAATGCAACTTCTAAAAGGATGGAAAATTGTTGTAAACAGATTTTAAATCAGCACAAAAATGTCAGTAAGGATCGCCCATTGTACTTATTACAGAACCTAAATTTTGTTCACCTATGAAATCGTCAAATTCGGAAGGAAATATTTGTGAGTTGCTAAAAAACAGTCACGAAGACATACGAAATATACAAACCCAGCCGAACGAAGAATTAGGTAATAAAGAAAATATGTTAAAAACATGGAAAACGTGGAGCCCGCTCAAACACGCAAGAATTCATTCTTCGAACGAAACATTACAAGAGGATGTAGCTTAATAACCCAACATCCGCAAGAATTACACATAATGCATAAAGAAGAGGGGAACACAAGCAAATGAGACCTTAAACAGACTATTAAACCTAGTTTGTTATAAGCTTGCTCCACTGACATGTAACATCCAGGGCACAATTGCCTTTCCCTTGATTGTAGAAGTACATCTTTGAATGCGACATACAAACCCTATGCAAACAAAGGCCAGGTATCGGTTAGGCGATAAAAAGCGATATAAACTCTTCGTCCTGATAGATAGATGTACTTTGGTCATCGAAGAGACAAGTTGAAAACATATGTGCGAGGCGTGTCCAGAAAGTAAATACCATTTTGTACTACCGCCACCGCAACGCTAGTGGCGCAGTTACATGCATGCGTACTCGTCTTTCTGGTTCATTGTCCACTGACACCAGTACAGCCGGATCGTGCTCTGTTTACAGTTACTAGTGATAGTTATAAATGTTTAGGACAACTTCTGATCCCTCCGACTGCGGTTTATCAACACAAGGAATGTTAAGCAAGCTTTTAGAGATTTACGGGAAAATATAATGGCGATAAAATCGTAAGAAAGTGGGTTAGGCAGTTCAATGATGGACGATTCAGTGTTCATGATGAAGCACACAGCTGAAGGCCTTCTGTTATCACTGATGGTTTGGTTGAACATGAAAATGAGGTAATTCATGAAAACAGACAGTTCACAATGAGAATGCTTTGCAACATGTTTCCATAAATTTCAGAATATGTTTTGCATTAGATTGTTACGAAGCCCTTATATTATCACAAACTATGTTTCCTATTTGGTTTCCAGAGATGCTTATAGAGGTTCATAAAAACGAAGCGGCTTTGACATTTCTTACCCGAAACAGTGATGAGGGTGATGCATTCTTAAGTAGGATGATGACCAGTGATGAAATTCTGATCCATCATGTCACTCTAGAATCCAAAAAACAGTCGATGGAATGTAGGCACATAGGATGCTTCAAAGGCCAAATATTTAAAACAACTTTGTCAACACGATAAATCGTGTGCATTGTGTTCTTGGACAGATGGTCTCAATGCGGTACGATACTGTTAGAAGTCTTCGGTGCGTAGTTCAGAATTCTCGGTCAAGGCACTGTGCTGTTTCATTACAACGAACGTCCCTATGCTTCTGGTGTCACATAGAATCTTATTCAACAATTCAATTGGGAACAGTTGAATCACCCTCCGTACAGCTCCAATCTCGCGCCTTTTGACAACCACTTGTTCTTTAACTTGAAGCGTGAGTTCGTACGAAGCGACGACACATAACACGGAGTACAGCAATGGCTGTCTTCACTGGCGGCAAATTTTTGTGAAGAGGATATGAAAAAGATGATTCCTTACTATGAAAAATGGCTGCACTAAGTCGAAAAAATGGGTTAAGAAATCCTCTTTTACGTGCAAATAAATTTCCTTGTGCAAACAAATATATTATACCTTTTTACTTTCTCTATACGTGCTATGTACATAGCGTATATAGAAGGTATTGCACTCCACCAAAAAATTCTTTACCGAGATTTCACCGGAAATATATGTTTTAGGTTGTGTATCCAAAAAAACTATTTTCAGAAAAAGGTCCGTGTGTGTCCATGTGCCCGTGAACACGATAACTCAAAAACGAAAAGTCGGTAAAATATCAAACTTGGTATTTAAGTTTAGTATCTTCCAGGGATGCGACACGAAGATTTTGAGAATAATCCCACCACCCCCAACTACCCTTTACATGGAACTTTTTTTCGAAAAATTTGATTTTCTAAAAAAATGGCTCTAACGATTTTGATTAAAATATCGTATATTAAGGATATTTACCTGACAAATAAAATATATATTTTGAATTTTCTGGGTCAATTTTACGGAATTTTACATAACTGCTAAACCGTAAGAAATGGACAAAAACTTAACGCACAACAAATGTAGAGCACCTTAAAACACACAACTTATTTATATACATTTTTTTCGTGGAGTTGATTGTTTTTGAGATATTCCTTGTTTTTGGTTTCAACTATAAAGACATATTTTTCTCATACCGGACTTTGTGAACTCGTGTCCATACAAACAAAGGAATTTCAGTCGCAGTCAGCTTTTGAATATCACTTTAACCTATGGTACCCCCTTATTTCGCTTCTACTAACACGGAAGCAAGTAATAAGACTATTTCTGCTAATTTTTGCTCCATTAGATGCAGTAAATAGAATAATTTGTTGCAGTGATATAGAGAAAGTCATGTGAATGGAACACATCAGATTTTTTCCAAACGGTACTTATTTTCCATGCACGCCTTGTAGGCATATTCAAATTCATTAACTCTTGTTGTAATATGTTTCATTCATGCTGCTATGAAAAAATTAATGTGAAAATTCTCTTCGTATATATTAATGTAAATATTCAAGTTAAATAAGAAAATACTGTGTACCGCACAACGTCTATTCTACTACAGCAGCCAATGACAAGCAACTAACGACGGCTAAGAGATACAGAAAAAGCTAGTTGGAACAGATTTTCAAAAAATCTTATGTTTTACATTCACATGACTTTCTCTACATTGCCGTAACAAATTATTGTTAAAAAGATTATTCTTCTACATAATTTATCATAATTGAGATAAATATTAGCAAAACTGTACTTAAATTATTCCTTATAAGGAAGCAAAAAAGCTAAAACGGATGTCAAATCTCTTAAAAGCTAGTTGCCATGTGGTTGAAATCTGTTTCTATGCAGGGCTAGGAATTTACATCTTTCCGTGAGAGAAAGGTTTCAATTATTTTAAATCTTAAACATAAAACAAGGAATATCTCGGAAATAGTCAATTCCGTGTAAAAAACATACGTGACACAAATTGTGTGTTTTAACGTGATCTACATTTTTGTGTAATAAGTTTCTATCTATTTCTTACGGTTTACCAGTTACGCAAAATTTAGCAAAACTAATTCAGAATAAAAAGGTCTTTAGAGGCTAATCCCAAAAAAAATTAAGATATGCAGTTTATTTCCCATATAAATATCTTTAATGCCTATATGGTATTTTAATCAAAATTTTTGGAGCCATTTTTGAGAAAATAAAACTTTTCGATTTTTTTCCCATATAAACGGTAGTGTTGCATACGTGGAAGATTGTAAACTCAAATACAAAGTTTGGTATTTTACCGAGTTTTCGTTTCTAGTTATCGTGTTCACAGACACATGGACACATACGTACCTTTTTCCAAAAATGATTTTTTTTTATACAGGAGACCCTAAAACGTGTATTTCCGGTGAAATATCGGTATAGAATAATGGGTGGAATGCAATACCTTCACTATACACTATGTACATAGAGAAAGTAAGAATAGGTGTGAATAATATGTACATATAGTAAAAATCTGATTGCTACGTTCACATGACTTTATCTACCTATTCTACAACAACTATTCTTATACAATATTTTATTCTAACTGCTTAATGCTAATTGAGATAAACATTAGCAAAAATAATAATGATACCATTTTCTTATAGGTACAAGGGGAATAAGGGAATAAACTATGCTAAAAATGGACAAATATTTCAAGAGCTAGTCGCTATGTCATGTCTTGACGTTCCGTTCTCCTTTCATGACCAGGATGGGGAAAAAAGAAAAAGAAAAACAAATGTCGACTTTTCGTTTGAGAAAACGAAAATATTGGGAATTTAAGCCAAAAGCAACGAATATCTCAGAATTGTTAAACTCAAATAAAAAAAATATTTGAGATAATTTTTGTATCTTAAAGAGAGCGTACTTTGTGTAGTAAAACTTTGCCTATCTGTTACTATTTACTACTCATGCAACTCATCTAGAATGAAATGGGTTTCAGAAGCTCGTCTCAAAAAATTGAAGGTATACATTTTATTTGTCAAGTGGTTAAATATAGGTATTTTAATCAGAATCGTTATAGCTATTTTTTAGAAAATCGAACATTTCGAAAGGTCTTCCTGTAATAAAGGGGGATTTGGCGTGGGTGCATTTTCCTGAACATTCTTGCGTGTCATCCTTGGAAGATACTGAACTTGAGTTAAGCGCTCACGCGCGCTCACGCGCGCTCACGCACACGCAAACTCATAAACACCGTTTTCTAAAAATGATTTTTTTCTAATCAGGGGCCCATAAATATGTATCTCGGTATTCGAATTTTTGGGTGAACTGCAATATTTTCTCTTCCTACTTGGTACGTGATAAAAAGAGGAATAAATACTACTATTGACGCACGTCTATCAACTAAACTGTAAATGCTCCTGGCAATGTAACAATATTATTGAATAAAGCATAAACAAGCGCAGTCCAAACAAATCCAAATAAATAATAAAGGAACTAAGAAGGGATAAATCCCCGAAACAGGCATAGAGTGAAATAAACCCGTAAATCCCGTTAACATTCCATTCTGTTCCGTTCCTGTAATCAGGGTACCCGTAACGGCGGGCATTAAAAGGAAGCTGATTCAGAATTTGTAGAGAGATTACATGTTTACCTTAACTTGATACCTCGATGGGTAGTGGTAGAGCAAAGTGGATGTAAATCTGAGCAGTAACCCTTAAAAACATTTGGAATAAGAGGGTTTTTTTTAAAAATCAACTAAGCTGCTTTAAGTTTATTGATGACCCACATGTTTCAGCAAAAGCTGATGCGGGCATTCTAGCTAACCTCTCCAAAAGCAGAATTAAAGTCTACCGCTGGTTTCGTTTTAATGAGTAGATGATCGACTTTGTAGAAGTATACTCGGTATTTAATTGAAGAAACACAATTAATTATAACACTTTATTTAAGAAACACTGGCAATGAAATTTTGGCTACAATGTGTCAAAAATTCGAAAATCACTTTTTTGTAGCAAATTGTTTTTTGAAGAGAATCATAACTTCTCTGTACCTCTCCTTGCTTCAGGCTCTACAGCTATTTAAAGATCTTACGACACATGTTTCCTAGCACGCTATTTCTTAAACAGCGTGTTTCTCAAATTTACATTTTCACGCACTCAAAATGTTCCACGCGTTTCAGTTTTTGCTGAAATACAACTAAAATTTCCCAAAATAGCAGAAGCGTCTATTGTAATGTTACAGGCGACAAACTTGTCTTATTACTATAATAATTTTAAAAATATATCTCATTGAGGGAATGATTAATTTTTGGGGTAAAATTTCCATCCTTTTAATAAAGTATCATAAGTCAGTAATAAAAAGTATTGAAATATCAACGAGCAAAGTGTTTGTATTTTGTTCAAAGCTCCAATTCAAAGAATACCTATCAATACTCTAAAATGTAATGTACGTGGAAAGCATTTACAGAGATGAAGAGAAATAATTAATAAAAGTTTGTTAAATTTAATGACATTTAGATGGTTTTTACTATATGTAAATTAAACTGAAGTTAAATATGAAGAATTAGCCAAATAGTTTGCTCATCTGTTTATTGAAAACATGGTTTCTTGAAAGTATTTACTATGATTATGTAATACATTTACATATTAATATTTATGAAGTAATTTGCTACAAAGTGTACATCCACTTTGAATTAAATTTGATACTCATAATAACACAAAATCATTACAATACAGTAACAGAAGTATCTATGCAAAAATATAAACATTTCAAACTACACTCCCGGTTAACTGCCAACATGGATTTCAAGACTTTCACGGAAAGTTTGAATCATAGATTTCAAGATTTTCATGGAGAGTTTGAATTATGGTCGTTTTATCCATAACATTTTGAAGCTTTTAAGAAATCATGTCAAGGGAAGACAAAATGATCTCTACTTGTCCTACAAACTATTCTTACATATATTATTCTTTTATCTACATCATATCTTTGAAAATAAACATTAATAGAGATGTTGGTATCACTTGCTTCCTTGTAATTAGAAAAGAATGAAGGGAATACTCTATACTAAAGCGATAGTTAAATCCTTTCAAAGCTGGTCGCTATGTCTAACAATTGAAATTCGTTCTGTCTGTTTGACCAGGAATAAAACAAAGGATTCCAGTTTGATAAAATTACAAGAACAACAAAATTGAATAAGTAATAAGGAATATCTCGGAAATGGTAAACTGGACGAAAACAAATGTGTGCCACATAAATTATGTGTTATAGCGAGATTACATTTTTTGTGTAATAAGTTTTTGTCCATCTCTTACAGTTTACCAATTACGCAAAAGTCATCCAGAATGAGGTCTTTAGAGGTTATTCTCAGAAAATCAAGATAAACATTTTATTTGTCGTGTAAATGTCTTTATTTTAATAAAATCGTTAGAGCCAATTTTGAAACTCAAAGTTTTCGAAATCTTTTTCCACGTTTTAAGTTAGTTTGGTGTGGGAGGACCTTCTTCAAAACCTTTGTGTCGTTTCCTCGGAATATATCCACTAAACTTACAAAATTTGGTATTTTACAGACTTTTCGTTTCTGAGTTATTGTGTTCAAAGACATACAAACACCTTTTTTTTCTTCTAAAAGTGATTTTTTCGGATAAAGGGGACGCTAAAACGTGTATTTCCGTAAACTCTCGGTGGTATTAAATTATTGGAGTGCAATACCTTCTCTACCTATGTACTTGTACCTACTATGTAGAGAAAGTGTGTGTGTGTGTGTGTGTGTGTGTGTGTGTGTGTGTGTGTGTGTGTTTGCTCGTGTGCCTTTGAACAGCATAACTACAAAAAAAGAGTCGGATAAATACCAAAACTGGTACTACTCTCTACTACCTGCTTACAATAAGTAAAGGAAGTACTACTACCTCAAAAGAAAAAGAAAAGAAAAAAAGGTTTGTGCGTGTACTTGCGCGTACGTTTGAGCATTTGAGCGCGTCTGTAACGATATCTACATGTTTAGAGTAGTTTTTCAGTTAAAAAGAGTAACCATGTTTCCTATATTATTCAGGAAGCTCTGAAACGTTTTTGGAATGTATTTCTCCTAAGGTGATAGTGAGAGTAAATAACAGAAGAATATTTAATATTGCCGTATAAATAGATGGCAAATGATCAAAAGTTGCATATAGCCGTTCACATGTGAAGGAAAACATTTCTTTTCCAAATGGGAATTGTTGATTCTGTGGCAATCGTAGAAGCGGCTTAACTATACTATTATTCCGAAAAATACTGCCGGCCTCCTTGAGATTTTATCTATAATATATTATACAAGCTGATGCATTAAAATAAATCCAGCATCATTTTTGAAATTTTGGGAGATTAACTCGTCATTTCTTCAAAACAATAGTCTTTGAAATTGTTTGGCTGCCCATCTGTTCATTCGTCGCAGAAGCTACAGTGGAATATGCATGAGATATTGTTTACTGATAAGCTTCATTTCCTAAACACACTAATCAACCTCCTTAATTCTAGTTTAATTGTCGATAAGATTCCGATGGTTTCGTTAATGCAATGATTACTACAGTTGGACAATGGGGACGTTCACCTCGAATGTAATGGCAACAACGTATGACTTCCTGGTAAAACTTCCTGCTACAAATGACTTGCAGAACTTGGTGGCTGTCTTCTACAGGGCTATCGTATATTTAAAACACATCCGTATCTTATTTGGATTTCTGTGACCTCACAGATGTCTGAGAAATATAAGATATCAGATATGGATTTGTGGAATAAAGCAGACCAAAAGGAAATCAGTATAGGAATTATGTTCCGAAATAGGGCCGGTCCCCATGGCCACGCTCGCTAAAGCGTCTCGCTTTGGTGCTTCGTGGGCAGGAGATCGTGGGTTCGAGTCCCGCCTTGCGCATGGATGTTATATGTTTGTGCAATGTGTATATGTCTGTAAAAGAAACAGTAAAACCAGTAAACCAGTAATCAGTAAAACCTACGGGGCGAAATGTAAATAGGGATGCAGTACCGGAGTCCTGATCAGACTCCGTTACTGTTTTATAAAAAAAAAATAGAAAAAAAAAAAAAGAGGAAGCGGCTTTCTGACGTACTAATTAGGGAAAGTGATAACATAAATGTGACATTTGAATGGAATCCTATGTTCAAAAACTGATGTGTTCCATTCGCATGACTTTCTCTACTTCTGTGTAACAAATTATTGTTAATAAGCTTATTCTTCTATTTACTTCATGCTAATCGCGAAAAACTTAACAAAAATAGCCTCATTCCTTGCTTCCTTGTAAGTAGAAGCGAAATATGAGAGTATCGTAGGTTAAAGAGAAGTCAAAAGCTGGTTACTAGGTGACTGAAGTTCCTTTGGACACGAGTTGACAAATTTCTGTATGAGAAAAGTACAAGTTTTTTAAACCTGAAACTAAAAACAAGGAATATCTCAAACGATCAACTCGAAAAAATGTATATAACATAAATTGTGTGCTTTAATGTGTTCTCATTTTTGGTGTGGTAAGTTTTTACCCATTTCTTCCGGTTTAGCAGTTGTACTAAGTTTCGTAAAATTCATCCAGAATAAAGTAGTCTTCAGAGCTATTCCCAGAAAATTCAAGATACACATATTATTTGTCAGGTAAATATCTTTAATATACGTACGATATTATAATCAAAATCTTTAGAGCCATTTTTGAGAAAATCAAAATTTTCGAAAAAAGTTCCATGTAAAGGGTAGTTGGGGGTGGGGGAATTTTTATGAAAATCTTCGTGTCGTATCCTTGGAAGATACCAAACTTAAATACAAAGTTCTTTATTTAACGGTCTTTTCGTTTTGGAGCTATGCTGTCCACAGACACACAGACACACACATACACACACACCTACCTTTTTCCAAAAATGCTTTTTTTTGGATTCAGGGGGACCCAAAACACGTATTTCCGGTGAAATCTCGGTATCGAATTTTTGGGTGCATAGTACGTGTATAAAAAGTAATAAGGCGAAGGGGCAGATCTTGGCGCAACACGGTGCAAGCTGAAGCAGAGATGGCAGAGATTTGGTATGAGATAGGGTCGTTGGCGAAAAATAGAATTCGATGGCATGTCTTCATTAAGGTCCTTTGCTTCTCCGAGGAGTGAACTGAATTCTACTGCTGCTACTCTATGACATAAAATACAAACTACCATTTGAATAGAAACATTTTTATAATTTTTAATTGCTTCAATAATGGCTTAACAATTTTGATGAAATATATGTATATATCAAAATGTAGGCATAGAATTCTCTGGGAATATCCTGTGAACAGATCAATTGGAGTAACTTGTTTATAATTTTGAATAACCGTAAAGGTTAAGCGACAGACGAAAACGTACTATTTTAAGAAATGTAGATCTCTTTGAAATAGTTTTCTTTACATTTGAATTTTTTGTGGCAAAATCCGTTTCTAAAATATCCATTATATTAATAATGATTTGAGTTATTAAACATTTTCTCATTCTTTGAACTTTGTCGACACTTACTGCTTTTTGGCATTGTCATGGAAATTGCAGCATATAGCAACCAGTTCTTATAACATTTGACTAATACTATTCATGTGTATTTATAACGAAATGTGCGATGTGGCTATTTGCACAAAGTTTATATCGATTGAAGTCATAATAGTTGTTTATAAAATGTGCCAGAAATCTATATAAGATAATAGCCGACATATCATGAAAGGCTGTCTTACCTTAAGACCTTCCACATTATCACTGTTGAAATTGCTAGTTCTCGGCTCAAAGATTTTCTTTAAGAATGAGCGCAAAAACAGTTCTATCTTAACATTTTAATCTGACAGACGCACTCTTTCCTTCACAGCTATTTACCACCTAGAAATGTTACCAGAAGACCAAATCTTCCCCTCTACACCCATTGAACTTGTTTCTGAATTTCAAGAGAACGCTTTAGGCGCCAATTACCTATATTTTGGTCACCTTGTTACTACGAGTACAAAACAAAATCTACGCAAGTAGAAATCAAACCTCCAGTGCTACTTCTTCAATTTAGGTTATGCTTTACAAGAATTCCTTACTCAGCAACCGTTAGAGAAGACCAAGGCTTGATATTGGTCTATAGTACCGAAGTAGGTAAATAAAAAAAACCATAAAATAATTAGGTTTGCATTGAGAAGAGAAAATAATGACATTTACAGGTATTTACTCAGTTCAATCCAGATTAATTATACAGCAAAAAAGCATAGAACAATGGTATTTCATTTCCTAGGATATGAGATAGCATATGGGTCTGAAATAGACATTAAGAATAAGACAAATAAGTGTGATTATATAAGATGGGCGATAAAGAAATAAACCTAGGAAAACTCGGCAATAAAGCAGTGGTCGGCCCCGTAGCTCAGTCGTTAGAGCTCCTGCCTGCTCTGCGAGGGATCCCGGGTTTGAATCCCGGCTGGTGGTACGGATTTTTCTCTAGCCCAGATTATTCCCTGCCCTCCCCAGAGTCTGGAAATGTGTGGATATAATGACTAAAGCTAGAGATAACTGGATGGAACTGACTACAGTACAGGAATTAACAACAGTGCCAATAAGCAAACTGTTCGAAATGGAAATGCCGCCAATACGGCCATGCAGTTAAAGGCGGGGTATAAATGGAACAATAAAAATAAGGCGAATAAAGCAAGGCCATTCCAATTTTGCTTATGGCTCAGAAACATGAACAATGACTGTGTAACAGAAAAGAATAATGCAGACAAACAAAATGAAATTCCTCAGACCTGTAGCAGGTTACACAAGCTTGGGAAAAACAAAACAATGAAAAACGGCAATTAAGCATAGAAGAATTAAATGAAACAATAACAGAATTCAGAAGGAATTGAAAAGAACACTTGGAAAGGATGACAGAAAACTGAATACCCCAAGCAGCATAGAGTTACAGAAACCAATGACATAGACTCACGACGGTCCAAAAAAGATGGATTAAAGAATATTTTGGAGCCGGACCAGGCGCCTCTTCTTTGAAAGGGAAGAATATTCAACATTATATTGTATATTCTAGAGAAAAACATTTAAATTTAAACCCATCATGATCATTTGTATCATTCGGTATGCTAGAGTAGCAGGTAGTTGCTGTTCCAAATAGAGGTGACGGATTTATTTTATGAAACTGTTAACATCGGAAGGAGTTTATTAAGATTATTCTATGAATAAAATGTTATACATTATACAAATAGATTTACTTTTTTTATTTGTGTAATTTAAAAATGAAATCACCAATGTGTCATTGTTAGCGTTAGGATTATGGCATATCAACTAAATCAATGAAGAATGTAATCTGTTACAAATTCTTCTTTTACGAGCATAACGTATTTGGACCGTTCTTGGTACATCCACACACCGTAGGTGATGGACACTGATGCTACATAAAGGGGCATTATTCTGGGGGAAAGAAGATAACCTTCGCGATATTTGCTAATGAAGAGAAAATGGTGATGTCAGGTTTGAACCGTGGTTGTCTTGCTCACAATAGGTAATCTCAAAATAGACTAAATCAGAGTACAATAAAGATACGCTTTCTTCTGAAACTTATCAGTTTGAATATTCTAGTGATTAAGGGGACCCAAAGTGATAAAAGTGATTTTCTAAACAAGAGATTTAACTTTTTGTACAGGTATTTCTGCAAATAAAAGAAGTATTTATACCAAATTTCATTCAAATATGCTTTCAATTCTGGATATATTCATTACTTTATTCAATATGCATAGCTAAAATAAAAATCTATGTTCTCCTAAATGCATCATTTTTAAAATTACAAATTGTCTAGTTGAAATGTTCCCATAGCTACAGACATTTTGGTTAATATCTTCTGTAGTGTTGTGGAAAAATATTCATACTTCTAGCTATTTTTATGGGAGCAGATAGAATTTTTATATGTGAAAATAAAAAAAAAGAAAAGAAAATGTCTATGAGAAAAAATGGCTTTAAAATTTGTCATAGTAAACTCACGATTTAACAATTACGTCCGAAACATGTGTTAAATATTGCAAATATGTGCTTTAATGGTGCATTTTTGTACCAAACACGCTAAAAATACACTTCTGGACGACATAGTTTAATCTCTATACAAATGCTAAAACGGTTCGGTACCAAGATAAAGATTTATCCAATAAAATCAAACTCTTGCAAGCGTATATTAAATGGCCATGACTGCTAGATATCCCAGGCATGAGTAAATGTCATTAGCAAAGTATCAAATATAAGGCGTATGAATGGAATAGTATGAATTCCGCAGTATATCGAAGGCATTCCCTTTAAGGTCGGAGATAACCATATTAACCCCGTTTCCTCTCTCCCTTCTTTGCCTTTCATTCTTCCCACTCAAAATGAAAACATGAATTAGTATCCTCCTCAAATGTTGGCAAGTTCCATTCACAGCAAGCCACAAAATCTTGCCCATCACAGTTATAGCTGACCATTTATTATTAAAATTTTTGTATATGTGGTTATAGTATTTTCTGACATTTAGTGTGTCTAACAAAACAGCTCTGAAAATACTGGGCAGGGCACCATCTAATCGTCATATCGCATACGGTATTTATTGAACCTCGCGGCTTCATTTCACATAGCGCACAATTATATTAAACATCGCAGTCGCACAGTTATGTTGGCATTGAAGGTCGTGGTCACAGGCTCTCATGGCGCATAGTTATATTGAACCTCATGATCGCATATTCACATAGTTATATTAAACATCACGGTCTCATAATCATATTGCGCACATGGTTATAATGAACTTCGCAGTCACATAGTCGCATAGCAACACGTTATATTGAATCTCGTAATCGTATATTCGTATAGCGCACACATTATATTGAACCTGGTGGTCGCACATTCACATAGCGCATACGTTATATTAAACATCGCGGTCGCATAGTGAGACGGATTATTGCCCATGTGAATAAGCGCATAACAAATATTTGTAATTGGTTAAATTGTTTAGGTTAATTAGTAAGTAAGATATAATGTATATATTGTATATTGGATGTTCAGAGAGATTGTTCCTGGAAAGCGTTTCTAACTTCAACCCCATTGTTCTCAAGCGACGAATTCAGTTGTTTACGCTCTTTCTTTGTATATTGCAAGAAGGGGAAAAACGCTATTGTGTGGTCACGTCTCCGCAAGATAAAGAAGGTGACACATAAACCGGGGAACCACGAGGAAATTTAGGCCAAGAATCACGTGAAAGACACATTGACCAATTACAATTAATCACGTCACGGCAGAAGCGCACCCCAAGCCACTTTCGGCGCCAAAAATGGGCCAATGAATTTACGAGTTGAGAGTTTTGTGTGTGGGTAGAATTTTTTATAAATATAGAGTATTTGCAGCAATTTTCAGGCAGTTGAGATGTAACTCCAAGGGGAAATCTGTGACCTCCAAAACGAGTGAACGCGCGAATTAGCAGCGCTATTAAAGTGATTGAGGCAGTTGGAATGTAACTACACGTAGAATCTGTGATGTCCGAAACAAGAATCCTCGTAAATATGGTAGAGTTATTATAGTGATTCACACAGTTGAAATAAATGTCACGCGTAAGGAAGCCACGGCGAAAATTTAAAGTGTCTACAATTATTGTGCACGTAACCGTTGCACTCGTCGCCGTGTTACCTTCATGTGCGTTACGCTCTTGTTCGACGGAAATTATCGAAACTCAATCGCGCCAGGAACATTCTCGGGAACGCTTGTAAAAGAGAAATAAACCTTGACTGAACGAAAAGTGCCGACGTTATTTAAGTTAATTTCCGTATCACTCCCTGGAGATCACCGTAGCTAAATACCAAAGGTAGATAGATATAATAGGTCTCAATTGCTCGTCGCTGAGCCCACCAATAGCCGAGCACACGTAATATTGAAGTCTCGCAGTCGCATATTCGCATAGCGCATAGTTATATTGAGTCTCGTGCTCGCATATTCACATATCATACACGTTATATTAGTTGCATAGTTGCATTGCGCACATGGTTATAGTGAACTTCGCGGTCACATATTCACATAGCGCACACGTTATATTGAATATCGCGGTCGCACATTCACAGTTACGTTGAACCTCGCGGTCGCATATTCACATAGCCACACGTTATATTGAGTATCGCGGTCCAATATTCACATAGAGTACACGTCATATTAAATCTCCCAGTTGCATAGTCATATTGCGCACACTGCCATCATTTTATATCATTCCATAGTAAGTCAGTTTACATATAACACAAATGTTGTCACCACTGCCATCGGCTTTATTATGGCATAACAGGGCTACCAGAATCGGCTACTCCATTCGCCGATTATTTAGTGAAGAATTATATGGACTTCAAAGGGCGTTTTTCATCGGCAATGTGGGAAAGCCAGAGCTTATCATCAGATCGCACAACGAACTCCTGCGAAGCTTTCCAGAGTTCGTTGGTTTAATAATCCAAATCCAAATATACTTTTTATTGACATTTTAAAAAGTGCATAACAGAGGTGCACATAACAATCAACAACAACCAGCAAGAAAGACAATAAAAATCGCAAACGACTTGAGAGACATGAATTGTCCAACAATACCAGTTAGGACAAATAACTCCCTTTCATTTTCTTAAACAGGCTGCTTACCACTGCAGCAAACAGTAACTCACTGCTCAATGACCTGAAATAATGTTTAATTTTTTATTTTGAAATACCAAAGGAAGCAATTTATAAACCGGTGACATATTAGCTCTATGTTCTGGTATATTATTTCGCTAGTCCTAAACTTACAAATCTCTAATTGTGAAGGGAAATTGTATGTATATATATTCCAGAGAGCGTAAATATAAAAATTTTACTATGCGCATTGTGCACATGTACTAAAGGCACAAATATATAAAATCTGAGCTATGTGACAATACACCTTTGACACAAATATTTCATGTGTGCGCTATGTGATTATGCCTGTTTGATGACCTCTAAATGTATCTTAACCATGTTCGCCTTCTAGAAAATACAGCCACTTATAGCTCACGCATTCACCTTAATGCAGTAAACAGCGAGCCCGGGTCCACCCCTCCCTCTCCTGTATTCCACGAATTTACTGCTGCAAAATACAGAGTATTGAGAATCATTGTTGTTTCTGTGCTTTTGTGCACGTATATTGTGATAGCTTTGTGATAAGGCCTCCCTTAGTTTCAATGTTAAAAAGAGAATCAATTGGTAGTCAAGCTCATGAGTTAATTGCTAACGTTTATAAATATATGATGAAAGAGTCCAAGCATAAATATAGGTTCTCTACTGAGCATTTTAAAGAAATCTAAAAATACCAAAACGAATTGTTGCAGCCATTATTATTAGCACAGCTCTGTTCGCAGCATTTGAAAAGAAAACGAAACACGTGAAGATAAGGAGCAAAAGGAATAAAAATCTGATGTGTTCCATTCACATGACTTTCTCTATATCTCTGTAACAAATAATTGTTAATAAGCCTATCTTTTATTTATTTCATGCTAATCGATAAAATTAGCAGAAATAGTCTTATTTCTTGTTTTATTGTAAGTAGAAGCGAAATAAGGGAGTACCATAAGTTAAAGTGAAAGCCAAAAGCTGGTTGCTATGTGACTGATGTTCCTTTGTTTGTAAGGACAGGAGTTGAAAAATTCCTGTATGAGAAATGTACAAGTTTTTCAAAGCTGAAACCAAGAAAAAGGAATATCTCAAAAATGATCAGCTCCACGAAAAAAATGTATATAACATAAATTGTGTGTTTTAACGTGCTCTACATTTTTTGTATGTTAAGTTTTTATCCATCTCTTACGGTTTAGTAGTTATGCAAAATTCATCCAGAATAAAGTAGTCTTCAGAGGCTATTCCCAGAAAATTCAAGATATACTTTTATTTGTCTGGTAAATATCTTTGATATACGAAATTTTAATCAAAATCGTTAGAGCTATTTTTGAGAAAATCAAAATTTTCGAAAAAAGTTCCATGTGAAGGGTAGTTGGGGGTGGAGGGATTTTTCTCAAAATCTTCTTGTCGCATCCCTGGAAGATATTAAACTTAAATACCAACTTTGGTATTTTACCGACTTTTCGTTTTTGAGTTATCGTGTTCACAGACACACGGACACACGGACACACACACACACACACACACACACACACACGGACCCTTTTTTGAAAATACTTTTTTTGGATACAGCGGACCCTAAAACATATATTTCTGGTGAAATCTCGGTATCGAATTTTTGGGTGGAGTGCAATACTTTCTCTATACACTATGTACATAGTGCGTATGTAGAAAGTAAAAATGGTCTAAGGGAGGAAAGAATTGGAAGAATTATAATGGAAAACGGTAGGATGGTAAGCAGTAGATATAATAATCACTAGAGCTCGTTCCGGGATCACGAACTTACCGGCTGGAGGTTCGGTGCACACGTGACGTGATGGAGTAAGTGTGGTCTCTGCAGCCCGTTTCGGAACGTGTGACACTATCTAGCGTTGTTAAGAGCCTGCACCCCTTCTGTTTCTACTGGTGGATAAATCACCGAAAAAGAACGTAGATTGTGAAATATATCGAAAATACAAAAGAATAGACCTTCGACACTAAACAAAATATATTTGAATATGATTCAGACATTCTGAGCGACAAGAACAGAGCCTTTTCTTTCGATACAGTAAATAGGTATATTGTAATTAACTACAGTGAGTTCTGAGTGAGTTTGGTCCATTTATGTCTATTGTCTTTTCAAAGCTCTGCACATTATTATCCTGAGTTTTGTATCAAGCTTTATACTTTTATTTGCGGAAGTGCAAGACGTTTTTATTTACTAATCATTTTACAAAGTAATTATATAAATTAAAAAAAATATATATACAGGATGTTAATGAGCTACACCGAAATAATTTGCGAGATTGTGCATGCGACTGATATAAGTAATTTGAGATCGGCGATGCAAGGTCCCCGGATAAACATAACGCAGCTACATAGCGTTAAACGTGTGGGTATCAGGTGCCGATAAGTCGGTGTTAAAGCCAAGCAGGCTGGAAAAATGGCTTAGAATGTCTTTAAAACTGATAGAAATATGATTTTTAGCAGCTCGTTACTAGCGTTCTCAAGATTTAATGTCGCAAAAATCTATAAAATCTCGAACTAAATACTTTACAGTGTGACACTGAATATTCATTAACAACGTTCTTGAGGTGGCTTACTATGGAGGCATTTTTACAACTGCTTTGGTGGCTTAATGCGTAACGCGGGAAGCTGCTATCCCAAAGGTCAATGAGTTCGATTCCTGTCATAGAGTAACTGCTTTAAATTATTATTTTTTTCATTCCAGATGAAGTGCCACGATACGTGAACGAGACCCGAAAACTCGGAAACTATCTTTCACTTGAAAGCCAGTATCATAACCAGTATGCTAGAGAGGTACGCTGAAATATGATCCTTCGTTTTTCGTGTTATGCTCTAGAATGGTTTATAAATTAGCCAGTGGCGTACTGGCACTTCAGAAACTTATAGCCATTACTTCGATATTTCAATAAACAGGCCATAAGTCTCCTATCTCAAATTACTTATTTAAGTAATCTACATATTCTGTGAAAATATTTCGGTGGAGTTCATTAACACCCTTTATATTTATTATTTTTGAATAGTGTTTAACACCTGCTTTTACGGCAAATGACACCCCAGATGATGACACTGATGATATATGAAATGAAGGTGGAGCACTGGGGGAATACGATGGCTGGGAAATCGGAGAACCCGAAAAAACCCTTCCCTGCGCCACTTCGTCCACCACATGCGATCGCTTGAGATTGACCTGGGCCACCTAGGTGAGTGAATGTATGTAATGAGCTCTTTTGATAGAGTTTACCTCAACGTGTGCATGTTTACGCTACAAACACCTCTTTATACCGCTGACTGCCCTGTGTGTTCATAACTACATGCGCTTTAGAACCCAAAACCGAGCGCTAATAATCATATTAATATTGATAACAAAGAATATGAAGATATATCATAAATAAAAGTATTAAAATATAATTAACTATTATACTTTTGTTTTGTAGTGCGAATGTTGTCGGGAACTGAAATCGTTGCTAAGGTATTTAATTTGTTAGTGACTGTATAGGGTTTGAGACATGAGAAATAAACATTCTAGTCATATTTGAGCAACTCACTTCATCAGAATGAGATATCTTGACTACTAAAGGCAGGTAAGTAATTCGCATTTAAGCTTACTTTTAAATGTTTCAGTGTTCAAGAACCATTGCGCGACCTATACGATGTTCTTTCCATCCTTCAACAAACTCTTTTGATTGTGCTGTGCTGTCCGCCTGAATGCTTTCCTTGCAAAAACTAACTGGAAGAGGTCACGTACGGTTAGGTCCATAAAGCGGAAGTGAATTCTCACATATCTAATGCTTCTGTGATGGATATAATTAGGCCTGCAAAGTGGGACACCATAGTATTAAGCTGAACACACATTATTTCCCACAAACATACATTTAAAAGGATACTCATCAGCTTTTATAACAACGTGTTCCGTTTACATGGCTTTCTCTACCTGTTATGCATACAAATTATACTTGCAAACTCTTATTACTTTCTCTACATATACTATCTACATAGTATCTAGAGAAGGTACTGAATTTCAGCCAGAAAATCGATATATGTATATATATATTTTAGCGTCCCCCGTATAAAAACATTTTTAGAAAAAGGTCATTGTGAACAAGAAAACTTTTGAAGTCGGTAAAATACCGAACTTGGTATTTAAGTGTAGTACTTTCCAGGGATGTGACTTGAAGATTTTAAGAAAAATTCCCTCATCTCAAGCTAGCCTTTGCATAGAAAAAAATTCAATAATTTTGATTTTCTCAAAGATGGCTCTTAACGATTTTGGTTAAAATACCGTATATTAAAGATATTTATATCACAAATAAAATGTATATCTTGAATTTTCTGGGGATAGTCTCTGAAGACTACTTTATTCTGAATGAATTTTGCGTAACTGATAAACAAAAACTAATTCAAAATCTTCTCGGGCTTCTAGCCAGGTAATAACTTGGCTTGACACCAACGTTTCGAAGAAGTGCATCTTCCTCGTCGATCAGTTCACCCTGAAGACGAGGAAGATGCACTTCTTCGAAACGTTGGTGTCAAGCCAAGTTATTACCTGGCTAGAAGCCCGAGAAGATTTTGAATTAACACGTCGCCAGGAAAGCTATAGTTCTTATTAAACAAAAACTAATTACATAAAAATATAAATCACGTTAAAACACACCATTTATGTCATACGTGTTTTGTTTTTTTCATGGAAATTATCATTTCTGAAATATTCCTTATTATTTGTTTCAGATTCAAAATACTTAAACTTTTCTCACAGAGAAAGTTGTAAGCTCTTGGCCCTGCATAGAAACTGATTTCAACCACATGGCAACCAACTATTAAAGGATTTGACTATCGTTTTACCCTAATGTTTTCCCTTATTTTCCTTCTACTTACAATGAACCAAGTAATTAAGAAAATTTTTGCTAATGTTTGTCTCGATTATCATAAAATAACAGAAGGACATGATTTATAACAATAATTTAATACAGCGATGTAGAGAAAGTCATGTGAATGAAACACATCAGATTTTTTTTCTATCTACCTTACCCTATTTGAAACAGACATACAGATATTGTCTAATTAATTAGGTTCTTATAAGTAAAAGAGAAGTAAGGGAATATACTAGGATAAAGCGATAGCAAAATCGCTTAAAAGCGGTTGCTCCTTGATTGACTTTGAATTTCGTTTCTCTTTGCATGGCCAGAGTAAAGCAAAAGAAAAACAAATGACGCCTTTCTGTTTAAGTATTTTAAAATTGAAAACAGTAACAAGGAATTTCTCGAAACAACAAGGCAGGGATTTGTTGTTTTGGGACAATATAGTAAGTTGTAAAATATATTTACGCTGTTTTCTTACTTTCTCTCTTAAGTATTTACAGTGGATGGAGAAGCTATTGTGTTTTACCAAAAAATTTGACACCGAAATTTCACCGGAAATATATGTTTTGACTGCCACTGAATGAAGAGATTTTAGGAACCTGTCCATGTGTGTGTGTGTGTGTGTGTGTGTTTGAGAGAGAGAGAGAGAGAGAGAGAGAGAGAGAGAGAGAAAGAGAGAGAGACGGAGAGACGGAGAGACAGAGAGACAGACAGAGACGGAGAGACAGAGCGCAGTATAGCTCAAAAACGAAAAGTAGGTTAAATGAACTTAATATGTAAGTTCAGTATTTTCCAAGGATGCTTTACAAAAAATGTTCAATAAAATTCTTCCACTCCAACTACCTTTTACACGGAAAATTTTTACGAAGTTTTTTTATTTTCTCAAAAATGGTTCTAAGAATTTTTTTTAACTGCGGTATGTTTAAAATATTTTCATGGCAAACGAAATGTATTATCTTTAATGTTTTGGGGATAGTCTCTGAAGACCTCTTTAATTTGGATGACTTTTGTATAACTTTTGTGTAGCTGGTAAACCGTAAGAGATAGACAAAAACTTTCTCCACAAAAAAGTACCTATATCTCGTTAAAGCACACAACTTACGTCATACACATTTTGTTTTTATAGAGTTAGCCGTTTTGAATATATTGCGAGTTATTTGTTTCAGTTTTAAGCTTCTTAAACTTTTCTCAAACAGGATGTAGTCTCTCTTTTGTTTCTTCCTAAAATAAAGAGAACCGAATTTGAATTGTTTCACATAGCGACCGGCTTTTAAAGAATTTTACTATCGTTTCAGTCTAGTGCATTCCCTTATTTCCCTTCAATTTATAAAGAAGTAAGTAGTAAGACCAATTCTGGTAATGTTTATCTTAACTAGCATGATGAACATAAAGATATCTTTAGTAAGGTAAATTGTTTGTGTAACAACTAGATAAAGTCATATGAATGCAACACATCAGATGTTTTTTCTTCTATGTTGGCAGCAATTTGTTATGTAGGATAGAATGTAATCCTTGATGATCCATTGGAAGTATGAAAATTGGACACTTAAGCTAGTGCTGTCATTGGGTCCAGCAAAGAGCACGTGGCTTTGAGTGTTTTTCCTTAATGAATTTTTACTTTCTCTACACTTACTATGTAAATACTGTATAGATAAGATATTGTAATGCACCCAAAAATTCAATACCGAGATTTCACCGGAAATACATGTTTTGGTTCCCCCTGAATCCAAAAAAAGCATTTCTGGAAAAAGATCCGTGTGTGCGTGTGTGTGTGTATGTGTGTGTGTCTGTAGACAGCATAGTTAAAAAACGAAAAGACCGTAAATACCAAACTTGATATTTAAGTTTGGTATCTTGCAAGAACGCGATACGAAGATTTTCAAGAAAATTCCCCCACCCCCAAGTACCCTTTACATGGAACGTTTTTTGAAAATTTTGATTTTAGCAAGAATACCTCTAACAATTTTGATTAAAATATTGTATATTAAATATATTTAGGTGACAAATAATATGTATATCTTGAATTTTCTGGGAATAGCCTCTGAAGACTACTTTATTCTGGATGCATTTTACGGAATTTTGCATAGGTAGCTGATAAACCGTAAGAGATAGACAAAAACTTATCACACAAAACTGTAGAGCACATTAAACACACACATTGTATTACATCATTTTTTTTTCGTGAATTTGATCGTTTTTGAGATATTCTTGCTTTTGGTTTCAGCTTTAAAACACTTATACTTTTCTGATCAGGAATTTGTCAACTCTGTCCATACAAACAAAGGAACTTAGATCACATAGCAGCCAGCTTTTGACTATCACTTTAACCTATGGTATTCCCTTATTTCGCTTCTACTTACAAGGAAACAAGTAATAAGACTATTTCTGCTATTTTTTTTTGATTAACATTAAGTAAACAAAAGCATTACATTTTTTAAGAATAATTTGTTGCAGAGATGTAGAGAAAGTCATGTGATTTGAACACATTCGGTTTTTTCCACAGAGCTTCAATTTCTTGAGATAATTACTGTTTTATTTTACACAATATTGACAACACAGCAAATTTAGTAGGATTGCCTCTGCGGTCGAGTGATCAGCGTTGAGACTTCTCATTCAGTAGTCCCGGGTTAAATTCCCGGAGGTGGCGGGGAAGTTTTGTTAAACCAGAGTCGTTCCCTATCCCTCACAGAGTCTGCAATTAGGAATCTGTTGAATATGTGTGTGCTTAATAATATAAAGCTGAAAAACTAAAATTAAGAAACTTTATAGTTCAGCGACAAAAACCAGCAGGTATTTCTCAAGTCAAGGCCCCCACTATAACACAGAAGATAATGGGAGCTAAATAAATGAAACGAAAATAATTAACAGATTCAGTTCATATTCTACGGGTTAATTTTGAATACTTTAGCTTTTGCTGCTATGGCAATAAACACAAACATACACACATACACACACACACACACACACACACACACACACACATAAGTTACATATGATTTTGCGTAACTAAATAACATGAGGAATGTAGAAGTAAAGAATCATTTACAACACTACTAATTATTAAAAAGGAACATTTATTTATATAGGTATATAAAGCTTGACAAACGTAAGTTATGTGAATATACTTCCTTTCTTTTGAATTACAAAACTCTGTGAATACCTGGTTAAAGTAAGACAAGAACAAAAATCAATGAGAAGTTATTTTAATGTTCTCAAAGCAGTTCAGTGGGAAACGCTGACAGTGAGCTACATAATGATTTCTTCCACCAACTCAAGGACTTCTTCTTGTGCTTCATTTCTTTGGTCAACAACAAACAAAATGGTCTATGATGTGGTTCTCGCTTATTTGGAAAGCCTTTTTGACAAATTTATGCCCTAGCTGCCGCATTACGGTGTGTTTCACCGTAAATGAGTAGCACTTCAATATAATTGGCATTAGTAAAGTGAGATATTTTGTTACTCTGATCCGCTTTTTCGAAAACAAACCATAAGTGCAATAAACAAATACCTGAATCACATTTCTTTCTATCTTATAAAGTGTTAGGTTGTAAGTATAATATTCGCGGTTAACTATGTAGATTCAACTGAGACACACTTTAAAATCTTATAATAACACAAAAGCTGGGAATTGTTTTAATTTATCAGTTATTCAAATTGCAGAAAATACGTGTCTTTAAATCTCCTTTAAGAAATATTTGAAATGTTTCCCAAGTTTTGTAAAGTCTGCAATTGAATTTTCGGTATTCAAAAACTAAAACAGCAAAACTGTTCTATTCATTAGGAATTAAAGGATAATAAAAGGTCATCTTCCATTCTGTGTACTGTAACAAAGCAGATGTCCTGATTAAAACTCAAGAAAGGTTTAGTGCATATGAAAGTAAAGCGGTATCTCTACAGAGAAATACACAAAAAACAAGTCACGCTGAGTCGTAAGCACCTAGGTAATTAAAGTTGCGAGCTTCTAACTATAAAACATCTCTGAAGCGTACGTTTTATTATTGTCTTGACAATAAACGGTTCATAAGAAGTACATGATATAAAGCCATGTCCTTAAGGAAGACATACCTTCTTAGATTTTCTCTTAATTTATAGGTCTATAACAGTCTAATGAGCGGTATGTTATTGACGTACATACTTAAACCTCGAAAGATAGTGTCATGTGCAAACTGATTTAGCTGATCGGATTTTCAGTAGTTTCAGCCAAGTTTATAAAAATATAAAATGTGTACCACTTAATACTGTTAAAAAGTATTACATTTTTTTCGTTGGATAAAATAATAAACTGAAAGGGGGTTTTATAACAAAATGAATACGTTTCTTGCTTGTAGGTATATTTTTTCGATTGCAATACACACGCCTCGGATCGTGTTGATTGTTGGTTATCGAAATCATGATATTATTCTAACAATTACGTCCTATAGCTTCAATTGCTACAAAACAATTTTATTCTCGTTTATTTGCTTAGCTGCACTCAATTGCCCAGTGAACTCGGCTGATTGAACTAATTTCCTTGTCAGTCTGTCGCATTTCAGTTTATATAAAAATGTCTTAAACGTATGCGCTTTTAATCAACATCGTTAGAACCATTTTTCAGAAATCAATATATTCGAAATATGTTCCAGTAAAGGATAGATTTTGGAGCAGATTTTGAAAAACTTCGTGTCGCAACTTCGTGTCAAGTTTGGTATTATTCGACTTTTCGTTTTTGAGCAATGCTGTTCACACACACACACACACACACACACACACACACACACACACACACACACACACACTCAAATGAACCTTTTTCTAAAAATCTGATGTTCTCTACATTTCTGTAATGAATTATCCTTACAAACTTATTGTTTAAACGTTAGCGCAAATTCTGTTATAAATTGTTTTTTTTTATAATGAACTAAAGAGGATGCACTAGGCGTCACAACAGTCTAATCTCTTAAAGTTGGTTACTATGTGAAATTTGTTCTCCTGACATTACTAAAAGTTGATAAATCGCGTATGAAGCAAGTTTAAGTATTTTAAAATCGAATCCAATAACAAGGAATACCTCGGAAAAGGTTAGGTTCACAAAAAAATTATAGCGTATGTTATACCGAGCTCTACACTTTTATGTAGTTATCATTTGTCTATCTCTTACGGTTTAGCTATTATGCAAAAGTCATTCGGAATGAAAACTAATTTACAGGCTATTCCTAGAAAACTCAACATATAAATTTTACTTTTCATTGTAATATCTTTATTATACGACATTTTAATCAAAATTGTTAGAGACATCTTTCAAAAAAATAAACAAAATTCGAAATTTCTTCCATGTAAAGGGTAATTTGAGGTAGGAAGATTTTGTTGAAGTCGTTTATGTTGCATCCTTGGAGGATGTTGAACGTAAATATCAAATTTGGTATTTAACCGATCTTTCGTTTTTGAGTTATCTGTTCACAGACGCACACATTTGAACCTTTTTTCTAAAAATCTTTGCTTTATTTTGTTACTCAGACACCTCAAAACATAGGTACACCATGTACATAGTACGTGTGAAGAAAATAAAACTTTTTTTTTTATTCAGGGTACCTCAAAACATATATTTCCGGTGAAAGCTCAACCTCGGATTTTTGGAATACAATACCTTCTCTACCTATTAAGTACACAGAAACGTTTTAGCCTACCATATCCTTCTCATGCATATGCACAGCGAAATGTGTAAATGTGTAATGAAATTTACCTGGATTAACAAGAAGTAGACTGAAGAATAAACCCCAATAAAGATGGTTTGTAAGAACATTGAATAAAGAAAATCGTTTGAATTAAATTTATATATGTATATATATTAAATTTATATTGTAAATTTTGAGAAGTTCCATGCCAGAACACGTGCTTTGTTATATAATAGGTTGAACAGTTATTACTGGTTTTAGCCATTGTAACCTTGAAGCACGCGACCATGTTTCAGGAGTCTCTGTAAATGTACTGTAAGCTATCAAAATGATTACTACGCAGAAATGACTAAATTACGTAATGGTAAATGATGCTCCGAAACACAATGATATTTATATCCATTCGTATATGTTCACTCTCAAACAGCAAATAGGAACTTAAGGGCACCAACCTTTGAAAACGTCAAATTCAGTGTTTCTTAAGCATACTACGTTGATGTTTTTACCCAAAACCTTTATTTTTAGGTGCAACTAATTCTGAATTTATGAGACAAATGCATCGAATAGTTTTGGAGAAAAAAATGTTATTTACTTCTTTAACTATTCTACCAAAAATATTCTTGAGTTTCAATTTTAAAACAAGTTATCAAAACTTTATATTTACGTTCCGGAGTATCATTTTAAAACTATCGAATGCATTTTAAATCAATTAAATATTACTGAAAAAAAGTATTATAAATGATTCGTTCATAATTTTCATTATTTTTGTGGATTAATTAATTTTGTTGATATGAGTAATTAAATTTAAATTTTCTTACTCAGAAAATTAATTCGATAATTTTTATTTATTATGATAATGTTCTCTGGTAGAAAAACCAAAGTGGTTGGTTGAAATGAGCATCGCAAGAGGCTATGTGAGCATTTACAAGCATTGGGAAATACATTTATGAAAAGTGACATTTTTACCGTTAAAACCTCCATTTAAAAAAGTCCCGTAACAAGTTTTTAAATTGAAAATTAATCAGCAAGAATCACTATACACCTATTAATGTGCTAAACTCAAAAATCTTCATTTTCAAGAATTTTGAAAGTTACCTTTAAGTGTTTAGGAGTTTAAATACGGAGGCAATTGGTAAACAAATACCAGCTGGTAAAGGTTTCGGTTGATATCCTCATCCAAAAATTAAAAAATGTTCCGAATATCTTAACACTTATCTTGAGCATAGCCAAACAATAATATTTAGTGTTTAGTGAGCTTCAAAAATACTCTTATTTAATAACAGCAGGGATTTCTGTGTGGAAAATTGGTATCAGGACGTTAGTCTGATATTATGACGAGTTTATTTTCACGCTCTTATGTACAAGGTGAATGACTAATTTGTCATTGTAGCTGTACCCTGCTACTACTATGAAACCATTGAAAAAACTTTCCTTTGTTACCAAATATGAGAAATTTCAAAACATTTTCTCCCATAGGTCGATAATATTCCAGTGTTTATTGCAATCATTTGGATTAATATATGCCTTATCTAAAGTGGCAACAAACTTCCAGTTGCCCTCCGTGATGTAATGGATACCATGCTAACTTCATATATCCAAGATCGCGGGTTGGATTTTTTCGGGCATAAGTATGGCTTCCTTCGAAAGGGACATACAGCCGTTGGTCCCGTGTCGTAGAGAAAAGACCATCAAGCCTGATAGAGAGGCCTCTGAGCAAAGTTAAATGGTCTTTCACACCCAGTATAGAATGGAACGCTGAGTACCACAGCAGTTAAAGAGCGTCCATAAATAACACGGCATTTACGTTTTAGCTAGCTACCTTTCTTACAGCTGTCTGCTGGTACGTTCTGCAATGTCTTTAGCTTAAGATGTTTTTCTAGATTCAAATCCCTGTTGATTATGGTGTTCAAATAGTAACAGAAATTCCTTATTGAGTTTGAGGTTGAAGCATGTTACATGGGCATTCCTAGAAGCTCCTTTGCGTTTGCGCTAAATTTGAACTCGAATTTTACTCGCACTTGAAACTAGTTTGAATTAACCATCGTGCACTCCACCCAAAAATTCGGTACCGAGATTTTACCAGAAATATATGTTTTAGGGTCCCCTGTATCCAAAAAAAGCATTTTTAGAAAAAAGTCCATGTATGTGTGTATATTTGTGTGTGTGTCTGTGAACATGATAACTCAAAAAACGAAGAGTCGGTAAAATACCAAACTTGGTATTAAAGTTTCGTATTTTCCAGGAATGTGACACGAAGCTTTTGAGAAAAATTCCCCCACCCCAAACTATCCTTTACATCAAACATTTTTCGAAAATTTTGATTTTCTTAAAAATGGCTCTAACGATTTTGATTTAAATATCATATATTAAAGATAATGTGCCTGATAAATAAAATGTATATTTTTCAATTTTCTGGGAATAGGCTCTGAAGACTACTTTGTTCTGGATGAATTTTACGGAATTTTGCATAACTGCTAAACCGTAAGATATGAACAAAAACGTACCACGCAAAAAATGTAGAGCACGTTAAAACACATAACTCATGTTATATATAATTTTTTCTTCGAGTTGATCATTCTTGAGATATTCCTTGTTATTGGTTTCAGCTTTAAAAAATGCTTTTCTCACACAGGAACATCTCACCTCTTGTCCATATAAACAAAGGAACTTCAGTCACATAGCAACTAGCTTCTGACTATCATTTTAACCTATGGTACTCCCTTATTGCGCTTCTACTTACAAGGAAGCAAGTAATAAGACTATTTTTGCTAATTTTTTCTCGATTAGCAAGAAGTAAATAAAAACATAAGCTTTTTAACAATACTTTGTTGCAGAGATGTAGAAAAAGGCATATAAATGGAACACATCAGATTGTTAATACAAATTACGAAAATTACTCAAGGATCCCGCCGCAAATGTTTGTACGTATGTAATTCTACGCGAATACTTTAAATGCACGCGTAATATTAGATTAGCCGTCGATTTCCAAGTGCCTTTTCTCCTTACTCCACGGATACTTATGTCAGAGAGGCCTTTTTCATGTTTGTGAAAAGCCTCTTTCTTTAACAATCAGCTTCACTATAAAGAAAATCAACAATAACTATAAAACTTATTTATAAATGAACAAAATCACATAGATAAAATCAAAACACTTATACACGATGAAAGCACAAGGAATAATAAACATTGACCCAGCGATTTCAACTTTGGAAGCAACAGAACAAAAACATTTGAGCATCAAATATTACAAAAAATGGAAATGAAATTCACAAGATGTCGGCAGATTTTGAGGTTATGGGTAAATATTACCTCGAGTTGCAGGATTTTGACCAGACAAGGGCCTAGCTTTCGAACTATCTTAGTGGTATGACTGGACGCCGGCCGTGGAATTGCCTATTTCTGAAACTTTGAAGTAGGTTCTGATATCTTTGTTATTAAGCATCATGAAATCACTTGCTTAGACACAGTAAACGCATGCCACTTGCACTGCTTAATAATCACGAAATAAGAGTATTTTGTGTCGGGAAGGACACTAATGTACCCTTCCCAAAATGGTTCTATTTTCGATGTCATTTGATGCAGCACTGAATCAACACAGTGTTACACTTATACTGCTGCACTTTCATTGGTTTCACATGTTTCAGTTGGGAACTAGTATACAAGTGTAAAGTTGTCACCAAAGACCGCGAAGAACCCTCCGCAACTATCACAGTGAATTAAAACACTGCATCACGAAACATACAATATTGGGAATAATTGTGCATTAAATTTGGAAAAAACTTGCTCAACCACGTGTTTTTCGCGTTGGATTTAAGTAACATTTGCGTTTTCATTTCGTATAGCTTCCAAATGTCTGAAAATTGAATAATCCTGGTGTAATTTTTAATTTTGCTGAACATATGTCAGATGATTTCTATTACCGAGATTATCCAACGCACTTAACGTATGTGTGTATACACTATTTTTTGGCAAGAGCGATTAATAGAATTAGTATTTATGCGACTATAAGATAATTACTAACAACTATTGAGCATGGCGAGTGTAGTAAGTTCAACAATATTAATCTTGTGTCAAGCTGGCGGTGAAAAATTGACGCCAGGTTGTTTATCTAAATATCAATAAGCTGTAGCACTCTCTTAGCTGTTGCATGAGTTAATCGTAAGTGAATATTAACAAATAAAAGGGAAGTTAAGACCAAGTAGTATCTTAATGAACATTCAATTCTAAATTAAGTGTATATTACATATATGCAATAATAAACTTAGAAGATTTTGTATAGTTAATTCAGATACGTGCAGTCAATTAAACAAATAATTAAAAAAAACTTAACTTTCACCCTTGCAGCATAAAAAGAAGTGGATAGAAAATACTATCGTAGAAAAAATTAATGTAGCTCTTATTTAGCTACAATTTTCTGAGCTATATTTTTTTTGATAGTGTTTAACGCCCGCTTTTATTACTTGTGGTACCGCAGGTGATGACTCTATGATACATAGAATGAAGATGGAGCACCGGTGGAATGTGATGGCGGGGGAAACCGGAGAACCCGGAGAAAGCTCGCCTCTGCACCGTTTTGTCACATGCGGTCGTTTGGGATCTAGCCAGGGCCGTCTCTAGGTGAGAGGGGAGTGGTCTAAGCACTCCGCCACGGCGCGGCCTCTTTGAGTAAAACTGAAATACGTTAGTGTATTGGTGCATATATCATTCGTGATTCCTGACGAGGACTGAAGTTCCTGGAGCTGATCAAATCAATAACCCATTGGGACATATTAAACAAATTGGATATGTTGATTCTACTAACTCTTCTTAAACTATATTATAAGGTAAACAATAGCGAAACAGACTGCCTTCGTAGTCGAGTGGTCAGCGAGCTGGCTTCTTACGCGGGGGTCCCGGGTTTGATTCCCGGCTGGGGTGGGGGATTTTTCTTTAAACAGAATTATTCCCTATCCCCCACTGGGTCTGGAAGTATGTATGTGAAAGTTTGTTTTAAGAAAATAAAATGATTTAAACCAAACGTAAAAGAACCTACAGATAACGAGTTGTTTCAAGAGCAAAGCCCCCAATATGACCTTAGATGTTAAAGGGGGCTATATAAATCAAACAATAAAAAAAAAAAAAAAAAAAATAATAAATAAAAAAAATAGCGAAACATTTTAAATGTCAAGGGTAGTTTCGGTTAGGATTGACTATTTGGTTTTACCTTCTCTACATACACACACACACACACACACACACACACATCTGTTTAATCCGTCTCTCAATACTAAACTTTTTGAAAGAAATCGAAATGAAACTCCTGTATATCTATTTTCGTACTTTTTCTTAAAGGGAATTTGAACCAGTGTGCTGTAAGCCTATGAACAACCAATTTTATACTTCTTTAGCGCCCAGAGATATTATTTTCCAAAGAAAGGTAACGTAATTATCTATACCGAGATGATGAATGCAGTTAGCCGGGCAAGTGCTCACTTTTTTGCGATTACGTCCATCAGTGCCATCAGTGGAACTCTCGGTAGCTTCTCTGCCGGTTTCTAATTAAGAAGAGAGAAGGGAGAGGGCGAAAAAAAAGGTCACTGAGCAAATAAGTGAAATCTCCCAAGCTCTGTAAAGAAATCATTAGTATGTACTTAATGCGAAAATAAATTCCTTCCGTTGCAATCAAGGAACCCTGAAGTTATTCTTTAGTGCAAAATAGATTTTTTGTCAAGCGATCAATTAATCAGGGACTGCTGCTTACTCCTTTAAGTAATTAGTGATCCTTTACTTCATTTTCTTTTAAAGATCCTTTGCGTTCCTTGCTATGTGTTCAGATACAGGGTTATCCAATACTACGAGGTTATTTCAATTCAAACGCCTCTGTAGAGCGCAACCTGCTTAATCTCCGCTGATAAGCAAGAGGGGTTTAATGACGTCGCTCAGCCAGTTCCCCATTTACTTGTTTTAACTTAAAGCAGATCAGTTCAGTTCTGCAACTCTTTTAGCGCTTGAAAATATATATGTTCACTCAAATACAGGGCAGTTTGGGCCACCTGGTCTTCTATGAACGCCCTTACTTTCAAGGTGTTGGAAAAGTAGATTCACATAGAAAAATATGTGTTCCATTCACATGACCTTTTCTATAACTCTGCAACAAATTATTGTTAAAAAGTTTATGAAATAGTCTTGTTATTTGCTTCCTTGTAAGTAGAAGGGAAATAAAGGAGTACCATAGGTTAAAGTGATAGTCAAAAACTGGTTACTATTAGACTGAAGCTCCTTTGTTTGTATGGACAGGAGTTGACAAATTTCCGTGTGAGAAGCCATTTAAAACTGAAACCAATAACAAGGAATATCTGAAAACCGTTCAAATTCTCGAAAAAAGTATATGACATAAATAATGTGTTTTAACGAGCTCTACATTTTCAGTTAAGTTGTCTTTTGTCTATCTCTTACGGTTTAAGAGTTACCCAAAATTCCGTCAAATACATCCATAGTATAGTGGTCTTCAGAAGCTATTCCCAGAAAATTGAAGATATATATATATATATCTATATTTTTTTCAGGTAAATATCTTTAATATTCAATATTTTAATCAAAATAGTTATAGCCATTGTTGAGAAAATAAAAATTTTCGAAAAAAGTTCCATGTAAAGGGTAGTTGGGAGTGGAGGTTTTCTTGAAAATCTTCGTGTCGCATCCTTGGAAGATACCAGACTTAAATACCAAGTTTGGTATTTAACTGTCTTTTCGTTTTTGTGCTGTACTGTCCACAGACACGGACCTTTTTCTAAAAATGTCTTTTTTGGATTCAGGGGGATTCAAAACATGTATTTCCGCTGTAATCACGGTATCGAATTTCTGAGTACAATACAACAACACCTTCTTTATACACTAGATATGTACATAGTACGGTAGAGAAAGTAAAAATTCAATGCCAGAGCCGGGATTAGAACCATGGATTTCCTAGTCTCTGTTCAGTTCTCTAGCTGCTGAGCTACCTTGACAACATGCCAATACACCATTAAATTCCCCAACTGATTTGAATTTTCCCGGTAAACCACATAAAGAAGTCTCAAATTATTTTGAGATGAATACCCCAATGTTGATTTAGAATACAGTACCTCAAAAATTTCTAATTATTCCACAGATAGCTTGAAATATTAATCTTCTTCTCAATGCAGTGTCTTTGTCATACTTAAAACTATGTCACATCCCACTTAATTGAAATGAGATACCGTTCTAGATTTCTGCACCATGAAGTGACACAGGCACAGCAAAGAAACTTTGTTCGAACTTATGTATGATCTCATATATAGATTTGCAGGTGATACACAACAATCTCCCTGCGTACATGGCGAGTTAAAAGTAAACCTTGCATATAAACAGAAGTTTTTTCACAAATAAGTAATGCTGTAATGCTTACTGTAACGACAGGCGCTCTTGAGGCAACAATAGCAGTGAGATATGATGCCATCTGAAGTCCCTATAGATGGCAAGGGAAGAGCGAAAGAACGTAGGTCTCGAGAGCGGTTACCTTATAATTTAACGACCCTATATTAGGTATAGAGAGAGACCTGTTCAAATATGAGGAAACTCATTGTGATCTTCTTCCGTTCGTTCGTGACAAGCTGAAATGTTTTCAACCCGAGCTCAACAGCCTTTTCACAAGCATGTGCTCGAAAAGTGTATTTTTAGTATGACATAACTAAACCATGTATGTCAGCACTTTCTTGTTTATCCAGTTCCGGGTAGAGACACTGTGAGGTGCTTAGTCAATAAATTTAAAACAACGGGATCTAAATGCTAAACCATAAAAGTTAAAAAGACATGTTCTAGCAGAGGAAAAGCTACAACGAATTTGGTGCTGCATTCGAACGCTCACCTAAGAAGTCTCTCAGTCGTGTTGCACAGCAAGTGGGTGTTTTACAAAGCTCTTTTTCACAGCTACTAAAGTTATAAACTGAATCCCTGCGGTGTTACTGTAGCGCAGAAATTATTTACATTGTGCAAGAAGAGCTTATGCGTGTGAATGGTAATTTTATTCACGACGTCAAGAATATCTTTGCTCAGATGGACACCAATCTCAGCAATACTTATAATAAGGTTAGTTCTCATTTCACATGTGTCACTGTCACTTACGAGAAATAACACAGAAGTTACGTACCAGAAAATCTGGCAGTTTAATAGATTGTGATACGCACGTATTCACGTATCTGCGGCTTTGACATGAAACGAAGGTACTAGACATAGAAACTTTAGTAAGGATAAAATGTGGGCGACTGGGCATAGAAAGTTATGGGAATGTAATATTTTGATTTATTTAAGCTAAATGTATTCTTGTAAATTGTTTCTTCCACGCCAGGTGTGCCTAGGACAACCTGTAATGATAGATTCGGACTGAAAAATGCAATGCCATAGTCGGAATTTAAACCACGGATCTCCTTGTTTCCGTCTAGTTGCTAAGACTACTGAGCTACCTAGACTACCACTGGCACGGTACTAAATTCTCGAACTGATTCGCGCTTTTCCCGGTAAAACACAAGGATATCTCAAATAATTTTTAGATGTCATCCCTCAATGGCGACCTACAAAACTCCTTAAGTACTTAAGTACCGGGCTTTATAGCTAACCAGCTATAAGGTAATTTAATGCACCTCTATTCTATACACAGCTGGTGTTAAAGAAACAATTATTTCCTGAAACTTTGGCTTTGAATATATAGTTCGCGAGTTCGCCGCGTCATGGTCACGAGGGATCAGCTCGTCGCACACAGATGGCACTGTAGGACGAAATCACGACTTGCGGACGCGAAATAGCGGAATATTGCCCAGGAACCTTCTTCTTTCCAGATGGGATTCTTTTACGTGTAAATAAACGTTACCTATACAGAACCACCTAGTTACTTTCCTTCTGAAGAAAGCCATTCTAAGGATTTTTAAGTCCAAAAAATCCGTTATCTTCCGCCAGATTTGATCTTACAATCTTAGTTTTTAGAGGCTATCATGGTATTCACTATACCACGGAGGGTGACTTCTAAAGGTAGAGGCAAACTAAATTTGAAATCTCTTTGTGTTATACTGAGAAAAACGCGACTTAGCTGGATAATTTAATACCACGCAGTGATGCTGCCATGCTAGCTCAGTGGTCAGAGCTTGTGAATGGAAACCAGGAGATCTGTAATTCAAATCTCCGCATTGAATTTTTGCGTATGGCTCTACCTTTACAATATTATTTTATTTTTTTTTTTTAGTGTAAAGTTCTCTAACCTGGTTGGTCATATCGCGCGATGAATGGAATTGGTGAAATGATGCTCAAATGATCTTCGGGGTCATTGGAGCTTGAAGATACTCGACATTTGTCTTCTCTTATCCGGGTAACTCACCCTAAGCCAGATTCGAACTTGCTGAAAGACACTCTACCCAAGCGGGCACAATGATTCTCTTGTTTCACGTTATGAAAATTTGGTCTATCAGCCACTAGCAATCAGAAACACACTGCCCTCTACTGCTTCTATTTATCGAAACAAGACTTTTCTTACACCCCTGTTTGATGCGCCCCGCTGCGCATGTAATCAACAGACGGTCTTTACCTCCCGCTAAGAATGAAGTTGACCTTCCTAACAAACGCTTGTTTAGTGGGCTACTGGGTGTAGAACTAATTAGGAGAGTCCACCCACACAGCCCTCTTTATTACAGTTGCTTAGGGCAGAGCTGGGTTCAAATGCTTAGGGTATAATAATCCACGCCAACGCCAAATTAACAGGTACTAACGAGAAGACTTCATCGAACATGACTGCCTCGGATTTTCTTTATTCTCCTCTGCCTCTGCCTGAACGTTGCGTCCATATTCTCTGCTTCGCCTCATGTGTTCATTACTTTCTGTGGAATGAACTAATCAGATGTGCTTATTGCGCAGTCGTCTTGGGAATTTCCCTGGAAAGGACTAATTAAAGGAGTGGCAAAAACGTTAACACGCTTTCCTAATTTTATGAAACAATTGCATTTGCGTCCATAGTGTATAGAGAAGGTATTGTATTGCACATAAAATTTTGATACAGAGATTTCACTGGAAATATATGTTTTGAGACACCCTGAACCCACAAAATGCATTTTTTGAAAAACGTCCGTGTGTGTGTCTATCAATGTTTGTATGTCTGTGGACAGCATAGTTCAAAAACGAAAAATCCGTTAAATACCACACTTGGTATTTAAGTCCAGTATCTCCCAAGGATGCAGCACGAAGATGTTCAAGAAGATTACCCCACCCCCAAATACCCTTTTCGAAAATTTCGATTTTCTCAAAAATGGCTCTAACGGTTTTGTTTAAAATATCGTAGATATATTAAAGCTATTATCCAAAAATTAGATACCAAGATTTCACTGATAATATATGTTCTGAAGTTCCCTGAGTATAAAAAAACAAAAAACAAAAAACAAAAAAAAAAAAAAAACACACACACGTTTTCAGAAACAGCACCGTGTTTGCGTGTTTGTGTTTATATGTCTGTGGACAGCTTATTTCAGACACAACTAGACCGTTGAACACCAAATTTGGTATTTAAGTATATTCTAAGGATGAATGAAGATTTTCAAGAAAATGCCTCCATCCAGAACAACCCCTTACCTGGACAAAATACGAAAGTTTAGTTTTTATCAAAAATGGCTCTAATGATTTTGATTAAAATACCGTACATTAAAGCTATTAAAGATATTTACGTCACAAATGAAATATAAATCTTAAATTTTCTGGGAATAGTCTGTGAAGACCTCTTCATTCTGGATGAGTTTTGCATTACTGGTAAGTTGTAAAAGAGAGACAAAAAGTTACTATACATAAAAGGCAGATTTCCTTAAAACACACGATTTATATCATAAACAATTTTTGGTAGATTTGACCATTTCCGAGATATTTCTTTTTATTAACTTCAATTTAAACTATATAATTTTTCTAAAGCGGGATGTCACATTTCGTTTCATCTCACTTTTGTTTTACTGTTAGCCGTACAAAGCGAACTTAGTTTCAATTGTTTCGCAGAGCGACCGGCGACTATCGTCTTAGCTAGTGTGTTCCTTCTACTTAGAAGGAACTAATACAATCATTTTTGTCAATGCTTACTTGATTACCACGATGTAGATAAAGTCAGGTGAATGGAACACATTTTTTACACCCTATTTCCATTTGTTTATTTTGTAGTTAGCTTACGCTTCCCTTATGTAGAACTGACACCTCTCTAAGACTTACAAGCGGATGCCATGGGGAACCAACGGCATGAAACCACAGGATAGAGAACCTGGTCGGCACGTAGCTAGGCATGAGGAAGTGGATGATATGAAATGCAAGCGAAATTTATGATAGGAAAAGTGATGAATGAGTGGCGGGGGAAACCTGGAGAAAAATCCCGCTCAGATGTCGTTTCGTCCACCACAAATTCCACATGTTGGTGCTTGGGATCGAATCCGGATGGCCTAGGTGGCAGGCCTGAGGTTTAATTACTCGACAACGTTACCGCCATAATTTATTATTACGTTCTCAAACATTTTCCCCAGATTTTTACAATTTTAGTGTAACATCTTTATTTATATTAGTAACAACATTATTCAAGCTAGAAAAACGCTTTCTGGTCTACAAATGCCTATTTCCGTAGAATGAATAAAATGTGTTGTGTATCTTACTCCTTCCCCCCCATAGAGGACATTAACCTTGCGGATTCATTTCTTTGCCCTCTATGCTGCTGCTCTTAGCTATCTAACCTTCCACTTTCTTCTTTATTGTGAATATCTTAGCTAGAACTCAAACGCACTATAGTCTGGTAATTTCTATAATATGTTACCAAAAGAGTCAGATTATGTTCTCTCAATATAGTTAACAATTAGACAGTTATATTATCATTTAATAATTGTATAAAAGGTTTTCCTTACTTATATATCACTAAAGTAAACAAAGTATTCGTTAATTTATTTTGTTGGTAACGTATAATGGATGATCCATATAGTGAATTTGGTAAAATGTTCCTATATTATTGCAAAAAGGTGGTACTGACTCTAAGTGTAAGGCAGAATATTAGACAATTAAAAAAGTGGTAGAATGAGCTTTTTGTGTGAGTTTCTTCCATTAGAAGTATGAAGAAATTAAGGAGTCTTCTTTTGATGAATCCCAGGTTTAATTATCTAGCAAGCGCATCCTATCAAGTTATTTCACATCGGTAAGGAATATAACGTGTTTTAACTTTTATTTTACAAATCATATTAGTTTGTGTTATGTTACTTTTGAACTTGCTTCAAAATGTGTTCTTGTAACAGTTTCTCTCTTCTCTGTTTGACTCTCCTTCAAGAGGTAAAAATTACACAACAGCTAATTTTGGAGCTGCACTTTTTAATAAAAATATTGAATAATTGATTATCACACCGGTATATGTTTTCTGTTGCTTATTTGACCCCAAGCTTCGAAGGAGTATTGGGTGTTTTGAGAGATTTCTGTAATGAGAAATGAATTAAGTTACAAAGCAAATTACCTCGGCAATCTCGACTCAATGACGCCAGCCTCAGTCGCAAGAAGTTGAGTAGGCGCAACCGTTAAAAGAAAGCAGCTAATTGGTATGTTGCCGCTTCATGTTTCAAAAGTTAAACAACGGGAAAAGCAAGGAAATCTACACTTGGTCAAAGAGATGGATTGTGGACATATCACTACAATCCAGAGTTAACAGGCAAACGGTGGTTGGATGGTTTCCAGACGCTGACCACCAACAAAGGTGTGAAGATGCAAAAGTGGAGGACAAAAGGTAATGCCTTCCTTCTTTTCAAAAGTGGGCCAGTATCACTCAATCTGGATACCCTCAAAGAAGCTTCTGGAGAATAGTATGGGTATATTTTCCCGTCATGGGTTTTACAGTATGAAAAAGAAATCTTCCACCATCAAAGACCACTCAATCGTTGCTTCACCATAACAATGCTTCTCCAAACACACGGCCAGAACGCACTAATCCTTGAATGATCAAAACATCATAGTCCTTCCTGATCCCTTTTGTTCTTCAGATTTAGCTTCATATGACTTTTTACTTTCTCTACAAGTACTATGTACATAGAAAAAGCATTGTATTGCACCCAAAAATTCGATCCCGAGATTTCATCGGAAATACTTGTTTTGAAGGCCCCCGAATATTTTTTTTTTTTTAAAAATGTCCCTGTGTGTGTGTCTATGGGCAGCATAGCTCAAAAACAAAATACCGTTAAATAGCAATCTTGGTATTCAAGTTTGGTATCTTCCAAGGATGCGACACAAAGATTTTAAAGAAAACTTCCAACCCCCAGCTACCCTTTATATGGAAAAAATTTTGAAAATTTTGATTTTCTCAAAAATGGCTGTAATGATTTTGATTAAAATGTCTTATATTTAAGATATTTACATGCAAAATAAAAGGTATATATCAATTTTCTGGGAATAGCCTCTGAAGACATGTTTATACTGGATGAATTTTGCGGAATTTTGCATAGCTGATAAATCGTAAGAGATAAACAAAAACTTAAAGCACAAACAATGTAGAGCTCGTCAAAACATACAATTTGTGTTATACACATTATTTTCGTGGAGTTGGCCGTTTTTGAGATATTCCTTGTAATTAGTTTCAGCTTCAAAATATGTATACCTTTCTCATTCGGGATTTTTTCAACCCCTGTCCATACAAACAAAGGTACTTTAAACACATAGAAACCAGTTTTTAAAATGTTTGTCTTGCCTATGGTACTCCCTTATTTCTCTTCTACTTACAAAGAAACAAGTAATAAGATCCTTTCTGCTATTTTTTTCTCGATTAGCATTAAGTAAACAGAAGAATAGGTTTTTTAACAATAATTTATCGCAGAGATGTAGAGAAAGGCATGTGATTGGAACAGATAAGAGTTTTTCTATTTCCTAAAACAAAAGAGAAGTTCCATGATTGCTATTCTTTATCACACGAAGAGACTAGGAGTAACATGGAAGCTGTGAATGACCTTACAAAAGACGTTGGTTGGTTATATTTTTAAATAAGTTTGAAAGGATGCTGAAATGTATTCGTCATAATGGAGAATCCTTTGATTCGTTTATCAGTCAATAACTGAATTGAAAAATATTTGTGGCTGCATCGCTAAAAATTTAATATAAATGTAATAATTTCAGCAAAGCTATTACATTTCGTGTATGAAAGAGAAAAAAACCTAGCATAATATTGATTGACATTTAAGAACTTCCACAGAAATCTTTACACGCTAAATTAGGTTGGAAGGTTGCGGATTAAATATTACGTAAAATTTCAACAGTACTTCCATACCGTAAATAAAAAGAGAAAAGAATTTAGGCAACAGTAAGCATTCCTATACATCTAGTTGACCACAAAACATGAAACTTAGCAAAGTACTGATATTATAATAACAACTCCATGGCACGACAGCTCACAAGGAACCTTGGCATACCGCTTGGCGGCTGCGTCCCCCATTTCGGTCCATGATGCAGTATTGGAGGGTGCAGTATTGGAGGGTGAGAAGTGGTCAGCGTCTCGAACCCCCCCCGGCCGGTTAATGTGGTCCTCATAACCTGGAGCCGCTACTTTTCCATCAAAATTGACCCCCCAGGCACCTCAGGAGGCTGAGTGCACCCCGGACAAGGTCTCCCAGCGGGGGAAAAATCCCCACGCCGGTTCCGGGAATTGAACCTAGGTCTCCCGCATAGTAAGCAGCCAAGGAGACAACCAATACTGATGTTAACTGCTAAAATCATATTTTCTGTTGTGTGATTATACATGGTACAATTTCATCGTTAATCTGGCTTTGTTTCCGGCAAGTACCAGAAGAACATCAAAAGACATTCGAAAACAATTAAACTATTTGAGTAGCTGTAAAATTCATCTATTGACAATTGAGTTCAAGCACATGGAAGTGAGATTGTGTTGCAACAGTTCTCATCTGAAAATTGAATTTCGGTTAACAGACGGAAATTTAATTTAACTTGACATGAGTAGGGTCTGCTAAGCCTCATTGGCACTGCTAATTGCAATCCGTGGAAACGAAATCTGGAATAGTATTACAGAGCACAAACTCGTACAGCCAAACACATGAATGCATTAATTCAACTGAGCAGATAGCTTACATGAATAAAATAAGAGCTGGACAGTGGCAGCAGTGTTTACATGTACCTAGTGGCTTTGTTCTAACGGCTAAATAATTAGTTCAATGATTAATTTTGGTTGTATAATTCATGTAAGTAAAATTTGCAGTCGGTCCTTGCTGTAACTTCAATTACTGTAAGATTTTGTACAACATGGCACTCTAGAAAACGTAGTTTTTAATATTTCGTTTTGTATTCTGCTTACTCTTCCCGTAGTTGTAGGACTGACCCCCCCCCCCTAGGGATCAGAAGCCTGTCGACATGAAACCACAGAATGGAGAACCTGTTACAAGGGGTCGGCCCGTAGCCAGGCATGAACATGAGGAAATGGATGATATGATACGTAAACGAAATGGATGATAGGAAAGGTGATGATGAAGCAATTGGTGGAATGAGTGGTGGGGGAAACAGGAGTACTTGGATAAAACCCGCCCAGACGCCGCTTCGTTCACCACAAATCCCACATGCGGTCGCTTGGGATTGAACCTGGGCCGGCTAGTTTGTTGATATACCAGTATAACATACCTATATACTACGTGATACATATATTAATACTCGAGAAAAGAGAATTACATATAGTATAACGTATTAGATTCATATGACTTTTTCTACACCAGGTTTCGTTTAATTTTATATTACTTCTAAGCACCATTCTTGTGAATTATTTTTATTTTCTCTATATGTAGCATATACATAGCAGGTAGAGAAGGTATCGTATTTCATATAAAATTCAATGTCGAGATTTCATAGAAAATATATGTTTTCAGGTCCCTTGGATCCAAAAAGAAAAGTCTTACTTCCTCTAGCACATATGTACATACAATGTATGCAGTAACTACCGCAGGTACTGTATTTTACTTAAATATGTGATGATATTTCACTGGAAATATGTTTTGAGGTCTCCTGAGTCCGGAAAAAAATATTAAAAAGTTTTTTTAGAACAAGATAGCGAAAAGACCGTTAAATACAAACTTAGTATTTACGTTTAGTATCTTCCAATGATGCGAAACGAAGATTTTTTAAGAAAATCCCCTCACCACAAACTATCCTTTACATGGGAAAATGTTTGAACATTTCGTTTTTCTCAAAAATGGAACCAAGGAGTATGTTTAAAATGCCATATATTAAAGATATTTACGTGCCAAATAAAATGTACATTTTGAATTTTCTGCGAATAGCCTCTGAAGAGCTCTTCTTTAGAATAAGATATGTGTGTGCGCGCGCGCGCGTATATGTCCGTGAACAGCCAATTGAAACGAAAAGTCGAAAGTTCCATTGGTATTTAAATTAAGCATGCGATATGATAACCCCAGCAAACTACCCTTGGAACATATTTCAAATTATGATTATCTTAAATACGTGGTATTTTAGTCATTTTTAAATATTGCCATCACAATTAATGCTTTTATTTTGAATTTTATGGGAACAGCCTCTGTAACCCTCCTCATTTTGGATGGCTTTTGCATTACTGGTAAAACTGTAAGAGATGGACAAAAGCTTACTATGCAATTACTGTAAGTTTCGATTAACACGACAGTTTGTCAAATGTTTTTATACCACTTCCGAGTTATTTTTACTTTTATAGTGTATAGAGAAGGTCTTGCATTGCACCCAAAAATTCAATTCGAGATTTCACCAGAAATACATGTTCTGAGATTCCCTGAATATAAAAAAAAAAACATTTTTAGAAAAATGTCTGTCTGTCTGTCTGTCTGTCTGTGTGTATGTGTGTGTGTGTCAATGGGCACCATAGCTCAAAAACGAAAAGACCGTTAAAGCTCAAACTTGGTATTTAAGTTTGCTATCTTCCAAGGATGTGACACGAAGATTTTCAAGAAAACCCCCCCCACCCCCAAACTACCTTAACATGGGAAAAAAAATTGAAAATTTTGATTTTCTTAAAAATGCCTCTAATGATTTTGAATAAAACATTGTATATTCAAGATATTTACCTGACAAATAAAATGTATATCTTGGATTTTCTGGGAATAGACCCTGAAGACTAATTTATTCCAGATGAATTTTACGGAATTGTGCATAACTGCTAAACCAAAAGAGATGGGAGAAAACTTACTGCACAGAAAATGTAAAACATACAATTTATGTCATATACATTTTTTTCGTGGAATTCATAATTTTTAAGATATTCCTGGCTTTTTGTTTTAGCTTTGAAAAACTTATACTTTTCTCATACAGGAATTTCTTAACTCCTGTCCATACAAACAAAAGAACTTTAGTTACATAGCAACCAGCTTTTGGCTACCATTTTAACCTATGGAACTCCCTCATTTCGCTTCTACTTACAAGGAAGCAAGTAATAAGACTGTTTCTGCTAATTAGCATGAAGTAAATAGATGCATAAGCTTTTTGACTACAATTTCTTGCAGATATATAGAGAAAGTCATGTGAATGGAACACATCAGATTTTTGATATTGGTTTCAATTTTTCAGCATTTAAACTTTGTCAAATGGGTGGCCATCTTTCGTTTTCTTTTTCTTTGTCAAATAAAGAGAATGGCATTTTAAAGTCATCACACAGTGACCGGCTTTTAAAAGGTTTGACTGTTCCTAGCTTATTGTATTTCTTGTTCCATTTATGAAAGAAAATAATATGTAACTAGTCTTTTTTTGGAGTAGCATAAAGTAAATAGAAGGATAAACTTTTTAAGAATAATTTACTGTAGCTTAAATATAAAACTTATGTTAATGCAGCCCATCACATTTTTTCCTATCTGTTCATGTTATTCTAATTAAAGTTTTGCGAAATACTTTTAATATACCTTATTATTCTTAAGCGGTACTGAGTAAAGCGAATTGATAATTAAATCGATAATTGAACGTTTAACAGCGGGACACCATGTGTTGGACGCAAAATTCCACGCTGTTCCAATTATATCAAGTGAAATAACAGTATTTAAAAAAAAAATACATGAACTTGAAAACCCAAATCAGCAATTATGGTTATAGGCCTCTATTCTGAGAAGTCGAATGTTAAGAAAATTAAGATCTATGGACTTCGGGCTTATTTGAGTATCATTTCGTTCATCGTCCGATATTATTTACCATAATAAGGGATGTTAAGTTAAAAAGAAAGAAACAAAATGGTTATTTTAGGAAAAAGAAAGAAACAAAATGGTTATTTTAGGAATGACCAATGCCAAAATAAAGTTATTAAAAATGTATTGTATGTTTAAAGAATTCTACATGTTTATCTTTTCCTTTGACTCTTATGGTTTACCCGTTGTACAAAGTATTTCAAATTCCTTTCAATGAAGAGAACCTTCCGAGGAATTCCAATAAAAATCAGAATATATCTTTTGTTATTTAGGTATTTTGAACATAAAGTGCACTATCAAAATTGGTACATTTTTTGAGAAAATAAAATATTTCGAAACATTATTTTGGAGTGTTCTTGAAAATCTTAATACCACATTTTTGGAAGAAGCTGAACTTAAATATCAAGTTTTGATATTATCGGGCGGTTTGTTTTTGAGTCATTCTCTTCACATGAAGACACACATACATACAAACGAGCTTTATAAAGAAATACATACACATATATATATATATATATATATATATATATATATTTTAAGATTCAGGAGTCTCAAAACTTGTAGATATTTATGGTAGCATTTTGACATTGAATTTTTAGATGGAATGCAATACTTTATCTTACCTTATAGCTTAGGGAAGAAAATATAAATAGAAAGCACTACGTATACTTAAGATTAAAAAATAGATCTACAGAATTATAGTTTTCATATTAGAAATTTCACATTAAGAAGTAGTTGTTTAGCACACATTTTTGGTAGAAATTTACTGCAATTATTTTAATATAGTTGCATTTCTCGGTATACTACATTTGCATTGATATTTGAAAATCATTATTTCACTCGTGGAGAAAGGGACCAAATCAGAAAAGGCATGAGTTGTGATCAGTCACGTGAGGCTATGCCGATAATAAGGTTTTACTGCCTGATGTATTTTTTAGTTTCTTTGCTCAGTATTAATAAGTAAGCCATGAATGTAATATTCTAAGGACAAGGGAGCTCCTTCATTACGTTTCGAACCTTTAGTAACTCGTTCTTTAATTTATGCGCACAAAATTTAATTATTATTAATAATTTTAGAACATGTTTTTCCCATAATAGAATTGTAATTGAAAGCATTTGCATACATAATTCTATTTTGATAAATCATTCTTATGTATTAAATTTACATTACTTTCTCTACCCGTTCTTCAACAAACAGTTATTGCAAAAGATCATTCTTATATTTATATTTATAAGAACATGTACAAAAAGCTCCTGCTTTATATATTTCTGGTTATTAAAAATGTATTGTATGTTTAAAGAATTCTACATGTTTATCTTTTCCTTTGACTCTTATGGTTTACCCGTTGTACAAAGTATTTCAAACGGGGAATTCACTAGCCATAGGTTATAGTCAAAGGTTTTTAGCACTGCTCGCAATGTGAATGCTTTGAAACTTCTTTACACGAAGTGGGAGAACTCAAAGAAAGAAAGAGAGAAAAAAAAAAAACAATTGCGACTTCACTTAGTTAAGTTGTGAAAATTGAAAGAAACAAACTAAACAGAAGGAATCGGTTAACTCCACCAAAAATGTATTTGACATATCTTGTGTGATTTAACATCTCAATTTTGGTGTAGTAAAATGTTCCATATCTTTCAAGGTCTATCACAGATTTATTGTCATTCCAAATAAACAGTACTGCATAGGCTACTCCTAGAAAGTTCAAGATATAAAATTCAATTGTTCGAAAATGTTTTATATATGGCACTTTAATCAAAATGATAAAGATGTTATTGAAAAAATCGAAATTTTAGAAAAGGTTCCATTTAAATATATAATAAAAATATCTTTGTGTGTAATCCTTGGAAGATGGAAAACTTTGTATTAAAGTGTGGCATTTAATTAACTTTTCACTTTTGGATTATTTCATTTTTTTTCGAAGTGTTTAACGCCTGTTTTTACTGCTCTGGTACCGCAGGTAATGACACTGAGATACATGAAGATCGAGCACCGGTGGAATATAATGGTGGGGGAAACCGGAGAACCCGGAGAAAACCCATCCCTGCGCCGCTTTATCCACCACATATCTCACATGCGGTCGCTTGGGATCGAACAGGGCCGTCTAGGTGAGCGGTGAGAGGTGGAAACACTCGGCCACGGCGCGGCCCACTTTTGGGTTATGATGTGCATTCACACATGATTTTTTTTTTAATAAAATGCATTTTTGAGCACAGGAGACCTCCAAACATACATTGCCGGTGAAGTCCCTACATCAATATTTTAGGTGCAATAGCAACAGCGTACATTTACTTTCTCTAAAAGTACTATATGGGTAAGATTTCATCTATAAATTGGATATCGAAATTTCAATTTATAAAATTTTCTGTGTGTGCGTGTGTCTGCGGACATCGTTTGAATATTTAATAGGAATTGGTATATTAATAAATGTATTTTGGTTATCAATTAGATTAGTAGGGGGTTTTAGAAATTAATTTACTCTCCTTCATCCCTTTGCTATCTTCCAACAAAAATATATATTCCACTGAAGCCTCATTAAAATACCTAAAAATATGAGGTGCTGCATTCACGTGACTTTCTCTACATCTCAGCATAAAATTATTTTTAGACAGATTTTGTTTCTATTTACTTCATGCTAATCGAGAAAAAAAATAGCAGAACTAGTCTTATTACTCGTTTCCTTGTAAGTAAAACCGAAATAAGGAAGCATCATAGTTTAAAGTGATAGTCAAAAGTAGGTTGCTATGTGACTGAAGTGACTTTGTTTGTATGCACAGGAGCTGACAAACTCCTGTATGAGAAAAGTATACATTTTATAAAGCTGAAACCAATAACAAGGAATATTTTAAAAAACGATCAACCCCACGAAAAAAAAAAAATATATATAACATAAATTGTGTGTTTTAGCGTGCTCTACACATTTTCTGTGGTAAGTTTTTGTCTGTCTCTTACGGTTTAGCAGTTATGTAAAATTCCATAAAATTCATCCAGAGTAAAATAGTATTCAGAGGCTATTCCAAGAAAATTCAAGATATACGTTTTATATGTCAGGTAAATATCTTTAATATACGATATTTTAATCAAAATCGTTAGAGCCATTTTTTGAAAATCAAAACTTTCAAAAAATGTTCCATGTAAAGGGAAGTTGGGGGTGGGGGGATTTTCTTGGAAATCTTCGTGTCGCATCCTAGGAAGATACCAAACTTAAATACCAAGTTTGGTATTTAACAGTCTTTTCGTTTTTGAGCTATGCTGCCCACAATCACACACGGATATATTTTTTAAAAATGCTTTTTTTGGTTTCAGGGTTTCAAAACATGTATTTCACTCGATATCTTGGTATCGAATTTTTGGGTGCAATACAATACCTTCTCTATACACCATGTACATAGTACGTGTAGAGAAAGTAAGAAGTAGATACTCATAATATTTGAAAGTAAAAAGTAGATAGTCATAATATTTTTACTTTTTCTAGTGCGCATGTACAATGTACATAGGGATAGAGAAAGTATTGTATTCCAGCCAAAAATTGGGTGTCGAGGTTTCAATGGAAATATACGTCCAAAAAAAGAAAAAGGTCCGTGTGTGTCTGTAGACAGAAGAGACCGTTAAATACCAAACTTGGTATTTAGGATTAGCATCTTCCAAGGATACGGCACGAATATTTTAAGAAAAGCCCCACTCTATACATGGAAAAATTGCTAGAATTTTAATTTTTTGAAAAATAGCTCCAACGATTTTGATTTAAAGCCCGTATATTAAAGATATTTACTACCCAAATAAAATGTATATTTTGACTTTTCTGGGAATAGCCTCTGAAGACATCTTTATTCTAAATGAATTTTGCCGAATTTGGCTTAACTGCTAAACCGTAAGAGATAGATAAAAACTGTAGATCTCGTCAAAACACACAATTTATGTCCTTTTGGTTTTTATTGTGGAGGTAGCCGTTTGCGAGATATTCCATGTTATTGGTTTCAATTGTAAGGTATTTATACTTTTCTCAGATAGGAGGGGTGTCCATTTTTCATTTGTTGTACTCCTGGCTAAACAAAGGAGCGATTTGCAAAGTAAATGACATAAGGACAGGTTTTAAAATCCACCGTTACCTAGCGCATTCCCTTCCTCGCCCACCGTAGTGTAATGGTTACCATGCTAACTCTATGTATCCTAGGTCGCGGGTTCGAACCCGGCAGAGCAAAAGTAAAGCCGTTGGTCCCGTATCGTAGATTTACGGCACGTAAAAGAAACTCAAGTGTAATAAAAGAGGCCTCTAAGCAACATTAAGCGGTCCTTCACGTCCAGTATAGAATGAGACGCCGAGAACCACAGCAGTTAAAGAGCGTCCATAAATAAAACTCCATTTAATGTAAATTATTAGTTCCCTTCTACTTCTTAGGAACTACGCAATAAGAACATTCTGCTCATGTTTATCTTGATTAACATTGTATATAAAGAAGAGTAATCTTTTGTAAGAAGTTTGTTTGTGGAGCAGATAGATAATGTCGTGTGAGTGTTACTGACCAGAATTTTTTTTATAGAGTTGATCGTTTTTAAGATATTTCTGATCATCGGTTCCAATTTTGAATTCCAAACTTTTCTCAAACGCAAATTCACCTTTCATTTGATCTGTTTTATTCAGGCCGAGCAATGCAAACCGAACTTTTAATTGGATAGGTAGAGTCGGACTGAAAAATTCAATGCCACAGCCGGGATTTGAATCACGGATCTCCCGTTCTCTAGCCGGTTGCTCTACCCTGAGCTACAATGGCAACATGCCGTACAGCATTGAATTTCTCAACTGACTCGCATATTTTCCGGTAAACCACAAGGTGATCTCAAATTAGAGAACCGGCTAGAGACCGAGAGATCCGTGGTTCAAATCCCGGCCACGGCATTGAATGTTTCAGTCTGACTCTGCCTATCCAATTAAAAGTTATAATTATCAAGAATTTTTAAGAATTCACATTTTTCAGATTTTAAAAGATTTGACTATCGCTTTAGACTAGCGCTATCCCCCTGATTTACTTTCTTCTTAGAAGGAAACAACTTACAAGAGAATTTCTGCTAACGTTTTTCTCAATTAGCATGATATACGCAAAAGAATCTTTTGTAAGAATAGTTTGTTTGTAGAACAGGTAGAGATAGTCATATGAATGGAAATCATAAGATTTTTAATATCCGCTTTGTAAGCTTGTTCGTAAAGTGCTTCCATCGTTCGCTAATTGAAGATACTGTCTGAATATCTCGTTACATTACTAAAGATAACTGAACTTCTACGTTTACTTTCTCTATACTTACTATATACATAGTGTGTAGAGAAGATATCACACTCCACCAAAAAAATCGATACCGAGTTTCCACCGGAAATATATGTTTTAAGGTCCCCTGCATCCAAAAAGTATTTTCAGAAAAAGGTCCGTGTGTGTGCCAATGTGTCGGTGTGTCTGTGAACACGATAACTCAAAAACGAAAAGTCGGTAAAATACCAAACTTGGTATTTAAGTTTAGTATCTTCCAGGGATGCGACACGAAGATTTTGAGAAAAATCCCCCCACCCCAAAATACCCTTTACATGGAACTTTTGTCGAAAATTTTGTTTTCCTCAAAAATGGACCTAACGATTTTGATTAAAATTTTCTATATTAAAGATATTTGCCTGATAAATAAAATGTATGTTTTGAATTTTCTGGGTCAATTTTACGGAATTTTGCATAACTGCTAAACGTAACAGACGGACAAAAACGTACCATACAACAAATGCAGAGCACTTTAAAACACACAATAAATGTTATATACATTTTTTTTCGTGGAGTTGATTGTTTTTGAGATATTCCTTGTTTTTGATTTCAGCTATAAAAACTTACACTTTCTCATACAGGACTTTGCGAACTCGTGTCCATACAAACAAAGGAACTTCTGTCACATAGCAACCAGCCTTTGACTGTCTCTTTAACCTACGGTACTCCCTTTTTTCGCTTCTACTTACAAGGAAGCAAGTAATAAGACTATTTCTGCTAATTGTTTCTCGATTAGCATGAAGTAAGTAGAAGCATATGCTTTTTAATAATAATTTGTTGCAGAGATATAGAGAAAGTCATGTGAATGGAACACATGAGATTTTTAGTAAGTGCATTACTCCAACCTGGTAGTACGTGAAGATAAAATGGATCAAGGATCGAAAGTACACATGCCTGCTTGCCCACGTAATCTAATTCTAATACGTTTTGCTTCAGCGAGGTTAACTCTGGAGTGTAATTGCATACAAATGGCATGGCGATGGATGGCGCGATTTATCACACTTGACTTATAAATGGAAGTTTTCAGCGCGGTGAACTGAAAAACATCGGTTTTGTGACGCAGATGTAAACCACAAAAAGAATTTCAAGAACTACGTGAGTTTATCACTTGCTGGTGTTTCCGTTTCACAAGATTAATGCAGTTCACCCTCTTCCAGTCGACACTCCAAGTGGCATTTCCCTTTTAAAATGCACTTTCATCGTTTAAAGTGTCCAATCATTAATGTGCAAAGAATTCGGGCTATTTAAATATCAAAACGCAGATTTTTTTCTTTATACTATTACTTTCTCTGGTACGTATGTACGCACAGTTGTATGTAGATAAATACGTACATACATACTATTGTCTTCTACCCAAAAATTCGATGTTGAGATTTTACCGGAAATGTAGGTTTTCAGGCACGAAAAAAAAAATTAGAAAAAGGTCCGTGTGGTGAGTTTGTATGTGTCTGTGGACAGCATAACCCAAAAACAATAAGAACATTAAATACCAAACTTGGTATTTATGATTAGTATCATCCATGGATATGCCACGAAGATTTTAAAGACAATCTCCTTACCACACACTACACTTTACATGAAGAAAGAATTTGAAAATGTTGTTTATCTCAAAAATGGCTCTAAAGATTTTGATTAAAATACTATATACCTCTTAACACAAAATAATACGTATATTTAGAATTTTCTGGGAATGAACTCCGAAGATCCTTTCATCCTGGATGAGTTTTGCATAACAATAAGAGATAGACAAAAAATTACTCCACAAAAAAATTATCTCTCGTTAAAATACATAATTAATGTTATATATATTTATATATATTTATATGTATATATTTTTGTTGTAGAGCTGAACGTTTTCCAGATATTTCTTGATACTCGTTTCAATTGACTTACGTTTCTCAAAGAAAACCGTGCAAAGCGACTAGTTTTTAAAATATTTGACTATCGCTTTAGCTTAATGTATTTCGTTACTTTCCTTCAACTTACAAAGAAGCAAGTAATAGGACCAATTTTGCTAATATTTGTCTCTATTAGCTTGATGTGCATAAAATAAAAATCCTTTGTAAGAATAATTTACATATGCTACAGCTAGAATGTGAATAGAACACATCAGATATTTTAAAAATAAATGTGGAAGAGAAATGTAATTGCCAAGGAGACAAAATATTTCATTTGTGCTGATAAATTCATTGCCAAGAGACTAATGTCACATTTATGTCGCAAATTGAGTTGTACTTTTTATAGTGAAAATATATCGAAAACAAGCTTGCTTTGTCTTGGCTTTCTCTCTTATGGGATCTCTATTCGTCGTAAAAATGTAAAAACTTTATGTGGTAATGGCTCACCTAGGTCTGTCTTCGTGCTCATTATTAATTTTGGTTAAGGCAACAAGTAACTGCGCACAAGATGGCACTAAAATATTCGTAACTAATAAACTAGAGCTAATTTAATAAAGAGTAAGACCGTTTATTAGCTTCCCTATCAAACCTATTATTAGTTATTTATCAATATAAAGCTAAAAGAGTAAAATGTGTGTATTTAACTGAGAAAATTCAGCTGGAAAAGAAAGCTGACGCCAAGAGAGTAAAAGTCTGATGTGTTACACTCACATGACTTTCTCTAGTTGCTCTACAAACCTCCTACAAAAGATTATACTTCTTTGTACACAATGCTAATCGAGATAAATATTAGCAGAATGTTATTACTTAGTTCCTAATAAGTAAAAGAGAATAAGGGAATGCGCTATGCTAAAATGATTGTCAAATGTTTTAAAAGTTATCGTTATGCGATTGTCATTACAAATCACTCCTTTGCTTGGCCAGGAGTAGAACAAAAGAAAAGAGGACATTTCCTGTCTGAGAAAAGTTTAAGTACTTCACAATTGAAGCCAATGACAAGAACATCTCAGAAACGGTTACCTCCACAACCAAAATGTAAAGGACATAAATTGTGTGTTTTGTCGGGATGTACATTTTTTGTGTAGCGAGTTTTTTTCTATATCTTTCGGTTTAGCAGTTAAGCAAAATTCATCCAGAATAAAGAGGTCTTCAGAAGCTTTCCCCCAAAAATTCGAGATATACATTTTACTGCAGACATAAATAGCTTTAATCTACGGGATTTTAATCAAAATCGTTAGAGCCATTTTTAAGAAAATAAAAAATTTAGAAATTTGTTCCATGTAAAGTGTAGTTTTTTTTGAAAATCTTCGTGTCGCATTCTTGGAAGATACTATCTAAATACCAAGTTTGGTATTTGACGGCCTTTCTGTTTTGGGCTATGCTGTCCACGGACACACAGACACACACACAGACAGACAGACAGACAGACACACACACACACAAACGGATTTTTTTTTATAAATGTTTCTTTTGGACTCAGGGGACCCCAAAACATATATTTCCGGTGAAATCTCGGTTTCGAATTTTTGGGTACATTACAATACCTTCTCTATCCCTATGTACATTGTATATATGTGGCTAGAGAAAATAAAAAGGTATGAGAAGCGCTTTTGTTAGAAAGGTCTCTTTTGTCCAGTCACGTACAATAGAGTTACAACGGAGGTGAACCCTAAAATTTGGAAGACGGTAATTCTTCATTGTACAAGACATGTCACTTGAGGTTTGCAGTGCACCCTGGGATAACAAAATTGACTCTTGGTTAATATTTACTTCAATCGCACGGCCTTTCTGTCCAATCAGAAAGAGGCCGCCATGACGGTATTTTCTGTATATAAAGAGCCCAAGAAGGCACATCACGATCTGTCTGTGAAAATCATCTGTCTGTTAATATCTATCTGTCGCTGTTATGTTGTCGGCCGTCGGGCTGAACTTAACTTCTTCACACAAAGTTAGACACTGTTACGTGTAACGAATTTAAAGTCATCGAGCGTGCTAACGTATATAGCATAACGCAGAATTAAGGAAGAAGAAGGAATTGTAATTACGTGTGATCAGCCAAGTGTTAGAGTTCATAACAGGTGTACAAGTTAGTATTATTTTAAAGCAAAAGTGCTTATCTCGCTTCTCCTAGAAAGAAATAAACTCCAGGAAAGTACATAAGTTTTAATCATTATAAGATCACTCGCTGAACTACCCCCATTAGCTGCACCACCCCGAGTGAGTCAATCATCGTGCAGGCCGAGCAACACCGAGATAAACTTAAGGGTAGTAGATTCACTTTACCAGGTAAGTGGGTCTACTCATAGGTAGTGGAGTAAGTATTGCCAACACCTTCAATCTGCGCTCACCACATAAAGCGTCTTAAATGTGGTGCAAAGGATAACACCTCATATGGTACCCAACGTCATCACGATCTTAACACCACAAGAGAATATCGGCCGAAGATAGGTTTCAACTTTTTTCTCAGTGGTGGATGCCTATAAGAAGAAAGAAGAAAAAACTACTGAAGAGAGAAAAGTTGATCATTACTTTCTCTACTACGTGCATAATACGTAGATAGGGACGACATTACATTCCATTTAAAAATTCGATACCGAAATTACACCTAAAATGCAGATTTTAGGGTTCCCTGAATTAAAAAAGCATTATTTTTTTTTAAAAACATGGCTACAATGATTTTAATTCAAGTACCCTAAGTTAAAGATATTTACATGCCAAGTAAAATGATATCTTGGATTTCCAAAGAAGAGCCCCTGAAGACCTCATTATTGTTGATGATTTTTGCATAGTTTCATCTTGGATTACCTGAGAAGAGCCTCCGAAAACCTCATTATTGTGAATGACTTTTGCATAGTTGGCACGTAAGAGGTAGGCAAAAAGTTACTGCCATAAAGTGTAGATCTCGTTAAAAATACAAAAGCGATTAACCATTTCTGAGCATTCCTTGTTATTGGTTTCAATTTTAAAATACTTAACTCAAACTGCTGGAATTTTTCATTCCTGGTTTTTTTTTTTTTTTTTTTTTTACTCCTAGCTACGTAAATAGAATTGAATTTCAATTATATTTCACAATCTTTCAAAAGAGTTCGCTATCGCTTTAGCCTAATGTATGCCTATTTCCTTTCTACTTAGAAGGAGCTCAGTAAAAAGACAATTTCTGCTAACGTTTATCTCAATTAGTATGATCGTAGATAAAAGAATAATATTTCGTAAAAACAGTTTGTTTGCACAATAGGTAGAGAAACTCACATGAATGGAACACGTCACATTGTTTATACAACTGCTTAAACTGTTTTGGAAACCCGTATATTGCTTATCTGTCTTTTAGTTTTCTTTCATATATTAGAGTACGTATTGCCATAATTTTATACAATTTTAGTTTTGTCTCTCTACGTAAGTATGTTGTTTTGTATTATTCGATTATTGTTGCACATACGAAGGCCACTATTTATATTTTGTGCCTTGGCAACACTGATTGTTGTAGGTATCATCTGGTGTTTCCATTAGAAAGTTTGAAATCGTTGACCTTAACCCACTTCAGATATTTTGTCAATAGAAGTTATTTGTGTTGTACACAGTATTTAAAATTGTATCTCAGCGAAAAGATGGAATAAACTCGTGAAAATATTCGAGCGATGATTTATTATGATTTTCGACGTGGGTTATCCAGACAAGAGTGTATTGATCAACTTGCTACTGCATTTGGTGATGAAGTTCTATCCTTTGCTACTGTGAAACACTGGTAAAATGAGTTTAATTGTAGCCTCCGTTTGTTCATTGACGAAATTTCATGAAGGTCGTCCAAAATAGTTGTTGTGCCAGAAAACATTGATGCTGTGCAAAAACAGAAAGTGCAAGGTCGTCATGTCACATAATATGAGATAGAGGCCGCTCTAGGCATCATTTTTATCAACATATGTAAACTTATGCAAGATCTTTTAGCCGTGCAAAAGGTTTGCTCTCATTGGATGCCACATAATTTATCACAATCTCAAAAGGATGCTCGGGTCGATTGGCGCACATGAATACTCAGGAAATACAATGTTGGGGCTTCAAAAGATGTATATAACATTGTAATAGGTGACGAATCAATGCGTATGAGCCGGAAAATAAACAACAGTTGGCTGTATGGGTGTTTCAAGATGAACCAAATCCAACGAAAGTTGTTCAACCTCGAAGCACTTCAAAACAAATGGTCGCTTGTTTTTTTAACTGGTCATGGAGCAACAGTGTCTTTAGAGAAACGTAAAAACGTTCAATTTTGAATGGTACTCTATCAATTGTTTGCAAGAAATCTTTGGTGAAACAAGGAAAACCACCAAGTGCCGTCGGATCGTTCTTCATCGAGACAATGTGAGCGCTCAAACGTTTCGTCTAACAACTGACTATTTAAAAATTAAAAATCTTCGAATTAATGACGCATCCGCCGTACATTCCTGATTTGGCCTTCAATGACTTCTTTTTGTTCCCGAACATCAAGAATAAAATGCTTGGACAACATTTCGTCGGCAGAAGAATCCGTTGATGCGTTCAAAAGCCATGTTTTGGAGGTTTCACAAGCAGATTGAAAAAAATACCATGACAAACAGTTCCAAAGCATGCAAAAGTGTATTGATCATAAAGGAGAATATTCGGGAAACAGTAAAGCAATTTTCAGTGTCAAATTACTGCTTTGTATTATTAGTCTCAAAATATTAATAGTGCCCTTTGTATGTCCTGGAATTTACATACTCTATTGTCAAAATCATGTTTTCTGTTATAGCCAATATTACATCCTAGATAGAGTTCTTTCGCTTGATGCATTGATATTAAATATTATTATTAATATTAATAATATTATTTGTAGTAATAATAATGCGTTGGCTAAGGTTTATCAATTCCAAAACAACATAAAAATATACGTTCATAGAGTAAGTGGTTCGAGCGAACTAGATCTTAGACAAGAGAGTTTAGTTTGTCTCTTATATGCAGCAGTTTTACACAACTTGTGTGATGTTTGGCGCCTTTATGACAGGTGATGAAATCTTGACAGGCTAGAATCCCTTAGGGGCCGTAGAGCTATAAATTTTGAAGACCAGGTTAGAGGTGGTATGTTGACGAGGATGCTTGATACACACAGAGGTAGACGAGAGTGAACCCTTGACACGGTATACCATTTTAAACCTGGCATTGGCTTTTGCGCTTGCGGGTACACACTTGGCCAGTGCTACTAGTATTGACTTGAGTGGAGTGTAAATAAGTGCCGAGCTTTGCTTATATTGCAGTCCTTTGTGAATTCCAGACTGATTTATATATTGACATATGCTGTTCCTGCACTCTAACCTATGCGTGGAAAGTAATGGGAATAATTGTACAATAGATGGAGGGACCAACTGGATTTACCTCCGGGTGTGCGTACACAATTACGCGCGCGTGAAAATGCAGCGGCGGAATGACCACTTCACAGATAGAATGCCACCTGATAAAAAAACTTTGTTCCACTCATATGACTTTATTTCTGTAATAAACCATTGTTAAAAACCTTATTACTTTCTCTAGCCCGCATGTACAACGTACATAGTAAATAGATAAGATATTGTATTAAAAAAATTCGAAGTCCAGATTTCACGGAAATAATGTTTTGAGGTCCCCTGAGTCCAAAAAAATTACTTTCTCTATAAGAACTATGAACATAGTGTATACAGAAGGTAATGCATTCCACCCAAAACACGATACCGAGATTTCACCAGCGATAGAGGTTTTAGGGTACCCAGTATCCAAAAACAACTTTTAGAAGAATACTTGTGTGTGTCCATGTCCGTGTGTCAGTGTGTCTGTGAACACGATTAAGTCGGTAAAATACCAAACTTGGTATATAAGTTTAGTATCTTCCAGGATACGACACTATGATGTTGAGAAAAATCCCGCCACCCCAAACTACTCTTTACACGGAAACAATTCCGAAATTTTGATTTTCTCAAAAATACCTCTGACGACTTTGATTAAAATACCGTATATTAAAGATATTTGTAATACAAATAACATCTTCATCATAAATTTTCTGGGAATAGCTTCTGACGCTTTTTTATTCAGGATGAGTTTTGCTCGATTTTACATAACTAGTAAACCGTAAGAGAGAGAGAGAAAAACTTACTCCAAAAAATATATAGATTTCGTTGGAACTCACAATTTATTTCATATACATTTTTTTGGGTGGAGTTGACCATTTTTTAATATTCTTTATTATTAGTTTTAAAATACTTAATTTTTTCACATACGGGAATTTATCAACTGTTGGAAATGCAAAGAAACGGGTTTCATCTACATGACAACCAGCATTTAAAAGAATAGATTATCTGTATTTCATTATTTACCTTCTACTTATAAGAAAGCATTTCTGCTTTTGTTCATCTCGATTAGCATGAAGTAAATAGAAGAATAAGCTTTTTAACAATAATGTGTTCACATTCAACAAGTCGTGAATTTGAATCTCGCTTAGGGTGAGTTATCCGGGTAAGATTTTTTTTTCTCGGAATTTACCCTTATCCTGAGAAGACGAATGTCGAGATGGACATGTAAGTTCCATGGACTCCGAGATTATTTCATTCATCGTCCGATATGACCAACTAGATTAAAGACGTTAAGCTACAAAAAAAAAAAGAAAAAAAAAAAGATACTATGCCGCTCAAAAACGAAAATACCGTTAAATATCATACTTGGTATTTATCTTTGAATCTTCCAAGAATGCCACATGCATATTTTAAGAAAATCTCCCCACCACAAACTACACTTACATGAAAAAAGTTAATAGAAATTTGATTTTCTCAAAAAAATTTGTACCGATTTTGATTAAAATACCATGTATTAAAGACATTTACATCGTAAATAAAATGTATATTTTGAATTTTGTAGAAATAGCTCCTGAAGACCTCTTTATTCCGGATAAGTTTTGCAAAATTTTTCGTAACGGTTAAACCGTAGAGATAGACAAGAACCTACCCCACAAAAATGTAGACCACGTTAATACACTTTTATGTCATATACGTTTGTATGTCGTATGTTTTTCTTGTAGACATGACAGTTTTCGAGGTATTCCTTCAATTTTATACCATTTAACTTTTCTCAAAGGAGCCATGCAAAACGAACTGAAACTCAATTGTTTCAATAGCGACCAGCCTTTAAAGATTTGCCTATCGCTTTAGCCCAATGTATTCCCTTGTTTCCCTTCTACTTTCAAAAAAGGAAGCAATAATGTTAATATCAGTTAGCATGAAGCGGATAAAATAAACAGTCTTTAGTCAGAATAGCTTGTATATGGAACCGCTGGTTATGTGAGTGTACATCAGATTTTTGTTTTCTATTTACCTCTTGATGATCGAGATAAACATTATCATAAATTGTCTTTATTTCTTACTTCCTTGTAAGTTGAAGCGAAATAAATGAGTACACTAGCTGGGGCAAAGCTGTTGCTATGTTTCTGAAATTCGTTTATTTGCATATACAGGATTTGACACATTTCCGCATAGAAAAGTTAGGAGTGCCTACTTTAAAGCTAAAACTAATAATCAGAAATATCTCAAAGTTGATTTACGCAACGCAAAAAAAAATATAAAAACTATGTTGTGTTAACCAGATATACATGTTTGTGTAGCAAGATTTTGTGTATTTCTTACGGTTTATAGTTATGCAAAATACCGCAAAAATCATCCAGAATAAAGAGGTTTTTAGAGTCTGTCCAAGATATACATTTTATTTTCATGTACATTTATTTAATATACAGTACTTTAATCAACATCGTTAGAGACATTTGTCAGAAAATCAAAATGTTCAAAAACATTTCCATATAAAGCGTAGTTTGACGTAGGGGCATTTTTCTCAAAACCTTGGTGTCGCATCCTTGGACGATACCAAGCTTATACACCAAGTTTGGTATTTTATCGACTTGTAGCTTTTGAGTTATCGTATTCATTGACACACGCACCTCACATACATACATACAAAATGAAATGGCCTGTTATTTATGGACGCTCTTTAACTGCTTTGGTTCTCAGCGTCCCATTCTATATTGGGCGTGAAAGATCGCTTAATTTTGCTCAGAGGCCTCTCTTATCAGGCTTGAGATTCTTTTACGTGCCGTAAATCTACGACACGGGACCCACAGCTTTACTTCCCTTCCGAAGGAAGCCATGCTAAGGATTTTTACGCCCGAAAAAATCCATCGTCCTCCGCCGGGTTTGAACCCGCGACCTTGGGTATATGAAGTTAGCATGGTAACCATTACACCACGGAGGGCGACTACATACATACATACATACATACATACATGTGGACCTTTTTCTAAAAAAACTGGTTTTGGATACAGGCGACCCTAAAACATGTATTTCCTTGAAATCTCGGTATCGAATTTTTGGGTGCAATACAATACCTTCTCTACACACTATGTGCATAGTACCGGTACAGAAAGTAAAATTAGAAATTTATGGCACTGGTATGTCACTTTCCAGTTTTAACATAGGATTGAAACGCATTTTATCTGTAAGCAAATATGCGGATAAGAATAGCATAGATTATTTTATATTCTCTACTACATATGTAAAGTAGATAGAAAAAACATTGCATTCCACCCAAACATTCGATAACGTTTTAAAACGTCAAGAATAATAACTAATCAGTTTTTAAAAAAATATGCGCGTTTATCTGGAAACAGCAGTACTCAAAAACTGTTGTGAAAGTATATGACTTTCTTACATTATGCAATTGACTAATTTATAAAAGCATATGCATCCACCTACTTTATACTAATCCAGATAAACGCTAGCTGAGGTGATTTTTACTTAGGGTCAATTATACGAACTCGGAATAAACCTCTGTTAGACGTTATTCCATGGTTATGTGCTAAATTGTATTGTACGACAACGGAATAGAGACTATCAAGGGAATAAACATAGAATAACTTATTCAGTGATTCCTTGCGGGATAAGCCGATATTCCGAGAATACGATATAAAAAGGAAAATTGCTGCTTGGGTAATCGACACAATTTTGACCCATATTTGACCGATATAAACAATTAATTTCTTTATAGTATGTTTTTAAGGACATATACCTAAATACAATATGTTGTAGAGATAGTCCGATAAATGTTCACGGCTATAGTGAGATTAAAGTTGAGAAAGGATATCACAATGACACATGATGGTTATAAGATAAATATTACAAGAAGATAGTTAAAATGAAGTTCATTTATAAAAGAGAGAAATCTACCTACAATATTATCATCAAATACCTCTATTTTTATGGAAACAATTAAATTTAATCCAACCCAAGCTACAATTCACCAGCACAATGCTTAGCGTTGCAAAGAGTGAGGTTACGTTTTATTGACGAAATACAAAGGATAGGTTAGTTCTAGGGCAATATGCTTCAAAACGTAAGATAGCTACAAGTGTTAATTTTAGCGACATTCTGTACCACATTCAGATTTTGGAGGTTATGTGCAAGTTTAAAAACGATAACACTACAAGCTTTGTGATGTAGGGAGGAGATGCCCAGATTAAAAGACGCCTTCAGAGCTCGTAAATCTAGCTATATTATTTTACAATAAATTCATAATTTTTCGTATTATATGCTGTAGGTTTAATACATTAGAGACAATTTTGATTGAATAGAGAATACCTTCCATAAAATTTCATGTTCTCGGTTTTATTGGTTTGGTTGACAATTTCTAGCTGCTGTATTAAATATTGCCATCATCAAAGTGCGAACTGTAATGGGAACGGTTTAATGTACTATTCGACATAACTACTAATATTTCTGTTGGTTAATAATACCTGCATAGCAAATTGTTTTTGTAATTATCGTGGTCAACGATTCAATTATGCATGTCTTAAGTTGATAGTGGCATTGGCAAAACTAAAATGTAATTTTCAAAATTCGCTTACTAAGTATTTTAATGAATAAAATGCAGAAATCAGGCTAAGTAGGTTAGCTGTTTTGAGTACAGAAACGGAAATATGTCACATATCAGCACAAGATACAACTTTACACATACGGTAAGGTTTCACTTCCATATTCCTAACCTATCGCAAGAAGTCGCAGTATACATGTGTGTTTGTTTTGTAAAGTGTATAGCAATTCTACATTCGAACACGCTTGTGAACATTCATAATTATTTCCCTAGTTTAGGAACAGCTGATTGTGAAAACAATGCAAATTTTCAGCAAAATAAAGCAGTAATTACTTATCAAGTTGACCATGAATGGCTCACAATATAGCCAACATTAGTTTTAAGTCTACAAACAGTCAAATAGATATCTAAGGAATAAAATTGCATCGTACAACCCGGCACCACATTTATACCGTGAATAGTGTATTCCAAGAATAACTATTCCAGGATTTATTCCGAGTTCGTACAACCGGCCCTTAGTCTCTACGTAGTAGAAGGAGAATAAGGAGATAACTAGACAATCCCTGACAATCTAGTCGCCATGTGATGTAATTTCAATTCTTCTCTTTTATTGATCGGAATGAAAAAATATACTTCACAAAAATGTAGATCACAATAAAATACGCAATTTATGTCATATATGTTCTTCGAGATATTCCCTGTTGATAGTTTCAATTTTAAAATACTTAAAACTTGTCTCATACGAGAACTTGTCAACGCTTGGCAACGCAAAAAAAAAAAAAAAAAAAAAAACTGATTTCAATCCCATAACAACCACATTTTAAAACACTGTCGGTTTAGTCTAGTGCATTCCCTTTTTTGTTGTTGTTGTAATATGTCCGTATCACTGTCATTGATAGACACACTGTGAGCGGAGGTATTTAGTGAAGGGATCATTCTGCGCTGAACACTCGCCGACATCTACATGAGAAGAGAAAGCAGTGGTAACAAATGTGTCGCCAAAGTTGTGCCCTTTTTTGACTCCATACAATATACTTGTAAAACTTTTCTGATTGTTAGTAAATCTTTTAGATGGTGCAAGGATAACCAAGAAGTAAGGAATATTCAAATTATAGTACACAATACACGGAAAACCCATTTTAAAAAAAATCTTATGTGTTAAACTCACATGATTTCCTCTATCTGCTCCACAGACTTCTTGCAACATTTTTTTCTTTTTTCTATTCGAGACAAATATTGCAGAACGTTCTTATTAATTAGTTCCTTATAAGTAGAAGGAAACCAAGGAAATGCACTAGGCTAAAGTGATAGTCAAATGTTTTAAAATCCATCGTTATGTGATTGTCATTGCAAATCGCTTCTTTGCTTGGCCAGAAGTAGAACAAAAGAGAAACAGACACTTCAAGTCTGAGAAAATTATAAGTACTTCACAATTGAAACCAATAACAAGGAATATCTCGGAAACGGTTAGCTCCGCATAAAAAAAAAAAAAAAAAAAAAAAAAAAAAAAAAAAAAAATCGTAATGGATATAAATTGCGTGTTTGACGAGATCTACATTTTTTGTGTAGCAACTTTTTATCTATGTCTTGCAGTTTAGCAAAATTTGGCGAAATTTATCCAGAATAAAGAGATCTATATAGGCTATTTCCACAAAATTGAATATATACAAATTATTTGTAATGTAAACAAATAGCCTTATTATACGGGATTTTAATCAAAATCGTTACTGCCATTTTTGAGAAAATCAAAATTTTTGAAAATCTTCCATGTAAAGGGTAGTAATATGTGGTGGGAGGATCTTTTTGAAAATCTTAGTTTCCATCCTTGGAAGATACTAAACCTAAATAACAAGTTTGGTATTTAATGTCTTTTCGTTTTTTAGCTATGCTGTCCACAGACACACACACGTGTCGACGGACCTTTCTCTAAAAATGCTCTGTCCCGACTTGAGGACTCCAAAACCTGCATTTCCAGTGTAATCTCGACATCGACTTTTTTTGGTGGAATAAAATACCTTCCATATAAACTATGTACATTGTACGTATAGGGAAAATAATTCTTTTATTATATTGTAGGAACGTATTTACTGAGTATGGTTCAATGGTTCAATCGTACACCGTACAGATATGACCAAAATTCGCAAATGCACGGTATAAACCGTAGGTTGGCAACACTACAGATACTGTTTGTAGACCTGCTCATTATCTCAGTGGCCTCGAGGGGAGAGGGAAGTGATCATGTGAGTGTTTATAAACATCTCTGCTATGGTTCTATTGCTGAGGCTGTTGCTTTATGTTACCAACCTACTCTGATTTTATATGTACTTTAAGCTGTCGTACTCAGCTGATTTGTCAGTTTCAGTTTTAACATCTTGGAATAGTGTGTATCACTTTTTCTAAATATTCTATTAAAACTATTTTTAAAGAAGCCTATTCATCCATCTGCCTAATGCTAATAGAGATAAACATTAGCAGAAATAGTCTTATTACATATTTCCTTGTGAATGCAAGGGTAAACGTGTAATAAGTAGGCTAAAGAGATAATAAACCCTTTTAAAAGCTGGTCCCTGTGTGAATTTGAATCACGGATCTTCCGGTCTCTAGATGGTTGCTCTATCACTGAGCGACCATGGCAATACAGCATTAAATTTCTCAATGACTCATGTGTTTCCCGGTAAATCACAAGACGATTACAAAAAAAAAAAAAAAAAAAAAAAAAGCTTATCTTGTGGTTTACCAGGAAACATGCGAGCCAGTTGAAAAATTTAGTGCAGTGTCAGCATGTTGAATTCTTCAGTCTTCTGACTCTACCTAACAAGCTCTTTATTTTGGTTAATATCATTTTAATCGCATTGTAACAGTATGAGAATTAATTTGTAATGAAAACCTTTCACATTTATAGCAGTGAATATGAACAGTCATCTTGGTTACTATCGTTATCACTTGGATAGGTGGCGAAGTGACGCTGCAAACTAAATTGAGTGTAGAATTTTGCTGCAAACTAAACACTTACTTTGCCACTTTCTATAAATAAAAAGGATTTCTCCTAGATGGGCATAGATGCAGGAATCGATGGTTTGTATTTTGAATTGATTTCTATTACGACATTGTAAACTGAACAAGGAAGAGAGAAAATCCCTGTTGTCGCGCACGGAGCAAGCCTGCACAAAATCAAGTGAGTTGGCGACGGCTGTTGTAGGAATCGGAGAAAACGAAGACCAAAGAAATCTTCCGCAGAAATTAGGGATTTGTCATACTTTGCTTAGAATACTCGTAAACCTTTAAAATTGAACCCCATAAGATAACTGGTTCAAGTACTTCAACCAAGGGCGATATGAAAAGAATTAATTACGAGGGGCGTCCAATATGTCCTTATAAAATCCAATAAATTACACTAGCAATATCGAAAAAAAGTTTGTATTTATTAAGCGTCATCTGTTACAAGATGGCAGTTAAAGTTTCAGTTATATCCATTACGGGGTTTCATTGCCATAGGGAACTGAATGAACCATATTGTGCTTCTTTAGAAAGATTGGGGGAAAACGAGTTTCGTGCGGTGATTAAACATTTCTATTTAAAAGCCGTAACATCGAAAGAGATAAAAGCTGTGCTGAATGAAGTTCATGGCACATCTGCTCCTGCGTTTACAACAATTTGCAATAAAATTGAATAAAACAATTTAAACGTGGCCGTACATCCAAAAATGTGAACATCGTTTCAGACGTATAGTAGAAGTGACTTCCTCCAAAATGTTTGACAAAATCCAGGATATCTTTTTGAATGATCGACGAATCAAAGTTCGCGAACTAATAGAGAACACAGACATGTCACAAGATACAGGATTCTCAATTGTGTACGAAAAATTAAGTCTGATAAAGGTCTCAGCAAAATGGGTGCCATGTTTTCTCTCAATGGAGAATAAACGCAATCGTATAATGGTTTGGCACTATTCCGTCGCAACCCTGACGAGTTGCTGCGTCGATACATAACTGTGAATAAAACATAGCACATTACTACACTCCAGAGCCAAACGTATAGTCGAAACAGTGGGGTTTAAAAGCGAACCGACCACGAAGAAGGCAAAGATGGTGAAATCTGCAGATAAGGAGATGGAACGCGGAATCATCTACATTGATTACTTTCAGAAAGAAAGAATGATAAAAATGGATATTAAGATTACACCGGTTGAACGGAGAAATCAAGAAATAAAGACAACGCCCTCATTTGGAAACAAAAAAAAAAAAGAAAAAAGAAAAAAGAGGATTCTCTTCCATCAGGATAATGCAAGGGTACTCACCTGCTCAGTTTCGATGGCGAAAATTTTAGAATTACTACAACATCCACCGTATTTACCATATATGGCCTCCTGTGACTTTTTTGTATTTCCAAACTTAAAAAACGGGCTCGCTAGAAAACGGTTCACGTCAAACTAAGAGATCATTTCCCAAATAGATGTCTATTTTGAGGACCTTCCGAAATCCTACGTAAGAAGGGTTAAAACAGTTGGAGGAACGCTAAGAAAAGTGCATCTAACTAAAAGGAGATTACGTTGAAAAATATATCAAAAAAAAAAATTGTTTTCTATCTTTTCTTAAGGAGTCATTGAACGCCCCGGGTACCACAATTGGATGTTGGATAATAGTAATGACAGCTCTATTTGCTCGCGTATAATTTATTTTAAGGACGAAACATGGCTCTGTTTAAAGGGGAATAAAGAATTAACAAGTTTAATGCAAACTTCTTAAAAGAGGTAAGGAGTGTTTGGCTACAATGTGCATCATTTCCAATGTATTCTATGACTAAGGATATTGTAGCTTTAAGTTGCATGAGATACTTCTGTATTTGAATTTAAGGTGCTATACACACCAATTCCGCCGGCAAGTAGAGTGTTTGTTGCCATCAAGAAAATTCCCGTTAGTCCGGATACGGATCTAAATGAAGACTGTATATTTTCTGGAGGTATACAAGATTGGCATGAAATCGCCGTTAAATGATTCAGAGGGTCTCTCTTGAGATATTTTAAAGCTCATTACATTAAACATTAAAATCACGTGAGCTTCTCAGTCTGTTCTGCAAACAAAATATACCTAAAAAGACGATGTGTTACACTCGCATGACTTTCTCTAGCTGTTCTACAAACTTCATACATAAGATTCTTCTTCTTTCTGCACCTTGCTAACCGTGGTACTCATTAGCACAATGTTCTGGTCAAGAAATTTAAGCGATTTGTAATGACAATCGCAAACGACAGCTTTTAAAACATTTGACTTTTGGTTTAGCCTAGTGTATTCCCTTATTTTCTTCCTACTTATACGGAACTAAATAATAAGAACATTGAGATTTTTAAAAATAATTTGTTGCAGAGATATAGAGAAAGTCATGTGAATGGAACACATCAGATTTTTTAAAAGTTGCGACCATTCCGCCACTGTAAACACTGCTATATCCCCAGAGGATAACGCCAGCTGGATATATTATGTATATAAAATACTCGGTGCTTTATATAATGGAATAATGTGGTGGGTAGGAAAATATGTGCACGAACTGCAAATCCGCTGGTGACATAAAACAGAGGACGGTGCGGGGAACTTTACGCTGCGTTCATTTGAATAACTCTCGTTGTGTTTGTAATGCACTTAACTTGTACTTTTTGTTGTATGTGTGTCCGACGAAAAGGCTTTCAGGCTTCTAAAAGATTTATTGATGTGCTCTATATACACAGTTTTATTCTTTTTATCGCATTGTCGATAACCAAGAGCATACATCGTTATGTCGGAGGGTGAAAAGTTTTATCGAAATAAATATGTCACAAAATTATTGAGATACATATTAATGCATGTCAACACGGAATTATACATGATTGGCACACTTTGTAACCTAGATATTTGAGTTTTGGGGGTTGCTTAACTAATTACGTGCAAATACTCGTTCCCTGAAATATACATCTCAAAATGTGGAAATTTGGAAAAGATAATTTTTAAAATTAAGTTATAAATTTATTTACAGAGTTTTAAAACTTTCAAATTTTTGTGTGCCTAAATAACGTTTCTCCATTAGTCTCTATCCATACATTACCTATTTTGCAGCTCTCTTATTCTAATTCTAGTTGTTATTTATAGTATTCAGGAGTGTGGAGGTCTTCTCTTTCTTCTCCTCATTATTCTTCAAGTGGACTCCACTGCTACGCTATTCTTATTCATCTACACTATCTTTATTCATTTTTCTGATACGTCTGTACCAACTTAGCTGTTTATATCTGAAATAAACTAATATTCAGTTCTTAATATTCATTTGTAATTTCTCTATTACCTATAGTAGATAGAGAAGATATTATATTCCATCCAAAAATTCGCTACAGAGATTTCACTCGAAACACATATTTGAGACTCGTTGAATAACAAAAAAAAAAAAAAATAAGAAAAATGTTCGTGTGTGTGTGTGTGGACAGCATAGCTCAAAAACGAATAGTCGTTAAATTCAATATCGGCCAAGGATGCGATAGAATAATTCATGGAAAAAAAAAAAAAAAAACACTCCCAACTACCCATTACATGGAACATTTTTTGAAAATATTGATATTCTCAAAAATGGTTATCTATTTTGATTAAGATACTACAGGTTTTAAGATATTTAATGATAAACGAAATATATATCTTAAACTTTCTGGGAATAGCCTATAAAAACCTTCATTCGTGATGACCTTTATATAGCTCGTAAGCCGTAAGAAATCTAAAAAGACTTCTACATAAAAAATATAGTTCTCGCTGAAACACATATTTTATTTAATGTACATTTTTATGATGTTAACCCTTTCCGAGATATTACTCGTTATTAATTTGAACGTTAAAGCTTTTCTCAACCGTAAGTTAACTTTTGTTTCATCTCTTGTTTTACTCCCGGGAATGGAAAAGAGAACTAAATTTCAATTGTTACAGTAGTTTTTAAAAGATCTGATTATCTCTTCAGCCTACTGTATTCCGTTTTTACTTACTACACAAGAAAGTAAATAATAAGCGCATTTCTGCTAATGTTTATCACCATTGTCATGACGTGCGGTGCAATGGTAGTAAAAGCGAGCGTTAAAGAATTACGTGGACAAAAGAATAATCCTTTGTAGGAAAGTTTGTGTGAATGAAACACGTCAGATTTTTTTCTCTTATAACAATATTTATTTCTTCCAGCTTTGAGTATCTCGCTGACCTTAAACATCTTATTTCCATAGTTATAGGTTTTAATTCTAAGATTTTCTTAAATTTCCATGATTCGGCTCCATATGGAATAGTACTTTTCACTATGTTATTATATATTTGTAATTTATTATCCTTACTTTTAACTTCATAGGACTTTTTCAGCATTGAAAGCTTTATTTGTATTTATTCTGTTCTTAATATAATTTTCCTACTAATTTTCCTGGCATTTTAGCAAGCAGTAATTGCAGTATGTCTGCAGTGTCTCATAGTTCCACTTTGAATTGTTATTTACATATTAAACTTTACAGTGCGGGTATACTTGTAATATTTTTTTGGAGATTTTATTTTGTTCTGAATGATGCAAAGCTATATTTTGGTTCATCTAAGATATTTGTGTAAAAATATAAGGCACATAAATCTAGTATCAGAGAGCACTCAATTCCTAAAATTAACTCTGCTCTGTAGCATCTGTTGGACAGACTTTTATGATACGGGTGAATGTTCGATGCGATCTATGCTGGTGGAGTTCAAACAGCAAATTTCTTTATGCGAACGTTGCAGCGTATCAAATTACTGCTGGTAGGCTCCTATCTTCGCTCTTTGTTCTTGTTTGCTGTTTACCTCCACTTCATTTATATACGTAATAAACACTTCTTTCTTCATATGGTTTACGTGCTCATTATGCTAATTCTAAATACCCATTTTATTTTAAAAATATCACTATTTGCAACTCTGTGTGTATGTGAAATGCATATCCACAACGCATAGTTAATTATAATAGTTCTTTAAAGATTTGAAGCTTTCTCTGCTTTCAAGCACAGAGTCTCTTGAAGATCACAGAGTCAAGATGGTTGAAAGCCTGGATTTCTCCGATTCCAATTTAACTTGGTTGCTATCACGTGAAGTAATTTATTACAATAGCTCTTTTTATGCACAGCAGATACTAAAATGAATTATTAATGTATTAGTCATATCATTAATAATTTTGAAATTATTGGTTTTGATTTATTTATTTCTCATGCCAGTAATTTTACCCTTTAACTAGTTGTTCTTGTATACGCATAGAGAGAGATTTATTTATTTATTATTGGTTTTGATTTATTTATTTCGCATGCCAGTAATTTTACCCTTTAACTAGTTGTTCCTGTATACGCATAGAGAGAGAGAGAGAGAGAGAGAGAGAGAGAGAGAACGAGTAGGGGGAGAAGATTTTTTATATGCTAATTATTTTTAAAATTCTCATTAATAATTTTAATTAGTGGTATTTTGTGCTAATTTTCGGACAGAGTAATCAGTAATGATATGACTCAAATGAAAATTAACAACCATTAACAATAATAAATCATATATCAACAAACTGCAACATATACGTTGTGTCATTTTTGTTTTTCATAGTTGTTCTTCTGTCTGTTACTACTAAATTATATGTAGAGAAAATTCCCCCGATATCAGCATTTGATGTCGCTATCCTAAAGGAACTTTTCCCAGAAAACGTGGTATGAGCCTTGATGCCAGAAATTCTGAGAATAGGCCATGCCATGGCCTCTCACCTAGGCGGCCCTGGTTCTATTCCAAGCGCATGTGGCTTTTGTGGTGGACAAAGCGGCACAGGGACGGATTTTCTCCGAGTTCTCCGGTTTCCCCCGCCATCACATTCCACCGGTGCTCCATCTTCATTCCACGTATCATCATTGTCATTGCCTGTGGTGCCATAGGGTGTTAAACACTATAACATATCTGATGTGTTCCATTCACATGAATTTTTGTACATCTCTGTAGCAAGTTATTGTTAAACAACTTATTATTACATTTCTTTTATGCTAATTGAGAAATAAATAGCAGAAATGGTCCTTTTACGTGCTTTCTTGTAGTTAGAAGGGATATAAGGGAGTACATTATGCTAAAGTTGTAGTCATATCATTTAAAAGCAGGTTACCATGTGACTGAACTGCCTTTGTTTGCATTGCCAGGAGTTGAGAAAAGTATAAGTACTCATTTTAAAGCTGAAACAATTAGGGGAAGGGGGCAGGATCGAGTATCTAACAATAACTTATAATTGATCATAACATATAATGTTTCAAGAAATGCACTTTATTGTAAATTATTGTATTATGAATTGTGAACACATGTTTTGTTTCTATATTTTATCACATACGTAATATAAATTAAAAAGCTGTTTGTTTGCCCCTAGGGCAAATATTTTAATACCTTTTGGGTCAAACTGGGCAAAGCTCATGGGCCCATCTGTTGCACTTCACACACTGAATCCAGTCGTCATTTCGTTTTGTCTCACTATATTTGTCTTTGCAATAAAAGCACTGGCTATCGCTAGAATTTTCTTCGCTATATTTGGCTTTCTTTGCTCTTGTTGTTTCACCAAACTTCGACTGAAGCGACTTTCTGCAAATTGCTGGTGACTTAGGTTGAGTATTTGCCCTTTTTTTTTTTTTTTTTTTTTTTTTTTAAGCTCAGCCTTATATGGTGACTCTGTAAGGACAGCTGTTTTCCCGCGGCGTATTCCTGACGATGAGGGAAGTCTTTTAGCACAGGGAACTGCTAACACATTTTTTGGTGAAACTGCAAATGTTTGTGGTTCAGCCGATCTTGCTATTTTGTGCAAGTCACTGGAGTATGTGTGGGTGGAAGTTGACGCGACATCCATTTGTTCTGAAGAACATTCCAGTTCTTTTAGAGGACTCTGGTCTTCAATTTGTGTCTCTGCAATTTTGGAAGGAAGAATAGAGACTGACTCACAATGCTGGGTATGTAGTGTGGACCCCTCAGATGTTAATGCTGATGGCTGAGGAGCATGTTGTTCTATGGTTTTAGTTGGCATGAAGTCAACATCACTAAACTTGCTAGGGTTTGTTGGGAATATTCCAGTCTTGGCAAATGATGAGGTTGCTGTTTTCACAGTTGCAGATTCTGCATATGCACTACCCTGCACTACTTGCAGCTGTGTCACAACTTGTGTTGGGTGATTTCTCAATCAAATCTTCACTTCTTGGCTGTAGTATTTACTTAGTGGTCCCATAAATCCGACATCTAATGGATGCAACTTGTGAGTGAAGTGAGGAGGAAGACAAAGCATAACAATTCCTTTCTACGGGCAAGGTCAATTGCTTCAATGTTTTTTGTGTGCGAAGTGTAGCCATCGAGGATCAAAAGAACAGGACCATCTTTGGATGGTTTCCCAGAAAGTATGAAATGCCTCAACCAGTCAACGAATATTTCTGTTTGCATCCAACCTGAGGGATGAAAGGGGCAGAACCGGGTGATGCAGCACAGGATTGGTGGGACCCGGTTTGCCCCCCGCTTCTGCCGTCACTCGCCATTTTGTTCTTCTTAAGGCACACCACAATAACGACTTGCTTCCCGAATTGTAATGATATTGAAAACTACTTATATCATTGCAATTTAATGTAGCAAAAGTAAAATATGTTGCTGTAGATATTTACCTCTTAAACTCAGACCTCAAATTTCAGTTATATTACTTCAAAACGCGGAAATGTTCTAAGCATAAAAATTACAGACACAACAACGCGATCATATTCTTCGAACTCCTGCTTCTGACTGCTGCCCATATAAGAATGCAGTTCAGTCAAGAAGTGGTAGATGGTAGTACTTTCCAGTTTAAAAAAAACATCTAACCGGTCCTGCCTCCTCTTCCCCTAACAAGAAATATCTCAAAAACGGTCATCTCCACGAAAAAATGCTTATAACATAAATTGTGTGTTTTAACGAACTCTATAAGTTTTGTATAGTAAGTTTTTGTCTTATCTCTTACGGTTTACCAGTTATGCAAAATTCATATAAAATAAGGATATCTCCAGAAGCTATTTCCAGAAAACTCAAGATATACATTTTGTTTATCATGTAAATATACTTAATTTATGATATTTTATTCATAACCGTGAGAGCCATTTTTGAGTAAATCAATATTTTCGAAAAAAAATTCCATGTAAAGGGTAGTTGGATGTGGGGGGATTTTCTTGAAAATCTTCGTGTCGCAACCTTGGAAGATACCAAACTTAAATATCAAGTTTGGTATTTAACGAGCTTTTCGTTTTGAGCTATGCTGCCAACAGACATTATTTTTTTGGGGGGGGGGGATTCAGGGGGACCACCCAAACATGTAGATATTTTCGATGAAATCTCGGTATTGAATTTTTGGGTGCAATACAACACCTTCTCTATACACTATGCAGATAGTACGTGTAGAGAAAGTAAAAATCCTGCTCATAGGGGAAGTTGCTTTCCTTTCCTCCATTTCTGTAGCGACTGAGAGGGGTAATAGAGATCTCAAACACACAGCGTGCAGGGTTAAACAATTATTCTAGTTCACATGAAAGTAATTGTAGGCACATATCCATGGTTTTAGCGAAATCACTTTGTTATAAAGCTTTACATATACCGAGTGATATATATAGAACTGACACATTTTTCTTTAATTATTCCGTTGGAAATTCATTCAATGACCCAATTTTAGCACCAAATTAAGCAGAATGTACTGGAGTCTCAATTCCTTGTCACTAGATGCGCAGATGTTTAACCAGACTGTGAACACTGCAGAGTACCGACTGATTTTCATGGAGTTTGGTGAGCAAATGCTCGATGTAGAGCTGAGTCAAGGATATTTTCAGCAAGATGGAGCTACATACCATATATCAAATGAATCCACGAACCTAATTGCAAGTTTCTTTGACGACCGGATAATTTCCAGGAACCTGTGGCCACCCATCTCCAGATTTGACATCGCCGGACTTCTTTCTATGGGGTTACTTAAAAGACACGCTTTACGTCACACGTCCCCAGATATTGGACGATCTGAAGCACATCACAAAGGAGATTCAAGTTATTGACAACAGAGTCCTCCAAAGAGTGGCCAGTAACATGGAACGACGTGTTGAGTTGTACCTAATGCAGGATGGAGGACATTTTCAACATTTGCTACAGAGGTAAATAATCTCCTAAAATTCTTCTACAATTTAGTATAATAAGTTGTCGCTAGCACAATTCGTTTTGAAACAATTAAAGAATGATATGTGTCAGCTCTATATAAATCACCCTTTATAATATGTCATAAACTTATTAATAACAGTGAGGGGGAGAAGGAGTATTTTGCTTGAAGGAATGTCAACATGTTTAGTTTTGGTTACGATCCACCTCATAACACAAGGAGTGGCAGCCATGAACTTGGTCAATCACTTAACACATGTTCCTACAGCTCCTCAATCCCGTTCATTGCACATCATCTTCGTCCTCATAACCGTCGTCGGCATTATTGTTTTCTTCCAAAAGCGGAGACTGAAATATGCAAAAAGTATTCCTTTACTAAAATATCAATTTCTCTTAAACTATTGCAGATAAGCGTACGTTGGTGTCTGTTTCATACATAGTACAAGTTTTGTATATATCTGATAGGAAACTGTTTTTATGCTGAAGTTATATATTATTTTTACTGGAACATTATGTTCCTTTTTTGCAAAAACTGTCCATGATACAACTTTGAAAGAAACTCTTAGTAATACGTTATTTAATGTAACCTACAAATATCTGTGTATCTTGAATAATATGGCTATTAGTTGATATCATTAGTAAAAAATCTGATGTGATCCATTCACATGCCTTTCTCTACATCTCTGCAGCAAATCGTTGTAAAAAAGATTTTTCTTCCAATTGCTTCTAGATAATCGAAAAAAATTAGCAAAAATGGTCTTATTACTTGCTTCTGTGTAAGAAAGGGGGACATAAGAGAGTACCATAGGCTAAAGTGATAGTCAAACACTGATTCCTTTGTAAGGATAGGAGTTGTAAAATTCCCGAATTTTAAAGCTGAAACCAATAACAGGGAATATCTCAAAAACGACTAACTCTACGAAAAAATGCATGTTACATAAATTGTGTTTTTTAACGAGCTCTACATTTTCTATTAAACAACTTTTGTCTATCTCTTACGGTTTACTAGAAACACAAACTTTGGCAAAAATTTTCCCGAATAAAGAGATCTTCAAGGCTATTCACAGAAAGAAAACATCAAGATATACATTCTATTTGTCACATAAATATTTAATGTACGTTATTTTAATCCATTACCATTTTTGAGAAAATCAAAATTTTCGAAAAATTTTCCATGTAACTGGTAGTTTGGGGTGTCGCATCCCTGGAATATATTAAACTTAAATACCAAGTTTTGTCTTTACTGACTTTTCGTTTTTGAGTTACCGTGTTCACGGACACACATACACACTCGACACACACGGATCTTTTTCTGAAAATGCTTTTTTTTTGGATACAGGGGACCCTAAAACATGTATTTCCGTTGAAATTTCAATATTGAATTTTCGGATGGAGTGCAATACCTTCTCTATACACTATGTACATATTACATGCAGAGAAAGTAAAAATTATGTATATTTTCTTCGACTACATTTTTTCATGGATTATAATTTTTTCTGAAAGTTGTAATTAAGCCATTGGATTCATTTTAGGTCACATAAACCATAAACACAAAAGAATACCCCACTAAAGCTAGCGCTGACGTACTTCATTCATTCCTTAATAGACAGAAACTTAATGACTTCTGCGCATACACATTGGCGCAACTTCTCCCACCATTAACCCTTCAAGTAAGGAATTAACATTGCACAACGTAATGTTTCGCCCCTGTCTCGCCTCACGGCCTGTAATACTTATTTTTTTGTTTCTTTTTCTTTTTTTTTATTATTTTAATTTGTATAGCACCCTTTAACTTCAATGTTCATATCGGGTGCTTTGACTTGTGAAACAACTTCCAGATAGGGGGATAGGGAATAATTCTCGTTAAAGAAAAATCCATCCCCCGCCCCAGCCTGGAATGGAACCCGGGGCCCCCGGGGGAGAAGTCAGCTCCGTGACCAGTCCACCATGAAGGCAGTCGTTTCTCTTTTGTTTGTTCCATTTATAGCCCGCTTTTATTTACATGGTCATATCGGGCATTCACCTTGGGAACATGTGTATTGTGTTCTGTTGTCTACATTAGATTACACACATTCACACTTCCAGACGCTGGGAGGGTGAATATTCTTGGCTAGAGACAAATTTCGAACCTAGAAACCCTCGCGCAGCAGGCAGAAGCTCTGCCGACTGAGCTACGGGGCCAGCATACTTATCTTTTGTTTTCAGTGCCGAGTATCGTTTACTACGTCTAACTTTTTATCGTTGCTACCATAGCCTCTGTTGTTGTTTTTTTTTAAAAACATTGTAATAAAGAATCAAAGCAGAATTAATAAAACTGGTTTTAAATACTACCACTATATTATTTAAATCACCAATATTTAATTTGATAACTCGCTCTGAATGTTGAAACAAATTATTTAAATCTTTTATTGTTATTATACCACCAGATGCTTTTGCCATAATGCTGTTCAAATTAGACTGCATTACCTTCTATTGTATCTCGATTATTCGGATTCATGCGTTCTGCAAGTGCACTTACCATGCTTTCAGAGTAACCACTCTCTTAACATTTCACATTTGAGTATCAAGAGTTCATTCGGGATAAAATAACTGAGGCACAGATGATTCTTTAAATTGAAATTCTAATTGGGATCTGCAAACCTTTTCAGTATCTTGTAAGTTTTGTAACTGCTAAATTCTTTTCGTAGACATTCTAAACATTGACTTACAACTTCAGCTTCAGGTATAACGACGCAAATGTTTAAAAGTTTTATTACTTTCTCTACATGCGTTCACTACGCATATAGCAGATGGAGAAGGTAAGTGTTGTGTTCCAACCAAAAGTTAAATTTTGAGATGTTATCGGAAATAAATGATTTTCAGGTCCCCTGAGCCCCTCCTCCAAAAAATGGAAAAATGTCCTTGTGTGTCGGGGTACAGCATACCTAAAAACGAAAAGTCGGTCAAATACAAACCGTTGAATTTAAATTAAAGAACATTTTCAATAAAATCGCCCCACCTCAAACTACCATTCGTATGGAAACACTTTCGAACATTTTTATTTTAACATACATGACTATAACGGTGTTAATTAAAATATCGTGTATTAAAGATATTTACATAGAAAATTAAATGAATATCTTGAATTTTAGGAACTAGCCTCTTAAGACCTCTTTATTCTGGATATATTTTTCTGAATTTTGCATAACTGGTAAACCGTGAGAGATAGAAAAATCTTACTACATAAAAATGTAAATCTCGTTAAAACACAATTCATGTTGTATATAGTTTTTCGTGGAGTTGACCATTTCAGAGATATTACTTGTTATTGGTTTCAGTTTTAAAACATTTATAAGTTTTCTCATTCGGGACTTTGTAAACTTATGGCTATGCATAAGTTGCTTTAGCTTAGTGTATTCCTTTACTTTCCTTCTACTTTCCAGAAAGCAGGTAATAAAGATAATTTCTACTGACATTTGTCTTGATTAGCATTAAACAGATAGAAAAATAATCTTTTCAACAATAATTTGTTACAGAGATATTTCATATGAATGAAACACATAAGATTTATTGTTCAAGCATTGTCATTTTTACTTTCTCTTCACTTACTATGTACATAGTGCATAGAGATGGTATCGTAAATTTCATACCGGGATTTCACCGGAAATACGTGTTTTGGGTCCCTGTGAATCCAAAAAAAAAAAACATTTTCAGAAAAAGGTCCGTGTATGCGCGCGTATATGTATCTGTGGACAGCATAGCTCAAAAACGAAAAGACCGTTAAACATTAAACTTGGTATTTAAGTTTGGTATCTTCCAATAATGCGACACAAAGATTTTCATGAAAATTGTCCCACCCCCAACTACAATTTACACGGAAAAACATTTCGAAAGTGTTTATGTTCTCAAAAATGGCTCTAACGTTTTTATTAAAATTTTCCTATATTTAAGATATTTTAATAACAAATAAAATGCATATGTTGAATTTTCTGGGTATAGCCTCTGAAGAGCTCTTTATTCTGGATGATTTTTATTGAATTTTGCATAACTGGTAAACCGTAACAGATAGACAAAAACGTATTACACAAAAGACATACTCGATAAAACACACAATTTATGTTATATATATAAAATATGTTATATACCATATATATAAAATAATATCTGTGGATTTGGCCGTTTTCAAGATATTCTTTGTTACTGATTTCAGTTTTAAAATACTTAAACTTTTCTCATATGGGATTTTGTCAACTCTTGGCCACGCAAAGAAACTGATTTCAATCCCATAGCAACAACATTTTAAAACATGTGACTTTCGGTTCAGCCTAGTGTATTCCCTTATTTCCCTTCTTCTTACAAGGAACTAAATAATAAGACCGTTTTTGCTAATGTTTTAGCATGAAATGGATAGAAGAATAAGTTTACTAGCAATAATTCGTTATAGAGAGGTAGAGAAAGTCATGTGAATGGAACATATAAGATTTTTTATGTTTTTCTGTTGCCTTGTAAAGAGAATGGCATGTCAAAGCCATTATATAGCAAACTGATTTTTACTAAGTCTGCTATCGCTTTTTATGACTGCAACGAGATTGTAAAATGCTTAATGATATCTTTTCTCGAATAAGAAGTAAATAGAAGTAAAATTGTAGAAGACAGTATAGAAAAAAACACGTGAGTACAACAATTACAGATTTGCAAAGAAATTCTTCAGACAAGACTAATTTTCAGTGAAAATGTCCGCTTTAGACTCGGCAGTTAAAAAATTTATGGGACTGAAAAATAATTTTGTTTTAGATGAAGTCCTAGTGCTGTGATTACCCTGGGCGGTGTTTACTCAAGTACGAAGCTGTATCTAACAAAAGCATCCACCCAATTAACAAGCTATGCATCGATTTCAATGCCATTATAGCGTCATTTGTTTAATCTGCTACGAGTTACTTCTACCTGCCAATTTATTAAGGCTAAGTACTAATTCTTTAACCGGCTCATGCTAACAGAATCAAAATATCTTTGTAACTTTAAGCACTTTTAATTTTATCTACACGCACTATGTACATAGAGCATTGAGAAGGTATTGTATTGCACCCAAAAATTCGATACCGAGATTTCACTGGAAATACATATTTGAGATCCCTGGATCCAAAATAAAGCATTTTTAGAAAAATGTCCGTGTGTGTGTATCTGAGTGTGGGTGTGTAGGGGGGGCTTCATACCTCAAAAAATGAAAAGTCTGTTAAATACCAAAGTTGGCATGTAAGTTCAGTATCTTCCAAGGATGCGATACGAAGACTTTCAAGAATTTGCCCCTACCCCCAACTACACTTCACTTGGAAAAAATTCGAAAATGTTTATTTTCTCAAGAATGGTTCTAATGATTTTGAGTAAAATACCGTTTAGTAAGGGCATATACATAAGTATATCTTCAATTTTCTGGGAATAGCCTCTGAAGACCTCTTTATTCTGAATGAATTTTGATGAATGTTGATCCTCAAGAGATAGACAAAAAAGTATTACATATATAACGTAGATATCGTTAAAACACATATCTAATTAATGCCATTTTCATTTTCTTTCTTACGGGAACTTCTCAACTCCTGGACACGCAAAGAAACGGATTTCAATCCCATAGCAACCAGGTTTTAAAAAATTAGACTATCCTTTCAGCCTAATGTAGTACCTTATTTCCCTTCTACTTAGAAGAAAGCAAGAAATCAGTCCATTTCTGCTAATGTTTTATCTCGATTAGCATGAAGTAAATAGAAGAATAACCTTTTAAACTATGATTGGTTACAAAGATGTAGAAAAAGCAATGAGCATGGAGTAGATCAGATATTTTATGATACCATAGAGGTCCTAAAAATAAATTAGCCTGTCTCACCAGACGAAAACAGTTGCGTTTCTTCCATAAATACAGCACACTTATTTGCCCCTTTATACCTCCGAAATTTGAATTAATCACTGCTAACGAAGCAGTAATGAGAGTAATGTAAAATAAACAATAATTCAAAGAAATTTTGTTTTATTAGTTAGAAATTGGATGTTTTTGTCAGAACACTAAAATTCTTATGCATTCCTTTCACATGGCTTTCTCAATCCATTCTGCAAACAAACTATTCTTACAAACGAGTCCTTTTATCTTCATAATGTTAATCGAGATAAACATTAGCAGAAATGACCTTACTACTTGATTCCTTGAAAACACAAGGGAAATATGGCTAAAGCGATAGTCATATCTTTTAAAAGACGGTCGCTATGTGAGCAATGTAAATTCAGTTCTCTTTGCAAGGCCAGCGATAAACAAAAACGGAATGAAAGGAAAGGTAACCTCGTTTAAGAGAGGTTACGCAGTTTAAATGTAAAACCAATAACAAGTAATAACCGCCGTATAGTCCTGATTTGGCACAACATGACTTCTTTTCGTTCCCGAAGATGACAAGTAAAATGCGTGGGCAAGGATTTTGTCGGCATAAGAAATCGTGGATGTTTTTCAAAAATCATGCTTTGGAGGTGTCTCAAGTAGATTTGAAATGACAAATGGTTGAACGCATGCAGAATAGCATTGATTGTAAGGAAAAATATTTCGAGAAACTATAAACCAATTTTCAATGACTGTTTTCATTATTACGCTCAAAATGTATATAGTGTCTCTCCTATATGCTTTCTAGGGAAAGTAAACAATAATGTCAAATAATGATCTGTTGAATATTTGCAGAACAAGACGTGGAGATTTAAGGCAGTTGGCAGTGGACAGTGTCGAGAATTAACTGGTGTATTATTCGATCACAGAGGCGTATGCTGCTACCAAGCTCTGGGCTAGCTCCTTAATAATAATAATAATAATAATAATAATAATAATAATAATAATAATAAAAATAAAACTCCATGGTAAGACAGCTCACAAGAAACTTTGTCCTACCACCCGGCTGCTGCGTTCCCCATCTCGGTCCAGGACAAACGTCATGGATGGGATGCAGTATTGGAGGGTGAGACGTGGTTAGCGCCTCAATCCCTCCTGGTCGGTTGATGCGGTCATCATGACCTGGAGCCGCTACTTCTGTATCAAGTAGCTCCTCAATTGGTCCTCCAGTGACCCAGGTCTCCCGCTCGGCAAATAGCTGCGCTACCACTAGGCTAAGGAGACGACAATAATAATAATAATAATAATAATAATATAATAATAGTAGTAGTAATTATTGTAATTATAAAAATAACTATAATAATGACAAAACTAGCTAAAGTACATTGGGATCAATATTGAGTTATGTTGTATGGACTGTAACAATAAGCTGGTATGTTAATCCAACATTGGCACTAAAGACTTCACAGCTTTTCTATAAGCTTTCTCTTCACAAATTTACAGCACTTTGCAGCTAGTCTTCCTTTAAAATATTCCCCTGCTCGACTACAATATGAATGCACTTAGCGTCATGATGATTGTTGACATTCCCAGCCATTGGATCTAAGAGAATCACGGGAAGGCGCACAATGAAAATTTGACTAATCTGCTGCTGTCTTAACATTAGTTGTCTCGAAGCAGCTCTCCTGCGTAAACTTTCTTTATCTGTCTGTAGATTTGAAGTGACAAATGGTTCGATGCCCCTTCAACTTGTTTCGTTAACTGTTTAGTTCTGTTTTCACTGAATGCATTCATATCATTGATCGATTAGTACTGTTCTTGATTTTCTAGTTGTATTTTTTTTAATATTTTTGTTTGTTTATTAGATCATACACATGTTCTCGCTCCCATTCATACTTCCAGACTGGGAAATACAATAAATAATTTTGGTTAGAGAACAGTTTCCATCCCCCGGTCTAGAATGGAAACCGAGACACAAGGGTTGCAAGGTTATTATTATTATTATTATTATTATTATTATTATTGGTGGTGGTAGTGGTAGTATAATAATAGCTCATTTTGGAGAAGTATTAATTCCTGATCTTATACTATTTTAAATTAGTTTTCCTTTTAATAGATTGTTTTAATAACCTCTATTAACCCTATCTATACTAATGGTGATCTTTGTCATTATTACAAAATATTTATTCGTTTATGCCCATTTTTCAAACATAAAGGTGTATTCTGCTACAATACTACTGAAGTCCAGACAACACCTAGGTGTGCCAATCATCGTTTATTTTACCTGCCCCACCCTTTCCTTTATTACACTTAGCCGTGCTGCAGCGAAGATTCGAACCTAGATTAATCTCTGGCGCTTCAGTGATTCAGGCAAGACCTATTTTTTAGGATCATGAGTGTCCATCATATACTGTGAAGTTTAAAAAACAGGTAGGAAATAAATTGGGCTGGAAAAGATTAAATTCAGCACTCAATAGAGTTGCTAACGCTGAGTAATTTGGTGCTAACTGCAATTCAATTACTGACACCACAGTAACAGTTGTTTTAACTCAGAGACGATTGACATTCTTTTAGCTTTAAAATATAAGTGGATTAACATAACAATGCATTCTATTAGCAGTTTTATTGTACCTGCAACATGTAAACATTGTATCTTGTAATTGATAACGGCTTTTGTGTTCTGACACACATTGAATTTAGATTTGACTGTCTCTTTCAATTTTATACTCACGTAAAAATAATAATTGGCTAATAACAATAAGCAAAAGACAGTGGTTAAAGTGACATGTTGGAGTAAAAAGTGAAGAGTACAACGGGAGCGGATTTGTAAACAAAAACTAAATGTGGATCAAATGAATTACCGCTGCCAAACACAATCTTAATAAACACAAAACAAAAGCAGATGTTTATAGGAATAATACAAAAATACAATATCAAACAACGTTTTAAAGTTTAAAATTGTTCTGTCCTACAAAAGGGAGCAAATGTGATATAGCAGAATTAGCTTTCCGTTTGCCAGCGGCTTTAGTGTTTGTAATTAATTCTTCTTTTGTCTCGGCGCGTAATTAACACATATTAGTCTAGTCCATAAACTGATAAAGGTGGTAAACCAGTTTAGTGTACAAGGACTGTGAAGGCTTTATTTGGAATAACCTTGTGTGAACTTTAAAAGTATATTGTATTTTACCATCGGGTTCAAAGTAATACTGCCATTTATTTTAGGGCACTTCAAAGACTCGCAAATGTAGCACATATAGGTGTGAAGAATAATGTCATTAATTGTAACAAATTAATTGTGATACAGATGCATTAAGGACGAGAGTGAGGCAGAGATTCCGAGATTCTTCGTTGCACTTAACGCATGTGCATTCCATACTAATTACTTTCTCTAGTCCGTATGTATAATGTACGTAGTTATAGAGAAGATATTATATTTGCATCCAAAACTCCAATACCGAGTTTTCACCGTAAATTTGTTTTGAGGTTCCATAAGTCCGAAAAAGCATTTTTAGGAAAAGGTAATGCGTGTCTGTGGACAGCATAGCTCAAAAGAGATAGCTCTTTTAATTAATAAACTTGGTATTTAAGATGTGACACGAAGATTTTCAAGAAAATTCCCCTACCTACATCTACCCTTTACATGAAACTATTTTCGAAAATATTGATTTTCTCAAAAATTACGTTAACGATGTTGACTATAATACCATATATTAAAGATATTTACGTCACAAATAAAACTTATATTTCGGATTTTCTGAGAATAGCCTTTGAAGACCTCTTTATTCTTGTTGAATTTTGCATAACGGTTAAAGCCCAAGATATAGACAAAAATTGCTGCAGAAAAAATGTAGTTCTCAATGAAATATAATTTGTAATTATAATTTGTGTCATAGTGTTTTTCTGGTAGATTTGACCGTTTTCGAGATATTCACTGTTATTAGTTTCAATTTTAAACTAATGAAACGGGACTATGTAAAGCAAACTGAACCTCAACTGTTTCACATAGTGGCCGGCTTTCAAAGGATTTTAGCCTTACGTATTCCCTTATTTCCCTTCCACCTACAAGGAGGCAAGTAATTAGGCCAATTCAGTTAATGTTTTTCTAGATTAGTGGAATGTGGACTGTAGTATAATGAATAATAGAGTAACAATTGAGGAACACCAGTTACTGGTAAGCACAGTTGATTTGCTTCTAAGGCACTCAACATAACATTACTATTATATTTGAAACAAGGGCTCCCTAAACATCAAGGGGTATAATCGTCCGCTATTTTGGTTCAAAACCGTTCCGGTAGCCTTGATAAGATATCTTTGTTTTATCCCAAGGCGCAGATCGCACAGTGTCTCCTATACTGAGGAGTTTCCCTTCCGTAACTCTCACATTGTAAGTGTTAGTATTAACGTTCATGTAACCAGTACCAAACTTGTTATGTGTTGCAGAAACTGATGTCCATCTGCTTGCTTGAATGAAATTACAATTCATACGCATAAGTTCTTACGCAATGCTCTTCATTTCTGCCCCATAGTCACACTACAATCACTGGGACGTCCTCTGTTCTAGGGATACGACACTAGTCCCGGTTCCCAAGGTCACGGGTTCAAACCCGAAGGAGGGCGGTGGATTTTTTTCGGACGTAAAACTCCTTAGCAAGGTCTTCTTTGGAAAGGAAGTAAAGCCATTAGATACTCGCCTCTCACCTAGACGGGTATGTGAGATTTGTGGTGGACAAAGCGACGCAGGGGCGGGTTTTTTTCGGGTTCTCCGGTTTCCCCCGCCATCGCATTCCATGTATCACTAGTGTAATCGTCTGCGGTGCTACAAGTAGAAAAACCGAGCGTTAAACATATCCAAAAAAAAAAAAAAATCTCGCGGTGACACTCCACTGCGCGAGAGACCTAAGAGTCACCAGAAAAGTGGTGCCGGTAAAGCAGTCGTATCTTAAGATATATTATGGAAATATTCACCTGCTCACATACGGGCAGCACAATTTGCGAAATTCGCTCACTCGTCTAAACTTAGCAGTAGGAATCCTTGTGATTTCTTGCATGAGTTATCGCCAAGTTTCGGTAGATTATACAGCGATTTCTGCTGCTGAGCTTAGGTGAATGAGCGAGAACATTTTTAACTTGTTATACTGCCTGTTTGGGAGCAGATGATGAATGTTTTCAGCATTTATTTAAGAGTGCACCTATGACGGCACCACTTTCTCTCTCGCGCAGTGGAGAGTGGCCATGAGAGGGATTACTTTATAATACAGAATGAAACCTTGGCATTTATGCCACCAGGCATCAGTATGTACAACGTGATTGGTCTCAATTTTGTTGCTCTGCTCTGTTTCCGAAATTGCACGGATGAAAACTAGGGAGCCGACCACTCAAGAAAACCTGCACGCATAGTACATATATCAGTCCTTCAAATAGACAAAATAGCAAATAGGCTAGATTACTAACAATGGGAACAAAGTTAAATTTAATGACACATGGATAGGAATTGGATAATAAAACACTATTGTCTATAAACATATTTTACAGGTTTTATAACTCCACATACATTGACACATATAAGTAAAAATGTTAACTAAATAACGTAGTTCGATATCGGAGTGACTGCCCCATAACAATTAAAATAATAAATAAACAAAATAAAAATAAAAGGATTTAGAACGCTGGTGGAAGTTTTTAAAATTTCGCAGACAGCCTTTGAAGAGGATTAACTAATTCGATTTCAGAGGGAGTTCTCTATCATACTTAAAATAAATAAATAAAACAATTTGGAATGATTTGGAAGTTTTTAAAATTTACAAGATAGCATCTGAAGTTCTAAAGCACATCTACGTAGAAACTTAATAAAATACAGACACTAGTTTATGCCTGTGTAAAAGAATGAGCGAGAAAGGACAATGAACTAAATGGTGCTCATATGCTGGTAAAGAAGTGCTGAGAGAAATATTGGGAATACCGAATGAGTTAAATTCATAATTATAATAGTACTAGTAATAATATCTATAATACTGATAATAATTATTATAACTTATTCCCGACTGCAGGGCCCTTATCACAAGATATTAAGGAAGAATCCACTGTCACAGAGGGGAAAATCTTTCTACTGGTTTATGTGTTAGATTCCTATATAACATCTAACTTTCAGAACCCGATTTTATAGAAATAATTTCTTCTCCTGGCGACGAAAGCGAACCCTGTTCCTTGGTATTTTTCCTTAAAAAAAACTCGATATTGGCTATAACAGCAGAACACGAAGAAATGGTTAAAGTGTTGAGTGCCCCTCTTTAATAATTTCACAGTGTAAGGTCATAGCAAGCCCAAAGTTTCCCGGACTACTGCCGTGCTTAATTATTTAAAAACTTCTCCAAGTTTTAAACTACTCTTCATGAGTTGGAATAGAATGTGGTCACGAGGGACACTCTAGGCAGGAAAGGGAGGTTTTCGATGCTTCAGAATATGACACTCGTTGAGCTAAACTTGGAACATTTAATAATAATAACAATAATAATAATAATAATAATGATAATAATAATATGCGGAAGTATACAACCCACATTACATTTAAGGTTTTGAGTGTACCTTAGAAAATGCCGTCAAAGTAATAATCAGCACTGCAACCTCTGTTTCTCCCTCTATAATCACTGTATTGTTTGAACACAACTTCACGTAAACACATGACGTCATTAACTAGCCCGTAATTCAGGGGAAATCAGAGCAAACCACAACAATAATGATACCTTAAATATGAGCGATTGTGACATTATGTTAATACAACGTAGTTGTAAAGTTTTTTTAGTATTGTAACTTTGTCCACATCACATTAGTGAAATCACTAATATGATCTAGCTCAGTTTTTCACTATCACTTCACTATCACCAGAGCTAGGAAGTACCGTTCGCCGTCCCGCAATATAGGTTGCGACCGATCATCTCGCCTCATCAAAACACGCCATTGATAAGAACACATGGTAGAGAGGTATACAAACCTCTTGTCAAGTAAATCAGTACTTTTTCCAGAGAACAAAAATTACTTATGAGAAACCACACCTATTTAGATAATTATGTACATCCAAATTATTACAAACATAAGGCTGATTCCAACTGATTTCCTTCCTTAGATATGTGCATTATGAAAACACCCAAGTAATTACAACCCAGACTGAAATATTTACTGAGCGAATGCCAAATAATATCAAATAATAAAATTAATTTCCTTAATATCTTCAGAGTCTTACTAGGTAAAAACGAAAGCAGGAATTAAACTAAATCTTTACTCATCTGCAGCCGTATTACTGGAAACTATATACACTTCTGAAGCCTTTCAAATGAAAACCTCATTCTACGTTCCGACAAACAAAATTTATAATGCGATAAAGTTAATTCCACTTCGCATAATGTCATCGGGACATATTTGAAATATTTTATCAATTCCGTTTCAGTATCACCAAGCAAATGGCATCTGTTGGGATCTAAAGGTGTAGCATGTATGATATACATCACACTGAATCCTGTTCTTTTCAATTACACTTTTCATTTTTGTCTTTATTTCAGGTAGAATGGTCGTGGAATGGTACACCCATCTTAACAGTTCTTCTACATGCCACACAGATTGAGTTCAGCTCCATACTTCTGGACTGTAACAGCGTGATAGTTGCTGGTTAACTACTTGAATACAGTTGCAAATAATAATATATTTACATGAAGCTGCTCTGTTGCTAGACGTTTGACAGTTTGTATACTAGAACTGTCACCGGTTTCTAAATAAGCACACGAATAAGTACATTACCAGAAAACGTACTATCGCTATAAAACAAATTCATTTTGCTCACATTTGAACAGGACATGTTTTTCGAACACCTTCCTTCCTACCGACCTGATCCTGTGTTATGCAGTGATAGCTGTTTTGCAGTAATGGGTTGCACTCTACGGTTGCCTTTGCTCGCATAAGAAGCGCCACATGGTATTACTAAACCTGAGTGCTCTCGCTCTGCATAAGGAAATTGGTACGAACTTCCTAGCTCTGGTTATAACTGTTACTGCAATAGGTTGTCGAGTTCAGTTTTGCCGGTCACCACATTTCTTCACGAAGTAAGCGGCATAATAAAATGCACGCGAAGCCGCCTCTTCTTCTTTCTGCTTCACGCGTGGGGGCCGCATGCAAGACATTTCTAATCTCTTACAGAGCAGCACTCAGGTACTTCACAACAGTCGTCGCAAACTAATTCATAAGACAGCGCTATTGTCGCGCCTTACTATCTCTCTCACTAATGGCTTTCTCACGAGAACGCCCGCTACCATAGCCACAGAACATTTTCACACAGTTCTTGAATGTTCTGGGAGCTGAGAAAGAACGTTTCACAACAATACCGTTATTCCCTGATGCTCATCTGACTTTCCGGCAATCTGACGGAGACTGCTGCCATTCCATAAGGGCTGCAACCAGTAAAGACCGAGGGACGGGGGCATTATGACAAACCTTTTTCTATGTCCGGTCATCCGAAATACCAGCGCCGACATTTCCAAACCTGAGGCAAACCATACAAAATGAAGAATGAATGAAGTGTTTATTGGATCGATAGAGATGGGTAGGAAATTTGGGAGATGAGACGAACCACCCTAGCATTCGCCTAATGATCAGGGGAACCCCGAAAAATACCCATACGTCAGAGAGGGTGGTCATTTGGAATCGAAGCTGGTACCTCCAGAATGCGAGGCGCACGCTTTACCGCAATTAACCTCATTCGGTAAATCTCCATATAACCAACCATATTTTGCAAATATTTGTAGTTTTTAACTATAGCAATATGCAACATGTGCTACAACGGAAGCACCAAGTCTTAATAAGTAGGCTAAGAGTTGGTCACACCAAATTAACCATTCTTACCTACTTACTAAACAACCAGCACCAATTTGTAACATTTGCAACATCCCTACAGATATGTTCGAAGCGCTCAACAACTACCAACATTTACTGCAGGTCATAATCTTCATGGAATTTACTGGAATCTGTAAACCAATATAATACCTCTAGTTTTAAAAAAAATGAATTTTGTGTTGTAGCTTCTTGTAATTTCCTATCCAATTTCATTGTGTTATTGTAACATATTTTAGTTCATATTGTATCATAATGCTTTTGTAACAAATTGTAACTTACCATCATTATGTAACCTTTTGATGTCGCGATAAAACCAAATGTCAAAGCGACATTAAATAATCATAAAAACGCAACATAATATGAACCAATCCACATGTATTAATGACCATTTATTTTCCTAATGTTATAAAAATTGTATATATCAAGCACATGTAAATTTAGCCTTCAACTTGATTTCGCCTATCAATCATATTATTGGAATAAAGTTTATCGTGGTCTAATTTTTTCGACTCTTCCGAACTTCTCTTCCCCTAACTATAAATATGTATGTAAAATGTTAAATAAATAATCTACGCAAGTGATACATAGCACTTCACAATATTTCACAGACTACAAACGTACATACAATTTCTTACAACTGATTTTAACTCCTACTGCCTACTACCTCACGCCTTCGCTTTTAGTTGAATGGACATACACATGGTCGTTTGTCATACCCAGTGAATGACTGGACAGCTAGCTCAGTCGATAAAGCATCTTGTCTGTTATGCAAGGAGTCCAAGTTCGATTCCCGGCTGGGTGAGTGAATTTTTTCCAGGCAAAATAATTTCCTATCTTCCACAGAGTCTGGGAATATGGCTAAGGATGTATGTTTAAGAGAGAGAGAGAGAGAGAGAGAGAGAGAGAGAGAGAGAGAGAGAGAGAGAGAGAATTTAAAAAATATAGAAACCCACTGTCAACAGCACGCCAATATTAACACCGTTACCGATAGGGAATTGCCGACGATATGACCGTGCATTCGGGAGAAGAAAAAAAAAAGAAGGAAAAAAACCGAGAAAGCAAGAAGTGTCATAGTATAGAACTTTCCAAAAATATTAAATTACAAAATCTGACGTGTTCCAATCCCATATTTCTCTGCCTATATGGCAAACAAACCAATCTCATATGAATTATTCTCCCTCTACTTCATGTTAATCGAGTTAAACATTAGCAGAATTCCTTGTTACTTAGTTCTCTGCAAGTAATAGGGAAATAAAAATATACTAAACTAAGGCGATAGCCAAATCTTTTAAACACTGTCGCTATCCGATGACATTGAAATTCGTTTCTCTAAGGGTAAAACAAAAGAAAAACGAAGACTGCCTCCGTGGCCGAGTGGTCAGCGAGCTGACTTCTCATCCGGAGGTCCCAGGTTCGATTCCCGGCAGGGGCGGGGAAGCTTTCTTTAGCCAGAATTATTCCTTATCCCCCACAGAGTCTGAAGACATGTTTGTAAGAGTGAATGTGTGTATTCTTGAGGAAAATAAAATTATTTAAACTGAACGTAAGAGAACCTACAGACAACGAGTTGTATGACATTGGATGTTAAAGGGGCCTGTATAAATGAAACAATAAAAAAAAAACGAATGTCGACTTCCGGTTTGAGAAAAGTATATGTATTTTAAAATTAAAACCAATAACCAAGAATATCACGGTACAAAAAATTCTGAAACATTAATCATAAGTTTTAACGAGATCTTAAGCTTTGTGCAGAAAGATTTACATACTGAAGAGGAATTCGGAGGCTATTCGCAGAAAGGTCAAGGTATATATTTCATTATCATGATAATAGCTTAAATATGTGATACTTCAATAAAAATTGTTAGTCATTTTCCAGAAATTAAAATTTTTCGAATAATGTTCTATGTAAAGTGCAGTTTGAAGTGGGAGCATTTTATAGAAGAATCTTTGTATCGCATCCTTGAAAAATGCAGAACTTAAATATCAATTTTCGATTATGCTGTTCATACTCACACACACACACACCCTCACACACACACACACACGCGCGCGCGCGCTCGCGCACGGACACAAATACACGGACCTTTTTCGAAAAATCTGTCGTCTATCATTCATATGACTTTAACTACATATCTACGTATACCAAATTATTGTTAAAAAGCATTTTCTTCTATGTACTTCATGCTAATGGAGATAAACATTAGCATAAATGGTCTTAACACCTGCTTCCTTGTAGTGGAAGGGAAGTAGGGGCAACACTAGACTAAACGGAGTTAAATATTATAAAAGCTGTTAGCTATATGATTGAAATCCGTTTCTTTGCTTGCCAGGAGTAGTATTGCCACCATGGCAATATGCACTGGCAGAGAAACCGGCTAGAGTTCGGGAGATCCGTGTTTCAAATCCCGGCTATGTCATTGACTTTTTCTGTCTGACTCTACATATCCAACTCCTGTCTTACACACGGCTTGTGTGAAAAAACAGTTATTCCATTAACGTAAATAGTGTTTTTTTTTTTAGCGAGATCCAATTTTTGTGCAGTAAGTTTTTGTCTATCCCTTACGGTTTATAAGTTATGCACAAGTCCTTCTTAATAAAGAGGTGTTGCAGAGCCTACTCCTTGAAAATTCAGGTATAATTTTTATTTGTCGTGTAAATATTTTTAATGGTTAATCAAACTCGTTATAGCCAGTTTTGAGAAAATCAAATTTTTGACATTTTTTCCAAGTAAGGCATATTTTGGGGGTGGGCATTTTCTTGAAAATCTTCGTGTCGCATCCTTGGGAGGTAACAAAACTTATATACCAAGTTTGGCATTTAACGGACTTTCCGTTTTTGAGTTAAGCTGTCCACACACACACACACACACACACACACACACACACACACACACACACACACAAGGAGCTTTTTCTAAAAATATTTTTTTTTATTCAAGGTTATCAAAACATATCTTTCCGATGAAACCTCTGTATGGAGTTTTTGGGTGGGATGCAATAGGTACTTCTCTATACACTAAGCGCATAGTACATGTAGATAAAATATTTTTTTGTTTATTTTAGTTGAAGGAACCTCAAAACATATAATTCCGTGAAATCTTGACATAGATTTTTGGCAGGAATACAATATCGTTTCTACATACTATCTACATTGTAGGTTGGTACATGGTAGAAAAGTAAAAAATTATAACTCACATCTTATTAAAGATTGCAAATTCAAATTAGGCAGGAAAAGACACTCTTATTTATTCTAAATAAGAAATAATTCTGCTGTATGTTAGCCTTTAGCTGATTAGTTTCTATGTAATAAGTTTAGAAACAGCAATATATTTGATTTTTACTGAAAATTTGAGGCCATAGAAATCCATAACGGCTTACAAATGGTATATACTTACAAATATTGTGCATATTATAATTTATTTATTTTTATTTATTTGTGCTAAGCTGTATACAGGTGAGTGTGGTCGGTGTTCAGCCCTGGCTCTTTACCCGCCATACTAATATTTTACAATTGTGTATTAAATCTGGTTTATTACACAATTTTGTCTGTTTACACGCCCGTTTATTTTTCACTTTGTATGAGAATTGACCAATCTTATTACTGTCTTTTTGAAACATTTCAACTACCGCTACATTTCTATCTTAAACCATTTCTTATTAATATACCTATTAATAAGTACTCTTTTCTCCAAATTTCAGTCCCTTTATATTTAAATAATATAAATTCTATATCTTCATTTCCGCCATATATACGACATTGTTTTGTGGAATACCTTTCCTTAAACCTTTTAATCTCCATACGCATGCTTTAACCCATGCAATACCTTCTATATACTTCCCTTCCCCTGAGTCTTTCGTTGGTATATAGAAAACTAAAGATCTCTTTTCAGTTATCTCACTAAGCATTTTTTGTATTTCTATATCCTCATATCATTTCCTTGCCAACTTCCAGAAATTATTCACATTATTTTCTCTTCTTCTCCACATTTCCCCATACCCACTACTTTCCAAGTTATGTCTGAGACAGCATACCCAACCCTTGTTCTTTAAACTTTTCTCTTGATATACTAATCACTGTTTTAACAAAATCCTTTCTTCCAATTTCAATATCGTATACCAAAATTTCAATGCCTTTTTCATAATCTTTACCTTACTTGCCACTCTACCCAGCTCTATTTGTGCTACTTGCCTAACGGTTGCATTTGGTAACCCAAGTATTTCTTTGCAAAATTTCCTATACACTTCATCTATGACTTCCCACCCTCCTTCTAATCCCCATACTTCTATCCTATATAGAATTTTTCCCTCAACCTCTATATTGTACACTTTTTATAACCATCTAATACGAGTATTTATATTAGTTACTTTGTATTTGCAACTTCTAATAGCTGATAAAGCTCCTTTTCCTTTTGCCAATGCAAATTTCTTTTGTTTTTCCCAATTGCCACCACTGTCTATTTTAACTCCTAGATAAATACATTCTCTCACTACCCTGTACTCTTTTTTATTCTCATGTATATTATAATATGTTCTAACCATAAAATTATAACATCTTAAAATTCACATTATGATATAAAGCTCTTGGCGAGAACACGAGAGTAGGAAAGGATCTAGCTAGTGAGAGCATGAACTTACTTGTATGCCTTGGGTATATATCCTGTTTACCTCCATTCTATCTTTTCAGTTTGAGACAAACTACAATTTATTTTATAGTCGACGACACTGATTACATGTGACGTAACTGAACTGTTAGGATATCTATAATACTTCGGGACTCATTATGAGCTTACTCGGCAGCGCACGGAACTCTCCTATCGCACATGGCTTTAAAGACCTTCAAAGCAGCATCCAAGATGGCAGTATAGTGAGTTTTGAAAGCGACAGTCATAGAGATAACCTAACATCACAGGAAACTCAGACTGCTTACAACAGTTTATTGCAGCAAGCATTAAGAAGCAACAACACGTGCAGTTTTAAAAAATATATTTTCTGCCAATAATAAATAGATAAATAAGTTGTCATGGACGAAACTGTGATGCCATCTGTTACAGTACTCACGAAGTCCTAGTCCTGCCATCACTGCTGCCATTCGATTAGCATTTACTTACACTCAGTTAAGGAGGTAAGAAGTTTTTGTATAAATTACTCAAAGTTTGAACTGTCGTTTGTAAATTGACTATAATGGTAATAAATAAAATACATATTTTTAATTTTCAATAGCCCTTCATTCGGAATTATTTTTTATAATGTGTAAATCCTAAGTAATAGACACTAACTACTACACCAACATTTAGATTTATTTAAACATATTATCCATTTCAAACACTTTTTCTGATATCAGCCATTTGCAACATCATTTTTGTTATCAGTGTTGAATTATTCCATGTTTTTGTCATTTTCTCAAAATGCCGTCGCTGCTCAGCTTTTTCTCGAGACGCCTCGTTAAGAGAATGGATTCAATATACCAACATATATTCAGTAGCTTTTAAACATCGGAACTATCGAAGAAATGTGTATAGAAACTACTTCTTCAAAGGTTTATTTCTATTAGCATGAATTAGATAGAAAAAATAGCTCATATGTTCATTTCACACGACTTTCTCTAGTTGTTCCACAAAAAATCTTTTTAAAATATTATTCTTTTATCTACATCATGCTAATCGAGATAGACATTAGCAGAATTGTTCTTATTAGTTGCTTCTTTGTAAATAGTAGGGAAAGAAGGGAATGCACTAAGCTATTGCGATAGTCAGATCGTTTAAAAACTGGTTGATATTTGAAACAATTCCGTTCTTTTGCTTGCCAGGAGTAAACAAAATAGAGATGAAAAGAAAGATGATTTGCCACTTAAAAAAAGTTTACGTAGTATAAAAGTTGGAACCAATAGCAGGGAATATCTCGGAAATGGTTAACCGTTAATGATTTTTTCGTAGTCGGCTTACCTCACCTCACCGACCTCGGACATAAAAGCGGATGCATATGGGCCAGAAGTCTGTTAGGGAGTCAACGACGCAAACTACAGAATGGAGAAACTGAAACGAGTGGTCAGTCTGTAGCAAGGCATGAGCGTTAGGAAGTGGATGATATGAAATGCAATGATGATGGATCAATTGGTGGAATGAGTGGCGGAGGAAATCGGAGATCCCGGAGAAAACCCGGCCAGGCGCCACTTCGTCCACCACAAATCCCACATGCGGGCGCTTTGGATTGAACCGGGACTGCCTAGGTGGGAGGCGAGCGATCTAACCCCTCTGCCACGACGCTACCCTAAAAAATGTATATAACATAAATTGTGAGTTTTAACGAGATATGCAGTTTTGTTTAGTAAGGGTTCGTCTATCTCTTACCTGTTATACAAAAATCATTCAGAATAAAGAGCTCTTCAGGGGCTATTCCCAGAAAATTCAGGATATACATTTTGTGTTTCATAAACATATCTAAAATCATATGATTTTTAAGTAAAATTGTAGAGGCAATTTTTTAGAAAATAGAAACTATGGAAAAGTGGTCCATGTAAATTTTCGTATGGCATCCTTTGAAAATATGAACTTTGGTATTTAACCGACTTTTCGTTTTTGAGTTATGCTATCCTTAGACACAAAAACACACACATATACACAAACACACTCACACATGGACCTTTTTGTAATTTTTTATTGGTTCAGCAGACCCTAAAGCATGTATTTTCGGTGATAATCAATTCTGTCTACTATGTGTATTGTGCGTACATGCTATAATAGGCTATACGCTTTTGTAAGAATTGTTTATAGACGCTATGTAAAAACAAACGATAGTGGATAATATAAATTATTTGAATGTAATTCAGAACTTTTATATTGTGTTAATAAAGAGAGGTCTGCAAAATTTGCCGAAGTTTCATAAACTTTAAAGGAACAATAAGTTAGAAGTTGTTATTGCGTTTTAAAGGGAGCACGCCATTGTGTCGCTTATCTCATAAACATAAACAAACAATAGTAACCTTGATAAAATACATTCTAAAAACGCTCATAAAAGAGAACCAGGTCATAAAAAGGAATGTTTATATTCCTTTGAACAGTTTCAGATATCTTAAGTATTTCCTCATTAAAGTTGCAATATCTGAAAAACAATAAAATCAGCTAGCCTATAAAAGAACAAGGTCAAACATTATGCAGAGTGGAAGAGACCTTGATGTCGAAAAACATAATATGTTTCAGTTATACGATCTCTTCTTCAAGCTATTCCTTCAAAATGTTATTCTTCTATCCACATTTTGTTAATCCAAATAACTTTGTTTACGCATTTGCAGATTAGTTGTGGGTATAAAATGAATACAGTAGGCTAAAGCGATGGTTACATTTAGTTCGGCTTAGGATAATTTAAAATTTGCATGTCCACAAGAGAAAGAACCAAAAAGAATTTATCAGTTGAAAAAAAATCTGATGTGTTCCATTCATACAATTTCTCTATCTGCTCGGCAAACAAACTATTCTTACAAAAGATTATTCTTTTATCTGCATAATGCTAATCAAGATAAATATTATTAGAGATTTCATTATTACTTAGTTCCTTATAAGTGGGAATACACTAGACGAAAGCGACAGTCAAATCTTTTAAAACCTGTTGCTATGCGTTTGTCATCGAAATTCGGTTCTTTGCAAAGACAGGAATGAAACATAAATATGAAGCGAAAGATAAATTAAGTTTGAAAAAACTTTAAAGTAGTTATAAATAGAAACCAGTAACACGGAAAGGGTCAAATCTGCAAATAGAATAAATGTGACATGCTCTTTATTTTATTTGTTTGCTCTTTGTTTTCTAACGAGCTCTACATTTTTTGTCTAGTACGTTTTTGTCTATCTCTTGTGGTTTACCAGTTTTACAAAAGTAAGATATAGGGAGTTTTAATCAAAAGCATTAGAGCTTTCTGAGCAAAATAACATTTTCAAAAAATGTTTCCATCTAAAGGGTAGTTTGGAGTGCGGAAATTTTCTTCAAAACCTTTGTGTCCATACTTGGAAGATACTAAACTGTGGTGAAAATCTGCGAATTTTGAACCAAAATCCGAAATTTGTGTTTGACTTCAAAATGTTATTTGGTTACTCTTCTTTGTAATAATACCATTGAAGTATGTGGTCGGCCATTTTAAGGACTCCGTCAGCCATTTAAAGACTAGTTGCTGCTCTCGTCAGTCTAGCAGCCATGTCCCAATTTTAGAGTACATCTTTTTTCCCTTCTGAATTTTGCAGAATTGTCGATTTTTAAATCTACCGCGCATTGACAGTTGGTCTCTCTAATACTGCAGATGGGGGATTACAGCAAAAGTCTAAATAAATACTTAGAATTAGCAAATAAATTATCTTTATATCGGATGAATGTTCTGTAGTTCATAAAAAATCACAAGATCGTCTGTGTGTCCATGACATGAAACAAGGTTTTTAGTATAGTAAAATTAACATATACATGGCAGATATATTGGTATAGCCACACAAGATGTTTATCTTTCCTCTATAACCTCGTAGAGTTTGTTGACGTTTTGAACTTGTGGTTTGATGTTTGGTATCACGTTGGTGTGCCTATATGTCGTTGTTATATTGTTGGCATCACGTTGGTGTCAGTATGTCGCTGCTTTGCTTGTGCAGCAGTATGACGCTATCATGTGAGAGTCTACTTGGAGTTGGTCGAGGGTTAATGTTCGTGAAATTCTCCACATTAAGAGTGTACTTACCTTGCAGATTCTGTTTGTTGCTCTGGCTAGGCTCGTTCTTGTAGACCAGGAGTTGTCTCTTGCTCAGGGGGGGAAAGAATGACAAAGGTGTGTAACACTTGGTATACTCAAATAAAAGAGAAATTTCACTTAATTTCACTTCTTTAATTATCTGTTGCTGGTTTGAGGCACTAACCCAACTAGCGACTCCCAACATAAACGATCGCAAACTTGATGACATAATTTTGTTTAAGTGCTAATTCCATTCTTACTGAGTTATTATAATTTTACAAATCGTCACCGTAATCTTAAGTTTCACAGTCCTTATAACATATAGGGTAATAGTTGCCCGTCAGATTACTTATACTCATACTTATTTCTTACACTGGGTGCCGCGCAATTTCTAGACCGTGTCTCGTCACATTTCTTACACTGTCGTCCCGCGCGATTTCTTAGACTGTGTATCCGATTTCTTATACATGCATCACTTATATACCAAAAGATCCTAATATTGCCCTCCTTTTTGATTGGCTGAAAAAGGCGCGCAAAGTAGCGTTGTCACGTGACTGTCTGGGATTTTTCTTTATTTTCCACCCACGTGACCTCTTTCTACAATGAGAAATTCCCTCTTTCCAAAATATAAGGGGCTGAACCTTCCTTCCTACCAGGGATTGTTACTTGTGTCCCTAATGTTCTAAAGTTGTTATTTTTAACAAAGCACCTAGCCTTGAAGAATACAATGAAAGCTCATACACGCTAAGGTCTCTGCGTTCTACTGAGCTGATATTTCTTATATTAAATATGTACAAACTAATGATTGAACTAGTAATATATGCGTCATACTAATTTACTGTCACAAACTTCAGTGTCTTAGCTGTGTTAATGTGTTATGATTATCATGGGTAGAATAAGTGACAACAGGAAAAGTTTCTCAAAGAAGCGCCCATCGAAGAAACGTGCTGTGGGATTAATTAACCGGTCCAAAAGAAAAAAATGCGAAAAACTAAATAAAGATTCATTTAGCAGTGATTATTAGAGAAGTGAACCAATTACTTCTAGAACTGGACGTTCTGTAAATATTGTAGATAGCTCTGTAAATACAATAAGTAATTTAGTAGATTCAGTAGGCAATTCTGTGTATATATTATGTATATAGTGTACGATTCAGTCAATATAAGCTATAACAGTATAAATAACGTAACTAAAATTAGTACAAATAATATTCCTTTCAGACTTTATACCAAACACTGATGCAATTCAGTCACACACTTCACCTTGGTTCACAATTCCATATTCCAAGAACTAGTGAAAAATGTATTGTGCAGCCAATGTAAATAAAAACTATGTATATGTTGAAGTAAAAGATCATTTTTGTTTTTGTTTTAAATTAGTTACCAACTGTTCTTACTGTGGGAACATTGTATCTGAAGTCTATAGCTCACCTAGAGCACAAGACAATAAACTAGGATAATAGAAAAATATAAACATTGTGGATGTTATCACTTCCTGTAAGCAAGGAGTACAGTGAGCTACAAAACATTGCAATAGCTATGGGACTCAACAGCATGTCACAGAGTTCATTCAATGAGCATCTGCATGCACTAATTGAATAGAATAAGAAACAAAAATTAGAAATGTTACACATGGCCAGAACTGCAGTGCGCTTTCCACATAAAGAAGTGGACTGCTCACTTAAAAACATACCTTTAATTGACATTGGGGTATCGTTTGATGGCACATGGATGAGCAGGAAGCAAAACTCCAACAATGGTGTTGGTCTGTTATTGACCATTTACAGGTATTGTGCTAGATTTTGATTACTTTCAAAATTCTCCGTGGAATGTGCCATCAATGAAAAATATTTAGGGAGGGACACATATAGGCTTAAAGTTGGGTTTGAGCACCATAAATTAAATGACCAGTGCCAAACAAATTATGATGGCTCAGCAAACAGCGTGGAGAAGGAAATTGGTGTCACTTTATGAAAACGCTCCATCTCTTAGTGCAGAATGAGGTATGTTAGCATAGTGTCTGATGGTGATGCTTCTACGTGGTCACATAGCAATGAAATAAAAATGTATGGCTTTGGCTTGAAAATAGATAAAGAGGAGTGCATCACTCATTTGGCCAAGAGATGAGGAACAGCTTTCAGAAAGTGTGTTAAAGAATGGTGTGCCAAAGGAGTAATATTAGGTGGGCGTAAAGATGATAGCCTGAAAGACACTACAATTACGAGGTTGACACATTATTCTAGGCATGCAATTGTTAAGAATATTCCTGATGTGGAAAACATGAAAAAAGCTGTATGTGCCACCCTGAGGCATTGCATGTCAACTGACAGCAATCCGCAACATGGAAACTGTGCGAAAGGTAAGGCGGTACTCGTGGTGTTTTTAGAATAGACAACTTGCAGAGGGAAAAGTTGTGGATAGTCATAATAGAATGAAATGCATACTCTCATCTGAAGTAGTAACAAAAATTATACCTGTATTCCAAAGGCTTGCATCAGATGTTTTGCAATAAAAATGTATTGGGGTAAACACAAAAATTAGAATGAATCTTCATAGTGTACTTTGGGGGTCTATGTCCTAAAGAAACTTTTATTTCGAAGAATAAATTAGAGTTTGGAATAACTAAAAATGTGTCAGTGTGAGATGCAAAATGTCACAAGAATTTACGCATGTTTTAAGAGGTGAGGTTCCATTACCATCTATAGCAGTGAGCATACATCGTCACCAGAGACGCATTATGTAGGCATAGATATGAACTGCAGAGAAACAAAATACACACAGGAAGCAAGACAAATTGTTAAAATGATCAGAAGAGGAGAGAAAGAAGAACTCTGAAGGTAATACTTATAGTGCTGACTGCTTTTAGGGTGAGTACAAATCCGCCTGCGGTGCCATAATAGTTAAAGTGGGCGTTAAACACTACCAAAAAAAAAAGAAAAAAAAGGTGAGTACAAATGAAAAAAAAATCTTCTTTTTGTCAGAAAAGCTCGAAACTTTTCACTGGACTTCACAATAGGTGACAAATAGATATTACTTCTTTTGCTTTTAATTCTGTAGTCAGAGTGAACGTTTGGGTGAACTTTTGCAAAAAAAAAAAAAAAAAAAAAAAAAAAATCAAACAGAATATTTAAAAAAAATTCTAGCTACCTAGTTATTATTTTCACAGCAAATTCCATCCTAACTATTGTTTTCACGTGGCTAAGGAGCTACCTCACTGCATGAGCTATACTGTTTATACACACACAAACACAGACCTTTTTCTAAAAATGCTTTATTTCTGGATTCAGAAGACTACAAAACATATTTCCGCTGAAATCTAAGCATCAAATATTTGTGTGCAATACAAACCTATTCTATTTTTGTATTATTGACATATTACTTGTAGAGAAAGTAAAGCAATGCACATTTTAAAATTGAAAGCAATAATATAGGATATCACGAAAATTGTTAACTCCCTAATATGTGATTATTTGCCCTAAATTGTGCACTTTAACAGGATGGTTGTGTAATTAGACTTTATTTTCTCACAAAGGACACAGGAGCTTTCTAAGTACTGTAGCCAGATGCCTATTGTGTATTATGCCACCCCCGGGCGGAACGGATGCGATAAAAGATCTAGAGAGTTGCTGCCCGGACCTGGTAGCAGCAGGTGGATATTGCGAGGTCCCAATAGTTTACGGATGAATACACTCCAGAAGGCATCCTCCAGAGCTTCTCTGAACTGCCCAGAGGAGGATGAAACAGTTATACAGCGCATATCCATGGCGTACCAAACTACCCACTCAAGCCACGTACCCCGAAAGATTATAGGCTTCAAACATGGCTTATGATTAAGACGTTAACTTCAGCAGTATGCTGATATGTTGTTTACAAGCGAGTGGAGAGGCAAGAGGCAGGAGTCCCGTGTGGTACTCATTCTTGCTATATTTATAGATGGGTACAAAGGTGTACAGTTCTGTAGACACACTTTTGTTTTAAAAATCGGCTATAAATACAATGTGAAAGAAATAAATCTTGGTCCAATTTTCCATTGTAGATTGCGTCTTACCGCTAAATATCTGATGTGTTCCATTCTCCTGTCTTTCTCTACATCTCTGCAACCAATTATTGTTAAAAAGCTTATTATACCTCTTTTTGTAAAATCAAGAAAAAATTAGCAAAACTAGTCTTATTACTTGCTTCCAAGGGAAATGCGGGAGTAGATTAGGCTAAAGTGTTACTCAAAATATGGTTGTTATGAGACTGAAGTTCCTTTATTTCTATGGACAGAAGTTGACCAATTCCCGTATGCTGAAAGTTAACGTTTTTAAAGCTGAAACCAATAGCAAGGGATATCTAAAAAATCTGATGTGTTCTATTCACATGACTTTCTCTATATCTCTGTAAAAATTATTGTTAATAAGCTTATCTTTCACTTATTTAATGCTAATCGAGAAATATTAGCAGAGATAGTCTTATTTCTTGTTTTATGTTGGTATGTGACTGATGTTCCTTTGGTTGTATGGACAGGAGTTGACAAATTCCTCTTTGAGAAAAGTACGTTTTTCAAAGCTGAAACCAAGAAAAAGGAATATCTCAAAAACGATCAATTCCAGGAAAAAAATATATATGACGTAAATTGTATGTTTTAGCGTGCTCTACATTTTTTGTGTGAAGTTTTTGTCCATCTCTTACGGTTTAGTAGTTATGCAAAATTCATCCATAATAAAGTAGTCTTCAGAGGCTATTCCCAGAAAATTCAAAATATACAGTTTATTTGTCAGGTAAATATATTTAATATATGATATTTTAATAAAAATCGTTAGAGCCATTTTTTAGAATATCAAAATTTTCGAAAAAAGTTCCATGTAAAGGGTAGTTTAGGGTGGGGGGATTTTCTCAAAATCTTCGTGTCGCATCCCTGGAAGATACCAAAATTAAATACCAAGTTTGGTATTTTACCGACTTTTCGTTTTTGAGTTATCGTGTTCACAGCCACACGGACACACGGACACATGCACACACATGGACCTTTTTCTGAAAATACTTTTTTTTGGATACAGGGTACCCTAAAATATATATTTCTAGTAAAATCTCGGTATCGAATTTTTTGGTGGAGTGCAATACATTCTCTATATATATATATATATATATATATATATATATATATATATATATACACTATGTACATATTGAGTATAGAGAAAGTAAAAATGATCCACTCCACGAAAAAAATGTATATTAACATAAATTGTGTGTTTTAAAGAGCTCTACATTTTCTGTTGGGTAAGTTTTTCTTTATCTCTTACGGTTTGCCAGTTATACAAAATTCTGTAAAATTAATTCAGAATAAAGTGGTCTTCAGAGGCCATTACCAGAAAATTCAAGAAATATATTCTATTTGTCTGGTACATATCTTTAATATATGATATTTTAATCAAAATCGTTAGTTATTTTTGAGAAAATCAAAATTTTCGAAAATTTTTCTATATAAAGGGAAGTTGGGGATGGAAGAATTTTCTTGAAAATCTTCGTTTTGCATCCTTGGAAGATACTGAACTTAAATACCAAGTTTGGTTTTTAATGGTCTATTCGTTTTAGACAGACAAACACACACGCACACTCACGCACACACACATATGGACCCTTTTACAAAAATATTTTTCTTTGAATTCAGGGGGACCCAAAACATGTATTTCCGGTGAAATCTCGGTATCGAATTTTGGGTGCGTTACAATGCCTTCTCTATACACTATATACATTGAAAGTGTAGAGAAAGTAAAAATTGCTAACAATTCGCCCATCTTATTATGAAGCTTCCTCAGGGCTGACTGTATCTAGTTCAGTTGGCGCACCTTATTATACCTTGGCTGGGAGGAAGCTTCATGTTAAGTAGGGCGAAACTTTGGCAAATTTTAAGTTTAAGACATGGTCTACACCGGAAGTATTTGACCTGAGGAAGCTGCATCATTAGATGGGCAAAAAGTTGGAAAACTTTGGTCTTAAAACGAGGTCTGCACAGGAAGTATTGGACCAAGATAATCTTAACATTTGCCGTGGATAGTTAAGGAATCAAATAATAAATCTGTATTTTGGCAGATGGAATAATCAGCTCATATATGCATGGACATCTATTGCAATGGATTACAGTATTGTAACAAACACTTTCCTCTAACCAACTTTATTTCTTTCACAAACGGATTATAATCAGAATCTGCTCACTCATAACTTTCTTCCCATCAAAACTCTTTCAACTTCTGCACACGGTGCACTCCCAGCGAAAACTGAACTCTGGGTAGGGCTTCTTTCCCCTTTTTATACATCTCGGTCACGTGACTAGAAATTTCAGAGATGTCAAACCGCAAACTCGCATAGGTGTAACGATGTGGACGTAGACCTCAAAGAGCATTCAGATGCAGCAATCAGCTATGACTTAGGAAATAAGCCGTACATCCACATGTTCGGATATTGCAGCCGCAGGATGTAGTCACATCCTTTCTAAATGTATCAAAAGTAAACATCTTCTATTAGACTCCATCCTTCGGAACAGGTTGTTCATGCACTGGTCACTTAGAGTGAAAGACTGGCAGTACTTGGGGAGTGTAAGTCCCAGTGAAACCCTAGGGGCACGTAACATTTTCCAACAAGTGCAACCAAATCGCAAATTTGTCCAAAGCATAGTGGTATGAAATAATGGGAAACCGGGACAATTCCTGGTATATTAGAAAAAAAAAAACATATCTTGCGACAAATGTAATAACGAACTAAACCAAGGTCGATGGAGATAGACCTCGAGACCTTCCGAGGCAGGCCAAAGACCAAACCGCCTTTAATAAACAATATTTAAAATTAAATATTACATCATTTAGAGAAATTGTTTCTACCTACATGACTATTACGTTTAAGCATCTATTGCACCTTGTATATTTGAATATACAGCCCTCCACTGTACAAAATTAAGATAACTAAATGTTAGTATTTCCAATGTTGAAACTATGCTAACATTCAACAATAAAATTAGCCTATTTTTAGCTATTTTATATTCTAATAATATTTTTAAATATTTTTTTTAACATTAAAGAACAAAATCCATACAACTGTAGTCAAATGTAACCTCAAACATTCAAGGGTGCCATAACACCGGTTATTTTACTTGGGCCCTCCACTTCCTTTACCACAGGCAGCTTTGACTGCAGCAGCTGTGACTCGAATTCGCTTTGATTGGATAACCAATCCGCTTCACATCACATTAGTGGTCACAACTATTCAAGTCGCTTGAGTTATGGTGGATTTGAAATGGATATAAAACCTATTTTCGAATTAGAGAAAGAACGGCATATGTAACAAAATAATTCATGCAACAGAGAATTAAAAACATTTTTGGTGTAATCCTTTGCATTCATTTTAATATATTTGGATATAGTCTGACTAAAAATGTAATGTCATAGCTAGGAATTGAACTAATTAACCTATTAGTTGGTTAAGCTATGAGCCGGGATTTTACGACATTGTAAATCGCCATTGAGACACATCATCTCAAAATATTTTGAGATCATTGTGGTTTACCAAGAAACATTAAATTCCTCAATATTGAGGAATTTAATGGCTTATCGGTTTGTTGCCATGGTAGCTTAGTGGTTACAGCAACCGACTGGAGATATTTGATGCATAGTTCAAATTCGACCATGGCATTTTCAGTCTTACTCTGCCTATTCAACTCCTGTCATATACACGGCTTGTGTAGAAAAAGTAGTTGATAAACTTTAATTTATTTTTTGGACCTTTGTTTAGTTTGTTCTTATTTGTTGTACTAGATTGTATTTTTTCTTTTTTAGTTTATTAATTATGCGGTATCGTATTTTTACTGAAAGAATGAAAGAGAAAACTTAATTGATACCAATATTAGTAAATAAACCATAAACAAATAAATAATTTATACGAAAGTAATTCAGAAAAAACAACACTTCTCTATCTTTTCGCATAAAATTGAAAATATATATTTTACTTTGTCTAGCACGCATGTGCAATGCACATAGTAGGTAGAGAAGTTATTGCATTCCACCCAAAAAATTGAAACCGAGCTTTTAACGGAAATACAAGTTTTGAGAAAACCTGAATCCAAAAAAAGATATTTTTAGAAAAGTTCGGTGTGCGTGCGTGCGTGTGTGCTCCAAAACAAAGAGTCGGGTAAATACCCACTTGGTGTTTAAGTTAAGTAACTTCCAAATGTGCGGCACAAACATTTTAAGAAAAACTCCCCACCCCAAACTATTCTTTATAGTGACCAATTTACCAAATTTTCTGAAAAATTACTAAGAAACCTGATTAATATTCCCTATATCCAAAATATTTACATGTCATATAAAATGTACATGCTGAATTTCTAGGTAATAGCCTTGAAGACCTTTTCATACTGAATTCCTTTTGCATAACTTGTAAACCATAAGGGATAGGCAAATCATATAGAGCTATTTAAAACACACAGTCTATACTATATGGTACAGCTTTCTCGAAGAGATAACTGTTTGCAAGATATTCCTTGTTGTCCTTTTCAATTTTAAACTATTTAAGCTTGTCTCAAACGGAAAGTCATCTTTCGCTTCAACTCGCTTCAGTTTTTTACTCCTGGCCAAGCAAAGAGAAATGAATATCAGTGGTTCACATAACAAAATTCTTTTAAAGAGTTTGTCTATTGCTTTAGCCTTGTGTGCTCTTTATGTCCCTTTTACTTACAACTAATTAAGTATTAAGACCATTTTTTTAATGTTTATCTCGCTAAGCTTGAAAACGATAAAAGAATAATTTTTAGTAAGAATAGTTCGTTTGCGGGACAGGTAGAGAAACTTATGTGAATTAGTAATAGTAATAATAATAATAATAATAACGCGATAGTTTCATAATAAGGGCAGTTTGTAGTGGGAGGAATATCTTTAAGATATTGGTATTTTCCATGGAAGTTGCGGAATTTAACCTTGATGTGAATCGAGTTCATTCGGCATTTAAATTATCCCTTTCACAGACAGAAAAACAGAAACGCGCACGCGTTCTAAAAACGTTTATATTTTCATTCAGAGAGCATGAAAACAGTTTGTCGGGTGCTATCTGGGTACCGAATTTTTTACTGGTATGCAATACTTCCTACACTTAACTATAAATGGGTAGTAGAGAAAGTAATAAATTTGTGGTGGAGTGCAGAGTGAAGTTTCCACTTGTAACGAAATGTATGACCACTTCTAGAGTGATTTTAGAAACAAACTTTTTTATCACGTTGCCTGTGGATGCCCACTTTTTCCAGCTCACGACCACTTGATCAACAGCTGTCAGTAACATCTGCTGCAAACAGATTGCAGCATATTCAAACTGTGCTGTCTGATATTCGTGTGTTGTGATATTTAGAGTTTTTCTGATCCAATGTTGGCATGCTTGCTGTACATACAAGCAGGTCAGCGGTTCATCATCGTCTCATTTACGGTTTGAGAGTAGTTGTTTTCATTACTTGCTCGTCAATAAATTGTTTTAGGCTGCAGGTTTAGTAGAGTGCCTGCTTTGTTACGATATTATTATTATTATTATTATTATTATTATTATTATTATTATTAGCAGTAGTATTGTCGTTATTGTTATTACTGCTACTACTACTACTACTACTACTACTACTACTACTACTACTACTACTACTACTACTACTACCACTACTACTACTACTACTACTACTACTATTACTACCACTACTACTACCACTACTACTACTACTTTTACTACTACTACTACTACCACTACTACTACCACTACTACTACTATTACTACTACTACTATTACTACTACTATTACTACTATTACTACTACTACTATTACTACTACTACCACTACTACTACTATTACTACTACTACCACTACTACTACTATTACTACTACTACCGCTACTACTACTACTACTACTACTGCTACTACTATTACTACCACTACTACTACTACCACTACTACTACTACTACCACCACTACTACTACCACCACTACTACTACCACTACTACTACTACCACTACTACATCTATTACTACTACTACTACCACCACTACTACTACTATTACTACTACTACTATTACTATTACTACTACTACTACTCTACCACCACTACTACTACCACTACTACTACTACTACCACTACTACTACTACCACCACTACTACTACTATTACTACTATTACTACTACTACTACTACTATTACTACTACTACTATTACTACTACTACTACTATTACTACTACTACTACTACTACTACTACTACTACCACTACTACTACTACTATTACTACTACTTATATTACTACTACTACTACTACCACTACTACTACCACTACTACTATTACTACCACTACTACTATTACTACCACTATTACTATTACTACCACTATTACTATTACTACCACTACTACTACTATTACTACTACTACTATTACTATTACTACCACTACTACCACTACTACCACTACTACCACTACTACTACCACTACTACTACTATTACTACCACTACTACTACCACTACTACTACTATTACTACTACTACTACCACTACTACTACTACTACTACTACCACTACTACTACTACTATTACTACTACTACCACTACTACTACTATTACTACTACTACTACTACTACTACTACTACCACTACTACTACTATTACTACTACTACCTCTACTACTACTATTACTACCACTACTACTACTATTACTACTACCACTACTACCACTACTATTATTACTACTACCACTACTACTATTACTACCACTACTACTACTATTACTACTACTACTACTACTACTACTACTACTACCACTACTACTACTATTACTACTACTACCTCTACTACTACTATTACTACCACTACTACTACTATTACTACTACCACTACTACCACTACTATTATTACTACTACCACTACTACTATTACTACCACTACTACTACTATTACTACTACTACCACTACTACTACTATTTCTACTAGTACTACTACCACTATTACTACTACTACCACTACTACTACTACTACTACTACTACTACCACTATTACTACTATCACTACTACTACTATTACTACTACCACTACTACTACTTACTGCTTACTACTTACTACTTAAAGTTTACCACTTACTACTTACTATTTACTGCTTACTGCTTACTATTTACTGCTTACTGCTTACTATTTACTGCTTACTGCTTACCACTTACTACTTACTGCTTATTGCTTAATACTTAGAGCTTACTGCTTACCACTTACTACTTACTATTTACTACTTAAAGCTTACTGTTTACCACTTACTACTTACTGCTTAGTACTTAAAGCTTACTGCTTACCACTTACTACTTACTACTTAAAACTTACCGCTTGCTACTTACAGCTTACTGCTTGCTACTTACTACTTAAAGCTTACTGCTTACTACTTACTAGCTACTACTTACTACTTAAAGCTTACTGCTTACTACTTACTAGCTACTACTTAAAGCTTACTGCCTACTGCTTACTAGTTACTACTTAAAGCTTACTGCTTACTACTACTTACTACTTACTGCTTACTACTTACTACTTACTAGTTACTGCTTAAAGCTTACTGCTTACTACTTACTAGCTACTACTTAAAGCTTACTGCTTACTAGCTACTACTTAAAGCTTACTGCTTACTACTACTTACTACTTAAAGCGTATTGCTTACTACTTACTGCTTACTACTTACTGGTTACTAGTTACTGCTTACTACTTAAAGCTTACTGCTTACTACTTACTAGATACTACTTAAAGCTTACTGCTTACTAGCTACTACTTAAAGCTTACTGCTTACTACTACTTACTACTTAAAGCGTATTGCTTACTACTTACTAGCTACTACTTAAAGCTTACTGCTTACAACTTACTAGTTACTGCTTACTTCTTACTACTTACTACTTACTAGCTACTACTTAAAGCTTACTGCTTACTACTTACTAGCTACTACTTAAAGCTTACTGCTTACTACTTACTAGCTACTACTTACTGCTTACTAGTTACTGCTTACTACTTAAAGCTTACTGCTTACTACTTACTAGCTACTACTTAAAGCTTACTGCTTACTACTTACTAGTTACTACTTAAAGCTTACTGCTTACTACTACTTACTACTTAAAGCGTATTGCTTACTACTTACTGCTTACTACTTACTGCTTACTACTTACTACTTACTAGTTACTGTTTACTACTTAAAGCTTATTGCTTACTACTTACTAGTTACTACTTACTATTTAAAGCTCACTGCTTACTACTTACTATTTAAAGCTCACTGCTTACTACTTACTATTTACTACTACAGTTGAATCTCGCTTATGTTATTCCTTTTTTTGCAGTTATGCGATACATTTTCTTAGTCACCAAACTTTGTCCATTAAAATACAGCTCAACTGTCTGGCTTTTATAGAATACATTTGGTATTTATACGTTACATTTTTTTGGTCCCAAAGAACGATATATATATAATTTATTCTTTAGAATAATTATGTTCAGCTACATCAAGATACATTTTCCATTCCTTCTGTATACTGTGTTTGTCCTTCGCAGTTCAAAACCATAGGCATGTTGGACACGTCATCAATACTTTTGGGACTCATTATTGCTGCGTATTATTCACAATAGCAAAGAGGATTTGACGATGTTTTTTGAATACTTACTTTAACCACTGTAAATCATCCGTGTTCTGGTCTGTTTAGTTGTATTTACGAAGAGCTATACTCTTCTAAAATAATAAGTACCCTAAATAAAGTATTATTTTTGCTATTTATTTGTTTCATGTGTATTAGTATTCTTAGATAATACACAACTAGTCTACTAATGATCCAATAAATCAGTTTCAGTTCCATAAGAAAATTCATTTTTATATTTTTGCATTTATAAATGATTCCAGGAACCTCGATTTGAAAACTTATACATAGCTGAAGTTACACTTATCGTTTAAGACTATATTTTAGTTACTATGCATATATTCGCGAACTTTCTCGTTTTTATTTCATTTTTATACTTTTTCTTAATTTTTTCTACCTTGATCTCATATCTAATATTCCTACTTGTAATTCTATTTACATTTTTAATAAGTTTTAATTCAAGTTTTACCAGTTAAAGCCTAGCTAAACTTTTTGGCATATAGTCACCAACTTACAAGTTTTTTAACATTTGACGTTTTTAACAGTGTATTCGATCATTATGTTTAATTATTATTATTATTATTATTATTATTATTATTATTACTAAATAGCACATGATTTGATGTGTGAACTAAAAACTTACTTGGTCGTCCAGAAGAACGTCGTCCTCAGGTTTATATTGAAATGCTTGTTGTCAACCATTCTAACTGTATGTTGAACCATTGCCACTTCATATCATCTTATCTTCTAATTTACTTCCGTTTACCTTTTCGTATTTGTACATTTGAGATGTAATCGTCACGTGTTTATCGTGATATAAGTCTGCGAAATTGTATTTCGATGTTTCTATTCTTCTTTTAAGAACTTTTTATTATAATTTTCAGTTCTATATAATAATACTCTTGTTTTCCCCTTTAGAGTACTCTGGATTGTTCTGCACATATTATAAAATTATTTATATTTTGATCAGGATCTTTCCCTTGGAAATCCAGCGCCCTAGATACTTAAAATTACTTACTGTTCTATTACTTTATTCTTATTCAGAAACATCTTTATCTAATTGGATATTTTTCTTTAAAAGACTTTTAGACATTTGGTAAAATATTTATGTATTATGCATTTAAATATCTTGTAATTCGTTTGCTGCTCTTTGAAGCTCGTCTTCAAAAGCGTAAAAAACTTCATGGTCATCAGAAAAAAGGCGTTCTTTGAAACCTTATCTGTAGTTTTCAAACTGTGGTTTACTATTTTTGTATTGCATCTTTAGTTGCTTTATTTATTTTTCTACTTTACCCGGAATTGCAATAAACTAGAAAGCTTATATATCGAAAACATTAACAAAAGTTACCGTTAACATTGCATTGTTGAAGCTAGGCTTTAACATCGATTCAGACATACGTTGTGTTTGGATATTTTATTTTACAGCATGGAGTTCTTTGGAACTTCCTTCACTATATTGTTTTCTAGGATTTTACACTACTTCCAGAAAAATCAGAATATAATATGATACTTTAACGTTTCTTTGGGTTCTACAAAGATGATGATTTAAATTATGAATAATGAGTGATAATGAGTAAGAAGAGTACAACTGATGAATATTTGTAGGAAATGCCCAATTTCTAGCCAGAAGTGTTTTTCAGTTTTATACTAGGATTGTGGGTGGTTTAGTTGCAATATACATAGTAAAAAAATATAGACGTTTCACTCTCTCTGTGAAAGTTGTCTAAAAATATGAACAACTAAAATATGTTTTTACTGAATAAAATTATATGAATTTCAAAGTTTAAGAAAATATACATTTATTTCCCAATTGGTGCACTTTTACTACAAATTAACTAAAGCTATTGACGTATAAGCGTGTTAAGAGGCACTCCCAACTTTACCCCTTATTTTATTTCAAACTTTTTCCAACACTTTTCCATATTGAAAATGCTCTCACGATGAAATGTTTTACCAATTTGTTTACAAAATTTTATACTGTCTCTCAAAAACACGTTAAATAAAATGATATAATTTTTCGATGATGCTCCCATTTTGAGAAATTAATAAATGAAAATAATTGTATGTATTTGTAAATTCATATTTTGTAAAGCTGGATTTTTATGCTGATACTTTTAAAAATGCATCCTATGGTTCATTTTTATTAGAACAATGACTTTAGACGAGCAAAAGTTATTATTTAAATAACCATGCAAGCTATAGTTTTTATGTATGACAAAAATATCACTATCATTGTTTATAACAACTGGTATAAATTTTAATAAGATATCAATATATTGTATATTTTCAAAATTTCACAGATTCCCACCTTAAAATAATTATTATTTTTAAAGCTAGATTAGAAACTGTATCGATTTAGTTTATATTTTCTCCCAAAGCCATATTTGAAGAGTGAGAATATCTGAATGTCTAAAGCCAAAAGTAAAAGATCGACAACAGTGAGGGATACCTCATGCACTGAGTCCTATGAGATCTATTGCGCGTTAACATCTTCCAGTAGGAAGGAATAAAGTGAAGAAATCAAGGCTGTCATAGGCCGGCGGTAGACAGGCCACAGAGACACGCGGAGGTCCTAACTCAGTAGTTGAAACATCATTCTGGGGCTAGGAGCCACCATACAGCCGCCAAAAGCAAGGGTTCCGGGTATTGGAGGGACGCGACCACAGCATCGCCTCAAGGCCGAGAACAGCATTTACAATGTTATGAATTCGCGTGCCATCTGCCAACATTGCCACACACCACACCATGAGCCTAGAAGATAAGGAAACGACGTGAATGAGAAATTATGGAAAGGAAGTCGCGGAAAACAATTACCTCAGCATTCGTCTAAGTGACAAAAGGGAACCATGAAAAACTCGTAAGACAAAGTGCGTGTTCATTGGGATCGAACCTACGACCTTACTCGGTTCCCGTGTGCCTGAGAGGGCGACATGATTGAATTATTTTCTTTGCCATCTACACATAGTATTTAAGAGGAAGTGTTGCATTGTACTCAAAACTTCGAAGCAGAGATTTGACTGGAAATAAATCCTTTAAGATCACCTGAATCATCTTTAAAAATACGTTTCTTTATGTGCCATTGTGTGAACACCATAATTCAAAAACGAAAAGTAGGTTAAATACCACACTTAGCATTTCAGTTGATTTCTGCATTGTCAAAGAATGAGTATAAATTTAAAGGTCAGCTTAAAGGAACCCGCTTTAAAACATTTTACTATAGATTCAGTTTTCTCTATGCATTTGGCACCTTCAAAGAACGTCTAATGAGATGTTTCAGCAAGAATTTTTTTGATTAAATGAAGTATATAGAAATCAAACTCTCGTAAGAATACCAGGTGGCATAACTGCCCCGAATTCGGCAGATATCCCTTAGTGCGTTAAAAGAGTTGCAGAACTCAACAGGGCTATTTCAAGTTAAAACCTGCTAAAGGAGTATTGGGAAGAATAACCTGCTCTTCACACACCCTGCTATCATTGAAGACTGTGAGAAGGGCGTGCTCACTGCGAATGGTAAAGTGAAGATCGCTCTCACCCAGTTCTCCATTGGCGGTTTTTAACTTGAAATAGTCCAGTTCTGCACACAATAAACATAAAATATAGTGGATAAGAAAAGTCATGTGATTGTAACACATTTAGAACTTGTAGAATGTGTACCCAAATTAGGTTAAAACGTAGTAATGTCACATTCACGACAGAGAAGCAAACATCGTAACTGAAAAGTTAAATGGGAATTAAAATTTGTGATTTCAAAAGAATCTCGTAGACGCAATTGCAACCAACCGTCCTAAGTTTTGTTTTATGTACCGTAACAGTGCTATTTGTTTGACCGGAGGTGAATGGAAACTTTGGTTCAGCCAATAAGATTAGGTTCAATAAAGTCTCGTTAAGCAGTTTGGCAGTGGAACTGTTTCGCTTCATTGTTCGTTCCGATGGGGAGCACACGTTTATTCTGTTTAAAAGAGTAATTCTTTTCTGTCCTTTAGGATTGTGTTTCAGAAGGTTTAGTTAGCTTATGACTCTCGGAAAGCGACAGGTTTAAGCTCGTGCCCAATGAACTCAGAACAAGCTTATTTAGTTAATTATTTAAGGATTGAATGTCAAAGTTGGTGACATGAAAGTTAGTTGGTTTCTTGCATTTCGTCGAAGACGACCACGTTCCAGTAATCTGTTGTACTGTAGGAGTATAACATGGTGCTCTGTACATTCAGTTCTAATTCCGAAGGAAGAAATGCAGCATCAAATAATATTATCACCATCCACTATAATGTAATCATGAATAATAATATAACATAAATAATAGTAATAATAACACTAATAATTAATAATAATGTAAACGGCTTGCTTCGTAAGCATAGCTGTTTATTGGCACTTTTTGTTACAACTGCATTTGTGGACACGTATCATGACAAGTCCTTTGACATCACAATTGTGATTGTTGCACCTGTGCGAGTGATGACATGTGTTCTCGAAAGGTTCTTTGATGTCGAAACCTGGCTTTGTTACACCTGAGTGAACCTGTGGTGGTGGTTTGCAGGTGCAACGGCTTCTGAAAGTTTCCTGTCACGTGATCGACAAGTGTAAACAGGGAAACGAAGCCCCGCCCAGAGTTCAATTTTGAGGTCTCGTAGCGAGCAGCAGAAGTCATCGGCACAGCGAAGGTCGAAAGAAAAGAATACGCAGAATTGTTACGAAAGTTTCGAAGAGAGACATTTATTTGTGAGCTGATTCTGACTGTAATCAATTTGCGGAAGAAATAAGAGTTGTTTGTTGGAGTAAAGGGATTTTTATAACAATAATAATAGTAATAATAATTTTACTGCTTGTTATAGAGAGTTATAATGTTTTATCTTCCTGTGACTAAATCATTTTTCCACGCATTTTTAACCATCCACTCTATATCTTCCAGTCCCCTTGGTATTATTCCAGTTTTTATTTCCCACATCCATGAGTTCCACTGCTAGCAGGTGGGTGCCATTCCAACGCCTCGATAAGCTATCTTCATTCATTCTTCTGACATGTCAGTACCAAGTGAGCTGTTTATGTTTTTGAGTTCTTAATATTCAGCTTTTCCAATTTTGGGATTACTGTTGGCATTCTTAGCTGCACATACGGCAGAACTGTTCACTATTTCGTAAAATATATTCGTTACATATTATATATTAGTAATTTATATAATTATGCTAATAATAATAATAATAATAATAATAATAATTCTAATAATAATAAATGAAAGGAACTTGATATATTTAGTATATTTTGATGTAGCATTAAGAACAAAAGACTAGTTTGCAATGATTAGTCAGTTCTTAATATCGATGTGAGATTGTTAAATCATTCTTTGTAACCAAAAGTTGCTTGTTAGTAGAAAAAGATCAGCAAGCTTCCTTCAAATTATTTTTTTAGTTAAAGTGAAATCACAAAAGAACCAACGGGTTTTAAGAGAGATTTGAGAATACGGTCAAAGACCTGTCAGAAAGTAGGGCGCGCCGTGGAGGTAGCCTTCTCACTTAGAGACGCGGGTTTGATCCCAAGCGACCGCATGTGGGATTTGTGGTGGACAAAGCGGTGCAGAGACGAGTTTTCTGCGGGTTCTCCGGATTCCCCCGCCATCGCATGCTACCGGTGCTCCATCTTCATTCTATGCGTCATCAGTGTCAAGGCCGGTGGTGTCATTTGCACTAAAATCGGGCGCTAAACTTTATCAAAAAAAAAAAAAAAAGCTCACTTAGACACACAGGATGGTTTTGTAGCCTATGGGATGAAAGCTGTAGATAATGTTGTTTGAAACATCTATGATGCTTTGAAGTCAATCAAAATTTCAATTCAACCAATAAACATTTATTTAAATGTAGAAAGTTCTTATATAGTGTGGAAGGCAGAAAATATAACGATTTAAATGTCTGAAATAAGTCAGTGGTGAATCTGCGAAAGCCTATGCCATAATGTCGCACTAAGAACCATATTTAGTGTAGAGAAATATATGTGTACAAGTGCACGTTTTTATTGAAGGGGCCATATCTCATAAAATTTAGTAATTATCAGTTTCATGCCGGATTAAGAAAATTAGAACAGAGTGGTTTGTATTTATTTTGAGTGTCAGTGCATAATTGGCTTTAGTTTTGGGTTAAAATCCATCAGCAATAGCAGCTTCTTCTTCTTTGCTTCGTTTACGCATACAAGTCTTTCCTAAATCTTTCTTCCTTGTATATAGCTCTGTTATAAGTCTTTGTGTTGTGCAATTCCAAGAATTTTACGAAGCTGGCAAACTGACCCAATTAGAAAACTAAACATATAAGTAAAACCTTGCATTTGTGTCGGTTTACCTCGTCAATAACATTGGCGAAGGTTTCAGTATTCTTGACACAGCAGTTAATGTCATGAGTCAGGAGGTGGTAAGAAAAGCGTTGTTGTGGAGAAAAACTTGAACACCATAAACAAGATTGTTGGACTATTAAAGTTGAGAAAAATCAGTAAAGTGCTGAAAGGGAACAATACGGTAATGTAAATATTTATCCATCATTATTGGTAGACTGTACATTTTGTACTATAACTTCTTGAAATTTGGAAAGACTTTTTTCTCTCCACAAATATATTTTCACTGAAAGAAGGAAGAAGATTTATGTAGGAAAACAATGAAATAAAATCTGATGTGTTTCATTCACATGCCTTTCTCTATATCTCTGCAACAAATTATTGTTAATAAGCTTATTCTTTATTTATGTCATGCTAATCGAGAAAAATTAGCAGAAATAGTTTTATTTCTTGCTTTATTGTAAGTAGAAGCGAAATAAGGGAGTATCATAGGTTAAAGTGAAAGCCAAAAGTGGTTGTATGGCACGAGTTGGCAAATTCCTGTATGAGAAAAGTATAAGTGTTTCAAAGCTGAAAGCAAAAACAAGGAATATCTCAAAAACGATCAACTCCACGGAAAAAGTGTATTTAACATAAATTATGTGTTTTAATGTGCTCTACATTTTTGTGTGTTAAGTTTTTGTCCATCTTTTACGGTTTTGTAGTTATGCAAACTTCAAGAAGAATAAAGAAATCTTTAGAGGCTATTCCCAGAAAATTCAAGATATGCATTTTATTTGTCAGTTAAGTTTCTTTAATATACGATATTTTAATCAAAATCGTTAGAGATATTTTTTGGAAAATCAAAATTTTCGAAAAAAGTTCCATGTAAAGGGTAGTTGGGAGTGGGAGGATATTGTTCAAAATCTTCGTGTGGCATCCTTGGAAGATACCAAGCCTAAATACCAAGTTTGGTTTTTAACGGACTTTTCGTTGTTGGGCTATGCCCACAGATACACACACACACGGACATTTTTCTAAAAATGTTTTTTTTTTTTTTTTTTTGGATTCAGGAGGTCTCAAAACTTGTATTTTCGGTGAAATCTTGGTATCAAATTTTTGGGTGCATTACAATACCTTTTCTATACACTATGTACATAGCACGCATAGAGAAAGTAAAAATGTTTCTTAGTGCTTCTTAATGAAAGAGGACTAAATACTGTAAACAGCGTTACATATTTTCAGACATATGTGTTAATACTATTGCAATATCAATTCATTTGTTTATTTGTGCAGTAATTTTACTTATATCACCAATATTGAACAATTCATAGTGCATATTTGGATCCATGTTTTGGTTCATAGTGCCCATTTGGCAACTTTGCTTCATATTTGTGGCCATAATTTCAACATTTTAGTACATACATTTCTGGAACTACTCCTGCGAAACCTTAGCCAGTGATATTGCTACCGTAGGTGTAACTAATTCGAACTTATCAAGTTTAAATGGGTCATTTGTGGAGATAACTCATATCATACATACATTGAAGGACATTGGGAAAATCTGTTGTGGTTTACTTGTGCCAATATAAGTAAAAATTGTGACATATAACCGGGGTGTTGTTATTTCATTACTTCATACCGTTGCCACGATCCGAGTTCTTCATTCCATACTCTATCCAATTTAAACTATCAAACCAGAGATCCATATACCGATTAATGTACACGATACCCGAAAATTCAAAATAAACAATTCATTTGTCCTTAAAATACATTAAACATATGGCATTTTAATCAAAATCACTAGCATTTTTTTGAGAAAAATAAAACATTTCAAAACATTTTTTTTTATGTAAAGGGTTGTTTGGAGTCGCGGTATTTTATTCAAAATCTTCGTGTTGTATCCTTGGAAGATGCTGAATCTAAATGTTAAGTTTGGTATTTAACCCACTTTCCATTTTTGAGTCATACTGTTCAAACATACACACTCACAGATTTTGTTTTCTAAGCATGCACTTTCAGGAGACCTTAAAATGTATATTTCCAGTGAATTATCGACATCGCTACTTTGGGTGAAATATAAATCCTTCTCTAGTTACTATGTATATAGTATGGGTAGAAAATATAGAACCCTGTTGTGTTCCATTCACATGAATTTCTCTATATTATACTTAAAAAGCTTATTCTTCTATCTACTTAATGCTAGTCCTGATAAACAGTAGCAGAAATGGTCTTAGTACATGCTTTCTTGTAAGTATAAGGGAAATAAGGCAATATCATGGGCAAAAGCAATACTTAAATCTTTTAAAAGCTGGTTGTCATGTGTTTTAAATAAGTTTCTTTGCAATACCAGAAGTTTAAAAATTCCCCTATGTGAAAAGTGGAAGTATTTTAAAACTGAAACCAATAACTAGGAATATCTAAAAATGTATATAACATAAATTGTGTTTCTACGAGGTTTACATGTTTTGTGAAGTACGTTTTATTTTCTATCTCTTACGGTTTACCAGTTTTTCAAAATGCAGCAAAATTCATCCAGAATAAAGAGGTCTTCCGAGGCCATCCCCAAAAAATTCAAATTATATATTTTATTTGCCATATGACTATAATATAGATATTTTATTCAAAATCTTTAGAGACATTTTTGAGCTAGTAGATTTTTTTGATTTTTTCCTCATTGAAAAGATGTTTCAATTCTCCTAAAACCCTTTGTGTCGTATCATTGGAAGATACAAAACTTAAATATCAAGTTTGGTATTCTACCGTCTTTTCGTTTCTGAATGATCCTGTTTAAGACACACACACATGCACACATCTATTTCTAAAAATGTTTTTTGATACAAGGGAGCAGAGGACAGAAGATTTCCATGAAATCTTGCCATTATATTTTCGGGTGGAGTGCATTACGCATTACTATGTACTATGTAGAGGAAGTAAAATTTGAGGTTTTTCATGGATCTACGAATAAAGTTGGAGATTATTACTCAATTTCACATTGTAATGTGACACATAATTTACAAATGAAAGCAGTGTTAACTGTCACATGTTGACGTTACAGCTAATTGGATATGTACAGTGGTTGCGGATAATTTGAATTACAGCAGTTAATACGCTACACACGTACATAATATAATAACTCAGATATGCACTTCGCTAAAAGAGTTGCTTCACGATTATTTAAACACTTAAAGGAAGTATTAAATCACGAATAACTGATGCATTTTAAGCAAGATCATGTGCTTTTATTTCACTGGGTTGCTGTGTTATGTGGTAGTGTTTAATTTCTTTACTAATAAACTTTTGTTAAACAAGGAAGTGTTAAAGTAAGCTTCAGTCACTGCATTCGATTAAAACTGTGTATGAAGTGTAGAATGGCACACTATCTACAGTTTTGCCAAACTTCGGCAATCAGAAAACCGTGCAAGTATATAGAAATGAACCGCATTTCTGGACTGAATACTGTGCCAATATTTAAAACAAGAATTCAAAATGCACATGATATCAGTAAGAAATGAATAAAATATCAATTTAAAAAAATCTGATATGTTCCATTTGTATAACTTTTCTACATCTCTGCAACAAATTATTGTTAAAAGGCGTATTATTCTATTTATTTCTTGCTAATCGAAAAAAAAAATAGCAGAAATGGTCTTGTTACTTGATTCCATGTAAATAGATGGGAAATAAGGGTGTACAATTTGCTAAAGTGATAGTCAAAAGATGTTTACTATGTGATTAAAGGTCCTTTATTTATTTGGATCGGAGTTCACAAATTCCCGTGCGAGAAAATTATTAGTATTTTAAAGCTAAAACCAATAACAGGGAATATCTCAAAAACGAACAACTCCATGAAAAAATGTATTTAACATATTTTGTGTGTTTTAACGAGCTCTACTATTTCTATTAATGAAGGTTTTGTCTATCTCTTACGGTTTACCAGTTATGCAAAAATCCACAAAATTCATCCAGAATAAAGATTTCTTCAGAGGCTATTCGCAGCATATTCAAGATGTATATTTTATTTGTCATGTGAATATCTTTAATGCACGATATTTTAATCAAAATCGATAAAGCCATTTTTGAAACAAATCTAAAATTTTCGAAAAAAATTCCATATGAAAGGTAGTTGAGGGTGGTTGAATTCTTTGAAGATTTTCGTATCGTATCCTTGGAATATATTGAACTTAAATACCAAGTTTGGTATTTAACGAACTTTTAGTTTTTGATCTACGCTGCCCACAGACACAAACATACTCACACAGACAGACACACACTCACGTTCATTTTTCTAATTTTTTTTGGATTCAGGGGATCTCAAAACATATATTTCTGGTGAAATTTCGGTATGGAATTTTTGGGTTCAATACAATACCTTTTTTATGCAATATGTACATACATAGTAGTGTGGAGAAAGTAAACATATAAAATATTAGCATCAACATAACATAAATTCACTCATCACACTGGACAGCAACATTTTACTTTTTTCTGTTACGGAAACGAAAACACTGGAATTTAATGTATTTTTGCATACTGAGTACGAATATGATAATAAAATTGTCAGATGTCTAGTTTTATTGTAAATACAGGAATTATACTTAGAGAAAGAAAGCAATAGAAAAATGCATATTCCGTAACTGGTACTATTTGGCTAGGCTTGCCTCATTTAAATAGTCTCCTTTTAGCTTGCCTGCTATACTGGACCTCGGGAGCAACCTTCATTAATTTTAGCTGTACTCATCCTTGGAAATTTTGAATGTAAATATCTGAACCCTGGTCCATTACGATCCAATGCTTTTACTACATTTTTAATCAGTCCCAGTTTGATGTGTAACGGAGGGAGCAAGGTTTTTCTAGATTAAATCAATGGCTGCTGCTTTATGTTCATTGTTCCTGGTTACAAAGTTATGTTTTATACATTTTTTGTTGAGACTGGCCATTTTTAAGATATTCCTTGTTATTAGTTTCTGCTTCAAATACTTAAACTATTCTCATACGGGAATCTGAGAACTCCTGTCCAAGTAAAGAAAGGTGCTTCAATCACATAGCAACCAGCAGATTTGACTATCGATTTAGCCTATGTTACTCCCTTATTTCCATTCTACTTACAAGGAGGCAGATATAAGACCCTTTCTGCCAAATTTTCTCAATTAGCATTAAGTAAATAGAAGAATAAGCTTTTTAACAATAGCTTATTGCAAAGATGTAGTAGAAGTCATGTGAATGGAACATATCAGATTTTTTGAGGGGAATGTCATTGTATGTTATTTCAAAGCCAGTATGTAAGGATCCGCTTTTTAAGGTATCTATTATTATTTTGTATCCGAAATCTCTTGTAACTATAGCGAAATATGAAATAACATATTTTTATAAAAGTTTATAGTTATTTATATTAATTGGATGTTAAAACGTTTGCAAGAATAACAAAATAGTAAAAGCAATAAAAATGCACGACAGCAACCAGAGAAATTCATGTGAATCCAACACATCAGTTTTGATTTCTTCCTTTCGTTAGTTTAACCGTTGCATTGATGCCATATGAGAATTTAAAACGCTTTTGAAAATACAGCAGATAGTTTTTTTCTTCTGTTTATCACAGCTCGATGTAATTTACTGATTTACTGTATGTGCTAAATCCTCTACAACAGAATTAGGTCATGGGTGCATTGAAAAAAAAACATCCGGCTATGATGGAATTTTATATTCCTGCCACTCTGTGTGTACAAATTAGGACATAACCAGTGACTGCCTCGTCGATGATAGTTATAATCAATAAATGCTGCGAAAGGTGTGCTTTTTCCGTTCTCCATGAAATTTACTGATTCGTACTTTCGCAATTGCGCTATTTAAAGGTTTAATTTTCTTTTTATTACATTTTGCTAATGATTGAAATGCACTGTGCTGATATTTACCCCTCACAACTTCTTTGACTCAAGCCTCTTTTGTAAGTGAATCCTTGTTTAGATTACCTTAAAAATGAATCTTAATCCAAATTTTCAAAAAATTTGCGTTCCAGTCACTATTTTGCAATGGAGGTTTGATTTAGTTATTAAAATAATACAATGACCTTTGTTACTGAGATCTATAGTAATGTCCTAAAGTTTCTGTAGGTCCTAAATGGAGCATAGGACAACTTTACGATGTTTCCAGGTTCAGTTTTGAATTTCTAGCTCATGATTCGCCGCAATGCGCTTATGGGGGCGAGGGGTCAACTCGTTGCCCACAGACGAAACTGTAGGATAAAATTATGACCTGCGGTCGCGAGATGGGGGAATGTTGCCAGGAACCTTCTTCTTTCAAGGAGAGCTCAAAGGCAAATAGCAACTTCCTTTCTGACAAGAGTATTTTCCGAATATCGCACCGTTCCTATAAATGCGTATTTCATTATGCTGTTATGCGTTTTATATTCCTTAATCGGGCAGTAACATTCGAGCTGGAAAGGCCACAGGAGGTCAGTTTTAACCTCTCAGAGTGCAGAAGATTAATGGAAGCTAGCAGAGTTTGAGCGTCGAAGCGACGAAAGATAAGATTGTTCTGCATAATTTGAATTGTTAATTTGATAATTAATATAGTTTGTAATATTAGCATTTGAAATAAAGATATTATTTTACAATAACATTTTTATTAAAGATGGCATTACTATTAATTAAATAAATAAATAAATATTCCAACTTATAACAACCTCACTATAAATCAATGCACTTAGAAGACGTATCTCTACATGCTGTTTCCGTGAGCATGTCACTAACTTTCAAGGACGGATGGTAAATGGATCCATTTCATATAAGGAAACCTGGTACGGAAATGTATCTTTCGAGTTAATATGCAAAACTATAGTTGCTGATTTGTAGGTTATGGAGTACGCAAGAGCGGTTGACAAAGTTAACTCGGCCGAATCAAGAGGCAGTGCTGTTCACTTGAATGCGGTTGGTCTTCCGAATAGCCTAACTGGTGCGGTTTACACTGTTTTTGGGAGACGTATTTCCTGAGATTTAAGGGATGCTCCACTGGTCCGTCAAATCATTTGATTTCAACATGTGATGCTCCTCTTCATTTCGAACATAATCTGTGAGCGTGTTAATTAAATTTCACAGAAAAACGGATAGAAAAAAAAAAGCTGGTTACCTGGCCAGCTCATTTGTTGTTCTTTCCCCACTTTATTACTTTCTCTACACGTAATAAGTACATAGTTATAGAGGAAGTATTGTACTCCACCTAAAAATTCCATACCCAGATTTCACCGGAAATACATGTTTTAGGAGCCCCTGAATAAAAAAAAAAATACCCTTATGTGAGTCTGTCTGTCTGTCTGTCTGTCTCTCTGACTGTGGGATTTTGAACATCATAGCTCAAAAACGAAAAGACCGCTAAATACCAAACCTACTAAAATGTTTTTATTAAAAATGGCTGTAGAGATTTTGTTTAAAATACAGCATATTAAAACAATTTCCATCACAAATATAATGTATATCTTGATTATTTTGGGAATAACTTCTGAAGACCTGTTTATTCTGGTTAAATTTTGCACAAGTGAACCGTAAGAGATAGAAAAAAAAAGTGGATCTCGTTAAAATACACAATTCATATCATACACATTTTTTCGTGGAGTTGGCTGTTTTCGAGATATTCCTTGTTATTAGTTTCAGTATTAAAATACTTCTACATTAACGGATTACAGTTTCACAGCAACCACATTTTGAAACACTTGAATGTCGGTTTAGCCCGGTGTATTTACTTATTTCCCTTCTAATTACAAGGAACTAAGTAATAAGTCCGTTTTCACCAATGCTTATCTCGATTATCATGAAATAAATAGAAGAATAACCTTATTAATAATAATTTTTTACAAAGATGTAGAGAAAGTCATGTGAATGGAACACATGAGATTTTTTTACTTGTTGCGTTATGTGAAATCTCTGGTGTATAGGACACACCTTAAAGACTTCAAAGGGAACTCTTTGTAAGAATCCAAGCTGCCTATGATACCGCTCGCGGGTCTTAGATGTGATACAACGATACCTCTTGCCTTTTCAGGACACGGCTTATACAACATATTGCATCAATTTCACATTGTCCTACAGCTCGCAAGCAATGAGGGAGAGCACGGAAATAGAAGGGTTACCTGATCCAAATGACGACGGGTGTCTCTAATGATTTCAAATAGAAAACACCCGACTATGCACTACACATCTAGCCTATCTAAACAGAACGTCCTGTGCACACCCACAAGCCCTTGAATCCGGTGGTACTACGAGAGAGCGCACAAACACCGCCCAGCCGCATTCTGTCGAACACCGTCACCTCGTCCTTCAGCCCTAAAAATAAAATTATGGGTACTGGAAATTATGGACAAGAAAGTCGTAGTATAAGATGAACCACCCCAGTCTTTCTCTGGAAACCACGAAAACCCATGGGTCAAAGTCGGGGGTAAACCCGAATCTCCCAATTTTGGGCCACAGGGGTCTGAGTCTTCCAATCAGTAAAATCTTCGTAAGGTTTTTAATAGGTCATAAAATGTGCCTTGTTTTTGTTTACTTGCCTCGTGCTTTCAATTTCTGAGATCAACAATGTCGTTAACCTTTTTCTTTTCAGTTTAGCGCCCTTGAACCTGGTAATCATGTCGGATGATAAATGAAATTATGCTCAAATGAGCCCGGGGTTCTGGAGTTTAAAGTTACCGGCATTCATCTTTTCGAAATAATGGGAAACACCCAGAAAAAGCTTTATCACTGTAACTGAGATTCGAACTCGGGACGTCTTAAATGAGAGGGAAACACCTACCCTCAAACCACAGAGGTAAGGTACGTTATATTATACCTGGAATCTAGTAGAAAGTGTTATTAATTGAAGGATACGAGTACTTTGCATAATTTATTCGCAGTGTATTTTCTTAAAAGTATTTTATTGGATAAGTTGACAAGTCTTCTTATATTACGGATTGCTGTACCAAGAAGAACGGCTTTGTGTTATTTTTAGATTGCGCTGCTGTTACGTTGCTCGGAGTTATACTTAGAATCGTAATCGGAGACAGTGACTTTCAGGCGCGCGCTGCATGTAGCTTTGCTAGAAATATATCGTATCGTAATCGGTTTACCCCCCATTCCCTCGGTATTTGTAGGACTAACAACTCCTTAGGATTTATAAACCAATGCCTAAGGGTCAGAAGCCTGTCGTGGATCCACAGAATGGAGAATCTGTTACGAGGAGTCGGCCCGAGCCATGCCTGAACACGAAGAAGTGGATGATATGAAAAGTAAGCGAAATTGATGATTGGAAAGGTGATGATGGTGCAATTGGTGGAATGAGTGGTGGAGGAAACCGGAGGACCCGGAGAAAACCCGCCCAGAAGGCGCTTCGTCCACCACGAATCGCACATGCGGGCGCTTGGGATCGAATCTGGGCGCCTAGATGGAACGCGAGCGGTTTTTAGAAGTATACTTCGAATTCAAATCGTATGAGAGATGTTTGGAGAGATAAGATCCGCCCAGGGTAAAAGAGTAAAAGAGTCCCAAGGAATTCACACAAGATTTGTTTGTGATAAGAGAGAATAGTTACATTGCCACAAAAATCGGTAAGACGTTTGGCACAACAGATTGGATCATATCTGTATCCACACAAGCAAAACTGCACCCGTGTCGTGTCCAAGTTGTCCAGGAGCTGCGGCCGCCCATCTAGTGAAAATACGGTTCTGTACTTTCACACGCAGAAAGATAGCCATTGTCTATTAGACTTTCTTTACGCATGAATCATGATTCCACTTAAATGACTACTTTAACTCATGGAACACCAGGATTTGGGTAACTGAAAATCCGTTTATCTGCCACGAAGTGCCGTTTCATTCACAAAATATCGAGAGGAAGGATTGTTGGGCTCTTTTTCTTTGAAGAAACAGTGAATGGCGTCGTCTACAGAGATATTGCGCAACAATTTGGGGCTATGTTGGAAGAAGATGAGCATGACAATTGCTTCCAACAAGATGGTGCTATTTGTCATACTACAAACGAGTCCTTTGGGATGTTAAGAGACATTTTCGGAAATGAAATAATCTGCAAACATGTATCTCTAGATCTGAAATATACATTTTTTGTGGGGTTAGTTAAGATAAGAATATACAATGGTAGCCCACACTCCATGTAAGAACTCAAAGACGCAATTTCTAATTGTGTTACCTGTGTTGAAGAACATGCGCCGTCGTGTGAAATTGTGTTTACCAGAAAATAGTCATTTTCAGTATTTGCTATGAAATACTGACATGAAAAGTGTTATGGAATGTGTAGCCATGTGATTGGAAGAAAATAGTGATTTATTTTCACCAGTGCATTTTGCAGTGGTACGTCGTAAAAGTAATGCGCGCAAAATGGTTTACTGGAATGTCAGTGTACTTATTGTCCTCAGAGATTGAGAAGCTCCTAACAACGGGGTTCAAAATTTGTTTTGTATACGTAAAAGTATGTGCAATAAATATGCATATTAATTCAGTTTGTATACGTAATAACATTTGAGAGTAAATGAATAAATTAGGTGCGGGATTTATGAACGCCCTGTATTAGTGCACATTTTACATGTATGCTGACACACTGACAATTTTATATTAGCACGATCATTAATTGTTTCGAATTTTAAAATGTTCAATACTGTTTGAATTTTGCTTTCATAGGTGACTATTGGCTTTGGCAATGGTAGTATTGCAGTAATTGAATAAGAGTGTATTCGCATTTCCACGTGTGAATGCATTTGTTTACGCCGGAAAGCTGTGCGACACATCATATACTACAATTTAGGGATTAAAATATTCACGGTATAGTAATTTAATCAAAATGTAGTGCTCTTTGTTTTGATTTTTATTAGAACCAGCAGTAGCTGAAATGTTATAGTTGCCGCATTGAATAAACTAGCAGGTATTAGCGAGTGAAAGGAAACTCAACTGATAAGCAACATTTAATATCTACCACCACAAAAGTAAGCGTAGTGGTAACACCAATGCCATATCAAAATATATGTTACATTCACAAGAACTTCTTATCACGCTCGTTTATTAGTGACTATACAAAGCTAGTTTTCTATCTACCTCATTTTAATCTTGCTAATCGGACCTTGCTACCTCTTCAATCGGACGCTTGTGGCTGTGGCTAAGCTGGGAATGTAGCTATCGAGGAGGAGCATTATTTATATTTGAATAATACCGTGGGAATTGTTTGCTTCAAGTCAATACTGTTTAGTTGTGCTTGTGAAGTGTAGTCAAAATATTAACCACTGAAAAGAGAGCGTTTTAGTTAAGGTCATATTCCTTAGTGGTGATAAGATTTCAGAAAATGTAAAACAAATTTATTAACGTTTTGCACCCTGATTTAATTACTAAATTTCAAATTCCCTAAAACAGAATGATGTCCCGAAAAGCAGTAGGCTAAACATTTTATCATGATAAACTGGACGAAAGTTTGCATATAAGGTTAAGAAGCCCCATTAAATGAATGCAGAAATTAGCACAGAAAACAACTGTTACTGTAAGACAGAGCACACCGTTAATAAATAAATAAAACTGCATCACTAAAAATGTACACTTGTCCCGAAATAAACATGATGAACTAAAGATAATCCAGGTATATGTGGGAAACTTTACACAAAGTGGAACTCCGCCTATAGGAATGTGGACAACATTCCCTTATATTCTATGACAGTAGTAAGTAAGTAATCTCAGTTTCAGTTCACCTTCATTTCCAATGACAACTAGCGCGATCCGTTACCAACCGAACTGTGATGAGTGGGCGTGCTTGCGCATTCACCTCACTGCGGAGACACATTTAAGACACCTGTTAATTTAATGTAGCATAAGCCGTAGCACTAAAGTAACGCAAAATAAACGCATGTATGAGGGAAGACCAGTCACAATTACTCGTTAGAATATCTTAAGTAGTTGCAGGGGGTTGTTAAACCGTAAATTGAATATGGAATATTTTAAACTGAATAACTTATAAATAAATTCACTTAACCTTATATAAATAATCAGGCTATTAAAATTACTACTGTTCCAAACAGAGAGAAAGTACCTGAACTGAATGTTTTATCGTATGTGTTTTAAACAGTGTGACAAGGACACTGAATGTGTGCGGCAGAGAACACTCAATACAGCTGGGGATTAGCAAATCACTCCACTGCGCCTCATTCCCCGGCAATTTTCTTTGCTGCGGGAAACAGTACGAAAAACTGTCACACTATTTATCGCAACAACAATGTATAAAATTTAAATAATGTATTTAAAAACCTCTAGCGACAGCTATTCAAACGTGTTGCAGCACGGCCATAATGAAGATCAGTATGTACCTACAGTAACGATATAAAGTCTCTCATTGCTGTTGAACAGCAGCCAATGCATTGAAGAACGAGTACAGATCTATTCTTCTATGTACGCAACGTAGACATAACGTTTGAATTTGCAAACTCTTTTATTGCGCAGCTCGTTGCATGAGACTTGGCGAATGTTTCCTTTGAATGGGTGCACAATCTTGAGCTTATGCTGCGTCTGCGCTTACATCATTTGAATGTGACTTTAAGCTGGGTCCCGTAGCTGAGTCGGCAGAGAACATGTCCTAGGTTCGATTCCCAACTGGGGGTGGACATTTTTCTCTCTCCCTATCCTCCCCAGAGAATAAAACCAGCAGAAATACCAAAAATCCTATTTAAAATGTCTACGAACTAACATTTGCCCATAGCCAATGTGTTTCAAAGGTAAAAGACCGTTGATATAAATATCCATTGCAGTTACATATGGGATATAAATGGGGGAAAATAGCATATTAAAATGTTTCAGAACTTGATACTATGCCATATATTACCCTCAATAACTACTTTTTTTCCATGCGATCGCAAGAAACGGTTCAAAATCGACAGGGACTTTTAAACAATGAGGAAAGATTTAACATTGGAACACTTATTAATAGTTTTTGCGGAAAAGACGCGCTTATGACTCTAAAAGGTTATTTGGAATAAAGTGCGCACTTTAAGGATATATGTATTTCTTTACATGCTCTACGTGTAAGTTGAGGTCTCATCGTAAGGATATGTTTGAGGCTGCTAAATCCATAAAAATATTTTAAAAAAATCCAATGTTAGTGTGTGTGTGTGTGTGTGCGTCGGGGTGGGTGTAAGCCGCTATTCATTTACTACTTTCTCTACCCGTACTATGTACAGCCTTGGATACAACAAATGAGCCATCCCCAGATTCCATGTGCTTCGTGTATCTTCGTAATGGGCCCCGCACTGAAAAACATACTGAAAACAGACCACAGAAAAACGTTACCATGGCTGAGAGGTTAAGAAAGCCTTGTTTGGAGTCGTAATTTTCCTATTATCAAATCTCACACTGCTTGTCATTTTTTTATGTTTATTATTTTATGGCTGCATTATTTTCATAGTGTTTAATGCCCATATAACTGCCCTCGACCTTCGGAGCATAGACAAAATTAAATGCCTGCAGTAATGTGGACGAGAAGCTACAAGATTCCAGGCATCTTGAATTTGTGCCCAAAAGGCATCTTTTGTCCTTCGCCCACCTACAGGTAAATTCGATCGCAGTTCCCTTTTGACCTCAACGCACACATTCTCAAAAAGATTCAACTCTGGTCCATTTATCAATCTGATATCCTGTCTCTCTGAAAACCAATTTGAAACTTTTAGAGATGTGTGGATAGGATGTACAAATTCAGCAATTTCATCAGGATATTTCATCCTCATAAAGATAATCAAAATATTATCAAGTATTGCCGTGAACCGCACACCGTTCAGTGTATCTTCAATCTGCCACAGCACACCTAGACCTTAATATCCAGCCCCAACACGATTCAGATGCACGACCATAATGGGGTATCTTAAGCTATTTTCACGGCAGGTGTTGTTATATATAAAAACTATATTTGCCGGGCTGTTGTGCCGTGGTCGTAGGTTAAAATGTGAACAATAGAAACGTGAACAAGAACGACCAGGAAAGGACCTTTTGGAATCCGCATCAACGCATCAAATTTACGTTAGAAGTGGAAACAAATGGCCGGCTTCCATTCCTGGACATTCTTGTTTATAGAAAACCTAGTGACGCTCTCAGACACGAAGTGCACAGGAAGCCCACTCACGCGGGTCGATGTCTAAAAACAACTTCAAATCACCATCCCACCCAAAAAAAGGGTAATGATTAAAACGTTAGTACACCGACAAAAACCGTGTCCGAGTCTGGACGCCTATATTCTGCATTAAAACATCTGAAGAAGGTGCTGAAAAACAATGGTTACCACGCCAAGGACATTAATCGTGCCATTAGACCTCGGCACGCTAATATACCGGACCATAAGAAACAACCAAAAGCGTTTCTAACATTTGTGGAAGACGTCACAGTGCGGGTTGCTCGGTTACTAAAGAAGAAAGTCATCAAAACTGAATTTACGCCGACAAGCAAGATAGGCAATATGTTTCGTTCAGTAAAAAATTTAAGGGACCCATTAAATATTACGGGATCTACAAAACACAAATTTCGGTTTTCTCAAAAACTACTCAAACGATTGATTAAAATCTCTTATATTTAAGATATTTAGATGCCAAATAAAATGTATATCTTGAATTTTCCGGGAAGCCTACATCTTTATTCTGGATGAATTTTTCTGAATATTGCAAAACGGTAAAACCTAAGATATAGATAGAAACCTACTACGCAAAAATGTAAATGTGCTTAAATTATGTCACAGTTAGGTCACACAATTTTACTGACCGTTTTCGAGATGTTCTTTGTTATTGGTTACAGCTTTAAAATGTTTAAACTTTTCTCATATGGGAAGTTGTCAACTTCTGGCCACGCAAGAAAGAAGAAGAAGAAGAAAAAAAAGGGATATCGATCCCATACCAACCATACTTAAAAGCATTTAACTTATATTTAATCTAGTGTATTCCCTTATAAGGAACTTCTACTTACAAGGAAGTAATAAGACCATTTCTGCTAATGTTTATCTCAATTAGCATAAAGTAGATAGAAGAATAAGCTTATTAACAATAATTCCTTACAGGAAAGATATGCTAATGGAACATATGAGATTTTTTTCTCGTAATTATGCATAATAGCGATTGACTTCTTCAATAACTTAATATCGATTTAGCCAGCTGTATTTGAAATGTGTAATGATATTTGTATTGTAAGTTTATATTGATTAACCAGAAGCAGATAAAAGAATAAACTTTTTGCTAGGTTTTCAGGTAGAGTGCTCATTCGAGTATGAGATTTCTTCACAGATACATGTTTTGACCAAGACGAAATGCAAAGCACTCGTAGGTCTTGAAATCGTACGTGTAATCAGCAACTTAAAAACAAAAAAGTCGGATATATACCAAAGTTGTATTTATGTGTACTGTTTTCTAAAGACGAGACATGAAGGCTTTCAAGAATATCCGCCCCACCCCCAACCCATCCAATTTCAAAAATTGCTCTAACGATTTTGACATGATTTATATCTTGAAATTTCCTGGATATAACCTGTGAAGTGCATTTCGTTCTGGAGGAATTTGGTATAACCTGTAAAACTGGTATTCTTTAAGAAATAACGAAAACGTACTGCATAAATAATATTGATTTCTTTTAAATATAACATTTATTTTAAATAACCTTTTTGTGCCATAAGTCACTTTTGAGATATTCACCATTAATTAACATTTTCGAATTATTCAATATTTTTAAGTCGTGGCATTATTCAGTGCTTATTACAATTACATAGGAGCAATGAATTTTAGGTCAGTTTTTTAGCATCTGAATCGGTGGAATGCGATGGTGGGGGAAACCGGAGTACCCGGAGAAAACCCGCCCCAGCACCGCTTTGTCCACCACAAATCTCAAATGCGGTCGCTAGGGATCGAACCCGGGATCGTGGTGAGTGGTCTAACCACTCGGCCATGGCGCAGCCCCATACGTTTTTGTGCTCGAAGCGCCATCTGGACAGATTTTCTCTGGATACTGCGTTTTCCCCCGCCATCCATTCCATCAAATGCTCCATAATCATCTTTGATATTGTCCATTTCACTGTCATTTCATATCCTCCACTTCCTAACTTTCATACCAGGCATGGAGTTGATCACCCATGCCAGCCACTCTCGCTGATCCAGAACCTCTACTCCTTAACAGATATTTGACTCCTGGCACTAGCTTGTAAATCTTGAAGGTGTATGACGAGCATACGAATAGGGTATATAGGAAAATAAATATATAAATAAATTAAATTATTGCACTTTTTGATTGGAAATCAAGTATCGCTATTACCTTTGTGTTTATAACGAAACGCCTGATCTTGATTAAAATGAAATATTTATAAAATTAACTTTCGCAAGAATATTTGTTTTTTTCCGATCATGCGCTCATGTATGGTAGTGAATGGTGGATAGCGAAAAAGAGAAGTCAAAAGTAAAATTCAGTCTGTGGAATTGAGATTTTTACGAAGAATTAAAGGATGCATCAGGTTAGACTTAATAAGAAATGAAATAATTAGAGAAAAGTTGAATATTCATAAATTAAACGATAAAATTGAAGGAAATAAACATAGTAGGAAAGAGCACATGTGAAGAAAGTAAAGAATAAATATACATCATTAGGAAAATGGAAGTCGAATGCCCAAGAAAAATATGGGAATAGATTAATGAATGCAAAGACGGAATAGGTGCGAAACATAATTTTGAAGTGTAGAAGAAGAATAGTTTTTACGCCCATTGGTAAATGAGAGAGGGTGGAGAAGGTCATATGGACGTAACATATCAGATTTTTTTTAAAAATTTATTTTTGACCGATCAGCAATATTGCTTTACAGGCAATTGAGAGCAATTACATATTAGCAATATGACAATAGCAAATTACATGTTGAGGTTGACCTATAAGGCTTAACTATCGTAAAAAAAAAAAAAAAAAAAAAAAAAAAAAAAAAAAAAAAAAATGTGCACTTTACATAAGATATTCACTGATATTAAATAATATCTACTTATATGTAACAATGAATTAAGTAAAGAATGAAATACAACAAATTAAGTAAAGAAAATAAAACTATATATACAAATCATAAAACTTTGGCTGTAATATAATTTGTTCAAGGTGAGAAAAGTTGCTGTCATTGGATTGGTTGAGTAGATTGTCCTGGGGTAGTTTCCTTTTTAACCTTGTTTTCTTTCGGGTTTTTGTTCCTATGTGATATGTCTGAGTTCCAGAGACTTGAGGCAGTTTATTGTAGAAAGACTTTACTAATTCCCTGATGCATTTCTGTAACGGAAGAATTCCTAGTTCTTGATGGAGCTGATGGATAATTTGTGGTTATTCGACTGAAATTATTTTGCAGTACCTGTAGTCAATGAATATGTGTTTTACTGGCTGCACCCCACACAGGAGCTGCATATGTGATGAGTGGGCATATCAGTGGTTAATATAACAACGTTGAGCATTCCAGCCCAAGGTACCTATAGTTTATTTTGAATAGAGTTTGTAAAATAGTTGTAAAAGTGTTAGCAGAGGACGTGAGTGTAAAACATATTTTTATGCATTGCCATACAAGGTTTTCTCTAGTCCAATAATAAGAACAAGCTCGTCCGGGTTTTCTCAGGAACCAGAACTTCATAATGTGGAAAATTAGAAACCTTTAGCCTGAATACTCTATAAAAGGGCTGTAGCAAGTAATAAAACATTTGCTGTTAGTAAAGAGAGCCTGTTGACATCTTAATACAAGCTAGATGTTATACCGAGTTTTAGTTTGAAGTTTGATGGAAATCCAATTAATGTTGAGCAAGATTTAACGCGCTTACCAGAGGCGAGAGAGTGGACGAGCATAGAGTCAAATTGAATTGCCACAATGCGGAAGCATCGAAGCATTGAACCGTGTAAACGGATTGCGTGACTGTCACACAAAAAGCTCCAAATTCAATTTTGTGTTTGAGTTTATAGAAACAATTCTCATTATCTGAACCTGGGGCTATGCTACACGCTTTGCTACATTTATTGCTCTTATTTCTGAGAAGGAGATCTTATTTTTAACAATAATAAGACCGCTGCTCCTTTATATATTTGAAGTTTTCGCAAGAGTGAACTAAAATAGCCCTCATATTTTTTAACTGACAAAAGAACGCAATTAAAAGTTTCTTATCGAACATGATAGCTCAAGCCGTAAAGTCCGTGCCTCTTAATTGGGACGTCCCGAGCTCAAATCCCGTATTTTCCTTCTATCATAAGAGACAAGATCTGGTTAAAATATACATTTTATGTCGCATACATTTTCTTTTATTGGGTCATCTCCGGTGCTTGCCAAGCGGGGGACCTGGATTCGATTCTCGATACCGTATTTGGGGAACTCCCCCCCCCCCTGGGAGACCTGGCCTGGGTTGCACTCAGCCTCCTGAGGTCCCTGGGGGGCCAATTGAGGAGCTATTTGATTGAGAAGTAGACGCTCCAGATCGAGAAGATCACATCAACCGTCCGGGAGACACTCGGTGCGCCGATGCGTCTCACCATTGCACCCCATTCATGACGTCGGGCCGAGATGGGGGATGCAGCGGCCGGGCGGTAGGCCATGGTCCCTTGTAAACTGTTGTGCCATGGAGTTATGTTTATATTTTTATTTGCAGCTATATTCCAATTCCGAGGTATTCTTTGTTATTGGTTTCAGCTTTAAAATCTTTACTTTCCTGACACGGGGAGTTCTCATTCGCTTCCCATCTGATTTGTTTTATTCCTAGCCATGCAACGAGAATCTGACTTTGTTCCCAAAGCAACCAGCTTTTAGAAGATTTGACTATCGCTTTAACTTTGTATATGACCTTATTTCCCGATTACTTATAACGAATTAAGTAATAATACTATTGCTGCTAATGTTTAGCTCGATTAGCATGAAATAATTGATAGAATAATCTTTTGTAAGAACAGTTCGTTACAGAGTAGGTAGAGATGTTCATATAAATGGAGCACGTCTGATTACTTATAAATAACGAACATCGAAATGAGGAGTATAACTTAGTGTATTTTAAAAATACGCAGAGTTAACACATACATTTTTATGGGAGTATAATTTGCTCTACTTGAACCATTCTTTAACAAGCTATTCTTAAACGTTTTTCTTTTAACTACTTCACGTTGATGCAGATATATTTTTGCATAAATGTTTTATTACAAATTTTCCATAGATTCGAAGAAATATGAGAACATAGTAGGCTAAAACGACAGCCAAATCTTTTAACAACTAGTTACTATGTTAATACTTTGAAATATCATCTCTTGGCATGACAAAAAGTAAGAATACCGAAAAGCGATATCCCATTTGAGAAAAGCATTTAGATTTTAAAACTGAAAACAATAAAAAATGCCTCGAAAATATACAAGTCCACAAAAAATACATTTTAAAGCCCGCTTGTGTAGTGTGATGGTAGCGTATATGCCTCACATTCAACAGGTTGCGAGTTCCAATCTTGCTTGGGGCGAGTTACCTGGATACGGTTTTTTCGGGGCTTTCCCTTGTCCTGAGAAGACAAATGTCAAGTAACTTTAAGCTCATTTGAGCATTGTTTCATCAATCCTATTCATTGTCAGATTTGACCAACCAGGTTAAGGGACGTTAAGTTAAAAAAAGAAATACATTTTACATAAATTGTGAAATTTTTACTAGATATGAATATTTTGTGTAATGGATAAGTTACTGTCTATCTTTTAAGGTTTAGCATTTATGCAAAAGTTATCAATAGGAATAACATCTTGGGGACCGATAGCGGGACAGAATCGAAGTTAGCGCAGTATGGTATATACTTGTGATATGTTGACAATGCAGTGAATACGTAGTGTAGTAATGGAAGGAAAATGGTCTAGTTGTTGTGTGGTAGACTGTGACGTATTTCCTAATGGAAGCGAGTGAGGTTCGTTGGGCGGTAAACATAAATACCACTGATTTACGGGAACTAACAATTTTAAGTTTTTACATAAATTCAATTGCTGTTGTGCAATAAGTCATCAGCATCATTATCAATTTTATTTCTCTCAAGATACATAGATTATAATGCACAAAAGCATACATTCGTAACGTCCCAAATGTGAATCGTCTCCAATTGGCACGTAAATAAGCTTATTATTGTGAAAATCCTCGCTCCTCATCACAAGATGTGATTGGAGCAAAACAGAAATAGGACATCTCATCGACTATTGGATAAGATACTCTCAGAATTATTTCCGTAGCAACAGCTCGTGGTACGTTTCATACTTGACGCATTATTGAAAATCTGACATTTTTTTCTAAACACTCCCTTCACCTTCTTTTTCACACGGTTTAAAGCAGGTGTCACGGGTCTCTGGTGAATTGCTTACACAAGTTCATCGAACAGCTTTCAGGGCTCGAGGTATTTCAGTGTTCAATGTCTCCAAATATGTGATGTGATATTATCGTGTATATATATATATATATATATATATATATATATATATATATATATATATATATATATCTGCAAAGTTCTTCTGTATGAATTGCAAATCTTCATGAAATCTACTTGAAGTAAGATATTTTACTTTAGATTGAAGAGCATGCGCTGTCATCAATGACATTAATTACCTGTAAAACAGTGTTGTAATATACATCATAGTATACTACTGCGTCGAACCACGTTACTACAGATTGTTTGCATGCGGCCATGCAGCTATTAAAGCAGATCGGTCTCTACTCGGTAGGTATGCAATTGGTATTCACATGTGTTCCCCTATCGGTCCTCAAGATGCTAGCCTTAGTTATCAAGAATGATAACGAAACATTCATTTTATTTGAAATGTATAGGTCTTAAATCATTAGAGCCATTTTTGAGAAAATCAACATTTTCGACAATTCTTTCACGCAAGTTTTGGGATGAGGGACTTTTCTTGAAACTCTTGGTGCTGTGTGCATGGAATAAACTGAACTTAAAAGTATCAAATTTGACATTTAACCGATTTTGCATTTTTACTTTCTCCACACGTATACTATATACAGTGTATTGAGAAGTTATTGTATTCCATTCGAAATTCGATACCGAGATTTCACCGGAAATACATGTTTTGGGATTCTCTGAATTAAAAAAAAGAGAATTTTTAGAAAGAGGTCAGTGTGTGTGTGTGTGTGTGTGTGTGTGTGTGTGTGTGTGTGTGTGTGTGTGTGTGTGTGGACAGCATAGCTCTAAAACGAAAAAAAAAAGTCCAAAAAATGCCAACTTGGTATTTAAGTTTAGTATCTCCCAAGAATGCGACACAAAGATTTTCAAGAAAATTCCCTTACTCCAAACCACCTTTACATGGAAATATGTTCAAAAATCTTGATTTTCTCAAAAATGATTCTAACTATTTGGTTTATAATATTTACACGATAAATAAAATATATATCTTGAATTTTTTAGGAACAGCCTCTGAAGAGCTGTTGATTCTGATGACTTTTGAATAACTGATAAACAGTAAGAGATACGCATAAACTTACCTACTGCCCGAAAACTGTAGAGCTAGTATTTGTTAGAGGTGATCGTGTCAGAGATGTTCTTGTTATTGATTTCACTCGGATATTTGTCAACTTCTGGTCATTTAAGAAACGAATTTCAACCAACTTTTAATTTATTTTGGTGAGATTTACGTCCTTTAACCTGGTTGGTCCTATCGGACGATGAATGAAATTGGTGAAAGGGTACACAAATGATCTCGGGGTCCATGGAGCTTAAAGTTACTCAACATTAATCTTCTCAGGGCAAAGGAAAACCCCGAAGAAAACCCTTATCCGGGCAACTCACTCTAAGTGAGATTCGAACTCACGACCTTTTGAATGTGAAGCAGACAACTACCACCACACTACCCAGGCGGGCCTTAAAAGGTTTGAGCATCACTTTAATCTATTATATTTCCTTATTTTCCTCCTACTTACAAGGAAGCAAGTAGTACGACTGTGCTAATTTTATATCGCTTAGCATGACGAGATAGAAGAATACGCTGTTCGATAATCATCTGTGAAAGAGATGTAAGAAGGTCATATGAATGTAACACATCAGATTCTTGAATACTTTGTTCACAGATACACACATATTACAGCAGGGATTTAAAAAGCGCGGCTACCTACAGCTGTTGCATACCCGGGTCCAGATCTGTCGGTCGAGTATTTCTTCAGAACTGTTATACTCAGGGCGCATACATGGTGCAGGGTTTTACTTGTTGAAAGAAACAAAATAATCATTTCTTTGAAAGAAAACTCACTTTTATTCAAAACTTTTCAACACAGTTTCAATTTTGAAATATAGCCTTCTTTCTTTTAAAACTGAAAATGGTCTGTAATTTAACGATTATACTCCCGAAAAAAATTCTATATTCCTGTAGAAAACATTCACTTTACTACGTATCTTTGATTTGCATATCAATGTGCTTTCTTTCTAGCTTGAACTAAGATGTTCCGGACAATGACTTCCTCAATTCCCCGGAAAAATCAACGATCTCGTCGAAAGTTATAGCTTATCTATTCTCCGACGCAATATTACTTCTAAAAATTCTTTTATAACATTAATCTTCTTGCCTGACGAGGAATGTTATCCCTCAGACTTAGTCTCTCTCACATATACAAATATCAGGAGGCAAATCGCTGACCTCCTTCCCGAGGAAGTCAGAAGAAGTGTAAAAGCTTTCAAAATTTTGCTTGTTTACTGTAAAATTTTTCTGTTGCTAAAACAGGTTATTGACACAAAATTAAATAGGTCGTCACCATAATGAAAAATCGACTGACGAAACCAAAACTGTTACAAATTCTATCTTCTCAAAAAAGTAACCAAGGAGTAATATCATAAAATACAAAATGACGGAAAAAGACGTATTGTTATAAAGAAGGCTATCAAAAATACAAATAAAACATGCAATAAAAATGCCTGTTGTTCCGCAATGCTAGATCATACTTCGAAATACAAGGGCATTTTTCTAAAAATGCTCAAAACATGTATTTATTGTAAAATTCCTAAATCGAAATTTTTAAGTCGAATACAGTACTATTCCTACTTATTGCACTTAGTAAAGGCAGTAGTAATAACATTCTGATGTGTACCATTCACATTACTTTCTCTACATCTCGGCAACAAATTATTGTTAAAAAGCTTACACTTCTATTTACTTCATGCTAATCAGAAAAAAATAGCAGAAATAGTTATTATTACTTGCTTCCTTGAAAGTAGAAGCGAAATAAGAGAGTACCATAGGTTAAAGTGATAGTCAAAAGCTGTGTGCTATGTCATTGAAGTTCCTTTGACTGTATGGATAGCAGTTGATAAATCCCTGTATGAGAAATGTTTTTCAAAGTTGAAACCAAAAAACAAGGAATGTGTAAAAACGGTGAACACCACGAAAATTATGTACATAACATAAATTGTGTGTTTTAACGTGCCCTACATTTTTCGTGTGATAAGTTTTTGTCCATCTCTTACGGTTTAGCAGTATTTCAAAATTCCGTAAAATTCATCCAGAACAAAGTACTCTTCAGAGGATATTCCCAGAAAATCAAGATATTCTTTTTATTTGTCAGGTAAATGTCTGTAATATACGAAATTTTAATCAAAGTCGTTACAGTTATTTTTGAGAAAATCAAAATTGTAGAAAAAAGTTCAATGTAAAGGGTAGTTGGGGGTGGGGGGATTTTTCTCAAACTCTTCGTGTCGCATCTCTGAAAGATACTAAACTTAAATACCAAGTTTGGTATTTTACCGACTTTACGTTTTTGAGTTATCGTGTTCACAGACACACGGACGTTTTTCCGAAAATGCTTTTTTTAGATAAAGGGGACCCTAAAACATATATTTCCGGTGAAATCTCGGAAAGAATTTTTGGGTGGAGTGCAATACCTTCTCTATACACTATGTATATAGTGCGTATAGAGAAAGTAAAAAGCCGTGTTTGTTTACCGCCAAGCACATGGAGTGCATGAAATTTCCCAACCTGCTACTCTTACTACATTATTTGGGGGAAAGTTAAAAGTTATTAGCCTGTTAGCTTTAACCCGTCTAGCTTGAAGGGTGCGTCATTTGTTAATCGCCAGAGGGTTCATTCTGCTCTCATGTTTTTAATAACCAAAATATTAGCTGACCGTTCCCCTTGTGGCTCGACTTTAATTTGTCAAGGGAAGAGAGAGGGAGAGAGGGGGAGGGAGAGGTAGCGCACTTTATAAATAAATCTCAAAGACTTGTTTCATTTAATTTCCATTCAGTGTTTGTATTAGGCGCCGCTCGTAACAAATTATTAAGAGCCCAGCATTTCTGTATTTCCCACTGCGGAACCAAGTTGAGATAAGACTCAAGCCTGAACAATTATTACGGTTGGCTGACGACACAGTCCCTCTTACTTTTTCAGACCACTCTAAAACTACTTCTGGATTTTAATCAAAAGCCATTAAACATTCACGTGACCATCAATGAAGACGCTTAAAATGTGAAAGAATAGCTTTAAGCGACCACAGTGGTGAAGCAGTGAATAAACAGAGAAAAAGAAAGGGATGTAAATATGAGAAAAGGCAGGAGATACAGCAAAGCACATCTAAGAGGTAAAAGAATAGTTAGAAGAAGCACCGTCAGGTGGAATGAGGATAAGCACAGGAACAAAAAATATTCCCACCATTTCCAACTAGCAAACATTTTTCCCATCTCTTCAGCCTACATTGTACATTGAGGTAAAGAAAGTTTTACATTCTATTCAAAAAGTCTATAGGTACAGATAATATAAGCAGAAATTCATGTTTGGAATCACAAGATAATACATTGTTGCTTTCTGTACTTTCGTTTCGTAAACGGCTTACTCTCCTCCTATTTTTCGGACTGACAACCCCCCCCCCTATGATTTACAAGACAATGCCTAGGGGCCAGAAGCCTGTCGGGGAGTCAACGGCACATAACCATAGAATGGAGAAACTGTTACGAGGGGTCGGCCCATAGTCAGACATGAACATGAGGAAGTGGATGATACGAAATGGAAGCGAAATTAATGATTGGAAAGGTGATGATGGAACAATTTATAGAATGAGTGGTGGGGGAAACCGGAGGATCCGAGAAAAGCCGCCAAGACGCCGCTCTTTCCGCCACGAATCCCACATGCAGATACTTGGGATCGAATCCGGGCCGCCTGGATGGGAGGCAAGCGGTCTAACCACTCGCTCACGGTGCTGTTATTTCTTTCTCTACTGATTGTAATAAATACAGGAAGTATTGCATTCCACCAACAACTCGATACAGAGATTTCACCGGAAATACACGTTGAGAGAGCCCCTGAATTAAAAAAAAATAAGAGTACGGCCCTTATCTGTATATTTGTATTATTCTTTTAAAATGACTCTAAAACAGAAACTTGATATAATGCCAACTTGGTATTTAAGTATAGAATCTTTTAAAGATAAGCATTTAAACTTCTAATTGAAAAAAAAAAAAAAACATTAGTAAAGGATCCTCATTCATTTTTATTTCTGTTTGTTCCAAAATTATGAAAATAATTTCAATTAAGAAAAGCCCTCACCCCAAGCTACCGTTTACATGAAAGATTTTTGGAATTTTCGATTTTCTCAAAACTGGTGCTAACGATTTTGATTAAAATACCATCTAATATATTTATATGATATATAACGTGTTGATTACCTTGAATTTTATGGCAACAGGCTCTGAAGTAATCTTCATTTTGGATGAACTTTATCTTACTGTTAAACCCCAAGAAAGAACAACATTTACTACACAAAATATGTATACCTTGCTGAAAGCAATGCTTACACGTGTGTCAAATGTGAAGCTATCAATTGTTTTATTTCCTTTTTTTTTTTTTTTTTTTTTTTATCCTGGTCAAAAAAGAGAAGGAATTTCTAGGCTCTCACATAGAGACTAGGCTCTTAAATATGTAATAAAAAGTTCTGCTAATGCTTATTTCGATTAGCTAGAAGTATTATCTTTGCAATAAAAGATTTTTGCGAAAACTAGCGGAAGTCATATGAATGCAATACATTATGCTTTTAGAACACGGTCTTTATTTGTCTCTGTGCGTCTCAAAACGGGAGATAAATACCATACTTTGTGTTTAATATCACTATCTTCCAAGAATGCGACACGAAGACCATTTAGGGAGAACCTTACCTTCGCAAATCTCCTTCACATGGAAGAATTGTTTGAGTAATTTTCGATATTTTTATAAATGGCCCTATCGGTTTTTATTAAGAGATGTTATTCTTTTGTATTTTATTGTTTTATCTTGTTCGTGCAATTAGAAGGAATTTCTAAAGTCATCACTTAGTGATTCATACTCAAATATTTGGCCTTCGCTTAAATCACGTTGTTGTACTCACTCCTGTGCCTAGAACGAAATATAGAGTGACAGGAAATCTACAAAGGTTTATGTTGAGTATAAAGATATTAAAGATTTTTTATAGAAAAATCTTATCTGTTCCATTCACAGGACTTTCTCTACATCTCGGCAAAAAAATATTGTTAAAAAACATATGCTCCTATTTACTTCATTCTAATTGAGAAAAAAATTAGCTTCTTGTAAAGAAGCAAAATAAGGGAGTACCATAGGTTAAAGTGATAGTCAAAATCTGATTGCTATGTGGCTGAAGTTCCTTTGTTTGTATGGAAAGGGGTTGACAAATTCCTTTTTCAAAACTGAAACCGAAAACAAGGGATAACTAAAAAATTTCAACTCCACGAAAAAAATGTATATGACATAAATTGTGTTTTTTAGTGTGCTCTGCATTTTTGTGGTAAGTTTTTGTCTCTCTTACGGTTTAGCAGTTATGCAAAATGTCGTAAAATTCGTCCAGAATAAGTAGTCTTCAGAGGATAGTCCCAGAGATATACATGTTATTTGTCAGGTAAATATCTTTAATATACGATGTTTTTATCAAAATCGTTTAAGCCGCTTTTGAGAAAATAACACTTTTCGAAAAAAGTTCCATGTAAAGGATAGTTGTGGGCGGGGGGATTTTCTTGAAAATTTTCGTGTCGCTTCTTTGGAAGATACCAAACTTAAATACCATTTTTCGTTTTTGAGCTATGCTGTCCACACACACACACACACACACACACACACACACACACACACACACACACACACACACACACACAGACACACACACACACACATACACACACACAGACACACACACATACACGCAGACACAATCACGGATCTTTTTCGGATTCAGGGGGACCCAAAAGGTGTGTTTCCGGTGAAATCTCTCTATCGATTTTTTGGGTGGAATACAATACCTTCTCTGTGTAGTATGTACATAGTACGTTTGGAGAAAGTGAAAAAGGAGCGAACAGACGGAAGGATGAAGGGGTGTTTGGATGTTTCTTTGGTTGGATACTTTTATCCTGTAGAGCAGGCGTTCCAGGCTGTGTGCGTGCCAAAAGAGCAGAGCGTTACAATGCTCTACCTGCAATATGCAATGCAGCTGGGAATTGAGGGCAGTCAATCACTATTAAAGAATCAACTGTTGGAGTGAACTGGCAGGAAAATTCATTGTGCTGTGACCTTTGGCCAGTGATTTATTGTGTATCACACTTACCCTCCAGTCAACTCTGACGTTTATGGTTGTATACGCGTTGGATGCTGTTGTTGCAGAGTTTACAAGTCGTAATGTACGGCATATAAAACTGTTTACTTTCTCTACAGGTACTATGTACATAGTGTATACTAGAGAAAGTTTGTAATGCACCCAAAATTCGATACCGAGATTTCACTGGAAATACATGTTTTGACACCCCCTGAATCCAATGTTTTATAGAAAATGTCCGTGTGTGTCTGTGTGTGTGTGTGTGTCTCTATCTGTGTGTATGTGTGTGTCTGTAGATAGCACAGCTCAAAACGAAGAGACCGTTAAAAACCAAACTTGGTATTTAAATTTGGTGTCTTCCAAGGATGCGACACGAAGATTTTCAAGAAAGTCCCCCACCTCAACTACCCTGTGCTTGAAACTTTTTTTTTTTCGAAATTTGATTTTCTCAAAAATGGCTCTTAACGATTTTTATTAAAATGTCATATATTAAAGATACTTAAACGACAAATAAAATGTATACCTGGAATTTTCTGGGAATATCCTCTGAAGACTACTTTATTCTGGATAAATTTTATGCAATGTTGCATAAATGCTAAACCGTAAGAGATGGACAAAAACTTACCATACAGAAAATGTAGCACATTAAAATACATAATTTACGCTATATATGTTTTCTTCGTGTAGTTGATCGTTTTTGAGATATTCTTTGTAATTGATTTCAGCTTTAAAAACTTTTACTTTTCTTATACAGGAATTTGTCAACTCCTGTCCATACATACAAACAAAGGAACTTCGTAACAAAGCAACCAGTTTTTGACTATCACTTTAACCTATGGTGCTCCCTTATTTCGCTTCTACTTACAAGGGAGCAAGTAATAAGACTATTTCTTCCAAATTTTTTCTGGATTAGCATTAAGTAAATAGAAGGATAAGTTTTTTAACAATCATTTGTTGCAGAGATGTAGAGAAAGACATATGAATGGAACAAATCAGATCTTTTCTTAATGGGATTACCGTTCCCGTAAGTGGGACTGACTCTCCCTAGGACTTAGAAGAGTACCTAGGGGTAGGAGGTCTGTCGGGGAGCCAGTGGTAAGAAACGCAGAATGAAGAACCTGCAACCTGTTTGGCCAGTACCAGGCATGAGCTTGAGGAAGTGGAGGATATGAAATGGACAATAGACAACCTTTCTCTTTTGGTAGTGTTAAACGCCCGCTTTTAATACTGGTGGCACCGCAAGCGATGACACTGGTGATACATGGAATGAAGATGGAATGCGTGGCGCGAGAAAACGGAGAACCCGCCCCTATGTCGCTTGGGAACGAGCCCGGGCCATCTAGGTGACAGGCGAATGATTTAGCGCGGCCTTTATAGGAAAGGTGAAAGCAATTGATGGAATGATTAGCGGGGGGAACTAAAGGACCTGGAGAATACCGGCCCAGGTGCCTTTTCGTCCAGCACAAATCTGACTTGCGGGCGCTTGGGATGAAACCCAAGCCGCCTAGATGGGAGGCGAGAGGTCTAACTACTCAGCCACGGCGCCACCTGCCATATAACATTACAACTTGATAGTAATTGTATCCACACCATAAAGATATATTTTAATTTAAATCTGCAGATTACTTTTAAAATGAGTTTTAGCCTTAATATTAGTAGACAGGAATTTTACATTTAATAAGATCTCGCCAAGCTGTACATTTAGTTCATGCACACTGTTTACCATGCAAATCTACATTTGCAACAATATAATATGTGTATATATAAATTCAATTAATTTAAAATATATTTAAATATATTTTTATCTAAAAATTAGTACTAACTAATTTTATTTATAGTTTTTGCGTGCTCGAGCCCTAAGACCTTCTTTGCAAATATTTCAACTTTGTTTTCTCTATTTTTGCTTTTTTAGTGAATGACATTTTCTCTGAAACGATTGAAGATGGCTTAATATATAAGAGATAACTTCATTATTAATATGATCATTATCATCGTCATCAGGGAATAAGTTTCGTAACGCTTGTTTGGCCTTATGGATGAAATTGTTGCTGTGTCCATCTTTTCTTCGGTTTGCCATCTGTCAATGTTTCTCTTACCTGTGAGTGATGAACTCGACAAAGGTTTGAGAAGAATAGGCTTTGGGTCAGTATGATAAAGAGACGAAACAAGTGTCAAAAACATGTTTCAAAAGAAATTAACAGTCTGATGAGTCGTCAGGAAATTGATTTGAGTTGTAGAATTAAACTCTGTAGCTCTAACAAACGAAATAACACCGAATTGGGGTAAAGAGGTATATATATACTTTTAAAAGAGAAGAAGGATCAGGAATAATATGGGTTAGGCTGGAAAGTTGGAGGACAGAAAAAATTATAGACAATTCTGGCAGGAGAATATGGTCATTCTGTGGTTCGGATGAAGACTGAGTACAGTTTTGGCGGAATGGGCACAGTGGGAGAACCAGTGAATAATTAAGTTAAAAGAAAAATATTTAACTTCACTAAAAAGAGACTGGCATGTTTGACAGAGGAGCTGGCAAAGCATGGGCAATTTCCTGGCTAAAGTGCGCGAGGCCAGATCAAATTTTTTCAGTTAGTGAGAGTCAATTTATTCCCTTGTTTTCTCTTTCCTTTTCTTTATTTCTTTATTTTTTTGCTTCTTTTAGTCTCCTATACATTGTATCTGAAATATGCATGCACGGTTATCTATCTATCTATCTATCTATCGATCGATCGATCGATCGTTCGGTCTGTCTGTCTGTCTGTCTGTCTGTCTGTCTGTCTGTCTGTCTGTCTGTCTGTCTGCCTAATCTAGCTATGCAATCTATCTAATCTATCTCTTATCATTTTATCTGCTTTAGTAGCAATTTTGGGTTGCAGTAATCTTCCATTCTATCCACATGTTCCTTCTGGTTTGATCGAATGTGGCCCAACATTAGACATGTGCAGATATCTCTAAAACCAGACCGTGGAGAACTGACAAGAGCGACCTTCGGTTTATTCTTCTCAATAAATGCAACCCACTCACCGTCGCTACTTATAAGTATTAGAGTAAAACTCAGGAAATTCCCCACTAGTGGGTTTTAACTTTAAATAGCTCCGTTGAATTCTGCAACTCTTTTAACGCACACCGATATATCTGCACACAGAAATTCGAGACAGTGGGGTCACCTGGTGTATTGGTTTATTTTTCTAGTCAATTTAAAAATGTCAGTTTCTTTTCTGATCTCAGAACATAGTTAATAGGGTTAATGGGTAAATGTTCACTTTGACTGGAATAGTTCACACAAATACTGGAATAGTTCTATGTTACCAAATTGGACATGACTGCTGAATGTATGGACATCGTATTAATATGTACAATACCATTTGAGCTATCCCTTTTGTTATTATTGGTGCTATTTGTAGGCACTTGGTTGTATCACGATTTGTGAAATCGATATTGATGGACAACTTTAGAGCTAGAGCATTCTCCAACTACACACAAATCTTGTTTTTTGTTCGTTTAAAGCACATCGTTACCGGGAAAATATGCAGAACTGGCTTAATAATGCCTGAACATGCTCTCCATGAAATGACGCCATCGCCACAAAACAATGGAGAAAGGCTGAATGTAAATACTTAAGGCAACAGTGGAATGTTAGAAGTTTGTAACTTTGAGGCATCTGAGAGCATCGGGTAAGATATGCAAACTATGCATGATGTGCACGGTTCAAAATATAGTCATAGAGACCGCTGCAACATATGCTCTTTTGGGGGAAAAAACTGTAAACGTGTTTATTTTTACTGCCCCTTGTGTGTTATTCTGATCATTTTAAAACAATTCATATCACTTTCTCTACCTCTAAAACAGATTCTTACAAAGATTAGTCTGTTATCTACTCAGGCTAATCGAGATAAACATTAGCAGAAGTTCTCTTATTATTTGTTTGCTTGTAAGTAGAAGGGAAATAAGGGAATACACTAACTGGTCGTGAAAAAAAAAAGATACATTTTCGTTAGGGAAAGCTTAAGCAGTTTAAGCTTAAACAAATAACAAAGAATATTTGGGAAACTGCAAAAAGTATATGAGAATTAAATTGTGGGATGTACAGTTTTGTATTACAAGTTTTGTCAGTTTTCCAGTTATACAAAAGTCATCCAGAATGAAGTGGTTTTCAGGGGCTATTCCAAGAATGTTCAAGATATACATTTCGTTGTTCATAAAATATCTTAAACATATTAATCAAATTTATTTAAGCCACATTTGAGAAAATCGACATTTTCTAAAAATGTTTCAGGTAAAGGGTAGTTGGAGGTAGGAGGATTTTTGTGAAAATCTTAGTATCGCATTCCCGGAAGATATTGAATTGAAATACCGAACTTTTACCGACTTTTCGTTTTTGAGTTATGATGCCCCCCAAACATACAGACCTATTTCTTAAAAAGTAGTTTTATATTCCTGGGACACTAAAACATGCATTTCCGGTGAAATATCTGTATGACTTGTTTGAGTTAAATACAATATCCTTATTACCTTCTATGTATGTATCCTCAGGCGTTCCTGCTTGGATGATATGAAAGTGAAATTTGACATATCTTCTTTTCCTGTTTAAGAGCGCATTGCAGCCATCCTCCTACCTCACAGTTTTGGGAACCAATATTTCAGCAGTCATTGAAAATTAATGGACAAATATTACATATTCAACTTCAATTGACCTGTACAAAATGTAATGTTATTGTGTTTCGAATAAGTAGCGGAACAAAAGTAAAACGCTTCTGGTATTGAGTGTTTAGCTTACAAGGGTAAACTTAATCATCAGCAGTGGACCCTGCTGAGATTAGAATAACCGAAGTGGTTAAAGCATATTACTGCCGAATATCAGAGTAGTCGAAAAGTGTATCAATTTCATGTAACGCCCACTTTTTTTTTTTTTTTTTTTTTTTTAAGAAAATATCGCTATACATAATATGTACTAAGTATAAATTTGACAGATTAGCAGATCCTTTTATAATAACTCCTCTTTTAGAGTAGCAAATTACATGGATAGTTTCATTTCGCATATTGTAATATTTGCCGCCTCATATGAATGCTGCAATACGATTCACACTTTATAACTGAATGTTTTATAAATTATAATCGCAAATGCTACAAATAATAGTAAATAGCTTTCCTCACTGTCAAATATGTCTCCCAAATTCATTATTTTCCTTTTAGCAACCACGTTCAAAGGTTCTGTCTATAAATCTCAGATAATGTCTTTAGAAACAATTAATTATGCAGTAATGTGACACAAATAATATGTTACGTGAATACAGGACTCAACATTATCGAAAAAATACATTTAATACATTATATGCCATTAAGTTTGCGATGCTAGCGAATAAATTAATTAATGCTATGTTAAACTAAACACAATATAGTTATAAATTGCTTGAACGTAATGCAACCTTTGCATCCATCAGAGCTACCATTTTGTTTACTTCGAAACACTATACAATGCTGCCATGTCTCCATTAACTGGATGTCTACAAGTATGCTTTTATCCTGATTCTCCATTCATGATATGATAATGATAATAGAAATAATAATAATAATAATAATAATAATAATAACAATAATTATAATGGACAATCTCGATGAATTTAAGACGTTTGTTAACGTTCCATTTCAGAAAATAACCACGCGGAAGTTGAGGTCGACGCACCACACTTTTGAATTCTGTGTATAGCAATGCAACGACTTCTGTTATTCCTCAGTTGGGAGTTTGCGCTTTGTTTATAAAATATAAAGTGTTCTTCTATTGCTAATATGGCAATACATTTCCTTGCATGGCAGAAAGTTTGTAGTTTTCTGAGAAATGATATACATATTTTGCTTTGTTTCTAGATGTTCATGTATATTATATTTATTAGGGTATGAAAAAACAAGATTATCTAGACTTAAACCTTGTTTTAAAGCTCGGCTTTGTAGTGTGGGGATAGTGCCTGTCTCATATTTAAGAGGTGTGGAGTTCGAGTAGTCTCCGTTACGGCGAGTTGCCCGGATAAGGTTCTTTTCGGAGGTTTCCCCTCATGCTGAGAAGACGAGTGTCAAATAACTGTAAGCTTCATAGTCTCCGGAATCATTTGGGCATCATTTCACTGATTTTATTCATTCTCCGATATGACTTAGCCGGTTAAATGACGTTAAACTGAAAAACAATAAAAATAAAATTAAAAAAATAAAAATAAGAACATTTCTAAGCGAAAATGAAGAGCTCATTAAAGCGTAGCATTTATATAAAGGATTATTCTTTGTTGTGTTAACATCCCCGAGATCCTCTTTTGATAGTCTTTTACAATACTTCTTTTAAGCGGGCATGCAGAGGTAAATTCAAATGCAGCAAATAGCGAGCTATTTTTTGAAAACATTCTCTCTTTAGGCTACCGCATTCTTTTGCTTACACAAAATGTATAAATGTGTGATGAATGTTTATATTTATTAACACAATTATATAAAAGAATAAGTGCTTGTAAGAATAGTTTGTATAGAATGCGAAGAGAAAGAGACGTGAATGCAATACATAACATTTTAAATATACTTTGAAATATGTCAAGTTCCATCACGCCATGTCGGTGTATGTTGGTTGGGCTACCTTTAAAGTGGTTTCTTGATTACATAATTTCTAGTTCGCCACTATGTGCACATGGTAATGAGGGACGAACTCATCGTCCATAGATGGTATTATAGGATGAAACCATGACTTGCGGGCGTAAAATTTATCAAATTTAACCCAGGGACTTTTTCTTTCAAGGCTATTTTACGTACAAATAAAAATTACACGGGACCAATGTGGTTTACTTCCCTTCCAAAGGAAGTCATGCTAAAAACTTTTATGTCTGGAAAATTCCACCACCCTCCGCCGGGTTTGAACCCACAACCTTGGGTATTAAAGGCTAGAAGGTAACCAACCACTACACTACGAATGGCGAACAATACGTTCACTTATTTTAAGTAAACGTAAAACCCAGTTTAACTGAAATGGTCATATTTGTGGCTTTTACTTGTAAAAAAACACACACACACATATATATATATATATATATATATATATATATATATATTAATTACGTAATCAGCATTAGGTTAAATCATTTTATATCATTAAACGCAGACACATTCACTCTCACATTCATACTTCCAAACTCTGTGGGGGGTTAGGGAATAATTCTGGTTAAAGACAAATTCCCCTCTCTATCTGCGAATCGAATCCGGGACCGCCGGATGAGAACTAAGCTCGTTTTGGTGTCCACGTGGTTATATCTCTCGTCTCTCACCAAGGGTTTGGTCCCAGGCGACCGCATATGGGATTTGTGGTGGACAAAGCGGCACAGGGGCGGGTTTTCTCTGGGTTTTCCTGTTTCCCTCGTCGTCATGGAATTTCATTGGTGCTCCATCTTCTTTCCATATATTATCAATGTCATCGCCTGCGGTACCATATGTAGTAAAAGTGGAGGTTAAACAATATCAAAAATAAAACAAAAAACAAGCAACTCGACCACGGGGGCAGTCTTATTTTAAGAGTCTTATGTTGCAGTAAAATAGCTTATAGTTTCTCTTCAGATTACCATTAAGTTTAATATTTTCGAAATTGTAGTAGCTTTTCTCTTTGTAAATGAAGTTTAAAGTGCGGAAAATGTAATTTCATGGCAAGTTTGTTAGAAGAAATTGAATATTGCTACCCTTTCACATTATATTGTAACATGCCTAACGCAGCAGCCGAAAGAAGCGACCCGCTGCCTTCTATGCGTTACTTATAAGACGTTAAAAATGTCGAAGAAGGAGGAAAAATATTTATTAATGAAAGTTGCAATTTTGTTCCATAGCTTGAGCAGCGGAAAATAAGCAGACACTCGCTTAAGGCGGCGGGCGGTGGTGGGAGAAACAGCTTGTATATGAACCCAGCTTAGCGGAAGTATGAGGAAATATAATATGCATTGAAGTCTCTGGAAAATAATGAAAGAATCCAGACTAGGAGTAAATGAATATGAAATGAACTCTTCCTATCTCTGGGATCTGTTGCTGCAGTGTAAGTTCGTGTACGAAATATTATCCCAAGCGTCTGTCAGCCAGGGCTACACCAACTATTTGGTGGGAAAACATTGGAAGAATTTACATACTACATAGTTCCTGCATCTGTCTGCTCCGCCTCTTATGCGACACTTCTGAAAGGATGAATTACATTACTTTGCATGCGGATCTCTTAGCCGGGCTACCTACTCGAAGAAAACAGCGCTAGCGCTCCAAAACTTCAACGCAAGCAAGCCCCTTTGCGCTGTCTTCAAGGAAATTTAATATACGTAGCAGTAGTTCAGACGACATGGAGACTTCCCCTTCTTCCGTAGCACAAGAGAAGGGAAAACTGGGTCCATTTCCTTTCTTGTAACTTTAGATCTTAATTGCGTGAGACGCAAACAACGGAATCATAATTGCTGTTTCGAAGTTGAGAAGCTTCCCTATCTTGGACAGCATTATATTCGCAACAGCTATTTTAAGGTATTCTCGATTTTAAACAACCCGTAGAATTCTATTTCATAGCTTTTATTCTACGATACTTCACGAACACCAAGGTATGATTTTTAAAACTTTACATAAAGGATGTATGCAGTGCTTTTTAGCTAGTTTGTTAAAAAAATGAATTTTTGTACGTTTATTGCAAAATTACGCCATATTTTAGGTCATATTTACAATGCTTGATTCTTCTAAGGCGAATGTAATACATATTTTGTATGTCAATATAAAGCATTGCATTGGTTAAATGAATATGTCAAACTTTAAAGCCATATTTCTCAGATTAAATTTTTTGCTATTTTCTTATATCCAAAATCCATATTCTCTCATAAAAATATAGATAGAGGTCTGAAATATCAGGAATTTTTGTAATAAAATGCCTGGTTGTATTTTTGATTCTGTGATTATTGGTCATAGAGTAATTTAGAAAAGAATTTGTATAATTATGCGCTGCTTTTGGAGCATTTTCCAGCTTGTGAAGTAAAATAATTTTAAAAATTAGTATCCGTTTAAGAAAGTTTTAATCAGACAGAGACATTAAGTAATACAGGTTTAAAAAATGGAGAATTTGGCATAATATCTGTAGAAGAAGACATATTTTGATTTTAGCGAATTAAATCGAATAAATTAATGAATATACCCATATAATCCATATTTGAATGAAACTTGGTATGAATGTCTCTTTTGTAAGCAGTAATGTCTATACAAATTTCTAAAGGTCTAGGTTTAATACTTTTTAAAAACTGGTATGTAATTAAGTGGGAAAATAGATGCCAATTTTGGTGAGAAATCATTTTTATTTCTTCTTCCTTATTACAAAAATCAAGTCTGTGAACCTCCATCTTTCTAGGTTTCCTGGCCCTGCAATGTTTTTACTTTAGTAAACAACGCCTTTTTTTAAAAATTGGGGCTTTTAAATGTCCTCCGCATGTAAACTTTAAGCTTAATTTTATCCCATTTCATTTTTTAGCATTTTGCTATAGTCAAAAGCCATCTCCTCTCACAATTTTTATGCAAGGAGGCTGAAAATTTGTATCAGATGTTCAAAAAACTATGAATAGTGAAGCTTAGTATTGGTCTTCTTATTAATTGCATGGCTCATTAAATAAAACACAAAACATATACCATGGAAGGAGAAATCACAAGTGTGTGTCACGAGTACGATATTTTTATTCTGGTTAAGAAACAAATATGATACTTAGTTTTATCAATAACAATTCTAGAATATTTATTATATATTAATATTCTTGAATGAGTTTCATTAAAATTGTAGAAGCAGATATCTTTTTTAAGTACAAAAATATTAATAACTAAACAACTATTAAACCTACAGGATTGAAACGTCAATTGTTTTTTTTTTTATACAGAGACGAAGTGATATTTAGTGGGTAACAATGCGTATAACACAAAAGTGTATCTCTTTTTGTCCGCTTATTAATACCATTGCAATAAATGAAGCACAAATCTCAGGGTCTACTGTGTTTTGAACAGCCATGAACTAGTCTCTACACACCAGCTATAATTGAGCAGAGCAAATGGCAGAGGGCAGAACAGGGTCAAGCATGTGACTTGTTATGTAAATAACCAAACATCTGAGGTAGGGACTAATTTCCATTCTAAAATATCCTGACTTTTTCTTCATGTTCATAACTTAAAAAAATAGCGAAGGAAACTGTAATATTGGATCATCACATCGTCCTCAAACGTTGACGCAACCATTTGCAGTTATTCATCTCTCACGCTGTATATAGAACATGCAGGTATGTGTACAAATATTTAAGTTTCTAGCTTCAGGCCTCTAAAAGTTAGATTTACATCTCATTCGCTTCCTTAGTGAGAACAGGTTTCCAATAGGATTTTAATGTTTGCATGGTTCCTCATCAGACTGAGAGAGGGGGGAGAGAGAGAGAAGCACAAAGAAGGAATAGAGAGAGGGAGGGAGGGAGGGAGGGAGAGAAAGAAGGGAATTTTTTTAACAGTATTTACTGCTATCAAGGGGATATTGTCAAATTGATATCGCAGATTGAACTGCAATTTTATAGTGAAATAATGCACGTATCTCGGTATTCTCTCCCTTAAAGACTCTTTGGTCGGAGCGAATTAAAACATTTTAAGCTAAAACGCCTATCTTTAGGTGTGTCTTGTACTGTGCGATACCGCCGTCTGCAGTGGTTCTTACATTCGCCGCGGTATGTGAGTCAACGCAATTGCAGACCTTGGATTGTATAACAACACAGTGATTGCGGCACGCTGGTAACAAGAGGGATGAATTGGATAGGTTGATGAGGGATGAATTGAATTAGTTGATGAGGGATGAATTAAGTGAAATAAAACAAAGGCCCTTCCTCCCTAAAAAAAATAATTTTCGTCCAAAATTCAAAGTTTTATGTAGTTGGAACGCAAGCTGTCTCTAGATTCTTAGAAGACCTTCGGTTTCTACAAGCTTCCAGAAAGCTCTCTGAAGTCATTTTCTAGCTATAAAAGGAGAAATAATTGCAAGCCGGTGTATGTAGTGTAGCGTGCCGAAGATTGTATTGAATCGTGAGCGATTAGTGTGTTAGCGCGCAGTGGTCTGAGAGCCAAGGGTGGAGTGCAGCGTCAACACCTCGAAACGTCGAGTGAATTATCTGCAGCAGTGAGTTTAAGACTGCAAAACAGCAGTCTGCGTGCAACAAAGTGCAAAAGATAACTATAATCAAGTTCATTTAGCACTAAGTATATCGGTCGCATACAGTTTCATTTTTTTTCCAGTGATGGAAAAGAAGGAAAAGAAGAACAAAAACTGCAGCAATAAAAATTACTCACTTTGGTAGGTTCTCTTAGTGAATACCTAATCACCCATATATGCAAAGAATTAAATATTTTAAGTGATCATTCTAATTTTAAATTGTTTTATGTTATTGTTAAACTTGAGCCGGTAGGAGAAAAAGCCCACACAGTATTTTTATTTTCGATCTGGCTTCATAAAAAATCCCAGATTGATCTGAAACATCAATTTAATAATTTGTAAGTAGCGATACACATTTGAAAATATAGATTAATAGGCTAGTAAATCAAAATATATAAACAGTTAATAACCAGTTCTTTTGGAAAAGAAGGAAAAATAGCTGAAAACTGTGCATCTTAAATCCGTTAAGATCCTTTGCGAAATGTTCTGTGAAATAGTAGATTACTTATAAACAGCAAGCACTTTTACAGTGTAGAATCACTAAGGACCATAAAGAACGTTATTTTATTCCCATATTAACAACTCCCATAATCATACTATTAAATTTTGTAAAATTTAGTGAGCACAAAGAAGGCATAAAATTAAGGTTATTTAATAAACTAATATAACTTCTTAATTCTTATTTTTCTAAGTGAAATATTTTAGTTTAATAGCAAATCGTACAAAAAACTTAATTGCTCAATTTGAACTTTAAAGTTCACCTTTGAGTTGTTTTAAAATGAAATACGAGAAATTTCTAAAAACATTTACCGAGATAAAATATTAATTGCTTAATTTAAACATCTGATTTATTTAAAATAAAATGTATATTCTGCATTTGTGCAGCATTGGGAATTAAAACATAGCCAGTGTTAATGTAAGACCTGTTTTGGAATGGTTGTGGGATACAGAAAGAGACAAATTTTCTAGTTAAAACTGTTTTTTTCTTCTTTTTTTGTATATATATATATATGTGTGTGTGTGTATGCGCGCGCGTGTGTATGCTATGATGTGTAATTCCAAATACTTGCCTCTCCCAATTGCATTGCTGAAAGAAATAGCTTCTCTTATCTGAAATATTTGGTAGAACTAATGTCTATGAATTTTATCGAAAACTTTTAGCTACATATATAAAACTAGACTTGTTTATTGTAGTATATCTTCTATAGAATGAACACTTTATTATTGTATGAGGGTAATTATGTATTTTTATCAAATATCAAAATAAAATCCGTTTATTTTAGTGTTGTATATTTGTAAACATAATGTTCCATTTTGTGTGGAGTGGTAGAAAAAAGCTTATTTCTGTAATTTGTTTTCACTTTAACTAAGACCTCATTTTCCTTTCAGGATAGGACGATTGTTTCAAATGTCCGCTGTGTTCCGAAAACCAGTTTCTTCGGAGGTCAGCATTTAATGTAAGTACCACTTAATACATCTTGTTATATAATATTTATTATATTTAAACATTCAATGCCCAATCAGGGCTTCGAATCACGGATCTCCCGTTCTCTAGCCAGTTACTCCAACCACTGAGATACTATGACAATATGTCAGTACAGCATCAGATGTCCTAACTTACTGGAAACCACACAAGATGACCTCAATTGACGTTACAGTTGGTTAAACTATGAAGCCCAGGACTTAAAGTACTTACGACACTGTATGTCGCAATTGGGCTACGTAATCTAAAAATAATTACCTAGAAACATGCGAGTCAGTTGAGGAAACTTAATACGTACCGGCATGTTGCCATGGTAGCTCAGTAATTAGAGCGACCTGCCAGAGACCGGGAGATCCGTGGTTTAAATCACCGCTATGTAATTAAATTTTTCAGCCTGACTCTACCTATCTAATTAACATAATTATTAATGTTTAATAAAATAACAAACATTCAGAAAGGAATATCTCCATTGACAATTCCTTTTTCAACCCTCATTGTAAACAATCCTGTGAAATAAAAATATGATAGTGGTTTTAATTAAAATTATTTTAGAGTAAGAATTGACAAATAAAACCGCAACTAATACCTTATGGAATTAAGTATTTGAGAACAAGCCTATCATCCGCTGAAAATACTGTTTATTACTGCACATGTAGCAGCAAAGCATCAATTTAAATGGATTCAGGGACGTAAACCGCTTAATGCCAATGGGAAGTCCTTTTATAGTTTTATGCATTTTGGTAATTTGGATATTCAGATAACATGAAAGCTGTATCAATAAAAGGTTGCCTCCTTCCACAGTTGCTAATGCTATTTTAATTATCTGCTTGCTATATTATCTACAAACAGTTTATAGTCACAACTAGCTCTATTGACTGCTCATTGCAGAACAAGTTAGTTTTCCATGACCAATTGACTTTGACACAAAATACCAAAATAGTACTCTTATTCTTAAATAGCCTGCCAGCTGTTGAACAAGTGTCATGTTTTCTGGTCAGTCTTCCTGGTGGTCTGTTGTTTATTCGTGCCAATGACGCAACAAGAAACACATGCCATTACGGTGGCCTGTAAATGTATATAAAGTAATATCATTTATGTTTTTTCACTGTTTTGCTTATTAAAATCCTAAAATTTATAAGCAACACTTTGGTGTTAAGTTTTTAGGTATATTTATTTGACGCCAGTCTGTTTAGCGTAGATTATATAACATTTTATTAATTAACTCAAATATTTTTTGTGTTTAATTTGATTGTAATATTCAATTTTTAATTTTTCTAACAAGTAATTATTACAATATATCTTTTGAACCATTTATAGAAGAAAACTAATGTTCAACAAAAACTCTTATGTGTTCCACAACTTTGCTTAACTGTTCCACATACAAAATACTCTTACAAAAGATTATTCTTTAATTTACATCATGTTAATCGAGATAAACATTAGCAGAATTTGAGTAACTACTTGATTTCTTGTAAGTAGAAGGGAAATGAGGAAATACACTAAGCTACAATTATAGCCAAATCTTTCAAAAGTTCATCTCTATGTGAAACACTTAAAGTTCTATTGTCTTTGGATGGCCAGCTGTAAAGTAAGAAAAAATAAATTAAGGTGAATTGCCTTTTCAGAAAGGTTAGCTATTTACTTTAAAATTTAAATTAATAACGAGAAATATCTCGCAAGCGGTCAACTTTACAAAAAAATAAATAAAAAATACATGTCACATAGTATGTGCTTTAACAAGATCAACATTTTTTTTTTTGCTTAACCTTTTGTTGCATACAGTTTAACAGCTATGCACAATTCATCCAAAATAAAGAGCTTTTCAGAGGCTGTTCCCAGAAAATTCAAGATATTCAGTTTACTTGTGACATAAATATCAGTAATATACGGTAAGTTTATCAACATTGTTAGAGCCATTTTTTCAGAAAAAGATTTCCAAAAATTATTGCATGTGAATGTTACTTTGAGGTTAGGGGATTTTCTTGAAACATTTTTTGTCGTATTCTTGGAAGATATTAAACATAAATACCACGTTTGGTATATTAGCAATCTGTTCGTTTTTGAGCTATGCTTACACATACATACACAGACTCATCCGGACTTTTTATAAAAACGATTGCTCAGAATAAAAAGAGTATGTAAATAACTTATCCGTGGATTTCAACGGATCTCTAAGTAAGCAGCATTAGATGTGGTCAGCACTTGAATGGGCTGGCCGCATCGCGAGACCCGGAGCGGTTCACCGGAGAACCTAAGCAGGAAACTGCGAGGAGACTTTCTAGAACTCGTACTAGCAAAAGTTAAGCAGCATTAGACCTGGACAGCACTTTTTTTTTGGAAAGGGGGGGGGGGAGAGGGAGAGAGAGAGAGTTGGAAGGTTGAAAGAATGGCTTATCTCGCCATTAGGTGAAGAGCGGGAATAGGAAGGAAGTATCGGAATGTGAAGGAAATAAATCGGAGTAGGGAAGTTCCACTGAGCATCCTCGTTATTGCTGGAGGTTGCTGCTGGCCGAGGAGTTGCCCAGCAGAAAGTAGGGGTGGTTACCGGCTGACATTCATGACTGAGGCTCTGACTGCCACCCAGGGGTTCAGGAAGGTTCGGAAGGAGTTATCGGGTATCTTTATTATTTTGGGTTTTTCTTGGTTTTTGGAGGCTTTGGCGTTTTGTCCCAGGGGGGGAATTCAGGTCCAGTCGTTGTTGTGCGTTATCTTGTGGTGTTAGTTGGTCGTCATGATGTTGCAGTAACTGAGTCAGTGTTGGAGATATGAAGGGAGAGAAGGTCAACGCAGTCTGTGTGGAGTATTGTCGTCTTGAGTGTGAGGGATTGATGGCGTCTGTGATGTCGTTGGGGAGTCTGTCGTTCAGTGCTGAAGTCAATCGAGAGAGACCTTCGTCCATGGATACTTGTGAGGTGGCTGCGTTGTCTAGTCTTGTTGAGCAGCTGACTACAAAAGTCCTCAGCGCAACTGCAGTGGTGGCAGAGGTCTCCTGAAGTTCCTGGACCCCGGCCTCTATTTCGTGAAGTTTTCGGTTTTTTTTTTTTAATTTCGAATGGAGGGGAAAAATCCACCTTATGGACTAACCCGGGCAAGCCCGGAGTGTCGGGGTCTCCCATGTGGGCATACCGACTAAAAAACCCCTCCACCGGTATTAGAAGGAAGAAAGGAGAGGCGGTACCGCATGATTGCACCCGCGGATTCAAGGCGATAATTTAACTGACTGCAGGGTGAAGTCAGAGGGGTGAAATGAGGACCGGGAGGCAGACTTGACCAAGGCCCAGACTGTCACCGCGGAGTATTCGGGGAGAGGAAAGAAGGAATTCTAGGGTGAAGGATGGAGTTAGTGCTGGTTGACTCTGTTGAGCCAGTCGTCGTATCCTGGGACGTTTTCGAGCCTAAGCCCTTGGCGTCTACCTTGGATGTTGAACTTGGAAGTTTGAGGTGCCGACTTCTCCAGTAGAGCTCTCACCTCCTCCCTGAAGATGAGTCGGATGTCGGTGGCTGCTGTTGCTATTGCTTGGTGACGTTCTGGATGTGAAGTGGTGCTGTCCTGTTCCTGAAGCCTGTCCTCCAAGGCCGCCAGTTTAGGCCCTGGATTTCCTGCTGCAGGATGGTTGGTGTTGGTTGTTCAGTCTGCAGAGATGGCTGTGTAGATGATGGTGTCCGGGCTGGTTTAGGCGATGAGTGCCTGCTCTTTGGGTAGCTGGGGCACTGGGCTTGCCCGGTGAAATGTCCCGTACCACCACAGGTGGCACAGAACCGGCGACGGCGGCGGAGGTCGTGCCCAGTGCACTCCGAATTGAATGCGTTGGTGCCACAGTAGTAGCACTTCGGGCGGCGAAGAGCAGTGTTCTTGGCTGTGCCCGTAGGCCCAGCAGCGACGGCAGGGCCGGTGTCTTTCCTGTCTGCTTGCCTCAACGTGCAGAAGTCGCCCTAATAAGGGCAACCCTGACAGGTCTGATCGGTCCTGTAGCTCCACCCTTACTAGTGGTGTCGGGCCCCGGTCACAGATAATTTTAGTGGCCCTCGAACATGAAGGCCATCTAGATTGTGCAGCGGCGAGGAGATGCCGGGTGGAGAGATCCCGAGGGACCCCCCTAACCACGGCACTGTACCGGGGCGGCGTCGGCGTGAAGCACAGCGGTGGCGGCGACGCATTGTTGGCTGCCGGTGAAGCAGCGGCGGTCGGCGGCGGTGGTGATGGTGAGCGCGGCAAAGGTGCAGCGCTCACTGCCGGTGTAACGGCAGGTGGCGGAGATGCCGGCGAGCACTTCCTACCGGCGGATACCGAGAAGCGGTGGCTGCTGTAGGAGCTGCTGGTCTGCGTTGATACTTCCTCTTCGGCATCTCGAAGCGAAGTCCTCCGGGGTGTTTTTCTTTCTTTTTTTTTTTTATTGTTTTCTTTTTTTTTTTTTTTTGGAAAGGGGAGACAGAGAGAGAGTTGGAGGGTTGAAAGAATGGCTTATCTCGCCATTGGGTGAAGATTAGAAGGGAAAAATCGGGTGAGATAGGAAAGGAACAGTGAATGGGGAATGATGGAGTTCCGCGATAGCACCTCCGTGATTATTGGTAAAGTTGATGTTGCTGCAGCATATGGGGCTGCAGCAAGGAATGGCTTATCTAGTCTGTAAACATGACCCGAGGGCCCTGAGTACAGCGCTAGGGAGTCTTGGGTGTGCTTTAGTACTGATGTCTGGTGGAACGGGTGTGTGTGAGAGGGCATGAAGTTTTGGTGGTAAGGTCCTGAAGAATCCGTTGGTGACTACTTGCAATTTGCTCGGCTACATTGTTGACTGTTAGTTCTTGGCTGTCAAGAACTGCAGTATAGCACTTATTGATGTCCTTTCGGGTTCCTTTGAGTAGGTCATCCAGAAAGGTGAGGCGTAATGGTAATTTTGCAGTTTGAACATAGAGGTCCTGGTTGGCCTCCAAGATCCTGGCGTTGACGTCGTGGATTTCCTGTAGTAGGGTGTAGAGGACGTCCAGCTCCAAGAGGAACTCGGACGTGACCTTTTTCTGGGCTATGGCATCGGTGTCTTGACGGTTGGCTGTAGAAGTGGTGTGGGCGTCTGAGATGGCTGCGGTCATGGTTGTGAGGGCTTCTTCCAGCGTGTTCAATCGGCCGCTAATGAGCAGGACCTCTGAGTGCAGGTCCTGTACGGCGTCTTTAACGGCGCTGTCGGATGGCGCTGCTGCCTGTGGAGTGTTAGTGGCGGCAGGCAGGTGATGGGTGATGGAGTCTTCCGTCTGCGTCGAGGTGGTGGTTGTTGAAGTCCTCGCCTTTTTGTCTATGGGTGTGGCGGCAGAGGCTGGTGTCAGGTGGCGGCGGCTGCGTGGGTAATAGGGGCACTGCGCCTGTCCTGTGAAATGACCAGGGCCATCAAAGGTGGCGCAGTACCGGCGTCGAAATCTGAGATCATGAGCTGCGCATTCAGCTGTCAATCTGGGCGCCCCACAGTAGTGGCACCGTGGGGGCTCAGCGCAGGTGTCGGCGGTGTGGCCGAATGCGCAGCAGCGGCGACATGGAAGCTGGCGACTGCCTCTGCTGGCCTCAACTGTGTGACGGCGCCCACAGATGAGCAGACCGTCAGTCAAGGCTGCAGTGTAGTCGGTTGCGTCGGAGAATTCGAGGCGCACCAATGGTGTTGGACCCCTCGAACTAGTGATACGGGAAGCCCGTATCACTGAGGGCCACTGGTGGCGAGCTGCTGCGGTGAAGAGGCGGTGGGGGAGGTCCAGCGGAACTCCCCGGATCACCGCGCTGTGCCTCACAGGAAGCACAGGTTGGTTGGGCTGCGGCGGCTGCGTTGTACATGGCTCGGTCACAGCGGCGGTGGATGATTTGCTGGCCGGCAGGTGCGGCTGCAACTGCCGACATTCTGCGGCGGCTGGAGGCGGAAGGGTGGCACTGCTCTCAGCCGAGAGGGCCGGTTGGTGCTCGGCTATGGCTGCGGCGACTGGAGGCGGAAGAGTGGCACTGCTCTCAGCCGAGAAGGCCGGTTGGCACTCGGCTGTGGCTTCGGTGGTGTATGAGGCGGTTTGGTTTCGGCGTTTCTGCTTGGACGGAAGTGAAGGCGGCGCTGAGGCCGGCAACTGCGGCAGCAGTTGCCGGGAGCTTGCGGCAGCGGCGACCGGCGATTGCGTTGGCGGTTGCCCGGCAAGAGCGGGAGCTAAAGCCGGAGAAACCGTCCAAAACGCGCTGCCATTCCTAGGTGATGGCGGCGGCGACTCACCCGGTTCAGGTGACGGTGAGGTTGCGGCGGTACTCCTCTTCTTTCGGCGACCTTTCTTCGTCATCTCTGCGACCTGCCGTTCACCTCCTAAAAGTGGTCATTGCCAACGGCACGTGGTGTTCCCAAGCGGTCACCCATCCAAGTACTGACCACGCCCAATGCTGCTTAACTTCGGTGATCGGACGAGAACCGGTGTTTTCAGCATTTTTTTTTTTTATTGATGATGGGGGAAAAGGCAGCTAACGCCCTAACCCCAGGCAAGCCTGGGAGTGTGAGACTCCCCACCCTGGACTCGAACCAGGGTGGCACTACTCACAAAAAACCCCCACCGGAAGTAGGAGGCCCATGCCTCTCTGGTGCAGTACCGCATTAAGCACCTGCGCATTTCTGGTGATTGTGATTGCTGCCTGCCAGTGGCAGTAACAGCGAGTGATAGTGAATTTAGCCAGTGGACACACATGACTTGCGCCCTGAGTGCCCCTCTGGAGAAGTGGTTGGTGAAGATGAATGGTGATTTTCGGTGAGTTTACTCAGTGTTCTGAGTGGATCTGCTGGTGTTTTCGGTGTTGTCGTGCTTGCTGGGACCTGTATAAACCGCTTGCTGATATTGGAGTGTTGTATAGCGGGTTGTTGTATGGTAACTGGTCGGCGGAATGGTGTTTCTGATGTGGGTGGTCCTGCTGTAGCTGCACTTGGACACTGGCTATCCGGTTGGACAGCTCAGCGGTGGAGGACTGCAGAGTGGAGATGGCGGCGGTGGTGGCAGCCTGCAGGTCCAGTAGCTTCCTGGAGATGACGCTGGTGAAGGCCTCTTCTAACGCAGCTAAGCGAGCGCCGATATTCAGGATCTCCGCATGAAGGTCCTGAATGGCATCCCGCGTCGCTGTGTCAATAGAAGCTGGAGGTGGTGTGGCGTCTGTGTGTTGGGTCTGCGGTGATTGTACTGGCTGCGGAGTGGTGCGCCCGTCCCTCGGGTAAAGGGGACACTGGGCCTGGCCAGTAAAGTGTCCTGTGCCACGGCAGGTGGCACAGAACCGGCGACGGCGGCGGAGGTCGTGCCCAGTGCACTCCGATGTGTATGAGTTGGTGCCACAGTAGTGGCACTTCGGCGGCGAAGAGCAGTTTTCTTGGCTGTGCCCGTAGGCACAGCAGCGACGGCAGGGCCGGTGTCTTTCCTGTTTGCTTTCCTCAACGTGCAGAATTCGCCCTAATAAGGGCAACCCTGACGCCAAGGCAGCCTCCAGGTCTGATCGGTCCTGTAGCTCCACCCTAACTAGTGGTGTCGGGCCCCGGTCACAGATAATTCTAGTGGCCCTCGAACATGAAGGCCATCTAGATTGAGCAGCGGCGAGGAGGTGCCGGGTGGAGAGATCCCGAGGGACACCCCTAACCACGGCACTGTACCGGGGCGGCGGCGGTGTGGAGCTCAGCGGTGGCGGCGATGAAGTGTTGGCTGCCGGTGAGGCAGCGGCGGCGGTCTGCGGCAGTGGTGATGGTGAGCGCGGCAAAGGTTCAGCGCTCACTGCCGGCGTAACGGCAGGTGGTGGAGATGCCTGTGAGCGCTTCCTACCGGCGGTTGCCGGAGAAGCGGTGGCTGCTGTAGGAGCTGCTGGTCTGCGCTGTTGCTTCCTCTTCGGCATCTCGAAGCCTCTCCATTCAGCATTTTTTTTTTTTTTTTTTTTTTTCGAGTGGAGGAAAAATCTACCTTATAGACTACCCGGGCACGTCCGGAGTGTCGGGTTCTGCCACGTGGCCCTACCGACTAAAAAACCTCCACCGGTGCTGGAGTGGATAGGGAGAAGGATTTCTGCGGTACCGCTGTTGCACCCGCGTAGTACTGGTGGTATTAACTGGCCCGCTGTGCGGCCGCCAGAGGAGATATTGGGTGCCGGCAGGCAGGCTTGGCCTAGACCCAGCCTGCCCCCTGGCGAATTTCAGGAGATTGTGAAGTAGAATTTTAGGAGCAGGATATTTGGACGAGTGGGAGGGATATCGTGCTACCTAAGTCTGCTAGGTCTTAGTGGGTGCTGCTACGCTGGCGCTGCGTCTCTGAAACAAACTAACTTATTGTTAATTGTCTGTCCTAAAACTACAATCGCTTATTATTATAAGGTAATAGTTGAGGTCTGCCATTGGCTCCGTCTGTGAGTATTTACTAAGTTTAGAGTTATAATTATGCTTAGCTTTTGTGTGGGTTCCGCCTATGTAGGCTTCATCTTTGTGATGTTTATACAAGTGTTGTTACCTATTTTACGAGTAATACTATTACATATACTGTTACATATATACATGAGTTATTCTGTTCAACCTGAGACATCGTTAAAGTGTGTTAGAAAGTATATGATATTATTCGTCCTAGTCATACTCCATTTTCTGGGCGTTTTCGTATAGAGTGCGCACATGGCTGGCTGCCTGCCTATCATATTACAGGTGCGGACCCGTGCCACTCGCGGGGGGGCCCTCTTCCCCCGGGACCGCCTTGGCTGGGTAAGCTCAAGGGCTTAGAGGGCTGCTGAAAAGGAAGATTAATAATGAGTGTGGATGTGTGTGTGTTTGTTGTGAGTGAGAGGCAGGAACTGGAAGGATTGTCGCAGTCACTGCCCTACGCTGTACCAGATCTAGATTTTATACCCTAATCAGGGTGTCCAGGTATTCTTGTATGTTGATTTCAGGCTCTCCTATTCCGATGGTTCTGTCAAAGACTGCCAGTGGGCGGGGGTGCTTATCGTGCTCGGTGTCGTAATTTCCTAGGTTTTGGATGAGCTCGTTGTGGTTATTGTTTTTGCGTTTATAAAGGTTGAATGCCAAGTGTTTTATGTAGGTCTCGATGGAGCAGATTTTGAGCTCCTCATGCAGAGCCCACGTTGGTGCTACTGCTGGTAGTTTAGCTATAATGCGCAGTATACGGTTTTGCATTGTTTGTAGCCGTTTGATGTGTGTTTTGGCCGCATATCCCCATACGGGTGCGGCGTATGTTAATATTGGGCGAATCAAGGTTTTATATAGTGTTAGCCCCATGCTAAGTTTGAGGCCGCTATTTAAATTTATTATCGGATAAAGTTTGTTAAGTTGACCGTTAGCTTTTGCTCGTACCATGTTTATGTGTTGTTTCCACGTGAGGCATTCGTCCATCCTTACCCCTAAGTAAGTGACTGAGCTCCCCCACTCAATAGGCTCTTGCCTGTACGTAAGCGGTGGGAGGGCATGCCTTCTTTGCCTATGCAAGTGGCGCTTCGTGAAAACTATTGCTTGGCATTTTCTGGCGTTAATTTTTACCCTCCATTTTGTAAGCCACGGCTCCAGTTCGTTTAGAGCATTCTGGAGTCTTAGGTGAATGATCCGTGGTTGTTCAGCATGGTGGTGTGTGTGGTACGTGACACCAGAAGCGGACTGCGGAGAAAATCACGAGAGAAGCTGCGTATAGACCTGTTACCAGATCCGTTGCTTAGAAAGTTAAGAGCTTTCCGCTTAAGCTACTGCGAACACCACAGAGTTAAGATGGTCGAAGACTTGGATTTTTATGACTCCAATTTAACTCAGTTGCTATCCCGTGAAGACATCACTAATATCAGCACCGAGAAAGCTGCAAATAGTTTTAATTCCTGTTTCTCTTATTATAATTGCACCTCAATATCTTTCTATCTTTATGTTAATGAACGAATTACAGAGGCAAACAATAAAAAACAATCTAGGTTCTATATTAAACTTTTCGATTAGTAAGTGGTTTATAATAAATTCCATTAAAAACCTATTAGTACGACAGCTAACAACAAACCATGACCTACCGCCCGGTCGCTGCGTCCCCCATCTCGGTCCATGACAGACGTCATGGATAGGGTGTAATATTGTAGGATCAGAAGTGGTCAGCACCTCAAACCCTCTCCCCTGGTCAGTTAATGCGGTGCTCAACACCAGGAGCTGCTACTTCTCCATCAAGTAGCTCCTCAATTGGTCTCCCACCTCAGGGACCAGCGAGGCTGAGGGCACCCCAGACCAGGTCTCACAGCAGGAGAAAAATACTAATGCCAATACCGGGAATCGAACCCAGGTCTCCCGCTTGGTAAGCAGCCGCGCCACCACCATGCTAAGGAGACGACCAATAGCTTTCATTATCGTTAATAAACCTACAAAACCAATTGTTTCACAACATCTCTATTCCGTGCTAAGGTTGCAGTTATTTGTTGGGATATAACGCTTGTTTATGACCATATCAAACAGAGAATTACTTACATACTGCTTTTAATCTGAGCAATCGTATGTTGATATATGACAGATATGCAATTATTTATTGAAACATTGAAGCGAGTTAAATAATGTTTTATTGATCACTCTGTGCCTTTTCATTGAATTTGTAGTCGCTTTTCCAACAATCCTAAATTACGTCAACGGTAATTAACATTTATTTGATATCTGGAAAGCGTTAATTATTCATAGAGGGATTCCGCTTTTTTTTTTTTTTTTTTATCATTTACATTAGCTTCGCTCGCGAAGTTTTTAACTTGCTTATGTTTACAAAAACTGTTTTGCAACAAAAGTGAAAACATAGCATTAATTAATTGCACCAACGTGAAATCAAACAGTTGTTTGCTGATGGAGCAACTATTTGCGCCAGTTTGGATCTCACAATTTTCCCTTGATTTTATTACCCAGTATAAAAGTTGTTTCATCTCCTCTAGGACTATTAGTTTTAAATCGCGTTTCATTTAAATTTATTTTATTTGCACGAGGTAATCAGAGCAATAAACAGCGATTTCTGCAGGTAAATGATGGAAGCGCGTTTTTTATATCATGGCGCTTGTTTTTTGTTTTTTTACTTTCTCTAATTAGTACATAGGTAAAGAAGATACTGCTTTCCACCCAAAAAATTTATACAGGATTTCACTGGACATATGCGTATCCAAGATAAAAAAAAATCTACAGAAGAAGGTCCTCGCGTGCCGCCTGTGTGTTTGTGTGTGTGTGTGTGTGTGTGTGTGTGTGTGTGTGTGGAGAGGGGGAGGTGGGGTGGGAATGCTTGTGAACAACATAACTCAAAACGGATAAATACCAATTTAATTCTTAAGTCAACGTCTTCCAAGGACACAAAGAATACTCCCACTTTGTACTATCTATTAATCTTTCTAAAACTTTGATTTTCTCAAAATTTGCCTCAGATATTTTGGTTAAAATATCACATATAAACATAAAAATAGAATGCATATCTCGAACTTTCTGGGAATAGCCTCAGAGATTCTCAAACTCTGTCGAGCTGAATCCTTTTTTCTCAAGTGAAGAATAGGTTTTATATTCATGAAATGATATTAGAGTGCAATTCTAATGGTGTATTAATTGTACCAAAATTAAGTCTTACTTTTAAAACTTCAAAGGAAAGAAATTCTTATCTAAACAAATAAAATAAGGAGTTAAAAAAATTATTCAATTTAATAAACTTCCTGCAAAAACTGCAAAAATTACTAACCCTTTATCTAATATTATTAACTAATTTCCTATAAAGAAAAATTATTGAAGATCGTGAAAAATGGATCCAAATGTCTTGCAGAAGTAGCTCCAAAATATGCACATCTGCTCATGGAACCAGCATCATGTGCTCTAAAAGATAAAAGTTTGCACATATCAGGTAGAAATTGTGTAGGTAATATTATGGGAGCTCTTTGGCAATCCATTATCCAGGTAATCTAGATAATGATAGTTGCGTTCTCCGGTAGTCTTACAGTTGGTTTTGATTAATGGACTGTACTTATTAATTAATCATATTTCATAGTGAGCAATGAGCACACTTTTTTTATTCAGGAAGTGGGATATTACAAAAAAATAACCTTATGTGTTCCATTCACATGATTTTCTCTACATCTCTGCAACAAATTTTAGTTAAAAAGCTTATACTTCTATTTACTTCATGCTAATCGAGAAACATTAGCAGAAATAGTCTTATTATTTGCTTCCTTGTAAGTAGAAGCGAAATGAGAGTGTACTATAGGTTAAAATGGTAGCCAAAAGCTGGTTGCTATGTAACTGAAGTTCCTTTGTTTGCATGGACAGGAGTTAACAAATTCCTGTATGAGAAAAGTATGTTTTTCAAAGCAGAGACGATGACCAAGAATATCTTAAAAATGATCAACTCCACGAAAAAAAAAATGTATATGACATAAATTGTGTGTTTTATCGCGAGCTACATTTTCTGTAGAGTAAGATTTTGTCCATTTCTTACGGTTTAGCAGTTATGCACAATTCCGTAAAATTAAGATTTTGTCCATTTCTTACGGTTTAGCAGTTATGCACAATTCCGTAAAATTCCTCCAGAATAAAGTAGTCTTCAGAGGCTATTCCCAGAAAATTCAACATATACATTTTATTTGGCAGGTAAATATCTTTGATATACGATATTTTAATCAAAATCGTTGGAGCCATTTCTAAGAAAATTAAAATTTTCGAAATGTTTTCCATGTAAAGGGTAGTTTCGGGTGGGAGGATTTTCTTGAAAATCTTCGTGTCGTATCCTTGGAAGATTCCAAACTTCAATACCAAGTTTGGGATTTAACGGTCCTTTCGTTTTTGCGCTATGCTGCCCACAGACACGGACATTTTTCAAAACATGTTGTTTTTTTTGATTCAGGGAGTCTCAAATTTCCGGTGAAATCTCGGTATCGAATTTTTGGGTACAATACAATATCTTCTCTATACACTGTGTACATAGTTCGTATAGAGAAATTAATAACACGTAGATATTCCTTTTATTATATCTGTTTATTGGACTAATTACTTTTTCACACAAGCCCTGTATAGGACAGGAGTTGGATAGGTAGAGTCAGACTGAAAAATTTAATGCCATAGCCGGGGTTTGAACCATGGATCTCCGATCTCTAGCCGGTTGCTCTGCCACTGAGCTACCATGGCAACATGCCGCATAGCATTGAATTTCTCAACCGACTCGCATGTTTCCCGGAAAACCACAAGGTGTTCTCATATTATTTTGAGATGACAACCCCAAAGGCAACTTACAATGTTGTAAGTACTTAAGTGCCAGGATTCATTGTATAGCCAACTATTATGGTCAATTGGTATATCCAATATCTATTTATTGTTTGTTAATAAATTATCATACCAGCGCTTGCACCAACTGCACATCGAAAAAAAAAAAAGAAAACGAAAAGCAAGTACGTCATAAAATAAAAATGTATAAAGAATGATAGTATAAACTGGTGTTCATCGGCGGAGTTTCTAATTTAACAGTAGTGACCTTGAAGAACGTATTACTTTTCGCGAGATTACAATTGTACAAGAACTGTTGCGATTCCTGGACACATTACGAATCTCCTTAAGTTTCCATGTTTCCTCGCGTAACACACGTCTGTTAAACACGGGCTTTCAACAGCTTCTGCAAAACCTTAAGCTTAGAGGCTGGCCTGTATCGCATTTCTTATGGGAGCTAATCCTTTGTTTTTGTTCAGTCTGCAGGTTCTGACCATGTGTGCAGCCCCCTCTCACCAACAGACTACCTAGGCAAACGACATCTAAGTTTCTTTCGTTATGTATTGAAGCTTCTACAATTTTACTGTTTGATAATCTGTGGTTTATTGTGACTCTGCCATTGCTCATTATATTATCTGGTGTACTCTAAAATGTTGATTACTATTTAATTTATCAATTATATTTCTTTGATACCCATTTTTAATTGTCGCATTCAATAATGGACTGTCTCAATGCCTGAAGAGTAAAAACAAATATAAAAATCTGATATGTCCCATTCACTTGACTTTCTCTATATCTCTGTAACAAATTATTGTCAATAAGCTTATTCCTTTATTGCATGCTACTCGAGAAAAATTAGCAGAAATAGCGTTAGTTCCTGCTTTAATGTAAGTAGAAGCGAAATAAGGAAGTGCCATAGGTTAAAGTGAAAGCCAAAAGCTGGTTGCTATGTGTCTGAAGTTCGTTTGTTATATGTTATATGGACACGAGTTGGCAAATTACTGTATGAGAAAAGTAAGCTTTTCAAGCTGAACCAAAAACAAGGAATATATAAAAAACGATCAACTCCACGAAAAAAATGTATACAACATACATTGTGTGTTTTAACGTGCTCTACATTTTATGTGTGTTCAGTTTTTTGTGCATCTCTTAAGGTTTAGTAGTTATGCAAAATTCATTCAGAATAAAGTAGTCTTCAGAGGCTATTCCCAGAAAAGTCAGGTCATACATTTTATTTGGCAGGTAAATATCTTTAATATATGATATTTTAATCAAAATCATTAAAGCCATTTTTTAGAAACTCAAAATTTCCCGAAATTTCGGGAGTGGGGAGATTTTCTTGAAAATCTTCGTGTCGCCTCCTTGGAAGATACCAAACCTAAATACCAAGTTTGGTTTTTAACGGACTTTTCGTTTTTGAGCTATGCTGCCCACAGACTCACACACACACACACACACACACACACATAGACACGTACATTTTTTTAAAAATGTCTTTTTTTTGGATTCAGGAGGTCTCAAAACATGTATTTCCGGTGAAATCTCGGTTAGGAATTTTAGAGTGCATTACAATACTTTCTTTATACACTATGCACAGAGCACGTATAGAGAAAGTAAAAATCTGATGTGTACCATTCACATGTCTTTCTCTATATCCCTGCAACAAATTATTCTTAAAAGGCTTATGCTTCTAGTTACTTAATGCTAACCAGAAAAAATTAGCAGAAATAGTCTTATTACTTGCTTCCTTGTAAGTAGAAGTGAAATTAGGGAGTACCATAGGTTAAAGTGATAGTCAACGCTGGTTGCTATTGCGCTGAATTTCCTTTGTTTGTATAGACAGCAGTTGACAAATTCCTGTATGAGAAAAGTATAACTTTTTCAAAGCAGAAACCAAAACCAAGGAATGTCTCAAAAACGATGAACTCCACGAAAAAAATGTATATAACGTGCTCTACATTTTTCATGTAGCAAGTTGATTTTCCCATCTCTTACGGTTTAGCAGTTATTCAAAATTCAGTAAAATTCATCCGAATAAAGTACTTTTCAGAGAATATTCCCAGAAAATTCAAGATATACATTTTATTTGCCAGGTAAATAGCTTTAATATTCTATATTTTAATCAAAATTGTTAGAGCCATTTTTGAGAAAATCAAAATTTTCGAAAAATGTTCCATGTAAAGGGTAGTTGGTGGTGGGGGATATTTCTCAAAATCTTCGTGACGCATCCCTGGAGGATACTAAACTTAAATACCAAGCTTGGTATGTTACCGACTTTATGTTTTTGAGCTATCGTGTTCACAGACACAAGGACACACGGACACGCGAACACACACAAACACACACACACACACACATACACGACCCTTTTTCGGAAAATACCTTTTTTTGGATACAGGGGAACCTAAAATATATATTTCCGGTGAAATCTCGGAATCGAATTTTTTGGTGGAGTGCAATACCTTCTCTATATACTATGTACATAGTACATGTATAGAAAGTAAAAATGACATGAAATTCACAAAATTTCGGCAGATTTTGTGGCTAGGATATAAAGATTGCCTCAGGCTACAAAGCCAGAAACTTCTACATTTTACTGTATTAATTTTGTTTACACTACTGAAATAAGTAGCAGCGAATTTAGAGAATTAATAAAGTTTAAAGGTATGTGCAGTTATATTTTGCTCTGGAGCAAAGTGATTTATATGGAAATAGATGAAGATAAATACTGTCGTGTGCGTTGGCAACAGAAAATTGCAGGCTATGACGCACATTCCACCTTCCACTCAACAGTTACCGCTCGATCGATGAAATGCATCTCGCTCTACCGTACTGACACAAGTCAGACTTGCAATCAAGCTTTAAGTGGAAACACATGAACCGTCATACACAGACTTCCGCTGCAAATTTTCATCTCTTTCCATGATTAAAAAGACAGACGTATGGAGGCTGTTTTAATAAACAGTGCCGCAAATAGTAAAGTACCTGAATTATTCTTTCTTTCAGTAGGGAACAAAAAGCTACTGTGCCGTTGTAGATGCTGCAATGTTTTGATGTGGTTTCCCCTCCCCTTGTCTATGATACCGCAACTTGTTTTAATCCTAGTACATTTTTATTTTCTTTAGTCCCCTGTGCACAATATACATAGGGATAGAGAAGGTGTTGTGTTTCACCCAAAAATTCGATGTTGAGATTTCACCGGTAATTTAGGGTTTGGGGTCCCCTGCCCTCATCATGTGGTCAACTCGTCAGCATTCGTAAAGACGATTCAGACATTAAGGGTGAAACCGAGTGATTTACTGGTCAGTTTTGATGTGGTGTCTCTGTTCACCAGGGTCCCGCTGCTAGACTCTCTCCAGCTCCTAGAACCGCACTTCACCCAGCAGGTCATTGCATTATTCGAGCACACGCTCACGGCGACCTACTTTCTTTACCGCGGACAATATTACGAGCAAACAGATGGAGTGGCCATGGGCTCTCCTCTCTCACCAGCCATAGCTAGTTTTTACATGGAAGCGTTTGAACATCAGGCCTTAGATTCAGCAACTCGAAAGCCGGCTGCCTTCTACAGATACGTGGACGACACCTTCGTCATCTGGCCTCACGGGGAAGACACTCTACAGGACTTCTTGAACCATCTAAACAGTCAGCATCCAAACATCAAGTTTACTATGGAAATTGAACAGGAAGGGAAGATACCATTCCTGGACTTATTAATACGCCGAAAGCCCGATGGTTCCCTGGGCCATAATGTGTACCGGAAGCCCACACATACCGATCTATATTTAAACGCAAACAGTTGCCACCACCCAGCTCAACGAAACACAGTTCTATCGACGCTTGCACACAGAGCAATAGCCATCTCAGACAGTGAAAACTTCGCTAAAGAATTTCAGTATCTCAGAACCAGCCTAGAGAAAAATGGATATAGCAAGAGCAGCATCAACAAGGCACTAAAACGGGCCTCTGTCAGTACAAACTGTGCACAGCGTAATGCATCCCAGCTAGATGAGTCACAAGACACGAAGAAACAACGTAAAGCCTACCTCCCATATACGGGTCATTTGTCTGGTAAACTGAGTAGAATTATGGGCAAATACAACATCAAGACTATACACAAGCCACCCAATAAAATTCGAAATATGTTAAGACAGGTCAAAGATTCCCTCGGCCTGAAGACTCCTGGGGTATACCGCATTCCATGTGAATGCGGTAGAGCCTACATCGGACAGACGGAGAGAACGATTGAACAAAGATGCAAAGAGCATGAGAGCTACATCCACCTGATGTACCCAGAAAAATCTGGTCTTGCAGAGCACTGCATCCAAGAAGGACACAGACCGAGACTGGGCGACACAACCACCATGTTTAAGTCTTCAAGCTATTGGGACCGCTCCATCAAAGAAGCAATAACTATTAAATACGAAGAAAATTACATCAACAGAGACAGCGGCTTGCAGGTGAATGGCATTTGGAATTCGGTGCTCAGCAAACACTCACAAAGATTTGTGAAACTGCCAAAAGCTTGCTCTAGTTTTAATACAGGCTCACATCTGGCAGCGGGCCAATCAGAGCAGTCCGTCCCGGCAACGGAGACCATTGGTTTCTAGTCAACGCCTCCCATGCCGGACCCGGGCCAATCACAGAGCGGCACCTGGCCGGTCCCCCCCACCGGACTAATATATATAAGGCGAACCCGAGCGCACAGGAAACAGGCCTGGGAAAACCTGATGCAGACCGTCAACCTGCAAGAAAAGAAACCATGGCGGATAATCAAGTCCCTAAGGAAGGACAAGACACAATACCAGCATCCTCTACATGGCACTCGTGGGGGGTCTCGCTTTCGAGCCCTGCGAGAAGGCCACAGTGTTTGCAGACTACCTAGAGTGTCAGTTTGAACCCCGGGAGGACCCCCAGGACGAGGACTTCAGTGACCTTGTGGAGGCGACGGTGGACTATCTCTATGAAGAGACACCGCCGCCACACGACGGGATCCAACTTCCTATAGTCACCCCGAAAGAGGTGACTTCCGAAATTCAAAAACTGCACCCAAGCAAATCCCCGGGGCACGACGGCGTCACGGCGCCCATGCTCCAACACCTACCCCGAAAGGCTGTGATCCACCTGACCCGGATTTTTAATGCATGCCTCCAATTCCGTCACTTTCCAACTTGTTGGAAGGAGGCGCGGATGGTATGTATTCTAAAGCCCGGCAAGGACCCGGTCTTCCCATGTAATTACCGATCCATCAGTCTACTCCCGACCGTCTCAAAAGTTTTTGAGCGGTTGCTGCTGCCCCGCCTCACCCCTCTATTCGAGGAGAGGAACCTCCTACCGGATCACCAGTTTGGTTTTCGTCGAGGGCACTCCACGACTTTGCAGCTACTGCGTCTCGCCGAGAAGGCTGCCCTGGGCTTCCAGGGCAACCTCAAGACGATCGCGGTGCTGCTGGACGTGGAGAAGGCCTTCGCCACTACCTGGCATCAGGGGCTCCTCTACAAACTCAAGCAAGCAGGCGTCCATCCCCCCTATCTCTCCCTGATAAGCAGCTTCCTTCGGGAACGCTCATTCAGGGTGAGAGTGGAGGGAAGACTCTCCACCGTCAGACCCATAGCGGCGGGAGTGCCGGAGGGCAGTGTACTGTCCCCATTACTCTTCGCCGCCTACATGTCTGACATCCCGACGGAACCCCGAACTGTTCTGTGCCAATATGCCGACGACGTCCTCATAATGGCACAGAACAAGAACGCCCGTTACTGCTTCCCCCCACTACAGCGACTACTCCGGGCCATCGGCCGGTGGAGTGAAAGGTGGAGGATGGCCATCAGTCCGGGGAAGAGCTCGGCTCTTCTCCTGGCGAAGGTCCGTCGCTGGCGGCCGATGCGTGCCCTGAGGTTGAGGCGGCGGCAAATCCCATGGGTCACCGCCGCCAAATATCTTGGGGTCCTACTCGACCGCGGGCTCACTTTCGCGCCACATGTAAGGGGCAAGGTGGGGCTAGGCCATGCCGCCCTCAGGCAGTTGAACCCGGTTTTTAAATCCGCCATGCCTAAACACCTCAAACTGCGCCTGTATCAGGCGATCATTCCCTCCCTGATCCTGTACGGCTGCGAGGTCTGGGGAACTGCGGCGCCGACCACAATCCGCAGACTCCAAGTCGTCCAGAACAGGGCGTTAAAGATGATCTATGATACTGGGTACAGATTCCCATCTCACATCCTACATACCTACTCAGGAATCCCGTATATCATCGACGTCGTGAGGGAACGAACCCGCACGTTGTATGATAAACTCCCCTTTCACCCTAACCCTCTGGTGCGCACTTTGGGCGACTACGACCATAGGGCGCCAAGAAGGAGAAAATCCTACCCCCTGCCAAGGGACGCTCTCGGTCCACTGGCCTGAGAGACTGCCATCCCTTAATCCAAACAAGCCCCCAGGTTATACAGCAACGGAAGGGGTGGCAGCCGGTCGGGAGACCACCCGGCTGAAACCCTGCCCACTCTGACTAACCTGGAACACATCACCCACCCAAATCCATAATCCTACCAACTTTCCTCCCGCCTGGCCTGCTTAACCCGGTGGCCACACAAGCGGCACGTCGAGTTAAGCAGCATTGAGCGTGGTCACCACTTGGGTGGGTGACCGCCTGAGTGACCGACCACACTCAGCCCTAAGGCTGCGGAGGAATTTTAACACCGCCCGGCGGACATAGACAACAAAGCTTGTGAAACAAAATCTTTTTCCCCTAAAATATCGCACAGGTAAAACCGCTTTTAGCGGTTAGGTACTGTGGCGACTTACACTCCGTCCAGGTAAACTTGGACTTGGACTCTGGACTCTGGACTCTGGAGTCTTTACATCATTCCCTGAAGATGAGAGCGACGTTAGCTCTTGAAAGCTTGGAAATTATTCCAGAATTCACCTGGCTGATAGCCCGAGAAAAGTTATTTTCGTTATCACTCATGTTTATCACCACCGAATTCACACCAGTCGCAAGTTTGCCACCATATTCCTCAATGACATTTTGTTTGCTTTTCTCCCGCCATGTAACCGCTTATTTCTTGTAAAAGGATATATTTGTATTTCTAAAACAACTGAAAAAATACAACGCATTGTAATGCTAAATTAAACTTATCACCGTAAGTAGAAATGGATCTATTTTTCTTTCCTGAAATTGAGAGAATTGTTCTTAAACCAATATGAGTGTTCACGTGCGTGGAACTGTTCTCGGAATTACTTATACAAAAGTGTGGTGCTAAGCTGTAAGCTGTGTTGCCACGTTAGTTCCTTCAGGCAGATAGGAACATCTAAATACACGTTTAACGGAACACTTCTAGGGGATTCAACAGAGCTACTACCGGAACACAACCCTTACTTTGCTTAATATTGTTTGTTTAGAAAAGGAACAAAGACAAGTATCAGTGGGATAGATAGCCAAGACAGAACGGAGCGACAACCAAGTCGTACTGCTTTAAGTCCTGATGTTAGTCAAATTATTATGAAAGTCCTTTCCCTCTGTGCACTAGAGATCGAAAATAGGCAACCTATTATACCATTAATTCATGCTTTGAAACCATTTAAGCTGCAATGAGTGTACCTAACAGTAGCTGCAGCATTAGATGATTTCTCAAAATGTGCATTAAGTCAAAAAAATCTAATCAATGACTTTTTTCTTTATCTAGGTAACAAAAAAGCTAAAATGCTTATTATCCTATTTACTTCAAGCTAATCGAGATAAACATTAGCAGATTATTTTTATTACTTTCTTTCTTGTAATTAGAAAGGAAATAAAGGAATAAACTCGGCTAAAGATCGTTAGCGCCATTTTTGAGAAAATCAAAATTTTCGAAAATTTTTCCATGTAAAGGATAGTTTGGGTTGGGAGGATTTTTCTCAATATCTTCGTATCGCATCCCCAGAATATACTAAACCCAAATATCAAGTTTGGTATTTTATCGACTTTTCGTTTTTGAGTTATCGTGTTCACAGACACACGGGCACTCACGGATATTTTTCTAAAAATCCTTGTTTGGTTACAGGGAACCCTAAAACGTGTATTTCAGTGACATATCGACATCGAATTTTAGGTGGAATACCATACCTTCTCTATAAACTATGTGCATAGTACGTGTAGAGAAAGTAATATATCTGCCATACCAGTTGCGAAAAAACATATGTTAGAGAACTGCATTAGTTTGGTATTTAACGGAATTTTCGTTTTTGAGCTATGCTGACCACAGACACACAGGGACCTTTTTCAGCGGTAATTGTTAGGGCTAATTTTGAGTTTAAAAGTATAGTTGCAATTATTTACCCTGTTGTTGAAACTTCATAATATTTTGCACTAGAAGCTTCCATCCTTGTTGTTTCTTGAAAACCCATGGAGATAAAATTATCTCCACAAATGGCTTTGTATTTTGTTGCTGTTTTGGAAGTATAATATGTAGTTATTTTAACATACAACGGTGAACTGACACTAGCGTGTGGGGTTAGAACTTTGCTTCAGCAAGAGTAGATGCAAATAGTAGTTGTGAAACTGTTGAATGTGCTTATTCTAGGACGTTGTTGCTGAAGGACATGAAAAAGTTTCCTTTGATTTTTTTTTTAAAACTTTGATGTGTTCTGACTTTCTTTACTCTCTCCTTTAGAGACTAATCTTAGGAGGGCTTCTTAGTCCAGATAGTTTCATTACACATTAACGTATTTCTATGTAGGTAAAGTGATAGATAAATTGAAGTCGTAAAAAGCTAACCTTCGACCATCTTAACATGGTCCCCGTCATCTTTAATAACCAACACCATAAAGATAACGTATTTTGTCATTCAGATACGTGAAAGATCTCATATTTTAATTAAAATCTTTGCAATAATTTATATAAAACAAAAAGTAACGATTATTTCCCAAATAAAGGGTATGGGGACTAGAATATTTACTATAAAATTGTCGTGTGGGATTTTTAGAGACGCTTAACTTAAATACGGAGTTTAGAATTTAACTCCCTTTACGTTTTTGTTTTATGCTGTTCACAAACATACATACGAACAGAAGTTTGTTTCAAAAATGTTTGTTTATTGTACTCTGGGAAATTCGGTGAAATCTCTGTATAACATTTTGGGTCGAATGCAATACTTACCCACAGTTATGTAACAGAGAAAGTGAACAAGTTAACTTAGATTTGGACTGAAGCACTGTCAGAATTCAGACATTCTGAGCCTCAAACATGAATGTAAATTTAAACAGATTGTACAAAGTAAAATAAAGGTCAGTAAACAAAATTTGGTTTTAATGGGTGGCATAAGATTAAACGCCGTGCTCATATAATACGTACAGCATTTAATTAACTGTTTTCTTTAGTTTAATTGAAATTATATCCTATATCTTTAATAGTTGGATAGGTACAGTCAGACTGAAAAATTCAATGCCATAGCCGATATTGGGAACATGGATCTCCCGGCCTCTATTCGGTTGATCTGGCACTGAGCTACCATGGCAGAGCATTGAATTTCTCAAACTGTCGCGCATGTTTCCCGGTGAATCACAAGATGATATCAAATTATTTTGAGCTGACAACCCAATGGCGACTTACAATGTTGCAACTACTTTAAGTCCCAGCTAAATATTATGGTCAATTGTCAAAACTTTATTTATTTTTTTACACAAGTCCTGTGTAGGACATGAGTTTGATAGGCAGAGTCAGACTAAAAAATGTAATACCATTGCCGGGATTTGAACCTATCCAACTCCTGTCTTACACACGGCTTTTATGAAAAAACAAATAAATTATACCAATTGACCATAATAGTTGGCTGTAGGTACTATGAATCGTGGAACTTAAAATACTTGCAGCATTGTAAGTCGTCATTGGGTTGTTACCTAAAAATAATTTAAGATCACCTTGTGGTTCACCGGCAACAAGCGAGTCACTGAGAAATTCAATTCTATGCTGGAATGTTGCCTTGGTAGCTCAGTGGCAGAGCAACCGGCTAAAGTCTGGGAAATCCGTGGTTCAAATCCCGGATATGGCATTGAATTTCTGACTCTACTATCCAACTCATGAGCTAAACACGGCTTGTGTGGAAAAAAAAACAAAAAAAAACCAGTTAAATCTATTGCTTTAATAGCGTTAAAATAGTGAGCATAATACGAATGTGTTGATATTTACCTTTGTAAAATATAATCTAATCTCTCTTGGGACGGTACTGGGTTCGTATTCGGGGTGCGGGTTTTGATTAGCGAGAATGGTGTAGGTTTGAGTTGGCTTAGCTCAGGGTTTTCATTAGCATGGAAACTATTTCAGGCGGTAGTGAGACACATGTGCTTTATTAACTAAATCCGGCCTTTTTCCGCCGTAGAACACACGCGTATACTTCTTATTATTTTTTTTTTACTGTGACGTTACACTTTACTCGCCCGCTAATGTTATTGTTTATTATTGTTGAGGCTGTGATTTATTACGTACTATGATCAGTCTTAAACTTCCGTCATAACTAAGGATTACACCACGCGCTCAAATACCACATCTTGGTCGTGCGGGGGTTCTTCGTCAAGTACCTTAAAATTAAAAGGTAGCCTGTTCGGCACGAACTCTAAATTTCATATCTTAGTTGTTCGGAGGTCCTTCACCAAGTGCCTTACACTGTCGCCTGAACCGCGGGAATCATTGTCTTGTGTCCCGTTAGAGATCCTTGGGCAGGGCATTCTCGCCCCTTTCCTTCGGGTCAACGCACGGCAGGTACCGGATCTTGTATCCCGAGCTCGTGCCTTATACGTGTTAAAAGTTTTTCTACCCTTCCCATTTTCCTTCTACTTTTATATTTTATCTTCGTGATATAATTTATATTCTTGGCTATGATTTATATTTCTCTGCTTAATATTTCTTTCCCCCGGGACAAGACATGTACTGTCTCACTCTCCTTTATGAAGTTCCATTTACAAAAGAGGCTAGTGTCAGAAAAATATTAATGGTGTGGGAAAAAATAGCAGCAGTGTATTTCAATCATTTACAAAATGTAATAAACAGAAAACTAATCTGTTTTAAATAGCAAAATTGCGAAAGCATGCGTCAGCAAATTTGATTAAGTACTAAAGAGCACACCTCTCGCAGCATTTTTTGATTATTACTGTCATCGACGAGGGAGTCACTGGTTATGTCGTAATTGTACAATAGAGTGGCAGGGATATAAAATTCCATCAGGGTTGGAATTTTTTCAATGCACCTATGACCTAATTCTGATGTAGAGGATTTAGCACATGCAGTATATCATCAAATTGCATCGAGCTGTGATAAACAAAAGAAAAATACTGCCTACTGTATTTTCCAAAGCTTTTTATATTCTCACATGACACATTTAAAATTAAAACTAATAACAAGTAATTTCTCAGAAATCGTACACTCTACAAAAGAGATGTATATAACATAAACTGTGTGTGTTAGCGAAATTTACATTTTTTTGTGTTGTAAGCTTTGTGCATTTCCATTATGCAATAACTTTTATAGAAATTTTTACGGTATTCTAATCAAAATTGTTAGTGCCATTTTTGAGAAAATCAAAATTTTGGAAACATTCTTCCAAATAAAGTGTAGTTTGGAGATGTCTTGAAAATCTTTGTGTCGCATCATTGGAAGATACTGAACATAAATAACAAATGTGGTATCAGCTTTTCAACTGTGAATGAACATTTTCAAGAAAATCCCCCACCTCAGACTATACTTTACATGAGAAATTTTTCGAAAATTCTACTTCCTCAAAAATGGTTATAGCGATTTGATTTAAATACAGCATAGTAAAGATATTTACTTAAAATAAAATGTATGTACAACTTGAATTTTCTGGAAATGGTCTCTGAAGTCCTCTTCATTCCTGAAAAAATTTGCAGAACTGATAAGGAATGGACAAAAACTTACCACAAGAAAATGTTGATCTGGTCAAAACACACTATTTTATATCCTTTACATGTTTTGTTGTGGAGGTATATTCCTTGTTATTGGTTTCAATCTTAAAATGTTTATACTCTTCTCAGACAGGAAGTCACCCGTGTTTTATTTGCTTTAATTTTGGCCAAGCAAACAATGACAATTGCATAGTGACAGCTTTTTTAAAACAGTTGACTATCGCTTTAGCATAGTGGATCCCTTTAGTTCCCTTCTACTTATAAGCAATATTCTGCTAATTCTTATTTTGATTAGCATGGTGGATAAAGAAGAATGATCTTTTGTGAGAAGTTTGTTTGTAGAACAACTAGAGAAAGTTATGCGGATATATCAGATTTTTTTTAAGAAACCGAAAGTAAATAGCTACGTTCTTACGTAAATCAAAGAAAAGTTAGAAGTCCATGGTAACTTCTGAGAAAGCTTGCACAGGAATTATAAATAGGAACTAAAACTGTAAAAGATAACTTAGTTCAGGAACTGCAATCACTCATAGCGTGAGTAAAGGAAATTATTTGAGGTGTTAATAATTAATCAATTGACCCATAATTAATTGTTTTGTTACGGATGAAGTAAATATTTGGCTATCTCTTATAATTACTAATGGCATTATTAGATATTTTAATTAAAGGGTAAATTTTACAAAACGGTTTACTCATTAGTTTAGTTGTCGAATATCGCTACAAATCACATTGGTTAGCAAACACAAGTTAGAAATCGTCAAGGACACATCTGATGCCAATGTACGTGAGAAAGAAGTCATCCTGTAGCTACAGCATGGGAGCTAGAAGTTGTAGCAAAAATGAAATATTTGGGAGTAATGCTGGAAAATAAAAAGGACTGGTACCCTCACATACAATACCTGGATAATAAAGTAGGGCACATTCGTAACAGATTAGTGAATCTTTCCAAGGCTACTAGATGCATTTTCTATCCTCACCTTATGACTGTTTACAATCATGTCATTCTTCCCCAAATACTGAATACTGCGGAGGTCTTGGAGTACCTCTTTATCCGAAAGGGCTAGATTTAAATTGCATCAAATTCAAAGATCATTTTACTTTCTCTCCACGTACTATGTACATAGTGTATAGAGAAGGTATTACACTCCACCAAAAATTGGATACCAAGATTTCACCGGAAATTTACGATATGTTTTATGGTCCCCTGTATCCAAAAAAAAAGGGTTTTCAGAAAAAGGTCCATGTGTCCGTGTGTCAGGGTGTCTGTGTGTTCGTGTGAACACGATAACTCAAAAACGAAAAATCGCTAAAATACCAAGCTTGGTAAATAAGTTTAGATCTTCCAGGAATACGACATGAAGATTTTGAGAAAAATCCCCCTCACCCAAAACTTCCCTTTACATAAAACTTTTTTCGAAAAGTTTTATTTTCTCAAAAATGGCTCTAATGATTTTGATTAAAATATCATACATTGCAAATAAAATGTATAGTTTGAATTTTCTGGGAATAGTCTCTGAAACCTACTTTATTCTGGGTGAATTTTGCGGAATTTTACATAACTGCTAAACCATAAGAAATGGACAAAAACTTACTACACATTAGATATAGAGCACTTAAAACACACAATTTATGTTGTAAAGTATTTTTTCGTGGAGTTGGTCGTTTTTGAGATATTCCTTGTTTTTGGTCTCAGCTTTGAAAAATTTAACTTTTCTCATACAGGAATTTGTCAACTCCTGTCCATGCAGATAAAGGAACTTCAGTCACATAACAACCGGCTTTTGATTATCACTTTAACCTCTGCAACTCCCTTATTTCTCTCCTACTTTAGAAAGCAAGTAATAAGAATATTTCTGCTAATTTTTGTCGATTAGCATAATATAGATATAAAAGCTTTTTAACAATAATTTGTTGCAGAGATGTAGAGAAAGTCATGTGATTGGAACACATAAGATTTTTTATTTTTTTCAACTCAGGCCTACAGAACAGTTTGTAACAACGCTTGGCCAGCAATCGCTTGTGCAGTGCCCATAGACTCAGCTGTTCACTTACATAACGACATCAAAGCAATCTCCAGAGGTCAACCCAAAAAATGCAGTAATCTCCATCATAAAAAGAACAGAAACTTCAATAAGGTCTAAAGGTATTCATTTCAAAGATAACCACATAACCACAGATACTACAGAGGCGGTAGGGAGTTTTCATAGACGGATCCAAAACTGAAAACCATGTTGGAACAGGAATGATGCCCATGAAAAATTCGAAAGAGATTTTCATCAAAGTAGAAAGACTAGACCTGGAATGCTCAGTCTTCCAGGCTGAGCTTCTGGGTATTACCATAGCTGGGGAGTGGACAGAACCACAGAAAACTGGTCCCTCAAAGTATGCTATGCATGAGGACTTAAAAGTTGCCCTTTTCGCTACTGCTAACAGAAAAGTAACCCACCCCTAAGCCGTTCAGATCAGAAAAAATATTATCTCACTCAATAAAATAAATAAGCTTACTCTCCACTTGGTCAGAGGTCACGCAAAAGTTCGTGGAACGAAAGTCAGTTACAAAACTACATTACACTTGAAATCTATTCCCATAACTCGGGGCAAGCAGCTGTTAATTGAATATTACACTATACAATTTGGAATTCCATTTACACCAGATCCAGTAAAGGCTATCACACGAAACTTTTCATCCCCAGCATACCTCACAGAATGTCCTTACAAATCATGACCGCTTCCAATCCTACCTCCACAAAATGAAAATAAGAGCTTCACCATTGAAAAACTGCACTGAAAAAACTTCACAGACAGCCCTACACTCGATGCTTGATTGCAGCAACTATTCAGGAGATTGACCAACTGTTTTACGATTTTCAAGAAAATCCCGCCACCGCAAACTACCCTTTACATGTAAACTATTTGGAGAATGTTATTTTTCTGACAAATGGCTAACGATTTTAATTAAAATACCATATATTCAAGATGTATACATCACACATAAACTGTTTATTTTGAATTTCCGAAAATAGCCTTTGAAGACCTCTTTATGCTGGATGATTTTTCAGAATTTTGCATAAAGATTTAACCATAAGAGATAGACTAAAACGTTCTACCCATAAATTGTAGATCTCATTAAAACACATAATTTATGTCATATACATTTTTACGTACAGTTGACCTTTTTTGAGATATTCTCATAATTGGCTTCAGTTTTAAACTACTTAAATTTTTTTATCTCAGACGGGAATTGACGTTTCGTTCTATCTCTTTTGTTTTACTGTAGGCCATGTAAAGTGTGCCGAACTTCAATTGTTTCACATAGGACTGGCTTTTAAAAGATTTGTCTATCGATTTAGTCTAGTGTATTCCCTTATGTACCTTCTACTTACAAGAAAGCAAGCAACAAAATATTTTCTGTTAATGCTAGCTTTCATTAGCATGTCGAGATAAAAGAATACTCTTTTTTAAGGAAAGTTGTTTGTGTAACTGCTAGAGTCATGTGGGTGGAGCAAATCAGGTACTTGGAACGTAAAACTTGTGTATTTCCATAAAGTAACGGGTGTTGTAGGCAATTTTGCTAGTGTGAGAGATGCGTGTTGGCACAAGAAATAACTTTCTACATTGTCTATGACGAATATATGTGTTTATTGTAGCTATATAAGGGCTTTCAAATGGCATTTCAAGCTTTAAATCGCTATTTTAAAAAGTTAAAACCAAATGAAGTCACATATTGGCCAAACAATGCAGTATGGATTCCGTTTGCTATTTTTAGTTCAACGTTACCATGGTACTGCTTTGATGAATAAAACATTAATAAGTATATTCATAGGGCGAATAATGGTTCTATTACTAAATGGAAGACTCAATGCTATTATAAAATTGAGTGGTTTTTCTCAAGGTCTGAGAAAATTTAGACATCTCAGCAATTTAAAATAGACGCAGTTCCATTCGTAAATTCCAAAATGGCCGTGTTATTTCTAATTCCCAGTTCGACCGACTTTTGGTTGTGGAGTTACCTCAAAGAACGAGTTTTGCTGACATATTTAACAACTCGACAGGAACTGAAAAATGCTACCTCACATAAATGCCTAACATTCCAAGGCATCATCTTCAAAATTGTATGCGTGGAGTCGCAGGAAGAATGGTGTACCTACGTTGAGTAGAGAAGGGAGGATATCTTCCTAATGTTTTATATACCCACATTAGTTGCCCAATATATGACTTATTTTGTTTTTTGTCTCATATATTATAATACTTATAACGGTGTAACATTTGAAGTGGCGTTTCAAAGACCTCATATTTTGCAAGCGAGGAATATGCCCATGAATTTAAGGGGATATGAAATTCTGACTGCGCCGGCAAACATCGTACTTCCCGATGCCAATAGATCTCCTGATAAGCCGGCAACAATCGCGATCGAACCGGGTGTGTTTAGTGGTATGCTGCGTAATAAACGTTATCTGTGATATCATTCTAAGATGGACATGTTTCTATAACAATAATAAAAACACATGGCTCCGCAAACGAAGTAAAAAAGATAATTTAGTTATTAAAGATTATTAGGGGAAGATTTCTGATACGAATATCTTTCAAACATTCGGGTTGTGTAGCTGTGTTACAGAGTACAGCAGCACTTCGATCCGCTTCGTATATAACAATTTAATGTGAAGCTCTGCCCACATAGATGTTGCTAAGAGTTTGAGTGACGTCAGTAGAATTTTCTAGTACCTTTATTTCTTTGTCTACCCATTTTTTTTTTCAGCTTCACTCCCTGGAAGTTTTCGCAGCTCCTCATGTTGGCGTCTTCTTGACCCAAAACTCAGCCATAAAAAATTCATGTGGGTAAGCCATCGATAATGGGCCAAAGGGGAAAAAAGAGGGAAAAGCGATAGATGGCGAGTAACGCAAGGGGAAGTTTTAAAACTGAGGCAGAATTAATGGTAGAATCAAGTGACACCATTAGCTGTGTAAGCATATAAGCCTTTTCAAAGTTTTGAAGCTGTAGAAGAGGTACCAGGTGGCCTATATAACACTTCGCTAGAAATTTCCTTCATCCTATACTCGGCTCTAAGTGGCAGGTTCTGAAACATTCAGCTTGTAAGGACGTAATGCAAAAGTACGGTGAAGTAGTAGAGAAAGACAAAGATACGAGTAAAATATTTTCCCAAACTTCACTTTTAAATATTTTTGGTCTTGCAAAGTTGAAAGAGTATTTTAAGATACATGTACCATAAATGGCTATCGAAGAAAATTTAAAAAATACGAGACGAAGTCGATGATTTTCTGTGCAAGATCAATAGAACAAGGATCACAAGAATATCCACAAAATCACTGCAAACAAAATTATTATGTTAGAGGCGCCTTTTATAATAGTCTTTTATCCGGTGGTCAAAATGCCCGGTATTAAGCGTATGCAGATATCCCTTCGTGAGTTAAAAGTATTGCAGAACTCGACGAGGCTATTTCAAGATAAAACAAACACTGCGGAGAACTGACGAGAGAACCTTCATTTTACCACTCTCAATGACCGAGCCAGGTGGCTCAGACGTTTCGTCTGGGACTGGCATCTGGGAGGTCGTGGGATTGGTTTTCTGTAGCCGACGTCTCTCACCCATAGGTTTTTCAGGAGGTTTCCCGGGTCACGAAGATTCTTCATTCCAGCCCCCGAACTTCCTGTCCTTTCATTTCATCCCAATCGATATCTTTCGGGCTGTAAGTGTCCACGAAAACTGCGGTAGAGGCACTATTTTGTGGAGGTTACTGCGTTCTGGAAATACAGCTCTCGGCGACGGAATGGTGTTTTTGGTTGTCCTCGAACTCAGGTGGTCTATCCGAGACTGAACGACGCGCTCCCGTGTCGAGATGAACTGTTAGGGATCCTCCATGGCGGCTCTCTCCTTGTTTAGATGTCGGCGCCCTTTGAAATTACTCATCTCATCCTCGCCTCCGGGAGCCTGCATAAACCAATGACTGCAGTGCGAAATACCCCTCCGTGACATTCACACACACACACACACACACACACACACACACATATAACACCCGTCTCAATGAGCACGACCACCCCAGGTCTCCGCTATTAATCAAGAGAGGTTAAATGAAGGTCGCATATATATTGTAGGTTACCTGATATGCTCAGTTTGAGTAAATTGGATTTCATTTAGTAAGAAGGTAATGTGGCTCCAGTTTCCTCATTCGTTGTTAGTGCCAAGAATTTGAAAAGCAACTTGAGTACGTAGGTCAGAAGAGCCTTTACTTTTGTCCATCCTTGTTCTTGAAGCTACTAACTTGAGAAACGTACAGTCCGACATATTATCGATGACATAGTTTTTACTTCAAAGTGAAACCACTGCTTCATAATGTACGAGGTACGTGGAATAGAGTTTGGGTAGCCCATGTTTCCTCTTCCTGGCCATACATTATCCATTTATAAAGTAAAACCCCTGTGTCTATTCGCATCCTTTTTATTTATTTACGGTTCCTGATCTTTCCCCCCAGAAGTTTACCCTCCTGCACTCTAAACCCCCGAAGCCATCCGCCTGTCTCTCGCAGGCGCGAACAGATATACTACTCCCTAGTATACGCATTGTAGGGGTAAAACCTACCTCACACTAGGTATTCTATAATATATGACATGATATATCGGTTTCCAGTGTAAAACCACTTTGCTCCTCTTAAGGCTACAGTGTTTCAAACTTCTTATCCCGTTTATCTATACTTACCTATTGGACCACAAATCTCCACCAATTTTCCAATCCATCATTGCTGCCCCCCTCCAGTTTCTTGAATCCACGAACTATGTGGTCTTATTTTTCTCTTTTTTCCTGGTGGCATCAACTCCATTAATCTTTTAGGTAATATTTTATCTTCCATTCCTTTAACATCCCCATATTATTATAATTGTTTCGGTTGAATAATAAAATATATAATCGAATTTTGAACATTCATCTTCTCTTTTATATTCTGCTTTCCATTTTTTCCCTTCTAGATGTCCTACCAGTCGTCCAATAATCCATTCTTGTTCCAAGTATGCTCTTGTTAATGTTTATAAACGTACGCCATCATATTGGCTTAGTTGTTCCCGTTCTCTTGCGATTGCTTGTTTTGGCAGGATGTGTGTGAATAAAACAACATATATAACATATTTCGTTATGTTTATGCTAAAGATTTACACTTTTACGTTAATGTTTATTTTTCTTGTGAATGAAACCTTATGGTATTCAACTAGATACTAGATACTAGAAAATAAAAGCAGGAACAGCTAGCAAATCAAAATAATGTAAGATACAACTGTATAATATGAAAAACATTGTCATGACCCTTCCAGCTACTAGGGAAGGTAACAAAAGCATAAAATTCATAAATGTATATACATGAAATACTACAGTAATACTCGTCCAATACTACACAATTCGGACGTTATCAAGTATTTTTCATATTCTCAATGAAGTACTTCACAGCGTAGCCAAATAAATACCTAATTAGTTTAGTAAATAATTATATCGTAGAAGTCAAAAGGTATGGCAACATTGTAGTTTATAAAATAAATCACAGTATCTGCAAAAACTCACTATATAATGACTGCTACAACCAAATATAAATTCAAATTGAGCACAATAGCTAGTTCTTCAGAGCGGCAACCGTCAGTTGCGCCATCTTTCACAGATACCAAAAAGAGCATTTCTTCGGTAATAAGTGACGTCCGTACCAGGGAATCTGCCTCTATAGGGAAAACTATTAATTACTGACATATTATTGTTACTCTTACGATGAAAGGATTATGTGCCAAAGCTAAGATAAATCATTAAAAGAGTTGCAGAACTCAACGAGGCTATTTTAAGTTAAATTCGTATTGCTCATCTTGCTATCGGTGGAGACGGTGAGCTGGTCGCGCTCTTTGAGAGCTGTAAACGATCACTCACTAGTTCTCCACTCGTAGGGTTTAACTTTAAATAGCCCCGTTGAGTTCTGCAACTCTTCTAATGCACAAAGGGATATCTGCACACGACAAATAGTAGTTGGGCCATATGGTATAGTGTAGAGCAGGTATGGGCAAACTCTGAACCACTGATATGTAATCTGCAATGTCGGTTTACATCACATAGTTTAAAACGAACCGGTATTTGGAGAATTAGACAAAAGTGAGTACAGTGGAGCTTTCTAATTATTAGATAAATAGTACACATTATTTATTTATATGCAGTGTAGATTCTGAAAAATAATGTAAGCAGTATTGTTTATTACACACATTTTTTCACATATGCCATTATTTGGTTAACACCTGTTTTACCTCCAATCGAGAGGTTTTAAGCCGCCAGCAAATGTTCGTCAGTCAAAGGAGCCTTGTACTTTGACCCGGTAAACTCGTTTGCAAAACCAGTTGCTCACACAACTACGGAAAAGCAAACATAGTCAAATTTTAGCTGCGAAGAGTATTAATTGCGCGTGTCTTGACATTGAGAACTGTTTAAATAGACCAATATCATGTTTATAATGACCAAGCTATTTTAAAACGTATGTTTATGGATGTATTAGAGCTGTAAATCCACATGCAGTTTCCACATGCATAGTGCTTAAAAAAGTCAAAATTATTTCCCGGCTAATCACTTACTTTTTAGATGTTCCACTAATAGAACATACTTATCTATTGAATCATATATAAAATAAGAACTAAAGCTTTCCTGGCGACGTGTTAATTCAAAATCTTCTCGGGCTTCTAGCCAGGTAAAAACTTGGCTTGACACCAACGTTTCGAAGAAGTGCATCTTCCTCGTCTTCACCCTGAAGACGAGGAAGATGCACTTCTTCGAAACGTTGGTGTCAAGCCAAGTTTTTACCTGGCTAGAAGCCCGAGAAGATTTTGAATGAATCATATATGCTTAGTACATTAATTTATTTCTTTTATTTCTCGCTGGTAAAATAATTTAACTGTTTATTTGATCTATATTTATTTATTCCTTTTCCAAAAGGTATAAGCACCAGTTACAGGAAGTAATTGTCAACAAAGAAAGAGACATATTTATAGTCAGGCTTAGAATCTGTCCGACTACTTTCTAATTAGAACTCTTGTCACTGCACAACAGAACGGCTAGATCATACAGAAACTAGAGGTTCCAGAAGCAGTAAATGCATATGCTTAATGTAGATAAAAGGAATGTATTGGAGAATGTTGAAAATCGTGTACACTTATTTGTGGAGTTAAACAGTTCCGAGCAATTTCCTGTTATGGGTGTATAATTTCCAATATTTGTAAAATTTTCAAACAGGAAGTTCTTTGTTATTTTGCTCCTGGTCGTGCAAAGAGAACCAATTCCTAATCATCATATAGCGGCTGCCTTTTAAAAGATGTTACAATGTCTGATTTCTTTCTAACTGCAGGAAATTAAGTAATAAGTCCATTTGTAATAATGTATCAATTGGCGTCAAGTATACAGAAGATATGTTTTTTAAGAATAATTTATTAGAAAATGGGAGTAGAAATAGGCGAATAGAATACATAAGATTTTTTCAGGATTATATCTCACATGGCTAGAGCAATGAACATGATTGGCCAGGCTTTCTATGCAGCTACCATATCTTACGGAAAGGCACAGAATGGGCAAATGTACTGATTGGTCTACATGGAGCTTTTAATTTAGTAAATCAAATATTTACGCCAGAAAATGGAAATTATTAATTATTATTATGTATTTACTTTTATTTATTGCTTTCTTTCCGATATATTCTAAGTACGGAAAGAACAGTTTTCTACCCAAAAATTGGATACCGAGATTTCACCAGAAATGTATATATTGATGCCCTTGTGAATCTAAAAAAAAATCTGATGTGCTTCAAACACATGACTTTCTTTACATCAATGCAACAAAGTATTGTTAAAAGCTTATTCTTCAATTTGTTTCATGCTAAGCGAGAATAAATTATCAGAAATGGTTTTTGCTTGCTACCTTATAAGTGGAATGGAAATAAGGGAGTACCATAGGCTAAAGTGATAGTCAAACCTTTTAAGAGCTGGTTGCTATGTGGTTGAAGTTCCTTTGTATGGCCAGGAGTCAAATTCCCGTATGAGAAAAGTATAAATACTTTAAAACTGAAACCAATAATAATAACGTAAATCTTAAAAACAGCCAATTCCTCGAAAAAATGCATATATCATAAAGTGTGTATTTTAACAAGCTCTACATTTTTTGTATAGTAAGTTTTTGTATATATCTAACGGTTTACCAGTTATATTAAATTCAGCAAAATCATCCAGAATATATTTCTCCAGAGGCTGTTCCCAGAAAATTCAAAATAAACATTTTGTTTGTCATGGAAATATCTTTAATGTATGATATTTTAATCAAAATCGTTAGAGGCATTTTTGAGAAAATAAAAATTTTCGAAACATTTTCCATATAAAGGATAGTTAGGGGTGGGAGATTTTCTTGAAAGTCTCTATTTCGCATCCTTGGAAAATATTAAATCTAAATACCAACTGTGATATTTAATGGACTTCTCATTTTTGAGCTATGCTGTCCATAAGCACACACGCGGGCATTTTTCTAATAAAAAAAATTAAATCAGGGGTCTCAAAACAAATATTTCCGGTGAAATCTCGGTATTGGATTTTTGGGTGCAATATAATACCTTCTCTATACACTGTACATGATACATGTAGAGAAAGAAAAAAGAAGCAATTTTAGAAAAAAGATAGTGTGCGTGTAAATGTGTGAATAGCATAATTCAAAAACAAAAAGTTGATAAATTTCACCTTTTTATTTATCTTCAGTATTTTGAAAGCTACAACGCTTAGATCTTAAGAAAACTCCCCCGCTCTTAGTTACCCTTTATATGAAACATTTGTCGAAAATGGAATATTCTCAAAGATGGCTCTAACAATTTTGAACCATATATTTAAGATGATTTCATTACAAAGCAAATGAATGTATTGAATTTTCCAGGAATAACGCCTGAAAATCTCTTCTTTCTGGATGTTTCTTGTATAACTAGTAAACCGTAAGAAATAGACAAAATTTTACTACACAAATCGTGTTAAAGCATACAATTTTATTAAGACACATTTGCGGAATATTATTTTTTTATTTTCAGTTTTTCGACACTACTTATATTTTTGTTCTCCTGGTCAAGCAAAGATCAGGGACGTTCAAAGACATCAGATAACAATAAATAGATTTGACTATCGCTTAAACGTAGGGTACTCCCGTTGTATCTACAAGGAAGTATATAAGACAGGTAAAGTTTATATGAATTAACGTGAAGGAAATTGAAAAACAAGCTTTATTATGAATAGTTTGGTAATGAGTGGGTGGAGAAAGTTATGTGAGCGTACCAAATTTCCTTTGGCGTTACTGATTTTATTAAGAAGACTTTATTCATCAAAATATATAGCAGCGTAAATGCATGATCTTCAAGTTGATTGCAGCTTCATTTAGTTTTGTTGCAAGATATTGTAATTTAGTATTCATACTATCAGCATATAAAAGTATATACTTCATAGTTGCATATAATGCTAAAAAACGAAGCCGAAAGTGTGAGGTTCTAGATATTTGTCTTGTATTCTTGGTAATGGTAAATGCACACGTGGCTGTTTATGCAAAAGATACTGAGGACCATAAATATGTGATATGGAAACCACATTATACACGGAACATTTAGTTTAATGACGGTACAAATAGTTGACTCCTTAGTTGCCAGCAAAAACTGATTAGACAAGCAATCCGAGTGGAAGAAGAAAATGACAAGAGAGATAAGAAATTTTAATATTATGTAAGAATATTGGAATACCATCTCACTCTCTTCTTGCTCTCCTCTAGCTGGGCAAGAGGAAGGTTTTAACATATCGCCCTTCAATGGGATTCAGTTCACCAAAGTGCCAAAGTTCCTTGGAACGACAACCCGCAATGCTGCCTTGGAGAAGAAGTTGCCTAAATGTACTAATGCAGGCGAAACGCATCGTCGCATTCAAACCTACTTAAGCTTGGTTTACCAAGCATATAGTACTTCGCAAAGCTGTTCTGGTCAACTCAACAGCCCCAAATGGGCAACGGCTCTTTTCACCCACTCCATCTGCAAACCAGCAAAGGACTTTAGAAACGATTTAACTATGATAACTGTTAAATGTTTTGTATCGTTACAAACGCTGATTCCGTTAACAATTGTTTATAAACAAACTGGCTTGCTGGTTAGATATTTCGAAGGTAGAATCTTAAATTTCATTGCCATTTTTTCATTTATTTATTTTAAGAAGAAATTTACAGTAACTATTCCATTTCTATGCCGGTATTTCATATTAATCATTAAGGTTTAACAATGGCTTTGATATTGACCAATCGCATTCTTTATTCTATTATATGCTTGGAAAGTTCCAACGTTATAGTTAAAATAACAGCTAATAAGTGGCTAAGAGTATGCAAGCTACATTTTGATAGCAGATTCAAGCATTATTCATCTTTCAATGAAGGCCTTAATAAAGTTAAAAGGATTTTCAAGAAAGTATGTCTTCTAACAGATCAATAACACAATTAACCAAATCCTACTAATTCAACATACAGTCAGATTGCACTACCGAAAACCAGCAAATTTCTTCAAATTTAAGTATTGCAATCAATGTTTCAAATAAATTATGTCACATATTAGAAGTGCGTCTTTACTGCCTTCTGATTCTAGCTTATCTTAATTTGAATGTGAAACAATGAAGAATTAATGTTGAACACAGGTAAAGAAGTATCACATATAATCCGTTATACTTTATTTATGGAATATTCGTATTAAATCCAAATAAAGATTGCTAGATGCCTCAGTGAAAATCGCAACTTCTTCTTGGATCAAGTAAGATAAAGATTGCTTAAATGCTGAAGAAAAATCCAACTTACCTTCCAGAGTACTCTCAACACAAGCTGCGAATAGCTGTAATAAATTTTGGTTGAATAGAAATTTCTACAACTAGCTAAAGTTGAGCTTTCAGAAATCATAGCATATATATATATTTTGAAATTCGACCTTCATAAGTTAAGGTACATAAGACGTTTTTCTTCCGCACCCCATTAGTCTAAGATTTAGTATTTGCTCAATTTTATTAAATTTACAATGCACATGTTTACAATTATAGTGTAAAAGAATCCAAATCCATAAAGCCGAGATAAGTAAGGAAATTATAGAATATTTACTTTCTCTACACGTACTATGAAAAAATTCGATACCGATATTTCACTGGAAGTACACGTTTTAGGGTCCGCTGTATCCGTGTGTATATGTATGTAGATGTATCCGTGTTTCTGTGACCATGATAACTTAAAAATGAAAAGTCGGTAAAATACGAAACTTGGTATTTAAGTTTAGTGTCTTCCAGGGATGCGATACGAAGATTTTGAGAAAAATCTGCCCACCCCATACTACCTTTTACATGGAAAAATGACTAACGATTTTGACTAAAACACCGTATATTAAAGATATTTACATGGCAAGTAAAATGTAAATCTTTAAAGACCTCTTTATTTGGAATGAATTTTGGTGAATTTAGTGTAACTTGTAAACCATAAGATATAGACAAAACTTACTAAACAAAAAATGTAGATCACGTTGAAACACACAATTTATGTCAGATGCTTTTTTTCGTTGAATTGACCATTTCTGAAATATTTCATGGAATTTATTTTTGATTTAAAATACTTAAACTTTTTTCACACGGAAAGGTGTAATCTCCTGGCCCTGCATAGAAACGGATTTCATCTACATGGCAACCGATTTTTAAAATATTTGCCTATCGTTTTAGCCTAGTTTATTCCCTTATTTTCCTTCTATTTACAAGGTAGCAAGTAATTAAAACCATCTCTTGATTATTATAAAGAAGGTAAAAGAATATGCTTTTTAACAATATTTTGTTACATCGATGTAGAGAAACTGATGTGAATGGAACACTTCAGATTATTTTCATATATATCACACTGTAATTGACATCTCCCCTTAACGGTCACTACTGACGTACCGAAGTATATTCACAATTCACAGCATTTATGAATTGCAATTGATATAACTAAGGCGATCACTCCTCCTAATTTATTAGGAATAGATCGTAAAATGGCATAAGCGAATAAGAAATACCATTCTGGTTGAATATGAAAGCATAATAATTTTGGTGGTCGGCAAAGTAACAGATGAATAAGAGCCATTAAGGGTCAAGGACTAGCTATTAAGGAAAACATGCTATAATTTGCAATGTGGCATCGAAATAGGCCCAAATATACTGCAAATGCCTACCTTAACTATTACTTATAGAAGTCATGTATCTTAATAAACTAAAAATCTGATGTATTCCATTCACATGAGTTTCTCTACATAACAGCCTATTTTTCTATCTATTTTATGATAGTCGAGATAAACATTAACAGAAATTGTCTTAATTACTTGCTTCTTTGTAAGTAGACGGAAAATAAGGGATTACACTAGGTTAACACGATAGTCAAATCCTTTAAAAGCTGGTTACCATGTGGTTGAAATCCGTTTCTATGTAGGGACAAGAGTTTACAACTTTCCGACTGAGAAAAAGTTTAAGTAGTTTACATCTGAAACAAATATTAAGAAATATCTCAGAAATGGCCAATTCTATGAAAAAAACGTATATGACATAAATTATGTGTTTTATCGAGATCTACATTTTTATATATCATGTTTTTTGTCTATCTCTTACGGTTTACCAGTTATGCAAAATTCAGCAAAATTCAACCAGAATAATGTGGTCTTTAGGAGCTATTCCCAGAAAATTCAAAATATAGTTTGTTTGTCGTGTAAATATCTGTAATATACGATATTTGAATTAAAATATTTGAGAAAATAAAAATTTACGAAATTTTTTCCATGTAAAGGGTAGTTTGGCGTGGGGGATTTTTTTTTTTTTTTTTCAAAATCTTCGTGTCGCATCCCTGGAAGATACTAAACTTAATATAAGTTTGGCATTTTACTGACCATTTTCTGAAAATGCTTTCTTTTGGATGCAGGTACCCTAAAACGTATATTTCTGGTGAAATCTCGCTATTGAATTTTTGGGTGGAAGAGAAAATAAAAAGAAAGTAAGTATCGGTAAGACTTCTGCACTGCACTATCTGCACACTATAAGAGCAAACTTTTCGGTCGTTCACGCTAACGATATGTATGACTGAAGTTCTGAAATGAAAAACTAATAGTGCTAAACTTTTTGAAATGTTTACCACAGATGTAATATAATCAAATAAGTTACAGTGCAAATATCACCCATTTTACTCTAATGATTTAGACGTTATGGTCAATTGTTTATGTTTTTATCACGTTGCTAAAAAGTTCCGTGCGACAAAAAATTACTAACTTGGTCTAATATTTTAACCTTAGGTTTACAAAACATCTACTTTTTCAAATTGGCCAAGGTTTTTCTATGCCTTCTTTAGTTTAGGTTCCATTTTTTTAACTTATGAATATACTTTTTTTTGTCATAAAAATATAACTTTTATGATTGAAAATTGAAAGCATATGCTTAAATACATTTGAAAGTAAAACCTAGGGCAATTCTTATTCATTGCAGCTCTTTGGACATTTACAGAAAATGTTATTTGTGTAACAGAAAAACTGCTCCATAAGAAGCATTTTAGAGGAAGAAGAACACTAAAAATATGAATAACAAGAAAACAAGGACAGATGTAACTGCATTGCCACAGTTAAAATCTATCAAGTTAGTAGTTGGACCCTTAGTTTTGTTTTGCTTTCCTCTATTGGTGCCTTTTCTGTCCGTTTTTTCTTGTATTGCTGCTTTTCTCCTCCACAACTTTGTTTTTTGCTTTGAATGATGTGGATGAGATTTCGTCGAACTGAAGTTTTTCTTGTTGATTCCAGTACAGTTACACCTCTAATGCTTTGCTGTAGCTCCAGTTAAGGCATTTATAATGGCGCCTGGTAGCCAATTATACCTTTTATATACTCAGGAGTGTTTAAATTATTTTATGGAATCAAAATAAAGGCGATTTTTTGTGATTTTTCATGAAATTTCAGTCATGCATACCCTTAAATTACAAGGTGACCTGTGTGTCCTCGGCTTTTCCCTCGCCATCTACCGCGTCTTTAGATAGCCAATTTCCTCTCTAAAGTGAATTGGCATTATATATGTCATTGCTGCATCAGGTCCAATCAGCCAGGTATGTCTATTGTTACAGTAGATTTATTAAATAAAATAGGTTTATAAAACTATACAGTAGATTTATAATAGTTTTGTTTGAGCAATGCCAGCTGTAACATTTTGTGGGAGGAAGGGATGATGGGAGAGACCCAAAAGGCGACCAGATCCGCAGCTTTCCGGACCTAACTGATCCCGAGCCTTACCCGCAAGCCTGAGTGTCTAGGACATCCTTAAAGGGCGCCAGCCCTAAAGCACTCGTCTAGGGAGAGCGGTCCTGCAAGACCTAGGGAAGAAACCATTACACAACGAGCACAGCCGCTTGATCTTTTAACCATGAAACAGATGACAAGAAAGTGGCGGGCAAGGAAAATCATGGTAGAAGCTGAACCAGCGCAGCATACGTCTACCGACCCAGGAAAACCTCGAAAAAACTATGGGCTACATTGGGCGTCCCAGGGAATCGGATACAGGACCTCCCGAATTCGGACCACACTAAGTCATCATTATCGGTGTTAAGGCGTTTATCAAATATTAAAGTTTGTTAATTAACTACCGCAAACCAAATTGTAGCGGAGTTTCCGTATGGCTTAAAGTTGTTGAATGTCTTTCGTAACCGCATAAAAACCATGTAGTAAAATAAATTTATAAATCTATGAAAGAATACATTTTAACGTAATCGTGAATAGAGTTTTTGGGGAAATATGAGAATTTAAAGTATTACCAACAGAAATCCGTCTCAGTATATGTCCTCTGGCACATTTTATTTAATGATAGAGAATAGTGTAGTAATTTCGAAAAGTTCCTGTCTATAAGTCGACCATGATTTTCAAAGGATTTGCTTCAAAAACGAATCAGTAGCTTTGTTTGAATCTGCTTGATCTTTAATCAGTGAAAACACGCTTTCATGCAACTTTAGTTTCACTGTAGTAGCTACCACTAGTTTTAGCATCTGCCTTTTTGTCACTACGTTTTACATTATCTGAAAATAGGCGCAATTATTTACTCGACATGGAAGAAACACCATTAAATTCCTCTTATTTCAGCCAATCGGTGCTCTTGAACTCGATAATTTCTCTAAACTTAGTAACCAAAACCAATTAACCCTTTTCTAACAGAAAACAGTACAATTTGAATCTATAGCTTATACTTTGTATTCCGACCATAAACTCAAACAGTGAGAAAAATAAAACGCGAACGTCTATGAAGATACTTCAAACTGAAGGAGAGCGACGCGTAAGCAAAAATGCGTTCGCCTAAAACTTAATAAAAGGTAAGAATTTTAATATAATATTAATATGCAAGATGTAGAGGACTGCTTTTGATTCTCTATGTACTTCCTGTAAGTAATAATGTATTCCATCAAACATTTCAATATTGAGATTACACAGAAAATACACGTTTTAAGGCTTCCTGAATAAAAGAAATGCTTTAGGAAACATGATGTATATGTATGTATGTATGTATGTATGTATGTATGTATGTATGTATGTATGTATGTATGTATGTATGTATGTATGTATGTATGTATGGTATGTATATATGTATGTATGGTATGTATGGTATGTATGGTATGTATGGTATGTATGGTATGTATGTATGTATGTATGTATGTATGTATGTATGTATGTATGGTATGTATGGTATGTATGTATGTATGTATGGTATGTATATATGTATGTATGGTATGTATGGTATGTATGGTATGTATGGTATGTATGTTATGTATGGTATGTATGTATGTATGTATGTGTGTATGTATGTATGTATGTATGTATGGTATGTATATATGTATGGTATGTATGGTATGTATGGTATGTATGGTATGTATGGTATGTATGTATGTATGTATGTGTGTGTGTATGTATGTATGTATGCATGAATAAGTGTATTTATTGACATAGCAATATCATACATAGAATTTCAACATTCGCACGGGTCCACAGACCGTACGTGCTTTTGTAATACACATTACAAGCAATATTAAAACAACAACAAAGAATTAAAAGAGTAAACAAGAAAATAAAAAGACAAAGGAAATACACAGTCCAAAGCATTATTAAACAACAATAAAGAATTAAGAGTGAACCCGAAAATAAAAATACAAAGATATTCAAATATAGCAATTTAAATTTACAGCACAGAGTACATCTTCATAAATGGACCCTCTTATAATAGAAAATTACACTTAAAAGACACATATACACATAATATATACAACATATATAAAATCATAGCACAACAGTGACCTAAGTATGATATAATATATATGTATGTAGAACAATGTAGTCACTTTTGTTTAGTTGATCTTATTCCCCTCTCCCCTTCTCTATTGGCAGCCTCCTCAGATCTCAGCTGTCTTGCCTTAAGTATAAATTTACCTAGCCCGTCCATGTTTTCCGTGCCTGCCAGTAGCGTCCAACATGCTTCTAGCCCTACATTCGCAGTGGTAAAAAATCGCGGCAAATATTTTTCCCGCCATTCCTCCGTACCCCTACATCTGTCATGTGAGTCCACGACCTTTCCTCCTCGCAAATGGGACAGATTCTCGTACCATTCTCGTCAGAAATTTTCGTGCTCCTCCATGCTCCTAGTCTAATCCACGCGAGCCCCTCTCTAATGAGTTTGGTGCCTGTTTTGATGTATAGCTCCATACCCCACTCCGATTTCAGCCCAGACTGTACTTCTAATGACACCTTCTCTGTGCATTGCGCAATTATTTGCTGTCTGTCAATATCACAGAGGTGGTTCTTAATTTTTCTGCAAATACTTCGCCTGTTTTCCTGCCCCGCCATCCAAATGTCTCCCATCTCAATGGTTTCCAACCCTTTCTTTAATTTTGATGCCCACGTCGAATTACCTTCCATTTGCAACTGTTCGCGGTAGCAGACTGCCCCAACTAGAGATTGGTTTCCGTGAACGATTCTCAGCCAATATTTAACTGCTCTGATTTTGCACTCTATCGTTTCACTATGTGCGCCGAATTCCTTCATTATTCCGCAGTTTGCCGTACCCCTCCCTACACCCAGAATTCCTTTCAAAAATTGGGTCCTCACTTGATCCAGATTCCCTGTTTGTTCCCACCCCCATATTTCTCCTCCGTATGTCATCGTGGTTCTAACTGTCGCTCCGTATACAGTTTCCATTAAGGTTATGGATATATTCGATATTCTGTAGCGTATCCGGAGAGCTTCCGTCGCTTTTACCCTTGCCTTGTGTTTCGTAATGTCAATGTGTTTTGTCCATTTTCCGTTCATTGTGAATGTGAGTCCTAAGTACACAAAAGATTTAACATTGTCCAGTATCTGTCCTGCATATGTCCAAGTCTCCTCCATGCTATAAACACAACCCTTTTTGAAAGTCATTCCTTAGTCTTATTCACATTAACTGTAAGTAGCCATTCATCGCAATAATTCTTAAGTGTGTGCAGTCCTCGTTGCAATCCGTTTATTGTCGTAGAGCACAATACTAAATCGTCTGCGTATAAAAGTGTTGGGATCTGCAAATCCGCTACTACTGGTGCTTGGATATTCTCTGCTATAATTGTATCAGTAATATCCACATAGAGATTAAATAGCAAGGGAGATAAAATACAACCCTGCCTCACACTCCCCTATAGCTTCGGCAGCTCTCGGGTCACTCTGTTTCTGTCGTACTTCACACAGAATTCGACATTTTGATACATTGTCTGCAAAGCTCTAACCATTTTACTTGATAACCCCTTTCTGCCTAGTTTGTACCATAATGCATTTCGATTGATAGAGTCAAATGCCTTCTTAAAGTCCACAAAAGCACAATGAAGCTTTCCCCGCTTAATTAACCAATTGCAATTCTATTTTTTATACCTTTAACTATTACTAATTCAGGAGGATTGCAATATTATCCAATTAACCAATTTATATTCTGGGCCATAGTTATAATTGTAATTTTATTGACCCGAATTGGAGCCAGCCCGTTGAAGACCCATATATTTTAACAGGACAAATATGTATGTATGTATGTATGTAATGTATGTAATGTATGTAATGTATGTATGTAATGTATGTAATGTATGTCTGTGTTAACAATGTGTCATTAAAACACACACTTTGTGTGTAAACTTCTTTGCAGTGAAAACTATTTCGCACATATTATTTATAATTGGTTTGAATATTGAAATACTTTTTCAAGCGGTGAGTCGCTCACTCGTTGTTTCTCACTGGTTCATGGAATTTCAGAGCCATCACAAAGTCACCCGCTTTTAGTAGTCTACATGTCGCTTTAACTAAATATTCTCTTATAGCTACAAAGATATATGCATATATACATAAAACCAACGTTTATCTCTAATAGCAAGAAGTAGATACAGGAATAGATGTGTGTAAGAATAGTTTGTAGAAGACTGAGTGGAACAAGTTATGTGAATGCAAAAAATGACACTTTTTGTACCTTGACTACAGCGTGCATAGTGCATACATAGAAAGAGATGTATATTCTCTACTGCAGTCTCACCGGAAATACATATTTTCAGAACATCTGAATAAAAGATATCAGAAAAAGTTAAAGGTGCATATGTGTGTGGACAGTAGCTCAAAATAGAAAAGGCCGTTAATACCAAATTTGGTGTTTAAGCTGATTATCTTGCAATGATATGACAGATGACTGTCAAGAAACCCTCCTATACTATACCTTACTTGGAAAATTTGTTGAACATTTTGTTTTTCTCACAAATGGCTCCACTGATTTTATTAAAATACCATATATAGCAGATATTTACATAATAAATGAAATGTATACATGGATTTTCTGGGAATAGCCTCTGAAGACCTCTTCATTCTGGATCAATTTTGCATATTTGTAAACAATAAGAAATGGGGAAAAAACTTATTACACAAGAAACTAGATCCCGTTAAAACAACACATATGTTATATATTTATTACTTATAATACATAAATATCTTTTAGAGTAAACTGTTTCTGAGATATTCCTTGTAGTTCGTTTCAATTTCTCAAACGGGGGTTATCTTTCGTACCATTTATATGTAAGCTAATGATTTTATTGAGTATTAATTTATTTAAAGAGGAATCCTTAGATGACTAAAAAGGCTGTTTTTTACTCTTGACAGTGCAAAGTGAAAACCGAATTTGAAATGTTTCACATAGTTACCAGCTTTTTAAAAGATTTGACTATCGCTTTAGCCTGGTGTTTCATCTCATTTCCCTTCTACTTAGAAAACTAATATAGCCTTTTCTGCTAATGCTTATCTCGATTATCATGATGTAGATGAGTAATCGTTTGTAATAATGTTTGTGAGAAAATCATGCGAATGGAAGACATCATGTTTGTATAAAAAGATATGCAGAGGGACCCGCTTGTGCTTGTGTGTGTATGTGTATGCTAGTGTGTGTGAACAGAATAACTCAAAAAGAAAAGACCGTTAAATACCAAAATTGATGTTTATAAGTTCAGTATCGTCCAAAGATTTTCAAGAAAATGCCCCCTCCCTTTACACGCAAACTTTTCGGAAAATGTTCATTTTATCCAAAGTAAATCTAACGATTCTGATGAAAATACCGTTTATTAAAGGTATTTGTGTGCCAAATAAATTATAGATTTTGAATTTTCTGGGAAGAATCTCTAAATTCCTCTTCATTTGCGATAAAATTTGCATAACTGGTAAACCATAAGAGATAGACAAAACCCTACATCATACAAATGTAGATGTCAAAACAAGCAACTTATGTCACATATTTTTTGCAGAGATAAAAATTTTTTGGTATTCCTTGTATTTGATTTTCATTTTAAAATATGCTGATGCTGGTTATTCGTTTTTTTGTACTCCTGGCCATGTAAAAAGAACTTAGTTTCAAAGTTGCCGTTTTGGTGCTTCGTGGTGCATGGGCTCGAATCCCGTCGTGGACATGGTTGTTTGTGCGTTATGAATATGTACATAAACAGAAAATGGTAAACAACGGAAATTTAGGGACAAAGAAAAAACAGAAGAATAAGAAAAATTTATACAGCGCCGAAGTTCCGACCAGACTCCGGAACTGTATTCTTCAAAAAAAAAAAAAAAAAAAGTCAATCTCAGAGCGACCACTTTTAAAAGATTTGAGTATCGCTTTAGCCTAATGTATTCTTTATTTCCCTTCTTGTTATAAGGAACTAGGTATAAGTCATGCTCATTTTATCTGTGTTAGTATGAAGAATATAGAAGAATAATAATTTGTAAGTATAGTTTGTATTTTAATAGGTAGAGAGAATATCATGTGAATGGAAAACATCAGATTTTTGAACATCGGATGTTGTAAGGGATCCTAAATGGTATAAGACAGCTGTTATTCTATTTAAAGAGCTGTTTAGACCCAGAACAAAATTGAAAGAGAAACGGGTGCCAGAAAAAAAAAAAAATGTTCCCTTGTGCTTGTCAGCTCCTAAGAACGTTTCGAAACTAAAGTTTGCGTTTGACGTTGATTAATAGCCGAAGAAAAAATAAACAAGCCATAAGCTTCGAGCTGCATTTCAATTAAGCTCGAATTTGTAGGGTGCGAGTGAGAGAGTTGGACTATCGCTTCTGTCTCCAGGGAATAGGAAGTTTCGGGGTCATGTTGTAGAGTAATCGATCTCAAAGAAGATACGAAGCACTATTACTGCTCATGGTTGCCAACGGAAGAATTGGGGTGGCTCTGAGCCATCTTAATTCTTTGCCAACAGCCTGCAGAAGAAGGGCTTGATAATGATGTGTGGTTCATTGTAGGGAACTTTGTTGCCCGGTTCTTCACCACCAAGTCGCCGTAAAGCAATTAAATGAACTTCCTGTAACATTGACTCTAAAGCGCTTAAGAAACTAGCTAGTATAAATACCGATGCCACCGATGCAGAAACTCCATTTTGTATAGAACGATTCTATTTTGCAGAAAAATAAAGAGGTATGGGTTATCTCCGTGATTTGTATTTTGTTTTTATTCATTGCATAGTATATTTCTGTATTTCCACTACCTTAAAGGGCACTGGGAGTGAAAATTTGACAAAAATCTGTATTATTATTATTATTATTATTATTATTATTATTATTATTATTATTATTCAGATAGTGGTCAGCCCGATTTTATTACCATGGCACTGCTGATACATGGAATGAAGATGGAACACCGGTCGAATGCGATAGCGGGGGAAACCGAATAACCCGGACAAAATCCGTCCCTGCGCCGCTTTGTCCACCACAAATCTCACATGCAGTCACTTGGGATCGAACCCGGAACATCTAAGTGAGAGGCCAATGGTCAAACCACTCGCCTACAATGTGGCCCAATGTATTGTAAATAGTTGTTGGAACCTTAGGACGTCAATAGAGAATCTATATTTCGCTGTCCTCTCGTAGTTTACGACTCTACAACCATTTAAATATTATACAATACACCAGCTTTCTAGCATCCTATTTCATTAAACACCGTTGTTCTCAAAACTACATTTTCATACCCTCAAAATGTTGCATGCATCTCATTTTTTGTTTAAATACAAATAAAATCTACTAGAATGTGTAGAAGTATCTATTTTAATATTACAAAAAATAAAATTATCGTAAGACCAATAATAAGGATTTAAAATATATTTTTATGAATACATTAATTAATTTCAAACTTTTAATACAAATTATGCTCAGATTCTATTCACACGACTTTCTCCATCTATTTTGCAACAGATTTATTCTTACGAAAGCTAATCCTTCTCTCTACTTGTACTAATCAAGATAAACATAAGGAAGTAGAAATTATGGTATTAGCTACCTCGTTATAAGTAGAAGGGAAATAAGGGAATACGCCAAGCTAAAGCGATAGTCAATGTTTTAAAATTTGTTGCTATGTGATTGTGAAATTTATTTTCTTTGCATGGCCAGGAGTTGACAGAAATGCCACATGAGAAAAGATTTAAGTATTTTAAAATTGAAACCAATACCAAGGATTATTTCGGAAATGGTCAACTGCACGAAAAAAGTATGCGACATAAATAGTGTGTTTTAACGAAATCTAAATTTTTTTGCAGTAATTTTTTTTACCTACTTTTGTTTGTGAGTTATTGTGTCCATAGACGCACGGTCTCACACACACACACACACACACACATGCACACACGCGAGCGCGCGCGCTCGGACCTTTTTCAAAAAATGTTTTTATATGTAGGACTCTGAAACATGTGTTTCCGATGAAATCTCGGTATCGAATTTTTGGGTGAGATGCCTTCTTTACCTAGAATGTACACTGTACATACATGAGTGCTAATGAAAGTAAAGATTATTCAAGTTACACCATTTAACGCTTTTTCATGTGGTTTAAAGCTCCAATTCAGAAAATCCCAAATAACCAGTTTACTGAAAATTTGAAGCGCGTGGAACTTTTATCACTACACAATATCTTTATTTACGAAATTATTTATATCTTGCAAAATGTCCATTCAAATTGAATGAAATTTGGTGCTCATATTAACATAGCAACAATAGTTAAAAAAAATAGACACACATTTGACTATACTTCAGAAAACGCAGTTTTGATGAGGAAGACTAGCCTTGAATTTGATTTTGACATGCACAAAAATACGCTTATTATGTATGGAAAATTATTGGTTGGCATAACACTCATAAACCAAATTACGACTTTTTGGCCTGTATTTACAACCATGTAATGAAACGTGTTCGATGTTCAAGCGAAAAAGACATCCTCGGTTTACTTTAACCAAAATTACACGAACAATTATCGCCGTTGGTGAAACTAGCATTAAGAAGAATTCCACATTCATACACAGGGCCATAAGAAACCACCCTCAGTGTGAGGATATATTAATCCTGAAGATTGGCTGTTTGCAGTCTCTTGAAGAGCAATTCAGGCAAGTTTGTATTGACTATGTATGCACCGCTCTATGGGCTTCATTGGGGATTTCCAGAATGCCCAGACGAATAGTCAAGTTCCATCCATGTATCGTATAGCATCTTCGGTGTGACCGAGTTGAATGGCTTCCCAATGACGAAGATCATGAATGTCATGCACAAGTATGGCGTAGATTTAATCCTTCATATAGCCACAGTTGAAAAAATCCAGAATGCTTATGACTGGAGATCGAGGTGGCCAAGATGTGGGCCTATCGAGTTCGATCCATCGCTGTAGAATTGTTTTGTTTAACAATTTACGAAGTCTAAATTCCCTTGCGGTAGAGCACCATCCTGTGGAATATAATTTTTTATTGTATCTTAACGTCCTTTAATCTGGTTTGTCAAATCGGATGATTAATGAGTCAATGAAATGATGCTCGAATGATCTTGGGGTCCATGGAACTTAAAGTTACTCGACATCAGTCTTCTTAGGATAAGGACAAATCCGAAAAAATCCCTTATCCGGGTAACTCACCCTAAGCCAGATTCGAATTCTGGACAATGTCATATTTGTTTATAAATCTGTACCTGTAGAAAAGCAAACTGTTTAAAGCATGTCAAGATACATGGGATCAGCTACTATTTGTTCAGTGAAGAAATATGGTCCGATAATTTTGTCATCTTCCTCAGTACATCCCACATTCACTTGCTCTCTGTTCAGGAATTATTCCTGAGCAGCTTTGGGACTTTCAAATGCAGAAGTTTTGACAATTAACCTTTTGCGATGCCGAAAATCACTTTCCCCAAACAATCGCCATTATGCTCTAGAATCTCAGTTGCAAGATCTCTTAGTTTCATTAGGTTATCGTGCTTTAGCGCCTGAATAATTTACACTTAAAGCTTACAAACCAGTTTTGTATGTAGCTCCTTATGATTTGTTAGACGTGGGATGTTCACTCCCTGGCGCTCTTCGAATTGACTTAAATGGGCTTCAAGTGAACGTCTCCCTGATTTCATCCGCAGTCGTTTGTTGTTTGTCTGAGCCAGGTGTTGGTTAACACTCCTTGTGGATAATTATTATTAAATCCTATTTATTATCTTTGCGTTCGTTGGGTCTCATCTGTGCCTTCAGACTGTGATTGATAATTTAGTTTCAGCATACCACACCACGCAGTGAGATCTCTCTTAGTCTGTTGTGATCGTTGCAAATTAAAACCTAAAACAATAAAATTACACTTTCAAAATAGTTTTCTTCCACACTAGGCGTGTGTAGGGCAGGAGTTGGAAGGATAAGAGTCAGGCTGAAAAACTCAATTCCATAAATGGGAGTTGAATCACGGATATTCTGGTCTCATTCCAGTTGCTGAGGTACCAGGGCATCATGCCGACACGTTACTAATTCGAGAGTCAGTTGAAGAAGAAAAATGCAATTTAATGAAATATATCCAATGGAAGATTACTGTAGTTTTTACGTTCGTCATTTTGATAAGCAAATGACAATTTCAGCATTGTAGAGAAAATATGTGTGCTGAATTTTAAAATGAAATATGAAACTGCGAAATTACCTTCAACAATACACTAAGCATATTTGCAATCGAGTTTATTTAACAAATAAGAAACAAGAGGAGAGTAACTTATTCCGTCGTCTAATTTAACATGTGTATGCAATCCGATAGAGGGGAAAAATGTGCACAACGATGTCTGATGAATAGAAACTTAACTCTTTATTTCATGGTGTGGCCATTTGGCAACCAAGGTGGTCAATCAAAAGTTTTAGTGCTTGTTTTTTCTAATTTCATATTACACCAGCATTCAGCAATAAACGTAGGCTTATAGCTGTGTTATATTATAAACCTGTTAATAATTTGTGTAATAAAAACATATTTTTAAAATAAAAACGAGCAAACTTCATGCAACTTCAGTGAAATATAACCCATCTGCATTCAAGTGTGGCATCACACCGGTTAGCTTACTTCTTCCTATACCACACATATTTGACTGCAGACTGGGACTCAAAACTCATGACGTTCGGTTTTGAATGGATGGCTGGTCCGCTTTGTATCACATTTACTATCACGTCTACTCAAGCTGCATTGCTTACGGTGCCAGGAAATGGATATAAACATATAGAGGAAGAACGGCATATGTAAAAAATAATTCATGCAATAGAGGGTTAAATTTGCTGTTAAAAAGAAACGAAGCGGTAGATCAGCTCTATTGTGTACTCTACTATTAATATTACCATCCATTCAAACTGCCTACTAGTCCAATTGAATCTTCTTGCTTTTAAATGTCTTTTTACTTTCTCTACACTCAAAAATTAGGTACCGATATTTCACCGGAAATACACGTTTTAGGAGCCCCTGTATTCAAAAAAGTATTTTTGGAAAAAAGATGTATGTGTCCAAGTGTCTGTGACCACGATAGCTCAAAAATGAAAAGCCAGTAAAATACCAAACTTGGTACTTAAGTTCAGTATCTTCCAGGGATGCGATACGAAGGTACTGAAAATCCCCCACACGAAACTACCCTTTACATTGAAAAAGTTTCGAAAATTTTAATTTTCTCAAAAATGGCTCAAACGATTTTTATTAAAATACCGTAAATGAAAAATATTTATATGGCAAATAAAATATATATCTTGAATTTTCTGGTAATAGCCTCTAAAGACCTTTTTATTCTGAATTAATTTTGCTGAATTTTGCGTACCTAGTAAACCATAAGTGTTAGACAAAGGTTACTACAAAAAATATAGATCTCGTTAAATCACACAGCTTATGTTGTATGTTTTTCATGTAATTTACCATTTCTGAGATATTCCTTGTTATTTGTTTCAGATTTAAAATGGTTTAACTTTTCTCACACGGAAAGTTGTAGGATCATGGCCATGCATAGAAACGGATTTCAACCACATGGCAACTAGCTTTTAAAAGATTTGACTATCGTTTTAGCCTAGTTTATTCCCTTATTTGCCTTCTACTGAAAAGGAGGCAAGTAATTAAGAAACTTTCTGCTAATGTTTAGCTCGATTATATAAACTAGAATCAAGATTATGCTTTTCAACAATCACTTGTTACAGCAATGTAGAGAAAGTCATGTGAATGGACACATCAGCTTTTTAGTATTATAGGAACAGAACTGTTATGGCTTCTTGCTCTTTTTCCACTCGCTGTCCTAATCACCGTTCTTCACCGTCACATTCCACACCGCTTGTTCTCCGTATCCCTGCGAGACTCGGAAAAAAGCGTAACAAAGTTTCGCAGCATCCCCACAGAGTACTGCGTTACCCCCACCACACCGTCTTCGCAGCGTATCTCTTTCGCACCATGCTCGACACCTCATTTGCATAATATTCTCGCCAATTTCACTCTGAATAATTAATTACATTTGGGGTAATTTTTCATGGACATTAAAAGGGTACAAGTGAGAGTTCTTTCATGTACCAACGCCTAATAATAAAAAATTGCTGTTGAGAGACAAGGGGAATTTTTTCTCCGAGTTCTGTTGCAACGAGGTCTTTTATCTTGAACGTCGGCTTTTTCATGGAGGAAAATTATTGTGTTAAACTGCGAAAATAACTTGTTTAAAATAATACAATTCCTTCTTTTCTTTTAAACCGGGGCATAAAATTGGAGTGAATTATACCTTCACCGAACTTATAAATATTAATAGACCTGGTTGTGCCACTTACTTGGAGAACAAAGTACCTAGCCTTAAATATTATGCATTTCTTTAAACACTTGTTTATTCAATTTTTTGCGCAATTCTTAAAACAAAGTTGTCTAAAAAATTTTAAATTACTTGACATCTCGAAAACCACATAACATATGTTCAGAGCTTTAGTTTAGTTTATGGAATATTGGCATTGCTATGTAATGTATGATAATCTATTGCTTCTTTGCCCATCAAAAGTTCTTCAATGTTTAAAGTTATAACATAAACTGCAGGCTTTTCTTATTGCATCATATATAAAATTGGTTCAAAATTCTGTAAATCTGATTATAACTACCAAAGAATTTCTTTGGGTGTATTTACATGTACCGTAAAATAAAATCCGAAGAATGGAAAAAAATTCTGACGTGTTCGTTTCACACGATTTTTTCTATCTGTGTCGCAAACAAACGTTTATTACAAGAGATAATTATTTTATTTAATCATGCTCATTTAGGTAAACAATAGTAGAATTGGCGTTATTACTTGCTTCCTTGTAAGTAATGAGAAATGAGGGCATACACTAGGCTAAAACAATAGTTAAATCTTTTAAAAGCCGGTCGCTATATTGAAAATCGGTTCTCTTTGCTTTCTACGAGTAAGAAAAAGAGAGACAAAGCGAAATATAGACAACTTTTAGAACACTTAAAAGTAAAACCAATGGCACGGAATATCTTGGAAACGGTTAACTCTACAACAAAAATGTATAAGACATAAATTGTGTGTCTAAACAGATCTAAATGTTTTGTGTAGTAAGGTTTTGTCTATCTCTTACCACTTACCAATTATACAGTGAGTCTCAGGTAATATTGACGGGACAACTGCCACCCGCCGGACGGGGTCCGGCGCGACAAATCCCAATCCTGTGCGCCGCGTGTGCTCGGTTATTGTCGTGCACTTCCGACTCTTCTATGTCTCTTGGAGTGGGTGGGTGTACTAACATGTTCGTACCTCAGCATGGTCATTACGCTAGCTTGTCTACATGTTAAAATCATTCTTGGAAAAACTAGACGAAAATTTAGACTTAAATTTCCTAATAGACCACTTACGTGTAGGAATACAATATTGCACTTCGTGGATTGGATTATGAAACAGGTTCTGTGAATAACAAGGAAAGGGAATGAACCCGATGGGGAAAAACCTGATGAAATCGTAGTTGCTATTAGCGTAGTCCTAGGAAATGTTTGAGGCGTTGTAATTAGTGAGATACTGTAATGACGCACGACATTAATTTGAGTAATCTTGTTGCTGCTCTTTCAGCTGATGCTCTCGAAATTCCTGTTTGCTGTTCTAAACGCCTAAACTTTTCGTCTTCACGCACGGCTTTAATTTGAGTAATTTTTTGCTCCTCTTTTAGTTGATGCTCTCAAAATTCCTGTGTTTGCTGCCCTAAACGCCTACAATTTTCTCTTCACGTACAACTTTAGTTTGAGTAATTTTGTTGCCCTAGGAACTGATGCTCTCGAAATTCCTGGTTACTGTCCTAAACGCCTAAACTTTTCATCTAGTTTTCCCACACGAACCCTAAGTCCCGAGGAATATTTTTAGCGAGTACTCACACTCCTGTTGTGAATGTACAACCATACTGTAGTACGAACATGTGTAAATACACCCATTCACTCCAAGGTTACTCTCTCACTGAGTGTGAGTGAATGACAGAAAAGCCGGAAATGCGACGCGCGGGAGCGTGATTTGTCGCGCCGGGCCCCGGTCCGTTGGGTGAAGAGATGTCCCATCAATGCTACCGGAGACTCCTGTATAAAAGTCATCCAGAATGGAGAGATCTTCAGAGACTATTCACAGAAAATTAATATATGCATTTCGTTTATGATATAAATTTATTAGCCATATGGTATTTTAATCAAAATCGTTAGAGGCATTTTTGAGAAAATAAACATTTTCGAAAAAAGCTCCATGTAAAGGATGTGGGGGAATTTCCAAGAAAATCTTCGAGTCATATCTTTAGAAGATGCCTAATGATTGAGTACCAGGTTTCGCATTTAACTGACATTTCGTTTTTGAGTTATGCTGTTCACAGATACACACACACACACATAAAAATGCTTTTTTATATATAGAGGACCCTAAAACATTTATTTCCGGTGAAATCACCTATCCAATTTTAGGTGGAATACAATACCTATTCTGTCCACTATGTACATCGTATATATGTGCTAGTAAAAGTAACAAGGAAGTATACTGTATGTACTAAGGAGAGGAACAACGTTTCAGAAAAGTATGCTCCTGTACGGACTTCATATTTGCAAAGCAGCGTCGTAAAATTTAAGAAAATAGGAAAAGTATTTCATAAAGTTTTATGAAATAAACTATGAGCTAAAATGAGACATGGAAAATATCCAGCAATTTTATTAGAATAATTCAATAATACAATTATATATAACATATCTATACATATCCTTTTATATTTTCCCAATGAAATGGTTGCCCGTAAGAACCAAATATACTAATTACAAATGCAGTCAAACAATATGTCATAATACAATATAAATAGTAAATATGAAACATAAAAATAATAAAATGGAACAAATGGAACAATTTAACAGCTTGAAATACAATTATCAGAATAATGCCAATTTAAGTTAGGTATGTAAATGGCTAAGTAGTGCCTTGGCTGAGTGGTAGACCATTCGCATCTCACCCAGGCGGCTAGTGTTCAATCCCAGCGCACAGCATGTGGAATTTGTGGTCGACAAAGTGGCGTCTAAGCGCTTTTTCTCCGGTTTCTTCCTCCATTCATTCCACCAATAGTTTCATCATTACCTTTCATATTATCCATTTCTCCGTCATTTTATATCATCTACTTCCCCCCTTTCATCTCTCGTTCCTCCACCCCTCGTTACGGGTTCTTCACTCTCTGATTAAATGCTCGTTGACTCCGCGGTAGGCTTCACACATGTATTAGGAGTGAGTAAGCCGATTAAGTTAATCTTTAAACTTATGAAAGTATTTATCTAAACATAAGCAGTGTGTTTTGGAACACTGGGAGATGGAGATATGGACGTCACGTGGTTGCACAAATGTCTCCTATAAAGAGTCGTTACCCAACCTGGACACGAATCTCAAAAGACTCTGATCAAAGAATAATAGGTGTCAAAGTTATAATGTTTAACAGTATATACCTAAATACAAATTACCTTATAGAGCAGAACAGGTTTCAAGGCTGCTAACTGGCTTGCGGTGATGCTCGAAGCTTCATTGTAAGTTATTGCGAACCCTGTTGTGCTCTATACAGGCCACCTAACATGTCCATGCCGACAACGTGAATGGGCTTAACGATACATGCGATCAAGTAAATGACATTTTATTTATTGACGTTCTTTAACTACTGAGGTTCTCATGGTCCCATTCTAAACTGGGCGTGAATGACCGCTTAATTTTGCTCAGAGGCCTCTCCATCAGACTTGAGGTTCTTTTACGTACCGTAAATCTACGACAGGAGACCAACAGCTTTATTTCCCTTCCGAAGGAAGCCATGCTAAGGATTCATCATCCTCCGCCGGGATTGAACCTGCGACCTTGGGTATATGAAATTAGCAGGTAACCATTACACCACGGAGGGCGACTGCAATCAAGTAGGTATTACTTGCTGATAGTAATGGAAAGTAGTTTATTTATAATTTTATACGGCGTAGGGTAGAACAGTTCATCACCAGGTTGCATAAACACTATAAAGAGCATATTAGGCACAGAGGAGGAATTTCTATATTTAAATAAAATGGAAAAACAAATTAACTTCTAAGTGTTACAAACAAAGAAACCAAAACAAGATATTTTACAGACACAGCATAACGGATGTAAAATAATAATTAGGAATAAAACTGAGCGAGTTGGCTCCACGATGACGTGTGAAACTCATATTTGAAGGTCCCGATTTCGATTATGGTTTCCCATTTTGAACTTGGGAATTTCGTGATTTTTATTTCTCATTTCCCTTTCATTACTTCATTTTCATGTTTTAGGTGTGTTTCTAGGTTTTGTGGTGTGAATCGGTGTCTGGTAGTTGGCGTGAATACTAACTCGAAGGTAACCAATACTTGAAAATATTCTTTAAATCGAATTTTGGGCTTAAGTTTGATTATATTGGAAGGATATCTTTTGTTTATTTTCACTTAACTATCCTCCTAACAAATGATCCATAATCGAGTATTCACCATGGAAATTGGAGAGCTGGCTGATTGCATGCCTTGTTCATCGCCCTCTCTAGATAGTTCCAATTTTGGTCGGGTCTTGGAACTTGAAAATGTTAGATACTTTCATGTGGCTATCTGGTCGGTCTGCCTGCAGCCTGTGGTTCCCTCACCTCCTCCTAGTTTGGAGAGGTCTTTATTGATCTTTGAATGTCTCAGCTCACGAGGTCCCCATACGTTGTATAACCTATGCACATGCATACAAAAATGAATACATTTGAACTGATTTATGAAAGAATCAGAAGATATGTACATTGGGCTACAAAGCATCATGTACTTTAATTTCATAAACTGCTAGCAATTAAAAAAAACTTTTAAAAGCGTCTATAGTCGAATATGCACAAATTGGGGCTGTACAAGAAAATGCAAATAACGCCATGAAAATGTCATGAAGTACCTTAGAGTATAAAATTTGCTGCACAATATTCTCTGGCAAAAATCTAAGAAAAGCATGTCACAATTTATGGCAAGAAGTATATGAAAATTGCCATGATGTAATACTTCAGCAAACAGAAGACAGAATTTGAAAATCTGATGTGTTGCATTCACATGACTTTCTCTACATCTCTGTAACACATTATTATTAAAAAGCTAATGCTTCTATTTTCTTCATGCTAATCAAGAAAAACATTGCAGAAATAGTTTTATTACTTGCTTCCTTATAAGTAGAAGCGAAATAAAGTTTAAAGTGATAATCAAAAGCTAGTTGCTATGTGACTGAAGTTTCTTTGTTTGTATGGACACGAGTTGACAAATTCCTGTATGAGAAAACCGAGGTAAGTTTTTTACAGCTGAAACCAAAAACAAGGAATATCTCAAAAACGATCAACTCCACGAAAAAAAAAATTGTATAACATAAATTGTGTTTTGATGTGCTCTAGATTCTTTGTGATGTAATTTTTTTTTTTTTTTTTTTTTTTTTTTTTTTGTCTGTCTCTTATGGTTTAGCGGTTATGCAAAATTCCGTAAAAGTCATCCAGAATAAAGTAGTCTCCAGAGGCTATTCCCAGAAAATTCAAGATATACATTATATTTTTCAGGTAAATATCTTTAATATACGATATTTTAATCACAATCGTTAGTCATTTTTGAGAAAATAAAAATTTTCGAAAAAAGTTTCATATAAAGGATTGTTGGGTTTTTTTTCTTGAAAATCTTTGTGTCGTATCCTTGCAAGATACCAAACTGAAATACCAAGTTCGGTATTTAACGGTATTTTCGATTTTGAGCTATGCTGCCCACAGACACACTCACATTCACACACACACACATACACATGCGCACATACACACGGACCTTTTTCCAGAAATGTTTCTTTTTGGGTTCAGGGAGACCCAAAAATGTATTTTCGGTGAAATATCGGTACCGAATTTTTGGGTGGAGTACAATACCTTCTCTAGACACCATGTACATAGTACGTTTAGAGAAAGTAAAAAGCGATAACCAATCGTGCTTTGTATTTGTAATTAGCATTTACAAAATGCTGCAGATGTGTATATAATGAAGCGGTATCCAAACATCAATTATGTATTGATGGAGGCTTATGAATGTAGAACGCTTCTATAGCCCTCGTGTAATAAAGTTTTGTTTTTCCTTCCTATCCTTCGTGTTCCAATCAAGTTTATTAGCAGAGCACGGTGGATAATTGGATAAAAATAGAAAACTACTGCATTAGAAATCATTGAACCGATATTCTGTATTAATTGAGAATATAATTATTTTACTCGCTATATTTTGTCGCCTGAGAGTGCGAAACCACCGTTGTATGTAATACAAGTGTCTGCGTTATATGCAAATTATGATGTAATCAAATTATAACTTAACCTAGTGTAATAATTATCTGGCTCGTCTCCTTACCGTAGTGGTAGCGCGGCTGCTTGCCAAACGTGAGACCTGGGTTCGATTCCCGGTACTGGCGTGGTGAATTTTCCCCCGCTGGGATACCTGGTCCGGGGTACACTCAGCCTCGTTAGGAGCTATTTGATCGAGAATACATAACCGGGAGGGACTTGAATGGTTCTTCACGCCTCACCCTCCAGCACCGCATTTCATTCATGTCACCTTTGGGCCAAAATGGGGGATGCAGCGGTACGGCAAGGTCTCTTTTGGACTGTCATGCTATGGAGTTAGTTATAATAATTACCTAAACAAATACTCAACCATTACCAACGAGGATTCTCCCACCACAAAACGGTACTTGCTTATCCAACAACACCAGAAATTGGAAGTTTGTCGAGGGGCGCGGTTAAGGAATCGTCGCTTCTCTTATGCTTCATATCTTTTTGTATGAATATTAGAGCACTTTTCATCTTTAAGTTGGAGTAATCGGAGCTGTATGATATTACAGCTAGAAGGAATAAAGGTAAGATTTAAGTATAAAATTCTCTAGAACACTGTACAAATATTTCATAAAGAACAGGAGGAGGTAGATGAAATTAATTCGTCACTGAAGTTTAAGAATGCAACCCGTCAACGTCGGCTAAGTCAGCTAGCAGCAATAAGAGAATAAGCATAAGGCGACGTTAACAATTGACACATATTGACGTATAATAAAAACATTAGATCGCAAGTTTCCAGTAGTTAGTATATTCACTTATGAATCCCAAAGATATAAGATCAAGGATTCCCAACCTGGACGGCGCGCTCCCGAAGGAAAGCCTACAACTGCTTTAATGGGATGCAGAACGATTTCGAATTACTAAATAAAATTTTTGTATATCGTTGTGTGTTGGGTCGGTTTGTGAGAGGTGTATGAGGTAAAAAGGAATAGAGTCGTACCCTGCCAAAATAATCACATTTGTACAAAGTTAGATTTTAAAAATGTTTCTAAACATTTGCTGTTTAATGGTACTACAGTATTATTTTCTAACTACACAGTTACCATTTTTAATATTCAATGGAATATATGTAGTACCTAAAAAGCGCACTTTAAATCATTATTTTGTCACGCTTGTTGACTGACTTGTATCTTTTCTTCTCTCAAGCTTCTTCAGTGTGCGAGCTACGATAAGAAACGGCTAGATTGCGAGCACTTTCCGTTATTCATGTCAAATTTGAAATAAAGCGTACGAGGTCTAAACAAAGTAACTCAATGTAATCCATCTTACTGGTATAATATAGTAACTTAATGTCCAACTGATTTATAAACAACATGATTTAATTAATCATTACTTTTTATAGTTAGTTTTATATTGTTTTTGTAAAATATTTATTGTTTGTTTTGAATGTTTAAATTATTTTATTTGTATCTAAGCATGATGTGCTATTATGTTGCGTTAGTTTATATCATTTCCTTCAAAATATTGGAAAAATGTAGGGAAGTATAGTGACTTGCTACATCACAGATGGTCGCGTCAAAAGGATAAGAGACAAAGATTTTTAATACGGCAAGATAAATGTTATATGTATGAATTACTTGCTTTAAGTAGTAAAATCAATAGATCTTAAGGACTTCATATTAAAATATACAATGGTGATTAAAGAAATAAACGATGAAATATATAGGTACACACCTGATGCACTAGGGAATGTGAAAAAAATGCAAATTTCCTAAGCATATTAAGGAGGTAAATTATTATTCTCCATCATCATAAATTTACTACAAACATTAAATTACTACTGAGGAAGTACATTGTGCTGAGTCGTAGAATTTCACCTAGTTTTCCTCTGCGCACAATACCCAGAATATTTCTTTACAACCATATAAGGAGTAGTAACAAATTAGAACTTTGACGGCATTTCATAAACTATTGACAAATGCTTTGTAATACTTTTTATAATTGAAAATGTTTAATTTTCCTCGCTGATAGTGATTTCATTTATAAGACTTCTTTACAGAATATTTCAAAATGTAAATGAGTAAAGCGAACTAATAATTGAAGGTGAAGTTCTTTTCTTTGTTTTATTTACATATCAGTGATTTTAAATGTCGTCGCAATTATGTGGGATGTTCTTCTCAATTCTCAAGATGGTATTGCATACAATTAGTTTAGACTTGCCAATTGATGCTCCCCAAATTTAGTTCAGCCAAACAATCTCAGAATTGCCTCACAACGTGCACCTTGCAAAATCGCCACAAATGTCTAGTTATGGTGGCTCTATCACTGTCTGAATTTTCACTTTCTGTTGCTTCTTCAGCATCCCAGCTCAGGGAGGATCACTGACATGTATTATGACTTATACAACTAGCTCATCAGTATTTCATTAGATATTCCATGGCGTCATTTATTGTTTATTAGTTGTAAAACTCACTGATGCAACATTAAGAAGGCATTGATCATTCAAAAACTACAGTGGACTTACATATTTAAATACATGTGCATTGAAGCCTAACAAACATAAACGTACAATGTGTATCGTAAATTAACAATTTTTACAAACTCTATTATGAGTTAGCATGGAGGTTCGAATAACTGCAATAGTTAAATTGTTCATATCTGATAGAAGCATTAATCCTTGCTGTTGAAGAAAGGTAAATATAATTCTTTGTTTTAAGCTCAATTGGATAAGTTCTCTCGTGCTCTGCAATTGTTAACTTATTTCATTATCACAGATTTTCTGAAATTACAATAACTTCTGAACTTCCTCACCTCAGATAACATCACATGATAACAGGTTGGAGTTGAAATAGTAATTTGGAGTTTGCGTCAAAAAATTTATTGCTGTTTTGTACTTGAAATATAATCCTATAGGTTATTCTTAAAGCAATATAGTTGCTCACAAGTCAATTTATTCAAACATTTGGTGTGTAGATACTCGTTTCATGCTACTGTAATTAAATATATAATTATATTGTGTATCTATATGACCCAAAACCTCACTAACCCTTTACTACGTACTGTTTTAAATCTTTAAGCTGGTGGCATTATTACTCTCTTTTCTTTTTTTGGTAGTGTTTAACGCCCGCTTTAACTACTAATGGCACCGCAGGCGGTCATTACTCGCTGCTATATGTGGCCCACTTAACGTAACATAAAGGCCGCGCCGTCGCCGAGCGGTTAGAATATTCGCCTCTCCCAAGTTCGATACCAATCGACCGCATGTGAGATTTGTGGTGGACAAAGCGGCGCAGGGGTTTTCCGCTTTCCCCTGCCATCGCATTCCACCGGTACTCCATCTTCATTTCATGTATCACCAGTGTCATTGCATGCGGTGCCACAAGTAGTAAAAGTGGGCGTTAAACACTGCAAAAGAAAACAAAAAAAGAACTAACATACCTTTTATCGCTATAAGGAAGTTGAATGTCAACATTATGAAAAACTAATGATAGTTATTCAAGGATATTGATTTATTCTAGCCACCAGCAAATATCTATAACTAAAGTTATTATTCGCCAAACGTACGAGGTACGTCCAGAAAGTAAGTTCCGTTTGGTAATAAAACGAAATTGTGTACAGATACAGAATAATTATTTATTGCACGAAATTCTACAAATCTTAAACTACTTTTCCACATAACTGCCGACATTTTGCAGGCATTTGTCATAGCGTGGCACAAGGTTTTATATACCTTCTTCATAGAAGTTTGCCGCCTGTACCCAACATGAGCAAAGTTTACGAAATTTCATTTTTTGGTAACAATTTCATGAATTAGTGATCGTGAGCTTTGGGGAAATTCCATAACGAGAGCACTAATTGTAAACTTGCGGTTTTCCTGGATCTTGTCATCAATTGCGTGAACCAGTTCTTCTGTAACCAAAGATGGACGCCCACTTCGTTCTTCATCATGCACTTCACTACGTCCTTCATTGAACTGTCGGACCCATCTTCTCACCATTGAATCACTCATCGCATTTTGTCCGTAAACTTCGCAAATTTGCCGATAAATTTCAATTGGTTTCACTTTCCTAGCATTCAGAAAACGAATTACAGATCTGATTTCACAAGCGGCGGGATTTTCAATCAACACCGACATTGAGCACAACAAAGCGTATGTGGCTGACAGCGATCTCAAAATGGCGCACGTTTCTTCTCCTTGATACAGAGCGTCTACCGCGTATGTGTGTAACTGCGATCGCAGGGCTGCAGGGGAGATAAATTGAAACGGAACTTACTTTCTGGACGTACCTCGTATATAAAGAATACACAAAATCTTCGGTTTAAATATAGTGTTATCCGTGAATGAACAAAGCTTCAACGTGTAAACATGTGCATCAATATAGGGTGAAATGCGATTATGGAATAGTAGAACAGCAAATTCCTATATAAAAGAAGCCAAAACTAGTTTGAATACCAAAAATATAAGCATATAATTCAGTGCTGCACTAATTTGTTCTTGCTTTCAAAGTTACCCTTTCTAACTATAATTTAAATTATACGTTAGATATACTTTCTCTGTGCTCTCCTTTTTTGCTTTCTTTTTATTAATAAATATGAATTACATGTTTATCTAAAACTTCAAACACATGAACACAAACATAAGCTGCTTGCTACCATTTAGTTTGCATTAAATGTTGCAAGAAATTGCGTAATGAGTTCTGTGAACTTCTATACAAATAAACGTGTCATGAATTACAACCTTTAGTTGTAACTCCAAATTTTGCACGAGAGATAATGCTGCAATGATAGACACAGTACCAATGAAAAACGGAATTTAGAAAGTTCAAAGCGAAACAAATTTCTTGAAGTTGTATCATCACCAAGACCTAAGTGTACGTGACAATGATCATATTCTCATTCCTTTTATCTTTTTCCATCCTTTTTTTGGGAAGGCACAATTTTTTGAAAATTTATTTATGTATTGTCGCTTTAATTACACATGTGTCAAATCGCGACCACTTTAGAGTGTAGTTAAATTTCTATGTAACAGTTTGCTTTAGATTTTTTTTACAGAGATCACTAATGTTACCAAAATATAAGATCGTTTCACAATATATGTATATATATATATATATATATATATATATATATATATATATATATATGATTTCCAAGAGCTTCTATTAGTTGATGGATTCTAAATGATGATGTTGACATATCTTCCATTATTCTATGATGTGTTTGACAGTTATGATGACGTTACACGTGCCGCAAACAGGAGGTTTACATAAAATGGCTAATTATTAATTATGTCCACCCACCTTAGAGTGTTATTAATGCTTGGGTTTGTACCTACTTTTGATTATTATATAAAATTCACGACACATTCACAGTCCCAATCATACTTCAAACTTATGGAGGATAAGGGATGTTCCGGACTAAAGACAAATCCCATCTCTCGAGGTGGTAATTAAACCTGGACCTCCAGATTTAATATTTATCTTGGTCGAGAAGATAAAGTATGGAGGGTAGTGATGTAATTTAACACGGTAATTAAACATTCTGGTAAAGAAATTAAATGTTTTGGATGTGATAATATCACAGCTACACAATTTGGAAATGAAGTATAAAAGAGATTTGTTTAAAGAGGCGTTTTCTTTAAATCAGATCCATCACTATGCACACATGGTGACGAGGTGTCAGTTCGTTGCCTATAGATGGCATTATAGGACAAAATTACGACCTGCAGACGTGAAAATGGTGATACTTACTCAGGGATCTCCTCTTTTAAGGTGTTTTAATGTGAAAATAATCATTATACGGGGCTAACGACTTTATTCCCCTTTCGGAAGACGCCATATTAAGATATTTTATTTTAAAATAATCCATCATCGTACGCCGTTACTGAACCCAAGGTTTACATTATAATCATTATACCATGGAGGGCGACACAAAATATAACGTTTATTACGTATGATTACTGCTTGAATTCTATAAGTATTGTAATTCTTTTGCATGGTTGCAGTAATAGATAGGGACTGATTTTTCTTTCTTTCTTATTTTGCTCCATAGCAACGATTGGGGATATTCCCTTCCGAACCAAAAGTAAATTCCTTTGAAATTTCGAGTATTTGTGTTTTAAGTACAGGGATTACCTGCCCATTATTTGGAATAATCGGGATTGCTTTCCGTTTCTATAAAAATATCTTCACACAAGAAAGCGGATTCTACTCTGCTACCCCTGAGCAGAAACATGGTCTTTTCTGCCAGCTATGCCGTATCGAAGCTTTCTTTAACGCCTAAGCTACAGTTGAGGTCTTCGATCGAATCCCAAGACGGGGGTTGTTGATATACGCCAAGAAATCGCAGTTATTATTGTGCTGCTGAAAAGGTTAACATGTGCTGCATCAAAGGCTTTGATAACATTGCAGGTATTCAGTGACGCAGAAAGGAACTTTGTCACGTTTTGTGCAAGTAAACAAACGTTACACGCATGGACATTTATTTCTTAGAGTACAAAGTAAATAACTTTAGCAAGGTTCTTATCAAGTGCAGCGAGATACTACACAGTACTGATAATATCTAAACATATGTTCTGCTTACATTACGCTGTGGGTTCTCCTTCCTTACTGTCACTGTCATTTTCACTGAAATATTACAACCGAAGTATTGTCGGTGAAACATCCCACAGTTGAAATTTTCGCTGTTGTTGCGTGGTGTGCTGAACACATCTTTCCCGCACACTCGAGTCTATATTCGGAACAAATTATCTCAACACTTTGCACACTTTCACTTATAGGAGGAGTCACATTCCGCTTTCTTACGGCATTTTAAAGCGTGCTCATATAATCTCGATCGGATTAAAACAACAGTGATATAATGGTAACCTCAGGACTTCATTTTTTCGATGTAAAGGGAGTTTGTGATGATAGCTTGTCCTCAATGCTGCGCCGTATTGCATGTTGCAAGTAGACCCCTGTGAGTTGCTCGTCCCTCTTTTGACACGCACCCAAACTGAAAGAGCCTACTTTAACACTAACTCTATTTGCCACTTCTTAGGTGTGCTTGTACACCACGTGTAGGATTTGTATGCTATACAAACTCAATGTAGATTTTTGTGTTCATGCCATTGCATTACCTCCTCTGATTTATATCTATAATGCTTGTTGCAATGTACATGTTAATATATACATATAGATTTTGCGAAATATGCATTTAAATACACTGAATTGTAAAGCAATCCAAATCTCCGCTAGAACTCAGATCCGTGAAGCTCTTTGTGATGTTAATTGCTGTAATTTGTCACTTGTTCGTAAAAGCGAATGCATTAAAAAGAGTGGAACATGCTGAAGAATAATGAGAGCTTGTGAAAACTGCGGCATTAATTTTCTTTTGGCATACATTAAAAGTAATGTCCGGGCTTTATTCAGAGGAGAAGAGAAATGTGATACGGTGACTGATACTACGAAAAGCAAACTGCGAGATGTTCTGTTACTTAAAATGAAATAGCCTTATGTTTAGGTCATGCTATCAAAAAGCAAAGAAACTACAGGTAAATATGGCTGGAAACTCGAATTATCACCACTGTGATAAATTAATTAATGAATCTTGTAGAAAGAGATATGGTGAAGTCGGATAACATCGTAAGTTTAGCGTGTATACTTATCCTATATTGAGTTTTTATTTCTAACTGTGTAATGACTCATCATTATTTTGAGTTAAACTTTTTAAGCAAGGCAAATGAACAGATACAATATTGTACACGTATTGCTGAGAAGTTGCTTAGCAACAAGGCATCCTTTCCGAAGAGAAATATTTACTGTTACGTCATTAATAAGTTGTAGATCAAATAACGTTGCCTAGCAATATTACTCGCAAAAGAGTAGTATAAAATTACATTAAATAATTCCATATGCTATTTTTATATATTCCACTACCAACCTCCATTCATCCCACACAGATAATAATTATGAACATGGAGCTGCAACGCTCTCTGTTCACAACTTCATGTTGCCCTACACTAGCAATGAAAACACATATCCTATAGATTTTACGATGAACTTTTGATATTGACCGAAAGGTCAACACGTTAAGACCACCTTGCTTTACAGGCAACTTCTCCTTCACAGACTCTCACGATTCTGCGTTTCAACCCTTAGTTCAGCAGCTAGGCATCTTCATACTTATTACGCTGCCCTAAAATGAACACATTTGGCTCTTAAATGCATGAGCAATGAATAATGACATTTTAAAGCATATAGCATTTTTAAATACTATTAAATACTTAAAATAAGTTTAATTAAATTAATGTAAATTTGACATAATATATATATCACATATTATTTGCAATGATGCATTTATACACCCATGTTACATTTATCTTAACTGTAACATTTAATATATACCTAATATTTAATATATTACTTGAGAAAATAAAGTATTAAAAATATTATGTGCTCCATTCACATGACTTTCTTTACATCTCTGCAACAAGTTATTGTTAAAAACTTATTCTATGTATTTCATGCTAATCGAGATAAACATTAGAGAAACGGTCTAATTAATTAGCTCCTTTAAGTAGAAGGTAAATAGGGAATAACACTAGGCTAAACTGACAGTAAAATTATTTAAAATGTGATTGCTATAGGGTTGAAATCCGATTCTTGGGTGGGTAGGAGTTGACAAGTTCCGGTATGAGAAAAGTTAAAGTACTTTAAAATCTAAACCAATAACCGGAAATATCACGAAAATCGTCAATTCCACAAAAAAAGCACATGACATAAATTGTGTGTTTTAACAAGTTCTAAATTTTTTGTGAAGTAAGCTTTTGTCTGCCTCTTACGGTTTACTTGTTACGCAAAATTCAGAAAATTCATCCAAAATGAAGAGGCCTACACAGGTGTTCTCAGAAAACAGAAGATATACAGTTTATTTGCCATGTAAATATCTTAAATATTCGAGATTTTAAGAAAAATTGTTAGAGCCATTTTTGAGAAAATCAAAATTTTCGAAAATTTTTCCACGTAAATGGTGGTTGGGGGTGGGGGAACTATCATGAAAATCTGCGTTCCGCATCCTTGGAAGATACAGAACTTAAATATCAAGTTTGGTATTTAATGGACTTGTCGTTTATGAGCCCCCCCCCCCACACACACACAGGCAGATACACACAATATATATGTGGAATCTCGGTATTGAATTTTTGGGTGCAATACAACCCCTTCTCTACACACTATATACATAGTACGTGTAGAGTAAGTAAAAACCCAAAATAATAAAAAAAGTATCCCAACATAGATTATGCTTTAACCATGGGGGTAAGATATAGCTTATCACCTATGAGTTACTAATTATAAAAAATAACATTCATAGGATACTTCGCAGGCTATTCCCAGAAAGTTTAAAATGCAATACACATTGTGTAATATACGCATATATTAGTCTTTTGGTTAAAATGTAATGTATTTAAAAATTAAATATAAATAAGATTGTCCATCTAAACATCAGTTGGGTTAGGGTTTTTCTTCAAAATTCTCGGATTGATTGCATTTTTGGGAGACACTGAACTTAGCATCAAGTGTGGTATTAATCAGTTTTCGTTTGGACTGCACACAAACACACACAATCGCACTGGCTGACATTTTTCTAAAAAGATTTTATGGATTCAGAAATTCTTGACTGGTATATTTCCAACAATCTCGGTAGAAATTTAGTGGGCGGATTGCAACATTACGTCTTACTTACCATACGTATGTAGTAGAGAAAGTAGTAAATAACGTGTAAATGAAGTATACAGAAGTGTTAAAGGGTAATAGAAATGATGTGTGGCGAGTTATCATAAAATTACAGCCAAAAAAAACCATTTATAGTTGCATAATGGAGGCAGGAATGTTATTCTTTGCAGGTGCGCCTCCAAAAGGCGCGAGCGCATAATAGTGAGCACGTTTCCCTTTTAAACACGATTATTGATAATAAATTAATGAATAACTGTCTGTTGGGCAGCACGGAGGTAATGAGGGAGAGGGAAGAGCGAGGGAAACCATTTTTATAGCAACAAAGCTAACTTATTCTCCCATCGTTCTTTTCTAAGTTGGAAATATGTAATTAATAAGAACAGGATTTTATAACTATTGTAGCTCCTGTACCATATAATTGTAGTTGAATGGCTTCTTTGTTCTCTCTCAACTTGTTAGTAGTCGTTCCAAATTGTTCTCTGTAAAATCATGTTCTTCCTTAATTTTTGTTTCTAAGAGATAGAAGAGGAAGCATCGCAGCCAGAGGCTTAGCAATCTCCGGAAGGAATGGATGAGGTGACAGATCCGATGGGCTTTTGCCCGGACCAAGTAGTGTCTAATGCGGTTATTGAATCACAGTTCACAAATGGAGACACTTTTACAGACCCCAGACCTTCTCCTTGGGAACAGGGACCAAACTGCTTAGTCGGTTTCCCCCGCCATTACAGTCCACCGGGGCTACATCTTCATGTATCATCTATGTCATCACCTGCGGTGCCAGAGCAGTAAAAGTGGGCGTTAAACACTTCAAAATAATAGCCACCGCGTACCACACACCACGAAACTACCCAGTTATGTCTCGTATAAGTAGGTGATATGAAATGAAATGATGGGGATCGAGGGACCGAAAAAATACGTAGTGTTAGAAATACCCTAGTGTTCACATGACAACAAAAGAAAATCAAAGAAAGAAACCCAAATTAGAGAGGGCGGTTGAGGGGGATCAAATCCAAGACGTCCGCTTAGTCAGCTTAAGGAAAGCCTCTTGTGTGTGCCTTTTAGTTTTTTCCTTCATAATTAGCAAACCTATCTTCAAGTGTATACATTTAAGGGTTATAGTTTACAAAAAAGAGTGAAATATTTTTTTTTATTGTTTCATTTGTATAGCCCCCTTTAACATCTAAGGTCATATCCGGGGCTTTCCATTTGAAACAACTTGTTGTCTGTAGGTATTTTTACGTAGGTTTAAGTCATTTTGTTTTACTCAAACACGCACACATTCACACTCACATACAAACTTCCAGACTCTGTGGGGGATAGGGAATAATTCTGTCTAAAGAAAAATTCCCCGCTCCCAGCCGGGAATCGAACCCGGTACCCCCGGGTGAAGTGAAATATTAAATACAATAACACTTATAGTTTGCCATGAATATAACGGATAAAACTTACGACATTGTTTCAGGAAGATTATTTATCAAATTGTACACAATTAAGAATTAAGCAAAATTGGGTATTACCATGAAATAAAAGATTATTAAGAATGTTCATTTTTATCTTCAATTATTTAACAATCAAATAATAAACAAACATTGATAAGAATAATGACAGCTATATTTTGGATCTTCAATTGGTTGATAAGGTTTTTTCTTTCTTTCTCTTGACTTTAAAAGAAACATTATTTGGGTATCATTATGTACGTTTTATTCTCCACTCGTAGCCTGAGTTGTTAAACGTTCCATGCAGTTATATGGATGTTAGAAATCATTGCATTATGCATTGCATGACATCGTATTTGATTCTGGAAAATAATGTCTCAAAGTTTTAGTAAATTCTGTATTCAAGGAATATCAAATCTAAAAAATACACTGAGAGAAGTTTCTCTTTGGCAGTGGAGTAATTGATCACCAATATTTGGATGATCTGCAGTGTTAAAGGCGAAGATATCTATTGTATGTAGCAACAGGGAGTTTATAGGGTATTTTGATTTATGAATTGCTAATCTTTGGAACAATGTGGTTCATGTTTGAACACATTTTCTGTACCTATTATAATGTTTCATGGTTATTCTATATTTTGTTAATACATATTACTTTTTGCACCACTCATCAAATGGGTGTTAAATTCAAAATCGAAAATTCGTTATTGAGATGTAAAAATAAATGCACATTTAGAGATTTTCTGAAACCAAAAAAACTGATATATGGCTTTCTCTACAAAATATGTTACAAAAGCTTCTTGCTTTATCTACTCGTGACAATCTGGAACATTAGCAACATTAGTTACCTTGAAGTACAGGAGAAATGAAAAAATACCCTAGTCTAAAGTGATATCAAATATTTTAAAATGGCGATGGCTATGCGATACAATTGATATTCGTTTCGCTTTGCACGCCAAGAGTAAAACAAAAGAGATGAAAGAAAACATGATCTCCCGTTTTAGAAAAGTAACTTAAGGTTGAAATAAATAAAAAGCAATATCTCGGGAAGGAATAATTCTAGAAAAATATATTGCTTATAAATGTTGTATTTAAACGAGGTCTATAATTTTTGTGTTATCAGTTTTGATCCATTCTTTACGATTTATTCGTTATGAAAACTTAATCCAGAATGAAGAGTCCTTCAGAGGCTATTCCCAGAAATGAAGTATACACATTTTACTTATCATGTACATATTTTTAATATGTGGTATTTTAATAAAAGTCGATGTCAAGATTTCACCGAAAATATATGTTTTGAGATCCACTGAGTCCAATTTTCTTTTTACTTCCTCTACACGAACTATGTACATAGTGTATAGAGGAAGTGTTGTATTCCACTAAAAAAACTGATATCGAGATTTTGCCGGAAACATATGTTTTGAAGTCTCCTAAGTCTCAAAAGGTATTTCTAGAAAAATGTCTGTGTGCATATGTGTGTGTGTTCTTGGACGGCTCGAATGGTCGGATTTACGTCCAGTGTCTTCCAAGAATGCGACACGAAGATTTTCAAGAAAATTCCCCCTTTATATGGAACATTTTTCGAACATGATGATTTTTTTAAACATGGCTTAACAATTTTGATTAAAATACTTAAACTTACTTACATCACAAATAAAATATATATCTTGAATTTTATGGGAATAGCTTCTGAAGACCTCTTCATTGTGGATGAAGTTTGCTGAATTTCGCATATCTGGTAAATCATAAGAAATAGACAAACATTTACTAAACAAAAATGTAGATATCGTTAAACAATTTTCGTCATATACATTTTGTTTCATGGTGTTGGCCGTCTTCGAGATATTTCTTGCTATTGGATTTAGTTTTAAAATTCTTAAAACTTTTCTCATACGGAAGGAGAAAAGGATTTCAATCCCATAGCAACCACTTTTTAAAACATTTGACTGTCGGTTTATCCTAGTGTATTTTATTATTTACCTTCTACTTATAAGGAAGAAGTAATAAGACGTTTCTGCTATGTTTATCTCTATTAGCATGACATAGGGGAATAAGCTTATAAAACTAATTTGATATAGAGATCTAGAGAAGGTCATGTGAATAGAACACATGAGATTTTTAGAAAAAGGACCGTATGTGTGTGTGTGTATATGGACAGCATAACTCGAAAACGAAAAGAGCTGTTAAAAACCAAACTTGGTATTTAAGTTTAGTATCTTTTTAGAATAAGACACGAAGATTTTTCAAAAAAATGTAGACACCCCAAACTACCCTTTACATGGAAAAAGTGTTTAAAATGTAGATTTTCTCAAAAATGGCTCTAACGTTTTTGATGAAAATACCGCATTTTAAAGATACTTACACCACAAATAAACTGTATATTTTTAATTTTTTGGGAATAGCTTCTAAGGACCTTTATTAGGTATGAGTTTTGCACAATTTTGCATAGCTAGTAGACCATAAGAGATTGACAAAGATGTACTATACAAAACATGTAGATCTCGTAATTAGTGTTAAGTACGTTTGTGAAATATTCCTTGTTATTGCTTTCGATTTTATTTTATTAACAACAACTACTTAAACTTTTCTCAAACGGGAAGTGACATTATGTTTCATCTCTCGTTTTACTGAACGTCTTGTAAAGCGAACTGAGTTTCAATTGTTTCACATAGAACCAGTTTTTAAAAAAGTTGACTGTCAATTTAGCTTAGTGTATTCCCTAATATCCCTTCTTCTTACAAGGAAGCAAGTGACAAGACAATTTCTGCTAGTGTTAGCCTTGATTAGCATGTCATAGATAAAAGAATAATCTTTTGTAAGGAAAGTTGGTTGTATAGCAGAGAAAGTCATGTGAGTGGAACACATGAATATTTTTTAAGCAGAGTCAGTATTTCTTTGTTAAAAAGTTTAGTTTGTCTACGCAGTAGTGAAGCTAAATTAGTGGAGATGACAACGAATGGGAGGGAATGGGGAGAGAGTAACCTGCGATATAATATATTTACCGTAAGTTTGTGCTTATAGAAGCTGATACGTACTTCCTGCAGTTAGAAGGAAGTTTAGCGTGTCGGACGCAAACTGTTTTGTTTATGTTGGTAGTAGAAAATACGGCGTTTTAAAACGATCGTGCCGTATCCTTCACTTCAGGTATACTCCGCTTTGCTCACGTAGAGTACACACACCAGTGCTTAATTGGAAATTCCAATGAGCAAGGAGAAGGAGGAGATACATAGTGTTGTTGCTAATTTACGTTGTTAGCCCCACACCCTTGTGTTCTCATTCCTCCGTCCCTTTTTGTTTTGGCGAGCAGGGGATTTCGCTATTTGAGATAGGTTTTTTTTATTCCATAGTTATCTTGTTAGGTCATGCTGCAAGTCCGATGTCATGATGAGTTCGTGTTTTAACGCCTCTCTGGACTTGGGAAAATACATTTACATATTTTAGAATGCAATCCGAAAGAAAAAGAGTACAGAGAGTACTAGAATTTGCGTTTACTACACCAGGTGGCTCCACTGCCTCATATTTGACGTGCAGATATCTCTTCGCACGTTAAAACTTTTGCAGAACTCAACGGGTAATTTAAACTTAAAATCGGTAAATGGAGAACTGGCGTGAGTGACTTGTTACGTAATTGTTGCTTATCGCGGAGACGATAACCGGGTCGCGTCATTGGCAACGGACACCTTTCGTCTCGAACACTCGGAAAATATACATAGAATTTAAATCGATCATCAAACAAACAGTAGTCTATATCATTGCCAGACAAAACAATCTACTTTAATCTATCTTAAAAGACATTTTCATTAGAGAGAAACAAAGTAACAAATATTAATACCATAGGAGGGAAATTAATCTAATTCAATGTCAGTGTATCATTTCATTTTCAATCAACAGATCTAAAAATCCTCTGCTTAAATGAATTATAATATCGAATAACACACACATCCTACTCACCTACTAGTGCTTATATTAGTGCACAAAGTGCAGATGCGGAATTTCGATGAAGTGGTTAAACAAAGTGAAAGAGAACAATTTGCACACCTCACTAAAACCATGTTTTGACATTAAAAATTCATTACGCATTCAAGCAGTCCAGTATCAAAAGCCTCGCTAATTGCATTTTCAAATGATGATGTGTGTATGTCAATGTCATAACCTGCCTTTTGCCTAGTATATTGCAATATAGGCTCATATTTTGATGCATAAAATTAATGGAAATCGCAGAGTGAAATTTAATGATGTAACGATCATGTATCTTCACTTGGGGTTTGTCATTTTCAGTCTTACAAAATGAGTAACCCTTCTTATATTGCCAAAGGAAGTAAACGATCAAGAGATTGCCAGTATATTGTTGCTTTTTGTTGCAATATCTTAAAGCATAAAATCTTTTGTTTGGAAAACTTGCATCTTGCTTGCCTCCACAGGAATATTTCGGGGACAGATTGCTTTCAAGTTTCTCTAAATATTTGGGCCGAAATTCACTCTTCACAAAGTGATCCAATTCACCTTGGTTCTCTTGAAAACAAAAGTGCAGCATGTGTGCTAGTGTACCTGCCATTGGTAAAGCCACACCAGTTGTGTAGCTGTGGGTAGACTATGTACAGACTACAACACAGTACTGTGCTTTTCTCTCCTCTGAGAGTATTGTTGATGAAGCATTTCCTACTGGAATTGACTCTGGTTACTGTTACAAACATTTCCTTTCTCCACACTCTCTCTGTCGCCTTCCGTGGTATAATGGTTACCATGCTAACTTCATATACCCAAGGTCGCGGGTTTAAACCCAACGGAGGACGATGGTTTTTTTTTTTTGGGCTTAAAAATCCGCAGCATGGCTTCCTTCGGAAGGGAAATTAAGCCGCTGGTTCAGTGTCGTAGATTTACGACACGTAAAAGAACCTCAAGTCTAATAGAGTGGCCTCGGCGCAAACCTAAATGCTCTTTCACGCCCAAATCTAGAATGGGACGCTGAGAAGCATAGTAGTTAAAGAACGTCCATAAATAAAAATCCATTTCGTTGGATAGGTAGAGTCAGACTGAAAAATTCAATGCCATAGCCGGGATTTGAACCACGGATCTCCCGATCTCTAGCCGGTTGCTCTGCCACTGAGCTCCTATGGCAACATGCCGGCATAGCATTGAATTTCTCAACTGACTTGCATGTTTCCCGGTAAACTACAAGGTTATCTCAAATTATTTTTGAGATGACAACCCCAATGGCGACTTACAATGCTGTAAGTATTTTGGACCCAGAATTCATACTATGGCCAACCATTATGGTCAATTGGTATGGAATAATTTTTTTTACACATAGCCAAAAATGAACTGTATGATCCATTCTCCTAGATCTATTAAATTTCGGTATTACATGCTCTTATAAAGTTTGTAATTGTGACAGTGCGTTACCTTTGAAACGAGGTGCTTCTCGTCTTTTGCTAGACACATAATTAGAAATTAATCTGCAATTTTATTTACCTTTAATGTACTTACAGTGGCTCATTAGTTTACTATAGAAGTAACCAAGAGTGTAATAGTCTTCATAAATGTGCACTGGATGCTGTCAATATATGTTAATACACTGGGCCTCGACTTTATGGGTGGAGAAAGTTGGTACTTACTTCGACTTCACTGTTTCTGTTGCTCTGAATAGCGTAAAGTCATGTATTCATCTCCATTATGTTTCTGATTTATTATGTTATAGAATATATTTGCGAACTCTTAATAATGATTTCATTTCCATATTCAGAACGTCGCAACTTTGTCCCTAATATTTTGATCACATCGTAAGAATAAGTGTGCAGTTTACAAAGTACCGCATGTAAGCACTCCAAAAGACACATTCGTAATGTAGGTATACCATTTACGCAATTAGAGTACTTGTTAGTGCAACTGGAACATCGTCTAATGGCGCCAGCAGACAAGTGCTATGTTTGCATGGAAATTACACACCATTGTTTGTTTGGTGATCGATATATATTCTAAACATGTTTTCGTATGGTTCCGAGCGTTTGAGGTAAAAAGTGTCCCTTGTGATAAGGGTAAAACAAACATCGGTCACAGCAGTTCCTAACTGACGAGTTTTAATTTCAAATAGCCTCGTTGAGTTCTGCAACTCTTTTAACACACGAAGGAACATTTCCTTACATCAAATACGGGACAGTTGGGTACTAGTAGAAAAATGGGAGAAAAATATATTACAGAAATTATATGTTTACATGTCTTATTTACGTGTTTAGAAATTGAAAATGTCCAATTCAGTCACGTTCGTAAAATAATACCACTACAGGAAATAAATCTGTAGGAAAAAACATATCAAAATAGGCAATAAAGATGGGATAGTTAAGAAGAAATAAAGATTGAGAAAGCAGTTACAAATTGGAAATACGTATGTAAATAATAATAATAATAATAATAATAATAATAATAATAATAATAATAATTAATAAGAATATTATATGCACGTTTAGAATCGAAGACTGTGAATGGTAGAATATGTACAAGAAGCTGGCTAACAGCGAAGGTTATTAGAAACTGGTTATATAGGTGAATAGCCAATCAAGGGAATAGGCTGTATCCAAAAATCATGAGGATTAGAATAAACAGTGAAAACAGTGAGATAAGTAGTATTATAAAGAAACAAAGATTCACAAGGATACGGTGGGTTAAGGTAGGAGGGGACTCGGCACCGAACCACGAGGGAGAAGGAGCGATGAGAGGATATACCGGGTGGCCGGAACTGGTGCGGCGGCACAGCAATGACAGGGTTCTTACAATTTCTAGATTGAAGCGCCCCGACAGTCGACAGGCAGATAGGTGACCCTGCCTCACATTGGGGTGCAGCACTCCCACCAGGAGCAGCCATCATCCCGGTATCCAGCCGAAGTCAGGGAAAGCAGATAGTCAGTTTGAGCATCCTTTTTTCTTTCCACGCCTCACCGAGCACCATCTCCGCCACTTCCAAACCCTAAAGCAACCAACAGAATGAAGGATGAACGAAATGCCATCGGAAACAACATGGAGGAGAGAATATTCGAAACTTACCCAGCATTTGTCTGGCGACCAGGGAAACAAAAAAAAAAAAAAAACAAAAAAAAAAAAACAACTCATGAGTCAGGTAGATTGGCCCCGGGAAGTGAACCAGCGATCTCTCGGATGCATGCCACAGGCGAAAATGCCTATGTTATCCCACTTGGTGAAATTCCCAAGATAAATGATTTTAATTTTATAAGACACCTTACACGCTAGCTAAACGGAAAATAATATATATTATAGTGGGAAAATTAGTGTTTGTCTGGAAGAGGCAATTCCAAAAAACCTTCTAATTCTGATCTTAAGAGGTCTGTATGGGAGGAAAATGAATGATCTCACTAATGTAGAGTCAACATAGATATTAACAAAATAATGGGCACTTAATGAAAACCAATAGGTTAATCAGGGTGTTGAAAAGAAATTTGGCAAAGTATAATATGAAACTGGACATTCGTTTAATGTTTACTGTTTCTTTAATTGAAATATATGCACACAAGCACTATTAAGCGTCTTTATTCCACTCTTATTACCTGGCTTGATAAGATAGCTGCACAAATACAAACGATTTAGGACTAACGAGAAGAAGAAGAAGGGTAGCTCTGAGCTGGTATTCAGTTCAATAGCGCACCGCTACAGTCGACATCTGCCGTCACCGCTACAACCTGCTCAACAAGCTCAGGAAGAAACCAACCTGACTTACAAGCGTGATGTCAATGGCATCAACACCAGACTATATCCTAGTTGCTGCAGTCAACTTTTGTAATCTCAGACAGAATTTATAAGCTGGTTAATAAACGTGAGTGTACCGTTTAGGAACAAACAGGCTGTGTGAGATAAGAATTGAATTGTCTCTAGTATTATAAATTTATTAATCACAAAAAGGCTTAGAATCATATACAGATTAGGAGATAAATAAATGCAAATATTTGTATCAACGTCTAAGAACGATATGATGATGCATTTTTTTCATAATTTTCTATAGTCATGTTTACGACAAAGAATTCACGATGTTTTTTGGATGACTATTACTCCCTCTCTCAGACGCTCGGTTGTTTACGTAACAGGTCCGCTCTCCACACTTTGCCCTTATCGAATGTAGGCGCAATGATCATAAATTATTATAAATCTATTAATCACAAAAACACTTGGAATCATATACAGATTGGGAGATGAATAAATGCAAATATTTGTATCAGTGTTTGAGGACGTTTTGATGATCAGTAATTACAGTTTTTTTGTTGTTGCTATTTTCATGTCCACGAGAAATAATTCATGATGTTTTTTGGATGACTATTACTCCCTCTCTCAGACGTTCGGTTGCTTACGGAACAGATCCGCCCTCCACCCTTTGCCCTTATTGATTATATGTACAATGATGCACGTAAACATGGTCGCATAGTATATGCTCGTGTATGACAGCCAATTAGCCAGGAGTGGCCGGTCGCAACATAGAATTGGAAAGTCGTCCTGGCAGATTTTAAGCCTGAATATAAAGTCTTGTTTTATTTTTTTGGCAACTTGTTTCTATGATTCAGGATTACTTGTGTTGAGTAAATAAATACCTAACTCAGCTTAAATAACAAGGAAAAATAAAAATATAGTAAACATGTATCATACAATTAAAACCTTTGTTGTGCAGTTGAAACTGTAGAAAGAACATTTACAGGAGAGACATCTGCACTATTTTCCCTGTGCAATACCTGCAAAATACAAATGAGACCACGTCATTTTATAATTATATTTCCTTACCAGAAAATATGACTATATGATTGGGCGAGAAATGATTTTCACGTTTTTATACATCCTCTGCCTGCCGACTCTATAAGAACAAGGCAGGATTTGGAGGTACAATTAATATCCGTTAGGATTAAATTTGTTTTAAATGTTTGTGCCAGGTAAACATGATGCTGCCCTATTCAAACAATTATTACCCACAAAATACAGGCAATTATGTTTCTTTGTAGCCAACACTTTGGCTATGTTCGCTTCTACATATTTGTGCCAGCAACTGTTATAACAAATGAACTATGCCAAGTTAAAATACAGATTTCCTTCTGACAGATGACCTTCTGTTGGTGGAGCCTAAAACGGCTGTATTGGAGGCAACCCAGATTTTAATGAAATAATGCAAATTTAAAAGAGAGTAATTACTAGAGATCAGTTTTGGATTCTGAAGCGCACAAATTTACGAGCACACAGAGTAGTAGTGGCATTTGTTATAGTGCTGAACGCTCCCTTTTACTATTTTTAGTACCGAAGGCGATGACACTGATAATACATACAATGAAGATGAAGCACCGGTGAATTTTGATGGCGGAGGAAATTGGAAATCCCGGAGCAAATCCACCCCTGTGTCGCTTTGTCCTCACATGCGTTCGCTTGGAATCGAACCCGGGCCGTCTAGGTGAGAGGTGATTGGTATAACCACTCAGCCACGGCGCGGCCGTTGGTAATATAAAGATAGACTACTGGGGAGGGGTTTATGGAGTAAATATGCACCCTGAGGTATAATTTGTTCTAAAAGTAGCTCATTACATGAATCGTTCTAATTCATAAAGTAACATAGTAAACCAAATATTTCATAACATTAGTAAAGAAAATCGACTTGTACTTTTACAAAATATAAAATATAAAGCTTGATAACAAATCAGGATAACGATGTGCTGAGATTTGAAAAGATAATGAACATAAATCAACCAAACTAACTTAGAATCCGTTGCAGTGAATTACAAGATACATATTTACTGTATCGAAAAAAAAAAAAAAAGGATTCTCATCCTGTAACTCAAAATGTTTGAATCATCCACAAGTTTTTTTTTCAGTGTCGAGCCCTACCTTTTCGGTTTTTCGACATTTCACAATCTGTGATCTCTTTCAATTTTGACTGGTTTATCTACTAAAGAAGAGGGTGCTAATGACTGAATTGTTGAGCGCCTTTAAACTCTGTCAGGGTCATCATCATACTAACAGGAACTGAACGAGGACAGCAGTGAGCAGTGCTAGATAGTGCAACCACGCCTACTCCATCACGTCATAGTGCACTGAACCCCAATCCGGAACTTTCGTGACTCGGACCGAGCTCTAGTAATTAAAATACAACTTTTTACTTTCTCTATACGTGCTATGTATATAGTGTATAGAGAAGGTGTTGCACTCCACCAAAAATTCGATACCGAGATTTCACCGGAAATATATGTTTTAGGATCCCCTGTATACAAAAAAAAGTATTTTCAGAAAAAGGTCCGTGTGTGTGTCCATGTGTCCGTATGTCTGTGAACACGATAACTCAAAAGTCAGTAAAATACCAAACTTGGTATTTAAGTTTAGTGTCTTCCAGGGATGCGACACGAAGATTTTGAGAAAAATCCCCCCACCCCAAACTACCCTTTACATGTAACTTTTTTCGAAAATTTTGCTTTTCTAAAAAATGGCTCTAACGATTTTAATTAAAATATCGTATATTAAAGACATTTACATGACAAATAAAATGTATATTTTGAATTTTCTTGGAATAGACTCAGAAGACTACTTTATTCTTGGTCAATTTTACGGAATTTTGCATAACTGCTAAACCGTAAGAGTTGGACAAAAACTTACCACACGACAAAGTAGAGCACCTTAAAACACACAATTTATGTAATATACATTTTTTTCGTGGAGTTGATTGTTTTTTTTAGATATTCCTTGTTTTTTCAGCTATAAAGACATACTTCTCTCATACAGGACTTTGTGAACTCGTGTCCATACAAACAAAGGGACTTCAGTCGCAGAGCAACCAGCTTTTGACTATCACTTTAACCTATGGTACCCCTTATTTCGCTTTTACTAACTAGGAAGCAAGTAATAAAGACTATTTCTGCTAATTTTTGCTCCATTAGATGAAGTAAGTAGAATAATTTGTTGCAGTGATATAGAGAAAAGCATGTGAATGGAACACATCAGATTATTTTGGAGTATAAACTTTATACAAGATAAATCAATGCTGCTTATCTAAGAATCACTAATTTACCATACTAGTTGTCTGCTTTTTCTCAATCTACTGGTTATTTCTATCTACGTGGTGTTAGCCAACTTTACTGGTTACATGTCAAGTGGTTGCCCATAACAGTCTTATAATAATAAAATACATTATTCATGAAAGGGTATTAATCTGGATTCATAAGGTTCTTTTCTAGAGTTTACCTAGAGGTTTAAGTCCATTCCAAACCGTAATAGCACATTTCTGAAAGCCATTTCTCAACAGAAGAGAAAATATTGTTTGTCTAACCTAATATTTTAATTCACACGTGTATCCCTTGATTCCTAATCTGCTCCTCCTCCATTAGTGTCATTATCACACGGTTCATTATTCATGATATCATAATTAGTCTGGCATTCAGGAGGGGGCATTAGATCTCTAATACGCATGTCCCAAGAGGATCAGGATCAGCATTAAGCTTCAGATACGCACCTGGGCATACGTCATGCCGCATGGGCTCATTTTCTGTAGCTATATGTGACAGAGGCATTGGGAAATCATCTTATATAGTTAACAGCTTCGCTTAGTTCTCATCCAGCACAATTTAATAAAGGCAGAGATCTACCACTTTGATAATCATGCGTCTATTTATAGTTCTCTTGATTAATAAATTAGTAGAATAAGCTTTTATATATATTGGCTGCAGAAGAATGATTAGAATAAAAGAATCTGATGTTACATTAAAATGGCTTTCTCTACATCTTTGTAACAGGTTATTATTAAAAAGTTTATTCTTCGATCTACTTGTGGTATAATGGTTACCATGCTAACTTCATTTACCCAAGGTTGGGGTTTCAAATCCGGCGGAGGACGATGGATTTTTTTCGGGCGTAAAAATCCTTACCATGGCTTCCTTCGGAAGAGAAATAAACCCGTTAGTTCCGTGTCGTAGATTTACGGCATGTAAAAGAACCTCAAGCCTGATAGAGAGGCCTCTCAGCAAAATTAAGCAGTCTTCACGCCCAATGTGGAATGGGACGCTGAGAACCTCAGCAGTTAAAGAGCGTTCATAAATAAAACTTCGTTGCATTTCTCTGTATACTTCATGCTAATCGAGGTAACCATTAGCAGAAATGCTAGTAGAAAGGAAATAGGGAATACACTAGGCTAAACCGATAGTCAAATGTGTTAAAATGTGGTGGCTCTGAGATTGAAATCCGCTTCTTTGTGTGGCCAGGAGTTGACGAGTTAAATCTTATGTGTTACACTCACATGACTTTTTCTAGCTGTTCTACTAACAAACTTCTTAAAAAGATTCTTCTTTCCATGCTGTTCGCGATAAGCATGAATAGAATGTACTTATTTAGCACCTTATAAGTAAAAGGGAACTAAAGAAATGCACTATGATAAAGCGATAGTCAAATGTTTTAAAAGCTATCGTTATGCGATTGTCATTGCAATTCGTTTCTTTGCTTGGCCAGGAGTTGAACAAAATAAAATCTGATATGTTCTCATTAAAACTCAGAATTTGTGTAACTTTTTCATTCACATACATTTTTGTAGAGTTACAATTTTCCAAATATTCCCTGTTATTGGTTTCCGTTTTAAAATATGTGAATATTTTTCCCATAGGAAATCTTCATCCGTTCATATCCCTTTTGTTCTACTCCTAGCTATGGCAGAACTCCTAACTATGGAAGACAATCGCATAGCGATAGCTTTTACAAGATTTGACAATCGCTTTAGTCTAGTGTATTTCCTATCTCCTTTCTAGTTACAAAGAAAGCTATTTTCGCTAAGGTTTTCCTCAATTAGCCTGAAGTATGTAAAAGAATAATCTGTTTATGAATTGTTTGTTTTTCAAATGTGTAGAAAAAGATGTGTGAATGGGACACATTAGATTTTTATAACACCCAGGTAGTTTACTTTTTAGAATGTTACGTTTCTTTGTTTGATTTATTGTTGCACATATTCTATTAAAATTAATAATTTTAATATTGATGTCATTTTTCTGACTAAAATACACATTATATCCTAAAAAGTTTAAATCATTTACTTGTTCTTAAATTTGATTGCTAGTGACAAATTTGCTTTCAGTGGTCTCTTCCCCCAAAATGTCAATGCTTTCGTTTTTATTTTTAGTAATTTTCAATTAAACTCTGTAACTCTGTCGTTTCATTTGTAAACAGTTATCTGTAACTTATTTTCTAAGTCATTACTATGCCTTGATCGTCTACATATAAAATAGTATTTAAAATACTTCCATTCATCTTCAAGCTGTTTATTCTATCCTGTCATTCGTCGATAGCTTAGTCAATATATAGACTGAATAGTGCAGGACATCCTTGTTTAAGTCCTTGATTACTGTTACCTCTTAATTTGCTTGTTAGCTGCCTCCGTAATAATCAATAATAGCTTCCATGTTAAAATATGACTCTTTTGCTGTTTTTACAAAGTCTTTTGGACATTATTTCCTACAGTTTTGTGCGCAACACTGTCGAAAGTTTTCTGATGGTCTACAAATAACATGTAAATGTGGAAATTGTATTCTTTTCTGTATTAATTTTCTATAGCAAATATACAGTTCGAGCATGATCATCCCTTTCGAAAATCACACTTCTACTACTTCAAGTATTCACCCCATGTAATAATCTTATATTGGGGAAGTCCCGGGTTTAATTTCCGACTATCGCACACTTCGATTTTGGGATTTTCTTAATTTTTTTGTCAGATAGGCGATTGTTTATCCATCACAATTTCCTTGCCCTCTTTTCCAGTTCGTTCACTTTTTATTTACATGAAATTTATACATGTGCAATAAAAATGAAAATAAAAATAAAAAAAAATTATGTTGCGCTCCAACCACATGACCATTTCTTCACATTATTGTTAACAAATTATTGTTAAAATGTTTTTCTTCTACCTGCTTCATGGTAATCAAGCTCATCATTAGTAGAAATTGTCCTTATTACTTGGTTTCTTGTAAGTAGTAGAGCAAACAGCATATGTGTTCCATTCACATGGTATCGACTATCTGTACGGCAAACAAACCCTTTATTCAAAAGATTAACATGTTATCTACATCATGCTAATCAAGATAAATATAAGCAGAATTAGCCCTATTACTAGATCCTTGTAAGTACAAGGGAAATAATAAAATGCACAGGCTAAAGCGATAGCCTCGTTCTTTAAATGCCGATCACTATATGAAACATATGAAATTCCAATCTGTTTGCTTGTCAGGAGTAAACAAACGAGAAACGAGAAGAAAGATGTCTTCCCATTTCAGAAAATTTTAACAAAAATTTAACAAATAATCCGGAATATCTCGAAGACGGTTAAATCTAAAAAAAAAAAAAAAAAAAATATATATATATATATATATATATATATATATATATAAAGGTCATCCAGGATGACAAGGTATTCAGTCCCGGAAAATTCAAGATATTAATTTCGTTTGTCATAAACATATCGTATCAAAATCGTTAGTCACTTTTGAGAAAATCAAAATTTTCGAAAAATGTTCCATGAGGGTAGTTTGGATTGGGGAGATTTTCTTGAAAATCTTTAAGTCGCTTCCTTAGTAGATACCAGACTATGCTGCCCCCACACACACCTACACACAGCCAGACACACCTGGACGTTTTTCTAAAATGCTTTTTTGGACTCAAGGGACCTCAAAACATATATTTCCGAGAAATCTCGGTATCAAATTTTTCTCTATACACTATGTCCATAGTACTGTAGAGAAAGTAAAAATAGAATCTCTTTACTTTGGAAGTCCAGTAGTGTTATCTAGGCCGAGATGAAGTCATCACTAAAAGGATTAGACAATTGCCCGTTCTGGTTTCACTAAATGTCAATACCTGTTGCTTGGTTGTATCTCTCCTGTTCATGTGCTCAAACAATTTTTGTCTTTGGTTCATTATTTTAGGTATATAAAGATTCCACTTTCATTTACTCTCTTATTTCTTCTCATTTAATGTTATCGAGTTTGGCAAATTCCTTTACTTGGCTATGGATCCTCAGCTCCCCTGCCTAAACTCTTTATATTTTTGTTTTTCCTTGGCAACTCAAGTTTTACAGTCACACAGCATTGTAGGGATTATCATATTAGTTTCTTTACTGATTTTGTTTTTAAAAGTTATCTGCTTAGTTTACGCAAAGTGACTTAAATTTAATTACTCATATCAACTTCTCTTTCTACATTAAAATGATTTCACACCCTAAAGAGCTAAACATTTGATATTTGCTCCAGAGTTTGACCCTTTGGAACAATTTTTGATTGCACTACTGATTTTTTTAATTTAGAAGTCATTCTTTTTATATTTTTACATAGTACATCTACATAGTTAAAGAAGGTATTTCACTACAGCCACAAAGATGCGCGCACACGTGTGTGTCTGTAAACACCATAACTCAAATAAAATGTATTTAAGTTTAGTATTTCTAAGATACGACACGAATATTTTGAGGAAAATACCCCTCTCCTAACTACTCTTTGCATGGAAAAACTTCGAAAATTTTGTTTTTCTCCAAAACTAATCTAACTGTTTTGATTAAAATACCGTATGCTAAATATATTTACATGGCAAGTAAAATGTGCATGTTGCATTTTCTGGGAATAGCATCTGAACATTTCTTTATTCTGGATAAAGTTTGGTAAACTTTGCATCACTGGTAAACCGTAAGAGATAGATAAAAAGCTATTACACAAAAAATCTAGATATTCTTAAAGCATTGAATTTATGTCATAGCTTTTTTTTCCCATAGAATTGATGATTTTTGAGACATTGCTTGTAATTTGTTTCAGCTTCAAAACAAGAGATATTAACAAATATCGACCATATGCTAACCAGCTGTAGTAACATTTGATATAGGCTTTATCCTGGTCTATGCCCTTATTTCCCTTCTACTTACAAGGATGCAAGTAATAAGACCATTTCTGCTAATGTTTATCTTGATTATCATGAAGTAGATAGAAGAATAAGTTTATAACAATAATTTGTTACAGAGATGTAGAGAAAGTCTTGTTAATGGAGCACATCCGATTTTTTTTATTATTGATATCTTAAAAAGGATATAACGAAGCCTATTTCATCAGCCAATGAGGTAACCATAATGTTTTTCAAACGGGAAGAATTCTACGCTGCAGCGAATGAGATGCGTTATCGTGATCTGCGTTGACAGGTAACTACCGCCCCCTATCTTTTCATATTTCTCTCTCACTCGCACACGGAGCATGCAATCTGCCTGGTGACATAATGTTTACTCATGTGTATTATGGAAACTATTTTAGCTAAAAATCTGTGGTAATTAAGGTTCTGCTACGAACGTTAATCCCAGTGAAGCGGCAATGCAATATATCAACGCATCACTCCGACTGGCTGCCGGCCTGGTAGCACTCAAGGACAAACCTCATCCCATTTGAAAGTCACTGTAATCACGTGACAGTTAATAGATAAGGGGAAAATTTACTATGAGAATCAAGGTATAGATTAAGTTCCACCATTAATACTTTACGGATGCAGAGGAAACTTAACAAATTGATAACATTACTTATCTCCCGAATTTTCTCTGTAAAGGTTATGCTGAGCAAAACTATAAATCCATCAGAGTGATACTGCAGAGCAAGTAACACTTGTTGAGCTAAGCTCGCACTCAGATCAAGTCTCCACATAAATTCCAGGCACACACAGAGGGATTCCATTACAAGTCCCTCACGTCGAACACCACTTAACATCTTAACCTGGCACCTGACTCGAAGCTTATTGTCTGCTATCTGTAGCTTTCAATTGTCCTCTCAGCGATCCTATGTCACCCTGGACTTTACCGATACGAGTGTTGTGCAAGTACATCCACTTTTGCACGTTAATACTGGAAGCAATATAAACCTATGTGCTTTACAGGCCTAACTTGGGTATTAGTTGGTCGTTTGCTTAATTTGGTACGCTGCATTGTATTAAGATGGCATTATTCAAATACTGTGTCCATATTATTATCTATGTTGTGTTACATTACAAATGGCATATTTTAGTATATGTATTTTTTATTGTTCTATAGTTTTACTTTCTCTAGCAGGTATATGCATAAAGTGCAAATAGTAGCTACAGAAGTTGTATTCTATCCAAAATCTGATACCTAGCTTTCACCGGAAATACCATTTAAGGTCTCCTGTAACCCTAAAAAGCATTTTTAGAAACATACCCGTGTTCGTGTGTGTGTGTTTGTCTGTCTGTCTGTTAGTCTGTTTGTCTCTGCGCACAGTATATCTCAAAAACTAAAAGTTGGTTAAATACCAAACTTGGTATTTAAGTGCAGTATCTTCTAAGGCCCGACACGAGATTTTCAAGAAAATCCCCCATCCCATACTATCCTTTTTTTAAAAATTTCGATTTTCTCATAAGCTCCAACAATGCTGCTTAAAGTACCATACATTAAATATATTTACATAAAAAATCCATATTTTGAATTTTTTGGTAATAGCTTCATTATTTTGAACGAATTTTGCAGAATTTTGAATAACGGTAAACCGCAAGATAATCAGACTAAAGCGTAAAACACAAAAAATGTAGATCCCGTTAAAACATATTCTTTATGACATATATGTTTTTGTTTAAGAGTTGGCCCATTTTTTTAGATATTCCATATTATTGCTTTCAAGCTACCTAATTGGTCTGAAATAGGACCATGCATAGAGAAACGAACCTCAATTGTATCACATAGTGACCAGCTTTTAATATATTTTGACTCTCGCTTTAGCATAATGTGTTTCCTTATTTCCTTTCTACTTACAAGGAAGTAAGTATTAGGAAGAAATCTGATACTGATTATCTTGATTGTCAAGATGTAGACACAAAAATAAGTTTTAATTAAGGAGCTTATTAAGCTTGATATGGAACAGCTAGAGAAAGTTATGTTAATCGAACACATCTTTTATTTGCTTCTGCTCATCTGTTTTTGTGGAAAAGAAGGACACTTTTTATTTTCTCCACTGACCATAATATAGAAACATAGTATCTTGGTTTTTAAGTTTAGTAACTTCCAAAGATGTGAAAGGAAGATTTTCGAGAAAATCCTTCACCCTAAACTATAATTTACATGTAACATTTTTTAAAATATACTATTGAGTAAAATGGCTCTAACGAATTTGATTAAAATGCCCATAATAAAGATATTTACATGGCAAATAATATATATCTTGAAGATCTTGCAAATAGCCCCTTAGATCTTCTTCATTCTGAATGACTTTCCATAACTGATAAACCGTAAGTTATATATAAAAACTACACTAAAATGTACAAGCATACAATTTATTCATATATTTGTGTCGAATTAAACATTTCTAAGATATTCCTTGTTATTGGTTTTAATTTAAAACATCAAACTTTTCTCAAACGGATATTTGCCATTTCTTTTTCTTTTGCTGCTCTCCTGGCTACCCAAAAAGAACCAAATTTCAATCACATAACAACACCTTTTAAAATATTTGACTATTGCTTTATACAAGTATATTCCCCTATTTCTCTTCTACGTAAAAGAAATTAGGTTGTAAAGTTATTTCTGATAATGTTTATCTGGATTAGCATGAAGTAGTTAGAAGAATTAGCTTTTGTAAGAAGAATTTGTTTCAGAATAGGCAGAGAAACGCATGCGAAAGTCTGTTTGCATGTTAAAATTGTACAAACAAATAATGAGAATGCTAGATTATAGATTCCCGAAATTATTATGAGCCCAAAGACACAGACAGATCTATATTGTGTTTAAGATGGCAACAGCAGTTCAACCGGAACAGACCCGGGGATCTATTGCTTGTTAAAGACGAGGACTCTAGGACCGCTTGCTCAGTGGGCTAACCTAGAACTGACAACCGAAGAGGTATGGTTTTCAAGGACACTTCCACACCAAAAGGAAATAATCTACATTTTGCCACTGAAACCAATGTTTTCACATTCGACTGTTATCGGTAATTTCTGACGATCGATAATTATTACATGACAGACACTTGGCGCCATTCAAATGAATCACTAGGAACCTTGAGCAGATATTTTTGAAAATTTAAACCAGAACTAAGGGCTCATAAGGGAGTAGACTGCATTGAAGAACTACCCAGAAATTATGCATAGTATCAACATTGTAGACCACTTGAAAGGCAATCTTAGAATAGAATAGAACGGTTACACTCTATAAACTTTATTGAAGATAATTTTTAAATAAATGAACAATTTGTAAGCTGCATCTATTTAATTTTCCTAATTATTATTAGAAACTTTAATAACACTTATGTTTACAATTTATAATTTCTATGAAATGAAACTAAATTTTTGTAATTATTAGTTTTAATACAATTATCTTTGGTTTTCACTTCAAATTTTCAATTTAGAAGTAAATGATTAAATGCCGAAAGTCTAGCATGCTTTATTTCAATAGTTGCTCTAACAGGATAGGAAAACTGGTGTGTATTTTCAACAAACTGTGACCATCTCTGTTCCACTTAAGAAAATATTTTATATATATTCATTCGGCGTTAAAACAAACCGTATATATTTTAAGACAATGATAATTCTCTTTTAGTTTAAAACAGTAGAAAAAACGAGCATTGAATTTTAATAATAAATAAATAAAAAGAGTCCATAGAGTAACAAAAGCTTCTTAGGATAGCTATAACTTTTAAGAGATGGAAATGCGATGTATACGAAATGAGATAACATAACGTACAAAAATAAGCAACTAAACAACAAATAATTAACGTTAACCCAGTAAAGGGAACCTATATTTTACCTCAAGGTCATACCACAATGCTTGCGTCCTACCACTTCATTTCCAACATTTCATTCAACCGTGAACATAGCTTTCCCTCAATGCTGCTCAGTGTTCATATTGCAGGTCGATTCTGTGAGTCGTAACTTACTGCTCTTTTGGCGTATACCAAGTGCCAGTCCCCATGGACGCGCTAGCTAAAGCGTCTCGCTTTGGTGCTTCATGTGCAGGGGATCGTGGGTTCGAGTCCCACCTTGGGCTTGGGTGTTATATGTTTATTGCCGATCCCGGTGGCCGCGCTCGTTAAAGTGCCTCGCTTTGGCGCTTCGTGGTGCACAGGGTCGTGGGTTTGAGTCCCACCTTGATCATGGGTGTTTCTGTGTTTGTAAATGTGTCTATGTTTGTGTATGTATATGTAAAGGGAAATCATTAAGAATAATGTCTACTAAGGAAATATAGGAAACTGGAAAAAATGGAGAAAAATGGAATACAGCGCCGGAGTCCTGAGAAGCGTCCGGAACTGTATTTTTTGAAAAAAAAAGCTGAAACAGCTTACCTTGAATTATCAGCTATGCAAAAGCCATTCAGAATATACAGGATTTCATAGGTTGCTTCTAAAAAATACAAGATATACATTTGGTCGTACAGATATCTGAAACACGTGGTATGTTAATTCAAAGCGTTGGATGCATTTTTGGATAGATAGAAAAATATATATATGGTGTTTGGCCGGTGTTTGACCGGTGACTCTACACGTACTATGCACATGGTGTATAGAGAAGGTGTTGTTTTCCACAAAAATTTGATAGCGAAATTTCAACAAAAATACATGTTTTGAATTCCCCTGAATCCAAAAAAAAAGCAAAATGTTTTTAGTTAAGGTCCGGGAGTGTGTGTGTGTGTGTGTGTGTGTGTGTGTGTGTGTGTGTGTGTGTGTGTGTCTGTGGACAACATAGCTCAAAACTAAAAGCCCGTTAAATACCAAACTTGGCATTTAAATTTATTGCCTTCCAAGGATGCGACCTGAAGACTTTCAAGAAAATCTCCCCACCTCAAACACCTTTTAGATGGAACATCTTTCAACTATTTTTTTCTTGTGAAATGCCTCTAAAGATTCTGATTAAAATGCCGTATATTGAAATAATTCACAACAGAAATAAATGTATGTTTTGAATTTTCTGGGAATAGCCTCTGAAGAGCACTTAATTGATTTTTGCAGAACTTTGCATAAGGGCTAAACCGTTGGAAATAGACAGTGGTTTATTGCACAAAAAATTTAGAACTCGTTAAAACATTTATGTTATATGCATGGACCGTTTTCAAGATATTCCTTGCTATTTTTTCAATTTTAAAATACTTACCTATTCTTTTCTCACACAAGAAGTGTGTTTTATTTGTTTTTTTTTTTTTGTTCTACTCCTTGTCAAGCAAAGAAGTCAATTTCAATGACAATCGCATAACAATAGTTTTTAAAACATTTGACTGACACTTTAGCGTAGCACATTCCTTTAGTTCCCTTCTACTTATAAGGAACTAGGTAATAAGTTCATTCTCTAATGCTTTCTTGATTAACATGGTGTAGAAAAAATATTTTTTGGAGTTATTTGTTAAAACACACACACACGTGGACAGTTTGTACAATATTTTTTGTTGGGCATCAGCCAGTCTCAAAAGGCATATATTTGTGAAACCTGTACATCGAATGTTTGTATAGAATGCTAAAACTGTACAACTGGAAACAAAAAGCGACGGCAATGATTGTTGGACTGTTAACCAGATGACACGATTTCCTTTCAAAACGAGCTACAGCTTCTGGATTAGTAATTACATCTTCTCGTTAGTCAGGCTTTACCACAATCAACACTGCTACATGGGAAACAGATGTGGACTCTCCAAACTACACGATAATCTTCCTACTCTCTCTTTGACAGTTTCTATCCCACTCTCCTATCATTGGGATAATGAAGGTTGTCCCTCGAGTGTTCTCAACTGCGAATCGCTGCTAAGGCAGCAGAAGTTCTGCAGACCGGAGGATAGACTGTCGCTTCTCTGTCAAGCGATTTTAACAATTAAGTTCTTAACAGCAGATAACTTGTGGCCTAGACCCTACCCTCTCAGCTCTTTTCAAGAACGTAATTATGCCGCCTGGGACGGTACTGGGTTCGTGTCCCGGGCGCAAGTAATAGTATTGGTGTGATGTGGAATTATGGTTGGTTTTGCTCAGGATTTTTTTTATTAGCATGGAGACTCTTTCAGGTTGTGGTGAGACACACGCGTATACTTCTTAATTTCCTACTGTGATGTGACACTTTAACCGCACGCGACTATTACTATTTATTTGTTTGATGCAGTTTTATGTATCGTACTATAATCGGCCTTAAAATCATCACATAGACACCAGCTCTGGAAAAAAAATTGAATCGCTTAAGCCTACCGTGCTCCCTTAAACTATTATATCTACAAGAAAATATACAAAAAATTATTTCTGCAGATATTTGCTTTATTAACCTAAAGTACATATAAGAATAAGTATCTTTAATATAAATAATTTATTAAAGATAAAGAAATTCTTGAAATTGTATTGCAGCAAATTTATAACTTTCTCTACATGTAGGTACTATGTAAATAGTATATAGAGAAGGTATTGTATTGCACCCAACAAATCCATACCAGGATCTCACTGGAAATACATGATTTGAGGTCCTCTGAGTCAATTTGTTTTTAGAAAAAGGTTCGTGTTGGTCTGTTATATTGTGGACAATATAAAACAAAAAAGAAAAGTCGGTTAAACACCAAACTTGGTATTTAAGTTGAGTGTCTTCCAAGGATGCAACACGAAGATTTTTAAAAAAATCCCTCCCCACATCTACTCCCTACATGGAATATTTTTGGAAAATTTTGCTTTTCTCAAAAATGGCTCTAACGATTTTGGTAGCAATACTTTATGTTCAAGATATTTTTGTGAAATATTAAATCTATATCTCGAATTTTCTGGGAATAGTCTCTAAAGACCTCTTTCATTCTGGATGACTTTTGTATAACTGGCAAACCGTAAGAGATGTAGAAAAACTTATTACGCTAAAAATATTTATGTCTTGTACATCTTTTTTGTAGAGTTAACACTTTTCAAGATATTCCAAGTTATTGGTTTCAGTTTTAGGAGAAACATTTTTCTTTTCGTCTCTTTTATATACTCCTAATAAGCAAATAGAACAGAATTTCTTTTGTTTCATTAGCGACCGGTTTTTAAAAGATTTTAGTATCGCTTTAGGCTAGGGATTCTATTATTTTCATTTTACTTAAGGAAGGAGGTAATAAGACAAATTTTGGTAATATTTATCTTGATTAGCATGACGTAAATAAAAGAATAGTCTTTTGTAAGGAACGTTCGTGTGTAGAACGGTTAGAGAAAGTCATGTAAGTGAACATATCCGATTTTTATTATTACTGAAATTACTATTTTTTCAATTTTCTTTATAGATGTATTAGCAGGCAACCCTATAATTGGAAAGCTATCCAAATCTCTAGAATTGCTTTCTCGAATAACTTCAGTAACTTCATAGAACCATGGACTGGAAACGGCCGATGGCTGTTAGTGTAACATAATTGTATCAAAATTAGGTAAATGTACTGAATTTGGTTTCTACAAAAAGGCGAGGGAGTAGTAAGCATAATACAACTATTCTGTTTAGCAATACTTTCACAGGCAGAAATATTTAACACTTCCAGGACACCAGGGGAAACATCTCTCTAGGTAATATACATATGCATATGATAGGCTTTAGTGGAGATTAGAGTCACTAATGAATCATGAATCAGTAATGACGTTAACAACTAATGTAGATTGAAACGTGATTAAATGCTATGTAATTCACTTCGATTATTAGAAACATCGTTAGTATACTCACTGTTAAACATTTTGGGTGATAATTCCTTATCAAATAAAGTGCAATTAAATTAAGATTTAAAAGATTCAACGTTAAGAAACCTTAGACATAGTAATTTAAAACGTCTATATTACTTTCGACTGCTTTTTCTCATAAAAATGTTTAAAATCAGAGCAGGTAATCAGCAAGGTCTAAAAGTTTGGCTAAGGATTAAGGAAAACTGATAGTGAAATTTGAATACAATGGGTAAAAAAAATCAAAACAAATATTTGTTGGAACCTTTGGGCATCCATACAAAAACAATATTTATCTTTCCCACCATGCTTCGGGCTCTACACCTATTTAAAAATCCTACAATACACATGTTTCGTAGCATACTGTACGTTTTCATAAAATAGCGTTTTTCTGAAAAATACATTTTCACATTTTCAAAATTTTCCACACGTTTCTGTATTGTTTAAATGCAACTAAAATTTCCAAGAATGTGCAAAAAGAAATATTTTGAAAAAGTGTCATCTCAAAATTTTATTATCATAGCACCAATAGTAATTTTTCCAATATTATATGTTTTATGAAAACTTAGTAATTATCTAGATTAAATTTATAATCTTTTAAAAACATCATCACAATTCAGTATTCAAATTTATTGAAATATCAACACGTAAAGTTTGTGTGTTTGTTTAAAAGCTCCAAATCAAAGAATTCCAACCATTTTCTCAAATTCCAAAGAGTGTGGAACATGTTGATTAAGCGATTATTTACATAATAAAATGACTTAAACAATTTACATATTTAAAAGCATTTATCCACTTAGAACGCAATTTGGTATCCATTCTTTTATTTTGTTTTGTTTGATAGTGTTTATTGCCCGCTTTAACTACATAAGCACCGCAAGAGATAACACTGGTGATTCATGGAATGAAGCTGGAGCACCGGTGGAATGCTATGGCGGGGGAAAACAGAACCCGGAGAAAACCTGCGCCTACACCGCTTTATAAACCGTATGAGATGAGCAAAGTGTAGATCTAATTAAAACATACAGTTTCAATTTGAAAATACCTAAAACGTTCTCATATGAGAGGTCTTGTACCGTTGCATATTTTACTGTTTTACTTTTTGCGCATGGAAATACAACACCTTTTCAAAGACAAACGTATAGCGACAGACTTCAAAAGATTTGACGTCGTTTTAGCCAGTATATTCCCTTATTTTTCCTCTAATTACAAGGAAGCAAGTAATAAAAACATTTTTGCTAATATTTATCTAGATTATCATTACATAGATAAAAGAGTAACTTTTGTAAGAAAAGTTTGTTCGGAGAACAGATAGAAAAAGTCACGTGAAAAGAACACGTCAGATATTTTGGGTGGAGTAGAACACTTCCTCTGCTTACTGTACGTGATAGTGAAAGTATGCACAGTTTGTTTACGAAATATAGGCATACAGCCTTTGTTTTGTGTCACGCTGTTTACAAGAAGAGAGAAAACATAAAGGGCATATCTACTTCTAAAGATGCTTTTATTGAATTCAGGAAGCTTCAAAATGACAAAATCTCAGTATACCTAAGAGTCCTTAGGTCGAACATAGTTGGATGTGCGAAGAAAAAGCAAAAACGTGAGTAACAAACTATTAAATTTTAAAAAGAGGAGAGTTTAAAAACATATGAGAGGTGTGTCTTTCCAGGCGTTTCGAGCTGCAGGTCTGGGCTGGACTTGCCCAGGTTCCCCGGGGGTGCTGGGCTTGTAATGAGCCCTGAAGCTCACAATCTGCGTATCGTTACGCAGCCGTAAGGACCCCTCTTTTTCTTTTACCTTTTGGAGAAACAAGAAAACAGAATAACGATCATTTTCTCCGTTCCTTCGTGAGGCACAAGTGTTTATTAAGTGTTTGCCTGCACAAAATATTTGTGAATATCTATTCTAAAATATACAACTGCGAAGAGAAGGTTATCAGAAAAACAATTAAGAGTAAGTTTGAAATTCTGACACACACTTACACACACATACACACACCTACCGACCGACTGACCCACCTAAACACTAAGTAACTTTTTCTAAACTTTCATATTTTTATTTTCTCTACATACTATGTACATAGTGTATAGAGAAGGTATTGCATTTCACCCACAAATGTTTACCATGATTTTACCAAAAAAAGCATTTGTGGAAAGAAATCCTTGTGTGTGTCCTTGTCCGTGTGTCTGTGAACACGATAACTCAAAAACGGAAAGTCGGTAAAATACCAAATTTGGTATATAAGTTTAGAATCTTTCAGGGATGCAACATCACTACCTACTCTTTATATGTAAAACATGGAATTGGAAATTCCATGTTTTAATGTGATCTACATTTTTATGTAGTAAATTTTTGTCTATTTCTTACGGTTCACTAATTACACGGATTCAGTAAAAATCATTCAGAATAAAGAGGTCTTAAGAGGCTATTCCAAGAAAATTCAAGATACAAACACACACACATATATTTATACACATATACACACATTTCTGAGATATTCCATGTTATTTATTTAATATTTCAAATACTCAAAACTTTTCTCACACGGAAACTTGTAAAATCCTGGCCCTGCTTAGAAACAAATTCCAACCACTTGGCAACCAGCTTTTAAAAGTTTAGACATTCGCTTTAGCCTAGTGTATTCCCTTATTTTGCTTCTTCTTACAAGGAAACAAGGAATTAAGAACATTTCTGCTAATGTTTATCTCGATTGTCATAAAATATATAGAAGAATATGCTTTTTAACAATAATTTAATGTAGAGAAAGTAATGTGAAGGAAACACGTCAGATATTTATTTAGGAAGTCTCAAAACATGCAGTGAATCTTGGTAATGAATTTATATGTGCATATACTGTATTACCTCTACTGACTACTCATTCATATTTTAAAATATAAACTATGTATGTGGTGATAGGAAAATTATTGTTATGTGTTCATTGTTGTGTGTTCATTTTTATGTGTTGTTGTCTAATGTAAAATATGCATGATATAGAAGGGCCAGAGATGACGGGGTAATATGGGATAACTCATTACTTTAAGGGTACCAATTTGTAATAATTTCAAATTCAAAGTTTCTAAGGCAATTACATACAATGTTTATAGTTACTAGAGAAGATATTGTATTCCATCCTGAAATTCGATGCCGAAAATTCACTGCATATATGTTTTGAGACCCCCTGAATCCCCCCAAATAAAAAAAATAGAAACATAGCTGTTTGTTTCTGTCTAGCCGTCTAAGTCTGTGTGAGTGTGTGTGTGTGTCTGTGGGCAGCATAGCTCAAAAACGAAAATTCGGTATTTAAATATAGTATCTTCCAAGAATGCGACACAAAGATTTTCAAAAAAAATCTCCCCCTCCCCCTTTTGCAAGTGTTTAACGCCCGATTTTTCTACTATGACTCCACAGGTGATGACACTCATGATGCATGGAACGACGATGGGGCTCTGTGAAATGCGGTGGTGGGGGAAACCGGAAAATCCGGAGAAAGCTCGCCCCTGCACCGCTTTGTTCACCACAAATCCCACAAGCGGTCACTTCTCATCTACCACAAATCCCACAACCGGTCACTTGTCATCGAACCCAGGCCACCTTAGTGAGAGGCGAGAGGTCTAACCTCTCGGCCACGGGTGGGCAAAAATTCCCTCATCTCTAACTATCCTTTACATGAGCATTTTTTGAAAATTTTCATTTTTCTCCAAAATGGCTGTAACGATTTTATTTAAATGCCATAGTGTAAGATATTCATTTCCTGACAAACGACTGTATATCTTGAATTTTCTGGGAATAGGCTCTTATAACTTTTTATAACTTGTAATCAGTAAGAGTACAGTAAAATGTAGATCTCATGAAAACACAAAATTATGTCATATACAGATTTTTGTACAGTTAATCGTTTTTGAGACATTCCAAGCTATTGTTTTCAGTTTTACGGTACTTACTTCTCAAATAGGAGATATCTTTCTTATCGTCTCTGTTTTGTTTGCTCCTAGCAAGGAAAAAGAACCGAATTTCAATTGTTTCACTTATCGACTACTTTAAAATAAAAACTTTTGTAAGGTCATTTGTTTGTGGAACAGCTAAGCTTTCAAAATGTTTAAACCAAACTGCATATTTATATATCAGGAATATTACCAAAAACTATCGGAGGAGTTTAAAAGTTAATTAAATAGTACTGCAGGAAATGATATAATAAATTATTTGTTCATAGTATTTCATTGTGTATGTGGATTAATTAATTACAACATCATAAATACGTAATTAGTTTTAATTCCTTAGAAAATTAATTTTATAATTTTTATTTAATATGATATAAAGGTCCTCTGGTTGAAAATCAAACTGATTGGTTGAAATGTGCAGTGCAAGGAGCATTCTGAACATTTACCTGCATTGGAAAATGTTTTTAAAGAAATTGTAAAATTTGAAGTGTTATTTATTACCGTTAAACTTCCATTTAAAAGATCATAGGATAAGTTTTTAAACTGAAAAGGCTGAAAATAACTTCGGCATATCAGTCTTAAAGAAGAATGGTATAGTAATGTGCTAAAATCCAAAACATAAACTTTTAAAGAATTTTTGGTCTAATTTCGTAGGTTGGTTTCCTTAATGTTTATACTGTGTAGGAGAAGACTGATATACTGCACAGCATTCGCTCCCTTAATTAGGTTTTTGGTTTCTTTAGCACGTATCTACACCCGTCGACAAAAAAAAAGATCATGTCTAGAACGCCAAATTCGTCTGAGTCCCTCACTTCACAGGGCCTTGTGTACACTATTCGCTATAAAGTTGTCTAGCGGCAGCAACAAGCTGTCACAAGTCCCAAATGATCAATAATCTTAAGTAAATTCATAACTTAAGCTTATTCAGCAACAGACTATCAATATTAACTAACAGTATAAACCACACAAAATATGATTATACCTGCCACTTTCCATGTGGGTTCTCTATAGCACTGTGACAAAACGTAGGTTACTCCTCTGATGGGGGTCGTAGGCTCGCTTCTCGTATGTAGCAAACATTGTTTCCTTCTCTTAATGATCTTCGATCATCACACATAGGCTATTATTTTAGACATACGTGTTTCATACCGACATACGATAAACTAATAATATGATGTTTCTTTGAGTGTTTATTCTATCGAACATCAATAGCTGTACAAGCATGTGGTGCGCAAATACTAAAGGATTGTTAAAAAACCAACGTTTTGAAAAATGTTTTAAGTTTTTTTTTTAAATTAACATACGCTTCACAAAGCGATCAAATATATCCTTCATGAACCGATCCATAGTGATATTCTCATACGAGGTAACATTTTCTTTCACACGAAAGAGAAAGGTAATTGTCTATCGTCCAAAGGGGACCCGATAGGATGCAAAATACGTGGTTCACAATTCCATCATGGTTACGTATCTTATCGTATTGGAGTTGGATATCAAGGGACGATCTAGGTGTGCTGTGGTAACTTGACGATACAATGGTGTGGTAATACTCAAAAATATTCTGATTCCCTCTTTGAGAATGTCTTCTCTATTAAAAATGTGCGGATTAAGGTAAAAAGGGAGCTGCGTTCCAATTACCTCTAACTGGTCAAAGGATAAAATATGGCGTCTAGGCACAAATACAAGAAGCCCAGACTCTTGTAGCTTCTCGTCCATACTACTGTAGGCACTTATTTTATAAGTTTGAGGGAAGTTATACGGGTTGAGGTTTCATACACGGATATTAATTGCGTTTATTTTTGTATTTCAGTTTTAGAAGATAACAGTTTATTTACACAATTTTTAGTTATTAAACACGAGTGTTAGTAGATTTATGTTTTTGTGTGAAAAGATGGGCCCATAACTTCAAATACCTAAGTTATAATATTGCAATATTACGTTCTACATATCCAGTCATAAAATTAACAAACAGAAAAAAATTACAAGCAGCGCGAGTTTTGAACCTCGGAACTTGTGAGTGGAAGCAAGGCCTTCTTAACCTCCATAACGTTTTTCCAAGAACTGTTTTCAGTACTCGGAAGTTAACCATTGCGCTGTCAGTCATTGGGCACTGTATAGTTCTTTCGTGTGCGTTGTGAACACAGCTTTTATAAAGATACCCGAAGCTATTTGACATGGGGATGGCGCATTTCTTGGCGAAAGGAGTATAATGTATATATTAGGTAGAGGAAGTATTGCATTCCATCCAGAACTTTAATACCGAGATTTCGTTGTAAATACACGTTTATAGGACCTCCGAGTAAAGACAACAATGTTTATTTTCTCTACTTTGTACATAGTACACAGTACAACAATATTGAAACCCCCAAAAAATCGTTACTGAGATGTTACTTGTTTTAGGCTCCCTGTATAACAAAAACATTTTCAGAAAAGGGTTCATGTGGGTGTATGTGTGTGTGCCTATGAATGATATAACTCAAAACGAAAAATCACTTGAATACCAAGCTAATATTTAAGTTCAGCATTTTCCAAAGATGCGATATTAGGATTTTCAAGAAAATCTCGCCAACCCGAACTAACCTTTATATGGAAATGTTTTCGAAAATTTTGATTTCAACAACATTGGCTCCAAAGGTTTGATTAAAATAACGTAGATTAAATGTACATTATAAATAAATTTTTTATGAATAGCCACTGAAGAGACCTCTTCATTCTAGATTACTTTTTATAGCTGCTAAACCGTCAGAGATGGACTAACGTTACTAAACCAAAAATGTGATGTGTTCCATTCACATGGGAGTACCATAGGCTAAAGCGATAGTCATATGTTTTAAAAGTTGGGTGCTATGTGATTAAAATTCCTTTGTACGGCTAGGAGTTGAAAAGTTCCATATGAGAAAAGTATAAGTATTTTACAACTGAAACTAACAATAGGGAAAAAAAAAGAAGTATTAGATATAAATTGCGTGCTTTAACGAGATCTATATTTCTTCTGTAGTAAGTTTCGTTTCTCTCTTACGGCTTACCAGTTCTGCAAGAGTTCTGCTTCTGGTATGTTTGTTTACAGTCCCAGGGAAACTCGCTACGACAGACGCTATCTGACCACTCGTGCAAAATGATCGAATGGACATTACGATTTGTGTGTGGATATACGGAATAGAGCGGGTATGTTTGAAACCTTTCATGGAAGGCTGACGGCGAAACCTACATTGAAATTCTTGAATATGTTCGCCATTCTACCCGAGAGCATTATCTTAAAGGAAGTACTATATTCTAGCAGGCTAGATATTGGTCGTACAAGGGTTCAAAACCGTGTTTAGAGCACACAGACATTTTTAATATGGTCTCCGAAGTCGTGTGTGTATGTGTGTGTAATGTCGGAGGGGATTTCGCACTGCAGCCAGTAGTTTAATGTACGTCAGATCCCAGTAGGATTACGATGAGAGGAAATTAATTTCAAAGGCGGCCGAAACCGGACAGTGGGTAATAGCCACCATAGAAGGCCCCTAACATAATCCAAGCAGTTCATCTCGTCGCGGGAATCACTAGAAGCCCGCGTCCCAGACCTGTCAAAATTCCCTGAGTCTACAGACGAATTCAACGCCACACCGCCGCCGACAGATGTATTTCAATAACACAGGTACCACCACGGGCGGTTGCCAGCATCTCAGTCCTTGTTGAGACTTACATCCCTGAATTTGCCCAGTGACCCGGGAAAACCCCGAAAAAATATGGGTCAGAGAGGACAGCCGCCTGAATTGATCCCACGACCTCCTGATTGTCAGTCATAGACGATACAACAAAGTCACTTGTATTGGTTTCCGAAGTCATGTACGAAGTACCAGATTCCAGCCCAATAGTGCAGGGGTCGGCAAATTTGTGCGGCTCGGGATAATACCACCGTCCACGTCACCGTTCTTCAATCATCACGGTTAAAATAAACAAGCATTGGTGCACACCACATTGACGATATGGCTCTTTCGAAACCACGAAAAAGGAAAGGAACTTTGCAATTCCAACAGGAGTGGGGGTGGGGAGCAGTTTTTTTGCTGCAGTTAGGATGAAAATATGAAACATCTGTTGTGTGTTAGGAGGTTTTGATTGGTATTTACAGGACCTACTTTAAACATCACGAACGCTTCACAAAGACAACAAACAAATGACAAGCATTACATCCAAAGTTATTTGAAATCAATGTTATAAATAAAACATTTTCCGTAAACGTAGCAAAGTTTAAATATAACAATAAAGCTTAAATTTGCATTGACGATTCATAATAAGTGAAAAAGTAGATAACGAAGCACACTGATTTTATAAAACCTAAAACCGCAAGTTAAATAACCATAAGTAGACATCAGTAAATAATACTATGCATTTGATTCTCAAGAATAGCGCGTGCAAATCAATGACAGCAACATAATATCCAAAAGTTCTGGTGAAATATTGCTGAGGAAAATAAACGAAAATAGGGAAACAACAGTTATCTATGATACAAGTGGAAAAGGAGAATTTTTATCTTTGAGTAAAGGTATTTGCGGAACGAGCGTAGCGAGTATAGCAGTCCTGCACACTCACTATTTGTTATAAAGTCCTAAATATTTATAGATATATTATACATTATAAACAGTTTTGTTTTTTACTTATTAAAGGCCTTGATACTCATTGCAGCCATGTTCAATTGTTACATTGCTTAGCATTAGTGTTAACAACTTGCAGGAATCTTTTGTTTGCGATGTAGTATTAAATTCTTGAACTTTTTTGGTAGCAATTATAATTTTGCTCTGTCCACTGTCTGCTCATATCAATAGACATTTTATTAGTGAAGACAAGTATTCTTTAAGTCATGACCGCGCTATGGCCGAGTGGTTAAACCAGTCGCCTCTCATCTAGAGGGCCCGGGTTCGAGCCCAAGTGACCGCATGTGAGATCTTTGGTGAACAAAGCGACGTAGGGGCGGGTTTTCTCCGAGTTCTTGGTTTCCCCCAACATCGCAATCCACCGGTGCTCCATCTTCATTACATGTATTAGCAGTAGTAAAAGCGGGCGTTAAAAACTATTAAAACATTCTTTAATTCAGACTCATAGTCTACTTGAATAAGATTGTGGTCACATTCCCCAAGAAGCCAAAGTGGCCTACATTGAGTTTTATATAAAACTTTTATAAAATTTAAGTGAGAGAATTTTTTACTTTTAACTGACATTTGAAGGTCTAAAAAAGAGAATTACTGATCAGTGATGTCAGTTCATTATGAATATATAAATCTTAATAAGGTCGCTAATATAATGTTTCCTGAAGAGTGCTATAGTTTTAACGTATCAGCAGGCACAATTTATTGAATAAATCAACACATTTGCTGAACATGCATGTGTGAGTAATTTTTTTCTATCGTGTTCACAGACACACACATACACACGGAGCTTTTTGTGAAAATGTTTTTTTTTTTTTTTTTTTTTGGATATAAAGGACCCTAAAACATATATTTCCGGTGAAATCTCGGTATCGAATTTTTGGGAGGAGTGCAATACTTTCTCTATAATGCGACACGAAGATTTTGAGAAAAATCCCACCACCCCAAACTACCCTTTACATGGAACTTTTTTCGAAAATGTTGATTTTCTTAAAATTGGCTGTAACGATTTTGATTTGAATTTCATATTTTAAAGGTATTTACCTGACAAATAAAATGTATATCTTGAATTTCTGGGAATAGCCTCTGAAGACTACTTTATTCTGAATGAATTTTACGAAATTTTGCATAACTGCTAAACTATAACAGATGGAGAAGAATTTACAACACAAAAAATTCAGAGGACGTTTAAACACACAATTTATGTTGTATACATTTTTTTTGGAGTTGATCGTTTTAGAGATATTTATTGATTTTGGTTTCAGCTGTGAAGAACTATACTTTTCTCATACAGGGATTTGTCAACTCCTGTCCATACAAACAAAGCAACTTCAGTCACCTAGCAACCAGCTTTTGACTATCACTTTAACCTATAGTACTCCCTTGTTTCGCTTCTACTTACAAGGAAGCAAGTAATGAGACTAATTCTGTTAATTTTTTATCGATTACCTTGAAGTAAATAGAAGCATAAACTTTTTAACAATAATTTGTTGCCGAGATGTAGAGAAAGTCATTGGAATTCAACACATAAGATTTTTTAGGAATTTTCCCAAAGGTTCGGGACAGTGATTGAGAATAACGAGAGCAACAGAATGTATTGCAACTCTTTTTGTTTTTGTATATTATCCTTTTTATATCTAAAAGATGAGTAAGTTTGGGATACTATGTATAATGAAAGATTTTATTTTATCTTACGAGAGTAATAAATATGTAGCTCATGCATTGTATATATATATATATATATATATGAATGTAGTATATATATATATATATATATATATATATATATATATATATATATATATATATACTACAGTGAGTACATAAAGCAATGAGAATGCATCAGTTCATCCGAATTTTATTTTATTTTACAAAACGTTTATAACATTTACACTGTGGCCAAGTGGTTAGAATATTCGCCTCTCACCTAGGGTTTGATCTCAAGTGATCGCATGATAGATTTGTGGTGGACAAAGCGACGGGTTCTCCGGTCACCCCCCCATCGCATTCCACCGTTTCTCCATCTTCATCTCATGTATCACCAGTGTCATCGCCTGCGGTGCCACAAGTGCTAAAAGCGGGCGCTAAACACTATCCATATATACTGCCATGCCCCGAATTTGATCTGCTGGCTTTTAAATGACGAGTTCACACAAAGCGAAATATACGAAATTCCTTTATATTACAATTTATCTGGAATCAGAGCAAGTCGAGGTCAGTAGAATTTACAACAGTATAGTTCACATCACAATTAGGCGTTTATTTTTTTACGATGAATTTTTACATTACCTGATTATTCCACCGAGGAAATTGAAATAAACAAGATTGCGGGTTAACTTCTCTGCCCATATGTGTAACGCGACACACTTAACAATCAACTTTGTCCATTATACAGAGTCTACAGATTTATTCGTCCTTTAGGGCCAGAGGCTTTAAAATGAATGACGTCATTATTAGTTCAAGGAGCCGCTTGAAAACAATCTGATGTGCTACATTCACAAGACTTTCTCTAGTACATCTCTACGTTAAATTACTGTCAAAAATCTTATTCTTCTATTTATTTCACGTTGATCTTATTACTTGCCTCCTTGTTAGTGAAGGGGTACTTAGGGAGTACAAGGCTAGAGCGATAGCAAAATCTTTTAAAAGCGGGTTGCTATGTGATTGTTTGTATGACCATGAATTGACAGATTCCCGTATGAGAAAGCAGATACAAGTATTTTAAAACTGAAACCAATAACAAGAAATATCTAAAAAAAATAGCAAAACTCCACGAAATAAGACTTATATGACATAATTGTGTGTTTTAGTGAGAACTACGTTTTTTTTTTTTTTTTGTAGTAAGATTTTGTCTAGCTCTTACGGTTTACCATTTACGCAATATTTAGCAAAATTCATCCAGAATATAGAGGGCTTTAGAGGCTACTCCCAGAAATTCAATATTTACATTTAATTTCGCATATAAAGTATCTTTAATATACATTATGTTAAACAAAATCGTTAGAGCCATTTTAGAGAAAATAAAAGTTCGAAATGATTTCCATATAAAGGGTAGTTTGGGGTAGGAGGGATTTTCCTAAAAATCTTCGTGTCGCATCCCTGGAAAATACTAAACATAAATACCAAGTTTGGTATTTTACCCAATTTTCGTTTTTGAGTTGTGTTCATACACACACGGACACACACGGACTTTTTTCTAAAAACCTTATGTGTTCCATTCAAAACACTTTCTCTACATCGCTGTAATAAATTGTTGATAAAAAGAATATTCATCTATCTGCTTAATGATACTCGACATAAACATTAATAGAAGTTGTCTTAATTACTTGCTTCCTTGTAAGTAGAAGGAAAATAAGAGAATACCTTGGTAATTGCAGTTTAATCTTTTAAAAGCCGGTTGCCATATGGATGAAATCCGTTTCTATGCAGAGCATGGAGTTTAGAACTTTCCGGGTGAAAAAAGTTTAAATATTTTAAATATAAAACAAATAACAAGGAATGTCTCAGATGTGGTCAATTCTACAAAAAAGAAAAAAAAATGTATGTGACATAAATTTTGTGTTTTAATTTTGATTTACATATTTTGTGTGGTAAGTTTTTGTCTATCTCTTACGGTTTACCCGTTATGCAAAATTCAGCAAAAGTCATTCTGAATAAAGAGGACTTCAGTGGTTCTTTCAAGAAATGTCAAGATATACATTTTATGCCATTAGCATACAATATTTTAATAAAAATCGTTAGAGCCATTTTTGAGAAAATTAAAAATTTTCTAATTTTTTTCATGTAAAGGGTAGTTTAGAGTGGGGGAATTTTTCTCAAAATCTTCGTGTCACGTCCCCGGAAGATACTAAACTTAAACACCAAGTTTTGTATTTTACTGACTTTTCGTTTTTGAGTTATCATGTTCACGGACACACGAACACACACACACCCACACACACGGACCTTTTTCTGAAAATAATTTTTTTGGATACAGGGGACCATAAAACGATTATTTCCGATGAAATCTCGGTATCGAATTTTCAGGAAAGTGCACTATGTACATGGCACGTGTAGAGAAAGTAAAAATGGGTGGTGGGTAATTCAATTTTGGATTACATGCATTACCAACTTCGTAAACAGATTGAAGTACTGAGCAGTGCAGAACTGATTTTTCATCAGGACATTTTGTGCGTTCTTTGGTTTGTGTGCTTTCTTAATTTATTGTGCGCAGGCCAGTTATCATTTACTACTGTAAACAGTATGAACAAGCGTCTATTGTAATGGGGAAGTTGTTCCGTTGCAGTTCTCTATCTTACAAAAATACTTTTGCACATTCTGTGAAGTTTTAATTGTTTTTAAACAAAAACTGATACGCGTGGAAATTTCCAAAGTGTGAAAAAGCTTTTTTGAGAAAAAATTTGTTTTGTGAAAGAGTATGCTGGGTACAGATATATATCACGATTTTTAAATTTCTGTAGAGCTGAAGCAAGATGGTACTTAAATGTCGACTATCTGTAGATACCCAAAGGTTCCAAAAACAATATGCTATAAAATAAATTTGCTATAGCCAATTTTCGATTTTTGACCGATTATGGTCAAAATATCACTTCTATTGTCACTTAGGAGTATATATAGGGTCTTCAGATTTATTTAGACTTTTCCGCCAGTCGTTTTGTCTGATTATGATGTCAATGCTAGGTAACGAGCTTTTTACGCACTACCTGTTACAGAGGACTAGCGAACGATGAGTAGAAGAGTTAGATGTCAACAGTTTAGAGGTCACAAGAAATATCCTCTAAGATATGAGTATGTGGGCATCACAAAAAGTCCTTCAGATACTGCTTAGTCTAAAATTACGTAAATTTTGGCAATGCAATAGTTCATAAGAGTTTCGAAGTTATAATATTAAATTTCGGACTATTTCAAATATCAGCTATAGGACTGGTATATTTGGTGGGTGTCATTTCGAAAGGCCATATATAAAATCTGATGTCTTGCATTCACATTACTTTCTCTACATATCTGCAATAAAGTATTGTTAAAAGGCTTATTCTTCTATTTACTTAATGCTAATGAGGACAAAATTAGCAGAAAGTGTCTTATTACTTGCTTGTAAGTAAAAGGGACATATAAGAGTACCATAAACTTATTCGATAGTCAAATATTTTAAAAGTTGGTTGCTCTGTGATTGAAGTGCTTTTATTTGCTGGACAGGAGTTGACAAATTCGCTTATGAGAAAATCATAAAGCTGAAACTAATAATAAGGAATATCTATAACACGGTCCACTTCACGAAACAAATACATATAACATAAATTATGTGTTTTAACGAGATGTACATTTTTTAGCAAGTTTTTGCCTATCTCTTACAGCTTACCAGTTATGCAAAATTTCGCAAAATTCATCTAGAATAAACATGTCTTCAGAGGCTATTCCCAGAAAATTGAAGATATCGATTTTATTTGTCATGTAAATATTTTAATCAAAATCGTTAGAGCCATTTTTGAGAAAATAAAAAATTTTAAAGTTTTTTCCATGTAAAGGGTAGTTGGATATGGAGGGATTTTCCTGAAAATGTTCGTGTTGCATCCTTAGGAGATTTCTAAGTTAAAAATAAAGTTTGGTATATAACGGCCTTTTCGTTTTTGAATTATGCTGCCCACAGACACACACACAGATAGACACGTATATTTTTTTATTTATCGGGCCTCAAAACATGTATTTCCAGTGAAATATTGGTATCTAATTGTTTTGGGTTCAATACAATACCTTATCTATATACTACGCATATAGTACATGAGGAGAAAGTAAAAATGGAATATGATGAATAGGTACATACGTTATTTTGTACCTCATATAAAAATACAAAACAATATTTGATGTAAATAAACTTCTGAAAACTGTATTGATCTAACGATATAATGCAGGGAGGACAACAATGAGTTGGAGTTTTTGCTTACTTTTCTACATCAATAGCTCCAGGTCTTCTCTTTGGTGTGTTTCTTGGGTGTCCATTTTGTTTAGACATGTACCTTACGTTAAGTATGTGTGTGAGCCTCTAGTTGGGTTTAGATTTGCGGGTGGCGTGGTAAACAGGAGAGGGATTTTGGTGGCAGGTTAGCCGGAGGGAAACCTCTCTAGCTAGTTGTCCATCTCACCCATCCCATCCTCTATTGGAAGCAGGGAGAAGCTAACTTTAATATCCGCTGCCTGCACTTTCAAGTGGAGGTTACATACACAACACAAAAGACCTTCTCCTTTCATCAAAGAATAGGAGAGACGAAGGACTAACTATATTGGATTGCAAACAATTTTTAAGAAAATGGTATGCGAAGATTTTTCTTCAGTAGGAGAATTTAGTCCCTTATAATGAGTAGGAAAATATAAAACAAATATCGTATTGTGTATACATTCAAAATTTGTTAATGTATTCCATTCACATGCTTATCACTGCTCACTCTTCAAGGCATTTACAATATTTTACTGTCTTATTTACTTCATGTTAATAAATATGAACTTCTACTACTTAGTCACATATTTAATATAATATAGGATGAATACAATATACACAGTTTTAAATTATAAAGTCATTTAAATTCTTTATATTAGTATAAGAAAACTCTGCTCTGTTATATTCACATGACTCTCTCTCTATATCTCTGTAACAAATTGTTGTTAATAAGCTATTCTTCCCTCTTATGCTAAAACATTCGCATAAATGGTCCTATTACTTAGCTCCTTATAAGTAGATGGAAAATAAGGGAATACATTAGGCTTAACCGATAGTCAGATGTTTTAAAATTGGTTACTATGGAAAATAAATCCGTTTCTTAGCATGGCCAGGAGTTGACAAGTTCTCGTACTTTATGAGAAAAGTATTTAAAACTGAAATCAATAACAAGGAATATCTCGAAAACGGCCAACTCCACCAAAAATGTATATGAGACAAATTGTTTGATTTTGCGTTGTAAGTTTAGTCTACCTCTTACGGTTTACCAGTTATCTAAAATTCAATAAAATCATTCCGAATAAAGAGGTCTTTAGAGTTATTCCCAGAGAATTCAAGATATATTTTTTGTCATGTAAATATCTTAAATAAAAGAGATTTTAATCAAAATCATTGGAGGCTTTTTTTGAGGAAATAAACATTTTCGAAATTCTTTCCATGTAAAGGGTAGTTTAGGTTGGGAAAATTTTCTTGAACATCTTCGTGTGGCTTCCTTGAAAGATACCTACCTAACTTAAATGCCAATTTTGGTATTTACCGGTCTTTTCGTTTTTGAGCAATTTTGTCCACAGACACACGTACACACAGACATACAAACTCGCACAGACGGACCTTTGTCTAACTTTTTTTTGGGTTTGGGGGAATCCAAAACATGTATTTCCGGTGAAATCTCGATATGGAATTTTTGAGTGGAATACATCACTTCCTCTTTATACTATATACATAGTACGTGTAGAGAAAGTATAAAGTATGTGATTTAAGGGATTACATAAAATTGAGTAGTAAGATTAGCTATACAGACTCAAAATGAAGATTCTTTACAGAGTATTCTTGGATACTTCAAAATGTACATGTTATATGTTATTTTATGAGATAGTAAAAATAAGAATATTTTTCCAGTAAACGTAATGCTAGGTAGGAAATTGTATTAAAAATCTTCGCGTGTAGCATATGCCTCATAAGTTAAATACCAAGTAAGCATTTAAGCGTATTTTATTTCGTTTTCTGAATTATGCTGTTCACATACACACACGTACATTAATTTTATTATAAAAATGTAAGTATTTATTCAGGGAGAAAAACATATATGTATGGTGAGATCAAGGTATTGAATTTTTGGGTGGGATGTAATATTTACACCAGTTGCTAATTATTATAGATAAATAGTAACAATAAAAATTAAGAAAGAAACACACAGGGATCTAGTATAAAAATATTTCTATTAATTTATTCAGGGAGTCCAAGAACGTGTATTTACGTTGGTTATTATTAAAGCGTTCTTCTTATAGAAACCTTCAGGTAGACTAACTGAACTCTTCGTGCCTGTGGACCTGCGCTCCATTAAAGATTTACAGTCGTTATTTCCAATGAAATATCTTTATCGAACTTTTGGGTGGAATACAATACTTCATGTTAGCTAATATATGTAAGTGACAGAGAAATTAAAAATCGTAACTTTCCATTCAATGACTTTCTGTACCCATTATGCTACAAAAATATAAAATTGTTGTTAGGCTTCAATTTTTATTTTGATCACTTTCACTACAGGTTTAGAGAAAAATTCCACCCAAAAATTCGATTGTGAGATTTCACCGGAAATATATGTTGTAGGGCCGCCTAAATCCCCCCCTTATTTTTTTTTTAGAAAAAGGTCCGTATGTGTGTGAGTGTGTATGTGGTGTATGTGTCCGTGTGTCTGTGAACACGATAACTGAAAAACGAAAAGACGGTAAAATACCAACCTTGGTATTTAAGTTTGGTATTTTCCAGGGATGCGTCATGAATACTTTGAGAAAAATTCTCCCACCCCAAACTACGCTTTACATGGAAAAAAATTCGATAATTTAAATTCTCTCAAAGATGATTAAAACACCGTATATTAAATATATTTATCCGGCAAATAAAATGTATATCTTGAATTTTCTGGAAATAGCCTCTAAAGTCTTCTTTATTCTGAATGAATTTTGCTGATTTTTGCGTAGTTGATAAACCGTAACAGATAGACAAAAGCTTACTACACAAAAAGTGTAAATCCCGTTAAAATGCGCAATTTATCATATTCGTTCTTGTCAAGAAATTCACCATTTCTATGATATTCCTTGTATTTGTTTCAGTTTTAAAATATTTACTTTTCCCACGCGGTAAGTTGCAAATTCCTGGCCCTGCACAGAAACGCATTTCACCCACATGGCAACCAGCTTTTAAAATATTTAACTATCGTTTTAACCTAGGTGTTCCCTTATTTTCCCTCTTATTACAAGGAAGCAAGTAATTAAAATAATTTTTGCTAATGGTTATTTCGATTATCATACAGTAGATAGAAGAATATGCTTTTTACCAATAATTTAAGTAGATGTAGAGAAAGTAATGTGAATGGAGGTAGAGCAGGCAGGTACTACACCATCACAGGTACGGGCAAGTCAATCAATTATTATACATATTTTATTTCACTGGGTGTTATAATCTTCACTTGCTAGTATGAAGCTCTACTTAGAGTGAAACCTGTTTGCCGAATTTCGAAATTCTGTTCTAAATTATCGGACATAAGTTAATTTATGCAGTCTTTAGTTTCTCAGTCCATGCGTTTTAAGCTTTATTATGGGTTTTATTAATTCATGATACTCCTGTATGTATTTTCTTTCTCTATCATGTATATATAATGTACGTAGTGGACAGAGAAGATATTGCATTTCACCCAAATTATTTATACCAGATTTTACCGGAAACACCATGTTTTGAGACCCCTGGATCAAAAAAAAAAAGCATTTTTAGAAATATGTCTGTATGAGTGTCTGTGATTTTTTGTTTGAATCTTTGAGCAGTATAGCTCGAAAAGGAAAAGTCCACTGTAAACCAAATCTGGTATACAAGTTCAGTATCTTCTAAGGATGCGACACGAAAATTCCGCAAGCCCCCAATACCCTTTACATGGAATATGTTTGCGAAAATTTTTATTCTCTCAAAAGTAGCTAGAGAGATTTTTATTAGAATGACATATGTTTAACATATTTTCATGGCAAATGAAATGCATTTCTTGTATTTCCTTGGAATGGCCTCTGAAAACCTCTTCATTTTCGATGACATTTGTATAACTTATGATTAACTGGTAAACGTAAGAAATAGACAAAAACCTACTACACAGAAATGTAAATGTCGTCAAAACACAAAATATGTCCTTCACGTTTTTCTCGTGAGGTAACCGTTTCCGAGATATTAGTTTTTATTGGTTTCAATTGTAAAGCACTTAAACTTTTTTCAGACAGGAAGTGTCCGTTTTTCTTTAGCTCTTGCTCCTGGCCAAGCAAAGAAGCGATTTGCAATCACAATCGCATAACGACAGCTTTTAAAACATTTGACTATCACTTTAGCCTAATGCATTCCCTTAGTCCCCTTTAACTTATAAGACACTAAGTAATAAGAACTTTCTGCTAATGTTTATCTCGAATAGCATTGTGTAATAAGCAGAATACCCTTTTGTAAGGAGTTGTTTGTAGAGCAGCTAGAGGAACTCATGTTATTGTAACATATCATATTTTTAGGTGAATATTTCTTACTTAAATGGTCTTCAGTTGTTAACCGTTGCTGGGAAGAGGCTAGGTCACTTTCTAAGCATGCACAAACTACCTCAGGCATTTTATTCTAAACCTTAACGACATTGCTGGTCCTTTATAAAGGCCAGGACAGTATTAGTGGTTCATGTTCCATACCGTCGCTTATGGGACTGACCCTTGCGCCTACTATTAAAGAACCAGGAATTTGGTTTTGTGCTCCTCCGACTGCCCAGCTATGAAAGAACGTAGAATATTTAATTCCCAAGAAATGCAGGGTATTCGCTTCTTATTCTATTTCTGCCTCCTCAATAACGTTCCTAAATGAGAGGACGGCATTTATTATACGGGAAACTTAATTCTTTATTATCAGCTGCTGCTACTGCTCCATGCGTTTCGATTCCAAGCACCCTGTGCAATGAAAAATCTGATGACTTTCTCTAGCTGTTCCACAAACAAAATTTAATTGTAAAAGATTATTTTATCTATATCGTGATAAACATTAGCGAATTGTCTTACTGTAACTGGAAGCGAAATAAGAGAGTGCACAGGCTAAAGCGTTACTGAAATCTTCTAAAAGCTGGTCGCTATTTGAATCAATTACAATTAAATCAGCTTATCTTCCTAGAAGTAAACAAAGGAAGACGAAAAGAATGATAGGAACCAAGTACCTTAAAACTAAAACAAATAACTTGGATAATCTCGAAATAATAATAATAATAATAGTAATACTAATAATACTAATACTAATAATAATAATAAACTTATGCTCTTATTTACCTCATGCTGATCGAGAAAAGATTAGCAGAAATAGTCTTATTCCCTGCTTCCTTGTAAGTAGGAGCGAAATAAGGGAGTACCATAGGTTAAAGTGATATTCAAAAGCTGGTTGCTATGTGACTGAAGTTTCTTTATTTATATAGACAGGAGTTGACAAATTTATGCATGAGAAAAGTGTAAGTATTTAAAGTTGAAATCAAAAATCAGAAATATCTCCAAAACGATCAAATCCACGAAAAAAAAAATATATAAGACATAAATGTTATGTTTTAATATGATCTACATTTTTTGTGATGTAAGTTTTTGTCCATCTCTTACGGTTTAGCAGTTATGCAAAGTTCCTTAAAATGCATCCAGAATAAAGTACTTTATTCTTTAGAGGATATTCCCAGAATATTCAAGATATACATTTTATTTGTCAGATAAATATCTTTAATATACAATATTTCAATCCAAATCGTTAGGGCCATTTTAAAGAAAATTAAAATTTTCGAAAAAAATTCCATGTATACGGTAGTTTGGGGTGGAGGGGTTTTTCTTAAAATCTTCTTGCCGCATCTCTGGGAGATACTAAACTTTAATACCAAGTTAGGTAGTTTACCGACTTTTCACACACAGACACACACACGGACCTTTTTCTGAAAATGCTGTTTTTTTAATACAGGGGACCCTAAAACATATATTTCCGGGGGAATCTCAATATCGAATTTTTGGGTGGAGTGCAATACCTTCTCTATACACTATGTACATAGTACGTGTGAGAAAGTAAACATTTTTGTCTCTGTTTTTTTACCTCCTCTACCGCTCATCTGTGGTAGACAAAGGTTTTCATGATGTGTCTCCGGGAAAAAAATTACGACATGAAATTTCTTCTTTCGTACAAAATTGAATGCAGTGATTACCAAGTTTTCTTTTTTATTTTCTCTATCCCATATGTACATATACAATAGCTAGAGAAGGCACTGTGTTACACCCAAAAATTCGATGTCGAGATTTTGCCGGAAATATGTTTTAAGGTCCCCTGAACGGCAACAAGAAATTTTAGAAAAATATCCGTGTGTCTATGGACAGCATAGCTCAGAAACAAAATGGTTGTTAAATACTAAAATTGGTATTTATGTTTAGTATTGTCCCAGGATGTGATACGAAGATTTTCAAGAAAATCCTCACCACAAACTACACTTTACTTGGAATTTTTTTTTAAATGTAGGTTTTCTCAAAAATGGCTGTAACAATTTTGATTAAAATACCCTATATTAAAGATATTTGCATCATAAATAAAATGTAGTTATATTTTGAATTTTCTGGGAATAGCCCCTGAAGACCTCTTGGCTCTGGATAAGATTTGGAAAATGTTTGCATAACGGTTTTACCATAAGAGATAGGTAAATACTTATTACACAAAAGTGTAGCCCTGTTATAACACACAATTTTTGCCATGTACATTTTTCTTTAGAATTTGCCGTTTGCGAAATATTTCTTGTTATTGGTTTCAATTTTAAACTACTAGCTTTCCTCGAACGCGACCATTGAAAGCGAACCGAAACTTAATTACTTCACAGAGCGATGAGCTTTTAAAAGATTTGACTAATGTTTTGGCCTAATATATTGCCTTATTTTTTTATATTACAAAGACGCAAGTAATAAGACTAATTCTGCTAGTTTTATCTTGATTAGCATGAAGTAGAAAAAAGAACAACATTTTGTTAGAATAGTTTGTATAGGGAACAGTGAGAGAAAGTTATTTGAATGGAATACATCAGATTTTTTAAGATGCAACATATATTAAGGATGCAACGTAAAGATTTTGTTGTGTCCAGTGTACCGTTAAAGATTTTAAAAATATTCCTTGGAGGAAGAAGTGAAATATGCATTTTAAATATCTGTAAATAACGTTGAAGTTGTCTTCAGTATCACCGGATTTCTCATTAACTGCAAAACTACGAGAAGGAGTCAAATATTTTTAATAGAAAAACTGCACTTCCTGTTAAAGTTCTATTTCATAACATCTTTTCCATAGTGTTTAACGTATATAAAACAATTCAACTTTAAACTTCAATTAGTTTAAGAGCCCATATAATAAGCTCGCTTTTTATCACTATTTTTCTTTTATCCTTTCTGTAAAGTATTACATCCCTCTTTAGCTTTGTACCATTAAGACCTTGGCAAGGATATTTTATTTCTATTTTCTGTTTCCTTTTGTTTTGTCTCCGACGTTATACAATAAAAGTAGGAGTGGATGAAAAAGAGACGCAGAAAAAAAATGGATGAAAAGAATGAAATTAAACTTGATGTCAGGTTTTCAGCTACTTCCAGAATCTCGTAGCATAGCTTTTCTTGTTTGTTCCTTAGCAAGAAGCTGTGGGGTTGATGTTAGAAGAAGAGGCACTTAGGAAACACAAAAAAGTGAAGAGCATGAAACAGAGCAATCGTTAAAGCAAAGCTACAAAGGAAATCCAAACAGTTGCATTAATTTCTTGTTTCTAATTTATCTTCCCATTCAGAAATAACGAGTATGTTTGTTCCTTCGTGTCCTGTTTTTTAGAAAGCAAGTTCTCACCCTTTACAATATATTAGTGTTATCTATGATTTAAATAAGCAGAATTCTCTCGCTGTGGGAAATGTTTAATTAAATGATGATCTGCATATGTTGGGCTGGAAATAAAAGAGGCTAACTGCCTTACTATTTTTCGTATATTATTTCTGATTTTCCATGAAACTATGACACTTTTAAAAAAAAATCTGATATACTCCATTCACATGACTTTCTCTGCATCTCTGTAATAAATCATTATTAATAAGTTTATTCTTCTATTTCGTGCTAAAACAGCAGAAACGGTCTTATTACTTAGTTCCTTTATAAGTAGAAGGGAAATAAGGAAATACACTAGACTAAACCAACAGTCAAATGTTGTAAAACCGGAAATCAGTTTCTCAGCGTGGCCAAGCGTTGACAAGTTCCCGTATGAGAACAGTTTAAGTATTTTAAAATGGAAATCAATAACCCGAAGTATTCTCGAGAATGAAAAAATGTATATGACATAAAGTGTGTTATTTATCACGACCTACATTTTTTATACAATAAGTTTTTTTTCCCTATTTCTTACGGTTTACCAGTTATGCAAAATTCAATAAAAAGAGGTCTTTAGAGGCTATTGCCAGAACATTCAAGATATACATTTTATTTTGCATGTAAATATCTCGAATATAAGAGATTTTTAATCAAAATCGATAAAGCGATTTTTGAGAAATAAAAAATTTAAAATTTATTCCTTGTAAAGACTAGTTTGGGGTGGGGAAATTTTCTTTAAAATCTTCGTGTCGCATCCTTGGAGGATACCAAACTTAAATACCAAGTTTGGTATTTAATAGTATTTTGGCTTTTGAGCTATGCTGTCCACAAACATACACAAACACACACGGACTTTTTTCCAACTTTTTTTAATCACGCCATCGAATTTTAGGTGCAATACAATATTTGAAATATCAACTTAATATAGATCCATCATGGTGTAATAATGCAGATGTCGACTACATAGGAAGCTCTCTACTTTACGTCGATGTTACTGTTCTAAGTTTTCCTAGCTGTTATCTAGGATAGAGTGATGAGAGTCGAAGCCATGTGTTACTGTTTGTCTGGATTTATTCCAGTTAAGAGCATACAGAAGAGCTTTTTAGCGATCTGTGCGAAAACATGCAAATGTTAGGGCTTTGGTACAACAAATATGATGTTACATTCTCCTGACCTTATCTAGCTGCTCTACAAACAAGCTTCTTAAAAAAAAATCTTTTTCTTTCTACACCATGCTAACCGAGATAAATATTAGCAGCTTGTCATTATTTAATACCTTTTAGTAAAAGAGAACTAAGAGAATACGTACACGGGGCTAAAGTGATAATCAAATGTTTAAAAACCTGTACCTATGCATTGTCATTGCAAATCACTTCTTTGCTTGGCCAGGAGTAGCACAAAAGAAAAACGGACACTTCTTGCCTGAGAAAGTTTAAGCACTTTACAATTGAAACCAATAACAATGAATATCTTTGAAACGGTTACCTGCATAACAATAAGATAAATTGTGTCTTGATGAGATCTACATTTTTTTATGCAGTGAGTTTTTGTCTATCTCTTACTGTTTAGCAGTTAAGTGAAATTCGGCAAAATTCATCAATAATAAAGAGGTTTTTGGAGGCTATTCCCAGAAAATTTAAGATATTCATTTTATTTGGAATGTAAATATATTTAATATACGGAATTTCAATCAAGATGGTTAGTCATTTTTGAAAAAATCAAAATTTTCGTAAATATTGCCATGTAAAGACTGTTTTTGGTGGGGGATTTTCTTGAAAATTTTCGTGTTGCATCCTTGGAAGATAGCAAACCTAAATACCATGTTTGGTATTTAACGGACTTTTCTTTTCTAAGCTATGCTGTCCACACACACACACACACACATGGTCGTTTTTCTAAAAATGCTTTTTTCGGACTCAGGGGACCCCAAAAACATATATTTTCAGTGAAATCTCGACATCAAATTTGTATATGGAATACAATACCTTCTCTATCCACTATGTACATTGTACACGAGTGCTAGAGAGACTAAAAATGCAGGATAATTTAAAGTAATGATACATTTATTGTTATTGTTTTTCCATATTCAAAGTCTGTCTTTACGAAAATACAGTAAGAGCTCAGAAAATATTTTCCAAAGCAGTGCAGAATGTGTGTAACACAGGCTTAGTTTAGCATTGTGATATTAGTCACAGTTTTAAAAATTAATTATTGTAGTTATGCTTTGTCTTTGAAGATTTTTCCACTTTGTGATATAAAACTTAGTTATAAAAAATCTATAGCAACCAAACAAAATAATTTGTTAGAATATTCATAGAAAAAATAGACTTTAATTTTACTAGGATTAAAAGGCATATTGGAATGAGACTTCACATGAATAATGTAATACCTATACTATCCTTACTTTAACACCTTAGAGATACATTTTATCGGTGTCTCCTTAAATAAACAACAATAACAAAACAGTTAGCCTGTTATATACTACACTTGTATTGGAAAATCGCAAACTCCCGCCATTTTGTTAAGATGTATGTTGGCTGAGTGTTTGAGCCCTAACACTTCCCATCCGCGCAGACCGGCATGAAGTGGACCTCTTGAAGACCAGAATTGAAAGAACGCTTCTCGGAATAACCCACCTTACATACTCTACTAAAGAGAAAGCTGATTTTCTCTATTCAAAGATAGCTTCAAACATTAAATCACTAAAATATTATAATACTTGATGAAAGAAAAACAAATGGCACATCGGGCAACGATGGAGGTTTACATTACTTTGAAAAGATGGCTTCCGTTCTCTTGTTTAACATATGTACATCAATATCTCTAGACACCGTGTTGCACAAAGTTTCTAGAAATATTGACACTTTCTTCAAAAATGGTAGCTTTCAGTTGCAGGGGTTGTTGCGTGTGTCCGTAAAACAAAACTTTAAGGTAACCCTGCAAACAAAATTCAACTTAATTGAGATCTATTTATCATAGAGGCCACATAGGGAAGCTACCATCACCAAATTAATTGTTTTGTGCTGGTGTAAAAGAGAGGTGGAGCTTCATTTTACATGAAGAGCATGTTTTCTTTGTTGTGATTCCTCAGACTATGGATACGAAGTTACGTATGTAGCATACTTTAGTAACAATCTGTCGTATTCCATTATTGTCTTCCTCGGAGAAATATTAACCGAAGGCGAATTGTTAAGCGAAACCACTCAATACCGTTACTTAATTACGTTGACCTTCTTTAATTAAAATCAAACTCTGCAATTAGGCATACGAACTCCAATAAGGGTAGCTCATTGTCCAGAAAACGTTGTTCAATCAATCATTATTAATTTTAATTTCTATTTGCACAAATACTTTTCACAAAATTTCGCCAAATTCCATTTGTCATTTCTTTGAATACAAACATTTTTACTTTCTCCATACGCACTATGTACATAGTGTACAGAGAAAGTGTTGCACTCCACCCAAAATTTCGATACCGAGATTTTACCGGAAATATATGTTTTAGGGTCCTCAATATCCCAAAAAAGCATTTTCACAAAAAGCTCCGTGTGTGTGTGTGTGTGTGTGTGTGTGTGTGTGTGTGTGTGTGTGTGTGTGTGTCCGTGTGTCCGTGAACACGATAACTCAAAAACGAAAAGTCGGTAAAATACCAAATTTGGTATTTAAGTTTAGTATCTTCCAGGGATGTGACACGTAGATTTTGAGAAAAATCTCCACACCCCCAACTACCCTTTACATGAAACTTTTTTCAAAATTTTAATTTTCTCAAAAATGGCTGTGACGATTTTTATTAAACATATTTACCTGACAAATAAAATGTATATCTTGAATTTTCTAGGAATAGCCTCTGAAGAGTAGTTTATTCTGGATGAATTTTACTAAATTTTGAATAACTGCTAAACTGTAAGAGATGGACAAAAATTTACTACACAAAACATGTACAGCACATTAAAACACACAATTTATGTTATATACATTTTTTTCGTGGAGTTCGTCGTTTTTGTGACATTCCTTATTTTTGGTTTCTGCTATGAAAAACGTATACTTTTCTCACACAGGAACTTGTCAACTCCTATCCATATAAACAAAGGAACTTCATTGACATAGCAACCAGCTTTTGACTATCACTTTAACCTACGGTTGTCCCTTATTTCGCTTCTACTTACAAGGAAGCGAGACATTAGACTATTTCTGCTATTTTTTTCTGATTAGCATAAAGTAAATAGAAGTATAAGGTTTTTAAGAATTATTTGTTGCAGAGATATGGAGAAAGTCATGTGAATGGTACACATCAGATTTTTATTAGTTTATATGGATACTCACTAAGATTTGTTTCTTAAAATTCTTCCAACTGTGTTATTTGAAGCAACATTAGTAATTTTATAATAATTACTTCTGTTTACGTTATTATTTCCATGAAGCTCCTCAACACAAATGATATTATGTTGTAACTTTGATTTTTCAGATTTCTTCTTATCAGCAAAAGAAACATTTTCCTCAAACTGTTTGATTAAATCTACATAATGAAAATTGGCCTTCTCTTATTGGACAGTGAAATGCAAACTTTAAATTCTACATTTCTAAAAATGGAGGTTTCAAACGTCATGTATTTCACCTCATTTATAGTGCTTGAAAATCTTCATCTTGGAAGATAAACTTAAATATGAAACTTGATATTTAATCGACTTTTCACACACAGTGAGCGTCGCATGATGGACCTTTTTCTAAAAATGCTTTTTCCTTGGATTCAGATTCAAACATATTTCCAATGAAGTCGCGATTTAGGATGTACATACTATGTGCATTATACCTGGTAGAGAAAGTAAACTTTCTGTAGCAGTACCAATTAATTCATTCAACAAAATTATAACTGTGTAAGGAGAATTAAAATCTCAAGGACATACACTTCTAATTTAATAAGACTAATAATTAGAAAATAAAAATGTGGGATACAAAAGGAAACAAATGTACTCTAACCCTGTTAACGACCTTTATTTTGTTGTTTATTGGCTGTTTTAAGCTACAAAAGTAAGCAGCCCGGTCATAGGTAATATAGTTTCTCAAAACTGTTTTTAAGTGTTGAAATTATATATTTACTTAAAGTTGAACAGAATTTAAGTGAAAATGCAGATTTTATGGAGAAATATTATTTAAAATGTATGTTTAAGATATAAGTATTGTGCTTAGAAATATAAATCAATTATTAAATTTAAGATGGTTCATAAACTCTCCCCTAATTTTAATTTTCCTCTAAAGGCAGAATTATTAATGCAATGCCATCGACTGCAATGATAACATATGGAGAAAGTAAGATTTCATTATTTGCAGAATTTAAATATCTAGGCAACAATAATGAAAAGAAATTAAAAACCATATTCAATGTTTCTATATAATGTTTGGACCTGAAATAGTGCCTCCAATGTTAAAGAAATGTCACTTAAAGCTTACCTTCTAGGGCTGTGAAAATAAAGCGATGTATTTACCTACAGGGCAGATTCCATGAAATATTAAAATTCTACGTGCTCGAAACTTCGATGTTTAATTTAGAATGTATTATAAAGAAGCATGCAATATCTGCGTGAGCATCGCTTGATGAAGTAACAGACGGAATCTGTGAGCGTTCTGCAGAGATGCAGCCATGAGAAATGAAAGAAAGATAAGAGGAAGGCAAAGGGAACGAGAAAAATAAAATAAATATAGATATAAGGAAAAAATAGCAAGCTTGCTCATATTTGGAGCGAAAGGGTGGGAGAAGTCTGTTAAGACCTTCCGAGATGAAAGAGCTCTTCCCCCAACCTTTCTGCTTCCAATCCACCATCATAACTTGCTGGCCAGAAACCAGATCATGACGTCATAAAGGACGGGGAAGGGAAGCGTGCCTCATCTGCAGTGAGGCTTCCCTCTCTTTGGAAATAGGACTGTCTTCAAGGCGGGCAAACATAGCACTGTTAACGAGGATAGCTTACACTGGGATAGCATATCACGTGCTGTGAATTGTCTTGAGTATATTATTGAGTAGGATCACTATGATATCTGATCATAAATGTTTTAATTTTCTACAGGTTTGATTCAACTGGTCGTCTCCTTAGCCCGGTGGTAGCGCAGCTGCTTACCAAGTGGGAGACCGGCGTGGGGATTTTTCCCCCCGCTGGGAGATCTGGTTTGGGATGCACTCAGCCTCGTGAAGTTCCTAGGGGGCCAATTGAGGAGCTACTTGATGGAGAAGCAGCTGCGCTAGATCATGAGGACCGCATTATCCGGCCGGGAGGGATTGAGGTGTTGACCACGTCTCACCCTCCAATACTGCACCCCATCCATGATGTTTGTCAGGACCGAGATGGGGGACGCAGCGGCCGGGTGGTAGGCTAAGGTTCCTTATGAGCTGTCTTGCCATGGAGATATTTAATTCAAAATGATCAAAATCGTCACTAAATAATTTTATCAATTTTTGGAGCAGTCTGGTAGCCTGGGATTTACAGATTAGTTTATGGTTCTAGGCATTATATTTGCACTTTTAACTATATTTTTAAAAAGCGAGACTATACCTGTAATTTTGTATTCTGTACTTCTCCACTAATTCAGAGGAAATGCGATAGCTCCTATACACTCTGCATTAAAGAAGGACATTTTAGCTATATTTTAGAGGACATCATGATCTATGAATTTGTGCCCACACCTTCCGCTTTTAGAAGTCATGTGACTTCTTTGTTTTCTAAGATTAATTTAAACAAAATTTCTCGAATTAATATTTTCGCTTGTTTTTTCAGAAACTATTACGAAGAGTTCAATGAAGTTTTTGGATAGTAAATGCAACATGTTGATCATGTTTGAAACTACATTGGTATTAAAAATATGTGTGCTTAATACTGAAAACAAAAAAACCGCCATCATAAAGAAAAATAATTATATTTTCCATAATAAAAATATCGGCATGATTCCAGTTCTGTCAATATATTTTTATCTACATCCTATAAAACTTCCACTACAATATCTTAATTAGTTCCTGTGATAAAGGGTGATGAAGTTAGCAAGTTTAAAAATGGCGGGATAGAGTTTTCATTCTGCCCTTAACACAGGAGACATGGAATACACTGAAAAATTCAATTGCGAGACTTAACTATAAATATGGATATAATTAGTAATAATTAATAGCATTATTAATAGCATTAAGAATAGAAATTTACTCTAATATTATAAAGAGAAACGTGTGTGTAGTGTATGTAGGATAACTTAAAAAAAGCTAAACACTGACCAATTCAATGTCACAGCCAGATTTTGAACCACGGATCTCTTGGTCTCTAGCTGGTTGCTCTAACCAGCTGCTGAGTTACCATGGCAACATGGCGAAATAGCATTAAATTCCTCAATTGGCTGTTTATCGGTAAACCACATGGAGAACCTAAAGTATTTTTGAGATGACATACCCCAATGACAACTTGCAAAGCCGCAAGTATTTTTAAGTCCCGGGCTTCATAGCTTAACCAACTATTTGATAAACTAGTTAGTTTAATTTGATTTCCGCACAAGCGGTGTGAAGGAAGGAGTTGGATAGGCAGAGTAAGACTGACAAATTCAATACTACAACCGGGATTTGAACAATGGATCTCCCGGTCTCTAGCCGGTTGCTCTAACCACTGAGCTACCATGGTAACATGTCAATATGGCAAAATTCCTCCAGTCCGGCTCTGCTGAATCGGATCCTGTCCTTCACACGGCTAGTGTGGAAAAAACAATTAACACTCGAGGGATAGTTTTTCATTATTGAAAAGCCCTACGCTTCCTGAAGGCTGTGGACTATAAAGCTGAATTTAAATTTATTCAGTTTTCTAAAAGATTAAATAGCATTTACAAAGTATTCATTGACAATTCCATGGAATAACACTTTGTTGCTATAATGCAGAGAGAAAGTCGGTTGATTGGTTCGCTGCGCAAAGAATACATGTAAAAATAAAAGCCCGTTACATTCATTCATAGATGATTATGGTGTAACATTTAAGGCTATGAAATGTCTTGTAAAATTACATAAAATAATTTAAACATTTCTGAGTACTAATCGGTAAACTTGACCACTAGGCACAATTTTTAAATGCCTTAAGTCAAAACATTAGGTGTGAAACTGTACTGGACTGGGTAAGAAAAACTTCACTTCGACGAGATCTCATTCGCATCAGGCAACCTGGGACGAGTGGCATGAGCGTGAGAAAGTGGATAATATGATAAAAATCGAAAAGGATGATAGGAAACGTGATTATGGAGCAATCGGTGGAATGAGTGGCGGGGAAACCGAAGGTCCCAGAGAAAACCCGCTTCGTCCACCACAAATATCTCGCAAAGGCGCCTGGGATCAAACCAGGAAGCCCCGCTTGGTATATACTGAATATAAACTCTGATCTTTATCTACAATTTGGGCTGCATGAAATTAACTATCCACTGTAATGAACAAAAGAGCAAGAATATTTGAGTTTATATAAAGAAAAAATATAAAGGCAGCAGATTGTGGTGAATTTACTATTGCTGCAGATATTCCAGGCACTGGGTCAGGCCCACACGTAGAGCTCCAGCATTCCAGCAGCACACTCGCAACCGCTCGTTTTCCCTTCCCTTTTCTTTTCATTCCAGATGAAGCTTCCGGTAAATGTGTTAGGAGACTGCCGCCCGTGTCATGACCTTTAGCGGTTTAGAAAAGGAAGGCTATATGGAATGTGGGCAGCCTAAACTGATGTCGTGTTCTCCTCTTGACCGAGTTATGACCTCTTGCACCAGCACCGAATAGAGCTGGTATTTCAAGAAAAACATAGTGAGAAGCTAGACGAAAGGACGGCGTCATAATGCAATGGCTGACCACATCATGGAGCAAGGCCAATCAACTGTGGTGTTTACCTAGCTTTAATTGTTCGTTTTAGGGTAAGTGACAATGTTTTAAGCATTTGACATGTAAAAATTGTATGGGACGTCTCATAAAGTGGGGCACTCTGTTTTCCGAAGTACTTTCCGTGCAGAATCGTTTGTAGACGGATGCAGGTGAACAAATTGCGCTTTATTATAGAAGGTTCACGGGGTTCGTGGTTAAAATTTGCTACTCATAAAATGCGACACTTTATTTTCCGAACTACTGTCCAAGTAGATAGAATCGTTCGTAGACGAATGCAGGTACAGACAGTGCGCTTTCTTATAGGAGATTAAAAACCTCAACCCGCAAATGTTATATCTGCTAAATTTATTACCTATTATCTTAGAAAAAATTTAAGATAACTAAGTGAAATGTTTACAGTATATATGTAGATAAATTTATCTTCCAAGTTCTTTCCTCTACGTTTATACTAAATATTTGTTTATCAATTAAAATTTATTTGTCTAATTTCAGCTTATTTTCACTAGCCGTAATATAATTTATTTTTACAAGTTCTGATATGTTCCATTCACATGGCTTTCTCTACTTATTCCGTAACTAAATATTCTTCAGCAGCTTCTTACTTTCTCTACACGTAGTAAGTACATAGTGTATTCAAGAAATACTGTACTCCATTAAAATATTCGATACCAAAATATCACCGGAAACAGGTTTTGAGGTCCCCTGAGTTCAAAAAAAGAATTTTTAGTAAAAGGTCTCTGTATGTGTCTGTGGAAGGCATAACTCAAAAACTAAATAGCTGCTGAATTCCAAACTTAGTATTTAAGTTCGTTTTCTTTCAAGGATGCAACACGAAGATTTTCAAGAAAATTTCACCACACCGAACTACCCTTTAAATGGAAATATTTTTAAAAACGTTGTTTTTCTCAAAAATGGCTCTAAGAATTTTGATAAAAATACTGTACATTGGAGTTATTTACATCATAAATAACATTTATATCTTGAATTTTCTGAGAATGGCTTCTGAAGATCTGTTCATACTGGAGGAATTTTGCTGAATTTTAGATAACTGCTAAACTAATGCATAAAAAAACCTACTGCACAAAAATGTACTTCTCATTAAAACAACAAATTCATGTCATATACGAGTACATTTTTGCTGCAGAGTTGACCATTTCCGAGATATTCCTCGTTATTGGTTACTTAAAAGTATGTATTTTGTTGAAATCTCGGAATCGAATTTTTCGGTGGAATACACAACCATCTTTGCCTACTGTGTACGTTGTAAAGAGGTGGTAGAGAAACAAAGGTATAAGAAAAATATAGATAAAATACCGTGTCTATCTGTATATTTGTATATGTATCAATATTAACAATTGAAATGTAAATTTTGATATTTCAGGGAATAGTCTCATAAGTTTACCTCATTCAGGTTGACTCGCATAAATAGTAAATCGTACCAGATAAACCGTCCACTACATAAAAAATACAAAATCTCGTTAATGCACACAAGGTATCGCATATACTTTGGAGGGGGGGAGGTGAAATTAAACATTTATGAGATATTCCTTATTATTTGCTTAAATTTTTCAAAATTTATTTTCTCAAATGTTGTTAATCGTTTTTCTTTCATGTAGTCAAAAACGGGAAGAATATTAAATCTATTACAAGCGAATTGCTCTTAAAATATCAAGAGTGTTACAAAATGCTAACCAACTCTATCACAGAAAATATCTGATATAAATTAACAACAAAGGGATAACTTTTTTAACAACATAATATTTGGAAATTTCAGTACCTCAAAGTGCTTTAAACTGAAATGGGTAGGAATGAAGGGAATGTTGAGGTAGTATGATTTCATAATTTTTCTAGAAATGATGAACGGTGGTGTGGATTTAACTACATACACATGCGTAACACCTACAGAAGAACATATGTTAGTATCACATGATACTTTTGTTAATTCTTGCTGCTGTATTCCAATCTGAGTAATGTTTGATATTGCCATCAAAACAGATGACTTAGCGTATGAATCATTTTATAGTTATACTAACATGGCATGGCCTCACTCTCGACATTTTATAGTTATACTAATATGACAACATGGCATGGCCTCACTCTCGACATTTTATAGTTATACTAATATGACAACATGGCATGGCCTCACTCTCGACATTTTATAGTTATACTAATATGACAACATGGCATGGCCTCACGCTCGACAATTTTAAATTGCCTGCTTAAGTAAGGATCACCGTCTGCGGTGCCATAGTAGTAAAAGCGGGCGTTAAAACTATAAAAAGATAAGGACCACGTGTTACCACAACGACAAGTCACAAGGCTAAATATTCTGTGCTATAGATGGCGCTAAGTTTGGGTGTTTATGAGTTTGAGAATTATACCACACATACTTACAAAACGGTTTTATATAAATGTGTTACAAGTATAAGAAAATAGAAACTATTCCAAAACTGTTTTCATAAACAAGGAAAATCGCAAAGCCCCTTATCCTGTAGTATCGATTAGGACAATTTGGACTGGTGTTGACATCAGTCGTACAATGGCGCATTAAATGATCCAAAATATGTTAAATCCGATATTAATAACGTAAGCGAAAATCATTTGTAGCTTTTGCCTATTCTAGTCTAATTAGTTGCAAAATTATACAATATATTTTGTTGTGTTCAGATTTGTTTGAATTATTACATACTTTGATTTCATTTAATCATTTATATACTGAAAAGCATACTTTAACTAGATCTAACTACATACTTTTAGAAATAAAATATTACAAATAAAATATATAATTGGTATTATCATTAATTAAATCAGAAAAATAACTATTTTATTTCGATTACAAATTGGGTTGTTTTATAACAACTAATATAAATAATGGATGTGAGATCATGGATAACTTAAACACAAAAATAAAACATTTCTGTACACCGGAGTTAACATTAATCAAGAATAACGGAGTATGCATTAACGCTTGATTACTGAAAACAAACATTACGACCAACCATTAAGTATTAAAACATTTAAGATGAAGGCTGCGCTTGATGTTTCCTTAGGAAGAAAAAGTGGAAAAATAAACTCACTCAACGGATTAAATCACTCTCCTTTAGCTTTTGGGTTATTATGAGCAAAGAAGTACCAGGAATTTCAATTAGCGCAAACAAATTAAACGAATGCGTTTTAAAAACCGTGTATATTTTCAACAAAATAGTAGAAATAGTTTTCTATTAAAACAGAGAAGAAACCATTTTAGTTATAAAAACAAGAATTGTACTGAATATCTAATGCGAACGAAAAATCATAATTAGTCAGCAATTTAATATCAAAGTGCTCGTTATAAAATTTCCTGAAGAAAAAAAATAAGATTCAGTTTTATTTGTAATGTTTGTGTGTTTGGTTTTGAAATTCCTGTAAAGATTTACCTTTGCACAGTTAGTATGAGACAATCGTATGGTCAGTGAATCCTATGTTTTGAATTTTTTAATTGGATACAATAAATGGAATATAATTGATGTAAAATGGAAATAATAACAATAAGTGAAACATAGATTAAATATACAGTTTGCGTTGAAGTATTAATACAATTTTCCTTTTGGTCTACTTAGGTATACCACTGATGGGGGTTTGAAAATGAGGGTTACTCCTTCCTCCCCACAAGCTCATTGCCCAGGAGTCTACAATACAGGTAAACGAACTTTTTGATCATCCATACTAATAATATAAAGATACAAAAATCCTGTGCATGCATATAGGGTAATTTAAAAAACAACAAGTTTTGACAATTTCACCATTGAGAAGCGTTATACATTGCACCGGCCCTTTCCATAGAGTAAGGACAAATTAATTATAATTATAATTTCAGGGAATATATATTTGTGTGTGGCCAAATATTTACATATAACTAAAACTGTTTGCATCGTCATTTCTTAATACTATGTGATACACAAAATTGTCTTCTGTAATACCTTTATAGTTGTTTCCTATAATATTAACTTTCACAATGAGCCCAGGCAAAGAATGCTCACTATATTTGCCCTGTTTACTTAATCTACCCTTCATAAGCATAACATCTTTAAACTTGTATTACAAAATCAACAAATTCAGCGTAACATTTCCAACTGGCGTTCAGATATTTGAACTTACGATAATGTTGCTCCCACTCCCGCAGCACTCATTCACGGCCAGGCCCTAATTACCAAATTAAATGCATTACATAGATAATAAAATATTTGAGATATTCACTGAGTCTAATCAATTTGGTTCACGACTAAAACCCAACTCCGTCACTTTCTTTCCGCAAATGCCAGTTTGAGTTGTCCAAAACAACAGCTGATAAGCAAAGAAAAGCTGAAATGCTACTGTCCCTTAAATGCAAACCCTTAAAGTACATGGAGCCGATCAAATTACATAGTTTTGGTGGATATAAAATAGGAAAATCTACCACAAATTTCTGATGAGCACTGGCTAAAAACACTTATTTCAATTTATAAGTTACTAAAATTTAAAAATCTGATGTGTTGCACTCACATGACTTTCTCTTCATCTCTGAAACAAATTATTGTTAAAAAGCTTATGCCTCTATTTATTTTATGCTAATCGACAAAATATTAGGAGCAATAGTCTTATTACTTGCTTTTCTTCCAGCTCCAAATGCTACTTATAGCCTATGCAACATTTCCAGAAGTTGGAAGTTTGTTCAGAGAAGATTAAGGAAGTCAAATTTTCCCATTCAAACATATGAATTATATTATTTATAATATAATTTACACTAAAAATAAATCTTAATAAAGATATAAACATTAACAAATATGTAATAAACCTAATGATAAATATACCTCCTCTAGATAAAATTCTTATTATTAAACCTAATTGTCTTGGTGTACATAAAGCAATAATCATCTTCAAATCATATTCATAATTAGCTCCTAATCCTGATATAAATATCCTTAAAACAAAAACGACTATAAGAGTTTTAATAATCATCTAGCAAAAACTTTAAGTTTCGTTGATGATGTGCTAAAATATTCACTTTGCGAAATTACAATCATGATAAGTAAAACGTGAGAAAAATAAATTGTTCATAAATAGTTTATTTAAACTGTGTATCACATTTCACTGCTACATACAATTTAACGATATTATTATTATTAAGCGAAGTTTGGCTTCCATTTAAAGACAATAGAAAATTTAGGGCACATTGATCTTAAGAAAGTCCCATTGTACAATTACTGCATAAAGAACGGGAGAAGGCAAAGAAATTGATTAAATCGCCATTGAGTTTAGAGAGCTAAAAAAACTTATAAGTATTAAAGCAGGCCGTACCAGCTTGTATGCAAACCATGAGTATAGTGTCAGGACACAGACCTGCGTCCCTGACTGATAGGCTATCGCTCTCCCTTCAGCCGAGTTCCTAGGTCTCTGTTTGAGTATGCGCGAGTTCTCTGACTCAGAAGGGTCAGTCGAGTTGGAACAGTCTCTTAATAAAGGTTAAACTATGAGGCTAACAGCTGAATATTATTTCCGGATCCACATATATTAAAATCTTCTTCAGAAATGAAAACGTTTATATATATCGAGATTTTTGTGATTAATGGAAATGGTAGCTGCTCATTATTATTATTGTTATTATTATTACTATTATTATTTTATTATTATTGTTGTTGTTATAGGAAACAAAACCGGGCTTGTTGGCCGTGGTCCACTGGGCTTCACCACTTGTTCCCCAGACGTTTCACCTTCGTCTGCGGCAATCATCTTCAATGGCGTATACATCTTCGTGGCCTCTCACTTGCGACTGTCCAGTCGCCCGGTTTTGTTTTCTATAAATGGTTCTAACACCGGCCGTGAAAGCCTTCGAATATTAGTTATAGCTGTTGTCTTGCTATTAATGTTTTTATTGTTAGTATTATTTTTAAAGCTCATTAATGGAATATAGCTAACATAGCTTATTGCTTTTTATTTATATTATATGCTTAATTTGTCGTCGGTGTTTCTTTTAGTCTGATACAATTATTTTAACACTGCTGCATTTCCGACTCTTATCTGTTGCACAGCGGAGATGGGCAATGTACTGTGAATACCTGTACTATCTCTTCGTAAAAATGCTAACATTGAAAGCAATAACGTTAACTACAACACTAACGATAACTCTAACAAGAATAGCCCAGTAATGCATACGTAAAATTTCACCCGGAGTAAAGCAGACAACTACTGACAAGACGTAGTCCGCTTGCAAGACAATTGGCAACAAAGTCGAAAGTGAAGTGCGTGCACTTAATTGGTCCTACTAGAAAATTTCCATCCTTGCCAGTACTACAAAGCCTGACAATTTTCGTTTCTTTTCTTTCGCGTTGTGTTGTGCGTGTAGCAAAGCTTTAACCAACATTAGCAGCCTAACCACATATATATATAAAGCGTTAAAGGATATCAAATTAGAATTTTGATATATTGGTTGAAATATCTCGGAGCACTTTCCTTAATTGTTGAAATATAGCTAATTCTACAGTAATTCTGTAACTACTAACAGTCTATTTAAGCAAACACTTTTGTTTTCATTGGTATTTCATCTCTAGAAATCAATATTTCCTTTTTAATTGCCCTTCATATACATGGTGCATAGGTAGAGAAGGTACTGCACTCCATCCAAAAATCTGAAAGCGAGACTTTACAGGAAATGCAGGTTTTAGAGTCCCCTGCATAAAAAAAAGAATTTTTAGAAAAAAAGTCCGTGTATGTGTCTGTGTATGTCCATGAACAGAAACTCAAAAACGAAAAGTCGGTAAAATACAAAACCTGTTATTTAAGTTTAGTAACATCCGAGGATGCGACTCGGAGATTTTGAGGAAAATCACCCCCCCCCTCAAACTACCCTTTACATGGACATTTTTTATTTTCTCAAAACTAACGATTTTGATTAAACTTACCATATATTAAAGATATTTACATGACAAATAATATGTATATCTTGAATTTTCTGGAAAATTTTACTTTATATAAATTTTGCTGAATTTTGCATAACTGATAAACCATAGATCTTGTTAAAACGCATAATTTATGTCATATATACTATTTTCTTGGGGTTAGATATTTTTTAGATATTCCTTATTATGAGTTTCAGCTTTAAAATATTTAAATTTTCATATACGGGAATTTATAGCTACTGGCAATGCAAAGAAGCGGATTTCAACATATGGCAGCCAGCTTTTAAACGAATTGGCTATTCCTTATTTGCCTTCTACTTACAAGAAAGCAAGTAATACGACTATTCTTGCTAATGTTTATTTCAATTAGCATGAAGTAGATCAAAGCATAAGCTTTTTAAAGGTAATTTGTTACCGAAATGTAGAGAAAGTCATGTTATTGTAACACATCTAATTTCTCTTAAAATCATGTTTTAATTGACCTTTATAAGCAGCTCTAAAAATGAAATCATTATTAAAAATAATATAACCACCCATATTTAACCAATTATTCTATTTAATAAACCAATTTCCCCTAATAAATTCAATAAAGAAGGAGCTGCTATATTACAAGAAGATAACAAAAATCATGATAATGCCAATAGGTGTAATTTGAAGATGGAAATTGGTGTAAAGCAGTAGTAACCTTCATATTATGCAGTTGTATGTTATCTTAAAGGCAGGCGTTTTATTGTCAGTTTATTCCACTTTACCTAAAGGTACAACCTGTCAGCCCTATCTTCGCTCTTCCGTGCAGTTGCACTTTATTTGCATGGCTTCTAAACTTTTCCTTCCCTTTTATCCGACTAAATCTTTGCGCTTCTTTTCATCGTCCTCCGCCGTCCTGTCCTATAAGGGTAAAGATACTTTGAATGGACTCTTCGATTCTTTTCCTTCCCGTTCTTCGATGAGCAAGTTAGAAACTGTTTTCCGCGATTGGGTCCGATACACAGGGTAGCGCATTTTATGGAAGAGCGGAAAGTTTGCAGCCCAGGAAATGACACTTATGCGGCTCTGAAGCGGCCGAAACCCATCGCAAAGTAGCAGCGGAATTTTACGCTTCCATAAAGGTTTCTTCCCAAGACGTGAGCCTTATTGAAGTTTATGTACTAGGTGCGAAAAGCCATAGATATTGGTATAAATCCTCCAAAATTTTTACTTTCTTGAATTTGAGCCAATATTTATATTCACACACTGTGTCATCTACATTTTGTGATTTGTACACAATTTTGTATAGATTTGTTATTCAGATGCTATTTTGTTTCATACCGAAATCGAAATCAATGGAGGCCAATTAAGTAGCAGGTGTTTTCGTTAGTTAGAAGCGTTTTTATTTTCTCTGTGATTTTGTTTTGTTGTAAACAAATTTCTTAGCGACGTGGTGAAGCCAAAATGTATAAAATAGACTAGCCAGAAGCAAGAAGAGGAATTAGAAGACAATTCTTGGTCGAGTGAGGACAATGGTGTCTTCACACGAGTGATATTTCCTAGGCAAATCCTAGAAAACGACGCAAATGGTTGATTTTACCCATTAATTGGATAACGCGAGATAACGTTTGTTTAACTTCCACCAACGTAAACATAGAATTTGGAATTGATTCAATATTATTCGTCCGAGATAGTGAACATATTTTGTCGGAGCCGACGATAGTAAATTGGGAGATAGATTTTACATTGACGAAACGCAAAATAGCTCGGTGATTTATCAAGTTTGGTTGAAACAAAGTTCAGTTACATAAAAGGTTTCAGTAATTAGTTATTTACAAAAGATTATCTACCAGCATTCTACGGCCTGGATCATCAATTCATAAAGCTGTGGTAGCGCCCTGAGAAAAATATCTCATCTCTCAGCGACTGACTACCGCGGCATATTTAACTTCCACACGTGAGATAAGACTTTCCTCACTTTGCTCAGTGATTTCCGTCTGAAATTTGTAGTACAACGATAAAGAAGGCATTACTTCCCCCCAAAAATTGGCAATATTTTTCAGAATGTAAAGGGCACTAGAAAATTGAAGAAAAACATTTTATTAAGCATGTATCTTTAATTTATTTTAATTAAAATTGTTTGTCATTTCTGAGAAAATCAATATTTTAGAAAATGTTTCTATGTAAAGGTTAGTTTGACATAGGAGAATTTTCTTGAAAATCTCCGTATCGCATTCTTGGAAGATAAAGAACTTAAATGCTAAGTTTCGAATTTAATGAATTTTTCTTTTTAGAGAAAATATGTTGTTCACACACACACACACACACCCACACACACACACACCTAAACGAAAGTTTTTGTTGTTTTATTTATTTATTTTTGATTCCGTTATGTAACTGTATCAAAATAAGCTATAGTTGGTAGAGAGCCATGTAAATATAATACAGCATCATTTACTAATTTTGCAATAGTACTTCAATAAATCTCTCTCTTTTTTCTTTTTATTTTTGGAATGCTTTAGCCTATATACATTTTTGTCTCTTTATTGCTTTATCCTACTTTTTAGGTGATGCATCGATGCAATTTTGAAAATATGTGGTATATTAAGGCAAACTACAAATACATATCAGTTGTTATATACAATAATAATAACAATAATAATAATAAGAATAAGAATAAGAATAAGAATATTTTTACTAGGTATCAAAATTCCAGCCTACGTTATTATTTAAATAATAGGTTTTATTGTATAAATTCGTTGTTCTAATAAACATGAGCTGCGTGATTAACTTTTAAAAATATTGAAATAGAATAACCTTGTTTTACATTAAAATGAATTTACAAATAGATCTGATGTTCTTTTATATTAGCCCTAAGCAGTGGTGAAAGAGGTATTTTTCCGTACTGTCTAAAATGTTTGATTTTTCAAAATATAATATATTTAGAAAAATTGGAGTATTATTTCGAAAAAAATAATATGACCATCTTCTTTAACATACTTTGTAGAGGCACTACAAAACTGATTAGTGAAATTAATGAAAAATTCCATCTTGAGGAGCATTTTGAGTATGGAAAGATGTTGGAAAAAAGTTTGCGAGAAAATAGGATTTAAAGTTGAGAGTGCCTATTAATAAGCATACGTCTACTATCTTTAGCTTCAGATAATTGGTAGTTAAAAGTGTGCCAAGTGCAGAAAATAACACATTTTCTTAAGAGTTTAGAATTCATGTTATTTTACTTTAAAAAATATATTTTTTGAAATTTTCCCAATGTTAGTGCAATTTCACAGATGCATAATTTTGCTATGCATGCTTATCTCAATATTATCTGCTTAAAATATTGACTTATAGAGCCTTCCAAAAGTCACTCACACTTTATGTTGTTATAGATACTATAATATTTGAGATAGGAAAAGGAAAAAAAAAGAATTCATAATCTTGGCCAAAAATGGGGTTTTATTAAATATTGAAAACATATACATTCTCTCTGCGACTTCATTCACATAAATTTGCAGATGATGTTTCGGAATGTATGCAATTTCTTGTGAGGTACCATCTTTCAGTTATTGGATGCATCAGAAAAATTTCTTTAAGGTAACCCCACCACCAAATGTTGATAGGATTCAGATCTTGGTGGTCCCTCTGTTGGAATCCACATATTTGGATAGTTCTAACAAAGATCTGAACAATTATTTTATAGTAGTGTATACATGAAAGACCTAATAACAATGACATTAATTGGATTTGGTCTTCCAGATTACTTCTTATCAGCAGCGGAACCAGTTTCCTCAATCTTCCTGATTAAATCCCCATAATTACAAATGAAACATGGGTCTGCTCTTAAATGTTAAAGCATTTAAAATCAGTCTTTAGAAAGAACTCCTCTTGCTTTCATAATAGCATTGAATGAGCTGTATTCTACAACTTATTGAAAGAGCCAAGATTTGTATTTTGCAAATTGTTATACTAATACGAGTAAAATAACTAGTGTTTTACACAGCAAAACTGTACCCATGGTAATGATGCACTGAAAAAAACAACAAAAGAAAACCAAACTTCATTGCAAATCCAGTGTGTGACTTATTTTATAATCCTTTTTAATTTCTCTACACGTATTATGTGCATAGTGTATAGAGAAGGTATTGTACTGCACCCAAAAATTCGATACCAAGATTTCACCGGAAATACATGTTTTGGATCCCCCTCAATCCAAAAAAAGCATTTTTAGAAAAAGGTCCGTGTGTGTCTCTGGACAACATAGCTTAACAACGAAAAAACCTTTGAATACCTATTTTGGTATTTAAGTTTGGTATCTTCCAAGGATGCGACATGAAAATTTTCAAGAAAAATCACTCCCACCCAACTACCTTTTACATGGAGCTTTTTTCGAAAATTTTAGTTTTCTCAAAAACAGTTTTAACGATTTTGACTAAAATATCGTGTATTAAAGATATGTACCTGACAAATAATGTATATATTGAATGTTCTGGGAATAGCCTTAGAGGACAACTTTATTCTGGACGAATTTTACGTAATTTAACATAACTACTAAACCACCGAAAAAAAGAAAAATAGAGCACGTTAAAACACACAATTTATGTTATACACATTTTTTTCATGGAGTTGATCGTTTATGAGATATTCCTTGTTATTAGTTTCAGCTTTAAAAAACGCATACTTTTCTCATACAGGAACTTGTCAACTCCTGTCCATATAAACAAAGGAACTTCAGTCACATAGCAACCATCTTTTGACTATCACCTAACGTATGCTGCTCCCTTATTCCGTTCTACTTACAAGTTAGCAGATATTTCTGCTAATTTTTTATCGATTGGCCTGAAGTAAATGCAATCATAAGCTTGTTAAGAATAATTGCTTCAAAGATGTAGAGAAAGATTTGTGCATGCAATACATAAGATTTTCTAAAATATTATAATATTTATAGGGAATAAATGATTTTCCTTCGAAACGCTGTTAAATACCAAAGCAAAAAACACTACATGTATAAAGCAAAATATCGCATTTCAAAATGCCAAACTTTCTCCATTAGTCATAGATTTGTCATTTTGGTTTTTGCAAGTCAAAACTTATTCTGGAAGATGGGTGAAAGCTTCAGGACAAACTCCTTTTATGCAAACTAACCGAATTGAACCAGAGTTTAGGGAGACATTTCCTATCATGAATAATGGATTTAGGATTTGGACATGGAATGTCATGTAGACGCGCGATTACTTAGTGCGGCCCATGCATCTCGCAGTCAGTATCGATTTATCATTTAGTAACAAAGGCAAAGGTCTTTGTATCAAGAAAATAAACCTAACTGTTGCATTCAAACGCCTTTCTCTGCTGTCTTCTACAAACTATTCTTGTAAATGTTTATTATACTACTTCTTAATATGCTAGATAAGTTTTAATGTCATAGACGCTGATAAGTAAGAGAACAAGAATCCCCTAAATTTAAACATCTTGCGAATTTATTGGCTGTTTTTGCTTGAATGCTATTAATCACATATTTTATGCGGCAATTTGACCGCATTCGAAAGATCAAGGTTTGCCTCCCGTACCCGCCTACCTGATTTATGTTTTTTTTTTCTTTTTTTCTTCGAGGATTTCCTAAAGTCGCCAGGCGAAAGCTGGGTAGATAAGTATGTAGGTATAGAAGATATTGAACTCCAACCCAAAATTCGATACCGAGATTTCAAAGGAAGTACACGTTTTAGGGTCTCCTGTATTCACGAACACGCATGTTGGAAAAAAGGTCCGTGTGTGTGTTTCCGTGTGCGAACACAATAACCAAAAAAAAAAAAAAAAAAAAAAAACGGGTAACAAAGCTCTTTGTTTAAGTTGGTATCGTTCAAGAATACCACAAAAACATTTTGAGACAGATGATCTCAACCCAAACTACCCTTTACTTGGAAGATATTTCAGGAATGTAATTTTCTCAAAAGTGGCCTAATCGATTTTGATTAAACTACCGCATATTTAAGGTATTTACGTGACAAATAAAATTTATACTTTGAATTTTCTGAAGAGATCTTTATTCTGGATGAATGTTGCTGAAGTTTGTATAGTTGTTAAACCGTAACAGACAAAAACCCACTGTTATTAGTTTCAGTTTTAAAATACTGAAAATATTTCTCATACGAGCATTTGTCAGCTCCCGGTCATGCAAAAAATGTTTTCTATCACATGGCAACCGGCTATTAATAGATTTGGCTATCGCTTTAGCTAGTGTACTGGATTTTTTGCCTTCTACTTACCAGAAAGCAAGTAATAAGAGAATTTGTGTTAATGTTTATCTCTATTAACATGATGTAGTTAGACGAATAGACTTTTCAACAATAATTTGTTACAGAGATGTAGTGAAAGTGTAAGTGAATTCTCAAAAGCATTATGCTCAGCTCAAGTTTGAAATGAAAGAAAAGTCACTGCGTTAATTCCTGTATTTTGTTTAATAAATTAGCTTATTGGTGAAATCCTTTCGTCCACCGGCTCATGATTTAATGAGACGAGTCACTGTAGAGTGCTAATAAATATTTATTGTTGTTTAACTGCAGTTTTTGCTTATTATACATACTTACTGTTATTTTCTTTACGCGATAAATGATTGCTCATAGCTGAATTGTTTAAAATTATAATATCTAAAGAGTAGAGTTTTGAAACACTCTATCGGCATTGTCGAAAGCAAAGATAAAATGCTGATCTGTAACAACTATTCTTATATAGATATTCTTAGAAAAACACTTGATTAACTATTTCAATTTAAGGAGTAAAGATTTACATGGTTTTAATACATGTTTTCTTGCATGTAAAATCGGAATAAGAGAATGAGGTAGACTAAAGCTAATGTAAAATCCTTTAAAAACTGGTCGCTATTTGATGGCTTTGAAATTCCCTTTTGTTTGATGGTCAACAGTAAATGAAAGATGGAAAAGTTAAAAGTATTGGACAATTCAATTCATGCAAATGCCCTAATGTGCACTCATACTATTCTGAATACATTCAGTGGTCGTATAGAAAGGGTGTAAAGCATCGGTAACAAATCTGACATATTTTATATACATAGATTTCTCTATCTGTTCTATAACAAATTGTTGTTACAAAAGCTAATTTTTCTGTATACTTCATGGAAATCAAAATGAACATTAGCACTTGTCATAGTAGTTAAATTTCTTATAAAAAGGTAGAAAATGAATTATAAACTCCCGTTTCAAAAAGTATTTTAAAACTGAAACCAATAAGAAGAAATATCTGCAAATGTTTAATTAAAAAACAAAAGATGATTTGATGAAATTGTATCGTATTGCAATGTAAATTCTTTATTTTTGTATAGTAAGTTTTTATCTACGTCTTATGATTTACCATGTAAACAAAAGTAATCCAGAATGAAGAGATTTTCAAAGGCTATTCCTAGAAAACTCAAGAAAATGTTTCTTATTTGTTATGTAAAGACGTTAAGTATATATGGTATCTTCCGCGTCGAATATAAAATGTGACGCTGAGAAATACAACATTTAGCGTCCAGAAATAAAAACACATTTTAATGCAATACACGGCATTTTAAACAAATCCTTAGAGAAAATTAAAATTTGAGAAGCCTTTTCCACGTAGGGGGCTCAGGGTGGAGAATTTTCTTGAAAATTTTCCTGTTGCAACCTTGGAAGAAGCTGAAAATAATCATCAAATTAGGTATTAACGGACTTTTCGTTTTTCAGTTGCGTTGTTCACAGACATACATACACACACGTACACACAAGGAGTTTTCTGAACAGGCTTTTTTTATTTAGGGGACCTCAAAATATATATGTTCAATGGAAGGTTGGTATAATTTTTCGGGAGGAATATAATTTCTTCCCTTCCTACAATGTACATTGTATTGGTAGAGAAATTAAAAAAATCTGATGTGTACCATTCACTTGACTTTCTCTACATCTCTGCAACAAATTATTCCTAAAAAGCTCATACTTCTATTTACTTCATACTAATCAGAAAAAATTAGCAGAAATAGTCTTATTACTTGCTTTCTTGTAACTAGAAGGGATATAAGAGAGTACCTTAGGTTAAAGTGATAGTCAAAAGCTGGTTGCTATGTCACTGAAGTTCCTTTGTTTGTATGGACAACAAGTGACAAATTCCTGTATGAGAAAAGTATAAGTTTTTCAAAGCAGAAAACAAAAACAAGGAATGCCTCAAAAACGAGGAACTCCACGAGAAAATGTATATAACATAAAATGTTTGTTTTTTCGTGGAGTACGTTTTTGTCCATCTGTTACGGTTTAGCAGTTATTCAAAATTTCGTAAAATTCATCCAGAATAAAGTACTCTTCAGAGGATATTCCCAGAAAATAAAGATATACATTTTATTTGTCAGGTAAATCTCCTTTTACTATACGAAATTTTAAACAAAATTGATAGAGCCATTTTTGAGAAAATCAAAATTTTCGAAAAAAGTTCCATGTAAATGGTAGTTGGGGTGGGGGATTTTTTCTCAAAATTTTCGTGTGACATCCCTTGATTATACTAAACTTCAATACCAATTTTGGTATTTTACCGCCTTTTCGTTTTTGAATTATCGTGTTCACAGACACACGGACACACACACGGACCTTTTTCTGAAAATGCTTTTTTTTTTTTTTTTTTTTTTAGATAAAGGGGGCCCTAAAACATATATTGCCGGTGAAATCTCGGTATCGAATTTTTTGGTGGAGTGGAATACCTTCTCTATACACTATATACATATTACGTATAGAGAAAGTAATAAAAAAATGGTATAAGTGAATATTGAAATAGGTAGTCAAAATCAATTGATTATTCGATATTAAATTCTACATTTCTGGATACGTGATAATCAATTTTATTTTTAATGAGCCCGAAAAAAAGGCCAATGAAAATTAGATGCGTAACGAAAGCTTATGTTCTGGAGTTGGCACACATTTTTAAAATGCACAAAGCGCTCAAATGCTCAGGGCATTACTTTTTGTGCACACTGATGTACAATAATTATTCATTGAAACGCTGTACATCTGTTTGACACTAAGCGCCTCGCCCGCTAATAATTTCTTTCAGTGCAAAGAGCTTTGAAACAAATCCTCCATTGATGCTTGCCAATTTATATACGATGAAAAATATCATTTATTCATAGCAAAGAAATGAATGTGGAAAATCCAAATGATGCAGCTTAGCATCGAACGAAAGAGGGAAATGTTGTTAGGGTCACAGGGGTATCCTAAATGGGGCAGATTGTTTTGCAGTACCAACTTGATGCTTTGGATTGATGATGAGTTATTTCACCTCGCCTGGAACGCTCATTTGTCACTGGACATGATGCGTGCCCCATTCCTCTATCCACGACAAATTACTCTGTGCTAATATTTTGTTTGGTATATAAAGCTTTTGGACAGCATTTTTACTTTCTCTATACGCACTATGTGCATAGTGTATAGAGAAGGTATTGCACTCCACCCAAAAATTCGATACCGAGATTTCACCGGAAATATATATTTTAGGGCCCCCTGTATCCAAAAAAAGCATATTCGGGAAATGGTTCGTGTGTGTGTGTGTGTGTGTCCGTGTGTCTGTGAACACGATAACTCAAAAGCGAAAAGTCGGTAAAATACCAAAATTGGTATTTAAGCGTACTATCTTCCAGGGATGCGACACGAAGATTTTGAGAAAAATCACCTCACCCCAAACTACCCTTTACATGGAACTTTTTTCGAAAATCTTGATTTTCTAAAAAAGGGCTCTAACGATTTTGGTTAAAATATCTTATATTAAAGGTATTTACCTGACAAATAAAATGTATATTTTGAATTTTCTGGGAATAGCCCCTGAACACTACTTTATTTTGAGTGAACTTTACGGAATTTTGCATAACTGCTAAACCGTTAAGAGATAGACAAAAACTTACCACTCAAAAAATGTTGAGCACATTGAAACACACAATTTATGCTGTGTTCATTTTTTTCGTGGAGCTGATCGTTTTTGAGGCGTTCCTTGTTTTGGGTTTCTGCTTTGAAAACCTTATACTTTTCTCATACAGAAGTTTGTCAACTGCTGTCCATACAAACAAAGGAACTTCAGTGATATAGCAACCAGCTTTTGATTATCACTTTAACCTATGGTACTCTCTTATTTCGCTTCTACTTTCAAGGAAGCAAGCAATAAGACTATTTCTGCTAATTTTTTTCTCATTAGCATGAAGTAAATAGAAGTATAATATTTTAAGAATAATTTGTTGCAGAAATGTAGAGAAAGTCACGTGAATGGCACACATTCAGGTTTTTAGTCATTCAGAACACATAAGGATGAAGCCAAAAAAAAAAAACCTATTACTATAGTGCAATATACAGAGTGAACAACGTTACATTGACATTTATTTTAGAAACTACGGCATTAAAACTCACTAGAAACAAGAAGCATAATATCCAAAGCACAGCCAAATTTTACTTCAGTTTGCTTTCATCATTCATCATTCAGTCTTGACTGTAAATGACGACAGTGGCATATCAGTTTAAGGGATACTGGGAATGAAATTTCAAATGTTGGGATTCATATAGCTTTCTGAAAAATGTAGAATAATTTTTATTTTGTTAATACGAATATCAAATTTCATTCACAAGGAATAAATAATTTGCAAGATATCAACTATTTCATAAATTACATTACGTCAGTGTTTTTCGTAATTAAAATTTTCCAAACGCCTCAAGACTAGAGAAAATTGTTGTACGTTTTTAAATTGTAGTTCAACTACACACAAAAACTTAACGTGGTGATACTTCAATGACTATGATTATTGAATTATAATGCGTTTTAATATATCAAATTAATAATTTTTTTCATTAGAAGATTTTGTTTGTAAAAATTGCTATTGATAATTTTGTTGTTTCCAATATTACAACATATACTTCGCAAATTCTGAAAAAAAAATTATATAAGCAAAAACTTAGGCATGTGGATTATTTTGAAGGAGTAAAAATTTAGTTTTGAGAGATGTATTTTACAATCTTTAAATGTTTTAGGGCCCAATCCAAGTTCGACCATGTAAATGTTGAATCTATATGAATGTCCAAAGGTTCCAACAACCATTTATTATTTAAAGCATTTTTTGATTTTTAGATCGATTGTAACCAAAGTCTCAAAAATTTCTCCGTGTACCACAAGGATATCTCAAATTCTTTAAGATAATATACCTCAATGGTGACTTACAAGTGGCAAGTACTTAAGTCCCGGGTTTTATAGCCGAGTGAGTTATGAAATTGATGCACATTTGACACACGAGGTAGGCACGTGCATGCAATTACAGTGGAATGAAGCATTAGTCCAAACATCATATCATGATTAGAAGCTATTTTCGAAATGATATTTCTATTTTTCATAGAACGGTTATTTATGCCTTCTGCTTAAATTAATTTCTTTTCGCTTTCCTTGAATTTCGCAGTAGGTATGTTGCTATAACAACAACCAATAAAACTATACAAAGAGACAGAGTAAAGAGAGTAATCAACAGATTTACGGGAGAAATACAGCCTCAGAATCTGCATATGCATAGCGACATCCATGTGTAGAATATCTCATGTGAAACCTGCGAGATGCATTGTTAGAACCATGGCGTACTTAAAACTATTGCTACAGAAAAAGTTCAACATTATTTATTTTACATGAAATAGCTGTAAACGGAAATGAACTTTATTGCACAAGAAACAAATTATTACTACTTATCGAGTAACGAAATTGCACACACAGAACATGAAAACTGTTTACAGAATAAAATTGTGTACTATGTCTAAAAATGATGATTAAATTCTGTCAACGACATTGAAACAAATCACTCCTTTGTACCTATGAAAATATATTTAGACTGCCTCCGTGGTCGAGTGGTCAGCGAGCTGACTTCTCACCCGGAGGTCCCGGGTTCGATTCCTGGCTGGGGCGGGGAATTTTTCTTTAACCGGAATTATTCCCTATCCCCCAAAGAGTCTGGAAGTATGAATGTGAGAGTGAATGTGCGTGTGTTTAGTAATATAAAGTTTAACCTAATGCTCTGAACCTACAATTTTACAAGTGAAAGCCCCCGATATGACCATTGATGTTAAAGGGAGCTATACAAATGAGGCAATAAAAAAATATATATTATATATATATATATATATATATTTACTGTAGTATCCAGATTATAAATTTGTTATAAATTTATTCCGTCGAGATATTTTAATTATTTTGTCCTTGAAAAGTTTTTCAACATAGGCATTATGCTCTGATTCGCACGTAAACGAAGAATACATTTTCAGTTGTGCTCTGATAGTTTCTGTGTCATGTTTACAAGTATATTAGACTTTCACACATGAGCCACCATTGAACAAATGACTTCACCTGTGTTATCATCACTACAGTACACCTACGATGTGTACTGCTTCTCTCTGCTCTGTTCGTGTTGCCCGCACAGTCAATGCCTGCCCTAATGTCATTCCGCTTTGTAATGGTGGCCGCTGCAGTAGGGCATCAGAATTATTAATTTAAAGTGATATTATTTATAATTTTCATACATCGTTTACTTAAATCTAGAAGCTAAAGTACAAAGCAGAGGAATAAGAAAATTAAACCTAAAACAATAAGATTAAAAAGTAAAAAGAGAGCAAGATAGATAGAGAAAGAGTATACTAGAGCATCGAAGTTAGATTCTTTCAAGATTTGAGCACATTGACATACAGAACGAAGGGCAAGCATACTACATAGCCAAGTATGTATTTTTATACCCAGGGCCTTTTACGTGGCTCTGACCAAATTTTATACTATACAATCTCTTGCTTATATGTTACAGGCTTTTAGCATGACTTTAAGCCTTTAATGTCGCCGAGTCGTTCGCATTTCCAAGAATAAGTTTCTCAGGAAACGAGCGATACTGCTGCGGTTCTGTATCCTGCTGCAAATGGAAGTTAAAAATTAACGTGTCGCAATGGGGTCGGTAACGACATCTGTTCTTAACGAACATACTACTCCAAGAATATTCCTAAAAGTTAAAGGTAAAAGTTGGACAACGCTGGCAAAACACCTCATTAACTGCGATCTCTAAACATCTATTGCAAGCTGTCATTCCACAGGAAGAAGGGATGAAGTGATGGAAGCACAAGAGGTTATATGGTACAGGAAGACAGACTACAGAGAGTCGCGGAAGTCTCTAAATCAGGGATGAAAGTTCAAACCGGCACGGAATCCGCCATACAGCCGCCAACACCACGGGTTCCTTGCCTTGTTAAACATTGTGAGGATACAGACCACAACGCCGAGAGTAGCATGTATCTGCGCCATCTGCCAGCGCTGTCACACGCCTCAAGCATAGAAGCACACCTGAAATACGATTAGGAAATTGTATGCAAGGGAATGATGAGAATGAAATCGTAAAGAACGATAATTTTAAGCAGTTTCTTAATTTTGCCTCAGAGTGCGCCGTCAACGGGATCGAACCCGCGACCTCCTGATTGGGAGTCGTACAGGTTACGCAGCCCTTCACGAGTGATTAGAATATACCCACATAACTTGAGAGCAATAACAGTAATAGCGCGTTTTGGCAGTCAGTGTTTCTGAGAAATTAGTTAAAAATATTAAAATTTGTTTTCTTGTTTTATTTTACACAATCTATGCGGATAATAAAACTTATCCTCATTGATTGTACTTTTCCGGTTTTTTTTTCATAGTCGGCCTACCTCCACTTATTTGGGTCTGACACCCTCCTAGGACTTACAAGCGGATGCCCAGGGCTCAGAAGCCTGTCGGGGAGCCAACGACACGAAACTACAGAATGGAGAACCTGGAACAAGTGGTCGGCCCGTAGCCAGGTATATCCACGAGGATGTGAATGATGTGAAATGAAAGCGAATTGGATGATAAGAAAGGTGATGGTGGAATAAGTTGCGGAGGACCCCGGGACAACCCCCCACCACAAATCCCACATGCGTGCTCCTAGGCGGGAGGCGAGCGGTTTAACCATTCGGCTAGGTGCCACCAGATTCTTACTTTAATGTTGTGCCATTAGCTTATTTTAAATATCAACGGTAGTTAGTACTGTGATAGTGATATGTGCGGCCGTTCTCACGTTTGTTTTGGTATGGGCGAGGCCTTGGTATGCGATAAATACAGGAAGTGACCCCCTGTTAGACGGAAGTCTTGAAAATCGAGACATCGACGCAGCTGTCACACGACAGAATCTTCGACTTTTACTAGCTTCGACTAATTTCTAAAATCTTCTGTGACGTCATTCAAGCTATATAAGGAAGAGTTGCAAACCAGTTAGTGAGTATGAGTCAATCTTCGACTGGAGTGTTAGCGCGCAGTGGCGTGAGAAAGCTGTTAACTGTCTATGCTTCGAAGCACCCAGTGAAGTGTTTGCAGCAGTGAATTAACCAATGTTTGCGTCAGTAAAGGCATTTGTTATAGTGTTTGATCAGCCCTTTACCAGTTAGCTAAAGTTGAACGTTAGGGACATTTTTTTTTATCTTAAACTAATTAAAATTTAGAAATGTCTTCACAGCACTCCCTTGAGTTTGTATACCAAGCTGAAATTAGAGACTTTGGAAATATATGATAAACATAAAATGTAAGCAACATTTCATATTACCGTGTGAAAGAGTAATTATTTATGTTTAAAAACTTAATACGCTATTAACGGATTGTTATAGCTCATGCTGTGTGTTATACAGTTTAATTTTGTTCTGAGAATATGTTAAAAAATCAACAACAATAAGAAGAAAATTGTGGATATGTGTATGTTACACAGATCATTGCCGTAAATTTCTCACGTACAAAGACATCAACTTTATTTGAAATAAACAACGTCCCATGTTTGGTAGAAAAGAGAATTGGTGCACTGCAATTTAACGTTACATGAGGTAACATTTTGGTCTGAAAAGGGAAGCTGTTTTTTGGTTTTTGCACACACAAACTATTATTTTCACTTGAGGTTAAATTTACCTTCATTTGTATGATGTGTGCTGAAGCAAAATTTAATAATATTAAACAGATAGAAGTTAACGGCAAAAGATGTCCTAAGTTTCCTATAAAACAAATATATTGAAAATCAGACTATACAGACTATAGTAAATTACTCTAAATGGTTACATTCAGAATTACACTCTATTAGGTAATTACACTAATTAACAGCGCCAGGAATTTCGTACCGTTCACCCGCTCCGGTTGCGACCGACATCTCGCCACACCAAAACAAATCATTGAAAAGAACGCAGGGGGGAGAGGTAAACAAACCCGTAAACTATACTGTTTCCAGAGAACGAAAATGACATGTGAAACTCTCGTAAAAGAACTCCTATTTGGATCATATGTACAACATACAAATTGTTACACACATAAGGATCACTGACTGATTTCCTTCTGTACATATAGACACTATGAAAACACTCAAACAATTATAAACATTTACTGATGGAATGTAAAATAATATCCAAATGCTACATTAATTTGTTAAGTATCTTCAGTCTTTTACCAGGTAAAAACGAAAGCAGGAATTAAACTGAATCTTTATTCGTCTGTAGCCGTATTACTGAAAACTATATTGCATAGTTCTGAAGCCTTTCAAATGAAAGCCTTATTCTACATTCCAACAAACAAGATTTGTAATGCGAAAAAGTCGTTCCACTTCGCATGATGTATCAGTTACACCAAACAAATAGCATCTGTTGGGATCTAAAAGTGCAGCTTGTATGCGATATATCACATTGGATCCTACAATCTTTTCATAACACTTTTCATTTTCATTTCGGGTAGGATGCTTGTGGATTGGTAGATCCGTCTTGATAGTTCTACATGCCGCACAGATTCAGTTCAGGTCCATATCTCTGTGTGATAGCTGTAGGTAACTTTGGAACAAATTTGCTATCAGTAATATGTTTCTGTGAAGCTCTTCTGTTACTAGACATTTGATACTCGAACTGTCATCAGTTTCTGAATAAGTGTATGCAAAATTACACTACTAGAAAACTTGCCATGGTAGTAAAACAAATTAATTTTGCTCACACTTTGTTAGAACAAATATGCTATTCGAATACCTTCCTTCGTAAAGACGTGGTTCTGAGCAATGCGGTGAGAGCTATTTTGCAGTAATGGGTTGCACTCTACGTTGACCTTTGCTCGCGCAAGTAGCGCCGCATGGTATTGGCATTCCTGGCCGCTCTAGAGTTCGAAGTTGGTGCCGCTCTCAGTCCATTTCTTTTGGTGTGCTGAACGAGTTTGTATGTAATTTCCTGTTCGAACGCCCAGTGTGAGCAAGCCTAAAGGGAAGGCTCAGCCTGTTTGCTGCACTGGCGTTGTCTATGCGTAGTATCTGAGTGTGAAATCGAGTAATAGAGTGTAGATTTCTTAAAATTAAATGAAGGAGTTTATCAGTTTAAAACAATATAAAATGAAATTTAACACATAAATAATATTTGAAAATGGATTTGTTTATAAAATAAGTATATATTAAAAATAATAATTGTAATGAAATAGGATATATTTTCAAAATGTCCATGTGAAATAAAATTACTACGTAATATGTTATAAGATAAGATCTTTAATAAATATTATTACATTAATGGATAAAAACTATAAAAGGTTTATTATTTTATAAGCAATTTAATATGAGTAATTATAGCATTCTAATAATTATGAAAATATGAAAATAAAAAAAAAAGATTGTAGGAATTATCTTTCTATCTATTTTAAAAATAAAATAGGAGAAAGCACTTCGGAATTATGGTCGAGGAAATAACAATAATAATAATAATAATAACAATAATAATAATACATTTTAGTAATATAGTATAAGTATTCTGAAATGTATTTTTAGGCAAATGTTTTGGTTTTATTCTTATGCTATTCCATATTTGATATTGCAAAACATAAGGTTTTCTTTGTTGCTTATTGTAGATATTTCCAACACTAAGATTATTCAGTTTTGTAATTAATACCTCCTTAAAAGGAAAACAAATTTTAAGTTTCTACAACAGTATTAACCTATCTGTATATAGTATTAATATAAAGCAACACTATTTAACTTCTCTACACGTACTATGCACATAGTGTATAGAGAAGCTATTGCATGCCACCCAAAAATTCTATGTCGAGATATCACCGGAAATACTCGTTTAAGGGTCCCTGTATAAAAAAAAGCATTTTTAGAAAAAGGTCCGTGTGTGCGTATTTCTTTGTCTCAAAACTGAAAAGTCCGTAAAGTGCCAAACTTGGTAATCTTCTAAGGATATGACATGAAGATTTTGAGGAAAATCCCTACACCCCAAATTACCCTTTACACAGAAAATGTTTTGAAACATGTAATTTTCTTTAAAGTTGATCTAACGATTTTGATTAAAATACCGTATATTAAAGATATTTACATGACGAATAAAACTAAATGTTGAATTTTTGGGAATAGCCTCTGAAGACATCTTTACTCTGGAGGAACTTTGATAAATTTTACGTAACTGGTTCACCGTAAGAGGTAGACGACATTTTATTGCACAGAAGTGTAGACCTCGTAAAAACACACAATTTGTGTCACATACATTTTTTTCGTGGAGTTGACCATTTTGGAGATACTTCTTGTTATTGGGTTCAGCTTTAACCATTTGACATACGGGAACTTGTTAACTACTGTCAATCCAAAGAAACGGAGTTCATCTACATGAGAACCAGTTTTTAACAGATTTGAAGCATTGCTTTAGCCGGGTTTATTCCCTTATTTCGCTTCTACTTATAAAAAAGCAAGTACCAAGGCCATTGCTGCTAATGTTTATCTCGTTAGCATGAAGTAAATCGCAGAATACGTTTTTTAACAGTCATGTGTTACCAAGATGTAGAAAAACTCATGTGAATAGAACACATTAGATATTAAAGTAACCTTTATTTGTATTAAGGATTGGTAGGAATCTAATATACCTTAAAAGCACCAACATTTCTGAAGTTTAAAGTATAATCTTTAAGCTATTGTGCTATGTGTGTATGTATCATTGTTAATATTTATTTAACTTGTGTAGAAATTTAACACACGATTGACCTATTTACTTTTTTACTTTTACTACATATTACACAATGCGTAGGTATAGAAGATATTGCACTCCACCCAAAACTTGGGTGCCAACATTTCACTAGAAATACACGTTTTAGGATCCCCTGTATCAAAAAAAGCATTTTTAGCAAAAGTTCGTTTCCGCGTATCCGTGTGTCAGTGTGTCTGTTTGCCTATGAACTCGATAACTCAAAACAGGAAAGTCCGTAAAAAACCAAATTTGGTATTAAAGTTTAGTATCTTCCAAGGATACGACAAGAATATTTTGAAGAAAACTACCCAAACTACCTTTACATGACATTTCGAAAATTTTGATTTTCTCAAAAATGGCTGTAATGATTTTGATTAATAACGTACACTAAAGATATTTATATGACAAATGAAATGTATATTTTGAAATTTATGGGAAAAGGTCTGAAAAAATCTTCATTCTGAATGATCTTTGCTGAATTTTACATAACTGGTAAATCGAGACAGACAAAAACTTATTGCCCGCTGAGTAGTGTGAAAGTAGAATGTTTCCTCACCTTCAATAGGTCGCGAGTTCGAATCTCATGTATAACGTTTTTTCGAGATTTTCCCTTATCCTGAAAAGACGAATATCGAGTAACGTTAAGGCACATGGACCCCGAAATCATTTAAACATCGTTGCACCAATTTCATCCATCGCCCTATATGACCAATCATCTATATATATAGAGAGAGAGAGGGAGAGAGAGAGAGAGAGAGGGGAATATATAGGTATAAAGGACGTTAAACTACAAAACAAAAAACAAAACAAAAAAAATTAGTAGATACATAAAGGAAATAGATTTCGTTAAAACACACAATTTATGTCGTATACATTTTTTTCTTGGAGTTGACCATTTTTAGATATTCCATGCTATTGATATAGTTTCAAAATAATTAAATCTTTTCTCCTAGAGAAATTTGTAAACTCTTGGCCTTGCAAAGAAACGGATTTTGAACGCATGGCAACTAGCTTTTAAAAGATCTCACAATCGCTCTAGGCTAGTGCATTCTTTTGTATCCTTTCTACTTACAAAAAAGCAAGTTTATGAGCATTTCTGCTAATATTTGTCTGGAATAGCATGAGTTTTATAGAATAAAACACGTTTTATAATAATTTGTTACATCTTACAAAGGCGTAGAGTCTCTCGCGGTAATATCGAACGGTATTGAGCATTAAACTATGCTATTTAATCTATTATAAAATGTTTTGTTTAGAGTCATTGTAACAAGTGTATCTAGTGGATCATAACGTAGTAAAAGAACAGTCGGTAGAAAGAAAGTTTAAAATGTAGTAACATGCATACATTGAAACAATACGCATGACAGCAAAGCTCCCATGCGACCGTACGTGGGATTTGTGGTGAATAAAGCGACTTTACTACGGATTTTCTGCTTTCCCCCGCCATCGCATTCCACATGTGCTCCATCTTCATTCTATGAATTATCAATCCTTTGTAGTAAAAGTATAAAACAACATCAACAAGACTATAATGTGAACTTTGAGATGAGGAATATTCTAACGAGAAGACGGCAGTACGAAAACGTACAGTAATCACAGTAACTGCGCAATTTTTTTAACGTAAAAAAGTTCCGGAGACTTGTCGGGACTCCGGCACTGTATTCCTTTTATTTTTTCATTTTCTCTATATTAACTTTGTTTTCCTGTTTGTTTGCCATTTTGTTTTTTCTTACAAATGCACATACACATACATACAAAACCCATGCCCAAGGCGGGACTCCTGCGCCACAAAGTAACAAAGTTAGGCACTTTAGCAAGCGCAGCTACGGGGACCGGCAAAAATTGTGGGTTATTGCCAATATTCGAACAGTGACATTTTGATTTTATCCGCAGATAGGAATTAGGCCATTTTAATCACTTCAGTTACTATGGTTCTTTATTTTTTTTTAAATTTTTATTAATGTGCAGAATCGAACTCACTAAGTAGTCTAATCCCGCTACAAAAATTCAATTTCAATTTTTGTAAAATGTATATTGTACCTATTATGAATAGTTAGGTACTCCCCGTTGCTGCATTTCTAAGGAGGTCGGCTTCATGGTTGAGTGTTTGGACCTCTTGCCTCTCTTTAACACGGCCCGGAAATACCATGTGGGATTTATGATGAACAAAACTATGTGTGGGCAAATTTTGTCCCATGCCATTCATTCCACCTTTCATCCATTTCACCATTATTTCATAGCTCTTCTTCCTCATCTCTTTTGGCTGATCATCCATCTTGACTATTTTCTCTGATCCAGAGAGCGCTATATTTCAACTGGCATCTGGTCCCAGGCGCTGGTTTATAAACCCTGGAGGGAATAGTTTCATACAAGGAGGGTAAACGCGAAAGAAGAATAAAACGCATTTCTAACTAACTGAACTCGGAGAAACGAGCGAGTCCTATATGGATGGGCTACCATCAGTCCTGAATTTGACCAGACTATTCGGGTTTTCTTGTATTATCTAGGGGTTTAAACATGTACAGATGTCAAACAAAACAGATTATGGTAATCATATATTTCGGCGGATGTGGTAAAACAGAGAGTAGCTACAAAGCCTTATTTCGGTTTTATTAGATAAAACAATTACAAATTAATTTATACTCTTTGAATCATCTTGTGGTTTGAGATTGTCAAGGATAAAATATACGTTTTAAGAAAAGCTCCTAAAGAAATACAATTTCTTTTAAAAAAAATTGGACTGATAGCAGTGATAGCAGTGTAATGTTGTTCACAAAGAGGGGACAGACAAAGAAGATCACATAAAAGAAGTTAAACATAAAAAGATCTGTACATACTGTTTCGTCATCAAATATTATTCTTTATTTCAAAACTACAGATTATAGTGCTTTAAAAATGTCGGTCTTGCATTGCATAGTTATATATAACCACGAATAAGTCGTTATCTAGTTCCGACTTATGTGTATGAGAGTCTCTATGTTACATCTCTATTAATTATCCACTCACTTTCCACTAGAAAAGGATTTTGTCCATGCTAGAATGAACAATACAGGGTTACTACAAAAGAAATAGACAACTTCAACTACCTGTAAAACAAAAACTATTAGAGATAGCAACCTAATTATTTTGGAGGTATGTTGAGAAACTCTCAAAGTTTCGTTTGCTACTATTGATAACGCTGTAGTGTTTTGTTTGTTGTTGCAGAAGCTGAAATGGCGGAAAATCCTGTGGAAAAGGCATATTGCGTGTTGGAATTTGCTAGAACGCAATCAGCAACTGTTGTCCAACGACATTTTAGATCACGTTACCACAAAAATGAAATGATGCGCTCACAAAAACCAGCATCGTCTTCATCATGTCGCAACATGTCGATGCAAAAGTCACGCCGTATGACCTTACCTTCTTCACTCAGAAACTGCAACATCTGTAATCTGTAAGGCATCATGTGCAGTCGCTTCCGCAAGATTTTCCATACCGTTTGCTGTGGAATTTGTAATTGCATTCTTGCCCTAGATGTCGATTTCTGTGGGCTTCTTATGTAGGCAGAACGAACACGTTCAACGTTTTCTTCCGAAACTCTTGGTCTTCCCGAGCTCTTCCCTTTGCACAAACATCCCGTTTTCTCGAATTTTCTATACCAGTCGTAGATTGACTGTCTAGTCGGTGGCGTTTTGTGGTAACGTGTTCTAAAATGTCGTTGGACAACAGTTGCTGATTGCGTTCTAGCAAATTCCAACACGCAATATGCTTTTTCCACAGGATTTTCCGCCATTTCAGCTTCTGCAACAACAAACGAAACACTACAGCATTACCAATAGTAACAAAGAAAACTTTGAGAGTTTCTCAACATAGCTCCAAAATAATTAGGTTGCTATCTCTAATAGTTTTTTGTTTTACAGGCAGTTGAAGTTGTCTATTTCTTTTGTAGTAACCCTGTACTTTGAAAACCATAAAGTATATAATGAGTTATTTCTGGGAAACATAATAAATGATAACCAGTGAAAATTAACATTAGCAGACAATGTCCTGTATTTGTAGCAAAGAAAACAAGCTGTTAGCGGCAGTCAATTGTTTCTTCCATACTTGCCGTGTGAAGGACAGGAGATGGAAAAGTAGAGTCAGACTGAAAAATTCAATGCATAGCCGTGATTTAAACCATAGATCTCTGGTATGCACCATATGCAAGAGTAAGTAAACCATATGCCACTGACAGCTCTACCTTGTTAATTTAATTGTTTTTTCACACAAGCCATGAATAGGACAGGAGTTTGATATAGTCAGACCTAACAACCCAACACGGCTTGTGTTTTTCTTTTTTGATAGAATTTAACGCCCACTTTTACTACCATGGGACCGCAGGCGATGACACTGGTAATACATAGAACGAAGATGGAGCACCGGTGGTATGCGATGGCGGGGGAAACCGGAGAACCCAGGGTGAACCCGCCCCTTCGCCACTTTGTCCACCACAAATCTCGCATGCGATCGCTTGGGAATGATCCCGGGCTATCTAGGTGAGAGGCAAATTATCTAATCATTCGGCCAGGCCGCAGCCACGGCTTGTGTGAAAAAAACAATTAAATCAATATCAATTGACCACAATAGTTGACTATACAATGAAGCGCGGGACCTAAAATACTTACAACATTGTAAGTCGCCTATGGGTTATGCCATTTCAAAAATAATTTGAGATCATCTTGTGGTTTACCAGGAAATATCCGAGTCAGTTGAAGTTAAAGTCGTGCCGGCATGATGCCATGTTAGCTCAGTGGCTAGAGCGACCGGCTAGAGACTGGAAGATCCGTGGTTGAAATCCCAGCTATGGCATTGAACTTTTCAGTCTGACTAACTATCCAGCTCAACCTTGTTTATCAATCTCCACTTTAGCAATGCCTCTGCAAAATATCGCAAAGGCACCGGCGGTATAGGTGAAGAGACTGCAGAAAACATGATGCAGATATTTGCATCAGTTTACTCTTTAACGAGAGCATATGCATCATCATTAGAGGCGCGTCAGGCAGCCAGTTTTCATATAAAAGTTTGATGTTTGATGACATATTCCTGTAAATAGTAGTGTATCACACTAATAGCAATTAACTGTCGTTTACATAAACCATAAAGTATCTCTTTAGTGTCACACGAACGTGTAAAAGAGCTGTTAGCTTCAAACAGAATGAACAAAGATCTACAAAACTAGATTATGGGATCACCACAACCGCTTCATGCCTTAGCCCAGCAGCAGTTTACTGTGATAGTTGTAACTAGAATCAGTTAATTTAATAGTTACACACACAGTCCGAATGTTTAGCCATTTAAAATAACTAAAGTAGTCAGGCAGATAAAGGAATAAGCATAAAAAAAAAGCTGCGGTTAATTTATAAAAGACACACTTGCTAGCCAATCTTTGTTTTAAAAAGCATACAAATTCACACAAAATTCGATGCCGAGATTTCACCGGAAATGCACGTTTTAGGGTCCCCTGTATTAAAAAATCTTATGTGTTCTATTCACATGACTTTCTCTACATCTCTGCAACAAATTATGGTTAAAAACTTATGCTGCTATGTACTTCTTGCTAATGGAGAAAAAACATAGGAAAAACAATCTTATTACTTGGCTTCTTTGTAAATAGAAGCTAAATAAGGAAGTACTATAGGTTAAAGTGATAGTCAAAAGCTGGTTTGTATGTGACTGAACTTCATTTGGTTGTATGGACACGAGTTGACAAAGTACTATATGAGTATTTTATAGCTGAAATCAAAAACAAGGAATATCTAAAAACACTCAACTCCACGAAAAAAATTGTGCTCTACATTTTAGTGCGGTAGGTTTTTGTGTATCTCATACGGTTTAGGAGTTATGCAAAATTCCGTAAAATTCATCCAGAATAAAGTAGTCTTCTGAGGCTATTCCCAGAAAATTCATGATATGCATATTATTTTGCAGGTAAATATCTTTGATATACGATATTTTAATCAAAATCGATAGAGCTATTTTTGAGAAAAGCAAAATTGTTGAAAAAAGTTCCATGTAAAGAGTAGTTGTCGCATCCTTGGAAGAAACCAAACTTAAATACCAAGTTTGGCATTCAACAGTATTTTCTGTCCACAGACACACAGACACACACACACACACACACACACACACACACACACACACACACAGACACACTCGCACACACATGGACCTTTTTGTAAAAATGTTTTTTTTTATTCAGGGCGACCCAAAACATATATTTCTGGTGAAATCTTGGTATCGAATTTTGGGTGGAATGCAATGCCTTCTGTATACACTATGTACTGTACGTATAGAGAAAGTAAAAAGCATATAGAAAAAGGTGCTTGTCCGTGTGTCTGTGAACGAAAAGTCGGTAAAATACCAAATTTTGTAGTTAAGTGTGACACAAGGATGCGACACAAAAGTTTTGAGAAAAATCCCTTCACCCAAAACTACCCATTACATGGAAAAATTGTCAAAACTTTTAATTTTATCAAAAATAGCTCTAATGACTTTCATATAAAATACCATATGTTAAAGATATTTATACGACAAATAATATGTATATCTTGAATTTTTTGGGAATTTTGCTGAATTGTGGTAAATTTAAAATTTACAAAAAATGCAGTTCTCGTTAAAACAAACAATTTACTTCATATAGATTTTTACCGCGGAATTTATCATTTTTGAGTATTCCTTGTTATTGGAAAATTTTCTTATATGTAAATTGCTGAACTCGTGATACAAAGAAACGGATTTCAACTGTATGGCAACCAAATTTTAATTGATTTAACCATCACTTTAGCCTAATGTATTCCCTTATTTCCCTTCTGCTTACAAGGAAGCAAGCAATGAGATCATTTCTGCTAATGCTTATCTCAATTATCATGACATAGATAGAATAATAAGCCTTTTAACAATGATTTGTTCCAGAGATGTAGAGATGTGAATGGTACACATCAGAATTTTTGAAATTCATATTAGCGTGTAAAAAAAAAAAAAAAAAAAAATGTACTATCCACATATGTAAAGTCATTTATCAATTCTGGTGTTATGACTCTCGTCTACGCTTGGTTTTATAATATTCACAGTTGACTAAAAAAACGACTTTATACAATTATATAATAGATATCTATTTTCGTGATCAACCGTATCTTTGCTAAATGTTAAAGTTTAACTTTCAATGGTTCAATGAACCATAATTAGATGATGTTATGTCTGCATTCATATAACAGAAACTGACTGATTCTATTCGTCAAAATGTTTTCCCCACAATACCTCTTAATACTGGACAACCATTTTGAAAGTCATATGCTTGGCTCTAGTTGATAGCACACATTATATTACAAAATATGATTACTAGAGTTTTTGGTTCCAAAGCGCACACAATTATTAATACAAACAGCTGTAAGTGGTATAAAGAGAGGGTAGTGGAGAGGTGTTCGCACTATAAATATGCATAAAATTATAAAGCTTGATACAAAAATTCAGGACAATAATGTAAAGACCTTGAAAAACAATGAACATAAATTAACCAAAGTCACTCAGAGATCATCGCAGTGAATTAAAATATATATCTTTAATATATCGAGAGAAAAGGCTTTGTTCTGTCACTCAAAATTTATTGAACCATCCACAAGATTGTTCAGTGTCGAACTCCTACCCTCTCGTACTTTCGACATTCTTCAATCTGCGCTCTCTTTCAGTGTTCACTGGTTTATCATACTAGCAGGAAGTGTGCGGGGTCAGGCAGTGAGTAGTGCTAGATAGTATAGAACGTTTCGAAACGGGCTTTAGGGAACACGCGTACTTCATCACATCAAAGTTATACTCTGGGTACACCAAACCTCATGCCAGCAATTTCGTGACTCTGAACCGAGCTCTAATGATCACATTTCAACGTAATGGATGCTTAAGTAGTGTCCATCGTTTAGAGTCACCAATTCGCTTTATATTAAGCCGAAGCAAGCAGGGATTGTCTCCTCCCTCTATAGTGTGTATAGTTTGTCATGTGTCGGTTTATAATATCCTGAACACACACACACACACACATACAAGGCACCGATTTCAACGTTCAAGCCTGCATTAGTGGAATATATTTTATTTATAGAAAGTGGCGGAGTAAATGTTTAGTTATCAGCAAAGTTCTGTAGCCATATTATACAACCCAAGAAAGTATGAGAAGAACGTTTCTTTCAAATTGTGTTCGATACCAATTAATTACTGAAATATCCGTTCATATCCAGTGCTTCCATCTGTGGCATTAGAACTCTATTTTTAATGCTGTTTTATTGCGGTTGTAATCTCAATAACTTGAGATCACCTTGTAGTTTACCGGGAAACATGCGAGTCAGTTGAGAAATTCAATGTCATGCCGGTATGTTGCCTTGGTAGTTCAGTGGTAGAGCAACCAGATAGAAACCGGGAGATCCTGGTTCAAATCCCAGCTGTATATATAGCATTGACTTTTTCAGTCTGACTCTATCTATCCAACTCCTGTGTGAAAAAACAATTAGATTAATATTATACATAATTTAACCATAAAAGCCAGAAATTTATGTAATACCGAATATTTTTGTTATAATTATGATTTCAGATGGTAGAAAGAAAGTAATATGACTTCTGGAGTAATGAAGGCTTAAAAGAGTATTGTACGTCTTCAGAAATAGCGACGCAGACCGTAATGGAATATGTAGAAGAAGTGGCGTGTCTAAACTAATATTCTAGAGAAAATAAAAGGAATAATGCATAATTTTTATTGTTGTTTACTGAACAGTTTTAAGACTAGATAACTCAGATAAGGATGATAGGTAGTCTAGGTGGACTATTACATTTATATGATGAACTAGACGATAATTGGAAACGAATTAGTCTAATTCGTTTCCAAATTTAATAGAAAATAGTGTATATCAGCGCAAATATAACTAATAATTTATATTGATCGCAAAAAAAAGTTCATGCAAAATAAATATTCTTTACTTAGCTTAAAAGATGCGCGTTTATATCATTTATTCTGCTAGTGGTTCAATTTAAAATACGGCGGTAAAATTTAAAATATGTGCTTATAAATTGTACCACTTTGCATCTTTGCAGATTTTCCATAATAACATATAAATTATGATAGCCTGGGTCTGCTCGGCTGGAATGCAGAAGCGTCAAGGATGGCGCTACAATTATCAATATTCAAATTCTGGAAATATTTGGTATATTTCGCGGTATTCAGGTTGGTCGTATCAGACGATGAATGAAATTGGTGAAATAACGCTCAAATGATCTCTGAGTCCATGGAGCTTAAAGTTACCTTATCAGGTAACTCACCCTAAGCGAGATTCGAATTCGTGAGCACTAGAGAGAGGAGCAATGAAACCCTGTAACATTTATGAAAAACACTAATTATTAGAATAACTTTTTGTTTATTATGAAGTTTATTTAATTGGGTTGATTAGAGTATAAAATTAGCTCTTTTAAAATTTAAAATTATAATTGGTTTTGGTGATTCTATTCCAATAAAAAGTTCAATCCTGTTATAAATAGTTAGAAGAGAACTCGCCAATGAAAATTTTAAAACAACTAGGAAAGATTTCTTTCTTGTTTTAGTATTTCCTTTGTGTCTATTTACATAAGTGGTGTACAGGTTTTGTTATTTAACCCACTTTCAAACATCACAGGAATGTATGCTGTTAGCAAGGGAGATGAGGAGATGCAGTGGAAGATTAGAAATGCGGGTGACACAGGAATTAAATGGAGAAAAGAATTAGGGTGATTAAGATCATAAGATTAATCGCTAGATCTAACTTGGTAGATAGTAAATAAAGTTGACATATTTGGTGCAAAAAGAAAATTAATATTTAGTTTTCAAATAACGTGAGTAAGTAAATTTAAGTTTCAGAGTAAAATAGTACAAATTAAGAAATAATTTTATTTTACGAAAGACACCAAGTCTAGCACAAAACGGAATTGAAGGAATATGCGGAAGATAAGAGGAGTATAATTTGGAGAAACATTCAGGATAGCGTTGAGGAAATATCAACACTTAGAACTATGGTCGTCTTGGCTAAGTACGTAGCCAACTATATATTTTTGAACCATTATTTTAATACAAGGAGTCTTCCGAGAATATAAAAGCCAGTATCTCTCGCTGAGAACTAATTACATTCTTCTTGATGTAACGAGAGTTCTCCAAGCGCCGGAAACTAAATGATGATGAAGAGAATATTAGCAGGAATGAAAAGTGGCGAGTATATAAATTATGACAGCGAGATAAAGAGCAAAGCCTCAACTGTTGCCCTGAACTAATATAAGTGATGAAGACAGAGAACAAAATAGGACACCGGCAAGAAGGCGACGAAAAGTGGAACTAGAGTGAAGTAGATTGAAATGATAACTCACGAAATGAATGAGAAGGCTAATTATTAAAGGACGGAAAATCATTTCCAACAATATAACTATAATACAACGATAGTGCATTATGTACGTATAGATAAACACAAATTTCCATTTGCATTCAGAAGGAACCGATTTACTATTACGTTCTCTAGACGTACTATGTACATAATGTATACAGAAAGTATTTAATATACTCAAAAATTCGTTACCGAGATTTCACCAGAAATACATATTTTGGGACCCCCTGATTCCAAAAAATTTTTTTTTAGAAACATGTCCGTGTGTGTATGTGTGTGTGCGTGTGTGCGTGAGGGCAGCATAGCTCAAAAGTGAAAAATCGTTTAAATTTCAAACTTGATATTGAAGTTCAATATTTTCCAAGGATGCGACACAATAATTTCAAGATATTCCCCCACTCCCAACTACACTTTACATGGAACATTTTTTCAAAATTTTAATTTCCTCAAAAATGGCTCTGACGATTTTGTGTAAAATACCTATGTTTAAAATATTTTATGACAAATTAAATGTATATTTTAAATTTTCTGGGAATAGCCTCGCCATTCTGGATGGCCTTTGTATAAATGGTAAACTATAAGAGAGATACAAAAACTTACTGCACAAAAATGCAGATCTCATCAAAATACACAATGATATATACATTTTTTTAGTTAACCTTTTTGAGATATTCCAGATCAATATTATCAATTTTAAGGCAATACAACTTTTCTCGAACGAGAAGATATTTTTCTTCTCGTTTCTCGTTTGTTTACTCCTGGCTAGAATAGAGACTGGAATTTAAATTGTTTCACATAGCCACCGGCTTTTAAAGGACTTGACAATCGCTTTACCCTGTGCATTTTCTTATTTCCCTCTACTTACATGTAAACAACTAATAAAACTAATTCTACTTATGTTTAATCTTGATTAGCATGATGTAACTAAAAGATCAATCTTTTGAATAAAAGGTTTGTTTGTGGAACAGATAGAGAAATTCATGTGAATGGAACACATCATATTTTTTAAAATTCCGATATTAAACTGTTGACCGCTACTTTATGTCCGAAAGAAATAGGAATGTTTGTGAAAAGTGGGATGACTAGTAGAGTGTGTAATATTTACACGATTGTTTAAATAATACACCAGTGCTTGAATATTGTTCATATTGGGATAAATGTTTATATGCTTGCATTTATCAAATCTATAACCCAACAGGTTGTAGGTTTTTCAGACTTTAAGCCAAAAGAAGAAAGAGTCTGTTGGCGCCAGGGTGAAACAACTGTATTTGAGTAAAACGCCTCTCCACTCCGTATGGTTAGGGTCACGTAGATTTATAAACTGAAAGTCGGCTGATAAGTCTCGGGGCCTTACATAGATATGGCGCCACTAGGACAGTTAGACGGTAGCATCGCATAGCTGAACTCTAGACTAACTTGTATGCATAGTTGCAAGTTAATAGCTTGTTTAGCTTTTGAATGGCAGCATTTTAAACAAGACAGCTTTAGAGTTTACACGAAAATGGGGGATTTGGAAAAACGAGCAATGATTAAATACTTCAATTTGAAAGGCTTAAAGCCTAAGAAAATAAAGGAGGAAATGGACAGTACATTAAAAGACTCTGCCCCTTCATACTCTACAGTTGAAGGGTGGGCTGCAAAGTTTAAAATGGAACTACGAGTACTAGTGATGAGCCTCGCTCTGGACGCCCTGTAGAAGTTACAACTCCAGAGATTAGTGACAAAATTCATCGTTTATTACTGGAATACCGCAGATTAACCTTGTTTGAGAGAGCAGAGGCTGCAAACATATTAAAAGAGCGTGCAGGTAATATTTTAAGTAATGTTTTGAGCTTTCTCAGGGTCTGTGCAAGACGGGTGCCGCGTTTGTTGACACCTGTTCAAAAGCTGCAAAGAAAAACTGTTTCTGTTAACAATGTGGAGCTCTACCTAAATATCCCAATGGATTTTTGAGACGGCTTATTAATGGATGAAGTTTGGATACATCGTTACACTCCAGAAAGTCAATCAAAGTCAAAACAGTAGATTGCGCCAGGTGAACCAACTACAAAAATATTATGGTGAAAGTTTTCTGGAAGGTACATGGAATTATTTTTATTGATTACTTGGAAAAGCGTAAAAGTTTAGGCAAGATTACTGCAAAGTTTGAGTGATGGGCTTAAAAGAAAAAGACCTCATTTGGCAACAACAACAAAAAATTGTTTCATCACGATAAAGCTCGGGCCCATCGTTCAGTCTTTGCAATGGGAAAAATGTGCGAACATCCACCCTATTCTCCAGATATAGCAGTGACTACCATCTTCGTACTTTACGACGTATGCGGAGAAGCATTCAACGCAAACGAAGAGGAGTGCTGACTTCAGGAATTGTGTTGATCCATGACAACGCTCGTCCACACACTGCTGGCAAACCCATCGGCTCCTTGAACAATCTCAATAGATCATTTTCGATCTGCTGTATAGTCCTGACCTGGCACCTAGCAACTTTCACCTTTTCCCTGAACTGAAGGCGTGGCTTGGAGGGCAGCACTTTCAAACCAATTAAGATCTTTAGAACAACATTAATGCTCATTTGATATCCATTGGTACATTTTTGAAGCGGGTATTGCAAAGCTTGTGTACAGGTGCGATAAATGTCTGATTATTTTGAAAAGTAACCATAAGTGTACAAAATGTTTATTAATAAAATAATTGTTTTCTATGAACTTTCTTTTATTTATAGCCTATCGGAGGTTGAAAAAAAAAGGCCCTCGTAACAAAAGCTTATTTTTTGTATACTTCTTATTAATCTAGATAAATGATCTAAAAATATCTTTCCTTATTCACATTACGCTGTAGGTACAAGCAGGGATACAGGAAGCTTAGGTTAAATGAACTGTTTAAAACACGGGATGCTATATAATGGCTTTAAAACTCTATTAGTGTATGATCACGAGAGGAAAAAAAATATGATGTGTTCCAGTCACACAACTTTCTCTACATCTCAGTAAAAAAGTATTGTTAAAACGCTTATTACTTTCTCTACACTACTATATACATTGTAGAGAAGGTATTGCATTCCACCCAAAAATTCGATGACAAGGTTTCATCGGAATTACACATTTCAGATTGCCCTGTATCCAAAAAAAAAAAAAAAATTGTGGAAAAATGTGTGTGTGTGTGTTCGTGTGTCTGTGAACCCGATGACTCAAGAACGAAAAGTCTGTAAAATACCAAAGTTGGTTTATAAATTAAGTATCTTCCAGGGATGCGACCGAAGATTTTGAGAACCCCCTCCCACTCATTTTATCAAAAATTACTAATGATTTGATTAGAATACCATATTTTGTACATCTTGAATTTTCTGCGCATAACCTTTAAGCATCCCTTTATTCTGAATTACTTTTGTTGAATTTTGCATAACTGATAATCCGTAAGATATAGACAAAAATTTACTACCTAAAAATGTAGATCAGTTAAAACACACAATTTATATCATATAGGTTTTTTTTTCGTGGAATTTAAAATCTCTGGGATATTTCTTTTTATTTGTTTCAGAGCTATAATACTTAAACTTTTCTTACGCGGAAAGTTATAAACTCCTGACCCTGCATAGAAAAGGATTTCAGCAACATGGCAACCAGCTTTTAAAATATTTGACTATTATTTTAGCTTAGTGTATTTCCCTTAGTTCCCTTCTATTTAAAAGGAAGAAACTAATTAAAGACAATTTCTGCTAATGTTTATTTCGATTATCTAGAATAATGTGTTTTTTAACAATAATTTGTTACGGCGATGAAAAGAAAGTCTTGTGAATGAAGCACATGTGATTTTTCTTGCTAGTCGAGATAAACATCAGCAGAAATGCAAGTAGAATGGAATTAAGGAATCTTAAAATTCATCCAGAATAAAATCTCTTCGAGGCTATTTCCAGAGAATTCAAAATATAACACTTTATTTTTCATGTAAATGTCTTTAATATACAGCATTCTAATCAAAATCGTTAGAGCATTTTTCAGAAAACCAAACCATTCGAACACTTTTTCAGTAAAAGATAGTTTGGGGTGGGGGATTTTCTTCAAAATGTTCGTGTCGCATCCTTAAAAAATACTTATCTTAAACACCAAGTTTGTTATTTTACCGAATTTTCGTTTTTGAGTTCTCGTATTCACAGCCACACGGACACACGCGGACCTTTTTCTAATAATTAATTTTTGTATAAAGGGGACCCTAAAACGAGTATTTCTGGTGAAATCTAGACATCAACTTTTCGGGTGGAGGCAATACCTTTACGTACCATGTCTAGGTAAGTAATAAATAGCAACTCGTCCATTGGAAGAAAATTCAAGTCTGTAATGTATCGTGAAAGATCACAAAACAGTTATTTGATATAAATTGATGGTTTAAAAGCATATAATTTATCTGTTGTAAGATTTATCTACCTCTAATAATTTGAAGATACGTAAAATTGTACAGCATTAATTGAAATGGAAGGTGCTTCACAGATCAATCACAAAAAATTCTTGAGATGCATTTGATTAGTTTTGTAAAGATTTGAAACATATGGTATTTTAATCGAAATGTTTGGAGCCATTTTAAGCGAATAAAAGTATATTTATAAACGATACCTTAATGTCGTGCTATTTTGTTTTTTTTAAATATCCATCGAGTCTTTGGAAGAGCTCAATTAAATATAAACTTCGGTATTCATCATATTTGTTATTTTTTGGTTGTGTTATTTACGATTAGACACCGACGGACACAGATGGTTGGAAAGACACATGCAGAAAGACTCACGCATACAAAACACACACATACACACAAACACACACACACACGGGCTTTTGATTTTTGAGGGGTTCAGGTGATCCCAAAGGTTCTATTCGCATTTTCACTAACTTTGTTAATAATTGTAAGCTTTGCAATATGTAAACATTTACTTGACAAAAGAAGTTTGTAAAGTTGAACTTATAAATATGCCTAAGTACTTAAAAGATACATTTTGTAGAATTTGCAACTTAGTTACTTAGTTTGATTGCTCAATCAGATAGTAATCCCACCAATTGTAATTTGTGTTTGCAAACTAAATAGTTTTATCTATAAATGGCTAAGGATTGTAAAGCAACTTTCATTTTAATATTTGTTAACAAAAATACATTTAAAGGCTATATTTAAGTACAGAAAATTACAATAAATGCTATTTAATAGCAATTTTGTGATTCAGATAATGAATGGAAGATAGAAGATTTATAAGCGTTATAGTCTCAAAATTTATGTCTTCACATTCTTCATAAATATAATGAAAGCTATCGAATAACTACTTTCGCAATGGAACTATTATTGAAGACATAGGATTTACACTCAGCATGTAATTGGCAAACGAGGAGACACAAGCTCCAAACAGTAGTTGGAACGGAACTGGCTGACCATGTCATGCAGTTACCGACATGCGTCGATTCTCTAAAACTTCAGTATGCAGAGGTGTGCATAGAGTATCCCGCGTTCGCGCTTAGACGAATCTATTCAATAATAATGCAACGACCAACCAAATCACAGACCATCAGTGTAGCCAATATACTAAAATGAAATATTTTCTAATCGTGTGTCCGTAGTGTTTAATACCTTTGAATCTTCAAATATTTTGGCTGTATAGTGTATTTCAGGTTAAATACACATATGTATTTTTTTATATTGTTTAGCGCCTGTTTTTACTAATGTAGCACCGCAGCCATTGACACTAATAATACATGGAATGAAGATGCAGCACCAGTGGAATGCGATTGCGGTGAAAACTGGAGAACCCGGAAAACCCGCCCCTGCGCCGTTTAGTCCACCACAAATCCCACACGCTTGGGATCGAACCTGGGCCGTCTAAGTGGGAGACGAAACGTCTAACCACTCGGCCACGGCGCGGCCGCACACATGTATGTTCAGTGGCTTGTTGGCCAAAACGAACCTACAGAATGGTATCTAATCTAATCATAAAGATTACGGAATGTGCTACACGTTTGGAAATATAACCTACCATATAATTTTTTTCTAACACGTTGGCGAAGCTTTAAAACAGGAATATGACAGAATGTGCTTAATGTTTACGTTTGTAAGCTGAATATCTGTATTTATAAAGTTCATCGAACTTAATAAGTAAACAAGCTTTTATTGTAAACAGAGTTAATAAGCATTTATAGTCTTTTATTTAAATATTGTGAAACAAGCCCCAGATATGGATTTTTTTAATTGGAATATAGTTTGTGAGGAGTGTGCTGGATTGCGTGTGAGGGGTGTGTTGAGTAAAATCCTGGTGTGTTCCGTTCACATAAGACTCTCTACCTGTTCCGCAAACAAAGTATTCTTACAAATGATTATTGATTTAGATATGTTCTATTTTGCATGTCAATTTCTGTAATATACAGTATTTTAATAGAAATCGTTAGTAATTTATGAGAAAAACAAAATGTTCTAAAATGTTTCTATATGAAGTGTAGTCCGGAGTGAAGGCAATTTCTTGAGAAATCTTCATTTCGCATTCTTGGAAGATACTAAATTTAAATACCGAATTTAGTGCATAATTGTCTTTTCTCTCTGAGCTTGCAGTCCACAATAAGCACACACACATACACACTTTGCTTTTCTAGAAAGGTACACTATGTTCATAGCACGTCAGGAGATAGTAAAAAAATATAAAGTCCTAATGAAATTTGCCCAAATTTTGATTTTAAAAGAATTTCAAAACATTGCTTCACGCGTGGAAAAAGTAAAAAAGAACAAAGGCCTATTAAAATTTGCCCAAAATTCAATTTTAGGAGGATTCCAAAACATTGGTTGTTTAACAATGCTCTTAGTGTTATTTGATACTGCACAGATTCCACTTCTGCTGACTAAGAGAATGTCGTAGAAAGGTAATTGGGTACACAAAAACGGTCTTGGTCTCTGTAGAACTGCAAGTCGTCTGGTAATATGTAATAAAACCTGCGAGCTCAAATAAATGAAATTGTTGGATCTCTTTATTAGAACGAACGCATATGTTTCTCCCTTCCAGTCTTTGTTGTAGCTTAGTGACGTAAATATTAAAACTGAGGGATTCGTTTTAGAGCCAAACTTTATGACAGGAAATGGGAGCCATTTCTTTCCTAACTTATAGTATCAGAACTGTCATGGCTAGTGTGTGCAACTTCGCGGGCCAAGAGCATTTTTATGCGGCATTAAATTGTTTTTGCCCCTGCTTTATTACTTTGTTGACGTAGCGCTTAGAAGCGAGAAGAAATAACTCGCTAGTTTTTGGACAGCTGTTACTCAGTGAGAATTACTTGTCAATGCTTCCAGTATTTTCACAGTGTGCTTGTTTTTCATAGTTACCACATGTTATGCTTTTTACTTTCTGTATACGTACTATGATCATAATTTACAGAGAAGGTTTGTATTGCACCCAAAAATTCGATACCAATATTTCACCGGAAATATATGTTTTGCGACCCCCTGAATAAAAAAAAAGTATTTTTAGAAAAATGTCCGTGTATGTGTCTGTCTGTGTGTGTCTATGGGCAGTATAGCTCAACATGAAAATATCGTTAAAAACCAAACTTGAAATTTAAGTTTAGTATCTTCCAAGGATGCGACACGAACATTTTCAAGAAAATCCCCCACCCCAAACTACCTTTTACATGGAAAACATTTCGAAAGTTTTGATTTTCTTAAAAATGGCTCTAACAATTCTGATTAAAATCTCGTATACTTAAGAAATTTACTTGAAAAATAAAATGTATATCTTGAATTTTCTGGGAATAGCATCTAAAGACTACTTTATTCTGGATGAATTTTGCGGATTTTTGCACAACTTCTAAACCGTAAAAGATGGACAAAAACTTACCACACAGAAAATGTAGAACACATTAAAATACACAATTTATGTTATATACTTTTTCTCGTGGAGTTGGTCGTTTTTAAGATATTCCTTGTTTTGAGTTTCAGCTTTGAAAAACTTCTACTTTTCTCATATCGGAATTTGTCAACTCCTGTCCATACAAATAAAGAATTTCAGTCACATAGAAACCAGCTTTTGACTATGACTAGCCAATTGTACTCCCTTATTTCGCTTCTACTTATAAGGAAGCAAGTAATAAGACTATTTCTGCTAATGTTTTCTCAATTAGCATGAAGTAAATAGAAGCCTAAGCTTTTTAAGAATAATTTTGTTGCAGATATGTAGAGAAAGTCATGTGAATGGAACACATCAGATTTTGTAGTTTAACGTCCTTTAACCTGTTAGATCAGATATTGGGCGTTGAATGAAGTGGGTGAAATGATGCTCAAATAAGCCCGCGTCCATCGACATTATTTTTCTCCTGAGGATAAGGAAATCCTCGCGCAAAAACCTTCTCGCATCAGAGACAGGTATGATGGTCTGTTTCACTGGTATACACTGGAATGTATTCGAAGGTTTTTACATAATGAAATGCTGATTAACTTGAGTATGCAAAGATACAAAAGGAATGGTTTAGCAGAAAAGCTACATGTTGTAAATTAATTGTTTAGGATAACATGGGAAATATGGTAGTGTTAATCTAGTAGCTACTTTATGAATAAATAACAGGGAAACCGGGAAATTATTACGATAGATAAGTCCATACATTAAAATCAATAAAGTACATATTGAATAATATCCATAATATGAAAATAACACAAGTTACAACATTTTTTGTTAGCTAAGAAAGCTTAGTCTAGAAGCAGTTATTTTGAAGTCATAGTAGTGCAAATAATTAAGTTCCACAAACCTCAGTAAGCAATGAAAGTAATTTCGTTCATTTCATTGAATTAGTGTATCAACAAACTTAAAATATGCTTAGAATTTTTAAGCCTCTCAAATGCCATTTTGGGTACTTAGCAAAGAGAAACGATCCCTATGATTGAAAATCGAAGATAATAAAAAAGGGTCTCATGCGATAATATGAAGCTTGGTTAAGATTTGGCAACGTAGAAATATGAACTATGGCTTGGTATTCTTGTGTAGGCGGGACTTAGATTAATATAGGGGGATACTTTTTGAAAATTTAGCTGCCCTGGCGCCTCTTACGCTTTAAGTGACATATACTTGTAATTCAGACTATTGGTATAGTGATCGTAGCGCAGTGTGTGGTGGTAAGGGTTTACGGGTTCGTATCCCGGGTGAGGCTTTTGGCTATTAGGAATGGTGTAAATTTGTGGGTGCCCTAGCTCAGGATTTTTATTAGCATAGAAAATTTTTCAGGGTCTGGTATGACTCAATTACTTTGGCTGTTTTTCTCCGTCGAGCACACACGCATCCCACTTAAATTTTGCACTGTAAACTATGCTTTACGTGACCGTGATTATTATTACTTATTACTTTTGATGCCGTAATTTATTCCGTATTCTGGTCAGTATTAAAATAACTATTTCTCTCATGACTAAAGGTAGCCTGTTCGGTTCCATCACGGACCCTAAATATCACATCTTTGCTCTGGCGATGTTCTACACCAAGTGCACCCAAACAGTGTCGCCTGACCGGCGGTAGCATTGTTTATTTCCTTTCCGGTATGTTCTTTCGGGCAGTGTAACCTCACCCCTTCGGGGCAATGCAGTACTCCTAACGGTATACGGTGCTACCAGCTCGTGACAACTCGGCTACTTATACGTGTTTGAAATCTTTTTTTTTCGATGTACAGTTATATTTCCCTTCTTGATATAATTTATATTATTAGCTATGATTTATCTTTCCCTTCTGAATAACTCTTTGCCCCATGACAAGACATGTACTGTCTCAAGTGTTTTTACTAAAAAGTGTACTGTCTCAAATCATTTTAGCAGCGATCGGTGAGTGTTCGACGTAAAGCAGTTCAGAGAGCAGTTCAGTAATTTAAAAATTTTGCCTTGTGACGGAATTAAATGTTGTATGCAAATTTAAGTTCTAAATAATCTTGAAGTTCAAACATTTAATGCGACGGTATTATAATCCCTTGTGGTTGACTTCAGGAACAGTGCGCCTTAAAACCATCTTCAACTCCTTTTCAAAACAGATCAGTTATTAGCCTCCATTAAATATTCTCATAAACTTTAATTGGTGCGTAATATAAGAGAGAAAAATCTTACATCATACAGCTAGCAAACAGCAGAAATACCTCATTTTTGAGTTGTGGCATTAAAACTACCTGAAGATAATTTAAAGAGCTCGCACATTAGCAACAGGCTTATGGAATTATATACAGGCTAGCTGTTATACCTTTGTTATAAGGATGCGTTTAGACATCTATTTAAATATGTGTACTAAGAATGATACAAACCAATACCAAGATCTTCTTTTTTCTATCAAGGATTTTTTTCCCCTAGGTCAGTCGGTGCCTTTCCGCTGCCATTGTTACCTTCTTCCAGGGTGTTATGGCGTTGAACACGGCCTTCCTTCTTTCCACCAAGCCCTTCCTTTTTTCATCAGTCTGTTTATGGATTTTGGTCTATATCTCCCGTTTCTTTCTTGGACGTTCAGGTTTTTATTTCTGACTACATCGTCTCCATTTTGGATTCTATTTTTGTTTCTATCTTACGGATTTCATTTCCTTCATTCCATATTTCATTTTCTTCTCCATCTTCTCTATTTTGGATTTCAACTATAAATGTTTCCATTATCTTCTCTATCGTGACAATCTCACTGCTGGTCTTTATTTCCCAATGTCGCAGGTTCACACCACGGGAGGGCGATGGATTTTTTGGGGGCTAAAGATCCTTAGCATGGCTGCCTTTGGAAGGGAAGTAAAGCCATTGGTCCCGTGTTACAAATTTACGGCACGTAAAAGAACCTCAAGCCTGAGCAAAATTAAGAGGTTTTGCATGGCCTCATAAGAACTGGACCATGCTGAGAACCAAAGCAGTTAATGAGCGTCCATAAATGAAACTCCTAACTAGTTCAGCTTCTTCCTTTTTAGTCGCTTCAACACTCAGCATTATTCAACTTTTCAGCTGTTGGCTGCCATCGGGGTCTCTGCGACGGAACTGCACTCTAAGGCTCTGGCACTACTGATCCACTTCAGTTCAGTTTCAGTTTATTTTATTAGTGCAATGTACCCTGGTGCCAGTAAATTTGGGTCTGGCTTACAGGCTTAAATTTACATTTTTTATAATTATTAAATAAATACAAATGACCGTTTTGGCTTAAGAGTAGCCCATACGCTGACCAGCCTCAGATCATCGAGAACAGTTTCATTGTATAATTGTACTGAGCCACTATCGGTTTTCTTTTTGTTTTGTTTTCTCTTGTTTTATTGAAGTGGAGCACAGAAGATTTAAAGCAAAAACAAGAATATAATGGATGTCTGGGAAGGAAGAGGAGAGAAAGCCTAATTGGGAGGTAGACTAAACTGTGGCGACGCTGTTTATTTGGGGCTGTTTCGGTGACATAGGGCCCGGTACTGAACAAGTAAACCCGGTGTTCACGGGTGATGACTTGTTGCTGGGTTGGTCTGCCTTCTGGTTGTAGAACCTAAAACTTACAGAAGTGCAAATTTTGCCCCTACTCGCTATGGAGACTTTCTACTGACTAGATTACTTACGCTGATGATCGTTTCTGACAAGTGAATCGTCGGCCCTAGCAATACTGTGTTATAGTCTCCATAATAAATATAATACTTCATGTGTCTCTTATGTGTTTCATGTCTTTGTTTACACTTTCGAATATTTATAATTATATCAAATATGAAGACGTCATTCGTTTTTATTTCATTATAAATAGTTGTGTAAATCCAGTCCGTGCAAAGGGAACGGATTTGTTTTAACCTCACTACTCAGCTTTTAAATACCTTATTGCAATTCTAGATCTAAGTACAGATTTGTGTCTTTAGAAACATATTTCTTTTTGTTCTACTTTTTCTAACATGTTACAGTGCACACAAAGTAGAGAACAGACCCTTAAAAAAGTTTTAAAAAAGCGAATTGTGGTATGTATCTGTGAATAGAATAACCCAAAAACTGAAAAGTTATTTAAACACCAAACTTGACATTTAAAATCATTATTTACAAGTATGTGGCATTATGTTTAAGAAAATCCCTCTTTTAAAGTTTCTAAAAGTTTGATTTGATCAAAAATAGTTCATTTAATTTGATTAAAATACTCCATGTTTAAGATATTTTCGTGCCAAAGAAAATACATATCTTGAATTAGCTGCAAATACCTGGAAGCCCTCTTTATCCTGTATGAACTTTGCATAACTGGTAAACCGTAAGAGAGAACAAAAATGTTACAAAAAAATGTATATCACGTTAAACGCAACAATTTATGTCCAATATACGTATGTTTTTGTGGCGTTTACAATTTCCAAGATATTCCTTGTTATTTATTTTTCATTACTTATACTCTCTCAAACGGCAAGTTGTCATTCGTTTATGCTACATAATATATAATTTAGATCTTGGTAAAACATGCAAATTATCTGCAATACATATTTTTGTAAATTAACCATTCCCGAGATATTCGTGTTATTGTTTTAAATTGTCCAATACTTATACTTATCTGAAATGGAAAATCACCGTTCGTTTGTCTTTTTATACTCCTGATCATACATAGAGAAAGGAATTTTAGTTTTTAAAAATATACTGTCGCTTTAGCCTAGTGTATTCCCTTACAAATAATTAAGTATGCAACTCTATTTCTATTAATCTTTACCTGGATTATTATGAAGTAGATAGAAGAATAAGCATTTGTAGTAATATTTATTATTTCTTTCTTCCACAGTAGTCGTGTGTAGTACGGGATATGGAAAGATAGAGTCATAACATACAATTGAGTTCTCAACAAAATAAGTGTTAAATATGGTCTATACAAATAAAATGCCCAACACAGCAAAGTAGCAGTATCCTTATTTGACAGTGATATAAGTGATGTATCTCTGCTTAAAGTAATTAGAGCAATATAAATCAGTGCCGTTAACAAACGGAAAATTATTGGTTTATTGAAGAAAACTAAATACTCAGCATTGGCAACAGCAGTCCTTAACATGAACGGCATTAATATAAGAAAGAATGTATGCGAATTGTGGAAAGAACTATGAAACGAATGATCAGAGACATGTGAGGAAATCTGACGGAACTAATTAGCATTGTCAAAGACACTCTAAGACAAACTGGAAGCCATTATATGTACAGGGAATAAATAATGTATTATGGAATCACTGAATGTATGGAATGATTTTAAAAGGTTAATGCCAAATGTAGAGAGAAATATCTTACACAAGTTCATAACCCAATTGTCATGCATCAATCGCTGTTGCCTGGTTCTCTAGCACTTATTTTTCTCTTCTTATTTCTTTCTTTCCTTCTTTCTTACTTTTTTTCTTTCTTTTCTTCTTGTTTGTGGAAGGAGAAAATACGTTAAGGACAAACAGAAAAGAGAGCTCTGATAGTCTGGGAGTTAGCTCCAACATGGCCATACGCATTGAAAAATTTCTCAGTTTGTCAATATAGTTAGCGCATGTTATGTCAGATTCCCGCATAGCACCGCGGTTAGATTAGATAACGGGGGGGGGGGTGTTATTAAGTGTAGCCCCTCGGTTAGTGTAGTAAAAGATGCAAAGCTAGCATGCGTTAATTATTACTCGGGATTACACATGAATTCCGCCCGGGTGATTAATCATCAAAGGTTCTTGCACTTGGTACAAATGTCTAAAATAATTATTGGTTTAGAACTTGAATGAATGAGTGAATAGGTGTATTTATTAACATAGCAATATCATACATAGAATTTCAACAGTCGCACGGGTCCACAGACCGTACGTGCTTTTGTAATACACATTACAAGCAATATTAAAACAACAACCACAACAAAGAATTAGAAGAGTAAACACGAAAATAAAAAGACAAAGGAAATACACAGTCAAAAGCAATATTAAACAACAATAAAATTAAGAGTGAATCCGAAAATAAAGATACAAAAATATTAAAATATAGCAATTTAAATTTACAGCACAGAGTACACCTTCATAAATGCACCCTCTTATAATAGATAATTACACTTAAAAGACATATATACACATAATATATACAAACCTAGCACAACAGTGACCTAAGTATTACATAATAAATATGTATGTAGAACATTGTAGTCACTTTTGTTTAGTTGATCTTATACCCCCCCCCCCTTCTCTATTGGCAGCCTCCTCAGATCTCAGCTGTCTTGCCTTAAGTATAAATTTACCTAGCCCGTCCATGTTTTCCGTGCCTGCCAGTAGCGTCCAGCATGCTTCTATCCCTACATTCGCAGTGGTAAAAAATCGCGGCAAATATTTTTCCCGCCATTCCTCCGTACCCCTACATCTTGCCAACAGAATTCGACATTTTGATACATTGCCTGCAATGCTCTAACCATTTTACTTGATAACCCCTTTCTGCCAAGTTTGTATCATAATGCATTTCGATTGATAGAGTCAAATGCCTTCTTAAAGTCCACAAAAGCACAATGAAGCTTTCCCCGCTTAACTAACAGTTGCTTCGTCCTTAAAGTGTCTAATATAAAAGCGGAATCTATGGTACTGTGTCCTTCTCTGAAACCCATTTGAAATTTTGAAAGTTTGCCAAATTTAGATTCCCAGTCCTTTATTCGGTTATATAACAGTCTACAATAAATTTTCTCCATAATTGGCAAAAGAGTAACCCCCCTATAGTTATCCGGATTTCCAATAGTTCCCTTCCCTTTATAAATGGGATGAATAATGCCCTTTCCCCAACAGGTAGGGTAATTCCCCTCAATAAACAATCTGTTACATATCTGGAGCATACTCCTACCAAACTCATTAACATTGGTTGCGGCTTTAAAAACTTCCGGGGGCAGCCCATCCAACCCTGGAGCTTTGCCTTCCTTCAGACTCCTCAGCGCCTGTGCTATTTCTCGTGCTGATATTTCTTCGACCAGTATTGGGATCTCAAGATTTCCCAAAATTTGCACTTCCTTTATAAAAATTCCTTCCCTTTCACCTTTCCCGAATATTCCCATAAAATGCATTGCCCATTGTCTGGGAGAAATTTCGTTGGGCGCCTGACGGTTGCCTCTTAAATGTTTTACTACTTGCCACATCTCAGCGTTATCCCCCCGTGTTAACATATTACTAATTTTCTGAGTAATTTTGTCTTGCCACATAGTTCTCCTTTCCCGTAAGAGCTGTTTATACTCCCTTCGCTTTTTTGTAAACAGTTTCCTAATGTCATCTCCCCCCTCACTTCTGAATTTTGACAGAGCCTCCTCTGCTTCTCTCTTTACAGCTCTGCATTGCTGGTCATACCAACCATTGAATCGTTTTACCTTACCATGTATTTGGACTTTCATTGTCCCCGCAGCCGTTGCTATTATATGCGTTAGTTCCTCCGCTGTGCCTGCGTTCCTTTCCCCTAATCTTCTTTCTAATTTATCAACAAATACTTCTTTTTCTATCGGTTTCCATATAAATTTACTAATGAATCTCCCTTCGTCCCCCTGTCCTTCAGGTGCTAGCGCCGCAATGGCCGTCTCTCTCATGGCCCACCCGAAAATTTCTAATTCTGCCAATTAAACCCTGACTTATTAAAATAAAATGTATTACACTACCCCATTTTCATTTATGAAAGTGAGTTCTCCCTCTCGATCCTCACCGTACTTGCCATTCATTATTTCTAAAGAGAAGGCATCGCAGAAAGCAAGTAATTGTCTGCCCTCCCCATTAATAAAACTATCCTTGCTCTTTCGTTGACCTTCGCGGAATTCCTCCCCCCATTGATTACCCCCCGTTAGAGAAATATTCTCCCCTCCTAACCTCGCATTAAAATCTCCTAAGAGAATTAATTCAGTTCCTGGAAACTTTTCCTGTAACTGCACTAACGTTTCGGTTAAGTCACTGAAGAAATTCACTTAGAAAGCACTGTTGAAAGGGAAAGTTATCGTTGCTGTTTAACAGGCTACCACCCCCGCACTTGTCTCCCCCGTCCTTCCACCCCTGCCACGTGTTATCCACTATCCTGATAACACATCATCAGTATTCGTCAATATAAGAGAAACGTGCTCACTGCTTATACGCGCGCCTAATGGAGGAAGAAACTACATAGTGGACGAATGGTTCGGCCTACTTTCGGGTGCGCATGTGCAGAAAACATTCCTTCCTTTGTTGTATGCGTATATCTTTGTTATTCATTAGCCTAGAAAAATGTCTGTTTTTCATTCCCGGATGGCGAAGACCTCTTTCTTAAGGTTCTTATTTTCCCCAGAAGGTACGCTTCCATTGCTGTCACAAACTGTCACGTCATCCATTTCGCATGTTCGTTGTTCTGATTACACAGATAAGCAACCGACACATATCGGCGCAGCTACCCGAGTATTTCAGACTCCTGTAATTCTGAGAAATATGAAAGTGAAGCATATGAAAGGAAATGATGACGGTAAATTAACGTAGAGGTCTCAGGTTTGGACTACCGTAAACAAAGCTAACACAACGTGTAGGTACTCAGTGATAGTGCCTCTGCGATTATAGGTAATGTTAGTTGATATAGAATAGAGATTGCTTAGTGACAAAAGGGTCCAGCTTCAGTGCCACCATTATTATTATTATTATTACTATTATTATTATTATTATTATTATTATTATTCTTATTGTGAAACACCGTCCGGCATGCGATTGCTCTGATGTTTGCTCAGGCATGCGGCAGTGACATCGCGGCGCTATAGAAAACAACGGCTCGAGGCAACAGGATCTTTTGGAACGCAAGACTTTCCACGACATCACAATTCTACTGATATTCGAGATGCCTCTCTAAGCTTCGGTTACTACTACCTTCGACAACTTTCCAGAAAGTTTGTGGCGGCATTTTCTCATTACAAAAGGAGGAAGAATTGCATTGGATTGTTGTGCTGAAATTGAATTGGATCGTGAGTGACTGGAGTGTTGGCGCAGTGGTGCGAGAGCCATTGACATCGTGCAGCTGTAAACTGTCAACTGTCTAACGTCGAGTGAACGTTTTGCGGAAGTGATATAAAAGCTTTCATTTCTAACTATTGTTGAGTCAATAAATAAAGTTGTTACATTATTCTTGTTATTTTATTATTAATGTTATATCACTATTACATCTATTATTACTATTACTTAGCGTCTTATATAGTATTTGTGTAAGTTTCATATTTCGCCCCCTAAATTAGCTCTAAAGTTTACTAACCATTAGATTATATCCATAAAACATGCTCTTTATTTCAATAATAATAATTGTAATATGTTAATGTATTGCATAATACTTTTCTTTGCTTCTCAGAGGCAGAATTTAGACATGCATACATAAACTTTCAATTTATTAATTTCCCAAGAAATGCTGTCCCATTAGGTATCTTATGCTCATTTGCTGAGTGGTTTTCTTCCCTGCTGTATCATTCCCAATTTCAATAATGTGCAGAGTGCAAGACGAAGTATACAGATAGCTCCAATTATGGGCCAGCTTTAATCACTCCAGTGCTCTATCACCTGCAGGTTTTTATTTTATCGGCAGCACAGGAACATGCTTACGCTTTCAGTGGAAGCTCTCAAAGGCTGACTGCATGCGTCACATGTTTATGGATTACGTCCGGTAAAGAACATGCATTACCTCCTGTTGAATAATGCAGTTGGTGTCAAAAAGATTTCATTACTGCACGTGATCATTTATGCACTTGTCATTCCTAGAACCGCCAGAGGCAGAATTAAACCTTCCACATGCTTCTGTTTTGTCATTTCGGTCCCTGTTATAATGGATGGGTTCACAACGTAGCATAACTAAACTCATTTTTAAAGCTTTTGTTTTACCTTTCCTAATACTTACCTGCAGTGAGTGGGAGGATATGCTAGGTTCCAGTGAAAAATTCGATATCGATATTTCGCCGGAAATGCCTGAATTTAAATTCCCAACACCTCCCCAAATCGATTTTTCTTTCTTTAACGCGTAGGTAATCCGTACACAGTAAATACATATTGTAATCCCCATAATAATTCTTTACCAACATCTCACTGTAAATACATGTTTTTATGTCCCTCAATTCATAAGAAATGTTTACAAAATAGATAGGTGTGGCTGTAGACAACATAACTAAAAACAAAGTTTCGGTTAATTACAAAACTTGGTATTTAAGTTTAGTGCCTTTCAAGGATGAAACGAAGAATTTCATAAAAATCTTCACACTGCAAACTATCATTTACATGGAAGACATTTCAAAAGTGTTGTTTTTGTCAAAAATGGTTCTAACAAATTTTATTAAAACACATTTTATTAAAACATATATATATATATATATATATATATATATATATATATATATTCTGATAATAGATTCTAAAAAACGGGACTTTTGTGGAACTCATAATTTGTTAACCATAACATATATGGAGAGAGAGAGAAAAAAAAAACAACGTACTGCATAAAAATGTAGATCTCGTTAAACCAATTCTTGCTATATATTTTTGTGGAGTTAATAAGTCCTACTTATACCTTGTTATTGGTTTTAGTGTTAAAATACTTAATATTTTTCTCCAATGGGAATTCGCCATTTATTTGATATGTGTTTTGTTTCACTCCTGGCCATGAAAATAGAACACCCTTTGAATTAGAATTTCAATTTGAACAGCCTCACACAGTGACCGGTTTTAATAGTATTGACTGTCGTTTTAGTTTAGTGTACTCCCTTATTTTCCTTTTTCTTTCAACGAAGTAAGTATTAACGCAATTTTTGCTCAGGGTTATCTCGATTAGCAAGATGTAGTTAAAGGAATAAATCTTTTATCAGAATAATTTGTTTGCAGAACGGATAGAGAAAGTCAAGTGAATGGTAGTCATGTGTATATATACACACATACACTGCCGTTTATGAAGATTGCAACACCAAGAAGAAAACTTATAATGCAGAGAATTTAATGCCACAGATTAAGTACATGTCAAGTAACAAATGATAAACTTCTCAAATTTATACATGATCTTTGAGTTCTTATATTCAGTATTTCGTGTGGCCTCCATGCGCTGCAATTATAGCTGTTATATGCCGTGACATTAAATCAAAAGGCTCTGCATAAGTTCCTGAGGAATTTCTCTCCACGCAGTTTGTATTTGAACCTAAAAATTCGTGACACTGTTTATTAGAGAACCGTGATGCACCAGATGCCAACCTACCATATCCCAGGCATGTTCGATGGGCGACATGTCAGGCGAACGCGCAGGTCAGAACAGCAATGGTACCCGTTTCTCTTCGAAGAATAGTTGGCCGGGCATTATCCTGCGAAAATGGGACCTGTGAAGGTGACTGAAGGAGGGAGAGTACCACGAGATCTACAACCAGCTGCAGGCACCGGGTTTTGTTCAAAGTGCCCTAAATTCGTAGGAGGCGAGATCAGTTGTTGTAATAAATTGCACCTCAAACCATGATACCTGGTTTATATCCGCTATGTGCTCCAGGTTACGTCTACCACGGTAACGCCGGACACTTATGCGGTTATCCTGTAGGATTCGTTAAAGCGGGACTCCTCCGAAAAGACTATATTTTGCCACTCAGCATACCAGAGGTGGTGTTCCGGTATCCATTGCAGTCGAAGGAGCTTGTGGTTTCTAGCATAGGAATTGGCATTTGTGCAAGCAGTCCAACATCCAGTGGACAGCGATGAGTAGACAAGCTCACACTTGCTGTAGTGCTCCAGCATCCAGCCAACACTGTGGACGAAGCTTTACAGTTCGTTACGGCCATGCAGACAAGATGGCGGTCATCCCCTGCTGTGGTCTTCTTCCGTGGTCCTATGGCAGTTCTTCACTGCGTACAACCTTCATCTATCCACTGCTTCCACACAAGCATCACTGTCGTAGTAGCATGCCCTGTACGAAGCGAAATGTCACAGTATGACAAAACTGCTCCCCGGAGACCGATCACTTTGCCTCCACCGAACTCACTCACATGCTAATGCGACCTTTGAGGTCGACGAGGCATAATGTCACTCACTTTAATGTTTCCACCTTGTTTGACTATTCTGTACTTGGTGCAACATAGACTTTGTCGAACCGACACGACAGGGCTTTGCTCGGCCTACGCGTATCCCATCTCTCGACTGCTCACACGACATGCCATTTTTTAAATCTCCATTTCTGTAAACTTGTACTTACAATGTAACAAAATTAACCCTTACCTGATAGTAAATGAAAAAGTCATTCCTCCGCAGCTAAATAAACAGTGTGCCAAGTAAATGCATTAACAGTAACTCAGCTCGGACACTATAATATTTTGTGTTTCAGTTCCTGTAATGCGAACATTCAAGATTTTTGCCAGTGTCATCTAATTTTCCTTCTGCTAACACTGTCGTTGTCAAATGTGTTTCCTGTTTAATACTGAGCCAGTAGTCCCAAATTTATTCTAAAAACCGAGAATTGAAAGCAGACAATTGTGCAGGAGACTCCAGGATGAATTCTATGTAATTGCTACGAACTGATTCACATTTAAAATAACATTTACTTATAATAAACGTTCTAACTGCCTTCCCATCTTCGCAAATAAAAGTGGACTGCTGACTCTAATAACTTAGATGGTAAGCCTGTCATCATTGCGGGAATTGAGCAGATCAACCGGCAATGGCTTTGACGAGGGAGGCACCCCAAAAATGAAAAAAAATCAGTTAAACACCAAACTTATTTAGTTTAGCATATTCCAAAAAGATGACAGGTTTTTTCTTTTTTCAAGCAACCCTCCGAGTCCTAATTACCATTTCCATGAAAAAATGTTCATAAATTTTTTTATTTTACCAAAAAGGGCCCGTAACAAGTTTTACTTTCCTTACTACGTATAGTAAGAGGAAGGGATTACATCGGAAATCTGTGCTTTGATGCCACCCTTACTACCTTTCCGCTAAAACAGCCATGTTTAGAAAAAGTCCGAATGCGTACATCCGTGTATCCGGGTGTAATATCAGTACTTTTTATAAATGGGAAACAGTGATTCTCAATAAAATTCTAACGCCAAACCTACTTACTTGTACTTGAAAAAACATACGAAAGTTTGGTATTCTCAAAATAATTCTAATGTTTTTTTTAATGCCATATATTTAAGACATTTTTCAAGAAGACCAAAATGTAAATTGAATATTCTATGAATAGCATCTGAAGCCCTCCTCATTCTGAATGACTTTTCCATAACTGGTAAACCGTAAGAGATAGACAAAATTTTACACTGGCAATTAATGTAGACCTCATTAAAGTCACTATTTATGCCCAGTACATTTTGTTTTACTTTCACATTTTCGAGTGGATATTCCGGCATCCTCTCCCCCCTCGGTCTTATAGAACATACTTTTAGTATCGAAATTACCGCCAACATATTTGGTTACGCTCTAACAGCTCTTAGCAACACTAAAATATTGCGCTCTGTACATATATTTCTGCGTTCTACTGGCAAAATAGGTCGTGACGTCATCTGGTTCTCCCTCGAGCTGGCGAAAATAATGACGTGTGGCGCCATATTACGACTGGATTTCAAAACGTATGTGAAAGTAGAAATTAGTAAATATCTTGAGTATGTAAATTCTATTTGTGACATATATGAAGTACATCACGTATTTCTGTGTTTATAACTTCATGTTATAAAATATTTAGTCACAACGTTAACTACAACCAAATAATATCTATTAAGGATAACTGTAATACCCGTTAAACTGGTAGAAACTTTGTTAGAAAACGATAAGTTAGCTCGTGATTTTATTCCATTGTTGCCGATAAAACGTTTATTTCTTTCGCGTCATTGAGTTAATGTATGGCAAATAACATTCAGTCCTCTGGGCAGAAAGTAAGAATTGTATGTAAACACGGTACCCGAGATATTTCTTGTTGTTAATTAAAAATTTATAATAACTATAAATGCCATCCTCAAAAAGGAAATCATTCTTCGTTTTTTTTTTTTTCTTCTTCTGATCGAGTAAAAAGAACGAATTTTCATTGCCTTCATAGCGAGAACGTCTTAAAATATTTGGCTGTCGCTTAAGCCTTATACATTCCCCTATTCTCATTGTATCTGTAGGAGAAATATGCGATAAAATGCAACAACGTTTATATATCATGAACATGAAGTGTATAGAACAAGGGAACAATTTAAGAACAGTTTATTAAAGAATGGGTAGGAAAAAGCATTTGACTGTAAAACGTTACACTATATAATTTATACCGAATTCTTTAAGTTGGAGAAGCAATGTTTATTGGAGCTTGAAATTTTGTTTCTCTTTGTACCGAATGCTGTGATTGATTTGTGATTTATGAATTAAAGCTGTCACTGATTGTGTTGGAATTAGCATTCAGCGGGCCGCAACGAGCAACAAAGTGACATTACTTTGTTGCCGGTTATTTGGACACATGTTTACTGGAATCTCTTCACTTCAGTTTATTGCTTTCGCTACACGTACATAGAGTATAACGAAGGTATTGCACTCCACCCAAAAATTCGATACCGAGATTTCACAGGAAATATATTATTTAAAGTTCCCTGTATCCAAAAAAAAAAAAAAAAAAATATATATATATATATATATCTGATGTGTTCCATTCACATGCGTTTCTCTACATCTGTGTAACAAATCGTTGTTAAAGAGCTTATGTTTCTTTTTACTTCATTCTAATTGAGAAACCATTAGCAGAAATAGTATTATTACTTGCTTCCTTATAGATAGAAGCGAAATAAGGGAATACCACAGGTTAAAGTGATAGTCAAAGGCCGGTCCTATGTGACTGAAGTTTCTTTGTTTGTGTGGACACGAGTTGACAAGTTCCCGTATGAAAAAAGTTTTAAGTTTTTTTTTTTTTTTTTAAATTGAAATGAACGACAAGGAATATCTAAAAGAATGGATAACTCTAGGAAAAAATAATTATCACATAAATTGTGTGTTTTATCAATATCTAAATTTTTTTGTAAAGTAAACGTTTGTCTGTCTCTTACGGTTGACAAGTTATCAGTAAAACTCATCCAACATAGAGGTCTTCAGATGTTACTCCCAGTAAATTCAAGATATACGTTTTATCTGTCATGAACTTATCTTGAATATAAGAGAGTTTGATAAAACTCCTTAGAGGCATTTTTGAGAAAATCAAAATGTTCGAAAAAAAGTTAAATATAAAGGGTAGTTTGGGGTTAAGGGATTTTCTTGAAAATCTTCGTGTCGCATCCTTGGAAGATACCAAACTTAAATACAAGTTTGATATTTAACGGTCTTTTCGTTTTTGAGCTATGCTGACCAGACACACACACACACACACACACACACACACACACACACACACACACACACACACATACATAAAAAGACAGACAGGCAGCACACACACGGTCATTTTTCTAAAATTGATTTTTTTTTTTTTTTTTGTATTCAGAGGGACTCAAAACATGTGAAATTTCGGTATTGAACTTTTGGAATATTACAATACCTTCCCTATACACTATGTACATAATGTATAGAGAAGATATTGCATTGCACCCAAAAATTCAATACCCATATTTTACCGGAAATACATGTTTTGAGACCACCTGAATCCAAAAAAAGCATTTCTAGAAAAATGTCAGTATGTGTATGTGTGTCTTATTGTGTGTATGTGGTTGCCCTCCGTGGTGTAATGGTTACCATGCTGACTTCATATACCCAAGGTCGCGGTTTCAAACGCGGCGGAGGACGATGGATTTTTTTTGGGCGTAAAAATCCTTAGCATGGCTTCCTTCGGAAGGGAAGTAAAGCCGTTGGTACCGTGTCGTAGATTTACCTGATTACCTCAAGCCTGATAGAGAGGCCTCTGAGCAAAATTAAGCGGTCTTTCACGCCCAATATAGAATGGGACGCTGAGAACCACAGCAGTTAAAGAACGTCCATAAATAACACGTCATTTCCATTTTTTGTGTGTATGTGTCTGTGGGCAGCATAGCTCAAAAACGAAAAGACCGTTAAATACAAACCTGGTATTTAAGTTCATATCTACCAAGGATGCGACACGAATATCTTCAAGAAAATGCTCCCACCCTCAACTACCCTTCACATAGAAAAATGTTCGAACATTTTGATTTTCTAAAAAATGGTTCTAACGGTTTTGATTAAAATATCGTATATTAAAGATATAAACCTGACAAATAATATGTATATGATGAATTTTCTGGGAATAGCCTCTGAAGACTACTTTATTCAGGATCAATTTTACGGCATTTTGTGTAACTGGTAAACCGTAAGAGATAGACAGAAACTTGCCAAACAAAATGTGTAGAGCACATTCAAACACACAATTTATGTTATGTACATTTTTTCATGAAGTTGATCGTTTTTTAGATATTCCTTGTTTTTGTACTTTTCTCATACAGGAACTCCTGTCCATACAAACAAAGGAACTTCAGTCACATAGCAACCAGCTTTTGACTATCACTTTAACCTATGGTACTCCGTTTTTTCTCTTCTACTTACAAGGAACCAAGTAATAAGTCTATTTCTGCTAATTGCTTCTCACTTAGCATGAAGTAAATAGAAGCATAAGTTTTTAACAATAATTTGTTGTAGAGATGTAGAGAAAGTCATGTGAATGGAACAGATCAGATTTTTTGATATATGGGATCCTAAAACGTCTATTACTGGTGAAATCTCGGTATTGAATTTTTGAGTGGACTGCATTACGTTCTCTACCTACGTACTATGTACTATGTATAGAAAGACAAACATTTTTAGCAAAAGTTCCATACGTCTGTGAACAGCATAACTTTAAAAAAATCTGATGTGTTCCATTCATATGACTTTCTCTACATCTCTACAATAATGTTATTGTTTAAAAAATTATGCTTCTATTTACCTCATGTTAACCGTGAAAAAATTAGCAGAAATAGTCTTATTACTTGCTTCCTTGTAAGTAGAAGCGAAATATGGGAATACCACAGGTTAAAGTGATAGTCAAAGCTAGTTGCTATGTGACTGAAGTTCCTTTGTTTGTATGGACAGTAGTTGATACATTCCTGTATGAAAAAAGTTTTAGCTTTTTAAAGCTGAAACCAAAAACAAGGAATATCTCAAAAACGATTATATAACGTAAATTGTTTTAAGCTGTTCTACATTTTTGTGTGATAAGTTTTTGTCCATCTCTTACGGTTTAGCTGATAAGCAAAATTATGTAAAATTCATCCAGAGTAAAGTAATTTTCAGAGGCTATTGCCAGAAAATTCAAAGTATACATTTTATTTGTCGTGTAAATATCTTTAATATATGATATTTGAATCAAAATCGTTAGAGCCATTTTTGAGAAAATCATAATTTTCGAAAAAAGTTCCGGTAAAGGGTAGTTGGGGTTGGGGATTTTCTTGAAAATCTTCGAAAACCAGAACTCACTGTGTAGGTTTTCAGTTTGTGACAGTCACATCTTAAAAATTCTGATATATCTCATTCACATGACTTTCTCTACATCTTTGTAAGAAATTATTTTTAATAAGCTTATTCCTCTATTTCATGGTAAAACATAAGCAAAAACGGTCTTATTGCTTAGTTCCGTATAAGGGGAATAGATAATACACTAGGCTAAACGTGCAATTACGTTTTAATCCGCAGCCAAGAGTTTACTATTTCACTAGGCGAAAAGTTTTTACTTTCCCTATACGTCTTTGTATACATAAGGTATTGCACTTCACCCGAAATATATGTTTTAGGGTCTGCTGTATCCAGAAAAAAAGGTCCTTGTGTCCGTGTGCCTGTGAACACGATAACTCTAAAACGAAAAGTCGGTAAAATACCAAACTTGGTATTTAAGTTTAGTATCTTCCAGGGATGCGACACGAAGATTTTGAGAAAAATCCCCCCACCCCAAACTACCCTTTACAGGTAACTTTTTTTTTCTCGAAAGTTTGATTTTCTAAAATATCGCTCTAACGAGTTTGATCAAAACATCGTTTATTAAAGGTATTTACATGACAAATAAAATGTATATTTTAAATTTTCTGGGTATAACCTCTGAAGGCTACTTTATTATTGGTCAATTTTACGGAATTTTGCATAACTGCTTAACCGTAAAAGATGGACAAAAACTTACCACACAACAAATGCAGAGCACCTTAAAACACACAGTTTATGTTATATACCTTTTTTTTTTCGTGGAGTTGATTGTTTTTGAGATATTCCTTGTTTTTTCAGCTATAGAAACATAGTTTTCTCATACAGGACTTTGTGAACTCGTATCCATACAAACAAAGGAGCTTCAGTTGCAGAGAAACCAGCTTTTGACTATCACTTTAACCTATGATACCCTCTTATTTCGCTTCTACTAAACAAGGAAGCAAGTTATAAGACTATTTCTGTCAATTTTTGCTCCATTAGATGAAATAAATAGAATAATTTGTTGCAGTGATATAGAGAAAGTCATGTGAATGGAACACATAAGATTTTTTAGAATTGAAATGAACAACAAGGAATAACTCAAAAACGGGCAACTCCACGAAAAAATGTATATGACAAATTGCGGTGCTTTATCAAGATCTATATTTTTTGTGTAGTAAGTATTTGTCTATCTCTTACGGCTTATCAGTAATGCAAAATTCAGTAAGACTCATCCAGCATAGAGGTTTTCAGAGGCTATTCCCAGTAAATTCAAGATATACAATTTATCTGACATGTACATATCTTAAATATAAGAAAGTTTAATCAAAATCGTTAGAGCCATTTTCCAGAAAACCAAAATTTTCGTTTTTTTTTTTTTTTGCCATGTAAAGGGTAGTTTGGGGTGGGGGGATTTTCTTGAAAATATTCTTGTCGCATTCTTGGAAGATACTAAACTTAAATATCAAGCTTGGTATTTAAGGGACTTTTTATTTTTGAGCTATGTTACCCACAGACACACACACACACTCACACACACACGCGTATTTTGTTTTGGTTCAGGGATCCCAAAACATGTATTTGCGGTGAAACCTAGGAATTGAATTTTTGAGAATTTTAGAGAAAGTAAAAATGTGTTTCTTGACGTTTATTGGCGGTCTCTTGGCGCTAAAAGTTACACCCCACGTCATCAGGTCACAGGAATCTATTGTGCTGATACCATGAAGAACACAAAAAAGAATTCTCTCTTTACAGAATATTTTGGAGTCTTCCAAAGTTCATTCTTCTGTCTCTGATGCACACAAGCAACTTAAAGAAATCCCGAATTTTGGTTTTGTGATATTCTACTGCGCATACTCTGCTTTGCCTTAGTACAAGTTAACATAGCTAACATTACAAGTTAATACATAAATGAGAAATTATACAGCACATTACTTATATAGCACGTGTAATCAGGTGAATTAAATTATTGTAGATCTTCTAGAAATACTTGATAACAAGGCAATTGCTTTTATTACGCAGAGACGTCAAAGAGCTACTGTCTCATATTCTATTAATCTCAATATCAACATTCAGACTCAACCCCATCCTATCTACAGCTGGCTAAGACCAATATGGTTAGGTATATTACAAGCCTCCTTTGGGCTGCCCTTACCCTGCCAACATGAAGCAAGCAAGAAGAAGTCAGTTGTCACAGAGTCGTTTTAAACTAGGTTGAGGTCTGAAGAACCGCGCACGATAACTTGCATTCAATAAGTAGCATTGGCATCTTGTTTGTTGGCATGATGCCAATAATTATTCATTGGTGTCGTTCGTCGTGGTTGCAGTATGAAAACTAAGAATTTTTGGCGGTACGAAACCTATATTATTGTACTGCACGCGGATCAAAAAGGAAAACGTCGTGCTATTGCTTTTAAAAAAATCTGATGTGTACCACACACATGACTTTCTCTACGTCTCTGCAACAAATTATTCTTAAAAACCTTATACTTCTATTTACTTCATGTTAATCAGAAAAAATATGCAGAAATAGTCTTAACACTTGCTTCCATGAAAGTAGAAGCGAAATAAGGGAGTACCATAGGTTAAGCGATAGCTGGTTGCTATGCCATTGAAGTTCCTTTGTTTGTATGGATAGCAGTTGACAAATTTTTGTATGAGAAAAGTATACATCTTTCATAGCAGAAACCAAAAACAAGGAATGTCTCAAAAACCATGAACTCCAAGAAAAAATGTATATGGTATAAATTGTGTGTTTTTAACGTGCTCTAAATTTTTGTGTAGTAAGTTTTTGTCTATCTCTTGCGGTTTAGCAGTTATTCAAAATTCCGTAAAATTGATCCGAATAAAGTAGTCTTCAGAGGCTATTCCCAGATTCAAAGTGAATGCTCACATTAAATAACGTGAGTACAAGCTCTTGCGCTTACGTTGCGTGTGCGGTTGAATCTCATTGTAAATGTAGCAATAAGAGTGTGGCAGTATCAGACTTTTCCTTCAGTTATAGTGAAGTACAGTCTGACCATCAAAACATCAGCGCAGCGTACGTAAAGAGGAATAAACTAAACGATTTACAACATTTTAGAGCCTCTGTTTTTTTTATAACTAATGAATATTAATCTTCAACTTTGTGAACATATGGCTGCACGTGGCGGTGTTTGCATTTTGACTTGATTCGAACCCGCCCACTGTAAGATACTCAACTGCTGCATGCCAGTATTGTCGTGCTGTACAGGGCATACATCGGGAGTGAAGACGTAATAGAGTTTGTCTGTTTCTGTTTACTGAAGCTTCCACTACTGGCCGTCTGCATTCATTCTTCAGATGGTAATACTATAGCGTTTAGTTAAAGTGCATTCTAACAGGTCTTCAGTTTAGCAGCTTTTCTTACTCGTAACGTGCCGTCACGGTAGTAAACTGCATTGTAATCTCAGCATAAGGCAGTTAAACCGTATGAATATTTTTTAAATTCTCATTTCTTCTTTTGTTTGAGAGGCTAGGTAAGAAATATTATCGAATTTAGATCATTATAAGATAAAATTTGGCTCCATCCGAGGTGTACTCTATTTAGTAAGACAAATAGCAAATTCCTGCTAAGGGCTTCCCGATATGAAATGGAAACAAGAGACGGTTAATATCATGAAAGCTGAGTCTCAGGTGTGCGAGTGAACTTTGTAACCTAGATGGCGGTGAAGATACTAGTGACTAGAAGATACTCCTGCTGTCAAAATGGTCTGCTTGTAAATTATTAATGGAAGTGTTTCTGAACTGAAAATGCAGTACAGCATGGTTAAATGTCAACAAACCTAACACTTATGTGATGCCAACTGTAACATGGCTTTCTCTATTATCTCATGCATTTTATCACCCTATAAGGGGTGGTTCTCAAATGTAAGGTGACTTTCAAAAGTCATTTCAAACTTTAAACCGCTATAAATATTATAATATTTTACATAGGATAAAGACAAAAGTCACATAGCAAGCAATGGTGCTTTGATTTCTTTTGTTCTTTTATTCAGTTCACCATTACTGCAGATATTGTTTTGTTGAATAAGGCATTATTTATACTGCTATAAGAAAAATCTGATGTGTTCCATTCACATGACTTTTTCTACATCTCTGTAACAAATTATTATTAAAAACTTATGCTTCTATTTACTCCATGCTAATCAAGAAAAATTAGCAGAAATAGTCTTATTACTTGCTTCCTTGTAAGTAGAAACGAAATAAGGGTGTACCATAGGTTAAAGTGACATACAAAGGCTGGTTGCTATGTGACTGAAGCTCCTTTGTTTGTATGGATAAGAGTTGACAAATTCCCGTATGAGAAAAGTATGTTTTTCAAGGCTGAAACCAAAAACAAGGAATATCTAAAAAACGATAAACTGCACGAAAAAAATGTATATAACCTAAATTGTGTGTTTTAAAGTGCTTTACATTTTTTGTGTGGTACGTTTTTGTCTATATCTTACGGTTTTGCAATTAAAATCCTTAAGAATAAAGTATTCTTTAGAGGCTATTCCCAGAAAATTTAAGATATACATTTTATTTGTCAGGTAAATATCTTTAATATACGATATTTTAATCAAAATCGTTAGAGCCATGTTTAAGAAAATAAAAAATTTCGAAACATTTTTCATATAAAGGGTAGTTGGGAATGCGGGGATATTCTTTAAAATCTTCGTGTTGCATCCTTGGAAGATACCGAACTTAAACACCAAGTTTGGTATGCAACGGTTTTTTCGTTTTTGAGCTATGCTGTCCACAGACACACACACACACACACACACACACACACACACACACACACACACACACACACACGGACCTGTTTCTAAAAATGTTTTTTTTTGTTTTTTTTGGATTCAGGCGGACCCAAAAATATATTTCCAGTAAAATTTCGGTATCGAATTTTGGGTGCATTACAATACCTTCTCTATACACTATGCACTTAGTACGTGTAGAGAAAGTAACAATTGTAAGTTGCAAATCATGTATTTTATCATTAAATGATAGAAAACAGCTGATTCAATTCTATTACGAAAGCAAAAGATCTTTTTTCAAGATCTGAAAAATTTGGGATTCCAAACGCCCGCATGTGGGATAGACGGCACACAAAGCGGCGTTTGAGGGGTTTTTCTCCAGGTCATTCATTCCACCATCCTCACCTTTCCTATCATTGGCCGCGCCGTGGCCTGGTGATCAGGCCACTCGCCTCTCACCTAGACGGCCTGGGTTCGATCCCAAGTGACCGAATGTGAGATTTGTGGTGGACGAAGCGGCGCAAGGGCGGGTCTTCTCCGGCTTCTCCGGTTTCCTCCACCATTACATTCCACCGGGGCTCCATCTTCATGTATTATCAGTATCATCGCCTGCAGTGCCAGAGCAGTAAAAGTGAGCGTTAAACATTACCAAAAAAAATTCCTATCATTCTTTTCGCCTGCATTTCATATCATCCACTTCCACACGCTCATGCCTGCTACGGGCCAACTACTCATTCCATAATTATTCTCCATTCTGTGGTTTCATATGTTGGCGCCCTGACAGGCTTCGGACTCCTAGGCATCCGCTTGTAAGTCGTTTGTGTCAGTCCTAAATATGGGGAGGGTAAACTGACTACGAAAAATTTAAGCGCAGACTCATGTTCCATTCATGAAGTTCAGAAAAAAATGGCCGCCGCGATCTCCAGATATTAATCAGGTCGACTTTTGGTAATGGGGTTACCTTAAGGAATGGGGTTTTCTGACTCATCCAACAATCGGATAGCAACTGAAAGATGCTATCTTGCAAGATATCATTCAATACATCAACTGCAAATGCTGTGCATGGAGGCGTTAAACAAATGAAGGGAGGGCATCTACACAATGTTTTATAAAACCCCATTTTTTGCCCCGTATGTGACTTTTATTCTGCCTATCTCAAAATGAATACTTATTACTGTTTAAAGTTTGAGGTGACTTTTGAAAGACCCCATGCTAAAGATAGAGCTTTAATTTTTTGTTTCCCACATTTCTGACAACAAAGGGAATATTCATATCAAATTTCTTTCGAATACGACTTTTCCATCTGGATATATTCATTTATATATTCAATTTAATTATCTGAAATAAAACTCTGTCTTATTCTATAACCTGACCTACATGTGCTATTTTTAAAGCACAAACTTTAATATCTTTGTTAGAAAATTTCTGGTGGATAATTTAAAACAAAATGTTCTCTGTCACAAAGTGGAAAGCTTAAAACCCATTTACATTTTAATTAATTATATAGGTTAAATAAATCATTACATTATAATTGTAGAAATAAGTTGTAGAAAATATAATTATCAGTGAAGCAAAGTAATATGTGTGATATAATAATTAAAACACTAGATTAAATCTCTTAAATTTGAAAAAAAAAATAGTGCATGATTATACTAATTAATTTATTAACTATCCAGCATCAATATAAAATATCCAACCAGATATTTAATTCCCTTTTCCTGTGTTTTGCAAAAAAGTTTAGACTTCGAGTTGTATTTTTGGAACAAGATAAATTTTGAATATGAGAAGATAACAAAATAAGGTGACCTGAGACAAATGTTTTTAAAGTTTTATATAGAGCTTTAGTTAACCAGCGCAACGCTTTGAAATGGGTTATATGTGCCCCGGAAAAATAAAACATTGCAAATATTATCTTTAAAATATGGTACATTTTTGTACCAAAAAAACTACGATTTTTATTTTTTGCTAAAGGTGCTAAAAAGCACTTCTGTGCTTCCTAACTAAGGTATAGAAGTAGTTGCATTTGCGCAAAACATTGCTTTGGAGCTGTGGTGGGAATTATTGTTTCGGGGCTTTGAAGGGGAATGAGGAAACAGCTGGCTAGCTAAGGAACTGTGTAATGGCCTCAGGGTGTGCGGGGAGAAACCTGAATGAAACTCTGTTACTGGTTTCTAAGTGCCCTTTACTTTCCCGCACGTAATATTTCACTTTTCCCCTGGCCGTCCAAAGTACCAGAACTTATTAGCCTCCAAAAAAAAAAAAAAAAAAAAAAAAAAAAAACGATCACAAACATAGACCGGTCCGACTTGCGCCCGGATAGTAGTGACCCTATCATATTCCCACAGGGCCGGTCCGTGGCACACCAACATATCGCTTGAAGCAACTGCAGTTCGGAAACAGTTAAGATGACCAAATAAGGGTTAATCAAATACTATCTAATTAAGCCTAAAGTAATACTGAAATTCATATAAGGATTAGAAACAGTCTGTTCTTTTAAAACCTACTGACCAAATGATGATGTCCTGTCATCAACTAAAAGTATTGTTATGCTTATCATCTTTATGAAACCTAATACAGGGAATATGCTTGTATTGCTTTTTTTCCAAACCCAGAACAGTGAGAACCCTTGCTGCAGCATATTATTCTATTGGTTAGCATTTTTTTGTTTTGTTTTATTACAAAAATTGTTTACGCGCTTGATAGTGTTTCAATATATGGTTCATTTTTACCTTACCAAAAGCTTTTTCTATTAGGGAGTTAATGGAAATTTCATTAAAAATCTGATGTGTTCCATCCACATAGCTTTTTCTACATTTGTGTAACAAACTATTGTTAAACAACTTTTGCTTCTACTTCGTGATAGTCGAGATAAACACTAGCAGAAATTGTCCTTATTATTTGGTCCCTTGTAAGTAGAAGGGAAAAATATGTGTTGCATTAATATGATGTGCTCTAACTGTTCGGTAAACGAATGTTTTATTCAAAACTTTAATCTGCTATCTACATTGTGCTAATCAAGATAAACATAAGCAGATTTACTGTTATATCTAGCTTCCTTGTAAGTAGAAGGGAAATAATAAAATTTACAGGCTAAAGCACTAGTTTTTTTTTAGTTTTTTTTTTTAGAATGCTGGTCTCTATGTAAACAATTGAAATCCCAGAAGATGATTTCCTGTTCGAGAAAACTTTAAGTGCCTTAAAATTAATACCAATAATCCGGAATATCTCGAAAACGGTTAGCTCTACAAAAAGTGTATATGCCACCAATTTTGTGTTTAATGAGAACTACATTTTTTGTGTAATAAGATTTTGCCTATCTCTACTGGTTTGCCGGTTATACAAAAGTCATCAAAATGAAGAGGTCTTCAGGGGCTATTCCCAGAAAATTCAAGATATACATTTCACTTGTCGTAAAAGTATCTTGAACAGAAGTAATCATAATCAAAATCATTTGAGCTATTTTTGAGAAAATCAAAATTTTCGAGAAATATTGAATGCAAAGGGTAGCTGGGGTGGGGATATTTTGTTGAAAATCTTGTCACATCCTTGGAAGATACACAATTTAAATACGAAGGCGGCGACAGACACACATACCCACGAATATGTTTCTAAAAATGCTTTTATTGTTACTTTCTCTACACGTACTATGTGTATACAGGAGGTATTGCAAAAATTCGACATTGAAATTTCACCAGAAATACATGTTTTGTGTCTCCCTGAATCAAAAAAAAACAAAACATTTTTACTTTCTCTATAGGCACTATGTACATAGTGTATAGAGAATGTATTGCACTCCACCAAAAAATTCGATACCGAGATTTCACCGGAAATATATGTTTCAGAGTATCCTTTATCTAAAGAAAGCTTTTTCGGAAAAAGGTCCCTGTGTGTGTGTGTGTGTGTGTGTGTGTGTGTGTGTCCGTGTATCCGTGTGTCCGTGTGTCTGCGTGTCTGTGTGTCCGTGTGTCTGTGAACACGATAACTCAAAAACGAAAAGAAGGTAAAATACCAAACTTGGTATTTAGGTTTGGTATCTTCCAGGTCTGCGACACGAAGATTTGGAGAAAAATCCCCCCACCCCCAACTACCCTTTACATGGAACCTTTTTCAAAAATTTTGATTTTCTCAAAAATGGCTCCAACGGTTTTGATTAGAATTTCGTATATTAGAGATAGATATAGCATTCCCTCGAATAAATAATATAAGCTTTTGACTTTTACCTCCTTCTATTATTCTATTAATTATTACCTGACAAATAAAATGTATATCTTGAATTTTCTGGGAATAGCCTCTGAAGACTACTTTATTCTGGATGAATTTTACTAAATTTTGAATAACTGCTAAACCGTAAGAGATGGACAAAACTTACTACACAAAAAATGTAGAGCACGTTAAAATACACAATTTATATTATATACATTTTTTTCGTGGAGTTCGTCGTTTTTGTGACATTCCTTATTTTTGGTTTCTGCTATGACAAACTTATACATTTCTCATACAGGAATTTGTCAAACAAAAGAAATTCAGTGACATAGCAACCAGCTTTTGATTATCACTTTAACCTATGGTAGTCCCTCATTTCACCTCTACTTACATGGAAGCAAGTAATATGGCTATTTCTGCTAATGTTTTACTGATTAGCATGAAATTAATAGAAGTATAAGCTTTTTAAGAATAATTTGTTGCAGGGATATAGAGACAGTCATGTGAATGGTACACATCAGATTTTTACAAGAAGGTCCGTGTGTGTGTGTGTGTTTGTGTGTATCTGTGGACAGCATAACTCAAAAACGAAAAGACCGTTGAATACCAAACTTGGAACTTCTTTCGAAAATGTTGATTTTCTCAAAAATGACCCTAACGATTTTGATTAAAATATCGTGTATTAAAGATAATATATGTACGTGACAAATAATTTGTGTGTCTTGAATATTCTGGCAATAGCCTCTTCTTTTTTTTTTTTTTTGGTAGTGTTTAACGCCACTTTAGCCACTTATGGCACTGGTGATACATGAATGGTGATGGAGCACCGGTGGAATGCGATGGCGGGGGAAACCGGAGTACCCGGAGAAAACCCGCCCAGCGGCGCTTTATCCACCACAAATCTCACATGTGGTCGATTGGGATCGAACCCCAGCCATCTAGGTGAGAGGCAAGTGGTCTAACCACTCGGCCACGGCGCGGCCACAATAGCCTCTTAAGACTACTTTATTCTGGATGAATTTTACGGAATTTTGCATAACTGCTAAACCATAAGAGATGGACAAAAACTTACCGTGCAGAAAATGTAGAGCACATTAAAACACACAATTTATTATATACATTTTTTACGTGGAGTTGATCGTTTTTAAGATATTCCTTGTTTTTAGTTTCAGCTCTGAAGAACATACTTTTCTCATATAGTAATTTGTCAACTCGTGTCCATACAACCAAAGTAATTTTAGTCACATAGCAGCCAGCTTTTGACTATCACTTTAACCTATGGTACTCCCTTATTTTGTTTCTACTTCCAAGGAAGCAAGTAATAAGACTGTTTCTGCTAATTTTTTCTCGATTAGTATGAAATAAATAGAAGCATAAGCTTTTTAACAATGATTTGTTGCAGAGATGTATGGAGAGTCACGTGAAAGGAACACATCAGGGAAGCAGGGAGTCTCAGAACATGTATTTCCGGTGAAATCTCAGTATCAAATTTTGGGTGCATCACAATATCTTCTGTATACACTATGTACATAGTATGTGTAGAAAAAGTAAAGATGTAAAATAAACGCCTTCTAAACATAAAAGAACCCACCAACCCCTTAAGCATGGCTGCATATAATTCAGTGACATATGGAGTTAGTACATTTTAAAACACCTAAGCTGTGGTTTTGAAGTACCGCAATATTTATGATGAAGTAGTATGTACAGCTTTCTTAAGTTTGTAATTTTTAAACGTAATCTACATTGTCTTCTCTACCTTTGTGAACAACATTTCCTGCAATCACTGCTCATTATAATCACCACTTATTTTCCAAAATTATATGCGTTTTGGAGTTTTACATTTATTTATGTATTCTCCAAAAGATTTAGCTCTAACTTACATATCCATGATAGATCATGTATTCAGGATGAGTTGTTTAGATTCCTCAAAACATATATTTCTGGTGAAATTTTGTTATTGCATTTTTGGATGAAATACAATACCTTCTATACTTACTCTGTGCATTGTATATACGTAATATTGTTTAAGAAAAAGGAATTTCAATTTTTTGACCAATTGTAGTCAGTCTTTCACTACCTATCGCTTATTTGATGCATTTTTATTAATGTTATATTACACAAAATATAGCTAAATTTAATGGAAGTACGGTAAGAAGGTGTAAGTGTTGGTGTTATCATTTTACATAAAAATCCATGTTTATTTAAAATTTGCGAGTTTCTGTTGTGTGCAGTATTATGCCTGCAGGTGTATGAATGTCAACAAAATATAGAGATAAAGAAATATCACTAAGACTGTATACGGTGTTTGTATTCAACTTTTGTTCTGTAAACGCAGTTGGGAATGTATCAGAATGATAAATATCTATGGGCGACTGTAACTCTTGCAGAGAGGATCTTGTTTTACTTCTGTTTTTCCTTAAACAAATACAGATATTCTTCAACGATGTTCCCTTGCAGTGAATTCTGTATTTCACGTTAATACTAAGTTCAGCTGAGAGTTTTGATATTATACGAGAAATATCCCTACCTTTGTTTTCAGATTACGATGTAATGGTTATTCTAATGGATACCTACTGATTTTAATAAAATGTGTACCAAGCAGCTCTTCAGAACGCAATAACAAAAATTTCAAGAGTTTAGAGAACTAGACGAGAACATTCCTGAACTGCACGTGAATTCATATAATAGTCGCAAGTAGCAAAATTTAGATAGGGAGTGGCCCAACTGCCACTTATATGACGTTTAGATATCCCTTCGAGCGTTAAAAGGTTATAAAACACAACGGAGCTATTTCAATTAATACCGGTAAGTGGGAACTGACTGAGCGACCTTGATTGTAGTCCTCTTGGTTATTAGCGGAGACGGCCACCAGGTCTCGCTCATTGAGAGGATAAAAATGAAGGTCGTGCTCGCCAGATATACACTGATCAATATTAACTTGAAATAGTTCCGTTGAGTTCTGCAACTCTCTAAACCCACGAAAGCATATCTGCATTCATTAAATACGTGTCAGTTGGGTCATCTAATACGTGAATTTCAACAAAGTGAGTCTGAATTCCTACAAAATTAGAAAAGACTGGCCCAAAGCTCAGTTAGTAGAGTATCTGCTTGCCGTACGAGAGGCTTCAGGGTTTGATTACCGGCTGTGGCATTGGGCTTTTTTCTCTACACAAGATTATTCCCTATCCTTTCCAGCAAATGGTAGTATGAATAACAATAGGGTAAGGTTTGTGTAATCTAAGGTTTAAAATTAAAGATTAAGAGAAAATCCAAACTCAGTGCACCATTTAACACTATTGCCAATAGGCAATATGATAGGGTCACTGATATGACCATGAAGTTAAAGGCGAAATATAAATAGAAAAAAGTGATTCATTCACATGACTTTCTCTTCTGCAAACCAACTATTCGTACAAAAGATTGTTCTTCTATAGAGATAATTTTAATCAAGATAAACATTAGTAGAATTGGTCTTATTATTTGTTTCCTTATGCGTAGGAGGAAAATAAGGAAATAGTTATACTTGCAAGGAGCTAAGTAATACAGACTCTAAAGTGCAGGTTTGCTGCTTATGTATTTACTCACATACTTATTTGGGTGCAACTGGTGTTCGGGATGTCCAAAGTTTTAGTCTAATATATGACGTGTTACAACAACTATTTTTACAAAAACTTATTCTCTTGTTTACCTTATACTTACCAAGATAAACTTTAGAATAAAAGCACTGGACTAAAGCGATAATAACATGTTTCAAACGCTGATCGCTATGTGATTGCCTTGACATTTCGTTGTATTTGCATGGGTAGGAGTAAAACAAAAGAAAAATGAATTACTGCTTTACGTTTGAGAAAATTTTAACTACTGGGAAATTTATACAAATAACCGGAATACCTTGGAAATGCTTAAGTCCACAAAAATGTATTTTAAATAAATGTTGTGATTGAATGACATCCAAGTTTTTTGTATAAGAAATTTTGCCTTTCTCTTACAGTTTAACAGTTAAGCAAAAATCATTCACCATGAAGCGTCGTTCAAAAGCTATTCCCGAAGATAACATATTACTATGTTATCCCATCTATAAAAAACAAACAAACAAAAAAACAGTGCTTCTCATTTCTACCAAGCATAATGAAGATACTGTAGATGAGGAAACACACATAAGAAGTAGTTCTATTCAGTGCTCCACGCATTCCGTGTCCCGTATTACAGCATAAAAAGCATACCGTTGTGGTATGCTTAATTAAACATGTGTTATTTTTCTCCAACCAAGAAAATGACAAACATCCAAGAATCCTCAACTCTATCAGAGGATATTAAGATGCGTTGAAATTTTTTTAGAGGATAATCTCAAATTCAAAATGAATAATGCCAAAGGAAGAAAACGAGGTCGCTGCGTTATCTGTGGCCGTGGAGAAACAATTCGGTGATCCTCCTGTGTTTTGTTTGTGTGTAATAGGGTCTGGAACACAAGAATCGTTTATGAAAACTGTGATGAGCAGGATACAGAGTATGAAAGTGAGTGAACACTCAGGGTAACATATACAATTTCTGCAAGATTCTCAACTCCTTTAATTTTTTTTATAAAAATTTATTTCTTTTGCCATACAATGCCACATTCTGAAATGTTGTTAGCATTTATTGCCAGTTTACATAATAATGACGAGGAAAGAAGTAGCTGTGTAGGCATGTTAAATTTTAATGTTGTACATTTCTTATCTCAAAATAGGTTAAATAAATTGACTATTAATGTAAAGAATAATAGTGACGTAATAAAATGCAACCGTCCATGTATCAATTTAATGAATGCGATGGCGCGCCCGCTCGAGGGTTAAGTAGCGTTATAAAGCATGAGGTGTTAAGGTTGATTTGTAATAGAAGATCAAGCAATAAAATAATTCTAATCCAAATATGTAAGCGTCGTTGTTGCATTCAATCAACATATACATTGGCACTGTTGACTACTTCCTTATACTGAAGGAACGCCTAAAAGCTCTCCAGAATTGCTTATGCAGATATAAATTAAGCCTGCCGTTTATGCCGTAAAAAACGGGATAGTTCCCTCTTTTACTTCTGTGTGCCGCGTCCCGAGAATTTTTGTTGCGACGCGAATAGGTCCCGTATTTTCTTGACACCAACTTCTTAAATTAAAAATCTAGCTAAAACTGTGAAAAATACTGAGTTGGTGTTCATCTCAATTGTTCTTTTTTAGCGCATTCAGTGAATAGTGAAGACACACGAAGTTTGCCTAGTATATTGTTGACAGTTGATGTGTTGTGTTGTTATTTGCGTGAACTTAAGCTATTATGTCTAAAAGGACATTAAACTTCTCTTCAAATTTAAAGGAAAAATATCCTTTCCCCAAAAAGATAAAGCTTAATTCCGAAGTTGACTGTAAAATTAGCAAGGCGACATTTTCGTATGCACATGGTGGGAACTCGGAAATTGTAAAGTATGTTTATTCAATATTATGTTTCCTTCATTCTAATGTTATGTTAATATATTATTCCGAAAGTATGATCACTTGATCACAACCTTATCAGGCATCCTGTATTTAAATGAAAAAAATGGTAAAATACATAAGTAAATGTATAACAATTTGTTAGTAACTGTATTTAATTATGGCTTCACGGCTGATCACCCGTAAAGCCATAATGAATAACATTCGCCGTGAAAGCTTCAAGTCTTACATTGTATTTAATTACCTAAAAAAGTAAGTCGGCAATCAGATAATTACTAAATGACCTTTCTGCAAGCCAAATTTAATTGCGAGTTGCCACATCTTTTAATAGGGCTCTTTCAAAGAACAAAGCCAAGATTGCGAAAAATCGCCAAACCTGGCAACCCTGCCTGTAGAACAGTCGGTTATCATATAAAAAAACTAGAGCTCTTCATTACAGTTATGTTAGCAGTAAACGTCTTTCAACCCGGAAAGCACCAACAGTATCTTGAGACTAACAAAGAATATGTGTGGACCTTACTAACACATCATAACTTTTCTTACACTTTGTTATGACTTGCTGCACTTCAAAGCAGAGAGCTGAATGAAACCTTTGTAGCACGACTACAAAAGCGAAGTCATAAAAAAAGGTTTTGAAGACGAAGGCTTGCTGAGAGCTACGACTTTCTTACTACGCTGAGAAATATGAAGTTAAACTTAAGAGAATTAAAAAAAGTAAAACTTAAATACAGAGTACAAAATATATCGTGTGCAAGGAAAAAAGAAAAGATACTAAGCTAATATTTCACGTGTAAGTTATTGAGTAAATACGTAGATTTTGCTGGTATATTTTATATGAGTTGTTTTCCTCAAACTGTGTATTTAAAGTGTTTGGAATAGTAATAAAGATTTTGTTTTAAATTTCTCTATTATAATTGCAAAATTTCAGCTTCACAAAAGAAGAAAGAAAAATCTGATGTGTTCTGTTCATATAACTTTCTCTAGCTATTCCATAGACAAACTATTCTTACAAAAGATTATTCTTTAAATTTAATATCTTCCAAAGATACGACGCGTTACAATACAATTCTTCCGGCTGAAACTAAAATTTAATTAGCAGTTTTTTTAAAATAACAATATCCTCAAATATGGCTGCATTTTTTAATTTTTTTAAAATTTCAGCGCCCAATTCATGGCACCACATACAATGACACTGATGAGACGTGAAATTAATATGGAGCACCTGTGGAATGCGATAGCGGGGAAAACCGGAGAACCCGGAGAAATCCCACCCCTGTGCGCTTTGTCCACCACAAATTCCACATGCGGTTGCGCGGGAGCGAACCTGGCTAGTTGGGTGAGGGGCGAGTGGTCTAACCACTCGGCCACGACACAGCCAAAATGGTGGCAATGTTTTCATTCAAATATAATATATTAATGATACTAACAGGAGCAATAAAGTGTAATATTAAATTTTCTATTAAAACCTAAATAACAACAAATTAACAAAATGTGTGCTGTAAAGCGTTTTCCATTTACTTTCTCTATATGCACTATGTACATAATGTATACCGAACCAAAAATTGACTACCGAGATTTCACCGGAAATGGATCTCCTGTATCCCAAAATAAAAGCATTTTCAGAAAAAAGTCGCGTGTGCGTGCCCGTACGTCTGTGAGCACGATAACTCAAAAGCGAAATGTCGGTAAGATACGAAACTTGGTATTTAAGTTTAGTATCTTCCAAGGATGCGACACGAAGATTTTGAAAAAAATCACACATCACAAGTTACCCTTTACATGGAAATTTTTTCGAAATGTTTGATTTCCTCAAAAACGGCTCGAACAATTTTGATTAAAATATCGTATTTTAGATATTTATCCGACAAATAAAATATATATTTTGTATTTTCTGGGAATAAGAAGATTACTTTATTCCGAATGATATTTTCGAATATTCCATAACTGCTAAACCGTAAGAGATGGACAAAAACTTACCACACAAAAATGTAGAACACGATATATGTCATATACACTTTTTTTTCGTGGAGTTGATCGTTTTTGAGATATTTCTTATTTTTGGTTTCTGCTTTAAAAAACTTAACTTTTCTCATACAGGAATTTGCCAACTCCTGTTCACACAAACAAGAGAACTTCAATCACATAGCAATCAATTTTGACTATCACTTTAATCTATGGTATTCCTTTATTTCGCTTCTACTTACAATGAAGCAAATAATTAGTCTATTTCTGCATGAAGTAAATAGAAGCATAAGTTTTTTAAGAATAATTTTTGCGAAGATGTAGAGAAAGACATGTGAATGGAAAACATGATATTTTTGTGTAGTAAATTAGGCCTGTATCTTAACGACTTTATGCTATAAATGGTTATGAAAAATCAAGATTGATTGAAATATATTAAACGTATGAGTATTTTAAACAAAATCGTTTCAGTCGTTTTGGAGAAAATAAATATAAGGTACAATATCTTGCAAGATGGAAGAAACAAGCACTACAGGAATTACGGTACGAAAGATTAATCTGAATATTTTAGCAACAATAAAGTATAACATCTGCAATGGGAAATCGGTATCACGTGACAATAAATACCTTGATAGCAATGACAATTACGTTGAGAAATATCGTAACTTAGCAAATAAAGCTTTGTGTTGATATCTTTCGTTATTATAGAACTATGCCAAATAGTACGTTTCTTTCTGGATGAGCTCCATATAAGTATTTTGAAAATGGTATTATCTGTTCAGACTAATTGACCAAACCCACGTAAGTGAGAGGAAAAGATAGCTTGAGGACAAAAACAGTCCGGATAGCCTAATCCCTGAAAGGTTAATATTTACGTGTTTCACTCACATGATTTTTCCCTTGCAATGATTTCAATCATTTACAACTTTGGCAAATTGTTATTACGAAAGTGTGTTTCATTCTTTCTTTTTCTAGCTGTTATTAGTCGAGATATACCCTTGAAGACAAGTTTCATTATTATATATTTTATTGCAAATTCTAGAGGTAGCATATGGGAGTCCATTCAAAAGCAAAGTATTGAAAGGCGAGCCGTAATAAATTGGCCTTAAATTTCATAGTCTTTCAACGGTATCTCTAAAAACAACTAAATAGCGGTAGGACTTTAACAAATAATTAAAGCACTAATACAAAAAATCTGATGTTTTGCTTTCTCTACATGTTCTGTAAACAAACTATTCTTACAAAATACTATTCTAATATCTACATAATGCTAAACGAGATAAACATTAACACAACTGCTCTTACTACTTAGTTGCATATAAGCAGAAGGGAAATAAGGGGATATTAATAGTCAAATCATTTAAATGCTCATTGATATGTGGATAATTGAGTGATAGGTTCGTTTTGCATTTCCAGAAAACAAAAGGGAGAAGAAACGAAGGTTTGAGAAAATACGCAGTTTACAACTGAAACTAATAAAAGGAAATATCTCGAAAAAGGTCATATCTACAATAAAAATGTATTTAGCATAAGTTATGTGCTTTAACGGGATCTACATTTTTCATGCAGTAAGCTTTTTTCATATCTCTTACGAATTACTAGTTAAGCCTAATTTGGCAAGAAACATCCAGAATAATCAGGTTTTCAGAAGATATTCCCAGAAAATTCGAGATGTACATTTTATTTGTGATCTAAATTGCTTTAATATACGCTATTTTAATCAAAATCGTTCCATATGAAGGGGAGCTTGGGGTGAGGGATTGAAAATATCGTGTCGAATACTTGGAAGATAATGAACTGAAATACCAAATTTGTTGTTTAACGGCCTTTTAGTTTTTGAGCTATGCTGTCCACTGACACTCACACGGACTTTTTTTGTACGCAGGGGACCTCAAAATGTATGTTTTGGTGAAACCAGGCATAGAATTTTTGGTTGGAATACAATACTTCCTCTCTATACTATGTACGAGATACGTGTAGACAAAGTAAAAAAAGAAAGACATCTTCAAAATAATTGACACAACAATAGGTTATTTGAAATAAATGGTATGTTTTAAAGATACCTTACAAGTATTATGTTTTGCCTATACATATTGGTTTACTCTTTATACAAAATTATTCAAAACTTCTTCCAAGTAAGGAGGTTTTCACAGTCTCATCTAAAAATAGTTCAAGAAATGCATTTTTTAGGCATATAAATATGTAATATTTTGGAACTATTTTTACATTCTCTAAATGTTAGTACAATGTACATAGCAGGTTGAGGGTTTCGCGTTCCACCCAAAATTTTATATATAAATTTTATAAATAAAGAAATATTTAGGAAATGATTCGTGTGTATTTCTACGGACAGCATAATTTAAAACTAAAAGTCGGTTAAATTCCTAACTTACTATTTAAATTTAGTATCATCCAAGGATGTGACATGAAGATTCTCAGGAAAAACTCCTAGCACCAAACTTCCCTTTACATGGAAAATGTTTAAAACATTTTGAGTTTCTTAAAAAAAGCTCTAACAATTTTGATTAAAATTCCGTATATTAAAAATACTTGAATCATAAATTAAATTTCCATGTTTAGTTTTCTTAGAATAGCTTCTGAAGTCCTCTTTATTATGGATGAAATTAGCATAACTGGTAAACTGCAAGAGATAGACAAAAACATTACTACACAAAAATGTAGATCTAACACTAATTTATGTCGTATATTTCCTTGCAGGTAGAGCCAACCATTTCAAAGAAATTCCCTGTTACCAGTTTTAGCTTTGAAGTATATACATTTTTCTCAGACGGGAAATCATCGTCCGTTTCACATCGCTTGTTTTTCTCCTGACCATGGCAATCCTATAGCAAATGCTTTTAAAATATTTGACTGTCGCTTTAGCCTAATGCATTCTCTTATTTCCCTTCTACTAAGTTATAGGACTATTTCTGGCAGTATTTAGCTTGATTAGTATTAAGTAGATACAAGGATATTATTTTATAGCAATAGTTTGTTTGAAGATCAGATACAGAAAGTCATGTGAATGGAGCACATCAGAATTTTTGAGATTAAAAATACATTAAAATGTAGCTCTTTTAAGCTTAATATCTTAGATTATATCAGACAATGATTGAAATGGGTGAAATGATTCTCTAATTAATCCGGTGTCCATAAAGTTTAAAGTTACCCGATATTCTTCTTCCCAGGATAGGGTAATCCCGAAAAAAAATTATCCAAATAACCCACCTTATTCGATATTCGAATTTGGTATCTTTTGAATGTGAGGTTGACACGCTACCACCACACCGTGTAGCCTTTTGCACTATTTTCTTGAAAATCTTTGTATCGTAACTTTGAAACATGCGCAACTTAAATATCAGGCTTGGTATTTATTGACATTTACAATTTTGAGTTATTCTGTTACACACAAACATTTTTATAACCTTTTGCGTTCGGTGAGCTCCAAATATGTATATCGAATGTAATCCCTTGAAGATTTTTCGATTGGAATACTGCACTTCTTCTAATTAGTTTGGGTATAGGAATAACTAGTTAGGAAAATAAAAGGAACCTGTGTCTTTATATTTACTAAAGAAAAGAGTTTTCTTACATTTACACAAATTTTATTATTGGTAACATTGGCATGTATTTTATTTTCTCTACACGTTGTATGTACTTAATGTATGAGAAGCTATTGTAACGCACTCAAAAATGTGTACCAAGATTTCACCGGAAATACGTGTTTTAGGTCCCCCTGAATCCAAAAAACACATTTTTAGAAAAAGGTCCTTGTGTGTGTCTGAGTACAGCATACCTCTCAAACGAAAATACTGTTAAACACCAAATGTTGTATTTAAGTTTGGTATTTTCCAAGGATGCGACACAAACATATTAAAGAAAATCCTTACACCCCAGGTACCCTTTACACGGAAAATTTTTCCAAAGTTTTGATTTTCTCAAAAATGGCTATAATAACTTTGGGTAAAATCTCTTATATATAAGATATTTACATGACAAATAAATGTATATCCTGAATTTTCTAGGAATGGTCTCTGTGACCTCTCTATTCTGGATCATTTTTATTGAATTTTGCATAACTGGTAAACCGTAAGTGATACATAAGCATGTATTCCTCAAAAGACTTAGATCTTGATAAAACACCCAATTTATGTCATATATATTTTTTTCGTGGAGTTGGTGGTTTTCGAGATATTCCTTGATATTGATTTCAGTCTTAAAATACTTAAACTTTACTTATACGGGAACTTGTTAACTCCTGGCCACACAAAGAAACGGATTTCAATCCCATAGCAACCACATTTTAAAACATTTGACTATCGGCATAGCCTAGTGTATTCCCTTATTTCCCTTTTACTTACAAGGAACTAAATAATAGGACCGTTTCTGCTAATGGTTTAGCATGAAATAGATAGAAGAATTAGATAATTAACAATAGTTTGTTACAGAGATGTAGAGAAAGTCAAGTGAATGGAACACATCAGATTTTTACTGTTAGAGAAACTTTAGCGTTTGGACGTAAAGCCATAAAACTCCTCCAGCATTTATATACCTTTTTTCACTACCCAGTTGAGCAAGCAAATATATAAATGACTTCACTCTTACCACAGGCGTCCCAGTAATTTAATGTGAATTTTCACTTATTCCTCTGCTGTATGGACCATAAAGATATTGGATAGTGCTGTTAATAAAAACCCAACGTTAGTCTTCATATCTCTTGGCGTAGGTCACTTGTCATAAAAGAGAGATGTTTTTGTTATCTGTGGAGCAATTTCCTTGGCTCCAATAGACTGCCCCACTTTTCAAAGAGTGTCTTTGAATTTCTTGTTTTATGATTGCATTTCAAGAGTTGAGCGATACAGTCTTCTTTTTCGTTCTTCGGTTTTGGTTTAGCGTCGGAGACGAATGCCAGATTATCAGCAATTTCAATTCGGACGCGAATTGATTATTTATAGTCTTCCGGTTAAATGCGAAAGGCAGAAGTATTGCATTTATCTTGAAAATTCTATATCGCTATATCAACTGAAATGTGTGTTTTAATACCCTCCGAATCCAACAATAACATATAAAGAAATATTCCGTGCATGGAGTGAGCGAGAGTGTGTGTGTTGATATGTGTGTCTGAGTGTGTGAGGGGGAGAAAAGAGAGAGAGAGAGAGAGAGAGAGAGAGAGAGAGAGAGAGAGAGAGAGAGAGAGAGAAGCAGTACAACACAGTACAGTTTCAGATCGAAAAATCTAAAAATATTAAATTGTATATTTGAAATATCTGTAGTGATGCCAGACTAGGATTTAAGACACATTAATTGTCTTTATTTTAGTTTTCTTTTTCTTTTCTGGAAATGGCTAAAATTATTTTAAACACATTAGAAATTTGTTCTGCGCAGGCGTGCTCAAAATAAAATGTCCTCCCCACCCCCACCACTAATACATACTTTAAACTGTATAGGCGCGCGTATATACAACGAGCATGTTTCCTCTATAGTTATGATGGCTGATGATGAATACAGAGCGCATTTGGGGTACACAAATACTGAAGCACGCAAATATTTACCTGTAAACCGGCACGTACTCGGCAAACCGGTTTCTGAACAGTGAAGACAAAATAAAGGTAGGCGGGACCGGTATATTGGTTATAGAATGAAATATTTTACGATTGCATTGTATGTTATAGTAAATATTTACAAATAAGCATACAAATTCTATTTATATCTTTATATATAATGAATGTAACGTATGGTATTAAGAAATCATACAAATTGTATTTATACATTTATAATATATAATTAATGCAACCTATGGTATTAAGCAACACAATGTAACATGTATATTAATGTGCATGCATATTTACAATGTCTGTACCCAAACTACTTGTGGATTGTAGATACTGTACTTAATCCGTGCTGTACTACTTTAGTCTCGTTTATTATTGTGATATTTTTTGCCTGCGGTCAAGTGGTTAGAGCTCTGGCTTCTCAACCAAAGATCCCGCGTTCGATTAGCGGCTTGGGCTGAGAATTTTTCTTTATGTAGAAGCATCCCATGTCCCATATAGAGTCAGGAAGTAGGTATGGGAGAAAGATTGCGTATGTGTTTATATAATACTGAAAAATGTATTGTTAATAAGCTCTACAGTTCAGCAAAAAAAAAAAAAAAAAACACCAGCTGTTATTTATAAGGCAAAGCCCCCGATTTGATTATAGAAGGTCATATAAAGGAAACATATATATATATATATATATATATATATTGAGGTGAAAATATGTTGTTTAGCGACATTTATACTGTAAAAAGACCTCTCCGTATGACAATCAGTAGATAATATTCCGAAAAAAGAAAGAAAGTAATAACAAGAAGAGTACCTGAGTTGAGTCGCCTCATTAGTCGGGTAGTGAGTGTATCGACCCCAACCCGTCTCTCACGCCCTCAGTCAATATAACGCTGATGATTTGCAATGCTTCAAATGATGCTCTGTTTGCTCTCTCTAACGTTGATTACTTGTCTGGCGGGCAGCATGGTGGAAGAAACAGGTGGGAAGGGCGGGAGAAGAAGAGTAGGAGAAAGCAATCCGTGGTAGGAGTGGTAACTTCCTGTTTCAACTTCCTTTTCTAATTGTGGATGCAGTTAAGGTTGGTTTTAACAAGATTCCGCATTGGCGCACATGACCACGCATTCATAAATGAAATAAAAGATGTTTCATGACCGAATTATGTGTTGATTTGAGGCTTCCTCGTTCACCCAACGCAAGTGGTTATTATTATTATTATTATTATTATTATTATTATTATTATTATTATTGTGTTCTTTGAAAAACAAAGTGTATCATCTAACCCTCGTCCTACAGGAACTTAGTGATACCATCATGCAAAAAATCACAAAGATTCCTAAAGCCAAGCTTAGACGAGTGAACGATAACCTATATATAAGACATGCTGCCTGTTTGGGAGCAGAAGGTTTACCAACACCTTTAGCAATACTTTAAGGATACCATTTCTCCAGCGACTCACAGTCCTCTCGCGCAGTGGAGAGAGATCGCAAGATAATTTATGGTCATTATAATTTAATGACCATATAATTCAGTCAGTGTTATAATTAATGTGTCCCAAAAATAATTGAAAATTGTATAGCATACTACTTACTGCTAAAGTCTTTATAATACCTAAGAGGTTCTAGCGACTATAAATGAAAAAAACAACATAGTTTTTACTCCTTCTAGCACGAAATTACAATGCATATAGTAGATAGAGAAGGTATTGTATTTCACCCAAAAATTAGATATGAAATGTTACCGGAAGTGCAGGTTTTGAAACTCCCTGAATAAAAAAAAAAACATTTTTAGAAAAATGCCTATGTTTGTGTGTATGTGTGTGTGTGTCTGTGAGCAGTACAGCTCAAAAACGAAAAGGCCGTTAAATACTAAGCTTGGTACCCTTTACATCGAACCGTTTTGGAAAATTTTTATTTTTCAAAAATGACTAACAGTTTTGACCAAAATAGCATATGATTAAGGTGTTTTCATGACTAATTGAAATTGGGTGGAATGAAACTTATTACATTCCTTTTAGTATGAGCTTCATAGAAGCATGGCAAACAAAAAAACTCTAATGGCATTTTATGCTTTGATCAGCCGATTTCGAAAAAAATAAATGGTTTTTGTTGCAAATTAGATACGTATTCCACAAGAATATACGAAGATAATAGTTTGTTACTTGTAAGATGTGCAGAGTAATGTTTTTCTGACATACGTTTTGGTAGGAGTTGTGGGAGATCACTTAAAAGAATTAAAGGAATATTCCGAACAGATTTTCAGACGTGAAATATCTCGGCAGCCTTGCGTTGAGATTGGTCAGGTTTCTGAATGGGCTTCTGGATGCAAACATGTCGGCCGCTTGCAAACACGACGCAGGATGATGTAATGTTTTAGGAAATAAGGATTACAACTGGCATTCTGATTGGCCTACACTCGCACAGTAAAATTGGAAGGAATTTCTTTGACGTCCTAGGGAGGCGTGTACTGAGCTAGTGTAAGTGATACCCACACAACCTGCAGCGTTGCCAGCTTGTCTGTCTTTTGTGTTCGATAAAACTAAAATATGTCAGAGACAGAAGCGTAAGAAACAAAATGTGTCCCAACGGTTAATCACTAGTTTAAATAAATGTAATGACTTCCCTTGCCATCTGTATTTTCTGGTAATCACCATTGAAGACATGTTTATTCCGGATAGTTTTTGTAAAACTGGTAAACTGAAAGAAATTGATAAAAATGAACTACACAAAAGTATAGGTATTTTTAAAACACACTAATTATGCCATATAATTTTTTTGCTGTAGTTAACCATTTCAAAGATATTGAAAGACTTTGAATTACGCTTTAGCCTCTGTATTCTCTTATTCCCATTCTACTTACAACAAAGTAAGTAATAAGACAATTTCTGCTAATGTTTATCTCGATTAGCATGATGCAGATAAACGTATACTATTTTGATAGAATAATTTGTTTGCGGAACGGGTAGAGAAAGTCAAGTGAATGGAACACGTCAGTACATTATGTTCAGCAAATAATAAACATATTAACGGTATCATTACACGAAAAGTTTTCTGGCTATCTCCAAGTTAAATATCTGCTCAAGATGCCGGTCCCCATGGCCACGCTCGCTAAAGCGTCTAGCTTTGGTGCTTCGTGGGCAGGGGATCGTGGGTTCGAGTCCCGCCATGGGCATGGGTGTTATATGTTTGCGTAATGTGTCTATGTTTGTAAAGGAACAGTAAAACCGTAATCAGTAAAACCTACGGGGGGAAATGTAAACGGGGACACAGTCCTGATCAGACTCCGGTACTTTTTATTTAAAAAAAAAAAAAAAAAAAAAAAAAAATGTGCGTAGCGGTAGTCTTTTTTTATTGTTTTATTTATATAGCCCCCTTTAACATCTAAGTTCATATTGGGGGCTTTGCATTTGAATCAATTCGTTATCTGTAGGTTCTTTACGTTAGGTTTAAATCGTTTTATTTTCCTCGAACACATACATTCACTCTCACATACTTCCAGACTCTGCGGAGGATAGAGAATCATTCTGCTTAAAGAAAAGTTCCCCGGTCCTGCCGGGAATCGAACCCAGGACCTCCGGGTGAGAAGTCAGCTTGCTGGTCACTCGATTACGAAGGTAGTCTGTGGTAGCAATACTATTGTTTCTTTGAAATAAGTATTATATTTGGTTTTCTACGAAAAAGAAGTCCATTGATGAAGTTTCTCTATGTTCTGTTAATATGTTCTGCGCTTTTTGCAATAGCGGTTCTATAGAATGTATCTGAACACGTATTTGCCATTTTGGGGAACGACTCTTCTGTTTCCTACCTGATAAGCTCGCCGTCGGGCGCCAGGATTAGTTAGTCGTAGCCATAAGCCGTTTTCAGGTTCTCGTTGTTCACATGCAGTGATACCCTTTCTGGAACACAAAAAGGAGATTCTTAAGAGCAGCATTGAGAGCTTATGCTGTATGATAAAATTGTTACGTCAGTACAACAGTACTTTCCATACTCGCCGGCTTATCTTCGCTCTAGAGTCGTTGATAGCGTTTTTTGGCTCCATCTCTTGCTTTAAAGCATACATGAACATATGCTGATTTTGTAAAACGACAAAATCGCTCATTTTTTACTTTCTCTACATGTACTATATACATAGCGTATAAAGAAGATATTGTATTCCACCCAAAAATTAGGTTCCAAAATTTCTCCGGAAATAATAAAACCTTAAATAAAGCATGAGTTAATAAATGAAAAAATCTTATGTGTACCATTCACATGACTTTCTCTACATCTCTGCAACAAATTATTCTTAAAAAGCTTATACTTCTATTTACTTCATGCTTTCAGAAAAAATTAGCAGAAACAGTCTTCTTACTTGCTTCCTTGTAAGTAGAAGCGAAATAAGTTTAAAGTGATTGTCAGAAACCAGTTGCTATATCACTGAAGTTCCTTTGTTTGTATGTGCAGCAGTTGACAATTTCTTGTATGAGAAAAGTATACTTTTTCAAAGCAGAAACCAAAAGCAGCGAATGTCTCAAAAACGATGAACTCCACGAAAAAATGTATTTAACATAAATTGTTAAATTTTTCATATTATAGTAAGTTTCTCCCCATCTCTTACGGCTTAGCAGTTATTCAATATTCCGTAAAATTCATCCAGAATAAAGTACTCTTCAGAGGCTAATCCCGGAAAGTTCAAGATATGCATTTTATTTGTCAGGTAAATATCTTTAGTATATGATATTTTAATCAAAATCGTTAGAGCCATTTTTGAGAAAATAAAATTTTTTTAAAAAAATTCCATGTAAAGAGTAGTTGTTGGTGGGGGAATTTTTCTCAAAATCTACGTGTCGCATCTCTGGAAGATACTAAACTTAAATATCAAGTTGGGTATTTTACCAATTTTTCGTTTTTGAGTTATCGTGTTTACAGACACACAGACATACGGACACACACGGACCTTTTTCCGAAAATGCTTTGTTTAGTTAAAGGGGACCCTAAAACAAATATTTCCAGTGAAATCCCGGTATCGAATTTTTGGGTGGAGTGCAATACCTTCTCTATACACTATGTATATAGTACGTATAGAGAAAGTAAAAAACCAAATAAGCAAATGCCATAGACAAAATGCTTATTATTAAACCTAATTGTCTTAATATGGATAAAGCAATAATTTTCTTTAAATCATATTCAAAATTGGATCCCAACTCCAAGTTTTGTGACCTCCTATTTAAAAAAAAAAAAAAAAAAAATCTAGAACCATGAATACCAAACTTGGTATTTAAATTTAATATGTTCTAAGGATGCCACACGAAGATTTTCAAGAAAATCCACACCCCCAGCTATCCTTTCCGTGCAATAATTTTCTAACATTTTGCCATGTAAAGGGAGTTTTTCCTCAAAATCTTCGCGTCGGATTCTTAGAAGATACTAAACTTAAATACCAAGTTTAGTAGTATTTTACTGACTTTTGAATTTTTGAGTTATGATGTTCACACACATAGACATTCAAAATATTTTTTTGAATACATGGATTCTAAAACATGTATGTTCGATGACAATTCGGAATCGAATGTTTGGCTGGAGTGCTATACCTTCTGCACCTACGTACCATGTACTATGCCAAGAAAGGTTATCGCAACTTACTTTAAAAACACGCTTCCTATGTGAGATGTACAATAAAACAACCGTATGAAATTTTGTGCACCACTCGGTATTAAAACATCAATAATATTCTACTATAATAAACTGCAGATCAAAGTAAATTCCATATTAAAATACTACACAAGACATTTAAAATTGCTTTGCCAATGTTCGTCACCTGATCACCTCTTAAGGGTAGTGACTTGCGGAGATAATTGAACATTTTCATAAATATTGTGAACTGGATTCACAAATTGAGTTCTACATGCTCAAATGGTAAAAGTAATTATTATGTCACTAGATTTTTTTTTATGCTGCCAGCTAACTGCTCCAGTGGTAAGCTACACGATATTTTTCTCAGGGTATGTTTTGGCGGGACGAGAATGAGCAACAACAGTTAAATCTACTGAGACAGCTAAACAGTTAAATTTAAAAAGGAGACTAATAACTGCGCTGTTTAGAACGAGTTATCGATTTTTTAGAGATGAATAATCGACTGTTCCTGAATCCAAGTATGAGGAACTGTAACAAGATCATTATTAAGTCTACTGGCTTTCCGATTATGAAAACTTTACGTTGTGGGCAACATTTATATCTGTAGTAGTAAAAGGGCAAGTTACCGTGTTAAGTTACGTTCTCATACAACATTCCTTCATAATTGAATTCTAATTAAAATTTAAATTAATATTCCTACAAAAATAGGTTGTTCATTAAATTAATACACTAAATTGGTATACGACGAATCCCTTTGCTGTCACATCTAAACATGAAATCAGCCTAGCGCTTCACTGCCGATTGCATTAAACACATCGTTAACTTAAAAAGAGTCTTGAAAAGTATGGGGAAGGGGCAAGAGAGGTGGAACTTATAGCGCATCAAGCTCTAAGGTAAACTACATTTTAGGACGCATGTTCTTTATTAGCCAAAGTCCCGCTTATTATTAACTATGTTCTGCGTTATAACACTGAAGTTCTTGCTTTCTGATTCCCGGAACCTAATTACCTTCGCGACTTCCCTTACCTTCAATTCGAGCTAACTGCTTTCTCGGATATAACTTGTATCACTAAAGATTTACCTGTAGCAGAATTAAAATGTATGCATTTTTTACATTATTCGCTGTGTTTCTTTTATTGTTCCGATTATACCCTGACTTTAATTACATGGTCCTATCGGCGGCAATCCCTGGAAACATATTGCCTATCGACAGTGGCGTTAACTTATGATGTTGTTAGGCTGCTATTTTACTTTATTATAATCATTAGATCACACACACACATTCACACTCGCTTCATTCTTCTAGACTCTGAGGAGGATAGGGAACAATTTGGGCGTTACCCTCAAACCGGGAATCGACCCCTTGCACAGCAAACAGGTGCTCCATCAACTAAGCTACGGAGTGGGCTTCGTTGTTTTAATATAGAAACTATTGTTATATATCCTGATTATTTATTTATAAAATAATTGCTAATTTAATACGACCATAAATCCAGTATCACATTAGCAGCCTTAATTTATAATGGATTAATTTGATATTTTGGCTGTTGTCTGCAGCAGTACTAAAACTAAGGGTATTTTAAAGGTCATCGTGGTTTACGAGCAATCTCATAGTGCCACATTTGTCGTCATCCTTACCATTATGATAATGATAAATGATGAACCTGTTCTTACGTCCTACAAGGTCAAAATAATCCTGAAAATATCTGCGCATTTCTAGCTGTGGGATTAAAATGAGTAATAATTGGCTGCTAACCCCTTTTGTTCTCTTATGAAGGTTATTATGGCAGTCGACGTCGACTAATTAACCTCTCTGTGGATGCCGTTACATCCTGTTAGCATAATGTTGTCAGCCCTGATGCTGGCTAATGCTACAGTTTATACTTCATTTGGATTAATATGGCAGACATTCCCTGGGAGAGGATGTGGATGAACGTTGCATAATAAATCACAGTAAATGAATGCTGAATGAGTTACTACACGATGTAAATTTCATTTAACAATGTTTCATGTCATAGTGATGAATTGTTGTTTTAATGAGCTAGAGAGAAACCAGTAGAACCAACATTTCAGCACCTGTTGGTCAATATCGTTCCCTCTTCATTGCAGTTGACGTCACGACATCATCTGATGGTGGAGATAGTAACTTTCTTTAACTACTTTGTTATAGAATCTAACATTCTGTGGAAGCCATTTGTTGTACAAACAATTAGGTAGTATTGTTTGTACACCTTGAGTATTACTTTCTCTAGTCCGCATGTACAATGTACATGGTGGATAGAAAAAAGGTATTGTCGAGATTTCACCGGAAATATATGTTTTGGTGTCCTCTGAGTCCGAAGAACGCATATTTAGAAAAAGGTCCGTGTGTCTGTCTGTCTGTCAATATGTGTGTGTGTGTGTGTTTACGAACAGCAGAGCTTAAAAACGAAAAGATCGTTAAATGTCAAACTGGCTATTTAGAATTAGTATCTTCCAAGTTCCAAGAATGCGACCCCAAGGTTTTCAAGAAAATCCCATCAGAAACTATCATTTACATGGAAATATTTTAAAAAAATTTTGATTTTCACAAAAACAGCTCTAACGATTTTGTCTAAAATATCGAATATTAAAGATATTTACCTGACATATAAAATGTATATTCTGAATTTTCTAGAAATAGCCTTTGAAGATTGCTTTATTCTGGATGCGTTTTCTGGAATGTTGCATAACTAGCAAATGGTAAGATACACACAAAAACTTACTTAACCAAAAATGTAGAGCTCGTTAAAACACATAATTTATGCTATATACCTGTTCCGCGGAGTGAATAGTTTTTTATGTTTTCCTTGTTATTGGTTACAATTTTAAAATACTTACCTTTTTTTATACATAACTTTGCCAACTCCTGTCCATACAAACAATGGAACCAGCGACAAGCCTTTGAGAAATATTCTAGCCTATGGTACTCCCATATTTCTCTTCTACTTACCAGGTAGCAAGTAATAAGACTATTTCTGCTAGTTTTTTTCTCGATTAGCATGAAGTAAAAAAGAATTATAAACTTTTTAACAATAATTTACTGCAGATATGCAGAGAAAGTCATGTGAATGGAACACAACAGATATTTAGAAAAAGGTCTGCGGTGCGCGCCTCTGTCTGTCTGTCAATCTGGCTGTGTGTGAATGTGGACAGCATAACTCCAAAACGAAAAGATATCTAAATACCGAACTTGGTATATAGGATTAGTATCATCCAAGGATGAGACACGAATATTTTAAAGAAAATCCTCTCCGACCACAACCTACATGGAAACATTTTCGAAAATTATGATTTTCTCAAAAATGGATCTAGCGATTTTGATTAAAATCCTATATATTAAAGATGTTTATAACCCAAATAAAGTGTATATCTTCATTTTTTTGGTACTAGCCTCTGAAGACCATTTATTCTAGATGAATTTTGACCAATTTTGCTTAACAACCAAGGTGTAAGACGTGGACAAAAATTTACTGCACAAAAATGTATATATCTCACCAAAACAAACAGTTTATGTCCGTTACGTTGTATTGTGCAAGTAAGCGTTTCCGAGATATTACTTGTTATTGGTTTCAATTGTAAATTACACATTTTGTTCTCATAGAGGAAGTATCCGTTTTTCTTTTCTTTACTGTTGTCCAAGGAAAGAAGCGATTTGCAATGCCAATCGCATAATGACAGATTTTTAAAAGTTTGACTATCATTTAGTTCAGTGCATTCCAGTAGTTCTCTTCTACTTATAAGGAACTAAGTAATAAGAACATTCTGCTGATGTTGATCTTGATTAGCAATGTGTAGAAGGAAGAATACTCTTTCATAAACAGTTTGTAGAGTAGATAGAGAAACTCATATGAATGTCACACTTTAGATTTTTTTATGTGGAAATTAAATAAAGGAATTCACAGCTGTATATAAACAGAGCTAATTATGCTATTTGGTGACACTAGAAGAACCAATGGGGTTATTTTGACCTATTTGAATTTTTACTAATTCCGATTCTAAACATCTGATTTGTTTCATTCACGTGACTTTCTCTAGCAGTTCCACAAACAAACTTTCCTTACAAAATATTCTTTTATGTATGACACAATCAAGGTACACATTGCCAGAATTTATCTTATTATTTGGTTCTCTGTAAGTAGAAGGGAAATAAGGTAGTGCACTAGGCTAAAGCGATAGCTATTTTTTACTTTCTCTACTCGTACTATGAGAAGCTATTGTAATGCACCCAAAAATTCAATAGCGAGATTTCACCGGAAATATACGTTTTGGGAACCCCTGAATCCATAAAAAGTATTTTTAGAAAAATGTACGCGTGTGTTTGTGTGTATGTGTGTGTCTGTGTTTGTCTGTCTGTGTGTGTCTGTGTTTGTCTGTCTGTGTGCATGTGTGTGTATGTGTGTGGGTTTGTGTGTCTGTGGGCAGCATAGCTCAAAAACAAAAAGTCCATTAAAAATCAAACTTGGTATTTAGGTTTGGTATTTTCCAAGGATGCAACACGAAGATCTTCAAGAAAATCTCCCCACCCCTAACTATCTTTTACATGGAGCGTTTTTAGAAAATTTTGACTTTCTGAAAAATGGCGTTAACGATTTTGTTTAAAATATCGTATATTAAAGATATTTACCTAACAAATAAAATGTAGATCTAGAATTTTCTGGGAATAGCCTCTGAAGACTACTTTATTCTGGAGTAATTTTACAGAATTTTGCATAACTGCGAAACCGTAAGAGATAGACAAAAACTTACCACACAAAAACTTCAGAGCACCTTAAAAACAAAATTTATGTTTTATACATTTTATTGGTGAAGTTTTTATGATATTCGTTGATTTCAGCTTTGAAATACTTAGACTTTTCTCATTCAGAAAATTTTCAACTCCTGTCCATACAAACAAAGGAACATAGCAACCAGCTTTTGACTATCACTTTAATCTATGGTTCTCACTTATGTCGCTTCTACTTACAAGGAGTCAAGTAATAGGACTATTTCTGCTAATTTTTCTCGAATATCATGGAGTAAATAGAAGCATAAGCTTTTTAACAATACTTTATTGCGGAGATGTAGAGAAAGTCTTGTGAATGGAACACATAATATTTTTTAAAGTCGATCGCTAGGTGAAACAATTGAGATTGGATTCTCCTTGCTTTCTATTAGTAAACAAAAGAGAGTCGAAAAGAAAAATATCTCTCATTTGAGAAAAGTTTTGAGTTCCTTCAAACAGAAAACTAACAAATTGGAAAATATCAAAAATGCTTAACTCAAAAAAAAAAAAAAAAAAGGAATATATACTATGACGTAAATTATGCATTTTAATGAGATCTAAATGTCTTGTGTAGTAATGTTTTGTCTATCTCTTACAGCTTACCAGTCATATAGAAGTTATATAAAAGTCAACAGAATGAAGAGGTCCTCAGAGGTTATTTCCAGAAAATTCAAGATATGCATTTCATCAGTCATAAAAATTTATTAAACGTATGACACTTTAATCAAAATCGTTAGTATTTTTAGAAAAGCAAAATTCTCGTAAATGTTCCATGTAAAGGATAGTTGGAGTGGGGGGGGGGATTCCCTTGAAAATCTCCATGTCACATCCTTGGAAGATCCTTAACTTAAATACCAAGTTTGGTGTTTAACCGACTTTTCATTTTTGAGCTATGCTGTCTGCAGACAGACAAGCGCACGGACTTTTTTCGAAAAATGCTTTTTTCGGACTCAGTGGACCTCAAATCATATATTTCCGGTGAAATCTTGGTATTAAATTTTTGGGTGGAATGCAGTATCTTCTCTATCCACTACGTACATTGTAAATACGGCTTTGAGAATGTAAAAATGACTCTAACGATTTTTATTAAAATACCATGATTATAACTTTTGTCTGAAAAATGAAATGTATGTCTTGAACTCTCTAGTCATGTGCCTTGAAGTCCTCTTCAGTTTTGATGACTTTTTTATAACTGTTAAACCATAAGAGATAGACAAAGTGGACTATACAAAAAAAATATAGCACCCTAGAACCCACAGTTTTTCATGTACATTTTTTGCGGAATTAACCATTTTCGAGATCTCCCCTGTTATTGATAACATTTTCCAATACATACACATTTTCTTACCATTCAGATTGTCTCCTTTTCTTATTTCAATCCATACAAACACATAAGAATTTTAAAGCATCTCATCACGGCTGGCATAAAAAACATTTGACTATCATTTATACCTATAACGAAATGCATATTTAAAATAATTGCATTAGCAGCCGTATATACAATTTATAGGGGAGGAATCAGAGAAAGCCAAATGTATGCCGCACACCATTATATTATTATATATGTTCGTGCTTTATTATTTTAAACAGCTTTCGCTTTGCGTTTCCTAGGTCTCAATATGGCGTCTAGCGCAGTGCTTGGTTTCATGCAAATCAAAGGAGCCGCCCGCAGTTTTCCTTTCTGTATACTTTCTATTCTATGGTAAGCCAAAAAGGTCCATTGGAATTGTTAATTTGGGCTCTACGAGCTTCGAAGTTTTATTCATACTCGGAGGCGTATACGCATACTAAATCTGACAGCTTTATCCCGACACCTAGTTCCGTAAATCAAGTCACCGTTGCCGAACTATTTTATTTCCAAAATACCTTATACATTTACAATATGTCTAACATCAAAGTATTAATTAACTAAAAAAACTACTAACTAAACTACTACGTGAAATTATGCCAAACTACGCTACAACTGCTACGGTATCCGATAACCACTGACGCATCCACAATTATTTAATCTCATTTATTATATTTAAGCATTTTAAATTCATTATTATATATCGACTAATTAACATTCAAAATTTAAATATTAGTCAATATAAAACTATTAAATAATAGAATTTTCTCTTATGTATATTAAATATATTAAATTTCAAAACCTTCAAAACTAAATTTCAAGAAACGAGGAGAAGCCAGTTTCTACCCCTTTACTAAAAATAATAAGAAGTAGTAGCATAATATAATTTTAGTTCAATTTAAATACATGAATATAAATAAATGTAAAATTTATATTAAAAAGAATACATTTTAAAAGATTTTAACTGGGGACTAATTCATATGTATTATTTGATTTATATACTTTTTTTAATGCATCATTATATATAAACACCTTTGATATTTTTCTGGGTATACTATTTATCCACAGCATCCATTTCAAGGATCAAGAAAATTGCTCACTCCTTTCATGACCTCATAGATCTTCCTAAACTCATTTTACCCTTTGGTTTATAATCATATGGATAGTTCTTCGTTAACTTTCAGATGTTGCTTCCATTTTTCTTTATATTCTTTGATGTTATTTACTGAATATAATGTCGCCCTCCATGGTGTAATGGTTCCCATGCTAAATTCATGTACCCAAAGTCGCGGGTTCAAACCCGGCGTAGGACGATGGATTTTTTCGGGCGTAAAAATCCTTAGCATGGCTTCCTTCGGAAGAGAAGTAAAGCCGTTGGTCCCGTGTCGTAAATTTACGGCACGTAAAAAACCTCAAGTCTGATAGAGAGGCCTCTGAGCAAAAGTAAGCGGTCTTTCTCGTCCAGTATAGAATGGGACGCTGAGAACCACAGCAGTTAAAGAGCGTCCATAAATAAAACGCCATTTTTTTACTGAATATATTTATATTAAATTCCGTTGTTGTGCGTTCATTGTGTATTCTAACTAATTTAGTATAATTTTGGCTCTTCTAAAGAAGCTCTTTTCTGCAGCCTGTATTGTACATCTCAAATTATGTGTTTTCACCCATAAAGAAATTAGGAAATAATGCAGTGTTTCATAACATTTTATTCTTGTATTCTTAACTTGTTTAAAGTTTAACTAATATTTCCGTACATCATTTAAAATTTAGCATTGTTATCCTTATTTTTATTTCTGTTTTTCTGCTTATGCCAAAGTCGATTCTAAGCAACTGAGTTTTGATAGTTGTTAAATATGTTATGAATAACAATTTTCACTTTTATATGTTTATTTCCTTAAAGTCTATTATTTCGTTGTTTCTTTAGATATTTTAAGATATATAACATTATTCACCTTGAAATATTTATAGAAGTTAAAAAAGTAAAATCTCATGGGTTCCATTCACATGAATTTCCTTACCCGTTTTGCGATCAAACCTGCAAAAGAGTGTTCTTTATTTGTCAAGCTAATCGAGATAAACATTAGCCCAAATTTTCCTACTTTATACCTACTAAGCAGAAGGAAAATTAACGAATACATTAGGCTAAAGCTTCAAACAAAGCTTAAAAAGCAGGCCGCTATATGAATAGTTGAAGTCCAGCTCACTTTGCATGGCCACCAGTAAAACAAAAGAGAGATGAAACGAAAGGTATTTTCCGTTTGATAATAGTTACGTAGTTTAAAATTAAAAATCTAACCATTAATCTCAAAAACTCTCAACTCTACAAAACAGTGTATATGACATAAATTGTGTATTTTGACGAAATCTATATTTTCCCAGTACAAGCTTTTGTCTATCTCTTTCGGTTTACCAGTTATTGCAAAATTCAGCAAAATTCATCTTCAGAGACTTCCCCAGAAATTTCAAGATATGCATTTTGTTTACCTACAAATATCTTAAATATACGATGTTTTAATTAAAAGTCGTTAGAGCCATTTTTGAGAAAACAAAATATCCGAAAATTTTTCCATGTGTTGTTTCAGTTTTTTTTTATAGTGTTTAACGGCCACTTTTACTACAAATGGCACCGCAGGCAATGCCACTGATGATACGTGGAATGAAGATAGAGCACCGGTGGAATGCGATGGCGGGAGAAACTGGAATACCAGGAGAAAATCCACCCCTGTGCCGCTTTGTCCACCACAAATCCCACATGTGGTCACTTGGAATCAAACCCGGGTAGTCTAGGTGAGTGGCGAATGGTCTAACCACTCGGCCACGGCGCGGCCTGTAGTCTTTCTTAAAAATCTTCCTGTCGCACCCATGGAAGATACGATAATTATATATCAAATTAACGGTGTTTAATGGTTCTTTCATTTTTGAGCTATACTGTCCACAGACACACACACATGAACCTTTTTCTAAAAATGTTTTTTTTTATACAGGGAGCTCTAAAACATGTATTTTCGGTGAAATATCGGCTTTAAATTTTTTGTGGAATACAATACATTCTCTATGGTACACTAAGCATATAGTACGTGTAGAGAAAGGAGTAAGGAAAAACAAAACACAGTTCTTTCACGAAGTTGTTATATATTGACACAAAGGCTTTATTTACATTTCAGATTCCAACGCATGGATTTGTTAGCAACTTAAAAGCTAATGTACCCTTTCTGTCTTCCCTTATTTATGGCAAAACAGAAGAGCAACGAGCTGTGTGTCATTTTTTTTTTTTTTTACCTACTACAGCTCCAGAAGTCAAACAGGTGGCGCATTTGTTCAATTGGCTGAGTTAAGCGAGTAAGCGGAGCGGAAAAATGAGGCAGCAACTGATGAGGTGTCCTCTACCTTTACTTTGTTCCTTTTCTTTCTTTGGAGAATGGTTATTTCTTCCATCATCTTTACAGCATAGCTCGGTGAAGTAAATTTCCTTTCTTTTCCTCGAACGTGCTTCTTCTGCTCTTGTTTGGAGGAACATGTTGCTTTGAATGAAAAACGATTTTGATGGGGAATTCTGGATAACATGTTTGCGAAGTTTATGAGCTTCGCTTCTGCATTTTTGGAGGAAGTTTTTAAACTCTCAGACGTCACATCTTATCTCGCGTTTGACATAGCACGCCAAGGAGAGCAGAAAGTAAATGCAGCTTTCCAACTGACATATAAGCCTTCCTAAATATTGCTTCCTACGGTTGTGCTTTTATTTCGATAAAGCAGCTCGGTGTCGTAACTGAACATATAATATAGCAAGTAGCAAGTAAAAAAATCTAATGTTTTCCATTTACATGACCTTCTCTACATCTCTGTAACAAATTATTTTTAAAACTCATATTATTCTACCCACTTCATACTAATCGATAAAAACATTAGCATAAACGGGTTTCTTATTTGCTTTCTTGAAAGTAGAAGGAAAATAAGGGAATACATTAGGATGAGCAATAGTCAAATAGTTTAAAACTTGGTTACAATGTGATTTATATCCGTTTCTTTGCATGACCAGTATGACAAAAGTTTTAAGTATTTTAAAACTGAATCCAATAAAAAATCGCATCGTAGAAATAGTCAATCCTTGCGAAAAAATATCTGATGTATTCCATTTACATGACTTTCTCTAAAACTCTATAACAAATTATTCTTAAAAAGCTTATACTTCATGCTAATCGAGATAAACATTATCAGAAATGCTTTTTTGTGTGTAGAAGGGAAATCATTGAATATACTAGGATAAAACATTAGTGAAATATTTTAAAAGCTGATTGCCATGTGGATGAAATCCATTTCTTTTGTATTGCCAGTAGTTGACAAATTCCCGTGTGTGAAACGTTTAAGTATTTTAAAACTGAAACCAATAATAAGTAATATCTAAAATGGTACTCCCCACGAAAAAAAAAAAAAATGTATATGACATAAATTGTGTGTAGTAATGATATCTACATCTTTTGTGCAGTAAGTTTTTGTCTATCTCTTAAGGTTTGCCAGTTTTCCCAGTAAATTCAAGATATACATTTATTTTGTCATAAGTATATCTTAAACATAGGGTATTTTAATCAAAATCCTTAGAGCAATTTTTGAGAAAATCAAGATTTTGCTAAAATGTTCCATGTAACGGTAAATTGGGTTAGGGGAGATTTTCTACATATTTGTTTATCAAGCTATTGTATAGCTCTTACGGTTTACCAGTTATGGAAAACATATCCGGAAGAACAGATCTTCGGAGATTATTCCCAGAAATGACAACATATAAATGTTATCTGTCATGCGCGTATCTTGGTTGCTTAGTTAAAATTATATAGAAATTTTTATAAAATCAATATTTTGGTATTTTTGTCCGTGAAAAGGGTAGCTGGGGTGGGGGATTTTACTCAATATCTTCGTGCAGCATCATTAGAATATGCTCAACTTAAATACACTTTGGTATTTTACTGACTTTTCATTTTTTTTGTATTTCGTGTTCAAAGATACACGGACACATGCACTCATTGACCTTTTTCTAAAAATTCTTTATTTGAATACAGAGAGGCATAAAACGTGTAATGCCGGTGAATTTTCAGTATCGAAATTTTGGGAAGAGTGTAGTACCATTCACCAAGTAAAGAAAGTAGAGAAAGTAAAAATAATCTAACATGTTTTGATCCTTTTCTACAATCATTTCCTATTATACAGAGTGTATCTTTATTAGAGTCATATATTTGGGAAACGTGTTCCTGGCATTAAAACAGTAAACATAAAAAATAATATGATCATGGGTCTGAATATAATTTATTTTAGAGTTACAACACCACATTGAAAGTTACAAAAATTGCTTGAAGTGACTTCCTCTTGTTTCGATACATGCAGTAGGTCCTGTCGTATTTCATTAGGATTTTCAAATGCCCAGTTTTGAGTGTTATGAAAATTGAAGATGCTGTTGCCAGTAAAGCCAGCCTCATCCGTGAATAAGATATCAACAGAGTTAAACAGACAGACAGACAGTCAGACGGCCGGACGGACAGACAGACAGACAGATATGTATTTATTTCACTTCAATCATTACATGGTTTAATTCAACCGTACAATTCTGTAATACTTAAATTAGAGTTTCTCTCTCAACAATAGAGTACGCCATAGCATGGAACACACTGCATGTATCGAAGCAAGGGGAAGCACTTTCAGCAATTTTTGTAACTTTCTACTTCGCGTTGTAACTCTGAAATAAATGATTTTCGGACCCATGTTCTTATGAAACGATTTTTTACTGTTTTGATACCAGGAATACGTCCCCAAAATATATGACATCACTAACTTCATATACCCAAAGTCGCGGGTTCAAAACCGGCGGAGGACGATGGATTTTTTCGGGCGTAAAACTCCTTAGCATGGCTTCCTTCTTAAGGGAAGTAAAGCCGTGTTCCCCTGTCGTAGATTTATGACACGTAAAATAACCTCAAGTATGATAAAGTTAAGCAGTATTTCACACCCAATGTAGAATGGGACGCTGAGAATCACTGCAGTTAAAGAGCGTCCATAAATAAAACCCTATTTCCATTTCCAATAATTACAACCTGTATATTTATCTTGTATTTACTTCTTATTAATATAGATAAACTTTCATTATATATCTACATATTTCGTTGTAAGACACAAACCAAAAAACTGGGCTCTATTTCATTTTTTGGGTAGGTATATTATGTTGAGTGAAGTTGTTTACTCTGCCGACTGGTGTAGGACATGCATGCGTCCATTAAGATTAAATCACATGCCCAGCTGAGTTTGAGAAGTAATACCGCATGAACGTAATGAGGACCTCAGGGGTCACGTAGCAAGCAGCAGATCCAATAGGGTTGGTTCATCCGGTTGGAAATTATTAACCGGAGATAATCTGGTTTCCGGGAACCTCTGAGACATTCTGCTTATGATGTCAGACAGTGTGTGTATGTTGAGGACACGCACGTATTGTCAGAGATACACAGTGTTGTATTAGCCACAGTGTTCATTTACCCTTATTTACTCGAACTGTGTGCTTCTGCCTCGTCTCTTTATTTCATCTTAGATGTTTTCATTGCTTTTTCTGAGCTTAATTTGTTTTCTGTGTAATTATTTTCGTTCCTTGGGGTTTTAATGGGATTCTCAGTTCATATCGAAATCCTACTTAACATTTAGGAGAATCTGAGTAATGCTGAATGAAAAAGTCAGCAATACTCCGAAACTATAACGTTATCCATATATGTATTTATCAGAGATATATTTCAAATATAATTTAGGAACCTCAAAACATCTAATGTGTTCCATTGACATCACATTCTCCACCTTTTCTGCAAACTATTTTTACAAAAGATTATTCTTATGTCTACTAAATGCTAATCAAGATTGATTTAACATAAATGGTATTATTTTTTAGTTGCGAATAAGCAGAAGGGAATATATTAGGCTAAAGCCTAGATTTGACTCCAAATTTTGCAAGCTGTTTTTTAAGATTTGTGTTAAAATATTTTCTGGTCCAAATTCCTCTCAGAAACTAAATTCCTCAGAATTCGTTTTTAAACGAGCATTCATCTCAAAATCGGAAGTAACTTTAAAACTATCTTTCTCTATATCCTCTTCTTACGAATATTTGAAACTGAGTGCTTTCCTGCAATTCGGTCCAAAATGATTATTTGCTGTCGTCAGTAGTTCTTCTTTTCTAGTAAAGAAATGTTCTGCTTTCAGCTGCTTCTTCTATTGTTTTTCCTTTTCCTATAACTCTGCTTTCATGGAAAGACCTGATACGTCTGGCATTATATGTCGTAATTTGTATTTCTGTATTCAGTGTTACTAAATAGCCAGTAATGCAACTACGTTCAAATGTAATATGGCTTTGTTTTGATTATTGCAGGATAGATCAAGGAACTAAATCAAATTGTATTTACAATAAAAGGATTAATGGGGTAATGTTTCTTTTTTTGCAACCGCCTGACGTATTATATTTTTGTTATCATCTCACCGGACAATGGATGAAAGGACACATAAGAAAGCGGCGCCATGGACGCGTGGTTAGACTGTTCACCTCTCTCGTAGGCAGTCCGGGTTCAATCTTATGGGGTTTGTGATGGTCGAAGCGGCGTGTGGACCATCCGGATAATCCAGTCCCCCCACTCATTCCAACAATGTATTTATGAGCAACCTCTCATGTCATCCATTTCGCCGTCATTTCATATCACCTAATTTTTCACTTTCATAACAGGCATTGAGCAGATCAACTTCTGGCCCCTTTCTATCTTATCCACAACAGGCGTATTTTTCCTGGAGCCACTTAGGCCATGCTGGGGTGCTGTATATCTACCACGGTTCCCTTTCCTTCATTTCTTCATTTCATTCCCCTTCTTCAGGCGTAACTTGAGGCTTTGCAGATAGATAGCACAGTTGCTTGCTCCGAGTGAAACTCTCATCCCCCTGGTTGCGCTGGTTGGGGCTATGTGCCGTTGTAGAGGCATCCTTCCGGCCTCCCGATGTTTTATATAGCCTCCGTGGCGCGACAGGACTCCCATCTAGTGAAATGTTAGGGACTTCCTGCGTTTCTGCACTTAGCTCCGTCGTCTTCTGTGTGCTGGCTTGTGGTTTTCTCCTCCTCCCATCACTTCACCAGGGGAGTGGTAGGCCACTATAGGTCAGTACTTGGTTGCAGTTGCCGAAATGTCCCCGCGTTAACATGCTCTAACCTCTAGCTTGAACTTGAAGAAGAAAAACAGCAGAGAACACATTGCAATTTCTTGCAATGGCTTCTCACTGATAACTGGAACCGAGTGGTGGTGCAAGTTTCTTTTCCATCGACACAACTAGTTTCATTACCTCGAATAGGCTAAAATGTCTTATACGGTATTATTCACAAAGTTCTGGAACACCCCGCCGCTCCTAATATAATTCCAAAAGCTCTTCAAATTGTCACTGTTCTTTATTTTTCGTTTTTCTATTTTGCACCCCTTTTCTTGATTAAATTATATCATTTCCGTGCACTGTTTCCTATTCTAATTCAAATTGTCTGCTTCTCCACGGCTATTTGTTTCCTTCAGTTTTTAACATTCATTATTTTCATTGACCCTCATGCTTCTGTACATATCACAGCTAATGACAAAATTGAATCATTCATTCCAAACAAACAAAACTACAAAAACACCGCGCTGAAGTGGACCTAGTATATGCAGGGTGGGAGTTAAATAAGTGCAAATAATTTGATATTTAGTAGAGAACAATGTGTATAATAGAAACGTGTATCTCATTTGGTCCGCTTAATAATAGAATTGTCAAAAATGAAGCACAAATTTCAGAGTCTAATGTGTTGTGAAGGCCCTGAGCTATGTTTCTGCTGTGTTTACATTCATCACATCAGCCATAGTCGGGTAGGGCAGAGGAGGGTCAACCGTATCAATGTTATGTAATTTTATGTAATCAATATATTATTATTATGCACCTTATATTAAAACTATTTCTCTTCTGAGCAGTAGTTGTTTTTATTCCTTTACCTTCCGTTCCAGTTCTTTATTTAATTAAGAAAAGTTCCAGGATAATATTACTACATGTTTCCTTACGTACTATAAAGGACATTAAAGCACAAAAGAACCGAAAACCAGTGTTAGGGAATAACATCCTTTCTAAAACAAATCATTGAATGTTCCTCATTAGCATTCATTTAGAAAATAGCGAGAAAATTACAAATACTGAAGCATTACATCGTCCTCTAACGCTGATACAAATACTTGTACGTATTCATTTTCCAGCCTCTGTGTATGTATATATGTATTTTTTATTTATTGGACAATAACTGCATTCTCCATTACAAAGTAATATTACATGCAAAAATTGCATTATTATATTCTGAATACACATTGTAATTCATTTAGAATAAATTAATTCTCAATGATTTTAAATATACTAACATCATATTAATTATATATTATCTTATTTTATCTTGTGTCTGTGACACGACTCTAAGGTTTACAAATTTACAAAATGTTTTCAAGCGATTATGTATGTAAGTATGTATGTATGTGTGTGTATTTTATATGTATGTAATGTATGTATATCCTATAGCCCTCAGACCTGTATAAAGAAGGGTTTGTTTCTGCAAAAGCTGGCGTATCCGAGCTTTCGAAAAGACTCCCATTTAGCTGTAGCATGAAATTGGCAGGACTTTTGAAACACACGTTTATCAATTTGCGGGTATTTGAACACGGAAATGATCAAAATCAATGTTAATAATCTACGGTCAACGGATTGATTTACAAGTAAAAGACCCCGTTATAATTATAGAAATTAATATGGACCATACAAATGAAAAATATTAAATGCTAACTTGAGCAAATAATTTACACATGGATGTTATGGGCAATGTTTTGAGATACTCCAGACGTATTGACTCACTTTTTAACTATCATAATTCATTTAACGTAAACATTTCTGCATTGATATCCATTGTTTTTTGGTTTATCTGTAACGGATTTATCCAAAGATTGTCCGATCGCTCGTTTTGCAGGGAGGGATGGATTGGATCAGTAAGGGAGGGATGGATTGAGTAAAAATAAACAAAGGTCCTTCCTCGTTGTAGTGAATATCGAAGAATGATGTTTACTGACAGCAAGCTAGAGACAGCTGTATAAACTTTTGCTTGCGTTAATTACATCTGTTGCTTCGATAGAATAACGAGGTGTGACCCCTTTCTTACTCTACCAGAAATAAATATCTCGATTCAAGTTTAAAAATTAGTTTTGTTCCATTTACCTACTTTTCCTATATCTCTATAACAAATTATTGTTAAGACGCTTATTCTTCTATCTACTTCATGATAATCCGAATAAACATTTCCAGAAATGGTCTTATTACTTGCTTTTTTATAAGTAGAAATGAAATAAGGGAATATACTAGGGTAATACGATAGTCAATACTTTTAAAAGCTGATTGCCATGTGGTTGAAATCCGTTTCGTTGCATTGCCAGGAGTTGACAAATACCCGTAAGAGAAAAGTGCAAATATTTTAAACTGAAACCAACAAAATAAATATCTCGAATATTGGCAATTCCATGTAAAATGTATGTAATATTAATTGTGTGTTTTAAAGAGATCTACAATTTTGTTTAGCAAGTTTTCGTCTATCTTTTACGATTTATCAGCTAAGCATCATTCATCCAGATCAAAGAGGTTTTCAGAAGTTATTCTCATAAAATTCCAAATGTATATTTTATTTCTCATGTAAACATCTTTAATGTATTGTATTTTAATCCATCATTACACACATTTTTGAGCAAACCACAATTTTCGAAACCTTTTTATATGTAAAGAGTATTTCTCAAAATCTTCCTGTCGCATTCTTGGAAACTATTAAACTCAAATAACTAAGAAATTTGGTATTTTAACTAAAGTTTCGTTAATAAGTTGTATTCACAGACTCGCAGACATGCAAACCAGGTCGTGCCGTAGCCGAGTGGTTAGACCACTCGCCTCTCACCTAGGTGGCCCGGGTTTGATTCCAAGCGACCGAATGTGGGATTTATGGTGGAAAAATGGGGCAGGGGCAGCTTTTCTCCGGTTTCCTCTGCCATCGCATTCCACCGATGCTCCGTCTTCATTCCATGTATCATCAGTGTCTTTGCCTGCGTTGCCACTTGTAGTAAAAGCGAGTGCTAAACACTATAAAAACGCCCAAACCAATAAGGACATTTTACTAGAAATGCTTATTTTTGGATGCAGGGGACCCTAAAACGTATATTTTCGGTGAAATTACCTTCTTGGCTTATGTAAAAAAGTAAAAATGCTACTTCTCATTCACATAACCTTCTATACATATTTGCCACAAGCTATTCCTATAAAATCTTATACTTCTCTCTAGTAATCGACATAAAAATGTAAAGAAATGAACTTTTTACTTGTTTCTTTGTCGGTTTGTGGAAAAAGTAAGTAACTTAAGATAAGTTAATATTCAAATAGTTTAAGAACCGCTCGCTGAGTAAGATGGCATTAAAATTCTGTTCCTTTTGTGTTGCTAGTACAAAAAAATCTGATTTGTTCCATTCAAATCAGCCTTTCTTTTCCGTTCTTCAAACGACATTCTTTCAAAGGATTATACTTTTATCTACGTACATCATACTAATCATAATAAACATTATCAGAAATTTTTTTGTTACTTAGCTCCTTTTAGTAGAAGTGAAATAAAAGAATATACTAGGCTAAAGCGATCTATAAAGCTTTTAAAAGTAATCCATATGCCATTGTCATTCAAATTCGGTCCTCTTTCCAAGGACAGAAGTAAAACCGATATGAAACGGATGAAGACTTTCCGTTTAAGAAAAGTTAAACTATTTTAAAATTGAAACCAATAGAATGGACTATCTTTGAAATAACTCTACGAAAAAAATATATATAACATAAATTGTGTGTCTTAACTAAATCTTCATTTTTAGAACAGTACGTTTTTGTTTATCTGTTACGGCGTACAAGTTATACAAACTAATTCAGAATGAAAAGCATGGTTATTCCTAAAAAATTAAAGATATGCATTATGCCATGTAAACGTCTTTAATATATACGGCATTTTAAACAATATCATTAGTCATGTTATTTCATGTAAAGGGTAATTTGGGGTAGAGGGATATTCCGAAAATGTTTCCTGTTGCATCCTTGGAAAATACTAATCTTAAACACCAAGTTTGGTATACATACGTGCTAGAGAAAGTAAAAAAATCGTATGTGTTACGTTCAAATGACTATCTCCACCTGCTCTGCAAATAAACTATTCTTATTAAGATTACTTAGTTATGCTCATGCTAATCCAGATAAATATTGTAAGAAATTGTCTTATTACTTACTTGCTTGTAAGTAAAATAGAAATAAGGGTATATTTAGGCTAAAACGATAGTTAAATCTGGTTGCAATGTCATTTGAAAACTCTCTCTTTGCATGCCCAGAATTGAAACAAAGAAAATAGGTATGTAACATTCCATTTTGTGAAAAGTTTTAAATGCTTTAAATTTTAAACCAATGTCAAGAAATGATAAATTCCACACAAGATATGTGCATCACATAAATTGTGTGTTTCATCGAGATCTACATTTTTTTTTTGTATATCAAGTTTTTATGTATCTCTTAAGGTGTACCAGTTATGCTAATGTCATCCAGAATAAAGGGTCTTTGGACGCTATTCTCAGAAAGGTTTATTTATCATTAGATATATTTAATACGGAATTTTATTCCCTTTGTTATTTTTGATAAAATCAAATATTTAGAAAAAAACTTCCCCGAATATCTTTGTGTCGCATCCTTTGAAGATGCTGTACTTAAATATCAATTTTTGTATACAACCGACGCTTCGTTTTTGAATTATCGTGTTCAATGAGACTCGTACACCACTCGGACATGTTTCTAAAATGATTCATTTAAATCGGGAGCCCTAAAATGTGTAACCGGTGAAATCTCGATATCAAATTCTTGGGTTGTACATTCTTTATCTTCTGTGTATATACGTGTTAGAGAAAGTAAAAAATATCGCACTTCGCATTCGAGAAAAACATAAGTATTTACGGATTACAAGCTATTCAAACGTAATCCACAAATCAAGAGAACTTCAGAAATCATTCTTGGAAACTTCAAGATAAAAATTTATCATATAAATATCTTAGGTATACGGTATTTGAATTACAATCGTTAGAACCATTTAAACAAAATAGAAATGTTGCTTATAAAGGAGTTTGAGGTGGGAGATTTTATTGGAAATCTAAGTGTCGCATATTTGAAAGATGATGAACTTAAATTTCAAGTTTGATATTTAACAGGCTTTTCATTTTTAAGTTAAGCTCTTACTGATACACACACACATACACACACAAACTCACAAATAAGTACTTAACATTTGCTAGATATTCCTGGTTATTGGATTAAATTTTAAAATTATGTTTTCAAACAGAAAATCGCCCACCATTTGTTTCATATCTCTCTAGTTTTACTCCTGGCCATGCCAAGAGAACCAAATGTCAATATCATCGTCCGGCAACAGCTTTTAAAATGTTTGACTGTGCGTTAGCATAGTGGATATTCTTATTTCGCTTCTGCTTACAAGAAAATAAGTAATAAAACCATTTCTGCTAATTTTAATCTCAGTCAGCAGTAAACAGATTAATAAGATATTTTAAATATAATGTATTGCCCAATAGGCACAGAATTGTTCACATCAGAGTTTTTCCTAGACTGAATTGTTTAGCTGTAATAAGTTGAAGGGACATAGTTATTGTGGTTTTAAATCTCAGTGAACCTCGAAAACACAACACTGTATCTAGTTAGTCATGCTGGCTATTTACTGTAGCTCATTAAAACTAAGAAATATAACAGATTTTGTCCTATAACAGGTTTTGTGTTCCAAGCTCACTTAAATGCGATTGGATGAATTGTAATGTGGTATCAGAAGGAGATATTTGAATTTTATAAGACTCTATTTCCTTGAATATACATTCTTTTACCAACAAACTGAGATGCTTTTAATAATGTAATTTCTTGTCCTATCTTATAATTGGTAGCCTAAATGTTTAAGAAGGCTTTTATATGCATACGTTTGTTTCATTTTGATATTGTTACATGTTCTTTTAAACGAATTTTTAAATTTGTTTTAGTTTTAACATATACACCATTGCGTCTTTGAAAATATTTGACCTATTCTAATTTATTTAACACATTTATACCTTAATCCAAAAGTTAATGTAATAAATTCTTCTAACTAAAGGTAGCTTCAGGAGCCAGAATTATGGTTTCTCATCTGATTGGAATTAGAAACACAGGATCTTAGTCCTGAATGCCTATTACCTCAAACCTCCCAAAGGATTGAATGAGGCTAGAGAATAGGAAGGATGTCCACATCAAAAGCAGACCGGAAAGCTCCCTAGCGTATCCAGAAGGAACATCTTCGTTCGCCAATTCGATGCCACATCATATTCTCACGGAACGGTTCAGTCAGACGGTTCTAGGCAAAACACCATTTCTCTTCGTAAAACACATCCAGTGCATACGCCGCAAATAACCGACCACGCCACATGGCCCTGCAAAGTTTGAGAGCTCTTTAGATAAAGACGGAAAGGAAATGAGGGATTGAGAAATTCTTGGTGGCACCCCAGAATCACGTAGTGCTCTAGAAGAATCGTGAAGGAACCCAAACTCATAGAAAATAGTCAAATAAAAATGAAACGTATCTCACGAATGTGAAACTGCGACACTACCGTCTCAGCCATCCCATTCAGTAGAGCATATATTAACGCATGACATCCAAATTAAAGAGAATTTATAATCTGCATATTAGAAATATTTTTCATCATCGTGTGCCTTAAAATATTATAAACCGTAGTTAAATTAAGAAAATGTAAGTTATTTACAGTTGTCTTTTGCAGTCTTTTGCAGTATCAGGAAAAGGTAAGGGAGACATAAGCAGGTGCATGGGCACATTGATGATTAAAATATCTACCGTTTATGACTAAACAACTTTATTCACACATATTTCATTCCTTCACTTGTACCACTTTCTAAGGGATCTAAGTAGAAGGGAAATAAGGGAATATACTAGGCTAAAGTAATAGTAAATTATTTTAAAGCTGGTTACTATGTGATTGAAATTCGGTTTTCTTTGCATGACCAGGAGTAACACAAAAGAAAAATGAATGCCAATATTTTGTTTCAGAAAGGCTAATATTTTAAAATTTAAACCAATAAAAATAAATATCTTGGATGCTTAATTTAAGGAGTGCATGTTTCAAATTGTGGGTTTTAACGATATCTACGTATTCTGTATAAGTAGTCTTTGTCTATCTCTTACAGTTTACCTATTGTACAAAAGTCATCCAGAATGAAGAGGTCTTCAGAGACAATTCCCAGAAAATTCAAGATATATTTTTATTTGTCATATAAATATCTTTAATATTGTCTTTTAATCAAAATCGTTAAGACATTTGTAAGGAAAATGAAATTTTCGGAAATAATTTCATATAAAAGATGATTTGGGAAGGGGGATTTTCTTGAAAATCTTCGTGTCGCACACTTGGAAGATGCTAACCAAGTTTAGTATTTAATGGACTATTCATTTTTGAGCTGTGCTGCACACTAACACACAGACTCGGTTTAGGTGTCTCATTTGGTTAGGCGCTGGCTATCTGATCCAATGCGATGGTTTCTAAGTATGCTTAAAAGCAACAACTCCAAGTCAGTAGATTACTGGTGTGTAAAAGAATTCCTGCGGGACAAAATTCCGGCATACCGATATCATTGGTATGATTATGGTATTTGGCAGTGTCTATAACGAACAATAAACAAATAAATATATATATATATATATATATATATATATATTTAACACCGGGAGTTTTTCTAAAAATGCATTTTTTAATACAGGGCTCCTCAAAACACGAATAAACTGGGTGAAATCTAGATAATGGAATGAATACCTTCTTTACATAATATATACATCCTTGATGAAGAAATTTAATAAATAAGGTTTTTTTGATCACATAATTCTACCCCAAGTTAGTGTTGGTATTAATGTAATGGGTTTATCGACTTCATATGCAGGCTTAGGAATATTTTATTTTATAGGACACACTGTAGCTCATACTATGTGATTTACATAGAGTATACAAACAAATAGTTGTAAACTCTATTTAGTTGCTGTTAGCAACTCTGTCTCCCCTGATTTCTAATCATGTCACTGCAACATGTTTGATACGACTAACCACGCTATCTTCTGCCTTGAGGCATATACATTAATAATCCTTTGATGTGATGTTAATTGTCCGCTCTGCACCAGATGTTCTGTAAATATGCCTCATGCTTGCACAATTTTGTTATTAGTTAATACTGCTAATGAATGTAAATGTTATTTACTTCAGATTCAGAACATACCTCAAAGCTGTGTAATGGACAACTCTATGGTTTTTAGTTTTCACTGATAGGTATGTCTTTGTGGGATTATACGATGATATTGTTATTTAGCTTATATGATTCACGTTTGTGGGACAGTTTCAATTATTATTTGGCATGTGAAGCATACAACGGGCAGGCTTAGCCAAATTAACAAAACTTGATATTACATTCCGCAGAACGGAATATAACAGGTGGCCAAACTGCCCCGAGTTTTAAGTGCGCAAATATCCCTTCGTGCAAGAGGAGTTGCAGAATTCCGTGAGGATATTTCATGTTAGGAGCTGGCTGAGCAAACTTCGATTCAAACCTCTTGCTTATCAACGGAGACGGTAAGTAGGTCGCGCTCATTGAGAAGGGTAAAAAGAAAGGTCCCCCTCACCATTGCTCCACTAGCCTATTGAGTTATGGAAATCTTTTAACATAAAATACGGAGCAACTGGGGCAGCTGCTATTGTTCAATGAAATATAATTTATTCGTCAGATATATGTATAATCGCATCTATAGTAACATGTTATTAATCCAACGTCTTGTTTGTCCGCCCGTCTTTGAATGATATGTTGGATTTTTTCCAGAAAACTGTTTGAACTGTTGTAAAATGAACTTTTTTTTTTACTTTAACAAGCACTTTTATACATAGTAGACAGGCAAGGTATTATATAGGTATTCCACTGAAAAATTAAGTAACTGGATTCCGCATGAAATTCATTTTCTGTGTGTTTGTGGACTGCGTAACTGAAAAACGAAAAACCGTTTAAATACTAAACGTGACAATTAAGTTCAGGATACGACGCGTCCAAGGATACAACACGAAGAATCCCCGCACTCCAAACTATGTTTACAAGAAATACTTTTTTGTTAATGTTACTTTCATCAGATATGGCTCAAATAATTTTCATGAAAATATCGTATACATAAAATATTTACATGAAAAATAGATTATACATCTTGATTTTCAGGAAACATCTCTTCATTCTGGATGATTTTTGTATGCATGATAAACCGTAAGAGATAGACTAAGGGTTGCTGCACAAAAAACGCACATCTCGTTAAAACACACAATTTATTTCGTATATATGAAATAAATAAAGTTAACGCTATCCGAAATAATCCTTATTATTTGATTCAAATTTGCAATACTTAAAACTTTTCTCAAACGAGAGTCATCAATCGTTTGTTATTCCTTTTATTTTACTCCTGACCATGTAAAGAGAACCTAATTCCCATTGTATTACATAGTGACCAACTTTTAAAAGTTTGATTATCATTTTAGCCCAGCGTATTCCCCTCCACTTATAAGGAAGCAAGTAAAAAGGCTCTTTCTGCTAATGTTTATTTCGATTAGCCATGTTACAGATAAAAGAATTATCTTTTGTAAGAATAGTTTAAAGAACAGGTAGAGAAAAACATTTGAAAGGAACACGTCCTATTTTTAGAAAAACTTCCGCTCTCGCCCGGGTGTGTGTGTGTGTGTGTGAAAGAGAGAGAGAGAGAGAGAGAGAGAGAGAGAGAGAGAGAGAGAGAGAGAGAGAGAGAGAGAGAGAGAGAGAGAATGAATGGGTGGGCGTCCATTTCAGTGCAGCATAGCTCAAAAACGAAAAATCTTTTAAATACTAGACATTTCAGGTGGCCAAACAGCGCCGTATTTCATGTTAACAGATAACCCTTCGTGCTTTGCCCCTATTGCTTCAACGGGGCAAATTCAAGTAAATAGCTCTCAGTAGCGGTAATAACACAGTGACCACGTTCTACTCCTCTTGCTTATCAGCGGAAACAGTGAGGCATTCCTGCTCATTGAGAGGAGTTCTCTGGTTTGTTCTGTTTTTTACTGTTTCTATCACTCTCACTGAGCGATGTTCACTTGAACACTGTTGAACTCTGCATTTGCTTAACTGTCCAAAGGGTTGTCTGCTAACCTGAAATACGGAGCTACTGGGCCACCGGTTAGAAGTTTAACATTTTCCAAAGATACGGAATGAAAATTGCCAGGAAAATCCCGGCATCCAAAAATACGTTTTACATGAGAAAATTTTAGAATGTTGTAGAAAATGTTGATTTTCTCAAAAATGATTAAAAGAATTTTGATTAAAGTATTGTATATTAAAGATATTTACATGACTAAACTGTGTATCTTGAATCTTCTGAGAACTTCAACTAAAGACCTCTTCATCCCGGATTACTTTTGCATTTGGTAAACCAAGAGATAGAAAGAAAGCTTTCTACACATAAAATAAATATCTCGTTAGAACTTGCAATTCATGTTATGTAGGTTTCCTGTACAATTAATCTTTTCCGAAATGTTCCTCGTTATTCCTTTCAATTTTAAAATATGTACTTGGACTTTTCTCAAATGGGAATTTTCTATTCGAGCTTATTTTTCTTTCTTCTGCAACACAAACAAAGCAGAATTTCAAACTCAACTGTTGAAACATTTGACTCGCTTTATCGTAATATATTCCCTTTTTTCTCTTTCTGTTATAAGGAACTAAGTTTCTGCTAATGTTTATCTAATTATCATGAAGTATATAGAAAAATGTGCTTTTGTTAGAATAGTTTATTATAGACTAAGTAGAGAAAATCATGTGTATGGAACACATCAGATTTTTTGCTCCATTTAGATGAAGTTTGATTGGATGCTGATCCGCAGTATATCTTAGAGGGTTTACGTTTTGTTGAATAACTTACTCGAAGTGATTTATAGACACGCAAATAACCTAAGAACTGCAAATAATTTGCGATATAAATGTTAAAATGATTACATGTTAGGGGGTATCAATACAATACAATATCATTATCAAAAAATTCAAAATGTATTTTCTCTAACAGATATCGTATCCAAATTGTCATTCTCTAAACCTACATTCGTTAATACGTTTGTAACAAAGTATCTGAATGGAATTTCCCCATATTTGATAAGCTTCTTTTTTAAAAAACTCAGAAAAAGAAGAATATGAGTAATAATTAATTATTTAATTATTTTTAAAAACTAAAATGTCATCTAAGTTGTCTAAATCTCATTAAACAATTTAAAGAATATATTCTGAAGTACGTTGGGGTAACTTTTCAAATCTGTAGCAGTATTTTTATATGAGAAGATAGATTTTGAATATGCGAAAATAACGAAAAAACTGAACTTGAGAGATCTGGCCTTAAAATTTAACATAGAGAGTCATCAAACCAGCTCAATACTTTTATATGACTTACAAAATATGCCTTAAGCTCGTTTTAGGAGAAACAGACGTTGCAAATGTGTATCTACTATATGTGGTGAATTAAATAACAGTCCTAACAATCGACATTTTTTACCAATAAAACACTTATATGTCCCTTTAATTTGCAAATTAAGCAGAATTTTAAAAGCGTTCGCAGAGAGTGCCCTGAAATATTGACCTCTTCTGCTTAACCCAAGCTTAAAGATAGAGCTCAATTTTTTTTAAACAGATCGGTGTCCATAGGCTTAGGGGTGGTTTTTCCATGGTATGTAGGTTGAAACATATTGATTGACATTTTGCCTTTCATATATATGTGAGATGTTATTATCACTTTGCTTCTCTCTCAAGAATTAAATACATAACATGGTTCTTTTCTCATATGCTCTCAACTTAACCTCCATGCAGACCAAAAAAAAAAAAAAAACAAATACATAACTTTCTTCCTTGACTACGCCCACAAGGCTACGAATCGTTTGCCGGTCCCAGTGGCCGCACTTGCTAAAATGTCTCGCTTTTGTGCTTCATGGCGCACGAGATCGTGGGTTCGAGTCCCGCCTAGTGCATGGGTTTCTGTGTTTGTAAATGTGTATATGTCTATGTATGAACATGTAAGAGAAAAACGTTAAACATAAATAGGTCAACTAAGGAAATGTAGGGAACTGGAAAAAGGGGCGGGGAAAAGCAATGCTGCACCAGAGTCCTAATAAGCCTCCGGAACTGTATTTTATATAAAAAAATAATAATGTACGGCTTGAATAGCTTCTAAAGTCCCCTTCATTCTGAATGACTGATTACATAGCATTTTGAGGCTATTACATGTTTCTCAAATGGGAAGTCGCTTGGGCTTTCATTATTTTTATTTGTTTCCGTTTTTATTATTTCTTTCTTTCGTTTTTTTTTTTTTTTTTTTGGTTCTTCTTGGCCATTATTTAGAATTTCAATGCTATCACACAGCGACAGTTATTAAATGATTGAAGCCACATACTGGACAAAAATGGTGTTTTCAAAAACATTAGAAGATGTCCCTCCGTTCTCTTTTTCACCGTATGCAATTCTTTCTATGACTCCATGTTTAAAATTTTGCAGACGATGTTTTGGAATATTACCAATATTTTTGAGATAGCAGTTTTCAGTAGCTGTCAAAATGTTCATTGCGCCAAGAAAACCCTTTCTTTAAGGTTTTCTCAAATTTCTTGATTAAATCCGCATAACTACGAATGGAACATGGGACTGCTCTTAAATTGTTAAGAGTTTTAATTTACTTAGACCTTGAGAACTTCTCTTGTTTTGATAATAGCATTGAATTAGCCGTATTCTGTCATTTATTCACATTATTTAGTGATAGAGCCATGCTCTATAGCTTACAGAATCTGACGACATATGAATAAAATTACTTATGAATAGTTGTGTTATTGTTTTATTCAACAAAACTGTAATCATGGTTACGGTGAACTGAAAAACAAAAGAAAACCAAACCCTATTGCTTTCTCAGTATGTCGTTTGTTTTTATCCTGCCTGAAATGCCATTATTTATAGAGGCTTACATTTTGAGTAATTTTTGAATGATCCTTTATTTTTGGATTTGCTTGAACTAGAAAAAAGAATAAGATTTTTATTTATTTATAGTAAATGTAGCACTGGAGGATTAGAAATTAAACTTTATCATAAAATAGGAATGGATATAAGAGCTGCAATAATTAAAGTTCTTAGAACATTTTTTGTCGAATTATTGGATATAAGAAAAAAAGATTATAATAGTATTTTATTTTAGAATCCGTTGATTAGGCAATATGCAAGAAACTCATGAGCATTTTTATTTCGCGCTATGTTAAGTACTTGCTTATACAATAAGATGCAAAGTAAGGATATAATAGTAATAAAATAGGATTCTACTTACTCAGAATAACGTAGATTATTTATTTCGAAGAGAGAAATTTTGTATTAACAATTACCAGATTCAGTATAGAGCATTTATATTTGTATCTGTTATAGGCAATACATTTTCCCTAAAATCCGCATTAATCATTAAAGCTATTGATAAGAAATTAGTATAGAGTAGAAAGTAGAAGAGTAATACATTTTATCGTGGGTATATAGGAGGCGCAGAAGCCTGTCAAAATTTGATGTATAGAGAGTGTGTGACAGAAAAGGTGGAATGTAAACATTGAATTTCAAGGTTTCGGACTGCTACTGTTTACCATCTAAGAAAGAAAAATATTATTGAGAATATTATTAATTAAGTAAATAGTTAGGAGTATGAATGATACAGCGCTGATACGTTCCATGCACATATCTTTCTCTAGCTGTTTCACATACAAACTATTCTTACAAAAGATTATTCTTTCATCTGCATCATAGTAATCCAGATAAACTTTAGCAAAAATGGTATTATTACTTGGTTTCTTTTACGTAGAAGCAAAATAAGGGAATACACTAGTTTAAAGCGAAAGTCAGTGTTTTAAAAGCTGGTCCCATGTGAAAAAAGTTAAAATAAATATGCGTAAAATATGAGAGATAAAACGAAAGGTGACTTTCAGTTTGAGAAAGTTACGAAGTTTAAAATTGGAATGAATAACAAAAACATCTCAGAAACGGTAAAAAAGGTATATGACATAAGTTATATGTTTTAACGAGATCTGTACTTTTTGTGTTACGGTTTATCATTTATTTCAAATTCAACGAAATCCATTCAGAATAAAAAGGTTTTCAAAGTCTATTTCCATAAAATTCAAGATATACATTTTATTTCTCATGTAAAATATCTAAAATGTATGGTATTTTAATTGAAACTGTTAGAGCCATTTTTGAAAAAAAAAAAAAAAAAATCAACAACAAAAAGCTAAACACATTTTCTTTGTAAATGGCAGTTTAGAGTGGAGGGTTTTCTCGAAAATTTCCGTGTTGCATCCTTGAAATATACTAAACATAAACAAGTTTGGTACCTAATGGTCACACACATTCACGCGCGCGTGGACCTTTTTGTAAAAATGTTTTTTTTTTTGGCTCACCGGATAGATTTCCGGTGAAATCTTGAATTTTTGGTTGCAAACCAATAGCCTCTTTAGCTACTAGGTGTACGTGCTAAAGGACGTAAAAATGCTCTAATCAAGAAAACACATCGAGATGAAGATTACAAATACTCATCCTTAGAGTAGAGCATGTAGATAAGATAAGATAACCTTACATTCCTTTAGGAAAATGGTCTATTCAAGGAGGAACATGTTCACTGAACTAAAATAGTCAAATCTTTGCCAATTTCTTTTCGGTAAAAAATGAAAAGCTGCAAAAATTCTACTGTACTTTAATCATAATTTAAACATACAAAACTTTAAATAAAGCGTTTTTACATTTAATGTATTACGTTTGTTGCTTTATCTGTATTTAATACTTCATAAAAAATCTGAGTTGTTCCATTCACATAACTTCCTGCAGTTGTTCTGCAAACCAAGTATTCTCACAAAAGATTAGTCTTTCATCTATTTCATGTTAATCAAGATAAACATAGCCAGAAATGGTCTTACTACTTTATTCCTTATACATTTTTGTTAGTTCAGGATTGGGCAGGCTGGTAGACAAAAATGGAATACATTTCAGAAGAAATAGGAATGGGAAATGATTGAGATGATAACATAGGCCTAAGAAAGGGTTCCTGAGAGAAGTGAAAGTATGTATTGATAATATTGAAAAACAAGATATGTTTAGCAGTTTAAGAGAAAACATTCTTGGAACTACACAGACATATAAAAACAAATTGGAGCAGAGAGAGATATGTGGACTTTACGTGATAAAGCAAAGATGAAGGATATGTTTGGACAAAAACAGGTCTATTAAAATTAACACGACTCAGATGCATTGTAACATGCCCAATGTGTGGTGAAAATGAGGAAGCACCTCTATGTGTTATAAGTGCAATAAAACAGATATTTGGAGAAGGGAATTGAGACTTGATAAACAAAATAAACTAGGTGTAGAGGAACTTGCAAACAAAATGTTTAAAAACAATAGAAGAGAATTTATTATAGTTTACGGAAAATACTTACGGAAGGTACTTGGAGAATAGTATAGAATTGTGAGGTTTTGCAAGAAGATGAAATGAGTAGAGGAAAGAATGAGATCATCTAGCATTATTTAAACAGGATTGTTATATACCAATAACCAGAGTGTTAGTGTGTATAAGGTCCAAAGGAACAAGCAACTATCAAGGATAGAAATTTAGGTGAATGTGTTTAAGGAAAAAAGAAAAAGAAGTTTATATTATTGTGTGAAATGTAAGAAATGTTTATATTGTGATTTAGGATAGTAAATTCCTTCATTCATTCGCTTAGTTCAATATAAGTGGAAGGAAAATGAGAGAATACACCAGGCTAAACCACAGTCAAATCTTTCAAAAACTGTCGCTATGAAATTGCCGAGACCAGAAAAGAAACACATTTGAACAAAGTTTTAAGCACTTTAAAATTGACGCAAATAACAATGAATATCTATGAAATGGTTAGTTGTACCAAAAAGAAGTTCTATATGACATAAACTGTGTATTTAACGAGATTTACATTTTTGTGTAGTGACTTACTATGTGTTTCTTATGGTTATACATTTTATTTACCATGTGAATATTTTTATTACACGGCATTTAAGTCAAAATCGTTAGACCCATTTTTAAAAAATCAAACATTTTGGATGTGTTCTATATAAAGGATAGGGATGAGAGTATTTTCCTAAAAATTCTTCTTGTCGTAATCTTAGAAGAAACTGAGTTAGGTAATTTTGCTGCCCATAGTCACACACAAACATATAAGAACAGTTTTCTGAAATGTTTTTTTTTTTTTTTTTTTTTTTTTTTTTTTAGATTCAGATATACTCAGAATATGTGTTTCCGGTGAAATCTCAGGCTTACTGCTTGCGATTTCAAGTTAGAGGCTTCTGAAATGTTCGCACGTTACCCTATCACTTTTCAGCTTTCAGAGATTCTAGTCTATGTGGCAGGAACAATAAATTCTCTTGGACTTCAGCCTCTTTTTATGCGCATTTCATTTTATTCTGTTCTGAACCCAATCTGTATATTTTGCTAAGGTGCATTCTTTGCTTAAAATTTATGCGATATAATACTTTTCTAAAAACGTATGTAAAGTGCTCATCTTTAGATTTTGAAAGCTGTATTTTTTATTTTTACTGAATATTTTATTTTTATTCATAATCATCATTTTATTTTAGGTGTTGTTAGCATATTTCTTTAGAGGACTGATAGACGGATTTTGGCAGTTTGATTTTGAATTTTCCTTTCATTGAGATGTTAACCTCCTATCCCCATCCCTATATATATAAAATCTTACTTGTACAGTCGTACCAATTTAATTTTTCAACACTGTTAGTTTCTATATTACATACCTAGTTGGTAGAAAAGCTATTGTACTTCATAAAACATAATTTTGAGATTTCATCAACATACTGCCTTGAGACCCTCCAATAAAAATCCTTTTAGACAATTACATCTAAGACAAAAGTTCCAATGAATAACAAACTGATTATATAAGTTTGCTTTTTTCCAATGATGAAATGAAGATTTAAAAAGAATCGCCTCAATTAAAATGGCCTTTACGTGAAGAACTACATATCAGAAATTTTATTTGCTTAAAATGGTTATAATGATTTGTATTGAAAGTCTATATAATTCTTATTTTTGCATGAAAGGCACTGTAAAACTTAGAATAGTGTATGAACTCCTGTTCCTATAGAAGGCCTTTTCTGTCGTTTTGTTTAACTGGTTAGAGATAGGAGATAGCAAAATCAATGAATAAAAATATATAAATATCTTTAGAGCACACAATTTTTTCCAAATGTATTTTTATAACGCATCAGCCATTTTCGAGTTATCCGTAATCATTGGCTTCATTTGCGTAATTCTTTTTTCATTTTGAAGTACTACACTAATCATATGTTTCTCGCGATACAATAGTTAGTATGGAATTTCAAATACAGTACCTACCTGCCCAATTTTTAAATACTAGGTAATGCATTTCCTCTCTATTTTCTGCCTAAAACGAAATAGGGAATTAAGAAATCGCATAAACATATAATCTCGATAAACGCAGCCAGAAAAATAATATTTTTGCATCAACAGATTGTAGAGGATATGTAAAATAAACGGATGTCCAGATGTGAAAGACATGTTAATTTGACTCGTCTGTACATTATTTTTACAGAATAAAAGTATTGTACTCTAAATTTATTTGTAGGAACCCAACGCTGCTAATTACATTATGATACATCTTTTGCTAGCTATGGAAAGTTGCATTTTGAGAAGATCGAAGCAAAGTAATTCCGAAGCCAATGAAGGTGGTTTAAAGCTAATAGTGTGATGTTTGTTTATCCCTTCTACAAGTTTGGAATCAGATATGGTTATATCCACTGATATCGCGCATTTATGGGATAAACGAGACCTCTCATCATCCACAGAATGACGTATGAGATTCAGCCGCGACCTGGTAGGAAATGTCAGAATTACGCTTCCTCCACTTTTCGGTAAGGACAGAGATGTATTCAGTCTGCTGGAAACTTGCCGTCTTTAAGAGCATAGCGAAGTTCACTGCATAGCTGCCAAGGGTAGGCAAAATTCGGCTTGGGCAAAATTCGGGGGTTAAATATGTTTCGGTGAATCTAGATTATTATTTGTGAAAACCCAGTTGCTAGTTGGGATTTATGTTCAAATTGTATTTCAAACCCTGTAGCTTATAATTGTATCTTAATGCAACTTAGAAATGTATGGAATTTAAAACTTATTTTAAGCAAAAGCATAAAGGGAAAAATCAGACATATGTTTAATGGCTGCTTGTTAAAATAACATATTCTATAAATTTTGAAGTGCTTTTTGGCAATTACTTGAAAACTTTCTCCCTAAGCGCTAAAGAAAACTAGTTTTTCTTAAAATATCCCCTCCAGGTTCTTATACATCAGTTAGTTGTCTAGGATAATGACACTACATCTGTTCAAGAAAATTGCAGAATTCTATCTTGAGTAGGTCTGAAGCGTGTGGCGCCACTACATTAAATAATTAAAATGACACGAAAATACTGATGCTTCCGTATCCCTCTGCACGCTCTGTTCTGTTTGTTGTTTCTTCCTTTACCATGCTAGAGAACAATACAGAACTGTTCCTGTGCGTAACGCAGCAGGCTGTCATTAACTGGATAGCATTCCGTTCTAATAGTAGCCTTGATCACGTGCAATCTAATATGACATTACCCTCGTATTCCATTCTTATAATTCATCTCTTACAAACAGAAATTTATGGCTAAAGTATGTGTTGTGCTTCGCATGTTTTAATGTATCTTGACCAAAGTTTACATCGGAATACAAATCGGAATATCTTCGAAATTGCTAGGTCTTCATTACACTCCCTGTCATCTCCCACATAGGTTAATTCAGCCAGACGTAACTCTAACTTTACCACTTTGAGGGACATTCATACTGAAATCTCATTTGAGTGCCAATATGAGATTCAGAAGCAAACTATTGGTAATAAATTGAAATTGAGTATGTTTTTATCAAAACCTTGTGTAAACATTAGATACACTCAGAACACTTTTTGAGGATTTACAATTTACAAGCAAAACTTAACAAATCTTATTATTAATGACATGTGTAGGAAAAGAGCTGAAAAGATAGTGACAGAAAAATTCAATACCATATGAACCGGGATATGAACCACGGATCTTCTGCTTTCCGTACCTCTGCTCTAACCATTGAGTTACTCTTGTTCCACATAGGATTGGTATGGAAAACAATTAATTCACATTAGTTTTGCTAACAGTTGGTTAAACTATAAAACCCATGATTTACAGTACTTAAAACGTTTGTAAGTCGTCATTGAAGTATGCCATCTCAAAATAATTGGAGATCTCCTTATTATTTACCGGAAAAATGCGAGTCAATTAATAAATTTACTACTCTTTATGGTAGCTCAGTGGTTAGAGTAACTTGGCGGAAACCAGGAAATCAATAGCTGTGGCATTGGATTTTTCAGTCTAACTGTAATTTTCAAATTTATTTTACATGTTAGTTACTTATTTATCACGTAAGTAATAGCTACAAGTAACAATGTGGAGTCATTCTACGTAATTTTCTAATTTAGATCTCAAACTTAATGATGTTGGAAACTCACTGTAATCAGCTACTCAAATATAGACGAGAAAATCGCCTCTAATTGCTATGGGAAGAAGTGCCCACAATCCATCTCAAAATTTGAGGGTTAGGAGAACGACAAATCTGAAAGCCCGGATGCAGTTGAACTGTAGTTCATAGTGAACCCAATTGTTTTAGGAATAGATTACCACAAAAACAAATTAATTATAGGTATTTTTGTGAGGGGCTGGTAATTTCTCCATGTAAACAATAACAAATAAATTACTCATAATCTTCCAGTTTTCAGTTAGATACATCTAACTGTCGATAGTTAAAGAAATTAAAGAGTCCAAGATAATCGGAAACAACATTTGATGAGAATGAGTAATGAAGGAATACCATTGAGAATACAAGAGTATGAACCTCAACGTAGAAGAGATCTTTGACAACCACGATAAAGGTGGCGCAGAACAATAGAAAACGGAACAGGCTGGAGTACAGGGTACTTTGGGTCGTATGCAAAATCTTCTCTATATACGAAGTAAAGTACCAAAAATGTATTGCAACAGCGACACATCCGAGAAAAATGTTTGAAAATTCAAGCCAATAATAAATATTGTCAGAAAATGTTTAACACCATGAAAACGATTTGAAATAATCTGTGTGGTCTAACTCCACCCAAGTTTTCTTTTATGTTAACATTCTATCTATCTGCTACAATCACGAACCGTATAAAACTAATTCAGAATGAGGAAGACTTTACAGGCTATACACAGAAAACCGAAGATAGATTACTTTTCATGTAAATATCTTAAAAGTATGTTTTTAAAAACAAAATCGTTGGAGTCATTTTAAGAATATAAAATACAAAGTGTAGTTTGAATGGCGTGATTTTCTTGAAATTCTTCATGTCGGTCCTTGAAAGATGCTGAATTTAAAATACCAATTGAGTCTTTATTTCTGAGACCTATAGACAGACATACTCACACTAAAATCAATATACATTTTTTTTTTAAATTAAGGGCCTTAAACATGGATTTGTGGTGATAGCCTGGTAGCCAATTTTGGCTTTAAATCAATACTTCGTCTACTTAATATAATAAAGCGGTAGAGAAAGTAAAAATTTGATGTGCCACATTCACATCACTTTCCCTAGCTATACCGCAACAAACTATCCTTTAACAGACTTATTATTTTATCAGCTTATCAACATAAACATTAACAATTGTTTTTATTATTTCCTTATACAATGGAAATAAGGAAATACAATAAGCCAAAGCGATTAGCAAATCTTTTAAATGCCGGTCGCTGTGAGATTCCATTCTGTTTGTTTGATCAACCAATGTGAATGACTCCACATATAAGAAACGTGTAAGCGTTGTAAAATTTCAACCAGTAACAAGCAACATCTCGGAAATGTTACTTCTACAACAATAATTATACTGCCGGGATCTACATTTTTGGTGTAATGAGATTATGACTATCTTTTAAGGCTTACCAGATGTGCAGAAGTAAATCATAACGAAGAGAACTTCATAGGCTTTTCTCAGGAAATTCAATTTATACATTTTATTTTCCATGTAAATATTGTTAATATTCGCTATTTTAATCAAAATTCCTAGTTTAAAAACTGCCACAAAATGATCAAAATGGCTAATAGGTATACCTTAATCTGGGGCTCATTATAAGAATATACGTACTGGTGTGCAATGCCTTTGTTGTACCAACTAAAATATTACGTTCCATCAGAATCCCTACAGTGATCGCTGTAATCATAACGAAATATGGAATGGTTTCCTGAGTAAACTATTGCATGCTTTTTGACAAATGAATGGGTATCACTTATGACTTGCATAACCACATGTACACATTTGGATTTGTAACCTTGTTTTGCATATGTATATATCTTATTGTACCAGAAAGGTAATCGAGATTTGATTCAGACATTCATATATGGAGTATAGCACAGACGCAATTTCATGGGGTGGGTACTATATAGGATTACTGTTGCATTTCTTTGTTTTGTGCATATGTTTACTTAATAGCCGAAGCTGTAGTTTCACTTGCATGCTGCTTGTTCTATCTCCATTTTCCATTATTTAACTTTTTTCTCTCATCGTATTCTTGCTTTTAGCTTTTCTCCCTGCTTTTAACTTCTCTCCCCTCCATCTGCTCATAGTGCTATTTTGTTATTTATTTATTTTATGTTTTGGAAACAGCAGTACAACCTATTTTCTGGTGGTTAAAATTTAAGTTGTAAGTAAAATGTTTATCATGACATAAACTTATTACTTTTCTCTACATGTAGGCACTGCGTACATAGTAGGTAGAGAAGGCATTTTATTCTACTCAAAATCGTTGTCAATATTTCACCGTAAATATATTTTTTATAAGTATATGGGTCAAAAATATTTTTAGAAAAAGGTCTGCACGCGTGGTGTGTTTGTGAACAACATAATTCAAAAACGAAAAGTCGGTTATATATCAAACTTGATAAAGCTATTCAGATCTTAGTATCTGCAAAAGGAAGATCTTTTAAGAAACTTACTCTCTAAGATTTTCAAGAATATCAACCCCCATCTCAATTACCCATTACATAGAAAAATTTTCGAAAATTTTGATTTTCTCTCGCAATTTTGATATTAAAGATTCAATGATACGGCAAATAAAAGGTATATCTTGAATTTCATGGTAATAGCGTCTTATGACACCTTTATTCTGGATGACTTTTGCATAAGTAAAAGATAGATAAAATCTTAATACACATATCATATAGATCTCTTAAAATACAAAGTTTATGTCATGGTGGACTATTAGGCTTCTCAAATATTTTATTATTGCTTTAGCTTAGTATATTTCCTTCTTTCCCTTCTGGTTATAGGTAACTAGGAAATAAGACCATATATAATAATGCTTATATTGATTTACATGAACCGATTGAATAACTAGATTTTTTAAGAATCGTTTGTTGCAGAATGGTAATACAAAGTGAACGGAACACATCACATGTTTTAAATAAGGTTTATGTGCATGATGATGCTGCATTAATATGATTTTCTCTACTCACTTTTCTGCAAACTATTCATACGAAAATTTATTCTTGCATTTACTTCTTCTTAATGGAGGTAATCTTTCAATTCTGATGTACACATTTCGTTGTAGAAAAGATATAGTCAGATTTTAAAGAGCATGTTGCTCTGCGATGAATTTTAAATGCCATGCTATTAAAAAGAGAAGAAGAACGAATAGTACATTTCTTGTTGAGAAAATAAATCTAAGAGTTGGGAAATTTAAACTAGTAACTATAGATACAAATACATTTCAGAAATAATAATTCCACAAAATTATTTAATGGTGATAACTTGTGTTATTTTAATATCTGTGTACAATAGTATTTGAAATAAATACTCACGGTTTACCAACCATACAAAATTAAGAGGTCTTCAGAGGACAGTCCCATTAAATTCAAAATATACGTTTCATTCACCTTGCAGGTATCTTAAACAGATGATATTTTAATCAAAATAATTTATTTTTGGAAAATAAAAGTAACGAAACGGTTTCTTTGGAAAGCGTAATTTGGGGTGGACATTTTCTTAAAGATGTTGCATATGGAAGATGGTGAGCTTAACTACCAAGTTTGTCACTTAACAGACTTTTCGTTTTTGAGTTATAGTGGTTTTACACAAACACACGCGCGCACGCTAGTACACTGTATATTACATGTGAATAATATATGGACATTTTAAAGCCGTTTTTGTGAAAATGAGAAATACAATATTGTTATGTAAAGGATAGTTTGGGGTTGGGGAAGTTTGTTAAAAAATGCCCGTTTGGAATGTTGGTGGATATTAAATTATAAAGTTTTGTATTTATTTGACATTTCTTTGTGAGTTATGCTGTTCACAGCTACACGCATACAGACAAGGGTTCGTTGAATTATTCTTTTACAGTAGTACGATAGATTACGCCACGTTGTATAGGCTACATGCAGCACAGTAAAGTAGAAGTAGCTGCCTTCTAACTAGGGGAGAAAAGCGGTGCGGTGCTTTGTTTGAAATACGTAATCACGTGATAGAGGCAACAGCACTGGTTCAATACCTTAGTCAACCTTAGCTAGAACTAGATCTATCTTCTGTGCCTTTGAACCGTTGCTGCACATTGATTGGTACCTTGGCATTTCTAGGAATTTTAGAAGCTCCATGTAACAGCTGTTGAAATCGCATATCGTGCATTTGTGCAATTGAATGAACTGAAAGTATTTTTATTATAGATACGCGTAAAGAATTTATTGTTAAAAGCAGTATCAAATTCCCTTGGAGGGCGCAAATATAACATTATCAGTATATTTAAAGAATTACTTTTTATATTGCGTTTTTAGTTTTAGGTAATCATCAAGAGAATATCTAATCAAGGCTTGTACATACCACGCCGTTTCATTATAAATCCATTCATCGTTCGCCCGTTGGTCTCTTTCAAGTTAGTAATATCGGCGATGGTACTTCAGTGTGGCGTGTCAGGGAAAAGGTAATATCCCTCTGGAACTTTTATCGTCCCTCTCCAATCAGCTGGTTGCTGGAGTAAAAGATCTGCCTCTCTCTCTCTTTTTCTCTCAGAGTCTAAGGGACTGCATAATTACTGTAGCGTCGCTCCTGGCTGCGGCCGTCCGGTTTCTCCTCTCAACTTATTCCCCCTTCCGGAGGGTGACCTGTTGTGTGTGGCCTAAGTATAATTACTTCACGTTCAGTGCCAAGTACCCTCCATCTTGCTTACCATGCGCGCACCATTTCTTGGCGTTAGTTTTCACGGAGGAGCAAGGGTCGGGTGAAGAAGAGAGAGCTCTCCGCCTGTCTTTCCGAGATGCTGTAAATTTTTTACCCCCCGTCTATGAGAGTGTCAATTGTTATGTTAAATGTATTATTTAATTTACTGCGAACAGGTTGATTTAATGAACGTAGCACAACGCACGTGCATATATGTGAACTCTGGTACAGAATGAAATCTTAAGATTGAAACCACTACATAGCAGGGTTTATAACGTATTTCATGTCACAATGTTGTTCTGCTCTGCTTCCGAAAGTGCGCGGAGGCTAGCGAATGAAGCCTAGGGAATCGAGCGCCCAAGGAAACGTGCGCCCATAATGCCTACCATATTATGGAAATTTTATTACAAAAATTGTATTTCTTGGCTATCACAGATTAGTAATTTATTATTTAATAGGAAATAGCTTTCTTATATTTTAGTGTACTTCTACGCCATGGCATTGTCTTTATCGTCAGGCGAGTTAGTCCATTCAGATCCCAAGAGTAAATTCTAACCTACATTTTGTGTTCTATTTACTTCTGTCGTAACATAGAGCATGACGATACTTTGGAAATTTACTTCCGCAGTAAATCACTCCGGGAGTATCTGATAAGAGTAACTTACTTCTTGTGTTAACTTTACTATAAGTAGAGCTTATGCCCATCCAAAAAATTTAAAAAGCGTTGTTTTTTGTTTTTTATTAATTGGATCATACTTCACACATGCGCTCGCGCACGCACTCACCCACACACACACACACATGTTTTACTTTCATGATACTTCCGTAAAATTAAATTTTAAATGCAGTAAAACAACAAATTTAATTTGAAAATGTTTCTGGTAAATATCCATCTTTATAGCGTGTACGTGTTGCAGCTTAGCTGTTTATATGAGTAAATTATAAGGAACGTAGTAGGTAAAGTCTTATGATTTTTAATCATTGGAGTTTTGAGGGTATAATTTGTGCGTTATTTAAGGATTATAATTATGGTATTGTTGTGTATGCCGCTTGAGGCTCCTACTTTATCAATGAATGCTTCTCCAGCAACTACAATTCCTGGAAATGTTATGTCCAAAGAGAGGTGAATGATTAAACACACATAACAAAGCCATATTTGTAAGGTTTTAAATGTTAAACAATGCACCGTTTATACCGTAATACATCTGAATCATCTCCTAGAGCTCTGCCTCATAGATTCCTCCAACATCGACACTGCACATGCTGATACATTCGCGTTTCTAGACGCCCAAGGCTTTTAGAAAACAAGACTCTCTTTCAATTTAGAGACTGAGTTTTAATGATTTCCATATTCCATTTGCTTGCATGTGATGAGAGATTTCCGGAAATAGTGTTACAATTCAGCGTCCTCTCTTACCTCCTGACCTTTGGAAGTTTTTCTTCTTTGCATGCTGTCATTCATTTAACTAAGGATGATATAACGAAACCTAGATTGTATCTGCTAACACAATATTTTTCCCGCCTCTGTAATGTGGTGGTAGCGTGCTGCCTTAAATTCAAGAAGTTTCGAGTTGGAATCCTGTTAGGGTGAGTTTCCAGTTAAGTTTTTACGGGGTTTTAAATTTTGAGAAGACGATTTTTGATTAACTCTAAGTTGTACAGACACCGGTCTCATGTGAGCATTCTTTCATCAATGTTATTCATCTTTCGATATGATCTACTAGGTTAAAGGATGTTAGGATAGGATCGGCACCAAATTTGAGATAATTGTAGCTACGCCCCACCAGGGAACGCTCCTCGGAGGGAGAGAAAAACTCAGAGGAGATACCGGGTGGCCAGAACCAGGTTTTTTTCCATTTTCCTCAGAAGAAAAAAATTTGAATGAAGTAAATTAAAACAAAGACCCTTCCTCCCAAAAAAAGAATTTTCGCCCAAAGTTCACGATGACACAGAAAGTTTCCAGTTTGAAGCACCCAGACAGGCAGACCGTGGCCCCCGACCCATATAGGACCCAAAACCCCGTCCAGAAGCGGTTCTCATAACGGTAACCTGCCGAAGTGAGGGAACCGAAGTCGTCTCTTGAACATCCTCTTTCCCCGCCACACCGTACCGAGCCTTGAAAGAAACCAACGGGGTGAAGGATGAATGAAATGTCAATGGAAGCGACATGGAGGGACAAAACATTCGGGGAATGATAGAAACCTTCCCAGCATACATCTGACGACTCGAGGAAAACCCCGGGTAAACTCATGGGTCAGGAAGATCGGCCACGGGAACCAAACCTGCGACTTTCCGAATATGGTCAGCAGACAAAGTCGTCTGAAACATTCTGCTCTGTTACAGGACGTGAAACTAAAATACACAGAATGGTTCTTCTTCTTTCTTTACATGTATAAGGCCTTAGATAGATACTTATTTCCTGCTTAGGGCATGGCCTGGTAGCAGCGCTGTCAGTGTAATACTACAATGTACAATATAATTAAAATAAATATTATGGGCAATATAATATCCTGTCAGAATGAAAATACATCATCGTATACTACCAATATAACAATAATACAAATAATAATAATAATAATAATAATAATAATAATAATACAGTATTAAAAGTTTTATAACACTAGTGAAAACACAATACTTATATTTACTATCCCGACTATAAATTACTCTTCTTTATTCTCTTTTTAAAACTATGTACATCTTCAGCAAAGTCTCCAGTAACTCAGCAGGTATTTTCTTCCATTTATTAATCGTTTTATTTACGAAGGAAAATTCCCCTATATCAGTTCTCTATTTCTTATTTTTTTTCGAATGAGTGTTTCTCCCACAATATAATGGCGTTAATAATCGCTTTACTATATCTTTCCAGACAGACTCCCCCTTATGGGCTCTAAAATTGCACATAGGCTTGCTCGTCTCCTACGTTTTTCTAGTGTTTCCCAGGAAGTAGCAATGCTAGTATGATTTTCGAATCGTTTTCTTCTGACTACACATTTAGCAGCTCTTTTTTGAGCTCTCTCAAGTGCCAGTTTTGCCCAATGCGTTACAGATCCCAGTATATTCTAATATGGACTAAACTCCATCGTCTCTGTGATCTCTTGGCCCGCAGTAGGTTCAATCAATTAGTGTTAATTGTTTTTCCACACAAGCTTTGAGTAGGACAACAGTTGTATAACTAGAGCTACATTAAAAAATTCAGTTGACTAGCCATAGCTTAACATAATATTTGGTTAAGCTTTGAAACCTGCGACTTACAGTACTTACATTGTAAGTCACCATTGGGGCATGGCATCTCAAAATAATTTGAGATCACCTTGCGGTTTACCGGGAAACATGCGAATCAGTTGAGGAATTTAATGCCGTGTCAACATGTTGCCTTGGTATCTCTGAGGTTAAAGCAATGCATTTTTTAGCCTAGTGCTATCCAATTCTACAGTGGAAAAATCAATTAATTAATAATATTCTTACAAAAGATTACTATTTTATCTAAAGCATGCTAATTAAGATAAATAATAACATAAGTTGTCTTATTACTTACTTTCTTGTAAGTAGAAGGCAAATAAAGAAATACTCTAGGGTAAAGCTGCCGCTAATCTTTTAAAAGCTATCGCTATGTGATTGATATTGAAATTGGGTTCCCCTTCCATAGCCAGGAGTAAAATAAAAACAATATGAAACGATTTCTATCTCCTATTTGAGAAAAGTTTAAATATTTTAAAATTGAAACTAATAACAGAGAATGTCTCAGAAATAGTTAGCTGTACAGAAAACTAAATTAAATGCTTTAACGGTGTCTCCATTTTATGTAAGTATTTGTATATCGCTCACAGTTATGCAAAAGCCAAAGAATTTGGAGCCATTCCCAAGAAATGTATGATGTACCTACATCTAAGTTTTCATGTGAATATGCTTAATCAAAGTCTTAGAGCTATTCACACACACACACACACACACACACACACGCGCGCGCGCGCGCGCGCGCGCGCGCGGAACAGTATACACGGAACTTTTTCTAAAATAATCCTTTTTTTTTTATATTCAGGATTCCTCAATACATTTCCCGTTAAATCTCGGTATCAAACTGTAGGGTGCAATACAGTAGTTTCTCTTCTTACTATGTATGTACATGCATACATGCTAGAGAAAATAAACATGTCATTCAGAATAAAGAGGGCTTCACAGGCTATTCTCAGCACATGCAACGCATACTGTCTATGACATGTAAATGTTTTGAATAAAAGGTTTTAGTAAAAGCCGTTAGCACCAACTTTAAGATATCACATATTTCGACAATTATACCATAGGAAGTAACGCTGGTGTGGGTTAAATCTATAATTACTTTCTCTACACGTACTATGTACATAGTGTATAGAGAAGGTATTGTAATGCACACAAAAATACGATACCGGGATTTAACCGGAAATACATATTTTCAGATCACGTGAATAAAAAAAAAGAATTTTTAGAAAAATGTCCGTGTGTCTGTGTGTGTGTGGGTGTCTGTGGGCAGCATAGCTCAAAAAGGAAAATACCGTTAAATGCCAAACTTGGTATTTAAGTTTCATATCTTCCAAGCATGCGACACGAAGATTTTGAGCAAAATCCCCTATCCCAAACAACCCTTTACATGGAATTTTTTTCGAAAATTTTGATTTTCATAAAAATGGTTCTAACGATTTTGATTAATATCTCGTATATTTAAAATATTTACTTGACAAATAAAATGTATATCTTGAATTTTATGGGAATAGCTTCTGAAGATTACTTTATTCTGGATGAATTTTACGGAATTTTGCATAAATACTAAACCGTAAGAGATGGACAAAAATTTACCCCACAGAAAATGTAGAGCACGATAAAACACACAGTTTATGTTACATACATTTTTTCATGGAGTTGATCGTTTTTAAAATATTCCTTGTTTTTAGTTTCAGCTTTGAAAAACTTATACCTTCCTCATATAGAGATTTGTCAGCTGCTGTCCTTACAAACAAAGGAAATTCAGTCACATAGCAACCAGCTATTGACTATCATTTTAACCTATGGTACTCCCTTATTTCGCTTCTACTTACAAAGAAGCAAGTAATAAACTATTTCTGCTAATTCAAAATCTTCTCGGGCTTCTAGCCAGGTAATACTTGGCTTGACACCAACGTTTCGAAGAAGTGCATCTTCCTCGTCTTCAGGGTGAACTGATGGTTTGAGCTTGCGGAGACTGGTATTTATAAGAGCTGGGATGAAGCTAAAATCTGATTGGTTCGCGAGATATTATGGCCTGGTATTTAAGATGACTGAGACATGGGCACGGACTTCGTAGAAAACTATTTATAGCAGTTATTCGGCTAATGTTTTGTGTTTGAGCACGCACCTGCTAGAAAATAAGTCTTGGAAGACTGCAGGTACAGGATTAGGTGTTAAGGCTCTTTATCATCGGTGTCCATGCTGAACTTAATTGTAGGCCAGAATCGCGATTTAGATTATTTGTTTCAGATGAGATGGCTAAAGCTTCTTTTACTCTCCTTTCCCAGTAATTCGAACACTTTGCCACTATCTTGGTGTTAGTAAAGCCCGAGAAGATTTTGAATTAACACGTCGCCAGGAAAGCTATAGTTCTTATTTTATTTCTGCTAATGTTTTCTTAATTAGTATGAAGTAAATAGACGCCTAAGATTTTTAACAATAATTTGTTACAGAGATGTAGAGAAAGTCATGTGAATGGAACACATAAGATTTTTACCTTTGCGTTTACTGAAGCAGTTGGTGAACCTCTTTGTGTCTAAACTTATATGCTAATTTTTGTAATTAGTCAAATATACATACACGATCTTCATTGTTAAAAAACAGTTGTTGGGGAGTTTAGGAGCCCCAAAACATATTTGAATTTTTTTGGGTGATTTTATGTACCTCCTCTACTTACTATAAGTGCAGAGTAGAGAAAGTGAATTGTTTCAGTATAATCACTAACACACTAATTTTCTTTTGTAGTTAGCGTCCTTTAACCAGTTACATCATATCGGACGGTGAATGGAATGGGTGAAATGGTGCTCAAATGAGTCCTGGATCCATATAGCTTTGTTTCTATACAGGATGAGGAAACTCTGAAAAAAGAAAAAAAACTTTTACCTACCTTAACCGGAATTAGAATTTGGGACTTCTTGAATATGAGGAATACATACTATTACCATCTACAGAGGCGGGGGCTCGGATACTGATGAAATATTATATTTTAATTATTTCATCATGGACATCATTATCATTGCTCTCACATTAGGAAAATGCGTATTTGTTATTGTCTATCGGTTCTTAGAAACACACTTTTTGTATTACTCCGTGCACAAGCATGTATATGTGGCAGACGATCGCATCACTTTTGCCCACGTGATGCACCGTCATTCAAAACAATTTGTGAGAACTAGAATTGCTTTGTTTCAATAAATAAACTTCTATTAAATGATGTTGAGAAATATATAAAGAACATAGAAACAAAGTGAATACATTCAAACAAAACGTGATTTTGTAATTTTAAAGCACTTTTGTACTTATTAGTGAGATTCAGAGCTGTGTTTGCCAGTACCTGCTGCAACTCTCCGGTCGTAATCTGAGGATGACCCTGAGCAGTCATCACCTAAGTTTATCCCTGAAATATTGACGACAGTATCAGCGACACAGTCCAATTGTCATAGCTTATCTTTCTCCTGGTTTACATTTGTAATGTCAGTCTGCCAAATTCCGTCGCCACCTGAGCCAATGCTTCGTCTAAAAGCTAACACACCTCTTTCAAAGTTTTATTGTTTCCAAAGCGCAATATCATCTCTCTATACTATAATGTTGACATTGTTTCGTTTCACAAACAAAAAAAAACCCATTTGTAAATATGGAATCTCATACTTTAAAATCTGGCAAAACCAGGGTCACCGTTGACAGCCCCTAACACTGTTTAGTCTAGGTCACTTATTGACACACCCACACACACGCACACACAGAAAAAAGTCTAATTCACTTTGGAATGAATTCTGCACCTAACAAAGTGGTCCACTTGTACTAAAACTCTTTTACCTCTCTTCCTCTTTCTACAAAGTATTTCTTTAAATCCTTTGCGAAAGTGAAGAACACTCAATTCCTACACGCCGGTGTACTCTGCCGTTATTTTCACAACTTTATTCACTTGATTGTGCTCTTTCAACTTACGAAACGCATTTAAAACAATCTGCCTCTCGCCACTCTTTAACAGTTTACGCATAGGGTGCTTTCTATATCCGTGATCACCTATTTTTAGCATTACCGACTTGACACCAGAAGCAAACTTTCCGCCATATTTCTCACTGATTGTTTTTCTCCCGGTAATGTAACTGCTTATTTCTTGTGAAAAGATATATTTATATTTCCAAACAGATGAAAAATATAGCGCTTTGTAATGCTACAATTAAACGTGGATTACTGTATTTTACAAGTAATAATGTTAAGTAAAGATGGATCTATTTTTCTCTCTCCGACAATTGAATGCTTCGTTCTCAAACCAATGAGAGCATTCATAGCGGTTACGTGTGTGAGCCGTTCTCGGAATTACTCATACAAAAGTATGCTTCTAAAAGTAGCGAGAGTATGGACCATTTTATGCTTGGATTATGATCTGATGTATTTTTTATACTTACGTCATTGTTTTCACCTTTTGTTGTCCTTTAAATATTTGTTGTATTTAAATTGTGTGTAGTAATAGATTTGATTCATTGCTATTTTACAAAGGATAAATGTTGAAACTTTGAATCTTCGCTATTGGTCTAAAAAGAAGAGTAACATTTATGGAGAGCAAGTTATATTACAGTTATGAATTCATGTGTAAACTGGGGATGAGACAGATCAGCTTTCCCTTTTTTGCGTTAATAATCGAGTACAATGAAGTCCTATCATTCCCTATAAATCTTGCGAATTCAACTACTGAAAAGAGATAATGTTACAAAATCAATTTTATTTTCAGATTCTTCCAGAAAAAAAAGAAGACACTCACTCAAATGAATATAATTTCAGAATTATTTCAAAATTTAATTTTGTGTTTCTTAAATTTCTGAACCACTTTAAAGATATTTTTCAAATATTTTAGAGGTCTTCAACATCTATGTGTATACTAAGCGCGCAACTTTTCTTGGGCGCTCGGCACACTTATCTGCACTTATCTGTAGATTTCACGCGCTTTCGGAAGTACAGGGGAGCGACAACATAGAGGCTTGTACGCCTTGCACCTTGATATCTAGTGGTTCCAGTGCTGAGGTTTCATTCTGATTTTGGATCGCAGAGGTTGCGCACATATATATGCGTTGTGTGTCGTTAAATAATTAATTTAGCTTCACTTATCATTAGATTAGCTGTATAACATAATGCCTGAAGTCCTTAAACAAAGAATCAACACAAGAAAAATAGCTGGGCGATATTTCTCTACCTTCCCCCAACCCTCACTTCCCCAGAAAACTGGTGTCCAAGAAAAAGTGCACGCATACCTCACCATTTTGTACATTCTGTGCAGTTTAAAATGTAGTGAAATGAGTAACTAATTATATATTTTTATTGCTTGCAGATGCACAAGAGGTTATTGCCTGAACATCTGCTGTTTCTTTTGAGAACTTCAAAGATATAAGAAAGCAGATCAAGCATGTCTTATGACCACTGGAGGTTTCTGCATAACTTCCGGGTGAAGATGAAAGAGGAAGAAGATAATGAGGAGGATGAAGCTGGTCAAATTCGGATAACATCCATTCAACTGGAAATTATCAAAAACAATAAAGTTCTTTCAGAACAAACCGTAATGTTTCCAGTAACTGACTGTTGCCTGTAAATGGAATTTTATGTAGAAAGTGATACAACTAGTGTTAGTTAATCTGTATTGGAGAATCTGGGAATAGGCCGTTAAAAGAAGTGATTGTGCCGCCTCTGATGAAATACTTTCTCTCGGTTAATGTTTTACGGTTTAGGTTAGGCTTCAAGTACTCCGCAGATTTTACTGTGCTTTGTATTATTTTTTCTCAGTGTCCTATAAAGAACACAGTAAAATGCCGTTCGGCTGCATTATAATTTGTGTCATTTGGAGGACATCCTTTCTGGGAAGTAGCTGAAGAGACGTGAATCCGTGTTGGGTGTTAACTCCAACCCCTTTCTGGACCTATTATGTGGCGGACGTTGGTGTATGTGTGCGTTTTCGTGTGCTGTTGCTCAGACCCCGTGGAAATGGCTCAACAACGTCGACAGCAGAGGCATCCAGAATCACTGCAGCAGGAGGTGAAATGTGGCGGCAAACTCGGTGGTGATCGGGGTACAATAAGCACTCCAAACTTTCCGGGTCCCTTTCCGGTTCCGATCAGGTGTCAGTGGGTGTTGGATACAACGGACCGCGTTCCACCCAACAACTACTCCATCGTCGTCTACCTCACACAGCTCTACGTGACAAAGGGACTCACCTTCACCGAGTTCGCCTACTACGAGAAAGGGTCGACACAGCTCGGTCGTCGGTTAGTCCACGCAGTTACCGAACAGAACGTGACGCTCGTGTATTGGCTTTGGACCAGGAACCCCTTCCTTGTCATCGACTTCACGCTGGATCAGCTCGAAGGTAACCATCTGCGGGTCATGGACCACCTGTTGGACGTATACGGTTTCAATATTACGTACGAGATTAGCGGGAGAGAGAACCCAGTGCGGCCGGATGCGTGTAATGTGCACCTGTGTTCGTTCCTCGGCAACTGCTACGTGAACCGGGACTATACGTAAGTACCTCTCTTCTTTGTCTCTCTAATTAAGTTTTTGGTTCAGTAAATGGGGATCCTACTGCAATATTCTGTTAAATTTATTCCAAAACATTCATATTTTGGATTTTTTCGTTTGGATTTTGATTATGTCATAAGTTGTACTTTCCTGTTATTTAATTGGCTTTATAACATCATTCAAATTAAAGTATGAAAACCTGCGCAACATTACGTAGCAGCCCCAAAAGATGGCGCAACGACCCTGGTAGGCGAGGCAGCTCTCTCTAGCGTTCACGCGGAGAAATGTTTTCCAGGGCGCAAGCAACTGCGCTGTCTTTTTTTTTTATTATTATTTTTTAACAAAATACAGTACCGGAGGCTTGTCAGGACTCCGGTACTGTTTTCCTTTTTTCTCCATTTTTCCAATTTCCTATATTTCGTTAGTGGACCTTATCATTCTTAACGCTTTCCTTTTACATATACATACACAAACATAGACGCATTTACAAATACATAAAGACCCATGCCCAAGGCGGGACTCCAACCCACGATCCTGTGCATCACGAAGCGCCAAAGCGAGACACTTAAGCGAGCGCGGCCACCGGGATCGGCATTTTTTTCGACACTCCCGAAATTACAGATTCTAAACCCATATCTGAAACACGAAGAGGGAAATGAAATGGGAGGAATTAAGGGAAAAAGATTTGTGGTACAACACCCTAGTATTCGCCTCGGCGACCAGGGGAAACCCCCCCCCCCCAAAAAAAAACTGGGTGTTCTGTTGGGGTACCACAGAGCTACAGTTCTAGATGTATTGATACCAGTTAACCGACGATCGTTAATAACAGAAGTAAGTTTAAGTGGAAATAAAATTAATTTCTAACACTGTTTTCATGTAGGAAGATCAGCATCCTTAGGAACCCTCTATCTCAAAAAATAAATAAATTTGTTGTTAACGAATCTGTCAATTGTCAAAATAATATCTGTGCCACCGGTTTAACGAAATGTTCTTCAGCACAAGCTTTTTGCATGTCAGTAAACCCACTGAATTGGAGCTTTTAAGCACGCCTAAAAACCGTCGCTCTGGGTTCGAGGTTGAACAGCCCACTCTGGAATCAAAAAGTCTAATCAGCTGAACCACCCAAACTGAGCTACCCTGAAAGTGATGACTTGCCGATTGACCTCGCGACCTTAAAAGCAGCATTAGCTCCTGTATCTATTAAATCGTCTGTAAATTGGAACAAATAAAAAGAAGTAAACCCCAGATTAGATTTAAATGCCAAAATTCAACTGTGAACTAATATTCCATATCTACAACAATAAATATATAAAATGTCCATGCTCATCTGCAATAAAACCGATCAAACACGCGGGTAGGCTAGAATGTTTAAGTGGGTAGAGGGCATTCAATGTTCTACCATGACAACATGAACGGGAAGTGGATAAACACCACTATCGTTGAAAAAAGACCTTTATGTTTTGATAGTAAATGTAAAAAGTTGCAATTGTATATTTCAGGTTAATATTTCAGAAAGCAATGCCATTTTCCGAGTAAAAGTAATCATACCGCGGGCGGTAAACTATTCACGCATTCTACAGCCTGTAGCATGTAAATGTTCTGCTCCCACACACTCAGATGATGAAAAGTGGTATATACATTGCACAGCGACTTCATGAATTTAAAGCAGCATTTAACAATATGCAGAACCTCGTTTTAAAATAAAAAACTTCCTATAAACACAGCTATTTTACACAGACAAGGTTGAAAGTAGTGGAACCTCTCCGGATACGTAGCAGAATTCAAGATGTACCCGAAACTTTACTGGAAACTGTAATCGGAGTGACAGTTGGGTTCACAATGACATATGGAGGAGAAATATGGGAATGAGAACAAACAGGGGATCTGGACCAATTAAGGGCCCAATTTTTGAAAGGAATTCTGGGAGTAGGGAGAGGTACAGCCAACTTCAGAATAATGAGGGAATTCGGGGCGCATAGTAAAACGATAGAGTACAAAATCAGAATAGTTAAGTAGGGCAATCTGCTATCGTGAACAGCTGAGAATAAAACATTAATTCGACGTCAGTATCAAAAATAAAGAAATGTTTGTAAACCATTGGGATGGGATACATTTGGTTGGCGAGGCAGGGAAACAGACGGAGTGTTTGAAGAAAGATTAAGAACCGCCTCTATGATATTGACACATATCAAATAATGTCACAATTCAAAGAGAAGATTTCGTTAGAAGTACAGTGCAGGCTAAAATCGGAATGGGGTATGGAGCAATACATAAAAACAGGTACCCAACTCATTAAACAGGGTCTCGTGTGGATTAGACTAGGAGCATGGCGGATGATAGTAGTATGAGGGTCTGTCCCATTTGCAATCAGGACAGTGGTGGACTCATATCCTGGCAAGATGTAGGGGTACGGAAGCATGGAGGGAAAAATATTTACATCGATCGTTGTCCACTGGGAACGGAGAGTTAGGAGCATGTTTTACGTTACTGGTAGGCAGGAAGATGCGAAAGGGATAAATACATTTCTGTTTAAGGTGAGACAGCTGAGATAGGAGAAGACTGGCATTAGTGAAGAAGGAGCGATAAGAAGAGGTAAAACTTGATTATAATGTGTTATATATAATTTATGTCATCCTTTTTCGGCATTGTTTTCTTATGTGTTAGTATTGTGCGTATATAAGTCTCATAAGTGTGTTTGTTTAGTATAATAGGATATATCAATGCATAGGAATACGGTTTATTGTATGTTGTAAATTTAAGATGCTGTATTTGAATCCGTGTGATTGATGAAGATCAGTGTATCTATACTGGTATTTAAGTAAGTACATTCATGCATTCATTCACATATTATAAACCGAGCTTTTCACATGGAAATTTTGAATATGTTCTCCATATTTTGTTGCATTCTATTTAACTGTTCTATTTAAATGAAATTAATATATTTAATAACACTTGAATATCACATTAACTAAGTTTTATTTATAGATGCCATGGGACGATTAAAGTTACAAAAGCCAGTTTGTTAAATCGTTTATTTTTAGATTTCAATTTGGTTTTTGCCATTTTATACGTAATACTGTATTACACATACCAGTATTATAACGTTATAATGCTTTATTAAATTATGCTCTTTAGTTAACGTAGTCGTAGTCAATACTGACATGCAGAAAAATCTACATCTATAATCTATTCACCCTTAAGTTGATACGCACAGGAGCCCAATGCACCGTTATAATATAGCCTTCCACCATTCGCATCAGCAAGTCATATTTTCATTATCAGGACAGAGTACACGCGGCATGTAATGTGTTGACACCTAATTTTGACAACTTAAAGCACTGACGACCATATTTTGTTATTGATAGTTAAAACAAAATAAATAGATACACATATAATAATTCTAAAACAAATGAGCGAAAAGATAGTAGCAGATATGTGATAACGTACATTTTGGTCTCTTCTGACAAATTCGAATTTAATTTCACACAGCATTTTATAAAATGTGGTTCTGAAATGAGGCAAATCTGAATGAGCATTAACTTGCTATACCCTTTATCAACTGTGGGTTGCTCATTTTTAAAAAAATAAATCGTGCACTGTTACGTAAAATTCATTTATCAAAAAATCGACATATTCTTACACCGCATATTTCAAACGGTTTCTTATCCCCCCTCCCTGGATTCAATCGCTTTTGCGATTCATATTTTTCTTTATGAGCACTGTTTATTTTTGCAGCCGAAACACCGGTGACTATAAAAGTTTATTTCACCACTTTTACTGGAAATGGTGTATATTTTTCACAAAACTTATAATAAACATGCAACACTAAAGTATTTTTACCACTAGTCAATGCTTTACCCATATGTAAAGTCAAAGCCTTATGCTTTACGTAACTTGACGAAACGCAAGAGCAAATTCCCGGCAACTGCTCTTCATGATTCTAAAGAGGAAAAAAAAAAAAAAAAAAAAAAAAAAAACTGTTGTAAACAATATTTTGCATGTTGGGACTTGCAGCACTCTTTAACGGCTTAAATCAGCGTTAGTAAAAAGTTTAGGTATTTGTGGGATATGTCATTTAAAATGAAATTCACTCTAAAATTTATATTATAAGCAAGGGACAACTTTCCTGCGGCATTGCTACTGCTTTGTATCAGGGTGCACTGGTCACGAGGATCGTTTTGGCGCGGAGCAATCTGAGAGTAAATAAAGAATAATAATAATATTGGTCTCACCTGCAATTTCTGCATCATGAAAACACGTTCAGATTACATAGCTTGGTAGGTTGAATTCATCATTTGGGATATGTCATCTGTATTAATTTGAGAATCTCTTTGGGAGGCATTCTGTCAGTTCGAAGATTTAATGTCGTATCCGCATGTTGCCATGGCAGGTTAGTGGTTAGAGGAGCTAGACGTAGACTAGGAGACATAAGTGCGAGCGTTCGTGTTGTTGTTGCTGTGTACCTACCCTGGTAAGGGTTTAACCACAGGAATGAGGTGAAGGCTGAGGTTTTATTTTTGAGGTTTCGAGTGTTGGTGTTAAGGAGGTAGCGCTGATAGGCTCTTCGAGCGGTTGGATTTCCAGGAGCAGCATCCTTTCCTCTGCTCTGCTGGTGTTTATTTCATTTAAATGGTGGTGAAATTTTGGTAGACCTCTCCCAATGGGAGGGGGGAGTGCTTTGTTCAGCTATTAGGCTGTTGGCTGGTTTAAAGCCGTTGTTACCTCTATTCTGTACCCGCTGTAACCAGAGAAGCCAAGGAGTCTACTGCCATACCCCACACTTCGCAGGCATAGAGCATCAGGGGGACTACAAGCGCCTTGAAAAGGCGTAACTTTAAGTGAACCGGCATCTGGGAGGCCAGCACAGGGTAAAGGGAGGCTACCGCCCCCTTCGCTCTGTCCGACGTTCCCCGCACGTGTTCACGAAAAGTTAGTCCCTTATCAAGAACGACGCCCAAGTATTTGATGGAATTCCTCCACTCTATCCTTTGGCCCTGATAGGAAAAGTTGGGTATCTGGTTTATGAGACATGAGTGATGAAGTCGTTTTCTTTATGGTTCAGAATCAACTGGGTGCACAAACCTGAAGTCGGAGACTGTGAACGAAAAGACATCACTAATGATATTGTGTCACATTCTAATGCTGCAGATGTTCTAGAATTGACTTGCTGCTTCACACCAGCAAACGTGAACTTGATGGGATGCTGGCCTAACATCGAATGATAAAGTAATCTCAGATCTTATGACAAATTAACCGAAAATTACGACATCATAACAATGTGATACTTTCCAGTATTTTTGTTTCCTAAACAAAATATAAAACAATAGAGGTAAATTGTTTGCAGTGAAGCTCCGTAAAATATTCCCGTGGAATAAATGTTTCATTCTGACAATAGGAGTATAGTTGCAATAATAGTTATTCAGTGTTGTAATAAAATCATTATTAATCTATAAATAAGCTTTGATTTTCTTTCCTACATCACGAATATTTTTTGAATTATCCAAAATCAGCGGAGTTCTGCTGCATTTACCTTAGCTAGAGAACTTTTCTGATGCTGTTCTGCAATAAAAAAGGAGCTCGTAACATCCATTTCCTCCAAAGAAATCAGCACCTCATGGTTCGCTTTTTGTATTCTGAAGACGTACGGGGAATAAAACAAACAAGACCTTAACCATTTACTCTCTACCGCAATGAATCACAGTGGGAACTTGGAAATGGATGAGATTCTTAATGGGTTCAACAAAATTGTAGAGAGGGGAACAACCGGAAGTTATTTTATATATGAAGAAGCTAGTTTGGGTTGCCAGTTTCATGACGATTTTTCTATTCTTTACCACGTATGTTCAATCTACGTAGTTGGCAGAGAAGGTATTGCTTTCTTCCCAAAAATTTAATACTGAAATTTCATCGGAATCTTAAGGTTACATGAATATAAAGAGTATTTTTAGAAAAAGCTCAGTGAGTATACTTGTGTGTGTGTGTTTTTGTGTGTGTGTTTGTGCGTGTGTTTGTGTGTGTGTTTGTGCGTGTTTGTGTGTGTATGTGTGTATACGAACAGCATAACTCAAGAATAAAAGGTCAGTTAAGCATCAAACATTGTATTTAATTTTAGTGACTTCCAATGATTTGACACAAACATTTTGAGAAAAATTCTCTTACTCCAAACTACTCTTTATATGGTTTATTTTTCAAAATGTTTGATTTTATCAAAAAACGATTTTGATTAAAATTCCAAGAATATTAAGATATTTACATGGCAAATAAAATATATATCTTAAATTTTCTGGGAATAATTTTTGAAGCCTTCATTCTGGAGGACTTTTGCATAACCGGTAAACCATAAGACAAAACCATAGACTAAAACCTACTACACAATAAATGCAGATATTATTAAACACAATTTATATCACACTAATTTATTTTCGATTTAATCTTTTCGAGATATTTCAATTACTTAAGGTTGTTATTAACTGTTCATACAAAGAGATGAAAAGTTCAGTTTCATCGCATAAAGTCCAGCTTTAAAGCATTTGATTATCGCTTTAGCCTAGTTCATTGCCTAATTTCCCTTCTACTTAAAAGGAAGTAAGGAATAAAGTCATTTCTGTTAAAAGTTAATCTTAATTAGCATGAAGTCCAGAGAAGAATAAGTTTTTGTAAGAAAGGTAGTTGTAGAATATATAGAGGAAGTAATATATAGAGGACGTCTTGTGAATTGAACATATACATTTTTTAAAATCCTTACCTTACAGTTTATATCTTAAGCGGAAGAAATTTTGCAGCACCTTTCCTAAGTCTGTAATTTATTTGCTAGTTTTAATCCTCATGTTTGTGTAAAGGAAAATACCACATATATTTCCACCATTGGCTTCTAAATGGAATCTATGCAGTTGTAGAAAATACTAAACAAACCAATGTTTTAAAAGATTCTTTAAATCGAGTTTGGAGGTTGTTATTACTTTGGGGGGATAAGCTTTTGTGCTTTCTACTAAATACACCTCTCGCAAACCCTCACAAATTGAGGTTTAAGAAGACAATTTTATAGCTTGCTACATAGTTAATTTACCCAAGAGAAAATTAGTAGTGAATCTGAAAGTTTTGCTGCAAATGTTGATTTACGTTCCCCTGATAATTATCAGTTTCTGTTTTAGAAAAAAGAGTGCTTGTAAGAGTGTCTCTTTGTGTATGAGCACCAGAACGCTATTAGTGAGCTTTAGTTGATTGGCTTGTAATTAAGCTTAGTAATGCGATTACTTATTTATAGATAACTTTGGAAAGTATTAGATTATTTCCTTATTATTTACAGGTTTGTAAGTCTATTTCAGATTGCTTTAACTTTTAAAAAGAAGCTGACAAAGATGAATATATTACTTCCCAAGTTATAATTTTTTTCAAGATGTTCTTTCTTGTAACTCATTGTTGTTAAATTTGTTATTATTCCTCTGTCTTTAACTGCCGCAAATCTTACTATTATCCTACTGCTGGCTAAAGATATTGTCAGGTACTTCTCTGTATTAAGTTTTTGAACGTATCTCTTGCACAGCAATTTCCTACTAAAATCGCTAATCTTTGTACTACTTCTATCGATCTAATTCAAACAATTTTTGAATAGTTATACTGCGTTTTCTTTAGCGAAACTTCTCTTATGCGCTGGATAAATAATTGGCGTACGCTACATTCTGGCTGTTAGATAAGTGCAAAAATGTGTATCAGTAAATAAAAACTTTGCAAAGAACAACCACTATATCAATATTTTCTTCATTTTCGGACCTATAATTTTAGTTATTAAAATATATATTACTAAGGTTGGCTCGTGTCTCCAAGTAAGTGTGTCACAAACAATACATAATATGTTTATTTTCCCGGAGAACTCATATCGGAAGGCGTAATATTGAGTGCGCAGGCCTTGCTGTAACGAATGCTGTACTGGAACTTGAGTTTGAGCTTTCTTTAAAGCCAATGACCCCTCATTATTGAGGCCAGCAGAGCACGTACCGATATGTGAAAACGTGGAAGCAAAACAAGATGCTCTATACTGACAGATACATGTTTATTTCGTGGTGCAGTTAAGACCATGCAAAATACATCAGCTGTAAAGCATGTGATTGGTTTATGGTAAAACTATTAGACAAAGAAAGACAAAAGGAAAGAAAGATAAACAACTAACACACCGAATTAGATACACATTAATGTACCATTTATCAACATATCTGTGTCTGTATCCTTATCAGCCTGTTTTAAGTTCACCAGTGCCTGCTTTCAGATATTGTTGATTTTTTTCTAGCATTATTGCGGAGCTCTGTTGCTATAAATTTACTTTCTCTAGCACATATGTACAGTGTACACTCGTCACAAAAAATGAGTCATGTGTGTAACACCAAATTCGTCTCAGTCCTCCACGGCACAGCGCCTTGTTTACACCATCCGGATACAGTTGTGTAGCGACAGCAACGTGTCGCAAGTTTCAATTCTTGATATAACCTACCCATCGATCAATAATCTTAATGAAAAACATAACTTAAACTTCTTCAGCGGCAAACTAATAATATTAACAAAAAATGTTGACACCAAATATGATACAGTTTGTATTGTACGACATTACTAAACCCGCGCCTCCCATATATATATATATATATATATATATATATATATATATATATATATATACACACATTTATTTCTTAACCAAATTTCGGTACAATTAATATGATAGTGATTATGACGCTTCTTTAAGAATTTATTCTACCGAACATACATGTGGTGCGCAGATTGGTACGGAAACCCATCAGGCACAAATAGTTTTCTCTTAATGAAAAAAATGAATCTGTGGTATGAAAAACTACTAAAAGCATTGTTAAGAAAACCAACGTTTTAAAAAAAAATAGAAATAGAATTCTAGGCAAATTTGATTTTTTTTGGGTGGGTGGGAACTTTTTGTTTTTTTATTTTTTTTGGTTATTTTAATGTAATATTCTACACGTCCTTCACAAACTGATACAACAGAAAAATACCAATCGCAACTGGAATAACGTGATATTCTCAGACATGGTAATATTTTCTTCCACACGGAAGGGAAAGGTGTATGTATATCGTCCCAATTCGACGCAAAATACTTGGCTTCACAATATTTCATCATGGTCGTGTATCTGTATCGTGTTGGGGCTGGATAGCAAAGGGCGGTCTAGATGGCTGTGGCAGCTTGACGATACACTGAATGGTGTACAGTATACGGGAACACACGATAATATTTTGGTTCCTGTGTGATTGAGATATCCTGATGGAATTGTTGAATTTGTACAGAATAATCTCGAAATGTCTCAAATTGGTTTCAGAGTGGTAGAATGTGAGAATATGTGGGTTGAGGTAAATTTACCTGTAGATGGGCGAAGGACAAAAGATGGCTTCTACACACAAACTGGAATCTTGTAGCTTCTTATCCACATTAATGCAGGCATTTAATTTTAATTTTGTCTGTGCCCCAAATATTGAGAACAGTTATACGGGGTGAGGGTTCATACTCCCGATATTAATTAAGTTTGTTTATTGTGTTTTAGTTTTAGAAGACAATAGTTTATTTATACAATTATTATTTATTTAACACGAGTGTTGGAAGAATTATGTTTTTGTGTGCATAGATAGGCCCATAATTTCAAATGCCAAACTTGTATTAATGCAATATTATGTTAAACATATCCGGTCATAAAATTAACAAACATAAAAATGACAAGTAGCGCAAGATTTGAACCTAGGAACTTATGAGCGGAAGCAAGACCTTCTTAACCTCTAGACTACCGAAACGTTGTTTTGAGAATCTTTTTCTGTATTCATACTTTGTGCATTACGCTGTCAGTCACAGAGTTGTGTACAGTTTTTTTTCGTGTGAATTGTAATCACAGCTTTTACGAATATACAAGAAGCTCTTCGATCGACCAATGGAATCTGAGGATGACTCATTTTTTTGTGTGCACGGGTGTACATAGTAGGAAGAGAAGGTATTATATTCCACCGAAAAATTGGACACTGCTGTAGTTGTAGCTAGAAAACATTTGAAACATCCTCGTCACACGGTGTTGTTTTACTGTGGGAATTGTAACCCGCTTTACGGTTACTTTATCAAATATTCGGAGTAGCCATTCTGACCCCCAACCAGACAACTATTCTAAAATGGTGACATCAAGAAAGAGCCAAGATTGTGAAGGGATTTAAAGGAATATTTATGAGCCCACTATTAATTTTAGGTTTAGAATATCTAAAACAATTTGTTAGGATCTATATCTTCGAGAATATTTCTAGCAGTGAGCGAAGCTTCACGTAAATCTTCAAGCTAACAAATGAAATCACGTTACGGTAACAATGGAGGTTATCGCTATGCGACAAGAGTAGTGTGTACCTATTCCATCATAACCTTTCAATATTTTAAAAGCAGTGTTTAGAGCGGGAGTCAGAGAACGCGTTCAGCGACGATAAGCAATTTTCTTGAAGCTTTTGCTTCCTTCAGTGGAGACATAAACAAATCAGTCTCGAGAAAAGGATAAAAATTGTTCGCCGTGAAAATTCGCTACCGTTCTCAATTTGTGTAGAGCGTCTTCTCTCTAGCCCGACCTATGTCTCTTGAAGAAATGAACGCAGGACCTTACAAAAGTAGGGTGAGCGTTCCAATGTATGCAATATTCACCTGATTACAAACAATCTGATATGTTCCAGTCACATGACTTTCTCTACATCTCTGCAATAAATTACTGTTAAAAACCTTATTCCTCTAATTACTTAATGCTAATCGAGAAAAAATTAGCAGAAACGGTCTTTTTACTTGCTTCCTTGTAAGTAGAAGGGAAATAGTCAAATCTTTTAAAAGCTGGTTGTTATGTGATTGAAGTCCTTTGTTTTTATAGTCAGGAGTTGACAAATTACTGTATGAGAAAAGTATAAGTATTTTAAAGCTGAAACTAATAACAAGGAATATCAACTCGACGAAAAAAATATATAAATAAATTGTGAGTTCTAATGTGCTTTACATGTTATTTCGGGTAAGATTTTGTACATTTCTTACGATTTACCAGTTATGTAGAATTCGTTCAGAATAAACATGTCTTCAGAGACCATTTTCTTTGTCGTGTAAATATCGTGATTATAAGAGATTTTAAGCAAATTCTTTAGAGCCATTTTTGAGAAAATCAAAATTTTCGAAAATGTTCCATGTAAAGGGTAGTTGGGGGTAGAGGGATTCTCTTGAAAAGCTTTGTGTTGCATCCTTGATGGATACTAAACTTAAATACCAAGTTTGGTATTTAACGGTCTTTTCGTTTTTTGAGTTATGCTGCCCACAGTCACACACACACACACACACACACACACACACACGCGCACACACATGCTGACATTTTTCTAAAAATGCATTTTACTTTCTCTGCACTGACTATGTACATAGTGTATAGAGAAAATATTGTATTCCACCCAAAAATTCCATACCGAGATTTCACCGGAAATACATGTCTGGGGTCCCCCTTATTCAAAAAAAAATTTTTGGAATAAGATCCGTGTGTGCGTTTGTGTGTCTGTGTGTGTATGTGTGTGTGTGTCTGTGTCTGTGGACAGCATAGTTCAAAAACGAAAAGTCCGTTAAATACCAAACTTGGTATTTAAGTTCAGTATCGAAGGATGCGACACGAATATTTTCAAGAAAATATCCTACTCCTTAGTACACTTTACATGAAACTTTTTTCCAAAATTTTGATTTTCTCAAAATTACCCTAACGGTTTTGATTAAAGTCTCTCATATTTTAGGTATTTGCATGCCAAATAAAATGTACATCTTGAATTTTCCGCGAATAGCCTCTGAAGACTACTTTATTCTCAATGAATTTTATGAAATTTTGCATAACTGCTAAACTGTAAGAGATGGACAAAAATTTACCACACAAAAAATGTAGAATCACGTTAAAACACAGGATCTATGTTACATACATTTTTACGTGGAGTTGATCGTTTTTGAGATATTCTTTGTTTTTGCTTTCAAATTTGAAAAACATACCTTTCTTATATGAAATTTGTCAACTCCTGTCCATACAAACAAAGGAATTTCAGTCAAATGGCAACCAGCTTTTAACTATCACTTTAACATATGGTACTCTCTTATTTTGCTTCTACTTACAAGGAAACAAGTAATAACACTATTTCTGCTAATTTTTTATCAATTTTTTTGTTGTTGTTGTAATTTAGCGTCCTTTAAACTGGTTTGGTCATATCGGACGATGAATGTAATTGATGATATGGTGCTCAAATGATCTCGGGGTCCATGGAGCTTAAAGTTACTCGACATTCGTCTTCTCAGGATAAGGGAAAACACCGAAAAAAACCTTACCCGGGTAACTCACCCTAAGCGAGATTCGAACTCACGACCTTTGGAGCGTGAGGCAGACATGCTACCACCACGCTACCCAGGCGGGCCGTTTTTTTATCAATTATCATGAAGTAAATAGAAGCATAAACTTTTTAATAATAATTTGTTGCAGAGATGTAGAGAAAGTAATGTGAATGGAACACATCATATTTTTTTGAGATTCAGGGGGACCCAAAACATGTATTTCCGGTGAAACTCGGTATCGAATTTTTGGGTCAATGCAATACCTCTTCTATACACTGTGTGCATAGTACATATAGAGAAAGTATTAAAATAAAATAAAACCCATGTCTGATATTCAAATGGCAGTATCGCTGACTTTATTTTCATATACTTCCAAATTTATTTTAATGTCCATAAATTGTATTATGAATGAATGAATGAATGAATGAATAAGTGTATTTATTAATATAGCAATATCATACATAGAATTTCAACAGTCGCACGGGTCCACAGACCGTACGTGCTTTTGTAATACACATTACAAGCAATATTAAAACAACAACCACAACAAAGAATTAAAAGAGTAAACACGAAAATAAAAAGACAAAGGAAATACACAGTCAAAAGCAATATTAAACAACAATAAAAATTAAGAGTGAATCCGAAAATAAAGATACAAAGATATTCAAATATACCAATTTAAATTTACAGCACAGAGTACACCTCCATAAATGCACCCTCTTATCATAGATAATTACACTTATAAGACATATATACACATAATATATACAACCCTAGCACAACAGTGACCTAAGTCTGATATAATATACATGTATGTAGAACATTGTAGTCACTTTTGTTTAGTTGATCTTATCCCCCCCCCCCCCTTCTCTATTGGCAGCCTCCTCAGATCTCAGCTGTCTTGCCTTAAGTATAAATTTACCTAGCCCGTCCATGTTTTCCGTGCCTGCCAGTAGCGTCCAACATGCTTCTATCCCTACATTCGCAGTGGTAAAAAATCGCGGCAAATATTTTTCCCGCCATTCCTCCGTACCCCTACATCTTGCCAAGATGTGAGTCCACGACTCTTCCTCCTCGCAAATAGGACAGATTCTTATACCATTCACGTCAGAAATTTTCGTGCTCCTCCATGCTCCTAGTCTAATCCACGCGAGCCCCTCTCTAATGAGTTTGGTACCTGTTTTGATGTATTGCTCCATACCCCACTCCGATTTCAGCCCAATATATATATATATATATATATATATATATATATACATACATACATATATTATAATACAAAATGGAAAGGACACCTAAAAATGTAAAGGAATGCAGAGGGATAGTAAACAACTATTTTGAGATAGGGAACTTATAGTTTGTAGATTCCAGTTTCTCTACAATGAAGTCAACTCTGAAATGCGGAAGTACGCCACTGATTTAGCATGGCCACTTCGTTTTTTTTTATAAAAACAGTAACGGAGTCTGATCAGGACTCCGGTACTGTATCCCTATTTACATTTCCCCCCGTAGGTTTTACTGATTTTACTGTTTCTTTTACAAACATATAACATCCATGCCCAAGGCGGGAGTCGAACCCACGATCCCCTGCCCACGAAGCACCAAAGCGAGACGCTTTAGCGAGCGCGGCCATGGGGACCGGCTTCGTTTCAGATCAAAGTGGGAAGCAAGGAAGGTATGCTCGTTGTTCCTATGTACCTCGGTGTGTAGACTGTGCAGCTACCATTGAGGTGAAGTTGAACAACAAGGGTTCAAATCCTGACGAGTACATTGTGTTTGTCTTTTTTTTTCTTTCTTTCTGCTCCTTTATTGCGAAACACCTGAAATTGTTTACCAACTATTCAAGAGACAATGCTCGCTGACATTGAAATAGTTTTATTTAGATGCTGCATTATTGAAAACGCAAGTAAACCATAACAAGAAATAAAACGATAAATTTTAAAAGTTAAAGTTCATCTATAAAGTGCGAGTATATGTATTTGCAAATATATACGCATCAATAGTTGAAGGATCAGATACATTATATTAACTTGTGGTATTTATGCAATACGCACAAAATGTTGGAATTGGAACGTTTCACGCATGTTGGATGGACGGCAACTCGATGAAAACTATCGTCCAAAAGGAAATACAGTAAACAGCTTAGTTTTTTTTTTTTTCTCTATCAGGTAATTTCGGTTGAAAATCCTATATACTACTTTGCAAAACGTTTCGATGTCAGAGAACTCGGTTTTTGTATATAATTTTCCAATGCTGAGAGCTCTGGCAGGATGCATTCAGCCTCGAGAGGTAGGTTCCAGCTGTGGAGTATCCATCTTAAGGTGGCCGGAGTACTACTATTCCATTTGTAATGTGTTCCTCCGCCCTCCAATGTTGAGTTCAACTTCTCGTATGCAATTTTTTTTAGTTTTTACAACAATAATACGGCTGTCGCTTTCTCGTTCAGATAAAGGCTCAGGCTGTAGTTTTTGTTGCACTCTTTTGTATCTGAAAGACGATCTGATTTGCGCCCGTAACATATACATAAGCAATACCATACTTAATATAAACTGGTGTTATACAATTTAACTCGAACTTGCTCCGTAGTGGTAAGGCAAGCAGCTGATCATAACGTGATAACGTTTCTCATTAGTTTACGACAAACATACTGTGTAATGCTGCAGTAATATTGCCTATATATTATATTATATCATCTTGGGTCTTTTACTGAAGGCAAGGAGGAATGGACATTTAATAAAGCATAGTGTTGTAGAGGAATATTGAAGTGCTAAAATCCTCCAACCAATCAACTTCATTTCTGCTACGTGCTTCCGTTTATATCTACTTTTAGCTTATAGCGAACAAAGAATTGGCGCTGTGACAACGTGCCAGCCCCAATTTCTGTAATGCTCTGTGTGGGTGGCGACAAATAATTCAGAGATCATGCGATAGGCGATGGACTTTATGGGCATTCGCTCCAGGAGAGGCTTTTTGGTATATCCCACACATACAACATTAAAACTCTTAATAGTCTTTGACGCCACTTGAATGAGTTTAATCGGTTTGATTGTAAAGAAATGAGCTATAAATTTTCACAAAGTCAGGGTGTAGTTATTAATCTTGCTGCGGTATGAGCCCCGTTTTGGAAGTAATAAGAGTTTGGGCTAGCAACTATATTTCAAATGTGTGCGCGTATGTGGAGCGCGATCTCTTAAGCTATTTTTCTTAAGGAATGCGGATTTCCTCCGTTTTCAATAGCCGCTGAACGCGATCGTTACGCAGCGAGTTCGCTTCGTGATGAAGAATGGGGCAGGCGGATTCGCTTTCCTGTAGAAAATAAGTAGGGTGTGTACCGCACCTTCAGAGCAGACATCATCTAAAGAATGATTTATACAAAGCTCCAAATATAAGTAATTGTTTTTTGAAATTTAATAAATCAACGTTGTAGTCGCATGACTTTGTATGTCGCTCTATTGTTTATTTATGCGTATACCAACTGTTCTTACGAAATTAATTGTTCCTTATACACCAGTCAGAAGTTGGAAAGGTAACTGAAAAGTTAAATGTCATCGCTAGGATATTTAAAAAGTAGATCTGATCTGCGTCCAAGTGCTCTAATAACTGAGCTATCATGACATGCATTAAATTCCCCAAGTATATTTCCGAGTAAACCTCAAGGACATCCCAAATTATTTACAGATGGTATGCCCTACTGGCTACTACATTGTCGTAAGTACTTTTATTCCCGGGCTTCACAGTTTAACCAACTATTAAGTCAATTTTCAGTATCACTTTACCTTATTCTTACGAAAATGTATATTTTTAACTACTTCAGTTTAGTTTGAGAAATCTTTCCAGAAATAGCTACAGTGGACATAAATACAAAGAGAATAGATGTAATCAAATACTTATTTATACTTAGTTTGCCGTGTTTATGTGTACAATTTACACCCTTGCAAATGCCTAGGGCTGTTAAGTAGCAGACGAGAATTGAATCAAGAATGAGAAACCATAAATGGGGTATCGACCCCATAACATAAGGCTGAGCAAGATGATGATAGAAAATGAAGGCGAAATGGATGTAATAAAAGGTGATTATAGAACAATTGGTAGAATGAAAGACGGGTTAAATAGGAGAAATTGGAAAAAATCCACCCAGATGCCGCTTTGTCCACCTCAAGTCCCACATGCGATGCCCTAGCATTGAACATGGGTATAATGAGAGGACAGCGATCAAACCATTCGGCGACTGCGCCACCTGAAACTACTTAAACTGGACTTAAAATACAGTGCTATTTCCACACAATGGTGAGAAACAGTTGAACTTTGAAAAAAAAAAAAAAAAAAAAAACAAGGAAAAAAATAAATTTAAAGAATTAACAGTGTTGAAATTTTCAACCCGTAACAACGATTAACTCATTTAGCATTTCTTTTCTTCTCCTAAATAAATATGAATAATTTATAACTAATCCCTATTTTTTCAACACAATAATTTTATCGTGCGCAGTAAGTTTCAAAACAGTAAAGTAAATCATAAATATTAAAATAAATAAAACTAATTTTAAAATACGCGTGAAACTTTCTGTATATATTATAATACATTGCTTTAATATTTAAATCATTAGTTTTAAAATAACATCTTTATTCACTGATGCAAACAATTACTTCCACTCTTCGACGCGTAAACTGTTAAGCACTTTTTCACTCAACTACCCGCTAACACTTCAGTCGAAGTCTGTCTCGTATCTCTCTCACGACTCGCTATTCACCACACAATAAATTGACTTTTTTTTTTTGGAAGACAGGAATAAAGGTTATAAGGATAACAGGTATATAGGGTATTTGGGAAGGAAATAAGGAAAGGGGCAGAGAAAGGATTTATTACTGTAGTGTCACTATTTATTGGGGCATATGTGGTGTCATGGGGCCCAGTACCGCCGAAGCAAACCGAGTGATTGCGGGTAACTGTATTATGAAGCGTGGGGTGTAGGGGCAAACGACATGGCGCAATGCCCTGACGTCGACCTACAAAAATTGAGGTGCATTATTTAACCAGAGGGGCATGTTAGTCTGGCGATGGAGCTCTTCCCAGGTGAGTTCTGGGTGATGTAGCCATAGCTCCAAAGCTTAGTGAGTTTGGTCGATGATGTATGGCTGATGTGATTTGCTGTGTCATATCTTGCAGTCTTATTGTCAGTCCTCGAGTCTGTTGCTGAAGCAGCTCGAGCTTATGGACTTTGTAGATTCGGGAATTGTTGATGTAGTTCACCACCTTCTCGAGACTCCTGTTGAAGTGGTCTCGCAAGGCGGCATTCTCCCGGTGTACTTCCTGAGGTGTAGACTGAAGGTTTCGGGCGGTTCCCTGAAGCTCCGCCAGAGAGCGGGTCAGGGCTTCCTCCCACGTGGCGATGCGTTCGGCTATGGTGTTGACTGCAAGACGGAGATTTTGGAGTTCGGCTATGTTGGTCTCAAGGATGTTTTGGAGCTGGATGAGTGTGGAGGTCTGCGAGGAAGTGATGATGGGCGCTGGCGGGTGAGAAATTGGCTGTGGTGGTGCTGCGTGCGGCTGATGAGAGGCTGGTTGTGGTGGCGCGGCGTGCGGCTGATGAGAGGGTGGTTGTGGTGGCGCGGTGTGCGGCTGGTGAATGGCTGGGATCTGTCTGCGTGGGTGTTTTGGGCACACCGCTTGACCCGTGTAGTGACCTGCGCTGTTGCAAGTAGCACAGTACACGGGCCGGCGTCTCAAATCATGGTAGGTGCAGGCGGAGGTGAGACATCCGGCGCCACAATAGTGGCAACGGGCGGCGACTGTGCAGGCGTCTGAGGTGTGCCCGTACTGGCAGCACCGGCGACACGGGAAGACACGGACGCCTCGTCCGGGCTCAACTGCGAGCACCTGCCCAAGGGCAGGCAACCCATCAGCTAAGGCGGCGTGGTAGTCCGCCTCGTTCCAGAACTCCAGCCTGACAAGTGGTGACGGTCCTCTCTCTGTGTGAATTCTTGTGGCTTTCATCAGTGAAGGCCAGCGTTGAGTACTAGACCGTCCGGTAACTGCCGGTGAACTCCACGCACCACTGCGCAGAAGCGCGGCAGCGAGGAGAGGTCTAGTACTGGTGACGTCGTAGGAGGTGTAGGCGGTGTGTTGTCGGTTGTGACGTTCAGCGGGGATTGTAAGACTTCGACGGCGGGTGATGCGGCGTGACTTGCCGTGGTGGCTGATTCAGGCTCGGCGGAGGTTGTAGGCTGGAAGACTGGGTCGGCGTTGGCGGTGACGGTCTCCGGCGGCTCCCCGAGTGGCTCTTGGACGGCTTGCGGCGTTTCCCTCCCATGCTTACTCTGTGAAGGCAGAGAGCGAAGTCTAGCAATCCTTGATTCCTTTTATAACTAAAATGACGTCACAGAAATTTCTGAAAGCACGTGGAAGCCGAAGTATTTTTGAAGAGTCTAGTCTCTCATTCCAAGGCTTCCATTAACTGGTTATCGCTTCCGTGTTTACCACATTCCAGCCCTACCGCCGCATACCAAAAGAAACGTCACGGTACTGACACAATATTAAACACTAATACTGTATTAGAATTTCAAATAAAATTCATTAAAATTGTTCTTATTATTAGGAAATGCTGTAACAGCACATTAATATTTTGTTCAGATCAATTAACCTTTTAGATTTGTATGCAAGGTATAGAAAATGTTGATGGGAAGAGTTTCAGGATTTGTATTATAGCCTTTATTTAATGGCAGTTGTAAAATAGGTATAACAATATTCTTGGTATTGATTAAGGATGTACGTGTGCATGTAAAGAATGAAAATATAATAGGAGTAAGTTCTTCTAAAGCATAAGAAATCCTTATAATTTTAATTTCCTCTGCTGCGTACCTAGTAGATGAAGAAAGTATTGCATTTCACCCAAAATTTCTATGAGATTTCATTTTGAGATCTCAGATTCTGTGCTGTAGGTATTATAAGTAGGGAAAGTATATGTTGTATTCCATCTAAAAATTCGATGTTTTATGGTTTCAAAGAAAAGACGTTTGTATAAAAATATCCGTTTATTTATGTACGTGTATGTTAACAATATCACTAAAAACGAAAATGCGGTTTTCAAGAAAATCCTCCCTTCAAACTAACCTCCATGTGGAAATGTATTCAGATATTTTTAATTTATTAAGAATCACTCCAATAAATGTTAATATATTGTAACGACCATTGAAGTGTAAGTTACATCTTCAACTTCCTGGGAAGTTCTTTTCTTTCTGGATAACTTCTGCAGATGGGGCAAGCTGTCAGAAACAGACAAAATCCTATTGCACTAAAGATGTAGATATCGTTAAAGCACACAGCTTAGGTCAATGAATTTTTATGGAGTAAATGTCTCCGAGACATTCTTGGTTATTGGTTTAAATTTTACAATGCTTAACACTTTTCTCAAGAGGAAATTCAAACTTCACATTTTTGCATCCTGTCATGCAAATAGGACGGAATTTCAATGCCTTTTATAGCTAACTTATAAGTGTTAAAATATTTGGCTATAGTTTTAGCTTATTGTTGGCCTTATTCCCTTTTAACCTACATTCTGTAAACGTTTATCTTGATTAGCATGAAGTAGATATAAGAATAAGCTCTTTTAGAATAATTTGTCGCAGAATGGCTAGTGAAAATCATGTGAATATGAAGCATCAACTTTTTAGAAAAAAGTTATGCATATGTCTATGAGTTGTATAACTTAAAAACCACAACTCGGAACACTTGATAATCATTACCAGTATCCTCCAAAGCTACGATACGACATTGTTTAAAAATCCCGCGCAAATAAATGTTTGTTTTCAAAGTTGTTCAATGTTTTCATTTTATGAAAAATAGCTCTAACAGATTTGAATATGATATCATATTTTTAAGACATTCACAGAAAAATAATATGTATGTACTGAATTTTCCAGAAAATACCATGCTGGAAGACCCAGCTCTCCCGTATTTAACGTGTGCAAATATCCCTTTATGTCTTAAAAGAGTTGTAGAACTCAACGGGATTTTTTTTCAGGTTAAACCCGATCAGTGGCGAACCAATGTAAGCGACCCTTCTAATTTGACATAGATGATGAGCAGTTTGGTATGTACCCGTATGTGAGTTATACTGTCCACAGACACACACAGGACCTTTTCTAAAATTTTATTTTTATTTATTTATATTTCAAAACGTACATTTGCGGTGAAATCTCGACATCTACTGTGTGCTTGTATATACGTGCTAAAGAAAGTGTTTTTTGGTAATGTTTAACGCCGCTTTAACTACTTGTGGCACCGCAGGCGATGGCACTGATGCTACTTGAATAAAGGTGGAGCACCGGTGGAATGCGGTCGTCTCCTTAGCGCGGTGGTAGCGTTGCTGCTTACCAAGCGGGAGGCCTGGGTTCGATCCCCAGTACCGGCGTGGGGATTTTTCCCCCGCTGGGAGACCTGGACCGGGGTGCACTCAGCCTCGTAAGGTCCCTGGGGGGCCAATTGAGGAGCTACTTGATGGAGAAGTAGCGGCTCCAGGTCGCGAGGACCGCATTAACCGGCCGGGGGGGACTCGAGGCGCTGACCACGTCTCACCCTCCAATACTGCACCCCATCCATGACGTCTGTAGTGAACCGAGATGGGGGACGCAGCGGCCGGGCGGTAGGCCAAGGTTCCCCGTGAGCTGTCGTGCCATGGAGTTATAGTTACCGGTGGAATGCGATGGCGGGGGAAACCGGAAAACCCAGAGAAAACCCACCCCTACGCCGCTTTGTTCACGACAAATCGCACATGCGGTCGCTTGGGTTCGAACCCGGGCCGTCCACAAGAGAAGGTAAAAGATAAAATGTATGTGTTGAATTTTCTGGAATAAGCCTATAATATCCCCTTCCTTTATAAATAATGTTGTATAGCCTTGTGTAAAAGTTATACATTAAGTGCTAACGAAATATGAAGTTTCTTTAAAACAATTTGTTCCAAATAAAAATATCCGCCTATAAGGGTTCTAATTCTTCAATACTTACTCATTCGTTTCTCGCGACTGCATGAAAGGAATATGGAATGCTATGGCCATCCATAGCTCCAGGTCTCAACATTTGACTATCTCTATTTCCTTTGTATTTATAGCAAATTCTGTATAGAACCGTCATATTTCTGCCAAAGTTTTATCTTAATTATAATGAAGTAGTGAAGGAATTAACGTTTATCAGGAGCAGCTTGGACGGCCAACAATAAACGATATAACATCAGATATCGTTTTCAAGAACTGTCGCTATTCAGCTATTTCGTAAGCGGTGGACAGGGAAGAGAATTTCTTGCTCACCATATAGCCTCTCGCTTTTATGTATCTGGATTCTCTAGCGGATATTATCCAGAAAGAAATATGTAATGAAACTATTTATAACATATCAATTAACAGAAACAGATAACAAAATAAACCTCACAAGAATGGTTTGTATAAGAGTATAAAATATCTGTTATATTATATTTGTATGACTTTCCCCACCTGATCTGCAAATAAAGTTCTACAAAATATTCTTCTTTGTACCCCATGCTAAACGAGATAAACATTGACAGAAGAGTCTTATTTTTGGTATTATTTCATTTGTATAATCCCTTTAACATCAATGGTCATATCGGTTGCTTTGACTTGTAAAACTGTGGGTTTAGAACATTAATAAACTTATATTTCTAAACACACGCACATTTACTCTCACATTCATAATTTCAGACTGTATGGAGGATAGGGAATTCTTCTGGTTAAACAAAAAAATTTATCTTCATCTTATGGTTTGTCTGATCTGCAAAAGTCATTCATATTGAACAAGTCTTTATAGACTACTTCCAGGAAATTTAATATATACTTACATTTTATTTGTCATGGAAATATTTTTAATATACGTTAGCTTAATCAAAGTCTTTAGAGTCAGTTTTTAGAAAACCAAAATAAACATTTTCCCATGTAAAGGGCTGTTTGGTTTCGGATAATTTCTTGAAAATGTTCTTTCTATCATTGGGAGTTATGAAACTTAAATACTAAGTTTGGAATTTAATGCAATTTCTGTTTTTTTCGTTACACATACACTCAGACACATAAATAGACAGAAACACACACACACACACTGGCGTCTTTCTAAAACGTTTTTGGATTCAGTGATCTCAAAATATATATTTCGGTGAAAGCTTCACACCAAAAATTTCCTACTATATGCAAAGTAGGTGTAGAAAAAGTAAACGTTTAAAATTAATAGGATGTTTTTGGAGAGAGACAAAATGGTATTTAAATTTAATGGCGAGATTTCATTGAAAATATGCGATTTAAAACTTCCTCAATCTCAAAAAGGTATATAACTCAGAATTGAAAAAAAATATCAAAATAATTCCAGAAACTCGATATTTATTTCTACCTTTAACGAAATATGTAATGTAAATATGATGTTGCTGTAAAGGTTTATTTCAATTGAAGTGCAGTAATTAAATAAACCATCTGTAGATGCAGTTACAGATAGTAATGAACGATATAAATAGAGACAATGATGAGAATATAATATAAGATAAGAATATATGTATACCTATAATATTCATAGATTTGCGAATATAATATAAAATAGTTTTGTGGGGCAGTTAACCTAAACAAATGTTTTTCTCAATTGCTATTTTACGTTTTTGTCTAACATTTTATTAAATATACTGTTAGTAGTAGATTTGCGCTAAAATGAAATACTTTGCTTAAGAAATGCACTATTTCAAGTTGCCACAGCAACCTACACTAAAAATATCGCGGACGTTGAATCAATCAGAAAAACAGAAGAGATCTTTCAAAAACAAACGATCTCGATAATTATAAGAAATTCACTTATCCTGTTGAGATTGGGCCAGCAACACATCGACTTTCCCATCGGTGAGAAAGTCCAAGAAGTTCAAGAGTGTTGAGCGGCCCGATAACCTTAGGAAACTCGTAAACTTTTATCGGTTTTGGAATAAGGTGAGTAGAAGGAGAAAGAGGGAGAACTTTAGTTCCAATTGTCTGGCTAAAGTAAGGGAAACTCAAGAAAGCGAGCCATCCTAACAAGATCAATAAACCATTAGAATAAACTGCTCGAATGCTTATCTTTTAGAACATCAATTGTTGATAATGAATATAATGATTATTATTTACCAAGGGTCACTTAACGTTTTGTTACATATAACTCTTCACCATATCTCCTCATGTGACATGGTATCTATTATTCCTGATGTGTTGGAACAGACTGTTGTGTGACACAAAATATATCTTTATATCATCACATGATCATTTACATCAATATGTCCCAAGAGAACTGCCAAATTCACATGTCATATGTGTGTGAATCAAACAAAATATATAACAAGAGTTAAGGATATAACGTTTATACATTTTTGTCAACAAATACATATAGCAGGAACCTTCATTTGAAACCCGCCCATGGAATGACCAAAGCATATACACTTATTATGATAGTGTCTTTATATCGCTTTTATCGCATGACCTTGCACTGTATAATGTTTTCAGAGGTGTATTAACCAATTTGGGAAAGGGAAAGGAATTGTGCGCGAAAGATAGATCTCAGCGGGACAATTTATACAGAACAGCGATTTGCAAGTGGAGTTCTCTGTGCAGACACAAGCATATGCATATCTTGCCACACCTCTCTAATTATGTTGATAAAACATTAGGTATAAGTAACAGTAATTGATCTTACCTTCTACAGCACCCCAGCCATGACAAAGGAAGAATGGAAAACAGTAGGCTACGAACTTCGACAACTCTACCCAGATGGGCAGTGGCAGCTTGTGAACTAAACAATAGGTGAAGCTCTTTTCACATAAAAATCACAAGCAACATATCTATTTCATATATATTAAGTTGACTCTTCTGTCATTTCTGTACCATCTTCTCAATTATGTCATCATGAAAAGGCTGCTTCTCTTCTAGGTCATTCAGCAAGTCCTTTAGCATGAAGATGTTTGTCAGAGATGCCAGTTTTTCCAGGGTAATTGAGATCCATAAATATACTTTTATATAAATTTGTTTCTCTTCACTGAATCGCTCGTTGATAGCAGTGAAACGAGAGCAAAAACAGTTTATATACTTGCCAGAAGATATGTTTGTTTTCTTGGATCAATTCAAAATGTCACAAAAATCAGCAATTTCTCACGGCCTTTTTTACGCCAAGTAATAAGGAAGACCAACAAAACAATTTTTCCAAATAATAACTTTCACACAACCATACGTATGCACTGCACCACGAACTTTTAAAGTGTGTCTGGTAATATTTCCCAACATTTTTTTCCCTACTTTTGTGGTGACAATAATTTAAGAATTGGGTTTGTCTTCTCGTTTATAGCACATCCCTTTTATCACAATCAGTCCACCGCGAAAATGGTGTGAGTAAGATATATATATATATAATAACACACACTGTACACTCATAACACACATCATCTTACAGATTCATTTCTCGGCTAACTTTAACCAAAGAAAACAGCAGATGGAAACAAGAAGTTACAGTAGAGATAACTTCAGTTGAAATAAAAAACATGACGCAACTAGAGTATTCGGATCAGATCCCTTTACCTGAGAACTATTTTTAGACTGTTGTTGAATTTTTAGGGAAATGGTAATGGAAAACATCCGAAGGGAAGGGGATGGGTGACTTTAAAAAGGTTGCTTTTCTTTCATGCGTGCAATAAGCCCATGAGTTAGCCTCTACAAGGGTTTTCGTGGTTCGTTAAATTATTGAAATGATAGCTTCACCGTAGCCTCAAAGCAGGTCTTTTTGGCAGCACATAAAACGTTAGGTTCCGTTTCGTTGTCTTGGCAGCCGGGTATAAACACAGAGCTACATATCGGTTGACAGAAAAGAGCTGCAAAATCACAACGATTTCTTCTCTCCTTCCCGTTAACATCCTTTTCAAGGCATCTCTACATGCTACCGCTCATATATACTCGTGACGGGTATTTAGAATGCTTTAGTGAGGATCAAACCTACATTCACATTTAGTACAACTAAAAGAAATCTGAACTATTCCATTCATGTTGTTTTCTCTAGCTGTTTCACAAACAAGCCTTCGTTACAAAAGATTATTCTTTTATCTACGTCATGATAATCGAAATTAACATTAACATATTGGGCTTATTGCTTGTTTCCTATAAGTAGAAGGGAAACTAGGGAATGCATTAGGTTAAAGTGCTAGTCAAATATTTTAAAAACTATCGCTATATCAAACAATTGATATTCGCTTCTTTTTACATTCCCGGGAGTAAAACAAAAGAGATGTAAATAAAATTGATTCCCGCTGGAGAAAAATTTAAGTAGTTTAAACCTGAAAGCAGCAACAAGGAATATCTCGGAAACGGTTAAATCTACAAAAGTGTATATGAAATAAATTGTGTATTTTAATGATGTCTAAGTTTTTGTATGCAAGATTTTGTCTATCTCTTACGGTTTATAAGTTATACAAAGGTGACCCAGAATAAAGAGATCTTTAGAGTGTATTCCAAGAAAATTCAACTTATACATTTCGCATCCTTTAACATATGAAATTTTAATCAAATCGATTAAATACATTTTTGAGAAAATACAAATTTTTGAAACATGTTCCATTCTTGAGAGTACAGAACTTAAATACTAAGTTTAACTGACTTTTGTTTTTTAGCTATGCTGTCCCCCCCATACACACACACTATACTTTTCTAAACATGTTTTTTGATTCAGTGGGTCTTAAAATATATATTTCCGGTGAATACTTGGAATAAAATCTTTGGGTGAAATACATTGTCTTCTCTATTATGTACGAGTATATTGTACATACCTGCTAGAGAAGTAAAAAAATTAGTGGAACCTTACTAGTTTTACCTGAATAGGCGCCAATGTAGAGGCGCAAAACACGGGTTTCCACACGCACATCGGTAACAGGAAAGGTTAACCGAACGCGGAAGGGGGCAACCGGGCTTGGGCACAGTATCATCTATTGTAGTGCACTGAAAGAACCTTACCAGTTTCACAGTATGCAAAGGCAGTATGTCAGTAAACGCACTTTATATTTTGTGAGTATTGTGTTTAATTTCATAAAATAAACTCTCAAAACATTAGGTGTGCACGCACTATCGTTACGCGTCTAATTAATTGTTTGTTCAGAACGAGTATCATGTGTCAGGCAGCTATTTGTTTTGAATGACGTTTAACGTTTGCTTGCTTCATACTGCACCACATAGGTGAAACTGGTGATACAGTAAATTACATTATATGGCATTTACCAATATATTACGAAAACCAGAAAAAATAAAAACGCCGGTCGCCCGCTTGGATAGTGTGGTGGTAGATTGTCTGCCTCACATTCAAAAGGTCGTCAGTTCGAATCTCGCTTAGGGTGAGTTACCCGGATAAGATTTTTTTCGGGGTTTTCCGTTATCCTGAGAAGACCAATGTCAAGTAACTTCAAGCTCCATGGACCCCGAGATCATTTGAGCATCATTTCACCAATTTCATTCATCGTCCGATATGACCAACCAGGTTAAAGGACGTTAAACTACCAAAAAAAACAAAAAAAAAAAACAAACACTCATGAGAGATTTTAACAGGAGGCGGGTCCTGCCCTAATATCTTCCACTGTCACGTATAGTGAGGATCCTATTTCAAATGAACTGCCTTAGTGTAATCGGTATGGTGCAATTTCTCTTCGTCGTTTAAATCATTTGAGGTATCTGGTGTACATTATTATTTTGTCCCGTTTATTGTGACTCCTTAGCGGGGAAAAGACGTCCTTCTGTAGCCTGACGTCTCCTCTGATGCTGCAAAGTCCTCAATGGAGTGATGTAGTCTCTGACATTCTCGGCTCAGCGACTGATGAATAATCCAATCCTGATATTGCCTAGCATCTCAGGGTACTTTTGTAGGTGAAGCAAAATTATAAATCACTGTATTTCCCTTAATATTTGCATTTATATGCTAAAACCTTAATCGGCGGCTAGCTTTCTTCTTTACAATATTTACATTATTATTCCCAACACTTTAACTGATTACTAAGGAGCCTAATCTATCTGCACAACGTTCCCTGAGCCCTTAAGCACGTTGACCTGCCATCGTCACCTCACACACTTTCTGAACACATTGAAGAGTCAACACAGATAGGATACAAGTCTGGGGCTTGCTCCCATTTCTATACTAGCACTGGGTGACGCCAACCTTCGCGCCATAATATATAACAACACTTTTGATTGGTTCCTGATCTACGTCACGTTACATACTGTGAACATGTTCTGTTCCAAGTTTCGTTAGTGGCGTGGACTCATGACGCGTTTGGAAAAACCCAGTGCTTCCATCTCCCTCTTATATATTTTTGTTTCTATTTTCAGTCACTTAGCGTAATCCTGTGCTCATTATCAAGGGTTAGTTGGTGTACTATTACCTAGAATTAAGCTAGCTCGCGTCTTCCTTAGTTACCTAGATTACTATTTTGTTTTGTACATCTTTCTACAGCTAAATATTCTCAATATTTAACATTTCTTACCTTAGTATTATAATATTATATACACTTTTGTTGTTTTATATTGATTTATATACGTGCGTATGGCTTGATAATGAATTCTATATACATGTGACATGTTTTCCTACAATCCTTTTGAATCCTATTTTCTATCGAAAATATCTCAAGCATCAAAACAAAATTTGACGTTTATTTTATTTTAACAAGGTATATTACGCGAAATGCATATAATGAAAAAATATATGCATATTTTTAACCAGCAGGCAGGCAGGTGGATGGAGAGGTAGGTGTGTATGTGAGACAGAGAGAGAGAGAGAGGGGGGGGGAGAGAGCTGATTACTTTAGAAAACCCATATAGGTGTTAAATAACTATCCAAGCTAGAGTTTTCAAATATGGCAAAACAGCACTATTACGTATAGGTAATAAACTGGCATAATTTTCAAGTATACATATTTCACAGAATATGCAGAAGTATCTATTGTAATATTACAGGCCAAAGAATTATCACAACAAAAAATATTAAATAAATAGTTTTATGAAAAGATATATTTAATTAACTTCAGAGACTAACATTTCTAATCCTTCAAAATTGTAATTCAGTAATCAAATGCTTTTAAATACCAGTGCATACATTATTTTGTGCGGTTCAAACCTCCAATTAAACGAATGCCAACCAATTTTATTGAACATTGAGGGGTGTGGGAAATTTTGATTATGCAATATACCTACATAAAATGTATAAAATTAATTAGATATCAAAGTTAACTTGAAATAGAAGCAACCCCAGTAAATTATTCAGAAAAATAAATAGCAACATATAGAGCAAAAATTTGAAGTTTGAGTTCTAGGTGTCCTTTTTGTATGCCTAAAAGAGAACCTTATGTCACTAGATTTACTCTTACTTAAAGAAACTCCTACGAGGCAAAATTCCGGTACAGTGGCGGCGACGCTGATATGATTCTGGCATTTCACTACGTTTTTTAAAGCTTTAATTCATTTTTTAAGCTAGGCATAACACAATCAGTGGTTTCTCAAGTCAAAGCCCCCGATATGAAGAAATAGTGCACTCTATTCTATACAAATTAATCAGTTAAAATTAACTTTGTGTATTTAAGACATGTTTGTTGTGATGTGCGAGGAAACGAAGTCTATTCACGATTACATGTAGCTGCGCAATAAACTGACTATTCTGAATTGTGCAGATCAACGATAATATATTCTTATAATAATGGATATGCAACTAGTTCCCTAAACGAATATATAAGAGAAGATATGTTATAGTATATTTACATAATTTAGTCTATCGAATGTTGTTTATTTATTTTTTTAAATTTTACAAATCATTCTTACGGAATGAATTCTTCTAAGTACTTGAACTTACTCAAACTTCGCAGAAATTGTTTCATTAATACTTTATAATTGGTAAATTATGAACAAGAGACAAACAGACTTTCTATGACAAGAGATATAGATGCCTTTAAAACGGTTTGTTTAAATAGCTTTTATATGACCTCAGCCATTGGATATATTGTTTATAATATTTTTATGTTTGAATAATCCGTATTTTGGTGTCGCTGTTCACTTGTTACTCATGATGCATTAGAAAGGATGTATAACTTCAAATCCAAGATATAGAGAGTTTCCTCGAATGCCTTCAACGAAATATGAAATGAAACAATTTCTGTAAAGGTTTGTCTCTTTTGATATGAAGTAGATAGCAGAATAATCTTTTGTAAGGTTAGTGTGTCGAAGCTAAGTAAAAAAAAAAATCTTTCTCTAGCTGTTCCATACACACTATTCACACAAAGATTCTTACGAAATGTTATTCTTTTATGTATATTATACTAATTGAGATGCGCATTAAATCAATTGATATTGTTACTTGCTTCCTCGAAAGTAGAAGGGAAAGAGGAGAAAACAGATTAAAGCCACAGTCAAATCCTTTAAAAGCTCTATATGAATCGATTGAGGTTCGGTTCGCTTTGCACGGTCCCATTTGAATAAAGTTAGGCGGCTTAAAAATTAAACTAATAACAACGAATATCTCGAAAACGGTAAAATCCACAACCAAAAAAATATATATGTCATAAATTATGTGATTCATCGAGATCTACACAGTTTTTGTCTATCTCTTACGGTTTAACCGCTAGTCAAATTCAGCAAAAATCATCCAGAAAAAAGGGGTCTTCAGAGGCTATTCCTAGAAAATTCAAAATATTTTCTATATTTTCTATATAAATATATTTAATCGTTATTTTAATCAAAATCTTTGGAGCCATTTTTGAGAAAATCAACATTTTCAAAATATTTTCCAGGTCAAGGGTGAAAATATTTGTGTCACACCCTTGGAAGGTACTAAACATAAATGCCAAAATTTGGTATGTCTTTTATTTTTGAGCTATGCTGTCCACAGACACGCATATGGACCGTTTTCTAAAAATACCTCTTCCTCAAATTCAGGGACCTGGAAAAATATATTTTCCACAGAAATTCCGACGTCAAATTTTTGGATGCAATACAATACCTTTTCTACTATGTACACAGTATGTACGTACGGCTAGAGGCAGTAATAAACGATAAGGAAAGAAAGGCATGTGAAACATTTTAAGATAGTATTCCTTCGCATACTGTTTCTGGAAATAGCATTATAGACTAGAAGAGAAAAATAGTTTTTATATCTTTACATTCTCAGTTTGTTCCGTTTATTATTTTTTCTTTCTCTAGCACGTGTGTACAATACACATAGTGGATACAGTTTTGTATTCCACCCAAAAATTCGATTCCAAGATTTCACTGGAAATGTATGTTTTGAGAGGCCTGGAATCCAAAATAAAATCATTTTTGAAAACGTGACCGTCAGTATGCGTCTGTGTGTGTGTGTGTGTATTTGTGTGTGTGTGTTCTTGGGCAGCATATCTCAAAAACTAAAAGTTGGTTAAATACCAAACTTGGTATTTAAGTTCAGTATTTTCCAAGGAATGGTGAAGCCGAATGGTTAGACCCCTCAGCTCCCACTTAGGCGGCCTGGGTTCAATCCCAAGTGCCTGCATGTGGGATTTGAGGTGGACGAAGTGGCGTCTGGTCGAGTTCTCTCCGGGTCCCCCACCTCTCATTCACCAATTGCTCTATCAACTTTCCTATCATTCATTTCGCTTGCACTTCATACCATCCCCTTCCTCACGTTCATGCCTGGCTATGGGCAGACCACACTTTCCAGGTTCTCTTTTCTTTCGTTTCGTGCCGTTGCCTCCCAACAGGTTTCTGAGCCCTAGGATTCCGCTTGTAAGTCAGTAAGGGAGTGTCAGTTCTACGAGGGATGTTCAAAAAAGACTGGCACTGATTTTTTTTCATTCCATCTGTCCATGCCTCATTGAACTACGCACTCTTATCACGAATTACTGAAAATTTCACAGCGATAGTCCATTGAGTGTTGGCAGCCTTTGAAGATGAATATGTTTCATCATCCCCTCTAAACATTTTCATGGCTGATTTTCGCCAACAACGTTATGCAATGAAATTTTGTGTTCTCTTGAAGAAAAACGCTACCGAAACCTACGATGATCTGAAGAGAGCTTATGGAGACACCACAATATTTCATAGAGCATGTTTCCGTTGACATCATGCTTTCAAGACTCACTTTGAGGCAGCTTGCACACATCCTTGGGATATCAGTTGGGAGCACTCACACCATTTTAAAAGAGCATTTGCAAATGTCGTGTGGGCACGAAGGATACCGGACTACTTACTCCACAGCAAATGCAGGCTCGTGTTGGTTGATGTGTGCCTCTATTGGAAACAATATTTTGGGGACGAGGGTAATGTTTGGTGGTAAAACATCATCACTGGTGATGAAACATGGGTGTACTGTTATGACCCAGAGATGAAGCGGAGCAGCACAGAATGGGTGCAACATGGTTACCGGGTATGGTGTATACTCACTCAGTTCTAATTAACACCACAGTCACCGCAGTTTACTACCAGAACGTCCTGAAGCAATTGATCAACGATCACATCCCGCAAAAACAAAGGAACCTGATTGGGAAATGGAAGCTCCATCACGATAATACAGAGCCAAATATTGCTAATGCTGTTACTCAGTTCCTGGCACAAAAAGACATCTTTATGGTACCCCATCTGCTTTACAGTCCCAACCTGGCACCGTGTGACTTTTTTCTTAACCCAAAAAGAAACTTAAAACGAAGCCAAGGCAGTGAAAGCTTTAGAGGCGACCCTGAAGAGGTTGTCAAGGAATGGCTTCCTGCACGTCTTCCAAGAGTGGCAATGGAGGTGGGACAAGTGCATTGCATTGGGGGAGAAGTATTTGAGGGGAACAAAGGCCTGTATTAATGTTTTTTTTTTTTCAACAACTTTTTGTATGAGCATTAGTACCAGTCCTAATTGAGCATTCCTCGTACATAAGGGGAGAGTAAGCCGACTACGAAAATCTTCCTAAGATGCGACATGGAGATCTTCAAGTAAATCGTTACACCCCAAACTACAGTTTACGTGGAACATTTTTAGTAAGTTTTGATTTTCTCAAAATATATGTGATATAAATTGTGTATTTTAATGATATCTGTATTTTTGTATAGAAAGTTTTTGTCTGTCTCTTACGGTTTACGAGTTACACAAAAGTGATCCAGAATAAAGAGATCTTCGGAGGATATTCTTAGAAAATTCAACTTATATTTTTTATATACTTAAACATTGAAATTTTAATCAAAATTCGTATTTTGAGTAATTAAGTAATTTTTAAAAATATTCCTTGTAAAGGGTAACTCGCAACTGAGGTATTTTCTTTCAAATCTTTGTGTTGCTTCATTGGAAATGTTGGAACTTAAATACTGAGTTACCTACTCTTCGTTTTTTAAATGTGTTGTCCAAAGACACACACAACAATAACTACAACACACACATGGACATATTGTAACTCATGATTATTTATAAATGTTTTTAAAACCAAAAACGAAAGTATATGGTTGTTTTCAATTGTCATTGCAAACGTAATGATTTAGTCCCTAGTATTCAAAATACTCAAAGATGCCTCTACGACTTTTCTAGGGATGATAGCCAACATCCACATATCTATGCCATACATTGAATATTCCAGAGTATTAGTTATTTTAGTTCACAAAAAGCGCATATATAAGTCTGCTAAGAAAGGTGACAGCTGGTCCCTGGTCTGTTTGTAAAAGTTACTGTTGAAGGTGAAAAACCTTTGATCAATTAAGAAATTAAAGTAGTTATTTCATTAATTATATTTTCATCAGTTGAAATAGAAGATAACCATTCTTCCAGTAAGTTAGGTAGCTTTTTGGTTGAAAGATGACAATGGTGAATTGTCGAGCCGCGTCCACCCAACCTCCATCAAAATTTAGTGAAGTAATGTAAGAAATATAATCCATGAAGATATGGATTTTTAATTTTGCTAATGTTTATCATGGTGTAGATAAAACAATAACCTTTTATAAGAAAATTATTTGCAGAACAACTAGAGAAAGTTGTGTGAACGGAACACACCAGCTTGTTAGATAAATTTCTATGTGTGTGTATTTGGAAGAGCATAACTCAAAAACGAAAAGTCGGTTAAATGTCACATTTGGTATTTAAGTTTAAAGGATGCAACACGAAGATTTTGAGAAAAATCCATCAACCCCCAAACTACCCTTTACATGTTAAAAGAGTTCGAATATTTCGATTTTCTCAAAAATGGCTTTAACGATTTCGATTAAAATACCATATGTTTAAGGTATTTCTATGACAAACGAAATGTGTATGCTGAATTTTCTAGGAATAGCGTTCTGTATGAATTTTGTATACTTTTTGTATAACTAATTAACTTAACAATAAACGAAAACTTACTACACAAAATGTAGATCTGGTTAAAACATACAATTTATATCATATACTCATATACATTATTTTGTAGAGTAACTGTTTCCGAGATATTCCGTTATTGATTTCAGTTTTAGCCACTTAAGCTTTTCTCAAACAGGAGGTCAACTTTCCTTTCACCTCTCCTTTGTTTACTCTTGTTTCACAGAGTGACCGGCTTTTAAAGGATTTTGCTATCGCTTTGGCCTAGTGTACTCCCGTATTTCCATTCTACTTACAAATATACTTATGTACATCTTGATTAGCATGATGTGCATAAAAGAATAATCCTTTATAAGAAACATTTTTTGTGGAATGGCTAAAGAAAATTATGTGAATGGAACACATCAGACTTTTCCCGTCTGTACATAAAGCTGTAGGTACCAAAACATCTTCAGTAACGAGAATGACTGTGTTTTGAAATGGTCACTGTTGTATTAAAATCTAAGTTTTGGAGGTTTAAACCAACAGAACTGCCTTTTGAAATAATCCTGTATTCCTAATTCTGTAGTGTACTCTTAACATATTAAAATGCACGACACAGTAAAACGGATTTTCTCTTTTGCAGGCGCTTCGGGTGCTCGTGCTTCGAGGGTTTCTCTGGGCCTAAATGTGGTCATGGTCCAGAATGTGAAGCGGACAGGAACATCTGTCAGAACGGCGCCACCTGCAGGTAAGTGAATTGTCTACCTCTGCCTCAACTTTCCCTTGCCAACTTTTTATGAGTGCAATAACTGTTCGCCATGGGCATTCACTCGCTTCTCTGAGTACTCGCTGAGTCGGCAATAATATGCTCTCTTGCTCTAGGTGCTATCTAGACATTCTAGTACAGCTCATTAAAACACACACTGTGCCAACTTTAACGTTATCGCGTAACAGGTTATTTTTCTTTCAAATAAGCTGATCAAGAAGTCCTACAGACACGTGCAGACTATTTATAGAAAGATCAATAAAAAAGTCGTTAATATTTATGTTGAAATAGTATTTTATATTGTGTGAACAATTTAGCGCCAATGCTTGGCGAGGATGATGGCGTTCACTAATTTGTAAATATGTTTTAATCTCATGGGTGTGCAATACCGCCGTGGCTGAGTGGTTAAACCGCTCGCCTCCCACCTCGACGGGCGTATGGGAAGCTGTATGTAAAATTTGTGGTGGACGAAGCGGCGTCTGGGTTGGTTTTCTCGGAGAATTCCGGTTTCCCCCGCCATTCATTCCACCAATTGTTTCATCATCACGTTTCCTACTGTAAATGTTGCCTACATTATATATCATCTAGTCCCTCACGTTCATACCAACCATTGATTGGGCTTATCATCCATCCTGGCTACTCTCTCTGATCTAGAGTCAGGTATCTGCCCCAGGTGCTGACTTATAAATTTTGGTAGGGGGGAGGTGTAAGTCGTCTATACGAGGACAATAAAAGCGAAAGAAGAACAAGAAAAATATGCAATACTTTATTTACTTTTAAAGCGTATATGAGTGTAAAAATTGAAAGTAAATATTTGTGTTTATCGTTTATTTGGCATCATTGCAGATAATGAATATAAATAAGTTGAGCTTGATATGTACATGCATAAATGCATAGTACATACATACAGGATGTTAGGGCTCTGATTGCGCAGTTTGGCATGCTGGGAAATCCAAATATGACGCATAACAATTTCATCTAACTTAAAAGATAACGGAATTATGGAGCCGAACTTGAGAACCGAATGTATTGTTTTGGTTTGCGGCCAGGCCAATATTTTGTTTTGGCTTGTGCTTGAAATCGGTTCACCACGTGCCTGTGTGCTTCTTATCAACTACTGCCACTAACGAGGGGAGGTGTGATTTTCTTTCAAGCTATTTCATAGTATTCATATAAATGTAAAAATTCCTGACCTTCTACTCTGCACACAACGCTCAATTTAGCATAGTTTATTCCAGTAGATACGCCGGAATCTAATTGTTTAATATACTTTTGTGGCTAAACGACTCATTTTAGCATCAAATGGTAAAATCACAAAGAACTCCCCTTTGGTAGCTCTACTTCACTATTTGCAGAATTGCAGAAGTAAACTATAAAAGGGTGGTGAAGTTTGCAATCAAAATTTGACCTTTTTTATTTTTGGTTTATGTAACCACTCACTTTAGAGGAAAATGATACAGGAATTTATGTTTCACCTTAACGTCAGAAGTTGCCGTTGTAGACTTTCTAATGTCAAAGTTAAGTGATTTCATTAGTCCATAATATCTGGTCTCGTATGGCTTGCAGGTGCTGTACCGACTGAGTTGTGGGACAAGCTGTAAAGATGTCGTTTATATGTCATAAAGCGAGAAATGAACAAGTCTTGCGCAAAGTTGCTTTCATTCCCTTCCTCTCTGTAACGGCTGAGAGATGCGTAATAGAGATACCAGCTTGGCACAAATAACACAACCACAACAGCGTGCAGATTGTCAATTTAACTGCTGTAAATGTACAATCATTAAGTAATAAGATATCTCAATTGGAAGTTTTCACCCAAAAATAAGACCCTTATGTACTATGCATTACAGAACACCATTGTAATGATAAACAAATACATTGCATGAATTTACCTAAAACTTGATTATTTCATTCTGCAGAAAAAACATTTGTGTGGAGGCTGTCTAATCTACACTAAAATTTGTAGCCAATATGTTACTAACGCTATAGAGTGTTCCTGTTTTTTTATTGGTATGAACTATGAATGTTGCGCAGTTAAACTCTGTTACTTACACACGCAGTATAACTACTACATTATTACTGTATATAGACCTTGCGATGGAAACATTGATTTTTTTTTGCAAAATTATATGATACCCTTACTTATTTTAATAATAGATCAAAAATAATATACTTATGTGATGACTTAAATATTAACTACCTTGAAAATAGTATTTATAAAAAACTACTGGATGATTTATTACAGTGTTTTGAATTAAGGTGAATATATTTTGAATCCTCTAGAATTTTCATAAATAAAAATGACCACATGTTGTCGTCTGAGATTGATTATATAATCACAAGCTATTCTAATTTATGTACTACATATGTCATTCAGCCGACTCTTGGAGACTATTTGGCTTTAATTTGCAATACTGATTTAGCTACTTATATGGTCCGTGTGAACTTAAACAAAAGAGTTACAGGAAAATAAATAATGAGAGACTAGGTAACTTAAAACAAATTATTAACACTCTGGATTTTAGTGCAATGTATAATTTAAATAATAATAATATAGATAACATATTTACCAAATGTATTAATATGATTACTACCTCTATTGATATGAATTTACCAATGACAATGGTAACTTATCCAATGGCTAATATCAGAAAGCGCAAGAGTTGGATTATTCCAACAATCTTAAAATGAGTGAAGAACTTTGCTTTAATAAAACATTTTCATAGAGATCCCTTATTATTGCAATTGTATAATGCCAAAAAGAAAGACTACAAGAAACTTATTTCGATTGAAAAAAGAAACCTTTACGCACTGCAAATAAATAGTCCTCTAAGCAAACAAAAGCAAATCTGGAATTTGGTAAATAGTAAATTACGCAGAAAAATACGTAGTGAACGTACTGTTCTTGTTCATGATAACAAATTAATAAGCAGCAAAGTTGATATTACTAATATATTCGCGGCATATTTTTCAACTAGTGTTGAGAATATGCATTCTAATTATTTCTCTACCGGTGATTTCTCTAAGTGCACGAGAGCATCGGCCAATAATAATAGCTTTTTATTTTTTGACACTGATGCTAAAGAAATTATTAACGTTGCTAAATCACTAAAAAATATCAATAACTAAATATCTATGAAATTTATACGTGCGATCAGTGACACAGTTGCATCCCCCTTAGCCATTTTATTTAATAGTTGTAGTGAGAATGGATTATTTCCGTCATCACTGAAACCAGCCCTAGTTATATATACATATATAAATTACAGGCGCATATCGTTACTAAGCACAATTTCCAAGACATTCGAAAGTCTTTTGTACAATAGAATGCTTGATTTTATATTGAAATTTGATTTAATTACTCCAAATCAACATGGTTACCTTTCTGAAACATCTACGGAAACTGCCTTATACAAACTTAATAACTATGTATATAAAAACCTTGAGGAGGGTAAACATGTAACCGTATTATATTTTGATTTACCTAAGGCCTTTGACAGTTTTGATATTAACTATATTACTTTAAAATTAGAAGCCTTAGGATTCAGAGAATGTTTCTTAAACCTTTTAAAATCCTATTTATCCAATCGTAGGATTTGCATAAAAGTTAATGACACGTTTCTGATAATTTCGATATGCGTTTGGGAGTCCCACAGGGCTCGATACTTGGCCTTTATATTTTTATTATATATACATGATTTATCAAAACATATAGATGTGGGAAAACATTTAATTTATGTTGATGTCACTTCTATTACTGTTTGTTTCGATGTATATGACGCTTTATTATACTAAATAAAAGTAGCTATCTCTCAGTTTAAATTGTGGTGTGATAATAATAAACTAATAGTTAATATTGAAAAAACAGTGTGTCTAAAATTCATAAATAAATTAATTGATACTAATCTAAATATACAATTTGAGAATAAATTGATTCAAAGTCAACAAAGTTCTAAATTTCTTGGAATATATATGGATAATTTATTAACCTGGAATGAACATTCTGACTTTATTGCCGAGAATCTATGTTCTGAAAATGTTGCCATATTGCAACTTAGAGATATGCTTGGTACAAAAACACTCTATACACTACTCTCTTATTTTTACACATCTTAATTATGCTGTGTTCCTGTGGGGCAACTCTACTAACGCATATAGGCTATTTATCGCACAGAAAATAATTCTACGAACCCTTTTTAAGTTAAAGAGTATAGACTCCTGTAAACCTTATTTTATGCAACATAAAATTTTAACGTTTCCTTCCATTTATATTTTTAAGAGCTTACTGTTTTTAAAATCAAATGAGATATTACTTTACAAAACTTCAGATTTTCATAACTACAACACACGAAATGCATATTTGTTATCCAATGAAAACCATAAACTCAGAAAATATGAAAATCATCTGCATATGCAGGCGTTATGTGTTTTAATAAATTACCATTGAATATACAAAAATTGCCTTACAATAGGTTTACACAAAATGTAAAACGTTTTTTAATGAATCAATGTTTCTATTCAGTGAAAGAGTTTTTAAGTTACAAGTTTTAAAATTTTATTAGTTATGTATTTTACCATGTTATCATTTATGTATTTTACCGTGTTTTTCTTACTATACTAGCGTGTAAATCCAGTATTATTGGCATGTTACAAATAAATTTAAACTCAATTCAATTAAACAATTGTTGCAGTTCAAAGGAAAGTAATTGTTGATACATATCAATAGTTCTAGCGAAATCACTTTGTTGTAAAGCTAACTTTTATACATGTGTCATTAACATGTACAGTGTTTTGCTTTAAGGGATATCTATATGCGGTCGTCTCCTTAGCGCGTGGTAGCGCAGCTGCTTACCAAGCGGGAGACCTGGGTTCGATCCCCAGTACCGGCGTGGGGATTTTTCCCCTGGCTGGGAGACCTGGCCCGGGGTGCGCTCAGCCTCGTAAGGTCCCTGGGGGGCCAATTGAGGAGCTACTTAATGGAGAAGTAGCGGCTCCAGGTCTTGAGAACCGCATTAACCAGCCGGGGGGCTCGAGGCGCTTACCACGTCTCACCCTCCAATTCTGCACTCCATCCATGACGTCTGTAATGAACCGAGATGGGGGACGCAGCGGCCGGGCGGTACGCCAAGGTTCCCCGTGAGCTGTCGTGCCATGGAGTTATTATGCTGTCTATATGTTTAGTTTTGTATGCGATCCAGCGACTCAATGAGTTGGCAACCATAAAAATAGCCAATGTTACTGTACTCACCACAGCTCCTTAACTCCACTTATTGCAATTTCATCTTCGTTCTCCAGCATTGCTATCCATATTTCGGCATCATTGTCTTCTTCTAAGTTAACAATAATCTGCTTGTGTTTATTTGCAAAAACACCAAAGAATATCGCGCTAAGACTAGAGCTGGCGTACTTTATTCCTTCGTGGACAGAAACGTAATGACATCTGTGCATACATGTTGCCATATTCTCCCACCATCATGACTTCAGGTAGAGAACTCTACTGTGCAACTTAAGGTTTTGCTGTTGATGAACCCTACCAGTTGAAACACTCGACTTTTGTTGTGGTTTGACTGTGTATTTCCACATCATTAATTAGCCTTAGGTTGTATTTGCCCAATATTCGTGTGTTTCCTTCAGAAACTTTTCAAACGCAATACACAACACATTTAAGCAAACAATTAAAGCTCTCAGAACACTGAAAAGATAGAATAAAAACTCGAATGTTATGCAAAAGCATTAAACAGCCACCGATTGTAATGGGTTTTCATAAATGCAGATAAATGACTTCCGCTTTGTTGCTTTTGGAACTATTTTTTCGATATTTATAACATAAATCTCATTTGGGAACTAATGATACTATGCATTGGAATGCATTATTATTGGAAGACTCGAAATATATGAGTTTTCACTGCCGTTGGAGTAATATTTGAAATACTGAGATATATGTAACTTATTATCTTTCAATTGCATGCAATAATAATCTGAGCTCTTTCTATTAAGGGACGTTTGTGAGTGAAATTTCAAATGTTATATTTCTCTATACAATTTTCTGAAACCTGCACTATGATTACAGTGCTGATATGTTAAGGAATGTATGCAGTTCCAATAATAAAATAGAGACCATGAGTATCTGTTGCTAAAAAAAGGTTTGAGCAAAAGAAAAATTATTACAAATATTAAAAATTGGTTTATATTCATTCCAATTAAAAATGTTTTCCAATATATAAACAATGTCATACATTTTATTACGTCAATATATTGTATAATCTCGCGGCTCAAAATTAGATAAAACCTTATTGGCATTTATCGAATTGGATATTTGAACCACACAAAAAGTCTTTACGTGGTAATATTTCAATAGCTTTGATTGCTTTTACAATGAATGTTCATTTCTTAAATTAATAATTATCATACATTTTTTTTGAAAAAGTACCATTGTTATTAGGACAATTTTGTAACCTGTAATGATACAATAGATATTTCTGCAGGCTCTGGGGTATTTTAGTTGTAATCAAACAAAAACTGAGAAGCGTGGAACATTTTGAAGGTGTTAATATACAGTTTAAAAAAACACATTTTTATAAAGTAGTATGTTGGAAAACAGGTATTGTAAAATATTTAAATGCCTGCAGAGCCCGAAACAAGGGGAGAGCGAAATGTTGATTTTCTATGGATGGCCAAATATTCCAACAAACATTTACTATAACATTATTTTGTATTTTTATAATGATTGTAGTCAAAATTTCACTCCCACTGTCCCATAAGTGTTTGTCAATAGCGGATGAGTGACTGCTTTGTTCTGTCTCCCTTTCTCCCTCTCTCTCTCTCTCTCTCTCTCTCTCTCTCTCTCTCTCGCAAGGGACAGAGAAGGAATTAAGCACTGCCGCCAGAGGCCTATTGTACCTAAAAAACAGAAACGTTGTTGTCCGGACCAAGGATGATGGATTATTTGCAGGGAGGGGGGATAGTTAAGTAAAAGGAAACACAGGTCTTTTCTCCCAAAATAATAGCGGATATTGCGGTTATTGTAGTATGGAAAAAATCCTCAGTGCTTGTTTTGAAAAAATAGGTGCCAATTTTCCTGGGTTAATACCAGAGGAAAAGGAAACAGCTCCACAACACAATGCACCGCACACCACCAAACTACCTAATGAGGTCCCATATCCCGAAAGGTGATATACAGTTAAATAAATGGAAACTCCTGGTGTTGGAAAACCATCAACAGAATACCACGTAACAAAATCAATCAGACTGCATTCGTGGTCCAGTGGCCAGCTAGCTGACTTCCCTCCCGGAGGTCTTGGGTTCGATTCCCGGCTGTAAGTTGGGAATTCTTTAACAAGAATTATTCCCTATCCCTCATAGAGTCTGGAATTATGTATGTGGGAGTGAATGTGTGTGTATGTGTGTTTGAAGAAAATAAAACGATTTAAATCCAAGGTAAAGAATCCACAGACGAGTAGTTTCTAATGCAAAGCCCCCGATATGACCTTAGATATTAAGGGGGGCTATAAAAATGAACCAGTAAAAAAAAAAAAAAAAAAAAAAAAACTCAGAGAGGGCAATGGAACCCGCGACCTCCCGAAACGCTTGAAGCATCCCATTCGGTAAGTGATTGCTTTTATAATATATATGATCATTGTATGTCAATGTTTTAATTATTTCAAGCAGTATTAAAATATTGATAAGTCAAAAACTGATATGCCTTTATTAGTTCTCAATCTTTTCCATAAACGTCCTGTTATTCCAAGAGTGATAAAGGCGAATATGACACCAGATTTTGAGAACGCTCTGTAATATTAGCGATTTCTTGTGTGCTCTGAAAATGATGGATGAAAGCTTATAATGATTAATGAAGCATTTTATCGTCGCATCGCTGGCTCCAATCCCCCAGAGCGAAGGAAAAGGCAGAACAAGTCTCTTGTATAATTTTCAACGCTAAGAAATTACCTATATGCTTAAAGTATCTTTTAACATAAGGGATACCATTACGATCGTTGCTATTTTTTCACAAATCTTAGTTCTTTTCAGTAAATTCTGGCATTTATTTTGCCACCTAGCTAGTTTTTTTGTATGAAAATCAAACACGCTAATCATAATAACAAGATAAAACCTAGGTTAAAGCAATATTTATTACACGATGCTGTATATATTCCTCTGCAATAGTATGTGGTCACAGGAATTTAATTTAAAGTTTTCCTATCATTTAATAATTAAAAAATCTGATGTTATCCGTTCACATGACTTTCTATACATCTCTGCGTCAAATTATTGTTAAAGGCTTAAGCTTCTATTTTATTCATGCTAATCCAGAAACAATAGCAGAAATAGTCTTATTACTTGCTTCCTTGTAAGTAGAAGCGAAATGAGGGAATACCATAGGTTAAAGTGAGTCAATAGCTGGTTGCGATGTGACTGAAATTTCTTTGTTCCTGTACGAGAAAAAAAAAAATATCTTATGAACAGTCAACTCCACGAAAAAATGTATATGACATAAATTGTGTGCTTTATCGGTCTCTACATTTTTTGTGTAGTAAGTTTTTGTCTATCTCTCACGGTTTACCAGTTATACCAAATTCAATAAAATCATCCAGAATAAAGAGGTCTTTAGAGGCTATTCCCAGAAAATTCAAAATATACACTTTATTTGGCATGTAAATATTTTAAATATAAAAGATTTTAATCAATATCGTTAGATCCATTTATGAGAAAATCGAGATTTTCGAAAAAGGTTCTATGTAAGGGGTATTTGGATTGGGGGATTTTCTTGAACATCTTCGTGTCACATCCTTGGAAGATATCAACCTTAAATACCAAGTTTGGTACTTAATGATCTTTTCGTTTTTGAGCTTTGCTGCCCCGTGGCACAAACACACACACACAGTGTACATACTACGTGTAAAGAAAGTATAACTTACAATTTATAAAATTAAGTAGGGTAATTCAATATGGGCCCAACTAACGTAGTTTCCGATTTTCACTTCTTGGTGATTTTGTGTAAATAACATAGAGGAGCATCTATATGTGCAAAGAATGGCCAAACTTTCCATTTAAAACGCTACGTAAGTTGTGTTTGAATATAAGCTATTTTTCTAGAAGCTTGTAATAGGGACCATATCAAAATACATGGATTGGTATTACTGAATCATTACATAATATTCTTTTGAGTGAGTTTCTAACATATTTTTTGCATTAGTATACTCAACTGTTTAATAATTTTCCCTCCATTATTGCACGGTTGAGTGTTTGACTCAGAAGTACTGTGCGCAATTGTGTTAAAGTCAATAAACGATTGCCGGTATGGATGACGAAGGAATCATTTATCCAAAGAAATGAAAAAATGAAGTTATGTGGAAGAAAACTGAATATTCCATGTCATCACTTATTCACAAGCGATTTATTTTACTCAAGGCAATATGGTATAAGTGTTTATTATTTATTGTGGTAAGAATAGTAGTAGTAGATTTATTAAGTTTATAATAATACAATATTTGCTTCACACAGTCGCATGGGTTCGGTGACCAAACATGCTGAATTTAATTTGAATTTAAAATAGTACTTACATATCTATTTTATGTATCTTTACAACATTGGAAATACACACACACGTACACACAGATGCACACACATACATCGATACGACCACAGAACATAAAAAAGAACACTGTAATATCTCATACACACATATAACACACACATATACTTGCACTCAAAACTACACCACGTATTTACATATATAGATTACTCAAACACCAAATAGGTTTATACAATGTTTTCACAAATAATTTATTTCTTAATGCACGTACTTCCATTAAGTATGTGCCCAAGCTTGGCAGTTTTGGCGGCTTAGAATAAAATCCCAGAATGCTGTTTTTCGTCTGTATAAACCCTGGCTGTTGTATATTTAGAGACGTTATCAGTGGAAAATGATGAGAGTCAATGCTGTTTTCGACATTAAATTTTTAAACTAACGTCAATATGCCGTGTGCACAGGTTTGTGTGCACAAATGTTACCTCCCCTGAAATATCTGCACCATTTCTTCCGTTCATTATGTCCAACCTGTGGGCATGGCAAAAGAATAAATATTCCTTTCTCTTGCATTTAAGAACGAATCCTTGCTGCTTCTACACGACTTTATCTACATCCCTCTTACTGTACAATGTATACATGGCCTGAGAGTACTGCTAACAGGGGTAGTAATAAAGTAGTATCGATACTTACACATTTTTTAGAAAATAAAATACCTCTATCTATAAAAACAATCCATGTTTTCACTGATGGTATTCGGGGACAGAGTTAAAATTTGACTATGTTAAGATTTTGGCAATCTCTTATAATAAACAGTAGATTAACTGAAGTTCTCCATTTTCCTGAGGGGAGGTCATAGCAACCTACGTGTGAAGACATTTTAGGTAATAGAAAGGCAGCAAAGGAAAATAAAAGATCTCAAACGTATGGAGGATGAAATAGGTCAATAGAAGAGAGTCATGCTGTTGTAAGAGTTGACAGAGAAATGCTAAAGAACTTCTGTGTAGCTATGCAATATTATAAAACATTTTTTAATCTGAAGGCGTTAATTTTATGACTAGCAAGTACAATCCTTGATTTATGCAAACCACAAGTTTATAATCAAAGCCCATACCATATTGAATGGATTGGTAAATTTTGAGTTAAATATGTTTGAAACCAAATATTCTTTCCATATATGCTCACAGCACATGTTTATGAAAGTAAATTGCCAGTTAAATCTCTTAAACAAAGAGATGTTATAAAACTGACTGAGTGTTTGAATGATGAGAGTAAGGAATACTATTTTCAGCTTAAAGCTGAAAAAATGCCAACGAAAAAAGCTGATATGATTTATTATGTTTGATACCACAGGTAATTTAATATCTAACTGTTAATGTATGGAAAAGTTGAAAAATATATGTTTATTCAGTTTGAGATAGTCCAATAAGGGTCCTCTGCAACTTTCAATTGACTTTAAAAACAATATGGTGTAGCTTAATGCTTTTGTTATGAAATTATATATAAGAAGTATTGCATTTCATCCAACAGTTCGATATAGAAATGTCACTGGAAATACACGTTTTGAAGTTCCATTAATACAAAAAACTGTTATAAAACGCCGCGTTTGTGTGTCTGTGTCTCCATGACTTTGAAGAGTATAATTAAAAAACAAACATCTTCCAGGAGGCAATGACAATTTTCAAGAAACACCCCCACTCCAATCTAGCGTTTACTTGAAAGAATTTTTGAAAATATTGAACTTCTGAAGAAAGGCATTAAGGAGGTTTATTAAAACATCGTATGTATAAGACATTTTCATTACAAATAAGATATTTATCCTTATATATTCTTGTCTTTGAAGATCTCTTCCCTCTGAATGACGTTTACATAGCTGGTAAACTGTAGTACATCATAAAAATCTTGCTAAAAAGTTAAATAACTCATTATTGTCATTATTTGTCAAATGTTTTTGTGTGGAGGTAATCATTTTCGAGATTTTACATGCTATTTAATTCAGTTATACTGTTACTATTTTTAAATAAGAAATCGTTATTTGCTTTTCTTTATTCTGGTAAGGCAAAGGAAACGACATTTTAAAGTCTTTGTACAGGCCGGCTCTTAATTGACTTTACTCTCGGTTAAGCCAACTGCATGCTCTATTTCTATTGTACCTACAAGCAAATAGCATAATCAACATATCTAAAAGTCATTCAGAATAAAGAGGACTTCAGTGGCAAGTTTTTTTTTTAGAAAGTCAAAACTTTTGAAAATTTTTTCATGTACAGGTTGGTCTGGATGGGGGCTTTTCTCAAACACCTTCACTACATTCTTGAAGATGCTGAGCTTTGGTGGTAGGATGTAGGCTATTATTAAATCACTCATTGCGATAGCATGATGATGTATTGTGGCTATCACTCTGGAAACTGGAATGAGTAAAGGAGCTGGAGGAGGTCGCAGTATTCAAGGCACGCAGGATTACGGAACGAGCAGATGTCAGTGTCATTTCCAATTTGAACACCACCGCTCTTCACAGAGCAATCATAGGAGGGTGACGTAGCGACCCTAGAAGGCAGCTCAACTCAGACAGCCAGAAGGAAAAATCTTTTCGTAGCGAAAGTAAATGCGCCAACTGCCCGTCACCACCGATTGCTGCAGGACCTGAAGGCATGCCTGAAACACAAAAGAGAAATGAAATGAGTGGAAGTGAAATAATGATGAATCGTGGTGGAATATATGATACTTGTTTTACTTTAATATCTTTATTTTTGGGGGTTTTGCACTAAATGAATTGAATTTAAAATTAAAGCGCAACATGTAATCATGTTTACGGAGAAACGCTGAATAATAATTATGAAAATATAAATAGTAAGTAATATTTTCCATTACGACAAACCTTTTAAATCTGGCAGTATTTGTAAACACAAGGGGAAATTTTACCAATAACTCCAGAGTGGGCGCACACCGGAAGTCAAACCCGGACCCACGAATGCGAACCTCCCACGTTACCGCAGGCCATTTCCATTAATTTTGGTATTAAATCGATGTTTTGTTTTTGAATTATGTTGTTCTAGCACACTCAAGTCATACCCAGACTCATACCCAAACCAAACATAAAAATTTCGCCATTTTCATGACTTTCTTTATCTATGTTACAACCAAATATTCTAAAAAAGCTTATTCTTCTATCTACTTCATCTTAATAAAGATAAGCATTAGCAGAAATTATCTTACACTTATTTCCTTGTCAGTAGAAGGGGAACAAGAAGATGCACTATGCCAACGATATAGTCAAAGCTTATAGCTGCTGGTGACTAAGCGTTGTCTTCGCATGATCAAGAATGAAACAAAAGAAAAACGAATAACAAATTCTCGTTTAAGAAATAAGTATTAGAAAATAAAAACCAAAACCAGAAATACCTTGGAAATTATTAACCAAAAGTAAGAAAAGAAACAAGCGAAACATATTTGGCATATGTTGTGTGTTTGAATGAGATTTACATTATTTTGTGCAGTAAGTTTTTACGTATTTCTTACGGTTTACCAGTTATGTTACACTCACTCAGAATCAAGAGAATTTCAGAGGCTATTTCTATAATATTTAAGATATAAATTTCAAATCGTATTTTAATCAATATCGTTAGGCATTTTTAAGAAAATTGTAATGTGTGGTAGGAGAATTTTCCTGAATACTTTTCGTATCGCATACTATTTATCCGAGTTTTCGTTTTTGAAATATGCTGTATAGACAAACGTATACACGCGATGGATATCACATAAATACTCGGGGAGTTTTTTAAGAATAATTTTTCCTTGAACCACGGAATCTCAAAACATACGTATTTCCGGTGAAATGTTGACATTGATTCTTTAGGCGGAAACAGATCGTTCTCTACCTACCGTATACGTGTAGGATGTAGAATTACTAAAAATGTTTTTCTTTGAATTCAGACACTTTTAAAATGTTATTTAGGGCTAAATCACGGTATCAACATTTTGGTGGGAATACAATACCTCCTCTGCTTATAGTAAGTATTAGAGGTAATAAAAAGCTATTAAGGATACCAAAAAAGTCTGAAAATGCGCTTGTGTTTACATAAAACATAAGGAATTTCAAAAAACTGATGTTTCTATACACATGACTTTCTCTAGTTGTTCCACAAACAACTTTACTAACAAAATATTATTGTTTTATCTACATCATGCTATTCAAAATAAACATTACCAGAATTTGTATTATTACTTGCTTCATTGTAAGTAGAAGGGACAAAAGGGAATGTACAGGCTAAAGCGTTAAATCAAATCTTTTAAAAATCTAGTGTGTTCCCTTCCAATCTTTCTTCGCATCTCTGTAACAAATTATTGTTAGTAAGGCTATTCTTCTATCTACTTCATTCTAATCGGGATAAACATAAGTTAGAAACGGTCTTATTATTTAGTTCCTCATAAGTAGAAGGGAAATAAGGGAATGCACTATGCTATATACACAATCATATATTTTAAAATGTAGTTAATGTAGGATTGAAATCCGTTGCTTTGCGTGGCCAGGAGCTGACAAATTCCCATATGCGAAAAGATTAAAACTGAAACCACACAAAGGCATATCTCGACCACAGTAAACCCCACGAAAAACATGTATATGGCATAAATTGTATGTTTTAACGAGATCTACATTTTTATGTAATGCGTCCTTGTCTCTCTCTCCCCCCTCCCCTCTCTCTTACGGTTTACCGCTATGCAAAGGTTAGAAAAATTCTTCCAGAATAAAAAGTTTTTCGGAGGCTATTCTAAGAAAATTCATGATATAGATTTTATTTGGCATGTAGGTAAGTATTTTAAGAAAACCTAAATTTTCGAATTTTTTCCTAGTAAAGGGAGTTTAGGATGGGGGGATTTTCTTTAAAGTACTCTTGTTGCATCCTCGGAAGATACTGAACTTAAATATAACTGCTTTTAAAGAGCAATTTTAAATATAAATTTTGGTATTTAACGGACTTTTCGATCTTAGGCTATGCTGACCACAGACACACACAGATACAGATTCATGGAGTTTCAAAACATGTATTTCCTGTGAAATCTCGGCATCTAATTTTTGGGTGCAATACAATATATTCCACTATGTACATAGTGCGTATAGAGAAAGTAAAAATATCACTAAAACCACAAATACCAAAATCCAAATGTTATTCAAATATTATCAGGAAATGCATTAATGAAAGTTGATGCAACTCAATAGAATGTCATGGAAAGCAGTGTATTGGGAAATGGCAGCCGATAAAAATCAAATTCGGGGATCCATTATAGTAACCGATGTTAGCGATGAACGCAGCAGCTCGTGTACATTGCTCACAACAATGCTTCGTTGCTGTTATGCGCAAGAGCACACGCCCTACACATGTTGGAGTTTCAATACCATGTTCCACAGGAGTAAAGTGCACCACATGCAGTAAACCCATGTATAGCGTCAATATGGATCCGTCCGATACCTGAAATGGGGCATTGTTTGGAAAACATGTATTTCACCACGCGAGAAAAAAATCTCATATGTAGCTCATATCGCCTTTTCTGCTCTAGCACAAAGTATCTTGCAAAATATATTCTATTTATATATACGTTCCTGTTATATATACTTCCTGTTAATACAAATATGCTTTAGTATGTACAGGAGCGTCACACCCGTGCAGGAGAATATTATTCGCCCACTTCCCAAGGAAAAGGAAGTGGCAGGAATACAGGATTAAATTATCTGGAGCAACCTGTACCGTGATATACTAAGTCTTTATTAACAATAATAATTGGTAATAAGGGGTAGAAAAACCAAAATAAGACAACATATATATCACAACTGCTCCTCTTCTTATTCCACAGGTGTGTGTGTGTGTATATATATATAATAAGTTTTGAGCTAAAATGTATATATATATATATATATATATATATATATATTATAATTAACGATATAACTAATACATCTCCGTTTCTTGCTTATAATGAGACTGCGTAGTGAATATTGAAGGTATTGTGAAGGTTAATTACACTCATACAAAATCCAGAAAGCTAAATCTTTTTGTAAATTAAGAGGATGTAAATGTTATTCTTTCAACTGACCAACACACGATTTGATAAAGTTGGAAATTCTCCTGAACGGAAGTGAGTAATGAATATTAAATGTATGTGAAAGTTAACTACACTTCTAGCAAAATCCACACAGATAAATCGCATTACAGGCTAAACATTCTCCCAAAGTTTTAAAAATTGCCTAACACATAATTTGCCTATTCTTGAGAGTTCTCAAACGCAATAAATATTAAAGGTGTTGGGAAAGTTTAATACACTCCTAGCAAGATCCACACCATTAAAATGTTACTACAGTTTAAGCAAGAAGTCTATTCTCCTCAAAATGCATAGTCTAACACCAGTTTACTTATTTTGAGAAATCTCAAGAAAAAATTGAAATGCATTATGAAAGTTAGCTATGCTTGTTATCAAATTCTTTTAATCTTCCAAAATTCAAATATCTAACACACAGCTTGACAAAAAATTGATAGTTTTCAAAAGAAACTGAGGAGTGGATATTAAATGTACTGTGAAAGTTATAGTAAAAAAAAAAAAAAAAGAGCCGTACAAGCGGCTCAGCATTACATGTTTGTTTTAGGGCCGCGCCGTGGCCGATCACCTGGAGGTGTGAGATTTGTGGTGGACAAAGCTGCGCAGGGACAGATTTCCTCAGGGTTCTCCGGTTTGCTCCACCATCGCATTCCACCGGTGCTCCATCTTCATTCCATATATCACCATTGTCATCGCCTGCGGTGCCACAAGTAGTAAAAGCGGGCGTTGAACACTACCCCCACAATTGTTTTAGGATATCTTTATAACGCAGATATTTTTCTGGGCCCACTTTCACCTCCTTAGGAATAAAATTATCCCCTCCAATGCTTTTCAAGTTTCTCTGTGAGAGGAGTATTGAGTACTGACTATATAAAGTCTTTGAAAATCTATTTCTCTGCTTGACCAGAGAGCAAAGGAGTAGCGACTTGCTACTGTAAGCATTTTAAAATGCATTTTATCATTAACATTTTCAAACAACTGTAAGAAACATACGAATGATTATATTGGAAATGGTTAATTCCCCAAAAGAAAAGAAAATACCTGACATAAATTACGTTTTAACGAGATCTCAGTTTCTATACACCTACTAATATCTCCTACGGTTTAACATTTAATGAAAATCCAGAACAGAGAAACCTTCAAATTAAATTCAAATTTGCATTACATTTGTCATGAAAATATCTCAAATATATTATATTTTAATACTAATTATTAGAACCATTTACAGAAAATCAAAAATTTTGAAAAAAGTTGCATGCAAAGGCTAGCTCAGGATGGAGGATCTTCTTTAAAATCTTTGTTTCTCCTCTTTGGAAGATACTGAACTTAAATATTAAGTTTAGTTTTTAGCTAACTTTGTTTTTTGAATTCGTTTGGTCACGCGCGGGGTCGGAACTTTTTCTAAAGATGCTTTATTGGATTCATGGGATCTCAAAGAATGTATCGCCAGTAGAATAATGAAATCGATTTTTAGGTGGAATGCAATTCTTTTCCTACTTATTATACGTAGTAGAGGAAGTAAAAATATTTCAATGTTGAATTTTCTTTAACACTGTGTCGCACCTTCGAACCTCAGTCTGAGGAATAGACAGACATATCTACACACGGACACATGTATTTTCGGTGAAATGTCCATATTAAAATTTTCGATGAACATAATACTTTCTGTAGATGTATATAAGTGCAGAAAGGAAAAACTAAAAAATCTGATGTATTCCATTCACATGACTTTCTCTGCAAACTATTGTTACAAAAGATATTCTTTTAAGTTCAACGTGGTAATCGATATAAACATTAACATTTAATTCCTTATAAGTAGAAGAGAAATATGGCAATACACTAAGCTAAAGTGATGGTCAGCTCGTTTAGAAAGCCGCTCTTTATGTGAAACTAAAGGGCCAAAGGAAAAAGGACAGATGAAAGAAAGATGACCTCAGTTTCAGAAAAGTTCATGTAGCTTAAACCTGGAACCAGTAACAAGAATATCTCGGAAACGGTCAACTTTAAAAAAAAATGTAAGTTACATATGTTGTGTATTTTAACGCAAAAAATATATATACAGACACATACACACACACACACTTTTTTACTTTCTCTACACGTACTATGCACATAGTGTACAGAGAAGGCATTGTAATACACCCAAAATTTCGATAACGAGATTTTACCGAAAATACATGTTTTGGGATCTCCGGAATCCAGAAAAAGCATTTTTGGAAAAAGATACGTGTGTGACTGTAAGCAGAATAGCTCAAAAACAAAAATACCGTTAAATACCAAATTGGGTATTTAAGTTTGGCATCTCACAAGGATGCGACACGAAGATTTTGAGAAAAATCCCCCCACTCCACTACACTTTACATAGAACTTTTTTCCAAAAAATTTATTTTCTCAAAAATGGCTGTAACAATTTTGATTAAAATATTATATATCAAGTATATTTACATGACAAATGAAATGTATAACTTGAATTTTCTGGGAATAGCCTCTGAAGACTACTTTTTTCTGAATGAATTTTACGGAATTTTGCATAACTGCTAAACCGTAAGAAATGGACAGAATGAAGATGGAGCACTGGTGGACTGCGATGGCGGGGAAAACTAGAGAAAACCCACCCCTGCGCCGCTTTGTCCACCACAAATCTCACATACTGTCACTTGGGGTCGAAATCGCGCCGTCTAGCTGAGAGGCGAATGGTCTAACCACTCGACCATGGCCGAGAAACTAAACTTAAATACCAAATTTGGTATTTGGTATTTTTGTTTTTGAGCTATGCAATCCACAACCACATACTCAGACCCGCAGATACACACGTACACACACGCGCGATTGCATGTGGAATTGGTGGTTGATAAAGCGGTTTTGTGGCGGGGTTTCTCTGAGTTTTCCGGTTTCCCCCGCCATCGATTTCACCGGTGTCATCGGTGTCATTACCTGCGGTGCCATAGTGGTAAAAGCGGGAGCTAAACACTACCAAACAGGGCACATACATAGACACAGACACTGGAATTTTTCTGAAACTATATTTTTGAATCAAGGGTTTTCAAAATGTGCATTTCCGATGAAATCTCGGTATCATATTTTTGGTTGAAGTACAATAAAATAGAAAAAATATAGTATAGTGCGTGTAGAGAAAGAAAGATCAGGAAAGATAAGTTTTCCTATATTGGTAAATGTGGCATTAAAAGAACCCTGTTATGTGCAGAGTGAGGCTGTCATTTTTAAGTGATTTTTGGGGGGCTAATCAATGAGCCACTCTCTATATAAACCTTCCCATCTAGATACTTTATAACGACGTATTTCATCTTAATAACGAGATCGACGCGGAAGGGTGCATTTATGCTGGAGTCCAAATTAACAGGTTCTGATATTTATAAATTCCTAGTGACAAATTAAATTAAACTTTTGAAATAAAATTATTTCATAAAATTACATTAATTTATAAAAAATCTGTTGTGTTACACTCACATGACTTTCTCTATATCTCTGTAAATTATTATTGTTAATAAGCTTATCTTTTATCTATTTCATGCTAATCGAGAAAAATTAGCAGAAATAATCTTATTTCTTGCTTTATAGTAAGTAGAACCAAAATAAGGGAGTACCATAGGTTAAAGTGAAAGCCAAAAGCTGCTTGCTATGTGACTGATGTTCCTTTGTATTGACAGGAGTTGACAAATTCCTGTATGAGAAGTGTAAGTTTTTCAAAGCTGAAACCAATAAAAAGGAATATTTCAAAAACGATCAACTCCACGAAAAAAATGTATATGATATAAATTGTGTGTTTTAACGTGCTCTACATTTTTATGGGTTAAGTTTTTGTCCATCTCTTACGGTTTAGTAGTTATGAAAAATTCATCCAGAATAAAGTAGTCTTCAGAGGCTATTCCCAGAAATTTCAGAATATACATTTTATTTGTGAGGTAAATATCTTTAATATACGATATTTTAATCAAAATCGTTAGAGCCATTTTTTAGAAAATCAAAATTTTCGAAAAGAGTTCCATGTAAAGGGTAGTTTGGGGTGGGGGGATTTCTCTCAAAATCTTCGTGTCGCATCCCTGGAAGATACTAAACTTAAATACCAAGTTTGGTATTTTACCGACTTTTCGTTTTTGAGTTATCGTGTTCACAGACACACGGACACACACACACACACACGCTCACACAGTCACGGACCTTTTTTTGAAAATACTTTTTTTGGATACAGGGGACCCTAAAACGTATATTTCCGGTGAAATCTCGGTATGGAATTTTTTGGTGGAGTGCAATACATTCTCTATTCACTAAGTACATAGTGAGTATAGAGAATGTAGAAAAGTGGATGGACATGAACAATTAATCAATAGTAATATAATAATGATAAATACAATGTAATATTTGTAATATAACGGCGTTTTTAAATAAGTAGGGATACTTGTAGTCAAGTATCGCTGCATCTTTGTCCAGTTAAATTAGCTAAATATAAAAGATATAATAGAATGAGGCCAAAATAAACTAATTATTACTCATGTATATTAACTGTAGATTTCTAAGACATATATGTTTATTTATCAATTTTAATCATGTTTGTAATTTTAATTTCGGATTCAAATGCCTAATTTACACAGATTCTCTTCTACATATGTGCTGCTACTAAAATACAGAATAACGCAAATGTGGGTTAAAGTAGTATTTTTTTTTATTTTCTTTACTGAGGTATATTTAGGATAATGAAGAGCTAGATCATATCTGGAAATGCTTACGTTGGTTGCAGGTTTGAATTCCCTCGATGCACATTTGTAAACAAATACAATTATAAACAATTTAAACATGCAAAATTTAAGTAACTTCCATAAATAATATTGCAGAATTAATTAACTCCTCTTGTTTTATTTTGTGAAATAACGTTTAACATTTTAGAATCTATTGTAAACAAGAGATTTCTTTCTTGTGAATTTTTATTTTACAATATATATATATATATATATATATATATATATATATATACACACACATAACCAAAATATATTCAACCCAAAATCTTCGTGAAATGTAAAGCACTGTCTCTTTTCTGAGATTCAGAAAGTGAATTTTTTTTTTGTAAATTCGTTCAAATTATTCACAAAAATGATTATTTAAATTTCCTTAGTTTCTTTAACACATCGGTAAATGATTTATTTGCAATTATTGACATTTACTAATAGTACCTAGCAATTCGGTCTTTACTAAATGCCATTTTTGGTCCAACTAGAGAAACTTATTACCTTCTTATAACATTAAATCATTTTAAATGAAAAAACTAACATTTACATTGTACCTGCTTACCCGGATAAGGTTTTATCAGAGCGTACCCTTGTCCTGAGAAGATGAATATCAAGTAACTCTAAGCTCTATGGCTTCCGGCTTTATTTGAGCATAATTTCATCGATTTCATTAATCATCCGATATCGCCTACCTGTTAAACGACGTTAAACTACAATAAATTAATAAAATGTATAATAAGTAAAGCGTATATGAAAATGTCCAGATGTACGATGAATAGAGAAGGTCAGGTCTATGTAAATTTTTATAGAATATCCAAATACGCTACCGAAGTTCTAAGCTCATCAGGTCCCAAGCTGAAGCCAGTGACTTTCTTACGATGCAAGATTTACGAACTCGTCACCTAACTTTTCATAAGTGTTGCTGTGCCTTACCAGCCTATAATCACCGCACGTGTTTCCGGTCGTACTCACATTCGCAAAAGCCTTGACGCAGATGGCCTTAACAAGAAGCTTGGAATGCGACATAATTGCGCAATGGTCACGCGCCAGAAGTTTCGTTTTTTTTTTTGGTAATTTCTGTTGACGCCATTCATGACTTTAAAGAAAGAGCTGGGAGTTCTAGCACGCAGTGGCACAAGAGCGCAACCAATTGTCTACGCGTCATGGCGTTATTATTAGTTTTTTATTTTATTTTGAAAGGCGTATATTTCGGTTTTTTCCATTGGGGAGGCTGCCACAAGGATAAAGCATACCAAACAAATGGACAAAATAAAAAACTATGAATATGTATAACATAACAATTAGAGTATGAAAGTGAACAATGGATAATCATAACAAATTGAATTGATAAAATAGCAGAAATTGTATGCACAATTTTGTACAGTAGCGAATTAAATTCAATTATTTGTAACCAATTTTGAAGTAAATATAAACTCGTGTTACAATACTTATAAACGCTACACTCTTTCCAAACTCACGTTCCATCATAGTAGCATATATTTCTGTTACACTATGGAGGTAACTGAAAATGTCGCAAAGCAACGAGCTGAGCAGCGGTAACTAATGCCTCAATTATGTTACTGGGCTATTATGGTGCTTGAAAACGCATTTTCTTTTAAAGTATGTTTTCAGTTGTGCTCAAATAGTAGCACGATACTATCTCTTCTTGCTCACCGCATGGGTTTAATGGCTCTGGTACCAAAAGGAAGACACAAATTCTGAGAATGGGAGCGGAGACTCGATGAGGTCGTGAGAAACAATTACACGGGAGCCTCACTCGGCCAGCAAGAGGCTTTTAAGTGAATTGGAATAGGGAATTGTGCGGGTGGGCTATAAGCGGAAGGATGGAATTTAATAAAGATGCACAAAGCAGTTAAAACCGTTGGGGACACCGAGGGCTTTGCACAGGATGTTAAACAAGTGCAGGAAAGGAAGTCATTCCGCCGGATTTAATACCAGTCCTCACAGCACAATGGGATGAGGGTCCTCTGCCAGTCTCTTAGGACCGTGTTCGCCATCGCTAATAATTTTTGCTGCTATCTTAGATCTCCAAGACTCGAGGAAGAGCGCGGTCTCACTTATCTCGCCTTTGCCGTTAGGAATTTTTATCTGTATTGCACATACTTGCGCAATATAGTTTTAAAATCAAATTAACTTAAATGTGCTTTCATTATCCTCCACATATACGAAGATGTAGTTGTAGCTTTTGGCAATACACTCCATCTAAGCCTAATAAATGTGGAACTAAAATCTTCTATCTACAATCAGAATCTGGAAATATATGCCGGAAAATAGTTTGTTTTTGTATAGATCTTTAAGGAACTTAATGCTTTGAAGAATAGCATATTAAAATATAAATAAATGAATAAATAAATATAAATAAAACCGAATAAAATACACAATCGTGGACTTTTAGAAATATTTTCCAGACAGCAGAAAACCAGGTATATACATGTTATCTCTGAGATAACAGATCACAATAAGCATAGCGCCTGACGGAATGTTAAGGGACGAAATTCTCCTCCGCTTAGTGATAACTGCACCTCATTACGCCTTTCTGAAGTTACGCTGGAACGTTAGGTGTACGCCAAGATTTGGAAGGACGAGAAGATAATGGTTGGTTCGTCGCGCCATACTGTGGTATAAGTTCAGTGGGTGAAGGTAAACGTTGCTACTTCACTTGCATGATAGTCAGTAGTTTTGCAATAGAATTTCAGTATCTCACTTTCTGATAGCAAATATTAATATATATTTTAATAGAATACACACAATAAAACATTTTCCCATTTTAACTTCTTATTTATGTTTCCAAATGTTTATGACAATACATATGTTTTTGTAAATGTGAATAGATTTCAACTTGTACAACGTGTTGCAATTACATTTTTGCCAAACCTCATTATTTTTAAATGATGCTTAGAATTTCAGTAGTTTTCGAAGAATATTATTCTCTAAACCTTAAACTATACATACACATACTTTGAAAAATGTATTTCTTTGTCTTTTAGTGAAATAACCACGACCAAACTTCTCTACATATGTCTGTACCTCTTACACCACTGTACTCTATAAAAGCAAATTACATGTTTTTGTACGTGTTAACGAGTGCCTGTCCCGTTGCCATAGGCTAATCTGGAGGGATTGGCATGATTTAGTACATGGGGTGTGTTCCATGCATAGAGTGTATCGGATCTCGAGGCAAAAGCTCATGAAGTCCGAGCTCTATCTGCTAGCTAGATCTCGGTCCAGGGTCACGAAATTGGCGGATTGAGATTCGGTGCACACAGAGTATAACTATGACGTGATGGTTTTGAAGCGTGTTGCACTATCTAGCATTGCACACTGCCTGGCCTCTGCGACAGTACATGTCGTGTCAAGGGGTTAAAAGTTATCTAAAAGGGAGATATAAATTATATCCTATATTATATAAATTATACTGAGGGGACAAATGCATTTTGGAAATGGCTAGGGAAGGAGTATCGTAAAAGAAGGAGAGGACAAAGAGTTGTCACGAGCCGACAAGGAACGTAGGTAGGATAGTACCGTTAAGGGAAGGACATTGAACTGAAGGGGTGAGGTTACACTGGCCGAGGGTGGACATAACAAAGCAAGATAAACGGCATTAAGCGTGGAACATCCGCGGAGCTAAGTAGTGATTTTTGGGTCCGTTATGGACCAGCTTTGGTTGTGATGGAAATAGTGTTCATTTAAATACGGACGAAACAACTGCACCAAAAGAGGTCAAGAGAAATAAATACTAATAGGCGCGTTCGAGTAAAGCGTAACTTAAGAGTATAAAATCTAGGAGGAATGCGTGTGTGTTCGAGGGCAGAAAAGGCCGAACAAAATGAATAAATGAGTTCGATAATAATCTGGAACTCAAGAAAATCACCTGTGTCTTACCACACCTGAGAAAGTTTCCATGTCAACAAAATCCTAAGCTAGGGCACCCACATCTCCAAACCATTTTTTAATATCGAAAACCTGCATCCGGGATATGAACCCGTCACTCCTATGTTCCCGCCGCAGCTCATTCAGTTCCTTCAAGTGGTTGTACCAATGAACACTGAAAGAGAGCCCAGATTGAAAAATATCGAAAATGCGATAGGGAGGCGTACGACCTGAACAAACCTGTGGATGGTTCAAACATATTTTGAGTGAAAGAAAGAGAGCCTTTTCTTTCGATACAGTAAAGATGTATCTTGTAATTTACTGCTATGAATTCTGAGTGATTTTGGTGATTTATGTTCATTGTCTTTTCAAAACTCTACACATCATTGTACTGACTTTTTTTCATCAAGCTTTATTCTTCTTTTATAAAGGTAGAAGACGTTTCCATTTGTTAATTACTTTTTTAAACAATTGTTTTACTATGCTACATTATGAATTAAAACGATGCATACAACGTGAATACGTGTAATGAGCTACTTTGTAAACAGATTATACCTCAACATATGCTTGTTTACGCTACAAACCGCTCTCCATTACCCTTTGCTTATACCGCTGACTGATCTGTGTGTTCGTAACCGTGTGCGCTTCAGAACCCAAAACCGTGTTCTTCTGATAGCCAAATAAATTCAAAGCGAAATGAAATATTTAATCTGCATCTAAAGTAAAAATTCAAGAAGGATTACTGTAGTATTTAAAACGGTGCCATTTATAATGCACACAATGTGAGAAAACTGGTAACTGAAGCTCTGATGCAGTGGGGAGATCAGTTCGGACAGGATCAACGGCAATTAACTGTTTAGTGATTGTCATTTGTTCTGCTCGCTTGAATACCTCAATAGCGTTAATTGTTTGTTAACTTCTACGTTTTGTTTGGCCGCTCGTTTATTGCCACTAATAGTTAGGTTCAACTGTAAAATGGATGATCTATTGGCGCAACAAATAGAATTGCTGCCGCTGCGTACCGCTACGCATTTTAGGCGTGTTATGAAATACATTCCGCATTACTTTCCATTGTTATCCAACTCAATTGGTCCATCTGGCAGGTTCAGTTATTATTTCATGGGGCTTTATCAGCTGCAATAAAGAACACTTTTGTTTTAGTGAGGTGTTAAAATGGTAGCTGCAGACGTTCCACTCTATTTCACAGTACCTTAGGGCAGACACTTTTAGAAGTGAACTTAGAGTAAATATGCAAACCCTAGGAAACTTCTTTTACTGTAAGATTCATTTTCTTGAATGTGAACATGTTTTCAGTGAAGGCGAAATATATTGGAAACAGGTGAAGGAGTAGTTTTGAAGCCATATTTACGTAACTGATGGCTAATGCAAATTGAGGTATCTGATTTTAAAAAAAGATTTGCATATTAATCGTTTTATTACGTATCTATTTATCTAAATGGGGGTACATTTATTTCAATATTATTATGCATACATGTATGTAGTTAATTGTCCTGCGCCGTAGTAGATGGGCTGATACATGGTGCTCTGGTGCTCGGGAGTATATATATATAACGGAGAAACGGGATCGAACCCAGGTGTATTACTTGGCATGGAACCAGAGCACCATATATATTGGTGAAATGCTCAAATTATCTCGGGATCCATGAAGCTAAAAGTTACTCCACATTCGTCTTCTCAGGATAAGGGAAAACACCGATAAAAGCTTACCCGAGTAACTCGCCCTAAGCGAGATTCAAACTCGCGACCTGTTGAATGTGAGCCAGACACGATACCACCACTCTACCCAGTCAGGCGGATCGGATTTTAAATCCTCAGTAAGCAACCGGTGCCCACTTCATAACGTAAAAAGTGTGAAGCTGCGATAGGTAGCGATCGTGCCCAAAAAAGCCAACTTTCCGGCTCGGGGAAGAGAAATGCTGGCTGTGTCACCTCTCTGTATCGGCTAAAAGATCATTCATCTCTGCCGTAAATGATTGGGGTTGAACAGTTGAGGCTTCCGTATGCTGTGGCGCTATAGGATCTATTTATTAAGATGTTTGTGGCAGAATCTTCCACTAATGAGACACTGAGGAGGTTTATTGTGACGCAAGTTGAGTATATTTCTAAATTACTCGTTTTTATTGTAATTATTTTACTTTATCTACCATACATTTCGTAGATAGAGGCATTTCTGCATTCTAACCAAAAGCTTGATATCGAAATTTTATCAGAAATACATGTTTTCAGTGATTATGAATAAAAATAAGCAGTTTTAGAAAACTGCAATATATATGTTTATGTGCGTGCGAAAAAACGAAAGTCCATTAAATACCAAATTTGGTCTTTTGGTTCAGTAACTTCTAAGGATGCGACACGAGACTCCTCTTTACATGGAACATTTTGATTTTCTCATAGCTTTTTTTTAGATATTTTCACGACAAACGGAATTTTCTGAAGATCTCTCATTCTGGATGACATTTGTGTAACTGATAAAATGGCAAGAGATAGACAAAATCTTATCATACAAAAAATATAGGTATCCTTAAAACTCACAATTACATCATCTAGAATTTTTGTAGAGTTGACCACTTGCATGATATTTGTTTTTGGTATCAGTTTTAGACTACTTAAACTTTTCTAAAACAGAAATTACCTTTGGTTTCATACTTCTTTTGTTTTACTCTAGCCACGCACCAGGTTTCAATTTTTACTTTTTCTATACGTACTCTGTACATACTGTATAGAGAAGGTATTGTGTTGCACCCAAAAATTCGATACCGAGATTTCGCCGGAAATACACGTTTTGGGTCCCCCTGAATCCATAAAAAGCATTTCTGGAAAAATGTCCGTGTGCGTGTGTGTGTGTCTGTGTGTGTATGTGTCTGTGTGTCTGTGGACAGCATAGCTCAAAAACGAAAAGACCGTTGAATATCAAACTTGGTATTTAAGTTTGTTATCTTCCAAGGATGTGACACGAAGATTTTGAAGAAAATCCCCCACCCCCAACTACCCTTTACATGGAACTTTTTTTAAAAAAAATTGATTTTGTTAAAAATAGCTCTAACGATTTTGATTAAAATAACGTATATTAAAGATATTTAACTGACAAATAAAATGTATATCTTAAATTTTCTGGAAATAGCCTCTGAGGATTACTTTATTCTTGAGGAATTTTGCATAACTGCTTAAACCGTAAGAGATAGACAAAAACGTACCAGATAAAAAATGTAAAACACTTTAAAACACACAATTTATGTTATATACATATTTTTCGTGAAGTTGATCGTTTTTGAGATATACCTTGTTTTTGGTTTCAGCCTTGAAAAAACTTATACTTCTCTCATACGGGAATTTCTAACTCCTGTCCATACAAACAAAGGAACTTCAGTCACATAGCAACCAGCTTTTCACTGTCACTTTAACCTATAGCACTCACTTTAGTCCCTACTACTAACAAGGAAGCAAGTAATAAGACTATTTCTACTAGTTTTTTCTCGATTCGCATGAATTAAATAGAAGCATAAGCTTTTTAGCAATAATTTGTTGCAGAGATGTAGAGAGATAGTCATGTGAATGGAACACATCAGCTTTTTTCACATAGCGATAGCTTTTAAAATATTTGACTATCGTGTTAACCTGATGTATTCCCGAATAGTCTTTCTTCTTAAAAGGAAGCAAGTATATAATAAGATCATTTCTGCTAATGTTGGTCTCAATTATAATGAAGTAAATAAATGAATTATCTTTTAAAAGAATAGTTTATTTGCCGAACAGGTAGAGAAAGTCATGTGAACACCAGATTGTTTCTTGTGTTAACGCAAAGTACAGTGAATCTCAAAGTCATCACATAGCGATCCGCTATTTATGTACAAATCTGCCTATCCGTTTTCTTACGATATATTTTTATATCTACAATGAAATATGTGAATGTATAATGAAAAGTTATCGCGATTAATAAGAAGTAGACAGAAAGATGAATACCTATTTGTTAGAATTATTTGTAGAAGAGAGGGTGCAAAACGTTATGAAAATGCAAAAAATCTAAGTGAAAAGTGACTATTCCTTTTTTATCGTCATGCTTAAAAAACAGGGAATGTGAAAGTCAAAACATGTGCTTCTTCCTTTCATGATTTAGGCCTGCTTGGGCGTAATAGCATCTCTCCTGGCCTTCCTATCAATCTTGATTTTGATTTGTAATCCAACATCTTTCTTGATAGCACGCATTTATCCATTATGTTAAGTGGGTCTTTGTATTTCTATATTATTTTCTATAATTTACCCTACTGTACTTTTCCTAAAATTGTTTCTTATTTTTTACTTTCTCTGCACGTACTGTATACATGGTGTATGGTGTATTGCATTCCACCGAAAAACTCTATACCAAGATTTCACCGAAAATAGAGTTTTATGGTCCCCAGTGTCCAAAGAAGCGTGTTTAGAAAAATGCACGTGTATGTGTATCTGTGTGCCTGTTAACATGGTCGGTAAAAAGGCGATAAAATATCAAAATTGGTGTATAAGATTAGTATCTTCGAAGGATGCGAAAGTTTTGCGAAAAATTTCCCCACCCCAAATGCCCTTTACATGGAAAAATTTTCGAAAATTTTGAGTTTCTCAAAAATGGCTCTAATGATGTTGATTAAAATACCGTACATTAAAATATTTAGACGGTAAAGAAAATGTATATTTTAAACTTTCTGAGAAAAGCCTCTGAAGTATTCTTTATTCTGGTATAATTTTGCCGGAATTTGAATAATAGTAAACCGTAAGAGATAGACTAAAACGTACTAAACAAAATATGTAGATCCCTTTGAAACACACAATTTATGTCCTAAATATTTTTTTTCGTGGTGTTGGCGGTTTTCGAGATATTCCTTGTTATTGATTTCAGTTTTAAAATACTTAAACTTTTCTCATACGGAAAATTGTCAACTCCTGGAAATACAAAAAACGGATTTCATCCACATGGCAACAGGCTTTTAAAAGCTTTGGCTATCGTTTTAGCATAGTGTATTCTATGATTTCCCGCCTAATTACAAGGAAGCATTTCTACAGAAATGTATAGAATGGAACACATCAGATTTTTTATATATCCCATCTTGTTTAAACCTTGACAGCTCTCAAAAATCGCACCTCTGCTGCCAGAATATGACTACACTTACAGTCTGGGTCTTAGCCTCTCTCAATTTCTGCCTGTTCTGCTACATCTCCACATATGGAATCTCAGAATATGTAAGGTGTCTCTTCCTGCTGCATCTTCCCATCGATTTTTGGTCTGCATTTGAGCTCTGTTTTATAGAATTTACTATTCAAAATATTCTATAGGATCCGCTTAGATATATTCCTTTCTTTTAACATGTGCTGCCCATCTTAATCTAAATTTCTTGTAATATGTCAATATCTTCATATGTCCTATAGTTCTTTGTTATATCCATTTTGCTATATTTCAATCACTCTAAATTGGTCCATATGTTCGTAGCATAATTACATTACTTTCCCTTAAACATATGTACAATTTACATACTAGGTAGAGAAGGTATTGTATTGCACCTAAAATTCGATACTGAGATTTCACCGGAAGTACACATTTTGGGCAAATTAAATAAAAAAAAATAGGAAAAGATAAGCCCAAGCGCGTGATTTTGTATCTATGTAGGCAGCTTAACTTGAAAACGTAAGATCTTTTGAGTATCAAAGTTGGTAGTTAAATTTAGTATCCTACAAGGATGCGACACAAAATTTTTGAGGTAAAACACCGGCGTCGAACTATTATTTAACTAGGACATATTTTGAAATGTTTTAACTTTCTAAACATAACTAACAATTTTGGTTAAAATTCCCTATATTAAGGATAAATACATGACAAATAAAAAGTATATCCAGAGATTTTTGTGAATGGCTATTGAAGTACTATTTATACTGAATTACTTTTGAAAACTGGTAAACCAAAAGAGATACTCAAAAACTTACCATACAAAAACGTAAAACAGCAATTTATGTCATGCATTTTTTGTTTGGTTTTGTAGTGCTAACCATTTGAGAGATATTTCTTATTATTGGTTTCTATCTTAAAATACTTAAAATGTCCTCAAAAGAGAAGTTCTCATGCCCTTCACATATATTTTCTTTTATTCTTGGCCATAAAAACGGAACCGAAATTCAGTTTTTCACATGGTGACAGCTTTTAAAATATTTGACTGTCGCTTTACCTGGAGTATTCTGTTGTTGCCCTCGACTTACAAGGAAGCAAGTAATAAGACTGTTTTTGTTACCGTTTATATCTATTAGCATGATATAAATAAAATGATAATCTCTTGTAAGAATGGTAGAAGCGTAGAGAAAGCCATGGGAATCTCATACACCAGATTTTTCTGTCTAATAATAGAGTTCTTCCTCCATAGTTTTGGTCATTGTGCAGACTTCCTTATGTATGTACAGGTTAAATGATTTTTATGGAATACCATTTAGTTCGTAAATATTTTCTATCGAGAGAAACCGTCTTGTTTGCTGCTGATTTCTTGGTTTTGATTTATTCATTTTCATTTCCTTTATAATTAATTGTCGCTCCTAAAATTCCTTTTAAATTTCCATTTCCAGATAGTGGTTGTAAATACTAATACTTCTTCTGTTCTTACTATTTCTCTTTTATTTCATACCTTTTGTTTTCTCTTGGTTTATTGCAAGCCTTTATTTCTTTAATTTCTCCTCTAATAGTGTGTATACCTCTGAAACATATTTCTCGGTTCTGCCAGCTATATTTATATAGTCTGCATATAATATAGGATTTGTATTGATTTATAAGATATTGTGGATTCTAGATGCATTAGTATACTTTCTTGATTGGGCATTCTAGTGATTGGTTAAACAAGGCTGTTTCTGTTTTAAAATACAGCTTTTACTCCCGTAAATATTACTGGGATAACCATGACTATAACATTTGTGTTACGATTCCTAAACATAACAACCCGTTTTAAACATTTGAGACATTTTCTTTATTCCTAAAATTACATTTTTCCTTTCTCTACATAGTACATGGTACGTAGGAGAAGGTTTTGCACTCCCCAAAAATTCGATACCCAGAGTTTTTCAAAAATATAAGTTGTAGGATCCTCTGTATCAAAAAAAAACTTTTTGGAAATAGGTCCGTACGTGTGTGTGTCTGTCTTGAACATTAAACTCAAAAAGAAAAGTCGGTAAAATACCAAACTTGGTACTAAGTGAAGTATTTTTGAAGGATGCGACACGAAAATTTTGAAGAAGATTTACTTACCCCAAACTATCATTTACATGGAAAAAGCTCGAAAGTTTTGATTTTCTCAAAAAATGGCTCTCACAATTTTGATTAAAAACCCGTTATTAAATATATTTACGTGACAAAATATATATCTTGAACTTTCTGGGAATAGCCTCTGAGGACCTGCTTATTCTAGATGAATTTTTCTGAATATTGCATAACTGGTAAACCGTAAGAGAACTTACTTCACAAACAATGTAGATTCGTTAAACATATTTATGTCATATAATGGAGTTGACCAATTTTGAGATATTCCCTGTTAATGGTTTCAGTTTTATAGCAAACTTTTAACATACTTGAGTTTGTCCACACCTGACTATATAAAGAAACGGATTTCAACGACATGGCAAGTAGCTTTTAAAAATTTTGTTTATAGCTTTAACCTGGTATATGCATGAAGTAGTTAGAAAGATAAGTTTTTAACAATAATATGTTATTAAGATATAGAGAAAGTCATGTGAAACAACACATCAGGTTTTTAAATATATGATAAAAGTTTGTCTATTACAAGAAATAGATAGATGAATGAGAAGGTGATATCAATGCAACACACCAGACCTTTTAAAATTCACTTGTAAAGTTACTTATTTGTATTTTGTGATTTAGATATTCTACAGGATTCCACCGTCTAACAAAATTGTGATGATGGAAAACAATCCTCCGCTCTTTCTGACATGCAGAAGTTCTAAAGATAAGCAAATGGTCGAAAATTATTTGACTACATTAGTGGTTATTAGTCATCAAAGAAGACTAGTCTATATTCCTACGGCCGAATAGTTGATTTAATAATTTGGAATTGAGTGTGAGGAAATTACTTGGGAGTGCTAAATACTTGTAACAAACGTCCTCGAGAATGCAAAGTGATTGAGGTATGCTTACAAGAAATATGTTTTCTTTTATTTAATTTTTTCTTTCTTTTGCGGGGCACTGGGTTTTGGGGTCGGTGGGGCTTCACCTGAGCACCTCTGATATTGTATAAGGCTAGGCATAAGTGCTGCTGTACAATGAACAGGAACTGAGTAAGTAGGATGTTGGTATCTGCTATGAACCATGCCCTGATCGAAATCTGGGGTATAAGTCGAAGCTTAGAAAAGTAAAGTCTTTGTTGAAAAAAATGATCAATTATCTTACGATGGGATCACTGTTTTGCCGTTAAGCTGCCGAATGAAGTTCTGAATTAATCCTAAGCGATTATGAGATATCCAAAGGTGTCGAAATTCAGCTACTGCTGGAAGGTATAACTGAGATCTCGTCATTATGATGGTGGGATTGTTCTGAAATCCGGTTTCATTGTCGTGGAGGAGGCGGCGTAGGCCTACTTCAGAGTGTTCTATGGAAATGACGAGAGCTTCCCCGCTGTTGCCCTACCAGGTACTGATGCTCAGCACTTTGGCGTAAGTGTAATCGATGGAATTGACGGGAGTGATAACACCGCTGATGAAAAAGTCAAGGCATATATTATATAACAAAGTATATGCGATCTACTGTAAATTCGTATAACGAAAAAGAAATAACTTAAATAATCATAAATATATTACTGCACGAACTTAGAGTGCATCTCATTTATTTTGTTGGGTATTATTATTACTATTATTATTCTTAACATTACATCAAAAATCTCATGAGTTAGACATTTTAGTCTGTTGTGGCTTCCAGATATTGTTCATTTCATCTTTAGTGGTCTTCCCACGTTTCTTCTTCCTTCTGGCTTATAAGATCATTCTTGATATTCTTCTTTAAGGCATTCTTATGATTTTTCTACTTCCCTCTATCTGTCTTTTAGTAATTGCATTTATACATAACTTAATTACTCCGTAATGTCTTCATTTCGAAAGTGGTCTAGAAGGGGTTTCCGGCTGTACATTTAAAAAAATCCATTTCTACTGACGCAATTGTTTTCATTTATTCTCATTGGTCATTTAGTTTAATCATAGATTCTGTCCTGATTTTAATTTTTCAATGCACAGAACTTCTAAATTATTTGGCTCTACTTCCAGATCATTATAGTTTCTGTGTATTATTTTACAACATAGATAATAGGATGCAATAACCATGCTATTATATTATTTTGAAGGAATATTTTAACTATGTTTATTCATGGATGTCCATCAACTCACCCCGCTCTATCTCTAAATATATAAACAGAGTGAAAATGTGCAATGAGACCGCAGTAAGATTTGTTCCGGAAGAACTTTCAACACAACCCCTGCCGCCAAAATGGTTGCAACGATACATAAACCCTTATCTAGGTATTGGATTCTGCCGGAGTATCAATCAGCTACGTAACAATCGTCATAATAGAGTTAGGGAATCTCTAGCTCAAATCCTGTAACAATAGACTGGGAGGTACACGAGGAAATGCACCGTGTCTTTGTGGATGAATCAAAATGAGAACAGCCATCATATACATGAGTAGGAACAACAATCAAATATCTGAAGCTTCATAATTTATTATGGCCAGACGTAATTTGGGTAACCACCCAAACTTTCGGTATCTATCTCTGCCGCCATCCTCAGGGGAACTGAAGCTAGGCTGTGTGCATGCGTGCGTGCGAAATCTAAGTAAAATTGCTGTGTACCTGCCCTTCTAAGGGTTAAACCTCAGGAATGTGGGAATGAGCCTAGGTTTAATTTGGTGGAGTTTAGATTGATGGTGTTAACGGAAGTAACGCTACAGGTAAGCGCCTCTTAACGGCTGCTTTTTCAGGAGCAGCATCCTTGCTACTGCTCCGCTGGTATTTTAATATTGATTTATTAAAAGTATTTAATTTTGATGACCACTTCCATAGGGAGAGGAGGGAATACTTAGTTCAGCTTTTAGCTCTTGGCTGTTTTGAAGTCTTCGTTACCGGGGGTGCCCATAAGCCATGGGGGAACCCAGAACTGCCTGCATCCGCGTTCAGTAATTAGCCCCCCAGAGATCCCTCTAATGGTATTCCACCACGAATAAATAAAATAACCTCAATGGTAGAAGTATGTCAGGGCATTGAGCCATGGCGTGTACCTACACGCAACAGGCGGCCTAGCCCGCCATTTTGGTCTCCCTCAAACTTCCGATTTCCTCTGGCAGCACCTCCTCATGCCATCAAAATTAGTCACAATAAATAGAGTCGACGCAGTAAAACCTTCCTTGATACCCTTATATACCTTTATCGATGTAACCTTCATTCCTGCAGCCCCCCCCCCCCAAGGAAAAGACAGAGTTAGTTGCCGAAAGCAACATCGCAATGCTCTTAGATCCTACTATTCGGTTTGGAAGAGATGCAAAACAAACCGAAGAACTAACTTAGAAATGCAAACAATTTATGAACCACTCAATAAAATGCAGTATTTCAATGAACAAATGAACTGTCAGAGGTCTTGTTTTTAGGGCAGGAGTGACCCTTCCTGATTCCCAAGAACGTTTTGCAAACTACTGCCCGTAACTTTAAATGCCAAGGGATAAAAATATTATGCTACAGAGACTTCAAGTTGCCCTCCTTGGTGTAATGGTTACCATGCTAACTTCATATACCCAAGGTCACGGGTTCAAACCCGGCGGAGGACGATGGATTTTTTCGGGCGTAAACATCCTTAGTGTGGCTTCCTTCGGAAGGGAAGTAAAGCTGTGGGTCCCGTGTCGTAGATTTACGGCACGTAAAATAACCTCAAGCCTGATAAGAGAGGCCTCTGAGCAAAATTAAGCGATCTTTGACGCCCAATATAGAATAGGACGCTGAGAACCAAAGCAGTTAAAGAGCGTCCATAAATAACAGGCCATTTCCACTTCAGAGACTTCAAGATTCGTTGAGGACATTTTCAACCGCATCTGAAATTATAAAAAAAAAAAATACTCCCATTTTTCATTATTAATAACGAAGGTGAATTAACCATTAGGTTTTGTAATATTATTAACTAGCAGCCGTTTATTGTTAGTAACCAATTACATTTAACCGTAAAACATTTTAATCAATTATTGTTTGGATTTAAATTTTATACTATGTATAAGATTGTATTTAGTATCCGTGTAGTCAACCTCATTGATGAATCAAATAAATCTTATATTATTTATATTATTGTTATATGATTATTAACAATAATGAGTTATTCTCTTGAAATACCAAGTCCTCAGATAATATAAAAGTGTTGTTTGAAATGATGATACATCGGATGCGTTCTGAGCTCATAAACAAATATAATTGACAGCAACAATTCTTTAACTTCCCATTAATTTTTCCGTGTAATACTGCCACGTACCTGTTATTTGCTTTCCATTGAAATAACAATCTAAAATATCCAATAATCTGTGGGTGTTAGCTGTGGTCTGTACCATGTAACGAAATCCACAATTCCTTTTTCCCCGTTTACGTTTGTTCTTTACTGCATGCATTTTTGTGGAAGTGTTAAAGCTGCGGAACAAATACCAGAATATGCAGTTATGAGCACGTACACGGAAAATGTGCGGATATTATCTGTATATTCTATTATGTGTTCTACAAACCATACAGTACGATTATTTGATTCCACATACCACCAAACACGTTTGTTTTATAGGTCCTTTTTCTTTTACATGGATGAAAAATGCTGAAAATACGGAACTATTAACCGTGTTGGGTAGAATACAAGGGAACGCCATTTCGGAATGAATAATAAAACTAAAGCACAGTAAAATAAATGGTCCCAATGATGATCATAAATTAACACTGTATGTTGTTGCCAACTTAAATGTTTTGAGACCGAAATGGACAATAAATGCATATAATGTTTAATGCAAGCGTCGTTGGTAGCGTTCGGATTATTTATTTTTTAGTCTGTAATCATATTGTTAAACTTTAGCTCCTGACAAATCAACTTTTTGAAAAAAATAGAATTTAAAAATTCTATAAAGTCACAACTCACAAAGAAGCTAATTCCTATTATTTAATGTCGTAGTCACTAAAGGCTTCGGATCAATTTAGCTGTGCCTTTAATTCTAATTTTGTTATATAGTAAGTTCTATTTATATATTCGTTTTAGTTTATGCTTGGAGCATAAATACTATGATCTTATGAAAAAATCTTTCTTCTGATATTAAAAAAAAAAAAATCTGATTCTGACTTTATGTATTCTCTACAAAATGTCCTTACAAAGTTTATTATTGTATGTTTGGTCAATATAGAAAAAAAAATGTTAATTCACGTTTTAACAGTTCGCTGAAAGATATGCTATGTAAAGGTATCGTCAGGTTTTTAAGCAGCTTGTCGCTATATAATGGGGTTTATTTGAATTCCAAGTGTTTGCATGAATATGACAGACGCTCAAATAGAGCCTCACCAGAGTATAAGTATTTCAATAGTTCAACAATATCAAGATATTTCTGAAATGATTAACTTATAATACATAAAGTGCTTTCTAAGGTTTCCTGATACACTCCCCCCCTATATACAAGCAGCGATAATAGCTGTAAGGCGTCGCCGTGACTGAGTGGTTAGACCGCTCGCCTCCCACCTGGGCGGCTCGGGTTGGATCCCAAGCGCACGCATGTGGGATTTGTGGTGAACAAAGCCGCGTCAGGGTGGTTTTCTCCGGATCCTTTGTTTTCCCCCGCCACTCATTCCACCTATAACCCCCAACATCATGACTTTCTTGTCATCGATTTTCCTTGCATGTTATATCATCCACTGTCTCAAGCTCATGCCTGGCTACAGGTTCCAGGTACTACATTTCTGCAGTTGGCTCCCCGACATGCTCCTAGGTGGGTGTTAGTCCGAAACACGGGGAGGGTAGACAAATACGATGAAAAACGATAATAGCTGAAGTTTGCAATATAACTAAGTATTTATTTTATGCGTTCGTGGTATAAACACTGTAAAATTACCTTATACTAACATTACCTTATAATAGTTTCTAAATTGATATCATTTCATGGCTGATGTATCTTCACGCCTTCTTATTTTACTCCTGGCATCAGTAGAATGATGTGTGTCTTTCATAAACCACAAGCCTACATGAATCCATTAGTTGAAACAAATGCAATGGTAATCCAATCAATTTAAGAAACATCAAATTACTAAAAGTAGGAAGATAGAATGTCGCTCTTGTAGGTGTGGTAATAAGATTCATTTGCGAAAACCGACATTCACGTTCTCTACTGAATATGGGAACACATTTCTCCAGATTTAGAAGAGGAAGGAGGGACACTTACATTTTATTCTTCAACAAATAATCCCAAAATCCTGTTAAGTATCCCTCTCTGGCACACCAAAACGACGACATATTTTGATACTTGTGTTGCGATACCTGCCACATGACCATTACATTACACTTTCTATGTACTGCATCTTGCCATTGTTATTCTGTTACCTTAATAACTGCTTTCTGTAATATGTTGCCCCCCTTTTCTCTGGAATAAGATACCTGGATTCCAGAAAACGTGTATATTTTATGTAACTATCAAGATCTCTCTATTTACTGTTAAGTACCGATGCACTTCACCTATTTCACCATGTATTTTCAGTCCACTCTATGAGTCCAACACTTCCGCACATTCAGGGGCAGCAATGTCCTATGTCTGCAGCAGATAATTCTACATACGCTGCTTTGGACAGTCTCATGCTGGGCTCAAGAAGCCTAGTTTTGTTCTTTTTTTTCAAGTAATTCCTCTGAAGTTCAACTCATCTGCTGCTTTTCGAACTTCATAGGAATGAGAACCACGGTCAGTTTCTTTTATTCAAACACCAACAACTAATTCCTTTATACTAGGCTGTCTCGTGACTTTACTGCACGACTTTTTACAAATAATTATTGTACAGAGTCACACATTATAACTAAGACGAAGATGAAATCAACAAATCCTGCTTCTCTCACATTTTGCAGCCGTGAAGTTAGGAACCAAAGCTGTTAAATTTTTCCACATAGCTATTATACTTCAGTAACTTAATACTAGCCATCTGATGCAAAAGATTCTGCTCATTTTTAGAATCCAATTTCAAGGATACTTGATGTTTTATCTATCGAGCGCTCGGCTTTCTTCAGTGACTGAGGAATACCTTGTCCAAGAAAATGGCAGACATGAAAGAATATTTTTATTACACCACCAACTGAAAGTACAAGTCTTTGGTTAGCACAATACCAAATCAAAATCTATGGGAAGTACTGTTTCAAGAAGAGGTCTTACAATTGATTTTATATTCATTTTGCTAAAACTATTGATTTTTGGTGCACGTAATGCACCATACCTTAGATTATACATTTACTAGATTTCATACTCTTTGTGCGGATGTAACATATGTTTTGGATGCCACTTGCTACCATTGCGCTGTAGAAATTTCTCCCTGATATGAAACTGTAACATTTTGCTCAGGTTCATTTTATTTTTTTTTTTTTTTTACTTTTCCATATTCAAATTCTTATATTTTTCCACAAATATCCTGCCATAATTCTAAACATTTTCACAAATCGCAAAGTGTGTAATAAAATATCTAGGCTAAAGCGATATTTTAAAAGCTGGTTGCTATGTGATTGAAGTTCCTTTCTTTGCATGGCCAGGAGTTGAGTAGATCACAAATTGCTTGGGAATTTATCGATAAAAGTTGGAGCTCTCGTTATATTAATTATGAAAAAATAATTAATATATTCATAATGTAGATACATATTTGAATGAAACTTGGTATGCATACTTCTGTTGTCAGAATGCCTGTATAAAATTATTTTAACATTGGGTATTCCGTTTACTTTCTCTAACACAATATTCATAGCTGGTAGAGAAGGTATTGTTTCCACACAAAGATTCGACACCGAGAATTCACCGGAAGTACATGTTCTGAGAACCCTTGAACGAGGAAAAGCAGATTTAGAACAAGGTCCGCGTGCGTCTGTGTCTGTCTGTGAACTGCATATCTGAAAAACAAAAATACCGTTAAATAAAACACGTAGTATTTAAGTTCAGTGTCATCCAAGAACATCATACGAAGATTTTGAACAAAATCTCCCCAACCCAAGCTAGCCTATACATGGACATTTTTTTTAACGTTTTCTTTTTCTCATGAATGTTTCTCACGATTTAGATTAAAATAATGTATATTTAAATTACAAAATGTATATCTTGAATTTTTTGAGAATAGCCTCTGAAGAACTCTTCATTTTGAATTATTTTTGCATAATTGGTAAACTGCAAGCGAAAAACATAAACCTACTGCACATAATGTATATCTACGAAAGTTAAAACGCACAATTTCTGTCATATACACTTTTTTGTAGAGTTAACCATTTTTGACATATTCCTTATTATTGGTTTCAATTTTTAACTTTTTAAGCTTTTTCAAACGGGAAGTCATTTTTGTTTCTTCTCTCTATTGTATTACTCCTGGCTATGTAAGACAACCAACTTCAATTCTTCACATAGCGACCAGCTTTTAAAATATTTGGCTATCTCTTTAGACTAATGTACTCCCTCTTTTACTTCTGCTTAGAAGGAAGCAAGTAATTTGTGCCAATGATTATCCTGATTAGCATTATGCAGATGAAACAATAATCTTTTGCTGTAATCGTTTGTTTGCAGAACAAGTAGAGATATTCACAGGGATGGAATTAATCAGATGGTTTCGTTTGTTTGCAGAACAAGTAGAGAAAATCATAGGGATGAAATACTCAGATTTTTTCTTTTCATCATCAGTTATGCTCCAACTGTTGCAATTATAATTAGATGCTATTTGTTTACAAAATCCCATTGTTTCCAAATAATTTAGTAATGTGTTACATATAAGCTATGCGGTAACATTATTTACTACTCATATATTAAAGAAATATTGTTTGATATCTCAGCTCAAAGACTTTGGTGCGTAAATAAATTATTAGATTATAATTGGCTGATTATTGTGCTCTCATCAGTAATTATTGATAGTTTTGATCTTGTCTTTATAATACCTTTGAACGCTGGGTTTGTATAATATGATTAATAATGTTAGTACATGCAATTCGAAAATGTAAGATTTATCACATTCAAAGTCTTCCCTCTAGCAAACAGTAACACTACTGCATCAGCTTGATGAACGGAACTTCCTTTGTGTTTAAACATTCTTTTTCTCAATCACCTGAAGATGGCACAGTAATGGTAAACCAAAATTGTGCTACGACCATAATTTATTTGTTGAATTTCTACGACCAAATTTTCTTGTTTTTACAAATTTGGCAACTAAGATTTTTGTCTAAAACGATTAACTGGTCATTTTTCTCACAAATGTGTTTTTGTGATCAAAAGTCACACTTTTTGGAAGAGCATATGACTTGTTATTGTGTACAGGTTTTTTCACTATATCTTCACACGTGAGTTCAGTTTTCAGGTTTAAATTTTCACCCTAATTATACACATATCATCCACTGACTACGTCAAAGTTTCTGTCTGTCATTTGCACAAGAATTTTTGCCAAGTTCTTAGATGCAGGAGAACAAATGTTGCTTATTTTACTGTTCATCTTTTCTTAACTTCTAAGATAACTTGCAGCAAAAGACAGGGAACACTGTGCAATCACGAATACAACAACAGTAGGGGAAGAACTAAGTATGCCATGTCCCATGTGTCGACTCAACTCGCAAAACAACAACACATACAGTGTCGTTTCGAAACAGCACTTCGACTCGAGGCAAGACAGTGGGTCAGTGTGTTCCACAGACTCTACTAACATCTTCATATTGCGATTACCAGTATAAAAATTAAATAAATCCTATTTACGTACTAAAATAAATCTTTGGAAACCTGTTAAGTTATCCTACATCTTAAGAGTTACTTTGTGTACAGAATAGTATAGGGGTATGCGTCCCCCAGCGTTCGCTCAAGAAACAGCACTGTGTGTGTGTGAGTGTATTGGGACTTTAATAGTGGCAACTTTTTATTTACAACTGATACAAAAGAATGGCATGTTAACAAATTTACGGTTCTTCAAAATAGTCACAATGATTGTGTACAGTGCCACAGATGTGAAAGTTTTAGAACACCTTTAGCAGCGTCGGTTGAGTAGATAATTTAAATGGAGCTGTCTACTGTTGTCATGTTCAAAAGATGAACAGAATCCTGCATGAACGGTCATATGTGGAGAACCCTTATTCGGTAGGTAACCCTATCACGGTCTACACAAGAAGCACCATAACGTTCACGTTCGAGAGGTTATGACGAACTTTCGAATTTTGGATCTTTGACTCTCGAATTTTCGATCTTTGGCGCCACTTTCTGATTAACCCACCTATCATTTTGCACGACAATATTAGGCGACGCATTACGTAAACCCTGGGCGATTTGTTCGTCGATGGATCTATGAAGTGATGCACGTAAAATGCTAAATTTATGGCCTTTCAAAGAATTGAACATTTTTAAAATTCCTCTATAAGAATAGTAGTTTGGAGAATTTTCCTTAAACTCTTCTTATTGCATCTTATAGGACAATTGACTTTTCATTTTTGACTTAAGTTGCACACACACACACACACAGCACCTTCTGCTTTCTCTAGAACGTCTGTACAATATACAAGTAGGTATAACATGTATGTATTCCTCCCAACAATTCAATACCGATATTTTTTTACTGGAAATACGTGTTTTCCTCTTTTGGATTAGCCTGTGAAATCGTATTTATTCTAATTTTATAACCAGTAATCTGTAAGCAATACACAAATATTTACTGCACAAAATATGTATCTTTCGTTAACTGATATCTAATTTATTGAAATACGTATTTTGTGTGGTTAACCTTTTCCGAGATAGTCTTTATTATAGGTCTGAACTGCTAGATAATCTGTCTCGATAAACAAGTAGTAGAGAGAAGTATAGCAACGCTTTTGTAAAAATAGTATGTAGGAGTGGATGAGAACGCCATGTGAATACAGCACATCAAAGATTTTAATCCTTGCTCCCCTTTTTTACTGCTGGCGTCCGTTATACACGATACGTGCTATCACGTACTCTGCTACTTGTGCGGATGTGTGTATTATCAATGTTCTGCTTTCCTTCACACCATTCCCCTTCTCTCCCTCTCGCTAGTCATTGTTTTCTCATCACTTCGCATTGTGCCAACTTCTGCGAGCCCTCAGTCCGCGACAAAAGCTCGAATTTCGTAGAGTACATTGGAACACAGCCAAGAGGATCTGAAAGAATTCCTGTGTATCCATCCCCAAAGTTGCCCCAACCCTTTCTGCTCTAAACGCTACATGCAGAAATAAAACAATGTTGTGAAACGAATACAGAGGCATTTTACTGTAAAACAGTTATCGCTTGTTACAAATACACTGTCTCATATATTAATTAACTTAGAATTTTTAAATAAGTTGATCATTTTAAAATTGTAGGTGCTAATCTACATCTTAAATTTAATTCAAAATACCAGTAGCCCCTAACATCCAAGTTGCAGGTCTGGCGGCGGGTAAAGGAGTTTCTTTCGGAAGTAAAAATATTTAGCATGGTTCCCTTAGAAAAGGAAGTAAGGCCATTGGTCCCATGAAATGTCTATTTGCATGTAAAAGAACTCAATATGTTGAAAAGGTCCCTGAGCTAGATTCGCCATGTTTCAGGTCCGCAAGTAGCGATTTCGTCCTATGGTGCCATCTATTGGCGGTGAGTTGATCCCGCGTCACTGTGTACGCACAGTAGCAAATTCACTAATCAAAAACCACTGTAAACGTGATCCAACTTAGACCAACATCCCGTAATGGAAAACTGTAACTTTGAACCTTGCTATCCAACTTTCCCACCTTCACAACCACAAGTGTAAGCAATTATTAAGCAAAAGTAATAAGTATGCTTAATCCTTATTTCAGCTGTGAGTATGCAGCATTTCTTACACTAAACACTAATGTATATGGCGACACTAGTTTTCCAGCAGGTTTTGCAATTATCATTTACTTTAGCGACACTTATTTGCGACCTTGGCCAGTTCGGCTAGCTTCAAGTTTAAGCAAAACCAAACTTGTTCTAGCACTTGATTGTAATAGAAAAGAGTAAGCCTTGGCGCAAGGAAGGGCAGCCACCGCTACAGGTCCCTAAACCCGGGCTGCACCGAGAAGGGGTTTGCTATGCATTTTTTGGGATTGTAAAGGAATCCTATAACACGAAATTCCTCCAAATATTGAGACTCTGAATTCCGAGAAATACTGATCTTAGTTTGTCTCAAGGTAGCCATTGAAGAGAGAAGACTGAATTGGGAAAAACTATGTCTTTCACCATATCAACGCTAGGACAAATATCTCTACGGTAACCCGTCATAGGTTGAGTAATTTTGAATGGGGTATGTTACTCCAACCACCATATTCTCCAGACTTTGTCCTATCTGACTTTCATCTATTTCGTTCCCTGCAGAATTTCCTGAATGACAAACGCCTCACTTGCTTGAGCACTGCAGACTAGCCTCCAAGACTTCGTCAATCAGAAACCCCTACATTTTGAGAAATGGAATTTATAATCTTCCAGATAGATATCAGCATATTGTCTACAATAATGGTGTATACTGCAGAAAATAAAAAGTTTTCTTACAAAATCTGTCTTATTTTTTAATTTTGAATGACCTCGTGTTTCAAGTTTGTAAACAGAACGTTCAGCAAATACTTTGTCGTTACTGTGTTGCGGGTGAAGTGTCTTCCCAGGCGTTATTAGTGATTGAAATGTAACGAAAACGAACTTATGAGACACCCTTATAGTGTGAAATTTAATGCTATCATGTAAACTAGGCATTAAAACCTAAACTAAACCTATATATATATATATATATATATATATATATATATATATATATATATATATATAAGGAACTAACGACATTGCAAACTTTGGCACCTAACATTATAGGTACTGCAGAAGCTGCACCAATATGAAACTAGCATGGTTGTAAATCGGATTTGCAACGCACTCCTATCAAAAGAAGGTCTAATAATCAGCATCAACAGAGAAAATGGTTTAAAATTTATTTACACTGATGTTCTAAACCTACACTCAAAATTAAAAGTTTTCACATTTAGGCATTTCTCAAGATGGATTAATAATGCCACTCTCGTCCAACTAGTGTATCATAACCATAATTAAATCATCACCATTAAGACATGCAAATCAGTGCCCAATCGTTACAGCAGAGTGCAAAACCTAAGATAAACTGCGTGAATAATTTATCTTCGGTTTTCCTTATCTTATAATCAATGCCTTCAATTACATGGGGGTCTCATCTACATCCATTATAACGTTCTTTTACAGCTTACGTTTTTGGAATAAAACCGGTTTCTCTCTGCTTCTAAAAATGGTTATAAAGGTGGATGTAGGTGTTGCGTTCTAAAAAAACTCGTTTTTATGTAGTTTTGGTTCACAACATGTGATTATTGCATAATAGTATAGCTAATTTTCTGGTATTCCTATCTCACTTGCAATAATATACGCTGAAAGTTACCTATTCCAAATAATTTGTCTTCAATTTTATTGCACTCATTTTTTGCAAAACTTAGATTTCACTACCAAAAATTATTTAGTTCAAGATATATGGGATGAAAGGAAAAGCAAGCTTTTTCGATTAACATAAACTGTTGTTGAATATCTGTACATGTAAGAGTAAATGAGCCCGCTTTGTGCCTCTCACCCTTTCCCCTGTATAGAAGAAGGCCGATTTTGAGAAAACACAATTCCGAAAAAAAACTTCCGTGTAAAGGCTAGTCTGGTTTGGGGAAATTTTCTTCAAAATGTTCGTGTCACATCCTTGAAAGAAGCTAAACTTACATACCAAATTTGGTATCAAACGGCCTTTTCGGTTTTGAGCTATGCTGTCCACATACATATATACACACAGCTAGACGCACACACCGACCTCTTTCTAAAAAAAATTCTGTTTTTGGAGTCAGGGGCCCCAAACATTTTAGGGAAGTCCGGTACCAAATTGTTGCGTAAAATTCAGTACCTTCTCTATGCCCTATGCACATACTATATGGAGGGACAATAAAAATAATATCTAAGGGTCACAGCAAAAATGCTTATAAGGAATAATTTTAATACCATTAAATAAAAAGTGTGAAAAATTTCTGTTAATTATCTGTAAGAACTCGTATTGAAAATTCACAAGAGGAACGTTTAAATTTGAAAAACAAACCTCTTATCTAAAGTTTTCAAAAACATTTTCTCGATTTTGTTGAAATCAAAAGTACAAAATATATTACGTTATGAAGTAAAACAAATTCAAATTTCATAAGATTGTAACCAAAACCAAGGTAGTTAATATGTCATATTTTAATCGACATCTCCTACTAAAGTTGTAAGTGTAAAATTATGTACTGAAATGCATACTTAATATAATTTTGTGATTTTTATTAATATTTCTGAAAATTTCCTTCACATTTGGGCTGCCTATTCGTATGTTATATTACACCAATGGAACACTCTTACCCTAGTAAATCAAGTTGAACACTTGGCCATCATTTGTGATGTCGCAAGCGGATTTTCTGCTCGCGTTTCTTCTCAGGTTGAAGATTTGTGGTTTCGACACGTATTGGGAGGAGGAAAAGGGAGTGATAATTGAAGGTAGTGAGAGAAGTGCTTGATGAAAAATCTCTGCTCTAACAGAAGGCGTGAGCCACTAATGAGATTGCATTCCGGACGGTTAAGTAACATCTAAAGAGGAAGCCTCCTACAGTCATCATCGTCATTATCAGCCCCCCCCCACTTTCTTTCATTAAAATACCTATGTGGTCGATATCGAGCTTGGCGGAATTAAACGTTGGATAATCGCTTTACCACCTGCGTGGCTACGTACTGCCATCAGTGGTCTATACTTGGCATCCTTTTCATCCTCGGTGCAGGGGCTACGACGTCTCAGCCCTCAACTTTTACGGTGCGAAATTTGAAAACACCACAGAATTTAAGATATCTTATTGAAATTTATACCAGCTATTATCAAAAAAATCTTATGTGTTCCATTCACATGAGTTTCTATGTATCTCTGCAACAAATTGTTATTAAAAGCTGAAATTTCTATTTACGTCGTGCAATTGAGAAAAAATTAACAGAAATACCTTGCGTACTTGTAAGTAGAAGCAAAATAAAGGAGTACCGTAGTTTAAAGTAAAAGTCAAAAGCTGGTTGATATGTGACTGAAGTTCCTTTATTTGTATGGACACGAGTTGACAAATTGCTGTATGAGAAAAGTATGTCTTTCAAAGCTGAAACTAAAAATAACGAATGTCTTAAAGACGATTCACTCCACAAAAAAGTATATAACATAAATTGTGTGATTTAATGAGCTCTACATTTTCTGTGTGGTAAGTGTTTGTCCACCCATTACGGTTTAGCAGTTATGCAAAAATTCCGTAAAATTCATCCAGGATAAAGCAGTCTTTATTTGTCGTGTAAATAGCTTTAATGTATGAAATTTTAATCATCATCTTTGCAGTAATTTTGGAGAAAAACCAACATTTTCGAAAAAATCTCCATGTAGTTTGGGGTTTCTGGCTTTTCTTGAAAATCTTTGTGTCGCATCCTTGGAAGATACCAAATCAAAATACCAAGTTTGGTTTTTAATGTTTTTTTTATTTTTTGAGCTATGCTACCCACACACATACACAGACATGTTTTTAAATTTCTTTTGGACCAGGGGGTCTCAAAACATGTATTTCCGGTGTAATATTGGTGTTGAATTTTGGGTGCATTACAATACCTTCTCTATACACTATGTACTTATCACGTGTAGAGAAAGTAATAATAGCGATTCTTTTTACACATATCAGAGTTCCAGCTTATATGACTTTAAATATACATTTTACTATTTATGGGAACATATATCTAATAAAAATCTAATGTGTTCCATTCACATGACATTTTCTACAACTCTACAATAAATTATTGTTAAAGAGCTTGTTCTTTTAATTACTTCAGGTTAATATAGATAAAGTTAGCATAAAGTGTCTTATTACTTGCTTCCTTGAAAATAGAAGTGAAATATGGAATACGCTAGGCGATGGTCAAATCCTTTAAAAGCTGATTGCTATGTGATTAAAGTACCTTTATTTGTATGGATAGGAGTTGAAATATTCCCGTATAAGAAAAGTATAACTATTTTAAAGCTGAAACAATAATAAGGAATATCTAAAAACGGTCAAATCCTCGAAAAAATGTATATAACATACATTGTTTGCTTTAACGAGATCTACGTATTTTATTAAGTAAGTTTTTGCTTATCTCTTACGGTTTACCGGTTATGCAAAACTCCGCAAAATTCATCCTGAATAAAAATGTCTTCAGAGGCTATTTCCAGAAAATTGAACATATAAATGTTATTTGTCGTGTAAATATCTTAAATATAAGAGATTTTAATCAAAATCGTTAGTCATTTTTTAGAAAATACACCAAGTTTGGTATTTAACGGTTTTTTGTTTTTGAGCTATGCTGCCCACAGACACATACATACACATACACACGGACATTTGTCTAAAAATACTTTTTTTTTATTCAGGGGGTCTAAAAACATATATTTCCGGTCAAATCTCGGTATCGAACTTTTGGTTGCAATACAATACCTTCTCTATACACTATGTACATATTCCGTATAAATGAATAGTATAAATGAATCACATGATGTATTTTGAAAATATTTAGATTAGCAATCCAAGTTCTGCAGCAAATGAGTTTAAAAATAAATCTTTCACTTAATATATTTTATGTTAACACCTAGTTATTGTAGAAACAATTAGTTCTTCCATTCACATGACTTTCTCTAGCTGTTGCACAACAAATGCTGCTTACAGTCATATAGGCATTAGCATAATTCGTCTTGTTACTTGTTTCTTTATAACTAAAAGGACAATAAAAATGCACTAGGATAAAGGGATAGTTAAGTCTTTTAAAAGGCAATCGCTAAATGAAACAATGGAAATTCGGCTATATTTGCTAGCTAGAAGTAAACAAAAGGGAGATTAAAAAAGAAATGAGTTCCCATTTGAGAAAAATTTAAGTAGCCTAAAATTATAGCCAATAACAGCGAATATCTTGGAAACCGTTAGCTCCGCCCATATGGAATAAATTGTGTATTTTAACGCGATTTACGTTTCTTTTCAGTAAAATTTTGTCTATCTCTTACGATTTACTAGTTATAGAAAATTCATTCCGAATGAGGAGGTCTTCAGAGATTATTCGCAGAACATTTAAGATAGGCGTTTGTTTGTCATAACAGTATAATAACCATATGGTGTATTAATTATAGTCATAAACGCATTTATGAGAAAATAAACATTTTCTAATAGTGTTCCATGTAAAGGGTAGTTGGAGTAGAAGATTTTAATGATAATCTTCATGTCGCAACCATGGAATATACTTATCTTAAATACTAAGCTTGGTATTTAACCGACATTTCGTTTTTGAATTTGCTCTCCAAACACACACCCTCACACACACGCACACACACACACACACACACACACACACACACACATTCGCACACTGAGACGCACAAGCTTCTGAAGTGATTACTTTTTATTCAGAGGGTGGTAAAGCATGTATTTCCGGTGAACTCTCGGTAGCGAATTTTTGGGCGCATTACAATACTTAACCAATATGAACACTGTAACTACGTGCTAGAGAAAGTAAATATTACTACGTTTTCCATTCTCCCAAACTCTTGATTTATAAGCTATTCCCAGAAAATTTAAGATATACATTTTGTAATGTATCTTAAATATAAGATCTTTTAATCAAAATCGTTAGAGCTATTTTTGAGAAAATCGGAATTTTTTATTTTTTTTCCATGTAAAAGGTACTTTGGATGGGTGGATTTTTCTCAAAATCTTCGTGTAAAATTCTTGGAAGATACCAAAATTAAATACCAAGTTTAGTACTTAACGGCCTTTTTGTTTTTGAGCTGTGCTGTTCGCATACAGACCAACAGACAGACACACACTGGACCTTTTTCTGAAAATGCTTTTTTTTTTTTTTTTTTTTTTATTCAGGGGATCCTAAAACATACAAATCTCTGTATCGAATTTTTGGGAGGAATACAGTGCTTACTGTATACACTATGTATATAGTTCATGTAGAGAAAGTAAAAATATTATGTATTCCACTCACATGATTTTTTCTACATATGGACAAATTATTGTTAAAAAGGCTATCCTTTTGTATATTTCATGCTATTGCAGATAAACATTAGCAAAAATTAACATGAGAGATAATTGGGTGGCATGCTACACTTAAGTTCAGTATCTTCCAAGAATGCGATACGAAAATGTTGACTCATCTGATTTTTTAAAAGTATATGACAAGTTAAAAGCAAAAAATAAAGAAATATTTGTTAAGAAAGCGTTATGTTTTTTGAATACGTGAAAACTGCCATAATTAGACCAGAATCTACTATCGGTAAGAAATGTCCTTGTGATTGACATTTGTGGAGTGTGTCGTCTGCAGGCAGGGGCTCATCATGTTGCTGACCATTCATAGTGTAGGAATACATACCGTCAGAGACGTGATGTCATCGGCGTTGCGACACATACGTGGTTCAGTGGAAATTTACGCGCGCGTTCTCATGCATTACTGATCAATTGTTTGCAATCTGATTGTTTGATTTCATTCTGTGAAAGGTTTGGTAATGTTATACATAGTGATTCAGTAAGGGTTTACATTTATAATCGTTACTACCTTTAATATATCGCGGACATTGCTCTTGTTCTCATCCTAGAAATACCATAATTGACACTGTGATTTCAAAATATGTTACATCCGTGTTAAGTAAGTTGAGGTTACTTTAGCCGAAATAATAAAACTTATCCGTTTAGTGAAATGCAGATATCAATCACAGGGTAATTTCTCACCGATAACAGTAAACATTCCCCTAAACTATGAGCTGGAATGTATGTCTCTCCAAAGATTGTAGTAGTTATGGTTTTCTTTGAAGTGGTTCAGAATTTAGGTACAGCGCAACAGATATAGCTCCATTTTTGAACTATATATAAAATATAAATATTGTGCCAATGATGAAATGCATATAAAATCAAATACGAATTTCCAAATTATTGTGCTCTATAAACAAATAAAAATACTATTTTTGTGACAACTTTTAGCAATTGCTGGTTTTCGCAAACTTATCACGAACTACATATTTTTTGTTAAGCTGTAGGTTTTGCTGTAGGTTTTCACCCGATCTAAGGAAGGAGACCTATAAACTTTGCAGAGCCAAAGAAGCCACGTCAGACAAAAGAAAAAACAAAAGCATGGTGGAAGAACAAGCCAGAAGAAGGCGAGAGAGAAAAGAAACAAATGTCATTAAGTGAAGTAACTCCTGGTGCTGAGCTGTTTTGCAAAGCTTCGTCAGGAGATGTCTGCTACTTGGCACTGTCGGAACCTTCGTCAGCAAGATGTGAAATTTAATTTAAAAGCAGCTGCAAAACACGTCAGAAATGTTGCAGCAACATCTTATGAAAATGCATCGGCATTTCATGCTATGTGTTAATTTTCTGCAACATTTGTTCTTTTCTTATTTTCTCTACAATTACTATGTACGTAGGGTATAAAGAAGGTATTGCATCCCATCCAAAATTTTGATACTGTGATTTTACCGGAAATAGAATGTTTTAGGTTCCCTGTGTCCAAAAAAAGTATTTTCAAAAAAATATCCGTGTGTGTGTCCATGTGTCTGTCAACACTCTAACTCAAAAACAAAAACTTTCTAAACTACCAAACTTGGTATTTAAGTGTAGTATCTTTCAGAGTTGCGACACGAAGATTTTGAGAAAAATTCCCCCAACTCAAACAACCTTTTACATGAAAAGATTAGAATATTTTGATTTTCTAAAAAATGGCTCTAACGATTTTGAATTGAAATACCTTATATTAAAGATATTTATATAATAAATGTATATCTTGAATTTTCTGCGAATGGCCTCTAAAGACTTCTTTATTTTGAATTATTTTTTGCTGAATTTTTCATAAATAGAAATAGCCAAAAACTTATTGCACAGAAATATAGATCACATTAAAACACACAATTTATGTCACATAAATTTTTATCATGGAATTGACCACTTTTGAGATATTCCTTGTTATTTGTTTCAGATTCAAAATACTTAAACTTTTCTCACACGGGAAGTTGTAAAACTCCTGAACCTGCATAGAAACGGATTTCAACCACGTAGCAACCAGCTTTTAAAGGATTTTACTATCGTTTTAACCTAGTGTATTCCATTATTTTCCTTCTACTTACAATGAAGCAAATTTATGCAAATGCTTATCTCGATTATCATAAAGTCGAAAGAACAATATGTCTTTCAACTATAATTTGTTACAGCAATGTAGCGAAAGTCATGAGAATGGAACACATCAGATTTTTTATTCTGGTCATGCGTGGAGAACGCAATTCCAATTGTATCATAAAGGGACAGCTTTTTAAAGATTTGATTATCACCTTCTTCCTTATTCCCTATGTAGATTGCAGGTAATTAATGATAAACATTATTATTTCGCTGTTTTATTATAATGAAGTTTTTGCAAGAATAGTTTGTTGCAGAATAGGTGGTGAAAGTGAATTATATATACACATCAATTTTTTCTCACATTAATCATTTCTGAGATATTTTTTGTTATTGGTTTGAATTTTCTAATAATTGACGTGCTTCGTCTTTTTTTCTCATTTTTTTTCTCATATCATTCAACGAATTTAATTTGAAAACCTTCAAATGGTGATTAACTTATAAAACATCTATAGTCCTTCTTATACTTGAGACGAAGATCATAAATGTATAATGACTGTGACAAATTAATTTCACTGTATTCAGGCACACTCTTAACTGACAACTGCTTTTTGTTAGTTGTATTTCTAGGTTTGCGCTAAGGTTCATTTATCGCACTTTATTCATATTATTAAAACTCTTATGTGTTCCATTCACATAACTTTCTGTAGCTGTTCCACAAGCAAATTTTTCTAACAAATGACTGTTCCTTTACGTGCGTCATGCTAATCTAAACATTAGTAAAATTGGTCTTATTACTTGCTTGTAAGTAGAAGGGAAGTATAACATACTAGCTAAAGCTATAGCCAAATATTTCAAAAGCTGTCGCTATATAAACAAAAGGGATTCGGTTCACTGGCATGGCCCCCACAAGAAAAACGTACAGACATAAATTATGTGTTTTAACTAGATTTACGTTTTTTGTGTAGTGATTTTTTGTCTATCTCTTACGGTTTAACCGTTATGTAAAATTCTGGAAAACTTAACCAGAATAAAGAGCTCTTCAGAGACTATTTTCAGAAAATTAAAAATATACACTTGATTTCAAAAGTGAATATTTTTAATATACGGTATTTTAATCAAAACCGTTACAGCTATTTTTGAGAAAATAAAAACTTTGGAAATGTGTTCCATATAAGGGGAATTTGGGAGTGGATGATTTACTTGAAAATCTTCTTGTTGCATCCTTGAAAGATACTGAATTTAAATAAGAAGTTTATTATTTAACTTTTGAAACGGTTAAATTCAGAAGCATAACCAATTACGGATATATTAATTATTTATATAATATTTGTTTGTTCCCATATATAAAGGTCTGTTTCAAGAAGTCTTTGCGAATGCAGGATTTGACGAACCTCTGTAGAAGCCAGGCAACATCTCTTTGTTTAAGCTAAGTATTTACAACGTTGACTAGCGGATCTCCCCTACCCCCGAAATTCCATTGTGACATTTGGAGCATTCAGAAAAGAGCTGTATACTTGCTACCTGGACAGAAGGTATAAGGACCGAAAGGAGTTGAGTAGTATCATGCAAAGAGTCTGGTGAAAAGTGAATGTGCTACTGTCGTGCAGTAATAACACAAGTCCAAACCTTAGAAATATTGTAAGCTCAGTGCTTGTCCCAATAACTGTACTACACGACGACAAAACTTATTTTCAGCTAAATAAAGTGCTTTATGTAGCAGTTCTGTGTTGTGTTCTTTTAAGTTAATTAATGTGTATTACCATTTGGTTCCCCACTGGGTGAGTCAAAAAAAAAAAAAAACAAAAAAAAAAAAAAAACATGCTCTACTGTTGACTCCGAACCAAACTTCCCGAGTAGCCGAAGGCAATACGTGTATCAGTGGCAGACTGTAACATTAACCAGTTACGTCACTCGGAGGACTTGTGATCTTGACGTCTACACACACACACACACACGCACAGTATGCGCATTTTTCGTTGTTGAGCTATCCTGTCCACAGACACTAGACGGAGACTTACACACACACACACACACACACACACACTCCTACTTTTTTCTAAAAATGCTTTTTCCGGACTGAGGATACTTTTTGAAATTAGGTGAAATTTTGATATCAAAGCTTTGAGTGGAATTCAATACGTTCTCTAACCACTATGTGCATTTTACACACGGGCTAAAGAAGATATTTAACTGATTTAGTTACATTTATAACTGCTGGTTTTTTGGCCAGTAGTGGGATAGGCGTTTGAAGATTCGACTTGAGGTTGCCCTGCTGCGTTCAGTAGTGCTATCATTAACACCTCATCATTTTTATCGGGATGCGCCGTGGCTATTGCTCGACCCATGATTCTTCTTTGTGTGCATCAGGCTGTGAGGCATCTTGGACATAATTAAACAGAAACGCTCATTGACGATTTAATATTAACTTTATTTTCCCACATGTTCACCTTCGCATCGCCACCATCTAATATCACCACGCAAATTGTGGTTCTCACTTCTCCGAAGCTATCCTGTAATACCTAGGATGCCCAACCTCTGCTCTTATGAGCTAATTGTGTCACCCAGCCGTGTGACCCGGCCTCCTTCGTTTTGTGCATGACCAGCAAAAAGTATTTCCCCTTCAGTCATTCAATAGCGTATAATCGAGTTCGGCTCTCAACACGATGACAGGTTTCAAGTGAACCAAACATATCGTATTCCAGAAAGAATATTTTTTTTTGTTCAATGTGAAATGTCTTATTTATAAGCATCTCTTATTTTGGAATTCCGATGTAATACTAAACGACACTGAAAAATACCATCATACTGACTATGGCAAATATTTTTATCAGGTTTGCAATCAATAACAGCACTTGAATTTGAATTAATTTCTCCTGCAAAGACGCTCGCCACGATCTTAAAATGGAATTAATTGTTTTACAAAATTCAACAGCCATTAACATTCTCAAAAAGAGTATTGGGATTTATTTAAATCTGTTCCCAAATGATAAATTTCCCAAACAGAAAAAAATTGCTGGAAAGCATATATCAATATTTGGTCTACATATATTTGTGAACAACTCTTCTCGAAAATGAATACAGTAAAAAGCAAACACTGTAGTAGGGAAGGGAGGGCAGGATTATTTGGTCTGCCTTTTAAGACTCCCCTTTTGGCAATAATTGATGAACTGGCTAAAAGTAAACAGTGCCAACCATGTCACTAATAAGAATGGCGTTCAAGAAGTGTGTGTGTGTATTTTTTTTTAAAGTACTTGTACCATCCCAAAAAACATTAAATAACATTAAGCTCCCGCCACTTACACAAAGCGACGTCATAGAGAAGTTTTTGCTTGCCGCTACCAAACTATGGGTGGAGGTAAATCTGCCCTCCCCTCTTACAGTGCAGGTTGGGCACCACTGGGTAGTGCTTAAGTCCGAAGCGTATTAATTTCAGGCGAGGATAATTTTAAGTCCTGAAGCACTGTAAGAATACCCACGCCTCGACTCTCCTAGGTATATTTTCGGAGTGTCCGTTTCAAAATCACGTGTCTGCCTATTATAGTTTTCTCCCACTTACTGGTTAATTTTAATTTTTTTGACATTTATCATGATGAGAGAACGTAGGCTTTCGCGGCCGGAGTCATTGTAACTAAGAAATATTTCCGGGCTGAAGACGTCCACCGTAGTTGTGGACGAAACGTCTGGTACTCCTAACACCAGCAGACCACGGCAAAACAGCCCGGAAACATTTCTTAGTTACAATTTATCATGATCTTGTGTGGCTCCCCATCTTGCATATCTTGTACAGAATTGCATTTTCGGTTTTCGGTCCCTGAGACCCTCATAGGGTGCGCTATTCACAATATAATTTAATTAATACGCAAACACGTTCATCTTTCTACGGGTAGATATGCTTTACTTTCTTTACGCCTATTCTATACATAGTGTATTGAGAAGGTACTGTATTTTACCCACAAATTCGATACCAAGATTTCACCAAAAATAATTTTTGAGGTTCCCGAGTCAAAATAAAAAAGGAGCATTTTAGAGAAATTTGTATGTGAAGGTTGGCAGAATAGCTCAAAAAAGAAAATACTGTTATGTACCAAACTTGGTATTTACATTTAGTATCTTCCAAGAATGCCATATGAAGAGTTTCAAGAAAATTCTTCCACTCCAAACTACCCTTTACATAGAAAACAATGTTTGAAAATGTTGTTCTCAAAAATGGACGTAACGATTATGATTATTCACCGTATATTATAGGTATTTACATTAGGAATAAAATGTATAGCTTGAATTTTCTGGTAATATCTTCTAAAGACCTATTCGTTCTGAATAAATTTGGCTGAATTTTGCATAGCGAGTAAATTGTAAGAAACAGCAGAACTTAATACACAAACATGTATACCTTGAATTTGCTTTTTACTTAATTTCAACTAAATAAGGATAATTTTTTATCTTACTATCAGGTCGAAACTGATTACAATTAATTTGCTTCTTACTTACAGATCACACAGTTTATGTCATATACATTTTGTTTTAGAGCTGACCGTATCCAAGACTTTGATTTTGATTGGTTGCAAACGGGGTTACCATTCCTAAATCTCACATTTGTTTACTGCTGGCCTGCAAAGTGAACCGAATTTTGAATACCAAATAGCGACCGGCTTTTAAAAGGTAAGACTATCAATTTAGGCATATTTCCCTTCTGCTTACAAGGAAACAAGTAATAAGCCCATTTCTGCTAATTTTTATCTGGACTAGCATGATCTCTTTTGTAAAAATACCCGTTAGCAGAACGGGTAAAGAAAGTTATGGGAATGAAACACATCAGATTTATTGATGTGCAAATTTGTTTAAAGAAGCGATTCTCGGAAACAGGTACCAAACTTGGAGACATGAATACTCTTTTTATTTACTATTTTAAAAGTATCCTTGGTGAAAGGAATGTTTGTAGGTAAATTTTTACGTGATAAGGGAGCTCTGAAACTCGATCTTTCTCTATTCATAAGCATTTTGCAGTGAATTTGGAACTTATTGTCTTCCTTTCGTTTTGGATGTATAACTTTTATTTATAATTAATCGATTATAAAATCCTATAATATTTATAGGATGTTGAACTTTTTCGGTTGGTTCTAGCAGTAATAAAAAATCTGATGTGTTTCATCCTCATTACTTTCTCTACATCAACAACAAACTATTGTTAAAAAGCTCGTGTTTCTTTTGCCTCATGCTAATCGAGAAATCATTAGCAGACATCGCTTTATTACTTGCTGTTTTTTAGAATAGAGGGAAATAAGGGAGTACAAAAGGTTAAAGTGATATTCAAAAGCTGCTTGCTATGTGACTCAAGTTGCTTTGTTTGTATGGGCAGGAGTTTGCAATTTCCGTATGAGGAAAGTATAAGTATTTTAAACATGAAAATAATAACAACGAATATCTCAAAAATGATCAACTCCACAAAAAATTTATCAAACATAAATCGTGTTTTTAACGAGATCTACATTTCTTTTTATTAATTTAGCTTTTGTCTATCTCTGACGGTTTATCAATTATGCAAATTTCCGTAAAATTTTTCCAGAATAAAATAGTCTTCTGAGGTTATTCCCAGAAATTTAAATATATACATTTTATTTGTCAGGTAAATATCTTTAATATACGATATTTTAATGAAAATCGTTAGAGGCATTTTTGAGAAAATCAAAATATTTGAAAAAAGTTCCATGTAAAACGTATTTGGGGATGGGGGTATTTTCTTGAGAATCTTCGTGTTGCATCCTTGGAAGATGTTTCACACACAAACACACACAGACACACACACACAGACACACACACACACGCACACACACGCACACAGATACACACACAGACACACATACAGACACACACAGACACACAAACAGACACACACAGACACACACAGACACACACAGACACACAGACACACACATACACAGACACACACACAGACAGACAGACACACACACACACACACATTTCCCTAGAATTTTTTTTTTATATTCAGGGGGTTCCAGAATATGTATTTCCGAGGAAATCTTGGTATCGAATTTTTGGGTGGAATACAATACCTTCTCTATACACTATGTACATAGTGAGTGTAGAGAAAGTAAAAAATATCCTTCAATAATATCCCCAAAATAATACTTTCTAAGTATGCTAAAAAGGGAAGTGGTTATTTCTATATTCATTAGTTTCTAACGATTAAATTCTCTAGTCAATAGCACAAAATCATTCAAATCAGTAGAGCTGTAGCACAATGACAATATAACTGCACTAGATTTTCTTATCCGTAGTGTGAGGGGATACAGGTTGGGTTCTAGTACCGCTATGAAGATTTTTCACCCAATTGAGGGCCTGGAACAGAGTGCACTCAGTCTCATATTATCTTTGAGTATCTATTGAGTAGCTATTTCGCGGGCAAGTAGCGACTTCAATCTCACGAACCAACACTTAGTGGCCAATGCTAGACGATATGCTGACCATATTCCACTCCCACTTCTGCACTTTGTTGATCAAATCCTATGTGCTTACTGCGATGAAACTCGGTTTGTAGCACTACAGAAACTTTGATTTATATAAATTCCCACATCTCAAGAACATAGTGATTTCCTTTCCGTTTACTCATGTTTACTCTCTCTACATACAGAGTACGTGTCAGATAGAGCAACTAAAAAAATTAAAAAAAGCAATAAAATTAAAAAAAAAATGTTTGTATGTGTGTGACTGTGGACAGCATAACTAAAATACAAAAAGTCGATTAAAACCAAACTTGGTATTTAAGTTAAGTGTCTAGAGTTTAATGAAACGATTTTCAGAAAAATCCCCTGGTCTCAAACTACACTTTACATGGAACACTTTCGAAGTTTTTGATTTTCCAATAAATGGTTTTAACCTTTTGATTAAAATGCCGTATATAAACGATGTATGGTCTAGATATTTGTAATCTAGGTGATTTTTATCTTTCGCAGGGAAAGCGGAAGATCCGTGGTCCAATCCCAGTAGTAGCATTGATTTTTTCATCTTAAATCAGCTTAGAAACCTTTAAAATATTTAAACAAGAATAATTAATAGAGAATATAACAACAATAATATTATAGTTGAACTATTTCTGTCTCTGGTAATTCAAGCATTCAATACATAATGTAATATGTATTGTAATTCCCCTGAGTTTTTTGTTTTATGAAATGAGACGTTAAAATGCTTCTTGGAGGGGTGAGATTAATTTCAGTCGGCTAGAGAATTTAATGTCATATAGGCATTGCCATAGTAGTTCAATGGTAAGAGCAACCGTACGGGAAGTGAAAGATCGCTCATAAAATCCCTACCGCAATTTTTCGTCTGACCGTTACCCTAACTGAACAGTCACCTGAGCATATTAAATTTCTTACTTTTAAAATTTTCTAATATTTTAGTGGTCTGCAAAATTTTATCCATATATTCAAGATAGATTGTAATCATTAACTTGTTAATTAAGAACTGTATAATGCTTTTGTTCCACTTAAGTTAACTGGAACAAAATTGCGTGGCAGGAAGCAAAGTCGGAAGAGGTCCGTCAGGTAATCGAAAACGGGGAGGTCAGTGACATGTGGAAGGTTATTAGGCAGATCCAAAAGAGAGAGCCTATTCAAGTAAGTATTCATGCTGGGGAATGGATAAAACACTTTAAAATTGTCTATGAAAGAGGGCAGATAGACATAGAATCAATTCCTTTGACTGTTGAAGTAATTGCCGAACTCCGATTGCGAAAATGCTGATAGCGTAGCTGAGGTACTCCGTACAATAAAAGGTGTAAAAAAATTGGAAGGCAGCAGGTGTAGAAGGCCTGTCAGCTGAGATTTTCAAGAGCTCTCTACAAATTAGTAAGGTGGCATATTTATATACAACCAGTTTCAATAAAATATTTGGAGGGGAAGAATACCCTGAAACATGGAAAACCGTCACTATCCAAATTCTTTACAAGGGTAAAGGGAATTATAGCAGTCCAGAAAATTATAATGGCATCTCGCTGCTCTCTGTATATGGAAAAATATACACTAGAATATTATACGAAATAATAAAATGTTAATTTTAAGAAGTTGATGATAATTTAAGAAATAAGGGAGGTAAGGAGTACTCCGTGTTTGCAGATTTTAAAATGACGGTTGATGCTGTGGAACGTAGGGCTCTGTGGATTAAATTAACGCCTATCTGAAGAAAATGATTAGAGCGCTCAAGGCAACGTATAAAGAAGTTAAATTTGTTATCAAGACCGATCCGCAATACATCAGAATGCCACATAGCGCAGAGGGGAGTCAAACAGGATTGTATATTATCTCTGTTATTTTTTAATTTGTTTATCGATGACATTGTTAATATGATGTTGGAGGAAGATATAGATGTGCTGATAGTTGAAGGAGAAAAAATAATAATTCCTTTGTACTCTGATGACATTGTTGGTATTTTTAAAACAATAAATGGTTTGTAATCTGGCTTAAACGCATTGCAACAACTTTGTAGACAATGGGGCATAGAAGTGACTATTCTTAAAACTAAAGCACTCGCATTTAAAAATGGTTACATGAACGATCAGAGCCGATCCCGGTGGCCGCGCTCGCTAAAGTGTCTCGCTTTGGCGCTTCGTGGTGCACAGGATCGTGGGTCCGAGTCCCACCTTGGGCATGGGTGTCTCTGTGTTTGTAAATGTGTCTATGTTTGTGTATGTATATGTAAAAGGAAACCGTTAAGAATAATAGCGAATACAGCGCCGGAGTCCTGACTAGCCTCGGGAACTGTATTTTATTAAAAAAAAAATATCAGCAGGAAAAGTGGACATACAGGGAGAAAGAAATTAAAAATGTTAAACATTTTGACTATCTAGGTGTAAGGTTTGACATGGCAGGAAAATGGCACAAGAACACTGATTTGGTAAAACACAAAGGGATTGGACAACTTTCTGAGATATTGAAGTTATTGACCCGGATACCAGAAGTCCCAGTAAAAACATTACAAACCATGTATGAGGCAATGGTTAGCTCTTCATTACTATATGGAAGTGAGGTGTGGGGATGGGATTGGGTAGATAATCTAAATGAAATACAATGTCGGTTCTGGAAACATATTCCGGGATTGGGGAGGTATTCATCTAATCACGTGTTCTTCGAGAGTTAGGATGGTGGGAAAATGCTATATATGCAGCACACTGACTGCTAATAATTAAAGGTGGTCAAACTACTCTAAGAGCAATATGTTATCGGCACCGGATGAATGTCATAGAGCATCCAAAATAGTGGACAGCGGGGCTACAACGGGGATATCAAAGATTTTCTTATATACGATATTTGGCAAAAGGGTAGCGAACATAGGTAAAATGTTGTGAATAAAGTAAAAAGACGACTGTGTGATATAGACAGGTAACAAACAGAATCTGAATGTAGAAAAACATTGTCAAATAAAATTTGGGTGGGGTAAATAAACATATAGCTTTTTCAGAATTGGGTTTAAAATAAAGATCAGGAATAGCATCGCTCGGGTTGGGAGGGTGGAAACCCGTAAGGTAGTTGTTGAAGCTGGTAGGCGGATTTGCCCAGTATGCGGGAATCAGGAAGACTGAACGCATATTTTGGCAGATTGCGTGCAGATGGAGGATGTTAGGAAAAATTATTGCCAGAAGTATTTTTAGCTTCAAACAGACGAAGGACAGCATTCTGCGATTTGATTCTAAACAGCCAAAACTGGCCAAGCCTGGGCACATACTTAATGTAAGTACGTGTACTAAGATATAAAATATTTGTGTAAATATTTTATAGACTTATTTGGTGTTTAACTAATCTATATGTATGAATACGTTGTGTATTTGTGAGTGCAAGTGTGTGTGTGAGTGTGTGTGTGTGAGTGTGTGTGTGTGTGTTTTGGTAGTGTTTAACGCCTGCTTTAACTA